>OY776300.1:17348724-20196597 GCA_963675345.1 Trididemnum clinides | reverse complement strand
AAATTTGATTGCACAGCAATAAATTGTTATTTTTCAAATAGTTGACGGTTTTTGTTTTAAAATCAACTAGGATAAAACGCTAAAAGTGCAACGTCTAGTAAGAAAGTTAGGTAGAATTTGACAAAAATAAGCAAGCACGTACAAAAGTTTTGTATTTGTGCAGGTCATATTGGTAATTAATGTCCTAGTTTGCTGAAAAAGAGAGCTGAAAGTGTTTCCAGACGCTAAGTTCCGTCAAACTTGATTTGCTTCAGAGTTAAAGTTTGTGGCTGAAGCTCCTAGAAACGGTTACTATGAGGAACGCATGGAAATAAGTTCAGAGACTTAGATTTTTTTGATTAATATTTTGCTTTGTAGTTGCCAATACACGAGTGTTGAAGTTGTCTTAATGCATTGTAAAAAGGTCGTTAGTCAACACTTTTATTGATCACTTATAATTGAAAATTTTTGTTTAATAAAGTTGCCAACCAAACTATTGTGAGCTTAGGATTATGCAATAAAAATTAAAGGCGACTTAACAACGAAGTTTTTTTTTTGTTTTGTGAATGCATACAACCGGTAGCGTGAGGGTTTAAAATGGTGTACAGACAATTTTTTGCTTTGTAAACGCATATAGGTTTTGTAAAGCTTTGAAAATGTTGGCAAGTTTTTTATCTGTGGTGGTTTATGTCAACATAAAGGAGTTAAAAATTCGATATTAAGTTAAAGTTGAAGCTTTGCAAGAGTTAACAAGTATGACCCATGGTTGATAGCAAACGCTCTAAAAAAAACTGTGAATGTGGTTCTTATTTCTTGAAAAGTTGATAAAATATTTGATAAACTCGTGTTTTTTCACTAATAAAATTGATAACAGTTGTAAATTTTGTAAAAAACGTCAGGGTTGAAACTGTAAGCTCACAAATAAACAGACTAAAACTGTTCAAGTTCTGACTTGGTAATTTTATATAGAAAAAGTTGTCATGTTTTCAAAATTTTGATCTAAATAATTTCTAACAATCTGGAACTAATGAGTTTTCACACGATGTTATACCTATGTGTCAATGCACTGGACTACAGGGCGACAATAAAATTACATGATATCATGTTTAGAAAACGGATAATGTTTGGAATCAATCATTTCAGATAATTGTGGAAGTGTTATTTCAGCTGGATAGTGTGGGCGGGGAAAAATATTCCTGCAGAAATACGAAGGTATTGGCGAAAACAAACGGTAAAGTTTTCAAATCCGCGGTTAGGTTGTGATGTTTGGAGCAGCACTGATAACTCAAAAATATGTGATGGAAGTCGAATAACCTCAAAATGTTAAGGTTTTTATCAAAAGTAGCCAAAAGTTGCATAACGGGGAAAAAATTGGTGGTAAAGCGAGATTCGTTTTCAGTGATGTCGGCTCTGACGTATGATATTAAGTTTTATCAGCTTAAAAATAATGTTTGATTTGTCAGCATTTAAACGTTTAGGATTAATACGTTATATTGTGTTAAGTTAAATTATAGCAATCTAGTTGCTGTAACAATATTAAAAAAACGAGATTTCACAACTTTAAAGCTATTTCAACTCAAAAAGATGTCAAATATACGTTTCCTCAAAACATCTTTTTAGGAATTGGAAAGGTAACGGCAATTGTTTTGTGTATATACGACCGTGAGTGCACCAGTATGTGCTACATTTCCTTCGTTGGTTTGCTGTATGCATCGTTCAAATTGGTAATAACCACGGGCTACTGCGTACTTATCGGTCACGTGTGTCTTACGCATTCATGACGTCTCGGCTTCAAACGAGTTATCCTTTGAAAACTACTCCTTTATAGCGTCAGTCAATGTATTGTAATTCAACGAAACGATCCATTCCCGTTTTCTTATCTATCACGTGGTTAGCGATTTTAAGCACGATAATTCGTTACGTTTCATCTTTGTTATAGCAAAAATAAAGTTTTGCACCTGACGATGGCAAAAGACTATAAGAATTTCTCTAAGGTCACAGATTTAGCAGTTGAGCGAGTGAAGTCCTAAATTTTGTGAAACCGATATTGCGAAAAGAAGATATACACCTTTAAAGACGCGTGTTAAGAACAGTGTTTGAGAGAAGACGTTCGACAAGTGAAACGATGCTGGTGGATGAAATTGAAAGTGCAAAAAATTGAAGAGACGTGTCGGAATTATGTGATAAGGCACATGTGTCTTAATGTTAATTTGTAATGTGTCACAAAAAATGAGAAAAATTTAAACATTTAAAAATAATAATAGTTTTGTAATACCGTATAAATATTGGAAATTTAACGCTCTGCGAATTATTTCAAGCTCCATGACAAAAGGTAAACTTAAATCTCCACCCGTTTTGCTTAAAATAGAACTATTGGTTGGTTGTGTTTCTGATAAACTACAAAATTTTTACTATAAAACGGTTAAATTAACCTAGTCTAGAGGAATAATTTTGCTTTAATTGGTAAATGTGTCTTTCTTAGTGCATTGAATTTGACTCTTACCTGAGATTTTTAACCTTGAATAACAAGTCTACGGCTTGATCACACGAACCTTGTATAATGAGTCTATACAACATTACTGTTTACAAGAGTTTTTGAGTAACAACGCTGTCATATAGAATCGAGACTGTTTAAGCAAAAGTAGCGGCTGCTTCTTGGTCTGAAATCACATTGTATGGTACAGATCAACTCATAATAAGACGATGTTTGAACGTGAATGAAGAAAAATACAGCTTATTTAAAAATTATATCTTTTACCGTGTTTTCTTGTTTGTTATTGTTAAAGTTTTGTTGATAGGTACGGCAGTTCATTTTGATGGTCTTTTTGTCGTCTCGTTGTCAGGTGATTTTTTTCTACGTTTATACCAATTTTTAGTTTCGATTGCTCAATAGACTTCGTAAATTGAACAAGCTAGAACGCTGGCATTGTAATTGCGTAATACAGAAACCGCATGAATAGCTAGCTAAATTGATAAATCTTTTATCATAAAAGCGTGTGAACATTATTGGAAACAAATATGCAATAGACTTTGAACGATCTTAACCGTAAAATGTTAAAAACAGCTAGCCTCAAAATTGTATACTTTGGCTAGTTCTAAGAGCGACGCTACATTTTGCTAACTTTTTCCCACCGCTTTGCTTTAACATCATTTTGTCACATCACAACAAACAACTGTACCAGAATTATGAAACCATTGCGCAATATTATCTTACATTGGATAATTCTTATGCTACCGCATAAGAGTTGCACCATACCAAACAAACAACTGTATAAAAATTACATAATCATTGTGCAATAACTTCATATACAACAAGTCAAATATTACCATAAGGTGTCAAGGTTTGCACCAAATTCTTTACAATATTCTACATGACAACTACACCGTGTTAGGGTTAGAACTAGAATTAGCTCCCTCAAATCTAAAGCTAACTCTCTTCGACCTCTTTCAAATACAATTAGTGTCCTTAAACCTGTGGTTAGTTCCCTTAGGACTATAATTAGCTCTCTCAGACCTAGAGTTAGCACCCTTGGATTTAGGTTAGCTCACAAAAATTAATAGACCTAGGGCTGGATCTCTTACATAGGGTTAGAATTAGAGTTAGGTTAGGGTTAGAGTCCTACGGTCTGGTTGAAAACAGAATCATGATGGATTGTGTAATAGGGATGCAACTACATTCTCACAGTTTAGTTAAAAACCGATTTCATCATTGAAATACAGAATCACACCCTGAAAACCACTATATAAATATGTAATAATTAGATCAAGTACCAAATGGTGGTAAGTTTTGCACCAAACTTTTTGAAATACCGTCCACACCGTGTTAATATTAACTCTCTTAGATCTAGAGTTAGCTCCCTATGTCCTCCTTCAAATAAAATTAGTGTCCTTAGACCTACGCTTAGCTTCCTTAGAACTTTTCATTATGTAAGCACAGTATGGAGAAAAAAGATTCGAGCTTGGGTAAGTCTGGACAAGACAGAGACGATATATCCTAACAAACAGTTGAATAAAATGTAATATTTATACATTATATACTAAAATTTTTGACAGGCAAGTCTGGACCTGTCAACACAAAAGCAAAAATTGCATCATGGTTAAAAATAGAATATGTAATGGATTGCACAATAAGCATACAATTACATTCCCACGGTCTGGTTAAAAACAGACTCGTCATTGAAATACAGAATCAAAAAAAACCTTTATGTAATAACAAGTCATAAAAATGACATCAAATTTTTTGAAATGACACCATGTTGGAACTAGCCTCCTTAGATTGGTGATAACTCCCCCAGACCTCCGTCACATAAAATTAAAAAACTTATGGTTAGCTCTCTCCGATCTTCTTCAAATAAAATTAGCTTCCTTAGAACTTTTTATCATGTAAACACAGTGTTGAGAAAAAAGCTTGGGTAAGTCTGGACAAGACAGAGACAAAGATTCCTAATCAACAGGTGAATAAAAGGTGATCTTTACACATTATACTCTAAAAAACTTTCGACGGACAAGTCTGAACCAGTCTACACAAAAGCAAAAATCATGGTTAAATACGTCATGGATTGCGCAATAGGTGTGCAACTACATTCCCATGGTCTTGTTAAAGCTTACGTCATGGATTGTGCAAGAGTGATACATTCCTACGGTCTTGTTAAAAACTTACGTCATGGATTGCACAATAGGGATGTAACTACAATCCCACTGTCTAGTGAAACACGTCATTGAAATACAGAATCTAAAAACCAATAACAAGTCATAAGTTTTGCATCAAACGTTTTGAAAAGACACTGTGTTGGGGCTAGCTCCCTCAGATTGGTCCCTCAGACCTCCCTCACATAAAATCTAAGGTTAGCTATCTCCGACCTCCTTCAAATAAAATTAGCTTCCTTAGAACTTTCCATCGTGGAAGCACAATACAGAGAAAAAGCTTGGACAAGTCTGGACAAGACGGAGACAATATATTCTAACCAACAGATGAATAAAACGTGATCTTTCTACATTATGTACTAAAATTTTTTATGGACAAGTCTGGACCTGTCCACACAAAAGCAAAAATTATGGTTAAATATGTCATGGATTGCACAATAATGTATGCAACTACATTCTCTCGGTCTGTCATGATGGATTGCACAATGAGGATGTAACTACATTCCCGCGGTCTAGTGAAACACGTCATTGAAATACAGAATCTAAAAACCAATAACAAGTCATAAGTTTTGCATCAAACGTTTTGAAAAGACACTGTGTTGGGGCTAGCTCCCTCAGATTGGTCCCTCAGATTGGTCCCTCAGACCTCCCTCACATAAAATCTAGGGTTAGCTATCTCCGACCTCCTTCAAATAAAATTAGCTTCCTTAGAACTTTTCATCATGTACGCACAGTGTGGAGAAAAAGCTTGAGCAAGTCTGAGGCAAAGATTCGTAACAAACAGCTGAATAAAACGTAATCTTTATAACCTTTGACAATTGATTCCTTACTGACCTCTACTGAAACAAAACCCTTTACCAATCAGTAGCACCCCCCACCATCGTATCACCTCCTACCCCTTCCATACTTCAACGAAAAATCCCCAGCTCATGACCAAAGAAATTCCCCTACTCGTGACCAAATATTCCCCTACTCGTGACGTCACAGCACCTCCTAATAGCACCTCCTAAATCCTTACCAAATGAGCCATCCTATACTACTCATACTGTTGCAAAAAAACATAACCAGGTTACTAAGAACAGTGAACAAAATTCACAAAGAAGTTCCTGCAGTCTTGAGCACATCAAAGATCCACTTCAGGCCATCACACTTCATAAATCTGGTGACTGCAACGATGGATGTTTATCCAGGTAAGGCCAAAAAAATGTGGTTATTCTCAGCACCTTCCACTTAAGCATCACCGTTGCTAATAATGCCAAGAAAATCCTAGAAAGTGTCAAAGCTTACAATGACGCAAAATATGGTGATGATAGTAGATCAACTGGCATGGCAATACGCGGTTAGAACTCCACCAGAAGAGGGCTGATGCATTCGTTTTGTAGCACACTGGACTATGTGGCTATAAATACATGGATTATTTACAAAAAAATCACAAAGAACAACATCCCCCAAGAATTTTTCTTCAGCAGTTGGCTGAGAAGCTATTTGGGCCTAACATTGACAGCAAAAGCAACATTAAGAGAAGACGGTTGGTAGAAGAAACATCCGATGAAGAGCGCTGAAAAATGACAAAAAACTGTCAAGTGAAGAGCAAATGTAAGAGGAATTGCACAGTGGATACCTTCCATAGGTTTAGCAAGTCATTGAGCAAAATATGTACTGCAAAAACAAAATTTCTGTGCGTCAAATGCAGTTTTTCACAATAGCAAGTGTCCTTTTTTGGCATGCTGAGATTTTTTTACCTCTTTGTTTTGTTATTACTTTGGTTTTGTTCGACAAAGTTGCTTTTAAAAAAGCAACTCTAAATGTGCTGTCTTACAAAGCTATTCTACAGGCGTAATCACAGCACTGTAACTCAAAAGCGACAAGGAGTCAAACTGACTCCTTCGAGCATTCTAGGTAAATCAAAATCGGGGCATTTTAGTATTAACCCTAATGCACACTGTTTCATCCGCTCACTGGCTCATAGACGAATGGTAACCAACTACTCTTGTATAATCTACAAGTTCTGACGTGATTTCATTCTTTTTTGGTTCTTTTAATAAAAATAATAATGGTCTGTCTGTCTTTATCGTGTCTTTAGATAGTTGATTGCCACGATTTCATGCATTTCTGTGCGGTATCTTTAAAAACACTCAAATCGTCGCAAGAGCAAGGTGTCTTGAGCAGTGGGCATTGCAGTAGATGTTCCATCGTTTGTGTCTCTGTGCCACAATTACACGAGCGGTTGCCAGTATGGTATCATTAAATTTGCCTTGGTACGGCCTACACCAGATCTAAGCCGATTGAGTGTTTTCCATGTTGGCCATGGTGCATGGCCATGGTGCATTGCTTCCTGGAGGGAGGCTCTCAGATGGTTGAATTCCCGTATCGATAGAGGGTGGGTTGAATTTTAACTTATCGATTCGTCGTTCCATGTTTGTCTCTGCTTTGGGCTGGACATGTTTTAGAAAAGATTTTCTTGATTTCAATCTCGTCGGTGCTGGCACAGATCCAAATAGTGGGTGCCTTGAGTCAGTAGATCTGCCTAGTCTTTCCGCTCTGCTGGCTGTTTCTCTTCTAATTTCGGATGGTGCGATACCAGCAAGTAGATATAGGTTGCTGGTGTTGGTAGGTTTGAGACAATCTGTGATGGTCCGACAAGCATTGTTTAGGGCTGGATCTAATTTTTTGGCATGTACGGATCTTGACCATACATGATATGCATATTCAGCAGCTGTAAAGCTCAAGGCCAGGGTTGATGTTCTGAGGGTATGAGGCGTGCATCCCCATTTTGAGTTGGTCAGTTACCTCAACATGTTGTTCCGGGTCAACACCTTGGCCTTAGTGCTCAAAATATGACTTCTATAGCTGAGTGTGCGATCGAGTTTGACTCCCAGATATAAAGGGTTTGGGTGGTATTTCAGCGGTGTTCCGGAACAAGTAACTTTGATTGGTCGGTTTGCTTCTCTATTTCTTAGATGGAATGCACACACCTGAGTCTTTGATGCATTTGTTTTCAGCTGGTTCTTTGATAATAAAGGTTGTTAAAATTCTTGAAAAGTCACAAGATCTTCGTTTTCCAAAACGTGAGAGATACGGTGAAAGATTTGCGGCAAGGCATCACGCTAGCTTGATAAATTCCAGTTTGTGTTTAATTTGTGCAAGTTTGATTTTCTGGATAAATCAACTACACTAGTAGACAAATCAAACAAGCCATTAATTTATAATTCAGTATAGGGTCTTTCCAATGCTACATTCATTAGATTGCAGATACTGTTATAGATGGCCTGATTCGGTCTGGTTGTGGCATCTAGGCTACAGCATGATGTACTGTTAACTCAGGTTCATGAATTCAGTATAAATTCCTCTTGCAAGCTTAGTCCACTCCAAGTTTATAGCATATGCCTGCTCTACAACCTAAACTTGCAATTCATGTATCAGTGAATATATTGTAGGCCTATATGCTGCAACAGTAAATAGGCACAACAACAATATGGGCACTTTAACAGAAAAGCAAATAGCGCTTAATTTTAAGATTAAAGATTGTTTACCGGACGGGCCAATGCTATAAGATTTCAAGAATAACAAAATACTTTTGCAGGACATTTTGGTCAACCTGCGCTTGTCCATCTGCATCTAAGAGTTGGCAGAATTCAAAAGATGAAAGGCTCAAAAATTAAGATTGATTAACCTACAGTAGATCTAATGACAAATAATTTTACGAAATTGTAATGACAACATGGTGTCATACAAATAGATAAAATAAAACGCCACCGGTTTTGACCTTGTTTGGTTTCATCAAGCAAGAATTTTACCATATAAGATGAGGTAGAATGATAATACAGACACATGATGAAACAAATGTTTTCTTACCCTTCCGCAATATCAGCAACAATTCATGTGGTGAAAAACACTTTTCATTAAAGGAAAAGGCCAAAGTTAAGTGTGATGGGGATTGGAGCTAGTGGCCATCAAATGGACGTTGATCGAAGTTTCACAGCCTCAACACTGATCTCAAAATACTTTGATTGTGTCCAAAAATGTACTGAAGAGACCGTTATCTAGGAACAAACAAACAATAGGCAACTCATCATAAATTAACAAAAACCGCGAACTTACTGGCAATTGTGACAATTTATTTGGTTTAAAGTCAACTAAATTAGCACAAAGTTTGATATACAAATTTTAAGATTCTGAAAAACAAAAGATATAAGACTTCGTTACACAAATCCGATAACACTTTAGCCCGCATTTGATATTGCCTTTGTAAATGAAACTCTGTTCGACTGTCGGTCAGCGAGGTTTGTAAAATAAAAGCACAAAATTTCAAACGAATTACGTCTGAAACTGAACACGAATTACCAGTATCGTAATTTCAGTGAATAATAGCGGTCTGGCACAAAGAACTGAGTTGGATACTCGGTTGAACTGATTTTGTAAAATTAAAAACTAGACTTGCGAGTGCCATTATACGGAAGCAGCATTGAGTTATCAAAATCATAATCACAAACGATCTCTGAACCCATTTTTTATGCATTATCCCTTTTTATGCGGGGCATAAAAATGGATAGTGTGTAGAACAAGCCTGCAAGCTTACTTGTTGTGACCTTAGGCAAGGCACTTAACGGAACGCCTCCACCTATATGCTGCAGACAGGTGACGCACCCGTACATCACCGGATTACAATTGTGAAATTGCTAACCCAGCATGTCGTAGAAGGCGACTCTTGGATATTCACCAATGGCAGTTCGCCTTGTTGGTGGTGGGCTATCAGTCATTCATAACTGGTTGGAAATTGGCTGCCATCTTTCCCCTAGCCTAATTTTAATCAAGTTGACGGCGTGAACCTGAATTTCCCTTCGTTCCGTACCTCCATTCCAAAGAAGAGAAGGGGTATTCACAACAACAACAACAACAACAAAATCTCTGAAACGGGATCACATTTAAGAACACATCACATTACTAGGGAGGTGACACTTCACGACAATCAGCTCATTGAGATGTTTGAATCCTGGCACAGAATTAATCTCAAAAATTAAATTTTTATATACGTATGACTTAAAATGGTAAGTGTGGCAAACAAGATTTGATAAATACCGATCACGTATTTTTCCATTATTTTGAATTTTGATACTACTGGTTTTCTTCATTAAAAACTTTAAAAGATATGAAATTAAAACAGTGCTAGCTTATCAATATTTACTGTGGGCTTTTTATTTGATTCTTGCTTTAGTCCTCTTTTAACTTCAAGCTTTTTCCAATACCTAACAATTTATAACATGACCGGCATGAATTCCACCCTTTACTTTAAACCCTAAACTTTTCCTTAATTTTGTTTGGATGAACAGACCGGATACTGCCATTTGGCCGTGTCAGAACCGAAAACAGATCACGAATCTAGCAACCGGATCTGCATTATCCAAACAAGTAGCAAGCTGTCTGGTGTCTAATTTAGCGCATTGAAAACAGTTTTACAGTGTTTTCAATAAAAGACCTATGATCGCAAAAAGTAGAGAAGCGACAAATTAAAGATACAAATCGATTTTGTTTCATGCCATGCCGTGCGGCAACAATTCTTTTTTATTATTTGTAACTGTTGTTCGTCTGGATGGCTAAACTTTTGTTTCTTAGCCCATTTCTGAAATTATTTTTCCAACAAGCATTTTGAATCCGATATTAAACTCGAAACAGGCGTTTAGTGCGGCATTTCCCTTTAGCTTTTCCGGCTTGTCGCATTGTAACAAAAATTAATTATGTAAAATCAAATTGCTTATATCAAAATTTACAAATAACTTTATTACCCAGCAACTAAAAATCTGCCAAAAATCGAAATTCAAAATTCCGCAAATCAAAAGAGTAACCCTAACATTTATTCAGCATCTTTAAATGGAGGGGTGCACGTACACAAGGACCTATGATAGGGGTACTACAATTTGGCATAGCTTCGAAAAATAAACATACCACTGGGAAAAGTCTACTCGCTAGTGAAACTTTCTCCACGGCGCAAAGCTTTAGTTTTCTTTGCTTTTCGTTTGGTCTTCATAACTGTTCAATAGATACTTTACAAAAATTGATTGCAGCTCCCAAGTCAAAAAAAGTAACACAATATGGTTCGTTACCTGCAAAAGAAAACTTACAAATCAATTTTTTGATCAAATTTGGCTTCCTGATTGTTTAGATAACAATTAGTACAGATAAAATGGTTAACAATGGTAACCCAAACAAGTAAATTTTCAAAAAAAGCATATTTTTGGTTTTATAGGCACAACTTATTGTGTTGAAAATAGAAAAAACTTTTTCTTTAGCACAATAAAACCATGGTGTTTCTGCAACTTTTTGAGCTATATTTTATGATTCTACAATTAGCGGTTGCTGAGATGTAAAGATTGTCCCTTGCGTGCACATTTGGGAGGTTGCCGCCTGGAACATAGTGCCAAACCCAACAAATTAATAAAGCATAGCTTAGACCGCCACACTTGCGGGATCTATACTAGATCCACTTGGTGGAAGGTCTGTCAGTACTCTGCGAAGCCGTATCATTCACGAGTGATACGGCTTCGCAGAGTACTGACAGACCTTCCACCAATTGGATCTGGTATAGATCCCGCAAGTGTGGCGGTCTAAGCTATGCTTTATTAAAAGCCTTTAGCTTCTTGTCGGTGACCAACTGCACTGAGGAAACCTGATAGGTCGAAACAGTGTCACTGTCCGCAGTTTTGCTAAGTGCATCGCTAGCCTCTTGCATTACCAACAAATTAACTTTTGAGGAAGTTTTAGGCCATTTGTGAGAATTTAAAAACTGATGTTTTTTCGATTTCCAAAGAAAGTTTTTCACTCCGCTCAAAAATTTATAAGTGGCAGAGGAAATGGCAAATCCTGTCCAACAAACAATTTCCTCCACAGCAAACTTTTCTACACGTTGTTTTGTTGTCGACTCGATGGCATAAGTGATCATCTGTTCACTAGTTGAAGCTTTTTGTGCTTTGTCAGCAATTAGGGAGAGTGACTTGGTTTCTAACGATGTGAAGGGAATAACAAATTCGGCTGATGGATGGTAATGTGTCGACATCAAAACTGTCTATATCGTCACAGTAATTTTTTTCAGTTTCGTCCGAATATTCGATTTGCAACCATTACCGCAACACCGCTAACCGACATACCATTACCAATTAGATTAGAGATTGTCTGATAAAATATTTCTTTTACTTTTCGTTCAGAGTTTTTTACATACTGATATTTCAGAGGTAATGAATTATGTTGTGTAAAATTTTAGTTAGAAGCAAATAGCTTTCGTTTCTTTGAGAAGAATTTGTTGCATTTTACTTCAACTTGATCTGATGCAAATTTTTCATTACTACTATCTTCTTCCATTGAACAGTCTGTTCTTGACTTTGTCAAAGTTCTTTCATCATTTAGTAGTTCATTGATCACATCTATAGACTTAATACAAAACATCTCATCTTTCTTCCTCTGGTAAGTTTCTTGTCTTTCTTTTGGTCTCTGCTTTTTCATTATTGCTGTATATCAAACGGAATTTACCGCCTGGTCACATTCCACGCGTCTCTCTGATCTCTTTGATCTTCCAGATATAGGAGCTCTATTCCTGTCATTTTTAACCCCAATTCTTCTTTGCATGCCTTTCCTCTTTTATTAGTTATTGGAGAAACATCGAACAATTTGTCCTTACATTTCACCATTTCGATGTACATCTTGGCTGGTGGGAATTTCTTGGGTCTAGACTTTTCATTAAGTCCCTTTTTCTCATCGTAGAATATCCTATTCAGATTCTGAAGATGTCGTTGCGTGACCCTGCTGGACAAACAGTATAGAGTGTCATGAAAATACTTTGCATATACTTGCTTTGCGACTTTTCGAAACGATGACTGTTCAATTGTAACTTTCTTTCCGGAAGCCAAGATACAGTATATCTCAACATTGATCTGATGCTGCCATTTGGTGAAACCTTACTTTGTGGATTATATGTTTTTAGTGGTGGGAACAGTATATCGGGGTTCATGAGCAGTCCGTCTGAGCGAAGTGTAAAATTTTTTGAGTAGCCCATACTCTTACCAGAGCAGTAATTTGGTTATAATTGCGGCAGCCTACTGTTATTTACAAGTTAATTGTAGGCCTTTATCCGAAAACCATTAAAATTTATAGATTTGAAAGTTATTAAGCGAAGAAATTGTATTAAGGAAATTGTAAACCTTGCAACTAATTGGCAAAGCAGCATACGGGCGTAAGGGGCATTAACAATTTATTAAAATGAATATGCCAGGAAACAATTAATGAGTATACCACCCAACCAATTTAGACGAGACCATCGCTGGACGCGTTTCGTCCTGTTATGCGATTGTTAATGCCCCTTACGCCCGTATGCTGCTTTGCCAATTAGTTGCAAGGTTTACAATTCCCTAAAATTTATAGTAAATGAGAAAAATAAAAATCGAATAGTTAGCGAGTTGTTATCTTTGCATTTTTTCTGCAAAGAACAATTTGATGTATTGACAAGGAATTGAACGTATTTCACATCATAATGCTTGTAAATATGAATGAGAATAAATTTATTATCCTTTCAACAATAATTAAAGAACTCTGCATCACAGGCTACGATATCATAAAACGTGCTAGTGACAATCAGTGGTTTCTCCTGAGCCGGCTTTTTTTACTGCACACCGGTAAGTTTGGAATCACGCGACTTCTACTGCCGCAGTGATCACTCGTGTAAGTGGACGCAAAATTTTATTTCATATTAACCCACCTACTTAGCTAAGGCTCTTGGAAAAAAAGAGACAAAAATTGTTTCTTCATGAAGAACACTTATAAAGGTTTCATAAGTTTGGAGAAAGAGTCTGGGGTAAACAAAGGCGATTATGGTTTAAAGACTCCTAATGTCAATTCAAAAGCTGTTTGAAAATCAACCCACAATTTAGGGAACAAGTGAGACTCTTTACAAAAAAAAAGAGCACATGATTATGATATAAGCAATATTTTTCATAAAACCCATTGCTCAAAAACAGGCAATATTTTTGAGTATTACTTATTGCGTTCAAGAAAAAGAGTATCCGGCTCGCGATCATTAGCAATTATCTTTACCTGGGTCTTTGCGAAAAAAGTTTCGTAACCTTTGTTCTCATTGCAAGGCTAGAACGGGGTCTTATTGAAGCATTCATATAAAGTTTAGATTAGGACTTGATTTGGATCGAAAATTTTAGTAACTGGATCGGAACACAAATATCAGTGATCCAAACACATCTATTAAACAGACCATTAATTTCTTTTCAAATATTTGATAACTTTTGCTATTTGCAATATTGACAAGCCTGTTTTTACTTTTTCAGAAACGGACGCCTTTCCAAACCATTCTTTGATTGAAGCAAATTCAAAACTTTGTGAGATATTTTTAACTTGGCTAATTTATTTGTTTTTTTTAAATATGTATTGTAGCTACAACTCCCCAGTGTAATGTTTTGTTACTGTATATTTATTTGCAAAACGTTTTAGCCGGATGCCAATAATCTCATGGACATTATTTTTCTGTAATAAATTCATCAACAGCCACCACATCGTAATATTGTCAGTATCACAGTTTGGTCAAAATGTTTGCTGCCTTCTCTCACCAATTTCCTGCATGTCAAAAACTTTTGTGCGGTGTGATCGGTAATTACATTAGTAAAGATAACATGTCGCCGATAGATTTTTTAAGTAGTCATAAATTTATTAAGTATAAAAAGTATAATCTTTGATATTAACTTTCCTAATATAACACTTTTTTTTTAACAGCTATTTGCGGATTTAATGGTTCGGCAACCAATACTCCAGCTTTATTAAATTCTCCAGGCTGGCCAAAAAACTATCCTGGAAATGAGAATTGTTTAGGGGTTATTTCTGCACCGGATAATCAAAAAATCGAATTCAACTTTTTAACATTTGCAACGGAATCCTGCTGCGATAAACTATATGTAAATACTTTTGAATTTTTGTATTGGCCATAGAATTTCGGTTTAGTCTATGAGTGCAAGAGTGCAAATTCAAAAGCGGTGCATTTCTCAATTTTAAAAGCAAGGGTTGCTAATGCAGTTATCCGCTCAATATTGTTGCATTGTAAAAATATTTGTCGCCGTTGCTTTGTTACTGTGCTTCATTTTTATATTTCGTTTTACCTTTTTATTCAAAACAAATATGCCTTTTTTTGTGAGATAACCACTGCATAATAAAAACAAAGCATTGGCTAACGGCATTCTAACATGGCAATCTTAACAAATCAAGATCGCCAAGCTTGTTGGCCGTCAAATTAAGATAATTAGTATTTGCTAAGCGTTTTTGACTATGAATTAGATACCAAGTATAATGAAAAGTTAAATCCGAGCCCAGCTACTCAACAGATATTACGCTTGTTTCGTAACTCCAACTGGGCAGCATGCAAAACTAACGACGAATTCTATCTTTTTCTGATGGTGAACTGTTTCTACAAAGCAGTGACAGTGTGAGCCACTACTTGTGTTTTTGCAATGCAGTATTACTTTGAGCTTCATAAACGTAACAAAGAAGCAAACAATCTTATGGCCACTTCTCTTATACATTTTTTTTGCATCTCGTTTCTTTATGAAATAAATTTTTAGTAGTAAACTAAAAAAACTTTGGCGTTTTGTAGCGCGATTTACACAAGGGTATTTTTTCTTTCAATTTTCAACAAACCCAAGCTTTCATTAAGTTTTCTTTAATTTATTATCATCAAAAAACAAACATGTATTTATTAAATCTATTTAAATGAGATTAATCACTATACTTTGTTGTCAAAGTCATTTCATGAAACATAGGATCCCAAAATTACCAGAAAAACTCAAATAGATAAAAAATATGATCATTTTATTTAGATTTTTTCTATTTAACTATCAAAAATTTTGGTAAGAAATTTTCGCCCCAGTCGAAAAAAGATTTTGACTACAGTCTTGCTAGATTTCAGGTTTGATGAATTTAATCACTAAAAATTTAAGGTCAGCTCATTTCCTTCAAAACATTAGGCGTTAGGAGCATGAACATCACAAAGACCAAACGTATCAACGGACGCATTTTTATTTCTTAATGCTTATCGATTGCGTTTGCAAAATTTTATGGCTTCATACTTCCTGACTTATGTTTTTTTCATTGTTTGGTGCACTCCGACACAATTTTATGATTTGGAGATTAGAGATTATTAGATTATCATTAGACATTACAAAAGAAAAGTAGAAATTGTGGCAATCTGAGAAAGCCTTTACCAAATTACCGCAGATCACGTTTTGTCAAATTGTTTAAAAATAGACCAACTGATATTTACACGGTATGTTAAAAACCAGTATGCGGAAAAGTTTGAAGTACACAATAGTTGTCGTTCATTTCGTGAAAATTGGAAAAAAAAGGTTTTTCTATTCATTTGATTTTTAACAATGCTATAAATTCTTTAATACGCACGATTTGCTTTTGAAAAGGCTTAAAAGATAATGCGAAACAACTACAATTTTCCACAAAGCACGTGCATCCATTAGGATTATAGCATCCATTTAACCTTTTACCGCCTAACGTTCCCACATGGGAACAAGACGTAAAGTTGCTTGAAATCTTCAAAAATTTTTGTTAATATCAGAAAAAAGTTGTTTTTAATATGAATTTGAATTGTTACTAATCATAATAAACGTAGTTTTATAAAATAAAAATTTTTTTTTCATGTAAATTGCAACTTGAATTTTGCCATTTTACGGTGATCAGACATGTCATTTATGTTCACAATTTTAAACATTCCTAAAAAATTCTTTAAGTTTTTTTTACTGAAATATAATGCTTTTAGGTTTGTTGTATACTGTGCTATTTTTGGTTTTGAACTTGAGTAAGTAATTCGTCGGTTATGTATGTTAAAAAACAATTGTTCCCATATGGGAACGTTAGGCGCAGGCCGACTAAAATATTTCGATTTGAAATTGAAACAATTACACTCAAACGCATCGCTTATTTTGCAACGTTTTAACGACAAAATGAAAGCTCTGAATGAAGTTAGTAGTTGTTTGAGCAGACAATAAAGGTGGTGAATTTGTGTGAGAATTTTATTGTGGATAAACTAAAAGTTTTTGTACTGAAGAAGCAGCTAATTATTGCACCTTCTTATCTCACAAAAGCGCAATTTACTACACAGTTTTGTCTAGACGAAATCGGTAATTTTGATGTCTTGAAAAACACCATGATTGACGAATGTTTTGCTTTTTTTTCTTAGTGATAGTGCAGGTAGCTACATGAAGCAATAGAGTAAAAACGTAACTATTTAAGTAATTCAGAATATTTATTGATAAACTATTTATGAGTTTAGATACCTTGACTGGTATTTTACACATGAATCATAACTTTTTTTAACTTTTAAGTGGTAATTATAGGAAAGCTCAGTTATAACGCATTGGTTGCAGTTTGTATGATATGACATACACTGCCTTTTCAAGAAAAAAAAAAAATATTAAAATTAAAATTTTTAAATGTTTGTTATTGATGCATCAAATACTCGTAATTAATTGTTGAGATATCATCTGCACGTTGTTGGTTATTATAGCGCATTGAGTTTTACCGCGTAGACAGTAATCTTATTTTTTAATCAGGGTACAGCGTAATACATATTCTTAGAAGTTAGAACTAGCGCATCTGTCACATCAAGTTATTACTGTAAAATTAAATAATTTATTTGCATTGTTGACCATTGATTTAATATGAATACTGGCACATTTTACGGAATTAAGAGTAGACCATTCCGAGCTGCTACATTGCAAGAAACTACAAATTTTGTAGAATCATGCAGCAACGCTGCATCTGCGACTGTAACAATTCTACCACCCAAGTGTGGTGATCAAGATATTCCTAGTGACGAAGAAGATTTTGAGTATGGCCAAGAAGATCAATTATTTGAACCAGCAGGAGAAATGGAAGCAGTTGCTGTTTCGATTTCCGATGATGACGAAGAAGAATTTCACCAGACTGGAAACAGACGTGATTCTCCCAGGTGGAAAAAGCAAGAAACATTTGCCAAAACCATATTAAGTGAAGAAATGTCCAATAACATTGAAGAAAAGTTTCCTGAGCATCTCACAAAATCATGTTACGAAATATGGAAACTCTACTTCAGTGATGAACTTTTTCACTACATATTAGAGCAAACAAAACTGTACGCTAAACAAAACAAAAATGACCCAGGATTCGAACTTTCGTTAGATGAGCTCAAAAACTTTATTGGAATTTTAATTTTTTCTGGATATCATTTTGTAACTTCAGAAAGAGATTATTGGAGTAACCAGCCAGATTTACAAGTTCCTTTTATTTCGGAAACAATGAGTCGTGACAGATTTTTGAATATAAAAAAATATTTTCACGTTGCAGACAACCAAAATTTAGAAAAAGAAAATAAAGTTGCCAAAGTTGCATTTCTGTACAAAGCTATGAACAAAAATCTGAGCCAATGGGGAATATTTCACAAAAAATTAAGCATTGATAAAGCTATGGTACCATATTTTGGCAAGCACAGCGCTAAAATGTACATCAAAGACAAGTCAATTTGTTTTGGATACAAAATATTGAGTTTTTGCGGAGAAGATGGATACCCTTACAAGATAAATATTTATACTGGAAAGAATTCTTCTCAACGTTCTGACGAACCTTTGGGACAGCGAGTTGTTTTAAATTTGTTGGAGTTAGTGACGAATTTATCAGAACCGAAATACCATGTAGTATATTTTGATAATTTTTTTAGTAGTGCAGAATTGCTGAAGTTACTGTCTGATCAAGGGTTTATTGCCACTGGTACTATCCGAGAAAATAGAACCGACGGTGCCACCAAGTTGATGATCTCCAAAAAGGCTATGAAAAAGAAAACCAGAGGCAGTTATTATTATCGCTGCAACGGTGAAATTTTTGTCTGTAAATGGCATGATAACATTATTGTGAACATTGCTAGTAATCATTTCACGCACGAGCCAGTACATCGCATCAAACGCCGAGTTAGAGGAAAAGATACCATCAAAGTAACTCAACCTAACATTATTCGATTGTACAATAAGGGCATGGGTGGGGTGAATTTGATGGATCGTCTTTTGGGATCGTATCGGCCAATGATCAGAGCAAAAAAATGGTGGTGACCTTTGATGACGAACTTGCTGAACATTTCCATTGTAGCAGCGTGGAAGTTTTATAGCGTTCTACACCAAAAAGATGCTAAAATTACTCATCTTGAATTCAGAAGAAATATCTCTTTAGTTCTGACAAAGTCTTCAACAATTAGAAATCAATCACAAGGGAGCAGACATGCAGATTTGCCTTCTGAAGTGCGATATGATGGCCAAGATCGTAATCCAGTACCTTGCGCTCAAGGCAGATATGTGGTGTGTCAAAAGAACACCGGGTCAAAGTGCAGTAAATGCAATTTGAGGCTTCATTAGAGTAAAGGAAGTTTTTGCTTCAGAAATTACCGCAAACGCTGAACAATTCATGCCGTAAAATTGTGATTTTGTTTGTTTGTTTATGTTATCTTTTATGCTCTAATTGCGATTTTACAACTTGTTAATAAATAACAAAATCGTACAAAAGAGTGTTGTTTCAAGCAATATATTGCAAAATTTGAGCAGCGCAGTTCTAACGTTCCCATATGGGAACATAGTCACATCTCTAATATTTTATAAAATTTGACCTTGAAACTGACATAGGAGAATGTCTATACCACAAACGTGCAAGTACTAAAATCTTTAAAAAAATTTTATATTTTTTCGTGGGTCAGGCAGTATAAGGTTAAGATTATATATATTAGGATTATATTAATATACAAATCTTAATAATCCATTAAGATTATTTTTAGATCCTTTTAGGTATTTGCAAATCTTGATTCTTCTAGTGTCAAAACCGTTAGTGGTAGCTCAATCTAAAACAAAGTGATTAACACTCGGATTTGAACTCAGAATTTAGCGTTCACCTTCTCCTTAATATTTTTATAATTTTCCACCATTGCATGAGCACAAAGGTATTTGAAATCGAAATTTGCCACAAATTTTACGCCAGTAAGAACAATGTAGGCAAGTGATCTATGCCTGAACTATCAGGCCTTATGTTTTTTGTTAATATTAAGTCGAGTTGATATGGTCTGCAGATTATTTGGTCTCGCAATGTTACTGATGTCTAATGATGTTATCAGACACAAATCAAATTTTGCTATCCTCAAATTTGTTCCTGATACAATTAAGAATAAGAGTTGGATTCGAAACTCTATCTTCATCAACTTATCAAACAATGGTAATTGGCTTACACGTAGGCTTAAAGAGCACGACTTAACGGAAGTCACCTCTTTGGGCATATCTGCACACTAATTGGTAATTTTCTCCTCTTTTCTTAGTCGAGCTACTCACGACATCGGCGAATATCCTTTTCTTAACCCTGCTGTGGTACCATGGGGTCAATGTGACCCCAGGCTTATTTGATAGGCTAAATATTCCAAACTTTGAGATTATAAGCTTTCATCTCGCTTTGTATTTTCTTTGCAGGTTGTTTTCAACTGTTTCCATTCATTCAATCTTAATTTCAATGTTGCCTTTTTTGTAAATTTCACATTTTATTTGTTTGAGGTCATATTAACCCCATGAAAGAACTATTCATATCGTTGATTGTTCTTCAAGCTAAGCGCAAATTGGTGACCCCGCAAACACCTCAGGTTGTGAAACAAATCATTTGCAGCTGTGGAATTTTACCAGAAGCACTTCTAGCTGTTCAAAACATTATCCAGCATTGTCCATCAGGGCGCAAGAGATGCGAGATTATCCGAGATTGAAGGACAAAAAGTACAGATTCACCTGCAGTAGATGTCATGACACCAATTACGAAGAGCACAGCAAGGTGGTCTGTAACCAATGTCAGAAGTAAAATATTTATGTATTGTGCACTCCACTACATTTTTCAAGCAATAAACACAGACTGATAACAAATTGAGTTTTTCTACTGGTCACAAAATGTATTTTTAGTAATGGGGTCATATTGACTCCAAGGTACTGCTAACGTGATTTTTGTCATGGTACCAGAGCAGGGTTAAATGGTTTTGATTTGTTGCGCAACTATTTATACACCAAATATTTGGAAAGTGACAATAAAAATCAATTCTGTAGCTCATGTTTTATGTTTCTGTTTTTGTTATTTCAAAAAAACAAAAACCCGCCGTTACTTTTTCAGTTTTTTGAAGATGGATTACTTCGAAGTACTTTTAGTGGGTATACATGTCCAAACAGATACCTTTCAAAAACAAATAATGTGCATCTGAGATTCGAATCTGATCCAGGTTCATCAGAAGCAGGGTTTCAACTAAATTTTCAAGGTAAGATTGAACTAACTTTTGTTTAAGTCAGCAACCTATAGTTTAACAGAGTCATTTGTTACCATTTCTCTTTAATTCAAATTCAATCTAAGCTGCAAATCTATTTAAACACTAAATTGAATGCAACATTGATAGGCATATAGCTTGCTGCAATATGCACTGCGCATCTTTAAAGATGTGAAACTATGCAGTTGGAATAAAGATTTGATGGCAAGGAAAATAAATGAAAAAGCAAAAAATACAATAGGGCATGTAGGAGCATGCAGAACTAATCTTGATGAAGGTTAGTTATCACGTCGCCTATAACGGCAGCGTCGATATAACCAGTTATGGTTATTTTGTTTCAGCATGAACTTAATTCTGTGTCCTGTTTTAATGCAAAATTTCATGATACTGCTTGGAGCTATTACTGGCCGACTAAAAAATATTTCCTTTATTCTCAATATTAGATGCATATTTTTTAAGATGGAATTAATTTCTTTGTATTGAAAAATACTAAGCATTATCGATTAGAGCATCCACCTTATGTAGAGTAAGTTGCTGGTTCAAATTCGACCAAGCAACCTCTTAACCCATTTCATTCCAGAATTCAGGAGGGCAAAAAATTTGATTTACTTAGTGTATAATAGTTGATATACAGCCTATTAAGACTATGTAGAAGTTTCATAAAAATTAAAAAATATTTACTGTGATTTTAGGACTAGTCCCATTTGGGGATTATGGAATCTAGGCGTATTACTTATAAAGTGTTATATTCAAATTAGAAGACATTTATTCAAAACTTTATGATAATGATATCATTACAATTACAAAACTACCACACGAAGTCACATATTTGAGTTAACTTTAGTCAGAATGGTATGCTTCAAAACACTGTACATGAAATCCAAGGTTGCACTGTCCACATTGCTTCCTGGAATTTTCTTGCACACCTTGCATTTTCTTTGTTTCCCATTATCAGTTCTTTCTAAAAAATGCTTTTCACCAATAAGGTTGAGTGGCTGTGGCAATCTCGGGACTTTGACACCAGGTTTCTTGGGTTTTGAATTGCTGTCAGTCTTCAGCAATGCTGTTGTTATGTACACTCTGAAGTCGAGGAGGTCCATTTTTTCTTCCGAATGAAGAAAACTGTACAATATATGACTGTAAACAACAGCCACATCCAGACAGTGAGTTACCAATGAGAAATACCATTTTTTTCTCTTAATGCCCACTTTGTACTTCTGAGTCTTCCAATCAGCCAAATCTACCTCGAGCATACCAGCATTATATTCCTTGATGCACTAGGGTACTTGAACTGGTTGGCCTCGACGATTTGCCTGTTTCATTGAATTTACTCCATCAACATTTGACAATACACTAACAATGCTATTGTCCTTCCAACTGCAAGTAAACAACCCAGAAATTGCATCAAGAGCAGTTTTCATTGCATTACAATATTAGCCAAAGAAACGGAATGATTATCTCCAGTAACTATGCCAATTTTTGTTTGTAAACTTTTTCCAAACTTTTTTTTCCATTTCGACGATACTTTTTATAGCTTTTTGACTATAAGGGCTGACCACTTGCAATGCTCTTTTCAAAGCTTGTTCAACAAGATTTTTCGTTATAGTAGGATACAATGCAGCTACTTCTGCTGCGACTAAATGCAATGATTCTGTTTGTTTTGGCTTTTTCATTTGATTTGTTTTCCATTCTGCTAACACTTTCAAACAGTTTTTGCTATCTTGGCAATATTTGTCAGTTTGAGTTTGACAAAATTTGACACTAATGGGTTGTAAAATATACTTTAAAATGCAGTATATCTCGAAATAAAAATTTCCTTGCTATATCGCACTACAGGAATAAGAATTGTTGACGGTCAATACCTTAAAGTTAAAGGTTCCAAAGCTAAAGAATTTTGCAATAACACACCGGCATATATTTATCATTTGTTTAAAACGCACAAGCTTAAATCAGAACTTTTGGAATCCACGAGCCCAGAATTTATTCTCATTAGATAATTACAATCTGCAAGAAAAATTTTTAATAGCATTATTTAGACAGAATTGTTTAGACAATACATCGATAACATTTTCTTTATTTCATTCGGAATTAGTAACATTGAATCTATATAAACAGCTTTAACCAATAATTTTTAAAATAATGGCTTGACTCTGACGTTTCGCGAGATGAACAACAGACAAACTGGTCAACGTGTAGAATTTTTAAATGTATTCCACGAAATTGAAGAAGATGACTCAATTGGTTTTGAAGCAAAAATTTTACAAAACCAGCAGCAGCAGGACATACGTTTTTACGCGGAAACTTATACCATCCACTTCATATCTTTAAAGGTATCTTTTTTAGTAAAGCAGTGAGATTACGCAGATTGAACGAAAGACAAAAAGACTACAGGAATAGCATAAAGGAATTAAAAGACATATGTTTAAGTTCCGAGTTTAATAAAAAAGTGAAACAGACCATGATTCAAAAAGTAAACACTTGGACAGAAAGATTTGGACCTACTAATCAGAAAATACAGACAGAAAAGAATCCGATTCCATGGGCAACAAGCTTTTTATAATTTCCTCAATTCGCTGATAAGGAACAGTCCATAAAACCAGAAGCCAATGTTATACACAAAAGACCCACATGTCTGGCAAATACAGTACATTAACAAAGAACAAAACTTTAGCTCATAAACAACAAAAGATTTTAAAACTTGGCTCATTAACCCCGTGTGGCAACTGCGCCCTTTGTGGAAAATTAAGCAAGTATGAACGTATGGTAAGGAGCGTAAATTGTATTAGATGCAAAAAAGCAATAGACTAGTTAAACTTAACCAATCGTTAAATTGTAAAAATTATGGTATTTAATGTTGCTAATTGTGTATATTGTAATGCTCAATACGTTGGACAAACAAAAATAAATTTGCGGTTAGATGGAATAACCATAGACACACTTCGAAAAAATTTGATATTTCGACCCAAAACGATAGTACCGCCCTCCTTCAACATTATAAATCTAATCACAACCTTTTGCTAGCACGCCGCTCTAGTTTGTCAAAGTGTTTTTCTGTTATGCTTGTTGAAAAACCACCGTTTGATATGTTAGATATATGTGAACATAAATGGTTTTATAAACTTGGAGCTTCTATAAATCTACAAATTATGATTTTGCCAGCTGCTAAATGATTTATGTCGTATGTCTCTTGTCATTTCTTTTTGTTTATGACGTAACACTTGTTCAAAAATGTTTTTGGGCCTTTTATCTTATTACATAGTAACTAGCTATAAGCGAGTAACAAGTTTTAGTTTTTTTAAATTTTTATGTCTTTAGTTTGGTAGTATATTGTCTGTTTAGTTTTAGTCGAAGAAAAGCATAATGCAGTGTTTTCTTCCAGTGCGTAGTCAGTCAGCCCTCTCAGTGTATTCCCCGTTCATTGCAGTTATAAGTAAGTTCACGAAATACATGGTGTTTCACAATTCTTTCAGATTTTAAAAATTTTATTAAACAAAAAGTAAACGAGATAAAATCAAAATTTCAAAGCAGTTCGGTAGGAAACATGATGTTATTTTTGCATATGCATCAGCATGCCGCTAACCTATGCAATTTTTTTGTAGTTTACGTTTTCAATATGGGCCCCATTTCGGTTTGCACAGGCATTGATGCGAACAGCAAAATTCTAAATCACACGACGAAATGTATCTGTTGTCACGCTCCGGGTGAATGATTCAACAGCTTGTTTTAGCTGTCTAAGAGAGCAAGGCTTCTCTTTGTACACTTCTGCTTTAGCAGCACCCCAAAAGAAGAAATCAAGAGGTGCAAGATCAGGACTATGCAGAGACCATTCGAGCTCTGCCTGCAAACTCCAAATTCTGTTTCCAAACAATGTCCGCAAATGAGCCATAGTCGCATGTGCTGTATGGGGAGTTGCACCATCCTGCTGGAACCACAGTAATCTCTTTTGGTTTGGTGTGTATAGTTGGTTGAGGTCCTCATTAATTCGATTCAATATCTCTCTGTAGCGCTCTCCATTCATTGTGACTTCATCTGCTGTCCTCAAAACATTATGGCCCCAGCATCCTTTTCTTTGCATTTAATGCACAAAGAGCAGTCACCTTTGGGCCTTTTAAGTACTTTTCATCAATCTCTTCAGGTTTCTCATCTCCCCAGTACACATTGTTATGGTGATTTACAGCACCATTCAGGTGAAAATGGGCCTCATCAGTAAACCAAACTCTGTCTATCCAATTCTGAAAACGGTCCATTCGTTCTGCTACTCTGTTGCACATTTCAGTACGTCTCTGCTTGTCTGCGTCCGTGAGCTTGTGGCATGTGGATATTTTGTATGGGAAGTTGTTCAGGTCCTTCCTAAGCATTCGCTGAAGACTTGTAACTGATATCCCAAGCACTTGGCTCCAGTGCCTGAGAGGCTTTTTTGGACTCTGCTCTACAGAAGCAACGACTCTATTCACATTTGCCGGAGATCTTGCCGTGATTGGCGCACCAGCTTTCTCCTTTCTGCAGTCAAGTACTGTTCCTTTAGTCATGAACTTTTGGACCGTGTATTGGATAAATTTTTGCTGTGGAGCTCTAACATAACGCACATTAAATTCTCGAGCATAACGACGGGCGAACTGTTGTATAGCATTTTGTCTCACACCACCATTCAACGATTTTGATTTTTTGTTCTTTGGAATACACCATAAATAATTTAAGGTAATGTTATCGATAAAATATTATATGACAAAGTATTTGCAACAAAATCTGAAACAGGCGAGAAGCAAAAAATTAGAACAAAAAAGTTGGAGCCTTTTCAAAACCTGAAAGAATTGTGAAACACCCTGTATCATTAGCCAGCTTTGTATTTTCATTTTTCAACCAGTGGGAGATAGTCAGTTCTGTTTTCCTATTTCATAATTGCGGTAAGTTGGTTTATGCATTTTGTTTGTTTCGTTTTGCATAGAAATTGAAAGTGCCTGTATAGGATGAAATCGATTTTTCTTAACCCCTCCGCGTCGCTTATCATCATATGATGATGGCGAAGAGAACGCCGCTCATCCTCATATGATGATTTGCCGACTACAGCGAAATGCGTGTATTTAAAGCTCGCTTAAAAAGGAAAGGAAGATCTCTCCCAAGCGAGCTTTAAATACACGCATTTCGCCGTAGCCGGCAAATCATCATATGAGGATGAGCGGCGTTCTCTTCGCTATTATCATATGATGATAAGCGACGCAGAGAGGTTAAAAGTAAGCTCAGCTGATCTGGTGTATCATAATTTTACCTACGATATTAACACCAAACAACAGACTTTTGTAATGCAAAAACAGGTGATGTCAAAGCACAAACATCACTTTTAGTAAGAATGAAATACATTTAGTAAGCATTTACATTTAGTAAACTGCTAAAGCACATTAATCAATCATATAATATAAAAAAATTGGTAACTGTTTACAAATTTTCTTTTGTAAAACTTCCTGACTGCGGCTAAGCAGTCACGTTGGGGACTTCAACAGTAGTAGGCCATTATATATACATCCCATCTGCCTTGGTACCTCTCTTCCATGACCTTCCTGTCCTGGTGAAATCTTTCTCCATGCTCTTAACTTAGATCAACGAAGTTTGTTGGAAAACTATCTAAGTGGCTAAAAAGATAGTGAACCTTGATACTCATCTTCACACCTAAATCTTTGAACTTGGAAAGCATATTTTCCACCATCTCTTGGTAATTGCTGCTCTTTGGTTTCCAAGGAAGTTCCGTGTGACTAAAATAAGTAATTGCCATGCAGCAGACTCCGTTCCTGTCATAGAGTGCATAAAGGATGGATCTTTTATGAGTGTGTGGATCTGAGGGCCATCAAAAATGCCTGCTTTTAGCTTTTAAATGGCTACTCTTTTTTTCACTTAGTGATCATTACCCGCTCGGCTGCCCCATAAGCACACACAACATGGATATTTTGTATAGCCGCTTTATATATTTTTTCTTGTGACGATTAAACCCTTTTAGGTCCACCAAAGAGAAGTAGCACTCATTGAAATAGTTTTTTGGTTCTTTCCAAACCATCGGTACACCAAACCTAAGGCTTTTAAGCGTATCATTAGCCTACTTTCTCAAGTTTTCTACACATGCTTTACAGACAATATGAGGTGCCCATGGCTTATATTGGTCACCAAGCTTCACTTTGAAATACGCAAGATATATCTTCCTCACAAAATCAGTCATAGCTTTCCTTTGGTTTTTGAAGGTATGTTTCCCAAAAATGTAATAAAGCTTGTCAGGATCATTGCGACAGCTTCTTCGCGATGAACTCATACCTTTTAAATATAGCTAAAGCGGTATGTAAAATTCAGTATCCGAAATGCGTACGACTGGTAAACAAAAAGGCTGGTAAACAAGTTATGTAGCATGTGATACTACTAAGTTGCAGGACTATGGTGGAAAATTGTTGAATTTTCTCGAAACCATCACGTGACATTACGTATGACAAGTCATAAAGCAAAACTTACTAACGATTACAAGGTAAAATAAAGCCAATAAATACGATGCTATATGATCATTATAGCTTGCATCGCCAGCATAACCCGTTTTTGCCCGAATTTTATTTTTTGTAGTTTTGTCCATAAAAAATTGTGTTTTCATACCAAACGACATATTTCTGTGTTATTTTAGTTTATTTTTTCTTGTTTGTTTATTATAATAAAACTTTTTTGTGTCCCAAACGGGAACACCGGACATAAATGGAGGTCACCAGAGCACAAAAGCTTTCAATTGTTTTTTTGCAAGAAACAAGTAAAGCATGGTATTTTTACACTACAAATGGACTTTTTACTTCGTTTTGCATCACAGACGTATGATCGACTCAAAATTAACACCGTCTAGGCTACAACAAACAGTTGTGATGAAATATGAAAAGGATGCAGCACATGAAAGAATAAACGCAAAAACAGGAAAACATGAAAAAACAGAAAAAACGATTCGCGACAACATTGTACGTATCACGGGATGTCACTTGTTAGCTTATTGATGCTCCATCTTGTGGAATTCTTCAAAGCAAAGTTTGTGTAAATTAATTCTGCAGTTCTTGCACATCTTCCTGGAGTTTTTCTTGCACAGTGAACACCTGGACTGCTTTTCGGTTGGCAGCAGAAAATGATTTACGATATCAAAACGGTTCCTGAAAGGACCCTTTTCTCTAATGGCTTTGTCGCTGCTGGAGGACCAGGAATAGCAGGACGGGTGCCGTACTTCTGCAGATAAAACTGCACTATGCCTCTGGTAAATCCCAAATAGTCAAGAGGACTGTTGTTGTAACCCTTCCTGTACAACTGCCACGCGTTGTGAAGGCTTGCATCAACTGTAAACACAAAAACAGATAACCACCACTTTTTCGATCGGACTCCCATTTTGCAATTGTCGATGTTTTGGTCCATGTGGTCTACACTACCCTTAAAATGGTTGTACTGGGACACCATGAAAAATTGATACACTTGTTTTTTTGGTGCATCTTTGGCAATCCAGCGAGTGGCTTTCACAATAGGCATGACGGGATCAACAGTTGACACCAGTGATACGATTGTGTTGTCATTCCAAGTGGGCAGCGCAATTCCTCCCCCTTGTTCAAGGGAAAAATCGAAGCTGCCTCTTGGGCGCTCGGCCATCTCTTTTGAGTCGATCAGTGTAGCTTTCTCGGTTCGGTTTCATTTTATGGTCCCGGTGTATCCAATTCCTTTAGTTTTTAGAATTTTAGCAAATTTGATAGAAGAGAAATAGCGATCGCCGTAGATTTTGAATGGTACGTCTGGAGGAAGCTCCGAAACCAAATCTAGAACAACTGAGGATCCGACGCCAAGCTCTCTATCGCATGTTTTATCGTATGTTCCGCAAGCTCCTTGGTAGGGATCACACCGGATAAGATACCCTAAGCGATTCGCAAAAGCACCACATCTTGTAGCCAAAACGGATAGGCTTGCCTCTCAATAACTGTTTTGCACCGTGTCTTGCAAAATAAGGCATCATGCTTTCATCGACGCAAAGCCTTTCATCTAGTATTGCATACTACAAGAATCCTTTATTGAGCATTGTAAGCAGGGGAAGCATTTTTGTAAATTCATCATCTTTAGTAAGTTTTGTGTTGTCAGAAAAATGAGCATATGCCTTCAAGATTTCAAATCTATTTCTACCCATTGCGTTAGGATACAGATAGGAAGTACGATTTGGAGTGGTAATCCCACATCATACGCCATCTGGGAAATGACATGTACTCTAATAGCATCAGTACACCCATCCAACACTTAATTTCCTTTGGGTTGGTCGAGAACGAGGCATCACATTTACCTTGAGATGCGTACAGATTGAACATGCTTGTGATGAAGTTTATCACTTATTCGTCATAGAAGAGCTCGAAATATTCTTCAGGCTGCATGCCCTCTTTGTATGTTTTTTTGCAAGTGTGAAGAGTGGAAAGCTTGGCTGTAAATCTTGGTTTCTCACCCATTGTCTCTTTCGTTTTTGTCTCAAACCGGTTCCAGAAGTTGAGGACTGTCAGCACTGGAATCAAAGAGACAACCAATTTGGTTGTCTCCTTCATTTCCTTCCGGAGACCGAGATATTGAAACAACTCTCGCTTCAGCATTGGCCTGTAGCTGTTTTCCACTGAGATTATTCACGCTACCACCCATGTCTTCATCGCCGCTGTCCCTTTCACTGTCAAAGCCATCACTGGGAGGTTGAATAAACACCATCGCTGAAGTAACTGTTTCATCTTCTTCGATCTGAGCAAGGACTACTTCAGCAGTAAGAAACCTAAAAAAAGTTTTTTTAGATAACGCCTCATGCCCAGTGTTCCCGAAAGAGAACATCATTATAAAAACGCATACAACAGACCACCTCGAATTCAAATTTAAAATTAATCCTTTTTGCCTTGAACTATAGCCCATAGTCATATAACTACAACATTGGTTATGCAGAAAAATATACTAACACTAGGCCAAAAACTTACGTTTTTTACTGTGGGTCACGTGATATTGAAGGTTCATCGTACATCTTTACACAATTCACAACAGGATACAAAAACTTTAGAACAAACAAAATCAACTTTTACCTAGCACTATATTTAACTAGTAAAAGTACCTGAATTCACAAAATTAGTTTAATAACAAGATTTATTACAAATACAAGTGATGTTCCCTTTTGGGAACACTTGGAAAAAACGTGGTAAACTTATCTTATTAAACATATTTTAGTGGAAACAGCGTACCAATTACGTTATAATTACGTCACAACCAAAATAAATACGTCACAATTGAAATTTTTTATATAGTAAGAAATACTTCAAATAAATTAGAGGTTTAAATATAATTTAAAATTATTGATGAAGTGTGACATGTAACAACAATAAGTTTACTTGAGCTTTTAACAAAAATATTTTACAATAAAATGTAGCAATGCTCCAGCGGTAGTTACGACCCTGATCAAAACCGTAATTTGGTGATGGTTAAGAGATCCACGAATTCTTGCCACAAAGTACATACTATAGCGTGATTTTTGTTTTTGAAGAAAATTGTGTTTCATAAGGCCAATCACCTCTGAAGAGTTGATTGGTGGTACAAAATTTGAAAATTGCAGAAAGTAGAGTATTCATTCTCCAAGCTTTTCGTCTGACATTTTTCCAGAGAATCCGTCAGAAATAGAGTGAAAAGGTGAAGCGAGTCACTTATACAGAGACACAGTTGATGAAAAAGAAAAAAAGGAAAAAGGTCTATCGTCATTGCTAAAAGAACCGCCTGCTTTTCCTCGTGCAGTTTTTGTTGAGCTGATGCAAACGGCTACTTTCTCCGTTGAATTCAGTTTCAACAATATAATGCACCGACAGATTAATGGCTTTGCTATGGGTTCACCTCTTGGCCTCTCTCTTGCCACCATTTTTGTCGGGTATTACGAAGTTTTGCTTTTCAAAAGAATCAACAAACCTCTTTTGTGTTATCGATACGTCGATGATACTTTTGCAGTTTCTAACGACAAAGACGAATGTAATAATTTTTTTCCCATCTAAATTCTCTCCATCCATCGCTTCGTTTTACTTTTGAAAAGGAATACAATCGGACTTTGCCCTTTCTTGACGTCCTGGTAGAAAAAAATCATCACGAATTTGTTACATCTATCTTCAGAAAGCCGATTTTCACTGGCCAATACATTCGCTGGAACTCTTTTTGCCCCATGAAACGGAAGACCAATTTGATTTCAACTCTTGTCCACAGAGTCCTATTCATTTGTTCAAAATCTACTCTTCAAAATGAACTTTCCAACATTCGATCAATCCTTATCAACAACGGTTACCCTGAAGCTTTAATCAACACTGCTATAACCAAGAAAATAAAGCAGTTTGGTAGACCAACGCAATTCGGTCCGAAAAAATACCCAGTTTATCTTTACTTGCCATAGCTGGGCAATGTTTTGATGAGGTACAAAATGCAAATTAAAACAGCCGTCAAATGCTGTTACTTTGCAGTTGAACCATGCATTGTCTACACCACCAGACAACTTCTGCCTGCAGCCAAAAAGGATGTACTACCCGCTTTTCATCAAAGCAACATTGTTTACCAATTTCTGTGCCACTGCGATAGTCGGTGCGTAGGTCGTACTTCTCAAAGGCTACAACAGAGGATTAAGCAGTACGTGCCGAAAACCATTCTTCAGAAGCATATTTCTCAGGACCGAAGCACATTGGCCCGCTCTTGCAAGCCAATCAGAAGCTTTAAAGCTGAAACTTCCTTTTCTGCTACAGGACATCTTTTACAAAACCCTACATGCGCATGTGAATATAATGATAACAAATTTTCTATTCTTGCCCGTGGCCGTACTTCTTTTCATCTTTCCACCCTTGAAGCCATGTAAATCAAAACATCCAAACTAAATTTATGCAAACAAAAGAAATTCGTTTATGGTCTAAAAATCACACATTAGTTTCCGCTTCTTCTATTGGTCGCTTCTTTTACCAATCGCGATAGAGCCTTTTCTTTTTTTTTTTTCGTCAACTGTGTCTCTATATAAGTGACTCACTTCACCGTTTTACTCTATTTCTGACGGATTCTCTTGAAAAGTGTCAGACAAAAAGCTTCAAGAATGAATACTCTACTTTCTCCAATCACCTCTCTATTATCAATTTCTAATTTTGCCAATTATCTATTCTCAACGCCTTATTACGAGAACATTGATTTACGGTTGTATCTTTTAGAATGTATTTTGGCTTTTGGATTAGGAAAAATAGTGTTTTTACGGCCAAAAGGTAAATAGAGCAAGTATAAAAAAAACCAGTTTTATTGCTCTATTAACTTTTTTACACCTGAAAAACATTACCTTTTCTTACAATCTTTCCCACACCTCGTATACAAGAAAATCTTCCGCGTTAGGCAGAGTTTTTAATGAGTACTTAAAATATCAGCAATTGGAGAATCTTCAACAACGGCAATTACAATCGATTTGCTTCCAACGACTGGAACAGGCACTACAGCAGCAGGTTTGTATAAATATTTATGTGAGTTTCTTACGGTAGTAACCTTATCATTTATATAAATATACATTATTTGGTAAAGACTACTAAAGCAATCATTTAGTCTACTCTTTGTTGTTTGATGTGTTTTTAACCTAATCTCGAAAACGAGATTTTGATGCAAGCACTTTGGGAGATTCAACACAAATTTGAGAATGCGGTAGTGTCGCTGGTGTATTAAAAAATTTTCAAAGGAGGAGGCCAAATTAATAACGCAGTGAAGATATTTTTGTTGAGATAACTAGATTTTAGCCAGAAATGGGTATTTTGGGAGTAAGCTCGAGTAAAAGATTTTTTGATTTTTCTTGACGTTGGTTGGTAAAAGCGAATTAAGTTGATGTTTTTGCTTTATTGTCGAGACCAAAAAAGGTGGTATGATGTAACGATTTCCTCTCTAAATTTTCTGGTGCGTGGCGACCCAATCTGTTTAACCGCTTCCTTACGGTATTGTTTTGGCACGACCCATTTTTGCCCTTTTGCGACCCACACTTTGGGAACCACTGCTTTAAGTAATTTACCGCATCAAAACGTGTTGTATGCAGGCATCAGCGCTTTCCGAAATCAGATTAAGGAAAATTTGCGGCTATAGCCGCTCTCCCGTCGTTATGTCACAGAAACGTTGGGCGGCTAAAGGCTTCCCGCAAGGAAGTGGTTGATTTCAATTTTTTGCGTTGCTTCAAAACCACGAGCTGAATCTACGCGGAACCAAGTTAAGCAGATAGTAATCACCATTTTTGTGCAAAGTTATAAATTACTGTTAAAAAAATAGACTTACAATAACTTTTTTCTGAAAAAATACATGGTAAATATTATCATTCATATTTTCATGTTACATGTATTTTCATTTTAGAAAATCAAAAATACATCACTGATGTATCTATACTACACTGTATAAAGCACAATTCTTTTCGGCTTTGTGGTTGTGTGTTTTAGCTGCTCGAAACTTCTGGGCGTAGACACATAAAACTCGTCACGATTGATTACCACTTCGAGGTGGGTGCCACAGAGGTATTGAAGCTGTCACAATGACGTCACAACGGTAGATGTTTTTCTAATGTTTATTTCTTGACCGAGAAATGCAATCTTTTGCCCAATGGAAAGCATGCATTCGACTTACCAACTTACCAAAAACTTTCTTTGAGGGGATACAAAACAAGTATTGTTTTCAGTTACTATCCGCTGTTGTTACGAAAGCAAACAGCAATGACAAAGCATTCCACTGATATGAAGCCACTTAAAGCAAAGCGATTAATTTTTATTGTTGTTGTGATGCCAATAGTGGTTGCATGCTCGGAACGTGAAGGCCCATAGCACTTTTTTTATCATCACTGAATTAGCTCATTTTTATTTTTAGCCTTCCCCATTACTCCTATCGTTAAGCGCCAAATAGGAAAGCTGTGAATATCGTTCATCAAGTCTTGCTTGTGTGACTCGACAAAAGAATTCATCGCAAGTTTATCTCCTGCAAAGCGGACGCTCTACAAATACACTACCGCGCCGGTTAGAATGTCGTATTACAATCAAATCTGGTTCTTCAATAATGCAATGGCAGGAATGAAAACTGAACAGCGTGTGGGCGCCAGATTAGACTATTTTGGTCCTAACGGTTTCGCGCGCCTGGCCAATCTCAGTTTCTATGACACATTGCTCACGAGTAGCAAAGTGGAGCAGGACAACAAATTTTGATACGAAGTCGTGCAGAATTCAGAAAAAATATCCAACATTAGCATAAAACGTTGGTTAATTGTTTACTCATTTACAACATAAGCAATAGTAATAATCTAATATTAGCTGGTGAAATGCTGGTTAGATTACTGATCGGTGGAATTTACCCCAAAGTTACCGATTATCAAGTGCTTTTCGTCCTTTCTATGCTGCGCTTATGTACGAACCAAGGAGCACAAGTGCAGCCAGTAGGTATTTTAGGTCAACAATACAGATGCAAAAAATCGCCAGTAAACCTACCACTTAACCGCTCTTTTCCACAAACGTATCGATCAATTTAGCGCTCATTCGAATTTTTAATTTGCTCATCAGTTTCTACCATTTTTTGTGACTGAAAAAAATAAAGTTTGGAAAATGATTCGTTTGTTGGGAGTAACAACAAATTTGATTTAACACTGATAAGATTGAGATTAAGAGCACTTTAGCGCCTAGTTATAATTTTAAATTAGTTCCCACTCCTTGCTTAGGTAAAAAAACAGATAAATATTTGTGAAATGATAAATATCTTTGTAAGAAAAACTGGTTTTGGTTTAAAATTAAGGAGGTTTGTAATAGAAGGATAGATGATAAAATCCAAAGTTTGAGGAAAAATGGAAAGTACAAAATACCTTAAGTGAAATCGCCTTTACAAGGTAAAGTTTTTTATTTAAAAGTAGCCCAATAGTCCCATTGAAATCGGATGCAAGATGTTTGGGGTGAGGCATGGCGTTTTTTATCCAAAGTTGAAACCAAAAGACAGGGCAGAGAAAATAGTTACAAAAGTGGAACATCAAGTTATAAGATAGATCTACCGCTAAAGAGTTTCTATCTGTGACTGCAAGTACGATTACCATTTTGATGCCTTATCACAACTTTGATACTTAGTCTTGCCACGTACTTATGGCAAGAAACGTACAAGAAACGGTATTAATCTTTATCAAAAGCACTAATCTTTTTCAAGAATACAGTTTTCCTACATCTTTTATTGGGGTTTACTGTAAATTTTTGCTGGAATTCCTTTTAACCCTGCTGTGGTACCATGGGGTCAATATGACCCCAAGCTTATTTGATAGGCTAAATATTCCAAACTTTGAGATTATAAGCTTTCATCTCGCTTTGTATTTTCTTTGCAGGCTCTTGTCAACTGTTTCCATTCATTCAATCTTAATTTTAATGTTGCCTTTTTGTATATTTTACATTTTATTTGTTTGAGGTCATATTGACCCCATGAAAGAACTACTCATATTGTTGATTGTTCTCCGTGCTAAGCGCAAATTGGTGACCCCGCAAACACCTCAGGTTGTGAAACAAATCATTTGCAGCTGTGGAATTTTACCAGAAGCACTTCTAGCTGTTCAAAACATCACCAGGTATTGTCCATCAAGGCGCAAGAGATGCAAGATTGTCCGAGATTGAAGGACAAAAAGTACAGATTCACCTGTAGTAAATGTCATTACACCACTTGCGAAGAACACAGCAAGGAGGTCTGTAACCAGTGTTAGAAGTAAAATATTTATGTATTGTGCACTCCACTAGATTTTTCAAGCAATAAACACAGACTGATAACAAATTGAGTTTTTCTACTGGTGACAAAATGTATTTTTAGTAATGGGGTCATATTGACTCCAAGGTACTGCTAACGTGATTTTTTTCATGGTACCAGAGCAGGGTTAAGTTTATAGACAAGACATGATTTTTGAATCAAAAGTTGTTTTGCTGTCAACAGTACTACAAAAAGGGCGAATGGTCTTTAGTTTATTGAGAAAAAATATTGGCTTTTCTTTGAACCTAAAACGCATTTGCTCTGCTGAAGATGACAAATAAATAATAATATTGTGCTTTATGGTATAGATATAGTGATAACTTATTTGATAGTTTTGTTAATAGTAATGATTGCAGTTAATGTTCAAAAGCATTTACCCAACACTATATGTTCAATTCAAATTCATTTTACTGCAGTATTTAGTAATCCATTGCCATGATAATTCCGTTGTCTGCGGTTATTTCATTTTATTTTGTAGTAGGCTATGAGTGAAGTACTTTTGGAGACAAAAATATTTTGCTATTTGTACCGCCTTGCTTTGAACCTTATGGTTTGTTTTATTTTCTGCAAATCACCCGATCGCGCTAAATTGCATCAGTTTTGTGGCAAAATATGTTTAATTAATACAAAATGTTTTCAACTACCGGTACGCCAGGAAAATTTTGTAATCTCACCCCAGTAGTTAATATCATTTACTTGTATACTGCTCTTACTTAAATTTTTCTGCATAACACTCAGTACGAAAGAGACATCCTGCAATTTCGCTTGTTGTGTTCTTGGGTGAGGCACTTTACAAGACACCTCTATCTTTAAGAGACAGCCCGGTGATGGGGCCGAGCAGACTATCCGTCACGATGATTCAGTCTGATAAAAGATTAGCAAACAGAGCATAAGTATATTTGATAAATAAATGATCAGAATTTAGTCAACATGCAATACCACGACTCAGTCAAATTCCATTACAATCTACCAAATTTCCAGATAAACGACTACAGGTACTAACAACTTGTATTCAGTGTTAGATCAAACTCTGAAAAGCGTGAACACACGGAAGAAAAATTTCACAAAAGAAGAAGTTGCAGTAGCTAGCAGCACATTAGCTAATTTTTTGAACAATACCGATGAAATGGTAATTTCTTATGTGATTTATACTGTACAATAAAGTTCGAAAAACTATGCTGATATTAGTCTATTATTTATTTACCGTAGCCAATAAAACATTGTATCCAAAATGACGTTTATGGCAGTACCCGATTCAAACATGCAATTGTACCTGGTGACACCACTTGAAATGTAAAGGCGCCAAACCGCTTGCAGTTAAATCGAAGCCACGATGTGATCTCACTACAAACAAACTTATTGTACACTAGCAGATTTCCACCCGTCGTTGATCGAGTAAAATGTAAAGAGAAGGAAAATAAATATAGATTTACCCGTCGTTGGTCGGGTAAAATGTAAAGAGAAGAAAAATAAATATAGGCTCGTAGCCCCCATAGACGATTCTGATCGAAATCAAAATACCGCAGATTTACCCGTCGTTGATCGGGTAAAATGTAAAGACTGATTAAATTTTTACATTGAATAACCATATTTTAATGTGTTTTCATGATTTTTATTTCATCGTACAACAGTACAAATAGGCCTCTAGAAGAGCCCCATAGGCTCGTAGCCCCCCATAGACGATTCCGATCGAAATCAAAATACCGGACTTGGCTTCCCTGGAAAAAGTTATATTTACCCGATCAACGACGGGTAAATCTGCTAGTGATCCCTAAAAATACAGTCTTGCTCATAACCATGAAATTTGGATTTTTATTTGTCACAAATTTTTTTCTGTTTGTGGTACCTAACAAAAACTTTAGACAACTCTAGTATTTTAATATAGGTTGAATAAATATAGGCTCGTAGCCCCCCATAGACGATTCTGATTGAAATCAAAATACCGTACTTGGCTTCCCTGGAAAAAGTTATATACGATTCATATGTTTGTTTGTATCTAAATGTCTCCAGTTTTATTTCTATAGCGGACAGACAGACAGACAGACACACATTGAGTTTTATATATATAGATAATGCTATATTGTTAACTAAGCAAATTTTTTGTATGCATTTGACATACAAAATTACAGTTTTAATAAACTTTCAAACATAACTTTTACAGAACAGTAATTTTTATTACATAATTGTTAACGATTTTTTTGTATATCAATGTGATGGAAGAAACTTCGCGCCAATGTCCATATTTGTTTAATTCTAAATTCGGCATAGGTCCATACAACCAAGGGTATAGCAAAATTTGTAAATGGAGGTACACAGATGCTGGAAAAAATGCACCTGTAACTAAGCTGTGGTTTGAGACAGGTATCAAGATAGTTAACTAGCATTTCAAAAAGGCATCTTGTTCCTAAGGCTTACATTTTGACTAGGTGTTAACAGCAATTGATTATATGTTTGAAAGAGACCATTAGTCCAAGTAAGTTACCGTAGAAACTCTTGTGAGACCATGCAATATAGTAGCAGATTATATTCTGTGATCCCTTTTGCAACTAAAATGAATTGTTGATTTACTTTACGTAATAGTTAAGCGACAACAAAAATGAATTTTTTATCCTTGCATCAAAAACCTTTAGATATTTTGTTGTACCTAGGTGTAAAGCTTTCCTTAACGTAGTACTAGGTTTCACTGATAGACTATATTGTGCTATGATGTCATGTTCTATCATATACAATGGAGTAGCTAGGAAAAAATCTAACAATTTTTCTCATTGTATTCTGGGAATTATGATTGATTTTTGACTTTTATTTACTGTAGATATCTCAAGATCTTTTAGAGAATGTGACAGTAGCCATCTCGAATCTATTCGCTGACAAATTTCTTTCCAACACTACGTCAAGCAGGTAGAGTGCTAATGGGGCAAATAGATAATTGTCTTCCTTCCGGAAAGGTTTTCAAAACCTTGTTTCTAACAAAATTCTTCAATTCAACCCGGTGAATTTTTTATGATTTGCCCCCCTACACCTCGAAATTTTTGACTTGTTACGTCAGTGACCTTCAATTACTAAAGTAATTTTGGCACTGATTTCCTTTGCTTATAGTTTAGTAAAAGCTGACGTCTCTGATTCAAACTATGGCTTGAGCCGACTGCAGCTACATGAATGGGTAGCTGCTGACTTGAAGATTGTAAGGTGACTTTCAGTCTCTCGAACTCTCCGGGATTTTTGTTTTCGATGAGCTGAACAAGTTGCATAAACACCCGTTTTTAATGCTTTGAAATGGAAACACTTATTTTGACTAAAAATAAACTACAAAAGTTTTCTTTTTCCAAATGCAGTACAATATTCAAAAACATAACATTATAACTCTAAAGGAGACAAAAGAAAAAAAAATTTACAAGAATTATTTGGGAATTGAAGGGTTAAATAAAAATTTTGACAACATCGTAATTTAGTACTAAAGTTTAATTAACTGATTGGAAAGCCAACGTTAAAATTATATGGACAAAAATTTTTGAAAGCAGAGCATAACACTATGTGAAACAAAATTTGTTTTGTAATATTTTTTGACCGATTTTTTAATGGATGTTTGCCACTGATTTTGAAAATGCAATTGGTTTTTTCATCATTGGTACTTTTTTTGTTAGACAAATTTTTGCTTTTGTCTAGCTCTACTGCAATATGCTATTGCTAGCAAAGTACGTTGTATCACTAACACATTATTGTTTTTGCTTTTTATATTTTACTGTGAAAAAGATATTCAACATTCTCAAACAACATTCTCATAAAATACTCGTAACACACATTTAAAAATGAATTGCAGAACGGGCTTGTCGTTTGTGATCTCATGTTTCACGCCTCCTGAGACACCAAAACGTAATCTCCCATCATTGCACTGTCCCACTGACCCTGATACGTTCTTTTCATTGGCTCTATATTCTGGTGAGATCTTTCACCGTTTTCTTTTCTGAAATCTTACAAACTATCTTGAAAAAATTCAGGTGTTAACAAAGAAAATGCAGCTTTAATGACAATTGATATCTCGTGTTTTGAAAACACCTCATTAATCTTGCAACCAATGCTTGGTAATTGGGATCTTTTCTTTTGCATAGAGACCCTTCCACTACACCACGAAAAGATTACCACGCTTCCTTTCATTTGAATTTCATTTTATTTTCTATGGTCTATGAGGTTGAACAAATATTCCTCCTTTTACTTCGGCATCAGAGAGTTTTGGAGACATTAGTCAAATTTCTTTAAAAGTTTCACTTACAACATCAAGAGCTTTGTCAAAACCAAACTTAATTTTTTGTAGAGGGTGGGCAGCAAGACTTTTTTACGAGACGATGACATTTTGAATAACTTTATGCTTTCCTGGAATTAAATCTTCTTTGGGAGGCCAATTATCTTAGACACAATGCTTTGAATCAGTTCTTTTGTCCCACAAACACAGAAAGTTTAGTGGATCCGCCCTGTAGTTCTAGCAAAAATCAAAGCACTTTGAAGTCTCCACAATCATACCAATTAAGGTATTATACATGATCCGATTTTAAAGTTATTGACCATTTTTATAAGTTTTGTTCATCTGTATGGAGTAGGCAACAGAAATAGATGAGTGGTTTTTGCCGTTTTGGAGCAAAACTGCTTTAAGACTTTTGGAAGAGCTGTCAATGAAAAGCTGCCGCTGGGATGGAGCATGCTCTATTCCAATCGCGGCAACGAGGCCATTCACATCTTTGCAGTAGCAAAGATTGCCATCAACAGCGAAATAAATTCAAAATGGCACATATCTTCTTTTGTTTACTGTGCTCGTGCAACCATCTCTGAGAAAATTCCATTCTCGTGGTCTGGAATTCAAGAACTCAGCACCAGATTTATTCAAACCTAAGTCACAAATTAAATCATCCAGTCTGTTTTATTTTGAAAATGAGGTCTTGTTCTTGTTGCAAATGCGTAATCTTCATCAGTGATTCGGTGGCTTGTGTCTGTTGCTGATTCCACAGATGGTCTTATTTCATCAAAAATTTCACTCTGAAATAGCAAAAAGTTAATGAAGCAGATATGATATGTGGCGCCCATGACTTGTCTTGATCACCGATATCCATTTGGAAATATTACTTGTATGCTGTCCAGTATTCTTCCCCTTTAGCAATATTACGTGAAATGTGTTTGTTCCCAACATATGGTCCACATGCTCAGTGGAAGCAATTACGTGAGTTTTTGCTTTGTCGAAAAGTCATTGCAACTCAAGATTTTGAACAATAAACACATTGATGAAATTAATACCATTTCTGAAATAAATTAAAATTGGCATCAAAATTGCCAAAATCTGAAAAATTAAATTTGGTTATAACATCCAAACGATGGTATAAAAAAAACAAATAATTGCATTTTCGAAATCTGCGGCCGAAGATAAGCCAAAAACAATGAAGAAACCAACTAAAACAAAAAAATTGTTTAAATTTTGTTACTCAACATTAGGATTACCAAGCCCGTCAATTGAAGTTTTTTCATTTTCAAAACCTTGTTACTTGAATCATACACCGTAATTTTTATTGAAACTTTTTATTTTTTTCGTAGACGCACACAATCCGTTAAAGTTTCAGAAAGTTTTTGTCATCAGACACAGAAACAAACTCACACATACCTACAATTACCAAGCGCGTCAATTGACGCTGCAAACAAGCTAATGCTGAGAAGTGTAAACTATGCTGCTCTTGCGAGATTATTTTGGCGGATTACCCTAAATAACATTTTGTTTTTGTTGACAAGACTTTTACCGTCTTATTGTGATATAATGACCCCATATAGATTACATTCACAAACTGTAACTCTTCGTCAGTGTACAGAAGCTATGTACTGTAGATTTACTCCACGTGTAGGTACTGCCGAAGGAGGGATGTAGTTGGTTCAAACAGAAGTAAATTTATATTTTGTTGAGTTTTAGTTGATCATCATAGCTTTTCAATAGCATTTGTGAGATACCGTAAACCGGGGTTACTTTGTACACTTTTTGCCTTTTCTGAAACTTAGCTCTCTAATGCAACCTCTTGACGAGTTTTTTTTAGCTGAACTTGGCACCTCAGAAGCATGCTTTCTAAACTTGAATTTATTTTTTAACACTAACTTCAAGGATGGCCGGGAAAATCATATTTTGTTGCGTACAAAGTTACCCCAATATTGGGGCAACTTTGTACATTTCTTTAATCTCGATTAGCAATGTATTTTCAGCACTAAAGTGAACAAACTTCCTTTTTAAAAGGGGCTATTTTGTAAACTTTATTTCAATATAGAAAAAGAATTCCCAAATTAAAAAATACAGTAAAATAGTGGGTAGATTTCAGAAGGCATTGATAGGGAGATAAGTTGTCCTCACGAATGGTCAGGTTTTGCAAAATAAAAATTATCTCCAGATTTAATTGACGTTAAATGGAAGTACGATCAAACTTAAACATGTTTTTGTGTCAGGAAATGCTACTTAGCAAGTTAGTTGTTTAAACATATGCAAATGCACACAAAATTGGGCTCATTCTCTTTAATTGTAGTGCAATTGATGAACTGTAAATGCAAACCGATTAAACGGAACGTATTTTTTTCCATTGGGTGAAAGCGAACCTGAGCACTGTGCATCGGCCTTTGCCTAACTCCCGTTGGAGCAGATTTGAGCAGACGACAGACGGCTGACCCCAGGCGAGCAAACGGCTAAGAAGCAACTCTCTTGAAGTTTCCTGTCTAGAGAAAATACAACAGTGTTCAGCCTGTACAATCGTACAAATTTATGTACAAAAATCAATGAACTTTTATTTTAATACTCAAATTCAGTTTTAACAATTGTCACACTCAAAAAAGTATCCCTAAATGTCAAATGTGTAATAGTTTTTGGCTTCGTATTCAACTCCTGAGCACTGAACATGATATTGTTTGCTACACAACATCGCATACAATCTAGCGATCGTCATCTTCGGCTTCCCACAACACTTTGCAGGTGTTGCAAACCCAGTGTTCATCTGCTCCTGATTTGTGAGAAGTTGCAGCACTGTTGTTTGAACTGGTGCTTGACAAAGAGCAAATTGACAAAGAAGTTAAAGAGCAAATTCGTTTGCCAGGAACAATTTTTCTTCCTCTTTTACAGAGCTTCTTGCTTGCAGATTTGCCTATCCCACAGTGAGTCTGCAACAAATTCATTACAGACTTATTTAAAGCAATTGAATTGCCTTCATTCTCTCTTCATTAATGATCTTCCGGCTTCTCTGCCTTCTTCCGTCAGCTGCTCTCTTTATGCAGACGATCTGGCCATTTGGTCCTCCTCCTCCTCGGTCCCCACTGCAATGGAGGCCACACAAGGAGCTCTGTTTCGATTGGAGCGCTGGTCTGAGTACTGGTGTCTTCCTCTCAATCCGAGCAAATGTGAGGCCTCCTTCTTTTTAGTGGATCCCCACCAAGCTAACCTCCAGCCCAACCTCCTCCTACTCGGCTCCCACCTCCGTTTCAATCCAACTCCAACTTTTCTTGGTGTCACCTTCGACCGCACTCTTCCCTTTTCTAAGCATGTATTTTTGCTGAGGGCCAAGTTTTTCCCACGTCTCAAGGCCTTACACTGTATCTCTGCTTCCTCATGGGGCCCCTCTAAGGAGTCCCTCTCTCTTCTGTATAAATCTTTTCTTTGGCCCCTTCTCGCGCTTTACCCAGATAGTTTCCTTTCTTAAGCACTACCAATTTCACGAAATTGGAACGCCTCCACCAAGCGGCCAGTTGCGCAATCTCCGGCTGCCTCTCGTCCTCCCATATCCCTCTTCTTCTCCCCGAGGCTTTTTTGCCTCCCCTAGGAGTCATCCTGACTCATTTCACTCTTTTCTCTTATGAGCGGGCTCTTCGTCTCCCAACCTCCTTTGCCATTTCAGGTTTGGCCAGACTAGGAGTGAAACCAAGACTGTGCAGATCGTTCTGAAGAGCTTGTGCATCCACTCACCCACTCATGCTTCCTTCTACTTGTTCTAGGGAGGCTCTTCTTGGGTGCCCTCCTTTTCTTCCTTGGAATCTGCCTTTCTTCACGGTGGAGTTCATCCTTTCCACTCCATGCTTTCTCTCTCGCCAAGGTGCGGTTCTCGCCCACCTTGACTTTCCCCTCCCTCATGATCTGGTGCTTTAGACAGACGGCTCTGTTCCTTTTTCTTTTGGCAAGGGCGGCTCCGGCGTACTTGCCAACTGCTCTCTCTGTGGCACTGAGGCCACTCTTTCCTTTTCGGCAGGCCCAGTATATTCAAGTTTCTCTGCTAAACCCTGCGCCATTCTGCATGCTCCGCTGGTCTCAGCAGCAAGGTCTCACCAACAAGTCTGCCACTTCTCTTCTCTTCTCCTATTATCTGACTCTCGTTCTGTCCTCTCCACCCTGTCCTCTCCTCCGTCTTTCCTCTTATCCCAAACTCTGTGGCAAATCTGGCAGGAACTGTTCTTTCTCTCCTCCTGTTCTATCAGACTACAATGGGTCCCCAGACCCTCATTTCTGCCAGGGAATGCCGCGGCTAATGAGCTTGCCAGACGGGGAGCGCTACTTGCGCCCTCCGCAGTCCCTGGTAGTCTCTCTCCTCTTATCTCTCGTATCCGCCCTTCTCTTTTTTTGGGCTGGAGGCGTATTGTCTCATCTAAATTCTTTGACACGCAGGTTCCCTGGATTTCCACCGAGGAACTTGTGATCCCTTGTCATGCTTGCTGTGTCCTCTCTCGTCTTCGCTGCAATGGACACAGCCTTCTTTTAGGTTCTTATGTCTCTAGGATTGGCAGAATCGAGAATCCTTCCTGCAGCAACTCTGGACACTAGTCCCAGGACACCTCTCATCTCATTCTGCACTGTCCAGCTACGGACTCTTTCCGCCGCTCACTCTTTGGCGACTCTCTGTCTCTCTACAACCTCTGTTCCAGACCCTGGAGAGTTGCCCGGCTTCTGGGGCTCCATGGTGTTCTGCCATGCCCCCATCCCTCGGAAGGGGTTGGGTAAACAACAACAGCAACAAAAATATGTGTTTTGAAAATATGGTTATGTGTTTTGAAAAAGTATACAAAGTTACCCCATGGTGTTCAAAATTACCCCGGTGTACAAAGTAACCCCGGTTTACGGTAATTGTTTGATAGCTTATATTGTTTTGTTTTTCAAGAAAAAATGTCGAGTAGTTTTACCGCTACTCAAGCTTTAGGATTGCTGCGAGATATTTCGTCTGATTGTTTGGATGGAGAACAGTCTTATGATTATGTGAATGATGTAGAAGATGAGGTAGTACAAGTAGCTTTATCAGATAAAGAGTCCTCTGATTTAGATAATGACAATGAATTAGAATCTGAAGCCACTGTTTGTCTAAATAGCGTGAACACGAAAGCTGAGGAAGAAAATGATGAGTAGATCTTTCGGGGTAAAGATGGATCATGTTTGCGATCTTTAGCGCCAAATCAAGCTGTTAGTGCGCGCTTGCAGCAGCAAAATATAATGAGAATTCGACCAAGTCCTACTGCGTGTGCTGCTTCTCGTATCATTTCTGATAGTCCTCTTTTATCGTTCCGGACTTTTTTCAACAAGCCTATGCTGAAAAATATCCAAAAATGTACTATTGCTGAAGCTCACCGAGTTACGGGTGATCCTAACAAAAGGATATTTTTGGATGAGTTGGGGAAGTTTCTTGGTCTCATCATTGCCAAAGGAGTTATTGGTGGTCGAACATTACCCATCCTCAGTATGTAGATTGTGGGGGTGTGCCTTGTTTAGCAAAACTATGCCTCGTCATAGATTTCTGGACATTATAAAATACCTACAATTCGACTTGAAGTCTGAAAGAAGACGAAATCCAGAAAATGATAAATTTTGTTTAGCTTCATCTTTGTGGAATCCTTTCATTAAAAATTGTTAGAAGGCATTCAGGCCTAATGCTAATATTAACATTGATGAGCAGCTACTCACGTGTAAGGTACGGTGCAAGTTTATACAATACATGGCCAACAAACCGGATAAATTTGGGATAAAATTCTGGATGGCCATTGATGATGAAACAAAATGTTTATTCAGTGGTTTCCCATATGTAGGAAAAGATGAGTGCAGGAGTGGTGATGTAAGCGTGCCAACTGACGTAGTGATGAAACTTATGATGCCCTTGTTCAAGAAGGCGCACAATGTAACCAGTGACAATTACTTCACATCCTTAGATCTTTGTTTGCGGCTGGCAAAACAAGGCTGCAGTCTTGTTGGTACAATCCGATTGAACCGAAAGAAACTACCAAACAATCTGCAAGAAATTTGCAGCCTACATGGCACCACTATAATCAAGTTAGCAGATGCTGCTGTTGCTACCGTTACTATAACTAAGTATCAGTACAAGAAGTCAAAGTCCGTAAACATACTAAGTTTATTGCACCCAAATGTTGCCACTACGTCGGAGAATAACCCAAAACAGTACTTTTCTACAACGTAATTAAGGTTGGAGTCGATGTTCTTGATTAAATGTCAAGATGCTACTCTGTGAAAGCTGGAAGCAGATGCTGGCCAATCATGTGTTTTATAATGTAATAGGCATGGCACACAAAAATAGCTAGATTATTTACAAGCACGTTTGCAATTCCAACATAAGCCGCAGAATGTTCATACAGAGAGTAAGCGAAAAACTGACGGGGGCACTCCAAGCAAAAGGCTACAAACTGAAAGCAATGTAGGTGTTGCATAGTGTGCTCCAACACCTAAACAACGTAAAACTTGTTCTGGCAAAAACTGTAGAAACAGAACAGCAGATATTGACGTGATTCGCAAAAAAAACTGTATGTGGTAAATATCAGACTAAACAACGTAATACTTGCACCGCATAAAACGTGTATTTCCCGCTTGTTTGCTTGTCTTTTAACTCTTGTCTTTTTGCTTTGCTTGGTTTTCAACAGTATAACACAGTTTGTGATATTTCACTTCAATTAAAAAGTTGAGTTTGTTGTTTTACTCACAAAAAAACGCGTGCGCCAATTGACGCGCTTGGTAATTCTAGGTAGTTGCGAATCCCGGTAACGCTAGTGTTAAATAACGTATCAATTCAAGTATGACATTTTATTTGAAGTCCTTTAAAATTTTGCAAACAAAATAAAGATTTTGGAGGTTCAATCAAAGTGAAAACCCCTTTTAGATGTCTCTTACAAACAGGGCGTTAGATCTAAAGTTGCTGATTTGATCGTGAGAACTTGTTGGTGTTTATCTCGAAAATGAACTTGGACAGGCAATTTTTACACACAAGTCCGCATTTAATTAATTGCACGTCGTATGAAACGTAAATTCTTGTACTTGTACAATTAACACAATAAGATCAGAGCTGATTTAATCATCTATCCTTGACTAATTTTGTAATCCAGTGGTTCTCCAACGTTATGCCCCTACGCGTCGTTGCAATTTTCCAAGAGGTCTTACGGTAATTTGTTTTCGTGCCAATAACTCATGCTTTCAGAAAAATTTTTCTTGGACTAGTACTTGTGCAGTGAACTCGACCTTGTACTTTCCTAAAAAATTTTGCAAGTTTCATGCCCTGCTTAAAAACGCGAATTTAGCTGTTTGATTATTGTCAAGGTCAAGGAGTAGGAGAACTGGGGGAAGCATCGCGCGATAACACCATTCCTAAATATGCTAGTCATTCATATATAACAAAAAAGTTATAAAAGCTTCTTTTAAAGCAAATCGCAAGAAGAGCCCAAACTTTTAAGCGATTTTAATTTATAAGAAGTTTTTTTTTATATTAAGTCGTTTAATTTTTGACTACATGGAATGTTACACCTAAAATCTCAGGAATTCAAAGGCTTTAATCAACTTATCAGCATCTTTATATATTATTGAATGCAGTACCATAAATTTCCTTTTTTCCTCTGAAAGGTGCTGCGGATACAAACTTTTTAAAGATGGCTGCTCACAGTATACGATTTTGCACAAGTTTGCAAGTGCTTTGTCGTGCTTAGTACGTTTTTTGATCGCAAGCATTTTTGTAGGAAAATTGTCATCTGCAAGGACATTCATTTGGTGTTGCGCAGTATGTCTGGTTATGAGAACATCCGTGTCAACAAAAATTTTTTTGTACGTTTTTGTCCGAAAAAAAGGTATACGTTTTTGATACGTATTTTGCGGACAAAATAACGTGTGGAAACAACAACCTATACTTCGCCAATTCACATGTCCAAAGGAACCAAGCATTTGGCCCAGATTTTTTGATGAATCACCAAAACTTCCGGCTGAAAGCCCGCATTATCGCCGTTTGTTTTGGCCCTCTCTGAATAGGTGGTCGGTCTAAGGGCCTGAGATTTGGCCAAAGTTCGAACTCTGCTCTAAGCTAGTAAAAAAGGTGCTTAACTATATAATTATTTGCAATTAGTGCAAGCATTAGGGCTTGTTTAGGCCAGAGAAATTAGGTTTAGCAAAATACTGTAAATGACAGAAAAGTTAGAATTAGCAGGCTCCGTACTTATTACAAAGGCAAGTAATTTATAGTTGTTAAATTTTGTCGTAAGCTGCTCACTTTTGCACCGCTAAAAATGGTAGTTGATAACTGCTGTCCATAATACACAACTAGAGTTGTTCGAAACGAAAATATTTCGAAATTTCGTTTCGACGTAAAAGTACTTTGTTTTGGTTTCGTTTCGTTTCGAAACAGCTTCGTTAGTGAAAAATTTCGTTCCCTTTCAAAATCCACGTAATTTTGTTTTGTTGTGCTCTGGAAAGCAAACCGTGAAAGGTTGGATTCATCCCTTTTGACAAACATGCTTTGCGCGATAACTGCATTAAACACATCGAGCGGCCACTTACCATCGTCACATGAATTTTCGAAAAAGGTTGATAGCACAGATAAGTGACGATGAGAAAATTTCGAAATATTTTGAAAAGAAATTTTATTTCGTTCGTTTCGAACTATTTGTTCTGTTGTAAAACTTTGTTTCGTTTTGTCTTACTCCAGGAAATTTGTTTCGAACACCCCAATACACAACCAAATAGAAAAATGGGCTAGTTAAGTTTCCAGTCAACCAAGAGACCACTTTATCTTTATCAAATCAGACTGATTGCATTTTCAGCCTATAAATTCTCGTTAATCAAATCAAAATTTATTTTTCTTTTTATTGTAGTATTTTGAATACATATTATGGCCTACAGTGTTTTGAATATCTGTATATACGGGTGACCTAGCGGTTAATTTGACCATCACGTCTTATCAAACTTTATTAATGGAAGGCCATAGAAGCAGCAATAACTAGGCTTAGCGCTGGCATTAAACATGTTTAACAAACTTGAGCTTCATGGACCTCTACCTGTACATTGATATTTATTGGTGCAGAGGAAGAGTAAAGTTGATAAAAACCCAAGATAATAAAAGCTCTAAAAGGAGTTTTGTAGATGATAAAGGTTGAACTCTTCTTGAAAAAGCCTTGCTTTTCAACAATTACCATACTGGTAAGTAATCAATCTAGTCTGTTGGTAATACTCAGAATAGTTGACTATTGATGAAACTAATTTTTGTGATCATTTTCCCTCCAACAGCTTTTGGGGTTTACCGCTAGGACCTGCTATTTCTTTTAGTTTATGTCCAAATACATGCTTGCCTAATTTTATCATTTTATGGCTACTCAATGACAGCTCCATGCAGAATATGTATAAATATTGATAAGATGTTCACTTTGCAGTAATTACAGTACCCCAACACGAAACAAATCAGTTCTAATTTTATTGTGGTTTCAGGAAATTTGAGTTAAGTGTGACACAATTTAAATTATTTACAGAGCAACTGAGAAATATAACAAAAAGATTCGTGAATTGTTAAAAAAACTTCTAGAAAAAAAACTTCTTCAACTCAAATTGACCTCTGAATAATGGTCAAGAAGTCACCACAAGTTAATTTCTGAAATTGAGGCATTAAAAATGAAAGCTTGCAATGGCCTTGCAATCTCAAAACAACCCATCAGCGTCTCACGGCGCTCCAATGAGAACCTCTGTCATAAAACGATTTGTAATTACTTTCTGGTTAAGAACTCTTGTGATGGAGGAATGTTGATTTGTGCTTTATTGCGCTCAAGAGCAGCACTTTTCCAACTTATTTGATGCATTGGATGTTTTGAAGACCTTGCTTAATCTATTAAATCTTGATTTTTTAAAAACCTTTTTCCCTACTTTGTGTTTGTTGACAGTTAGCTTCTTACTCACCACTGCTGCAAGCTTCTCCTATATGCGGTAAAACTTACTAAAAGTTTTCGTGGACCCTAGTGGTCCAGGCACCCCAGATTGTTAACCACTCCATTAGATCCAAAGTTGCTGATTCACATATTCCATTCGATAAGCTGAAGTTAAATCAAAAATAGTTTTGCGATTGCTGTAAAGAATGTCATCTATTAAATTTTGCCGTTATTTGTTTGGTATAGTTTTTGTGAAAAAATTGTGGAACGCTATAACATTTGAAAAAACTACTGGGAAGAGATTTTACTCACTGGAATTTGCGTTGTAGGAATAGTTTTTTCTATATAGTTTGCGTAATTTGTCGTTTTGTTCTGCCGGGAATTTTTTATTGGTAAATCTGAATTTGTAAGCCCAAACTTGGTTTCATATCTCGGCTGTTTTCGAAAACAACCTTTTTTCTTTCGCATTTAAATTTGTAACTCACACGCCTCTTTTTACGTCACAATGGTTAACTACTTGACTAAGTTTCAGAGCATTCTAGTGAATCTTGGTTCTTTTGAAAGATTTTTTTTTTTTTTATTGCCAATTACGTAATTTATTAACGATGTTTTTCTGTGTCACATAATGTTCTAGTATTTTCTGGAAGCTCGTCTTAGTATATATAAGGGGGCGAGATTTTTACAATTTAGAGAGTGGCAGAGTAGAGTGTAGTAAAAAGGCGTTGTTCTATGGCGATTGTTGTGACAAGGATCAAGCGATTATTCTGGTGGTTTTAGTTTTGGTTAGTCTCTGATATTTATAAACTAAAGTGCTTTAGTTTCTGTGTTTGATGAGCAAAGGAATTTGAAGTTTTAAAGTGGTTTGTAAATATACTTGTTCTGTTCTTGATCGAGATGTGCGTGGGTTAAAGTATTCTAGTGGAAGCCAATCTTTTCCTAGCTATTAAGTTGCTGCCAGACTTGATCATTCGAGCGATACTACAAGTTGCCTCAATTTTAAGAAGTAAATTAAAGTTGAAATAGAATCAAAAACTTTCTATTGCACGCGACACTCTGTAACTTTAATGCTATAAAGACCCTATTGCGACCTTGTAGCATGTTATCTTTTTAATTGAAAGTTAAATTGGTGATGTCTGAAGCTGTTATAAAGCACAATACCAAAATTCATATGATGTCACACAAGCCAAGTTCGCGCAGTCTCAAAGAGGCTCTTCCTGCTAATTGTTTTTCTGCTTGTTTGAGACAGTGATGCAGTGGTTAACAGTGATCGTCGGCAAATTTTATGTTTATGTAATCGAACAATCATGAACTTCTTTGTGACATATCAAATCACATAGTTGTTAACTGCAGTATATTTTTGGAAAGCAATATTGTTTTTTCAGTGTAAATGTTGATATTTAAAGCAATACTACAAATATAGCTTTGCAGAGTATACAAAAATTATGTCGTCACGATTCTATGAATTTTTGATATAAATGCATTCACCACCAGCTTAATCTGATATTTCATATTTAACAACACATTTATGGCGGAGTAGACATGTCCACCCAATGCCACAGAAAAAAACTTTTTTATTTCTCGCTTTTTTGCGAACTGATTTTCTTTACCCATTATCAAAAAGAAAGCAATTTCTTTCGTGTTGTATTTAGTGTGCAGCTACTTTACTATGATGGATGAAAAACTGGGGAAACTGGCTAATTGTCACGGCGCCTATCCATAAAAAAACGAAATTTTGGCAATTGCATATTAGAGGTGTACGAAAAATAACTGTTCGTTAAAAAGTAACAATTAATTTCTCAAACGAATCATAACAGTAAAGCCAATTGCAAAGTAACACTTTAGAAAAGAGCAGTTAACAGTTAAGAAGTAATTGTTCTTATCTGCTTTGTCACCAAAAAGTGTTAACTGCTTTTTTCTTATCAGCTATTTTTGCAGAAAAAAGTGATCTCCAAAAAAAGTTGCACCCTTTTTGCTAATACTAGTCGGGAATAGACATGTGCTTAACTGTTACTTTTATAGATTTGAAAGTTATTAAGCGAAGAAGGAAATTAAGGAAATTGTAAACCTTGCAACTAATTGGCAAAGCAGCATACGGGCGTAAGGGGCATTAACAATTATTAAAATGAATATGCCAGGAAACAATAATGAGTATACCACCCAACCAATTTAGACGAGACCATCCCTGGACGCGTTTCGTCCTATTGGACTCATCAGCAGGGCCCGTCCCGTCACAAGCAAAAGTAACCCACTCATTAACGTTATCCTTAAAAAAGAAAAAACAAATCCAACACATGCAGAAGCACTGAGACTTCAACCGACGACGTATTGCTTTGCTTAGCAGGGCGGGTTGACAAATTGGTTGATTGTGGTTGCATATCCATTGGGAGATCAGTTTACACACTGATCTGAAAAAGCAGATTAAACGCTGCATTTATAGCCTAGCGCCTTGTCTTTGCAATGCCATCACGCTCGAGGCGAGTGCGTTGACAATTCACAAGGTGAGAGCCGGGCGACCTTTGATAGACGTGTCGAGCAAATCCATGCCAACGAATTTTCACTCTATCTCACTTCGCAGTAAGCCGGGCCTCCTACAGTGAAACGGGCAAATCCATGCCAACTATTTTCAAGTAGGGAAAAAAAACTATAGATTTGAAAGTTATTAAGCGAAGAAGGAAATTAAGGAAATTGTAAACCTTGCAACTAATTGGCAAAGCAGCATACGGGCGTAAGGGGCATTAACAATTATTCATTTTAATAATTGTTAATGCCCCTTACGCCCGTATGCTGCTTTGCCAATTAGTTGCAAGGTTTACAATGTTACTTTTATATTCGCGACCATTATTATAAGTGACAGCGAGAAAAATGATGACCTTATTTTTTTAGTTTTGGAGATCGCTACTTTTTCCGGTAACACAACAGATAAGAAAAGAGCAGTAAACACGACTTGCGAATATTAAAGTAAACGAATATAAAGTTAACACTAGAACCGCCGAAGCGGTCAAAATGACCGTTTCACATTTTCAAAATATGGTATTTTCACTTCTACTTATCGGATAGTGTTGAAACTTCTTGACTTTTCCTAAGTAATGCTTTTGTCTAATCTGTAGCAATTAGAAGTTAATACATTAATCCGTTTATTCGCTAGAGTCCAGTTTACCTTGAACAGCCAAAAGCGGTCAATTTGACTATCAATGGAAAATCATTACATAGCTCTTTTGTGACTGTAGCAAGGCGAGAAAACGTGTCAGTATCACTGTGGGATACCTTCTAATTTGCAAAACTGTCTGTAGTTTTGTCCTTTTGGTATCCAACGGTATCACAGGTCACACTTTAGATTAGCTAACAACAACAAAGAGAAGTCGCTCAAAACCAATGACAAAAAAGGCACTAACTACCAGTGAAAATGACTGAAGCAAACCAGTTGAAGACACAGTATCAATAGCCATTACGTGTTGTTTACATCTGCATCTATTCCAGTTTATAGCAAGCTTCAAAGATTATGCCAGGTCAGCGACCACAAAGGATTAGCAGAGCGCAAGCTTTAGCTTTGCTGACTTCAATAGCAGAAGAAGACTTAGGAGAAAGTGATGCTTCTGATTGGGAAGAAGATCAACATCACGCTAATGACTGGGAGCTATCAACCACTGATGAGGAGTTGAGTAGTGAAAATGAGAATGAAGATGTTCCAGATCCTTCTCCAAGCAAAGCTTCTCTTTCTGCAGCGTCTGAACAATTATTAAAGAAGTTTGGCGAGCAAAGGATAATGGCACTATCAAAAGAAGTTTGACGAGCAAACGATAATGGCGTTGAGCCGTCTATAAAATGGTCCATTGTTTCTACAGCACCATCATATAAATGCGGAGGGAGCAGATGTAACCTGTGCCTGGCTGAAAAACTTGCCATCTTAAGCGGCGACAGAAAAATAATGCTAAATAAACGATCAGAAATAGTGAACACATGCCGCCACAGGAAAAAATTTAAATTAAAAAGTATCGGATTGGACGGTTCGTTGTAATTTGCGTGTTTTGTTCTTTTACTTTTGCCGTTTTCCTTTATCCTTTCTTTTCCGTCTATTTTCCCAACTTACCGTTTACCATATTAAGTATATACCTGTTCCCATTGTTACGTCACTATTACTCTCATACCAACCTCCACAGTTCTTAGTTACCCAGATGAGTTTACTGTTTGCAGGAGAACCAGCAGATTATTCTTTAGTATAGTTTCTGCTGGCTACCATACTATTTCTGATTACTCCCCCCGAACAACCGTAAGTAATACTGCATTCTCTGTTTGTTTTGGGTTCATTTTTCGTTTTTTTTTTGCAGAAATACCTGAGAAGCCCTAACGGCGAAACAGGCTGTAGTATTTTTGCTAATAAAGATATATATATTAATTTGCTCTAACTGTTTATGTTGTTGAGCACTCTTAAATATTTTACCGAGTCTATTTATTTATTTATGAAACAGCTTATGTGTAAACAATTGCTTTGTTTCATGTTGTTTAGGCCAAAGCTGTACCAAACATTCAGTTTTTGCGAAGATGGGTTAGTTGAATTATAAAAGTTTTCCTCATTAGAAGTGGTCATCACATGCAAAAAAGCTGTATTCAACGTGATTTGTAGAAATTATAAGAGGAAAATTTTTTCCTCCCACACTTCTTTTGAGTATTTTTAGCATATCCATTGTAATCTTGTGTGGAGAGTCACTGAGGTGGGCAGACTGACGGAGCCAACACCTATTCCAGTATAAGAAACCTAGATGCTATGTTCTCAGTGTTAGAATTTATCATGGTTTCCAATATAGGCTCTGTATTCAATACAATCTTTGTCACGATGTCACTTCTATATTTAATTCGAAGGGCTGATAAGCTTATTGTCCTCATGGCCTGAATCAGAAATTCGTAATTCAATTATGATTAGAATTTATATTTCCTTCTTTTAATCGTTGTATGCATTTCATGTAGTGGATGATATTAGATTTATCAATACAATTTTTCACAAAATTTAGAGCATAGAAAACTACTATTTGATAGCTAATTGGATCAATGTCGAAAATATCACACAATACAACAATTTATACGTAGGAAGCTCCACATCGAATTATCAGCTCATACAAATAGACATAGAGGTGATCTCTAAAAAAAGCTCTCTGTCTCGTTACGGAGAAATTTGAAATAAAAGGCAATTCAACACTTTTACTCCTTTCAACTGAGTAAGCCATCGGAGCAAAAGTTGGGGAGCTAAAGTTTCTCCAAGATTATTGTCAGCATTTTCCCCCTTTCAAAAATTTTTAAAATAGTCAAAGCACTACTTTCGAAATGTTGATCTTCAAAAAAATCTTTGTTTTTGTTTGTTCAGAGCCGGAAATAAAAAAGTCACTAAAAAAATGGTCCTATAGCTTGTTTTAAGACAACAATGTTTTTAGCACAACTCCCAGAATTTTCAAAAATTGGCAAAATACGTAAAAAGGATACTTATCTTTGAAGCCAAAAAGAGTAAAAAAATCGTTCAGAATAACTTGATCTTCGAAAAAAAGGCCTTTAATTGAATTTTAAATATGAATGAACATAAAAAAGATCTTAAGGTTTGTTTGAAATTGAAGAGCAAAAACGTAGGCCAGAAAAAATTTGTCTCCAACAATAAGACCTTTGATTTAGTTTTGAGGCAAAAATGCCTTTACCCCTCCTTCCTCTCCCCATGCAAATCAATGTGTTACGTCTACAGAATAAGCCTAATTTTGGGTTCGTGAGATCGATCCTGTTTCGGTTTCAAATTCTTTGGTTAGAAATCTTGGAAATCTATTCTACCACGTGGCAGAGGAAAGCTTTTTTAGAGCGATTGAAACCTTTGGGGAAAACATATAAGTCTAAGACTTCTCTCAAATGTGCCAAAATAATTTTTTAAAACAAATCGAGGTTCTGCTGTCAACAAATCTGATATCTTTAAAAAATTCCCTGTGTGAAGGTATTGCCTGGTCCCTCTCAACACTACTGCCAACCGAGGTTGTTCCAAAGTGCAATTTAATTGTGCTACATTGCAGGCCTACCTTCGTAAACGCATTTTACAGTAATTTTCTCTGCTTGACGAATTTATTTATCAAGCAATTTAATAAGAACATTCAACGTAGAAACCAGGAAAGAGCTTTAGACAGCTAAAGTTCTTGCCTGCCACTGTTGCTTTGGCAAAATAATAAAGTCTTGTTTAACATTAGAATTAATGTTGAAGGTGGTAGTTTTGGTACCTTAAAAGTATCGTAAAAAAGGACGTTAGATGTTTTTAGATGATCCGATCAACCCCTATAGTTGGTGTAGGCCTTCTATCAAATTATTTCGTAATGCCAACAACGATCTACATTTTTTTACATAGAAGAAGTACTTTCCAAGCAGTCATCTAGCACTGTTGTCACTAGTAATCGTTCTAACTTACGAATTCGCAGCAAAGTAGACACCAGATAACAAAAAAATAGAAACGACTCGTTAGAATTTAAGCTTACTTTATGATTTCACTCCAAGTAACTTAGGCCGAACGGAAGCCAGTCTTTAATTGCAAAACAAGCGCAATGTCGACTGAGCTGAAGGTGTTTGCAAGCAAGTCCAATGTAAAAATGGTAAAATTGGTAGATTTAAGAAACCGTTATGTAAGGCAATCTTAAATCTTTATTACCATTTCCATTATGCTCACTATTTAAATCTGATTTCAATGCATACCCGTAACCTTACATTACCAAACAAACAAAAGTTAACAGCAAAACATCAATTAAGCCTTGACATAGCATAGACTAGTCTTGCCTAGGCTTAATATTTGCAACCATTTATTCCTATGTCCTTTAGCAATTTTTGACATTGAATTTCTTAATTATTTTCGTTACTGGCTTTTGTCAGTTGCCATAATTACCATTACAACGCAAACTGTGGTTCTTTAGTCCAATCTATATCAAAAGAGCCCGGTTCTTTCTGGACATGTGGATCGGCTTAGTGTAAAGCAGGCCTGAGCAACATATGGATCGCAAAAGCCTTTTTGGCGGCCCACCAGACTATTTTATAAAGATATTACAGTTGAAGCAAAATAAGGTTTGAATTTATTGTCAGAACTTCTTTTTAATTTCTTTCTATGGTTTATGCTTATTTTCAAAAACACCATCTTAGAAATTAAAAAATGTGCTTATTTCAAAGATACGTGCTTATTCTTACGTTGTGAGCTAACTTTGTTTTGGATACCGTTTTTATCTTTGAATTTTATAGCTTAAAATAACAGAAAAGGTCTTTGCTTTAAATTTGAAATAAAATTTTTCACATTAGGCCGTCACAATGTGAATGGCAATTTTCAAAAACAAAGAAAACATCGTTCTTTTACAACGTGTCTATTTTTTGTCTAAGACAATGCTTGCCCTGAGTATTTGTAAAAATGTCGGCATGCGGCGCGAGGAAAAAATATTTGGTTGTTGTGACCGTATTACTGTTTTGTGTTGGGTTGTACCTGCTGTAAAGCGTAATGTAAATATCAAAGCCAACAAGAACTTTCTCACAATAATATATGAGAAAATTGACGTACAAAAGTGGAAAAAACGTACACTGTGTGCTTATACGGCTGTAATCTTAAAGGTTCTGGTAAAAACTACACAAAACATGATCATTTGCCATTTGCTAAACAGATATTTAATTTTGATTGTCTATTTTTATTTCATTTTTTTCATGGCAGTTGTGTTGTATAGTTGAAGATTATGCGTAGAAATTATTTAACGTTACTGTGTTACTTGGTGCATAAAAAAGCTGCTTTGCGGCAATGTCGCTTGTTTGATTGCCCGGCTTTGGTGAAATCCGCACTGCGCAGTGTCAACAGCATTGATGACAAACAAGTGGGTCTGATCTTGAAGGCTATACACCGTGTGCCGATAAAAGGTTTTTCCAAATCTGAACAATGAAAATAAATAACTCTTGTTTTCTGTTTTAAATATCTTTTAGAAAATGTCGTTTTGCTGCGTTTCACTGTGGAAACTTTTTAGATCAACAAAAATACGATCCGACTTGCTAGAAACATTGAACGAATATATCGAAAGAGTTACATTTTTACCAAATGAAGATTTTATATACGTACAAACGGAAGGGATCAATGTACAAGTAACAACAATGGATTTATTCATAACCAAATCAAATTTTATTGAAATTAATAAATTGCTTCTTGATCGCGTTGCTGTGTTTACACAACGCAATTGAATATACTTTATGTCAATTTTTAACACTAGAATTACGGGAGCCGTCATTTTGACCGTTTTTGATTTTTAATTGTATATATCTCTGAATAGGTGCTTGCAATAACACTGAAACTTCCTGACTTTTCCTAAATCTTGGATAACCTTTAGCATGTTAATTTTCATTGCATAGCAATGAGCACAGGGTGGGATGGGATTGGATTTACCTAAAATTACCGCCAACGGTCATTTTGACCGTGCAGAAAGCACTAATGTTTTCATTATTAAAATCACCTTTGCAATTAAGAGTCTTTTGTTGTGCTTTTGTATCAAAACAATCTCACAACAACAACCTGCAATAAAAGGTATAAGTTACTTACCAATGCGTAAGATAAATATGTTTGTCGGCATAGGGGTAAAAGTACGAGGACTGATGGCTAAAGCCTCCACACTGTTTTCAGCCCCGGTATAAAAATTTCAAAACTGGGGAAAGTACTCACTTTTGAAAAGAATCTTTTCAAAGAAAAGGGTCTTTATCTTTATTTGGAGCAGATAGAAAAACGCCTCTATGAAAATATTGTACCTAATAGAAACGCAGGTCTTCAAACTTTTTTTGAGACAGAAATGCTGTCACTCCGCTATTCATGCAAAAGTAAGTGTTACGCTTACGTTTTTATCTTACGCTTTGATCAGGGGTTGGCATAATCAGACTCGGTTTGACTTACATGGTAAAGGCTTTTTTTCAAATGAATCGAATTCAGAGATTGCAATTTATAATGTGCACAAAACTAATTTAACGTCATGCAAATTTGTCAACTTTCGCAGTCAGACAGTGACAGTAGGCTATTACAACGCAAGCGCTAGGTAAGAGTTATAAGGCATTTTACATTTAACACAGCGGAATTTGATTTGGATTGGTTGCTAAGGACAAAGCAAAATTAAAATGCATCAAATTTTTTTCAAAATCGAAGGGTAGATTACAAGTTCCAAACATACTAAAAGAAATGCAGCTAAAAAAAAGATGAAGGCCTACAATTTATTTCCTAGATTGGGACCCAAGCAGTTTGTTCCGAAACATAATGGAGCTTACGATTTGTTTAACTCCCTCCTACAATAATTTAAGACATTACTTGGTCTAATACAACAGTTAAAAGAAACTTATCACACAAAATAATGCCTGGATATTAAGCATTTACAAGTAATTGAGCAAACGATCATTTTGACCGCTCGCGGTAATTTTAGGTAGATTGAAAAGACGGTAAATCTAGTGTTAAAAAAAACAAAAGTTTTGCGACATATAGTGTAGAAAAGCTTCCTCAAGAGCGGTGGTTTCCAATCAGGGAGAGCGGCCTCCTGAGTAGAAACAAAATTAGATTTACGGGAAGGTGAGCAAATACTTAAGCAAGAGCAAAAATAAAAAGAATCAAGTCATGCAAGCCGGTTTTCGATTTTGGTTGCTACAAAAACCACAAGTGTAAAAGTAGCGGGGCTCGTGTACAGACCGTTTTCAGTCCCCTCTTTCATGAATAAGAGATATGCAAACTAATTACTTTGGAAAATTTGATCTCCAAGAAAAGGAATTTATCTTCGTTTTGAACCGAAAATAGAATCAGATTATTCAGTACAAGATGCATCTTTTTGTTACGGGAGTTTGTTGTGTTGTAATTAGTGTGAACGTTGGGTTGGGTAGACAGTATATTGAAAAGTTTGGAAAACTCTGCATTAGAGCAAAAACTAAATAATTTTCAAAAACTGTTTGCTTTAGTTGGTGCTACAATGATATCTGAAATTATAAAATTATTATCAGATTCTTTCTTCTGTTGCTTATTAAAATTAAAGAAATTTCAAGTTGGCTGTAATTCAAAGTTTACATTGTAGCCCCCTCTAAAGTGTCTCCATCAAACACCTAACTTTACCCTTTTTTCAATCAGTAAGGAAAAAATGACATTTTTTTTTAAATTAAACAGGTTGATTACAGTCATTAGTCCAGATTCCTTGCTGCTTTGTGGTGTTCTTTTTGCCTTCCCAAGTCTTGATAAAGACTTGATTTTTTGCCACTAATATCATCATCTAATATACCGATTTTAAAGGTCAGAAAATTGACTTCCGCAAACAGATACAAACGATCAGCTACACCTGCAAAGAGCCTTCAGTTTAATATGAAAGATTCCAAGCTATCTACAAATATAACAATAACTATCCCTTCTTCTTCCGTTGAGATAATCATGACAAATGCAAAAGGAGGGAATGCTGCAGTTTTTGCCTCGTTGCTTGCAAATGAAGTTTCTTTAAATGGTGAAAACACATCGCAGGTATTTTATGCGACATGATAATAATTATTTCACGTTTCAGATTTCAGGAGAGGGAATCGAGCTCGTAGAAAAGAAAACCATAAAGTCATCAAGGGTCGTTAATCTCAGAAAATTAAAAAATTTTTGGAACAGGAATTTTTTTTTCCTTGAGCTCACTTCGTTTTTTACTAAATTACTTTTTTCTTAACAATGTAGTCAATAAATAGGTCGTAGGTGACATTATGCTAAAGAGCAAGACCTTTTGATAGCACATTTTTTTGAGAACAAGTTCGGCAAAAATGCGATAAGGATATGCTGAAAAATTTTTGTTTTCGGAGAATGCTTTTCAATGTAAAAACTCTTAAATTTTTAAGATCGCCCAAAGTAACTTTTTCAATTTTAGGATGGCACTTACCAAAGCCCCGCTGGGTGCACAAACTCTAGTAACGCCATTACATTTGGACATTTCAGGTTTTATTTTAACAGAAAAATTTAAACTTTTTTTGCTAAATATCAGTATGTCAAAAAACTGTCAAAAAACTTACTGCTTTGTATGATCTATTTTCAAAGGTACTATCTCTGGGAGTACAAAACTCTACTATATCAGCAGAAGTAAACATTGCATATCAAAACATGACACTTCCAAAACGAGAAACGGAAACAAAAAATCGCTACAGGGTAAGCTTTTGCATTTGGGAGCTAATTTAATTTTTGAGGATTGCAGCATCGAGTTTATTGCTTATGTTTCTTTTCCTTGTATAATACAATAATCCAATTTCCGGCTGAGCTAAATATTAGCTTTTGCAGTCAATACAGTTTTGTCACAAATAGAAAGTAAATCTTTCTACCAAATGGAAAAATGACAACAATTTTTAAAAATTGGTTTTTGCTAGATAATTACCTAAAGAAATATCGTGCAATACTTCGGAGACCTGAATCATTTAAAGAAATGTATTATTCTTTGAAGAAAATTCATTACGTGTCAATATTTGGTTTTTACATATTTCAGGGAGTATCACGTCTATCTGTTTCAAAGAATGGACCACAGTACAACAAATATAATTTCCTTCAATTAAAAACAAATTTATTATATTACTAAGCCTAAGAAATTGAACAAGTAACGATATTCTTGTCAACAGCTCATGAACCTTCTGCCATCAATAAGCTTATGCCTTGCAGCAAAAAGTTAATCTTATACCTAGATAATTTCATGTGTTAACGTTATGCAAAATTGTTTTCTAACACAAATTTAAACAATATTTTGGTCCTGAATTTTTCTTTTCTTATCTCACAATTGTTTTCATATGTCATTTTTTATTTTGTTCTGATTTTGCCATAAAAATTTTAAAAATGACTGAAGTTTTAAACCTGTTTCTGTTTAAGAACAGTACCTGATCTTTGGGAGTTGCTTAAATTGGTAAAAAAGAGAGTTGTTGAAAAAAATTTACCAGTTGCAGTAAAAGAGCAATTCTTGAAAAAAGAGCAAGGATTGTATACTATCATGGAAAGGAGGTTGAGCCATTGAATACAATTTCTATCAACTATTAATTACAAATACAGAACTTTGTTGAATCTGCTCCTAAAATGCCTAAAGATTTACTATAAACCAATTCAAATTGTAGCGACAACTTAGTCAAGCACGTTTCGTGGAATGGAATTTTGAAAAATTGGAATGGGAATCTACACCCCAGTGCAAGGAAAACATTCGCTTTCGTCAAACTTATCATTGTGGAGTTTTTGCAAGTTATGCAATTTTGTTTGTAAGTGGAAATTTGCCGACTGTTGTCTTTGTCTTCCTAATAATTTGAGTTAATTATTTAATGAATGTTTCTGAAACGTTGGAATTCCTTCAATAAACTTGATGAATAGCGTACAGTTTTGCTATGCCCTTTATGATAAATACGGTACTGATTTAATGCTAAATTGGTTCTCTGCAAATAAATGTTAGCGAGTTTAACGTCAACAAGTTTTTCGTTTAGCTTTTGGCCAAGAAAAGGTACGCGTTTACTACTTCAGTACATCATTGTAGTGTTTGCAATTGAAGCTTGTGGTAATAAAGGCTACTCAAGAGCGAATTTAAAATGATTTTGTTATATTAAGATCTGTTTTTAACGAAAGCATTTAACAATTTAACAAAACAAAAATTTTCAGAGCTCTCGTATTGTTCCATCTGTCGTTGCTCTAACAGCTGTAAGCTATATCGGATCCGCATTGTCTACAATTTTTTTGTTAGCTACTATCATCATTTACCTCTATTACAAGTAAGTAACTTTAGCTTGAATTTGCTGAGACTTGACGTCTAAAATCCCTGAATTCGGAGCATTCGCACAATTGAGGCAAGATAGATGTAATTTTCTTGTCAGTCAATTACTCTCTTTATGATTTAAGACTAGGCCTTATAACTTTACATATTTAATTCGTTGGCTAAAACAGAAATGAAGTAAATAGTTCATCCTATTTAAAAGGGGATCAAAAAGAGAAAAGTGCAACAAGAGCAACATGTCCCCAATCATCGACGAGGTGATGGTTAATTCTACATATAAAAGAAAGTTGTTTCTGTGCTTATGTACCTACGGGTAGTACGTATGTTTTAATTTTTCTGAAAGTATTAGGAGTAGAGACTAAAACTTGGTACAATTGATTGCGTCACGCTGTAGGTCAATATGGGAAGTAATAACTTCCAATTGAAGATAAATTTTTTGCATCCGCATATTTTGTTATGGAAAAACAATCACTAGCTCAATCGAAATCTAATTTTCTACTTATTAGCAAAAAAATGCCATTTCTTCTTAGGAAATAAGACGACGTCGTAATAAATGCTTCTCTGCAAATTGTTTTTTTCTTTTTCTCGAAAAGTACTAATCGTAGAAATGCAATCATGAAAACTCTTATAAACAATATTAAAAAGTTGCTTTCGAAAAGAAAATTTTGCAACGTTTTTACTTCTATCAGCAAAGTAACAAGTGATTCTTTTGGAAAGTTTTAAATATAACCAATCTGCAGTGACGTCATGATGCTGTCTGGTACGTATGCAGCACCTATGATAGTTTTTTAATTGTTGTTATAAAAGTGAGAGTTGTCCTGCAGTTAAGAAGGAGCGTGGAGATTTCAGTTGTTATGATAAGTTTGGCATCTTTTTCTGAAAAGATACAAAGAAAAAATAGTGCTGAATTTATCAAAGTTTTGAAACTCTGTCAATCAGTTATACATTACTCATCGTATGCTTTACAAGAAAAATAGCTTGTGGTAGTAGCAGTAGTAGTAATAACAGTAGTAATAGTAGTTATTCAGTCTTTATCCTGTATTGTCCCCTTAGTGGAGATTGCCAGATTCACCCCAATCTTTCTGCAATTATTTGCACTTCATTTCTTTTCTTGGCTTGATTCAGGTTATGGTCTTTATCTAAACCAATCTTTTATGCTTCCTCTTCCTCTTAATTCTTCCAGATCTTCTGTGGTCATCCTCGCTTTCTCTTACCCATTACTTCAACGTATGGTGTAGAGAAACTTTCAGAACACTGTCGTCATCGCTTCTCGGCACATATTCATACCATCTAACACCATTTGCAGTTGCTCACCCATCAACAGTTTTTTTTCAACCTCTGCATGTCCATCTGTTCTTCAATCGTCTGTCTGTATGCAACTTTCCTATCGCAAATGGTTTTCATCATAGCTCTCTCCATTTTCCTTAAAGTCCTCATTTTCTTTTAAGAACCATGTACCACTTCCATGCAGTATTGCTGATCTTAAGCAACAACAATAAATCTTACTTTTTATCTTCAGAGGAAACCTATTTCTAGGTAACGACTTCACAGATTCATGGAATATCGATTTCCTCTAAATACGCAGACCCAAACCGAATTTTTTGTCGTTGAAACATCGTACGAACTTATAAGTGCCGCAGCCATTACTTCTAATAAAACCTGCTTTCTTAGGTTCTCTCCATCATTTTTCTTGAAACTCTATCAAAATTGTTTCCATGTCAATAAAACACATATAGAATTTCTTGACATTCTTTTGATATTTTTACTGCATTCTTTTCACAGTCAGTAATGCATCTGCTCTTCATCTTCTTGGCATAAATCTAAACTGCAATTTATTCAAATTGATTCGTGTAATTGCCTCTCTAGCACTCTTTAACAATTTTCCTGGCATCTTCTAGCAGTTTTATGCCTCTGCATAATTGACTCATCAGGCATTTCTTTACCATCCAGTACGCGTCAACACAGGTATGATGACTTTAACCCCAATTTCGTCATTTGCGACTATCATATCCACACTTACTTCAAATGGTCCAGTTGCCTTTCCTATCTTTATCTATTTCATTGCTTTCACAATTTCTTTGCGAGCAGCTCTTTCCACCGGCATTTCAACTACACCAGTTTCCACCATCTGATCACATTCGTTTTCTTTATTCACGATCTGTTCCATGTGTTCCTTCCGGATTTTTACTCTGTATTCTTTAATAACATCCAACCACCAATCTCTTTGTACTTATCTTCCCAACATCAAGACCATTATCTTCCTTTTTATTCTTCTAAGCAAGCAGAAAACACTGTTAAAGTTCTGACATAAATTATTCACTTTTGCTCGGCTTTCTTTGTCGTAACTCTAACAACAACTTTTCTTGTAAAATTTTTTAAACGTTTGTGTTGGGTCTTATTTTCTTCTGATGAAAACTGCACATTTCATGAAATGTTGACTTCTTTCATGCTGTAGTTTCTTTTACCTTCCCATTCCACCAACACCTCACGTCTTCTCAATCTCTTCTAGATTACTCTTTTTCCACACACTTTTTCACATGCCTTTAGAACAGTGTCCCGACAATTCAAAGTCAAATTGCAAAATTTGAAACAAATTAAAGTTGTTGGGGAGCATAGCGCACCTGAACTGTCAGGGGCTCTATTGTCAAAATTGAATTGAATTGTGTACTTTGAATTGTTGACTTCGAATTTCCGATTATGGATTGTCGCAGAACTCTTTAGAACGACATAATTGTAAGTAATCTACAAATCAGGCGCGTCTGTACTTAGTAGTTTTTACTCGTTTAAAAACTACGTGTTTGCCACGTGCAGCTCTCTTTTATTATAGAGCTCCAGCAATCTTCTTCTTTCCGTATTTCTTTCCTGATAGGTATTCTCCTGATACACATCTTCAAATGCTTAGCACATTTCCACATGTGCCCATTGAAATGCTTTAGAGAAATGATCACTTGGCTAGAACGTCCTAAGTCCCATTTACTCGCCATTTTCTGATAAAAACGAACTTTTTCTGTGTCTGGTCTTCCGTTCTGTGGCTCATTTGCACATATTTTTTGTATGACTTCCCTGTCTAAAGTTAGCACAATTGCCATCACTCTGTTGCTTTTTCTTCTAATTTCCACAACTTTTCCAGATATTTCCCATTATCCAAGATTCCAGTCCCTCCAAACTCTGCCTCATTTCTTGATCACCACAGTTTATATCTTTGTCCATGAGTACCCACAAGACGAGCTCCTTGGCCTTTTCATTTTAACTCCTGCATGCAGCACAGATCAGCACTTCTCTTCCTTAGTTTTCCACACACTTCTGTTTTTTCTTCACAAAGACTTCCCACATTTGAAGCATCAAATCTTATTCCATGACGTTCAGATTTTAATTAAAATCCGGAAATTCTTTGAACCTCCTGAGTGAAATGCTGTTTACGAATTTTTTGCATAAATTTAAATTAAATTTAGATTAAGTCACCGCTTCGAGAAATAATATACGAGCACAGGAGCTGCTTCGAATATCACTGGCTGAGAAATAGAAATATTTAAGTTCATGGCATAGGCAGTTATGCCATCGGTACTAGCATGGACCTATAATTGGGCATAAGCAGCTATGCCATCGTGTGGAAGGGGTTAAGAGCTTACGTTGACTGGGGGCCCATTTGTTTATTTTTTCTCCTCATGGGGATTTGTTGGAGCAAAATTTTTCTATAAGGAGTATACCTTTGCTTAGCCCCGACCTCAGTCTTCTGACATGAATGGTCCAACCAAGCAATTTAACTGGCAACCCCATCCTTAATAGTCAGAATCCTACCGTTGGGAATCCAATGGTCACCTCTTACGACATACGGAATAAGTAGCTCCACAATTCCTTAAAAGCGGTAAATCTTGGTGAAAATTTTACCAGTAATTTATAATATTGTAAACGGCCATTTACTGTTTTGAAAGTTTTATGGAACAACGTTAAAGGCAGTTTATAAATGACTTTTGACAAATAAATTAAAAATTTGCCCTCTGATCACAATCTACCAAGTAAAATTAATGAAGTTTAAAATCATCATCATTTTAGAAGAATCTCCACACTCGTACATTAAATTGACTATATAAGTATATGATATAATTATATAATATGACTGTATTTACTCTAAAAAGTTTCAATCTAAAATTGGGGTAGAAATTAAAGCAGATGATGCCCACGTGTGAAATTGCACCGCTTACAGGAAAATATCCTTTCCATTTTGCTTCAAAATAGCTGAATTGCCTTACTGCGGTCATAACTACAGATAAAAATTTGCAAGTAACATGGTTCGCTTTCCGCCCCGCTACACCTAAGCAAAAAGCACTTGCAAATAAGCCTTACCAGATATTTGACAAAACTCGAGGAGAAAACAAAAACTCTGTGTGAAATTACAACGAAGACGAAAACGCTTTTTTTTTGTTTTGCTTGAAAATAGTCTTAGGATCGCCTGGACCGGAATTAAAGTTGGGGACGACATTGTCCCTTATTCCGTCCCTCGTCAAATCTATGCAAGAAAAAGTTTGCTTAAGTAGTATAAATTTGCGGAAGTATTAAAAAAATTCGGAAGAAAGCAACCCTTTGTATAAACATTTTTGCTATTTTGGAAAACATTTTTGCTATTTTGCTTGAAAATAGCAAATTAGTTTTTCGTGGTCATGGATAGGAATGTGGAGAGGGGTATGACATTTTTAACATCCCTGGTTACGCTTATGCATGAAACAGGGCATATGAGGCGTGTCCATAAATTAAAAAACAAAACTGAAAATTAAAGAAAAGAACACTCTTGTGTAAAGTCGAATCTTAAACCATTTAACAGTTTCGCTATTTTTCTTGAAGTAGGCATCTTCAGATAAGGGCTAAATATTTTGTAAAAGGCATGGCCCGTTTCATAGCCTGAGGTTACGCTTACATAGGGGACAGATCACGTATAAAGCACACGCAATGATTATACAGTAAGTCACAAAAATAGCTACAATATAAAAGAGAGCTCGCCAAGTCGTCAAACAGACCTCCAACTTAACATTTTAATTTTGTATTTTGTCAAAACGATTACTATTTCGTCGCCTTTTCTCCCTATTTTGACGGCAATTGTGCTTCGGATTCATCTAAAGAACAGTAGAGATATTGAGATATGAAATTAGTTGCAATGCTCATCCTCTCATAATGTTTTTATTCGATCGAAGCGTGGTGCTCAGTATAATTGGTTTTGGAAAGTACATTGGTTATGTCGAAAACCGTCAACATTTCATTATTCTGTACTCACTACTACATTTTATTTGAAGCTGGTGAAATCAGGTGAAACAATATTTTTATCTCCGACGTCATTAAAGAGGACTGTGTGGGTGACGCAGGCAGAGCCCTTAGTTATTTTAAAAACCAAAGCTTTGAAATTAGCAAAAGTTCTGCGCCTAAAATCTTGAACCCTTTTTTAAAAAACTTCTAAAATCAGAAAAAATATTACAAGTTTTTCAAATTCTGTAAATATTGTTTTGTGTTCATTCTTTGATATAAAATTCTACGCTCTTGTCTTCTCAGACGAGCTCCAAATCAATTTGGTAAAATTTGTTTGAAATGTTGCATAGCGAAGCCATGAATATCGAACAATAACTACCTCAATATTTTGCAGAGAATTACGTCAAAAACCAACTACAATCACTTTGATTAACATTTGTGTTTGCCTGTTGGCCTTCTATGTTTTGTATGCAGTTGGAGTCGGTTTGACCTCACCTCCAGCATTATGCAACGCCTTAACTTTCCTTCTTCACTACTTTGCTCTTGCTAGTCTTTCATGGATGTCGATGAACGCTTATCAAATGTATCAGGCATTTACATCGGTACGTTAAAGTGAACATTTTTATCAATTTGCTTTTTTGTTAAAAAAATAATAAAAACCAAGCAAGAAAAAGATAGTACGCCATTACCTAACAAGCTGTTTTCAATAATTAGGCCAACATCATCATCTTTAAAAAAGCGAGATTTCTCCACTCATTCATACAATTTTGTCTTTTTGCTGCTAAAGTCTTCAGTAGGCTAAGTCATCTCGACGTGTAGATTACAAAAAGCAGCCACCTGAGTGCCACTTAAAGAAGGAGGGATCTCGTTAAGTGTAAATCTAAGTATACAAGCAAACTAGCCGGCTTTTCTTCACACTGCTTGTTTTGCACAGCAGCCGCGCAGCAAAAATGTGCGTGCCAGCGCTATGTTGTTGAGGTTAGAGCGTGCCCTTTGCTGTCGGTAGATCTGGGTTTAATTTTTATGTCAAGTCATATCAAAGACTTTTACAAAAGGCATGCATCGCCTTCCTGTCAGGCGATCTGCACGAAGAGAATAGCATAAAGAAAAAGCTGGCGAAGTTCGCTTGCTATGTTTTCGATAAAGTACTTTTAGAGGTACCTCCTTTTTTGTGCGACAGGATCTAGCAGTTTACTGGACGAGGTGGCCCAGTCTAACAAAACAGTAGCTAACATAGCAAAAACTCATATGCATGAATAATATCGTGAAGTACCTACATGATTGCAGTCGCTAAATATTTCGATATTAAAACGGTGACACTACAAGCGAGATAATGTGATAAAGTTGTGTTTAATCTACTACTTTTTGGTCATTGTTGTATAATATTTCTATCCTCCAGATTAATGGGAAAGCATATGCAAGTGTTTTTCAAAGAGGCGCGAAACTTGAATCTATATCGCAAGGAATGCTATTGGAAGGCGAAAGACGTTTTGCATGACATACTTAGACAATGAGCGGGTATAAGCTATTCTACACAAGGTCACTTCTTGCCACATCTTGAGCGAGTGTCTTCAGAGTGAACCATGAACTTTTTATTTAGAAACTAGATTTTCATTGCATAAACGTGGCAAAGTATTTGACTTTGTTTTGATATTTAATGGTTTATTTTAGTTGACAAATGGCCTCGAGAAGGCCAAGTTATGGATATACATTGGAGCTTACGGAGGGCCGTTTCTTTTAGTTATGATTAACTTTTCAGTGACCATTTTGTATCTAGATTCTTATCAAGATCCGAATAATCCAGAAGGTATAAAAAGTTAATAGTCTTTTTATAGAATTGGGTTGCTTCTTTAATTGTGTCATTTTACTATTCATAGTTCTTAAGGTATTTTAAGAGTTATGCTATCACAGGCTTAATTTGTACTTTCATAATATGGCGTTTGTGATATCACAATTGTTTTAAGCAAAATAGATGTCATACTATTGTTAGTGGAAACACAGAATATGATTAAATACTGTAGTGAGTAAAATAATGTAAATTTTCAAGCAAAATATCGTAACTAGTTATAGTTTTTAAAAAAATAAATAGTGTTTAATAACGCTTCTACTTTGGTCTTTGTTATCACTGCAGACATATTTTTTGAGTCGTTGTACCGGTCTAACTTTGCGTGCTGGCTTCAACCTCCATCGTTTTATTGGGGATTTTTATTGCCGGTGGGATTACTACTTATTTATAATTTCGTAGTTTTTGGATTTATGTTGAAGAAAGTTATATTTCGCAAACGACAAGTGAGTAGATTGTCAAAACGCAAAAACTGTTGTTACCTGCGGGCTTTGGTTGCTGATAGAAACCCGTTAAATTTTGAGCACTACACATATAAAATAACAATCCCGCTTATTGGGCATAAAAGCAAAAACATAATAACAATAAGCTAATTGCCTTAATGTATCAACTCAGCATGTAACACAAAAAGCAGTGTAAGAAAGACATATAAAGTAATCACCGCCAATCTTGTGTCTTTTGTACTTTCTCATTTATGTTTTATTATGACAAAATAGATGAAGAATGAAAAATCCTTATCCAAATTTTATTTTCCAAAAGTTTCAAATTTTATAACCCGTGTGAATTTTATAAAAATTAAGTTAACTTCCTTATAAATTTACTTTTAACGTTAAAATTATTTGTAATTATTGTTTACTATTTAACTTACGGCATTTCATTTGAGGTTGTTGAAAAAAAGTTTCGCTCATTAATTGTGTTGGTGTAGCGGTAAGACCGTCCACTTTCAGCCGCTAAACCTGCCTTCAACTCCCCTGATGGGTTATATAGAATACTTTAAAAACGGTATTCAAGATTTTCCCAGCACAATAGGAATATTGAAAGAAAAAAACGGCAAGTTTGCTCAATGTGTTCTTGGGTAAGACACTTTATGAAATAATAGCACTTTTACGGGACAGATAGGTCCATTTTTATTGTTGCGGTGACCTAGTCTATCAAAAAACTTGCCAACAAACTTAAATTCATACGCATAAAAATCTGAACTAATAGAACTTGATTAGTCGAAAAAGTTTGCACAGTCAGCAGTTGCTGTTTTAACTGAATCGCTGGCTGGTTATATAAATTTTGTTTGTTTGTAAATATAATGTCACATATTCTGTTTTGCTGTGATTGCTTTATTCAAAACAACCAAAAGTATATTTTGAAGAAATTGAAATATTCTTCTAGATTCAATCGACAGCTAAAAACACTACAGTTCAAGATCGGCTTTTGAACGCGTTTACTATAATTACCATGATGGGACTTACGTGGATTTTTGGATACTTTTTGCTGGCCCCAGCAAATGTAGCCTATCAAGAAGCAATGCAATGGCTGTTTACTCTATTCAACGTGTTTCAGGTAAAAATTAAGTGATTAAACTAGTAGTGGCGTTGGAAACTATTTTGACAGAGGGGGAGGAGGGGTTGAAAATGATAAAGCCGTATAAAAGTCTGGGGGCAGAGCTACCACGGTCCTCTTAATGAAGTCCGACTAAGCTATACCTAAACCAAGGTCACCTGAATACATACTGCATCACTACATAACTACGTATCTAGGTGTCCTTGCCTAAACACTGCAGCAGCTGGTACTGGTAGTGAAAATTTGTTTGAATTTATAAACATAAAATTTAATATTCAAAACGAAAGTTAAGTTTGTGATGTAAGATCAAAGACACAAATTGAACAAAGGCAACAAAAATCAACCTTGAACGATTCGTTGATGTCGATTGCAGACTACATTGTGTATGAAATTAGTTTTAATTTTTATTGACGATTTAAAAACAACGAAGATTGTGTGGATCGGTGGAAAGGAGGGGGCTATGGGGGACTCAAAAAGCAAAGAGGGGTTAAGAAATTACAGGACAACTTCAGCTCCCTCCCTAGCCTCTTACGATAACGACTATGAAAATAGAGTTTAACTCGTATTTGACCTATTTTTGTAAATGCTGTAAACACAATTGTTTAAAGTGAAAGTAAACGTGAGTTCTTAGATGTGCTACAGCTTCTATGGTAAGTCATGACAAGTTATGCTTTTCCCAAACATATGTGTCCTGCTTCCAGCTTGAACCTTTAAAAAGTCTTTCTTCTTATTCTAACCTAATAAACTACAGTAATTTTTTTTCAAAATTTTGAATGATCAAAAAGATCTTGATTTTTCTTAAGCCTGTATTCCTATTCTGTTTGGTGCATTTGTCTCAACTTTGTTGCAGATTGCATATTTCCTGGCTAAGCTTGTAATGAAACATCGTTACACTTAACACAGGCATTTTTATGTTGATATAAGTCTTACGTTTGCACTTTTTAATCTTTTGCCTAAGTGTGAAGTTATATTTATTAAGGGCGGAATCATATTTTATCTTCATTGTCTGCGCCGAGAAAAAGTTCGAAAAATCTGGCTGCCATGCGCAGCAGAAAAAGGCCAAAGTTCCACTGAAATGAATTCTATTGAAGTGAAGATAAAGAAAAAGAAAGATGGACATTCTTTTCACAAAAGTCTACAAAAATCCAGTACAACATCAAAAGTTTAACTTTGTTTATTATTGTTCCTTTTATGGATGGTGTTAGAATAAAATCGGGAAAAAAATCAGTGCTTCTCTGTCGCGGTGCTGGTAACGCCGAAAACTGCCGTTCCCATTTCCAAGATTAATGACCACAAGGGTTTGAAAGACAAAAGCATAATCCCACAATAACGCCACTAATATTACTATGGTTCTAAGCTGTGAAAAATGATACCATTTAAGTTTGTTCCATTCATTAAACAATGTCAATTTTCCGTACATTGACATAAATTCTGTAGAAAAATGCATTTTTTGTTAGGCTCGAAATTATGCATTTTTCTCAACTTAATTTCAACATACGTGGCCTAACTTTTTCGTTTGTGCCTACTTTCCACGTTTCTGAACTTTTGTTAGGTTTGTAATTGGGTTACTTTAAAAAGTTTCATGTCCACAAATTATCTTGCAATTTTTTTTGCCATGCAGTAATCCTAGAGTAGAGATTGGGAAACTTTTTTGAAGGTTGCCTCAAGATCTTTGTTTGAGCAATGTGATTGCCCCACAATATTGAAGCACAAAAGCACAAATACCCCATTAACATTTGCAATTGAAATTAAAGGTGAAGACGTTTATTCTTTTTGTTTGTTTTTTGACAACCACTTTTTAAACTGTGATCAGGATTTTTCAAGACCAATGTCCTGTTACCTCAACGTAACAAGACTAAGACCGAGACGAAGACCGGTAAAATTTTCGAGATACAGTATATCAATATAACAGACCTGCATGAATATATAAATTTAAAGTCACAAATAAGCTAGAAAGAATTTGCACATTTGATTTTAATTTTGCTAATTTTCCTTGCACTTTTGGTACACAATGATTGCAAGCATCTGAAAAGATAAAAATCTGACTCGATGTGGTCGCATAACTCACTCCATTTGACCAAAATTTGTTCCACTAAAGCGGACCAAGCAGAGACACAAAAACTTGATTGTAGCTCGTGCTGATGACCTTATCATTTAAAATAAACAACACAATTTGTGGTAAAAGCAACTGAATAGGTCTCCCGTCATTCATAAATACCTGATAAGCGGCGTTTTCAAAATTCTCTGAAAACCAATTTTTTGCACCACCGAGTGAAGACTTTTTTCGGAGATTGAGTTTTCAGAAAGAACTTTTTGCCATTTTTAGCTTCAAATTCAAGTAGAAAACTTTTTTCTGAAATCAAGTTTTTCATAATGCTTTGTTTTATATGCTTTGTTTCTATTTGCTAAAGTTTTTCTCACAATTTTTCTAATTATCCAAATTGCTGAGGGCCAAAAAAATTTTTGGGGAGTTTCAGCTTCCCCTACTTGCAAATCAAAGATCTCCATAAGAGCGTCAGTATTGCCTACCAAATCTTCAACAATACATGCAACTTTGTCTAAAAGTAGCAAACACGAAAATAACTTATTTTTCCAAAATGCCGCCAACTAGGCTTTTGCAAAATACGGTAGGGCCGATTTGAAAGTGTATGTGCTATGTTTTTCTTTTTAGATTTATAACAGAAAATTTCAATTTATTTTAAATTTTGCACTCCCTTCAAGACATCCAATCTCACTCTTGTTTGTTTTATAATTTGTTTTCTTGGTACGGATTCCAAAAGTTTTACCGCAAAATGGAAAATTTAATCACAAATTATGAAATTTTTTGAAAAAACGTTTTTAATGTAAACTTACCGAGTTTTTTTCAAAAGAAAAAACTTGATCGATCTAAACTAAAGTTACAAAATTCCTTTTCAGAAAAATGGTGTTACTCCCTTACATAGCATATTCCGGGGTGGATCCTTCTAGCGACGCCACTGCCTGCAAAATATTTTTAATTTTTTAACACGGTCGGTAAAGTAAACCAACTTACAAATTAGCAGAGAAGTTTGCATCTTTCAAAAATTCTTTTGTTTTATGGAAAGCGAATATCCCCAATTGAAAATCACCCGTTAACACTAGAAGGACCATGATTTTGAACTACCTAGAAGGACCAAGAGGCGTCAATTGACGCCCGCATGTTTAAAACCTGTAGTTTACGTCTGTTTCTTCCTAGGGTTACATACACATACTTAAAAAACACCGTGCATGTTGTTTTATTAAAAGAAATCACAAAAAATTACGAACATTTTCGCCTAAGTTCATGGTCATCGCGTCATGCAAGTTGCACAGAGTTTTTTTCCACATTTCCCACAGATCGGCTTTTTACAAAGAAAACACAGATCTGTTGTTCTGTTTTGGCAACATCTTATAGAACATGTGCGACGCACTTTAGGCAGTGGTGATCCAAGGTGGTCAACTTCACTGGATTCATCTGTTTTTGCCGCTCGGTGACTACTGCCAGGGTTGCTACCAGTGAGTTCTTCGCAGACCTTTTGTATAAAAGCTCTGCGACTAATTTTGGTTTTGCAAATGATTTTGTACAATATCCAGCCATTTATCAAGGCCATGTCAATTACGTTATAAAACACGTGTATTGGCCATCGTCTGCTTCCAGCTTTGACGGAATATTGACGGGACATTTGGTCTAATACATCCACCCCAACTTTAGTCTCATTATAAAAAAGGATAGTTTCAGGCTTTCGTTTAGGGTTATTCCGCTCCGGAATTGTCACATCTTTGCGCAAAGAGCTCAAAATGTTTACAGATTTAGATATCTTGCATTGATATGATGTAATGGTTACCGCAGTAGCTCCCACATATTCCAGAATTGTGGATTCATGCAAAGGTTGAGTTTCTTTCAAAACTGTAGGAACTTCTCTACGACTTTGGCGAATTGTTCCTACTAGGCTGCAATGTTGCTCTGCAAGTCGAAGGGTAAGATCGAGTGACGTAAAATAGTTGTCACAGGTGACGTTGTACCCTTTTTTGAAAAGAGGTGACATCAGTTTCATCACCACATCTGTAGGCACACTCACATCCCCACTTCTAGTAGAATCTTTTCCAAGATATGGAAACCCGTTGTAGAGATATTTGCTTTCGACCTCAGCAGCCATCCAAAACTTCAGTCCAAATTTATCAGGTTTATTCGCCATGTATTGTATAAATTTACATCTTGCTTTGCAAGGCAACAGCTGTTCATCAATAGTAATATTTGAATTTGGGTTGTATGATTTTTGACAGTTTCCGATAAAAGGGTCCCAGATTGAAGATGCCAAGCAGAATTTGTCAGTCTCCAGCTGTCGTTTTCTTTCACTTTTTAGATCAAATCGGAGGTACTTCATTATTTCGAGAAACCTCCGGCGTGGCATTGTTGCATTGAAAATGGGGCAACCCCACGATTGATCCCACAAAGATTTTATAGGCAAGTTTCTACCTGCAATTACACCTCGAGCTATGACAAGTCCGATAAACTTGTCCAATTCATCAAGTGTGACTGTCCATTTAGTATCATTTGTAACGCGTTGCGCCTCAGCAATGGTACACTTCTGGATATGTCTCAACATCGGTTCGTTGAAAAGCAATCGAAACGAAGATAGTGGACTCCCATCTATGACACGACATGTAGCGTAAGACGTAGGCCCTGCACGAACCTTGACTACATTTTGCTGTTGTCTACGTCCAACAGCTACTTGAGAAGGAGTTGAGGTTTGCCAAAATGATCCATCTCTACTTTGAATTACTGGCGTATTGTTGTCATCATCTACATGTGAAACAAGATTAGCCGGTTGATTGTCATCTACTGTGCTATCTTGAATATCCTCTTCTTCATCATCTGTCGATTTTTCTGAATCAGATACCTCTGCCTTACTTGCCGATGCAAAAGCATTATTTATTTTTTCATTATCGCTGTCCGAAAACTCGCCATCGGATTCATCTGCAGCAATGTCTTGTAAAAACTCTAAAGCTTGTTCAGCAGTACGCCTACGATGCATTTTATCCTAAATCTAAAAGATACAATATGTTTCAATAAAATGTTATGAAAACCAACGCCCTTGAATGCTTCCACAATGTTTGTAGCAAACACATAACGTCTTTCTTCTGAGCTATTAGTTCTATCAGTCAAACCTAAACGTTAGGACTACCACTGATTCCACGAGACGAAATTCCTGTACTGCAGTACTGTATTGTCTTCCTTACCTGGCGTAAACTGATAATCTCTCTGTCTGCCAGAAGTAGGTCAATCAATTCACACTGCGCGAAATACTCTGCTGGAGACCAAGCAGAGGATTTATTATGTGACAAGATTTATATTGCGACAAAATAGTAAGTGTTATAGTAGTGATTTCACTGCGTCAACTCTCTACCCGTCAATTGACGGGCTTGGTCCTTCTAGGTAGTCACATATTTTTTTCGGTAACCGCTGGCTGAAAAATCCTGAAATTTTGAAAGAAGACATGTATTGATAAAAAAATAAAACTCAGAAAATATCGTGTCATAAGATTTAACAGAAGCCATTTTACAGGCGTTTCGAAATGAAAATACGTCAATTGACGTGCTTGGTCCTTCTAGTGTTAAGAGAGTTAGCCAACAAAAAAAATTTCTGAAAAAATGGAATTGCTTTCCTTCTATACTACTTAAGCAAGTATTTAAATACTTAACTACTTTTTTACTTTTACTCAAGTGATACTACGTATCCTTACATTCCGCTTTTATTTCAGTATTTTTTGAGTTAAGTGACAATACTTTCACTATGATAAATTATTTGGCTACTTTGATCATTTCTGAAAACAAATTATAAAAAGCTAAAATTTGATTTTTCTAAATTGGAAATTGGTACTCTCCGACAAAAAGTGGTAGTTTAAATGCTCTTGTTTACTTTTGCCTCACAATATTAACCTATAAAAAAGTTTGATAATTTATTTACAAAAATATGGTCTTTTGGCATCATCTAATGACTATTTTTAACATATTTGACACAAAAATAACTGTGGTTTGATTTTTCAAAGTAGAAAGTCTGTACCCCTCAATCAAATCGTTGGTGGTAATAAAAACAGATTATTTTTATTTTTATCAAAAAATATGCTTTGGATGTGGGCATTATTTTATTAAAAGTATGCTTCCTCGGTATCATTTTGCGGCCATCTTTAAAAATAGAACAAAGCCAAAAATTATTTAAAATAGCTGAAGCTAAGGTACTTCTCATGAAAGATAAGTAGTCATCAAAAAGGGAACAAACTTGCATAAATTTAGTTTTAGAAAAAAAATTTTGAAGGTTGGTGTCTTAAAAATCTTAAAGAAAATTTCTTTTCAACGATGTAACATGTATGATATATCTGCAGGCCTAATTTTGTTGACCGATCAAAAAATTAGTAGGCTGCTAATTCTCATGATAAATAACCCGTTTGTACAAAAATACAGCATTTATTATAAATACAAAATGAGGAATTTAGAAGCCAGTTTGATTTAAGACAGGCCTATAATTATTAAGCTCACTACTCACGTCACTAGGATAACAAAATAAAACACATTATATCTGGGATACAAACTGCATTTTCTAACATTTAATGAAAACTGTCCCTGTATAGTTAATCCTACTGCTTAAGAATTTTTTTCACGCTTCTTTTCAAATTTGCTACTGCTACTTTTTTTATTTATACAAAAGCAAAATGTAAAAAATTTGCTGAAATGGATTTTAAAATTGTTTTTGCTGTTTTTATTTTAAAACTGTAATGAAAATTTCTGTCTATTTGGTTACACAATCAGAGAGCTAAATTTTGGAAAAATAAACCATTACTTCAAATAATTAATTTGAGCGGTTACAATGTTGCAGTAATTTTATTTCCCCTTCCATATAGAGTTAAACAAGTTGATATCTGACGTAGTGCGTAGCAATCCCATCAGTAATGTCATGGCTAAGAATGTCGGTTCAGATGGCTGCATCGCTTCGCCCAATGGGTAACGTTTTTTTTTGGTCTACCCAATTCTCGTCTTAAAATTAAAAGTTTTATTTGTTGTAAAAAGATCGAATAAGGAAAACATTATAGGGGTTGCGCATAGCTGCTATACTTTTGCAATGCCTTTAGAGCCCATGGAAATGTCTTCTTTAAACTAAATCACCAAGGGCGTAAAGTGGAACAGGACTTGCTCACAGATCAAGCAGCAGCAAACGAATTCTCTAACAATTATTCTACGTTTTCATGAGGTAGCCTACATTGAATGCATAAATTCAAAGTTGAAGCATAACTCGAAAATAACTGATAAGTATTTTCAGGTATAAGCTGTTAAACCTTACCCACCATACATATGACTTCTTTGAAGGTGTAGATCTACATGTATGACCTAAAGCTTGTGGCTGCGTTTATGTTGCTTGGTTTTGGCATCAGTGCAGCGAAGAAAAAGACAAACTAACCCATAATCAGTTATTTACAATCAATTATTTATAATCAAATATTTATACTTTGGAGGATGGCAACTAGAGTGATTGTTTTGCAATTAGGAAATGAGCTGTTATACATTTGGCAGACCACTCACGACCTTTTGTAATTTAGGCCTATTCATAATGACTAGAAGCCTATAGCTTCCTGTAGATTGGTTAGTTCTGGCATAAGTGCAGCTTGAGCAAGAGCAAATGAAGACCGAAATCAAGCACTCACAGGTGTAATTGCAATCAGTTAGGGAAGGATAAAATCAATCGACCAGGCTATTATGCTGAAGATGTAGATGATATTTGTCATTCTTGCAATATTTCTCATGATAAATCAATCGCCTGTTAGTTTAACTTTGTTGCAATTAATAAATATCTTTTAGAGATGAAGATTTGTCAGGCTTGCGACAAGACCGTACAAAAATATTGTAACTTGCCATCGCATTTGTAATAAAAGTAGTTTTTTCAGTTTTCCTTTGTGGTAGTATTGCATTGTATCATTCTTCTTCGACAGACAGCACATCAGTTGTTTGCTTTGAAATGTCAATGCATAACAGTTTTAAGTGCACCCGCTCTCTGGTGATATTTTCTATTTAATAATACCAAACAGCATTATGATATTACAGATCTAGTTTCAATCGTTTAGGAAATAATAAATAAGCATGCTTAAAAGCTTAGAAGCATGTTTAAAAAGATCTTTTGATGCATCGTCAATTTAGCTCAAGCTGTTGCGCAATTTTTTCATCAATAGCATCTTACTAATATTTCCCGAAAAAGCTTTTAATCACATTTCTAATGTCAGTACTTTTTGAGAAAATAAAGCGAAACAATTTTGCAATCAAATGCTAGGTGTTACGTTATTTTACATTGTGAAGGGGTAAAGTTTTTGAAAGATAGTAATATGAGAGCTGTAATTTGTTTGAGCAAAAACCACCTTTTCTCAGCCGAAAAGTGTGATTATTTTTATGAAGTCATAAAAACGTCACCAACACCTTTATGACATTTATTTTGTGTGAGTGATCAATTGTGTTTAAGTTTCTTGTTTGCAGTCTCAATAGTTTCTGAAAAAATAAAAACATCATGTGCAATCAAGTGTTATTGTGACTTCATCTTGCACTCTTAAGGAGTATATTTTTTGAAAATTTGTGAGTCTGGAGCATGCTTTTCTTTGGGCAAAAAAACGTTTTCCTCGATCAAAAGATGCAAATTTTAAAAAGGATTATCTTTGGTTATGAAATTATCATAATGTCTTCAACCCCCTTGGGACACTCGCTTTGGGGTGGCAATAAGTCATTCCCAGTTTGATGTTTGTACACTCAGTAGTTTCGAGGGAGTTAAAGGGCAAGTATGCACGTACGTTTGCACCAACAAACAGAACTCTGTTTAATATACTAAAATAAGACGTCATCGTGACCTCACCAACCCCTTCATAATATTCCTCCGCGGTGGTGATGAGTCATTCCCAGTTTAAAGTATGCGCGCCTAGTTGTTTTGGAGGACTGAACACAGACAGAAAAAGATATTTTTGCTTTAAACAGTAGTGTAGATTTAGACCAGAAAACTGAAACTCTAAGGTTCTCACCGTGCGACATATAACTGTTATAGCTCGAATTGTTTATTGTTTTATGACAACTGGATGTTTGTATATCTGTGTTTTCATGTATAATAATAAACTTTGCTTCGATATAAAATTTCGTTTTCGATTTGCAAAAAATGTATATGTAATAAAAAGTTTTGATTACCGCTATGGAGTGGGCATTACCAAAGTTCTTAAAAATATTCTACTTATTTTGGTTTCAAATAAGTTTACTAATGTGATCGAAACTCGGTGGGTTGTGCAGCAAAACAATACGTCAATAGAAGAGAAAACTCAGTTCTTTGGCAACAATAAACTTTTTACTTTTTCAACCTGAAAATTTTTCTCCACACCTTAAAGAGGCCCTAAATACTTTAAGTCCATGATAGTCTTGATGTAGACCATAAAAGTAAGTTGAAAGAGTCTGCTGGAGAGCCAAGGAAAGGGAAGGTTGCAAGGTATCTGGTAACGTTGTAAAAACTTGTAGTATTCTAACCCAGCAAACATGGATATATTGGGTCAATAAAGTTTAAATACCATTTCACTTTAAGTGTACTGATGTCGTATAATCAGTATTACAACATTTATCGTTTCAACTTTGTTAAATTTTGATAATTCAAATTTAATTTACACGATACAAAATTTAGGCCGGTTTTTGAAAATTTGATTGCAATATGTTTGAAACTGTGCTTTCTTTAAAACCTCGCAAAAGGACTTTTATTATGCTTGCTGTATAGTCATCGTCTGACAGTGACAAATCATGACCGTGAAAATTAGTCTATACTGTTCCGCTGTTTGAGCGCACACTGTGGTCCTTAATGCGTTCAAACACTTTTGACATAAATTTTGCTTTTACAGATAAAATTAACAGCTACCACTTCTAGTCAATTAAATTCAATTAATCTTGCATTGTAGGCTAGCTTATATAAGGTTACGTCTTGATTTTTGCTTGGCCAACCAAACTGAAAAAGGAAAAGGACAGCCACTACTCTATGATTAAACAACCAGACCAAAATCGAAAAGATTGAAGTCATTTGTTTGTTGAGACTGAATTTTTTTCGTTTATACGGTAGAAATTGTACCATGCAGTTGCACTCTGCAGCAACCAATCATCGATTAAAATTCGAATGTGAAAAAAAAGATTTAAAATGCTTTAAAAAAACAAGTAAAGGTAATTGTAAAAAGTTTATTCAAGTTTGTGAGACCGTACAAGTTACATCGTGTTGTATGCTAATGTCAACTTCATTCAGTCAGTCGATATTTTAAATTAGGCCTAGTGATATAAAAGAGAGCCGTAAAAAAACTTGAAGTTTTTGCATTAAATTCACGAAAAAGATCGGTAGCACCACCACATTTATAACATAAAGCAAGAGTTTTCTGTTTTCCTTAATTTTGTTATCTGATCAAAACTGCTGTACATAAAAACATCAAACTGGACATAATCGATTACCACAACCAAGCAATTGCCCTGAGGAGTTGATGACTTTATAATGACGTAACTTTCATAAGCTAAGCCGAGATTTGAATGCATATACGTATATACTTGCGTGAGAAAGTGGTTTCACTTACTTTTCAACTACCGGGCGTACAAACATGAAACTTGGTATGATTAATTACCACCACGAGGAAAGTGTTATAAGGGTTTGATGGTGTCATGATGACATCACAATTAAAGATAATTTTGTCAAAAATTGCAATTTTTGACAAGGGAACACCATTTTGGGCCTAATCAAAAGCCAATACTCAAATTTGTAATTTCGTTACGCTTAACTCTTTCAAAACTAATGGATATACAAACTATAGGCTTAGCATCATTTATCACCACACCAAGATGAAAATCTTGAGGAGGTTGGTGAAGTCATGGTGACATCGCAATTGAGGATAGATTTCATAAAAATCTATTGTAAAAATCTATTTTGTAAAAAGCTCTTTGCAAGGAGAAAAGCAATTTTTGGCTTAACCCTATTAGGACCGGGCTTTTTTTTTGCTTTCTATGCCCGGGGGGAGGGGGGCGATTCGACCCGAGCGCTTTGGCAGCTAATAACTTTTAAATGGCTTACAATAGAGATGCCGTATTTGCTCGGATAGATGCAGAATTTATTTTTCAATCTAATTATATACTTTTCGTTATGATCAGATTAATAGCGTTCAAGTTATTGCAAATTAAATGCACAGCATTAGATTTTAGATTTTCGACTATAATTTAAAATAAAAAACGACCGGCGAATTTTCTTTTTTCTTGGTGTTTACTCTTCGACGTTATGGCTTTGCGATCGCCTAAGCATTTTATCATTGCCAGCTACCAGGTAGAAAGTTCAACAACTCATCATCAATTCGCCATTTTGCCTTTTACGAGGAATTTACCAGCAGTGGTGTTTGTATAACATTTCTTGTGCTAGACTGCTTGCCATATGCCAAGTGTCTAACTCTCTAGATTTTTGTAATTTAGATTGGTTGTTAGTAAATGTGAAGCGGGGTGTGAAGTAGCATTTGAACGACAAAAATAAACAAAAAAGTTTGTTACTCTTTTCATTATGCAAGCTATGCTTGTTCACCATGGATAAATGTTTTTATTGATCAAAACATAAATCTCATTCAAATTAAGGAATGCTCACGAATCATATGACTCGTTTATTCTTTCCTCTCCCTTATGCGACGCAATGCGACGTTTTTGCAAGCCTCTCCATCCTTGTGTGCAGACTTGGACAATTAGAATTTTTTTTAGCCTTTTCAAATTGGAATTAGAACATTGATGCTTTTCTCAATTTAAAGTGGAATAAAATTAAAGCATTTCTAATTACCACAAATTAACACTAGAACTCCGGGGAAAAAAATATACCCAGAACTCCGACAAGGTCGAAATCGACATTTTTCCGAACAGTAGCGTTCCTGTTACTTAAACTTGTCGGTATCATTGATGGTGTGTTTTTAACAAATAAAATGCACTCAGTGCTAAGTATAGTAATAGATGCTTATCTTTTAAATTTATTTAATTTGTTATAAATGAGTCTATTTTTATCGGTATTCATATCATTCGCGCTTTTTTGGCCTTCATTTTCGAGTCATTTACTCATATTCTAAAGTTTTATTGATAGAAGAAGTAGAACAAACCAAAGGACACTCGAAAATCACTCGCAATTCTATACCATTTTTGCATGATAATAGCTATTTGTCAAATAGTTCAGCTCACTGATGTGTTCTCGCCCGCTCAAAACACATATCACACTGCGTTACTTTATAACTGGCCAGACCACATTTTCCACACGTGTGCAACTTGCAGATAGAGCATACTGTTTTTGTAGTGTTCACACATCCTTTCACAGCACACTTCCGACGTTTAGGAGGTGGAAGGTTGTTTGATATAGGGTCTGGACAAAGTAAAGTCCGCTCAACGACGTACTTGGTTCGCAAGCTTTCAACCAAGTCCAGGATAAAATCACGCCTACTGATTTTCTCACCAGTGACTTTCTTATAGATAACCCATGAGTTCAAAGCTGCTATGTCCAAGATGTTTGTCCACATAGCAAAGGACCATCTTCGGCTAGCCGTGTGAGTGGAATATTGCCGCAACATTTGGTCAACAACGTCTACGCCGACCTTGTTCTTGTTGTAAAAATGAATAACGCAAGGTTTTTTCTTCTTGCTTTGGTCAATGCTGGGAGCATTGTGTATTGTGGAAATTAAATTTACACTTTTTTTTCTTGCACTGGTAGTTTACAAAAAGTATCTCTTTGCCATCATTGAAAAAAAGCTACTTTTATGCAGTTCATTGTCGTTTTTGGTCATAAACTTTGCAAGCCTTTTGCTGTTGCTCCTCACCGTGCCGACCATCGAAATTTTCTTTTCCAGAAGCAAAGTAGCCAAGTAGACACTTGTAAAGAAATTATCCGTAGTAACGTTGTATCCTCCTTGGTTGTGAATGCTTTGGGTCAATCTCATAACGACATCCTCTGCAAGTGGTCGCCTCTTTCTTTGCTCTCTCTCTAGAGCTCCCAATTATGGCAAAATATTGTACACGCACTTTGAATCAACTTCTGTTCACATCCAAAATTTTATGCCAAACTTGTCGGGCTTATTTGGCGTGTAGACGATAAATGGACACCTATTTTTCATTGGAAAAAGCTGCTCGTCTATAGTTAGGCTCCAATCAGGTGTGTAATTGAATAAGCAATTTGTTACAAAGCTTTCCAACTGCTCACGAATGTGAACAAATATGTCTTCAGTGAGCCTTTGCCTGCGCCTATCTTTGTTATCAAATCTGATAAACTTCTAGATTTCTAGAAAGCAGTCTCTTGCCATAGTATCTCGGAATATACTCGGTCCATAGATTTTCTTCTATAGAAAATGGGTAGAATGATGTTTCCCGTATATGCCTCTGGTATACTGAAGTGCAATAAATGCTTCTAACTGCTCCATCGTTAGTGAGAAATTTGGATCAATTTTCCTTGCTTCCCTGTTTGTGTGAGTTTGGATGGCTCTTAGCATGTTGTTGTCGATAAATAGCTTCCAGCACTCGTAGGGGCTAATACTTGCTCTGCGTCGTATCGCCGGATGAACACCGGGTTTGACTCAAAAAACGTTTGCTGCTGTGGCAGGTTTCACTCTTGCAATATGAAGAGGAACCCAAGTCACACCATTGGTACTTGTGTGCAGCTGTGGTTGGATGACATCACTTGATGAATCATCATCATCATCGGAGGAAGAATTACTATCAGTCACCGATTGCGCGAGGGGTTCATCAACACTGGTGGGCAGAGTAGCAATGTCCTCTTGCGCTTCTTCCTCTGGCTCTGATGCATCAGAGTCTTCGTTCACCATATCATAGGCCACTTCTGCAGTATATCTACAACGAAAACTATTTCTAGGCGTAACGTTTATTTGTTATACACAAAATTATTGCACCTAAAAAAGTCAAGCTTAGTGTTACTCTATGCTCATGTAGTTTTGTCTGTAATAAAAACTCAACCTTCACCAAATGCGAATAATAAAGCTGAATAAAAAAGCTAAAGTGCAAACTAGTTCAGATTTTAGAGAAACTGCGTGAGAATGAAATAAAAATAGATTGGCAATGCATGAACTCAAATTTTCAGACTAACAAGGAGACAACACATTTTAGAGCACAAAACAAAATGGTGTCAATGCATTTAGAATGGTGGATAACAATGCAGTAGTTACCACCTTTTCACATAGTTCTGCTTCTGAACTGATTTGAAACAATAATTAACCCAATTTTCCGCAATCAAAGCTTGTAGAATTGAACAAATGCTCTCAAGCTAATAAAAAACGCACTATGTCGAAATCGACACGTCCGGAATTCTAGGTATAAGTTTTAATTACTTCTGCTCCTCAAGTCGGTCAAACAAAAACCTTATATTAAAATAAACTGTAGCAAAATATGTTCGACAGTGTGAAATTTCAGAACAATACAATCACGAAAAGTACAAAAAAATTAACGTTAAAAAACCAAAATGTCGAAATCGACATAGTCCGGAATTCTAGTGTTAAAGTAGAATTGGAAATAGAGCTTTCCTGTTTTTCTGAAATTAGTTTAAAATTTTTATTACCCAGCGAATTTTGATGCCATTTGAACACCTTCGCAAAGCCACTTTGTATTTGCGACAATTCTAAGACTTTTTCATTTTTGCCACCAAATTATTGTGAAGATCTTTTTTTCTTTTTGGAGATCACCTAGTTTCGATCTTGATTTTCGGCCTAACTTTTCGCAAATGCAGGTGATTCCTAATAAAAAAAGGTCTTGTCAGTTTTCAGATTCGACTCTTTGGTCAGGAACTTTTTTAAAATTAAATTAGAATTGGAATTAGGGATTTTTCAAATTGGACTAAAATAAGAGACTTTTATTTTTTTAAATTAGATTAGAATTAGCGACTTTTTGCTGTAATTCACCGAATTAGCCGTCTAGAATTAATCAGTTGTCCAAGTCTGCGTACGTGACGAGTTGAATGAAAAAAGTACTCAAAGCAAACTTTAATTTAAAGTTTTGAATTTGCTACAAAAACCTGTGACATCAAACGATTGTAAACTTTGATTCTTTTAAATAGCAAGTAGGTCCTGCAACGATAGGTCTATGTAGCCTATCTTTTATCCCTCCCATCATAATAACACTAATACCACAATTTTGTTTCTGTAACAACAATAATCTCTGGAATATTCATGCTATTATCCCGTGTCGACGTAGTTTTCTGTTTTGTTCATTATTTCTGGTATTTCCCGTTTACAAACCGCCGCTTGCTTATTTTATTCTCAAAGCAATCTTATTGGTAGTTATTTCCTGTAATCACCCCGTAGACAGAACTTTTCTGATTTATTTTATATGCGTTTTTATTAGTCGTTCATTGGGTTGCAGTTTCCGGTATTCCCCCACCATGCTGTTTCTGCTTATAATTTATTGTCTAATATGAAAATACGGGAACACTACATTAAATTACGGGTAATATCAACAAAACATATATCATCGACAAAAGCAGCAATACGCTCGTATGTTTCAAAAACAACTAAGGCCGTGCAATTTTATCTTTAAGTGTAAGCCTTACAACAGTTTAGTCAAGCAAGCAAAAACCACAAATGCGAATAAGATGCTTATAACACAAAGGCTCTGCGCATTTTTGGCACTGGCTCAATTGCTTAGAAATTTTGCTGTTCTTTTCTTTTGTTCCTTCGCCTTTAATCTTACTGATACATGCATCGCATCGCCTTCGTTTTTCACTTTGATTAGGAAAAAAGCTACTTGTTTTTTTTACATGTTTGGAGGATATTTTTTCCCCAGTACCATCTCAATTTTGCGAACCACAGAAGAATTTATGCCAATTAAACTTCGTTGTTTCATATGTGGACGAATCAAAGACATAGCTAGTTCAAATCCGAAATCTACAGATTTTATGTTTCGAGGCTGCAGATCATTGTTCATTGCATATATCGTGCTAGCGTTCACTCAACATGTGTCCAAAATGTACAAAAATGCATTCATAGTCCAGCACTTTAATTTCGATTTACAGCTGTACTGTAGAACCCCATTGTTTGATCAATAATGTCTGTTCCGCCTTTTGAAAAGTCGTATAATTTGTAAATAGCGGGCTTGCTTTTGTTGTCATCTTTTGTAGTTGCCAGAAGCGGTGGCACTATTGTTAATAATATAACATTTCGCTTTCCTGAACTTTTGGTTTTTGCTACATACGAGTGCAGATTTAGTATGCCGTTATCCTTTTCCCAATAAACCTCGAATGAGTTTGTTTCTCGATCTATGATTTCTTTAATTTCAGCTGGAATTCCTTTTGGATTTGATTGTAAAGTTCCTACAGAAGTTATTCCGCGGTCAAGCAGCCACTGCGCCATTGGTATTGAAGTATACAATCTGTCATATGATATGTTTCTTCCCACTAAATTTGTGTGGCATTCCAAATTTTGAATTAGGTATTTTACTGTTTGTGACGTCCCAGGAGTGTAGTAAGATGTCGGCTCTGCTTTTGGCTTACCAGAATATACTGCAGTTGAAAAGGTGAATGGACAGCGACAAGCGTTTGTTGATTTGTACAGCATTCCATACTAGGCTGGTTTGCTCGGATTAAATTGTTTGAAACTGATTTTCGTTCTCATTGGATAAAGAGTTTCATCCAGCTACAAATAATCATCAGGAACTAGAAATTTCCCACAGTTTTTGTTAAATTCTTCAAAAATTTGGCGAAAAGCTGCAAATCTATCATGTTGCCAATCAGTATGACGCGATGTACGGTCATCAAACGATATGTGAGCAATCAAAAATTTAAATCTGTTCCTGGACATAGTTGCACTAAAAACTGGATTGCCAAATATTTTGTGGAACATCGCATTAGTGCCTTGATGTGCTTGTCCTAGTAAGCCTCGCATGTAAATCATTCCAATCAGTGCCAATACTTCCGAAGGATTGGTCAGTCGTAAATATCCATATCTGCTGCTGCTATCTGCCGCAAGCATACTCTGAAGTTGCATCATCGTCTCTTCCATTTTTCGATTAGTTTATATAACTATTATGTCCAGCATTGTTTTTGTGAAAAAAAGCATCCAAGCTTGCAAAGGAGATTTTTTGTCTTTCACTTCTTCTCAAACACCGATCTTATCTTCAATAATATTTAACTGCGTCTGTCAACCGCAGCTTGAACAAACATTTGACCATTTTATTTGTACCCCCAAATTATTTGGAGGCTTTGGGTTTTCCAGATAACTAGTCAACGTTTTTTCAGTAGTTGGCTAACTTAGTGGGATGTAATTATGTTCATCAAGAGCACTTTCCAGATCATGAATTAATCTATCGCGGGTAAGCTGACGTTGCTGTGTGGCTCCAGCAGTATTACTTGCATTGTCCTGATTACCTGTGACGTTTTGGTCAGCTCCGTTTACATCGTCAGGATTATCAAAATTAAAAGATGTTGATAGCACAACATCTATTTCGTCACCAGAAGCTAAAGAGGCTATGTCTTCAATATCATGTTTGTTTGTGTTTGTGTTTACCTCTCCTCTTCCTTGGGATGGAGGTACGGCATGAACGGTAATTCAGGTTCATGCCGTCAACCTAATTGATATATTAGGCTAGAGGAAAGATGGCAGCCCATTTCGAACCAGTCTTGAGTGACTGGTAGCCCCACCACCAACAAGACGGGCTGCCACTGGTGGCTACCCAAGAGTCGTCTAATATGCTTGGTTAGCAACTTCACAATTATAATCCGGTAAAGTACGGGAGGGCCACCTGTCTGCCACATAAAGGTGGAGGCATCCCGTTAAGTGCCTTGCCCAAGGACAAAACAAGCCAGCTTGCCGGCTTGTTCTCCACACTATCCCTTTTTATGCTGAGCGCCGAGCAGGGAAGCTGTGAATACTATTTTTTAAAGTTTTTTAGTATGACTCGACTTAGGAATGAACCCCAGGTCTACCGACTACAATGTGAACGCTCTAACCACTGCAACATCGCGCCGGTTTCTTCAATATCATCGTTTTCTTTGTCAGATACTTCATTCAAAATTTTACGTAACACTTCTTCAGGTGTTATATTAGCATGGGCCATTTTATATAACTTTTACTGCATTTGCAATTTTGGTATGTCTGATAAAAGAAAATTATGTATAGACCATCACATATCATAAAATCAATATAATCTTATACACCAGTCAGAAAATTTAAGTTTTAGTGGAAAATAGCAACTTGAACATTTCAAATATAGAACTAAAATGTAGCGGCTGCTTTGCCGATGTAATAACATCAATTAAAAATTATCGATATCCAAGTTCGTATTTGCTCAACAAGTAATAAAAACGAGTTGCTCGTTTCTCAGTTACGCAGCCATGCACATTCGACGCTGCTTTTGACTTCTTAGTTGTTCCTATGTTGAAGTAAAACACCCAGAAATTAACTTATCGAACGTAAGATCAACAGAGTTTAGAAGATTGGAAAGGACAAGACGATATTTGAGTTAGCAGACACCGTTATAATGATACGGAAGTTGCCGCAAGCTTCACTGCAAATGCAATTCTGCTTAGCCATGCAGCAGGCAACGTAACAATTACTTCACTCTTAATATTTCGATTACACTTTCGACGCCCCTTTTACTTCCATAGAGCCAGACTGTACATAGTTTTTTTTTATTTTCAAATAAGGGAACACCCCCCATTTTCCCACGTTTTACCAGTGGCGTCTTTATGAAAGAGGATAAAATACCACGGAAAGAAAAAAAGGTCTTCATTTGCTTTTGAAAGTGATCAGAACACAAACACCTGGCTTTTGTCACGCGATCAACAGAAAAAACTTTGAGGTTAGTTACAAATTTAGGAAATGTTCCATGTCAAGACTTATCATTAATACATGAGTTGCTAGTTGCTAGCCAGCAATTTTCAAGGCAATCTCCTATCAAGAGGGATCTGCCTCCAGCATCAAAGTACAATAGAAAAATTTGCTCAAAAATAATCACCAGCATCATACGGTACCATACAGAAATCTATTACATCATGTCAATAACCCGCGACCGGTTTCGACCTTATTGGGTCTCATCAGGCGGGTGAAAAAACACTCAATAACAAACATGCTAAAAAACAAATTTGCCCCTCTATTAGGGCTTACCGATGTGACTTGTTGTCCATGTCATGTGTGTGTGTCCTTGAATGTGACCCCCATGATATAGGTATTGCTGTATCACATTGTTTTGTATTGCATTTTTTTTGCACCCAATCGAAAATTTGTTTTTATAGCATGTTTATTATTGAGTGTTTTTACACCCGCCTGATGAGACCCAATAAGGTCGAAACCGGTCGCGGGTTATTGACATGATATAATAGATTTCTGTATGGTATCGCATGATGCTGGTGATCATTTTTGAGCAAATTTTTCTATTGTACTTTAATGCTGAAGGCAGATCCCTCTTGATAGGAGATTGCCTTGAAAATTGCTGGCTAGCAACTAGCAACTCATGTACAAATCAATTTATTTCTCTTTCCACAACTTTGATTTGGTGACCATATGTACTTAGTCAAACAAACGCACGAATGCTTGTGAGATTATTAGCTGTTTGCAAGTATGCACATTCTTAATTTATTACTTTGGAGGTCGGTGTTATGGGCATACTAGCCGGCTTTGCCGGCGTCGCCCAGCAAAGGCCCTTCATCAGTAATGTCGAAGTTTAGTATTTCGGTTTAACTGGCTGCGCCGGCTTCACCCATCGGGCTCTTGTGTGAGCAGTAGCAAAAAAATAATGAATTTTATGGACTTTCAAAATTCTTCTACACAAATTTGTGATCATTATATTCTCTTGATCATGACTGGCAACGTTCACAAAGAATTTTGTCCCAAATTATTGCTAACACTTGTGAGGGAACAAGGATTGAAACACAATCAAAACTGATTGTGACGGCAAAATGGTGGCTGCTTTCACAATTACAGAAATAAACTGTTTGATGTTAAGTATATTTTGCGATATGATGCTGCCTCTTTCCTATTTTTATTTGTGGTATTAAGTTTTTAATTTGGCTACGCTATTGGTTTTGTTTCCGGCATAGCGATAAAGCGGCTGTTCTCTCTAAATTCAGTTTTACTAATTGCTATGGTTTATAGTTTTATGTTAATTTTTTCCTAAACTTGGAATTTTATTACCATGCTGTAGAGTATAAACGTAAATACCATTACAGTCGGCATATCAGCATAAGCAAATATCCTTGCTTTATAGTATATGCGACGTCGTCAACGGAAGGGCCCCGTTAGTAACGTCGGGATTGGAAGTGTCGGTTCAGCCGGCCAAGCCGGCTTCACCTATCAGGCTCTTGTATGAAGAGTTACCAAAATTTTATGTGTTTTCTACAAATAAGATTTTCACGACTTTTTTGTGTTTCTTTTCCTAATAGAATATATTATTTCAAGAACGTGGCTATGCCTTAGATCTATGTGTTGTATTCATTGCTGACACGAAACTAAGGGAGCCTTGCATTTCCCGTAGTTTGGAAGTAGGAAACACATTTCTGATATTAAGCTATTTGTAATCAAAGCAGCAAAAATGTCTTTCGTGTTTTGCAATTTCACACATAGATGCTATCTTCTTTTGATTTCCACTTGAACTTTCTCAAGTCCTCGCTGGCTACGCATTATGTAACATGTTCTTTTCTCTCTGCTTGACGTGCCCTGAAGAATTAAAAGAGTCCTTGCTTTTCCCCAAATGTTCGGTTTAACTCCGGTAGCTTTATGAAGCTATCATAAAGCAAAATATGTATATTCCATGTAGAGCTATTTGACAGAGTGACGTTGTGTTTTTGATTTTCTCTCAAACTTTCTCAAGTGACTGTTGGCTACGCGTTATTATAACTAATATTCATTTTTCAACTTCTCAATATAGCTCTTCTGGTGTAATCGAAAGTTAAAATGATCTTTATTTAGATTTAAAATCTACATAAAAATCACAAAAACTCAACGTTTCGAAAAACTAAAATCAGTTTTTCTTCATCAGGAGTAACTAAAGTTTGACTAAAGGAATTAAAAAAGAAATCTGCTCTAGTGAAACACGTTTGCTTAAATGGACATCGGATTGATTGGGAAAGCTCTGAAATTTTAGCTATTGAAAGTGACTATATGAAAAGACGTTTTTTAGAATCATTTTATATACACAAAACTGATTTTTCTTTTAACGATAAAATTAACAGCTTTTATCCCGGATTGTACAAATTTATAAATTTTTGACCGCCAGTTGTCGCTGCTGCACTTGTTTATTGCCATAATTTTTATTTTCTCCTTTTCGTTCTGTTGATTACTATGTAACTGTTGTCCGTGTTTGAACTTTAGTCACTCCTGACGAAGAAAAACTGATTTTAGTTTTTCGAAACGTTGAGTTTTTGTGATTTTTATGTAGATTTTAAATCTAAATAGAGATCATTTTAACTTTCGATTACACCAGAAGAGCTATATTGAGAAGTTAAAAAGATGCCTGGTGACAAAAGCAAAATATTATATTCATTTTTCCTTGCTTTGGTATGCTCATAGAAGTTAAAAGAGTCCTTGCTTTTCCATGAAATAACTGTTCAGGTTTGATTCCGGTAGATCTATAAAGCTATTATGAAGCAAAATAGAAAACGATTTTCTCCTAGGTATGGTGCGATTTTACCCCAGCAGGCCATACTATCACTCAGGCCGATTTTAAAAGTATGAAATAATGTAGCTGCGCCAGCTTCACCGTACAAACATTTGTGAGACCAACAACGAAATATTTCAGTAAATATAAGCCACAGTTCCTGTACATGTAATGGTAATCATGTTGGTTTATTAATTAGGACCGGAAGTATTAAAAAAAAAAGAATGATGTAGCAAACTACAATTCGTAATTTTTAAAAGTATAAAGATGGGGGTGAAACATATTTAAAATTGATGGCGTCGCCTAAATGATGGTGGTTTTGATTCATATAGAAATGAACTGTTTAGTGGTAGGTCTATTTGACAATTTGGTAGGACCACTTTTGTATTAATATTTGTTTCATTAAGATTTTTGCCAGCACTGTTTGCTTTTAGTTCGGCCATAGCATGGAAAGGGGTCATGTTTTCCCCTAAGTCATAAAATCTATTGCAACAGGCGCCTTTTAAGTTCTTTTCAAACAAAAACATTTTCTCCTAATCCAATGTTACAGATTGATGCTATTATTGTTAAATTTTAACTTTTTCTTAATTTTGCGATTTTATTGCATTTAACTTTGCCCCTAATCGAGACCTCCCTATTTTTAAATGAAGATTAGTGTCTTGTACCAATATCCTTGCAATTGCAAATATTAGTAATGAGCTTCACCGTTTATGTTTGCTATCAAAATAACAGCGGACAATTTTTTTGCCTGCTGCTGTTTTCAGTAAATAGTGGCAAGCATTGTGATGTCATTTAAGATTATGACCTAACGGTGCGTTTTAACACTAGAAGCCCGGACCGGTCATTTTTGACCGATTTTAAATTTTGATGCTTCGTATTTCTGGCATTTTTGCTATTTGATTTTTCATACTTCTTGACTTTTCCTAACTTTGGATGATGTTTTGGTAAGTCAAACACTTTTTCTTTTATAGCTTTTGTAAATGGAGTATTATGCACATCTACCTATAAGCCCGAACAGGTCAAAAATGACCGGTTCTTAAAACGGTTATAATTTGTCTTTGAGCTGATGAATTAAAACATGATAGAAGGATGAAAAAAGTTTGTTTTTCTACAAGCAATGCCTAACGTGTCAATAAGATTACAATTGATCACTGCTGCAATGGATAACTGATAAGCAGTAACTAAAATAATTACTATTCCTGCTGGCTTCATCGAAGTAAAGTTGAATTTTATTTGCTGTCTTGAACAATGGCTGGTTATTGAAAGTTCTAATGTTTTTCTTAGTAACGTAGAGTTCATCAGTGGTTTGTGCAGATAAAATAAATAGTTTATTACAGCGTATTGACAACCTCTTAAAATCTCTCAAGTTTGTCTTACAGATTTGAAGAAATGTATATTGTATAAATAATGTCTTAGGTATAGGAATTTTGTTACGAGTTTTTTCATCGTTTTTGACAAACAGGTTTTTCTAATCATGAATCGTGGCAACAATTATACTGTCCAGCAAGTACTTCAGCGGTTACAAACTGATCAGCTTGATGACTCCTGTGATGAGAATGAAGAAACTGAATTGCAAGATAAAGAATTTGATCCTAATTGTTGTGCTGGTGTCGAAAGTTGTGACAGTGATACCGACAGCGGTGAAGACGAACAAAGCTCTGCTGCTCTTTCTATAGATTTTCTTTCTGAAAGTGATCAATCAGTATCTCAAAATACTGCCGGACAGGTGAACGCACGAAACGGAACTGTGTGGAAAAACATAACAGGTGCTCCAGGTCTGGGAAGAGCATCTTCGTCCAATGTGTTTTCGGAACGTCGTGGCCCAACGTCTTATTGTCACAGATCTGTAGTAAACGGTAGCCCTTATAGTGCTTTTCATTTATTTATAGATGAACATATGCTCAAGTGTATTCAGAAACACACTATCAACCACGGAAAGAAAGATAATGACGATCGATTTTGATTTACATGTTGATGAGCTGGAAAGTTTTATAGGTCTTCAAATCGCTCGAGGAGTGTTGGTCGGGAAGAATACGCCAGTAAAGCAACTTTGGAGCAAGGAATGGGGACAACTAATCTTTCGAAATACAATGAGCCGTGATAGGTACCAGGAAATCATGAAACATTTGAGGTTCGATGACGTTTTTAGTCGTAGGCAAAGAAGAGAAACTGAAAAATTTTGCTTAATTTCGGGGGTGTGGAGTTGCTTCGTAGAAAATTGTAAGAAATGCTATGTACCAAACTTCGATTTGACTATTGATGGACAACTTTTCCCATGCAAAACTAAGTGTCCTTTTATACAATATATAGCTAACAAGCCAGACAAATTTGGAATTAAGTTCTGGCTTTTGACTGATGCTCAATCAAAATGCTTGTGCAATGGCAAACCATATTTAGGAAAAGATCCTAGCCGAAGCAGATGCAGCGATCTTCCAGGTGATGTGTGCTTGACCCTTTTACAACCTTATTATAAAGAGGGCTACAATGTCACCACCGACAACTACTTTACCAACCTAAAGCTAGCGGAAGAACTTAAGCAGAAAAAAACTACAATCCTTGGCACTATACGGAAACAGCGACGAGAAGTGCCAAGCACTGAGCTGATAATGAAAGACAAGAAATTATATGCTTCTGAAATATTTTCTTCGCCATCCGGTTGTAGCTTGACAATAGGGGAGAGCGGGGCATTACGGGACGCCTAAGGACTTTTGTTAATATTTCTTAATATAAACAATGTTTGTGCCCAATTTTGATATTGCTGTATCTGCATGATACAATAGTACCTACAAACAAAGAATCATCGCGGTTGTTGACGACCACGGAAAAGGAGAGCTAAAAAACAAATTTTAAAATTTGTCCCATTTTGCCCCGCACTTGGGGCATAATGGGACAAATGTCCCGTTATGCCCCAGGTGTCTCTTTCACTTTAACTGTTGCTGTAAACCTAGTCAAATCATAATTTACAGTTATGAGTATGTTTATTTAGCTATACAGTAGAATTTGCCTATATCGACAGTTCGTCTATATCGACACATTATTGTCCTATCTTTCACGTGCATTCGAGTTCGCCTATATCGACTTTGGCTATATCGTCAGTTCGCCTATATCGACACTCTTTTTTGTCCCCCAGAGCATGTTGTTCGTTTATAGTGACACTGACAGGACTCAATTTTCTTTTTACAGCAGGACGTAATTTCACAATTTAGTACAAAAGGGTTAGCAGCTGCGAGAAAAATTTTGCAGAAAAGAATTTAGAATTCCATCTGTACTGTAGTTGCAAAAAGAGACTGACGATTGACGAAACAATACAGAGTATCGACAATTGTTGACGTATTAGAAATTAGACTGAAGACAAACAACCAAGAAGTGTTGCCCACAAAAGTTCAGCAACACGTGTTTGAACAAACTGTTACAAAAGCAAAACAAAAAAAACTACCAATTTTCTTGCTATAGCGTACCGTACAGTGTAGTAACGTCGTATTGCTCTGCATTAGTACAATACATTAGTACAAATGCAAAATAAAAAAGTCATTGTAGACTAATTGTATAATTTTCTTTCTAGAAAAAAGTTCAGAAGAAAAATATACAGTACACTATACAATGGAGCTTTCTATTATAAATGCTTTCGATTGAATTGTTTCCTAACTTTCCTTGCTTGACCTGAAAATTTTTTGGGGGGGCAAGAGAAAATTTTGGGGGGGCAATTGCCCCCCAAAAAGGTCCTGGCTACGCGCCTGGCCTACATAGTACAAGCAGAGTCGAAGTTGGAACTGACATTTCTAATCACACTACGATCTAAGCGTAAATTGCTGGGTGTTGAGCATTTGACATAGACAAGCAAAGAGGCAAAAAGTGTCAATGGATTGTAAAAAGACAGTGATGAGGCTATAGTAATTGACCATGAGATTCATCTCTTCAGCTAAAAAATTTTTGCTGCACACAACCATATGGCATATTATATACAATTTAAGCCTGAGATGCATTTTTTATCACCAAAGCTTGAAAACAATTTATCTCTCATCTAAGGACTGGTCTTCTACGACAAACTTGAAAGGTTTGTTTAAAATCTAAGTCTCTGCCAAAAAATTAGGCTGAAAAAAGTTGAAATCTAAACAAGAGCAATGTCCACAAGCTTGATTAGAAACAATGCAGAAATCCTTCAAATCAAAATATATATACGGTATATGGTTGTTATCATGCAGCCTTCAAACCCTTCAAATCAATATTATCATGCAGGTTGGAGCTCATAAAACATAAGGTAGAATTACAATTGAGAAATTAAACAAGCTATTGTTATTACATTAAATATCAATGGAACTAGTAGCACATGATAACATAGCAAGACTAGTAGTATTACAAAAGTTTGACCTGTCAAGTTTATGCAATTTGTTTTCAGATTAAAGCAATTTCAATCACAGGCAGTCAGTACTGCAAACATGTTCACAATACCCAAGTCACTGTATTGCATTATTTTGCTTTTTTATTACCATGTAGCATATACCCAGAAGACAAAATTATTTAAATAAGTAAACTGTCAACTAACAGCATTGTTTCTGCCCAAAGATTTTTTTACGGCATTTATAGTTTGACGTTATAACTCAAAGAAATCCAAAAACATTACAGACTAAATTGTATATTTTTGTGCAATATCTTCTTAGCAATTTCAGGATTAAAAGTTATTGCCACATTAAAATTATTTTTTATCTACAACAATTATAGTCACACTGAAAAAATATCTCATTCTTAATCACTAACAAATTTTGTACACAAATCACATTTATAAAACCCATTCCCTCTATAGTCTGTGCAGTTTTCATGAGACCAGTCCTCACATTTGTGACACTGAATCCAATCTTCTTTGGGTGGATCTTCATATAGTTCACCACAAACAATGCACTGATATTCTTCAAAAAAACGTGGTTGATGGCGTTTGGATTTGGAACACTTGTGTTTATGTTCTAGACCAACATTGCACTGTTCTTTTTTAGAAGATTTGAAGTGATTTTGAATGGAAATTTTTTTTTGATATGGCGAACTTGCTAGAAGTTCTGATTGCTTTCCTTTTCTTTTTCTGCTTTTTATCTTACCACGAGGTAAAGGAGAAATGTCAATTACATTGACTTCAACATGTGTATTGTTTTGATAACTTGCAACAGCAGACGTGCTTTTCAAATTTTCTCTGGTTGTATTAGTAGTTGATTGAAGTGCTTCTGCTATTGTACTAGTGCTTGCACGATCAGCAGAAAAAGTAAGCACATCTTCAAAAATGTTATCATCATTGCTGGTTTGGGGTATAAGCATTTCAGGAAAGCTTTTTGAATTTTCACTGGTTGCATTAGAAGTCCATGGAAGCGATTCTTTTGTCTTGCTAGTGCTTGCATGATCTGCAAGAATATTTAGCAGTCCTTCAAAATAACTTTCATCACTTGTTTGGGATATTGGCATTTTTGTAATGATCGACTGTGAAAAATCTTCATTGCTTTCACAATTTGCAGAAAAAATACTTTCCAAATTAATTTCTGCAGCATTTGCAGTTGATTGAATTGATTCACTTCTTCCAGAGTCTACTTCATTAACACTAAAGGAATGCAATGTGCCAATGCCATCGTTTGTTAGAGGCATTTCTAACTCTGTTACAGTTGACGGGGAAAAATCTTCATCACCAAAAATGTCTGGATTGAAGGGAACAATTCCTGCACATCTGAATCCATTTACTGCTTTTTGAACCGTAGCAACTTGTTCATAAGCATGGCAAAAAAGCTCACACAATTCCCAATTGCTGACTCGCTTTCCAGGGTTGCTGATTAACCATTTGTCTATATCTCTGTTGTAAAAAGTTTTTAAAAGTCCAAAAAATGTTTTATCTAATGGTTGTAACTTATGTGAAGTGTGAGGAGGGATAGAGAGCATTATTATATGGTTTTCTTTAGCAAAATTAATGGCGTCTAATGACAAGTGACTGGAATGATTGTCAAGAATAAGCAATGCTTTCTTATCGACCCTTGGGCAAGCATGCTCCTTGAAGTGAAACAACCATTGCAAGAAAATGTTGCTATCAATCCAACCAGATTTTGATGTATATCCCTTTGAACCCTGTGGAGCACCTTTCAATAATGCAGGATGCATTCTTTTCCTGGGAAATACAAAAATTGGTGGAATGTAGTTACCAATGGCATTCATTGAGCAAACAGCAGTTACTGTTTTCCCTCTTTCAGCGCTGGTAATACGACCAACTTGCTTTGTACCTTTTTTAGCAATTACTTTTGAAGGTTTTTGAACACATGTTATCCCTGTTTCATCAACATTATAAATCATATTAGACGTAATTGTTTCTTTTTGTAAGATTGATTTAAGCAAATCAAAGAATCTTTTTACTTGTGTTCTATTAAAGCCAATTGCACGATTAAAACTTGTAGCTTCAGGATGACGTATACTAAGCTCTGGATGTCGTTTCAAAAACCCAGCTAGCCAGTCTTTTCCAGCTTTATGGTTGGCATTTCTAAAAGGCACATTAATGTGATTTGCTTTTGCAATATCAAATGCAAGCTCACGTAATGATTCTGGTGTCAACCCAAAAAACATATCCTGTAATTTCTTGGCATGTTCTACTAGTTGATTTTCTAGAGATGAGGTTAAAGCTGGTTTAAAATTTCCCAAATCGGTAGTTCCTGGATTTCTGATTTTTTTGTTCACATGCCTTTCGAGGGTGCTTTTTGGAATGTTATAGAGAGTGGCTGCTTTTCTGATTGAAAGGTTGTTTTTCTTTATTTCTTCAATTGCTCTGAGCATACTACTTTCCAACCAATTACACCTAGTAGTTTTTCTAGTACAATTTCTAACCATGATGAATCAGAACATCCTAAACAAAATTTTTAAACGAAAGAAACTTGTAATCTTTAACCAACTTTTATGTTTAAATGAAGGCTTATAAAAAAACACAGTGACAATTCAATTTCCTATAGGTAGGAAAAAGGTGAGACCAATTATGAGCTACTTTTCTGTTGCTGATATTTAAAATATAATGTATATGCGCAAATGATTGAATTTTATGAAAAATAGTCAGACTACATGAGCCATGTAAAAGAGGCTGTAAATAAACTAAACTTCTACAGTCTTGGACAAAAGTTTATAATATCTGCTAAGTATTGTTAAATTTTAACTTTAATTAAGATATGAAGAGATAGCGTTTAATTTAGTCCTTTTTGTATATTGTCAATTCAAATTGTAAAATGTCAATCCAACATACGCATTCATTAAAAATACTTGTTTTAATAATTATAATGTCATTTGAAGGAAATAGAGCAAAAACAATAGCGATACATATTGATTTTCTTTGAATTACACTAAAAATGTGGAATATTATAACTTTTGTCCGAGACTGTAAATACAAAAAAGTTAATTTCATGTTATAAAGAACAGTCAATGTTTGACAAAATTTTAAGGCTACATACAAAAAAGTATTTTAATGTAAGTTTACAAACTAAATAAGCAAAGCTTTGCCTATAAGCCTGTAAAAATTATCCGTTCATAGACTTTGAACACTACAAAATTTTTTACATGCTATTTTAAAGCTTTGGGAGTCTATAAGTATAAAGAGCAACACAAATTACCTTCAGTCTTGAAGTAGAGGATGAACTAATAGACAGACTCTCTGGGCCAAATGTAACCATGAGGGCACTACAGCATGTGGTTTATAAAAGACAAAACCAAATGGGTTTATGTTCCAGATAGTCAAATTATTGTCACTTTTAAAGTTTGAAATTGCAGTATGATTTTTATATTTATTTATTTTTATATATATTAACTTTTATATTTTAAAAGCTTTCTTTTTTTTTAATGTTTTTAAACACAGGCTGTAGTATATTATATAAATGATAGTGAAGAAGCTTAATTGTTTAAAACCAATTACTTTCTAGGCCCATTAGCAGCAGTTTCTTTTAATTTAAAGCATAGGTATGTGGAAGAGTTGATTAAACAATAATTGCTTCCTTCTACAAGATTTAAAAGTGACTGCTGCAAAAACTTTAGTTTTGAAATCAAATGAACTTTTTCTTTTGAACCTATAAAGGTAGGTCAAGTCGGGTCAACTTAAAAGAAGAAGCCGTCACCGGTTACAAACGAAAAAACTATTTCCTGACCCCTAACCCTCACCCCAACTCCTTGTCAACTCTAAACCTCATTAATACTACAGTTAGGGGGTCAGGAAATAGTTTTATTTATCATTCAAATTGGTCCATTACTCCATAACCGGTGACGGCTTTTTCTTAAGTTGTCCCGTCAAGTCCCAGTTGAGTACCGGTAGGCACTGAATTACTTTGGTTTATTTTTGCATTTTAGCAGAAAAGTTGAATATCAATAGATTGAGTAAAGGTATGGCTATGAGAAAGGTCTAGATAAACTGTTTAGATTACCTTTTGCTACTATTCTTGGGCCCCCGACCCTCATTTAACTCTGCGAAGTCAACCCTAACCTCAACAAATTTAAAACTTTAGTGCCTAATTAACTTTAAAGCTAGCAATTAGTAGATACACACGGCTTTTTTACAGGCCCCAAACACTAGACCTAGGTCACTACATTCACAGAATCATGATAGGTTTGATTTTTGTATTCTACTTATGAAAAGCACCCCTACAGGCCTACATAATAACACTGACATAAACTAAGTTGCTCTGCGCTAGAAGTGAACCTCAGTAAGCACTTTCCCAAAATTAAAACAGCAGAAACTGTCCCATTATGCCCCAATAACAATGTCCCGCAATGCCCCAAGATAGTAGTCTAGTTTAAACCCCCTTAAAATTTTGTTACGAAAAGTTCTACCATCGAATTACGTCTTGTTCCCGAAAGTAATAAATTATCTGACATTTGGAATTAGCGGTGACGTGAAAACAGGCAACAGTTTATTTTGAGACTAATTTATTTGCTGGAAAAAATTGTATCAACACACTAACTTATATGTTCTGCTTAGCACCGCCATTACTGTTTTATCTGCAGTCACGCCGTTTTCCTAAAAAATAGATATTGTGGTAACCTACCAAATATATTTAAATTGGAGCTCAGGAGTTAATACTCAAGAAATAATCGCTAAGTCCCGTTTTGCCCCGCGTCCCGTTTTACCCCGCTCTCCCCTATACAAAGCAAAGAAAAAGAAAGTTGTTTGCATCCTGAGTTCAATGCACAGAAACGTAAATATTGATCAATGCCACAAGAATAAACTGCCAGAGACAATACAGTATTACAACAAGTCCAAGGTGGGCGTGGATGTATTGGACCAGATGGCTCGATACCATATCAGCTAGAGTTCCACTAGAAGATGGCCTGTGGCTTTATTTTTTAATATTCTCGACTGTGCCTGCATAAATGCTTACATTATTTACTGCCTTACAACGAAATTGAAATTATCAAGAAGACAGTTTATGCTTGAGCTTATAAAAGAACTTTGCAAACCAAAAGATGGAGTGGGCTCAATACCTCCTTCTCCAGCAGTGGATCACATAGTCAGCATTGCATTGCCGGGAACCAGTGGTTTAGCACACCAAGCTCGGAAAAGAAAAGAGTGCCAATTTGTAGCATGTAGAAACAAATCTAGCTCTTTTTGCCAAAACTGTGGGAAAGTATGCTGTGGCAAACACACATCCGAAAAAGTAGCAATTGTAAAATGCAAAGATTGTAACGATTGAGTGTCAATAAATTTGTATACCTTGTATTTCTACTTAATTAATTATAATCATTAAAATGTCAAAAAATTAATCAAAAAAATGTCAAATAAGCAAGAATAGTTTCTTTGTGCTTTTCATACAGTATATGTCGAAATTAGAGAAAGAGAAAACCTATTAAAACCGATTAAATATAACCAGTCAAAAATGATCACATCCGTCCTTATAGGTAGGGAAGTAATTCAGGTCTTGTAGTGTTAAGTCATTTAATGCTAGGACCGCTACTTATTACTTTTTTGTTATCGTAAGCGAATGAGTATGAACTAACGTCTCAGACTGCGTGTATGTTCCTTGGCCCTGGCATAAACGTTGCCATGCAAAGAGCTAACTAACCTGAAATGAAGCACTTACAGTCAAGTTGTAGCAATAGCAGGGGCCCCCCAATAATAATGTCGAGATTAAGAATATCAAATCACTGGCTGTGCCAGCCTCGCCCGATTGCAAAGGAAATCGCTTCAACATTTAGATCATATGTAGGTCGACACTTATATTTTGTTGCAAACGATAAGAAAGAAACATCTTTACTTCATCGTTATTTTCTTTGGTGATCACCAAGTGTTTTGCGTGGAGTAGGCTACATACTAAAATTGGTAGACTTCAGTTTTCGACGAATCGTTTTGAATGATTTGATGGATAATGCAAAAAATCCATGCTATCGAGAAAAATAGACAAAACGTACCAAAGAATTTAGCTTTTTCTAGAAATTGAAAGTTTGTGAACGGCAGGCACCAAAATTCTGCGTGTGTTTAACCTGTAGGCTTACATTTCATAAACATTTACAGACTTCAGTTTTTGATGGATCTTTTTAAAAACGTCGGCAGATAATGCAAAAAAACCACGCTTGTAATGAAGAGCAGTCAAATCTACCAAAGAACTAACTTTGTCTAACAATTGCAAGTTTGTTAGGTCAAGTAGGATAATTATTTAACTGAAAATGCAATATGATGTATGGCAACCAATTTTTGACCTGCCATTATAAACTAATCCTTAGCCATAAGTAATTGGAGTCACATATTGGTGGAAAGCAAATTTCCTAAGCTTTCAAAGGACAGTAATTGATAGTAGGCTACTTTATCGCAATGCTTTTGTAGTAAAGTTACCTGTGTTTACTGAGCTTACTACTTTTGTAGAGGGTAAAAGTTACATCACAGGTCCTAAATTTGGTTTTTTCAGTATAAAAACAAATATTAATTGTACACAATCGGAATTGCTTAAAAATAATCTTTTAATATGTTGAGAAAAGTTTAAAAATCAGTTGACAAATGAGATCACAAATTAGTTTTGAAAACTGACTGATGTTAATTTTCTATATTATACGATATCGTAATCGCATTGAAATAACCGTTAATTTGTTGAAAAAAGTTTGAAAATTGGTTGAGAAATGAGGTTACAAATTAGTTTTTTAATAAACTGATTTTGCAAAAAGGAGTGTTGAACACCCATTTTATTTGTTTCTGCAACAAAAACTTATGAATAACATTTTGATTCCATTTGTCAATCGACAGCTTTAACTCCTTTTCAGCGCCGACAAAATTGTAGCATTGTCCGAGCGAATTTCTATCACTGGATATTAGCGAGCAATGAAACGTCGCAAAACTTGTATGAACAAATTTGTGTCCAACAAATAAGCAACTTTAATGTGAATGGCTCTTAGCACAAAACAAGTAAATATTACCCCATACCGTTTTATTGTGCTTCTGCCTCACTTTATCGAAAAAGGTCCAAAATAGTCAACACCCACAAAGCAAAACGGCGGCATTTCTGGCGTAACTCGATCAGGTGGTAGGTCAGCCATCTTTCGAGCGCCCAGTGGTTCGTGAATCTTTCGGCATGTTGCACACTTCCCAAGGATAGTACGAATTAACGAATTTGTCTTTGGAATTCAAAATTTTTCTCGCATTGTAGAAAGAACACAATTTTGACCTGCGTGGCCTGAAATGCAACGAAAATGAGATATTAGCAATGAAGCTGCTGCAGACGCGTGAGGAACAAGAATTTGGTGCTTGCTACCAAATGCAATATCTGCCGAAGCCAATCTTCTACCCACACGGATAACACCATTATCATCAACAAAAGGCTTGAGATTTACCGATTTATTGTTTCGCTTTTAGCAGCTTACCATACATCAACTTTTGCAGCTCATCAATGTCCTGCTTCGTTGAAGATACTTCAGGATTTGGAGTTTGGCTTCCTGCAATTCTTCAACAGATAAGGGTTCGATGAATTTGAGCTTGGCGCGCTTTGTTCTGTGCTTTTTTAGGTTGTGGCGGTAGCGCAACAGCCACCCCACCGTTATTTTTAACTTATTCATACTGGAAAACCTAGAAAAAAGATGATCCACAGTGACATCAGCAGGTCCTTTAAGTAGACATACCTTTACTGATCTTATCTCCAGATCAGAATCTAATTCGCTTTCAAGAAAGTACGATTGTTTTGGCCACGTGGTGTGAGAGGTACCAGGTATGGTCGTCATATTTGGGCCTTTCAGCCTTTTCTGCATATCCACCACTGAGCATCTTGTCAACAAACTTAACATAATCAGTATAAAACGATGGATTTTTTGCAAACTTTCTTTTTAGGTACATAAGTCTTTTCTCACCAAATGATCCGTTGGAAGGCATTTTAAGACTTGGAGGCCTCAGCGGAAGGGCAATTTAATAGTGTTGATTATCATTCAACTGAATTGAACGTGTAACATGTGATAGAAAGCATTGATCATCAACAGACATTTCGATTGTATTTATTAACTAGGGGATATGTTGGACCTACGACAACCCATTCAAGCAGTGTTTTATAGGCAAAGGGCCTTTCTTTTTGACTTTGTTTGAACGCTTTTGGCTGAAGTATGTTAGGGTAATCACTACCTATCAGTAGTCCGACATCTGCGTCAAGATCTGACAGAGAAATTTCATCCAGGTAACTCCAATTTGATAAATCTACCTTTGATGGGATTTCTGAATTCAAAACTGGCAACGATTTAATAGAGAAACTCTATGTTAAAACAGTACATTCATTTTCGTCCAAATCCAAAACCTATAAATTTTGAACAAGTTTTGCCTTCGTTGGCTGATTTTGACTAGAAATGGTAGTAGTCATAAGTTGAACGTCACGACCAGTCACTTTTAACTTTGACAAGCTTTCAGTGCAAAATGAAGCCGTGCTACCCGGATCTAAAAAGACATAAGTTTCAACAGCTTTCTTGTCATTAATGTCCAAAACACGAAGACGTTTTACTGAACTACAAGTTGTTGCTAGACTCAGATCCATAGACGAAGATGAGCTCAAAGCATTTATTGCACTGCTGTATGTAGGAGGAACGTATGGTTGCGAAAACTTTCCCCTTTACAATTTTTGGGATTAAGAATAGGTCGTATCATTTTTTCAACAAGCTATGTCGAGGAATCTTTATCGTGAGATTATGCGTTTTCTACGCTTTGACTTGCGTAGCACAAGGTCAGCACGCTTGCAAACTGACAAATTTGCTCTTATCTCTCTGATATTTGGAATAGATTTGTTGACAATAGCATTAGTTGTTACAAACTTGGAGAAAATATTACGACTGATGAGCAGCTGTTTCCGACAAAATCTCGTTATAGGTTTACCCAGTATATGCCAAACAAATCAGATAAGTTTGGAATTAAGTTCTGGTTAGCGATTGACGTGGAATCCAAGTATTAATATACCCTAAATGCCGTTCTGTGTCTGGGAAAAGACGAGTCACGTCCATCAATCCAAAGGCTTAGTGACAACATTGTCATAACTTTTATGGAACCATTCATGGGTAAAGGCAGAAACTTTACAACCGATAACTTTTTCACGTTATTTTTACTTGCAAAAGAGCTGAAAAAAACAGTCTTGTTGAGACTATAAACAATGTTAAACGTAAGCTGCCTGAATCTGCAATATGCTTGCAACAACGTTATTCTAGTAAGCACATGAAGGCAGGTGATATGGCAACTCTAACTGTGTATCAGTGTAAGCCCAAGAAAAACCTTTGCGTTCTTTGTTCTCTGTACAGTATATGTTTGATGAGCTTGGCGAATCTGAAAAAAAGAAATCAGAGACTGTGGAATTTCATAACATGACCAAATGTCGTGTTGACGTGGCAGATCAAATGGCCAGGCAGTATTCAGTCAAAGCAGACACCCCTCGGTGGTCCGTTGCTGTTTTCTACAACATCCTGGATTTATCAGGCATCAATGCATTTGTGCTCTATAAAAAACGAACCGGTGACAAGAATTCAAGACGAGATTTCCTGTTCAAGCTTGCTACAGAACTACGTGAAGACTGCATCGTTGAAAGATCAAGCAGAAACGCTTCTGTTGCTAGGCCTCACTCACTATCGACAGCTCCTAAAAAGACCGAAGCCAAGAAGTGTAAACAGTGTCAAATAGGTGCAAACGGTACTCAAAACAAAACCAGCAAACTTTTTTCAATTGCAATAAAATTGATGTGGCAAGTGTACCGCTACGGAGCTTTCTGAATGCGTTATATGTGCCACAACGCAAATAAAAAACATTTTTCAATTTTTGTCGAGTGTTTGCCCTTCCCTTAAAATAAAACTGTTTTTTGTGGATGGATTAATTGAGTTACGTGACCTGAGCAGTTGTTCAACACTTAAGTTGCAACCACACCATGCATAGATTTCTAAAAACGCATTTTCGAAGAAGCGATCAAAATGACCGCTGTTGACCGTTGGGAGCTCATTGCAACTCCAGCCGTTCTAGTGTTAAGAATACTCTAAGAAATAAAGCAAAATTTTGTCTGTGCGCTAAAAGTACAAGCATTAAACTTGGCACAGTTGATCACCTTTTTAAGGTGAGTGCCACAATGAGTTTATGACGTCATGATGATGTCATCATCAAAAACAATTTTTTTAATTGGAATTTTTGAACCGAGAAACGTGGTTTTGAGCTCAAACGAAAGCCAGTGCCCGACTTCCATTTTCAACCAATTTCAATATTTAGCAAATCACACGACGTTATAATTAACAATTAATTGTAAAATATGTGTTCTTGATTTACTCAGGAAGTACTCGTCGTAGAAACGTGACAAAAGTTTTTTTTTGGAAATATTCACTAGATCCTCGTTATAAAAAACACTGTAAAACAATTTAAACTCAATTGACAGTGCAACAACAGATTCTTTGTTGAACCATTTCAAGCCATCTAAGCATGCTTTCTTGTATTTTTTTGCTTGCTTCAAACTCGCTCTGTAATGTCATAATACGTCTGGTACGATCAACACGGTCTTTCGCCATCAGCGATTAAAATATGATAATATTTTCAATAAATGCAACATTGTTACAAAGTCAGTTTATTGAAAAACTGATTTGTGACCTCATTTCTAAATCAAATTTTTAAATTTTTAAATAAATTGAAGGCTATTTCAAGGCAGCTCCGACAACATGTTATTTGCACATTTACTATTAGTTTCTATGCCAAAAAAATTAAACTTTGTCACCTGTAATGCAAATTTTTACCCTCCCAACAGTGGTAACCTTAGTAAAAACAGGTAAATTTAATACGTAAAGATTGTGGTAAAGATAAACAATTAATGTCATTGGAAAGTTAAGTAAGTTTGCTTTCCATCAATGTTACGGTGAGAGATATATTGTTTCTACGCTTTTGCGATAATTAACCTCGTTTTGTTTGTAACCGATTAGTCCTTGTTGCCATTGTGTGTTTGCTCTCTTTGGCGATAATCCTTCGAGACGTTTTTCAATTAGTTTTGGCTGTAACGATTGACCATAGCGACATTGGTTTCTTCTTTTAATTGCGTATAGTGTCTGGCGGGCCACCTTACTATTGTATGTTAATATTAGTCTCAGTTTACTTATTGCGGTGGCTGGAGTTAAGTTTTATGTTAGTGGCTTTAATTGTTTGTTGGTTAGTCTTTGAGTGTGCTCTACGAGTATGGTGTATTATTGCTGCCACCACCGCAAGTACAGATAGCGGCCCGCAGTTTATATTAGTGCATGTTTAGACCTGATCTATCTTGCTGGATTGGCTTAACCGGTCCAGCATGTGTGTGTTAATGCAATGTTGTTTTATTATAGGTTACGCACACATTGCCTTTAACCCGTGTTAGTCTGGGCTGGTCTTGTCGGCTGGCTATGTGTTAAGATTAGTGTCAATAGAATATTTCGTTTAAGTCTCTTATCTGCTGCTGTGCTGTATTGATCCAGAGGTCAGCGCAGTCTACTGTTGAGGCTAAGCCGTCTCCCTTTTTTGGTAGAATCACCGTTCGAGTTCTCTTTGGACGTTACAATCAATATGTAACTCTTAATTAGAGAAGGCTAAGGATTAATTTATAATTGCCAATCGAAAATTAGTTGCCATACTTGAATTTTCATTTTTAGTTGAAACAATTTCTTGCTAGACCTAAGTAACTAGCAATTTTTATTAAAAGTTAGTTCTTAGGTACATTTTGACTGTTTTCGATCGAAAGCATACTTTTTCGCCATCATTTATTGAAATCGAAAACAAGATTCATAACCTTATGAAGTCTCTAAAAACTTTGAAACGTAGTTTAACGGTCAAAACCACTCAAAATTTTGGTTTCTGGGCTTCACAAAATTGCAATTTCTCCTAAAATAAGTCTTTGGTATATTTTCACTATTCTTTCTTAAATCATAGTTCGTTGGTATAATCCATCAAAGTTTTCGAAAAGAATTATGTAAATGGCTTCTTTACTCCATAACTTTTAAATTGTGCTTCTTTGCACTTTATAAAATGAACCAACAAAGCTTTTTTGAATCGTTGTCTGTGTTTCAAGTGAGTAAGTCTTCTTTTTACGTACTAAATGGGGCAAATAAGACTTAGCCAGGAACTTCAGAAACTCGAGGAGGCATATAACGGCTATGTGCAACCCCTTATAATGTTTTTTAGGCTTAATCGATTTCCTTTAAAAAACAATATTTTTTACTTTGGAATGAGAATTAGCTACGTCAAAAACCATTAAGTTTTTGTTACTGTTCTCACAACTACCAATATACTCGACATTACTGATGTGAGCACTCGAACTGCAATTGGATCTCTTTGAGTTGGTTTGTTTTTTCCCTGCTCCATATATCCCAAGACCAAGTAACATGCTCGCATCCAGAGGCTTTAGATTGTAAACATGGACAGGCAAATACAAAATAGTCGTTAGTAGCGATCCTAATATTGAAAAAATTATTTCTGAAAACACATGTCAATCATCGAGGCGCCATTACAACTTTTATATGCTTTCAAGCACTTGCTGAAAATAACACATAAAAGTGTGTTAACTTGAAGAATGTCTAAAGTAAAAGCAGGGCAAATAGGACGTCGCCATTGAGTCAAGAAACCGGAAAGACATGTAGTGGCTATTCGCAACCCCAAGTAATGTTTTTTAACACTAGAACCGCAAAGGTTTTGGGTTGTCGCGAACAGCCAAAAGCGGTCATTTTGACCGCTAGTCTTACGGTCGATTATTTTGTATAAACTGATTTGTATTGTTCATGTTCTGGATCAAGATAGTGACTAACATTGCATTTGCAATAGTTAACCGTTCAAAAACGATATTCTTACCAATTTTTGCTTCAAATATTTACTCAGTTAATAAATTACACATAATATTTATTGGTTTTACTGCATTTCCATAGCACAAATGACGCATTCAACGAAACTGTTTGCTGTGCATTACCACACACGGTGCTGTTACATTTGTGACAGCAATTCGAGGTTTTGTTTTGTTTGCAGTTTACAGCAACTTGACACTGCTTCCGTTTTAGGGATTTCTTGCCAGCAGTACTCAAGCCTTGTGCAGGTGCAATTCTTCTGCTGCTTCTTTCAGCGATGTAGTCTTCTCTTAGCTCACAAGCAAGTTTGAAGATGAAATCTCTTCTTGAAATAGAATCTCCCGTTTTCTTCTTATATAAAACAAATGCGTTGATGCAAGCTAAATCCAAGATATTATAAAACACCGCAACCGGCCACCGGCGCGTACCAGCTTTTACTGAGTACTGGCGAGCCATTTGATCTGCTACATCTACTCCACATTTGGTTTTGTTGTAAAATTCAATCGTTTCTGGCTTATGTTTTTCGGAGGAATCGACACCAACAGACATGTGGAGTGAGCTAAGAACACAAACGTTTTTCGTTGGCTTGCATTGATAGATGGTTAGCGTGGCAACATCATCTGTTTTCAAGAGCACAGTTGAATATCTTGTTGCTTGTTTCTTCGCTGATGAAGGGAGCTCTCTTCTAACGTTATTTACAGTTCCCACTATGCTTGTCTTCTTCCGCAGCAATTGCTTTGCTAGGCTGTACGAAGTAAAGAAGTTGTCCGTCGTAACATTTCTTCCTTTTCCCAGGTAAGGTTGCATAAGGTTCATGACTACCCTATCAGAAAGCCGTTGTGATGGAGCACGTGATTCCTCTTTGCCCAAGTAGGGAATGGCATTCAAAATATATTTTGTGTCTACGTCAACAGCCAACCAAAACTTGATACCAAACTTATCAGGTTTGTTAGGCATATACTGAGTAAACCTGCAACGAGCTTTTGTAGGAAAAAGCTGTTCATCTATAGTGATGTTTGGCCCAGGTTTGTAGGAAGATATACAGTTGTCGACAAACTTATTCCACAAATCCGAAACTAACGCAAACTTGTCTGCTTGTAAACGTATTAACCTGGTGCTGCGCATATCAAAGCGCAAAAATCGCAAAATTTCTCGAAAAAGGTTTCTTGCCATTGTCTCTGAAAAAAATGACACTCCCCACTGCTTGTTCCAGTAGCTTTCCAAAGGAATATTTCTCCCTCCATAAGCTCCGCGCACATAAAGCAAAGCAATAAAAGCGAGTAGTTCAGATCGTGAAACGTTCCAGTCTTTATTGCTAAGCACTCTTCGAGCTTCTACATTTGTACAGTTTTGTACAAGAGAAATCATATGACTGTCCATGAGTAACAAAAAGGCACCTAAAGGTGAGTCTGACAGTTGCCGGCTTCGCCTGGATAAACCCGCTTCTTCAGTGAGCACATTACGTGCAGCTCTTCTTCCTCTGCCTTCAGAACCCAAACTTATAAACGACCATTTAGTTCCATCTTTTGCTGTCTCTTCTACTACTGTTTCCACGGTTGGAATCAAACTAGCTGAAGACTGACCGTTGTGAGACGCTGCAGAAAGAGAAGCATTGCTTGGAGAAGGATCTGGAACATCTTCATTCTCATTTTCACTACTCAACTCTTTATCAGTGGTTGATAGCTCCCAGTCATTAGCGTGATGTTGATCTTCTTCCCAATCAGAAGCATCACTTTCTCCTAAGTCTTCTTCTGCTATTGAAGTCAGCAAACCTAAAGCTTGCGCTCTGCTAATCCTTTGTGGTCGCTGACCTGGCATAATCTTTGAAGTTTGCTATAAACTGGAATGGATGCAGATGTAAACAACACGTAATGGCTATTGATACTGTGTCTTCAACTGGTTTGCTTCAGTCATTTTCACTGGTAGTTAGTGCCTTTTTTGTCATTGGTTTTGAGCGACTTCTCTTTGTTGTTGTTAGCTAATCTAAAGTGTGACCTGTGATACCGTTGGATACCAAAAGGACAAAACTACAGACAGTTTTGCAAATTAGAAGGTATCCCACAGTGATGCTGACACGTTTTCTCGCCTTGCTACAGTCACAAAAAAGCTATGTAATGATTTTCCATTGACAGTCAAATTGACCGCTTTTGGCTGTTCAAGGTAAACTGGACTCTAGCGAATAAACGGATTAATGTATTAACTTCTAATTGCTACAGATTAGACAAAAGCATTACTTAGGAAAAGTCAAGAAGTTTCAACACGATCCGATAAGTAGAAGTGAAAATACCATATTTTGAAAATGTGAAACGGTCATTTTGACCGCTTCGGCGGTTCTAGTGTTAATCGATTGCATTTCTAAACGCAATACTTGGATTTGAAAAGAGATTTTGCTATGTAAACAAACATAAACTTTGCATATTTGTTTTCATAACTATCCATTGGGTAAAGCAGACTTAGCCCGGCTGAACCAGCATTCTTTATCTCCACATTACTGAGGGAGGCCTGCTATTGAAATAACTTTACTGCAATTGCTTCCTTTCCGGTTAGTTTGCCCTTTGCATAGCTGCGTTTATGCCACGATCTAGCAAAATGCGCGCAGTTGGAGCCTTTAAGTCTTACAAATAGGCATGCAATTACGGAAAAGTAGGAAGTAGTGGTGGTAATATTTAACACTAGCAATTCTCTCGGAAGCATGCCTTATAAGAAGCAACAGTAAGATTACGACTAGGAATATTGCTTATGCTAATGATCGCTTTGTTTCATTACTGGTTATTATTTCCACAAGGGAGTTTCACTAGGTCGTAAAAATGCATAACACCAAATAAGTGATTTGTGTCATCCTAGATCAAAAGCCATTACAGAACCGATTCCCACTTTTGTGTTTGCTCTACACTTATTTGAAGGAATGGACAGAATTTGTGAAATGATAGGGAGTTTCTAAGATCTATCTTTAATGAAAGTAACCGTACTACGATCGAGGTTAGACGCAATACCTTCATTGGTACAAATTTATTGCTTATGTTCTCTAAAACAATTTCATGGAAGTGGGCAGTGCTGACTAAACCGATGTTACTAACACGACATAACTGATTGATAGCCCTGCCGGGCAACGCCGGTGGAGCCGGCTAGTTCAATTATAAATTTGAATTATAGTTGTGAAAAAAGTTTTGTGAAATTTTAATGATATTTGAGATCGAAGCGTTTAAATTTTGTTGTACTGCTGCAGTACAACGCTGAGCAGACTACCCGAACAAATACCTCGAGCTTTTCTAGGTTGAAAGAAACCCAGTACTCGACTTAGCAACTTCACCAAATTTCATCATTTTAGAATCTAACATAACGTCATAATTAACGATAAATTGTAAAATTTTTTCTTATTGTGCTCAAAAACTACTGATCGTAGAAACGCGATCAAAAGCTTTTTTCCAGAGATATTTACAAGATGCAAATAGCAAGAAGATATTAACCCTTTGAACCCTAGTTCCTCTGATCATTCCCGGCTTTAACACGAGATTACAGGGTAATGACTGTACACCGGCTTACACCGACACAGTACGGTACACCGGCTTACACTTTACACAGGCTTACAGGGTAATGACGGTAGACCCGAAGGCTGGTTAACCGGCCTTTCGAGTCCATAAGGGTTCTCAGTAAGGCCGGTTTCCCGGCCTACAGTGTTCAAAAGGTAAAAAAGGTGCTGTTGATAAGAACACTCTATAACAATTTAAGCTAAATTGACGATGCAACAACAGACTCCTCATTTAAGCATTTTCGGCATTCCAAGCGCGCTACTTTTCCATATTTTCCTGCACGCTTGAAATTCGCTCTATGACGTCATAATGCTGACAGGAACTATCAATACAGTCTTTCGCATTTAGGCAACATTTTTGAAAAATCTTTTTTTAAAACAGATTTATGATCTCATTTCTCACCGATTTTCAAAATGAATTCAACTAATCAAAGATAACTTTAAGGCCATTCTGATAATATATGACATTTATATTTACAATAAGTTTTTATGCTAAACAAACTGAGCTTTAGCACCAGTACATGTAGAGTAACTGTTTGCCCTCTCCTAAAAAGTGGTAAGCTAAATATTACAAGGTAAGTTTAATATCTATAAACTATGACAAGGTACAAACGATTAGTGTCGTTTAAAAGCTTAGGAAATTTGATTCCAGTGGTATGCAACTCCAATTGCTTAGGGCTAAGAAATAGTTTATGATGGCTAATGAGAAATTGGTTGCCATACATGATTTTTCATTTTTGTTGAAAAATTTTCCTACCACTTCTAAGCAACTTGAAATTGCTAGACAAAGATAGCTCTTTGGTACATTTTGACATTTATCCTCGCAAGTAAGACTTTTTGGCATTATTTATCTAAATTTCTAAAAAGATTTATCAAACAATGAAGTCTTTAACAATTTTAAAGTGTATACCACCGCTCAAAAATACTCTAAACTTTGCTGGCTCTATGGTTTTCACAGACTTGCAATTTCTGGAAAAACTAAATTCTGTGGTACATTTTGTCTTTTTTTCAAAAGCATGGTTATTTGGCATTATCTGTCAAAATTTTCAAAAAGATTTACATAAAAATCAAGTCTCTTAAAATTTTTAAAATACTCTACTCCTAGCAAAACATTGACGGTCTTCTCCAAAAAAAGGAGAAATAGAGATGATCCTGTTTTATATTTTGCTACAAAATATTATTGTCCACCTCCACATCGTCTAAATATTGAAGCAATTTTCTTTGAAAATATGTGAAGTCGGCACAGGCGGCTGATTTGATATTTTTTACCTCGTCATTACCGTTGGGGTCCCTGCAACTGCAAGAACTTTAGTGTAAGTGCTTTATTTCGAGTTAGTTTTCACTTTGAACAGCTGCGTTTATGCCACGACCAAGCAGCATGCGTGCAGCCAGACGCTTTAGATCGTAGAAATAGGCATACAATTACAAAAAAGTAGCAAATAGCCGTCCTAATATTAAACATTTTCAGTCCCCGTTTTCCTTTTTAACAAAGTGTATGATAGTTTGTGGCTACGTTCTTTTCTTGTGAGCGTTACCAGTTTTGATCGTCAGACTAAGATAAACATTATTTTGTGTGTAGAAATAATGGATGAGCATAAAAGATACTAATGTTTCGTTATTGTTCACACAAGTACCCGATGGTAAAGCCGGCTGAACTAATATTCTTGACCCCGACGTTACTGATGGGGCCCTTTGGACGACGCCGGCAGGGATATAACATTTTAGGTTTTCGTAAGGCAAAATAAAAGTTAGAGACTAAAAATTTTTAATCTCTCAATTATTTTATTAAAGAAGTGAGCATTCGCTGACAAAAGCTTGCTAAATTGTAGCTGGCATGTCAGAAAGATGACAGCGAAAACATGTTTTACTCTACGCGTAAGTAATGCTTTTACCTCGACTTAATTGATGGAAAGTTTTCCCAAACAAAACGGGCGCAGTGTCAAGCATATGCAAATGTATTAGCATCAGTTGGTGTCAAAAATTGCAAGAATATGGATGGGATTGTCGGTTTTAGACGTTACGCGATTGCAAGAGGCCTCGTTTAAGAAAGGTTGTACGGATGTCATACCTGGTCGAACCAACGACGTTTTTTTAGCTTGACTAATAGAAACAACTGTGCAAGAGGCTTACAGAACTAATTGAGTGTTGTGCCCAGAATCCTGCAGTATTGTAGCATGTTTAAGATTGCACCTCATGCAAAGCGCAGAATGTTTTGGATGCTTCCAGTGATACAACACTAATATTCATTGTGATTTATGAACAAAAATTGAAAAATCTCATGACCAATCAATGTTACATCACAATTACAAATCATAAAATCAAAATTTTAGAAACAACTTATCAAAAATGTTAGAAGTCGAAGGATATTTGAAAACACTAAATAATCAAATCAACACATAGACCTACACACGGCTTTGGCTTTACCTGGATCCAAAGTAATAATGATATCGGAATAATAAACGGAGCTATCTTCAAAACATATAACAATTTACAATCTTTGAGAGTTGACTTTCGTTTTTACATTTCTTATCTCGATTATTATTTTCCAAGGCACAAAATTTACTTTTTGCCCAAAAAATATAATATACACAAAAACATTTTAACATGACATTGCATTTAGGATTACTAAAATTATTTTAGAATGGTCAAAAGTGGTATTAGTCTTTGGCACTTTTAATGTTTTTTGAAATTAACTTAGAGTGACAGTATTAAAACTAACTACATTGACAAAAAATATTTTAAAGGATTGATGTAAAGCAGTCTACCCCCGAGATTTTATTGTCTCCTTAAATTTGATCTTTTATATCTAAACCCACATTAATCGGCGTTACGTTCCCATTCTTTCGAATTAATGATCCTCAAAACAAATTTTTCGTTTTCTTTTCTTTATTTTTTAACTAATTTCAAATTGCTGCTACTTTTAGAGAGCCTGACGAAACCGAGGTTAACCCTTAACTACTCGCGCTGGTGTATTTTGTACACCATTTTTACTAATTCGGCTCCCCTTTTTTATTTTGAAATTCTGCAGGCAGCAAGCGCCATCTATTCTCTAAATAACTCTACAGGCATGCTTTGACGCGTTGGCGTAGTTTTAGAAAGCACGAGGCGGCCGATACGCTAAGACAAATGGGTGGGGGTGCTGTTTTGGTGTACAAAATACACCGCGCAAGTACTTATGTAACTATAATTTTTTGTGCTTTTTGAAAAGATTTTTTTCTTTTTATTGTTTTCTTGCTTGCTTATGCTGTTTTTGTGTGCAGAAATACTTTATATATAATGGCTAGACGGATTAGGTCTTTAGATGATGATGCAATTAGGGCAATGATGGAACAAGAAGATGAATGTGATGAGGAAATAGGAGGTGAGGAAAATGATAACGAAGAAAGAGTTGTGAACGAAAGCGATCACAGCACGGACTCCGAAATTGATGGTAACCAATTGCAGAATTCTGATAGGTCTACTCATTCTGAAAGCTCAGATGAAGACGATGAAAACTATTATCTTTGCAAAGATAAAGTAACTAAGTGGTACAAAAATCCTTGTGTCAGTAAATTTGCAAAAACTCCTTCACGAAACCTTTTAAAATTTCTTCCTGGCCCAAGAAACAATGCCAGACATATCGAAGATGAACTACAAGCTTTTCTATTACTAATTACAGATGAGATGATAGAGGAAATTGTTGGATGCACCAATATGTATATCACAGCTGTACAGTCAAACTATGACAGGGAAAGAGATGCGAAAATTACTACAAAAACTGAACTCATGGCATTCCTTGGACTACTGGTTTTGTCAGGTGTAAAGAGGGCTGGGCATGTGAGTTTTCTTGAATTATGGGCCACAGATGGTAGTGGAATAGAAATCTTTCGAGCTTGCATGTCGTACAACCGCTTTCTGTTCCTGTTGTTGGCCATACGGTTTGATGATAGAACGACGCGGAGTCAAAGAAAAGAAACAGATAAATTGGCTGCCATTCGGTATATTCTAGATGAGTTCGTACAAAACTTCAAAAACACCTAATACCTTAGTGAGTTCCTGACGATCGATGAAACATTAGTACCTTTCCGGGGGAGATGCAGCTTCATCCAATACATTCCAAGCAAGCCGGCAAAGTACGGTTTAAAGATCTTCGCACTTTGTGATGCCAAGACATATTTCACAGGAAACTTGGAAGTTTGTTGCGGTAAACAACCAACTGGTCCACATGAAGCCTCCAACAGCCTTGCTGACATAGTTGAAAGACTGATAAGTCACTTGAAAGGTACATGCCGTAATCTAACAACGGATAATTGGTACACTAGTTACACACTTGCAATGTCACTGCTGCAAGATAAAATAATTCTGGTTGGGACTTTGAAGAAAAACAAAAGAGAAATTCCAGCTGAATTTTTGCCAAACAAACAAAAACCGATCTCTTCATCAATGTTTGGATTTCAAAAGCATGCTACTCTGGTTTCCTTTACACCAAAAAAGAACAAATCAGTTGTTTTGCTTTCCACTATGCACCGTGATGCTGCAGTTGATGCCGAAACTAAAAAGCCACAGATCATCCAGTTCTATAATTCTATGAAAAGAGGGGTGGATACAGTTGACCAACTCTGCGGCAGTTATTCTGTGTCAAGGAGAACCCGCCGGTGGCCTTTATGTGTCTTTTTCCATCTTGTAAACATTGCAGGCGTGAATGGACAAATCTTATTCAACCAGGCTCGTAAGTCGGTAGATGAAGCACAAAACAGGCGGCAGTTTCTTAAGAATCTTGCTATGAGTTTGATGAAGCCTCATCTGCAGGACAGAGCACAGCTACAAAATCTTCCATCTGACATTCAATCCATCTTGTCAAAATATAAGCCACAATCACAAATTGACACCCGTGAACCACCTCCTGCAAAATCTCGAAAAAGGTGCCGTCTCTGTGGAAAAGCTAAAAACAGGGTGACAACTATGAGACGTTCTTTGTGCAATGACTTTGTCTGCAAAGATCATGCAAAAACTGATGTGAAATGTGACACCTGTGCACATCTTGCAACTGATAAATCATTCTAAAGAAAGTTCTTGCGGTTTTTGTGCATAATTTCATTTGTTTCGGAAAATAAAAGCTGTACGTCAACATTGGTGTACAAAGTACACCACGCGAGTAGTTGCGTTAAGAAAAAGGGCGCGAGTAGTTCACGGTTAAAACTGCAAAAACTCTTGTTCATTGTATTCACTACGTTAGCTTAAACAATGCTACCGGTATTGAAAGCTAGGTTAAGATTAGTTGTAGAAGTATTTTGTTGGTTGCATACACTCGCTAATTTTGAAATATTTAGATTGTGTTACGTATTTACATTGTGGTAAAAAATGTTTAGCAACATTTACACAACGCTACCAAAAAAAAGCTGATGGCGATTAAAGTTATTCCAAATAGCAGCAGTCCTACCAAAGTTTGAATAAATCACATTTTGACTTATAGACAGCAAAATTCTTATTGCTACTATTTCGTAGTTTATGGGGCTAAACCCAAACTTGAGCAGCATCGTGAATATTGTACAAACCCTGGTTATATTTTCCATCTAACTGAAAACAAGAAAACATTAGCTCACAATGTTGACGGTTTACTATAATACATTATTGTAAGCATTTTTTACATGAATAAGTTTAAGTTTCAGATACAACTGATGCTTGTTTACGAGACAAAGACTTCATAGTGACTCTTGAAGAAGATGTTGGTCGGTCGGAGCTCGAAGAAGTCTTCCGTGAAGATCTGGCACAGCGGGGAAGCCAGATCTGTCGAATTTTTTCATGGCGGAGACAATATAAATAGAATACTAAAGCTCCCTGAAACATAAAATCTTGAAAATTTATCCCATGTAATGAAATGATTATAGTACGGTCAGTCGCTTAAGCGACAAAGAATTAAAGGTGCAAGAAGTAACTTGAAAATTGACTTAGTGCAAGGCCTAATTTGATAAATACTTTAGGTATGGTCGATTTCATACATTATTAGGTATACTGTACAACGGCTCAACTAAATACCTGAAAAACATTTGTGAGTGTGAACAGCCATTGCATAACAGATTGGTACGTAATTTCATCAGCAAGAAGTAGGAAATACCCAAAAATCCAAGTGAGTCCCATCATTGTTACTATAGTAACGGCTTTTACCAATTGATCTACCAATTCTTCACGTTTTGCTGTGGATTTAATCTGAATAATTTCGCTGAATTATCGCAGGAAAACCACAAACATTGCGTAGTTGTTACTTATTTAAGCACTTACTTGTTTTCTAAAAAAGATTTTCTTCACCAAAAGACCAAATATTACGTAATTGATGAGTAGCAGCACTCCGAGCGGAAACAAAAATCCCCAATTTAAAGATTTATCATGCAGCCAGCACACATACTTGTAACGGTAAAGCGATTCAAAGAAGATATCTATAAAAATTAAACAACAAATGAGACCATGTTTAAAAACTCTTTTGAGATAATCCCAAGAGTATTAGAAAATTATTAATTAACAGGTAGTGTGCCACTTGTAATTTCCCATAACGCTTTTTGTCACACCTTACCACTTGGTCACTAGCATGATCCGGTAACTGAAAAACCTAGTATCAGCAATGTTTAAAGCAAGAAGTGCACATCAGTATTTAAGTAAAAATGTAAGTGATGTTTAGGATAAAAAATAAAAACCAGCTCTGTAAATATATTCTCTAGTGATTGTCGCGTTTTAATAATATAATATAGAACTTTCGGTTCTATCTCAATCTTAAATTTCTTTTAAAATTGAGGCGACGTATAATAATCGCTCGGATAATCAGGTCTGACTGCAACTTAATAAAACTTGAAAAAGATTGGCTTCCACTAAAAACACCTTAAACCACGATAAGAACAGAATAATGCATTCACAGAAATAATACTTCACGACTTCAGGCTTCGTCGCTCAACGATCTCAGAATTAACCACTTTACTACACAATCAGGAAAACTGCCAAAACTAATTTCACCAAAAACTGCTTAATACTCGCCACGTCCACAGTATCCACAATAAAATGTCAAAAAAATAATTTCCCTTCTTTACTTTGTCAATCAATCTCTCTCTCCCCACTACACACTTTTCTCTACTACTCTATAACTACTACTCATTAAAAAAAATCCCGTCGCCTTATATATAAATCAAAAAAACAATCCAGAAAACTCTAGAACAAAATCACGTGAAAAAAGAAAAAAAGCATTACAAGTTATGTAATCAATCAGTCAACGAAATTCTTCGAATAAGCTAGAATCACTAGAAGTGGTATTTTATTCAACTGATTGCAGTTAGCCTGTATGCCTTAATATCAGTAAATTGAATTAATATCTTAAACAGGCTAACACCAGCTCCAATAATTTGTATTAGATCAATCTGGAAATTTATTATGTCATAAACCCTTGTGACGTAATAAAGGCGTACTTACAGCAAATCCAATTGCGAGAAAAAAAGGTCTTTTTTCCAATCAGTAGCCGAGCGAACAAATGACACAGCACTTTACACACATATGAAAACTACTCTTGCAAGGCAAATTTTCCTTATTCGTGACAGTGGATCTAAACTTTTAGTGAAATTTTTGGAACATATGGTAAGTTCCTTGGGTATGTAATCGGGTTAACATTTCTACTTTGAGACCGCGATCAAGACGGTAGATGGCATTTTTTCTCATTTGCCCATGATGTCAACAGTGTTCCATCTGAATTTTTTTACAGTGCTTTTGTCACGAATAATAATTTATAGAAGCTTTAAAATATAATTTTTATGTTTACCAAGCTTTGATTTAGCAAAATATATGCACGATAAGCACGCGATTTTGATACAGCTAACTTGTTTATCACATTTTGATTTGAGCAAAGTATTGTATAAAAGCACCATGAACTAAGTTTGCGACAACCAAAGCCTACGACCTTGTCTAGAGAGACCGTGTTTAATCGAACAGCTGTCACTAAATTTAAAAAAATTCAAAGCATGCCTACAAATATATAATTACTTAAGCTCTCTATGTATATGCAATTTCAATGAAACAGAGCTAAGTACTGTTTGAAAACGCGCTAAAATCATTACTCAAAAGGGTATTTGCTATGCAAGTTAGCAGATTTTACTTGAAAAAGACGTTTCTATCACTGTGATATGTTGCGGTAGACTAAATCAGAAGTGCTACTCGTCCTCCTGTGTTTTCTCTTGTTTGGTTTTCACAGCCATCATGATTCGGAAACATCGTTTCAAACAAACAGCTTTGAAAATAAAAATCTTTGGACTAATTCAGATATTTTTTTTAAAATAGCTCCGTCATTTTCCTAAATTTTCTTGCGCTACCAAAACCGCTTGAGCTTGCCTTCTCATTTCTGATTTTGTATTCAATTACTTGAGGATAGATTATATTCAAAAACCAGAAATACTTTTTACCAAAACATAGTTGAAACATGCTGTTTGGCAAAAAGTGTGGTACTGTTGGACACTTTCCGCTATTTCATTCATAGAAAACACTTCTGCATTTTTTTGGCGATATAAACTTTGCATGAAAAATATTTTTAGAAATGTGGTCATATAAGCAACAAACTGAACTAACCTTCCGAGTTGTAATAGTGGTCAAGATGCCAAATTGTGATAGAAAAGTTTAAGAAAACCCACACAAGAGGTATTCCATAAGCCAAACCGCATGTCAGAGCCGTTGATATACTTGAAGAATAGGAATACTAAAAGCATTATACATCAACTATAAACGGTTCTACTGTAGCCTAAATACTAATAGCGTTACCAACTGGTAATGTGTCTACTAACAATAATGCGGACACAAAATTTTGTATTCGTCACCCGGATACATTTTTCATGTGCCACACTGTACAGTACTACGTTCGCAAAATTTTAGCAACTGCTTCCACCGAATTGCGGTGCAACTGAACTAAAGCTATTAAATGCTCTTTGATTAATGGATTTCTTGTGTACATAATATAAAGTTTTTTATTGGCTAGGTCGACTGCTAGGTCTAACTTTAAAATACTAAACATAATACTATTTGATCAAAATGATCACACATGCTTATAAATTTAGAATATCTAACAAAACGTGTAAACAGAGATTTTAAAAGTGAATTTCATAAACCGGTTTGACCAACTACAATATAGCTGAACCGGTTTCTTTAAACAGCTGAAAATGTTAAAGTAAAAATATTCGACCTTATTTTCGTCCTATTTAATCGCAGGTTTATTTTAAAACTCCACGGTAAAGCTTGCGTTCTCACTAAAAATCTTGCTTCGCACTATATCTTAAAATTTAACCTTTCTAAACACAAATCTTGTCGCTAACATTTTGCTAATTATTGCTCTTTGCTGTCGCTTATTTTTAAGCACGGAAGCTGTTGCAACTTGTATTGAGGTTACTACACAAATTTGCCTTGAATATCAAAGAAAAATCAGCAAGTTTGCTTTCATGTTAAAATTAGTTTTTTGTCCGATGCTGACCACTCAATAAAGCAACCTGATATACCAAGATAAATGTGCGTTAATGAAGATCTTGAAAATAGTTTTGGAAGCCTCAGGCTGGGTTCGTACGTAGCAATTTTTACCACCAGAAATACAACTTCTTACCGATATTTAGAGCAGGTTTTGAGTCGAGGTTTATCTGCTTGATACGGAGTGCGAAGAGAGCGTCACTGTGTTTGCCTATATGTGCAAACGCAACAGAAAAAGACTCCATTTGTGTACAAACGTAAAACTTTTATAATATAAACATTTTTAATCCTGTTTCAAGGCCGTGGAAAGCAAAACCAGTACCCCCAGCCAAGGAAGGGGATACAGTAACGGCTGAAGGCCCATCTTCAACAACGCGACGCACTTTTTAATGCCGCCACACAAAGCGATACTTATATGACACAAACAGATTTGTTATATTATCTTAAATTCTCTTTATACTTTTTATTACCAAGCAATGCTCAAAATGCAAGCACTTTTACTTATGTATTGATCTCAAGGACTGGCTTTTGCCGACTTGACAAAATCTTGATTGTGGGAAACTGTATAAACCTGCTGGTTTTCAACAGCAAGTGTTCGCCATAAGCTGGACCTGACGTCGAGCAGTTTTTTGATGCGTCTCGGTGGGAGAGATAGACCTTAAGTGATAGGACGTAATCTAGTTTCGTGTGGGGCCTTGTTCCGGAGGTAGGCAATTTTTGGTAACCGCGGGCCAAAATCCACCTAGCAGCAATTCTCACAATGTAATCTACACATTGCAGGCATTAATTTTTTCCTGTCTAATGTTAGTTGCAGGAGCGACGCCAGCCCAAAATAAGTAGGGGGACAAAGAGTGGACTAGATAACATCACAGAAAACCTCGATGGTATACAGTTTCAAGTTACGACCAGGAACATTGTTACAATGTGAGGGTTTTCTCAGCACGATATGATGTATAACTAAAGTGAATCCATTTATTTTTAAGGAAAAAGGCTGCTTTGACTGATTGAATCAAGGGTCGAGTTGAACGGAGTTTTTATAGACCGCTTGGCGGCAAAGTCATTTAGGCAGTAACCTATAGTGAGGAGATTCTCGACATAGACTGTTACCTCATAAGTATAAAAACCTAAAAATCAATGGATTCAGTTTTGTCTATAAGAAAGCTTTGCCCCCAGAAAACTTTAAAGAACTAGAATTAATTTCTTGCAATCTGGCGTATATCTTGTAGGAAGTTTTCCGCCAAAGGGGAAACAAAATTAATATGTAAAACTATGACAATGAAGCCTATAGTTCAGAAATTGACATTCGCCCAAAAGTTAGATAGTGTTATAACAAATTTAGATCATTTTGTTAGTGGATAAATCTGGCCCAGTTAGACCTAGAATAGACTGCGGAAAATCTATAATAGATTAAACCGGGCCAGATTTAACCACTAACTCTCTTTTGCTATAATGTACCATCTCAAATGACGAATTTCTGCTTTCGGACATTTTATTTTCACAGCATAGCAGAGTGATAACTTGATAAAATTGAGTGAGTCTGCCCTAGGCTAAATGGTAGTAGCTAAACTACTGTAAAACTGCTACAGTGCTGTGGAAATTAATTCGGACAGTGATGAAATGAAACAAATATTTGTTAAAATAGGGTTTAATTTTAAAAGTCACAGGAATTACTTGACAAACGGTACTTTTAATACGAGATATGACCACCCTTTGTCTTTATGAGCATTTTCACCCGTTTTGGCATAAAATCAACGAATGTGGATCACATTTTGACAATTTCATCATCAAGATACCGGGTCCCAATAATAGCAGAAATCAGCTTCTGTACAGTTGAACAGTCGGTTTTCTCAATCCTGCGTTTAATTATTGCCCATGGATTCTCAATTAGATTGAGATCAGGTGAGTTTCCAGGCCAATCTTGAATGGTTATATTCTTCTCTTCAAAGAATGTGCGCATTTTTATGGAAGTATGGCACGGAGCTAGATCCTGCTGGAAAATGCAATCACCATCAGCAAAGTCTCTTTCCAGCACAAGAAGCAAATGAGATTCCAATGTTGCCGTGTATTTGTCACTGTTCATCATACTTTCAATAATAATCAGGTGTCCTGGATCTTTAGCAGTAAAACTACCCCAAAACATCTTTTTAGGGGGATGCTTTGGGGTTTGTTGAATGTGTTCAGGTTGAATAGCCTCTCCTTTGCTTCGTCTCACCACCGCTGATTTGTGCCCATGCACTTCAAAATGCGATTCTTCGGAAAATATCACCTTTTGTCCTTCCAGCGTTATTACGTGCCCAGCTCATACGTTTTTTCTTCATTGCCGTAGTCAACAATTGTTTATGTATAGGTCTTCTTGCTGTTCTACCTACTTCAAGAAGCCTCCGTCGGACTGTGGAAAAAGCAACATTTACACCAGCTAAGATAAGGTCCCTCTAAACATCTTTACTTATTTTCTTCGGATTTTTCACACTATTTCTTATCATTGTCTTGACATCCTGCGCTGTTGTCTTGCGCTTTCTTCCACATCTTCCATGTAATAATGTCCATGGTTCACCAGTATCCTTAGCTTTGTTTAGGATGTCACCCACAATTGATTTTTGAATAGACAGCTTTACGGAAATGTTTCTTATACTCAAACAAGAATGTTTTCTCAGAGCAATAATGCTTGCACGCTTCCTTGGTTTAACATCCATAATGTAATTAAAGTCTACCACTCACAGAAAAATATTTCAAAACATGCAAACGCCACCCTGTATAAAGATATGCTCAAAGTTAAAATTTTTATACAGCGATCCCAGTCCTGCAGAAAAATATGATTGCTTTCAATTTGGCGTTTTAGAACAGCAAGCGAAGTAAGCAGTGCAGTGCTGACGCTTAGGAAGGGTTATATGGTTGACAGAACGCAGCTGATGATTGCCATACGCTATTTGTACTCTTTACCTCAAAGAAATCAATATAAAATTAAAGAGTTGGAGGAAAATTACGAAAAACGCAAAAAGATCACTGCTATCCGAACTAATTTGCACGGCACTGTATTATTACGCATATAGTAATGCATTGAATAACCCAGCCTCTAAGGTTGTTCAAATCAGAGCAGCCTTGGTGCCGGTCCCAAGCCCGGATAAATGGGGAGGGTTGCGACAGAAAGGGCATCCGGCGTAAAACCTTGCCAAATGTTTTCAATGCGCGTCGTATCTGACTTTATACCGGATCGGTCGAGGCCCGGGAGAACAACGACCGTTACCGGTGACTGGACACCAAGGGCCACTGGCGGACATGCTACGTGGATGCAAAGAAGAGGTGGAAAGCAATGGAGAAGAAAGAAGGAGAGAAATGAAGAGAGGAAGAAAGCTAAGAAGATCAAGCTGAAGGTTGCAACATTAAACGTTGGAACCATGACCGGTAGAGGAAGAGAAGTGGCGGACCTTATGGAGCGAAGAGGGGTGGACATACTGTGTGTGCAGGAAACTCGCTGAAAGGGGGGAGAAAGCAAGATGCATAGGTGGAGGATGTAAGATGTGATACGGTGGAAGTGGAAACAAAAAGAATGGCGTGGGAATCATATTGAAAAAGGAGCATGTGGACACGGTAGTGGAATTGTGGAGGGTAACAGACAAGATAATATGCTTGAAGATGGAACTTGATGGTGTTATGTTGAATGTTATCAGTGCGTATGCGCCACAGGTGGGGTGCATACGTGAAAAAAAGGAAGCATTTTGGCTGGATCTAGATGAGACAGTGGAAAAGATACCAAAGAATGAAAGAATTGTGGTGGAAGCAGACCTGAATGGGTACGTAGGAGAAGGGAATAACGGTGGTGAAGAATGCATGGGCAGACATGGATTGGGGAAGAGAAATAACGAAGGACAAGCAGTGGTGGATTTTGCTAAGAGAATGGAACTAGCGATCACTAACACCTACTTTGTAAAGAAACCAGCACACAGAGTCACCTACAACAGTGGCGGACGCAGTTTACAGGTGGATTACATTATGGCAAGAAGGAGACGAATCAAGGAGGTGGTGGATACAAAAGTTATTGTCAATGAAAGTGTAGCAAAACAGCACAGAATAGTAGTAAGTGCAATAATCATCTGGACGAAGTGGAGGAAAGCACCAAAACCAGTGAAGAGAATAAAACAGTGGAAGCTGAAAGACTTGAAAGAGAAGAATAAATTTAAAATGGAAGTGATTAAAAGCGAAATACTTGGTGCAAAGGAAGACCGGCAAAGAGTAGCTGAGGTGATACGGAGCATTGCCAGAATGGAATTGGGTGAAACATCATGAAAAATTAGCACGGCAGGTAGACGGGAGACGTGGTGGTGGAACCAGGAAGTCCAGGAGAAACTGAAGGATAAGAGAAATGCTAAAAAGGTATGGGATACCATCAGAGATGATGCAAGCAAGTTGACCTATACAACTGCAAGAAAACAAGCTAAGAGAGAAGTGCAAAGGCAAGAAACAAGGCATACGAGGAACTGTACGAAAAACTGGGAACAAAGGAGGGAGAAAATGAGTTGTTTAAGATAGCAAAGCAGAGAAACAGACAAAGCAAGGATGTACAACAAGTAAGAGTAATCAAGCGTAAAACTGGAGAGATACTGATGGAAGAAGAGAAAGTGAAACAGAGATGGAAGGAGTATTTTTACGACTTATTCAACCAGGAAAACCCTAGAGAGAGAAGAGAAATGAGAACAGAAGAAACAAAAAGGGACGTGGAAGATATCTCTGTAGAAGAAGTCAGGACTGGGTTGAGGAAGATGAAGAAGGGAAAGGCGCAAGGGCCTGATGGCATACCAGTGGAAGTATGGATTGCTATAGGGAATAAAGGCGTGGAGTTTCTAGTGAACTTTTTTAATAGACTCCTACAAGGGGAGAAGATGCCAGATGAATGGAGGAGGAGCGTGCTTGTACTTTTGTACAAAGGCAAAGGAGACATCAAAGAATGTGGAAATTACCGAGAAATCAAGTTGATGAGTCACTCTATGAAACTGTGGGAGAGGGTAATAGAAGCAAGGATAAGGAAGGAGGCGACGATTGGTGAGCAACAATTTGGGTTCATGCCAGAAAGGAGTACCACCGACGCAATTTTTTGTTTGAGGATGCTGTTGGAAAAGTGTACTGAAGGGCAGAAGGCGGTGCACTGTGCCTTTATTGACTTGGAGAAGGCATACGACAGGGTACCCAGAGAGGAACTGTGGGAATGCTTGCGGTTAGCTGAAACATCAGAGTGCTATGTAACAATTATTAAGGACATGTATGATGGAGCGACAACAACTGTGAGAAGTGCAGCAGGGTTGACTGAGGAATTCAAGGTAGGTGTTGGACTTCACCAAGGCTCAGCACTCAGCCCATTCCTTTTTGCCATCATTCTGGACAAGCTGACGGAGGACATCAGGAAGGACGCACCATGGGATATGCTGTTTGCAGATGACATAGTGCTGTCTAGGCAAAATTGCAGAGAGCTAGAGGATGATCTGGAGATGTGGAGAAATGCACTGGAGAGAAGAGGCCTGAAAGTGAGCCGGAGCAAGACCGAGTATTTGAAGGGTGGGGATGTGGATGATGGAGAGGGGTTAAAGCTGCAAGGAGAAAAGCTAAAGAGAGCAAAAAATTTCAAATATCTGGGTTCAACAATTAGTAGCGATGGAACATGTGAGGAAGAAGTGAGGAGAAGGATCCAAGCTGGCTGAATGAATTGGAAGAAGGTGTCTGGAGTTCTGTGCGACAGGAAATTATCAGCAAGGGTTAAGGGTAAAATGTACAAGAGTGTTGTCAGACCAGCCATGCTTTATGGAATGGAAACAATGGCAGTGACGGAAAGACAGGTGGGAAAAATGGAAGTTGCATAGTTGAAAATGGTGAGATGGGCACTGGGAGTGACAAGAAAGGACAAGATAAGACACGAATACGTGAGATGGACTGCAAAGATCGCAAAGCTAGGAGACAAACTTCGGAATGCAAAGCTACGCTGGTATGACCACGTGAAAAGAAGAGAAGAAAGCTACGTGGAAAAAACGATGATGGAGATGGCGGTGCCAGGTAGAAGGAAAAGAGGAAGGCCAAGGAGAAGGTGGATGGATTTGGAAAGAGAAGACATGGAAAGGGTTGGAGCTAAGGAAGGAGACGAAGAAGACCGGGAGAAGTGGAAAATACTTTTGCACTGTGGCGACCCCGAATAGGGAGAAGCCGAAAGAAAAAGAAGAAGAAGTAATGCATTGAATGACGATAAAAAGCTATAAACATTCAGAAATTTCAAATGATTTATTCACGAAAAGTAATACCGGCACTGTGCTTTCACCACAAAACCACAAGTCCACATACTTATGCATCTCACTCGGATGACTCCGAACGCACAAAACTTTAAGCTACGTGATTTTTTAAAATAGTTTTTGTGCTTCAAAAACTAGGGGAATTAAAAGACTTGGGATCCATCTTCTCTCTCTCCCCAAAAAAAAGTCAACGGGACTAAGTGGGTTAATAGTCGTTAAACTAAAGTGGGGAATAAATTCCACCTCATTCTCACCGGGATAGGTGATATCTCCGACAATCAAGGGCGACAACCTTTTTATGGAAATCAAACTTTCCGCAATGTAAATTTTATATTGCAGCCCAAAAAAGACCTCTCTTTTAATTTTGACGACACCACTCGTAAGGGCACATCTCTTAAGCACATTTATTCACATTACGCATAATTCAATGACAGCTCAACAAAGAATCGAGCGACGAACCATGTAAGTCGGTTTGCAGGTCGCAGGTTACCCACGCCTGCCTTATTCAGTATTCAAGTTTATTAACCGTTAAACGCTAATGTGGGTCTCTATCGATCCGAACTGTCTTATCTTCCCCCATTTCTCTTGTCTAGCTCCATTACACGTGACTACCAGTATTCTCAAAGTGTTTAATCTTCTCCTATTTCACATCCACACGATTAAAAATTTTCTACGGGTAAAAAAGCTATTGAGATTTTAGAATATAAACCTATAGGTCTCTAGAGACCGATGTTAGGTAATAGTGAAACTTTTTTTATAGCCAGTTATTTTTTCAGTAGTAGATTTAAAAGTACCACAAACAGAAAATTTATACACAATAATAACTTTGAAAATCATAAGCGAAGATCAGAATTTATAAAACCTTACATCTAATTGATAACGCAGCATGCGAGCGAAAAAGAGCATTAGCAATTTTTTACACCAAGACTAAATATGCAAGGAAACAATAATGAGTATGCCACCCAACCAATTTTGACGAGACCATCCCTGGACGCGTTTTGTCGTTTTGGATTCATCAGCAGGGCCCCGTCCCGTCACAAGCAAAAGGAACCTACTTATTGACGTTGTCCTTTAAACGAGCACTGTACACGCGCAAGTACTAAGACTTCAATCAACGACGTCTTGTGTTGCTTAACGGGGTGGGTTGACGAATTGGTTAGTTTTCGCTTCATATCCACTGGAAGATCAATTTACGCAGCTTAGCGGATGACTGATCTGAAGAAGCTAAGTCAAACGCTGTATGTCTTTGCTTATGATCTTCATACTTATAATTTTTCCTACTTGAAAAGAGTTGGCATGGATTTGCCTGTTTCACAGTAGGAGGCCCGGTTTACTGCGAAGTGAGATAAAGTGGAAATTTGTTGGCATGGGTTTGCTCGACGAGTCTATCAAAGGTCGCCCGACTCCCACCTTGTGAATTGTTAGCGCGCTCGCCGCGAGCATGATGGCATTATAAAGACAAGTCATAAGGCTGTGTATACAGTTTTTGACTTAGCTTCTTCAGATCAGTCGTCTGCTAAGCTGCGTAAATTGATCTTCCAGTGGATATGAAGCGAAAACTAACCAATTCGTCAACCCACCCCGTTAAGCAACACAAGACGTCGTTGATTGAAGTCTTAGTACTTGTGCGTGTGCAGTGCTCGTTTAAAGGACAACGTTAATGAGTAGGTTCCTTTTGCTTGTGACGGGACGGGGCCCTGCTGATGAATCCAAAACGACAAAACGCGTCCAGGGATGGTCTCGTCAAAATTGGTTGGGTGGCATACTCATTATTGTTTCCTTGCATATTTAGTCTTGGTGTAAAAAATTGCTAATGCTCTTTTTCGCTCGTATGCTGCGTTACCAATTAAGTGCAAGGTTTTGTAACACATTGATAAATAAGACGTAAAAGGATGGACGTTCTTTTCGAGTATTGACGCAAGTTTTGCACAGTTTTCTGCTTCAACCAAAATGGCAAGAAGTCTACTGGATTCAGCAAGAGCCGCAACACAACTAGCAGCTTGGTCAGATTTAGAGAACAGCATCTCAAATAATGAAGACACCGTTGAAAGCGAGGATTCTAAAGATGAAATTGACCAACCATCACCAGAATAGCGTGATGATGTAACACACGAGAGTATGGATGATTCATCTGCTGTTAATAGCCAAAATGCACTGACAAGTGTAGAAAGTGAATTGACTAACAGTAGTACAGAAAAGAGTGACGTTGAAGACTCTACTAGCAGTAGGCCTAATGATTTTATAGCTAAAAGCTTATTCGAAAGAAGAAATAGCCGTGTGTGCGTTACCATGTGTCCCCCACCATCAAGAACTGGCGCATTTAATCTTAGACAGACCACTGAAGGACTAGTTAGTGCTGCAAAAAGACATCCATAATGAAGTAGAAGCTTTTCCTTGTTTTATTGATGAAGATATCCTAAAGCAGGTTGTCAAGCATACAAATAATCCTGCAACAAGAGGCCTGAGAAGGTCAAAAATCCGGATGAATGGGTGCCAGTTGATTTGCATGAAATAAGGAGCATTGTTGATCTTTTGTATCTAATCGGTGTGTATCGATCTCAACACAAATCTCTTAGTTCGTTTTGGTCATCTGGTCCATCAGGAAGAGCTATCTTTCCCGCTTCTTTTGGCCGTAATCGGTTTGAGCAAGTTGTAGCAAACCTACGCATTGATAGTCGTGAAGACCGTAACATGGAAGATAAGTTTGCTGCATTTCGACAAATGTGGTAACAGTTTATTGATAATTGCAGAAAGCATTATGTTGTGGGGGTATTTGTAACCGTATATGAACAACTGATGACATTTCGAGGTCGCTGTAATTTTTGGCAATATATGCCCAGTAAGCCGAACAAGTATGGAATGAAGCTTTTTTGTTGTGTGACTGCCTCACTGGATACACGTTCCATGGAATGCCATATATCGAACGTCAAGGAAATCATAGAAACGTTGGCTTGTCAGCTGATGTTGTAAAAGTCCTTTCTCAATTACTGCATTTTACTGGAGTCAATATCATAACTGACAATTGGTTTACCAGTTCCCACCTGGCTCCTGATTTACTCCAGAAACAAATCACCTGGCTAGGTACGATGAGAAAAACAGGCAAGAACTTCCCATTAAATTTGTAACAGGAAAGGAAGAAGTGTTGGATCAAGCTACTTTGGTTTTAGTGACAGGAAAACATTAGTATTCCATGTACCGAGGAAAAACAAAGCTGTGGTTTTACTTTCAACTATGCATAATCATAACAAAATTGATGAAAATACAGGTTTGCCTGATATGATACTGGACTACAATGCTACTAAAGCAGCTGTTGTCAGAATTGACCAACTCTTCTCTTGATCGCAAAACAGTTGACGTGTGCAAGAAATGCGACGAGCCGTGTTGTATCGATCACAAACAAGTCAGAGTTTTATGCTTCCCTTGTGCAGTGTGATTCCTGTGCCTTAGCTTTATAATCGTTATTGTATTAGCATTTAAAAATTGTTTTGATGCTTTTCTTTCCGTTTCCGTTGAATTTTGAAGTACAGTTACACATTAATTCAATTTTCTTTTTGTTCTTTATAGTTAGCAGGATATGTGTACATCTTAATTTGTGTAATTTTTGTACAAAGTAATTCTGCTTATGTCAAAATATTGGTCCTTTGGGGCCGATAGCAGTGAACTGGCGACACTTTAACTTGTTTCATGACCATGTTAAAGGAACAGTGCCCTTTATATCCCTCGTCGCTAGCGACCCAGAAAGGTATTAGGGCGTGTAAGAGTTAAAAGCGTTTCTTTATTGAAGTTGTTGGAAGGTAGCAATTCACGATAGCAGACATGAGCAGATGATTTAGTTCTCAATACTCAGTCAGTAAGCATAGCGTAGCCCGTTTATGAAGCATTAAAAGTAAAGATAGATAGTGCATTTGCACTTGTGCAGACAATTAATGTGTGACATAATTGTTCGCTACGTCTGGTTACAGTAACGCGATTCCACAGTTTTGTATTTGAATAAGATGACTGAAGTTCACATTTGATTTTATGTTAAATCACTATAATAGGCCGGTGTTCAATGGCGCATGTATATCATTTCGAGTGGATAAAGGACGATGATTCCAACCAAACGGCTGGACAGAAGAAAAATTTGTAATAATGTATTTCAAGACAAAAGTACCTGTATTTTGTAAGTTTCAAAAAGTTGATCTACAAAGAAAAGATCTCCATGTTGCTTTGGAGATCAATTGGCAAAATCTCGCTCTCAAAAAGTTGATCTCCACAAAACAAAAAGGTCTTTATGTTGTTATTGAGTCCGATTGATAAAATATCCCTGCTCTTTTCCTCAGCGTCATTTAAAGTTTAAGGGGTACCTTACGTGTAGATGCCACGGCACTGTACTAATGTGACCTTCAAAAGTCACTTGGTTGACAGTGGGCAATCTCTTCTTAGTTTAAACCACAAAAAATACTTTTGCGTGGTAGTTGATTTCTTGCGAAAACCGTGCTATTCCAGCTCACACAACCACCAAACAAAAAGATTTAGGCTAGATATCTAGATTGCTTTTTTTACTTTGAACTAAATAATGCAATTAACTCAATGAGTTTATTAAATTTTTTTTCTGGCAAGTTTGCTTATCCTAATGTGCAGGGTGCCCGCAAGCAGCTGGGTAAACTAGTATGGGTGATTGGAAAGTCGTATTTTGGAGTCATGAAAATCTGTTCCGCAGTCAATATACATCTAATTTGATGTCCAAACTTTCCTTTAAGATTACATCAAGCTGCACGACGCCCCACATGTCAAGATTGACTCAAACAGCGCTGTGCAGCGAAGCCAAGTGCTGCCGCATGAAGATGCGGATTTTGCGCAGTTGCCATCACTAGTGTCAATCACAGCCGTAGCCAGGGATACAAGTAAAAGAGGCAGAGTATTAATTATTATCAATTATTCTTTTCAATCTAACCGTGGTAATAAGATTTTCACAAAAACACCAAAAAAGTTTTTGTGCCTTTGGCAAGATTGCACTCTGAGATTTTACTTTTTATTTTTTTCCAAAGTGTGGTTTTCATTATGTTTTATTTAAATTGTTATCATCAGAAAACGGAACTACTTAAATTATGCATTGACCTTCTTAACCCTTTAAATGTCAGTGAAGTTGGTATACACAGAGGTATAATCAACTACAATTTGTAGTCATTACGCTAAGTTTGTTTTGTATGTTCATTAGTAATTAATTAATCCTTCGGATTAATTTACGTAACTCTAGATTTTACCACAGAAAAGGCAGCAACTTCTAAAATGCCATTTTGTGATTTTAACAACATGATAACAAATACTATTTCTGAAGAGAATACAAAATTATAAACCAAAAGACTTTAGTGCTTAGCAACCAACACACTTTTCGCATTCACTCTTTTTCCCCTTGCAATAAACAAACAGTTTTTTGTAGTCATTATGGTTTGAACGCTTTGGGTATCTTTGCAGACTGTGTCTTTTTTGGGATGATTTTATCTATTTGATCTGTCGAAGTGTTTTTTGTTATGGAAAGTGGGCGATGGATAAGCAAAATCTATTTTTAAGAGCTGCGTCTTTTACAGGATGCTTTAGTTTCAGCTGAACAGCACTCGAGAAAAATGAGGAATCTAAGTTTTGATACTAAATACTATGGAAGAGACGATAACTCACGTGACTTAATTCTGCTTTTCATTCGGTGGTAGTCCAGTAACGCGGGTGGTACAAGCTTAGTGTAGGCATTAAACACATGATGCAGGCATTGCACAGACATAGTTTGGGCCATGTAAGCCTACTTCTTTCCAGAAGTACGTGTTCAGACACTTTAGGTATAGTATAGGCGTATTTAGCATAGTACAGGTATAACAGCATGTCATTGCAAGCATAGTACAAACATAGCAAGTGTAGTAGACACATAACTGACATACAGGGTGACCCAAAAAAGCGAGCCCCAGCTTTCGATAGCTCTCATTTTCAAATTTTCGGAAAGAATTAAATGAAACTTTGGTGATTACTAGTTCATTGTTTTTAAAACATCAAAGCAAAACATGAGATTCTTTGTACTTTTGTTCTTTATTTTACAGCTCGTGTTCCAGATGACCTCCAGTCAGCTCTGTACATTTTTTGAGGGGGAGCACAAAGTTGTTCGTAACGTTCTTGCAAAGAAAAATCTGGGAGAATGAAGTCTGGGCTGTGAGATGTCCTCTTAAAATTAGTCTTGATACAGATCACACAGTTTCCAAAGTCCTTTTTTAGCCAGTCCCGAGCAAGGTTTAAGATGTAAGAGCTAGCTCCTTCTTGCTGGAACCAGAACTTGCCCGCAAGCGACAGGTACAGGGTCTGCAGTTCACTTTTGAGAGTTTTGAGGACCTCGACATATCACTCTTTCGTGACTGTCGCTGTCGAGAAAGATTCTTCGACAAAGAATAGCCCGTCGATGCCTCTGGCTAAGGCGGTCTATACCGAGCACTTAAAGGAGTGCAGCGGCTTGATGGCTACGTCATTGGTTTTGGAAGTTCACCAAAAGGCATTTGTCTTCGAGTTTACTTTTCCTTCAAGATAAAAGTGAGCTTCATTTGAGCTCCAAAGGATGTCAAAGAAAGCTGGTGTCTCCTGGATCTTCTCCAGTATCTTGACTGCCATGTTCTTTCTCTCTCTTTATCTAAGTCAGTAAGAGTCTGTTTCGTCTGTATGGGTAAGCCTATAAATCATCTACTAGTACTCTCTTGCAAATCTCACGGGATTTGCTGAAAGATTGACTTCACATGCGCACAGAGCGTTTCAGATTTCTGCAAAACTGACTCTCTCATTATCTCAATCAACTCAGCTGTACGTTTCCTGGGGCGCCCTGAATGGCTTGGACGGTTGTCACTGGCTGCATTGAGATTCCCCACTGTTCCATAGTTCTCGAAGTGGTCCATCCAGTTTTGAATTCTGCTCTTGGGTGGTGCTTTTTCACATTGGAACTGATGCACAAAAATGTCTTGCACAAAAATTGTCTGGACTTTCACAAAAAAGTCCAAAAAATCCTATCTTATAGTAATGTTTGACGCAGTATACACTTTGCTGGAGCTCCCACTCATATCTAGTTGTGTTCACCGACAATGTTCCGGCCATGTCCTGCAAAATAAGGGCGATTGGTGAATGGATGAAAGAGATATCAAAAAATTATTCCCGGGGCCAGTTTTTTTGGTGTCACCCTGTAGTAGGCAAAATACTGGTACAGACACAAAGATAGTGTAGTCATAGTAAGCATAAGCTTACTATGTACATGAAACAGTGCTTTCTCGTTGTAGACGTAGTACATACTATACCTGTGCTCAGCCGATTTTTTGCTTGCTATGCCTGCATTGTGCATACTATGTTTATTGTGCCTGGGCTGCGCTCACGAGGCCTGTAATTGTGCAAGCTATGCTTGTACAGAGTCGGTACGAAAAATGTCCAAGGCCCCACTATAGGAAGTCATTTACTATCTGACAAAAAAAAGACTATGGAAGATATGCTTGCTGAGGTGATGATAAAACAGTTCAACTGCTAGCCCAGCTCTTAAAAAACTGCAAGCTTTTCAGCAACGCACTTGCACGACAATCAATCCCCAATTTTTTCTTTGGCTCACTGCAACAACTAACCAATCAACCAATGGTCAGAAGGAGCCAGATGTATTCAAATTGAATGCTGGGGATGGAATAAATGACCGGTTATGATAGTTCTAAAGGAGCATTTGCGCATTGTATACAAATTTGTGATTAATTATCGTAGCTTGCTTCATTCAAGCTAGCTAGAGATGATTCACCCACTACTCGTACCTTTAAGCGCTTGCTTCGTTGCGCAAAAAAACTGTTTTATTTAAAACTTTTTTATTTATTCGTTATAAAAGTTGGTATGTCTTCAGTACAGTTTTGCAAAATTGGTTTATTTGAAAATTAGCCACCACAGTGGACCTGTTATAGGTTCCACAAGCGTTAAGGTCTAAGCTATGCTTTATTTATAGTCTTTAACTTCGTGTCGGTCACCAACTGGACTGAAGAAACCTGATAGGTCAAAACAGTGTCACTGTCTGCAGTTTGCCCAAAGTGCATCGCTGGCCTCTTGGATTGAGTTGTCTTGCTTTGAAAAAATAACAGTTTTAAGATTAAGAATTTCGATCATGATTCAAATTTGCTTTTGCGATTGTAAACAAGTTTTTGTGCACAAGTGTTTTGTTTCTGTAAAGTTGAAAGTTGCACTGATATGGATCTTACGTATTACGACGGTTCACGATAGTCTAGAAGGATCCACACAAACGTAGAGTCATGCAACTTGAAATCTTGGTTCCAAATCAGCTTTGGTAAATATTTATTTGTTATACCACTCATAGGATCATGTTCTAATTCTGATCTGTTTATTACTGGCTCATAAGATATCGAGTCCGCAGAAGAAAAGGTTTGGGAGTCTGTTAGAAGGAAGAATTTGGAGCACGTTTCGATAATTATTTGCTCTTTTTCTTGTGGGATATTTTAGCAAGTGTTATTAAGTCACTTCTCTCTGCAAATTTTCTACAGCAACGATTAAAACATTGAACGAGAATACGAGTGGTTTCTAAACATTTGGAATATAATTTGTCCATCCGATTCTTCAATTACTTGGTAAGCAGTATATTGAATTATGGCTTAAGAACTAAAGGCATGACAAACAAATGACCAAATTACTGTAATTCTGCAAAAGAGAAAACGTCTCAACACAAACAATTTAGGTACATACTAGATCCGATCTAAATAACTAATTAGTAGTGGTAATAAGGAATGCTAATGTAGCGTCACTACTAACCGTTATAATGACAAATTCTAAATAGCCAATGTAATCTACAGTACAGTTTCACCTCGTTAACACGGACCCTGTTAAGCCGGTTATTGGTTAACTTGGACCATGATCGAGAAAAAAAATGGAAAAACATTCCAAAATTGAGAAAAAAAATGTTCGAAAATTAAAAAAATCTTTGGCCCAAAATCGGCCGTTTTCTTCAATGAGGTTCGTAGCAGCAGTTTTCTTCGACAGCAATACGGGCAGTACTTTGTTTTTTACTCACTAGTTTAGTTAAAAATGCCGTTATTATGTAGGCTATTTTGTTTTAGGCTAGCCCAACGTACCTTCGTCAGGTGATTTACTTGAACAAACAAAAGTAAGAGAATATATAAATAAATAAATCTGCTTTTTTACATGTTATGAAGGTAAGTGTAATAAAATAAAATAGTCCATATAATAACGGCATTTCTAACTAAACTTCGTTACCCTAGGCATGTTTGTAAGCTATGGCCTATAAGCCGACGGTTAAGTCGGGCAATTGGCTAACACGGACACTCTTCACTCCCCCAGCTGTCCGATTTAACGAGGTGAAACTGTATACCAAAACATTTATCAGCACAGTGAAGCAGGATTTAACACTAGAATCCCGGACCGGTCATTTTTGACCGGTTTTAAATTTTGACGCTTCGTATTTCTGGCATTTTTGCTATTTGATTTTTCATACTCCTTGACCTTTCCTAACTTTGGATGATGTTTCAGTAAGTCAAACAATTTTTCTTTTATAGCTTTTGTAAATGGAGCATTATGCACATCTACCTATAAGCCCGAACAGGTCAAAAATGACCGGTTCTTAAAACGGTTATAATTTATCTTTGAGCTGATGAATTAAAACATAATAGAAGGATGAAAAAAGTTTGTTTTTCTACAAGCAATGTCTCACGTGTCAATAAGATTACAATTGATCACTGCTGCAATGGATAACTGATAAGCAGTAACTAAAATAATTACTATTTTGCTGGCTTCATCGAAGTAAAGTTGAATTTTATTTGCTGTCTTGAACAATGGCTGGTCATTGAAAGTTCTAATGTCTTTCTTAGTAACATAGAGTTCATCAGTGGTTTGTGCAGATAAAATAAATAGTTTATTACAGCGTATTGACAACCTCTTAAAATCTCCCAAGTTTGTCTTACAGATTTGAAGAAATGTATATTGTATAAATAATGTCTTAGGTATAGGAATTTTGTTACGAGTTTTTTCATCGTTTTTGACAAACAGGTTTTTCCAATCATGAATCGTGGCAACAATTATACTGTCCAGCAAGTACTTCAGCGGTTACAAACTGATCAGCTTGATGACTCCTGTGATGAGAATGAAGAAACTGAATTGCAAGATAAAGAATTTGATCCTAATTGTTGTGCTGGTGTCGAAAGTTGTGACAGTGATACCGACAGCGGTGAAGACGAACAAAGCTCTGCTGCTGTTTCTATAGATTTTCTTTCTGAAAGTGATCAATCAGTATCTCAAAATACTGCCGGACAAGTGAACGCACGAAACGGAACTGTGTGGAAAAACATAACAGGTGCTCCAGGTCTGGGAAGAGCATCTTCGTCCAATGTGTTTTCGGAACGTCGTGGCCCAACGTCTTATTGTCACAGATCTGTAGTAAACGGTAGCCCTTATAGTGCTTTTCATTTATTTATAGATGAACATATGCTCAAGTGTATTCAGAAACACACTATTAACCACGGAAAGAAAGATAATGACGATTTTGATTTACATGTTGATGAGCTGGAAAGTTTTATAGGTCTTCAAATCGCTCGAGGAGTGTTGGTCGGGAAGAATACGCCAGAAAAGCAACTTTGGAGCAAGGAATGGGGACAACTATTCTTTCGTAATACAATGAGCCGTGATAGGTACCAGGAAATCATGAAACATTTGGGGTTCGATGACGTTTTTAGTCGTAGGCAAAGAAGAGAAACTGAAAAATTTTGCTTGATTTCCGAGGTGTGGAGTTGCTTCGTAGAAAATTGTAAGAAATGCTATGTACCAAACTGCAATTTGACTATTGATGAACAACTTTTCCCCTGCCAAGCCAGGTGTCCTTTTTTACAATATATGGTTAACAAGCCAGACAAATTTGGAATTAAGTTCTGGCTTTTGACTGATGCTCAATCAAAATACTTGTGCAATGGCAAACCATATTTAGGAAAAGATCCTAGCGACCTTCCAGGTGATGTGTGCTTGACCCTTTTACAACCTTATTATAAAAAGGGCTACAATGTCACCACCGACAACTACTTTACCAGCCTAAAGCTAGCGGAAGAACTTAAGCAGAAAAAAACTACAATCCTTGGCACTATACGGAAACAGCGACGAGAAGTGCCAAGCACTGAGCTAATAATGAAAGACAAGGAATTATATGCTTCTGAAATATTTTCTTCGCCATCCGGTTGTAGCTTGACAATATACAAAGCAAAGAAAAAGAAAGTTGTTTGCATCCTGAGTTCAATGCACAGAAACGTAAATATTGATCAATGCTACAAGAATAAACTGCCAGAGACAATACAGTATTACAACAAGTCCAAGGTGGGCGTGGATGTACTGGACCAGATGGCTCGATACCATACCAGCTAGAGTTCCACTAGAAGATGGCCTGTGGCTGTATTTTTTAATATTCTCGATTGTGCTTGCACAAATGCTTACATTATTTACTGCCTTACAACGAAATTGAAATTATCAAGAAGACAGTTTATGCTTGAGCTTATAAAAGAACTTTGCAAACCAAAAGATGGAGTGGGCTCAATACCTCCTTCTCCAGCAGTGGATCACATAGACAGCATTGCATTGCCGGGAACCAGTGGTTTAGCACACCAAGCTCGGAAAGAAAAGAGTGCCAATTTGTAGCATGCAGAAACAAATCTAGCTCTTTTTGCCAAAACTGTGGGAAAGTATGCTGTGGCAAACACACATCCGAAAAAGTAGCAATTGTAAAATGCAAAGATTGTAACGATTGAGTGTCAATAAATTTGTATACCTTGTATTTCTACTTAATTAATTATAATCATAAACATGTCAAAATATTAATCAAAAAGATGTCAAATAAGCAAGAATAGTTTCTTTGTGCTTTTCATACAGTATATGTCGAAATTAGTGAAAGAGAGAACCTATTAAAACCGATTTACAGATAACCAGTCAAAAATGACCGCATCCGTCCTTATAGGTAGGGAAATAATTCAGGGCTTCTAGTGTTAAATCATACACGTAGCGCAATGCAATGTAATTAAGCACATCCAAATTAAGTATTGAAATGACAGTTAGCAACTCAATTGCTGTAAGCCCGGATTCATATCTGCGACAAGCTAATAGAAAATTGTACGCAAAAATAAAATTTTACTGATTATCTTGCACGTAAACGACCTCCATGCCGCATTATGTGAAGCAAATTTTTTAACTGACTATCTGTTAATACGAGGACTGCATTTTATAGTATATTATCTTTTCGGATATTTTTATTATTTTTAAAAATAAAAAGCACTATAAATTTGTATTACTGTTTATTAGTAAATTGTCAACTGAGCTCTTTGACATAATTGGAAAACAGCTGTATTGGTAATAAGTTTAGAAAACTGCACGTTGTCAAATATCTCAAGAACTGCAAAATGTAGCTGATAAACCCTTTGAGGGTTAATTAACAGTGCTGTGCACGACAGCTTGTGCCGCAAGAGGTTACTCCAATGAACCTGTCGAGTCATACACATAGTCATAAACACATGGAAGTAATAACAACTTTTCCGTATCACGAGTTTGACCTAATGCATCAAAAGAATCGATCATAAGAACCTACTTCTGGATTTTACAACTGTCAACAAATTAACCCATTAAAGGACAACTCTCAAAATTTTTGTTTTGAACACTTGCTGAAACAGCTGTTGCAAAAGTGCACGGAAGAGTAATTAAGAGGTAATTGTTGTTTTAGGTACAATAGGCTTTTACTAAAGTGTTTTCAGGGTGATCTCTTGCTAACTGTAAGCTTTCTTTGTTTTATAGTTATACCACTTTGCACAAGTGATGACGTCATTCAGAGACAACAATTCTCGGTCCAGGTAAGTGGAGCTTTTACGGTACATATGATACAGTTTTTGAAATTTTGTTTACATTTTTTGTTTGCTGGTATATGAGACATTACCAAACACAACAGATGTAAAGGTGCATTTTAATCTTTGTCGCGCAACAGACTAATACAATTTTTTTAATGATGTCCAAAATTTTGGACGCTAACCTTTATAGAACTGTTTATTCAAGCTATAAACCTCTTGCTACCATGGATTTTATTGAGATAGTCAACCAAAGATAGTTGTTTAGTTCATAACAACTTATAGTGTAATGGATGAAAAACAATTCAATGTACATACACTGTTTCGGCTTATCAGCTCTCATCAATATAGCTGCTGACCTAAGAACTTATGTCAATAATTAATTCAGGTTGGCAACTCATGGGGTTCTGGCATTGATAGAAGATGAGAGCGCTAAATTGACAGGAGCTGATTTAGTTTTGGATATTCCTGATCCCGAACTAAATGGACTGATGAAGATTCTGATGAATCGGGTGATGAAGCATTAAGTAATACAAATCATCTGGGAAAAGGAATGCTTAACACGCTGTGTAATCTCGTCCCTCATTACCGCTATTAAGCAACTGAAATAAATGACGCATTATCTTCCACCTCGGGCTTATTACTCGCTACAACAACAAGAGAGAAAAGGAAGAAAGCAAAGTATCTAAAGAAACTTTATGGCAAAAAGAAGTTCCTGCTTTTGACATAAATCACTTGAAGCCCATTGATAAATTAATAGGCGATGAAATTTCAATTGTTGCTACTCAAATTGAATTGCTGAAAATGTTTATTACAGAAGATTTAATGAATGAAATTTTAATTCAAACTAATCTTTGCGCTCAGCAAAAGAACGTATCACTGAACGCCACAAAAAATGAATTGTGGGTGGTATTTATAGCTTTTCTTCTTTCTGGTTATACCAAGTATCCAAATAAAAGACTTTGCTAGTCAGGAGAAGATGACAGTCCTTTCATTTTATCAAAAGCTATTGGATGTAGGAGATTAGAAAGCATAATTCATCATTTTCATTTTAATGAAATTCGAGAATCGATCTCGATGATTGCCTTAACAAGCTTAGACCCCTTTTAGACCATCTTGCCAAGAAAGTTTTAGATCTTGGAGTTGTTGAGGAACATCTCTCTGCTGACAAATTCATGGTGTCTTATTTTGTCAGGCACTATATATGCAGTTTATCAAAGGAAAACCAATGCGATTTGGCTGCAAGAGCTGGGCATTGTGTTCATAAACTGAAGATACGCTTGCCTTTGACGAATACGTGTTACGTTTCTTTCTCTTTGAGTCTCAATTTGTTCGTGGCATTGCCTTCAACCAGACCAATAGCAGATAAAAACGTGTAATATTTTAAAATTTGTGACACAACGCCGGTGTCTACTCGTCACATATCTACCAATTTAACTGTCCTCTGCAGTCCTCATCGGCGTGCAACACGCCTCATCAGCGTAATTGGCACACCGCGCAGAGAACCCGCCCGAAGGCGCACCGCGCTATCAAGACAACCCGAGTTCAAAACTAACGTGTAACATATGTTGGAAAAATAATGCTCTTGATTAAACAATTACTTAGGTGTAGGAGAAGTAGCAAAAAATCTTTTGTTGAAAGCAAGCGTGCCAAATAAAGAAGGTTGTAAGGTATATTTTGATAAATACTTTGCCTCATACGACTTGCTGCAGTATCTTTCTGATGAAAAAATATGTGCTTTGAGCACAGTTAAAGATAATTAAATAAAGGATTGCCCACTTCCTAAAAAGTACTCTTTGCCAAAAAAAGAAAGAGAGATGTGTCGAAGAAGTATTAAAGAAGAAGTGTCGAAGTGGTGTCCACAGACAAGATGATGGTAATTCAGTACAAGGATAAGATAGTTCTACCTTTAGCATCCAATTTTGAAAAAGCAGAATTCGGAACAACTGAAAGTTATTCAAGAGAATAAAAGCAAACATCCAGCATCTCAAGCTGTGGCTGTGAAAAATTTTAATACATTCTTGGTAAGAATAAATCAGTTGGACCAGAGGGTGGCCAATTGTCGTATATGAATGCGACAAAGGAAGTGTAAGCTAACTGCTCAACATAACTTCTACTTTTGAGTAAAAGTTATGAAATATGTTTATATGTATCATTGTAAATGCATGGTTACTATGGGGAAAAATCAAATGCAGAAACAGCAAGTTAATTGATTTTAGAAGAAACCTTGCTATTAACATTCTGGAAAGCTATGGAACTCCATCCACTCGAGGTAGAAGAGCGTCACCGCTTCTTAATGGCGTTCGATTTGACGGCAGAAGTCATTATCTAGAGCCTTCAAATTTACACCGGTGCACAAATTGCTCAGAAAAAGCGTCGTTCACTTGCTCAAAATGTGACGTTGGAATTTATCCAACGTGTTACAAGTCGTGTCATACTTCTGAGTAAAAATAATTTTCAGCTTCTCATATTGTTTGTATTTTTGTCTGTAATGTGACAAAATTTTAAATATTTTGCTTATGTCATAGGTCGCTTTTCATTTGTCAATATGCATTTCTATGCTATTTCACCGCTTCTTAGTGTACCTACAAGTACCTACGGTTTTTGATGCTCGGTTTGTTGTAACTAGTTCGATGAAAATATACAATATAGCTTACATAAAATTGTTTTGTAAACGTGACACATAAGCATATTTTATAACTTTTACTCAAAAGTAGAAGCTATGTGGAGCAATGAGCTTATTTCAGTGGTTCTTAACTAAGGAAGAATTTTACCTTTATAGGGGAAGAATTTCCACATTTTAGACTTTAAAAGGTTTTAATTTTGTTGCACTTTAGGTCAGTGTGTCCCCAAACTGTTAATTGCAACCCCAAGTGAGGTTACCTGAAACTTTTGGGGTTGCCATATGCTTGCAGTTTTAAAATGTATTGCGATTGAAATAACAATTAGGTGTTTTCTGTTTGAAAATACTTTCAAAAGAATTGATGAAGAAAAGTAAACAACAACATCATTTAATAAAAAATCAAGCAGGCTGTGCCAATAAACCGATTGAGTTTTATAAACGGAAGTTACAATTAATTAAATTACAGAAAGGTGTTATCACAGCATTTACAGGAGTAAATAAATCTGTTTATTCTTCGTATGTAGCATTTTACCACATTGCAAAGGAAAAACAACCACACACGTTTGGCCAAAGTTGTTAATGCCAGTAGTGAGGAACTTTGGACAAATAATAAATGTGCCACGAATAAGTAAATTTGTGCTAAATAGAATAGTTTTTATGTATGTATAGTTATTGTAATCTGTTGTTTTATTTTGCAGTGATCATTTTTTAATTGTAAATCTAAATTGTCTGAAGTCTAGAACTTGCTAAACTGTTTTAAAAAAAAAGACCTTTTTTCTTTCGGATTTATAAATAGATTTGTAACTCACATGCCTTTCTAACGTCACAATGACTGCCTACGTGACCTGGTTTTCTAGCGATTTCTAGTGATTCTTGTTCCTCCTCAAAGATTTCTCCTTTATTTTTATTATTACCGATTACGTAATTTATTAACGGTGTTTTTTTTTGTGTCATATGATGTTCTAGCAATTTCTAGATTATTATCCGTCGTATATATAAGGCAGCGAGATTTTATTCATTCAGAGAGTGTAGTTTAGAGAAAGACAGCAAAGTGTAATAAAAAGGCGTTGTTCTGTGGGGATTGTTGTGATAGCAATTATGCGATTATCTTGGTGGTTTTTAGTTTAGTAAGTCTCTGATATTTATTGAAGGGCTCTAGTTCTGTGCTTTGGCAAGCGAAGGAATCCGAAGTTGTAATGTGATTTGTGAATATATTGTTCTGTTCTTGATCGAAAAGTGCGTGGGTTACAGTATCTTAGTGGAAGCCAATCTTTTCCTAGCTATTAAGTTGCAACCAGACCTAATTATTCGATCGATACTGCAAGTCGTGTCAATTTTAAGAAGTAAATTGAAATTGAATTAGAATCAAAAACTCTATTGCAAAACGTGACAAAATTAAAAAAAGGTAATAGAAAAAAAATTACACTCCATATTGTTGTCAAATTGCGAGTCAATTAACGCTTCTCCATTTGACGCAAAGCAACTGGACGAATCTACCAATATTGCAAGCCCACTACACTTTTTTGTTTTTATTTGGCATATCAATAGCCGGCAGTGTTAGAAGAGCTTCTGTTCTGCAAAACCCTTCAGTTGCATAGTAGAGGTGAAGACATTTTTGAACGTCTTGATGGATTCTTTAATAATAAATTTTATCTTGGGCTAAATGTGCTGGAATTTGAACCGACGGCGCAGCAGCATGCACTGGCATCCATTTAGGAGCAATAAAACAAGTCAAAGATAAAGCACCGAACGTAAACTGGACGCATTGTTTTCTCCACAGATAATCTCTCGCAACAAAAAACTTTTTTGAGTAACTGGGTGATAAACCGAATGCTGTCACAAGATATACAAACTATGTAGAAGCAAGGCCACTTGGCCGATGAGATCAATGCCAATTACTCTGGATTGTAGTTGCACACAGAAGTGCGTTGTTTGTCACGTGGCTGGGTTCTCAAGTGCATTTTTGAATTGCGCGAAAAAATAGTTACTATCTTGAACAAACAACTTTGTGTGTCCTAAGCAGAAAGGTATTAGTTAGGAAAATTTTATTGCAAACGTTACATACCTTCCAGAAATTCTTCACTCATTAAGCGTGCAAGCGAAAAAGAGAAAAAATGCTTAGAGGGCTTTAAGTGCTGAAATAAAAAATTGCTCGTAGCTTAGTCAAATCAGCTTTAATTGTTATAAAGTTGTTTTTATCGAACGCACTTTATTAATATCTCTTTAACCCTCTAAGGATCATAAGATTCTAATTGATAATATTTGAAACAACAAGTTATCGTTGGTAACAATGGGAAAATAATGGATTTCAGAAAAGTGGTTTCTGCATCATAAAGACCTAACAATTGTCGGACATATATGACTCAGTATCCGTCAAAGGGTTAAAGAACGTTTTATCGCGTTTGTGTAATCAGCGCTTTTTGAGAAAAACAAAAAACAGACTGTGCAATAAATCGTTGATTGTGACGTCATTTTAGACCCCAAACAAATGAAAGTTTTTGTAATGTGGTAAATCGGAAGTTGGTTTCTGTTTGAGTAAAAAGCGATTGTCCTCTGTCAAGTAATGAAAATTTTTGAAAAAAATATTTTTGATAATAACGTCATGATGACGTCACGAACCCCTTATGACACTCACCACGGGGGTAGTGATCAATCATGCCAAGTTTGATGATTGTACCTCTAGCAGTTTCAGAGGAGTTAAAACAGACACACAGATAGAATTGCGCTTAATAGTATAGATGTAAATGCGGACTGGATTCAAAACTACGCCAATCTAGCCTACAATGGTCATGGGCTTACAAGTATAGAGCATAAAGCTAAAAATTCCCAATTGTTTTGCTGACCGACCCTTTATTTCTTTCGAGCATTCTTCGTACCATATATATACTATTTAATGAAATCTTTGCTAAAGCTACCACGTTATCAAGTAAAATGTTTACCCTTGATATCTGATTTCGCAGCCCCATCTGAAACACCTTTGTTAACAGTTTTGACAATCCTAGCTCAACGGTTGATACTTTTAATGCGGCTGTTTGATATACCGTAGTTGCCAAGGTACATGAATTAACGGAAAAGTATGTTGATATTACCTTGATTGGTATGTAAACTGCATAAAATGTTGGCGCCGATATGCTGTCATCACAGGAATTTTAGTTGGCTATTGCTTATCAATTAGTAGTAAAGTGTGCTATTCTCGTGTTTCCTGAACTATATTTTTGATAACACCAACTTAAACAAAAATTGTAATCTGCGAGACTTCGCTACCGGTACCCTTTTGAACAGAAGTTTTTTTTTTAGAGATCAAGTTCTGTTAGGTAACTTTTTTATTATTTGAAGCCCGAAACAAAGTGGTAAGTTTTTTTTTGAAGATCAAGTTTTTAAAATCACAAGCAACTCTATCTATAATTTTGACCCACAGTTTGGGGACCACAGTGTTATACCTTTGCTACATGCTAATCAGAGCGATATTGATTCACAGCCCCTTTAATTCAAATAACCTATTTAGCTGCTCAACAATCAAGCTGTAATAAAGGAAACCGTTGAGGCATAGATGGCTGTGATTACCTTTAGTCATGCTCTAAACCAGGGGCACTCAACTGGAGGACCGCTGTTCAAATCCGGACCTTTCGAACATTGAAAATAAACCTCAAGCCCCAGGATGAGTAACAGTAGGCGCAGCCACGGGTTGCAAAAAAGCCCATGCCCCTTTTACAAAACTTTAATGACTTGTTCTCAGTACAAATTATTTCCAAACAAAATAGCAAAAATTTTCAAAAGGACTAACAAACAACTTAATTAGCACAAAAAACAGGAAAATACCTATTTTTCAGTGCTAAAGGTCTGTTATTCATGCCTCTCTCGTTCACTAAATTTGCCTGTGCAGTTAAACTGATCAATAGAGGTAGAGCTCAAAGCCCAGACGATGTCCCAGCAGATACATTCTGAAGCACTGCGGCCCGAAATGTCTTACATGGCTTCAAAAATTCTACACAGCCGGCGTGACCTACCAAACAATGCCCACAATATGGCGACTGGCCACAATTTTCTCATTAACAAGACCTGGCAAAGAAGCAAAGACTGAAAAAGCTTTTAGCCCATATCGCTGCTGAGCGTTTCCTATAAGTTTTTAGAGCGATTTCTTTTCAGGCATCTAGAACCTGTTCTTGTTCCAAACTTCCTGACAAACAGGCTGGCTTCAGGCATAATCAGTGCACAACCGATCAACTGCTAAAACTAACCTATGACGTTATATGTTATATGTCCCATCGCACTTTGTGTATTGCAAACGCGTGACGTATTAAAACGTCCCACCGCACTCAAAGTTTTGGAGTGATTTCTTTTCAATTTCGTGAATTGTAGAATATTCTGAATACCATTGAAAAAATTTTACTGGGGTTGGTGTTGTATGTATTAGGATGAAGACTTTTCTTCTGGAGGTTGCCTTGCACCGAAGGTTCATTTTTCCCTTTATTTGGGATCACAATCCATTTTTTGGGGGGTATATTTGTAATGCAGCCACTTACATAGTTTCTGAAAATGATTTCAATATTAAATAAATATGTCAGTGAAAAAACAAAAATTGTTTCTCTCAGCAAAGCTTGTCCACTGCCTTTGGAATTTTCCTGCACTTCTGTATGTGAGAATACATTCATGGCATCGCATTGCAAAAGAACTAGGTTAAAAAAAATTATGGAATAATTCTGAAGCACTAATAATGTACTAAATTCAGCAAAATTGAAATCATATGAACTTTAAAATGCGGAAATTTTTTCTCTGAATCGGTAGAAATCCTTCCGGGAAGAAATTCCTCCCTAGTTGGGAACCACTTAACTAATTCAATAAAATGAATGGAATTATTTTGAAACATGAATATTGACCTAGGCCAGTGATCCCCAAACTTTTCAAGTAGCGACCCCACTATGAAAAATATTCTGGTCTGCGAGTACACACGACCCCAAACTACTTCAATTTTAATGCGCTAATCCCAGATTGACTGGCAATCTCAACGTGTTAGTCGCAAAGATTGATCCGAACTTTCAGAATGATTGAAACCACAGAAGAAAAAGCTATCTATATACATTAAAACCTACTCTATGATGTCATAATATGTCTCTTACGTTTAACTCAAATGCTTCGCCGCTGCAGACCATAACATGAAAATGTTTTTAAAAATTGCACTCTTTCTGCAAAACCAGTTTATTAACATTAGAAAAACCAAGTACGTCAATCGACGTTTTTTAGATTTCAAATGCTGATCAATTGGCGCAATAGCAATATTTTCTTTTCATTTTTGCTGACTTTTATTTTTTCCATGAAGTGCTTAACTCGACAGCCCCGAGTGCGACCTGTACGTCGCAAGCCTTCTTTGCTTATATACCGAGTGCACGCTCCACGTCACGCTGAGAGTGCGTCATAAAAACATGTTGCAATCGCTTTTTTTATCCGACCAATGAGGTTGACTTATATGTATATATTATGGGATACCGACGTCATTCAAAGATGTCTGCACCCATGTTCAATGCTTGAGTGTATTTTTTCTGTGTAAAATTGACAATAAAACGATCATTCTCTCAACCCTCAACTTCTGGTGAATCTGGTAAGAGGTCGCGCCTATTTTCTTTACAACAGGCTTTAGATCTTGTGTGTGATTCGGATGAAGATGAGCAGGATTTAGCTGATATTTACCCTGAAAGTGATCTAGAGTCAGTAGATTCTGATGTCAACTCTGAATCAAGCAATGAAGATGAAGGGCTTGATGTAGATCTAGATCTAAGTAGTCCTGTACCTAGACCTAGCACGGCCCAAGTTGGGCGTGGCACTGGTAGGAATAGATCTAGGCCTACAGCTGGTGGTGATGCAGATAATTCATCATGTGGGCCTTCTTCAACTCTTATGTGCTCTATCAAGAAAAAACCAAGCCAAAGAAACCCAGTTTCCTGAAATACGTCGACTCTCTGTGCCTTTCTCTTGTCGGTGACTACCGCTCAGCTCATGTAAAGAAGGCGAGACATGTGAATGTTGAACGACGACTCCAAAATGTCGGTCTTCACCACTTTGAGTTCCCAGCAGACACTTCCTCTGGTCACAATTGTGTGGTTTGCAACCAAAAGCACGAACGATTCAAGAGGAACCACCCAGATGTGGCATACAAGGACATTTCCACACCAAGATCAAAGAGCTGTATCAGATGCAGTCTATGCCAGGCCTATCTGTGCATCAAACGTGGGTCCACCTGTTGGACTGACTACCACACTAAAGTGGAATATTGGCGCTAAAGAAAGGTTGGACCTCTGTGTAATGTTTTTGTACTCATTGGTGTGATGTACGTTGTATATTTTTGTTATGAATGGCCTTTATATGTGGGGGGTTGAAAATTCTAAAATTTTGCTCAGGAGCTCAGGTGCAGGGTATTTTTAGGCCCAGGAGGTCAGGGTTCAAAGGGTTAATTCTCTTAATTTTAACGCTTTGAGCTGTTCAGCTGTAAAATAATCAGTAGTACTACCTAGAACAGGGGTCACCAACCGTGTGCCCGCGGGCACCATGTCGCCCATAAAGGCAATATGAGGTACCCACCAGCCTATTTCAAAATATTCTCAAAATTTTTTCAAAAGTCAATGGTGGCTTCAAAAAAAGGTAGCCTAGGGTTGCAAGACATCGGCCACCGAAGTAATGGCAACAGATAAGTAATGACATCGCCTGCCAACACAAAATAGATCGAACATCAAGTCTGGGATGTTGCAAACTTTAGGATAAGTGCGCCCCCACTTTAATCAATATCCAAAAAGTAGCCCGTGGTCCAAGAAAGGTTGGTGACCCCTGCCCTAGAAGGACCAATTACGTCAATTGACGCCAGATGCATTTCTTCATTAAAATTCAAGCAAACAAGAAACAATGCGAGGCAAAACTATCAGCTTTTGCAGTCAGTTACACCAAACGATTACCAAATAAAAAAAAAAACAATGATTGTTATCAGCAGCATCAAAAGACCGATTAAAAGTTTATTGATGTGGCCGATAGCTATTGTTGGGTGTTAATACCTTGCTTTGTTTTTTTCCAGCTTGAAGTTTTGTCCAACAACTGGTAATTATGTAGAAAACGTTTTTGACTCGGTAAAGCTAAAATCTATTTATTGCATTTTGATTCTCGTAGTACAAAGCTACAATGACCGTACAATGCAGTAGAAAACTTATGGCCAAAAATACAGACGAACAGAAGACTTGATTTTGTATTGATTGAGTGGGTTATACTAGCTTGGGTAGTCATGCCTTTTATGGCAAAAGTAGAGAGGATAACAAGACGTTACGTCATTGCCTCTTTCTTTGAAACTTGCTCAGAACAACTGCAGTCTGGTTGGTACAATTCGCCATAATCGAAAAGAAATTCTAAATATTCTGAAAACTAAGCGAAAGCTGCACGACGCCGTCATTTTAAAATCAAAAGAACATATTGATGTGACCATCACCTTCTATCAATGCAAAAAATCAAAATCAGTCAATATTTTGAGCACCTTACATCCAACCGTTTCTATTCCAGAAAAAAATGACCCAAAGAAAAAACCGGAGTCTGTTGTCTTCTACAACAAAACGAAGTTTGATGTAGATATTCTCGATCAAATGACGAGAATTTATTCGGTAAAGGCCGCAAGCAGACGATAGCTAATGCACGTTTTTGCATTATATTAGGCCTGCTCTTATAAACAGTTGAATTGTCTATAAAAACGTTTGCAAATTGAGCATCTCTGGCAGAAAATATATACAGAAGATTAGTGAAGAGCTAACTGGTAATGTTCCCAATAGCACTCAAACAGAAAATAGAGAAGCAAATGTTCAATTTCCACTCGCTAAATGTCGCAGAACCTGCTCGACCATTCAATGCAAAAACAGAATAACAGATATTTGCAACAATTGTGTCAAATCTGCAGACAGTGACACTGTTTCGACCTTTCAGGTCTCTTCAGTGCAGTTGGTGACCAATAAGAAGCTAGAGGCTTTTAATAAAGCATAGCTTAGACCGTCACACTTGTGGGAACAAATACTAAGTCCACTGCAGTGGATGGTCTGTCAACCTCTGCGAAGCCGTATCACTCGTGAATGAGTGGCGGTTGTCGCACCAACTGCACTGAAGAGACCTGATAGGTCGAAACAGTGTCACTGTCTGCAGTTTGCTAAGTGCATCGCTAGCCTCTTGCATTACTATAAATGTTTCAAATCTGTTTGCGGAAAATGTGCGAAAAACGATGTCGATTGTGCATGTCATAAAAACGTTTGTTGCTAGATTGTTAGTAATGTTTAATTGCCATTAAATGCGTTGTAATTCGTAAAAGCTTGGATATATAAGTACAAATAACTTTTGAAGTGGGCCAAACTAAGTAACTCTATTATGTGCCAATGTAAGTCTTTTTTTGCTCAATTGTGATTAACTGTTTATATTTTTGAAAATTTGCTCAATTTTGACGTTATCTGAAAAATCCAGAGAAGGACCATTACTCCTGTACCCACACATTTTATCCATTAGCGATTTGATGTGCAGTAAATGGCATTAAAACAGCTCTTAAATTGTTCAAAAAGTTATTTTCGCATTAATATTATTTTTAAAGACCTCAATATTGCATTATTCTACACAAACGTCAATTGACGTATTTGGTCCTTGTAGTGTTAAAAAACTGATTTGTGACATCATTTCTTAGCCGATTTTCAGACATTATTCAACAAATTAAAGATTATTTTAAGGAAATTTCCATAATGTATAATATGGACAACCAATGCTAGTTTTTATACTGAAAAAACTGAATTTAAGACTTGTGGTGCAACTTTCTACCCCTCCCAAAAATTGGTAAGCTGAGTAAACACAGGTAGCTATAATACAAAACATTATAATAAAATACTATCACTTACTTTTCTTTGAAAGCTTAGGAAATTTGCTTTCCAGCAATATATGACTCCAATTATGTAAAGCTAAAGATTAGTATATAATGGCTGATCAAAACTTGGTTGCCACACCTCATGTTTCATTTTTAGTTGAACAATTATTCTACTTCATTTAAAAAACTTGCAATTGTTAGACAAAGTTAGTTCTTTGGTAGAGTTTGACTACCTTCCCTCACAACCATGGCTCTTTTGCATTATCTGCCGACGTTTTCAAAAAGATCCATCAAAAACTAAAGTTTCCAAATGCTTACAAAATGTAGTTCTACCGATTAGAAACACCTAAAATTTTAGAGCCCGCATTTCATAAAATTGCGATTTCTAGAAAAACTAAGTTCTTTGGTATATTTCGGCTATTTTTTTTCGATGGCATGAATCCTTGGCATTATCAATCAAAATATTCAAAAAGATTCATCCAAAATTGAAGTCTACAAATTTTAATATATAGCCTAATCGCAGCAAAACACTTGGTGATTACCAAAGAAAAAGACGATGGGTAAAGACAGCTCTTTCTTGTCATTTGCAACACAATGTAAGTATCGAGCTACATATGATCTAAATGTTGAAACAATTTCCTTTGCAATTGGTGAGGCTGGCTTAGCCAGGTGATTTGATATTCTTAACTTTGACATTATTATTGGGGGCCCTTGCTATTGCTATAACTTAACTGTGGGTGATTTATTTCGGGTTAGTTTGCTATTTGCATGGCATCGTTAAGGCCTGGGCCAAGGAACATGCACACAGTCAAAAACGTTAATTCATATTAATTTGTCTACAGCAGTCATTCTCAACCGGTGGTTCGTGGACCACTAAGTGGCCAATGCAGCGTTTCAAGTAGTTGACAAGAGGTCCTTCCGTGAAAAAGGGAATATTTACCACAAAATGCTTGTCGCGTAAATAGAATTTTGATTCTACCTCAACTTTAATTTTTTTCATAAAATTGAGACAGCTTATAGTATCGTTCGAATGATTTGTTCTGGCTGCAACTCAACAACTAGGTGAAGATTGGCTTCTACTAAAAACTTAACTGCGATACTTAAACCACGCACTTCTCGATCAAGAAAAGAACAGATATGTTCACAAAATACTTTGAAACTTTAAATTCCTTTGCTTTTCAATCACAGAAACTAATGCACTTTAATATATCAATCACAAACCAACCAAAAGCTAAATCCACCAATTAACTGCTTGATTCTTGTCACGCTATATAATCCACAACAAATCACTACAGAATAATGCGCTTTCCGTCGCTTTCTACCTTCTGATACTACTACTACAACTACTACTCTCTGAATGCCCAAAAATCTCGACTCCTTATATGTCAATGGACCGGAATCCACAAAATTCAAGAACAATATCACATGACAAAAAAAACACCTACTACTAAATTACGTAATCGGCAATTAAAAATCTTCGAGAAAAAATTGTCAACTCGATCAGTCGAGAATATAAACACGTGATCAACCACTATGACGTAAGAAGAGGCGTGTGCGCTACAAATCTTAGTGCAAAGGAAAAAAGGTCTTTCACAAAAAAAAACAGCCGAAATATATAATCAAATTTGGACTCGAGACAACTCAGATTTACAAATAAAATAATAACGCAGAACAAAATCGAAAAATTACAGAAATTGCACATAGATAAACTATTCCTAGGAAGCAAATTTACTTATTTGTTACATGCTTATTCTACAGATTTACCTTGGTCTCTCTGCCATTTTTAACAATAGGCTACTTTTGATTTTGATTTTGATACAATGCTGTCACACAGTCAAGGCTAGCTGTTAATTATGCTATGGGTTTTTAAAATAGGCTGCCGCAGCAGTTGTTTATATCGTTAAAATGAAATCGCAGGTGATGACCTTTTTTTTGGAGATCACCATCATTTAGGGCTGATAATAATTGCAGATCGATGCGGTGTGCCGCGAAGCGTTTTCTAACAGCCTTAAATAGAGTTGAGAATCACTGGCATACAGTAACAAAAAAGTGGTAAGTAACGATCCTAATTTTTATTGGCTTAAAATGCATTGTTAGATCATAATCCGAAATGACATCACAAGGCTTTCCTTGTATTTAGTGAAAACAGCAGCAGGCAGCAAAATTATCCACTATAGTTTTGAGAGCGAACATAAATAGTAATACCAATTACTGATATTTGTAATTGCAAGGATATATAATACACTAATCTTTAATTAACAGTAGGGAGGCCTGGTTTAGGGGCAAAGTTAAATGTAATAAAATCCCAAATTTATGAAAACATCAAAATTAAACATAGAGAGCATTAATTTGTAACACTGGATTAAGAGGAAACTCCTTCGATTTCTTTATCATAGCTCTTTCTTAGAGCTCATTTCTTTATGTACTATTTAGATCGTATGTGCAATTCAAATCTTATGTGCAGAAAACACATAAACTTTTGGTATCTCTTCACACAAGAGCCTGATAGGTAAAGCCGTCTTGGCCGATTGAGCCAAGACTCTCAATCCCGACGTAAATAATGGGGGCTTTTCGGGTGACGCCGTTGTGTATACTATAATGCAGAAATTTTTTCTTATACGGATATGCTGTCTGTTAAGGTATTAATGTCGATACTCCACATCAAGGATGGGCAACCTACGGACCGCGGGCTGCATGCGGCCCCCGAGAGCATTTTGTGCGGTCCTCGAACACTTTGAAACTTCAGTAAATCTGAGTTACGATGATAAGAGAGAAAAGAATTGGCGTGTTCAAGAGCCAAAAACTTTACATGCCACGATGAAAAGAGCATTTGTTGGTCCGCACAGAAACATTTTCCGTCTAATTACAGGGTGATGACCCTTTTTTTTGGAGACCACCAAAGATCGAAATTGTTGCAAGATTTTAAGTACTACTCCTCGGCCAACTTTTAAATGGTCAATGCGGCCCTTCGGCTAAAAAGGTTGCCCACCCCTGCTCTACATCATTGCAATAAAATTCCAAGTTTGAGAACAAATCAACATAAAACCATAACCATAACAAATTGTAAAACTTAATATAGAGAGAACGATAGCCCAGCCAAATTAGGAACTTAATGCCACAAATATAAATAGGAATGGGGCAGCACCGCATCGAAAAATAGGCTTACCATTAAATAGTTTGTTTCAGTAATTGTGAAAGCAACCACCATTTCGCCGCCACAATCAGTTTTGATTATGTTTCAATCCCTGCTTCCTCACAAGTCTTAGCAATAATTTGTGGCAAGGTTCTTTGTAAGCATTGCCAGTCATGATCAAGAGAATACAATGATCACGATTTCGTGTGCGGAAATTGTGAAAGTGCATAAAATTCATTAACTTTTTGCTACTGCTCACACAAGAGCCAGATTGGTAAAGTCGACGCAGTCGGTTGAACCGAAATACTAAATCCCAACACTACTGATGGAGAGCCTCTGCTGGGCGACGCCAGCAAGTAATTAGATAAAGAAACTGCAATAATTACTTGGCCTACTATTCTTGTAAAACCCGCGTTTAACCCTCTGTCTACCATGGGGTCCAATGGACCCCAAAATGAAATTTGATCTTTCATTACTAAGAACACCTTGCAAACACTACCTCTATATTACCTGACTTTTCCTAAGTTTAGTTGATCTTCAACGAGGTAGAGTATCGCAATTCTGAGATAAACCAATATGGCATAAAAAATAAAAACAGCATCGTATACCATGGGGTCCATTGGACCCAAGGTAATAAGTAACCTGCATTGTTTAGTTTAAACTGGCTGAGCTTTTTTTGATACAGACATTTTGTTTTGAAACAACTAATTTGATGTTTGGTACCACAATAAAAAATTATTAGTTTGCAAAAATATTGTTTATAATCGCAAATGGCAATCAGGTTTAAAAACAAACCACTCAAAAGAGTGGCTAGCAGCTTAGAATATGATGAGATTCTAGAGCTTGTAGAAGAGAGTGAAGATGATGAAATATGGATAGAAGAAGATCAGATCAAATCGCCGGATGGCGACAGAGAAATCGATCATAAAAGTGTGGAAGAATTGTCTTGCTCTGATATCTCAGATATTGGTGAAGATCAAGATACTTCTACCATCTTTATATCCTGAAATAAGAAAGAAAATCGGTCAGCAACTCTCCATACAAATAATATTGGTCGAACTGCTTCTTGTAACATATATTACGAGAGACCAGGCCCTTCACGCTTTGAAAAATCGCAATGCGATTCAATGCCTGATTCATTCAGATTATTTTTTAGAGACAAGTTGCTGGAAAAAGTTTGTAACTGGACAAATGCTGAAGGATTACTTGTTTACAAATAACAAGTGGGTTGCTATAAATTAATCCGAATTTGACAAATTTTTGAGTGTAGTAATTCTTATCGGTGTTTATAAATCAAACAACGAAAATGTTGCTCAACTTTGGATTAAAGAGGACGGCAGAATTATTTTCAATAAACTCATGAGACGATATCGATATCAACAGATTCTACGAGTGCTTTGGTTTGATGATGGTAATTCACCAAGAAGAAACAGCTCTGAAGACAAATTCCAGCCTATCAGAGATGTCTTTGAGCAATGGGATTTGAATTTCCGTGATGCCTACACTCCAGGTCCCCATATGACTGTTGATGAACAATTGGTTGTTTCAGAGGAAGATGCAGTATATTTCTTCAAAACCTGGAAAGTATGGAATAAAAATTTGAGCAATATGCGAAGCCAACGCATCTTATTCATGGAAGATGCAAGTTTAGACCAGAAAAAATCCTGCAGTTGGAAGAGAAGTAAACTAGGGAGCAAAAGTTGTCAAAGATTTGTTCAAAGAAATTGAACATTCTGGTAGGAATATGACTTGCGATAATTTCTTTACTAGCATCCCGCTTGCTCGAGATCTGCTGAAAAGAAACTTACTCTGGTTGGAACTATTTGGAAGAACAAACCAGAATTGCCTCTGCAATTTACAGTTGCCAAAGGTCGTGACGTTACTTCTACAATTTTTAGAATTCAGAATGATCCTATGATCGCATCGTATTGTCCCCAAAAAGACTGTGTGGTTAATACACTTTTGACGATGCACTCACTTCCTGAAATAGCTTCGAATTCTGCAGAAAAGAAGCCTGAAGCAATCTTGTATTACAACAGCACCACAAGTGGAGTGGACATTTTGGATAGAATTTTGGACAATTCAAACGTACACCTGCAAGAGGATGACTAGAAGATGGCCAGTAGCATTATTTTACATGATCGACGTTAGCGCTATCAATGCTTACGTAGTGTGACAGCAATTGCATGATGAAAATAATCGAATTTTTAGCAAGAAAAGAAGGAGAAAGTTTTTGATTCGCTTGGAAAAAGAACTTGATGGAATGTCAAGTGCTCTGTCAATGCAAAAAAGGCGTGCAATTTAGCCTCAAAGCAATAGAAAAAAGACTGCTGCAACCGAAAATCCAGCAACAAACGCAAAGAAAGCCAGATGCTATCCTTGTGAAAGAAGCAAAGATCGAAAATACAGACAAGCATGCAGCGCCTGCAATAACAACATTTGTCAAAAACATTCGCAAGTTATTTGCATACAATGCAATCACCCATAGGCTAAAACTAATAGTGTCGGTAGTAAGCATTTGCAGTATTCTAAACACTCTGTAACTGTGTACATTGGTTTGCAGTATTGAAAAATTGTGCGTTTTGGCTTTTGTGTAACCAACCATTGTGCTGACTAAGTCGGCCTTGCTTTTGTCTGTTGATATTAGTTATTTGAACTCCTATGCTGATGCATTATTTTTACAAAAATGATAATTGGGAATAAGCAGTAATAAAACTTCATAAACATGCAAATCATTGCATAAACGCCGGGAAAAGGTGTATAAGGTAATTGCATTGCATCATCTAATCTTTTGACTGGCTGTGTAACTGAATATATATGATAAGGCCTAAATACCGCATTTTTTTTTTTTTTTATTGCGTTTGTTATTTGTTTTTGTGTTTAAATTGTTTGTTTTTTACAGTTTTTAATGTTAATTGGTTGATTTGTGAAAGATGTTTACGGCCAAATACTTTTTTGAAATCTGGGGTCCATTGGACCCCAATGGTACAATTTGCATGGAATTTTTTTGGTAGACAGAGGGTTAAACAGATATTACGTTTTATTATTAAAAAAGTTAAGGGTTAACTAAACTTTCACTTCTTGTTTTTAGACGAATGCCACAAAGTAAGCACATGCGAAATCAGCTTTTGCTGAAAGTGCAGGCAAATTGATTGAGATGAGTTGCTGTTTTGTTTCTGAAAACAAACTTTGATCTTGAACCGAAAAGTTTGCGAAGCACTGGTGCAGTTTGCAGATTAAATTTCTTACTTCTAATTCTTAAGAAGAATTGTAGATTTTATCGAATTGTCTAATTTTGAATTTGTGTTTATATGTAGGTATATAAATTAATTTAAGTGTAGTTTCTGTTCAAAGATGTTTAGATTCACTTTAGATCTAATTTTTTTGATGCTGATTTTCTGGTTTGCGAGTATTTTAAAACGTATAGGCTATAAGCTTTAACCCTCAGCAGGTAACCCGAATTTTGTCCTTCATTTGATACCATTGGGTCTAGTGAACCACCCTTGTTGATTTATTATTTAATACAAGAAAATGGAACAGTTATTCAAAAACTTCTATTTGTTCTTCAAATACAGTTGCATAAACAGTTAAAACATTACTTACATGAAGTGTCTATGTTTATTTGTTATGACATTTAGTCCATAGAGTAACACTATGCATGTTACAAGTGTGGTTTTTGCACATAGTACAAATAGTTTTAGCTTTTTTATCAGATGACCTACGACATAGTTTGATCTGCTTTTGGCAATCGTTGGTGCGTCTGGAGGTTGTAGCTCGTGGATTTCAGATGTGATGCCACAACTCTCAATTACTTGCCTGACTATTTGCAGGTTTGCTGAGCATGTGGGCTGATAAGAGACCTGGCAACGCTTTTTATGAAATAAACTCTTTTGTATAGTAATGCAAACTCTTTTGTCTTTTCTTGGTTTGAATATGCTAGTCTATTTGCTAGCAAAATTACATAAGCATTCACAATAGAAATGTCTAACATTCCACAAAAAAGTCTCATTGGCCAACAATTTGTTTCGCGTACTTTTGTAAAAAATGCAAATTTTTTGTCATGCCTGTCAATGCCTCCCTTTGTTTTATTTTGATATACGTATCGCTATTCCTTGCTTGTCTGTAATAGATTCTTTACTTTGATTAGAGTGCATACTAGATGGGAAAACAACTTTCGTATCTTTTTGGGAGTGACAAACAACAAGGTCAATGATTCTTTGCGTCAAATCGGTAATGCACTGTACTCTCCTGTGATTTTTCCAGAAAACTGAGTACAATACAAATTTTGTTCTTTTTCATTGTATCGATGCACCAAAGTAAGATTACGGCGTTTCAGATCTGTTGCTAATGTCATCAAAGTATAATAGTTATTTGTAGTGTTATTTCTGTTTGTATCTTCAATGCATTTTACCACACCATGCACTACTTGAGTGGGGACAGGGAGATCTAACTGAGCCTGTTTGTCAAAGGTCTATTTCCAATATAAGCTATAGACTTCACAGAGTAAGATATGTCGTTGTCTGCCAACACAAAAAGTTTGATACCATATTTGCTGGGCTTATTGCGAATGTATTGTTTGAATTCACACCTTCCTCTAAATGATAAAAATATTTTATCAACAGTACAGTCAGGGCCTGGGGTACATTTTGAATGACAAGCAGTTACAAACATTTCGAAAATCTCTCTAATCGGAGCCAATTTATCAATTTTCTTATGTTCTTCTCTACTTAAATTATCGTCAAATCTGAGACAATATGAAATGAAAGTTAATCGTTTTCTACTCATGGCAGCAATGCAAAAAGGTTTTCCTGTTCCTGCTTGAGCCTAGATACTTGAAAGTGACTTTATTGAACTTTTCGTTGTACCCAAAAAATAATAGCACGCCAATAAATGTTTGTAGTTTAGTGACTATTATATCATATGTGAATTCCAGCCTTTGTTGGAATTTTTTTCTTATCAGTTTCATCTTTTGATTTGTCCATTTTGTTATAATGGCAAACATTTCTTTATTGATAAAAAGATCAAAAGCTTCTTCAGACAAGTTGGGGGTGAAAGGCGGCATTTTTTGGCCCTGGCTTTCCAACCACAATATTTCTCTGCAATGTTCTTTGAACGTTGGCAGCTTTGGTGCTCTAATTTATATCCATCTTTTGCAATGTAATTAACTGGAGTTTCATCTGATGATTCGTTTTAACTGCACACTGATTCATCTACACTTTGCTTACTATAGTTTCCATCATTAGGTTAATAATCATCATGAGTTTCACATTTACTTAAAGAATCATCATTTCTAATATCAGATTCTGATAACTTTTTTTTCTAGACATTTTTAAAGATAGATATCAGATTTTAATAAACTTATATAAAGAACCTGAAACGAAAAAAAAACACAAAATCGATTTAACGAAATTTTGGACAAATATAGTACCATGGGGTCTTTTAGATCCCAAACCAAAACAAAATCAAAATAGCTTCATACACGAGGTTTAACCCTTTGAGCCCTGACGGGAATTCCAGTTCCCATCATATAATTCGGCCTATGCTTAACCCATTACCTCCCATAATTCATTCCGCTTGAATTTTCTCGTGAAATTTGAATACCCATAGTAAAAAAGTGTGAGAAACACAATGCAATTGTCAGAAATTCAATATTTATATAAATAAAAGAGTTATTAGGTGATCTCATATGAGATCACTGGTAGGATGTGGTAGCAATGACTATAGTACATCTCGAATATAATTTATGGTTTAGATCTTCAACACTACTTTTTCTAGACTCAAAAATGGGTGAATACAAAGATAGTTTTAAACATGAATCCTTTATTCAAAAAAAAATAAACACCATTTAACCCTTTGAACCCGACATTCCCACATTTAAAAGCTCTCCGACCCGAGATTCCCAGCCAAAAATTTTCAAAAAAAATCATTTTCTTTTTTTTTTCGTTTTGGGATTATGAATCGCCTGCAGCTCTCAAACCAACTTCAAAATCAGTGTAATAAACATTGAAATAGCCTTTGCAGGTGCAGATATGATCCTTATTGTACATTTTCATGTTTGGCCGGAAAACCGGCCTTTCGGGTTCAAAGGGTTAAATATAAAGCACTCATAAAATACTTTATTCAGAAATAAATGTTAGCTAAACAACAAAAAAAAATATGAGTAATGTTATGTTATATACTAAGTATGTCCTTTATCATAATTATAAGCGTACATGTGACATCACAGAATTAGTTATTGTTAATGATTTCATGGTAAAGCATTGTATTTATGGTAAGAAGAGAAACAGTTAACACATAGAGTGACTGTACATTTGGAACAGTATGTTCTCGGTCTGGCAGAGCATGGCTTGTTTTGGCATCGCCTTTGATCGCTTCGTCTCATTATAATGTGTCCTTTGCAATCAAATCGAACATCTTGAGGAACTTTTGAAGGTGCTGAACAGCTGGGCTTCCTACCAGGTTTTTGCTTGTTCGTTGGAATTTTCAGATATGATCGGCAAATAGCTCTTCTGAACGACAATAAATCCATTTTTGTCGCTGAATCTTCATCATCTTCACATATCAAGTTATAGATGATGTGTGCATTCACAACTGCCATGTCTAAAATTCGAATAAATATGGGCCAATACCACTTTTTCGCTCTGATAGTTGTTGCATATTTACTTATCCACCAGTCGTGTTTATCGACACCTCCCATGTATTGGCAGTAATTTTTAAATACGTGAGGTTGTGAAACGGCGTCCTTTGTTTTAGACTCCTTCAAATATCGTTTCACCTTTTGAAGAGGTTCGATTGTGTCATAATTAGTTCCAATAGTGACACACGTATTGTCAAGCCACCGTACAAATAGAATTTCTTCATTGGTATCGAATCTGAAGCAGGTTGTTCCTCTTTCCTTTTTTTTCATTTCCTTAGTTTCCATCAAAGGGCATTTCTTCAGCCTGTTTTCGCGGATAGTTCCAGTTGCCTGATAACCAAGATCGCGAAGATGAACTAATAACTCATATCCGGTAAATAGGTTGTCAAAGAAGACAGCATGAGACTGTGGTTCATCTACAACGTCTAGCATGGTCAATACGACTTTTGATCCAAGAAGTAAGTCTGCTCGATTATCATCAGATGAACTTTTGCCACAATAAAGATCAAAATTGTAGCAATAACCGGAAACGCCGCACAGTGCCCAAAATTTATAGCCAAATCTTATAGGCTTGCCCCTAATGAATTGCTTCAAAGCGTGATGGCCATAGTATTTTACGATCATCTCATCAACAGCCAAGTATTTTTCGAAAATTCCAAACTTCATGAATGACCTTTGTGCAGCAGTAATCAGGTTTCTCACTTTGAAACCTTTATCATTCTTATTATTTTCAGCTTCATTGTTGTCACAGAAATGCAGTATACTTTTTATATCTTGAAATTTTGATTTAGAGATGGCACTTTTCACTATTTGCAAGCCCAAATCTTCATCATTAGACCAGTATTGTGTTTGTGCGGGTAGCTTATGATAGCCAGATATCAGTAACACTCCAATGAATTGCTTTATGTCATCTGAGGTAAGTGAAGTCGAAGGCCTGTTTTTCCATTCAGTAGCATATCTGACACTTTCTTTTACAATGAGATCTACTATTTCATTAGAAAAAATTTCTTCAAATACTTGAAGTGGACTGTAGCCTTCTAATTTTTCTTTCATTTCCTGCAAGAGTTTTTCATGACCATTGCTGCGTGCATGAACTTTTGTGTATACTGGTGCTTTATTGCGCCATGTTGGCTCTGAATTACACAGCTTTCTTTTCTTTTTTGGTGGTTGGCTTTTTTCAGCTCTAACTTCCAACTGTTTTCCTTTTCCATCACCATCGATTATTTGTGCAGCAACGTGTAACTCTAGTGTTCCAGCTACGTCATCCACTTCAACATTTCCAGTACAGTCATCATCAATATCTTCATTGTCAGTTAGAGCATCAGTTTCTGGTGGGATGATAACTGCATCTGCTGTTTCTACATCATCTTCTTCTAAGACTTCTTCAAGCATTGCTGCAATCTCATCCAGAGATAATGATTCGAAGCGCCTTTTAGACATCTAAGGGAATAAAATAATTATAAATAAATTGTTGTTGAAACGTATACTATATAAGTGTTTAAAAAAATTTTGATCTTTTGATAAATTATAAACAAATAAAGTATCTTACCATATATAATATATTTATATTATTTATGTGTATATCACACTAATAACAAAGATTACCTTACTTAGAAGAAGCAGAGCTGATGTCTGTCAACAACCTGTTTCTTCAATTGAATGAAAGTGTACAAAAAAACTCACTGCTTATATAGGCATCAATTATAACACGTATCAACCTGTGGAAGCAACAGACTCAAAACATGTTGTGACTTGCGCGCTGGGCAATCACTTCTTCCTGCTGATCTCATATGAGATCAGTGACTTTTAATGCCTATTATTTTTAAAATATCACAACTACTACTGTTTTTATGCATTAAACTCTTTCATTATTACTACTTCTATATGTATTATATGATAATTTGTTCTAAGTGGAGTTTATTAAGATTATATATGCACTTAGATGTTTGGAGGTCTCAACAGAACATTTTCCACATATTCAAACGTGTATATAAATAATTTTAAACCAAATTTTGAAAAAATAGAGTGTGGATAAGAAGGAAATACATCTAATAAATATAGTAAGAATGTTATATATGTATATATAGACGGGATAACCATAAAAAAGTCGATTTTTTAAGTGATCTCATATGAGATCACCGGGAGGTAATGGGTTAAGCAATGTAAGCAAAAAATAGTCATTGAGCTCTGAAGGGAACCTTAATATTTAAAACTTTAGGCATATCATCAGTTGCAGTATAAAATATATTTGTCATTTCTTCGTAATTTTAACATGAAATTGTTGACCTTGGAGAATTTTGTTGAAAAAAATATCTCATTTTGTTTTTAATATTTCTTTTATTGCACCCTTTTCAATAACTTCTAGTTTTCAATATCTGCATAGCATGGCATACTAGTATACAGCCAAATAAAACTTTTCATCATTTTACTTTGCACTGCTTACAAAATAGAAGAAACAGGGACGGGAACTGGAATTCCCGCCAGGATTCTCGTACTCATTTTGGCCACAATTAATGAGATTTTCTGTGTACCTAAATCCCTACAACAATTTCAAATAAATGCATTTTTGCACTAACCTAGGTGAAAATTGGAAATTCAAAATTAGAAAATTAGAATAAAAGCAAGATTAGAATAGAAAGCAAGAAGTAGTCGACCAGATTATGAATATGCATGTTTTATCAAGCAAAGCACTAAGCAGACATGTCATCAGTAAGAGTAGACTAAGGTATCTGTGTGTAACATCTTTTTTCTATATTTCTTAATTTATCATAGGTTATACTGTTATATTGGTTTCAGAATTGTGGTAAATTGCTTCAGATATCTTAGTAAAATGAATTCTAAACGTACTTTTGATGCAAAGTCTTTATTAGAGATAATTGAAGATATTCCTTCTGATTTTGAAGGAGATACCGATGTAGATGATGATTTTGATGTTGATGCTGTGAGTGACCCTACATCTGCAGAAACCATACCAACACCAGATCCTTTGATATCTGCTGAAGAAGAACAGAATCCTCCTGATGTTGCTTCCAGTAGTACTTCTGCTGAAGGTTTGCAAGAACAGGAAGGGGAAGTAACAGCTGAGAGTAACAATGCCAGTTGCTTAGCTTTTCAAACTGGTGTAGTATCACCAGTTGTTGATTATATTAACAATTCTACACGACTGAGATGGAGAAAGAAGCAAGTTACCCCATCAAATGGAGTGTTTAGTTCTTCCACCATGAACAATCATTGTTTCAAAACACCTGTTGATGCGTTTCAGTTGTTTTTCAACAAGAGCATCATAGAGAATATCCATTTTGAAAGCAACTTGTATTGTACACAAAAAGGTAAAATTGGTAACATAACCAAGAAAGAGATTTAGTTGTTTTTGGCCATAAATATTGTTATGGCATATCACAAACTGCCTTCAATAAAACATTATTGGATGCAGTCTAATGATATGGGAGTGCAGTGCATTCAGCAGGCAATGACTAGAGATCGCTTTTTGTTTATTTTGGGCAAACTGCACCTGAATGATAATAATGGCAGAAGTCCTGACAATATGGATAAGCTATGGAAAATTAGGCCTCTAGTGGAAGGCTTGAACCAAGTTTTCAAAGAAAATAAATTGCCAATGGAACATCTTAGTATAGATGAATCAATGATTCGCTTCAAGGGGAGATGCTCTTTCAAACAATACAACCCCATGAAGCCAATAAAGAGGGAGTACAAACTTTGGTGTGTTGCTGACAATTGTGGATATGCGTATAAATTTGAAATATACATCGGCAAAAATGGAGATAGCACCAGCGATTCATTTAAAGATCTTGGCTTGGGAGGTCAGGTGGTTTGGCAACTTGCAGAGAGTTTGAAGGGAAAATGGCACAGGTTGTTTTTTGACAATTACTTTTCATCAGTTCCACTTATGGAATTACTACAAGTAAATCACATCTTTGCTTGTGCTACCATTAGACCAACAAGGAAAGATGTTCCTGTCATGGCAGCAGACAATAGCTTGAAAAGAGGTGATTTTGATTATCGATCCACTCCTGATGGCATATCAGTTTACAAGTGGCGTGATAATCGTCCTGTGCATTTTATTTTAAACTATCACAATCCTACTGTTACTACAGTAAAGAGGAAGCAGAAAGATGGCTCTAAGCTTGTAGTGGCATGCCCTGAAGTAGTGAAACACTACAATGAAAACATGGGGGGTGTTGATAAGCATGATATGCTTCGCCAAATGTACGGTGTCAACCGTAAAAGCATGAAATGGTGGCATCGAATCTTTTTTGGTTTGCTTGATATGACCATTGTTAATGCATATGCGTTATATTGTGATGCAAAAGATAAGCCAGTTTCACTGTTGATGTTTAGAAGAGAGCTGGCTCAGGGACTGTTCACACTGGGAAAAACACGAAGATCCATGGGTGCTCCAAAGTGTCGAAAGCTGGCCTATAGTGTTCCTGATTCTGTTCGCTTGAGCAGCACAGGGGTGCATTGGCCTGAGTTTACCGATAAAAAAAGCAGATTTCCATATGCAGCCACTGCGGTGTACACCTTTGCTGCAATAAATCAAAAAATTACTTTGTAAAATACCACATGTGAATTTTTTCTTGTGTTAAAAGTTTCTTTCAGACAATCCAAACAATTGTGTTTCTTCATGTTTTAGGTAGAGAGTGAAAGGTTTTTATCCGATTTCACAAGTAACCAGCTGTGTGTGTGTTTTTTTTATCTTCTTCAGTGTTTTTTGTGCTGTGTGATAGTTGCATGGAAATATTGTTTACATGGAATTAGACTGTGCCTTGCCACATATCGCCATATCTATGTAGCATGTCTTTTGTATGTATGACAAAACCTCTCCCTTTATTTGATAAAACATGCAGAATGCTCATTTTTAGTGATAAAAATATATGTTTATTACATAATCAATAAGAGTATATTGAAGAAATGTAAGACTTTGTATGGCGAATAATTCCAATTTTTAACACCTAGAGCCCTGACGGGAACTAGAATTCCCGACCCCTAAAATGACCCCAAAATTAATCTGATGCACTTTATGACAATAGATATGTTTATTGATGCCTTTTTGACCAAAAATACGCAAAACTTTAAAAAATTTATTGTACTTTAGGTAAGTCAGGGTTGAAAGGGTTAAAATCATGACATATTCTGCCAGCATTTCCTTCGAAGTGTCATCATAAAATACATGCAAGTCTTATAACATTGAGTAATCTACATGAAAATTATGTAAAAATGTCCTTAGGATCCATTGGATGTCGTGGTGCCTGCTCAGGGTTAAGCAAACTTTCATTACCTGCGTGAAAGCTTTGTACATTTGAAATGCATTTACACACATCCATGATAAGCTGGCCAGTGTGAAATAGTGGAGAAAGAACGTCATTGCGTCACAAGCTGCTTTATTTTCTGCTCGATCAACACCGACAAGGAAGAAGAAATATAATGCAACTAAGTTGATGCATATATTTACCAAATTCAGTGTAGTTGGCTTTGTACGCAGTTTTCTAAAAAATGAAAAAGTATTGATATTTTATCGTACGGTTGCGTGCATTTCATGCAAAAAAATTGAACAAAACTGGTACTTGATTATGTATGCCAAGTAGGAGTAAATTTTAACGTAGCCAAAGCCAAATACACCTTACCAGATTGGATCACGAAAGAAAAATATAAATTTGTTATTCATCGCATCGTTAAAAAAGATAAAACAGAGATTTTATTTTTGGTCAATTGATGTTTTGTGATGAGTGAGAACATTTTTTTCCAAAAATTCAACGATTCTTGACGATTTACGCACTCAATGTCTACGAGTTGAATTTGCATTCGCAGGTCACACCAAAATTTTTCTATGACATTCTACGGTTCCAACGTTTTGGTGAAGAGAGTAACATGTTGCTCACCTTTAAATCGTATGCAATTCGGGCAATAATCATTCTCAGTAACGAGTAGAATAGTTAGAGATATAAAAAATAATGCACTATAGACAATATCAAATTTACCGGGAGCATAGTGACATTCCATCGTTTTGAGGCTTTGCAAATAAGCGTCTACTACCTCTTGATCCCCCCCCTCCCCTCCCCCCCCCCCGATAAAAAAGATATCGATTTAAATGTAGTGAACGGCTCCATACACAATTTAATTGCTGCGAAAAAGTCATTAACTGCAAATGCGACGCTGCCCTCTTCCTTTTCTTCATTCACAAATCTTCGGTACGCCAGTAACAATGAATAATTTTACTTATGTAATTGTTGTTGCATAAAATTACTTGTAAAACAGGTAGATGATAATTGTAGCGACAAGACAAATAATTGATAAAATGCATCCTGCATAGCTCAAATTTTGAAGGGCTACAATGGATGGAACTGTAACACTAGTCTGAAATAAGTAAAAGCATTAAATTAGATAAATTTATATGTTGGTTAAACATCTTTCCCATTTGACTGTTAGAGGACAGTGATGATCAGATTTGTTGGATAGGCTTCTATAGAACACTGAGTTTTACTTCAAGTAATGATGGAGAGAACGCGGTTAAAACTGTCCAAATATTTTACTACGTTCATTATTAGTAAAAATTCAATCTGTGATCAAAAGTTAGCAAATATCAAAAACAGAACTTCATAGAGCGGGACTACAGTAAATATTACTAACATAAAAAGCTCCAGAGATTTTCGTCTCTTTACGAGAAACTCGTCAGCGCAGATCAACAATAATCAGAAAATAAATTGTATTTATAGCGGCACAGAAAGATTGATCTGATAAATTGAATCGTTTTAACACTGCATCTTTCAAAAAACACCTGCAGAAGCGACTTCGCTTCATGTGAGTAACCGAGTTTCACATTTAAATAAGTCTTGCAGCGTTTGATATTAGCAACTTTTTTTTAGCTATTATTGTTGTTGCTGTTACTTGACTCTTTCCGGGAGATGAGGGCTTGGGAGAAAACCATGGAGCCCAGAATCCAAGCAATTTCCTAGGACCTGAATCAGAGGCTGTAGAGAGACAGAGAATCGCGAAAGAGCGAGCGGTGCAAAGAGTCCGTAGCTGGACAGTGCAAAATGAGATGAGAGGTATTCTGGGTCGCATGACCACTGGCGCTGCATGAAAGATTCTCGATTCTGTCGATTCCAGAGGGATAAGAGTTAAACAGAAAGCAGTATACGTTACAACAAAGACGAGAGAGATCACAGCGAGCGTGACAAAAAAGCACAAGTTCCTCAGTAAAAATTTAAAGGATTTGTGTGTAAAAAAATTTAGATAAGGTGGTACACCTCAGAAAGTGGATTAGAAAAGAGAAGAGTGGATACGAGAAGTTAGAGGAGAGAACCTACAAGAGATTGCTGAGGGTAAAAGCACTGCAACCCGCCTGATCAACTAACTCATCAGCCGCATATTACCCCAAGAGAAATGAATTGTCTGCTTCAATTAGGTTGTTTTCAGCTTTAAAACGGGACTTTTTTGATAATATGAAGTTTTGCTATATTAGCATTGTTTGTCTGCAGGCTTCGCAGCAATTGCGCTAGAATTTGATGGCTTATACAGAAAATTGGTTGGTAGAGAAGAGATGGTTCTCAATTCTTGCGAATAGTTGTTTACTCGTGATACCAATGCTTAACGTGTCCCTTGTCACAAGCACATGTGTTCTGGTAGAAAGCAGTTAAATGAAAAAAGTGTATAAGAAGTAATTAAGATTGAAATACGACATAACTTTAAAAGTAGGGGTGTTTTAAAAACGTAGCATCTTTGTTCTGGAAACGAGGTTTTATCGTGTTAGTTCTTACTCATCAAATATTACACTCTTAAAAACTGAAATCAATTTTATTTTGGCTTTGTTTAACCAAAGCGGAGAGCCAACCGAAAGCGAAGCCAAAATCCTTTATAATAAGTGTTGTTGACTGGCTTCATATACTTGCCTAATAATAACAATAATTCAATTTTTTCCCAACGACTCCCCAAAAAATGTATCCGACTTAAATCCTTACCTATACGACTTAATCCTTACTGATTTAAATCCTTTCATATATTGGCACCCCTTCCACTAAGTTGGATAAACATATTGCTCGATTGCTTCAAGAAAGAATTGGTACAGACATAAAAAATTGCCTGCCCAGCTCTTGAATTCATGTGGTATTTCAATCTTAATTATCTTTTATATCCTTTTTTTCATTTGAATGTTTTCTACCAAAGTACATGTGCTTATGACAAGAGACACGTCATGCATCGGTATCAGGAGTAAACAACTATTCATAAGAATTGAGAACCAGCTTTCCTCTAAGAACCAATTTTCTATATGGGCCATCAAACTCTATCGCAATTGGTGCAATGCCTGCAGAGAAACAATGCCAACATAGCAAAACTTTATGTTATCAAAAAAGTCCCGTTTCAACACCGAAAAAATTTAATAAATGCGTTGCTAATAACAAACGCCGTAAGCCTTCTTTAAATCTAAAACTTGGTTACTCACACCAAGCGAAGTTGCTTTTGCAGGCGTTTTTTTAAGAGATGCAGTGTCAAAACGATTTAATTTATCAGACCGATCTTTCTGTGCCGCCAATAATACAATTTACTTTCAGATTATTGTTGGTCTGTGCTGATGAGTTTCCCATGGAGAGACGAAAAGTTTCAGATTTTTTTATGCAAGTTATATTTACTGTAGTCAGGTTAAATGAGACGAGGAGACGAAAAGCTTCGGAGTTTTTTATGTTAGTTATATTCACTGTAGTCCCTGCTTTTTAAAATTTGTTTTATTTACCAATAGTTATAAGAAAAATTCGGTACCTTTTTCCAATCTGCTAATCAAAAAATACAAAATAATATTGATGGTTACTACATTTACAAAACTTTGTTGATGTAGTAACTTTCTTTTTGCTGCATGCGTACAAAATTTAGATAGACTTAAAGTACTCACAAACAACACAGAATAACTGGAAAGAGTGGAGCAGTTGTATGATGCCTCATTTCCAATCTTCTGGCGACAGTTACCAGCCAGGTTCCATTGTGACTTGTTTAAATTCCAATAGGCTATTTCTGCTTTGTTGAGGTGACGCTAAACCAACATTTTGTTGTGGCTAAAAATTGTTTGTTTTTAAATTTGGGGCTTTGTCCACTCTCTAGTTAATTTCGTGCATTAATCAAGTTTTATTGATTGGTGCTTTTAGTTAAAAGCACAACTGTAGGAACTGAAATGTTCTTTCTCGCTGACCTTGACTTGACCTGGTCTTTAAAAATATAAAAGGTATTCACTTGCAACTAAGAAATGAATATACCAACTGTCCAACTCCCATAACGTTTAGCGTAATCTCCCAACAACTGCTCAAGTTTTGAAAAAGAAACAGAGATCATTTCATTAATGCAGTAATCAAATTTCTATCAATAAGTTTGCATATTTATTTTAATTTAGCCAGCTTTCCTTCTCAACACCTTAATCATGCACTACTTTAAATATTTAAGACAAAAATACCTTGAAAGAATCATTCGTCGCTGTTAAAGCATTTGGAAATTTCACATCAGAAAATTGTATAGATACGGATATATTTTTCACAGAACTATCTAATGCTGAAATTGTCACCACCTGTTTCCACAACAATGACTATTAGTAAAGAGAGTTTGAAAAAATATTTAAACTTTAGCTTTGGTCCTTTTCAAAATAACTTTTGCCATGACTCATTCGTTGAAGTAAACAATCAAATCAAGTGTGATTGACAGCTTGCAAAAATTTTATTTTTGTTGCACAAAATCCTCATCTTTAACCCGTAGAATCCAAATGGCCAACTTTCCGGCCTAACTATATCGTATATACCCAAAAGACCAGTATTCCGACCAGCCGCGTGCTCTTGCTTTCAACTGGCAACCATAGCAACACAGTTACCATAGCAGCATTGCAACAAGTATCATACAAGATACGTGACTAGTAGTGTATAGTGCTGTATTACAATACATTACGTAGTGATAATTCAGGGTGGCCTATGTACGACCCTTTGATAACTCAGGGGACAAAAGGTTAAATATTTCACAAATATTTGTAAACTTATTCATCAAAAATGTTTTTTCTAAAGTGTTTTATGTCACACCTGAGAAGTATTTTGAGTTGGATCCGGAGATAATCGTGCATCCACAATAGTTGCTTGAAGTATTGGACTTTGAGTCTTGCTTGTTTTGGCTATTTGAGCAATTGATGCGGACGGAAAAGTCACATTTGTAGTGGACGCACTTCTGCCATATTTCAAGTCAAAAGTAAAATCTTGAAAATTGTCAAAGTCGCTGCTATTTTCTGTGCTAGCAACAGGTCTTATTCGAACTGCCTAAAAATAAAATTTTATTGATATCACATAGATTAGCTGATTTGCTCTCGCTAAACTTTGATTTGACTTTGTTATACAGAATAAAACTAAAAAATTACAATGCCTAAACGTTTTGTCGCCTCACTTCGCATGAGCGGAACTCAAAATTTAACAAAACATAAAACAATATTTGATACGCAATTGTAGGCCAAACTTAGATTTCAAAAAATAACAAATTTTCTGTCTACCATGCAACAATGAATGGAATTGAACTATATGAAAATAGCTCTTTCCTCGCTTACATTTCACACTTAAAAAACGAACCGCTCAAAATGGTTTGACACTCACAGAATACAAGCTACAACAAAGCATTGAAAAATGCCCTTTATACCATTTTAACCACGATGAATTTATTTGAGAAAGCACTTTGAAATTTCAGGCCCCTAAACATTAATACGGACACATCAGCCACAATAGAAAAGAAAAATTTTACATTTAAAATAAATTAGTTGCATAAACTTATGATTATTGAAAAACGTACTGAAAATTTAGTAAGGCTTAAACAACCAATTTAAGGGCGTCGGAAGAAAGTTTTTCGGAGTTCAAAACAATACAGCCTGCTGTAGTTTGCTTTTCGTTTTATTTAGTTACTTTCCATATACGCACATATAGCATATGATATTTTAATCTTTTGATTCCAAGGAGAAAGCGGACATGAACCACATTGCACGCTTTCTGCCAATACTCTTGAACCAACTGAAATTTTAATATATAAAGAGCAATTCTTTCTGTCTATCTGTGTGTCTGTCTGTTTTAACTCCTCTAAAATTGCTACAGGTAGAAGCATTAAACTTTGCACCATTGATCACCACCCCGTGGTGAGTGTCATAAGGGTATTTATGACGCCATGTTGACGTCATAACCAAAAATAATTTTTTTAGAATTTGCAATACTTGACAGAGGACAACCGCTTTTTGCTCAAACGAAAACCAGTTTCCGACTTACCACATTTCAAAAACTTTTATTTGTTTGGGTCTAAAATGACGTTACAAACAAAGACTCATTGAACAATCTGTTTTTGTTCTTTCTCAAAAAGTACTCATTGCAGAAACGCGATTAAACGTTTTTTCAGAAGATATTAATAAAGTTGTTTGGACAAAAACAATTCTACAGCAATTATTGCTTATTTCACAATGCAAGAAGCACTTCTTTATTGAACCCTTTTTAGGATCATAAGATTCTAATTCATGAAATTTGAGACAATTCCTTCATTGCTTGGAAATAACAAAAGTACAATGAATTTTAGAAAAATGGTTGTTACATCATAATGATACAACAACTAAAATCTTGTAACGTATGTGTTACATTATCCTTCAATGGGTTAAGAACTTTAAGTCATATAAGAATTTTTGCTTTTTATTGCGCTTGCGCGTTTAAAACTAGCTGTATGATGTTATAATATGTTCCGTACGATTAACACAAATTTTTGGCTACCGCAGATCATAATATCAAGGTGTTTTTAAAAATTGCAACCTTTTTGCAAAATCAGTTTATTAAAAAATTGATTTGTGACCTCATTTCTCAACCGATTTTCAAACTTTTTTCAACAAAGTAACAATTATTTCAATGTAATTCCGATAGCGTATGATATGGACAATTGACATTAGTTTTTATACTGAAAAAACTGAACTTTAAGACCTGTGGTGTAACTTTTTACCCCTCCCAAAAGTTGTAAGCTTAGTAAAAACAGGTAACTTTAATGGAACAACGTTATAGTAAGGTACTAACAACTACCGTCTTTTAAAAGCTTAGGATATTTGCTTTTCAGCAATATATGACTCCAATTACGTAGGGTTAAGGATTAGTTTATAACGTGTAATCAAAAATTGATTGCCATACACCATGTTTCATTTTTAGATGTACAATTATCATACTTGACCTAACAAACTTGTAATTATTAAACCAAAGTTAGTTGTTTGGTACATTTTGACTACTTTTCCTCACAAGCATGGTTCTTTTGCATTATTTGTTGACGTTTTCAAAAACATTTATTAACAACTGAAGTCTGTGAATGTATATGAAATGTAGTCTATCGGTTAAAAAAACGCAAAATTTTGTTGCCTACATTTCACAAAATTGCAATTCCTAGAAACACTAAGTCCTTTAGTACATCTTGGCTCTTCTTTCTCGATAGCATGGATCTTTGGCATTATCCATCAAAACATTCAAAAAGATTCATCTCAAAATGAAGTCTACAAACTTTAATATGTAGCATACTCCAAGCAAAACACTTGGTGATTACCCAAGAAAAAGACGAGAGAGTAAAGATGGTCCTTTCTTATTCTTTACAACCAAATGTAGGGGTCGAGCAACATATGATCTAAATGTTGAAATAATTTTCTTTGCAATTGGACGAGGCTGGCACAGCAGCCAGCTGATTAGATGTTCTTAACCTCGACATTATTAATTGGGGGCCCACGCTACTGCTACAACTCAACTGTGAGTGCTTCATTTCAAATTAGTTTGCTCTTCGCATGGCTGCGCCTATGCCAGGACGAAGGAACATGCACGCAGTCAGAGGCGTTACTTCATATTAATTTGCCTAGAATAACGAAAAAGTGGTAAGTAGCGATTCTAATAATAATGGCTCATAACGCATTGTGAGGTCATAATGTCATATGCATCGCGATGCTTGCCACTACAAAGTGATAACAGCAGTAGGCAACAAACTTATTCATATCATTTTGATAGCAAACATAAGTGGTAAAGCCCATGCCTGATATTTGTAATTGCAAGAATATCGATACAAAACACTAATCTTCGTTTAGAAGTAGGGAGGTCTGGATTAGGGGCAAAGTTAAATGTAACAAAGTCCCAAAGTTAAGAAAAGATCAAAATTAAACAATAATAGCATCAATGTGTAACACTGGATTAAGAGGAAATGTTTTTGTTGGAAAAGAGCATAATAGGCACCTATTGCAATAAGTTAAATGACTTAAAGAAAAGCCATAATCCCTTTTCATGCTATGGCCGAATTAAAGCAAATAGCGCAGGCAAAATCCTAATGTCACAAACATTAATCCAAACAAAGGAATGTTACCAAATCATTTTGTGGTTGCTCTTGTAAATGTTTGCACTGTTAAGCTGGCGCAGCTGCATTAATTGATACCTTTTAAATTGGAACGGGCGATAATGTGCCCTGCCGGAGTAAAATCGCACCATACTTAGAAGAAAAATGTTTTTTATTTTGCTTGGTAATAGCTTTATAGAGCTACCGGAATCAAACCAGAAAATTTGGGAAAAGCAAGAACTTATTTAACATCTATGAGCATAGCTAAGCAAGGAAAAACGAATATGAATCATAATGCGTTGCCTGCAGGGACTTGAAAAACTTTGAGGCGAAATTAAAATTAAGAACGATACTGTGTTAAATCGCACCACATGAAAGATATTATTGGTAGTTTGTTTTTTGATAACTTTATAGAGCTACCGGGATCAAACCAAGCATTTGAGGAAAAGCAAGAACTCTTTTAACCACCCCAGGTCACTTCAAACAGGGAGAAAAGAACAGCTACATACCGCGTAGCCAGCAACTGTGTGAAATTGCACCACACGAAAGAATTTTTTTTTATTTTGCTTTAGAATAGCTTAGTATCAGAAATGTGATCCCTACTTCCAAACTACGGAAAACGCAAGGTTTCCTTGGGTTCGTGTCAGCAATGAACAGAGCTCATAGACCTAAGCCATAGCCAGGATTTTAAAACGATACCAATGTGTTCATAAAGATATTGAATGAAGTTTTGTTCATTTACTGAATATCTCATTTTTAGACTTTATGTTAGAATTTGAAGGTGGCTATTCCCTAATTCATTTGTTGTATTTGTTAAATTTTGTGAATTTATAGCCGATTACACTACTTGCGTTACAACAAAAAGACATTAACTTGATCCATGAATTTGAAAGCCAATTTCTTTAGGGGCCATACTATCTTGACAGGCGGCTATAGCCTTAACCCACCCTCTTTGACCGACCTGACAAAAACAAATTTATGAAATGGTGATACCCCATCGTTCCCAACATTCAAATTTTCTGCAGAAGTGGCCCCGTTCCAATGTCGTCGGCTTTCCCATTCTACAATCTGAAGTCGGCAAGTTTCTAGTTCAAAGTGTTATGTTGCATGCAGAATAGCACAGTGGAAACTTTGTTTGCTATTAAGCTTATGCTTTGATGTTGTACATGACGTTGGCCGACTGCAATGATATTCACAGTATATTTTGTTACTTGTATCAGACATCTTTCATTGCAAAGATTAGTGCGCTTTAGATTTTCAAATTTTTCTTTCATCTTATATTCGATTGGTTGAATAAGTTTTCACCATTTTTCTTCATCATTTCGTATGATATTGCTACTGTTCACATATTATTGTGTCTATATGGGGTCAATACATTAAAAATATTATAGCAGTCTGTTTTGTTATTTTATTTCAAAAAGCATAGTCTTCCATTTTTAAACTATTCTAAATTCTGACCTGTATGTTGATGTCAGAAGTTTTCACGTTGATCTTTTTTGTTGAATTCTTTAGTATAGATACGGACTGAGCAAATTCATTGAGAGTTGTGAAAAGCTTGGCTTTTGTTTTTGTTGAGGTTGTGGTGCTAAAATATGAAAACAGTCCGTAACATGAAATACACTTGCAGTGCAAAGATGTACCTAGCAATCAATCAATCAATCAAATAAATCAATAAATATAATGGCTGTTGTTTACAATCACTAAAGCAAGTTCTCTTTTCAATCAAGTCAATTTTCAGGCAGAAAACTTGAGCGGCGTGGTCTTTTGTAAGAATTCTGAATACAAAGAGTAAGTTTTATAATACTGATGCCATAGGTCAATAAAAAATCAATTTTTTTGCCGTTAGGTCAATCTTTTTTAGAGTAATGACAATTTTTTACGATTAACACTGTTAGTTAAAACGTGTCATTTGTATTGGTAAAAAAAAACTGATAACTGTGATAAAACCTACTTATCATTTCGTTTTAGCTTGCAATGTTTCAAATTTTGTACCGTTGTACAGATTGCTGCTTTTTGCCACAATTAAACGACAGTGATGCAATAATCAATGTCAGAAAAACCTATTGTATATGCGACTGGGTTGCAATCGACTAGTTGCGACAGTTAGGAGATACAACACGTTACATCTTTTGGTAAAAACCTTCGCAGTGTAGCGAAAAGGCATTTACCATGCTAGTTTGGACTGTCATTTTATTATATGAGATTAATCCAAAAAAGAATGAATAGCTTCTTAATGTAGGCGCAGTGTGCAAGCGCAAAAAACAGACTGTGTTGTACTATCCTGCACTGGAATTAACTGTCACAAGGGTGACATATTTATTTAGATTTTGCTTTAGTGTGTGATTTAGGTTTTTAAATGTGGCAAAAGTAAGATGCTACGAGAAAATCTAAAACCTAATTCATACTTCAAGACTTTCCTGAAAAATTTATGAAAATCTCAACAACAAATTATATAGCCATTTTGCAGGTGTGCGGTTTCTTGCAAAAACGTTTTCTTGTTGAAAGTAATCGAAATACGTCCAAACACCAAAAAGCATTAGGCAATAGATCTCGATTATTAACACCATACACTTTGCAAACGTTTTTGAGGAACAGTATCGCCGATTTTTTAAAAAAGTAACCCCGGCATTTTTGTCTGCTGATATTTTTTTGTACAAGCTCAAAATAGGCATATCAAAAATCTATTTCACCACTTTGGCCACAGTTTGCTATCTGAAGTTAATTTTAGACAAACAGTGCTGCAACTAAGCACAGATGAGTTACAGCGGATAAGAAATGCTGCATATCACAAACAAATACTTCTGGTTGTTGAGGAGAGCACTCTATCTGGCATACAATAATTAAAGATCTTAGTTGAAAGCCTACTAGTTATTTGTACGTTAGTTACTTGTACGACTCTCAACTTCTACCATGTGTGCCAAACAACAAAACCATTGCAGAAAGTAGGGTATTCATTCTCGAAGCTTTTCGTCTGACACTTTTCAAGAGAATCCGTCAGAAATTGAATGAAATTCTCCAGAAGCATATTTCTCAGGACCGAAGCACATTGGCCCGCTCTTGCAAGCCAATCAGAAGCTTTAAAACTGAAACTTCCTTTTCTGCCATAGGACAACATCTTTTACAGAACCCTACATGCGCACACGAATATAATGACAACAAATTTTCCATTCTTGCCCGTGGCCGTACTTCTTTTCACCTTTCCACCCTTGAAGCCACGTACATTGAAACATCAAAACCAAATTTATGCAAACAAAAGGAATTCGTTTATGGTCTAAAAATCACACATTAGTTTCCGCTTCTTCTATTGGTCGCTTCTTTTACCAATCACGATAGAACTTTTTTCTTTTTCGTTAACTGTGTCTCTATATAAGTGACTCACTTCACCTTTTCACTCTATTTCTAACGGATTCTCTTGAAAAGAGTCAGACGAAAAGCTTCGAGAATGAATACTCTACTTTCTGCAATTTTCAAATTCTGTACCACAAATCAACTCAACAAAAGCATTGTTCAAGCAGTTGACGATGCTATTAGATCAAGAAAAATTCTTTCTGACTGATGCTGTATACAATGTGGTTGCTGCTGGTACAATACTAAACTCTGTATCTTAAGTGGTTTCATGTGACATGTGTAGCACATTTATTGCACGATTGTGCTATGGAAGTCAAATCTTACTCTGAAAATGTTAATAAGCTAATTGCAACATCCAAATCAGCAACAGTTAAAAACAACACCAGACAAGCCAAATTCGCTGCTATTAGTTGCCCGTTTCAGCCTGTTGTTACAAGATTGGGAAGCTGGTTGATTGCTGCTTTACATTATGCAAAAAATTTACCAGAAGTGAAAGTGATTACGGAAAGTTTTGAAGAACCTTGTATTTTAGTGTCTCCGGCAAAGTTGGTCTGCAAATCATTGGTTTAGCTACTCAGTTTCTCAAAATCAAAAACCAATATGAATGTCTAGTTAGGCTTATTGAAACGATGGAAAATGCCAGATACATCATCAAAGAAGCGGTGCAAGCAATTAAAGAAGGGGTTTTGGAGAAGACACCAGCAGAATTATCCGTTGCATTCATGACCAAATGAAAAATAATGACATTTCTAAACAATAACATGGAAAGACCAACGATTTCACAAGCGGTATAGAGTTTTCTGCAACATTTTCAAACCACAACTACTTTTGCTGAAAGAAGTTTTTCCATAGATGGAAAACTGTTAGCCAAGGTTGGAAACGTTAAGATCAAATAAGCGAAAGAGTACATGATTTTAGATTTCAATTGTTTCTCGCGGTGATTGGAGAGTTGGCTGCTTATGTAAAGAGCGTATATTGCAAGTTTTGTTGTTGGCTGCTTATGCAAAGAGTTTATATTGCAAGTTTTGTTGAGAATTTATGTGTTTTCATTAATTAAATGTTAGTTTAAACATAAAAACCCAAGAAATATTGATTTTTGCAGTCAAAATTTTGTTAGGTCAATAAAGTCAATTCTTCTAGATTTGTAGCCAAATTTTTATTACTTTTTAATTCATGAAAACTGCCCTAATTATCACTAATAACAATAGTCTAAACAACTATCAAATAAAAACTTACAACCTATGAGCTCACGTACAATTTTGTTTTGCTTTAGCTTCTATGTATAAAGTTTGATAGGTTGTGTGATTGACCACATATATCCTATTTATTGTATCAGTATATAATTCGCAAAGATGGTGAAAATTTTTCCACAAAGTAGACACTTTAAAGAAAGGTCAACTTAATATGTTCTATCGACCATGTTGGCTCTGTCTGGTTCTTGTTATTACGTAGAAATGAATGATATTTTGTGTACTTTAACTTGTCCTTCAAAGCTAATGTTGCAATACTTTACCTCCAATGAAGCTTTAACGCTCTAAGGTCTAACTAAGTGATCAAAAAATCACTTACAGATTTTTGATAAAATAAAATTGATAAAATCCAAACTTTGCTTTTTTTTGTAACTATATCTGTGACCTTAAGACAGCTTAACTTTGTACCATCTATTTTTATACTAAAGACTGCCAAATCCTAATAGAAACGATAAATAAATTGCGCGCCTGACTATAGTTATCTATCAACTACACAGTACATTTGTGAACAGAAACATAAATTGTGTTGTTTCCGCTAAAATTACGGCTTATTTAAAGCGAAAGAGAAATAACGCAGTAAAACCTAAGTACCAAAAAAATGGAATCGCTAATTGCGATTCAAATAAGGCTCGAAGCATTGTAGAAATTTTTATCGGAAGCAGCTTTTTAAGTCTCCGACATGCTTTCGACCGTATTTCTGTGCTCAGTATTTTTTGAAAACTGGAGAAAATACTCGTTATGATGTCGTCTTTCCCTTTAAAACGAAAAGAAATTTTTTTGCAAGATTGCTGGTAGAATGTTGGCACTGGTTAGAATCCTAAGTAGCTTTTCTTTTTTTATCAAAAGATATAAATTTCAGAAATTTTTTTATTATGGCGTTGTCTTGACATTACCATCCCCCCATGACATTCATCAAAAGGCAGTAATCAATTTTGCCAAGTTTCATGTTTTAACGCTATGTGATTTGTAAGAGTTTGTAAGCACGTACAACCAAATAAATAAATACTGCATAGAATAAATCAGTAATTTTCCAAATTTTAAGCAAATGGACTTTCTTGTTTGAATATACGGAGAACTCTTGTCAACTTGTCTATCATTTCTAGGGAGTATTTTGCGGTAGGGTCCCTAAAAGTTAATTTATAACTCAAATATTTAAGGTGGTTGCAGACCTCTTCAAAATCCTAAGGGGTCCGCGGAACCTGCTTAAAATCCACTTGTATATATGAATGGCAGGTTCCTGGCTCTTTTCTTGCAGTTTGTTGCCTATTTTCCAGGAGTATTGATCAGCTTACTGTTGCAATACAAAACGTTTAAATTTTCTTTTCATATTCAGAAGAAGCTCTTTTCTGGCCGTGTGCTGCCTATTCTACAGAATTATTGATCAGCATATTGTTGCAAATACAAAACGTTTAAATTTTCTCTTCATATTGAGGTGTAGGCTGTAGTCTAATTGTAAAAAATTCCACCTCCAAATTGAAGAACGTATAATGCAACGCGATTGAATCAAAATAAAAAGTTCACTCCCACAGTTTTTATGTTTCATGTTATATTTACAAACTTGCAGCACACCTCATGAGTGCAAGTGAACACACACTACAACACACGTTATGTCACATAATGTTCTCAATATCTCAATTTTTTGATATTGCTTTTCTTCTTGGCTAAATTAGGAGCCAAGCAAAACTTACCGATGTTTAGCTACTTACAAGTGAAAAAAGAGAAGATACAGTTCGCTTACTTTTTTTTTTCTTTGTCCAATGAGCTTGCTACGATTGCTAGATTTGCTATCGTATTTGTTACGCTTACCAATTCCCTTTCAGTTATCTTTGAAAATATCACAATTAGAATTATACGTAGTCGGTTGATTTGACAGTAGAGAGCTCAGTGATTGAATCAGAGCAATAAAATAAACTTTATTCAAGTTAAAAACGCCTCTACAGTCTTATGCCGGTGTTGTGTTTTAGAACTACCTCCTGACGAGCCGCCTTAGGTAAAACAGACAATTAGAATTATATTGATAGTCGATTTGACAGTAGAAAATTCAATCAGAACAATTTAAAATTAAATGAGTGTTGTAAAAAATCGATGTATCTTCCGCATTTCTTTTTTTATCATATTTTCAAAAACCTCGGTCGTATTTTTTTCTACACGGATTTTGTTCTCAAATTAAATCTGATTTTCTTTCTTCTCTATGACATCATTTTGACAAGACATCAAATGTTCGCGAGATTTTTCATTAAAATTTTTCTTTCTAATGGCTTTTTAAACCTCTCTTCTAGAATATCATAAAGGTATCAAAAGATGCGGATTAGTCTTTTTCATATTTATATTTTGAAAAATGTTTTGATCTATTTGCAAAGGAAGGCAAGATCTTTTAAATTTGGTTGCCATTTTAATTATCTAAAAAGCTTCAAACTTTTAATATAAAACTTGGTAGCACTTGGCGTTAGAGCAAGATGGCGCCAAAGAAATATGCTCATATATCAAGACAGCTTAAAAAATTGTTCATCAAAACGTCCAAAGCAAACGTTTTTAGAAATAGGGTAAAAAATAAAACATTCTATTACATATGTTATTTCCAGCACTCACTAAAAACCTTAAAGCTAAATTTTTAAAGTTTGAAACAAAAGCTAATAAAAATTTGATTTCAATTAAATTTCTCTATAACAAGTATTTGATCAAAAACTGCCACAAGCTTACTGAAATTAAAAACAAAATCATTTGATTAGGCTACAGCAATGTATCTTTAGCTGTCTTACTGTTTTATTTGGATCCGTGTTAATAGTTGACAGTAGTTCAGTTGCTACTTCAATGTCTTTTTCAGTTAATAGTTCTGGTTGTGATGTCAGGATTTCAAGACCGGGAAGTCTTTTAGTAATTGGGGCGTTGCTAAGATTTAATAAAGTAATCCCACATTCAAGTTCTTGCAAACTTGATTGCTTAAAAATTGGTTTTTCTTCTCCATCAAAACCATTTGGTAAACATCTAATGGTTGCCAATGGTTTATCTACAAAATTTATAAAACTTTAAAACCAAGGGTTTAGAGAAAACTTTTCAAATTATTGCGCAATGCTTTTTAGCCAGCATTATGTAAATTATTATATTTAAAATACATATCATTAATTACATATATTATGTAAAGCACTAACGAAATCAGCTTTTAGTTACCTCGTACATGCTTCTACACATAGTTTAACAGAAGTAGCACCTCCAAAACGTTGACTTAATCAGTTCTTTTAATAATAACCATACTCGTGTATCATTAAAAAAACTGATTAAGTACTGCTTCTGTTAAACTATGTGTACTCTTTCCCTTCATAACATTTTTTAAAAATTGTGTTACTATGATGTAGCCAATGAACGTATACCAAAATTTTACGAAAAATATAATATACTGCAGTTGAAACACTATAAAGTTTTTGGCGCTATTCAACTGGAGCTGTTTTCGTAACATATTTCAATCGTAACTGAGTAAACTTTGTTAAGCTTCATACTTCAATTTTTACGTTACTCCTTGTTACAGAGTAACGGCCATCAGGTTTTTAAATGTAGTTTTTTAGGTCTTTAATATGAATCTACAAGGTAATCGAACCAAGATTTATCAACTTCAAAGATTTAGTTAACAGAAGTTTATGCAACATTAGTAATAGAAGAAACTTATTGCAACGTACTTGTACTTTTGCATAACTCTTTTGAAGATGCCAGACCATTAACTACTGTTTTATGGAATGAGTAGACGCGGTTGTTGTAACGGAGAGTTTCATCTGAACAGAAAGGAATGTCTGAAAAATGGAATCTTTGTCATAATAAATTTTCTATTCCGTTATTTGATGTCATGAAGTAAAGTCGAAACTTCCGACGTTAAGCACTTTTCCTATATAGGTTGTGTCTTCGTGTCTCTAGATTAGAATGTGATTTAACTTTTAACAAAAAATTAATTCCAAGCACACTACAGCAAATTGAAAGCAGTTTTGATAAACACCGCATCTATCACATAGGTCAGCAAAACACCGCTTTTTTTAGATTACATCAATCGAATTGTTGATTCTATTGATTAATATCAGAAGCGCGGAGTTTAAATCTGAAAGAAATTTATCTCTATCACATCAAGCTTTTTTGCTACAAGTCATTTTTAGGCTATAGATGCATATGTAGACGCAAGATGCAGAAGTTTGTAATAGGTTGATTATTAGTAATTTTTCTGTAATTTTATAGGTTGATAATTAGTTGAAACTTGTAGTAAGATAGAAATGTTTTGTCTAAAGTTCTAAGCATAAAAATAAGTACAGTATCTCCCCGCTATTGGCGGGGGTTACGTTTCTTTTTCTCCCGCAAATCCCGAAATCCGCAAATTTTTGATGCAGTTTTAAAAGTTTATGTATGATATTATATTTGCTAAAATATGCTTCCCTAACACATTCTAAAGGCGGTCCTACTCATTATTACAGTAATAATATACTAAAATATAGTAATGATAAATTAAAAACAGTAATAATGTATTACAATACTGTACATACATAGTAATGATAAATTTTTTAAATGAGCATTTTTCTGCTGAAAAATGGCCGAAGAAATTTACGAAATTGCCAAAATTATAAAAAAATTTTAATAGCAAAATCCTAAAGTATGCGGGGCCGTGAACGGTTAACCGCAAGTGGGTAAAGGTATTCTTTATTACATTTCCTTATAACCAAAATTCAGTAGTTACAAACACGAAATTTCATTTAGGCAATCAATGATTTGTGTAACTGCACCCTTTTGTGTTTGCTTTGGAATCAATATAAATCCTGATTTATATCCGGATTAAAATAAATCCTGATTTAAATAAATAGCCTTAGCTGTATCAGTTTTACGTTTCATCAAGTACAGATACAGAAGCTTTACAGTTTATTGGAAAAAGTAAGATAAGTATGATAGTCTATGTTTACAATTACTGTAAATATTCCTCAGTACGCATGAGACAACTAACTGACTGATGTTAAAACATTCGTTACTCACTGCGATAACTCTAAACTTCCAAGTTGGTTTATGACATAACAAAAATTTGATTTATACAAAAAATGCTTTGTATTGCCCAAAAAGTATTATAATAACCTAATGTTAATTACTTGGAGACAAAAAATTTTTTACATTTGAATTTTTTTAATTTTTAATTGTTCCAATTCAGCTACAGTGCTTTCTAACATTCAGCGAATATTTGGTTGACCATCGCTATTTGTTTGTTTTCAATAAAACCACGATATCACTATTTATAACGCTGCGCTCTTTGAAAATATCTAACAGTGTTAATGCGTCTTCAAAAATGCTGTGCTGTATCATAAAAACAACGTCAATGACCTTATGACAGGATACCGTAAAGCGACTTAAGGTTTCCGAAACTACAGTGTTCTTGTGACGAAACAAACACAAAAGTATCGTGGAAATAAACAGCATTAAATAAATTTGCAAACTTACTTTTGGGCACTCGTTCAGGTATTGGATGTTGATTCTTTGCAGTTACTGTGGTAATAATTTCGAATTTTAATGTTAATACAGTTGCACTTTCTCTATCTCCTAAATTTATATATCAGTAATGGTAGTTTGTTTTAATTTTGTTTCAAGCTTATATTCTCCCTTCTGCAGTAAGGATTGTTTTTGAAGTTTTGGAAAATTTCAAGTGCTACTTATTATTAAGCTATACAACTGATCGAGTTATAAGATTATATAGCCTAACTCTTCTACACAACATGAAAGAGATTGAGTTATAAGGTTATATAGCCTAACTCATCTTCACAACATGAGAGAGATCGAGTCATAAGGTTATATTGCCTAACTTATTTGCGCAACATGAAAGAGATCGAGTTATAAGGATATATAGCCTAACTCATCTACACAACAAACAAATCAGCAATCATTGAACTCGCTACTGAAGTTTCATGAAAAATGCAGCGATTGACTGAACTCAACATAGAGCAGTTAGACTTTGTTTGGATGGCAAATTTCAGAAAAATAGCCATGTGCTCCCTCCTGTATACTTAACCCTTTCCGGTCCTATTTTTGGGAGCCTTAGGTTTTAGCCAGGTCAAACTATTTTTTTTAATAATTTAATTTTAAAAAGCGTTTTGGCATGCATAAAAAATCGATGCTTGAAAAAAAAAAGGTTTTATTTACTTGATTTACATCTGGTAGTCCTTTTTGGCGAATTAGTAAAGCTCATGACGCTTGAAAAGCAAACAGATGTCAGGAGTAGCTAAGAAGTTCAGAGACTTTTAAAATAAACCTTGTCGCCTGAGAGGCGACATAGGACCTATAGGGGAAAAAACCAATGTCGCCTCAGAGGCGACATAGGACCGGAAAGGGTTAATATCACCAGCTATCTTATAAAAATCTTTTGAGTTAAAATGCTTCTTTCAGTGACTACTGCACTCAACAATTCTTTCAGTCACCACTGTATTTTTCATTGCACGTGCAAGTAAAAGTTCTGTTATTCATTTATGTCGCATGTACACTGCATGTGAGCATGTTATTTGCACATTCGTCAACGTCTGTTGTCACTGGCATAGCTTTGATCAAGCCGCCATTGTACGATAGAAATTGTTCCCAACCGGAGTTTAAATCTCCATTAAAAACCATTGGTAAATGTCAAAAAAAGCATCAAGGAGTTAAAGTGCTGCGTTGCTCCTGCAAAATAACTGGTTTCAAAGCGCATGTGGTAGTAGCAAAATCGCACTCCAAATTAGCGCGACCAAAAATGCAAAGGCGAGAACAGTGTGGAAAAATCAATCTACATTGGAACATTTACCAATCAAATTTTTCCGAAAAATCTGCTCTTCGTGTGCAACAAAGTAAAATAATACAGGTGACCCTAAGTAGTGAGAGTTTATATTGAAACAAAAATTTTTCTAGTAATGCAGGAGGCTAGCGATGCACTTAGCAAAACTGCAGACAGTCACACTGTTTCGACCTATCAGGTATCTTTAGTTCAGTTGGTGACCGACAAGAAGCTAGAAGCTTGTAATAAAGCATAGCTTAGACCGCAACATTTGCGGGATCTATACTAGATCCACTTGGTGGAGGGTCTGTCAGTACTCTGCAAAGCTGTATCACTTGTGAATAGTATAGACCCCGCCAAGTGGATCTTACCAAGTGGATCTAGTATAAATCCCGCAAGTGTTGCGGTCTAAGCTATGCTTTATTACAAGCCTCTAGCTTCTTGTCGGTCACCAACTGAACTAAAGAAACCTGATAGGTCGAAACAGTGTGACTGTCTGCAGTTTTGCTAAGTGCATCGCTAGCCTCCTGCATTACTATACATGTAATACCTTGTGACCACTACGCTGTGACAGCACTATTGTTCTAGCAGTTGCTAGACTTACAGCACCTGCGACAACCGCCACTCATTCACGAGTGATACGGCTTCGCAGAGTACTGACAGAGCTTCCTCCAAGTAGATTTAGTTTAGATCCCGCCAAGTGTGGCGGTCTAAGCTATGCTTTATTACAAGCTTCTAGCTTCTTGTCGGTCACCAACTCCACTGAAGAGACCTGAAACCTTTTCTGTCTATCAACAAAACCTTCATGGGAGTTTCAAAATAACGTGCAAGATCTAAATATATCTGCACCAATCAACGACCTCTTCAACGTAGTGGTGCGGTCCCCGATCCCGTTTCGATTGGGTCGAAATGGCTGTTGGCCTTCCCGGGGGTCACAGTTACTCAGAGCACTCACCTCACACAAACCATTTTTCGCCATGCTGCGCCCTGAACGACCGCAGAAGGGCAGCACACAGCTTCTTTAAAATTGATCACCTGTCTTCTCCCTTCTCCTGCCTTTCCCATGCCCTTTTTCGTCTCCTCATTCTTCTCCTCTCTTGATGAACTGCAACGTTCATCCCAACTCTGGCCCCGTCTTTCCCTGTGCAGTGTGCGCTGGAAATGTGATCAGGCGGCGTGGGTCAGTGTAATGCTGCATCTGCTCTAAATGGGTCTACTTAAGATGCTCAATACTCTCCTTCTCTAAATTTGGAACTTTGGAAGCTATCACTCCTAGAGCTGCCACCCCTGATGCGTATCTGTATAGACAACACTGCGATTTCATACTCGGACTCCTTCAGCTTGTATACCTCCACCGTTCAATCTGGTCCTCTCTGCTAATGCAGCACTTCCGCTCCACCCTCGCCTTCAAACTGGTTGTTCCCCTTCCGCCAACTTTATATCTTCTTCCTCTGAAGCCTCATCTCTGCCTCATGATCCTGGATGTCTCTCTACACCTCCTATTCTTCTTTCCCCCACTGACTCCCTCAGGGTTTTTCAATAGAATGGTCAAAGGCAGTCTCCGAGCCAGGAGCACTAAACTTCTACACTATCTTTCATCTCATCTCGTTGACCTTATTTGTATCCAGGAATGTAACCTTAACTCATCTTCTTCTTTCCGGATCCCTGGATTCTTTGCTCTGCAATCTGATTGCTCTCATTCCTGGTCTAGCATTCTTTCTCCTGATACCGTGCACACTAGCGGCGGGTCATCATTTTCAACCGGCAGGGCTCATCCTTTTCTGAACTTTTTATCTCCTATCTTTCTTCGCTTTACCCCTACTGTAATTATGTAGGGATCAACATCTCTCCAAACAATTTCTCCTCGCTCTCATTCCTTAATATGCCCTCCTACTTGCTCTTCTCCGACGGATAGCAGAACCAACTCCTTTCATCCCTCTATCCTTCCCTCCTCCAGAAATTCCTTCACTCTGAGAGATTTCAAATGCCATCAAAACCTCTGGAACTCAATAGGTACTTCTGATCCCGGTGGGGAGGACTTGGTTGTTTCTACTGGCCTCCTCCTCCTCAATGACCCTGACATATCTACTCTTCTCCATCGCTCCTCTGGCAGTCGCTCATCCCCTGGCATCTTCTTTGCTTACTCCTCTCTCGCCCTATCTTACTCCTGGAAAGAGTTTCTAAACCTGGGTTTTGATCACCTACCAATTCTTCTACCTGTTCCTCTTTCTCAAGTCTTTTGCCCCAACGAACGTCTCCTTTCCTTCAATTTTCAGAAAGCTCGCCGGGATGACTTTGTCTTTTGCTTTGACTCTCACTGTTCTTGAGCAAAGGAATACTCGTCTCTTTCCTCTGCTGCTGCTATTTTACTTCTCTGACACTAAATATGACCAAATCTTCCATTCGTTTCGGCCGCATCAAACACCATCCTAAAGCCTGGTAGTCTGCTGAAGTGGACGAAGCGGTTAGTAAAAGACGTAAGGCTTTCGCTGCCGCTCACAGAAGTGATGAAGATTGCCAGTCTTACATCTCCGCCTCCCAACGAGCTTCTTCTGTCATCGCCAAGGTCAAAGCTCAGACATTTCAGGCGACTTGCTCTTTTCTCCCGCTTAAATCTAACCCTAATCTGTGTTCCCTTTTCTGCGTTCTGTCGCTGGCTATTTTTCCTCCTTTCCAAACTAAGACGCCTTTCTGAAGCGCCTGCGGACACTCGTCCCAGGACACCTCTCATCACATTCTGAACTGTCCACCTAAGGGCTCTCTGCGCCGCTTGCTCTTTGGCGACTCTCTGTCACTTTATGGCCTCTGGCTCAGGCTATGTGGAGTTGCCCAGCTTCTGGGCTTCTTGGTCTTGCACCATTCCTTCATCCCACGGAAGGGGTCTAGTAACCACAAGACCAACAGTTCTACATATCAAAATAAAAATACTCAAAGCTCTAGAGAAGGACGGGATCAGAAATAGTGTTGGATCGAAAATAGCGCAGTAGTGCGCTATTCTCCAAGCATATCCCGCTACGTCATTGAACAAGAGAACCGAACTGATGGGAAAATGCCGCCACACCAACAACTTTAAATTAAAAAATTTTTCCTCGTACCAACACTATTTTTGATCCCGTCCTTCTCTAGAGCTTTGAATTTGGCGATCAACCTTCGCCAAAAGTCTTATCACTTAGTACTACCGGCGGCTTAATTAATATCTTTCCTAACTTCTGAGACGAGTTGCATTAGTTGCTGAATTTTCAAATGTATTGCACTTATTGGTTAGTTTTTACATTTTTATGCCGGTTTTTGTAGAGTTTTTATAGCGTTTTATAGTGTTTTATATGTATTTTGCAGACGTACCACCGGATGAGCCACTAGGCGAAACAGACTGTTGTGGTTTTAATGTTTTTAATGTCTATTCTGTAGCTCTTCAAATATAAATATGTATATATATATTTATAGAGAGAGAGAGATAGAGAGAGAAAGAAAGAGAGAAAAAAATATATAAATTAAGTATTTGCAAAACCTTTTTCTAAAAAACGGCTATGTCGGTGGCATAGCAAGGTGTGTGCGGTACGTGCAGAGTGACCACTTAAAAATGTTGACCATTTTTGACTAAAATAGACAAAACTTAACCTATGTCTGAACACAGGACTCTAACATCGATATTCATCATTTGATTGACTGGAAACGAGTCGGCATTTTTGCTTTCGTGCAGGTCGGCCAAAACTCACGCTATACCACTGGGCTATATCAGTGGGTTTTTGATCAATTTTTTTAAGAAATTTAATGATACGGATCAATTAGTTACACAGAAACTAAAAACAGATTTTTTCGTTCAATTGAAGTACCTATTACCGCAAATTATTTACTTATCAATTTGCCAATGGTATTATTTTTCTCATTAGAAAGTAATTTATTTTATGTCGGCTTGTCATATTACACCAGCGTTGAAACCGAAAAATATCTTCAATCGAAGTGTTCTGCTTCTGTGCTTTGTGATCTAATGTGGCTTACAAATTTTAATGTCTGTGTGCTGCAAACTGTTCATACATCGGTATGACCTCACGCCACTTAACTACCAGAATACATGAGCATCTGCACTCCAGCCACTATGGATCAGCCATCACAGAACATCCAAGTGTATGTGATGACTGTAAAAAACATAGCATCATACAGTATATTTATTTAATATTATTAGAGAGTGCAACACAGAACGTGAGAGTAAAAGAAGTGGCCCTTGGCAAATCAAAAATTAATCCACCACTCAACGTCCGACTCTTTGCCAATGGTTCTTCATTTCTGCAAAATGTATTTTAGCGTTTGGTAATGATTGTATTACTTGCTGTTGTCTCAACGTATAGGACTTGGACCATAATGTTTTTACGATTCGATCATGTTAGATACTATTTTATAACGTCACCTGCATTTGTTATTTCGTCAGCAACAGTATTATTTTATTATATAGAGTCTAATTATGTGATGTTAATGTTTCATTAATATTTTTATTTACATGCTCATTTTTAATTTTGATATGTAGAGCTAGCACGTTATTTTGAAACTCCCATGAAGGTTTTGTTGAAAAACAGAAAACGTTCCGTTTTAACATAAATTCTCACTACTTAGGGTCTACTGATTTTTGCTACTTAACCAATTGTTTATTGGTCTAGTCGAAAAAAACTGCGTGATTGCCGTGAGCTTCTCGGTAGCTGTGCAAAACAGATCATTGGTCTAGACCGAGTCTAGGCCAAATGATGCATGGATACCTTTTGGTTAAATAAAGCTACTTTTCTCATTTTTATGTTGAGTATATTGTCAGATTTTTAGCGGGAAGTCTTGAGTTTAACCTGAGCAATTCACTCCATCTCCGCTGTATCCTTCATTGCAGACGCACGCAAAACTTCCATTAGTGTTTGTACATGTTGCATTCACATCGCAGTTGTCAATGTCACTCACACATTCGTTGATATCTATTGAAAACTTTAATTAAGTTAGATTGAAATAATAATAATCGCTAAATGTCGGTCACATTTATTCGAGTAAGGAATTCTCGAAAAAAATGCTTTCTTAGTTTATTATATGATATCATTAATAAAACAATATAACTATGACATTCAATCATAAAGACGGTGCTTTTTCTACCTTGTCCGCTCGAAGTTTAATATTTACCATTAAAAATCCAAGAAGTAATAAATATTGTCCAAGCTGTCAATATTTTAAAAAACGTTCAAAAGCAACTACTTTGACAATGTAACCTGTCTGTGTCCGTTGCTGCAATGTGATTTTGTTGGTTATGGAATTGTCAAGAACAAGAGTAAAGAAATAAAATGTTGTTCTAGTCTATAACATAGCTTGCAGAATAAACTGCTAACACCTTGACGAGCTAATTTAGTGGGTAAAGTGCAGTTATAAAAATAATCACTTTGATTGAGTTTCGTTATCCAAATCATTTTGATAGTTTAAAGTTTTTTTTCATTTTTCTGTTGCCGTAGCGTACGTTTACAGCATCTCACAGGGTGAACAAAAACAAAACCAATAATCTTTTATTAAATCTAACAAAGATCAAACAAATTTTATGAAACTTATTGAAATTAAATTTCAATATGAGTACATTCATTTTCCAATGTTTCAAGTTATTTTGGTCTCTTTGCATAATAAACACATTCTTGCCAAAATATGCGCTAAATAGGCTCCACGGCATAAGAGGTAAACTTAAGCATGTCGCAAATATATATCAGGACAATTTATCCCTCTGCAGATCCAGTGATGCAAAAAACGTTTGAGTACTTTGACGTACTTCTCCGTATTTGCAACTGTTTTGCAAGATGTTTTTGTCCTAGAACCATTACAGGCCGACGATGACATTTTCAGAAATGGCTTCCCATCCCCTTCACTTTCCTGAATGTAACGGTCTCTTAACCCCTTTAGACATTTTGTCCAATATATTTGACATTTTAAAATACAATAAATACCCCTTCATGTCAGATGGAGTTAACACATCTTTCGGTGTGGCTGTATCCCAATAAACTTTATTTTTGCTGTTAATATGTCCTGGCAACAAAGCGTGCGCTTCGTCAGGATACTAAACATATTCCAAGGAACTTGAATTGTCATCTACTCTTTTACAAAATCATCACACATGATTACTCTTTTTTCTATATCTACATTTGTAGATTTTAGTTTTATTTGAATTTTGTAAGGATGCCAATGAAGATCTGATGTAAGAACACTCCTGAAAGACTCTCAACAGATTTCCAGTTTTTGAATGCATTATCGAAATAATCTCTTTGGGTTCCGCCTTCTGAATTCCGTAGAGCACCAATGTTTGTTTCTCTGCTAGCAGCCACCCTCCAATCAAAATAAGTGTCCCATAGACGTTTGGAATTAAAATTTTGAACTTTTAAACTCAATCAAAAATTCTGCTTCTTGATGAAACATAACAACAGTAAATTTTTTTTCAAAAATGGCTTGTGATAAAGTGTATGGTTTAATGGCAAAATAGACCTCATTCAAAATTCCTTTTTCTTGTTTGACCAAGACGCGTTGTTCTAATATTGAGTGCTCGAAGTTGACATACGGTATATACTTTAAAACAAAAAAATTGAAATTAAGTTTTTTATAAATATTTATGCGTTTTGTTTTTTGGAGTAGCCTGAACGTATATGCTAGGCTTAAGCTATTAGTACCAATACTTAGTAGGCCTAAATTACTGTTTATTACCAGTGCGCTAAAATCTTGTCGTTTTAGGAAATACTGTACTTCTACATAGGTTTATTTCAAATTGTTTCATCAACAATTATGCCTCCGTGAATTAAACCATATTTAACTTATCAAATAAGTTGATATACAGCGAATAGGGAAGTCTTGAGTGCTTTTTCAGTCTCTATCTACAAGAGTGACTGTTAGAATAATGCTTTCTGCGTTCCAACTTAATAACCTATGAAAAAAAAGACGGTAGGGGCATCATTAAAACAAGCTCACTGTTGCAGAACACTGTAAATTACCCTTCCTGCATTTTAATGACAGATGGATGAAGATTTCGCTACTTAAAAATTCGCTTGGTAGAGTTCAATGGCAACCTTCTATGCTCTATCCTTCTGACTAAGGACGTACACTCGAGTTGTTACAATTACTGGCCCACTCTTTAACAACACCAACTACTGATGTACTGTATATATTTGTCGCACACCAATAATTATTGATAACCAACATTACTTTTTCCCAAGCAGCGAATAGTCTCCCACTCGTACACGTGCCCTGGTCTTTGCTTTCTAGCTCTTCGCTCTTTCCACTTGTCTCTTCTGTTGTTCTTTCTCCAATTCTTCTCTTTGTTTTTGGGTACATAACCCGCTAGTTTACGAATATACCTTCTATGCGTCACGTAATAAACAAATAATTCCCGAATATTTCCTGCCTGTAATTTATCTAGAACAAGGGCGTCCATCCTTTGTAGACTAAAAACCGCATGCGACTTCTTAAATATTTCAAGGACCACTTTGCATATTGTCATTACCAAAGGATAATTGTGCTGACTTCATGTTGGTTTAAAAATTATTCTTGCACCAAAATTTTAATTGAAAAAAAATGAGTAGTGCTATTTTAAAATTACCAAACAATAAAAAATGGCAAATAACAATCCAGACAAAAAATTTACAATACGCATCAACATTTCAATGCGAAAATTGGCACTGCTTTTCACCAACAATCTTGGGAAAGTCCGCAGGTAGAGAGTATGTAGCAATGCATGAAAAACTTGTTCGCACAAGTAAGTGGTGCCAAATAATAAAGTCGAGTAAACAGCTAATCTGTGAATCCTTTGATATTTTTCTTTTGACACGAATTTTTGTAAAATTCCAGCAACGAAAAGATGTTGAACTTCTCTTTTTAATCAGACGATCACTGAAAATCAACAAATTCCATCTACAAGTATTTAGTACCTTCTCAATCGTCACAGAAAATGGGCAGAAAAACATTTTGAAACGCATGGCAGAGTTTCTATAGTTAGAGAATCTGTGGTCAAAATCCTTCTTCAGTTCTGTTATCAGATTTTCGTATTTCTGAGCATGTTGGACTTCAGGAATTTTTGGTTCTAGTAGGAAAATGGATAAAATTTTGGTTCTTTTTCTGCATTTCCCACAGGGCCAATTTCGTGACAAAAGTGTTGACATGATCAAAGATGAAATGTATTAATTGCTCTTTTTCCTGAAGTCGTGAAGTTAGTTTGTTTAAGTGGGTAGTTGCATCCACTAAAAAAGCAAAATGTTTTATCCATTGTAGAGTTGTTGAATTCAGCAATGGGGTTTCCTCTTCCTTCCATAAACGCTTGCATTGCATCCTTGAGTTCAGACACACGTTTTAAAGTTTTATTTCGACGGACCGCCCACGGAGCTCAGTGTACTGTATATGGAATGTCTTCAGGGTCTGCATCCATGCTGCGTAGTAGCTCTTTAAATTCTCTATGGCACATCCTTTTGGAACGAATAAAATAAACCGTTTTAGTGACAACTGCTATGACATTTTGCATTTTTAGTGATTTTGCTCAAAGGTTCTCCTGGTGCATTATACAAGAACTGCATAGTTAAGTCATTTCCGGCTTTACTTGCTTCACGTTGAAGTAAGGCTCCTAAACCTTGTTGTCTCTCCGCCATTGATGGGGCACCATTAATGATTATTCCCGAAAGATTTCACAAAAACAAGCCCAGTCGCTTGATTGTTGCCATCATACCTTCCAAGAAATCAATGCCTCTGGTTTTGCCTTTAAGTGAGATAATGGCTACAAGCTTTTCGGCAATTTCAAAATTGTCATCAACTCCACGTATGAAGATTGCCAATAGAGCAGTAGATCTGATATCAGTGCTTTCGTCGAGCATCAGAGAATACAATGAAAAATTTTGCGCTTATGCAGTTAAACTTTCCTCCAAAGAATACCCAAGCTTTTCAACACGACGATCAATGGTTCGTCTTGAAAGGCTTATTTTTGCAAAAGTCTCTTTCTTTTCAGGACACAAGACACTAGAAACCCGAACAATGCATTCCTTTACAATTTCTCCATCTGAAAAAGGCTTTGATTTTTTTGCGATTGTTTCGGCCACCAAAAAACTCGCTTTTATAATTGACTACTGCTGTAAAGAAAGTTTTGAAACAACCGATTGCTGTCCACGAAGAACTTTCGCAAATTCTTTCACTTTCTCTTGTCTACATTCGGTTTGATAATATTCATTATCTGATGAGTCCTCACTGACACAATGTCGTTTTATGTTGTATTCTTTGCACTCTGATACCGGCTAATTACCTATCAAACAAATTGTCTTATTGTCAGCAAGAACAAAAAAATATAGACATGTTCACCTTTCTTGGAATATACTGTTGGCGGTGCTGCTTGCTTTTCGTTTTCTATTCGACACTTTTCAAAAACTAGTCTATCACAGCACACGTATCACTTTCAATAATGAAGCAACAAAGTAAATACACGAAAAACCCTTAAGCAGCACTTGCTTTACTTTTTGAGAAAAATGGTTCCTGTGTGATTGAGATGTCATAATGGTAACTTGAACAACATCTTTTTTGTCAAGTCTGCGACTGCAATCAGAACGACCTAAACGAAAAAATTGTACATTACAAGTTCTGCTGGATTACACTGTAGACGATGATTCCCTGTATAAAGATGCTTAGAAAATAGGGTGTGGACCAAAGGCAATGATACTGTTTTTGTGTTTTAAAGCATAATTTCAATTTCAAAAGCCATTTGTATTTTTGAAATAGCTTGAAAGCTTCTCAGCTGCGAAGTATCTTCGCAATTGCTTTATCACTCTCTTATCAGTGGAATACAATTGGTTGTTTGGCTGCGATATTGTGAGTAAATTTTTACTCTATTGTCTATTGTGCATCAGCAGTGCCCTGTGGGCAAAGAATTATCACCTTTGTTTCAAATTGCTGTGCATGATTCTGATTGCAAGTACACTCTGATCGTAGCTGTGCTTCAGTTTGAAACTTGAAGTAGTCAATATTTGAGTATGTACTTGCAATCAGAACCATGCACAGCAATTCGAAACAAAGGTGACAAACGAAGGTCTACGAGAAGAGGTCTCACAGCTAGAGAGGTTTTGTCTGTGCTAACTGATATTCCTGACGATGTGTCTGAATATGGGGACGAAAGCTGCAGCCTTGATGCAGATGATGATTTCATACCGGCAGCAGATGAATCTAGCTCTTCGAGTGAACATGAGAATGTGAATGCAGCAAGTATGTAATGCGAATTGAGTTGTAATGTCTCTATTTTTGTGTTTTTTCCAATTGCATTTGTTTTTTGTGTTAGGTAGCCAAGATTTAAGCACAAGCAGTTTGCAAAGTGATTTGGAATCTGATGAAGAGGATAGTACAGTGCTAATCGCAAAGAATAGCACTAAATGAAAGAAGGTACAAATCGGTGAGCAGTCCACAGGGAGACTTGCAAGTCATAATATTCTGAATGTCCTGGCCCTTCCAGTTACGCGCGTAGAAACATACAGGCTGCAAGTTCTGCGAGCGCCTAGCTTTCATTTATTGACAAGTTTATCCTTGAACACATCCACAAGTGCACCATCACTGAAGCTCATAGGCAAACCGAAAACGAAGAGTTTTGTCGAACGAACAATGAATTGCTCGTGTTCATTGCTGTAATGTGCGCACGAGGAGTAACCGGTTCAAATGACATGCCATTTCATACTCTGTGGACTGAAAACTGGGGCGTGCCCATGCGTAAAAAACAATTTCAAAGTTCCGTTATAACAAAATTTTACGTTTTCTCCGCTTTGACACAAGGTCGGATCGTTCTCAAAGATTGAAAACAGACAGAGTTGCTCTATTTTTGGTGTTAGGGAACAAGTTTATTGACAACTGTATTTCATGGTACACATCTGGGGCTTTCATCACTATGGATGAACAGCTTTTCCCCCAGCAAATGTAGATGTCCATTCACGCAGTTCATGGCGTCAAAGCCTGACAAGTACGGACAGAAATATTGACTGTAGACAAAGATAGTAAGTATGTGGTAAACAGGTTTTCATACGTTGGCAGAGACAAGACTTGCTCCAGAGATGAACGTGTCTCCGACCAGGTCGTCATGCGGTTGTTGAAACCGCATCTCATCAAAGGGAGGAACGTGACAACAGACAATTATGTTACGTCAACAAAGTTGGTGACAGAGTTGCAAAAATACAAAACCAGCTTACTGGTAACAGTAAACAGAATCCGCAAGGAAGTACCTGCAGTGATACAGCACATAAAAGAGCCACTTTACTCCACCACGCTATATAAATCTGGTGATATAACAATGATTGTTTATCAAGGTAAAACCAAGAAAATTGTAGCAATTCTCAGCACTCTCCACCAAAACATCACTATTGCTGATAATGCCAAAAAGACACCAGAAAGTATCAAAGCTTACTGTGATACAATATTATGGTGTTGATGTTGTGGATCAAATCACATGGAAATACACGATTAGAACTTCGACATGAAGATTGCCTATTCATTCGTTCCAAAACACACTGGACTTGGCGGCTATAAATGTATGGATCGTTTACAAGGCCGTCACGAAGAATATCATACCCAGAAGAGTTTTTCTTCAGCAGTTGGCTTGAGACTTATCTGGGCCTCATATAGACGAAAGGAGCAACACTAAGAAAAGACGCTTGCAAGAAGAAACATTTGATGAAAAACATAGTAAAATGACAAAATACTGCCAAGAGAAGGGTGAATTTAAGAAGAATCGCACAGTTGGCACCTGACATGAGTGTAGCGAATCACTGTGCGGAAAGTCTACTGCTAAAACCATACGTTTGTGTGTGAAATGCAGTTACTCACAATAATAAGCGTCTTTTTTGGGTATTCTGGCATTTTTTGCCCTTTTGTTTTGTTGGTTTGGTATTTGAGTTTGCCTAATACAATAATCAATAAAAAAATCTCTTAGTGAGCTGTCTTAAATAGCTATTCTACAGACATAATCACAACAATGTTACACAAGAAATGGCAGGGAGTCAAAATGACCCTTTCGGGCATTCTAGGCAAATAAAAATCCCGGGCATTCTAGTATCAACCAGAAAGAGTTAGCAGACTGGGAAATACCGGAAATAATTTCCAAAAACAATAAACTACGTTAAAACGGGATAACATTTTTCTAATTGAGCTAACAGAACTATTGGCAGTATGCAAGTATTCATCATATTACCCAATTTTTAATTATGAATTTAATATTTCGTTTGAGTTTTCTCGAAACGGCATTTGTGAAATCTGTGAAAAACAACAGGTGGCAATTAAAGCAGCTAAGATGGATGGTGATGAGGTTAAACAAAAAAAGGTTGAAAATTAATTGCATCTTCGAAAAGTCGACGTGTTCAATGTGCATCTTAAATAAGCAACTGAGTCAGTTACAGCAATCATGACTGATAATGATACTGCAGCAATTGCAAATGATTTTCAAAAAACTTACTTTCACCGCTGACAGGTGTGACTCAGGAATTTTACAAAAGGCAGCTTTGGATACACATTTTTGTATCCAAAACTGCGTTCGTAAAAGTGCCAAGATTTTTTGTATAGAGGACACTACGCCAGTAAAGGTCTCAACGAAGAAATCTCTTGTTTGAATCATTTCATACCTATCTTGTCTTTAACAACAAAAAACTAGATATTTGCTGGCAAATGTTTTTCTCAAAAAATAGAAACTATCAGATTGTGGCTTATCTTCACGCTATAGTTCACAGAACCCTGTATGAATCCAGGTTTTCTATTTCTTTTTAGGCCATAGAAAATTACCCTGCGACCGCGATTTTGCTCGTGTTGAAAATTGTGTGCGAAGAAAGAATGGGGTGTAGCGGTTTCGAACCCGGTTTTTATGTTAACAGTGTTTTGGACTTAAGGTGTCTTGTATCAGCTTAATTTCTTTGTTTGCATATTTCTATTCTTTGTATTTGTATATCAGTTAATTTCTTTGTTTGCACAGTTTAGTTAATTAGGGCACATTTTAAGTTTCTAGTTTTGCTTTCAGCATGTTTCGGAATTGTTTTAAAATCATTTGACTTTGTTTTTACGTTATTTTTCAATGCAATTCAATTCCCCTAAAGTCAGCTAAAATTTATTTAAATTCAGTTCATTTGTTTTTTGTTTATCTGAGTTCGTTAATAAAATGGAAACATTCGTTTGCTAATATTTTGGTAAACTGGAAGCTGGCGCAAGGATTTACAGTTTTTAAGTACAATTGCTAGTTATACATACTAGCTTATCTTCATGCTATGGTTTACAGAAATCTGGATGAATCTAGGTTTTTTATTCCTTTTTAGGCCATAGAAGATTACCCTGCGATCGCAATTTTTCTGGTGTTGAAATGCGAGTACGAAGAAAGAATTGAGTTATAAATTCGTCTGAATGAGTTAGTTTAGATAAAAAGGCTGACATATCAAACTCGTTTTAGATCGTATCTTTAAAGCATCCTCTCACAGACGTTGTGACTCATGACGGAACACCTGTCAAAAAGTAAAAAACTATAAACATGGATTTGACCAAATTTTGCGTCCGTTTAGTGGTGTTGCAATAAAAGGTTTGTTGTTCAGAAGACTATAGATCGCTCAACAGAAATTTGCTTACTAAAGCGAGGAAAAAAGTTGAGGAAACTCTTGCATGCATCCAAAAATCTACTTTCAGCACACCTTACTTTCCTCAATATCAAAAGAACAAAGTTACATATTGAATAAATTTTTGCATTACATGCTAGAACAGTGAGAATTTCTTTCTTGAATGTCTTATTGCTAGTTTCTGCATGTTGCAATATTGTGTTTTTAAAAATTATTGCTATTACATCCCCTTTTTCCTTGTTGTTTTGAAAGATCGGTTGCCCATTAGCGCTAAAATGTTGCAATGCTAGCAGCATGATGTATTGTCAACAACGAATTCCAGCCATATATCACCATTAGACTGAGCTAAAGTTTTGAAAAAGTTAAAAATATTTTTCCGAATATTCCTCCACACGAACAATATTACTAATGGTTGCCTTAGGCTGGAATTGAATGCGATTTGAGAAAGTAAGTTTATAGTTCAATAATCTCTTCACTTCACCACAACAACATCTTTTACTTGCACTATTGTTATTTTTGTAATGATTAAAAGCCTCACATTGTTTTCTGAATCGCAGCGAGCGATGAATTGTAAATGCGTGCAAAAAGCTATTTCTCAGCATTAGCTGCACTTTTTCGCAAAATAATTCAATACACTTTCTGCATTATTATAAAAGATAGCAAAATGAATAACAGTACCGCAATTAATGAGCTTTCAAAACTATCCTTGGAAGAGCTGCTTGACAGTACTTTATGTTTGGTGGAAAGATTTCCAAATTTGGAAAGTCACAATTCGAAATAAAAGTTCGCAAGTACACTTAGTAAAACTTGATTTGTGGTATTGTGAAGTCATCATGGCTTTGCAATTTTTTGAAGATGGGTCACTCTATATGAGAACAATACAAAACAGCACCATTCACCTTTTCAGGTGCTTTACTCTGATTTTCCAATGATTTAGAAATTTTAAACGCTATTTTCTCAAAACCGCCGACATTATGTGACTTTTAGAACTAAGCCCTTCAATGCAAAAATTTCTTACAACACACTGTTATTTATCACTACAATCAATTCAAGCTGAAGTGAACACTGGACAGTGTTGGTTTGTTTTCAATATTTTACGTTTAGGAATAGCTACCATACAATTAGTGAGTTTTATTTAACTTACGAATTAATAGGACTATCGAGCAATGTTTGGCTTGCTAGACTACGTTTGTTTTATTAATAAACATAGATTTTTATAATAGCAAACGTTTTAATTGGAACACCACTAAGATATTTTGCGCTTAGAAGCTAAACACTACAATGGTGCTTATAAAATTTGGCCGCAAACATTTTGCCTAACTTTTGAATTTTCAAAAAAATTAACCGCTTTCATAATGCGATTATGTCAGAGGCTGACTAAAATGCTGGTACAGTGCTGCATTTGAATAGACCGCTTTTTTCTAAAACCGTTCGATGAAAATAGGTCTACGATGTAATCATGTCATCTTACTAGTCCACTGAACAAAATAAGTTTAAAAATGCTCAAGTGTTTGCGATCGCAATAAATTTTGATTCAATGATTGTATTTAGATCGTTAGCGCAAAGCTGTGCCAAAGCAGTTTTTTATATTTACATAAGGTTTTCCCTGGCGTAATTGTCTGACACTTTATTACTTGATTTAAAAATAATGGCCTTAAATAAACTAAAATAAAACCTTTTGCTTATTTTTTGATTCCTTGTCTTCTCCAACAGGGCTCAGATATCTTGTCTACCATCTAGGGAGTTGACTCAAGGTGGGGTCCTGGGATAAAATAGTTGCGGAGATCTTTCACCACAATGAATGTCCCGGGTCGCATATAACGTAAAAACACTCTTATCATGACATCACATTCCATACATTACATAATGATTGCATAAACTGCATCTACCTTACACAAATTTTTAATTTTCATCTTCTTCAACGATTTAATCCTAAGTCCTATAATACTCTACGTTTAAAATAAAAATCCCAAATATTGTTAAAAACTAATCCCAGAATTTAAGACTGTACTTCGCATAGAATCACACTGAGACATGGCACATCACAGCAAATGAGTCTTTTATTTTCTATTATTTCCACAAACCTTACACATAAACGAAAAGGTTACTTTCTGCTTCCGAACACGGCTTTAATCTCAGCTAGTTCTCAGTAAACAATGATTTGTAGAAAATCTACCAACCTAAACAATTCATTCCATTGCCATTGTAACCATCATTGCAAGTGCATGTAAAATTTCCGGGAGTATTAACGCATGTTGCATTCAGATTGCAAATGTACATCCCATTTTCACATTCGTCAATATCTACAGTAATATAAAATAGCAACACAAAATCGTTCAAAACCATTAGAAAGTGAAACACTGAATCCGAGATCAAAATCCATGAAGCTTTGCAAATCAAGAAAATCAATCCGCAACTCAACAAACAACTGTATGCCGTTCTTCATTTTTGCAAAATGTGTTTTAGAATTTGTAATTGATCGTACTATTTAACTGCTATTTCCGTGTATAGTTTCATTTATTCTACGAATCGCACATGTTATGTCCTAACATTACCTACATTTGTCTATTACGTCTGCAACAATATTATTAGATTACATTTATCTTATTTATGTGCTGTTTATGTGTTATTGATAATTTTTTTATATACATATTCATTTCTAATTTTTAAGTTGTAATGTAAACGTGTAATTTTGATACTTCGACGAGGGCCATGTTGATGAGCAGCAAACTTTCAGTTACATTATAAGATGTTCAACATACAGCGTCTGATTATTTTTGCTACTTTGCCGTATAAGAAGAGCAGTGCTTTACCAAAATTTTATTCTTCAATATTTGTTTGTAAAAAAACTACACTTGAAGGAAAATTACAATTATAACAGTAACATACTTCACGCCATGTTTCATTGCGGAAAACCTAAGTAATGGCGATAGATCGCTAAGCAACAAGGCAACACAGTAATAACGATGTACTGAATGAACTCCATCGCTAACGATGGCTATTTCATATCTGTTCTCGAGTTTGAACCACGTAACATTGTGACGTTTTCGTCGTTTCAAAATTTCTTGATATCACTTTGAGAGCTCAAGTGTGCATTGAATTACCAGCAAGCAGTTTTATATAAGAAGTTTCAAATAATGTGCTATGAAGAATCCCAATAAACTTGTTGCAATTAGCCACAGGACTACGGTGTTTTGAATATGCTGCAAATAAATTTTAAGATTCCTAAAAGCGAAAATGTCAGGGTGTTCGTCTCATTAAAATAAGTGAGGGTAATCTGGCTCATTGAAGATATATTAAACTATAAATTGTAAGCAGCCGTTTTTTCTAATATTTTCAGCCTAGACAGAGTATGATATTGCTAAACATTATTACAAGGACGAAAACAAGCAAGGATTTTGTATCTTGTTGTTTTTGTTATCAGACCCCTTCCAAGGGATGGGAGCATGGGGCAAGACCATGGAGCCCAGAAGGCGGGAAACTCTCCAGGGCCTGGACCAGAGGTCGTAAAGTGACAGAAAGTCGCCAAAGCATGAGTGGCGCAAAAGTCCGTATCTCCACAGTGCAGAATGAGATAAGAATTGGGACGAGTGTCTGCAGGCGCTGCAGAAAGGCGTCTTGATTCTGCCAGTCTAAAGTGATAAGGGTTTAACAGAAGGCTGTGTCCGTTGCTGCGTAGACGAGAGAGAACACAGCGAAAGTGACGGGGAAGCACAAGTTCCTCGGTGGAAATCGAGGGAGCCGGCATGTCAAAGAATTTCGATGAGACAGTACGCCTTCAGTCCGAGAAAAAACAAAAGTGGATACGAGATATAAGAGGAGAGAGACTACAAGGAATTGCAGAGGGTGCAAATAGCGCTCCCCGCCTGGCTGCTTATCAGCCGCGTTGTTCCCCGGGAGAAACGAGTGTCCGGGGACCCATCATAACCTGATAGAACAGGAGGAGAGAGAAGACAGTTTCTGCCAGATCTGCCAGAGAGTTTGAAGCAAAAAGAAAGATGTAGGAAAGGATAGGTAGATGAGGACAGAACGAGAGTCAGATAAGAGCAAAAGAGAAGTGACAGACTTGATGGTACTGCCGAAACCAGCAAAGAGCTTGCAGAAGGGCGCAGGCTTCAGCAGAAAAATTTGAACAAGCCGGGCCTGCTGAAAAGGAAAGAGTAGCCTTTGTGCCACAGAGAGTGAGTGCAGTTGGCAAGTACGCCAGAGACGCCTTTGCCAAATGGAAAACGAACAGAGCCGTTTGCCCAGAGCACCAGATTACAAGAAGGGGAGAGAGTTAAGCGAGAGCCGCACCTTGACGAGTGAGCGGGAGATCAAAGCGAGAGCATGAGGAGGAAAAAGTGGACTCCACAGTGGAGGAAGGCAAGCAAGAAGAACCTCCCTAGGAGAAGTAAAAGGAAGCATGAGCGGGTGAGTCGACGTACAAGCTCTCCAGGACGATTTGCAGAGTCTTGGTTTCACTCCAAGTCTGGCCAATTCTGAAAGGGCAAAGGAAGTTGGGAGATTAAAAACCCGCTCATTAAATGAAAGAGTGAAGTGAGTCAGGGTAACTCATCGGGGAGGTGAAGACGCCTTAGAGAGTAAAAGTGGGATAGGGGAGAACAAGAGGCAGCCGGTGATGGCTCGACTAGCCGCTCAGTAAAGGCGTTCCAATTTGGTGATATTGGTAACTCTTAAAAAAAACATCCGGGCAAAGCATATATAAAAAGGGGTCGAAGAAAAACTTTATACAGAAGAAAGAGGGAATCCTTAGGGGGCCCCGTGAGGAAGTAGAGATACAGCGTAAGACCTTGAGACATAGGAAGAATTTAGCCTTCAGTGCAGCTACGTGTTTAGAAAAGGAAAGAATGCGGTCGAAAGTGATCCCACGAAGAGTTGGAATGGGATTACAACGACGGCGGGAGTTGAGTAAGAGGAGGTTGGGCTGGAGGTTAGCTTGGTGGGGATCGACTGAGAAAAAAGAGACCTCAGATTTACTCGGATTGAGAAAAGCACACCTGTACTCAGACCAACGCTCCAATTGAAACAGAGCTCCTTGAGTGGCCTCCACCGCAGTAGGGACCGAGGGGGAAAAGGACCAAACGGACAGATTGTCAGCGTAGAGAGTAGCTGACCGAAGAAGGCAGAGAAGCAGGAAAATCATTGATGAAAAGATAGAAAAGTATAGGGAGGAGAATGGGTCTTTGCAGAACACCTCGAGGGACTCGAAAGGAACGACTTTTGTGATTTTGATAAACCACGCAAGGTGCCTATCAGAAAGGAAAGGTTGAATCCAACGAGCAAAGCAAGGAGGGAGGCCAGCCGAAAGGAATTTATGGAAAAGAGTGGGATGCCAGACAGATTCGAAAGCTTTCGAAAAATCAATAGTGAAGAGGATCATCCGAGAGCACGGCCTGGGTGTGTTAAACCCATCCGAGATTATCTGAGAAAGGAACAGAATTTAATCTAGTGCAGACCGTCCAGGGCGGAAATCGGCCTGGCGGTGAGAGATAATGGAATTAGTCTACAGAAAAAAGAGTAGACAGAATAGCATAATGCGTTCAAAAAGCTTTAATACGCAGGAGGTGAGAAAGATAGGTGGGAAGGAAGTGGGAGAGTCGAGAAGCTTCCCATCTTATGGATGGGAATAACAGAAGATGTCTCCCAGATCTATGGAAAGGAATGCAAAGTCCACGAAAAATTAAAGATGTGAAGAAGAAAATCCATGCCAGAGTGAGGAAGATGCTTTAGCATGGAATTGGCAACTTTGTCTGGGCCAGTGGCAGTGGAGGAGGAAAGGTTGAAGGTATTTGCAACAAATTCATCGGGAAAAAAGGAGAACAAAAGGACGAGTGAGACTACTTAGGGCAAAAAGTGGAGTGCCTGGGGTATCTGGGACCCCTCGGGAAGTCCAATAGCCATTTCGATCCAACCCAAACGGAGTCGGGGACCGCATCACCTCGGTGAGGAGGCTGGTAATTGATGCAGTTACAGCTTTGTCAATGTGATCTTAATATGATTATAAACGTCTGTGATAAAACAGCCAATTAGCAGTGAAATCTTTGCTCATTTTTGTAATAAAGCGAGCAATATCGTAAACAAATATTTTTTCACTTTGTTACTGTCTCAAAATTCATTTGAATCCGTTATTACAAAGTGAAAAACAAACACATGTACTCGGCAATCCTCTGTTGTTTCAGATAAATCTCAGAGACATTACTTGCTGATGTAACCGAACATTCTACATAATTATAGAAGATGCCGGTTGGTGCAAAATCCATTTTAAGTAATTCAAACACGCAATAAAACAATGCGAATATTCTCGCTTTGACTCAGCTTTGCCGGTCAAATTTGATGTCAAATCTTTTGGTTGTTAAATATACGTCTGAGCATTTTACTCCATCACCGCTGTATCCTCCATAACCTTGACATCCTTTATTAAAAAGTAAAACTACCAGGTTATGGAAATAAGATTGTTTTGTTTGTTTTATTGTACAACACCATCAGTGTAAACGTAATAAATTACTGTTTATCAAACAATCAAGCGCATGAAACAATCAGTTATCTATCATGGCCATATTTAAGAGCAAGGATGGAACCATGTGGAGATCTGAAACAGCAGCGCTGACATTTTTTGTTGTTTGAATTTTTTTATCAAAGAAAGAATTTCTTCGGAGCAGTCGTCGGTTAGGACACACTTTGTTGTTGTGTCAACCAAATGCAGCAGGTTATATGTCTCGAATGACGAGAAAAATGGATTGGAGTGCAAAGTATGATCTGCTGTTTGTTTAATCGCAACACTCTGTATGCCTCATGTGACGCAGCGGTTCATTCAAATATTTTATCAAACAATGGGCAAATAAGAAATGATTGGAGAAAAATGACAACAGCATCATGACGTCTTCCATATTGATGGCGGATCCAATTGAACGTACAGAATGAAAACTATTATAAAGGAGTACATGGTCTTCATGTCAGCAAACTGTATCTTCAGAACTGGAAACTTAGATTCATTAAAACCAAATCTGATCATCTGCTTTCTACATCGGCACCAAGAAGCCGAGCATGAGTTAACATCAAAACCAATGCAAGAGTCTAATTTTTTCAATCACGTCAGTCTATTTTGGAGCAACTATGAACACTTTCTCACGTTTAGAAGTCTTTCGGAGTCGCTTTAAAAATAAACGTTTTTATCGTCTCGCTTCCTATTGTTTACTGGCAGATGCGGGACTTACGAATAAGAGTAACAACTAGCGAACTACAACACTGACTCTTACCCATTTCGCTACTGAGAATCGTGCGCCGGCATGATGACTCATTTACACAGACACCCACTTATCATCAAGTCATCAATGAAATCTTGCCGATCGTGAACGGATACCTGCTACCAACACCTACTGAGCACTTCCCATGTTTATTACGCATCTCTCCGGCTGAGCTTTATACTTATCTACCTACATTTCTCTTGGTTTGCCAAGTTCAGAAACTAAGCCATGTGCTCCAATTCTACATAATACCAGCTACTACTAAACGACATCGAGTTAAACTCGTTGTCCTGTGACTACTAACCTGAACAACTGTTTCCATTGCCACTGTATCCTTCATTGCAAGTACATGCAAAATTTCCATTAGTGTTTATGCATGTCGCATTTACATCGCATGTGTGCATGTTGTTTTCACATTCGTCAATATCTGTTTTCAAGAGCAAATGTTTAATGAAGCCTCTGCGTAGTGAAAGTTGTTCCAGTGTGTAATGCAAATGGGAGTTGAATAAAATTAGAGGTGGTGTATAAAAGACTGGATTAGACACCTGTTACTTGAAACTCAATTTTAGACTCAAGTATTATGTCACAAGACTCGTGTCAAGGCTGCACTGGGTTATTGAGTTAAAAGAATCAAGATCCTTTTTTTATAAAAACGGTTATCCCAATTGTTTGTTTGATAAATTTTTGAATAATTTTGGTCATCACCATACTGCTCAAAATGATGATTTACCTGTAAGCGAAAAATTCGTTTTGTTTGAAGTATCTTATGTGAAAAAACGTACTGCAGTTTTTAGATAAGCATACTTTCAATGGCCTGAGTTTGAAATTGTCAGATGTTAAAGCTAGGCCCATTTATTGAACATTTTTTGTTAGAAAGTATTTAAATTAAACTCTCCATACTTTTTTACTTTTGATGTCTAATGTCCTACATCGATTTACACGCCCTTGCGATACGAGTAAAAGACACATTGGTATGTCATCCAGACTTTAATTACCAAGGCGGGAAAACATTTGGACCTTAATAACAATAGAAAAAGTGCCCTTAGGGATCATTGGCAACTGCGCAAATCTTGTTTTAAAAGCAAAGTTAATATGCACTAGTCGTTTACAATTTTAAAGAAAGTTCATCTGAATGTAACGCATATCACCTTCATGAAGCTCTTTTTATTAAACAAAACAAGGCACTTCTTGATATACAGTACAGGTACGGGTATATGCGAGTTGTTGTTTCTTTCTTGTAAACAATTTTGATTTATTTGTCTTATTCAGTCACTATCTATCAACCCATGGTATTTGATTATTTGTCATCGTTTTACCGTTGTTTTTCATCACTAGTCTTATTTGTCACAATCCATAGTATTTGGTTTCCGGTATATCTTGCTGTGACTTCATATTTCTATTTATTATATGGCCAGCTGAGGTAGCGTTAGGCATAAGCCTATACTAATATTTTGAAGTTGTAATTTTATGTCATGATAAGTTTTAATACATGATATTGTAGATGCCTTGACGAGGGTTTCATGTAAGCCGAAAATATTCAGCTTAGAGTGCTTGTAAAAATGTAAATCAAGTATGAAAATGAAAAGTGGTGTAGTGTTGCTATATAAAAATTTTTTACTCACCAGCAACCTTGGTGTACAGAAGGGGTCTTTTATGCGCGTGCCCCCCTCAGAAAAAAGTTAAATATCATTTTCCGTCATTACGTTTGCATCAGTAGCAAACAAATAACCTGATCTACAGTAACAAAATTAGTTTAGATTTTAAATATCTAAGACCTTAGAAATAAAAATTTGTTTCTTATTTTTTATAATTCTTTTTAATGAATCACTCAGCGTTTGCAGATGAAAATAGAACTTTACTCAACTTTGCCCTAGTGATTGTTTGCGTACTAAGTTATATGAGATACCAGGAAATATGGTAATAATACAGCGTGGAACAATATGAATTACAATTAAGACCTTTCCGGGTTACAAAAAAGCAGCTGCAGCATATCCGTTGTACCCTACGTGTAAAAACGAAAGCAGTTAATATTTTTTAGGTGTAGTAGTGACAAAGGTTACCAAATTTTAAACAAAGACTACGTTAAAAGTGATTCTAGAAATCACTGAAATCGCATATATTTGAGGGTAAAGTTACAACATTTTTCCGGGGGGCATGCCACCAGACCCCTAGGAAAATCGTTCCTTCGGCTCTCACGAAACGAAAATGTGCCAAATTGTCATTTTGTGACCTTTTATAAAAAAGTTTCGCATACGTCCCCGTTGGTAAACTCGGGTATGCGACAAAGTCATGCAAATCCTTTTTATCATTTTGCACTGCAAGCCTCAAAGGTCTTTGTTGCACCAGTATGAGATTTTGCATCTAGCACATTGTATATGGAGGCGCATAAGTGCGCATCTATTTTTTCGAAAATCATTTTTAAACTATAGTTCTGTGGCTTCATGCATAAACGTGATAAGCCAGATTTTCTTCAAAAATAAGTTAGCATCCTGACACAATAACTTTTGCTCTATATTTGATTTACAAGTTTTTTCAGCAATTGAAATTGAGTGAGTAAAATGTTATGATATTTTTCAAATATTGCTGATTTTCCATTTTCCGTGCATAAACCTAATAAACCACAAATCAAGATGGCGGCTTTTTTGCAAAGCGCTGCAGGAAGCCCTAAAAGAAAGAGTAAACTTCCGCTTATTGCTGTACCAGAGCGAGTGGATAACAGTAAGTTTATGATTCTTTTAAACTATACCTCTTGGCATGATATGTGCTGTATGTTGGGTATATTTGCTGTGAAAAGTGCTGTTCTAAATAGTTCTGTCTCTGACACTGCTGAATTGTCTAGAATTCTAGAACTACCTCTAAAGAAGAATGCTCTATTTTTAAGGGTACTTTTGCAATGGAATCTTGGCTTAGTCTAAGTAAGGATATAAATGGAAGGCGTATTTTGTCAAAACTCAGAAAATGGGGTCTCAAATTACCTGCAGAAGCGGATTGACATAAGAGAGTATCAATATATACCAGCAAACAGTTTGCACTCAATTTGACCAGCACAAGAAGGGAATGAGTACCGTTTTTTAATAGACTGTTGTGTTGGTCAAGCGATTGAGAGTATTATAGTCTCATCTCAGTTAGTTTTGTGATTTTAAAAGAAGTGGCGACACTTCTAAATTTAGATTTTTGGTGATGGGTGATGATTATTTGAATGATTAGAGTCACATTTTCACTTATTTAAACGCATTGTCTTTTAAGCTCTTTAATGTTCAGATAAAAATTCAGTTGATCAATACTCACAAGCTGATCAGGCTGATTTAAATTCTATCTTGGGTTTGCGTTGATATCATCTAGCCTCGTTGATTATGACAAGTCAGATGATGTTGATATGGTCTTTGGACAGGGGAGTCATGCACCGGCTTGCTCATCCGACAGCGTTTTAAGGTAACTGTTTAGAGTTTGATGATTTTTTCCTCTTTCTTTTTTCGTATTGATACATGTACGAAAGTTATACCTCATACTTATACCTCTGATCTAGCGGCTAGTGCTGCGTTAGTGTTTGCTTTAGCGCCACTATTGTTGTTGTGGATTAGCGACAATATTAGCAAGCGTTACTTTTTGTGAACAATAGCGTTAGCGCAAGCTGCGCTAATTTCTTCAAAAGCAGTTGACGCTTGCACTAAGCCCGCACCTTGTTAAAATATAAATATCGTCTGAAAAGTGCAAAACGTTCAAAAATCACAGGCTGCCACAAAGCATCTTCCAAAGACGAATTTTTATAAAGAGCGTTTGCGGAGAGGTCACGAAAAGACAGCAGAAGTGAGAAGCTAATAAACAATTTTGTCACGGAGAGACACGAGTCTTAAAGACAATCGATTCCTATGTTACTCTTTAATGCGACATTATGCGGGTTATTTGTGAAATACAGCACCGCCATACTTTCCAGTGCAATCGTGGAACGCCTGTTTTCATTAGGAAAAAATGTGCCGAAGCAAAAGCAGTCTGGACTCAGCGATCAATGGTGGATATATAGAGTGGGGCAAGTGAAGCACTTGTTTCAAGCTTCCTTTTTTTGAGGGCCCTCTTTATAACTATACAAATTGTCATAAAGTTTTATTAGCCTTTGGAAAAGAATATACCTCTGCTGTACGTCCTAACTATCTTTTTTATCATCCTGAAACTTCTAAGTTTAAAATTACAAGCGCTAAACACAAGGCATATTTTTAAAAACAGCGCAATCAACGCAAAATCGATAAAATTGGAAATTTTGAAAACAAGACAGTACAGTATATTGAAATTTCCTTGACGTCATAAAAGAGTATCTGCAGAAATCACCCAATGCTTTGCCAATGGAGTAGCTGATTACCAAATCTTAGACGCTGAGGGGGCTCATGATGAAATCTTGCTCAAGAGCCCTAAATGCATCACTGTCAGCAATGTAAATTTTGAGATGACTGTATTTTAATAAATATTTGTTTTTGTACATGAGTTGCTAGTTGCTAGCCAGCAATTTTCAAGGCAATCTCCTATCAAAAGGGATCTGCCTCCAGCATAAAAGTACAATAGAAAATTTTTCTATTTCACTTTAATGTTGAAGGCAGATCCCTCTTGATAGAAGATTGCCTTGAAAATTGCTGGCTAGCAACTAGCTACTCATGTATTAATGATAAGTTTGACAATGATCCTGCACCCCTATTAGGGCTTACCGATGTGACTTGTTGTCCATGTCATGTGTGTGTGTCCTTGAATGTGACCCCCATGATATAGGTATTGCTGTATCATATTGTTTTGTATTGCATTTTTTTGCAACCAATGGCAAATTTGTTTTTTTAGCATGTTTATTATTGAGTGTTTTTTAAACCTACCTGATGAGACCCAATAAGGTCGAAACCGGTCGCGGGTTATTGACATGATGTAATAGATTGCTGTATGGTACCGTATGATGCTGGTGATCATTTTTGAGCAAATTTTTCTATTGATATTTGTTTTTGTGACAACTAGTGCATCTGTTAGTATTATCTCCAGATATGCTAGTATTTCCTCAGCTGGACTGAGAAAAAAATGGCTGTTTTCTTTTTACATAGTATCATTTTGAGTGAGAGTCGAACTTACAACCACTGCTTTTTGCGCATTAGCGATTAACGTCCGCTGGTTTTTGGAGAGAACTAGCGTTAGCGTTTATTGGGTTTAAGTTAAGAGTGTTCAGCAAATAGAGGTAGCGGCCTATTCCATCAGTTTTGGGCACAGTCCCCAATACAGCTGCACAAGGTTTGTGAATTCAGAATTCATTTACACTTATTTGCAAGGTCACCACACCTTCAACTGATAGTCTCTGGATTTAGTCACTAAGCCTTCTTTATGCAGAGTTTAAACAGTCACGTTCACATGCAACTGGATGTACATTTACATTTATGGTTAGCTCTTGTCATTTTGTTGAAGCTCGATCTGCCTTATAAATACTTCTATCAAAATTTTGTGCTGCAAAATACCAGAGGCGCATTAGACATGCCATCTTTGTGCTGCTGACAAAACCAGGGTTTTCCTGCTACTGACCAATGGACGCTTATGTCTTAGAAAGTACTTTTTATTTGTTTACCAAAGTTATGTTGGTGAAAATCTGTTACGTGTTGTTTTTTTGTCACATTATTTTCAAGTTAGCTGTGTGCATTTACACCCTATTTACTGAGAAGTAGAGAAAAAGGAGCTTAACAGGAGGAACAATTGACAATAAAAAGGATAGATTTAGTGAATTTCAGTACACTATTTAATGATGCAACTCATAAAATCTATCATAGCAAAAGTGCCTTACAAATAATGACTAAAACTCAGTTATGTGCAAAAAGATCATGATTCAATTTTTAGTCATCTTTCACTCTTTCATGCAGACGTGATACATGCGTTTTCTACTCTGAGTTATTTTATTTTCTATTTTAAGGTGCAACATTAGAATCAAGACCTGAAGTTGACCTTAACTTTGAGAAAACTCATTTAGAAATGGACCCGTGGCATTCACATTGAGGACATCAGACTGTCAGATAACTGCCAGTCCCGTGTGTAATCTGTCGTATTATATAATAATGCGACTTATTATAGTAGTTTGAGCTGGTTAAATGTACACAATGCTTAACTAATACGTTTTATTTTTATTTTTCACTTTAGTTTCTTTTTTACTTTTTTGATATGAGCTATGGCCTTAAATTCTGTTCCAATGATAATTGAATCTTTGTCATAAATTGAGCTCAACTTGAACAACAGAACCAAAATAATTTTGTTTTTGTTCAATTCATAAAGCTGACATGTGGGTTGTCAGGTTTATGCACGGAAAATGAAAAAAAATATTATCAGTTTTTTTTAATTTGCTTTATGACCTTGTTGGTGTTGGTGTTTGTCTGTTAAAAAAATTCAAGAATAATTTTGTTAATATACTTGACATCATAAAAAAAATTAAATGTCATTCTACAGCTGCATTTGTGTTTCACAGCTCTTTAAAGTTAACTGCATTTTTCTCAGTTTGATTGTTGCGTGGGTTATCAGGTTCATGCATGGGATCACAGAATTCTGTAAGCTTTACTTCTCAACAAGCTGCAGTTAGCAAAGCCGCAGACTTATTTTTACAAATACCAATATAGTATTAAAAGTGAGCTTTAAGCTGTCGAGATGAGAGCTTAAGTAAGCTTAGCTTAGGAGCCAAAAATTTTAATTTCTATACCAGGGGTCGGCAACCCCTGGCAGGCGTGTCACTTGTGGCACGAAAGAGGATTTTTGATGGCACCCCAAGTTATTTCACATGCACGCTAAATCTACACTATAAGCTTGCGCGGTGCACTCGCAAGCTTAAACTGTCTACGCTGCACTAGATCAACAGTCTTAACACTAGAAGGACCATGATTTTGAACTACCTAGAAGGACCAAGAGGCGTCAATTGACGCCCGCATGTTTAAAACCTGTAGTTTACGTCTGTTTCTTCCTAGGGTTACATACACATACTTAAAAAACACCGTGCATGTTGTTTTATTAAAAGAAATCACAAAAAATTACGAACATTTTCGCCTAAGTTCATGGTCATCGCGTCATGCAAGTTGCACAGAGTTTTTTTCCACATTTCCCACAGATCGGCTTTTTACAAAGAAAACACAGATCTGTTGTTCTGTTTTGGCAACATCTTATAGAACATGTGCGACGCACTTTAGGCAGTGGTGATCCAAGGTGGTCAACTTCACTGGATTCATCTGTTTTTGCCGCTCGGTGACTACTGCCAGGGTTGCTACCAGTGAGTTCTTCGCAGACCTTTTGTATAAAAGCTCTGCGACTAATTTTGGTTTTGCAAATGATTTTGTACAATATCCAGCCATTTATCAAGGCCATGTCAATTACGTTATAAAACACGTGTATTGGCCATCGTCTGCTTCCAGCTTTGATGGAATATTGACGGGACATTTGGTCTAACACATCCACCCCAACTTTAGTCTCATTATAAAAAAGGATAGTTTCAGGCTTTCGTTTAGGGTTATTCCGCTCCGGAATTGTCACATCTTTGTGCAAAGAGCTCAAAATGTTTACAGATTTAGATTTCTTGCATTGATATGATGTAATGGTTACCGCAGTAGCTCCCACATATTCCAGAATTGTGGATTCATGCAAAGGTTGAGTTTCTTTCAAAACTGTAGGAACTTCTCTACGACTTTGGCGAATTGTTCCTACTAGGCTGCAATGTTGCTCTGCAAGTCGAAGGGTAAGATCGAGTGACGTAAAATAGTTGTCACAGGTGACGTTGTACCCTTTTTTGAAAAGAGGTGACATCAGTTTCATTACCACATCTGTAGGCACACTCACATCCCCACTTCTAGTAGAATCTTTTCCAAGATATGGAAACCCGTTGTAGAGATATTTGCTTTCGACCTCAGCAGCCATCCAAAACTTCAGTCCAAATTTATCAGGTTTATTCGCCATGTATTGTATAAATTTACATCTTGCTTTGCAAGGCAACAGCTGTTCATCAATAGTAATATTTGAATTTGGGTTGTATGATTTTTGACAGTTTTCGATAAAAGGGTCCCAGATTGAAGATGCCAAGCAGAATTTGTCAGTCTCCAGCTGTCGTTTTCTTTCACTTTTTAGATCAAATCGGAGGTACTTCATTATTTCGAGAAACCTCCGGCGTGGCATTGTTGCATTGAAAAGGGGGCAACCCCACGATTGATCCCACAAAGATTTTATAGGCAAGTTTCTACCTGCAATTACACCTCGAGCTATGACAAGTCCGATAAACTTGTCCAATTCATCAAGTGTGACTGTCCATTTAGTATCATTTGTAACGCGTTGCGCCTCAGCAATGGTACACTTCTGGATATGTCTCAACATCGGTTCGTTGAAAAGCAATCGAAACGAAGATAGTGGACTCCCATCTATGACACGACATGTAGCGTAAGACGTAGGCCCTGCACGAACCTTGACTACATTTTGCTGTTGTCTACGTCCAACAGCTACTTGAGAAGGAGTTGAGGTTTGCCAAAATGATCCATCTCTACTTTGAATTACTGGCGTATTGTTGTCATCATCTACTGTGCTATCTTGAATATCCTCTTCTTCATCATCTGTCGATTTTTCTGAATCAGATACCTCTGCCTTACTTGCCGATGCAAAAGCATTATTTATTTTTTCATTATCGCTGTCCGAAAACTCGCCATCGGATTCATCTGCAGCAATGTCTTGTAAAAACTCTAAAGCTTGTTCAGCAGTACGCCTACGATGCATTTTATCCTAAATCTAAAAGATACAATATGTTTCAATAAAATGTTATGAAAACCAACGCCCTTGAATGCTTCCACAATGTTTGTAGCAAACACATAACGTCCTTCTTCTGAGCTATTAGTTCTATCAGTCAAACCTAAACGTTAGGACTACCACTGATTCCACGAGACGAAACTCCTGTACTGCAGTACTGTATTGTTTTCCTTACCTGGCGTAAACTGATAATCTTTCTGTCTGCCAGAAGTAGGTCAATCAATTCACACTGCGCGAAATACTCTGCTGGAGACCAAGCAGAGGATTTATTATGTGACAAGATTTATATTGCGACAAAATAGTAAGTGTTATAGTAGTGATTTCACTGCGTCAACTCTCTACCCGTCAATTGACGGGCTTGGTCCTTCTAGGTAGTCACATATTTTTTTCGGTAACCGCTGGCTGAAAAATCCTGAAATTTTGAAAGAAGACATGTATTGATAAAAAAATAAAACTCAGACAATATCGTGTCATAAGATTTAACAGAAGCCATTTTACAGGCGTTTCGAAATGAAAATACGTCAATTGACGTGCTTGGTCCTTCTAGTGTTAAAATTAGTGAAGCACGCAATTCACAAGACGATTTCTTGTCTGTTCTGGCCCTACCGTTTGCATTCACAAGTGGCTCGCTGTGAGAGCGAAAAAATTGGCTCAAGGCAAGCCAGTTCATGCGAGCTCCCATGAGCACAAACAATTTAGAATCAACAAAGATGTGCGACGGCGCAAGAATGAATAAAATGGAAGTGTAGATACTCCTTAAGTTTCTTGATATAGCAATATTTGAAGCAATGCTCATTTTACCTGCTGTCATTGCGAAAAAAGTTGTGTTTGTTGCGTATATTTCTGATGAGTGCTGAATGTTTCGCCGATAACGTTTGAATACTTTTTAATAAAATGTTCGCCCGCGTACACTAGGCAACAAATTTTTGTTTATCTTTTTTTGTGTGTTTCTTTGTGTTTTTCGGGTTGCTTATGCCGATTTTGATGTTAGTTTTTGCATACTGTTAACGGTTTTGAAAATATTTGCAACAGATTGAAGTTTATAATTTACCAAATAAAAATACAACTTTAGCATTTAGTAATATTTATATTACTTTTCAATCTTGCTTTATTTCATTTATGACATTTTTTTATGGTTTTCATAACTCCTTAGATGGTGCAAGAGAAGTAAATTAGCGAATTGTCATTTAGTATCACGTATTTGGACACAATTTTGGCGGGCTTTTATTGCACTTGTCTGAGCTGGTCCAGTGTCAGCAGCTTAAAGTTGGTTTATGGGAGGTGGATTGGTGAATCTGGTGCCAATACCAAGTGACCAAGATAAATCTTGGGCCCCACGTTTTGGATGTGGAAGTTGCAGATTTACTTAGAAGGATGGATGCGCGGAAGTCGTAAATATATGCCATTTGCCATTCCCCGAATCTGGAGAGAACCTACCAACCATCATGATGACTGCTATTTCTGCACGGCGGACATTTCCAATACAAAAAGACAAAGGTCAGGAAAAAGATTGTTTATCCAAATATTCTTTCATCTATTGTACCTGTCGACCATCGCCCAGAACTGCTTACTCTTCAACTTCCAACAACGCATGCTATATCATCAACCTCATCGGAAGATGACGATGCTGATTCTGAGGTTGACACTCAGTGTTCCAGCAAAGATTCCATTTTCCGAATCAAAATGAATTGGATGATCTAACTAGAGACTTGGGTCTTACAAAGGCAAAAGCAGAGATGCTTTCTTCTCGTCTCAAGAAATGAAATTTGCTTGCTCCTTCGCACAAGATTTCCTAGCCAAGAAAACCGCATGTGACCTTTAAAAATTCCTATGCAATGTTCTCTGATTCTGATCATCCTTCACTTTGTTATTTTACTGATATACTGTACAGGGCTTGTTTCAAGAGATTGGTATTGCCTACTCAACTTCGAATTGGCGTTTATTCTATGACAGTTCTAAGCGAAGCTTGAAAGTAGTCCTTCTGCATAATGGTAATGTGTATCCATCCATTCCAATAGCAGATTCTGTTCAGATGAACGAAGATCGTGAATCCGTAAAAATATTACTGGAATTAATTTAATGCAATGATCACAATTGGACGTAAGTGGAGATTTTAAAATGATTGCATTTCATTTGGGATTGCAAGGAAGTTGTACAAAGCATTCCTGTTTCTTTGTTTGTGGAATAGTAGAGCGGATGAGCAGCATTACTTGGTCAAAAATTGGCCAGCTCGCAAAGATCTCACACCAGGCTCCCACAATGTTCTAAACTCATCTCTCATTAAAAGGAGTAAAAATTTACTTCTTCCATTTCATATTAAACTCGGACTGGCCAAGCAGTTTGTTAAAGCTTTGAAACCGACAAGTTGTGGCTTTCGCCATATTACGCAGATGTTCCCAAGCATATCTGAAGCAAATGTTAGAAGTGGTACAATTGTGGGGCCACAAATAAAAAGAATTTAGGCATCTGAAGAGCTAGAGGAACAAAAATCTGATTTGGAGAGAAATGCTTGGCAAGCTTTTAGAATGCTTGTGGAAGGATTTCTTAGAAATCATCAAAGAGACAACTATGCAATGGTGGTGTCAAATTTGATTGAAAGTTGTGAAAAGCTTGGTTGCCGCATGTCCTTGAAGTTGCATTTTTTGCATTCTCACTTGTATTTTTTTCCGGATAACTTGGGAAATGTAAGCGAATAGCATGGTGAAAGGTTTCACCAAGACATCCAAGTGATGGAAAAGCGCTATCAAGGGAGTAAGAACGTACCCATGATGGGAGACTATGTATGGAAGTTGATGCGGAAATGCAACACCACATACATGCGAAAAAATTACTCAAACGTCCATTTTTGATTAAAATGTTTTATGGCTTATTTGCAATGTCTTTAACAGTGCTTTTTTGAATTGCTCATGTGTAATTTTTTTTTAATTTTGCGTGTAATATTTCAAATTACAAATTCATTATGTGTATTACACAGACATGAAATCATAATTTCATGAAATCTTAAATAGCGGCAAAATAGTTGACATTACAAAACTTCTAATGCCATTTATGAAATTAGTGCTCCAAAAATATAAAAATTCATCATAACATTATAATAAACACAATTTGTCAAGAAATTTGTTGTCCAGTATTATTGTTGTTTGTTAATTGATTTTTAACCCTTTGAGGGACACTGGGTCATATGTGACCCATAAATATTTTTTTCAATTGAAATCCAGCTGGGTAAAATTTTGAGCAGTTTATTTTTTGGATAAAATTTAAAAGGTTCTCTCTTTATAATAAAAAAAAGTTTCGGCCATTTTCGAAGCTCTTGGTCATATTTTTGGGGAGAAAAAACTGGTGATTTTTTGTTACTCTGAATGGTGTGGTGTTGGGCTGTTTTAGTGAAAGGAAATGATTGATTTTCAAAATTTTTTGAGTTCAGTTTATATGATTTTGTGTCTGACATGCATTTTATATCTTTACCAAGCTATTTTTTTGACCTTATTCTCAGAACAAAGGTCAAAATCACACTGGGTCATATATGACCCCGTGTCCCTCAAAGGTAAATGATGATGATAGTGAGGTTGGCTATCACTACCAACTGGAATGCATTAGCAACCTGGTAGAAAAAACAGCTGACAGCCTATTTGTACAGTAGACTCTCTGGAAAATATGTAATCGGTACAATACCACACGTTTGCTATGTATTGGTACATATATGTACCGTGAGATGCATTACTGATAGACAAAGTGGTACATATGGGTACCACTGCATATTGGGTTTGATACAGATTTGGGCCAACACGTGTACCATCAATGAGTTGTTATGTGGGTAATGGGTTGTACACATTTGTTCTACGCATTTTATCATTTGTACAAATTGTTTAGAGGTGTACAGAGCTGCTCACCTGCTACCGTGACTGTGGCACGTGCCAAACCGATGCAGTGGCGGATTATTGCAGTCGTCCCTCAGGAAAAACCACTATACTAGCAACCGTAGTGAACGTGTTGATTGATTGCAAAAATAGCTGATAAGTAACAGCAGGACAGCAGAAAAGCTTTACTTACATAAATCCACAATAAAATCGACAAGTGGATGTGCCAAAGAGATCATCAAAGCCACAAATTTAAGCCCTACACATGAAACACAACTTACCATGCACAATAACATCAGCATCGGCTAAATAAGCATTTTAGTTCTCAGTATTAGTGCTTTGTTGTTCATTTTTGGTTTTCACTCTGTCATCTTTTTTTTATTCACATTACGCTGTATCTATTCTATTGTTATATTTCAACTCACCATCACTGTATTGTAATATACATAGAACAGTATTCACGCCTTATTATATTTGTTGATATTGAGTCGTTTTCACCTTTTTAGGAATAAGTCAGAATACAGTACTTCAAGATGTGGTGCAGGTGCGATTCCAAGACCAGATATCTCTTTGAATTCGATTTGTACAATGGGAAGAAGCATGGTGGTGTGAAGTGTGGCTTGAGAGAAGCAGTGCTGCTATCACACACAAAAAAATCAGAAGGCCTCCAGTGTCAAGTATACTTTGACAACTATTTTAATTCTCCCCAGTTACAGGTCACTCTTTATCTCAAAAAGATTTTTAGTGCTGAAACTGTACACATCAATCGAAAAATGTTCACAAGCAAGAACTAATTCCAGCAGACAAAGAAAAGGAAAGAGGTGACACAATATGTTTGGAGAGCAATCAGATTTTTTTCACAAAGTGGTTAGACAATCGGCTGGTCCACATGATTTGAAACTTTGTTTACTGTCGACCCAAAACATGAAGAGAAAAAGGTTTCAAGGCTCCTATGAAAAGATAGCGATCTCTTTTCCTATTGCCATTCAGAAGTACAACAAATATATGGGGGGGATTGATATAATGGACCAAAGGAAAGTGAGTTATCAGTTTGATAACAGGTCAAAGATCAAGTACTACCTCAGACTAGTATTTGATCTTATTGATATTGCAGTCAACAGTTCTAGAACTGCTTTCAACAAGTCGTGTGAAGACTAACCAGCGATGAAAAAGCTGGATATAAAGTCGTATCGTCGAGTTGCTTGATCGGGAGTTTTAGTAGCAAAAAACGGAATGTACCAATAAGTTCAGTCCACTGAGGTCCGATGCAGCCAAGTATTTGAAATCATCTACTGGTTCCAAGCACACAATGCAAAAAAGATTGAAAAGAAATTGTTGCAAGTTCTGCCCCAGCAATAAAAAGATTTTAAAACAAACAATATTTGTGTAGAATGCAAGGTTTTCTATTTCTTTGCTGCATACCATGGATATGGCCAATAGATATTGCTAATAAATAAAGGCCAACCTACTTTTATACATTGCGACTTTTGAATATTTTTTGTCAGTTTTGACTTATTTCTTGATTAAGAAATCACTATGGGTCAACTGTAAAGCAATTTGCAGGTGAAAAGAAGTCATACTAAGTAAGAACTAAATTTCAGTGCGATTGACTACTTTTACCGTTAAGGGACACTGGGTCATATATGACCCATGCTGTATTTTAAAAAACAAACAAACAAATTAAAATTTTGTTGCGTTAATGTCTTTTTGGAAACCTAATAACACAATTAAAATGTTTTTTGAAGCAGTTCTATCCTGTAAAACTTATGTCCCTTAAAGGGTTAAAAACAACCTCTCAGCCTAAAAAATTACAGATGAAGTCCTATGAAATCAGGCTTAATGGCCTGTTCTAAGAAGCTTCAATTACATGTAAAATCTTTCCAAGAATTCTGGACCACAGATTTCGAATTCATTTCTCCAGATAACCAAGCTGTGTGTGCTCTTTGCTGTCAAAATGTAGTTTGCCGAACATTAAGCACAAAACGACATTTTGAAACGAAGCACGAGAAATCTATTAAGGACGATGCAGAGAAGATCGAATGTCTAAAAAAGGCAGTATCCCGCTACGATAAGCAAAACAATACTTTCAAAAAAGTGATTCGTAGCACGAATCAAACAATCGAAGATAGCTACAGAGTCGCAGAGGGCACTGTCAGACATGGAAAACCATTTACTGATGAGGTGTTTGTAAAGGTGGCCTTTCTCAGTTGTGGTGAAGTGTTGTTTGATGATTTGACAAACAAATGCATCATAATTTCAAGGATCAAGGATATGCTTGTTTCTCCTCGGACAGTAGAGAGACACATCACGAACATATCTACCGATGCAACTGAGCAGCAAACTGTTGCGTTAAAAGCTGCGAATGTTTTCAGCGTAGCTCCTGATAAAAGCATAGATATAAACGATAATTGACGTTTATCAGTTGTAGCTAGGTACTGCAGTAACGGTGAGGTACATGAAGAGCTTTGTTGCTTGAAACCTATGCATGGCACTATTAAAGGAAAAGATATACTTAAAACCTTCACCAAGAATTTTGAAGAAAGAGGGATTGATATAAAGATTATCCCAGTTACAATAGACGGCGCACCTGCTATGATGAGACAACAGGGAAGACTTGAACTTGCATGCATTTAAACGGATGGATATTGAAGACTTCCAAATGGAGCTGTCTATTTCAAGGCATCTTCCTTGTATACATCGAAATTGGTTGATTTGCGGAAATTGCTAGAAACGATTGAAAACAAACAAAACCATTTTAATGTGCTCTTTGCCGGATAAATTTAGCTGTCTGAAGATGGCATTGACTTTGCTGTCTGCATTTGGATCCACTTAATTGTGTGAACAACAATTTTCACACACGGAAAAAATTCGAAGCACAAAGTGTCTAAATTTACTCCCAATTTTACAGATCTGAGCAAGAACAAGGATATCATTAAAAAGCGACTCTTTAGACTGTATTCGATCTTATTCAATAAAATTAATTAACAAATTTGTCTCTTATCCGTTTACTATTCAAATCAGGTAGTTGATTGTTTAAACCAAACACATAAAAAGGTTTTGCGCGCAAAGTGGCTTCCATTTTTATATTATTTGTAAACTGGCACACTGCGTTCAAAAGGTTCCCGACCCCTGTCCTATACAGTGTCAAAAGAATCGATTGCAATTATTAAAAAAATCACAGAAAACTAAACACTGGGAATGAATGTTGGAAAGACTCGAATCATAATGAAAGAAAAAGAAATTTAGCTTGACTTGAATCGTTTGAAAGAAATGACTTGACTCGATTCGAGACTCGACATCTATAACTAATGACTTGCTCGAGATTCGAACTTAAGCGACTCGTGCCCAACACAGACAGTCGCATACAGTTTGTACGTTGCACGATTAAAAATGCAAAAGCGGAAATATGGACGTCAAATCTACCTTTACTGGACAATTGATCAATTGTGTGTTGTGTATAGATCTAGCTCAAGGAAAATGCGTAATTGCTGCAGGCTTTTAATTAGCTGTACGAATGAGTTAATTGGTCTGGAGTGAGTAAAGGCCAAATGATGCATGAATTCATATTTATTACAAGCACTACGTTTAGTGGGGTACGCAGAAAGTTTTCGAGGGGGAGCCAAAGTTTTGTCACAATAATGTGACGTCACAAATTAACTTTGTGGGGAGAAACGAAGGCATCACTATTCTAGAGTGGTCCCGGAGCATGCCCCGGAAAAATTTTGCAAAATTACACCTAAAAATATGCATTTTCGTGCATTCTGGAAGCAACTTTAGTATAATGCTTTTTCGAGACTTATTAGAAGAATGAAATTGTAAAATAAAAATCAAGCATAAAGCAAAGCCAGTTTGTTTGAAATTGAGGCCACGGTTCCCTTTCGCAAATTGGTCAATTACTTGACTGTAATTTAGTTTGATGTCGTTGTTTATTTATAAAAGAGCAAATGCTTTGAGCAAATTTTCTTGCATGCTCGTACGTTAAGTACGTTTTGATTAGCTTTAGGGCGCTAAATGACCGTTTGCGCGTTGCCGTTGTAACTGGCAACGTTGCGAAAATTTGGAGCAATGTTTCAATGATCGAATACGTCCCAAGTTGTCTCGCAGTTTTTAGAGCGTTAAGGACATTTTCTGGACGGCAATCTGACTGCTGTTGACCCCAGTAAGCTTTCCATCGCATCAGCTCGGCTTCGAAGCACTCAGCATCTTCCGGGACAAAGCATTCGTACGCCTCAACTGTGGCTCTAAAGTTGCTTATATTAGCGTCGATGACGTAAGAAGGTGGCAAGCTGCTTAGGCCATAAACAGTTGCAGGGTGCACAAAGGGCCTTTTGCATAGTTGTTCTAAACAAACGGCCAAGTTTGGAAAGCACAACGACGTTCGGTAACACTTTTTACCGCTATTAGCTGGATGGTTTTCACGGTTTCGTTGGCGAGCGTTGATTCTTGGCATCTCCACTGTTGCACCATGCTGTTGCTCAGCATTTTTAAAGAATTTTTTGAAATAATTATCAGTAAGCATTCCTTGCAGTGTAGTAATGCAGTCTCGAACGCTCTCACTCACATTGTGAATGCCCTAAGTTGCTCCTTATAATCGCACAGATAGGGGTTTCGTGATTTCCAAAACCAACACGAGAACTTCAAGAACCACAACAAACGCATCGTTAGCAGAAGCAGAAAATAGCAACGCTTTTCCATTGGCATCACCAGGCCACAACGCAATGTTTATGAGTTTCAATGCCTCATTGCACTATTTATAGTGCTTAGTGATACCGGTAGCTTTCTATTCTCGCACCAGCTTACGATTCTATTTAAAAACGTGGCTGCCACTAACTACTCTGCAGAAAGCTGATATTCCACGTAAGTAGAAAAGTTAATTAATCAAACAACGCTTTTAAAATAGTGGTTTGTGCCGCTATATATCTTCCTTCTACAAAGTTCTGTCTGCCCTCTACAACTCTTATTGACTTTCAAGATCATAAAAAATTTTCATAATTGTTTTATTTTAACCAAATAGTTCAGTCAAGATTTCTACCAGCAAGTGGTCTGAACGACGAGTGGTTTTTTGCAGGAAAATCGAAATCGAGGGCGAACCCCGAATACTCGCGAAAAACCAGCTTTGCTTTTGCTAAAACTGCTTGCTTTTGCTTTACATTTGTTCATTGTTGGCCTCCATCCTCGATACGTTAGTGACTACGTTTTATATTCATATAGCCTAATGGCGGTGGCGTCAAATTTTCAGTAAATCGTCTTGAGTTCTAACCTGAGCAATTTATTCCATCTCCGCTGTATCCTACATTGCAGGCGCACGCAAAACTTCCATTAGTGTTTGTACATGTTGCATTCACATCGCAGTTGTCAATGCTACTCACACATTCGTTGATATCTATTAAAAATTTCAAAACAATCAGATCACAACAAAGTCATAAGGTAAATTCATGGGTTTTTGGGTGTAAAAAAGTAAGCAATATGAGACGAACTTTCGTTGCAGGTCGTCTCAGATGATACACCAAGACCAAGCTTTATCAGAACAAGCAATGATCAGGTAGCGAATTTAAACATTTCTAATTTTTAAGTTGTAATGTAAACGTGTAATTTTGATACTCCAACGAGGGCCATGTTGATGAGCAGAAAACGTTCAGTTCTAATATAAGATGTTCAACATACAGTGTCTGATTATTTTTGCTACTTTGCCGTATAAGAAGAGCAGTGCTTTACCAAAATTTTATTCTTCAATATTTGTTTGTAAAAAACTACACTGGAAGGAAAATTACAATTATAACAGTAACATACTTCACGCCATGTTTCATTGGGGAAAACCTGAGTAACGGCGATAGATCGCTAAGCAACAAGACAACACAGTAATAACGATGTACTGAATGAACTCCATCGCTAACGATGGCTATTTCATATCTGTTCTCGAGTTTGAACCACGTAACATTGTGACGTTTTCGTCGTTTCAAAATTTCTTGATATCACTTTGAGAGCTCAAGTGTGCATTTGAATTAACAGCAAGCAGTTTTATATAAGAAGTTTCAAATAATGTGCTAAGAAAAATCCCAATAAACTTGTTGCAATTAGCCACAGGACTACGGTGTTTTGAATATGCTGCAAATAAATTTTAAGATTCCCAAAAGCGAAAATGTCAGGGTGTTCGTATCATTGAAAGAAGTGAGGGTAATCTAGCTCATTGAAGATATATTAAACTATAAATTGTAAGCAGCCGTTTTGTCCAATATATATTTTCAGTCTAGACAAAGTATGATATTGCTAAACATTATTACAAAGACGAAAACAAGCAAGGATTTCGCAGCTTGGTCAGTGTGATTTTATTTTGATTATACCCGTTTGTGATAAAACAGCCAATTACCAGTAAACCAATCAGCTTGTTTTTGTAAAAGTTTAGCAATACCATAAACAAAATCGTTTTATTTCACTTTGTTACTGTCTCAAAACCCATTTCAATCCGTTATTACAAAGTGAAGCACAAACACATGCACTCGACAATCCTCTGTTGTTTCAGATAAATCTCAGAGACACTACCTACTGACGTAAACCAAACATTCTTCACAGTTATTAACGATAATGTGTACCTCAAAATCCATTTCAAGTAATTCAAACACGCAATGAAACGATGCGAATATTCTTGCTTTGCTCAGCTTAGCCAGTCAAATCTATTGATTGTTAAATACACACCTGAGCATTTTACTCCATCACCGCTGTATCCTTCATGACATGTGCACGTGAAACTCCCGTCGGTGTTTATGCATGATGCATTCACGTCACAATTGTCAATGTTTTTAATACATTCGTTAATATCTATTGAAATTTTCAATAAAATTAGATTAAAACAAGAAATGAATCAAATTAAATGATACTACACCACTTATAAAGTAAAACTACCAGATTATGGAAATAAGATTGCTTTGTTTGTTTTATTGTATAACACCATCAGTGTAAACGTAATAATGTACTGTTTATCAAACAATCAAGCGCATGAAACAATCAGTTATCTATCATGGCCATATTTAAGAGCAAGGATGGAACCACGTGGAGATCTGAAACAGCAGCGCAGTCATTTTTTTATTGTTTGAATTTTTTTATCAAAGGAAGAATTTTTTCGGAACAATCGTCGGTTAGGACACACTTTGTTGTTGTGTCAACGAAATGCAGCAGGTTACATGTTTCGAATGACAAGAAAAACGGACAGGAGTGCAAAATATGATCTGCTGTTTGTTTAATCGCAACACACTGCATGTCTCATTTTACGCAGCGGTTCATTCAAATATTTTATCAAACAAAGAAATGATTGGAGGAAAATAACAACAGCATCACGACGTCTTCCTTATCGATGGCGGATCCAATTAAAAGTACAGAATGGATACTATTATAAAAACCTTCAAACCAGGTTTTGGTTTTTATGTCCGCAAACTGTATCTTTAGAACTGGAAACTTATGTCTATTAAAACCAAATCTGATTATCTGTTTTCTACGTAAGCAACATGAAGCCGAGCGTGAGCCAATTTCTTCAAGCTACGCCACTGTATTTTAGATCAACTATGAACACGTTATTACCTTTGGAAGTCTTTTGGATTTGCTTTGAAACAAAAACGTTTTTATCGTCTCGCTTTGTTTTGTTCACTGGCAGATGGCGGGACTTACGAATAAGAGTAACAACTATCGAACTACTACAACACTGACTCTTACCGATGTCACCATTGAGAATCGTGCACCAGCATGATAAATCATTTACACAGACACCCACTTATCATCAAGTCATCAATGATAACTCGCCCATAGTAAACAGATGCCTGCTACCAACACCTACCGAGCACTTCCCATTGTTATCACAATCTAGATACATTTCTCTTGGTTTTCCAAGTTCAGAAACTAAGCCATGTGCTCCAATTCTATACAATGCCGGCTTCTACTAAACGACATCGAGTTAAACTCGTTGTCCTGTGATTACTAACCTGAACAACTGTTTCCATTGCCACTGTATCCTTCATTGCAAGTACATATAAAATTTCCATCAGTGTTTATGCATGTCGCATTTACATCGCATGTGTGCATGTTGTTTTCACATTCGTCAATATCTGTTTTCAAGAGCAAATGTTTAATGACGCCTCTGTGTAGTGAAAGTTGTTCCAGTGTGTAGTGCAAATGGAATTTGTAGTGGAAATACGGTAACAAAAAAATCAAAACTCAAAACTCCATTAAAACAACATTGGTATTTGTTAGGAAGAGAATCAACAATTTAACCCTGTAAGGTCCATTGGGACATTTGCGTATCTAACTGATAAATACAACCTTACTGTTATGTTTTCTTTTTTCGGCAGTATCGTTATTGTTCCGTCATAAACGTAACCACTTATTTGCCTTTGCTGAGTCATGCCTTTTTTACTTGCTGGTAAATGTTGTAACTACAGCTAGTTGTGAGTCAGTTGATGATATCGATTGTTCTATTTGTAGGTTGCTAAAGATTTTAATAATTATAGTTTTGTACTGCTGGCTCGAGCTCCTGCGATGGTTGGTTCGCTGATGGAAGTCAACAATACGGTACGTGCAAGTTTTATATACTTTCGGGGCGTTTCGCTGTTCGTGCTTTTCTTATGCGTGCCTTTTGTAGAAAACCGCCTGATCGTTTATTCGCCTGATCGTGAATTCGCCTGATCGAGTATTCGCCTGATCGTGTATCGCTTGATCGCCTAATTGAATGATCGCCTGATAATTAAATTGGTATATGATCAAGTTGTGTTTGGATGAATAACGCAGGCGCGTAATTTCAAGTTGAATTCAGTGAGTCAACACTTACAACGGATTTTTGTTGGTTTGACCAAGTTTGCTCATGATTTTCTTCTACAGTGTTATTTCCTTCACATTTAACAAAAAATATTCCATAATTTATTTTGTTTAGCTAAATCTTTTTCATTTCGAAAGTTCTATTATTACTTGAGATCTTGGGATTGTTGCAATTAGGTAAAAGAAGCATATTATAAATGGTGACACTTTTTTGAGTTTTTATGAAATTGCCAAGTTTCGATGGATCAGTAGGTTGTTAGAGCATCAGTAAGTATTCGAATTTAAGGTTTTCACTTTTTTTAAGTTGGAATTTGAAAGCTTTGTTGTAACTTTTATGGGTGATATACGGGCTTTAGTGGTACATAGTCATCATAATTGCACGTGCCTAGATCAATTGCGTGCCTGGTTCTATTTTAATCTAATCAAGCTCTAAGTGGTATCTACAATACTATTTCTTTGATTTAAATCATCGTACAGTTTCAAAAATACTTGAAAAAATAATTTAAGGCTGTGGGTATTTTGCCGTCAACGGCATTTACCGTTTCTAAGCTATCTTGCTTTTTGAACAGTAGCAATTGGTCAATTTCGATGATATATTAAACACGTGACTTGCAGTCGTTTCTAATTGCTCGGTTTTTATGCTCTATTAGCACAAGAATTGTATCCCAGTGTACCAGGGCTCATCCAAGTGAACACTTCCTCATACACTAAAATATCGGGCTCCCCAAAATCTGCAGTGTCTCTGTCCGACACTCTATCTTCACAGTTTCGAAATAGATCATCTTTGATAACTGTTTCAAAACATTATCCAATAAAAAATGCATCCTTACATTTAACTTATCTTGATGATTGATTAAATAAAAAAAACATTACTGTATAGCTAAATGGGACATACATGTCCCGTCTCAAATGGAAAAGTTAAATAATATTTTTTTCAAAACTTCGCAAATTATTGTGTTTCACATTATTTCTAGCTAAAATGCAAAATATGAAATTTTATTCCTATGATATTTTCTCGTGGGCCTTACAGAGTTAATATGCGGTGTTGCATCAACAAAATAGCTGCTTCCAAAGGGAGTGAATAAGAACAGACGCACACTGAATGTGCGTTGCACGATTAAAAATGCAAAAGCGGAAATATGGTTGTCAAATCTACCTTTGCTGGACAATTGATCAATTGTGTGTTGTGTATGGATCTAGCTCAAGGAAACTGCGTGATTATCTCAGGCTTTTAAGTAATGGTACAAAACAGTTAATTGGCCTGGACTGAGTGAAAACCTAGTTATGCATGAATTTACATTTATTAAAAGCGCTACGTTTTACATTTGTATAGCTTAACGGCGGTAGCGTCAAATGTTCAGTGGATCATCTTGAGTTCTAACCTGAGCAATTTATTCCATCTCCGCTGTATCCTACATTGCAGGCGCACGCAAAACTTCCATTAGTGTTTGTACATGTTGCATTCACATCGCAGTTGTCAATGCTACTCACACATCCGCTGATATCTATTAAAAATTTCAAAACAATCAGATCACAACAAAGTCATGAGGTAATTTCATGGTATTTTGGTGTAAAAGAGTAAGCAATATGAGACGAACTTTCGTTGCAGGTCGTCTCAGATGATACGTCAAGACATTCGTTGATATCTATCAAGATTCATTATTTAGTCACATTGACACCAAAACCTGGAGAAAATGTCAGCCATGTTTATCGCTATGAGTTCGGAGTTTTTCAGACAATGATACTTTCTTAGTTTATTTTACAACATAAAGCCATTAGAAAAATCGATAAAGTTATTGAAATTATCAAGCGCACAAAGCGATCCGATTTCTAGTACGCACGTATAAGAAAAAAGACTTGCGCAATTTAACGGTCAGCGTTTTAAGTCCTATAATACTCTACGTTTAAAATAAAAATCCCAAATATTGTTAAAAACTAATCCCAGAAATTGAGAATATACTTTGCATAGAATCACACTGAGACGTGGCACATCACAGCAAATGAGTTTTTTATTTTCTATTATTTCCAGAAACCTTACACACAAACAAAAAGTCTACTCTCAGCTCCCGAAAGCGGCTTTAATCACAGCTAGTTCTCAGTAAACAATGATTTGTCGAAAATCTACCAACCTGAACAATGCATTCCATCACCATTGTAACCATCATTGCAAGTGCATGTAAAATTTCCGGGAGTATCAACGCATGTCGCATCTAAATGGCAATTGTGCATGCCACTTTCACATTCATCAATATCTACAGTAATATAAAATAGCAACTTCACATTCATCAATATCTACAGTAATATAAAATAGCAACACAAAATCGTTCAAAATCATTAGAAAGTGAAACACTGAATCCGAGACCAAAATCTATGAAGCTTTGCAAATCAAGACAATCAATCTGCAACTCAACAAACAACTGTATGCCGTTCTTCATTTTTGCGAAATGTGCTTTAGAATTTGTAATTGATCGTACTATTTAACTGCTATTTCCGTGTATAGTTTCATTTATTCTACGAATCGCACATGTTATGTCCTAACATTACCTACATTTGTCTATTACGTCTGCAACAATATTATTAGGTTATATTTATCTTATTTATGTGTTGTTAATGTGTCATTAGTAAATTTTTTTATATACATATTCATTTCTAATTTTTAAGTTGTAATGTAAACGTGTAATTTTGACACTCCAACGAGGGCCATGTTGATGAGCAGAAAACGTTCAGTTCTAATGTAAGATGTTCAACATACAGCGTCTGATTATTTTTGCTACTTTGCCGTATAAGAAGAGCAGTGCTTTACCAAAATTTTATTCTTCAATATTTGTTTGTAAAAAACTACACTGGAAGGAAAATTACAATTATAACAGTAACATACTTCACGCCATGTTTCATTGGGGAAAACCTGAGTAACGGCGATAGATCGCTAAGCAACAAGACAACACAGTAATAACGATGTACTGAATGAACTCCATCGCTAACGATGGCTATTTCATATCTGTTCTCGAGTTTGAACCACGTAACATTGTGACGTTTTCGTCGTTTCAAAATTTCTTGATATCACTTTGAGAGCTCAAGTGTGCATTTGAATTAACAGCAAGCAGTTTTATATAAGAAGTTTCAAATAATGTGCTAAGAAAAATCCCAATAAACTTGTTGCAATTAGCCACAGGACTACGGTGTTTTGAATATGCTGCAAATAAATTTTAAGATTCCCAAAAGCGAAAATGTCAGGGTGTTCGTATCATTGAAAGAAGTGAGGGTAATCTAGCTCATTGAAGATATATTAAACTATAAATTGTAAGCAGCCGTTTTGTCCAATATATATTTTCAGTCTAGACAAAGTATGATATTGCTAAACATTATTACAAAGACGAAAACAAGCAAGGATTTCGCAGCTTGGTCAGTGTGATTTTATTTTGATTATACCCGTCTGTGATAAAACAGCCAATTACCAGTAAACCAATCAGCTTGTTTTTGTAAAAGTTTAGCAATACCATAAACAAAATCGTTTTATTTCACTTTGTTACTGTCTCAAAACCCATTTCGATCCGTTATTACAAAGTGAAGCACAAACACATGCACTCGACAATCCTCTGTTGTTTCAGATAAATCTCAGAGACACTACCTACTGACGTAAACCAAACATTCTTCATAGTTATTAACGATGATGTGTACCTCAAAATCCATTTCAAGTAATTCAAACACGCAATGAAACGATGCGAATATTCTTGCTTTGCTCAGCTTAGCCAGTCAAATCTATTGATTGTTAAATACACACCTGAGCATTTTACTCCATCACCGCTGTATCCTTCATGACATGTGCACGTGAAACTCCCGTCGGTGTTTATGCATGATGCATTCACGTCACAATTGTCAATGTTTTTAATACATTCGTTAATATCTATTGAAATTTTCAATAAAATTAGATTAAAACAAGAAATGAATCAAATTAAATGATACTACACCACTTATAAAGTAAAACTACCAGATTATGGAAATAAGATTGCTTTGTTTGTTTTATTGTACAACACCATCAGTGAAAACGATATAAATTACTGTTTATCAAACAATCAGTTATCTATCATGGCCATATTTAAGAGCAAGGATGAAACCACGTAGAGATCTGAAACAGCAGTGCTGACGTTCTTTATTGTTTGAATTTTTTTATCAAAGGAAGAATTTCTTCGGAGCAGTCGTCGGTTAGGGCACACTTTGTTGTTGTGTCAACGAAATGCAGCAGGTTACATGTTTCGAATGACAAGAAAAACGGACAGGAGTGCAAAATATGATCTGCTGTTTGTTTAATCGCAACACACTGCATGTCTCATTTTACGCAGCGGTTCATTCAAATATTTTATCAAACGATGGGCAAATAAGATATGATTGGAAGAAAATAACAACAGCATCACGACGTCTTCCATATTGATAGCGGATCCAATTAAAAGTACAGAATGGATACTATTATGAAAACCTTCAAACCAGCTCATGGTCTTCATGTCCGCAAACTGTATCTTTAGAACTGGAAACTTATGTTCGTGAAATCATCTGCCTTACACATGAGCAACATGAAGCCGAACATGAGTTAACATCAAAACCAATGCAAGAGTCTGTCTTTTCCAATCTACGGCGGTTTATTTTGGAGCAACTATGAACACGTTCTCACCTTTAGAAGTCGTTTGGATTTGCTTTGAAACAAAAACGTTTTTATCGTCTCGCTTTGTTTCGTTTACTCGCAGATGCCGGGGCTTACGAATAAGAGTAACAACTAGCGAACTACAACACTGACTCTTACCCATATCACTATTGGGAATCGTGCAACAGCATGATGACTTACTTACACAGACACCCACTTATCATCAAGTCATCAATGATAACTCGTCCATGGTAAACGGATGCCTGCTACCAACACCTTCTGAGCATTTCCCATGTTTGTTACGCATTTCTCCGGCTGAGCTTTATACTTATATACCTACATTTCTCTTGGTTTGCCAAGTTCAGAAACTAAGCCATGTGCTCCAATTCTATACAATGCCGGCTACTACTAAACGATATCGAGTTAAACTCGTTGTCCTGTGATTACTAACCTGAACAACTGTTTCCATTGCCACTGTATCCTTCATTGCAAGTACATGTAAAATTTCCATCAGTGTTTATGCATGTCGCATTTACATCGCATGTGTGCATGTTGTTTTCACATTCGTCAATATCTGTTTTCAAGAGCAACTGTTTAATGACGCCGCTGCGTTGTGAAAGTTGTTCCAGTGTGTAGCTCAAATGGAATTTGTATAAAATTAGAGCTGGTGTATAAAAGGTTTGACTTGAAACCTGTTACTTGAAACTCAATTTTAGACTCAAGTACTATGTCTCAAGACTCCACTGGGTTATTGAGTTGAAAGAATCGAGATATTTTTTATTTTAATAAGGACAGTTATCCCAATTGTTTGTTTGATAAATTTTTGAATAATTTTGGTCATCACCATACTGCTCAAAATGATGGTTTACCTGTAAGCGAAAAAAGCGTTTTGTTTGACGTACTTTATGTAAAAAAAACATGTTTTCAATTTTATATAAATATATGCACTGTAGCCTCAGTTTGAAAGTGTCAGATGTTGACGTTAGACCCATTTATTGAGCATTTTTAGTTGCAAATAATTTAAATTAAACTCTTGATACTTTTTTGCTTTTGATGTCTAATGTCTTACATCGATTTACATGCCCATGCAATATAGGTACGACACATATTGGAATGTCATCCAGACCTTTGACCATCAGGGCAGGGAAACATTTGAACCTTAACAGCAGTAAAAAATGTGCCCTTAGGGATCGTTTGCAACAGTGCAAATCTTGTTTTAAAAGTGAAATCAATTTGCACTCATCGTTTAAGGTTTTCAAGAATCTTAATATTTATACTGGTATATGCGAATTGTTGTTACTTTTTTGTAAACAATTTTTGATTTATTTGTCTTATTGCGTCGCAGTCTATCAATCCATGGTATTTGGCGCTATTGCGTTATGTATTTGTCATCGTTTTACCGTTGTTTTTCATCACTAGTCTTATTTGTCACAATTCGTAGTGTTTGGTTACCGGTAAATTTTGCTGTGACTTCATATTTCTATTTATTATGTGACTAGCTGAGGTAATGTCAGGCCTAAGCCTATACAAATATTTTGAAGTTTTAGTTCTATGTCATTAAGTTTTAATACACGATATTATGCTGTAGATGTCTTGACGAGGGCTTGATATCAGCCGAAAACGTTCAGCTTAGAGTGCTTGTAAAAATGTAAATCAAGTATAAAAATGAAAAGTGGTGTAGCGTTGCTATATAATAATTTTTTACTCACTGGCAATCATTGGCAAACAGAAGGGGTCTCAAACGCGCGTGCTCTCCACACAAAAAAGTTAAATATCATTTTCCGTCATTATGTTTGAAGCAGTAACAAACAAATAACCTGTTTTACACTAACAAAACTAGTCTAGACTTTAAATATCTAAGGCCTTAGAAACAAAAATTATGTTTCATGGTATTTGTCATTCTTTTTGATGAATCACTCAGCGTTTGCTGATGGATATGGAACTTTACTCAACTTTGCCCAAGTGATTGTTGGCGCACTAAGTTTTATGAAATACCAGGAAATGTGATAATAATACAGCGTGGAAAAATATCAATTACAAGTAGGATCTTTTCAGGTTATAAAATATAATTGATGCACGCTTTGAAATTTTGTTGTGCAGCTGCAGCGTATCTGTTGTACACTACGTGTAAAAACGAAAGCAGTTAATAATTTTTAGGTGTAGTAGTGACAAAAGTTACCAAATTTTAAACAAAAACTACGTTAAAAGCGGTCCCAGAATCCACTAAAATCGTGTATATTTGAGGTTAATGTTGCAAAATTTTTTTAGGGGGCATGCCACCAGACCCCTAGGAAAATTGTTCTTTCGGCACTCATGAAGCGAAAATGTGCCAAAATGTCATTTTTGCCCCCCTTCAAAAATTTCGGAATACGTCCCTGCTGTCAAACTCTGGTAAGCGTCAATATCTTGCAAATTCTTTTTATCATTTTGTACTGCAAGCCTTAAAGGTCTTTGTTGCACCAGTATGCGATTTTGCATCTAGCACATTGTATATGCAGGCTCATAAGTGCGGACCTATTTTTTTTTAATTTATTTTTAGACTACGATTTTTTGTTGGCGTACTAAGTTTTATGAAATACCAGGACGAATTCGTCTAATAATTTTGAATTTACTAGAAAACTATTTTTAAGCCTCGAATTCCCAAAAGGACGATTACCACATTTTACTAATCTTTTTCTCTTACAAGAAAACCATGCTGTTGTTTTTTCCCGCCATTTTTAGTTAATCTGTTGAGAAGTTTAGCCAGCAGCTTCATGGTCGAATAGTATTAGGCAGTTTGGTCTCATTTACAAAGTTATGGACAACACACCAGGCAAGTTATAGATATGAAATAATTCGCACTGATAAAGGTAATACGTAAAAATCCTTGCATGCATAGAAACTCAAAATATTTTGCCTATGTGAAAAGTTATCACAGGAAAAAATTAATGGACGTTTTCGTGCGATCGGGCAAGAGAACACTGAAGAAATGAATAAATACAATTTGAACTTCTGTTTGTAATGAAACATACTACCACTCAATCTGTATCGATTTTATTTTTGTAAAGATTGTTTAGTGTTTAGTAACTTTTACTGGAATGTATTGATATATAGGCTTATTTGTACAGAGAAAGTACTTTAAATAGTTGCTTTGGTCAAAGATTTCAGTTAGGTATATATTGACATAGGCTGCAGTTAGTGGTTCAATTTCACTTGCTCAGATGTAGGCCATTTCGCAACAAGCAAAATATCTTTTATATGAAATTTAATAAAAGCTTATGTGGTTAGGTTACAACCAGGAAACTTACACATTTAATCATAATCATAAGCTAATTTATTTTTTAAACAGGTTTAAGTGGATCTACTTTTTATGGAAAAAAGATTCGAAAGCCAGCCCAAAATATACAAATACGTGACATTTCTCTTGGTTCTGTTTATAGTGATGTCGACTCTGATTCAGATGATGATTCTTTTCTGGATCTTAATTTTATCCCCGAACGTGATGCTATTGATGGTGATTGTTGTTTTTCTAATGGTGTACCAGTACTACATACTACTGACAAGAGTAATAACATGGTACTAAAAATTAAAAAAAGAGTTTATTTTTGTGTTTTTCAATGTTTTGCAGACTCAGCCCTTCTGATTCAGTATATTTTTACCATTACGTAGTCAATTTTAAACCACAGTTTTTGCTGGAGCATACCTTTAGTTTCAAAGTCTGAAGCAGTTGCCTCTACACTACTGTGGCTTTAAATCTGATACAAAAAGCAAAAACTAATAAACAAGTTCTGAAGCAAAACATTGCAAGTGCCATCACTAAGCTTCTAGTTGATTTGTTTTTGAATGGATTTTGCGTTGTGTAGCTTGCTGTTTTCTGCCACAATAATAATTGGGTGCATGAACTATAAAAGGAATGCATTTGCAGATGCTATTTAAATAGATTAATCTAATCAGAGATCAACATCATTACAATCAGATGACCCAGTTGCCGATGGCTCTTCTGAAGATGAGAGTGTTCCTTCTTCTCGGGTTTCATGGCGACAAGGAAATTTTTTTGATTACAATCATGAATATCTTGGTCCAGAACATGAAATTGCAGATGTTTTGAAGGAGCCAGTAGATTATTTTAGATCTTTTTTTACTGATGAATTTTTGGATGTACTTGTTTGTCAAAGATATCTATATTCGGCATAGATCAATCCAAACAAACTACTTAATGTTAATATAAAAGAATTGAAGCAATGGTTAGGAGTTTCTATTTATTTTTCAATTAGCAAACTGCCAAATACTCGAATGCATTGGTCAAAACAGCTTGGATCTTATCGAGAGGTTGTAGCTGATGTTATGAGTAGAAACAAATGGGAGGAGATCAAATCTAAATTTCATATGGTGGACAACACAACTTTGGATTTAAACACACCAGATAAACTTTTTAAAATTCGACCAATGGTAGATTATCTCCGAGAAAGATTCCAATGACGCAGAGCTTGTGTGTTGATGAACAAATTGTTCCGTTTAAAGGGCACAGTGGAATAAAACAATATATGCCAAATAAACCTCATAAATGGGGATATAAATTTTTTGTTTTGGCTGACAGCAAAGGCATGACATATGACTTCCTTCCGTACACGGGAAAGATAGAACCAGTAAATGATGAAAATATTCCAGACATCAAAGCAAGCGCAAACTCTGTACTTCATTAGGCACAATCCATTCCAAATAATCATAATCACTTTCTTTATTTTGACAATTGGTTTACCTCCATTCCACTGATGCGTCACTTAGCTACCAGAGGAATATGGTGTTGTGGAACAGTTCGCGTGAATCGCATACCGGGAATGAAAAACGGAAAAGCCCATGACAAAGATCTAATGAAAAAAGGAAGAGGTGCTTATGAAGAAATAAGATCAACTGGAGACCCAATTGAAGTTACATATGTAAAATGGTGCGACAACAAAATTGTAAATATCATTTCGACATTTGCTAAATCAAGACCTCTTACTACAGTATCGCGATTTGATTATAAACAACGAAAAAAAATTGATGTTGAATGCCCCAGCATCATTAAACTTTACAATAAATCTATGGGAGGTGTTGATTTGGCTGACTGTTTGATTGAACTTTACCGAATTAACATCAGGACAAAGAAGTACTACTTTCGGTTAATTTTCCACATGATTGATATGGTCATTGTAAACAGTTGGCTTTTATACAAACGTGATGCAATCAGTTTAAAATTGCCTAATTCTGAAATTCTTGCTTTAGCTCAGTTTAAATTAAAAGTGGCAAATTGTTTAATGAAAGAAAACAAAGCTTTTGCGGGAAAAAAGAGAGGGAGACCATCTCCGCCAATGAAAGATGCCATATCTAAAAGAAGAAGACCATGTCAAACTCTTCCAGATCAAGCAATACGGTTTGATAATGTTGGTCATTGGCCAGAAATTAAAGACAGCAGAAAAATGTGTAAAAATCCAGGCTGCAGTGGAAAAAACAATGTATATTGTTCAAAATGTGACATAAGCTTATGCTTGAATAGCTCTAACAATTGTTTCAAAAACTTTCATACCAAATAAATCAAAGATTTTTGTATAATTATCAATTATTTCCAAGGCCTGATACCGGCATATTATGTTTCTCTGAGCACTAAAACATTCGACTTGTAGCATCATTTGTGATAGTTTTTGCTTGTAATTGCTTTTGTGATGTTTTGTTGTGATTTTATTGCATGACTTTGATAGTTTGCTTGTGGTCATTAAAATACGTGCGTTCAAAAGTGGCTTCTTCTTTCCCGAATGGACAAATTCGTCCATTAAAAAAAAATCTTAAAAAAAAAATTTATTTTAATTTAAATCGTAATCATGATTCGAGTCAGGCTACAAACGCAAAACTCACTAAAAAAATTTTTTTGGTTTAAAAAAAATAATTTGGTCCGTAAAGGGTTATATGAAATACCAGGAAATGTGATAATAATACAGCGTGGAAAAATATCAATTACAAGTAGAATCTTTTCAAGTTATAAAATATAATTGATGCACTCTTTCAAATTTTGTTGTGCAGCTGCAGCGTATCTGTTGTACCCTACGTGTAAAAACGAAAGCAGTTAATAATTTTTAGGTGTAGTAGTGACAAAAGTTACCAAATTTTAAACAAAAACTACGTTAAAAGTGGTTCCAGAATCCACTAAAATCGTGTATATTTGAGGTTAATGTTGCAAAATTTTTTTAGGGGGCATGCCACCAGACCCCTAGGAAAATCGTTCTTTCGGCACTCACGAAGCGAAAATGTGCCAAAATGTCATTTTTGCGCCCCTTCAAAAATTTCAGAATACGTCCCTGCTGTCAAACTCTGGTAAGCGTCAATATCTTGCAAATTCTTTTTATCATTTTGTACTGCAAGCCTTAAAGGTCTTTGTTGCACCAGTATGCGATTTTGCATCTAGCACATTGTATATGCAGGCTCATAAGTGCGAACCTATTTTTCTTTATTTATTTTTAGACTATGATTTTGTAAGCTTTATTTATCAGCCAGCTGCGGTTGGCAAAGCGCCAATCCTATTTTTATAGATATCAATATAGTATTAAATGTAAGCTTTAAGTTGTCGACATCAAGAGCTTAAGTAAGCTTATCTTTGGAGCCAAAACTTTTTATTTACTATATAGTGTTAAAAGAATCGATTGCAATTATTAAAAAAATCACAGAAAACTAAGCACTGGCAATGAATGTTAAAAAGACTCAAGTAATGATAAAAAAAGGCTTAGCTTGATTCGAATCGTTCGGACGATATGACTTTAATTTATTGAGTTACAAAGGTAATCTACTCGTCTTATATGCATGTTCACACAAATGACGAGTTATTTCACAAAGTTATGGTATTGCAAATAATAAAAGCTCCCTCCCATAGTTTGACGAAACCATTCCTTGACGCGTTTCATTTATTTTGGACTCATCAGCAGGGCTTGTCCTGTCATCAAAAACAAAAACCCCAAAGACGAAATGACTTCAATCGATTCGAGACACGATATCTATGACGCATAACTTGCTCGAGATTCGACTTAAGCGACTCGTGCCCAACGCTGACAGTCGCATACTGAATGTGCGTTGCACGATTAAAAATGCAAAAGCGGAAATATGGTCGTCAAATCTACCTTTACTGGACAATTGATCAATTGTGTATAGATCTAGCTCAAGAAAAAATGCGCGATTGTCGCAGGCTTTTAAGTAGTAGTGCAAAACAGTTAATTGGCCTGGTCTGAGTAAAGGCCAAATGGTGCATAAATTTACATTTATTACAAGCGCTACGTTTTACATTTGTATAGCTTAATGGTTGTAACGTCAAATTTTCAGTGGATCGTCTTGAGTTCTAACCTGAGCAATTTATTCCATCTCCGCTGTATCCTTCATTGCAGGCGCACGCAAAACTTCCATTAGTGTTTGTACATGTTGCATTCACATTGCAGTTGTCAATGCTACTCACACATTCGTTGATATCTATTAAAAATTTCAAAACAATCAGATCACAACAAAGTCATGAGGTAAATTCATGGTATTTTGGTGTAAAAGAGTAAGCAATATGAGACGAACTTTCGTTGCAGGTCGCCTCAGCTGATATGCCAAGACCAAGCTTTATCAGAAAAAGCAATGATCAGGTAGCGAATTTAAACTTGTGTGGAAGAAACAAAGGCTTAGCCAACTTACCGATTTGTTGCAACTGACTCCTAAAACTTTATAATTTCTAGAGAGCTTATTACGTTCTAAATGTTAACCGAGTGAATGAGAGGCAGTAACTGCATTCACGATCAAGCGATTTAAATCGGGGCTCTTAAATCGATCTATTTTCATGCAATTTTATATCAACGATAGCGTTCACAAGCAGCCAAGTGTGGTTCAATTTTTATTGTTTCTTCAAACTGATGTGCTGATCATTGTTTTTGAATTAATTTAAAAGCGAATTATCTTAAATCAATTTGCTGTGAACATGTACGTTCCGATCGCAGTCGTTCTACTTTGGTGCTAAAATTAAAATAATGCTTAGTTGGATGGTTTTATTAACACTAGAAGCCCTGAATTATTTCCCTACCTATAAGGACGGATGCGGTCATTTTTGACCGGTTATCTGTAAATCGGTTTTAATAGATTCTCTCTTTCACTAATTTCGACATATTACTGTACTGTATGAAAAGCACAAAGAAACTATTCTTGCGTATTTGACATTTTTTTGATTAATTTTTCGACATTTTTATGATTATAATTAATTAAGTAGAAATGCAAGGTATACAAATTTATTGACACTCAATCATCACAATTTTTGCATTTTACAATCGTTACTTTTTCAGATGTGTGTTTGCCACAGAGCTAGATTTGTTTCTGCATGCTACAAACTAGCACTCTTTTCTTTCCGAGCTTGGTGTGCTAAACCACTGGTTCCCGGCAATGCAATGCTGTCTATGTGATCCACTGCTGGAGAAGGAGGTATTGAGCCTACTCCATCTTTTGGTTTGCAAAGTTCTTTTATAAGCTCAAGCATAAACTGTCTTCTTGATAATTTCAATTTCGTTGTAAGGCAGTAAATAATGTAAGCATTTATGCAGGCACAGTCAAGAATATTAAAAAATACAGCCACAGGCCATCTTCTAGTGGAACTCTTGCTGGTATTCTAGCTATTTTGCTGTTGTTCTGTAGGCAAATGGATGCAGAGTTTTGTTTTATGTGGCAACATCAAGTGGTTTTATTCATTTTCAGCATTGGATCTGTACTAAAGAAAGCTGTGCTCACGTTTGCTTTTTTTGTTTCCTTGTACTGTATTATTTTTAATGTTTGTTGATTCATTTTTCTTGTTAAACGCAGTGATTGGGTTTGTTGTGTAGTTATTGAACTATCTCGTTTGTAGGTATGATTTTTCTACTGTATTTTTATATTTTCCGTATTTTTCGATTTTTCCACAGTCTGTTAGCTCTTGCGTGATACAATGGCTTCTTTCTGTAAAATGGCATTCTTTTGATTCTTTTGATACAATGGCATTCTTTTGATTCATTCTGTTTACCAAAACTGCTTTGATTTTGATGCTAGAGTTTTGCGAAGTTTCGAAGCACCATGGACCAATGTTACAAATTTGCAACGTTTGAAAAAATGGGGGGTAAACAAAAAATTTTTTTGAAAATTTTTTACAGTACACTTCTAATACAGGAATTCTTTTCATCCAAAAGAAAAATGTGGTCATTACAGGGTTAAAAAAGCAACCATTACAATAATGTGCTCCATTGTTGCTAATCAATCCATACAAATAGGGACAGCATATAGCTGTGTGGTTAAATTTATCTATTGATTAGATGAAAATAGACTATCTAGCAACTCCCACAGAAATACTTGCACTATCAAAGCAATTGCTTTAGTTCTTCAGCACAAAGAACACTGAAATTCAATTTTTTCTGCCACAAAATTTTGCCATTGTATTGTTTTCGCCACATAAGCATATTCCTTTTTTTCGCCACCTAAGTTTACTTTTTTTATGCCTTGCTAATTTTTTCGCTATTATCTGAAACATTACATTTGACCATCAAAAAAGTAAGCATCCCAAGTCATCTATTAATGCATACACCTTTGACCAGACACAATTGCACAGTTGAGTGTAAGTGTGCACATGGCAGTGTTCCTGAGCATATTTCAATTAATTTTTCGGTCTATGATGCAGTCCATGCTATTAAATTCCAGCACTTGAGTCTTAAAGTATGGAGCATCTTTAATAACCTTTCTGGAATATCTAGATACTCATCACAACACTGTCCTATTTCTGCAAATTCTATTGCACCATAGCTTGTGAATAATTGGAAAAACAAAGCAAGTGACCACATTTTTGACAAATTATTGCTAAATAATTGTGAAAGCTCGGAAATATTGGTAAACCAGGCCATTAATACAACTCCTAGTCTCTTACCTTGAAAGATCTCGCAGCTGCAATCAAAGTTTGTAGTTGTAAAAACTATTGGTCCAGACTGCATCTGTCCCGAACAGATGTTCCATGCTGGCAATGCTATGAAATCCCGTTTTCTCAATTTCTTCTCATTCTGTTTGTGCAGCACCAAAACTCCAACAATATGAAAAAGATTCTTGATTGTTGCAATTCTTGATCAGAACAAACCACGAGAGAACCCAAGGAGCTACCTCCGTATCTCTTTGTCAGCGTTCCATTCAATATCTTCTAGAGTCGTCCTCGCTCATGTAAAATCAATCTTTAACCCTTATCAGAACATATGATGACATTTGTCAACATCGATTTTTTCGTTTGATTGCACTCGCCCCCTACATGCTAGCTCAGCGCCATTCGCCGACGAAGGAAAACTTCTTATTAGCTTACCACTGCAGTGATATCAAAATCCCAAATTGTTTCTGCAATGAGGTATTTGCGTTTTATCTTAATCGGAACACCTGTTGACAAATGTCAACAAATAGAACCAATAGTAGATTAACAGAGACATAAGGCCTTTGTGATTTAAAATTACTATGAATGACTATTACTATTGTTATAATACGAATTATAGGAGCTGGTGTTAGCCTGTTTAAGATATTACTTTATATATATATATTATATTTATAAGCTCATTGTAGTGAGCGTGCATCATATATAAGCTTAAAATTAACAGCATCAGTTGAAAGGACCGATGGCGGAGTGGCATAAACCGCATGAAGCAATTCATGTGACCGTCGGTTCAATACCTGAGTCCACCTGACGAGTTCTAATAGGAACGAAACCGGTCGTGGAAGTGGCATTTTATTCAACTGATGGCAGTTAGCCTATATACCTTAACTTCCATTAATTAAAAGTAATATTACTATTGTTGTAACTGAATAACTGTTGTTACAACTAATAAATTGATATTGTTTCAACACAATTGCCAGCAACTTGTAAAAAATTTGCAACTGCATTTGGTGATTTGATCTTTGGATGGAGGAGGTTAGGTTTATCTCAGCAGTTCTAATCTATCAGACATAGTAATACGTACATTTCAGAATATTTACCTAGATATTAGTGCATTTCAGAATTTAGAACAAAGAATCAATACCAGTAGATAGTCATATACTGTACTTGGCTTGAAATACTAACTAATTGCAACTGCCGTATATACAATTGCTTGGGTAACATAACTGGAATTTTAATTATGGATAGACAGAGAAGATTTACGTTTCAAGAGGCCCTCAAACAACTGCAAATAGTTTCTGATGATGTGAACAACGATTCTGATGCTGAGGTCACAAGCAGCAGCGAAACGGAATCTATTGTTGATGATGACGAAGTTTCTTTTGAAGAGGAACTTTCTGACATAGACGTGTTTGAGGAAGAAAATGAAGATGCTCGCGTTAATAAATATCAAGAACTTAATGACAATGATGGTAGCTCACAAGATGAAGCTCAAGTAGCAATAACAGCTGGAAATGCAACGTACTATAATAATCCTTTTTCCCAGCAGGCTCAGAAGAAGAAATATATTGACACAACAACCTTGAATTATTACTGCTCCCATAAATGAAGTGGATGCTTTCAAAATATTTTACCGACCTGAAATTATACTTCAGATAGTACGTGAGACGAATAGAAAGGCAAGGGACGTGAGACATAAGTGTAAATTGACGCCAAACTCTGTCAACAAAAACTTTACATCCCAAGAAGTTAAAGTCGGTCTTGCTATTATGATTCGTGCTGGCTTGGACAGAGATAACTTCACAGACTTACATTGCTTGTGGAATATTATTGACAGTAGACCATTTTTTAGAGTCACCATGGCATTGGAATCGATTCAAATTTCTACTACGTTGCATGCGTTTCGATAACTATCGTAATCGACCAGCAAGTCAAGGAAACGATAGATTAGCTGCTATCCGAGAAGCATGGAAAATATTCCACAGCAATATGCGCAACATCTACAACCCAAATGAGGCCTTGACTGCGTATGAAAAACTCGTTGGGTATTGTGGCAAGATTCCCGGATGAACATACACCCCAAATATACCGAGGATATACGGTGTTAAGTTTTTTTGGCTGTGCGTTATTTCCTTTAATGGACATTAAAACTCAATAAAAACAAAACGGTGACGATTGCTTTTTATCTCAACAAATTAGGAGAAAAACGTAAACTGATGGTAAAGGTCAATGAAAAGTCATTGCCATTTTGCCATGAACCGGTATAGTGTATCTCGAGGCTTCCCTATATGGCGGTCTTACTAGATACAAACTCTGGATCATTGATGTTTTGCTGAAATCATGTGGGTGATTCTTAAATATTCTTGTTCTGTTCGTGTGCTCGTTATTGTACTGTATATCGTTATTATTCGTTCGTTGACCTCAATATCAAAATCATTCGTTGGACTAAAAACTGATCATAAAAGAATATACATAACTGCATATCAGGAATAATCTCTGCTCTCCTCTTGTAATGTATTAATACTGGGTAATTGAGCCCATGGCAAGGCGTAGTTGCATTTGATGTACGGCGAAGTGACCTAGTAGACAGGCATATAAAAAGAGGCATTATTATTTTGATTGAGTCATTCAAATTCAATGCAATTCAATTCATTTAATTCAATTCGATTCAAAATTGATTGCAAATTATCATTGGTGCTTGCGGCTTTGCGTTTATAATTGAAATATATTTGTTCTTGGAGTCAGACGTGCTGTGGGAACTTCACAACTCAACAATAACTCAGCAACACTAATACAAAAACTCGATCCCCCACCTTGACAGATCGCTCACGTAATATCGCCATTAACAGCCATTATGCAAGAAGCTAACATCACAGGTTGCATTGTTGAGACGGCTGACTGAAATCAGTGTATTTTGTCACCAAGCAGGCTACTGCGCTCTGGCTTTGTGCCACAACGCCCACACCCACCTCATTGACGTTCAAATCAATATTGCGTTACAAATGTCACTGTATGTCTGCGTACTACCTACCAGCCTTCACAGGCATTTAGCTTGCCAAGCTCATTGCGAAGCAAATATATTTCGACAAAGCTGTCGAGCGAAAGATTCTGACAGTTTGCTTTAATTAATGCTCGTCACCTTAGGCTGTGACCTTGAGTTCTTCCTTAGGCTGAAATCAAGGTGGCTCTTTGTGCAAAATTTTAAGGAAGTTGGCTGATCATGACAACACCGAAGCAGTTTGAGTGGGTCAAGGGTGAAAGACGAAATGAATTAATCATTTTACAAGATGGTGTGAAGTTGTGTCATATTCTGTTACAAGACCTGCAGGGTCAGCATTGCGCCTACCTACGTGAGCCAAACTTTAGTAGACTGCGAACGGGGTTGCACGTTTCATTGCAAGTTTGTACAAATGGTTACTGGCTTCTTCTCCAATAAGCAGGTGAGGTACAGAATAGCAAATTGTGGACCATCTCATTCTGGAAAGCTCTATTCACAAATCGCCTAACGTAATATATGTTCCGGAGATATTGGATAAAGAATCTGAAATTTGGATATCTAACTCTTGCCCAGAAATCTAGTTTGAACAAAATCGATCTCAAACGAAATAATCAATTTTGCTTTTTTGGTAGTTTTTTTGATTGACTAAATGATGAAATTAAAAAGTTAGTCTGGTTCGTAAATCGTACTCCAAAGTAAATAAAGTCATACCTAAAAGAAAAAAAATCAAAAAAATTTATCGTATCTCCAAACTCTTAAAAAACCCTAGATTTACGAGTAACCAATTTAACTTTCAAAATACTTCAAGAATTATATTACCAAAAGCAAAAAATCTGAAACTATTTACTTCAATACCTTATGGGCAAAGGAGTCTCCTAGACTATTTGTTCAAGTTTGGCTCAAGTTAGCATCGGGGTGGCTTTGAAACCACATCACAGTTAACCTTTTTCCTGCCATTGTTCCTTAAATGGAACATACTTTTTAAATTATTGCAGGAGTCGCAATTTTATTCTGGACTTGATTTTTTCCTACCTTTGCACTCAACTAGCTTTATTGTATTTCAGGAATTTGAAAATAACTTTAATTTTTTTTGTAATTGAAATAAATTTGATTTAAAAACAAACTAAAGCCACTGTTTTTTCCGGATGAAACTTAAGAAGCCGAAAGTGACCATATAGCAATCTGAGAAAGATTTATGATCAAATAGTTTTTCTTCAATTTTAGTAAAGTTCATATGTATACCATTGAAAATGTGATTTGTTGCACAAAAATTTTGATATAACAAACACTAAAAAAATGTTCCGTTCATAAAACAATGTAGAGTTACTGGTGTGCAAATGTAACTACAACAGATTTTATAATTTATTACCAATAACTGTTGCAATGTTATGATATATTTTAGTCAGTGTTTTTGCTTTACTAAATATTATATATTCTATGTTTTTGACAATTTTCATCCCTTATTTTAGAATATGGATCCTCGTTCATTTTATGGAAGAAAGACGACAAAGTTTCTGCACTTGCTGAAACTTGTAAAATAATTGCGCAATCATCAGATCCTGCAGCTATTGTTGTGCTTCCTCCTGCTGTAGGAGATGCTGGAGACCAAGATAGTGGCATTGAGGAAATTTACGACAACCCAGAAGAAGAGTATGAACCAGCTACAGAACTTAAGGTAGAAGAAGATATTGAAAGCGAGTCTGATAATGAAATTCTACCTCTTTAAAAAAAAAGAAAATTAGACCGCATTATTACTTGAAAAAAGAGTGCTACATTTAGCAAACCTATGCAATTATAGACCAAAAACTTGAAGAATTTGAAAGAAAGACACAGTATAAAATTTGGAAGTCAACATTTTCGACAGAAATGTTGAAACACGTAGTCCTTCAAACTAACTTGTATAGTAATAGGGATAAAAATAATGAGAAATTTAAAGTATTAAAATGCGAAAAGCAAACATTTTTAGGGATCAACTAAGGGATGTCATACTGTACCAGAGGAGCAGCAGCATTGTTCAACTTAACCTGATTTGCGTGTAGAAATTGTTGCTAAAACTGTGATTAGAAATAGGTATCTTGAATATAAAAGTACATGCACTTTGCTGATAATTTGAAGCTTACTCTTGGAAATAAAACGGGCAAAATTTCACCATTATATGATATCATAAATAAAAATCTTGTACAATTTGATGTTTTTTACAGTTTGATTAGTATACATGAGTCAATGGTAACGTACTATGGGCGTCATAGCGCCAAAATGTTTATAAAAGAGAAGCCAATACGCATTGGCTATAAGATCTGGTGTATTTGCGATAATAACGGCTTTCCTTATCATATGAAAATCTATTAATGAAAGCAGAACAATCGAGAAAGCTTGCCTCTCGGTACTAGGGTCGTCAACGATTTGTTAGATGTCATAATATCAAAATCAGATATCACTTGCGACGAATTATACTTTGGCTATTTTTTTACAAGCTACAAGCTGCTGTCCGAACTAAGCGATAAACATGTTAGAGCAACTGGTACCGTAAGAGAAACTAGAATAGCTAATGAAACAAAAAAGATTATTAGCAGCAAAGATCTCAAAAAAGAAGAGGAACTTTCGATTTTTGCTCTGATGGAAAAGTTTATGTTGCAAAGTGGCATGACAGTTCAATTGTAACGATTGCAAGCAATTGGCAAAAACCATGAGCCAGTTCATAAGGCAAGACGTCGTGTCAAAGGGGGAAAAAAGCAAGTTTCACAGCCGCATCTTGTATGTTCCTACAATAAAGGAATGGGCGGTGTCGTTAGCGGCTCCGTTTTTGCCAAGCTTGGACGATAGCAAAAATAAAATCAGTAATGGCAGTTTTAATTTCTGTGAGGTGCCAATATCTAAATACTTTTTAAGAGTGGAAAAGTTGTAGGTATGAAATGGCTCTTTTCTCAGCCATATTAGAATATGTTGGTATGTTTATATGATAAATAATTTTTTAATCATGCGTTTAGATGAACTAGTTTTTAGATTATGGACTGGGCTAACGAAATTTTGAAAGATCATCAGGTGTAAAATTTGTCTAAGCAGGGATCAAGACAGCTTATACCGCACATTTGCTGCCATTTGTTCAGATCATAGTCTCTATTGCTTATACCTAGTCTGGAGATCAAATGAAAAATTTTCTGGAGGTTGTGCCTGCTAATTTTAAAAACCACGCAAGTGGCAGTAACACAAATTTGGGAAGGTGTAAAATCATTTTGTAGTTTGTAAAAACAGTTTGCCAACGTTTTTCAAAAAAGTAAACTTTAATGGGGTAATGGGCGTAAGAGGCAATAACGGTGCGGGCCAATAAGCCTATAAATAAATGAGCACACGGGGCAATGTGATTATGGAGCAATGAGCATTTGAAGAAATGGGGATATGAGACAATGAGTGTAAGTGCCATCTTTTTCTTGTTTGTCATCAAATGATTGAAATCACAATCTTTCAATTAATCACCTATTCAAGGGCTCGTCATCTTACTGTTCTCCCGTAATTAAGATTTATGAGTTTATGTTCAACGCGCGGATTGTGCAGGCTGCTTAATATTCTAAGTTACCAGAGTTTTAGCGTTATCAATTGTAGTCAGTCAAAAATAGTAGCTTGTGCAGTAGATGTAAAACGATTTCAAATGTGCGCGAGTTTATTCGCCAAATTCGATGTGTTACAGTCATGATTAATCTTGATGATTGGTTTAGAGTTTTGGCAAATTCTTTAATCGTCAAATGGTAATTGCTTAGATATTGGAAGACATACTGTCCAAGCAATCAGTAAATTTTGTTGCATCATTTTTGCGTCATGTCGATGCTTTTTAGCTTTTGTATGCTGTGTTTATACTTAATTATTTTTATTATAGAAAATGCGCATCAAAGAAACCTGCATACGTTGTTTAAGCGAAACTGACAGAAAATAAGATCTTCGCAATGACAATGAGTGCATGGTACTTAAGCTTTACCCTTATTTAAGTAATGACAGTGTATATTTTTATGAGGTTGTTTAGATTGTTTGTTTCATTTATTTTAGATGCGACAAGATAGTCCTTAAATGCCTAATAAAAAATTAATTTAATTTGATTACTGTTTATAACAGTTTTAAAGACTATTTAATGATAATAGCTAATATGAAAATAATTACAACCTGAAAAATTAGACATTGCTCCCATGCCATATCAACAAAAGTTGATTGGCAGTTCTGCTCAAAATCTTTACAAACTTCATTGATGCACTGTTTGCTGATGAAAATGCCCCAAATATATTGAAAGTGCTACCTGCACATTTTACTGCGCCTATATATAAATTGATATCAGAGAAAAACTACTCTTAAAGATGCTGTAAGAATACTTTAACGTCTACGTGCTAAACCAAAGAACAAGAATTAGGCCAGGCACCTGTTGCCGCACAGAAATAAATTGGGAAATCGATTGATGACTTTGTTTTACGGATAAACAAACTTAACCAGGACTTGATCTTTACTGCAGTGCTGCTCAACAATGCAAAGAAGCGATAAAAAACCGATTGGTTCGTTAGAGGTGTTACTACAAATTTAATGAGATGAAGATTGTTTCAAAACCAAACGCTTATTCACGGAAGCATACGAAAAAGCTCCATTACTAGAGCTGACAAAACTCATTGCTGAACATACTACGCAAGAACAACGATTGTGAATTAAAACCAGGTAAACTCAACACTGCTTCTGAAAAATTTTCCGATACAACTGCAACTAAAACTATCGATCAAAAGACCAATGCTGTAAGCCTATATAACCGAACAAGCAAAGCATCCGAAAGATTTATGAGCTTTTTCTGCGGTGGTACAAAGAAGCATTATAGAAGCGTTTACCCAGCAAAAAGCGAATGCTTTGATTTTTGCCACAAAATGGGACAACACGTAAAGTGTTGCTTAAAACGCAAATAACTCTTAAACACGCCTGGAGAACCTTCACTGGCCTCAGCAACAACCATACAATCAACTTTTTCAAATAAAGCAGTTGCTGAAATAAAATAAAATTAGGGCACTTGCCGCAATTGGTACCAACAGATACAGTATATCAGCAAAAAATTTGCTTACTGCCACCATTCGATCTATGCAAACAGAAATTTTATTGTTAGCATGGCTAATTCCTCGTCAAAACCAGAGAGAGATTTGTGTAAGATGTTTTTTGAACTTAAACATTGCCCAACATAATTAGGAAAATATTACGTTTTACATTATGAAAAATCTAAAAGCGGATGTTATCATTGGGAACGACCTCGCACAACTGCAAAAAATATGTTAGAATCTAAAGGCGAACGCTGTGAAAGTCCCATTTTGGCTGTAATGCCAATTGCATGCATATCTTATTTACAGTTGCTTAACAGTATTAGGCTTACCTCTAATTGTAAACCCATTGCTGTGAAGACCCAAGAATTTTCATCCAAAGACCAATTAACCCTTTAATTACGAGAAGTACTTCTAGACATTAATAAAACGTGAGATTTAGATATGTTGCTCTTTCAGCCTTAATTAAGACTTACCAACCCTTGGAAACACAATTTTTGCTCATTTTTTATGTTTTCTCTTATGTTCCCAAAATGGTAACGTTGGTAACTACTGAAATCACGTTAGTAGCACAACAGCGTGTGAAACAAACACGTAAGCACAAAGATAAATAATTTTCTTTCAATTGATTGTCTGGCATTTGTTTTATAATTAGCGGTTTCAAAAGTGCTAATTAAATGTCTAAGTTTCACGACAATGCATCTTCTAAACACTTGTGTGGCAGTCAGAAAGCTCATTAGGCTTTCATACTACAGTATAAAACAGCACCATTGCATTTGGTGAAGTCGAGTAAGTCTGCAGTCATGAAAGCAAGTTCTTTTTACGGAGCTGGTCGGTCTAGGTCTCAAATAAGATTTCTAGCATCCGCTAAAGACATTGTTGAATCGCAAGAATCTGATGATCTAGAAATAGTGCTGCTTCCTCCAGAATCGGATAATCAGGGAATTGAAAGTGATGAGGAAGGTAGCGATAACATTTCGAATGAAGAATGCTTACCAGATGAAGTTTCCGGAGAAGTTGAAATACACGGTGAAGCTTTCGAAGACGAAATTACAGAAAAAAGAATCCAGGCACAGTGTATGGCGTAAAAGTGATGAAATAAGTCTTTGTGATGCAAAGGAACTGCAGAAATCAGATGAAGTTATGATGCATGGAGGAGAGAGTATTTACCAAATTTTTTCTCTGTTTTTTCTGATTCTATGATTTCTCTACAAGTAGAACAAACAAACTTATATGCTACTGGAGACAAAAATATGCAGACTTTCAGAACTAATGATGCAGAGATTAGAAAATTTTTGGGTCTATTGCTAATAAGTGGGTACCACAATCTTCCTTCAGAAGCATACTACTGGAGCACAGCCGAAAATCTGGAAGCTCCTATCTTTTCAAATATTATGGCGAGAGACCGTTTTCGTGTTATAAAATCATGTTTGCATATTGCTGACAACCATAACCTTGCACAATCTAAAGTAGCAAAGGTATTGCCCCTATTGGAACTTTTGCGAACTAATTGCCAGCAGTTTGGTGTGTTTCACAAAAACCTCAGTATAGACGAATCCATGATGCCATATCGCGGTCTGCATAGTGCAAAGCAGTATATCAAGGGTAAGCCCGTCAAGTTTGGCTACCAGCTATGGATGCTTTGCAGCAGTGATAAATATAACTTCGAAATATATTGTGGCAAATATAAAAGCAGAACAAACTTTTTAGGAACTCATGTTGTAGAAATAATGTTAAGCCCTGTAACAAACCCAAGTCAGCACGTGGTCTTTTTTGATAATTTTTTTACTAGCCATACGCTGCTAACCAATCTTGCTTGAGAAAATGCTAGAGCTTGTGGTACAATAAGGGACAACAGAACAAACCATTGACCTTTGATTTCTGAAAAAAGATTACAAAATACAACCCAGAGGGACATTCGATTTTCAATTTGATGGTTCAGTTGTTTGCGTAAAATGGAACGACAATTGCCCAGTTACTGTCGCAAGTAATTATTATGGTGTGTACCTGATTCAAAAAGTCGAAAGAAGAGTCAAAAACAAACAAAAGAAAACTGTAGAACAACCCTTCCTTATCAAAATGTACAACAAAGTAATGGGAGGTGTGCATGTTTGTGACAGGTTGTTGTCGTCATACAGACCACGGCTTCGTTCTAGAAAATGGTGGTGAAACTTGTTTTCGCATATGCTAAACCTTTGTGTTGTGGCTGCTTCCAAGTTCTATAACCATGTAAACTCAAACAGCGCGAGTCATATTCATTTTCGAAGAGAAATAGCGAGAGCCCTGGTAAAAGTTGACTGTCCCAGAAAGCGTCACGGCGGACCAACTGCTCCGCCAAGCAAGCAGTAAGATTCGACGGGAGCAATCACAACTTCGAATCCGCTACCCAAGGAAGATGTGCGCTGTGTCAAAAAAATACCAGATTGTGTTGCGCTAAGTGCGGAAAACGGTTGCATAAGTTGTGCAGCGATCAATATCACAGAAAGTGATTTGCATTTTAATATAAGCAACTGAGCATTACCGCAATGTGCTATTATTTCGGCTTGTGTATTTTGTATGTTCATTAAAAGGTCAAAAAACTTCACATCTGCAAGCATTTCGTCAATTGTGCATGCAAGGTTGTGCGTTATGTAACGTAATTTTGCCTAATCATCACCACAATACTTTTTGCAAAAAAAAGATTTTTTGGACCCATAAGTTACCAACGTTCCCATTTTGAGAACATCGCAGCAAAAACGTTATAAGTGGTAAAATAAACGTACAACCATATATTTTTTAAGTTAAAAGTAATTAATATGACCAGTTTTTGCTAATGTATGGTGTCAGCATAAAAAAACCTTGTTTTAGTTTGTTTTTAATAAGCTTACGTACAACAAACAAAAAGCTAATTTTTGAATTATTTTTCAATTTTTGACTTTTTTTGAAATTACGCCCGAAAAACTTTTGAGAGTGAAGATAATACTCTAAAAAAAACGTAATAAAACAGAAAAATGTCACAAGCTGGCTGCAAAAAATGATTTACGTGGTTTTAAAGCTATGTTCCCATTTTTGGGAACATTGGACTCTAAAGGGTTAACTCTTCCCAAATATTGGATTGTTTAAAAAACCTTACTGTTATTGTTTTCCGTTTTTTGTTTTTTTCTTTATTATTTTTTAAAAACTTGAACTTTAGACGTATTAGACAATTCACTCAAATTATAACAGTGCCACCTAATGTTTTTCACTAATATCTAAATCTGCTGAGATCAGGAAGTATCTCGACTAGAGAACTGAAAGGTTCCTCGATGCTCCTTGGCTTTTGCTACAAGTATTTTTTCTCTTTCTATTATTATTGTGATTATTGTGTCGGTGCCCAAAGGCAGCAATAAACAAACTCTCTCTCTCTCTTCTCCCTCTCCCTTAGGAAAACTATCAAAGTAGTAGTCTACCTGTGGTTTTGGCTATTTAAGTCGATGAGTGTATCGGAATTTCTAAAAAAATTATTGTTTTGTTGCTCAATATAGGGTCCACAAGCAAGGCCTGGCTACCCTCCTTCTTGCCGGGGAGGTACGGAAGCAGTTCCTCCGGCCTTGCATTTGTGTTTACACAATGTTTGGCCAAAAATCGAGATTGAAATTAGGCGATCTCTAGAAAGAAAACAGGTCTTCTCAATAATGCGGTGGCAAAAATGAAAAAGTCTTAGAATTGTCACAAATACAAAGTGGCTTTGCGAAGATGTTCAAATGGCATCCAAATTCGTTTAGTAATTAAAATTTCAAACTAAATTAAGAAAAATTGAAAAGCTTTAATTCCAATTCTACTTTGATTTGTGAAAGACAAAAATGCTCTAACTTTATTCTACTCTACTTTGAGAAAAGCATGAACGCTTTAATTCCAATTTTCTTCTAATTTCAAAACGCTGAAAAAATCTAATTGTCCAAGTTTGCACACAAGGATGGTGGGCCTTACAAAAACGTCGCACTGCGTCGCTTAGGAGGAAAGATTAAAATGGAGTCATGTTTTGTAAGCATTCCTTAATTTGAATGAGATTTAACCCTAATCAGCTCAACGTTGGTCTGCAGCGATCCAACACATTTTCAAACGTTATATTTTACACGATATTGTTTTCAAAATAATTTGAAATTTCCTGACTTTTCCTAATTTTTATTATACTTTAACATGAATGCAAAATCATTATTGCACCTTCAGTATATTTTAAATGAGGAAGTATTTTTTGTCATGTACTCATAATTTTTTGGCAAGAAGCAGCAATGATGCAAGTTAATCCGATTACGTGTGAGGTCGCGTTGTTTGTTTTACTGGCAGTTCTCTGTTTAGAAGGTGTACGTCTCTTTCCTACGTAGTGGCAAGACCGAAATCAGATCGTAATAGGTAAACAAATTCTAATTACTAACTTCTTGATTCTTTCTTTGCATTCACTAAAGTGTGCAAACAAAGTAATGTTTACATCAAACACAATGTTTTGTACAAATGCAATCTTCTGACAACCGTTTCTCATTTTACATAATTTTTTTTCAAAATTTCCATTTTGTTATCAGAGTTCGCCTAATAACATTGGTTCTGTAACTTTGATTTCAGAATAAAAATCTTTTAATAAGAAGGAGCAAAAAGGCTTTGAGATATAAACTGGAAGTGTTATGAAATTTTGTGCTGTAGACCCTACTACCAACTACTAAGATAAAGCAGACAGAAACAATTCGGCCAAAAAAAAATAACTACAGCAGATAATAAACAAACCGAAATATTTCCCAATTATATTCTGTGCCTAATGATAGATTGTTTGGTTCGATATATCAACAAACGAATTGAAATGCCATGCCGAGCAATTCAAAAAGTATACGCTTCTCTTTTGTCATCTAGGAGAAATACTGACATCAAAATTTGTGCATTTATAAGGCTGATGTACGTATGTGATTTTGCTGGCGTGAAAAAGCATAATGTTGCTCTTTATATGATCTGATCATGGGACCTACACCTTTTGGATCTACAGTGAGTAAAAACAGGTTGCAGTTTTTTTACACCTGCATATCGTTTGATGGTTATGATACCAGGGAACAGCGGTAGAAACATGATCGTTTCGCAGCTATTTGAGAATTTTTTGAATGCTTGAAAAGTACATGTGCATTGATGAAATCTCGTATCCCACAAGAAATGAAATTAGTTTCAAGCAGTAAAATCCGAGTAAGCAGGCTAAATATGATTTACTTTTTAAGTCTACGAATGCAGTCGCTTACATTTTCATGCACTTCATAATTTCATATTGTGGAAAACCTAATGAAGGAGCAACAGCATACTATGTCAAAGGAGTAGAAGAGACAGTAAGGTATCTTGAGAATTACGGTGATTTGCAAGAGCGCAATATTTCCTTTCACCACTTGTATACTAGGGTATCTCCGGTACAATGGCTTCTATCTCGCACAACATAACATTTGTGGGTACTCTTCAATCAAATAGAAGGGATATACCTATTGAAGACAAAAACGTTGTAGAGAGAAAACGGTTTTCTTGTCAATGCTTTTGGGAATCGTCGGAAAACAAGCTAGTGCTTCATTCTTGTGTGTTTCCTACAAAGAGCTCCGACCAGTGCAACGTTTTGCTCCTCTCAACTGTAGAACTTATCCTTGTAGTAACAATAGATGATGGTAAAATAAAACCCGCTTTATGAAAACTATATGATTTAACTAAAGCTGGCACGGATGTGATGGAACATCGAATTGGTGCCTAGGTATACTTGCAAAGTCAAATCAAATCCCTGGACTTAAACAGCATTTTGTTGCTTATTGAATGTGCACCGTATCAATGCCGGCACTGCTTTTGCTTTCAACAAAAAGATTGATCTATGCAAGCAAGATTTATATGATTTTGATATAAACTTTGCTTTTTCATTTATTTGTCCGCCAATCCAACGACGACCTTAACTGATCTTTGATAAACGTAAAAAAATGTAGTCTTTGCTTTCTGGGAAAAAAGTTGAAGCAAATCCATTCCAACAAACCAGGGCTTCTAAAAGAGAAAGATTACGAGAAGAAATGCATCCAAATATGTGCTAAATCATCCAGATGCAAGCATGTGTAAACGAAATTACTAAGCCGGAAAAGCGTAAAGGAGTGCAAAATATGTCCAAAAGTAGAAATCAATGTCAAATCTGTTGACGAGTTACGTGTTTAGATTACACTGTTTAGATGGGTACGCAATGCTGTAAGCTGTCACAGCTAAAAAATTCACAACAGTAATTTTATCTTTTATTTCGCTGCTCATTCTATCGTTGTTTATAGCATAAAGTTTAATTGCTATGGTTTTGCAAACCAAATTCTTTTGTAGCCACTCATCAACAAGCACCAAAGATTGCTAACTGCACTAAAAATTATAGGTGACAGCAAATATGGGAAATTGTAACAATAACGAAACCACTCCCAAGCCAACTCCAAAGTCTTTTTTTAATTCGACTCCGACGCCACAAAGTCAGCATTACATTTTAGCCTTTGAATTTTTTTAACTGCAAAATCATTAAAAATATTTTTCATCAACTGGGTACTTGTCTGATTCTGATAAAAGACACAAAAATATTTTTGTGTTTTAGTATTACTTATTTCTGTTTTATTGCGCGTTGAAACTGTAACCCTTTCAAGCGCCAATTTCCAGACAACATAAAACAAGTGAACCAAAATGTTCTTGAAATTTCAAGTACATCATGTAGCCTCAAACTCAAACTTATGTTCGTCTAGTAAAGAGCGTCGTCTGATAAAATTGATTGCTCAGAAATATTTGGAGCTAATGTACGTGCAAATGATTTGAAGTTGCATTTGGTTGAAAAAAAATATCCTAGTCAAGAAAATGCACTACTGAATTTGCAACTAAATTTGTCTTTATGTTTTAGCAAGGTTTGTTGCGAAAAATTCTTCAGGACTAACCACGCCTCTGTAATCTTGAAATAAAATGCCATCTTTTATCGTATATTGCAGCTATGTCAACATTTCACCATTTATATCTAACACTCCAACCCGGCGTTCGCTGTGGCGGATCTGGTAGCAGTTTCTTCAGTCAGGCAATGCCACAGGGCCGAATATAAATTGCTCAACCCAAAGCTAGCAAGAAACCAACAAACCAGGAAAATGGACATTATGCATTTTTCAATCCTAACTCGACTATCGTGATGGGATCCAGAAAACTCTCAGTTAATCAACCAACACTCTAACCAATTGAGTTGGTATTACAGCTGCAGCAAAAACAGAACTGAGAGAAAGTGTTATTTTTATGCAAGTTATTACTCGATTTCACCGAATTTACATCGCATTTATCGTAAAAGAACTGTTCACATTAATATTTTTTGAGAAAAATGAAGCGGTAAAAACCCTATATTCAAATTTCGGATGCGATTCTTACAGTCTTGCAAAATTCTTTGTAATTCCAAGTTACTAACTGAATATTCCTTTATCCTCATTCAGTTCTTTTAAAAAAGAATTGCTACGCTTTCAAATATCATGACTGTTCCCAGCCTTGTTTTATAGATTGCTCTAAATGCAAAAATTTAATTAAAAACAAGATAAATAAACCATGCAATGCACTTTATTTTGACAAATTTCAAATTATTTCACGAAGAAAAGATGCCACTCTTTCTAAAAACTATTAAGAAGTATTCTAGCATTAGGAAAAAATATTTAAATTTTGTTAGTAAGCAAACAATATATAACCATTTTGTGCAATTTTCCTAACCTATGAGCTGTATCTTGATAAACCACTTTGTTTAGGAATTATCGGTACTTCCTTCTGGATGGGTGGTCTGATTTGATTCTAGAGCCGGCAAAATTAAAGGTAGAACTACCAAAAGTTTGACGCCGCTGCAATGTTTTCTGCATAAACTGCTCTGTTGATTGGGTCACAGTTTCGGAGATGAGATTGAATAAAGCTATTCCTTAGATACTTCGGTGAAGTGCAAGCGAATTCAACAGAAATTCAACGAATTCAACGCCAAGATGAGCTGCAGATAGGGGCAATCTTACTACTGTATTTGTGTGACTTTGCCTCACCAAATTTGTGATGATTCTGCCACAATTCATTAGAATTGAAATAGATTTTTAGTAACAATTGAAAAACGGATGGTTCATTTCAGCCAGATAGTATGAATATGAAATGCATTGGTGTATCGTCTTACGCCAAAAAATAATTAATTATAAACAGTTGGGTAAGTGTAAACGTGTAATCGTACTAACAAATGATTGTTTTTATCTCTAAAATCGCAGTACTTTTTAAGAGCGGCAGCTCTCTTTGTAAACTCATTTACAAAGTTTCCTCATGCTAAATTTTCTCAAAAAATCTCCAAATATGCGCTAGTTTTACATATATGTTTTGCCCCTGCTGGCAAATGTTGTCGACTCTTCCCGCTAAATCATTTTTCTGATAGCGGCTGGAATGATCAAGTCGTTTTATTATTTATAATCAAAATTGTGCATTATTCTATTGTGCATTACGTATGGGTTTTAGTTTTTTTGGTTTTGTAAATTGGCACGGTCGATTGCAATGACACGATATATCATGGAAAGCTTTATTGAAAATCAAGTAATTTCTAAACCCGGACTTCCTGTATTCAGAAAATATCTGTAGACAGTAAGCTATTACAGAACCACAACGTCCTATAACAAAAAAAAAATTCATTATTCTTAGCTTTTTTTACTGGGTTTTTATTCTTAAATATACTGTCAATCATCAAGCATATAAGCAGGAATCTAAATTGGTTTATGCTTACTAAGAAACGCACAATATTTTTTAAATACATTATATAAAGCTCAATTATTGACTATGGGTAAACTGTTTGCCTTAAAGTATTAGTTGTAGCTCCAGATAATTTGAAATACATCCTGTTTATAAGGTTGATAAAAAAGTTCCTTTTTATAAGTTATACCATGCGCACTTACAAAAAAAAGAATAAGTTATCTTGTAAACATGTAAAAATCATTCTGACAATATTGGTAAGCAAGTCGTAAACAAACCATTTTATGCAAACAATAGCTGGACAAACGACATTTCAAATGAAGTTAGAATAAAAAACATGGCAAAGTCTAAAACAGGTGCCGACATGATGTTATAAACCAGATTAATAAAAATAATTGAAGATTAATAATTAGTACACAAATTTTTGTTCTGATGCAAGAGTTTGGAAATTTTCAAATATGAAAAGTTATAAATCATAAAAACAAGCTTTTTCTATAAAAAACAAAGCATTCAAATGTTATTTGACTTTGCAGCAGCGACAAATCAACATTAAGTGTTTGCTGTTTGCCAAAGTCCTTACGTTACAGTTTGCGTCGTTTTTTCAGCAGTTGCGACGTGACCTATAATCTGATTATTACGGATTAGCGTCGAAAGACAAATAGAAAACATAAAATTTCGTATACCTTCATAAAATATCCAATTTTTCATCTTTAAATAAATTCGCATGGCACATCAAAAAAGTTTATCATGTTTAGATATAAATTTTCTCCACAGTTGTGAAAAAACTTTTATGAAATCTTTAGTAGTAGGCTATGCGAGATACAAGCGTTTAAAATTTGTTGTACCACTGCAGTACAACGTTGAGTAGATTAACCAAAAACATACGTTGAGCTTTTTAGGGTTAATCAAAAAAATATTTTGCAGTAATGAACAAGCATGGCTCGCAATTTTTTCTTAATGAAAAGGTTGATAATTTTATAAAGTTAAGAATTTTTTGTTGTTGAAATGCAATTTCATATCTTGTTTCACATTTGCAAGTAATTAACTCAAATTAAAGCAAAGTGGACAGCAGACACTTGGCATAAGCAAGTAGTTTAACATCACGGCTGTTTAGATTCCTCGTAAATGGGAGAATGACAAATTGATAATGACTTGTTGTGCTTTTATCTGGTAGTGCCAGTGATAAATTGCGCTGAGGCGATCGCAAAACCACCACGTCGATGCGTAAACCTTACGAAAAAAAGAAAATTTGCAGTCTGTTTGTTTATTTTAAATTACAATTAAAAATCTAAAAACTAATTTGGTGCATGTAATTTGCAATGATTTGAACTCTATTAATTCAATCATTACCAAAAGTAAATAAGTACATAAAAGAATAAATTCTGCATCAATTTGAGCAAACACAGAATCGCTATCGTAAGCGGTCTAAAGGTTATTCGCTGCCAAAGTGCTCCAGTCGAATCGGACCCTACCGGACATAAGAAACACAAAAAAGCCTTTGCCAGCCATCTGAGCTATTAAATAAGGCTGGTTTCCATTAGGCGTAGATTGCATGCATAGCGTGAAAAATTCTTTGTTTCTTTATTTAGTTTTTTGCGCGCATAAAACTAAATAGAGGAACAAAACATTTTTTACGCTATACCTGCAATCTAGGCCTAATGGAACCCAGCTTTTAATCCCACACACTTCGTAAACGTTTTTGAGGAGCAGCAACACTGTTTTGGGGCCATTTTTATCAGCTGATATACCTTTAACACTAGAATTGCCGGAACGGTCATTTTGACCGTTTTTGATTTTCAATCGCTTATATCTCTGATTAGGTACATGCAATAACATTGAAACTTCTTGATTTTTCCTAAATCTTGGATAACTTCTAGCATGTTAATTTTCATGGCATCACATTAGGCACAGGGTGGGATGGGAATAGGTTTATCTTAAATTACCGCTAACGGTCATTTTGACCGCGCAAAAACCACTAATTTTATTATTATTAGAATTATTATTGCGGAGTCTTTTGATGTGCTATTGCAGTGGTTTTCAACCTTTTTGCTGGAGCGGAACCCCAATGAAGAATTCTAGTGGATCGAGTAAGCCCTATGCAATAATTCAATTGTTTTATACAATTTGTGTAACTTCTGGCAGAACCCCTGGACTAAACTAAGGTTCACTGAAACCCTGGTTGAAAACCACTGTGCTACTGTATCTAAACAATCTTGCAACAATAACTGCACTAACAAATACAAGTTATGCACCAATGCGAACGATATATATGATTGTCGATATGGAGGTAATAGTACGAGGACTGATGACTGAAGTCTCCAGACTGTTTTCAGCCCCGTCGTAGAAATTTCAAAACTGGGCAAAATACTCACTTTTGAAAAGTATACTTCCGAAAAAAATATCTTCACCTTTATTTGGAGCAAAAAATAGCAAAAACGTCACTCTGAAAAATTAATCTCGAAAAAACACAGATCTTGAGATTTTCTATGAGACAGAAATGCATTCAGCCCTTTACCCATGCAAAAAAAGCGCTATGTTTACGTTAGGTTACGCTTTGAACAGGAGTAGGCATATTCAGACTTGGTTCGACTTAAGCCTACAAGTACAATGAATTTTTTCAAATGAAGTAAATTCACACACTTCTATTAATAACGCGCGGCAAACTGATTTAGTATCATGTATATTTGTCTGCTTTGGCAGTGAGACAGTGGCAGTGATGATGCAAGTAAGCTACCACAACGCAAGCGCTAGGTAATAATTATTAGGCATTCTACATCTAACACCGCGGAATTTGATTTGTATTGGTTGCTAATGACGAAGCAAGATTGAAAAGTATCAAATTTTCTTCAAAATCGAGAGGTAGCTTACAAGCTCCGAACGTACCAACAAAAACGCTGCTGAAAAAAAGTTGAAGGCCTACAATTCATTTTCTTGCTTAGGATCTGTGCAGTTTATACCAACACATAATGAAGCTTACGGCTCGTTAAACTTCCACTTACAAAAATTCAAAACATTACTGGGTCTAACACAACAGTTAAAAGAAACTTATCACACAAGATAATGCCTAATTATAGTAATTAAACAAACGGTCATTTTGACCGCTCGCGGTAATTTTAGGTAGGTTGAAAAGGCGGTAATTCTAGTGTTAAACAAGCTAAACAACAAGCATAGCAAAACTTATTTAACGACATTGGCCACAATATGGCATCTAAAAGTAATTACAGAAAACAATACAGTAATTAAGCGCTGATGAGTTACAACGGATTAGAAATGCTGTGCATGACAAACCAATATTTTTGGTTGTTGATGATGAGCACTCCATCTGGCATACAATACTTAAATATTTTAGTTGGGGCCCAAAAACACTTCACGTCAGTTACTTGCATGACTCTCAAACTCTACCATGTGCGTTAAACAGCAAAATCATTTCTCAAGCAGTTGATGATGCTATTAGATTTCTTGGATTCAAGAGAAACTTTTTCTGACTTTTATTGTTTGATGCTGCAAAATATATAGTGGCTAACTGTGCAATACTAAAATCTCTGCATTCTAAGCTGTTTAATGTGACATGTGCAGCACATTTATAGCACAATTGAGCGGTGAGCGATTTCAGCTAAATTCATAGTCAAAAATATTAGTTGTCCGCCTCATCCTGTTATTACAAGATAGGAAAACTGGTTAAATGCTGCCTTATATCTTGTGCAAAGAATTTACGTAAAGTAAAAGTGATTGCAGAAAGCTTTGAAGAGTCTTGTATTTTAGTAACACATGCAAAAGTTGGCTTGCAAACAGCTGGTTTAGCTACTTAACTCTCAAAATCAAAGACCAATATACAGGGTGTCCCAGAAGTCGCGCACCATCCAGGTTTCTACAGAAAACGCTTTTATTGATTACAGTCATAACAGATGCTCAAACTGTGCACCTACAGCAATGAAACAAGCATCAAATCTCTCTATCAAACTGTCTTTCACTCTCTTGAGCGTTTTATTGCTAATTTTTGGGCACTCAAGTAGTTATTGCATCCTTGTTATTGTTGTCATTTAGCACTCAGTTGCTATTGTTATTCTTAACGGTTGCTCTCGCTCAGGGCCATTAAGGTTGGATTCTTGAGCTACAGATTGGTGTGTCGTCCCAGCTCTTCCAAACATAAAAATGAATTTAACTCTTTCTTGTACTTTTAGTTTCTTCCGTGTAATTAAATCAAATATGAAAACGCAGATTAGAATGGTGCGCGTCTTCTGGGACACCCTGTATATATTTAGTTAAACTTATAGCAACAATGGAAAGTGCCAAGTACACCATTAAAGTAGCGGTACAAGCAATCCAAGGACTTGGTTTCGGAGAAAACACCTGCAGCATTATTCCTTTCGTTCAAACCAAAATGCAAAACAATAACATTTCTAAGATAAGGAACATGGAAAGACCAGACATTTCATCGGCTGTTTAGAGTTTATTTCCACATTCTCAGGCCCACAACTTGCTTCTGTAGAAAGAAGTTTTTCAATGCTGCGATAACCGTTTGCTAAGGACAGAAACTTTATGTTCGAAAATATGATTTTACATTTCAATTCTTGCATTTGGTGATTGCAGAGTTGGCTGCTTATACAAAGCGTGCCTATTGCAAGTTTTGTTGAGGATTTGTGTGTTTTTGTTAATTAAATGTTCGTTTTCACATAAAAACTCAAGAAGCATTAATTTATTTAGTCAAAACTTTGTTAGGTCAATAAAAGTCAATTTTTTTACTTTCTAAGTCAGGGGTTCCCAACCAGGAGTGCTCGCACCCCTTAGAGCTGATATTTTTTATTTTCAATCTATTTTCAAGTCCAATATATATTTTCAGTCTAGACAAAGTATGATATTGCTAAACATTATTAAAAAGATGAAAACAAGCAAGGATTTTGCAGCTTGGTCAGTGTGATCTTATTTTGATTATACCCGTCTGTGATAAAATAGCCAATTAGCTTGTATTTGTAAAAGTTTAGCAATACCATAAACAAAATCGTTTCTTTTCACTTTGTTACTGTCTCAAAACCCATTTCGATCCGTTATTACAAAGTGAGGCACAAACGCATGCACTCGACAATCCTCTGTTGTTTCAGATAAATCTCAGAGACACTACCTACTGACGTAAACCAAGCATTCTAAATAGCTATTAACGATAATGTGTACCACAAAATCCATTTCAAGTAATTCAAACACGCAATAAAACGATGCGAATATTCTTGCTTTGCTCAGCTTAGCCAGTCAAATCTATTGATTGTTAAATACACACCTGAGCATTTTACTCCATCACCGCTGTATCCTTCATGACATGTGCACGTGAAACTCCCGTCGGTGTTTATGCATGATGCATTCACGTCACAATTGTCAATGTTTTTAATACATTCGTTAATATCTATTGAAATTTTCAATAAAATTAGATTAAAACAAGAAATGAGTCAAATTAAATGATACTACACCACTTATAAAGTAAAACTACCAGATTATGGAAATAAGATTGCTTTGTTTGTTTTATTGTACAACACCATCAGTGTAAACGATATAAATTACTGTTTATCAAACAATCAGTTATCTATCATGGCCATATTTAAGAGCAAGGATGAAACCACGTGGAGATCTGAAACAGCAGCGCTGACATTTTTTTATTGTTTGAATTTTTTTATCAAAGGAAGAATTTCTTCGGAGCAGTCGTCGGTTAGGGCACACTTTGTTGTTGTGTCAACCAAGTGCAGCAGGTTACATGTTTCGAATGATAAGAAAAACGGACAGGAGTGCAAAATATGATCTGCTGTTTGTTTAATCGCAACACACTACATGTCTCATTTTACGCAGCGGTCCATTCAAATATTTTATCAAACGATGGGCAAATAAGATATGATTGGAAGAAAATAACAACAGCATCACGACGTCTTCCATATCGATGGCGGATCCAATTAAAAGTACAGAATGGATACTATTATGAAAACCTTCAAACCAGCTCATGGTCTTCATGTCAGCAAACTGTATCTTTAGAACTGGAAACTTATGTTCGTGAAATCATCTGCCTTACACATGAGCAACATGAAGCCGAACATGAGTTAACATCAAAACCAATGCAAGAGTCTGTCTTTTCCAATCTACGGCGGTTTATTTTGGAGCAACTATGAACACGTTCTCACCTTTAGAAGTCGTTTGGATTTGCTTTGAAACAAAAACGTTTTTATCGTCTCGCTTTGTTTCGTTTACTCGCAGATGCCGGGGCTTACGAATAAGAGTAACAGCTAACGAACTACAACACTGACTCTTACCCATATCACTATTGGGAATCGTGCAACAGCATGATGACTTACTTACACAGACACCCACTTATCATCAAGTCATCAATGATAATTCGTCCATGGTAAACGGATGCCTGCTACCAACACCTTCTAAGTATTTCCCATGTTTATTACGCATCTCTCCGGCTGAGCTTTATACTTATATACCTACATTTCTCTTGGTTTGCCAAGTTCAGAAACTAAGCCATGTGCTCCAATTCTATACAATGCCGGCTACTAGTAAACGATATTGAGTTAAACTCGTTGTCCTGTGATTACTAACCTGAACAACTGTTTCCATTGCCACTGTATCCTTCATTGCAAGTACATGTAAAATTTCCATTAGTGTTTATGCATGTCGCATTTACATCGCATGTGTGCATGTTGTTTTCACATTCGTCAATATCTGTTTTCAAGAGCAACTGTTTAATGACGCCGCTGCGTTGTGAAAGTTGTTCCAGTGTGTAGCTCAAATGGAATTTGTATAAAATTAGAGCTGGTGTATAAAAGGTTTGACTTGAAACCTGTTACTTGAAACTCAATTTTAGACTCAAGTACTATGTCTCAAGACTCCACTGGGTTATTGAGTTGAAAGAATCGAGATATTTTTTATTTTAATAAGGACAGTTATCCCAATTGTTTGTTTGATAAATTTTTGAATAATTTTGGTCATCACCATACTGCTCAAAATGATGGTTTACCTGTAAGCGAAAAAAGCGTTTTGTTTGACGTACTTTATGTAAAAAAAAACATGTTTTCAATTTTATATAAATATATTTACAGTAGCCTCAGTTTGAAAGTGTCAAATGTTGACGTTAGACCTATTTATTGAGCATTTTTAGTTGCAAATAATTTAAATTAAACTCTTGATACTTTTTTGCTTTTGATGTCTAATGTCTTACATCGATTTACATGCCCATGCAATACAGGTACGACACACATTGGTATGTCATCCAGACCTTTGACCATCAGGGCAGGGAAACATTTGAACCTTAACAGCAGTAAAAAATGTGTCTTAGGGATCGTTTGCAACAGTGCAAATCTTGTTTTAAAAGTGAAATCAATTTGCACTCGTCGTCTAAGGTTTTCAAGAATCTTAATATTTATACTGGTATATGCTAATTGTTGTTACTTTTTTGTAAACAATTTTTGATTTATTTGTCTTATTGCGTCGCAGTCTATCAATCCATGGTATTTGGCGCTATTGCGTTATGTATTTGTCATCGTTTTACCGTTGTTTTTCATCACTAGTCTTATTCATCACAATTCGTAGTGTTTGGTTACCGGTAAATTTTGCTGTGACTTCATATTTCTATTTATTATGTGACTAGCTGAGGTAATGTCAGGCCTAAGCCTATACAAATATTTTGAAGTTTTAGTTCTATGTCATTAAGTTTTAATACACGATATTATGCTGTAGATGTCTTGACGAGGGCTTGATATCAGCCGAAAACGTTCAGCTTAGAGTGCTTGTAAAAATGTAAATCAAGTATAAAAATGAAAAGTGGTGTGGTGTTGCTATATAATAATTTTTTACTCACTGGCAACCATTGGCAAACAGAAGGGGTCTCAAACGCGCGTGCTCTCCACACAAGAAAGTTAAATATCATTTTCCGTCAGTATGTTTGAAGCAGTAACAAACAAATAACCTGTTCTACACTAACAAAACTAGTCTAGACTTTAAATATCTAAGGCCTTAGAAACAAAAATTATGTTTCATGTTATTTGTCATTCTTTTTGAAGAATCACTCAGCGTTTGCTGATGGATATGGAACTTTACTCAACTTTGCCCAAGTGATTGTTGGCGTACTAAGTTATATGAAATACCAGGAAATGTGATAATAATACAGCGTGGAACAATATCAATTACAAGTAGAATCTTTTCAGGTTATAAAATATAATTGATGCACGCTTTGAAATTTTGTTGTGCAGCTGCAGCGTATCTGTTGTACACTACATGTAAAAACGAAAGCAGTTAATAATTTTTAGATGTAGTAGAGACAAACGTTACCAAATTTTAAACAAAAACTACGTTAAAAGCGGTCCCAGAAATCACTAAAATCGTGTATATTTGAGGTTAATGTTGCAAAAGTTTTTTAGGGGCTACCGCCCAAGCGTAGGAATTCGTCCGATAAAATTTGAGTCATTTTTAGTTAATCTGTTGAGAAGTTTAGTCAGCAGCTTCATGGTCGAATAGTATTAGGCAGTTTGGTCTCATTTACAAAGTTATGGACAACACACCAGACAAGTTATAGATATGAAATAATTCGCACTGATAAAGGTAATATGTAAAAATCCTTGCATGCATAGAAACTCAAAATATTTTGCCTATGTGAAAAGTTATCACAGGAAAAACTTAATGGACATTTTCTTCCTATCAGGCAAGAGAACACTGAAGAAATGATTAAATACAATTTGAACTTCTGTTTGTAATGAAACATACTACCACTCAATCTGTATCGATTTTATTTTTGTAAAGATTGTTTAGTGTTTAGTAACTTTTACTGGAATGTATTGATATATAGGCTTATTTGTACAGAGAAAGTACTTTAAATAGTTGTTTTGGTCAAAGATTTCAGTTAGGTATATATTGACATAGGCTGCAGTTAGTGGTTCAATTTCACTTGCTCAGATGTAGGCCATTTCGCAACAAGCAAAATATCTTTTATATGAAATTTAATACAAGCTTAGGTGGTTAGGTTACAACCAGGAAACTTACACATTTAATCATAATCATAAGCTAATTTATTTTTTAAACAGGTTTAAGTGGATCTACTTTTTATGGAAAAAAGATTCGAAAGCCAGCCCAAAATATACAAATACGTGACATTTCTCTTGGTTCTGTTTATAGTGATGTCGACTCTGATTCAGATGATGATTCTTTTCTGGATCTTAATTTTATCCCCGAACGTGATGCTATTGATGGTGATTGTTGTTTTTCTAATGGTGTACCAGTACTACATACTACTGACAAGAGTAATAACATGGTACTAAAAATTAAAAAAAGAGTTTATTTTTGTGTTTTTCAATGTTTTGCAGACTCAGCCCTTCTGATTCAGTATATTTTTACCATTACGTAGTCAATTTTAAACCACAGTTTTTGCTGGAGCAACTTAGCAGTTTAACTACTTGATGCCTTTCCTCCGGAATAACAATGATGATTTCATAGTTTTTAAAATCCATACCTTTAGTTCCAAAGTCTGAAGCAGTTGCCTCTACACTACTGTGGCTTTAAATCTGATACAAAAAGCAAAAACTAATAAACAAGTTCTGAAGCAAAACATTGCAAGTGCCATCACTAAGCTTCTAGTTGATTTGTTTTTGAATGGATTTTGTGTTGTGTAGCTTGCTGTTTTCTGCCACAATAACAATTGGGTGCATGAACTATAAAAGGAATGCATTTGCAGATGCTATTTAAATAGATTAATCTAATCAGAGATCAACATCATTACAATCAGATGACCCAGTTGCCGATGGCTCTTCTGAAGATGAGAGTGTTCCTTCTTCTCGGGTTTCATGGCGACAAGGAAATTTTTTTGATCACACTCATGAATATGAATATCTTGGTCCAGAACATGAAATTGCAGATGTTTTGAAGGAGCCAATAGATTATTTTAGATCTTTTTTTACTGATGAGTTTTTGGATGTACTTGTTTGTCAAAGCAATCTATATTCGGCACAGATCAATCCAAACAAACTACTTAATGTTAATATAAAAGAATTGAAGCAATGGTTAGGAGTTTCTATTTATTTTTCAATTAGCAAACTGCCAAATACTCGAATGCATTGGTCAAAACAGCTTGGATCTTATCGAGAGGTTGTAGCTGATGTTATGAGTAGAAACAAATGGGAGGAGATCAAATCTAAATTTCATATGGTGGACAACACAACTTTGGATTTAAACACACCAGATAAACTTTTTAAAATTCGACCAATGGTAGATTATCTCCGAGAAAGATTCCAATGACGCAGAGCTTGTGTGTTGATGAACAAATTGTTCCGTTTAAAGGGCACAGTGGAATAAAACAATATATGCCAAATAAACCTCATAAATGGGGATATAAATTTTTTGTTTTGGCTGACAGCAAAGGCATGACATATGACTTCCTTCCGTACACGGGAAAGATAGAACCAGTAAATGATGAAAATATTCCAGACATCAAAGCAAGCGCAAACTCTGTACTTCATTAGGCACAATCCATTCCAAATAATCATAATCACTTTCTTTATTTTGACAATTGGTTTACCTCCATTCCACTGATGCGTCACTTAGCTACCAGAGGAATATGGTGTTGTGGAACAGTTCGCGTGAATCGCATACCGGGAATGAAAAACGGAAAAGCCCATGACAAAGATCTAATGAAAAAAGGAAGAGGTGCTTATGAAGAAATAAGATCAACTGGAGACCCAATTGAAGTTACATATGTAAAATGGTGCGACAACAAAATTGTAAATATCATTTCGACATTTGCTAAATCAAGACCTCTTACTACAGTATCGCGATTTGATTATAAACAACGAAAAAAAATTGATGTTGAATGCCCCAGCATCATTAAACTTTACAATAAATCTATGGGAGGTGTTGATTTGGCTGACTGTTTGATTGAACTTTACCGAATTAACATCAGGACAAAGAAGTACTACTTTCGGTTAATTTTCCACATGATTGATATGGTCATTGTAAACAGTTGGCTTTTATACAAACGTGATGCAATCAGTTTAAAATTGCCTAATTCTGAAATTCTTGCTTTAGCTCCGTTTAAATTAAAAGTGGCAAATTGTTTAATGAAAGAAAACAAAGCTTTTGCGGGAAAAAAGAGAGGGAGACCATCTCCGCCAATGAAAGATGCCATATCTAAAAGAAGAAGACCATGTCAAACTCTTCCAGATCAGGCAATACGGTTTGATAATGTTGGTCATTGGCCAGAAATTAAAGACAGCAGAAAAATGTGTAAAAATCCAGGCTGCAGTGGAAAAAACAATGTATATTGTTCAAAATGTGACATAAGCTTATGCTTGAATAGCTCTAACAATTGTTTCAAAAACTTTCATACCAAATAAATCAAAGATTTTTGTATAATTATCAATTATTTCCAAGGCCTGATACCGGCATATTATGTTTCTCTGAGCACTAAAACATTCGACTTGTAGCATCATTTGTGATAGTTTTTGCTTGTAATTGCTTTTGTGATGTTTTGTTGTGATTTTATTGCATGACTTTGATAGTTTGCTTGTGGTCATTAAAATACGTGCGTTCAAAAGTGGCTTCTTCTTTCCCGAATGGACAAATTCGTCCATTAAAAAAAAATCTTAAAAACAAAATTTATTTTAATTTAAATCGTAATCATGATTCGAGTGAGGCTACAAACGCAAAAATTACAAAAAAAATTTTTTTGGTTTAAAAAAAATAATTTGGTCCGTAAAGGCTACGTTAGAAGTGGTTCCAGAAATCACTAAAATCGTGTATATTTGAGGTTAATGTTACAAAATTTTTTTAGGGAGCATGCCACCAGACCCCTAGGAAAATCGTTCTTTCGGCACTCACGAAGCGAAAATGTGCCAAAATGTCATTTTTGCGCCCCTTCAAAAATTTCGGAATACGTCCCTGCTGTCAAACTCTGGTAAGCGTCAATATCTTGCAAATTCTTTTTATCATTTTGTACTGCAAGCCTTAAAGGTCTTTGTTGCACCAGTATGCGATTTTGCATCTAGCACATTGTATATGCAGGCTCATAAGTGCGAACCTATTTTTTTTTATTTATTTTTAGACTATGATTTTGTAAGCTTTATTTATCAGCCAGCTGCGGTTGGCAAAGCACCAATCCTATTTTTATAAATATCAATATAGTGTTAAATGTAAGCTTTAAGTTGTCGACATCAAGAGCTTAAGTAAGCTTATCTTTGGAGCCAAAACTTTTTATTTACTTCACAGTGTTAAAAGAATCGATTGCAATTATTAAAAAAATCACAGAAAACTAAGCACTGGCAATGAATGTTAAAAAGACTCAAGTAATGATAAAAAAAAGGCTTAGCTTGATTCGAATCGTTAAGACGAAATGACTTTAATTTATTGAGTTACAAAGTTAATCTACTCGCTTTATATGCATGTTCACACAAATGACGAGTTATTTCACAAAGTTATGGTATTGCAAATAATAAAAGCTCCCTCCCATAGTTTGACGAAACCATTCCTTGACGCGTTTCATTTATTTTGGACTCATCAGCAGGGCTTGTCCTGTCATCAAAAACAAAAACCCCAAAGACGAAATGACTTCAATCGATTCGAGACACGATATCTATGACGCATAACTTGCTCGAGATTCGACTTAAGCGACTCATGCCCAACGCTGACAGTCGCATACTGAATGTGCGTTGCACGATTAAAAATGCAAAAGCGGAAATATGGTCGTCAACTCTACCTTTACTGGACAATTGATCAATTGTGTATTGTGTATAGATCTAGCTCAAGAAAAAATGCGCGATTGTCGCAGGCTTTTAAGTAGTAGTGCAAAACAGTTAATTGGCCTGGTCTGAGTGAAGGCCAAATGATGCATAAATTTACATTTATTACAAGCACTACGTTTTACATTTGTATAGCTTAATGGTTGTAACGTCAAATTTTCAGTGGATCGTCTTGAGTTCTAACCTGAGCAATTTATTCCATCTCCGCTGTATCCTTCATTGCAGGCGCACGCAAAACTTCCATTAGTGTTTGTACATGTTGCATTCACATCGCAGTTGTCAATGCTACTTACACATTCGTTGATATCTATTAAAAATTTCAAAACAATCAGATCACAACAAAGTCATGAGGTAAATTCATGGTATTTTGGTGTAAAAGAGTAAGCAATATGAAACGAACTTTCGTTGCAGGTCGTCTCAGATGATACGTCAAGACATTCGTTGATATCTATCAAGATTTATTATTTAGTCACATTGACACCAAAACCTGGAGAAAATGTCAGCCATGTTTATCGCTATGAGTTCGGAGTTTTTCAGACAATGATACTTTCTTAGTTTATTTTACAACATAAAGCCATTAGAAAAGTCGATAATGTTATTGAAATTATCAAGCGCACAAAGCGATCCGATTTCTAGTACGCACGTATAAGAAAAAAGACTTGCGCAATTTAACGGTCAGCGTTTTAAGTCCTATAATACTCTATGTTTAAAATAAAAATCCCAAATATTGTTAAAAACTAATCCCAGAAATTGAGAATATACTTTGCATAGAATCACACTGAGACATGGCACATCACAGCAAATGAGTTTTTTATTTTCTATTATTTCCAGAAACCTTACACACAAACAAAAAGTCTACCCTCAGTTCCCGAAAGCGGCTTTAATCACAGCTAGTTCTCAGTAAACAATGATTTGTCGAAAATCTACCAACCTGAACAATTCATTCCATCACCATTGTAACCATCATTGCAAGTGCATGTAAAATTTCCGGGAGTATCAACGCATGTCGCATCTAAATGGCAATTGTGCATGCCATTTTCACATTCGTCAATGTCTATAGGAATATAAAATAGCAACATAAATTCGTTTAACATCAGTAGAAAGTGAAACACTGAGTACGAGATCAAAATCCATGAAGCTTTGCAAATCAAGAAAATCAATCCGCAACTCAACAAACAACTGCATGCCGTTCTTCATTTTTGCGAAATGTGTTTTAGAATTTGTTACTGATCATTTTTTTTGGAACTAAATCATTGGTTTGGAGTTCACACGGCTTTCCGTTGCGTGCACATTTAACCCATTTGTGCCTGGCGTCCTATATGTAGGACGCCTAGTTAATTTAGGATTGCTCTTCGTATATTATATTTTTGAATATAGCTGAAGTTGGACTACATTTATGAGCAAATTTGACACATATGACAGTAGTATTTTTAAAAATTGCTTTATCAGGTGAGACGTGACGCCATTTTGAAATCGTCTGATTTCGCTTTTTTGAAAATGTTGAGAGTGCATATAGAGTTGAGCCAATAACTACGCATTTCCACAGAAGTACTGAAAAAATTGTCAAGTGTATTTATTTATTAGTAATTCTTCTGTTTTATGGTGAATCTTAAAATTTTTCTGAACTTATAGTTTCCGAGAAATATTATTTGAAACATTGGCGTCCTACATATAGGTCGCTAGGCACACGTGATAGGGAAATGTGCGCCGCTGCGAGTATGTTCAAGTAGAGTTTGCAAGTCGCTATTCTCACGCACTAGAAACCATAATCTCCAGCAGCGATCCCACGCTATTGTATTTACTAAAACAATCAAATAGATAATTAAATTTTTAAATAGATAAATAAGACTTGCAAATACGTGCTTTCAAGTCTTCTAATCAAATCCTTTCATCTGATTCTGCTATTGAACTCCTTTTTCTTTTAAATCCCACCTGCGCTCAGCATCAAAAAGTTTATTAGTATTGCCAAAGATAACACCGCTTTTCATCTTTCCGCCATAGAAGCCATCAATCTAACCCTGATCATTAACGCCTACTCGCTAATCAGCTCTTCTATATGATATATATCTCTTTATATCAATTCCGGTCTTCTTGTTTTCATTTATAGTTTACGTTTTTCGCAATGAGTGTTAGAAATTTGTGACAAAACTTGTTTGATCAGAAAAACTTTAGTCAGAAAAGTCGTAGACAAAGGCAGAATTTTGTTTATAAAAAATAAGTTATGGTGCGTGATTGTTTTCGATATTTCGAGTACAAATGTAGGTGACCAAAAGGTAACACTGTACATATTTTTTCTAGATGAAATCTTCACGTTTTTATGGTAATTGTAGAAATAAAACCCCTACATCATTGAGTAGAATATTAGATTTAGCAGAGGAAAATGCTTTGCCCTACCGCAATGAAGATGACCAATTTTTGGTAACTGTACTTCCACCAACAAATGCCACAGGTTATATTACAGACGAAGACTCAGGAGATGAAGATGGAGCAGGAACAATTAACAATTTACCAGGAAGCATGCTTTTAGCTTCAGCTCTAATTGATGATAGCAGTTGTAAAAATGTCGAAAATATTGATGAGCCAGAGGGGCCACCAAACAAACGAAAGAAGCAAACTGACAAGCCAAAACGAGACTGGGTCAAAACAGATCTGAAAAGTGAGTTGCCAGAGTGGACGTCAGATGATGCCAAAATTAAAGAATTACGAAACAAAAACTTGACCCCCAAAGGATATTTTAAACTATTTTGTGATGATGAAGTTTTGAATTTAATCGTAGATGAGATCAATCGGTATGCTTCCCAAAAAATCGAAACTTGACTGTTGATAAGCATGAAATAAAATGTTTTATTGGCACGTTATTTTTATCTGGATACCTTGCTCCAGCAAGACGAAGACTTTACTGGGAAAATGCTAGCGACACGCACCACGACCTTGTTACCAATGCTATGAGAAGAGACAAATTTGAGGCAATTTTTACCAACTTTCATTTAGCTGATAACAACTGCTTAGATGAAGAGGATAAATTTGCAAAACTCAGACCACTAATAAAACTTTTGAATCAAAAGTTCCAACGTCACTCACCAAACGAAGAATTTTACAGTTTTGACGAATCAATGTGTGAATATTACGGGCGCCATGGATGTAAGCAGTTTTTGAGAGGTAAACCGATACGTTTTGGTTTTAAAATTTGGTGTGGAACTACGCCGCTGGGATACTTGATTTGGTTTGATCCGTATCAAGAAAAATCAGCATGATCTCGACCGCAAGATAACGGATTAGGGCTTGGAGGAAATCTTGTCAGCCATTTTGCAGATGTTCTAACCGGATGTGGTAGAAAGTTTTTCCACCTATGCTATGATAACTTTTTCAATAGTGTGAAACTCGTTACCATGCTAAAAGACAAATTAGTAAAAGCAACTGGTACAATTCGTGAAAACAGGACTGAAAAATGTCCACTGACCTCAAACGATGCTTTGAAAAAGCAAGGACGTGGAAAGTTTGATTTCAAAACTGACACCAAAAACGACGTCTTCGTTTGCAAATGGAATGGCAATAGTGTGGTAAATTTATGCTCAAATGCTGCTGGGGTCCATCCCATATCTAAAGCCTCTCGATATTCTTCTTCTGAAAAGAAGCGGGTGCAAATTGACCAACCTTTTTTGATCAAGCTCTACAACGAACATATGGGGGGTGTCGATAGAATGGATCAAAATGTTTCAAAGTATCGAATTGGTTTGAGAGGTAAAAAGTGGTACTGGTGTCTGATTTCATATATGCTCGATGTTTCCATCAACAACGCCTGGCAATTACAGAAAATTTGCAACAATGAAAATCCAATGGATATGCTTCAATTTCGACGATACATTGTTAGAACGTATTTGTCTCAATATGGCAAGCCGCCTGAAAAAGGAATGCGGGGAAAACCTCAAGATGTTTTATCGGATATTCGTTATGATGGATATATGCATTGGGTAATACCGCAAAATGGACAAACAAAATGCCGCCACTGTCACATGAAAACTACAACTAGATGTGAAAAATGCGATGTTGGCCTGCACGTAAAATGCTTCAAAGATTATCATAGTCTGTAATGTCTTTTCAGTGATTTTCGTACATAGAAAACTGTTTTGAGAACTCTAAAATGCTCTTACCAATTTCATGTTTAGTAAAAACTTTCTTGTGCTTATTTGGTTACTCATCGAAATCAAGACTTCAATAAAATACGCTGATGGTTGTAACATTATAGCTTCGAGCGAAACAGACAAAGTAAGCAATAAAACCTGATTACACAACACGTACGCGTTACGCTCAGTCGCTCACGCATCTTCCACTTTGCTAACGGATTTGCCTAGCGTCCTACATGTAGGACGGTTTTTATCTCAAAAAGTACGCAAAACGTTTTTAAAAAATCAATCGGAAAAAATTTTATACATGTTCACTAAGCAATCTTCAAGTTTTTATAAAAATATCTTAAGTATTTCAACCTTCGGCACAAATGGGTTAAACAGCTTTTACAAGAAACATTGTTTGTGAGCTAATCATAGTTATAAAAGAGCTAACTATTGGTTTAAGGACACTAATTTTATTTCAACGAGGTCGGAGGGAGCTAAATCTAAATCTGAGAGAGTTAACACTAATCTGAAAGAGTTAATTCTAACCCTAACACGGTGTGGATGTCATGTAGAATATTTCAACGGCCTAATGGTACTTGTCCTACTTATTAACCCTAAAAAGCTCAACGTATTTTTTTGGTTAGTCTACTCAACGTTGTACTGCAGCGGAACAACAAATTTTAAACACTTGTATCTTGCATACCACTAAAGATTTCATAAAAGTTTTTTCACAACTGTAGAGCAAATTTAAATATAAACATGATAAACTGTTTTGATGTGCCATGTGAATTTATTTATACTTGAAAAATTGGATATTTTATGAAGGTATACGAAATTTTATGTTTTCTATTTGTCTTTCGACGCTAATCCATAATAATCAGATTATAGGTCACATTGCAACTGCTGAAAAAACGACGCAAACTGTAACGTAAGGACTTTGGCAAACAGCAAACACTCGATGTTGATTTAGCACAGCTGCAAAGTCAAATAACATTTGAATGCTTTGTTTTTTATATAGAAAAAGCTTGTTTTTATGATTTATAACTTATCATGTTCGAAAATTGCAAAACGCTAGCATCAGAGCAAAAATTTGTGTACTAATGATTAATTTTCAATTATTTTTATTAATCTGGTTTATAACATCATGTCGGCACCTGTTTCAGACATTTTTATGTTTTTTATTCTAACTTAATTTGAAATATGGTTTGCTAAACTATTGTTTGCATAAAATGGTTTGTTTGCGACTTGCTTACCAATATTGTCAGAATATTTTTATATGTTTACAAGAAAACTTATTCTTTTTTTTGTGAGTGCGCATATAACTTATAAAAAGAAGATTTTTTATGATCCATTAACCTTATAAACAGGATGTAGTTCAAATTATCCGGAGCTACAACTAATACTCTAAGGCAAACAGTTTACCCATAGTCAATAATAGAGATTTATATGATGTATTTAAGAATATTGTGCATTTCTTAGTAAGCATAAACCAATTCAGGCTCCTGCTTATATGCTTGAATGCTTGACAGTGTATTTAAGAATAAAAACCAGTGAAAAAAGCTAAGAATAATGAATTTTTCTTATTATGGGACGCTGTGGTTCTGTCATAGCCTACTGTCTACAGATATTTTCTGTATACTGGAAGTCCGGGTTTAGAAATTACTTGATTTTCAATAAAGCTTTCCATGATATATTATGTCATTACGATCGACCGTGCCAATTTACGAAACCAAAAAACTAAAACCCATACGTAACGTAGGATAATGCACAATTTTGATTACAACAAATGAAACAACTTTGTCATTCCAGAGCCGCTGCCAGAAATACTTTAGCGGGAAGAGTCGACAACATTTGTCAGCAGGAGCAAAACATATATGTAAAACCAGCGCACATCTAGAGATTTTTTTGAGAAAATTTAGCATGAAGTAACTTTCGTAGATGAGTTTACAGTAAGAGCTGCCGCTCTTAAAAAGTATTGCAATTTTAGAGATAAAAATGATCATTTATTGGTACGATTACACGTCTACGCTTACCTAACTGTTTATAATTATTTTTTGGCGTAAGACGATACACCATGCACCTCATATTCATACTATCTGACTGAAATGAACTATCCGTGTTTCGATTGTGACTGAAAATCTATTTCAATTCTCATGAATTGTGGTAGAATCATCACAAAATTGACCGGACAAAGTCACAAAAATAGTGGGATTGCCCCTTTCTGCAGCTCATCTTGGCACCATCACTGTTGAATTCTCTTGCACTTCACCGAAGTATCTAAGGAATGGCTTCATCCAACCTCATCCCCCAAACTGTGACCCAATCAACAGAGCAGTTTATGCAGACAACATTTCAGTGGTGTCAAACATTTGGTAATTCTACCTTTAATTTTGCCGGCTCTAGAATCAAATCAGACCACCCATCCAGAAGGAAGTACCGATAATTCCTAAACAAAGTAATTTATCGAGAATCAAGACACAGCCTATATGTTAAGAAAATTGCACAAAATTGTTATATATTGTTTGCTTACTAGCAAAATTTAAATATTTTTTCCTAATGCTAGATTACTTCTTAATAGTTTTTTTAGAAAGAGTGGCATCTTTTCTTCGTGAAATAATTTGAAAATTTATCAAAATAAAGTGCATTGTATAATTTATTTATCTTATTTTTAACCAAATTTTTGCATTTAGAGCTATCTACAAAACTTAATCTCCTCGGGGCCGATGCACCATATTAGGTGCATTTGGAACTTAGTTGGCGGCTGCCCCATATCTGGCTTATTTCAACTGATGTTGAATTACTCCGCTTGGATAGGGTGGGCTTGCATATCCTTATGTACATGCAAACCAGGGCTGTGTGCAAAGTCTGCAGTAAAATTGCCAGTGATAATTACCAGAGAGTGTATGCTAGATTCCCTGAGGAAGATAGGCCCAAGAAATCTCGTCCTTCCAAGTCATTCCTTGCTTGCCGGGAATGTGAGGTGGCATTCTGCCTGAACCTGGACCGCAACTGTTTCAGGGTTTGGCATACTAAAGTTGTGTATTGGTAGTAGTGGTGGAACAGAGCAGATGATTTTTTAGCTTTCTTATGTCAAAAACTGGAATGCATGTCTTTTTTTAACTGTTCTGAGTACAATGTGAACACAATATTACTTCTTCTTCTTTTGGAAGGGTTCCACATTTTCAAATGCTGGCAGTGATGGTACTCAGCCAGCATCGTGTGTCGACATCCAAAACCGTCAGTCCACGTATTCCTGTGGGTGCCCGATGTACGGGGCATGTCAGAATGATGTGTTCTGCGGTTTGTTCTGCAGCGCCACACTCGCAATTCGATGTAGGAGCAAGGCCCCATTTCTGCATGAACGACTGAAAACACCCAACACCAGCCCGCAAGTGGTTGAGCCTGACCCATGATGATCTGGGCAGGTCCATCCCCATTGGTCTAGTGCTTGTCCTAGGGATGAAAGCACGGAGATCAGATGAACACTCCGAGTATTCCGTGTTCCATTGAAAATCAGTCCATTGAGCTGCACGAATATCCAATTTAGTTATATTTTGCAGTAACTTCCGTGCAGCGGGCACAAAGGGGCGTCTGGATGTTAATCTCTCTCTGTAGCCGTGTGTGGACCCAGCCAATAATTCATAGAGAATATGGCCAGGGTCCAGGCTGCCACGATATGCCAGGGAGAGCGTTGCTCCTAATCGGTGAAGCTCAGCCGGCTGGATACCTGCGAGGACGGGTAGATAGTCTGTTGGAATTGGACGCAGGCATCCAGTGACAATGCGCAATGCGTCGTTGAGAACACTATCGATGAGGCGAGTGTGTGCACTGCGACACCAAACTGGTGCACAGTACTCCGCAGTGGAGTAGACCAGAGATAGGGCGGCTGTACGCAGTGTTTTAGCTCCAGCGCCCCAACCTGAGCCAGCAAGTCGTCTCATCAGTGCAACGCGCGTTGTTAGTTTTTTGCGCAATGCCTCAAGATGGTGACGAAACGTGAGTGATCTGTCCAGTTTAACTCCAAGATAGGTAGGGACTGGACAGAATGGCAGGCGTTTGCCATTGTTGTAGACATTAAGCTCACGTTTGGCCTCTCTGTTGTTCAGCTGAAAGGTCGACGTCACCGTTTTAGTGTGGCTGAGCTGTAGCCTCCAAGTCTGGAGATATGTTGAGATTGTAGTCATGTCTTGGCTTAAGACCCCCTCCAGATCCTTCCAGTCATCAGAAGAGTATAACAGTGCCAGATCTTCGGCATAAGAATACCTTCTGGAGACCGTTGAAGGAAGATCGTACACATAGAAATTGAAAAGAAGGGGTGCCAGGACCGATCCCTGTGGGACGCCGTTTTTCAGACGTCCCAACCTGCTTCGCTTGCTGTCACCGGTAGTAAGGGTAAAACTTCTATTCCGGACAAGTTCCATGATCATACGAACCATATGCTTATCCGGGAGAAGTCTCAGCAGCTTGCAGGTGAGGCCACGATGCCAGACAGTGTCATATGCAGCTGTCAGATCTACAAACACAGCACCAGCCTTCTTTTTTGCCTTAAAAGAATCCTCGATGTTTTGTGTTAGTAAGACAACTTGATCCACTGTCGATTTACCATGTCAAAACCCAGCCTGCTCGCCTGGGAGCAGGGGGTCGACAATAGGTTCAATACAAGCGTTGATCAGTCGTTCGAGGATCTTGTAGGGAACACAGAGCAAGGAGATGGGACGGTAGCTCTTTGGGTCCTCTACAGGTTTCTTTGGCTTTGGGATCGCAACTACAAATGCTCTTCTCCAGACTTTGGGAATTTTCACTTGGCGCAAGCAGGAAGAGAGGAAGCCACGTAACCAGGACTTCAAAGCAGTTCCAGCATGGATTATAAGCTCCGGAAAAATAGAGTCAGGGCCCGGAGCTTTCCCTGGCTTAACGTGTTGGAGAGCGGCAGCGAATTCTCTGGGCGAGAAGTCGCCAGAGAGATTCACTGCAGATGGTATCAAAGCCCTCCAACGGTCAGACACTTCTTCAGAAATGAGTCGAGACGACTCACGATCAACACCCTCGTATTTACCGTTTCTTACCAGCTGAGCAGCAATGGCGTTAGCTGAAAAGGGACAGTTACGGGGGCTGTGTCGCGACCTGCCAGTAAGGTTGTTAATTATGCTCCATGCCTTTCTGCTTGAGTGTGAGAAGTCGATGTTTCAGACTGCCTCCGACCATCGGTCTCTACGTTTCTTGTCAAGCCAAGTTATTAGGGCTGTAGCAGCCCTGCTTGACTGGTCTCCAGCAGGAGATTGCAGAAACGCTTGGTAGAGGGCCTCACACTTAGCGTCCCAACACGGTACGTAGGTGTTACGACGACCGCGTGGGATAGCTTTCTTGGCTGCTTTGCTGATGGTATTGCAAAGGCCCTGGTAGGCCTGATCCACATTTGTTGAATCAGGTGATGGCAAATTCCTTGCAAGCTTATTTGTCAAGGAATTATAGTGGCTCCAGTTGGCCTTGCGGAAGTTCCATCGCTTTACAGGCCTTCCCGGTACTGGAAGGGAAAGCCTTGGTGGTGTTATAAACGAAGGTCGATGTTGTGACCTAAGAAACTTCTCCAAGACGCGTCTGTAAGGCAAGCGACTATCAGGACCGACGGTGGTAAAGGCAAGATCTGGGTTAGTGCCAGTGTTCCAGCGCCCAGAATGAAAGCTAGGTTCATCCTTGGGATCGTGGAGAAGGGCAAGATTATTGGAGCTTGCCCAGGCCAGTAGGCAGTCTCCATCCGCGCTGTTGGTGTTATAACCCCAGTCGACATGGGGTAGTTGAAATCACCCGCATACAGACAAGGGTGAGTGAACACTGGGAGATCGGATACTTGCAACCGCGTTGGGGGAGGTTTGTAGATGTTAACGATTTTATAACCGTCAACATCCACGCACAACCACTCAGTCTCCGATGTCATGGGAGATTGATCGTATAAGGTCCATTTTAGCCGCTCATGGACAAACGTGGCAAGGCCATGCTTCCTGCTTAGGGAAAACCCAGCTAGTTGATAGTTTGATAGCACTAGCTTTTCTGCAGATATGCAGTGGGTCTCCTTTAGAAGGATGACGAACGCCTCAAACTGAGTAGCAAGATGATGAAGAACGTTCATCTTGCTAGCTGTGAGGCCTTCGATGTTCAGTTGTAGTATTGAGGGCCCACGAAACTTTTTGATGATGTGCTCTGAAAAGGGCAGTTTATGTGCAACGCACTCATCATCCCGTCCTGAAAAGGACGTTTGCTGATTAGCACGCCCTTGAACATCGGAATGAGTGGATACCCTTTCGGGTGGGCACATTCGGTTTCCACAGAACATTATAAAAACTTTCCAATTTCTAGATGTACTCACGACCCGCGCTACGTGAAAGCATGTGCCATGCGGGCCAAATTACCGCCAAATACAGAGTTGCCAATTTATTTATTTATCAAATTTATTTACGCGTATGAGCTTGTGCTCTGTTTGCATGTTTTTCGTCAGACTGCTTGGCCACCACGACCGGTAGACTGCTTGGCCCCACCATCTGTCTGCCACATAAAGACGGAGGCGTCCTGTTAAGTGCCTTGCCCAAGGACACAATAAGCAAGCTTGCCGGCTTGTTCTCCACACTATCCCTTATGTGCTGAGCGCCAAACAGGGAAGCTGTGAATACCATTTTTTAAAGTCTTTTGGTATGACCCGACAAGGCAAATGAGCCCCAGGTCCACCGACTGCAAAGCGGACGCTCTAACCACTAGACCATCGCGCCGGTATTACAATATTACTATTTTGGGTTCATGAATAGGTCGCGCGATCTCATTTGCATAGTTGGGGTACTTTATAAAATCAGTTGATGATGTACCACAAAGCTGTCCAACAGCTAATTTGTGCAATTTCACATATTTTAGATGTTTCCTGCAATCATTCTCACAATTCATATTCAACAAACCCCATCACAGAGATCAGTTTCTTTATATCAGCATATATGTGTTCTTCGAAAAAATGCAATAAACCTGTAAAATGTACTATATTTTGAATTTCTCTTTTGCAATAGGCAGATTACTTGCAACTCTGTAGACAGAAAACAATAATTCATCCACACAGTCAAACAGGTGTTTAATAGATCATGTGAAATACAGAAATCCTGAAAATTTGACTCTTCTTTTGACGTCATTTTGATGACGTAACAAGATCACGTGATCTTGTGCGTAAACTATTAGTTGCAAAGAGAAGAAAATTAAATATGCTTTCACAAAATGTATGGCTTGTTATGTTTTCTAAAAAGAACTAGCGCGTTTTTTAATGCTAACACAAGCATCTAAAAATTCGGCCCCGAGGAGGTTAAGGCTGGGAACAGTCATGATTTTCAAAAGTGTAGCAATTTTTTTTAGAGGAACTGAATGAGGATAAAGGAATATTCAGTTCGTAACTCGGAATCACAAAGAATTTTGCAGGACTGAGAGAATCGCACCCGAAATGTGAATATAGGGTTTTTGCCGCTTCATTGTTCTCAAAAAATAATTATGAAAACAGAGCTTTTACGATAAATGCAATGTAAATTTGGTGAAATCAAGCAATAATTTGCATAAAAAGTAGCACTTTCTCTCAGTTCTGTTTTATTGCAGCAGTAGTTCCAGCTCAGTTAGTTAGAGTGTTGGTTGAATAACACTAGAAGCCCGGACCGGTCATTTTTGACCGGTTTTAAATTTTGACGCTTCGGATTCTGGCATTTTTGCTATTTGATTTTTCATACTCCTTGACCTTTCCTAGCTTTGGATGATGTTTTTATAAGTCAAACACTTTTTCTTTTATAGCTTTTGTAAATGGAGCATTTTGCACATTTACCTATAAGCCCGAACCGGTCAAAAATGACCGGTTCTTAAAACGGTTATAATTTGTCTTTGAACTAATGAATTAAAACATAATAGAAGGGTGAGAAAAGTTTGTTTTTCTACAAGCAATGCCTCTCGTGACAATAAGATTACGATTGATCACTGCTGCAATGGATAACTGATAAGCAGTAACTAAAATAATTACTATTCCTGCTGGCTTTATCGAAGTAACTATGATTAGCTCACAAACAATGTTCCTTGTAAGAGCTGTTTAAGTGTGCGCGCAACGGAAATCCATGTGAACTCTAAAAAAAAGTATGCGCTATAGAAAATTTGAAATATAAAAAAAAAACGCAAAGTTTTAAGAGAACACAGAACTTATTTATACTCTCAAATGATAATAACGTCACATCTTTTCACACCTGGTGTTTTGCACTTGCCACATAGTATATGCTTTGTGAATGTCAAAGGTATTATTTGCATTTAAACACAATTTTATTTACATAAGATGATCCAAGTGAGTACTTTTAAGCCTATTGCGTGACTTCACTTTAATGTTGTCCATGAAGGTGAAACCTCATTTACATTCTGCGCTGGAAGCTTGAAAAGTACAACAAATGTCAACCAACATTGAAAGTACTGTAAATAAAACTGTTCGTCATTTATAGTGAGGTCAGCTATTAGTCACAGTGATGTAACAGTGCATGATATTAATTTTTCCCTCATCAGTAATTTGAAATCATTGAACTGCTGTATAATCAAATTGCCATTTGTTAAACTAATTACATTTTTGTATTGCATGCACACTTTCTTAACTTCTGTAGCACCAAAAACAAATGTGCAATTATTCAAAACAATAGGATAAAAGCAGACCAACATTTTAATTCATGAGACAGAAATCTAGCATATAAATCATCACACACTGAACTAATAAACCACGTAACTTGTCTGGTGTCAATGTCTTCATTTTCAGTTAAAATTTTATTGGCTTTATCATTCCAAAAATTATTGTCACCAAGGAACTGTGCTTCTAATTTGCGAACTTTAGAAATGCACAACTGATGAGCTTCGAATGGTGATAAAGCACTTTTCTATAACAATTTTCATAAATTTGCAAATTCGTTTAAAGCATCGTTCAGCGTATACAAACTAGTAAATAATGTGGATCTTGTATACATTACAAAACATAAGTACAGATGGGATCACTGCTAATTTGTTCTTCACAAAACAGAAGCAGTGTATCTCCATTTTTTACAAAAGCGCTGACAGCAAAATGTTGTGGTAGCCAACGAACTTCTTAAATTGTTCAAAAAGACAAAACATCCACTACATTTGCACTAGCCAATTCATCAAATGCAGCTTTTTTAACAGAAGATCGACTAAATAAAGTTTAAAAAGAGGGCAAAAGAATCTCAATGTTTTTCAAAAAACTGTTATCTTTCCATGAAGCAGTTAGTGCCAGGTCTTCTCCATGTGCGACGCCGTGCTGTTTAAAGATGAGGAACAGTACGTTTTAATAAGGCCGCTAATTCATTCCACCGATCCAGCATAACTGTAGCACCATCAGATGTTAACATGACTAAACGGTTGATGTCCATTTTATGTTCATTGTAAAACTCTTTTATGGCCTGTTTAAGAGCCTGAGCATGGCATACTGTCAGTTGAGTGATTTTACAAAACACTGTTTTACAAACTAGTGAATTGGGAGAACGATATTTGAAACACAGTACCGGTACTAACACACTTTTGTACTGCAATATCAATGCTTTCATCAACGATAAGTGTATGAAATAAGGATACACGTAATTCTGCAAATATATCGTCTGCAACAACTTCATTAATTGCCGCAACAAACTCAAATGCATAGTTCTTACTTCGCCAGCTGGCTGGTAACGAATATATTTTCTGAATTGATCGTGTATAGTGTTACAGACAACATCGAAGCATTCATAGTGATAGCAAGAAGAACATTGTCCATTAGGATGCGAACTTGCTCTTCTTTGTTTGCAGACGTTTGGCATGGTCTAAGCGTGCTTTACGGTCAGCAAGTCTTTCTTTCAGAAGACTTTTCACACTGATTCCATGCTTTTGATTATACAAAAATCTGAACATTTTCTACATGAATGAGCGTTAATAAATGTCGTTTACAGTAATCCAATTTCCATGCTTTCCATCGCGTTCCAGTTGCATATTCATTAGCCGTATTAATTTTGAAGCTTGAACAAGCAGCACAAAGTTTACATTTTAGTCCTTTCTCATAAGAATAATCGTAAATCGAACTTAATTCAACGTTTACATTTTTGTAATCTGGCGTAACTGTAGTTACTTTAACTTTTAGCCAATCCGGCTTGAACGAGTCTCTCGATTTTTTATGTCGTGTTCCTTTAGCGCTCAATCCTACAAAATTTCTTTTGGACATAGCACATGGTTAATATCGCCAGATAAAATTAGCTTATACACTGAAACAAAACGACGTTTAGTTTGTTATATGAATACCTGTTCATCACACGCCTAAAAAATGTACTCATGTCTGCTGTTACTTATTAAGTATATGTAACGGCAACTGTTGTGTTTGCCAAATGTTAATGACATATTCAACCTCCAACAGTCTGTTTCAAATTGTTAGAGATTCTCAGGTAGCAATGTTCCTTTAAGCTGCCCGGCCTAGAACCTCTGCACAGTAACTTCGTTCTGCCGCGCACTGCATAAGTACCGGTATTAACAAGACATGCTAAATATGTGCTTTTAATATTGTTTTACAAAATCAAAGAGAAATCATTTATTTGTGTAGTGATATCATAAAGTTTCACTGTGCCAGTAATCAATTGAGTGTATTAATTGAAAACAACGACATAATCACTAAAAAATGATCGGTGCCGGTTTAGTATGTCATCTACCCACATGCTTCAAGTTTAGTCGAAAATCAATGATTCAATAAACAATGATTTGTTGAAAATCTACCAACCTGAACAATTCATTCCATCACCATTGTAACCATCATTGCAAGTGCATGTAAAATTTCCTGGAATATTAACGCATGTCGCATCTAAATGGCAATTGTGCATGCCATTTTCACACTCATCAATATCTACAGTAATATAAAATAGCAACATAAAATCGTTCAAAACCATTAGAAAGTGAAACACTGAATCCGAGATCAAAATCCATGAAGCTTTGCAAATCAAGAAAATCAATCCGCAACTCAACAAACAACTGTATGCCGTTCTTCATTTTTGCGAAATGTGTTTTAGAAATCGTAATTGATCGTACTATTTAACTGCTATTTCCGTGTATAGTTTCATTTATTCTACGAATCGCACATGTTATGTCCTAACATTACCTGCATTTGTCTATTACGTCTGCAACAATATTATTAGGTTATATTTATCTTATTTATGTGTTGTTAATGTGTCATTAGTAAATTTTTTTTATATACATATTCATTTCTAATTTTTAAGTTGTAATGTAAACGTGTAATTTTGACACTCCGACGAGGGCCATGTTGATGAGCAGAAAACGTTCAGTTCTAATGTAAGATGTTCAACATACAGCGTCTGATTATTTTTGCTACTTTGCCGTATAAGAAGAGCAGTGCTTTACCGAAATTTTATTCTTCAATATTTGTTTGTAAAAAACTACACTTGAAGGAAAATTACAATTATAACAGTAACATACTTCACGCCATGTTTCATTGGGGAAAACCTGAGTAACGGCGATAGATCGCTAAGCAACAAGACAACACAGTAATAACGATGTACTGAATGAACTCCATCGCTAACGATGGCTATTTCATATCTGTTCTCGAGTTTGAACCACGTAACACTCTGACGTTTTTGTCGTTTCAAAATTTCTTGATATCACTTTGAGAGCTCAAGTGTGCATTGAATTAACAGCAAGCGGTTTTATATAAGAAGTTTCAAATAATGTGCTATAAAAAATCCCAATAAACTTGTTGCAATTAGCCACAGGACTACGGTGTTTTGAACATGCTGTAAATAAATTTTAAGATTCCTAAAAGCGAAAATGTCAGGGTGTTCGTCTCATTGAAAGAAGTGAGGGTAATCTGGCTCATTGAAGATATATTAAACTATAAATTGTAAGCAGCCGTTTTGTCCAATATATATTTTCAGTCTAGACAAAGTATGATATTGCTAAACATTATTAAAAAGATGAAAACAAGCAAGGATTTTGCAGCTTGGTCAGTGTGATCTTATTTTGATTATACACGTCTGTGATAAAACAGCCAATTACCAGTAAAACCAATCAGCTTGTTTTTGTAAAAGTTTAGCAATACCATAAACAAAATCGTTTCTTTTCACTTTGTTACTGTCTCAAAACCCATTTCGATCCGTTATTACAAAGTGAGGCACAAACGAATGCACTCGACAATCCTCTGTTGTTTCAGATAAATCTCAGAGACACTACCTACTGACGTAAACCATGCATTCTAAATAGCTATTAACCCTGCTGTGGTACCATGGGGTCAATATGACCCCAGGCTTATTCGATAGACTAATTATTCCAAACGGTAAGATTATAAGCATTACTCTGTCATTGTATTTTTTTCACAGGTTCTTGTTAACTATTTCCATTTGCACAACTTTTAATTTGACCTTTTTTTCTATAGTAAATTTTAGATTTAATTTGAGTGGGGTAATATTGACACCATGGTACCACTTATGTTAAAATATATTTGTTTTTGTTTTACAGAAAACTAGTTATTGTTTAAGTTATTTTAAGTGTAAAAAAAGAAATTATGTATAAAAGACAAAGATTGTCAACCCAGCAAGTGATGAACACTTTATTTGAGACAGAAGATGGGATCAGCAGCGAAGATGAAGATGATTTTGATGATGAATTGAGCTGGTATGAAAGTGAGCCTGAGATGGAAGCTCTATCAGACTCGAACAGCGAGATAGATGGAAGTGATACCGAATATGAAGACGAAGATGACTCAGTTGGTCAAGAAGTTCGAGGAAAAGATGGATATCTATGGAAGACGGAACCAAAGAATGCAAGAAGAACACCAAGGCGAAATATCGTAAGAAGCACACCAGGTCCAAAATGTATAGGACTTGAGGCAGACACGCCCTTGAAATCATTCGAACTGTTTTTTGATGATTCTATGTTATCAGAGATTGTAACCTGGACAAATCAAAAAATTGAAAAGGCAAGAGAGGCTTACACAATCAGATCTGGATTTACATATGACACAGATGCAACAGAAGTCCGAGGTCTCATAGGAATTTTGCTATTCTTGGGTGTTACAAAGAGTTTCAAAGAAAGTACTGCAAGCAATTGGTCAACTGATGGTACTGGAAAACCAATATGCATCGCAGTCATGAGCCAAAAGCGTTTTTTGTTTCTTCTATATTGTTTACGCTTTGACAATTCCACCACGAGAGACCAGCGAAGAGACATTGACAAACTAGCACCAATTCGCAGTGTCTATGACATATTTGTTACAGCCTGTGAAGACAACTATACACCAGGAATTGGTTGCACAGTTGATGAGAGTCTGCTTGGATTTCGAGGAAGGTGTGCTTTCAAGCAATATATACCCAACAAACCAAGTAAATACGGGATCAAAGTGTATGTTTTGGCTGACAGTGAATCATTTTACTCGGTTAGTTCCAAGATATACGTAGGAGCCGGCACCCATACACCAAGATCAGAATTACCTGTACCTACGCAAGCTGTCTTGGACTTGATTACTGGCCAATGAACTAAAATCTAGGCAACTTACTCTAGTAGGAACAATGAAAAAGAACAAACGATGCATTCCTCCCAGTTTTTTGACCAAAGCAGATGTAGGCACATGTCAGTATGCATTTGACCATGCCAACAATTTTACTTTGTTGTCAATTGCTCCAAAGAAAAACAAAAGAGTAGTGTTTTTGTCCACTATGCACGCAACTAGAAGCCATGACTCTGTTTCCGGGAAAGAAGAAATTAATGTCTTTTACAACCATGAAAAAGGCGGTATTGACAGTCATGATCAGATGTGCGCTCAGTATACAACAGCAAGAAAGACAAATCGTTGGCCAATGAGGGTTTTCTATGGGATTGTTGGTAGCTCTGCTCTAAATGCGTATGTTATTTTCACTCATAATACACCTGGCTTTGGGGGAAATAAGACAAATAAACGACAGAAATTTTTAAAAGAATTATCCAAATCATTGATAATTCCTCAAGCAAAGAGATATTGATAACACCTCAAAAACCTCAAGCTGTAAAACAAATCATTTGCAGTTGCAGGATTTTACCAGAAGAACGTACATCTGTCCAAAACATCAACCAGTGTCGTAGATCAGGACGCAAGAGATGCTTCCTTTGTCCAAGATCAAAGGACAAAAAGTACAGATTCGCATGCAGTAGATGTCACAACAACATCTGCGAAGAACACAGCAAGATGATCTGTAATTAATGCCAGGAGTAAAACATTCATGTATTGTGCACTCAATTTGATTGTTGAAACAATAAAAATTGTTTGATAACAACTTAATTTTGTTTTTGATGTTTATTTGACATAATTTTGACATTTTTAGTAATGGGGTCATATTGACCCCAAGGTACTGTTAACGTAACTTTTTTCATGGTACCACAGCAGGGTTAACGATAATGTGTACCGCAAAATCCATTTCAAGTAATTCAAACACGCAATAAAACGATGCGAATATTCTTTCTTTGACTCAGTTTAGCCAGTCAAATCTGTTGATTGTTAAATACACACCTGAGCATTTTACTCCATCACCGCTGTATCCTTCATGACATGTGCACGTGAAACTCCCGTCGGTGTTTATGCATGATGCATTCACGTCACAATTGTCAATGTTTTTAATACATTCGTTAATATCTATTGAAATTTTCAATAAAATTAGATTAAAACAAGAAATGAGTCAAATTAAATGATACTACACAATTTATAAAGTAAAACTACTAGATTATGGAAATAAGATTGCTTTGTTTGTTTTATTGTACAACACCATCAGTGAAAACGATATAAATTATTGTTTATCAAACAATCAGTTATCTATCATGGCCATATTTAAGAGCAAGGATGGAACCACGTGGAGATCTGAAACAGCAGCGCTGACATTTTTTATTGTTTGAATTTTTTTATCAAAGGAAGAATTTCTTCGGAGCAGTCGTCGGTTAGGGCACACTTTGTTGTTGTGTCAACCAAGTGCAGCAGGTTACATGTTTCGAATGATAAGAAAAACGGACAGGAGTGCAAAATATGATCTGCTGTTTGTTTAATCGCAACACACTACATGTCTCATTTTACGCAGCGGTCCATTCAAATATTTTATCAAACGATGGGCAAATAAGATATGATTGGAAGAAAATAACAACAGCATCACGACGTCTTCCATATCGATGGCGGATCCAATTAAAAGTACAGAATGGATACTATTATGAAAATCTTCAAACCAGCTCATGGTCTTCATGTCAGCAAACTGTATCTTTAGAACTGGAAACTTATGTTCGTGAAATCATCTGCCTTACACATGAGCAACATGAAGCCGAACATGAGTTAACATCAAAACCAATGCAAGAGTCTGTCTTTTCCAATCTACGGCGGTTTATTTTGGAGCAACTATGAACACGTTCTCATCTTTAGAAGTCTTTTGGATTTGCTTTGAAACAAAATCGTTTTTATCGTCTCGCTTTGTTTCGTTTACTCGCAGATGCCGGGGCTTACGAATAAGAGTAACAACTAGCGAACTACAACACTGACTCTTACCCATATCACTATTGGGAATCGTGCAACAGCATGATGACTTACTTACACAGACACCCACTTATCATCAAGTCATCAATGATAACTCGTCCATGGTAAACGGATGCCTGCTACCAACACCTTCTGAGCATATCCATGTTTGTTACGCATCTCTCCGGCTGAGCTTTATACTTAATCTACCTACATTTCTCTTGGTTTGCCAAGTTCAGAAACTAAGCCATGTGCTCCAATTCTATACAATGCCGGCTACTAGTAAACGATATTGAGTTAAACTCGTTGTCCTGTGATTACTAACCTGAACAACTGTTTCCATTGCCACTGTATCCTTCATTGCAAGTACATGTAAAATTTCCATTAGTGTTTATGCATGTCGCATTTACATCGCATGTGTGCATGTTGTTTTCACATTCGTCAATATCTGTTTTCAAGAGCAACTGTTTAATGACGCCGCTGCGTTGTGAAAGTTGTTCCAGTGTGTAGCTCAAATGGAATTTGTATAAAATTAGAGCTGGTGTATAAAAGGCTTGACTTGACAGCTGTTACTTGAAACTCAATTTTAGACTCAAGTATTATGTCTCAAGACTCCTCTGGGTTATTGAGTTGAAAGAATCGAGATATTTTTTATTTTAATAAGGACAGTTATCCCAATTGTTTGTTTGATAAATTTTTGAATAATTTTAGTCATCACCATACTGCTCAAAATGATAGTTTACCTGTAAGCGAAAAATTCGTTTTGTTTGACGTACTTTATGTAAAAAAAAACATGTTTTCAAATTTATATAAATATATTTACAGTAGCCTTAGTTTGAAAGTGTCAGATGTTGACGTTAGACCTATTTATTGAGCATTTTTAGTTGTAAATAATTTAAATTAAACTCTTGATACTTTTTTGCTTTTGATGTCTAATGTCTTACATCGATTTACATGCCCATGCAATACAGGTACGACACACATTGGTATGTCATCCAGACCTTTGACCATCAGGACAGGGAAACATTTGAACCTTAACAGCAGTAAAAAATGTGTCTTAGGGATCGTTTGCAACAGTGCAAATCTTGTTTTAAAAGTAAAATCAATTTGCACTCATCGTCTAAGGTTTTCAAGAATCTTAATATTTATACTGGTATATGCGAATTGTTGTTACTTTTTTGTAAACAATTTTTGATTTATTTGTCTTATTGCGTCGCAGTCTATCAATCCATGGTATTTGGCGCTATTGCGTTATGTATTTGTCATCGTTTTACCGTTGTTTTTCATCACTAGTCTTATTCGTCACAATTCGTAGTGTTTGGTTACCGGTAAATTTTGCTGTGACTTCATATTTCTATTTATTATGTGACTAGCTGAGGTAATGTCAGGCCTAAGCCTATACAAATATTTTGAAGTTTTAGTTCTATGTCATGATAAGTTTTAATACACGATATTATGCTGTAGATGTCTTGACGAGGGCTTGATGTCAGCCGAAAACGTTCAGCTTAGAGTGCTTGTAAAAATGTAAATCAAGTATAAAAATGAAAAGTGGTGTAGTGTTGCTATATAATAATTTTTTACTCACTGGCAAACATTGGCAAACAGAAGGGGTCTCAAACGCGCGTGCTCTCCACACAAGAAAGTTAAATATCATTTTCCGTCATTATGTTTGAAGCAGTAACAAACAAATAACCTGTTCTACACTAACAAAACTAGTCTAGACTTTAAATATCTAAGGCCTTAGAAACAAAAATTATGCTTCATGTTATTTGTCATTCTTTTTGAAGAATCACTCAGCGTTTGCTGATGGATGTAGAACTTTACTCAACTTTGCCCAAGTGATTGTTAGCGCACTAAGTTATATGAGATACCAGGAAATGTGATAATAATACAGCGTGGAACAATATCAATTACAAGTAGAATCTTTTCAGGTTATAAAATATAATTGATGCACTCTTTGAAATTTTGTTGTGCAGCTGCACCGTATCTGTTGTACACTACATATAAAAACGAAAGCAGTTAATAATTTTTAGGTGTAGTAGAGACAAACGTTACCAAATTTTAAACAAAAACTACGTTAAAAGCGGTCCCAGAAATTACTAAAATCGTGTATATTTGAGGTTAATGTTGCAAAAGTTTTTAGGGGCTACCGCCCAAGCGGACGAATTCGTCCGATTATTTTGAATTTACTAGAAAACTATTTTTAAGCCTCGAATTCCCAAAAGGACAATTACCACATTTTACTAATCTTTTTCTCTTACAAGAAAACCATGCTGTTGTTTTTTCCCGCCATTTTTAGTTAATCTGTTGAGAAGTTTAGCCAGCAGCTTCATGGTCAAATACTATTAGGCAGTTTGGTCTCATTTACAAAGTTATGGACAACACACCAGACAAGTTATAGATATGAAATAATTCGCACTGATAAAGGTAATATGTAAAAATCCTTGCATGCATAGAAACTCAAAATATTTTGCCTATGTGAAAAGTTATCACAGGAAAAAATTAATGGACGTTTTCTTCCTTTCAGGCAAGAGAACACTGAAGAAATGATTAAATACAATTTGAACTTCTGTTTGTAATGAAACATACTACCACTCAATCTGTATCGATTTTATTTTTGTAAAGATTGTTTAGTGTTTAGTAACTTTTACTGGAATGTATTGATATATAGGCTTATTTGTACAGAGAAAGTACTTTAAATAGTTGTTTTGGTCAAAGATTTCAGTTAGGTATATATTGACATAGGCTGCAGTTAGTAGTTCAATTCCACTTGCTCAGATGTAGGCCATTTCGCAACAAGCAAAATATCTTTTATATGAAATTTAATACAAGCTTAGGTGGTTAGGTTACAACCAGGAAACTTACACATTTAATCATAATCATAAGCTAATTTATTTTTTAAACAGGTTTAAGTGGATCTACTTTTTATGGAAAAAAGATTCGAAAGCCAGCCCAAAATATACAAATACGTGACATTTCTCTTGGTTCTGTTTATAGTGATGTCGACTCTGATTCAGATGATGATTCTTTTCTGGATCTTAATTTTATCCCTGAACGTGATGCTATTGATGGTGATTGTTGTTTGTCTAATGGTGTACCAGTACTACATACTACTGACAAGAGTAATAACATGGTACTAAAAATTAAAAAAAGAGTTTATTTTTGTGTTTTTCAATGTTTTGCAGACTCAGCCCTTCTGATTCAGTATATTTTTACCATTACGTAGTCAATTTTAAACCACAGTTTTTGCTGGAGCAACTTAGCAGTTTAACTACTTGATGCCTTTCCTCCGGAATAACAATGATGATTTCATAGTTTTTAAAATCCATACCTTTAGTTCCAAAGTCTGAAACAGTTGCCTCTACACTACTGTGGCTTTAAATCTGATACAAAAAGCAAAAACTAATGAACAAGTTCTGAAGCAAAACATTGCAAGTGCCATCACTAAGCTTCTAGTTGATTTGTTTTTGAATGGATTTTGTGTTGTGTAGCTTGCTGTTTTCTGCCACAATAACAATTGGGTGCATGAACTATAAAAGGAATGCATTTGCAGATGTTATTTAAATAGATTAATCTAATCAGAGATCAACATCATTACAATCAGATGATCCAGTTGCCGATGGCTCTTCTGAAGATGAGAGTGTTCCTTCTTCTCGGGTTTCATGGCGACAAGGAAATTTTTTTGATCACACTCATGAATATGAATATCTTGGTCCAGAACATGAAATTGCAGATGTTTTGAAGGAGCCAATAGATTATTTTAGATCTTTTTTTACTGATGAATTTTTGGATGTACTTGTTTGTCAAAGAGATCTATATTCGGCACAGATCAATCCAAACAAACTACTTAATGTTAATATAAAAGAAATGGAGCAATGGTTAGGAGTTTCTATTTATTTTTCAACTAGCAGATTTACCCGTCATTGATCAGGTAAAATGTAAAGACTGATTAAATTTTTACATTGACTAACCATATTCTAATGTGTTTTCATGATTTTAATTTCATCGTACAACAGTACAAATAGGCGTCTAGTAGAGCCCCATAAGCTCGTAGCCCCCCAAAGACGATTCTGATCGAAATCAAAATACCGTACTTGGCAGATTTACCCGTTGTTGATCGGGTAAAATGTAAAGACTGATTAAATTTTTACATTGAATAACCATATTCTAATGTGTTTTCATGATTTTAATTTCATCGTACAACAGTACAAATAGGCGTCTAGTAGAGCCCCATAAGCTCGTAGCCCCCCATTGACGATTCTGATCGAAATCAAAATACCGTACTTGGCAGATTTACCCATCGTTGATCAGGTAAAATGTAAAGACTGATTAAAATTTTACATTGACTAACCATATTTTAATGTGTTTTCATGATTTTAATTTCATCGTACAACAGTACAAATAGGCGTCTAGTAAAGCCCCATAGGCTCGTAGCCCCCCATTGACGATTCTGATCGAAATCAAAATACCGTACTGTGCAGATTTACCCGTCGTTGATCGGGTAAAATGTAAAGACTGATTAAAATTTTACATTGAATAACCATATTTTAATGTGTTTTCATGATTTTAATTTCATCGTACAACAGTACAAATAGGCGTCTAGTAGTGCCCCATAGGCACGTAGACACCATAGACGATTCTGATCGAAATCAAAATACCGTACTTGGCTTCCCTGGAAAAAGTTATATTTACCCGATCTACAACGGGTAAATCTGCTAGTTATTCCTAAAAGTACAGTCTTGCTTATAACCATCAAATTTGGATTTTTATTTGTCACAAATTTTTTTCTGTTTGTGGTACCTAACAAAAACTTTGGACAACTCTAGTATTTTAATATAAATTGAATAAATATAGGCTCGTAGCCCTCCATAGACGATTCTGATCGAAATCAAAATACCGTACTTGGCTTCCCTGGAAAAAGTTATATAAGATTCACATGTTTGTTTGTATCTAAATGTCTCCAGTTTTATTTTTATAGCGGACATACAGACAAACACACATTGAGTTTTATATATATAGATTAATGCTCATCTCGAATATCTCTTCTCTCTCTTTATTACTTTAAGATTACTTGCATGACATCAAAAACAATTAAACTGCAACATACACTTCATTTTTAATTCCTTTATCATTACTACTCATAACAATAGGTATTTGAATTTTCAAGGGGGCTTTCTCCCCCCTTTTTGCCCCCTAATATAGTCTTAGGAAGCTGAAATTTTGGGAAGCTTTTTAATTTAGTGTCTTATACATATGGTTTAAATTTTATCTAAACCAGATATATTTGAATCTTCAAAGGGGGGTTCTGCCCCCCATAGCTCCCTTAGGGGAGCACTTAAAGGTTCGAGACCACTTCCACAGTATTCCTTGGAAATTTTTACATGACAATACACTTTCACTTATTTTTTGAAGCTTCTTTAACTTTTCTCTCTGTAGGTATTTGAATTTTCATGGGGGCTTTCTGCACCCTTTTTGCCCCCTAATATAGTCGAAAAAAGCTGAAACTTTGGAAAGCTTTCTAATTTAGTGTCTTATACATATGGTTTAAATTTCATCTAAATCAGATATATTTGAATTTTCAAAGGGGATTCTGCCCACCATAGCTCCATTAGGGGGGCACTTAGAGGTTCGGAACTACTTCCGTTGTCTTCCTCGGAGAATTTTACATAAGAATACACTTTTAGTTTTCATGTAAACTTTTTAACCTTTCTTCCTGTAGGGAACACACACACAGACACACACACACACACACAGACATTGGCTTTTATATATATAGATTAGCAAACTGCCAAATACTCGAATGCATTGGTCAAAACAGCTTGGATCTTATCGAGAGGTTGTAGCTGATGTTATGAGTAGAAACAAATGGGAGGAGATCAAATCTAAATTTCATATGGTGGACAACACAACTTTGGATTTAAACACACCAGATAAACTTTTTAAAATTCGACCAATGGTAGATTATCTCCGAGAAAGATTCCAATGACGCAGAGCTTGTGTGTTGATGAACAAATTGTTCCGTTTAAAGGGCACAGTGGAATAAAACAATATATGCCAAATAAACCTCATAAATGGGGATATAAATTTTTTGTTTTGGCTGACAGCAAAGGCATGACATATGACTTCCTTCCGTACACGGGAAAGATAGAACCAGTAAATGATGAAAATATTCCAGACATCAAAGCAAGCGCAAACTCTGTACTTCATTAGGCACAATCCATTCCAAATAATCATAATCACTTTCTTTATTTTGACAATTGGTTTACCTCCATTCCACTGATGCGTCACTTAGCTACCAGAGGAATATGGTGTTGTGGAACAGTTCGCGTGAATCGCATACCGGGAATGAAAAACGGAAAAGCCCATGACAAAGATCTAATGAAAAAAGGAAGAGGTGCTTATGAAGAAATAAGATCAACTGGAGACCCAATTGAAGTTACATATGTAAAATGGTGCGACAACAAAATTGTAAATATCATTTCGACATTTGCTAAATCAAGACCTCTTACTACAGTATCGCGATTTGATTATAAACAACGAAAAAAAATTGATGTTGAATGCCCCAGCATCATTAAACTTTACAATAAATCTATGGGAGGAGTTGATTTGGCTGACTGTTTGATTGAACTTTACCGAATTAACATCAGGACAAAGAAGTACTACTTTCGGTTAATTTTCCACATGATTGATATGGTCATTGTAAACAGTTGGCTTTTATACAAACGTGATGCAATCAGTTTAAAATTGCCTAATTCTGAAATTCTTGCTTTAGCTCCGTTTAAATTAAAAGTGGCAAATTGTTTAATGAAAGAAAACAAAGCTTTTGCGGGAAAAAAGAGAGGGAGACCATCTCCGCCAATGAAAGATGCCATATCTAAAAGAAGAAGACCATGTCAAACTCTTCCAGATCAGGCAATACGGTTTGATAATGTTGGTCATTGGCCAGAAATTAAAGACAGCAGAAAAATGTGTAAAAATCCAGGCTGCAGTGGAAAAAACAATGTATATTGTTCAAAATGTGACATAAGCTTATGCTTGAATAGCTCTAACAATTGTTTCAAAAACTTTCATACCAAATAAATCAAAGATTTTTGTATAATTATCAATTATTTCCAAGGCCTGATACCGGCATATTATGTTTCTCTGAGCACTAAAACATTCGACTTGTAGCATCATTTGTGATAGTTTTTGCTTGTAATTGCTTTTGTGATGTTTTGTTGTGATTTTATTGCATGACTTTGATAGTTTGCTTGTGGTCATTAAAATACGTGCGTTCAAAAGTGGCTTCTTCTTTCCCGAATGGACAAATTCGTCCATTAAAAAAAAAACTTAAAAACAAAATTTATTTTAATTTAAATCGTAATCATGATTCGAGTGAGGCTACAAACGCAAAAATTACAAAAAAATTTTTTTGGTTTAAAAAAAATAATTTGGTCCGTAAAGGCTACGTTAGAAGTGGTTCCAGAAATCACTAAAATCGTGTATATTTGAGGTTAATGTTACAAAATTTTTTTAGGGAGCATGCCACCAGACCCCTAGGAAAATCGTTCTTTCGGCACTCACGAAGCGAAAATGTGCCAAAATGTCATTTTTGCGCCCCTTCAAAAATTTCGGAATACGTCCCTGCTGTCAAACTCTGGTAAGCGTCAATATCTTGCAAATTCTTTTTATCATTTTGTACTGCAAGCCTTAAAGGTCTTTGTTGCACCAGTATGAGATTTTGCATCTAGCACATTGTATATGCAGGCTCATAAGTGCGAACCTATTTTTTTTTATTTATTTTTAGACTATGATTTTGTAAGCTTTATTTATCAGCCAGCTGCGGTTGGCAAAGCGCCAATCCTATTTTTATAGATATCAATATAGTATTAAATGTAAGCTTTAAGTTGTCGACATCAAGAGCTTAAGTAAGCTTATCTTTGGAGCCAAAACTTTTTATTTACTATATAGTGTTAAAAGAATCGATTGCAATTATTAAAAAAATCACAGAAAACTAAGCACTGGCAATGAATGTTAAAAAGACTCAAGTAATGATAAAAAAAAGGCTTAGCTTGATTCGAATCGTTCGGACGATATGACTTTAATTTATTGAGCTACAAAGGTAATCTACTCGCTTTATATGCATGTTCACACAAATGACGAGTTATTTCACAAAGTTATGGTATTGCAAATAATAAAAGCTCCCTCCCATAGTTTGACGAAACCATTCCTTGACGCGTTTCATTTATTTTGGACTCATCAGCAGGGCTTGTCCTGTCATCAAAAACAAAAACCCCAAAGACGAAATGACTTCAATCGATTCGAGACACGATATCTATGACGCATAACTCGCTCGAGATTCGACTTAAGCGACTCGTGCCCAGCGCTGACAGACGCATACTGAATGTGCGTTGCACGATTAAAAATGCAAAAGCGGAAATATGGTCGTCAACTCTACCTTTACTGGACAATTGATCAATTGTGTATTGTGTATGGATCTAGCTCAAGAAAAAATGTGTGATTGTCGCAGTCTTTTAAGTAGTAGTGCAAAACAGTTAATTGGCCTGGTCTTAGTGAAGGCCAAATGATGCATAAATTTACATTTATTACAAGCACTACGTTTTACATTTGTATAGCTTAATGGTTGTAACGTCAAATTTTCAGTGGATCGTCTTGAGTTCTAACCTGAGCAATTTATTCCATCTCCGCTGTATCCTTCATTGCAGGCGCACGCAAAACTTCCATTAGTGTTTGTACATGTTGCATTCACATTGCAGTTGTCAATGCTACTCACACATTCGTTGATATCTATTAAAAATTTCAAAACAATCAGATCACAACAAAGTCATGAGGTAAATTCATGGTATTTTGGTGTAAAAGAGTAAGCAATATGAGACGAACTTTTGTTGCAGGTCGTCTCAGCTGATATGCCAAGACCAAGCTTTATCAGAAAAAGCAATGATCAGTTAACGAATTTAAACTTGTGTGGAAGAAACAAAGGCTTAGCCAACTTACCGATTTGTTGCAACTGACTCCTAAAACTTTATAATTTCTAGAGAGCTTATTACGTTCTAAATGTTAACCGAGTGAATGAGAGGCAGTAACTGCATTTACGATCAAGCGATTTAAATCGGGACTCTTAAATCGATCTATTTTCAAGCAATTTTATATTAACGATAGCGTTCTCAAGCAGCCAAGTGTGGTTCAATTTTTATTGTTTCTTCAAACTGATGTGCTGATCATTGTTTTTAAATTAATTTAAAAGCGAATTATCTTAAATCAATTTGCTGTGAACATGTACGTTCCGATCGCAGTCGTTCTACTTTGGTGCTAAAATTAAAATAATGCTTAGTTGGATGGTTTTATTAACACTAGAAGCCCTGAATTATTTCCCTATCTATAAGGACGGATGCGGTCATTTTTGACCGGTTATCTGTAAATCGGTTTTAATAGATTCTCTCTTTCACTAATTTCGACATATACTGTACTGTATGAAAAGCACAAAGAAACTATTCTTGCGTATTTGACATTTTTTTGATTAATTTTTCGACATTTTTATGATTATAATTAATTAAGTAGAAATACAAGGTATACAAATTTATTGACACTCAATCATCACAATTTTTGCATTTTACAATCGTTACTTTTTCAGATGTGTGTTTGCCACAGGGCTAGAATTGTTTCTGCATGCTACAAACTGGCACTCTTTTCTTTCCGAGCTTGGTGTGCTAAACCACTGGTTCCCGGCAATGCAATGCTGTCTATGTGATCCACTGATGGAGAAGGAGGTATTGAGATCACTCCATCTTTTGGTTTGCAAAGTTCTTTTATAAGCTCAAGCATAAACTGTCTTCTTGATAATTTCAATTTCGTTGTAAGGCAGTAAATAATGTAAGCATTTATGCAGGCACAGTCAAGAATATTAAAAAATACAGCCACAGGCCATCTTCTAGTGGAACTCTTGCTGGTATGGTATCGAGCCATCTGGTCCAGTACATCCACGCCCACCTTGGACTTGTTGTAATACTGTATTGTCTCTGGCAGTTTATTCTTGTGGCATTGATCAATATTTACGTTTCTGTGCATTGAACTCAGGATGCAAACAACTTTTTTTTTTCTTTGCTTTGTATATTGCCAAGCTGCCACCGGTTGGCGAAGAAAATATTTCAGAAACATATAATTCCTTGTGTTTCATTATCATCTCAGTGCTTGGCACTTCTCGTCGTTGTTTCCGTATAGTGCCAAGGATTGTAGTTTTTTTCTGCTTAACCCTATTCGGCCCAAGCGGGGCAAAAATTGCCCGAGCAATTTCCTCTTAAGTACAGTTTTGTCCACAATGGCCCTACAATATCAAGATTTCATGACTTTTCCTAAAAATTATTCAATTTATATTTGACAAAATTTGAGTTGACTGTTTGTTGTAGATCGAAAGTTATTAGCAAATTTATCCATATGACTGCTAAAATATGCAGACATATAGCTGAAAGATAAAATAGATAGTAACCTCACTCTGCGCTCGTCGTAGCAGCCTGAGAGCGAAGCGGGCAAGTCGTAAACAAGAGCTAACCAAAGTTCACGAAAAACTACTTAGAATCAATTGCCATATATAGCATGTACATTCCCTAGAGAAAGTAACTTATTGTCTGGCTGTGACTTGAGAAAATAGAGTAAACGCGTTTTTTGCGAACAGACAACGCATTTGTTCTTGAATCGTATCATCACAAGCAAAGTGACCGTTGATGAGTGATGAGCAATATCACTTTGCCATCGCATTGCTAACTTTAGAGTAAATCTTTGTCATACATAATCGTAATTCCATAACACGTGTTGTTACGGGACTGTTTCTACCGCGCAGCTAGACAGATATAAAAGTATGGTTATTTTTTGTAGTTTTCAGGAGAAACGTCACCCAGTAACGAATTGTCAAATATTCGGAAAATCGTTCAGTGCGATGCTTCAATAAATAAAGGTCCGCGTGTAAATATACACAGTAACAAACACAATAATGAGAAAAAAGCCTGTTCGGTCATTTGAAAGCATAACAAAAGTTTTCAAATTGTGACCTACATTGGTGGCTCCATATAATTTTCCCGGACTTAATTAAGCAATGATATTCAAAGTGTCAAAAACAGCGGAGAATATTTTTCACAAAGCTTTCTCTAGATCACAGAAATGCTAGTACGCAATTTTGGCTTAATTATCACAAAAGCTTCTTCACAATTATTCTAATTCTGGTTTCACGAAACCATAAACTACCCAAAAAAACTAAAACAAAGTCAGTGGTATGTTTAGTGTAAACTGTGTAATAAATAATGATCAAACGATTCAGCCACTACGCTATATTTCGAAGTGTAATGTTGCTTAAATTTTTTGCTGCAACGAGTTTGCCATGCTGTACCATAGGTTTGCAGTTACGCTTTCTGTCAAAGCAGAGATTTTGCAAGTAAAATTATTGCTAAAATGTTTCATGGAAAAAGAATAAAAAAATTTAGAAAGAAGCTTGAATCGCAAGTTCACGAGCAATTTCCAATGTTTCATAGATATTTAGAATTGACGATTTGTCAAATGAAATAAAATTTCGCGATAAATAGCCAACGCAGCTCAAGTTCATCAAACCCCTGACATCTTTCGCCCAAATTAAACTGCAACGTGTAACCAGAATTAAAAATAATAGATGATTTATCGGTACAACGAAAAACAAATATTATTGCGTTTGTATTTTGAAACTAGATTACAAATTATACTGATTGTTAAGAAATTCATGTTTCCCATATTCATACGAAAATAGATCTCCAAAAAGAAAAATGATTCATTACCTCCCAATGCCGAGGATGGCCAGTCCGCGGTCGGAGTTGATTTACAAAGGAAAATAAGGTCATTGCGCCTCCCATTCATGGGTGCTGGTCCGTATGGCGATTCATATGCACCACTATTACTCAACCTCATTCGACTTGCAAACTGATTATTAAAGTAAGTAACGCAAAAGTCTGTGGCCCACCCGACTTACGTGCTGTGGCCCACCGGTTGTATTTGAGCTACATTACATTTTTTTCGTTTTGCACAGTAAACTTTTGGCCATTATCAAGAATTACTTTTTGATAAATACCGCTTTACTAAGTGCTAGTCTACAAATTGAAAGACAAAATTTGGTGCTACTATAGCGTGAGGTCTACCACACTATAGCGTGAGATCTACCTCCGGTTACTACTATAGCGTGAGGTCTATCACTGAATTATTTACCCCTCACCCCTCGATAGCTACACACTTACCACTTTAGCTATAATAATTCCAAACACCACACATACATTCCACACACAAAGGTAAATTTATTCTAACGATACACACTTCGTACATCTTCTAAGAATGACACAAATCATTGGCTAGAGTTAGAGTTAGGGTTGGTCGTCGCACTAAATCAGTCTATTGAACCACGCAATACAAATTCATTCGATTTTGAGATAACTTTGGTTTTACAATTAGTACACCCATTTGTTGCGCTACGTTCAAAATGGGGCTTGTCGAAAAACATTTAAGATAAAATCTAAATTACCCTTAGTGAACCCAGAGAAGAATCTTACGATTCATCGCAGTTATGTGCATTTCCAGTGCAGTCTACCAAGCAAGGCAGGTGTGAAGTTTGCGCAGCTGAAGCCACCGGCCGTGAGAGGGATAACATGGGACGTGTTTTTAGCCAATGCCAAAGATGTGGTAAAGCTGTATGCAAACGGCATTACAGTGAACTCTCGTTTATCGCGGGGGATACGTTCCAAAAATAACCCGCGATAGGTGAAATCCGCGAAGTAGTCAGCTTTATTTTTTACTGTTATTTTACAATGCAATACTGTACTGCAGAATGAAACAAAAAACAAAACTTCTTTTCAGGCCCAAAATGTGTTTAAGAAATAGAAATATTAACGTTTTCTTACAAATAACTATAATAGTTTAAAGAACGGTGTTGTAAAACAATGTTTTTTATATAGCAATGAATACAATGAATCAGGATTCACTGTAAAAAAAGCACTGTAAAAAATTCCGCGAAGCCGCGATAGGTGAAGCGCGATATAGCGAGGGATCACTGTACTGCAGATTCTGCGGCGCCTGTCAGTAACTGGTTGGTGTTACGCTTTTTGTTCTATGGTGTGCTCATACTACAGAGTTTTTTGAGGCGTTTTTCTATCATTTGTCCCAGTAAAGAGCTCTACGTGTTTTTCAAACTTACGCAGCATAAAGTGCGCAGCTAATTTGTAAAAGTTAGTTTCCTCCGTCGAACATGTAGAAATACAAGGTTTTCGTGTGCGTATAACCACACGCAAGTAATTTCTTACTCTAAACTCCATTATAAAGTGTAACAACGACTTTGGCTTGGAACCCACACGCGTAGTGGTCTTGCCGACAATTATATTTGCTCACTGTCGACATATCAGTGGGGACAAATTCAAGCTGATAACTGGAAGCAGTGGCGACTCCGGCTTTTCATGGCTACCCGGGCTCGTCACTGATAGTGTCGCAAAATATTGCAAAAACAATAAATACAGCTCTAAAACTAGCGAGAAGACAAAAAATAGCAACAGTTTATCCAGCCATTTAACTATTGTAAAACGCCTTTATTCATACAGTTTAACAAAACGCGTGCTTTTATCAAATGTGCCCAAGCAAAAAAGCATCTGAAAAATTGCAATAAACGCTCGCTTTGTTAGAGCTCGGGCAACTGCAATCAAGCCCGAGTTGGATTTGATGCGAAAAAATGCTTGAAAAATCGTTTCTCTGTTATTTCTCTATACAGCGTGTCTGACTATTTTCCCCAAGCCCGAGCTAGACAAAACTACATTACACGTTCTTTCAATTACTCTTTTTATCTACCTTTTTCTGATTGCAACTTGGGCTATTTCTTGCGGGCCCGAGTTCAACAAAAAAATTAAACAAAAAAGTGTCTGAAACAACGCAATGAACGCTCGCATTGTCAGAGCTCGGGCAACTGCAATCAAGCCCGAGTTGGATTTGATTCAAAAAAAATGCTTGAAAATCGTTTGTCTCGTTATTTCTCTGCACAGCGTATCTGGCTATTTTCCCCAAGCCCGAGCTAAACACAACGTTGAGCCCAAAAAAGCAACTGCCACCACAAACACCGGTGGTTTATACGATGCCCAGCTTCTTTTTTGGACTTAATATAAATTAAGTTAAAAAGTTTGAAACTTGTTTTGCAGAATTTAAATTTAATAAAGCCTTCCCTCATTTCGTAACTCAGGCTCAGCCCGAGCAGCCCGAGTGCCGAAGTCGCCTCTGACTGGAAGTAAAGCCTTTTGTCTCAAATTTGTAGTTATATCGCTGCTTGTACTGGCTTATTGCACTGGCACTTCGGGGCGTTTAGCCGTTGCATCCGACTAATATATAAGTCAGCAACAGCTTTTGTTACTATTGCATGTTCATTAGAAGTGTTCACAGCACCGGCAACTTTTTCAGCATTAATAGCTACTCGCATTGACAAAAAACAACAGTAGTTCCTATTAATATGTCTGCAATTGAATGGCTATTTGGTTGAGGGGATTGCAATTACAAAAGTGTACATAGAACTTTAATTCCTGCAACAAAGTCATACATAAAGCAGTTACTATTGTTTACTCATAGTTTCTGTAGTTAGTATTGGTATAATCATCAAACAAAATAAATTATTCAAACTCAATCTTGTTTTACTTTGTTGTATTCATTAACCCTAGAAAGACCAAACGGGTCAATTGACCTCTTTCGATTTTTGTTTTTTTAATTACTACCATTTTTCTTCAGACTGTGAGTTGATCTTTTTTGACTTTTATTTTTTCACATAAAAGAATACAAAATCACATTCTCAGAAAAAAAGTTGCATGCAACAAGACGTTATGGTCCAGTTTACTATAAACGACCATACGGGTCAATTGACCCCCTCCTCAAAATCCTCTGCATTTCAGCAAGTGTGACAGACTAAAGCAGAGCATTTCCCACAAACAAAAAGTAAGCAATTGGCACACTTGACTTTCGTTTTGTTGGATTGGCACATCCGACCTTTGGTTTGTTTGAAAGGACGTAAATCCTCATCCTCTCCTTGGCGTATCCGCTTCAAGCGTAATATATATTGGGCTTTCTGCCGCCTACTTCTCTCTGCGGAGCAAAAACTTTCACCAAGTTTGATGAGAAAATCACGTCTTGAACAGGTTGATATCGATATATCTGCACATATAATGTTTGTGTCCAATGCCGTGATATCCACCAGATTGAAGAAAGCCGCAAGGGACCATCTTCGGGATGCAGCTTTTGTTAATTATGTGCAAAGCATTTCATCAGCTGTGTCTACTCCTCCTTTGGTAGCATTGTAATCTAAGAAGGCTTGTGGCTTTTTTGTTCTCCATAATAGACAGTTGTTGTTTTGTGACTGGAAGAAAGTAAATATACTACTTCATTTTTCTTGGCTTTGTAGCTAAGAAGCATAATATTTTCTTCTGATGGCGTTCTTTGTTTTCTTCTTGCTTAAGAATAAATAAATAATTGCTGGGCTGTCTTCTACTTATAGTAATAAAACACAACTAAGTAGGTCTTTCTTCGCTTTTAAACGCTAAGAGGTCAATTGACCCGTATGGTCTTTCTTGAAGAAAAAAATCTCGGTCTTTCTAGGGTTAAATAAAAACAAACATTATAAAGAAGGATTATCCACGCTTGACCTTAGTGCAGCCGGCCTTATTATTATGCAAAGCCTAGGTGATACATATCGTAATAGAAGCTGTGAAATCTAGGTCATACTCATCGTAATATAGAAACGGTTTCATAAACTTTATCTCAATGATATCAGCCAGGGGATAGAGGCAAGCGTAGGCAGGCGAACAATAACTCACAAGGAATTTTGAAATAGCTGAGCACACCAGTTTCATGTTGTTGACTTCAAACAAGCGAGGGAATTTTCGCGCTTTTTGTGGTGTTATGTAAATTGCGTCAAATCCGTTTCTTGACAACAAAACGCTTTCGTGTGAACAAGACATTAAAATTAGTTCTAAAAAAATGATATTGCCCGGGTCCAAATTTAAACTTTCGTAGTTGTTATACCAGTAAATAATGTTACCGATGCCTACTAAATGTTATCAATTGTTTAGCGGCGATCTATTCTTGGACTTCATAGGTTACAAGAGTTCGCCGACATTACCTGATCAGCCAAGCGCAACTGGCCTAAAGTAGTCAATTTGTCTTGCTGTCAGGAGTGGAGAAGTGAATGAGAAATATTTGTTTCTTTTAAATGAGAACTCACGGCAACTATCAAAATTTGACTCGCCTTCAGATTAATTGTTTTCTCTTCTACAAGCAATAATTTCAGAAACATGTTAAACAAAAATACAAAATAAAATAAAATCTTCTTCCGTATGCCGGTTCAATCGTTTTTCTACGTGGTGTAGTTCAAAAGATATAATGCTTTAAACTTTCGGGGCAAAAACTACCCCACGTTGGACTTAGCACGACGCAAATCTCTTGGGCCGAATAGGGTTAAGTTCTTCCGCTAGCTTTAGGCTGGTAAAGTAGTTGTCGGTGGTGACATTGTAGCCCTTTTTATAATAAGGTTGTAAAAGGGTCAAGCACACATCACCTGGAAGGTCGCTAGGATCTCTTCCTAAATATGGTTTGCCATTGCACAAGCATTTTGATTGAGCATCAGTCAAAAGCCAGAACTTAATTCCAAATTTATCTGGCTTGTTAGCAATATATTGTAAAAAAGGACACCTGGCTTTGCATGGGAAAAGTTGTTCGTCAATAGTCAAATTGCAGTTTGGTACATAGCATTTCTTACAATTTTCTATGAAGCAATTCCACACCTCGGAAATCAAGCAAAATTTTTCAGTTTCTCTTCTTTGCCTCCGACTAAAAAAGTCATCAAACCCCAAATGTTTCATGATTTCCTGGTACCTATCACGGCTCATTGTATTTCGAAAGATTAGTTGTCCCCATTCCTTGCTTCAAAGTTGCTTTACTGGCGTATTCTTCCCGACCAACACTCCTCGAGCGATTTGAAGACCTATAAAACTTTCCAGCTCATCAAAATGTAAATCAAAATTGTCATTATATTTCTTTCCATGGTTGATAGTGTGTTTCTGAATACACTTGAGCATATGTTCATCTATAAATAAATGAAAAGCACTGTAAGGGCTACCGTTTACTACAGATCTGTGACAATAAGACGTTGGGCCACGACGTTCCGAAAACACATTGGACGAAGATGCTCTTCCCAGACCTGGAGCACCTGTCATGTTTTTCCACACAGTTTCGTTTCGTGCGTTCACCTGTCCGGCAGTATTTTGAGATACTGATTGATCACTTTCAGAAAGAAAATCTATAGAAACAGCAGCAGAGCTTTGTTCGTCTTCACTGCTGTCGGTATCACTGTCACAACTTTCGACACCAGCACAACAATTAGAAACAAATTCTTTATACTGCAATTCAGTTTCTTCATTCTCATCACAGGAGTCATCAAGCTGATCAGTTTGTAACCGCTGAAGTACTTGCTGGACAGTATAATTGTTGCCACGATTCATGATTAGAAAAACCAGTTTGTCAAAAACGATGAAAAAACTCGTAACAAAATTCCTATACCTAAGACATTATTTATACACTATGCATTTCTTCAAATCTGTATATTTATACAATATACATTTCTTCAAATCTGTAAAACAAACTTGGGAGATTTTAGGAGGTTGTCATTACGCTGTAATAAACTATTTATTTTATCTGCACAAACCACTGATGAACTCTACGCTACTAAGAAGACATTAGAACTTTCAATGACCAGCCATTGTTCGAGACAGCAAATAAAATTCAACTTTACTTCGATGAAGCCAGCAGGAATAGTAATTATTTTAGTTACTGCTTATCAGTTATCCATTGCAGCAGTGATCAATCATAATCTTATTGACACGTGAGGCATTGCTTGTAGAAAAACAAACTTTTCTCACCCTTCTATTATGTTTTCATTCATCAGCTCTAAGATAAATTATAGCCGTTTTAAGAACCGGTCATTTTTGACCGGTTCGGGCTTATAGGTAGATGTGCAAAATGCTCCATTTACAAAAGCTATAAAAGAAAAAGTGTTTGACTTACTGAAACATCATCCAAAGCTAGGAAAGGTCAAGGAGTATGAAAAATCAAATAGCAAAAATGCCAGAAATACGAAGCGTCAAAATTTAAAACCGGTCAAAAATGACCGGTCCGGGCTTCTAGTGTTAAATCGAATTATGTTTTGCTAACATCACACAGTTTTTCAACATTGCAGTTGAGCAATGGCTAGACTATTTAGGAGTGAGCTATGGATCAGCATACAGTGTTTTAACGCTAAACAATGATTTAGAAACATATTTGGTGGCACAGAAAAAACTTTTGACGGAAGAAAAATGTTGAACAAAGCTACTATTGTGAAAGAACAAACTAGTGGCCTGGTATGATTTGTTGATTTTTAAAACAGGTTGCCGCTGCCGATTTGCCAAGTGCTGTCCGTTATTTTGGTGATGACCTTGTTCAACCATGAATCCATCCTCACATGTGTGAGTTTTCACATGAAAGTACAGACCGATACGTGATCTACACGTGCTCTATCAGTAGAATGCTGATACAGTTCTTAGGAAATTCCAGGACGTCTCATGTCTCAAACGCGCGCTGCACTACACGAGCTCTAGTGCGTTTCCTTTTAAGATAATAAATTTTGTCATATTTGACCCGCCTCCACGTCGTACGATTGTCAGCGAAGATTTCGAAACTTTTTGGTAAAATGTTGCACTTCGTAATGGATTCTTTCAACAAATATTTCCCGAGCTTGGTAGAGTTACCAACGAAGCTGGAACTGTCTGCCAATTTTCCACAAAACACTGCTCGGGGCAATCGTTTGGAGCTTATTGGAACCACATGCCCGACCAAAAAAAATTAGCAGTACGAGAAAGGAACTACTATTTCCTGATTCTGTGCGATTCAGGATCTCCGAGTGAGGAATCCTGGTTATACAATTGATTCCAAGAATTCACTGAAGACATCTATCTAGAAGTGCTTTTTTTGGTGTGTCTGCTACAAGGTGCCCATGTTTTGCATTCATGCAATAGCGTGGAACCGCACAGCGAATAGTAAACTGCGATCTTGGTCCGAACGCAAAAATTGTGGTTTGAAAACACACGCTTGCAAAGACGACCGAAGGTAGAGGACGCTCTTTGAATGCCGGTGGTTATCTTCACATTAATCAATGCATTATCGGATATAATTCTTCCGAGGTACATGTGTTTAAAGGAATGTTTTCCAGTGTAACAGCACTTGTAATTGATATGGGATTGAAACATCCCCGTGTTGAAATGAAGTTTACTAAGTTTTGTTACTAAGTACGTTAACATTCTGTTCCATCCTATATTAGACCGACTCTGCCGGCGTCGCAGCCATGGCCCATATCAGTAATGTCGAGGTAAAAAATGTCGGTTCAGCCGGCCAAACCGGCTTTACCCAGTGGATAGTTGTGAAACCGCAATAAAAAGTTAATGTATTTTTTACGTAGCAAAATAATAACTAAAATTTTGTTAAGCAGCAATCACAACCAGTGCTTTGTAGCAAGCCTATTTTTAAGTTGGGCCCTCGTTAGGCTCTGCACCTATCTTTTGTGAAGGTATAGACTCAGCTCCAACTGACAGTACAGCACACATGCTTGAGTGCGTATGCAATCTGAAAATACATTTCAAACAAAAAGCAATGGCAGCTCACAAACACTTTTGAGTTGTGTTATACAAATGTGGCTACCAATAAAAAATTATTTTTGCATTTCTACAAAAATGTAAGGGCTCCATCTGAATGGAAAATAGAGCCTCAGCTCCTACAAAAATTACCTGCTTCTTAGATCCGGCTACGTCTAAATGTAATAGAGTGCCGTCTGGTAAAAAAATACCCTGCTTCGTGGGTGCGGCTCCGTATATACATAAAGCAGAATGCCTGCTCTTACAAAAAGGTCTTGCTTCTTGACTCCGGCTCCAAAGCCTTGGTCATTTTTGGCCCTGTATGTTTTCAATCGAAAGTGTCGATTGACAAATGAACTACCTGCACTTAAATAAAAACAGATTGTTTGTTTTAAACTCAAAGCACAGCTTTCACTAATATCGTATCGTGAAACATTGAGGCGTCAGAAAGCTGTTTTTATCTTGGGAACAAGACAGCACATATAAGGTTGCTTCAAATTGTAAATCATTGTGACGTCACAGAGCAGTAAAACGTTTAATAAAAACAATTAGAATAAAGATTGTTTACAATCAAAAATCCTTAATGAATAATCGCTTGTGGGTGCGTTTCACAAGTCTACTAGTTCACAATTAAAATACCCAATAATTTAGCAATCTTTTATGCGTTTATTTGACCACTTGCTTTGACTCTCAAATACAAATTTGTAAAAAGGCTCAAAATTGTTTGATATCTATTTGCAAAAGAAGGTGATAAACATTAAAGCTTTTACTTACGACTTTTCCTAACTTTAGGCTTTAGCGCATTTTTATTGTCGAGATTACCGAAGTTGTTTTGCTAGTTTCGTCGGCTTAACCAATGGTTAGCTGTACTGTTACAACAGTAAGGAAAAGTTGTGTTGACAAGACATAGCCAAATAGGCTTATTCTCTCAAAATGTAAATAGCAGTCTTACTTAAAAACACTTTTCGTTACTTGGAATCAGCGTATAGAGTTTGGGTGCCATAATTCCAAAGATAAATTCTTTAGTTTTATCAGTCATGGGCTTTCAGTTATGTTTACTATGAAAATGACAGTGAAGAATTTCTCATTATATGGTGATAAACATTGTAATATCATTTAAGATTATGAAGTAACAGTGATCTTCAAAAGTATGCAAAACTGAGGACAAAAGCATGCTTGAAAAACATTTAAATGAATAATCGCTTGTTGCACCTTGATATAGCGTAAAATGTCAGAAAATTACTTTTAGAGAATACACTTTGTTAATATCTTCCAAAAATGCTTTCCACCGCGTTTCCACGGTAAGTATTTGAGAAAATCAAGAAAACAAATTTTAGAATCAATGTTTGATAATCACGTGATCTTAATTCCTAAAACCATGAAATTTCTAGAAGTTGGCAGGTTGAGCGCCGGCTTATGCTACAGCCAAAGATTTCTTTTCTCTATTAAAAATCCAAGTTTAAAAGATGTACGGTATCTTTAATTGTGACGTCGCCATGGCGTTGCTAACCTCCTTATGACCATCATCTTGGTGTGATGATAAATAATGCCAAGTTTATAGTTTGCATGACCAGTAGTTTTAGAAGAGTTAAGCTTAAAAAGGCAGTCAAACACAAAATTGCTTGTTACATCGTTAATAATCCCAAAATAAAAAATAACTTTGTTTTGAAAATGATGTTTTTGATATCCCCGAAAGAGTCATCAACCGCGTTTACTCAGTCAGTATTTTTTGAGTATTTAAAGAAAACCATTTCTATAGCAAATTGGTAATTAAGACGTCATCATAGATCGTAAAATGTGAAATGTTATTGAAATTGAAAAGTCGAGTGCCGGCTTTTTTAAGCTCAAATGGGCGTTCCTCCGACACAAAATGCAATTTTTGAAAAAATTATCTCCGATGTGTCGCCATTAGAACGTCATCAAACCCTTTATGACACTTAACAGAAATTGGTGATCACCAAGTTTCATAATTGTGTTACACGTTGCAGCTTCGGAGAAGTTGAAGTGCACGCACGCACCTACAAATATTAAAATCCCTGGCTTTACATGAGATGTGAAGTTGCCATAACGTCAGCGACCCCTCAGGACAATCGCCCCATGGTGGTGATCAATCGTACTCAGTTTGCTGTTTGTACGCCTAGTGGTTTTCGATCAGTTAACAAAAATAAACAAAAATTAAAATAAAAAAAATCCTTGCTTTGTAATATAAAACTTCATCGATACAACGATCGATTTATCGAGTTAGTGTCAAGTTTCGATTTTGTTTGTTTTTGGTTACCAAAAAATCAAATTTTTGATTTGCTGTCCATATAAACTGTTTGGTTACATTTGAGAAACTAACTCAAAAGTTGGAAACCCTGAAAAATTCAACCAATGTGATTTTTAAACGTGCTTTCTTTTGGCTAGGTCATGGGTAGGCGAATGTGACAATTTGCATATTTAGTGGAGTACTTCAACCGGTTTAGAAAGCTAGATGAAAGGCAAAAAATTTTTACTGGGTCGCTACCTGGTTATGGTCAGAATGTGAGTGACAGTTTACAGCAATTTTGTTTTTGACGGATAATATTTGAAGAATAATAATAGCTTTTTTCTAAACGTACCCAATTTGTGCATCTGGTCACTTAGGAGGTCTTACGGTTTCACAGTGCCATTGTCTGCAAAGGGCAACTTTATTCAACTTACCATGTCAAAATCATAATCTTTTCAGTAGACTATAAACACTTCCAAATCGCTTAAACTACAGCATTGTTTGCAGTGCATGAAAATTGCTTTTTTATTCATGAAATAAAATTATTCTAGCTATTTTGCTGTTGTTCTGTAGGCAAATGGATGCAGAGTTTTGTTTTATGTGGCAACATCAAGTGGTTTTATTCATTTTCAGCATTGGATCTGTACTAAAGAAAGCTGTGCTCACGTTTGCTTTTTTTGTTTCCTTGTACTGTATTATTTTTAATGTTTGTTGATTCATTTTTCTTGTTAAACGCAGTGATTGGGTTTGTTGCGTAGTTATTGAACTATCTCGTTTGTAGGTATGATTTTTCTACTGTATTTTTATATTTTCCGTATTTTTCGATTTTTCCACAGTCTGTTAGCTCTTGCGTGATACAATGGCTTCTTTCTGTAAATTGGCATTCTTTTGATTCTTTTGATACAATGGCATTCTTTTGATTCATTCTGTTTACCAAAACTGCTTTGATTTTGATGCTAGAGTTTTGCGAAGTTTCGAAGCACCATGGACCAATGTTACAAATTTGCAACGTTTGAAAAAATGGGGGGTAAACAAAAAATTTTTTTGAAAATTTTTTACAGTACACTTGTAATACAGGAATTCTTTTCATCCAAAAGAAAAATGTGGTCATTACAGGGTTAAAAAAGCAACCATTACAATAATGTGCTCCATTGTTGCTAATCAATCCATACAAATAGGGACAGCATATAGCTGTGTGGTTGAATTTATCTATTGATTAGATGAAAATAGACTATCTACCAACTCCCACAGAAATACTTGCACTATCAAAGCAATTGCTTTAGTTCTTCAGCACAAAGAACACTGAAATTCAATTTTTTCTGCCACAAAATTTTGCCATTGTATTGTTTTCGCCACATAAGCATATTCCTTTTTTTCGCCACCTAAGTTTACTTTTTTTATGCCTTGCTAATTTTTTCGCTATTATCTGAAACATTACATTTGACCATCAAAAAAAGTAAGCATCCCAAGTCATCTATTAATGCATACACCTTTGACCAGACACAATTGCACAGTTGAGTGTAAGTGTGCACATGGCAGTGTTCCTGAGCATATTTCAATTAATTTTTCGGTCTATGATGCAGTCCATGCTATTAAATTCCAGCACTTGAGTCTTAAAGTATGGAGCATCTTTAATAACCTTTCTGGAATATCTAGATACTCACCACAACACTGTCCTATTTCTGCAAATTCTATTGCACCATAGCTTGTGAATAATTGGAAAAACAAAGCAAGTGACCACATTTTTGACAAATTGTGGCTAAATAATTGTGAAAGCTCGGAAATATTGGTAAACCAGGCCATTAACACAACTCCTAGTTTCTTACCTTGAAAGATCTCGCAGCTGCAATCAAAGTTTGTAGTTGTAAAAACTATTGGTCCAGACTGCATCTGTGCCGAACAGATGTTCCATGCTGGCAATGCTATGAAATCCCGTTTTCTCAATTTCTTCTCATTCTGTTTGTGCAGCACCAAAATTCCAACAATATGAAAAAGATTCTTGATTGTTGCAATTCTTGATCAGAACAAACCACGAGAGAACCCAAGGAGCTACCTCCGTATCTCTTTGCTCTGCGTTCCATTCAATATCTTCTAGAGTCGTCCTCGCTCATGTAAAATCAATCTTTAACCCTTATCAGAACATATGATGACATTTGTCAACATCGATTTTTTCGTTTGATTGCACTCGCCCCCTACATGCTAGCTCAGCGCCATTCACCGACGAAGGAAAACTTCTTATTAGCTTACCACTGCAATGACATCAAAATTCCAAATTGTTTCTGCAATGAGGTATTTGCGTTTTATCTTCATCGGAACACCTGTTGACAAATGTCAACAAATAGAACCAATAGTAGATCAACAGAGACATAAGGCCTTTGTGATTTAAAATTACTATGAATGACTATTACTATTGTTGTAACTGAATAACTGTTGTTACAACTAATAAATTGATATTGTTTCAACACAATTGCCAGCAACTTGTAAAAAATTTGCAACTGCATTTGGTGATTTGATCTTTGGATGGAAGAGGTTAGGTTTATCTCAGCAGTTCTAATCTATCAGACATAGTAATACGTACATTTCAGAATATTTACCTAGATATTAGTGCATTTCAGAATTTAGAATAAAGAATCAATACCAGTAGATAGTCATATACTGTACTTGGCTTGAAATACTAACTAATTGCAACTGCCGTATATACAATTGCTTGGGTAACATAACTGGAATTTTAATTATGGATAGACAGAGAAGATTTACGTTTCAAGAGGCCCTCAAACAACTGCAAATAGTTTCTGATGATGTGAACAACGATTCTGATGCTGAGGTCACAAGCAGCAGCGAAACGGAATCTATTGTTGATGATGACGAAGTTTCTTTTGAAGAGGAACTTTCTGACATAGACGTGTTTGAGGAAGAAAATGAAGATGCTCGCGTTAATAAATATCAAGAACTTAATGACAATGATGGTAGCTCACAAGATGAAGCTCAAGTAGCAATAACAGCTGGAAATGCAACGTACTATAATAATCCTTTTTCCCAGCAGGCTCAGAAGAAGAAATATATTGACACAACAACCTTGAATTATTACTGCTCCCATAAATGAAGTGGATGCTTTCAAAATATTTTACCGACCTGAAATTATACTTCAGATAGTACGTGAGACGAATAGAAAGGCAAGGGACGTGAGACATAAGTGTAAATTGACGCCAAACTCTGTCAACAAAAACTTTACATCCCAAGAAGTTAAAGTCGGTCTTGCTATTATGATTCGTGCTGGCTTGGACAGAGATAACTTCACAGACTTACATTGCTTGTGGAATATTATTGACAGTAGACCATTTTTTAGAGTCACCATGGCATTGGAATCGATTCAAATTTCTACTACGTTGCATGCGTTTCGATAACTATCGTAATCGACCAGCAAGTCAAGGAAACGATAGATTAGCTGCTATCCGAGAAGCATGGAAAATATTCCACAGCAATATGCGCAACATCTACAACCCAAATGAGGCCTTGACTGCGTATGAAAAACTCGTTGGGTATTGTGGCAAGATTCCCGGATGAACATACACCCCAAATATACCGAGGATATACGGTGTTAAGTTTTTTTGGCTGTGCGTTATTTCCTTTAATGGACATTAAAACTCAATAAAAACAAAACGGTGACGATTGCTTTTTATCTCAACAAATTAGGAGAAAAACGTAAACTGATGGTAAAGGTCAATGAAAAGTCATTGCCATTTTGCCATGAACCGGTATAGTGTATCTCGAGGCTTCCCTATATGGCGGTCTTACTAGATACAAACTCTGGATCATTGATGTTTTGCTGAAATCATGTGGGTGATTCTTAAATATTCTTGTTCTGTTCGTGTGCTCGTTATTGTACTGTATATCGTTATTATTCGTTCGTTGACCTCAATATCAAAATCATTCGTTGGACTAAAAACTGATCATAAAAGAATATACATAACTACATATCAGGAATAATCTCTGCTCTCCTCTTGTAATGTAATAATACTGGGTAATTGAGCCCATGGCAAGGCGTAGTTGCATTTGATGTACGGCGAAGTGACCTAGTAGACAGGCATATAAAAAAAGGCATTATTATTTTGATTGAGTCATTCAAATTCAATGCAATTCAATTCATTTAATTCAATTCGATTCAAAATTGATTGCAAATTATCATTGGTGCTTGCGGCTTTGCGTTTATAATTGAAATATATTTGTTCTTGGAGTCAGACGTGCTGTGGGAACTTCACAACTCAACAATAACTCAGCAACACTAATACAAAAACTCGATCCCCCACCTGGACAGATCGCTCAAGTAATATCGCCATTAACAGCCATTATGCAAGAAGCTAACATCACAGGTTGCATTGTTGAGACGGCTGACTGAAATGAGTGTATTTTGTCACCAAGCAGGCTACTGCGCTCTAGCTTCGTGCCACAACGCCCACACCCACCTCATTGACGTTCAAATCAATATTGCGTTACAAATGTCACTGTATGTCTGCGTACTACCTACCAGCCTTCACAGGCATTTAGCTTGCCAAGCTCATTGCGAAGCAAATATATTTCGACAAAGCTGTCGAGCGAAAGATTCTGACAGTTTGCTTTAATTAATGCTCGTCATCTTAGGCTGTGACCTTGAGTTCTTCCTTAGGCTGAAATCAAGGTGGCTCTTTGTGCAAAATTTTAAGGAAGTTGGCTGATCATGACAACACCGAAGCAGTTTGAGTGGGTCAAGGGTGAAAGACGAAATGAATTAATCATTTTACAAGATGGTGTGAAGTTGTGTCATATTCTGTTACAAGACCTGCAGGGTCAGCATTGCGCCTACCTACGTGAGCCAAACTTTAGTAGACTGCGAACGGGGTTGCACGTTTCATTGCAAGTTTGTACAAATGGTTACTGGCTTCTTCTCCAATAAGCAGGTGAGGTGCAGAATAGCAAATTGTGGACCATCTCATTCTGGAAAGTTCTATTCGCAAATCGCCTAACGTAATATATGTTCCGGAGATATTGGATAAAGAATCTGAAATTTGGATATCTAACTCTTGCCCAGAAATCTAGTTTGAACAAAATCGATCTCAAACGAAATAATCAATTTTGCTTTTTTGGTAGTTTTTTTGATTGACTAAATGATGAAATTAAAAAGTTAGTCTGGTTCGTAAATCGTACTCCAAAGTAAATAAAGCCATACCTAACAAGGCAAAAAATCAAAAAATTTATCGTATCTCCAAACTCTTAAAAAACCCTAGATTTACGAGTAACCAATTTAACTTTCAAAATACTTCAAGAATTATATTACCAAAAGCAAAAAATCTGAAACTATTTACTTCAATACCTTATGGGCAAAGGAGTCTCCTAGACTATTTGTCCAAGTTTGGCTCAAGTTAGCATCGGGGTGGCTTTGAAACCGCATCACAGTTAACCTTTTTCCTGCCATTGTTCCTTAAATGGAACATACTTTTTAAATTATTGCAGGAGTCGCAATTTTATTCTGGACTTGATTTTTTCCTACCTTTGCACTCAACTAGCTTTATTGTATTTCAGGGACTTGAAAATAGCTTTAATTTTTTTTGTAATTAAAATAAATTTGATTTAGAAACAAACTAAAGCCACTGTTTTTTCCGGATGAAACTTGAGAAGCCGAAAGTGACCATATAGCAATCTGAGAAAGATTTATGATCAAATAGTTTTTCTTCAATTTTAGTAAAGTTCGTATGTATACCATTGAAAATGTGATTTGTTGCACAAAAATTTTGATATAACAAACACTAAAAAAATGTTATGTAGAGTTACTGGTGTGCAAATGTAACTACAACAAATTTTATAATTTATTACCAATAACTGTTGCAATGTTATGATATAATTTAGTCACTGTTTTTGCTTTACTAAATATTATATATTCTATGTTTTTGACAATTTTCATCCCTTATTTTAGAATATGGATCCTCGTTCATTTTATGGAAGAAAGACGACAAAGTTTCTGCACTTGCTGAAACTTGTAAAATAATTGCGCAATCATCAGATCCTGCAGCTATTGTTGTGCTTCCTCCTGCTGTAGGAGATGCTGGAGACCAAGATAGTGGCATTGAGGAAATTTACGACAACCCAGAAGAAGAGTATGAACCAGCTACAGAAATTAAGGTAGAAGAAGATATTGAAAGCGAGTCTGATAATGAAATTCTACCTCTTTAAAAAAAAAGAAAATTAGACCGCATTATTACTTGAAAAAAGAGTGCTACATTTAGCAAACCTATGCAATTATAGACCAAAAACTTGAAGAATTTGAAAGAAAGACACAGTATAAAATTTGGAAGTCAACAGTTTTGACAGAAATGTTGAAACACGTAGTCCTTCAACCTAACTTGTATGGTAATAGGGATAAAAATAATGAGAAATTTAAAGTATTAAAATGCTAAAAGCAATCATTTTTAGGGATCAACTAAGGGATGTCATACTGTACCAGAGGAGCAGCAGCATTGTTCAACTTAACCTGATTTGCGTGTAGAAATTGTTGCTAAAACTGTGATTAGAAATAGGTATCTTGAATATAAAAGTACATGCACTTTGCTGATAATTTGAAGCTTACTCTTGGAAATAAAACGGGCAAAATTTCACCATTATATGATATCATAAATAAAAATCTTGTACAATTTGATGTTTTTTACAGTTTGATTAGTATACATGAGTCAATGGTAACGTACTATGGGCGTCATAGCGCCAAAATGTTTATAAAAGAGAAGCCAATACGCATTGGCTATAAGATCTGGTGTATTTGCGATAATAACGGCTTTCCTTATCATATGAAAATCTATTAATGAAAGCAGAACAATCGAGAAAGCTTGCCTCTCGGTACTAGGGTCGTCAACGATTTGTTAGATGTCATAATATCAAAATCAGATATCACTTGCGACGAATTATACTTTGGTCATTTTTTTACAAGCTACAAGCTGCTGTCCGAACTAAGCGATAAACATGTTAGAGCAACTGGTACCGTAAGAGAAACTAGAATAGCTAATGAAACAAAAAAGATTATTAGCAGCAAAGATCTCAAAAAAGAAGAGGAACTTTCGATTTTTGCTCTGATGGAAAAGTTTATGTTGCAAAGTGGCATGACAGTTCAATTGTAACGATTGCAAGCAATTGGCAAAAACCATGAGCCAGTTCATAAGGCAAGACGTCGTGTCAAAGGGGGAAAAAAGCAAGTTTCACAGCCGCATCTTGTATGTTCCTACAATAAAGGAATGGGCGGTGTCGTTAGCGGCTCCGTTTTTGCCAAGCTTGGACGATAGCAAAAATAAAATCAGTAATGGCAGTTTTAATTTCTGTGAGGTGCCAATATCTGAATACTTTTTAAGAATGGAAAAGTTGTAGGTATGAAATGGCTCTTTTCTCAGCCATATTAGAATATGTTGGTATGTTTATATGATAAATAATTTTTTAATTATGCGTTTAGATGAACTAGTTTTTAGATTATGGACTGGGCTAACGAAATTTTGAAAGATCATCAGGTGTAAAATTTGTCTAAGCAGGGATCAAGACAGCTTATACCGCACATTTGCTGCCATTTGTTCAGATCATAGTCTCTATTGCTTATACCTAGTCTGGAGACCAAATGAAAAATTTTCTGGAGGTTGTGCCTGCTAATTTTAAAAACCACGCAAGTGGCAGTAACACAAATTTGGGAAGGTGTAAAATCATTTTGTAGTTTGTAAAAACAGTTTGCCAACGTTTTTCAAAAAAGTAAACTTTAATGGAGCAATGGGCGTAAGAGGCAACAACCGTGCGGGCCAATAAGCCTATAAATAAATGAGCACACGGGGCAATGTGATTATGGAGCAATGAGCATTTGAAGAAATGGGGATATGAGACAATGAGTGTAAGTGCCATCTTTTTCTTGTTTGTCATCAAATGATTGAAATCACAATCTTTCAATTAATCACCTAATCAAGGGCTCGTCATCTTACTGTTCTCCCGCAATTAAGATTTATGAGTTTATGTTCAACGCGCGGATTGTGCAGGCTGCTTAATATTCTGAGTTACCAGAGTTTTAGCGTATTCAATTGTAGTCAGTCAAAAATAGTAGCTTGTGCAGTAGATGTAAAACGATTTCAAATGTGCGCGAGTTTATTCGCCAAATTCGATGTGTTACAGTCATGATTAATCTTGATGATTGGTTTAGAGTTTTGGCAAATTCTTTAATCGTCAAATGGTAATTGCTTAGGTATTGGAAGACATACTGTCCAAGCAATCAGTAAATTTTGTTGCATCATTTTTGCGTCATATCGATGCTTTTTGGCTTTTGTATGCTGTGTTTATACTTAATTATTTTTATTATAGAAAATGCGCATCAAAGAAACCTGCATACGTTGTTTAAGCGAAACTGACAGAAAATAAGATCTTCGCAATGACAATGAGTGCATGGTACTTAAGCTTTACCCTTATTTAAGTAATGACTAGGGCAAGTTTTTGTAACTTTTGCAACTTTTTTTTACAGCTTCCGACGGCTTCCTAAATACTCAAAATTTATGTATTTTAATGATTTAAGCTGTTTGCAGGAATTTTATTTTGCAACTTTTTGCAACTTTTTTCTGTTTTACACGCAACTTTTTACTGCAACTTTTATCAATTTTTGCGCAAAATGTGAAAGTGTGGTTCAAAAAAACTTGCGGTAAACTATTTCAGTTCTGTCCTATTCTTTTTAATTCCATAACAACTAGCTGTGTGACCGATTAGTTGTGTCTCAATGTTGCCTATAACGCAACAGTTGGCTTGCAAGCTAGAAGTTTTACAATCCTAGCCAAATACGACAGTGCCCGAACTCAATTAAAAGTGGATGTATGGTCTGACTTTTGGCCAAGCCTGTACAAATGGTAATAGGTCGTGTTTAGTCTTTCGACGTCAAGTTGTGTTGAGATAGATTAGTGTAACTGTGTGCTTATAAAAGTGTTTTAGTTAGTTTGCAAGTAAGAAACGAAAACTTTGTTTTGCGGGAAAAATTTTCTGCATTATTTATATAGAGGTTTTTGGTAATATACAAAGAATAAGCTTGTAATTTTTAAGTATTGTTGGAAACAGATTTGCGTTATATAAAACAATAGGATTTGTAAAAATTTCTACAAAAATGCCAAAAGCAGCGGAATCGTCACTTTCCAAAGTTCGAGCTCATGCAGTACGCTACCCTAAAAAATTCATGACCACTTCTCGCGGAGAACTGTTCTGTACACTGTGTTCTACAATTGTGTCGCATGCCAGGAAATTTTCAGTAGACAAACACCGCAAGAGTTCAAAGCATCAGAAAGCCCTGTCATCCACATCGCAGCAACGACAGCAGCCGCTAAGCATACCAACAACTGGCTACGATTGGAATGATTATGTTGGCACGGTGACAGCTGCTTTTCTGTCAGCAAATATTCCTCTGTACAAACTTAACAATCCTGACCTGCAAGCTCTATTTAAATATTTTGGTCAAAAAGCTCCATCCGAGTCAGCATGCCGACAGCAAATTGATAATATGGGGACATGTGAAGTTGATCGAATTTGTGAAGTTCTCTCAGGTATGTTTATTTTCATGGTCATTGATGAAGCTGATATTTCAGGGTGCAAATATCTAAACACCCTAGTCGGAGATATAGAAAAGCCAGAAACAACTTACTTGTTGCATTGCAAGATTCTTGATGCTTCACCAAATCAACAAACTGTTATACATGCTGTAGATGATGCTATTCGGACCCTCCAAACGAAGAGAGACGATTTTGTTCTATTGCTCACAGATGTCGCCAGGTACATGACAGCAGCCGGTCGTGTTGTTAAACAGACATATACGAGGCTCTTTCACATTACCTGCGTGGCTCACGCTTTGCATAATGCAGCTGAACGAATCCGTGCTAACTATGATGATGTTGACAGGTTAATTGCTGCAGTAAAAGCTTCAGTAGTAAAAAATAAAGATCGAAGCGCAAAGTTTTCAGCAATTAAAAGTCCCCCTCAACCCGTAGTTACAAGATGGGGAAGTTGGCTGAATGCAGCAGAATACTATGCAAAAAACTTTCCGCAAGTCCGTGAGATTGTTAATGCATTCGAAGGTACAGGGCTGTTAGTCGTGAAAGCAAAGAAAGCAGTCGCGGCTGAAAGTCTTCCTCGAAGCTTAAGAGAAATCTATCAGCATTATATCAAACTTGCTGACGAAATACAGAGAGCAGAGAGTCCACAATATACGGTTGCTGAGGCCTATGAAAATGGTTACTCTTTTGACTTTGGCACCGATCCAGCTGAAATCAAACTGTATTTAGATCAACGACTTGAGCTGAATAGTGGCTTAAAAGCAATCGTAGAAATGACCCGGTCAAACATCAGTCCAGAACTGTATGCCAAATTGTTAAATTGCCAAGCTACTTCATGCTCAGTAGAGCGAAATTTTAGCATGCTAGGCAAACTGTTGGCAAAAGATCGTCATTTCTCGCCGGAAATTGTCTGGAAATATTTAGCATTGTATGTGAATAAATCGCTTGAGTAAATCATTGTCTTTTAAGATGCTTGTGTGCATAAATGCAACTTTTTGAAACTTTCGTTAAAAATAAATGCAATTTTTTCAATTTTTTATTGCAACAAAAACTTGCCGTGTATATTTTTATGAGGTTGTTTAGATTGTTTGTTTCATTTATTTTAGATGCGACAAGATAGTTCTTAAATGCCTAATAAAAAATTAATTTAATTTGATTACTGTTTATAACAGTTTTAAAGACTATTTAATGATATTAGCTAATATGAAAATAATTACAACCTGAAAAATTAGACATTGCTCCCATGCCATATCAACAAAAGTTGATTGGCAGTTCTGCTCAAAATCTTTACAAACTTCATTGATGCACTGTTTGCTGATGAAAATGCCCCAAATATATTGAAAGTGCTACCTGCACATTTTACTGCGCCTATATATAAATTGATATCAGAGAAAAACTACTCTTAAAGATGCTATAAGAATACTTTAACGTCTACGTGCTAAACCAAAGAACAAGAATTAGGCCAGGCACCTGTTACGGCACAGAAATAAATTGGGAAATCGATTGATGACTTTGTTTTACGGATAAACAAACTTAACCAGGACTTGATCTTAACTGCAGTGCTGCTCAACAAGTCTCAGTGCTTCTGCATTTGTTGAATTTTTTTTTTTAAGGATAACATTAATGAGTGGGTTACTTTTGCTTATGACGGGACGGGCCCTGCTGATGAGTCCAAAAGGACGAAACGCATCCAGGGATGGTCTCGTCTAAAATGGTTGGGTGGTATACTCATTATTGTTTCCTGGCATATTCATTTTAAATTAATTGTTAATGCCCCTTACGCCCGTATGCTGCTTTGCCAATTAGTTGCAAGGTTTAAAAATTTCCTTCTTCGCTGATCATTTTCAAATCTATAGTTTTTTTTTCCCTGCTTGAAAAGAGTTGGCATGGATTTGCCCGTTTCAATGTAGGAGGCCCGGTTTACTGCGAAGTGAGATAGAGTGAAAATTCGTTGGCATGGATTTGCTCGACACTTCTATCAAAGGTCGCCCGGCTCCCACCTTGTGAATTGTCAACGCACTCGCCTCGAGCGTGATGGCATTGCAAAGACAAGGCGCTAGGCTATAAATGCAGCTTTTAATCTGCTTTTTCAGATCAGTGTGTAAACTGATCTTCCAGTGGATATGCAGCCAAAATCAACCAATTTGTCAACCCGCCCTGCTAAGCAAAGCAATACGTCGTCGGTTGAAGTCTCAGTGCTTCTGTATGTGCATAGTTGGATTTTTTTTTAAGGATAACGTTAATGAGTGGGTTACTTTTGCTTATGACGGGACGGGCCCTGCTGATGAGTCCAAAAGGACGAAACGCATCCAGGGATGGTCTCGTCTAAAATGGTTGGGTGGTATACTCATTATTGTTTCCTGGCATATTCATTTTAAATTAATTGTTAATGCCCCTTACGCCCGTATGCTGCTTTGCCAATTAGTTGCAAGGTTTAAATATTTCCTTCTTTGCTGATCATTTTCAAATCTATAGTTTTTTTTCCCTGCTTGAAAAGAGTTGGCATGGATTTGCCCGTTTCAATGTAGGAGGCCCGGTTTACTGCGAAGTGAGATAGAGTGAAAATTCGTTGGCATGGATTTGCTCGACACTTCTATCAAAGGTCGCCCGGCTCCCACCTTGTGAATTGTCAACGCACTCGCCTCGAGCGTGATGGCATTGCAAAGACAAGGCGCTAGGCTATAAATGCAGCTTTTAATCTGCTTTTTCAGATCAGTGTGTAAACTGATCTCCCAGTGGATATGCAGCCAAAATCAACCAATTTGTCAACCCGCCCTGCTAAGCAAAGCAATACGTCGTCGGTTGAAGTCTCAGTGCTTCTGTATGTGCATAGTTGGATTTTTTTTTTAAGGATAACGTTAATGAGTGGGTTACTTTTGCTTATGACGGGACGGGCCCTGCTGATGAGTCCAAAAGGACGAAACGCATCCAGGGATGGTCTCGTCTAAATTGGTTGGGTGGTATACTCATTATTGTTTCCTGGCATATTCATTTTAAATTAATTGTTAATGCCCCTTACGCCCGTATGCTGCTTTGCCAATTAGTTGCAAGGTTTAAAAATTTCCTTCTTCGCTGATCATTTTTAGAAATTTTATTGTTAGCATGGCTAATTCCTTGTCAACACCAGAGAGAGATTTGTGTAATATGTTTTTTGAACTTAAACATTGCCCAACATAATTAGGAAAATATTACGTTTTACATTATGAAAAATCTAAAAGCGGATGTTATCATTGGGAACGACCTCGCACAACTGCAAAAAATATGTTAGAATCTAAAGGCGAACGCTGTGAAAGTCCCATTTTGGCTGTAATGCCAATTGCATGCATATCTTATTTACAGTTGCTTAACAATATTAGGCTTACCTCTAATTGTAAACCCATTGCTGTGAAGACCCAAGAATTTTCATCCAAAGACCAATTAACCCTTTAATTACGAGAAGTACTTCTAGACATCAATAAAACGTGAGATTTAGATATGTTGCTCTTTCAGCCTTAATTAAGACTTACCAACCCTTGGAAACACAATTTTTGCTCATTTTTTATGTTTTCTCTTATGTTCCCAAAATGGTAACGTTGGTAACTACTGAAATCACGTTAGTAGCACAACAGCGTGTGAAACAAACACGTAAGCACAAAAATAAGTAATTTTCTTTCAATTGATTGTCTGGCATTTGTTTTATAATTAGCGGTTTCAAAAGTGCTAATTAAATGTCTAAGTTTCACGACAATACATCTTCTAAACACTTGTGTGGCAGTCAGAAAGTTCATTAGGCTTTCATACTACAGTATAAAACAGCACCATTGCATTTGGTGAAGTCGAGTAAGTCTGCAGTCATGAAAGCAAGTTCTTTTTACGGAGCTGGTCGGTCTAGGTCTCAAATAAGATTTCTAGCATCCGCTAAAGACATTGTTGAATCGCAAGAATCTGATGATCTAGAAATAGTGCTGCTTCCTCCAGAATCGGATAATCAGGGAATTGAAAGTGATGAGGAAGGTAGCGATAACATTTCGAATGAAGAATGCTTACCAGATGAAGTTTCCGGAGAAGTTGAAATACACGGTGAAGCTTTCGAAGACGAAATTACAGAAAAAAGAATCCAGGCACAGTGTATGGCGTAAAGTGATGAAATAAGTCTTTGTGATGCAAAGGAACTGCAGAAATCAGATGAAGCTATGATGCATGGAGGAGAGAGTATTTACCAAATTTTTTCTCTGTTTTTTTCTGATTCTAAGATTTCTCTACAAGTAGAACAAACAAACTTATATGCTACTGGAGACAAAAATATGCAGACTTTCAGAACTAATGATGCAGAGATTAGAAAATTTTTGGGTCTATTGCTAATAAGTGGGTACCACAATCTTCCTTCAGAAGCATACTACTGGAGCACAGCCGAAAATCTGGAAGCTCCTATCTTTTCAAATATTATGGCGAGAGACCGTTTTCGTGTTATAAAATCATGTTTGCATATTGCTGACAACCACAACCTTGCACAATCTAAAGTAGCAAAGGTATTGCCCCTATTGGAACATTTGAGAACTAATTGCCAGCAGTTTGGTGTGTTTCACAAAAACCTCAGTATAGACGAATCCATGATGCCATATCGCGGTCTGCATAGTGCAAAGCAGTATATCAAGGGTAAGCCCGTCAAGTTTGGCTACAAGCTATGGATACTTTGCAGCAGTGATAAATATAACTTCGAAATATATTGTGGCAAATATAAAAGCAGAACAAACTTTTTAGGAACTCATGTTGTAGAAATAATGTTAAGCCCTGTAACAAACCCAAGTTAGCACGTGGTCTTTTTTGATAATTTTTTTACTAGCTATACGCTGCTAACCAATCTTGCTGGAGAAAATGTTAGAGCTTGTGGTACAATAAGGGACAACAGAACAAACCATTGACCTTTGATTTCTGAAAAAAGATTGCAAAATACAACCCAGAGGGACATTCGATTTTTAATTTGATGGTTCAGTTGTTTGCGTAAAATGGAACGACAATTGCCCAGTTACTGTCGCAAGTAATTATTATGGTGTGTACCTGATTCAAAAAGTCGAAAGAAGAGTCAAAAACGAACAAAAGAAAACTGTAGAACAACCCTTCCTTATCAAAATGTACAACAAAGTAATGGGAGGTGTGCATGTTTGTGACAGGTTGTTGTCGTCATACAGACCACGGCTTCGTTCTAGAAAATGGTGGTGAAACTTGTTTTCGCATATGCTAAACCTTTGTGTTGTGGCTGCTTCCAAGTTCTATAACCATGTAAACTCAAACAGCGCGAGTCATATTCAATTTCGAAGAGAAATAGCGAGAGCCCTGGTAAAAGTTGACTGTCCCAGAAAGCGTCACGGCGGACCAACTGCTCCGCCAAGCAAGCAGTAAGGTTCGACGGGAGCAATCACAACTTCGAATCCGCTACCCAAGGAAGATGTGCGCTGTGTCAAAAAAATACCAGATTGTGTTGCGCTAAGTGCGGAAAACGGTTGCCTAAGTTGTGCAGCGATCAATATCACAGAAAGTGATTTGCATTCTAATATAAGCAACTGAGCATTACCGCAATGTGCTATTATTTCGGCTTGTGTATTTTGTATGTTCATTTAAAGGTCAAAAAACTTCACATCTGCAAGCATTTCGTCAATTGTGCATGCAAGGTTTCATTCATTCACGCGTATGAGCTCATGCTCGGTTTGCATGTCTTTCGTCAGACTGGGCCACCACGACGGGTAGACTGCTTGGCCCCACCATCTGTCTGCCACATAAAGACGGAGGCATCCCGTTAAGTGCCTTGCCCAAGGGCACAACAAGCAAGCTTGCCGGCTTGTTTTCCACACTATCCCTTATGTGCTGAGCGCCAAGCAGGGAAGCTGTGAATACCACTTTTTAAAGTCTTTTGGTATGACCCGACAAGGGAAATGAACCCCAAGTCTACCGACTGCGAAGCGGACGCTCTAACCACTACACCATCGCGCCGGTGCATGCAAGGTTGTGCGTTATGTAACGGAATTTTGCCTAATCATCACCACAATACTTTTTGCAAAAAAAAGATTTTTTGGACCCATAAGTTACCAACGTTCCCATTTTGAGAACATCGCAGCAAAAACGTTATAAGTGGTAAAATAAACGTACAACCATATATTTTTTAAGTTAAAAGTAATTAATATGACCAGTTTTTGCTAATGTATGGTGTCAGCATAAAAAAAAAACTTGTTTTAGTTTGTTTGTAATAAGCTTACGTACAACAAACAAAAAGCTAATTTTTGAATTATTTTTCAATTTTTGACTTTTTTTGAAATTACGCCCGAAAAACTTTTGAGAGTGAAGATAATACTCTAAAAAAAACGTAATAAAACAGAAAAATGTCACAAGCTGGCTGCAAAAAATGATTTACGTGGTTTTAAAGCTATGTTCCCATTTTTGGGAACATTGGACTCTAAAGGGTTAACTCTTCCCAAATATTGGATTGTTTAAAAAACCTTACTGTTATTGTTTTCCGTTTTTTGTTTTTTTCTTTATTATTTTTTAAAAACTTGAACTTTAGACGTATTAGACAATTCACTCAAATTATAACAGTGCCACCTAATGTTTTTCACTAATATCTAAATCTGCTGAGATCAGGAAGTATCTCGACTAGAGAACTGAAAGGTTCCTCGATGCTCCTTGGCTTTTGCTACAAGTATTTTTTCTCTTTCTATTATTATTGTGATTATTGTGTCGGTGCCCAAAGGCAGCAATAAACAAACTCTCTCTCTCTCTTCTCCCTCTCCCTTAGGAAAACTATCAAAGTAGTAGTCTACCTGTGGTTTTGGCTATTTAAGTCGATGAGTGTATCGGAATTTCTAAAAAAATTATTGTTTTGTTGCTCAATATAGGGTCCACAAGCAAGGCCTGGCTACCCTCCTTCTTGCCGGGGAGGTACGGAAGCAGTTCCTCCGGCCTTGCATTTGTGTTTACACAATGTTTGGCCAAAAATCGAGATTGAAATTAGGCGATCTCTAGAAAGAAAACAGGTCTTCTCAATAATGCGGTGGCAAAAATGAAAACGTCTTAGAATTGTCACAAATACAAAGTGGCTTTGCGAAGATGTTCAAATGGCATCCAAATTCGTTTGGTAATTAAAATTTCAAACTAAATTTAGAAAAATTGAAAAGCTTTAATTCCAATTCTACTTTGATTTGTGAAAGACAAAAATGCTCTAACTTTATTCTACTCTACTTTGAAAAAAGCATGAACGCTTTAATTCCAATTTTCTTCTAATTTCAAAACGCTGAAAAAATCTAATTGTCCAAGTTTGCACACAAGGATGGTGGGCCTTACAAAAACGTCGCACTGCGTCGCTTAGGAGGAAAGATTAAAATGGAGTCATGTTTTGTAAGCATTCCTTAATTTGAATGAGATTTAACCCTAACCAGCTCAACGTTGGTCTGCAGCGATCCAACACATTTTCAAACGTTATATTTTACACGATATTGTTTTCAAAATAATTTGAAATTTCCTGACTTTTCCTAATTTTTATTATACTTTAATATGAATGCAAAATCATAATTGCGCCTTCAGTATATTTTAAATGAGGAAGTATTTTTTGTCATGTACTCATAATTTTTTGGCAAGAAGCAGCAATGATGCAAGTTAATCCGATTACGTGTGAGGTCGCGTTGTTTGTTTTACTGGCAGTTCTCTGTTTAGAAGGTGTACGTCTCTTTCCTACGTAGTGGCAAGACCGAAATCAGATCGTAATAGGTAAACAAATTCTAATTACTAACTTCTTGATTCTTTTTTTGCATTCACTAAAGTGTGCAAACAAAGTAATGTTTACATCAAACACAATGTTTTGTACAAATGCAATCTTCCGACAACCGTTTCTCATTTTACATAATTTTTTTTCAAAATTTCCATTTTGTTATCAGAGTTCGCCTAATAACATTGGTTCTGTAACTTTGATTTCAGAATAAAAATCTTTTAATAAGAAGGAGCAAAAAGGCTTTGAGATATAAACTGGAAGTGTTATGAAATTTTGTGCTGTAGACCCTACTACCAACTACTAAGATAAAGCAGACAGAAACAATTCGGCCAAAAAAAAATAACTACAGCAGATAATAAACAAACCGAAATATTTCCCAATTATATTCTGTGCCTAATGATAGATTGTTTGGTTCGATATATCAACAAACGAATTGAAATGCCATGCCGAGCAATTCAAAAAGTATACGCTTCTCTTTTGTCATCTAGGAGAAATACTGACATCAAAATTTGTGCATTTATAAGGCTGATGTACGTATGTGATTTTGCTGGCGTGAAAAAACATAATGTTGCTCTTTATATGATCTGATCATGGGACCTACACCTTTTGGATCTACAGTGAGTAAAAACAGGTTGCAGTTTTTTTACACCTGCATATCGTTTGATGGTTATGATACCAGGGAACAGCGGTGGAAACATGATCGTTTCGCAGCTATTTGAGAATTTTTTGAATGCTTGAAAAGTACATGTGCATTGATGAAATCTCGTATCCCACAAGAAATGAAATTAGTTTCAAGCAGTAAAATCCGAGTAAGCAGGCTAAATATGATTTACTTTTTAAGTCTACGAATGCAGTCGCTTACATTTTCATGCACTTCATAATTTCATATTGTGGAAAACCTAATGAAGGAGCAACAGCATACTATGTCAAAGGAGTAGAAGAGACAGTAAGGTATTTTGAGAATTACGGTGATTTGCAAGAGCGCAATAGTTCCTTTCACCACTTGTATACTAGGGTATCTCCGGTACAATGGCTTCTATCTCGCACAACATAACATTTGTGGGTACTCTTCAATCAAATAGAAGGGATATACCTATTGAAGACAAAAACGTTGTAGAGAGAAAACGGTTTTCTTGTCAATGCTTTTGGGAATCGTCGGAAAACAAGCTAGTGCTTCATTCTTGTGTGTTTCCTACAAAGAGCTCCGACCAGTGCAACGTTTTGCTCCTCTCAACTGTAGAACTTATCCTTGTAGTAACAATAGATGATGGTAAAATAAAACCCGCTTTATGAAAACTATATGATTTAACTAAAGCTGGCACGGATGTGATGGAACATCGAATTGGTGCCTAGGTATACTTGCAAAGTCAAATCAAATCCCTGGACTTAAACAGCATTTTGTTGCTTATTGAATGTGCACCGTATCAATGCCGGCACTGCTTTTGCTTTCAACAAAAAGATTGATCTATGCAAGCAAGATTTATATGATTTTGATATAAACTTTGCTTTTTCATTTATTTGTCCGCCAATCCAACGACGACCTTAACTGATCTTTGATAAACGTAAAAAAATGTAGTCTTTGCTTTCTGGGAAAAAAGTTGAAGCAAATCCATTCCAACAAACCAGGGCTTCTAAAAGAGAAAGATTACGAGAAGAAATGCATCCAAATATGTGCTAAATCATCCAGATGCAAGCATGTGTAAACGAAATTACTAAGCCGGAAAAGCGTAAAGGAGTGCAAAATATGTCCAAAAGTAGAAATCAATGTCAAATCTGTTGACGAGTTACGTGTTTAGATTACACTGTTTAGATGGGTACGCAATGCTGTAAGCTGTCACAGCTAAAAAATTCACAACAGTAATTTTATCTTTTATTTCGCTGCTCATTCTATCGTTGTTTATAGCATAAAGTTTAATTGCTATGGTTTTGCAAACCAAATTCTTTTGTAGCCACTCATCAACAAGCACCAAAGATTGCTAACTGCACTAAAAATTATAGGTGACAGCAAATATGGGAAATTGTAACAATAACGAAACCACTCCCAAGCCAACTCCAAAGTCTTTTTTTAATTCGACTCCGACGCCACAAAGTCAGCATTACATTTTAGCCTTTGAATTTTTTTAACTGCAAAATCATTAAAAATATTTTTCATCAACTGGGTACTTGTCTGATTCTGATAAAAGACACAAAAATATTTTTGTGTTTTAGTATTACTTATTTCTGTTTTATTGCGCGTTGAAACTGTAACCCTTTCAAGCGCCAATTTCCAGACAACATAAAACAAGTGAACCAAAATATCTCTGAAATTTTAAGTACATCATGTAGCCTCAAACTCAAACTTATGTTCGTCTAGTAAAGAGCGTCGTCTGATAAAATTGATTGCTCAGAAATATTTGGAGCTAATGTACGTGCAAATGATTTGAAGTTGCATTTGGTTGAAAAAAAATATCCTAGTCAAGAAAATGCACTACTGAATTTGCAACTGAATTTGTTGTTATGTTTTAGCAAGGTTTGTTGCGAAAAATTCTTCAGGACTAACCACGCCTCTGTAATCTTGAAATAAAATGCCATCTTTTATCGTATATTGCAGCTATGTCAACATTTCACCATTTATATCTAACACTCCAACCCGGCGTTCGCTGTGGCGGATCTGGTAGCAGTTTCTTCAGTCAGGCAATGCCACAGGGCCGAATATAAATTGCTCAACCCAAAGCTAGCAAGAAACCAACAAACCAGGAAAATGGACATTATGCATTTTTCAATCCTAACTCGACTATCGTGATGGGATCCAGAAAACTCTCAGTTAATCAACCAACACTCTAACCAATTGAGTTGGTATTACAGCTGCAGCAAAAACAGAACTGAGAGAAAGTGTTATTTTTATGCAAGTTATTACTCGATTTCACCGAATTTACATCGCATTTATCGTAAAAGAACTGTTCACATTAATATTTTTTGAGAAAAATGAAGCGGTAAAAACCCTATATTCAAATTTCGGATGCGATTCTTACAGTCTTGCAAAATTCTTTGTAATTCTAAGTTACTAACTGAATATTCCTTTATCCTCATTCAGTTCTTTTAAAAAAGAATTGCTACGCTTTCAAATATCATGACTGTTCCCAGCCTTGTTTTATAGATTGCTCTAAATGCAAAAATTTAATTAAAAACAAGATAAATAAACCATGCAATGCACTTTATTTTGACAAATTTCAAATTATTTCACGAAGAAAAGATGCCACTCTTTCTAAAAACTATTAAGAAGTATTCTAGCATTAGGAAAAAATATTTAAATTTTGTTAGTAAGCAAACAATATATAACCATTTTGTGCAATTTTCCTAACCTATGAGCTGTATCTTGATAAACCACTTTGTTTAGGAATTATCGGTACTTCCTTCTGGATGGGTGGTCTGATTTGATTCTAGAGCCGGCAAAATTAAAGGTAGAACTACCAAAAGTTTGACACTGCTGCAATGTTTTCTGCATAAACTGCTCTGCTGATTGGGTCACAGTTTCGGAGATGAGATTGAATAAAGCTATTCCTTAGATACTTCGGTGAAGTGCAAGCGAATTCAACAGAAATTCAACGAATTCAACGCCAAGATGAGCTGCAGATAGGGGCAATCTTACTACTGTATTTGTGTGACTTTGCCTCACCAAATTTGTGATGATTCTGCCACAATTCATCAGAATTGAAATAGATTTTTAGTAACAATCGAAAAACGGATGGTTCATTTCAGCCAGATAGTATGAATATGAAATGCATTGGTGTATCGTCTTACGCCAAAAAATAATTAATTATAAACAGTTGGGTAAGTGTAAACGTGTAATCGTACTAACAAATGATTGTTTTTATCTCTAAAATCGCAGTACTTTTTAAGAGCGGCAGCTCTCTTTGTAAACTCATCTACAAAGTTTCCTCATGCTAAATTTTCTCAAAAAATCTCCAAATATGCGCTAGTTTTACATATATGTTTTGCCCCTGCTGGCAAATGTTGTCGACTCTTCCCGCTAAATCATTTTTCTGATAGCGGCTGGAATGATAAAGTCGTTTTGTTATTTATAATCAAAATTGTGCATTATTCTATTGTGCATTACGTATGGGTTTTAGTTTTTTTGGTTTTGTAAATTGGCACGGTCGATTGCAATGACACGATATATCATAGAAAGCTTTATTGAAAATCAAGTAATTTCTAAACCCGGACTTCCTGTATTCAGAAAATATCTGTAGACAGTAAGCTATTACAGAACCACAACGTCCTATAACAAAAAAATTTCATTATTCTTAGCTTTTTTTACTGGGTTTTTATTCTTAAATATACTGTCAATCATCAAGCATATAAGCAGGAATCTAAATTGGTTTATGCTTACTAAGAAACGCACAATATTTTTTAAATACATTATATAAAGCTCAATTATTGACTATGGGTAAACTGTTTGCCTTAACCCTTTGAGGGATAATGTAACACATATGTTACATGATTGTTAATTGTTAAATCATTATGACGTAAAAACCATTTTTCTGACATTCACTGTAACTTTGCTGTGTCTAAACAATAAAGAAATTGTCTCAAATTTTATAAATCAAAATCTTATGATCCTTAAAGGGTTAAAGTATTAGTTGTAGCTCCAGATAATTTGAAATACATCCTGTTTATAAGGTTGATAAAAAAGTTCCTTTTTATAAGTTATACCATGCGCACTTACAAAAAAAAGAATAAGTTATCTTGTAAACATGTGAAAATCATTCTGACAATATTGGTAAGCAAGTCGTAAACAAACCATTTTATGCAAACAATAGCTTGACAAACGACATTTCAAATGAAGTTAGAATAAAAAACATGGCAAAGTCTAAAACAGGTGCCGACATGATGTTATAAACCAGATTAATAAAAATAATTGAAGATTAATAATTAGTACACAAATTTTTGTTCTGATGCAAGAGTTTGGAAATTTTCAAATATGAAAAGTTATAAATCATAAAAACAAGCTTTTTCTATAAAAAACAAAGCATTCAAATGTTATTTGACTTTGCAGCAGCGACAAATCAACATTAAGTGTTTGCTGTTTGCCAAAGTCCTTACATTACAGTTTGCGTCGTTTTTTCAGCAGTTGCGACGTGACCTATAATCTGATTATTACGGATTAGCGTCGAAAGACAAATAGAAAACATAAAATTTCGTATACCTTCATAAAATATCCAATTTTTCATCTTTAAATAAATTCGCATGGCACATCAAAAAAGTTTATCATATTTAGATATAAATTTGCTCCACAGCTGTGAAAAAACTTTTATGAAATCTTTAGTAGTAGGCTATGCGAGATACAAGCGTTTAAAATTTGTTGTACCACTGCAGTACAACGTTGAGTAGATTAACCAAAAACATACGTTGAGCTTTTTAGGGTTAATCAAAAAAATATTTTGCAGTAATGAACAAGCATGGCTCGCAATTTTTTCTTAATGAAAAGGTTGATAATTTTATAAAGTTAAGAATTTTTTGTTGTTGAAATGCAATTTCATATCTTGTTTCACATTTGCAAGTAATTAACTCAAATTAAAGCAAAGTGGACAGCAGACACTTGGCATAAGCAAGTAGTTTAACATCACGGCTGTTTAGATTCCTCGTAAATGGGAGAATGACAAATTGATAATGACTTGTTGTGCTTTTATCTGGTAGTGCCAGTGATAAATTGCGCTGAGGCGATCGCAAAACCACCACGTCGATGCGTAAACCTTACGAAAAAAAGAAAATTTGCAGTCTGTTTGTTTATTTTAAATTACAATTAAAAATCTAAAAACTAATTTGGTGCATGTAATTTGCAATGATTTGAACTCTATTAATTCAATCATTACCAAAAGTAAATAAGTACATAAAAGAATAAATTCTGCATCAATTTGAGCAAACACAGAATCGCTATTGTAAGCGGTGTAAAGGTTATTCGCTGCCAAAGTGCTCCAGTCGAATCGGACCCTACCGGACATAAGAAACACAAAAAAGCCTTTGCCAGCCATCTGAGCTATTAAACAAGGCTGGTTTCCATTAGGCGTAGATTGCATGCATAGCGTGAAAAATTCTTTGTTTCTTTATTTAGTTTTTTGCGCGCATAAAACTAAATAGAGGAACAAAACATTTTTTACGCTATACCTGCAATCTAGGCCTAATGGAACCCAGCTTTTAATCCCACACACTTCGTAAACGTTTTTGAGGAGCAGCAACACTGTTTTGGGGCCATTTTTATCAGCTGATATACCTTTAACACTAGAATTGCCGGAACGGTCATTTTGACCGTTTTTGATTTTCAATCACTTATATCTCTGATTAGGTACATGCACTAACATTGAAACTTCTTGACTTTTCCTAAATCTTGGATAACTTCTAGCATGTTAATTTTCATGGCATCGCAATAGGCACAGGGTGGGATGGGAATAGATTTATCTTAAATTATCGCTAACGGTCATTTTGACCGCGCAAAAACCACTAATTTTATTATTATTAGAATTATTATTGCGGAGTCTTTTGATGTGCTATTGCAGTGGTTTTCAACCTTTTTGCTGGAGCGGAACCCCAATGAAGAATTCTAGTGGATCGAGTAAGCCCTATGCAATAATTCAATTGTTTTATACAATTTGTGTAACTTCTGGCAGAACCCCTGGACTAAACTAAGGTTCACTGAAACCCTGGTTGAAAACCACTGTGCTACTGTATCTAAACAATCTTGCAACAATAACTGCACTAACAAATACAAGTTATGCACCAGTGCGAAAGATAAATATGATTGTCGATATGGAGGTAATATTACGAGGACTGGTGACTGAAGTCTCCAGACTGTTTTCAGCCCCGTCGTAGAAATTTCAAAACTGGGCAAAATACTTACTTTTGAAAAGTATACTTCCGAAAAAAAATATCTTCACCTTTATTTGGAGCAAAAAATAGCAAAAACGTCACTCTGAAAAAATTAATCTCGAAAAAACACAGATCTTGAGATTTTCTATGAGATAGAAATGCATTCAGCCCTTTACCCATGCAAAAAAAGCGCTACGTTTACGTTAGGTTACGCTTTGAACAGGAGTAGGCATATTCAGACTTGGTTCGACTTAAGCCTACAAGTACAATGAATTTTTTCAAATGAAGTAAATTCACACACTTCTATTAATAACGCGCAGCAAACTGATTTAGTATCATGTATATTTGTCTGCTTTGGCAGTGAGACAGTGGCAGTGATGATGCAAGTAAGCTACCACAACGCAAGCGCTAGGTAATAATTATTAGGCATTCTACATCTAACACCGCGGAATTTGATTTGTATTGGTTGCTAATGACGAAGCAAGATTGAAAAGTATCAAATTTTCTTCAAAATCGAGAGATAGATTACAAGCTCCGAACGTACCAACAAAAACGCTGCTGAAAAAAAGTTGAAGGCCTACAATTCATTTTCTTGCTTAGGATCTGTGCAGTTTATACCAACACATAATGAAGCTTACGGCTCGTTAAACTTCCACTTACAAAAATTCAAAACATTACTGGGTCTAACACAACAGTTAAAAGAAACTTATCACACAAGATAATGCCTAATTATAGTAATTAAACAAACGGTCATTTTGACCGCTCGCGGTAATTTTAGGTAGGTTGAAAAGGCGGTAATTCTAGTGTTAAACAAGCTAAACAACAAGCATAGCAAAACTTATTTAACGACATTGGCCACAATATGGCATCTAAAAGTAGTTATAGAAAACAATACAGTAATTAAGCGCTGATGAGTTACAACGGATTAGATATGCTGTGCATGACAAACCAATATTTTTGGTTGTTGATGCTGAGCACTCCATCTGGCATACAATACTTAAATATTTTAGTTGGGGCCCAAAAACACTTCACGTCAGTTACTTGCATGACTCTCAAACTCTACCATGTGCGTTAAACAGCAAAATCATTTCTCAAGCAGCTGATGATGCTATTAGATTTCTTGGGTTCAAGAGAAACTTTTTCTGACTTTTATTGTTTGATGCTGCAAAATACAGGGTGGCCCAAAAGTAGGTATACAGTTATTAAACTATTTTTTATGCGCTTTGAAGTTACCAGCAGCGCACTTTATGTGGCCCAAAAGTAGGTATACAGTTAATGGAGAGAATTATTTGGAAATTCTTTGTGAAGTAGTAGTGCCACAACTCTAAACCAAACCTGATTTCGATAAACTCTTCTTTCAGCAAGATGGAGCACCTCCACATTAGGCGTTAAGAGTAACAGATTACCTTAACGAAGTCCTTCCACAGCGTTGGGTCGGAAGAAGTGGTAGCATTGAATGGCTACCACGCTCACTTTACCTGACACCAATGGATTTCTTTTTTTGGGGTGTTGTAAAAACAAGGTGTATAAAAAGAATCCCAAAACAGTAAATGAATTAAAAGATTACTCGTACATTTATGACGCATTCAGAGAAGTTGATGAAGATCGAAATTAGTGCCGCACTGTGTGTCAGAGTGTTTTGGACAGGTGTAAATATGGCAATGTTGGTGGAGGACTCTTTGAGCACTTAAGAGATTAAACAGTTTCCGTCTAAGATATAACTATCATTCTAGAGGTTTAAAGTGCCTACATGAGAACTACAAACCTACTTTTGGACCTAAACCCTAATTTTAATAACTGTATACCTACTTTTGGGCCACCCTGTATATAGTGGCTAACTGTGCAATATTAAAATCTCTGCATTCTAAGCTGTTTTATGTGACATGTGCAGCACATTTATAGCACAATTGAGCGGTGAACGATTTCAGCTAAATTCATAGTCAAAATTATTAGTTGTCCGCCTCATCCTGTTATTACAAGATAGGAAAACTGGTTAAATGCTGCCTTATATCTTGTGCAAAGAATTTACGTAAAGTAAAAGTGATTGTAGAAACCTTTGAACAGTCTTGTATTTTAGTAACACATGCAAAAGTTAGCTTGCAAACAGCTGGTTTAGCTACTTAACTCTCAAAATCAAAGACCAATATATATATTTAGTTAAACTTATAGCAACAATGGAAAGTGCCAAGTACACCATTAAAGTAGCGGTACAAGCAATCCAAGAACTTGGCTTCGGAGAAAACACCTGCAGCATTATTCCTTTCGTTCAAACCAAAATGCAAAACAATAACATTTCTAAGATAAGGAACATGGAAAGACCAGACATTTCATCGGCTGTTTAGAGTTTATTTCCACATTCTCAGGCCCACAACTTGCTTCTGTAGAAAGAAGTTTTTCAATGCTGCGATAACCGTTTGCTATGGACAGAAACTTTAAGTTCGAAAATATGATTTTACATTTCAATTTTTGCATTTGGTGAATGCAGAGTTGGCTGCTTATACAAAGCGTGCCTATTGCAAGTTTTGTTGAGGATTTGTGTGTTTTTGTTAATTAAATGTTCGTTTTCACATAAAAACTCAAGAAGCATTAATTTATTTAGTCAAAACTTTGTTAGGTCAATAAAAGTCAATTTTTTTACTTTCTAAGTCAGGGGTTCCCAACCAGGAGTGCTCGCACCCCTTAGAGCTGATATTTTTTATTTTCAATCTATTTTCAAGTCCAATATATATTTTCAATCTAGACAAAGTATGATATTGCTAAGCATTATTACAAAGACGAAAACAAGCAAGGATTTTGCAGCTTGGTCAGTGTGATCTTATTTTGATTATACACGTCTGTGATAAAACAGCCAATTAGCTTGTTTTTGTAAAAGTTTAGCAATACCATAAACAAAATTGTTTCTTTTCACTTTGTTACTGTCTCAAAACCCATTTCGATCCGTTATTACAAAGTGAGGCACAAACGAATGCACTCGACAATCCTCTGTTGTTTCAGATAAATCTCAGAGACACTACCTACTGACGTAAAACAAGCATTCTAAATAGTTATTAACAATAATGTGTACCACAAAATCCATTTCAAGTAATTCAAACACGCAATAAAACGATGCGAATATTCTTGCTTTGCTCAGCTTAGCCAGTCAAATCTATTGATTGTTAAATACACACCTGAGCATTTTACTCCATCACCGCTGTATCCTTCATGACATGTGCACGTGAAACTCCCGTCGGTGTTTATGCATGATGCATTCACGTCACAATTGGCAATGTTTTTAATACATTCGTTAATATCTATTGAAATTTTCAATAAAATTAGATTAAAACAAGAAATGAGTCAAATTAAATGATACTACACAATTTATAAAGTAAAACTACTAGATTATGGAAATAAGATTGCTTTGTTTGTTTTATTGTACAACACCATCAGTGAAAACGATATAAATTACTGTTTATCAAACAATCAGTTATCTATCATGGCCATATTTAAGAGCAAGGATGGAACCACGTGGAGATCTGAAACAGCAGCGCTGACATTTTTTATTGTTTGAATTTTTTTATCAAAGGAAGAATTTCTTCGGAGCAGTCGTCGGTTAGGGCACACTTTGTTGTTGTGTCAACCAAGTGCAGCAGGTTACATGTTTCGAATGATAAGAAAAACGGACAGGAGTGCAAAATATGATCTGCTGTTTGTTTAATCGCAACACACTACATGTCTCATTTTACGCAGCGGTCCATTCAAATATTTTATCAAACGATGGGCAAATATGATATGATTGGAGGAAAATAACAACAGCATCACGACGTCTTCCATATCGATGGCGGATCCAATTAAAAGTACAGAATGGATACTATTATGAAAATCTTCAAACCAGCTCATGGTCTTCATGTCAGCAAACTGTATCTTTAGAACTGGAAACTTATGTTCGTGAAATCATCTGCCTTACACATGAGCAACATGAAGCCGAGCATGAGTTAACATCAAAACCAATGCAAGAGTCTGTCTTTTCCAATCTACGGCAGTTTATTTTGGAGCAACTATGAACACGTTCTCATCTTTAGAAGTCTTTTGGATTTGCTTTGAAACAAAAACGTTTTTATCGTCTCGCTTTGTTTCGTTTACTCGCAGATGCCGGGGCTTACGAATAAGAGTAACAACTAGCGAACTACAACACTGACTCTTACCCATATCACTATTGGGAATCGTGCACCAGCATGATGACTTACTTACACAGACACCCACTTATCATCAAGTCATCAATGATAACTCGTCCATGGTAAACGGATACCTGCTACCAACACCTTCTAAGCATTTCCCATGTTTATTACGCATCTCTCCGGCAGAGCTTTATACTTATATACCTACATTTCTCTTGGTTTGCCAAGTTCAGAAACTAAGCCATGTGCTCCAATTTTATACAATGCCAGCTACTAGTAAACGATATTGAGTTAAACTCGTTGTCATGTGATTACTAACCTGAACAACTGTTTCCATTGCCACTGTATCCTTCATTGCAAGTACATGTAAAATTTCCATCAGTGTTTATGCATGTCGCATTTACATCGCATGTGTGCATGTTGTTTTCACATTCGTCAATATCTGTTTTCAAGAGCAAATGTTTAATGACGCCGCTGCGTTGTGAAAGTTGTTCCAGTGTGTAGCTCAAATGGAATTTGTATAAAATTAGAGCTGGTGTATAAAAGGTTTGACTTGACACCTGTTACTTGAAACTCAATTTTAGACTCAAGTATTATGTCTCAAGACTCCACTGGGTTATTGAGTTGAAAGAATCGAGATATTTTTTATTTTAATAAGGACAGTTATCCCAATTGTTTGTTTGATAAATTTTTGAATAATTTTAGTCATCACCATACTGTTCGAAATGATGGTTTACCTGTAAGCGAAAAAAGCGTTTTGTTTGACGTACTTTATGTAAAAAAAACATGTTTTCAATTTTATATAAATATATTTACAGTAGCCTCAGTTTGAAAGTGTCAGATGTTGACGTTAGACCCATTTATTGAGCATTTTGTGTTGCAAATAATTTAAATTAAACTCTTGATACTTTTTTGCTTTTGATGTCTAATGTCTTACATCGATTTACATGCCCATGCAATACAGATACGACACACATTGGTATGTCATCCAGACCTTTGACCACAGGGCAGGGAAACATTTGAACCTTAACAGCAGTAAAAAATGTGTCTTAGGGATCGTTTGCAACAGTGCAAATCTTGTTTTAAAAGTGAAATCAATTTGCACTCGTCGTTTAAGGTTTTCAAGAATCTTAATATTTATACTGGTATATGTGAATTGCTGTTACTTTTTTGTAAACAATTTTTGATTTATTTGTCTTATTGCGTCGCAGTCTATCAATCCATGGTATTTGGCGCTATTGCGTTATGTATTTGTCATCGTTTTACCGTTGTTTTTCATCACTAGTCTTATTCGTCACAATTCGTAGTATTTGGTTACCGGTAAATTTTGCTGTGACTTCATATTTCTATTTATTATGTGACTAGCTGAGGTAATTTCAGGCCTAAGCCTATACAAATATTTTGAAGTTTTAGTTCTATGTCATGATAAGTTTTAATACACGATATTATGCTGTAGATGTCTTGACGAGGGCTTGATATCAGCCGAAAACGTTCAGCTTAGAGTGCTTGTAAAAATGTAAATCAAGTATAAAAATGAAAAGTGGTGTAGTGTTGCTATATAATAAATTTTTTACTCACTGGCAAACAGAAGGGGTCTCAAATGCGCGTGCTCTCCTCATAAAAAATTTAAATATCATTTTCCGCCATTATGTTTGAAGCAGTAACAAACAAATAACCTGTTCTACACTATCAAAACTAGTCTAGACTTTAAATATCTAAGGCCTTAGAAACAAAAATTATGCTTCATGTTATTTGTCATTCTTTTTGAAGAATCACTCAGCGTTTGCTGATGGATATAGAACTTTACTCAACTTTGCCCAAGTGATTGTTGGCGTACTAAGTTATATGAGATACCAGGAAATGTGATAATAATACAGCGTGGAACAATATCAATTACAAGTAGAATCTTTTCAGGTTATAAAATATAATTGATGCACTCTTTGAAATTTTGTTGTGCAGCTGCACCGTATCTGTTGTACACTACATATAAAAACGAAAGCAGTTAATAATTTTTAGGTGTAGTAGTGACAAACGTTACCAAATTTTAAACAAAAACTACGTTAAAAGCGGTCCCAGAAATTACTAAAATCGTGTATATTTGAGGTTAATGTTGCAAAAGTTTTTTAGGGGCTACCGCCCAAGCGGACGAATTCGTCCGATAATTTTGAATTTACTAGAAAACTATTTTTAAGCCTCGAATTCCCAAAAGGACGATTACCACATTTTACTAATCTTTTTCTCTTACAAGAAAACCATGCTGTTGTTTTTTCCCGCCATTTTTAGTTAATCTGTTGAGAAGTTTAGCCAGCAGCTTTATGGTCGAATAGTATTAGGCAGTTTGGTCTCATTTACAAAGTTATGGACAACACACCAGACAAGTTATAGATATGAAATAATTCGCATTGATAAAGGTAATACGTAAAAATCCTTGCATGCATAGAAACTCAAAATATTTTGCCTATGTGAAAAGTTATCACAGGAAAAACTTAATGGACGTTTTCGTGCGATCGGGCAAGAGAACACTGAAGAAATGAATAAATACAATTTGAACTTCTGTTTGTAATGAAACATACTACCACTCAATCTGTATCGATTTTATTTTTGTAAAGATTGTTTAGTGTTTAGTAACTTTTACTGGAATGTATTGATATATAGGCTTATTTGTACAGAGAAAGTACTTTAAATAGTTGTTTTGGTCAAAGATTTCAGTTAGGTATATATTGACATAGGCTGCAGTTAGTGGTTCAATTTCACTTGCTCAGATGTAGACCATTTCGCAACAAGCAAAATATCTTCTATATGAAATTTAATAAAAGCTTAGGTGGTTAGGTTACAACCAGGAAACTTACACATTTAATCATAATCATAAGCTAATTTATTTTTTAAACAGGTTTAAGTGGATCTACTTTTTATGGAAAAAAGATTCGAAAGCCAGCCCAAAATATACAAATACGTGACATTTCTCTTGGTTCTGTTTATAGTGATGTCGACTCTGATTCAGATGATGATTCTTTTCTGGATCTTAATTTTATCCCCGAACGTGATGCTATTGATGGTGATTGTTGTTTTTCTAATGGTGTACCAGTACTACATACTACTGACAAGAGTAATAACATGGTACTAAAAATTAAAAAAAGAGTTTCTTTTTGTGTTTTTCAATGTTTTGCAGACTCAGCCCTTCTGATTCAGTATATTTTTACCATTACGTAGTCAATTTTAAACCACAGTTTTTGCTGGAGCAACTTAGCAGTTTAACTACTTGATGCCTTTCCTCCGGAATAACAATGATGATTTCATAGTTTTTAAAATCCATACCTTTAGTTCCAAAGTCTGAAACAGTTGCCTCTACACTACTGTGGCTTTAAATCTGATACAAAAAGCAAAAACTAATGAACAAGTTCTGAAGCAAAACATTGCAAGTGCCATCACTAAGCTTCTAGTTGATTTGTTTTTGAATGGATTTTGTGTTGTGTAGCTTGCTGTTTTCTGCCACAATAATAATTGGGTGCATGAACTATAAAAGGAATGCATTTTCAGATGTTATTTAAATAGATTAATCTAATCAGAGATCAACATCATTACAATCAGATGATCCAGTTGCCGATGGCTCTTCTGAAGATGAGAGTGTTCCTTCTTCTTGGGTTTCATGGCGACAAGGAAATTTTTTTCATCACACTCATGAATATGAATATCTTGGTCCAGAACATGAAATTGCAGATGTTTTGAAGGAGCCAATAGATTTTTTTAGATCTTTTTTTACTGATAAATTTTTGGATGTACTTGTTTGTCAAAGAAATCTATATTCGGCATAGATCAATCCAAACAAACTACTTAATGTTAATATAAAAGAATTGAAGCAATGGTTAGGAGTTTCTATTTATTTTTCAATTAGCAAACTGCCAAATACTCGAATGGATTGGTCAAAACAGCTTGGATCTTATCGAGAGGTTGTAGCTGATGTTATGAGTAGAAACAAATGGGAGGAGATCAAATCTAAATTTCATATGGTGGACAACACAACTTTGGATTTAAACACACCAGATAAACTTTTTAAAATTCGACCAATGGTAGATTTTCTCCGAGAAAAATTCCAATGACGCAGAGCTTGTGTGTTGATGAACAAATTGTTCCGTTTAAAGGGCACAGTGGAATAAAACAATATATGCCAAATAAACCTCATAAATGGGGATATAAATTTTTTGTTTTGGCTGACAGCAAAGGCATGACATATGACTTCCTTCCGTACACGGGAAAGATAGAACCAGTAAATGATGAAAATATTCCAGACATCAAAGCAAGCGCAAACTCTGTACTTCATTAGGCACAATCCATTCCAAATAATCATAATCACTTTCTTTATTTTGACAATTGGTTTACCTCCATTCCACTGATGCGTCACTTAGCTACCAGAGGAATATGGTGTTGTGGAACAGTTCGCGTGAATCGCATACCGGGAATGAAAAACGGAAAAGCCCATGACAAAGATCTAATGAAAAAAGGAAGAGGTGCTTATGAAGAAATAAGATCAACTGGAACCCAATTGAAGTTACATATGTAAAATGGTGCGACAACAAAATTGTAAATATCATTTCGACATTTGCTAAATCAAGACCTCTTACTACAGTATCGCGATTTGATTATAAACAACGAAAAAAAATTGATGTTGAATGCCCCAGCATCATTAAACTTTACAATAAATCTATGGGAGGAGTTGATTTGGCTGACTGTTTGATTGAACTTTACCGAATTAACATCAGGACAAAGAAGTACTACTTTCGGTTAATTTTCCACATGATTGATGTGGTCATTGTAAACAGTTGGCTTTTATACAAACGTGATGCAATCAGTTTAAAATTGCCTAATTCTGAAATTCTTGCTTTAGCTCCGTTTAAATTAAAAGTGGCAAATTGTTTAATGAAAGAAAACAAAGCTTTTGCGGGAAAAAAGAGAGGGAGACCATCTCCGCCAATGAAAGATGCCATATCTAAAAGAAGAAGACCATGTCAAACTCTTCCAGATCAGGCAATACGGTTTGATAATGTTGGTCATTGGCCAGAAATTAACCCATTACCTCCCATAATTCATTCCGCTTGAATTTTCTCGTGAAATTTGAATACCCATAGTAAAAAAGTGTGAGAAACACAATGCAATTGTCAGAAATTCAATATTTATATAAATAAAAGAGTTATTAGGTGATCTCATATGAGATCACTGGTAGGATGTGGTAGCAATGACTATAGTACATCTCGAATATAATTTATGGTTTAGATCTTCAACACTACTTTTTCTAGACTCAAAAATGGGTGAATACAAAGATAGTTTTAAACATGAATCCTTTATTCAAAAAAAAATAAACACCATTTAACCCTTTGAACCCGACATTCCCACATTTAAAAGCTCTCCGACCCGAGATTCCCAGCCAAAAATTTTCAAAAAAAATCATTTTCTTTTTTTTTTCGTTTTGGGATTATGAATCGCCTGCAGCTCTCAAACCAACTTCAAAATCAGTGTAATAAACATTGAAATAGCCTTTGCAGGTGCAGATATGATCCTTATTGTACATTTTCATGTTTGGCCGGAAAACCGGCCTTTCGGGTTCAAAGGGTTAAATATAAAGCACTCACAAATACTTTATTCAGAAATAAATGTTAGCTAAACAACAAAAAAAAAATATGAGTAATGTTATGTTATATACTAAGTATGTCCTTTATCATAATTATAAGCGTACATGTGACATCACAGAATTAGTTATTGTTAATGATTTCATGGTAAAGCATTGTATTTATGGTAAGAAGAGAAACAGTTAACACATAGAGTGACTGTACATTTGGAACAGTATGTTCTCGGTCTGGCAGAGCATGGCTTGTTTTGGCATCGCCTTTGATCGCTTCGTCTCATTATAATGTGTCCTTTGCAATCAAATCGAACATCTTGAGGAACTTTTGAAGGTGCTGAACAGCTGGGCTTCCTACCAGGTTTTTGCTTGTTCGTTGGAATTTTCAGATATGATCGGCAAATAGCTCTTCTGAACGACAATAAATCCATTTTTGTCGCTGAATCTTCATCATCTTCACATATCAAGTTATAGATGATGTGTGCATTCACAACTGCCATGTCTAAAATTCGAATAAATATGGGCCAATACCACTTTTTCGCTCTGATAGTTGTTGCATATTTACTTATCCACCAGTCGTGTTTATCGACACCTCCCATGTATTGGCAGTAATTTTTAAATACGTGAGGTTGTGAAACGGCGTCCTTTGTTTTAGACTCCTTCAAATATCGTTTCACCTTTTGAAGAGGTTCAATTGTGTCATAATTAGTTCCAATAGTGACACACGTATTGTCAAGCCACCGTACAAATAGAATTTCTTCATTGGTATCGAATCTGAAGCAGGTTGTTCCTCTTTCCTTTTTTTTCATTTCCTTAGTTTCCATCAAAGGGCATTTCTTCAGCCTGTTTTCACGGATAGTTCCAGTTGCCTGATAACCAAGATCGCGAAGATGAACTAATAACTCATATCCGGTAAATAGGTTGTCAAAGAAGACAGCATGAGACTGTGGTTCATCTACAACGTCTAGCATGGTCAATACGACTTTTGATCCAAGAAGTAAGTCTGCTCGATTATCATCAGATGAACTTTTGCCACAATAAAGATCAAAATTGTAGCAATAACCGGAAACGCCGCACAGTGCCCAAAATTTATAGCCAAATCTTATAGGCTTGCCCCTAATGAATTGCTTCAAAGCGTGATGGCCATAGTATTTTACGATCATCTCATCAACAGCCAAGTATTTTTCGAAAATTCCAAACTTCATGAATGACCTTTGTGCAGCAGTAATCAGGTTTCTCACTTTGAAACCTTTATCATTCTTATTATTTTCAGCTTCATTGTTGTCACAGAAATGCAGTATACTTTTTATATCTTGAAATTTTGATTTAGAGATGGCACTTTTCACTATTTGCAAGCCCAAATCTTCATCATTAGACCAGTATTGTGTTTGTGCGGGTAGCTTATGATAGCCAGATATCAGTAACACTCCAATGAATTGCTTTATGTCATCTGAGGTAAGTGAAGTCGAAGGCCTGTTTTTCCATTCAGTAGCATATCTGACACTTTCTTTTACAATGAGATCTACTATTTCATTAGAAAAAATTTCTTCAAATACTTGAAGTGGACTGTAGCCTTCTAATTTTTCTTTCATTTCCTGCAAGAGTTTTTCATGACCATTGCTGCGTGCATGAACTTTTGTGTATACTGGTGCTTTATTGCGCCATGTTGGCTCTGAATTACACAGCTTTCTTTTCTTTTTTGGTGGTTGGCTTTTTTCAGCTCTAACTTCCAACTGTTTTCCTTTTCCATCACCATCGATTATTTGTGCAGCAACGTGTAACTCTAGTGTTCCAGCTACGTCATCCACTTCAACATTTCCAGTACAGTCATCATCAATATCTTCATTGTCAGTTAGAGCGTCAGTTTCTGGTGGGATGATAACTGCATCTGCTATTTCTACATCATCTTCTTCTAAGACTTCTTCAAGCATTGCTGCAATCTCATCCAGAGATAATGATTCGAAGCGCCTTTTAGACATCTAAGGGAATAAAATAATTATAAATAAATTGTTGTTGAAACGTATACTATATAAGTGTTTAAAAAAATTTTGATCTTTTGATAAATTATAAACAAATAAAGTATCTTACCATATATAATATATTTATATTATTTATGTGTATATCACACTAATAACAAAGATTACCTTACTTAGAAGAAGCAGAGCTGATGTCTGTCAACAACCTGTTTCTTCAATTGAATGAAAGTGTACAAAAAAACTCACTGCTTATATAGGCATCAATTATAACACGTATCAACCTGTGGAAGCAACAGACTCAAAACATGTTGTGACTTGCGCGCTGGGCAATCACTTCTTCCTGCTGATCTCATATGAGATCAGTGACTTTTAATGCCTATTATTTTTAAAATATCACAACTACTACTGTTTTTATGCATTAAACTCTTTCATTATTACTACTTCTATATGTATTATATGATAATTTGTTCTAAGTGGAGTTTATTAAGATTATATATGCACTTAGATGTTTGGAGGTCTCAACAGAACATTTTCCACATATTCAAACGTGTATATAAATAATTTTAAACCAAATTTTGAAAAAATAGAGTGTGGATAAGAAGGAAATACATCTAATAAATATAGTAAGAATGTTATATATGTATATATAGACGGGATAACCATAAAAAAGTCGATTTTTTAAGTGATCTCATATGAGATCACCGGGAGGTAATGGGTTAAAGACAGCAGAAAAATGTGTAAAAATCCAGGCTGCAGTGGAAAAAACAATGTATATTGTTCAAAATGTGACATAAGCTTATGCTTGAATAGCTCTAACAATTGTTTCAAAAACTTTCATACCAAATAAATCAAAGATTTTTGTATAATTATCAATTATTTCCAAGGCCTGATACCGGCATATTATGTTTCTCTGAGCACTAAAACATTCGACTTGTAGCATCATTTGTGATAGTTTTTGCTTGTAATTGCTTTTGTGATGTTTTGTTGTGATTTTATTGCATGACTTTGATAGTTTGCTTGTGGTCATTAAAATACGTGCGTTCAAAAGTGGCTTCTTCTTTTCCGAATGGACGAAATCGTCCATTAAAAAAAAATCTTAAAAACAAAATTTATTTTAATTTAAATCGTAATCATGATTCGAGTGAGGCTACAAACGCAAAAATTACAAAAAAATTTTTTTGGTTTAAAAAAAATAATTTGGTCCGTAAAGGCTACGTTAGAAGTGGTTCCAGAAATCACTAAAATCGTGTATATTTGAGATTAATGTTACAAAATTTTTTTAGGGAGCATGCCACCAGACCCCTAGGAAAATCGTTCTTTCGGCACTCACAAAGCGAAAATGTGCCAAAATGTCATTTTTGCACCCGTTCAAAAAATTTCGGAATACGTCCCTGCTGTCAAACTCTGGTAAGCGTCAATATCTTGCAAATTCTTTTTATCATTTTGTACTGCAAGCCTTAAAGGTCTTTGTTGCACCAGTATGAGATTTTGCATCTAGCACATTGTATATACCGGCTCATAAGTGCGAACCTATTTTTTTTTATTTATTTTTAGACTATGATTTTGTAAGCTTTATTTATCAGCCAGCTGCGGTTGGCAAAGCACCAATCCTATTTTTATAAATATCAATATAGTGTTAAATGTAAGCTTTAAGCTGTCGACATCAAGAGCTTAAGTAAGCTTATCTTTGGAGCCAAAACTTTTTATTTACTATATAGTGTTAAAAGAATCGATTGCAATTATCAAAAAAATCACAGAAAACTAAACACTGGCAATGAATGTTGAAAAGACTCAAGTAACGATAAAAAATAGGCTTAGCTTGATTCGAATCGTTCGGACGAAATGACTTTAATTTATTGAGTTACAAAGTTAATCTACTCGTCTTATATGCATGTTCACACAAATGACGAGTTATTTCACAAAGTTATGGTATTGCAAATAATAAAAGCTCCCTCCCATAATTTGACGAAACCATTCCTTGACGCGTTTCATTTATTTTGGACTCATCAGCAGGGCTTGTCCCGTCATCAAAAACAAAAACCCCAAAGACGAAATGACTTCAATCGATTCGAGACACGATATCTATGACGCATAACTTGCTCGAGATTCGACTTAAGCGACTCGTGCCCAACGCTGACAGACGCATACTGAATGTGCGTTGCACGATTAAAAATGCAAAAGCGGAAATATGGACGTCAACTCTACCTTTACTGGACAATTGATCAATTGTGTATTGTGTATGGATCTAGCTCAAGAAAAAATGTGTAATTGTCGCAGTCTTTTAAGTAGTAGTGCAAAACAGTTAATTGGCCTGGTCTGAGTGAAGGCCAAATGATGCATAAATTTACATTTATTACAAGCACTACGTTTTACATTTGTATAGCTTAATGGCTGTAGCGACAAATTTTCAGTGGATCGTCTTGAGTTCTAACCTGAGCAATTTATTCCATCTCCGCTGTATCCTTCATTGCAGGCGCACGCAAAACTTCCATTAGTGTTTGTACATGTTGCATTCACATCGCAGTTGTCAATGCTACTTACACATTCGTTGATATCTATTAAAAATTTCAAAACAATCAGATCACAACAAAGTCATGAGGTAAATTCATGGTATTTTGGTGTAAAAGAGTAAGCAATATGAAACGAACTTTCGTTGCAGGTCGTCTCAGATGATACGTCAAGACATTCGTTGATATCTATCAAGATTTATTATTTAGTCACATTGACACCAAAACCTGGAGAAAATGTCAGCCATGTTTATCGCTATGAGTTCGGAGTTTTTCAGACAATGATACTTTCTTAGTTTATTTTACAACATAAAGCCATTAGAAAAATCGATAAAGTTATTGAAATTATCAAGCGCACAAAGCGATCCGATTTCTAGTACGCACGTATAAGAAAAAAGACTTGCGCAATTTAACGGTCAGCGTTTTAAGTCCTATAATACTCTACGTTTAAAATAAAAATCCCAAATATTGTTAAAAACTAATCCCAGAAATTGAGAATATACTTTGCATAGAATCACACTGTGACATGGCACATCACAGCAAATGAGTTTTTTTATTTTCTATTATTTCCAGAAACCTTACACACAAACAAAAAGTCTACTCTCAGCTCCCGAAAGCGGCTTTAATCACAGCTAGTTCTCAGTAAACAATGATTTGTCGAAAATCTACCAACCTGAACAATTCATTCCATCACCATTGTAACCATCATTGCAAGTGCATGTAAAATTTCCGGGAGTATCAACGCATGTCGCATCTAAATGGCAATTGTGCATGCCATTTTCACATTCGTCAATGTCTATAGGAATATAAAATAGCAACATAAATTCGTTTAACATCAGTAGAAAGTGAAACACTGAGTACGAGACCAAAATCCATGAAGCTTTGCAAATCAAGAAAATCAATCCGCAACTCAACAACAACTGCATGCCGTTCTTAATTTTTGCGAAATGTGTTTTAGAATTTGTAACTGATCATTTTTTTTGGAGCTAAATTATTTTTTTTTTGGAGCTCACACGGCTTTCCGTTGCGCGCACACTCAAACAGCTCTTACAAGGAACATTGTTTGTGAGCTAATCATAGTTCTAAAAGAGCTAACTATTGGTCTAAGGACGCTAATTTTATTTCAAGGAGATCGGAGGGAGCTAAATCTAAATCTGAGAGAGTTAACACTAATCTGAAAGAGTTAATTCTAACCCTAACACGGTGTGAATATCATGTAGAATATTTCAACCGTCTTATTGTACTTGTTCTACTTATTAACCCTAAAAAGCTCAAAGTTTTTTTGTTGGTTAGTCTACTCAACGTTGTACTGAAGCGGTACAATAAATTTTAAACGCTTGTATCTTGCATACCACTAAAGATTTCATAAAAGTTTTTTTCACAACTGTAGAGCAAATTTAAATATAAACATGATAAACTGTTTTAGTGTGCCATGTGAATTTATTTAAACTTGAAAAATTGGATATTTTATGAAGGTATACGAAATTTTATGTTTTCTATTTGTCTTTCGACCCTAATCCGTAATAATCAGATTATAATTCACATTGCAACTGCTGAAAAAACGACGCAAACTGTAATGTAAGGACTTTGGCAAACAGCAAACACTCAATGTTAATTTATTACAGCTGCAAAGTCAAATAATATTTGAATGCTTTGTTTTTTATAGAAAAAGCTTGTTTTTATGATTTATAACTTATCATGTTCGAAAATTGCAAAACGCTTGCATCAGAGCAAAAATTTGTGTACTAATCATTAATTTTCAATTATTTTTATTAATCTGGTTTATAACATCATGTCGGCACCTGTTTCAGACATTTTTATGTTTTTTATTCTAACTTAATTTGAAATATGGTTTGCTAAACTATTGTTTGCATAAAATGGTTTGTTTGCGACTTGCTTACCAATATTGTCAGAATATTTTTATATGTTTACAAGAAAACTTATTCTTTTTTTTGTGAGTGCGCATATAACTTATAAAAAGAAGATTTTTTATGATCCATTAACCTTATAAACAGGATGTAGTTCAAATTATCCGGAGCTACAACTAATACTCTAAGGCAAACAGTTTACCCATAGTCAATAATAGAGATTTATATGATGTATTTAAGAATATTGTGCATTTCTTAGTAAGCATAAACCAATTCAGGCTCCTGCTTATATGCTTGAATGCTTGACAGTGTATTTAAGAATAAAAACCCAGTAAAAAAAGCTAAGAATAATGAAATTTTTTTGTTATAGGACGTTGTGGTTCTGTAATAGCTTACTGTCTACAGATATTTTCTGAATACCGGAAGTCCGGGTTTAGAAATTACTTGATTTTCAGTTAAGCTTTCCATGATATATTATGTCATTACAATCGACCGTGCCAATTTACGAAACCAAAAAACTAAAACCCATACGTAACGCAGGATAATGCACAATTTTGATTATAACAAATGAAACGACTTTGTCATTCCAGAGCCGCTGCCAGAAATACTTTAGCGGGAAGAGTCGACAACATTTGTCAGCAGGAGCAAAACATATATGTAAAACCAGCGCTTATCTAGAGATTTTTTTGAGAAAATTTAGCATGAAGTAACTTTCGTAGATGAGTTTACAGTAAGAGCTACTGCTCTTAAAAAATATTGCAATTTTAGAGATAAAATAATCATTTATTAGTACGATTACACCTCTACGCTTACCTAACTGTTTATAATTATTTTTTGGCGTAAGACGATACACCATGCACCTCATATTCATACTATCTGACTGAAATGAACTATCCGTGTTTCGATTGTGACTGAAAATCTATTTCAATTCTCATGCATTGTGGCAGAATCATCACAAAATTGACCGGACAAAGTCACAAAAATAGTGGGATTGCCCCTTTCTGCAGCTCATCTTGGCACCATCACTGTTGAATTCCCTTGCACTTCACCGAAGTATCTAAGGAATAGCTTCATCCAACCTCATCCCCGAAACTGTGACCCAATCAACAGAGCAGTTTATGCAGAAAACATTGCAGCGGTGTCAAACTTTTGGTAGTTCTACCTTTAATTTTGCCGGCTCTAGAATCAAATCAGACCACCCATCCAGAAGGAAGTACCGATAATTCCTAAACAAAGTAATTTATCGAGAATCAAGACACAGCCTATAGGTTAAGAAAATTGCACAAAATGGTTATATATTGTTTGCTTACTAACAAAATTTAAATATTTTTTCCTAATGCTAGATTACTTCTTAATAGTTTTTTTAGAAAGAGTGGCATCTTTTCTTCGTGAAATAATTTGAAAATTTATCAAAATAAAGTGCATTGTATAATTTATTTATCTTATTTTTAACCAAATTTTTGCATTTAGAGCAATACATAAAACTTAATCTCCTCGGGGCCGATGCACCATATTTAGGTGCATTTGGAACTTAGTTGACGGCTGCCCCATATCTGGCTTATTTCAACTGATGTTGAATTACCCTGCTTGGATAGGGTGGGCTTGCATATCCTTATGTACATGCAAACCAGGGCTGTGTGCAAAGTCTGCAGTAAAATTGCCAGTGATAATTGCCAGAGAGTGTATGCTAGATTCCCTGAGGAAGATAGGCCCAAGAAATCTCGTCCTTCCAAGTCATTCGTTGCTTGCCAGAATTGTGAAGTGGCACTCTACCTGAACCAAGACCGCAACTGTTTCAGGGTTTGGCATACTAAAGTTGTGTATTGGTAGTAGTGGTGGAACAGAACAGATGATTTTTTTAGCTTTCTTATGTCAAAAACTGGACATGCATGTCTTTTTTTAATTGTTCTGAGTACAATGTGAACACAATATCATCATTTTGCGTTCACGAATAGGTCACGTGATCTCATTTGCATAGATGGGGTACTTCATAAAATCAGTTGATGATGTACTACAAAGCTGTCCAACAGCTAATTTGTGCAATTTCACATATTTTAGATGTTTCCTGCAATCATTCTCACAATTCATATTCAACAAACCCCACACAGAGATCAGTTTCTTTATATCAGCATATATGTGTTCTTCGAAAAAATGCAATAAACCTGTAAAATGTAACATATTTTGAATTTCTCTTTTGCAATAGGCAGATTACTTGCAACTCTGTAGACAGAAAACAATAATTCATCCACACAGTCAAACAGGAGTTTGATAGATCATGTGAAATACAGAAATCCTGAAAATTTGACTCTTCTTTTGACGTCATTTTGATGACGTAACAAGATCACGTAATCTTGTGCGTAAAATATTAGTTGCAAAGACAAGAGAATTAAATATGCTTTCAAAAAATGTATGGCTTGTCATGTTTTCTAGAAAGAACTAGCACGTTTTTTAATGCTAACACAAGCACCTAAAAATCGCCACAAAAAATTCGGCCCCGAGGAGGTTAAGGCTGGGAACAGTCATGATTTTTGAAAGTGTAGCCATTTTTTTTTTAGAGGAACTGAATGAGGATAAAGGAATATTTAGTTCGTAACTTGGAATCACAAAGAATTTTGAAGGACTGAAAGAATCGCACCCGAAATGTGAATATAGGGTTTTTGCCGCTTCATTTTTCTCCAACAATAATTATGAAAACAGTGCTTTTACGATAAATGCAATGTAAATTCGGTGAAATCAAGCAATAATTTGCATAAAAAGTAGCACTTTCTCTCAGTTCTGTTTTATTGCAGCAGTAGTTCCAGCTCAGTTATTAGAGTGTTGCTTGATTATATGAGAGTTTTCTGGCTCCCATCACGATATTCGAGTTAGAATTGAAAAATGCATAATGTCCATTTTCCTGGTTTGTTAGTTTCTTGCTAGCTTTGTGGTGAGCAATTTATGTTTGGCCCTGTGGCACTGTCTGACTACTACCAGATCCGCCACAGCGAACGCCGGGTTGGAGTGTTAGATTTAAATGATGAAGTGTTGGCATAGCTACATCATACGATAAAAGATGGCATTTTATTTCAAGATTGCGGAGGCATGGTTGGTCCTAAGGAATTTTTCGCAGCAAACCTTGCTAAAACATAACAACAAATTCAGTTGCAAATTCAGTAGTGCATTTTTGTGACTAGGATATTTTTCAACCAAATGCAACTTCAAATCATTTGCACGTACATCAGCCCCAAATATTTGTGAGCAATCAATTTCATCAGACGACACTCTTTACTATATGAACCTATAAGTTTGAGTTCGAGGCTACTTGACGTACTTAAAATTTCAGAGATATTTTGGGTCACTTGTTTTATGTTGGCTGGAAATTGGCGCTTGAAAAGATTACAGTTTCAATGCGCAATAAAACAGAAATAAGTAACACAAAAACACAAAAATATTTTTGTATCTTTTATCAGAAACAGACAAGTACCCAGTTGATGAAAAATATTTTTAATGATTTTGCAGTTAAAAGAAGTCAAAGGCTAAAATGTAACGTTGACTTTGTGGCGTCGGAGTCGAATTAAAAAAAGACTTTAGAGTTGGCTTCGGAGTGGTTTCGATATTGTTACACTTCCCCATATTTGCTGTCACCTATAATTTTTAGTGCAGTTAGCAATCTCTGGTGCTTGTTAATGAGTGCCTGCAAAAGAATTTGGTTTGCAAAACAATGGCCATTACACTTTATGCTATAAACAACGATAGAATGAGCAGCGAAATAAAAGATAAAATTACTGTTGTGAATTTTTTAGCTGTGACAGCTTACAGCATTGCGTACCCATCTGAACAGTGTGATCTGAACACGAAGCTAGTAAACAGATTTGACATTGATTTCTACTTTTGGACATATTTTGCACTCCTTTACGCTTTTCCGGCTTAGTGATTTCGTTTACACATGCTTGCATCTGGATAATTTAGCACATATTTGGATGCATTTCTTCTCGTAATCTTTCTCTTTTAGAAGCCCTGGTTTGTTGGAATGGATTTCCTTCGATTTCTTCCCCAGGAAGCAAAGACTACATTTTTTTACGTTTATCAAAGACCAGTTAGAGTCGCCGTTGGATTGGCGGACAAATAAATGAAAAAGCAAAGTTTATACCAAAATCATATAAATCTTGCTTGCATAGATCAATCTTTTGTTGAAAGCAAAAGCAGTGCCGGCATTGATACGGTGCACATTTAATATGTAACAAAATTGCTCTTAAAGTCCAGGGATTTGATTTGGCTTTACAAGTATACCTAGGCACCAATTCGATGTTCCATTACATCCGTGCCAGCTTTATTAAAATCATATAGTTTGTATGTAGCGGGTTTGTTTTTACCATCATCTATTGTTACTACAAAGATAAGTTCTACAGTTGAGAGGTGCAAAACGTTGCGATGGCCAGAGCTCTTTGTAGGAAACACATACGAATGAAGCACTAGCTTGTTTTCCGACGACTCCCAAAAGCATTGACAAGAAAACCGTTTTCTCTCTGCAACATTTTTGACATCAATAGGTATATCCCTTCTATTTGAATAAAGAGTACCCACAAATGTTATGTTGTGCGAGATAGAAGCCATTGTACCGGAGACACACTATTGTACAAGCGGTCAAAGGAAATATTGCGCTCTTTCAAATCACCGAAATTCTTAAAATTTTGAAGATACCTTACTGTCTCTTCCACTCATTTGACGTAGTATGCTGTTGCTCCTTCATTAGGTTTTCCACAATATGAAAATATAAAGTGTACGAAAGCGTAAGCAACTGCATTTGTAGACTTAAAAAGTAAATCATATTCAGCATGCTTACTCGGATTTTACTGCTTGAAACTAATTTCATTTCTTGTGGGATACAAGATTTCATCAACGCACAAGTATTTTTCAGGAACAAATCAAGTTGAGCAACTTTTATTGAAGCATTCGAAAATTTCTCGAAGCTTGTTTCCACCGCTGTTCCCTTGTATCATAACCATCAAATGATATGCAGGAGTAAAAAAACTGCAACCTGCTTTTACTCACTGTAGATCCAAAAGATGTAGGTCCCATGATCGGATCATATAAAGAGCAACATAATAATTGTTCACGCCAGCAAAACCACGTGTGCACATTAGCCTTATAAATGCACGAATTTTGATGTCAGTATTTCTTGTGAATGACAAAAGAGAAGCGTATACTTTTTGAATTGCTCGGCATGATATTTCAATTCGTTTATTAATATATCGTACAACACAATCTATCATTGGGCACAGAATATAATTGGGAAATATTTCAGCTTGTTTATCATCTGCTGCGGTTATTTTTTTGGCCGAATTGTTTCTGTCTGCTTTATCTTAGTAGTTGGTAGTAGGGCCTACTGCGCAAAACTTCATAACACTTCCAGTTTATACACGTTGACTGCCAAACTACGAGTATGCTCGTAATTGGGTTTGACATTTTTGAGTTTGGCATAGCCGGTCGGCAGTTAACGTGTTTTGAAAGCAATTTTGCTCCTTTTTATCAAAAGATTTTTGTTCTGAAATCAATGTTACAGAACCAGTTTCATCAAGCAAACTCTGCTAAAAAATGGGAATTTTTTAAAAATTTATGAAAAGTGAGAAACCGTTGTTGGAAGATTGCATTGTACAAAACATTGCGTTTGATGTAAACATCATTTTGTTTGCACACTTTAATGAACGTATCCAAGAAATCAAGAAGTTAATAATTAGAGTTTGTTTACTTAATACGATCTGATTTCGGTCTCGCCACTAGGTAAGGAAGAGATGCACACCTTCTAAACAGAGAACTGCCAGTAAAACAAACAACGCGACATCACACCTAATCGGATTAACTTGCATCATTGCTGCTTCTTGACAAAAATTTATGAGTACATGACAAAAATGCTTTCTTATTCAAAATGTGCTGAAAGTACAATAATGATTTTGGGTTAATATTAAAGTGTAACAAAAAATAGGAAAAGTCGGGAAATTCCAAATTATTTTGAAAACAATATCGTGTCTAATTTAACATTTGAAAATTTGTTGGATTGCTGCAGACCAACATTGAGCTGACTAGGGTTAACACAATTACATAGCGGTTTTCAGGGTGTGATTCTGTATTTCAATGATTCATGACATAATTGATGCTGTTTTTAACTAAACCGTGGGAATGTGATTGCATTCTTACTGCGCAGCCCATCATGACATAAGTTTTCAACAAGACCGTGGGAATGTAGTTGCATCCATACTGCACAATCCATCTTTGTAGAAGCAATGCTGTATAAAGCAAGTAAGTGAGAATAGTTATAACATACCATGGTGTAATTCATATACATTGTGTCCAAAAAGTCGCTACCGTTCAAAAATCCATGTATTATCGGATCCGATCATTTATTTAACAAAGAATGTGATCAAGTCGCTACCGATCGAGTTATTTGTTTTTGCTGTGGTGGAGGCTTAAAAAACTGGGAACCGAACGATAATCCTTGGTACGAGCATGCTAAATGGTTTCCTCTATGTGAATACGTGCTGAAGAAACAGGGTATGGACCATGTGAAAGACATAACTCTCAAATACCCAGAGTTAAACAGACCAAAGTTAAAAAACCCTTGTAAAGCAAACAATGTGAAAATTATCCACGAAATATTGAATGATTCAAGGTCTAAAGAAACAAAACAAAAGCAGTAAAATGAGAGGTTTTAATGTTGTTGGATCCGAATGTAGCCTATGCAAAAAAAATGTTGGAAATTGAATCGCGTGTCACAAGTATAGTGCAATATCCTGGTGCAGCAGACTTAACACATTCGAATTTTCACTTTTTCGCAGCAGCAATAGTTCATATTCAACAAACATAACGTGTATCTTTGCATATTCTGTGTCTTCAGGTAGCTAACTGCCTTGATGATCGGTAGATAAAATTCTTTCAATCATTGCTCATCAGATTTTGTTCGCATCAATACCCATTTTTTTGCATAGGCTACATTCGGATCCAACAACATTAAAACCTCTCATTTTACTGCTTTTGTTTTGTTTCTTTAGACCTTGAATCATTCAATATTTCGTGGATAATTTTCACATTGTTTGCTTTACAAGGGTTTTTTAACTTTGGTCTGTTTAACTCTGGGTATTTGAGAGTTATGTCTTTCACATGGTCCATACCCTGTTTCTTCAGCACGTATTCACATAGAGGAAACCATTTAGCATGCTCGTACCAAGGATTATCGTTCGGTTCCCAGTTTTTTAAGCCTCCACCACAGCAAAAACAAATAACTCGATCGGTAGCAACTTGATCACATTCTTTGTTAAATAAATGATCGGATCCGATAATACATGGATTTTTGAACGGTAGTGACTTTTTGGACACAATGTATATGAATTACACCATGGTATGTTATAACTATTCTCACTTACTTGCTTTATACAGCATTGCTTCTACAAAGATGGATTGTGCAGTATGGATGCAACTACATTCCCACGGTCTTGTTGAAAACTTATGTCATGATGGGCTGCGCAGTAAGAATGCAATCACATTCCCACGGTTTAGTTAAAAACAGCATCAATTATGTCATGAATCATTGAAATACAGAATCACACCCTGAAAACCGCTATGTAATTGTGTTAATAAGTAGGACAAATACCATAAGGCGGCAAGTTTTGCACCAAATTCTTTGAAATATTCTACATGACATCCACACCGTGTTAGGGTTAGAATTAACTCTTTCAGATTAGTGTTAACTCTCTCAGATTTAGATTTAGCTCCCTCCGATCTCCTTGAAATAAAATTAGCGCCCTTAGACCAATAGTTAGCTCTTTTAGAACTATGATTAGCTCACAAACAATGTTCCTTGTAAGAGCTGTTTAACCCATTTCATTCCACAAGCCCCATTTGGGGATCACACTTTAGAGTGGAATTTCTTCTTTATTTGAAGGTTTTACAAAATATAAATTAATTTATATCATTGTAGAGACATTATATTTTAATTTCGCATTGAAAGACTTTTACATTGAATATATTTTTTGTTCTAAATTTCATCTCAAATTTGTACTATTTTCCAATTTTCAACTTCATAACTTCAAGGTAAGATTTTGTGTATTTGTTTTATTTGTAAATTTCAACATGCCCATCAAATATAAAGTAAATGTATATATTTATCATAATATACTGTATTTAGTCTCTCTATCTTACATTATTCATTTTTGGGCATGTTGAATGATGAAAGTCCCAATTGGGGATTGTGGTATTTTGCCTACATTTTTACCTTTTTTTCAGATGAGTAAACCTAAAAAGTTTATGAACATTGACAGGGCTGTGGAGTTTTTAGAAACCATGAAAGATGAAATACCAACAAATTGTCAACATGAGACTGTTGATATCATAGAACTTCCACCAGAAACTGTTGATGAAATGAGTGATACCGAAGAATTTGATGATGAAGAAATAGGTGACAATCAAATTGTGGATGTGCCAGGAAATATCGAAGTTTATGTAGGTACAGATGATGAAAGTGAAGATTAAACATCAATAAGGAAATCTAAGCGTGAAAAAATAGTACAAAAGGAAATCCCCAAATGGAAGAAATCTGCACCAAAGCCGACTGTACCCACAATTGATAACTACAAAAACAAAACTGTCATGGAGGAACTGATTCGTGAATTTATTGACAAAAATCCATTTGAATTGTTTACGCTCATCATGAGTGGCATATTTGAAATTATACAACACCAAAGCCAAATTTATGCTACACAGAAGAATGATCCAAGTTTTCACTGCACCATTGAAGATTATATGGTATTTGTTGGCATTCTTTTGCTTTCTGGGCATCGCCCTTATCCGAGGCGAGAACTGTATTGGAGTCTACATCCCAAATTTGACTTTCCAATTATTAGGAAAGCCATGTCCAAAAACAGGTTCATGGCATTGAAGAAATACTTTCATCTGAACAACAACCTAGAAATTCCTGAAAATTGTAAGGACCGTTGTTTCAAAACAGTCCTTTGAGAAAAAATAAACGAAAACTTCTTGCTATTTGGATATTTTAGTGACAAATATTCCGTGGATAAAAAGATAGTAGGGTCGACTATGGTCGACTATGGTCGACTATGGTCGACACCCCATAAAACAGTTTATCAGGGGGAAACCAGTACGATTTGGATTCAAGGAGGTGGCACTGCGCAGTACATCTGACTATGTTTACAAGTTTTTTTTGTATCAGGGAGCCAATGCACAACCAAGACCAAAGGATGTTCTACTTGGCACAGAGGGGATTTTGAATCTTCTTGAGAAAATACCTTCTGGTGTCTCTGTTTTCTTCGACAATTTCTTTATCAACATGTATTTGATGAAGAGTCTTACAAAACTTGGTATCAAGGCTTCTGGTACTGTCAGACTCAATAGACTTCCTGGAAATCCTTTTGGAGTAAAGAAGGACTTGATGAAGAAAGAAAAGGGATTCTTGAAAACTGCTGTTGATGCAATTTTTGGGTTGTTTGCTTGCACTTGGAAGGACAATAGCATTGTTAGTGTATTGTCAAATGTTGATGGAGTAAATCCAATGAAACAGACAAATCGTCGAGGCCAACCAGTTCAAGTACCCAAGAGTATCACCAAATATAATGCTGGTATGCTCGGGGGAGATTTGGCTGATTGGAAGACTCAGAAGTACAGAGTGGGCATAAAGAGTAAAAAATGATATTTCGCATTGGTAACTCACTGTCTGGAAGTGGCTGTTGTTAACAGTCATACATTGTACAGTCTCCTTCATCCGGAAGAAAAAATGGATCTCCTCGACTTCAGAGCGTACGTAACAACAGCATTGCTGAAGACTGACAGCAATTCAAAACCCAAGAAGCCTGGTGTCAAAGTCCCGAGATTGCCACAGCCACTCAACCTTATTGGCGAAAAGCATTTTTTTGAAAGAACTGATGATGGGAAACAAAGAAAATGCAAGGTGTGCAAGAAAAATGCCAGGAAGCAATGTGGACAGTGCAACCTTGGATTTCATGTACAGTGTTTTGAAGCATACCATTCTAACTAAAATTAACTCAAATATGTGACTTTGTGAGGTAGTTTTGTAATTGTAATGATATTATTATCATAAAGTTTTGAATAAATGTCTTCTGATTTGAATATAACAATTTATAAATAATACGCCTACATTCCGTGATCCCCAAATGGGACTAGTTCTAAAATCACAGTAAATATTTTTTAATTTTTATGAAACTTATACATAGTCTTGATAAGCCCTATATCAACTATTATACACTAAGTAAATCAAATTTCTTTGCCCTCCTGAATTCTGGAATGAAATGGGTTAAGTGTGCACGCAACGGAAAGCAGTGTGAGCTCCAAAAAAAAAGTATGCACTATAGAAAATTTGAAAAATAGAAAAAAACGCAAAGTTTTAAGAGAACACAGAACTTATTTATACTCTCAAATGATAATAACGCCACATCTTTTCACGCCTGGTGTTTTGCACTTGCCACATAGTATACGCTTTGTGTATGTCAACACTACTATTTGCATTTAAACACAATTTTATGTACATAAGATGATCCAAGTGAGTACTTTTAAGCCTATTGCGTGACTTCACTTTAATGTTGTCCATAAAGGTGAAACCTCATTTACATTCTGCGCTGGAAGCTTGAAAAGTACAACAAATGTCAACCAACATTGAAAGTAAATAAAACTGTTCATCATTTATAGTGAGGTCAGCTATTTATCACAGTGATGTAACAGTGCATGATATTAATTTTTCACTCATCAGTAATTTGAAATCATTGAACTGCTGTATAATCAAATTGCCATTTGTTAAACTAATTACATTTTTGTATTGCATGCACAGTTTCTTAATTTCTGTAGCACCAAAAACAAATGTGCAATTATTCAAAACAATAGGATAAAAGCAGACCAACATTTTAATTCATGAGACAGAAACCTAGCATATAAATCATCACACGCTGAACTAATAAACCACGTAACTTGTCTGGTGTCAATGTCTTCATTTTCAGTTAAAATTTTATTGGCTTTATCATTCCAAAAATTATTGTCACCAAGGAACTGTGCTTCTAATTTGCGAACTTTAGAAATGCACAACTGATGAGCTTCGATTGGTGATAAAGCACTTTTCTGTAACAATTTTCATAAATTTGCAAATTCGTTTAAAGCATCGTTCAGCGTATACAAACTAGTAAATAATGTGGATCTTGTATACATTACAAAACATAAGTACAGATGGGATCACTGCTAATTTGTTCTTCACAAAACAGAAGCATTGTATCTCCATTTTTTACAAAAGCGCTGACAGCAAAATGTTGTGATAGCCAACGAACTTCTTGATTTGTTCGAAAAGACAAAACATCCACTACATTTGCACTAGCCAATTCATCAAATGCAGCTTTTTTAACAGAAGATCGACTAAATAAAGTTTAAAAAGAGGGCAAAAGAATCTCAATGTTTTTCAAAAAACTGTTATCTTTCCATGAAGCAGTTAGTGCCAGGTCTTCTCCATGTGCGACACCGTGCTGTTTAAAGATGAGGAACAGTACGTTTTAATAAGGCCGCTAATTCATTCCACCGATCCAGCATAACTGTAGCACCATCAGATGTTAACATGACTAAACGGTTGATGTCCATTTTATGTTCATTGTAAAACTCTTTTATGGCCTGTTTAAGAGCCTGAGCATGGCATACTGTCAGTTGAGTGATTTTACAAAACACTGTTTTACAAACCAGTGAATTGGGAGAACGATATTTGAAACACAGTACTAACACACTTTTGTACTGCAATATCAGTGCTTTCATCAACGATAAGTGTATGGAATAAGGATACACGTAATTCTGCAAATATATCTCTGCAACAACTTCATTAATTGCCGCAACAAACTCAAATGCATAGTTCTTACTTCGCCAGCTGGCTGGTAACGAATATATTTTCTGAATTGATCGTGTATAGTTTTACAGACAACATCGAAGCATTCATAGTGATAGCAAGAAGAACATTGTCCATTAGGATGCGAACTTGCTCCTCTTTGTTTGCAGACGTTTGGCATGGTCTAAGCGTGCTTTACGGTCAGCAAGTCTTTCTTTCAGAAGACTTTTCACACTGATTCCATGCTTTTGATTATACAAAAATCTGAACATTTTCTACATGAATGAGCGTTAATAAATGTCGTTTACAGTAATCCAATTTCCATGCTTTCCATCGCTTTCCAGTTGCATATTCATTAGCCGTATTAATTTTGAAGCTTGAACAAGCAGCACAAAGTTTACATTTTAGTCCTTTCTCATAAGAATAATCGTAAATCGAACTTAATTCAACGTTTACATTTTTGTAATCTGGCGTAACTGTAGTTACTTTAACTTTTAGCCAATCCGGCTTGAACGAGTCTCTCGATTTTTTATGTCGTGTTCCTTTAGCGCTCAATCCTACAAAATTTCTTTTGGACATAGCACATGGTTAATATCGCCAGATAAAATTAGCTTATACACTGAAACAAAACGACGTTTAGTTTGTTATATGAATACCTGTTCATCACACGCCTAAAAAATGTACTCATGTCTGCTGTTACTTATTAAGTATATGTAACGGCAACTGTTGTGTTTGCCAAATGTTAATGACATATTCAACCTCCAACAGCCTGTTTCAAATTGTTAGAGATTCTCAGGTAGCAATGTTCCTTTAAGCTGCCCGGCCTAGAACCTCTGCACAGTAACTTCGTTCTGCCGCGCACTGCATAAGTACCGGTATTAACAAGACATGCTAAATATGTGCTTTTAATATTGTTTTACAAAATCAAAGAGAAATCATTTATTTGTGTAGTGATATCATAAAGTTTCACTGTGCCAGTAATCAATTGAAAACAACGACATAATCACTAAAAAATGATCGGTGCCGGTGTAGTTTGTCATCTACCCACATGTTTCAAGTTTAGTCGAAAATCAATGATTCAATAAACAATGATTTGTTGAAAATCTACCAACCTGAACAATTCATTCCATCACCATTGTAACCATCATTGCAAGTGCATGTAAAATTTCCGGGAGTATCAACGCATGTCGCATCTAAATGGCAATTGTGCATGCCATTTTCACATTCATCAATATCTACAGTAATATAAAATAGCAACATAAAATCGTTCAACATCATTAGAAAGTGAAACACTGAATCCGAGATCAAAATCCATGAAGCTTTGCAAATTAAGAAAATCAATCCGCAACTCAACAAACAACGGTATGCCGTTCTTCATTTTTGCGAAATGTGTTTTAGAAATCGTAATTGATCGTACTATTTAACTGCTATTTCCGTGTATAGTTTCATTTATTTTACGAATCGCCCATGTTATGTCCTAACATTACCTGCATTTGTCTATTACGTCTGCAACAATATTATTAGGTTATAATTATCTTATCTATGTGTTGTTGATGTGTCATTAGTAAACTTTTTTTTTATATGCATATTCATTTCTAATTTTTAAGTTGTAATGTAAACGTGTAATTTTGACACTCCGACGAGGGCCATGTTGATGAGCAGAAAACGCTCAGTTCTAATGTAAGATGTTCAACACACAGCGTCTGTTTATATTTGCTACTTTGCCGTATAAGAAGAGCAGCGCTTTACCGAAATTTTATTCTTCAATATTTGTTTGTAAAAAACTACACTTGAAGGAAAATTACAATTATAACAGTAACATACTTCACGCCATGTTTCATTGGGGAAAACCTGAGTAACGGCGATAGATCGCTAAGCAACAAGGCAACACAGTTCTAACGATGTACTGAATGAACTCCATCGCTAACGATGGCTATTTCATTTCTGTTATGAACCACGTAACATTGTGACGTTTTCGTCGTTTCAAAATTTCTTGATATCACTTTGAGAGCTCAAATGTGCATTGAAGTAACAGCAAGCGGTTTTATATAAGAAGTTTCAAACAATGTGCTATAAAAAATACCACTAAACTTGTTGCAATTAGCCACAGGACTACGGTGTTTTGAATATGCTGTAAATAAATTTTAAGATTCCTAAAAGCGAAAATGTCAGGGTGTTCGTCTCATTGAAAGAAGTGAGGGTAATCTGGCTCATTGATGATATATTAAACTATAAATTGTAAGCAGCCGTCTTGTCCAATATATATTTTCAGTCTAGACCGAGCATGATATTGCTAAACATTATTACAAAGACGAAAACAAGCAAGGATTTTGCAGCTTCGTCAGTGTGATCTTATTTTGATTATAAACGTCTGTGATAAAACAGCCAATTACCAGTAAAACCAATTAGCTTGTTTTTGTAAAAGTTTAGCAATACCATAAACAAAATCGTTTCTTTTCACTTTGTTACTATCTCAAAACCCATTTTGATCCGTTGTTACAAAGTGAAGCACAAACGCAAGCACTCGACAATCCTCTGTTGTTTCAGATAAATCTCAGAGACATTACTTACTTACGTAAACCAAACTTTCTAAATAGTTATTAAAGATGATGTGTACCGCAAAATCCATTTTCAAGTAATTCAAACACGCAACAAAACGATGCGAATATTCTTGCTTTGACTCAGCTTAGCCAGTCAAATCTGTTGATTGTTAAATACACACCTGAGCATTTTACTCCATCGCCGCTGTATCCTTCATGACATGTGCACGTGAAATTCCCGTCGGTGTTTATGCATGATGCATTCACGTCACAATTGTCAATGTTTTTAATACATTCGTTAATATCTATTGAAATTTTCAATAAAATTAGATTAAAACAAGAAATGAGTCAAATTAAATGATATTACACCATTTATAAAGTAAAACTACTAGATTATGGAAATAAGATTGCTTTGTTTGTTTTATTGTATAACACCATCAGTGAAAACGATATAAATTACTGTTTATCAAACAATCAGTTATCCATTATGGCCATATTTAAGAGCAAGGATGGAACCACGTGGAGATCTGAAACAGCAGCGCTGACATTCTTTATTGTTTGAATTTTTTTATCAAAGAAAGAATTTCTTCGGAGCAGTCGTCGGTTAGGGCACACTTTGTTGTTGTGTCAACCAGATGCAGCAGGTTACATGTTTCGAATGATAAGAAAAACGGACAGGAGTGCAAAATATGATCTGCTGTTTGTTTAATCGCAACACACTACATGTCTCATTTTACGCAGCGGTCCATTCAAATATTTTATCAAACAATGAGCAAATAAGAAATGATTGGAGGAAAATAACAACAGCATCACGACGTCTTCCATATCGATGGCGGATCCAATTAAAAGTACAGAATGGATACTATTATGAAAATCTTCAAACCAGCTCATGGTCTTCATGTCAGCAAACTGTATCTTTAGAACTGGAAACTTATGTTCGTGAAATCATCTGCCTTACACATGAGCAACATGAAGCCGAGCATGAGTTAACATCAAAACCAATGCAAGAGTCTGTCTTTTCCAATCTACGGCAGTTTATTTTGGAGCAACTATGAACACGTTCTCATCTTTAGAAGTCGTTTGGATTTGCTTTGAAACAAAAACGTTTTTATCGTCTCGCTTTGTTTTGTTCACTGGCAGATGCCGGGGCTTACGAATAAGAGTAACAACTAGCGAACTACAACACTGACTCTTACCCATATCACTATTGAGAATCGTGCACCAGCATGATGACTTACTTACACAGACACCCACTTATCATCAAGTCATCAATGATAACTCGCCCATGGTAAACGGACACCTGCTACCAGCACCTACTGAGTATTTCCCATGTTTATTACGCATCTCTCCGGCTGAGCTTTATACTTATATACCTACATTTCTCTTGGTTTGCCAAGTTTAGAAACTAAGCCATGTGCTCCAATTTTATACAATGCCGGCTACTACTAAATGACACTGAGTTAAACTCGTTGTCCTGTAACTACTAACCTGAGCAACTGTTTCCATTGCCACTGTATCCTTCATTGCAAGTACATGTAAAATTTCCATCAGTGTTTATGCATGTCGCATTTACATCGCATGTGTGCATGTTGTTTTCACATTCGTCAATATCTGTTTTCAAGAGCAAATGTTTAATGACGCCGCTGCGTAGTGAAAGTTGTTCCAGTGTGTTGTGCAAATAGAATTTGTATAAAATTAGAGCTGGTGTATAAAAGGTTTGACTTGATACCTGTTACTTGAAACTCAATTTTAGGCTCAAGTACTATGTCTCAAGACTCCACTGGGTTATTGAGTTAAAAGATTGAAGATCTTTTTTTAATAAGGACAGTTATCCCAATTGTTTGTTTGATAAATTTCTGAATAATTTTGGTCATCACCATACTGCTCGAAATGATGATTTACCTGTAAGCGAAAAATTCGTTTTGGTTGACGTACTTTATGTAAAAAAAACATGTTTTCAATTTTATATAAATATATTTACAGTAGCCTCAGTTTGAAAGTGTCAGATGTTGACGTTAGACCCATTTATTGAGCATTTTTAGTTGCAAATAATTTAACCTTGTACTGCCTGACCCACGAAAAAATAAAAATTTTTTTCTAAGATTTTAGTACTTGCACGTTTGTGGTATAGACATTCTCCTATGTCAGATTCAAGGTCAAATTTTATAAAATATTAGAGATATAACTATGTTCCCATATGGGAACGTTAGGACTGCGCTGCTCAAATTTTGCAATATATTGCTTGAAACAACACTCTTTTGTACGATTTTTATTTATTTATTAACAAGTTGTAAGATCGCAATTAGAGCATAAAAGATAACATAAACAAACAAACAAAATCACAATTTTACGACATAAATTGGTCAGCGTTTGTGGTAATTTCTGAAGCAAAAACTTCCTTTACTATAATGAAGCCTCAAATTGCATTTACTGCACTTTGACCTGATGGTCTTTTAACACACCACACATCTGCCCTGAGCGCAAGGTACTAGATTATGATCTTGGCAATCATATTGCACTTCAGAAGGCAAACCTGAATGTCTGCGCCCTTGTGATTGATTTTTAATTGTTGAAGACCTTGTCAGAACTAAAGAGATATTTCTTCTGAATTCAAGATGAGTAATTTTGGCATCTTTTTGGTGTAGAACACAATAAAAATTCCACGCTGCTACAATGGAAATGTTCAGCAAGTTCGTCATCAAAGGTCACCACCATTTTTTTGCTCTGATCATTGGCCGATACGATCCCAAAAGACAATCCATTAAATCCACCCCACCCATGCCCTTATTGTACAATCGAATAATGTTAGGTTGAATTACTTCGATGGTACCTTGTCCTCTAACTCGGCGTTTGATGCAATGTACTGGCTCGTGCGTGAAATGATTACTAGCTATGTTCACAATAATGTTATCATGCCATTTACAGACAAAAATTTCACCGTTGCAGCGATAATCATAACTGCCTCTGGTTTTCTTTTTCCTAGCCTTTCTGGAGATCATCAACTTGGTGACACCGTCGGTTCTATTTTCTCGGATAGTACCAGTGGCAATAAACCCTTGATCAGACAGTAACTTCAGCAATTCTGCACTACTAAAAAAATTATCAAAATATACTTCATGGTATTTCGGTTCTGATAAATTCGTCACTAACTCCAACAAATTTAAAACAACTCGCTGCCCCAAAGGTTCGTCAGAACGTTGAGAAGAATTCTTTCCAGTATAAATATTCATCTTGTAAGGGTATCCATCTTCTCCGCACAAACTCCATATTTTGTATCCAAAACGAATTGGCTTGCCTTTGATGTACATTTTAGCGCTGTGCTTGCCAAAATATGGTACCACAGCTTCATCAATGCTTAATTTTTTGTGGAATATTCCCCATTGGCTCAGATTTTTGTTCATAGCTTTGTACAGAAGTGCAACTTTGGCAACTTTATTTCCTTTATCTAAATTTTGGTTGTCTGCAACGTGAAAATATTTTTTTATATTCAAAAATCTGTCACGACTCATTGTTTCCGAAATAAAGAAACGTTTTAATCTGGCTGGTTACTCCAATAATCTCTTTCTGAAGTTACAAAATAATATTCAGAAAAAAGTAAAATTCCAATAAAGTTTTTGAGTTCATCTAACGAAAGTTCGAATCCTGGGTCGTTTTTGTTTTGTTTAGCGTACAGTTTTGTTTGCTCTAATATGTAGTGAAACAGTTCATCAATGAAGTAGAGTTTCCATGTTTCGTAACATGATTTTGTGAGATGCTCAGGAAACTTTTCTTCAATGTTACTGGACATTTCTTCACCTAATATGGTATTGGCAAATGTTTCTTGCTTTTTTCACCTGGGAGAATCACGTCTGTTTCCAGTCTGGTGAAATTCTTCTTCGTCATCATCGGAAATTGAAACAGCAACTACTTCCATTTCTCCTGCTGGTTCAAATAATTGATCTTCTTGGCCATACTCAAAATCTTCTTCGTCACTAGGAATATTTTGATCACCACATTCGGGTGGTAGAATTGTTACAGTCGCAGATGCAGCGTTGCTGCATGATTCTACAAAATTTGTACTTTCTTGCAATGTAACAGCTCGGAATGGTCTACTCTTAATTCCATAAAATGTGCCAGTATTCATATTATATCAATGATCAACAATTCAAATAAATTATTTAATTTTACAGTAATAACTTGATGTGACAGATGCGCTAGTTCTAACTTCTAAGAATCTGTATTATGCTGTAGCCTGATTAAAAAATAAGATTGCTGTCTATGCGGTAAAACTCAATGCGCTATAATAACCAACAACGTGCAGATGATATCTCAACAATTAATTACGAGTATTTGATGCATCAATAACAAACATTTAAAAATATTAATTTTAATATTTTTTTTTCTTGAAAAGGCAGTGTATGTTATATCATACCAACTGCAACCAATGCATTATAACTGAGCTTTCCTATAATTACCACTTAAAAGTTAAAAAAGTTATGATTCATGTATAAAATCTCTGTCAAGGTATCTAAACTCATAAATAGTTTATCAATAAATATTTTGAATTACTTAAAAAGTTACGTTTTTACTCTATTGCTTCATGCAGTTACCTGCACTATCACTAAGTAAAAAAGGCAAACCATTCATCAATGGTGATTTTCAAGACATCAAAATTACCAATTTCGTTTAGACAAAACTGTGTTGTAAATTGCGATTTTGTGAAATAAGAAGTTGCAATAATTAGCTGCTTCTTCAGTACAAAAACTTTTAGTTTATCCACAATAAAATTCTCACACAAATTCACCACCTTTATTGTCTGCTCAAACAACAACTAACTTCAATCAGAGCTTTCATTTTGTCGTTAAAACGTTGCAAAATAAGCGATGCGTTTGAGTGTAATTGTTTCAATTTCAAATCGAAACATTTTAGTCGGCCCACGCCTAACGTACCCATATGGGAACAATTGTTTTTTGACATACATAACCGACAAATTACTTATTCAAGTTCAAAACCAAAAATAGCTCAGTGTACAACAAACCTAAAAGCATTATATTTCAGTAAAAAACCTTGAAAAAAATTTTTCAGGAATCGTTAAAATTGTGAACATAAATGACATGTCTGATCTTCGTAAAATGGCAAAATTCAAGTTGCAATTTACATCAAAAAAAAATTATTTATTTTATGAAAATACGTTTATTTTCATCAGTAACAATTCAAATTCATATTAAAAACAACTTTTTTCGATATTAAAAATTTTTGAAGCTTTCAAGCAACTTTACGTCTTTTTTCCATATGGGAACGTTTGGCGGTAAAAGGTTAAATTAAACTCTTCATACTTTTTTGCTTTTGATGTCTAATCTTTTACATGGATTTACATGCCCATGCAATACAGATACGACACACATTGGTATGTCATCCAGACCTTTGACCACAGGGCAGGGAAACATTTGAACCTTAACAGCAGTAAAAAATGTGTCTTAGGGATCATTTGCATCAGTGCAAATCTTGTTTTAAAAGTGAAATCAATTTGCACTCGTCGTTTAAGGTTTTCAAGAATCTTAATATTTATACTGGTATATACGAATTGCTGTTACTTTTTTGTAAACAATTTTTGATTTATTTGTCTTATTGCGTCGCAGTCTATCAATCCATGGTATTTGGCGCTATTGCGTTATGTATTTGTCATCGTTTTACCGTTGCTTTTCATCACTAGTCTTATTCGTCACAATTCGTAGTATTTGGTTACCGGTAAATTTTGCTGTGACTTCATACTTCTATTTATTATGTGACTAGCTGAGGTAATGTCAGGCCTAAGCCTATACAAATATTTTGAAATTTTAGTCCTATATAACGATATTATGCTGTAGATGTCTTGACGAGGGCTTGATGTCAGCCGAAAACGTTCAGCTTAGAGTGCATGTAAAAATGTAAATCAAGTATAAAAATGAAAAGTGGTGTAGTGTTGCTATATAATAATTTTTTACTCACTGGCAAACATTGGCAAACAGAAGGGGTCTCAAACACGTGTGCTCTCCTCATAAAAAATTTAAATATCATTTTCCGTCATTATGTTTGAAGCAGTAACAAACAAATAACCTGTTCTACACTAACAAAACTAGTCTAGACTTTAAATATCTAAGGCCTTAGAAACAAAAATTATGCTTCATGTTATTTGTCATTCTTTTTGAAGAATCACTCAGCGTTTGCTGATGGATATAGAACTTTACTCAACTTTGCCCAAGTGATTGTTGGCGTACTAAGTTATATGAGATACCAGGAAATGTGATAATAATACAGCGTGGAACAATATCAATTACAAGTAGGATCTTTTCAGGTTATAAAGTTTAGTTGATGCACACTTTGAAATTTTGTTGTGCAGTTGCAGCGTATCTGTTGTACCCTACGTGTAAAAACGAAAGCAGCTAATAATTTTTAGGTGTAGTAGTGACAAAGGTCACCAAATTTTAAACAAAAACTACGTTAAAAGCGGTCCCAGAAATCACTAAAATCGTGTATATTTGAGATTAATGTTACAAAATGTTTTTGGGGGCATGCCACCAGACCCCTAGGAAAATCTTCCTTCGGCACTCACGAAGCGAAAATGTGCCAAAATGTCATTTTTGCACCCCTTCAAAAAATTTCGGAATACATCCCTGCTGACAAACTCTGGTAAGCGTCAATATCTTGCAAATTCTTTTTATCATTTTGTACTGCAAGCCTTAAAGGTCTTTGTTGCACCAGTATGAGATTTTGCATCTAGCACATTGTATATACCGGCTCATAAGTGCGAACCTATTTTTTTTTTAAATTTATTTTTAGACTATGATTTTGTAAATTTTACTTCTCAGCCAGCTGCGGTTGGCAAAGCACCAATCCTATTTTTATAAATATCAATATAGTATTAAAGGTAAGCTTTAAGCTGTCGACATCAAGAGCTTAAGTAAGCTTATCTTTGGAGCCAAAACTTTTTATTTACTATATAGTGTTAAAAGAATCGATTGCAATTATCAAAAAAATCACAGAAAACTAAACACTGGCAATGAATGTTGAAAAGACTCAAGTAACGATAAAAAATAGGCTTAGCTTGATTCGAATCGTTCGGACGAAATGACTTTAATTTATTGAGTTACAAAGTTAATCTACTCGTCTTATATGCATGTTCACACAAATGACGAGTTATTTCACAAAGTTATGGTATTGCAAATAATAAAAGCTCCCTCCCATAATTTGACGAAACCATTCCTTGACGCGTTTCATTTATTTTGGACTCATCAGCAGGGCTTGTCCCGTCATCAAAAACAAAAACCCCAAAGACGAAATGACTTCAATCGATTCGAGACACGATATCTATGACGCATAACTTGCTCGAGATTCGACTTAAGCGACTCGTGCCCAACGCTGACAGACGCATACTGAATGTGCGTTGCACGATTAAAAATGCAAAAGCGGAAATATGGACGTCAACTCTACCTTTACTGGACAATTGATCAATTGTGTATTGTGTATGGATCTAGCTCAAGAAAAAATGTGTGATTGTCGCAGTCTTTTAAGTAGTAGTGCAAAACAGTTAATTGGCCTGGACTGAGTAAAGGCCCAGTTATGAATGAATTTACATTTATTACAAGCACTACGTTTTACATTTGTATAGCTTAATGGTTGTAAGGTCAAATTTTCAGTGGATCATCTTGAGTTCTAACCTGAGCAATTTATTCCATCTCCGCTGTATCCTTCATTGCAGGCGCACGCAAAACTTCCATATGTGTTTGTACATGCTGCATTCACATCGCAGCTGGCAATTCTACTCACACATTCGTTGATATCTATTAAAAATTTCAAAACAATCAGATCACAACAAAGATATAAGGTAAATTCATAGTTTTTGGTGTAAAAGAGTAAGCAATATGAGACGAACTTTCGTTGCAGGTCGTCTCAGATGATACGCCAAGACCAAGCTTTATCAGAAAAAGCAATGTGATCAGGTAGCGAATTTAAACTTGTGTGGAAGAAACAAAGGCTTAGCCAACTTACCGATTTGTTGCAACTGACTCCTAAAACTTTATAATTTCTAGAGAGCTTATTACGTTCTAAATGTTAACCGAGTGAATGAGAGGCAATAACTGCATTTACAATCAAGCGATTTAAATCGGGACTCTTAAATCGATCTAATTTCAAGCAATTTTATATCAACGATAGCGTTCACAAGCAGCCGATTGTGGTTCAATTTTTATTGTTTCTTCACACTGATGTGCTGATCATTGTTTTTAAATTAATTTAAAAGCGAACTATCTTAAATCAATTTGCTGTGAATATGTACGTTCCGATCGCAGTCATTCTACTTTGGTGCTAAAATTAAAATATTGGTTAGTTGGATGGTTTTATTGAATCGAATTATGTTTTGCTAACATCAGACAGTTTTTCAACATTGCAGTTGAGCAATGGCTAGACTATTTACGAGTGAGCTATGGATCAGCATACATTTTTTTAACGCTAAACAATGATTTAGAAACATATTTGGTGGCACAGAAAAAACTTTTGACGGAAGAAAAATGTTGAACAAAGCTACTATTGTGAAAGAACAAACTAGTGGCCTAGTATGATTTGTTGATTTTTAAAACAGGTTACCGGTGCCGATTTGCCAAGTGCTGTCCGTTATTACGGTAATGACCTTGTTCAACCATGAATCCATCTTCACATGTGTGAGTTTTCACATAAAAGTACAAACCGATACGTGATCTACACGTGCTCTATCAGTAGAATGCTGACACAGTTCTTAGGAAATTCCAGGACGTCTCATGTCTCAAACGCGCGCTGCACTACACGAGCTCTAGTGCGTTTCCTTTTAAGATGGTAAATTTTATCATATTTGACCCGCCTCCACGTCGTACGATTGTCAGCGAAGATTTCGAAATTTTTTGGTAAAATGTTGCACTTCGTAATGGATTCTTTCAACAAATATTTCCCGAGCTTGGTAGAGTTACCAACAAAGCTGGAACTGTCTGCCAATTTTCCACAAAACACTGCTTGGGGCAATCGTTTGGAGCTTATTGGAACCACATGCCCGACCAAAAAAAATTAGCAGTACGAGAAAGGAACTACTATTTCCTGATTCTGTGCGATTCAGGATCTCCGAGTGAGGAATCCTGGTTACACGATTGATTCCAAGAATACACTGAAGACATCTATCTAGAAGTGCTTTTTTTGGTGTGTCTGCTACAAGGTGCCCATGTTTTGCATTCATACAATAGCGTGGAACTGCACACCGGATAGTAAACTGCAATCTTGGTCCGAACGCAAAAATTGTGGTTTGAAAACACACGCTTGCAAAGACGACCGAAGGTAGAGGACGCTCTTTGAATGCCGGTGGTTATCTTCACATTAATCAATGCATTATCGGATATAATTCTTCCGAGGTACATGTGTTTAAAGGAATGTTTTCCAGTGTAACATCACTTGTAATTGATATGGGATTGAAACATCCCTTTGTTGAAATGAAGTTTACTAAGTTTTGTTGTAAGTACGTTAACATTCAGTTCCATCCTGTTTTCGACCGACTCTGCCGGCGCCGCAGCCATGGCCTATATCAGTAATGTCGAGGTAAAAAATATCGGTTCAGCCGGCCAAACCGGCTTTACCCAGTGGATAGTTGTGAAACCGCAATAAAAAGTTAATGTATTTTTTTCATAGCAAAATAATAACTAAAATTTTGTTAAGCAGCAATCACAACCAGTGCTTTGTAGCAAGCCTATTTTTAAGTTGGGCCCTCGTTAGGCTCTGCACCTATCTTTTGTGAAGGTATAGACTCAGCTTCAACTGACAGTACAGCACATATGTTTGAGTGCGTACGCAATCTGAAAATACATTTCAACCAAAAAGCAATGGCAGCTCACAAACACTTTCAGGTTAAGTTGTGTTATACAAATGTGGCTACCAATATAAAATTATATTTGCATTTCTACAAAAATGTCAGGGCTCACCGCTCCGGCTCCATCTGAATGGAAAATAGAGCCTCAGCTCCTACAAAAATTACCTGCTTCTTAGATCCGGCTTCGTCTAAATGTAATAGAGTGCCATCTGGTAAACAAATGCCCTGCTTCTTGGGTGCGGCTCCGTATATACATGCAAAACTGAGGACAAAAGCATGCTTGAAAAACATTTAAATGAATAATCGCTTGTTGCACCTTGATATAGCGTAAAATGTCAGAAAATTACTTTTAGAGAATACACCTTGTTAATATCTTCCAAAAATGCTTTCCACCGCGTTTCCACGGTCAGTATTTGAGAAAATCAAGAAAACAAATTTTAGAATCAATGTTTAATAATCACGTGATCTTAATTCTTAAAACCATGAAATTTCTAGAAGTTGGCAGGCTGAGCGCCGGCTTATGCTACAGCCAAAAATTTCTTTTCTGCATCAAAAATCCAAGTTTTAAAGATGTACGGTATCTTTAATTGTGACGTCGCCATGGCGTTGCTAACCTCCTTATGACCCTCATCTTGGTGTGATGATAAATAATGCCAAGTTTATAGTTTGCATGTCCAGTAGTTTTAGAAGAGTTAAGCTTAAAAAGGCAGTCAAACACAAAATTTCCCAAATATAAAAAAATAATCCCAAAATAAAAAAAAACTTTGTTTTGAAAATGATGTTTTTGATATCCCCGAAAGAGTCATCAACTGCGTTTACTCAGTATTTTTTGAATATTTAAAGAAAACCATTTCTATTGCTAATTGGTAATTAAGACGTCATCATAGATCGTAAAATGTGAAATGTTATTGAAATTGAAAAGTCGAGTGCCGGCTTTTTTAAGCTCAAATGGGCGTTCCTCCGACACAAAATGCAATTTTTGAAAAAATTGTCTCCGATGTGTCGCCATTAGAACGTCATCAAACCCTTTATGACACTTAACAGAAATTGGTGATCACCAAGTTTCATAATTGTGTTACACGTTGCAGCTTCGGAGAAGTTGAAGTGCACGCACGCACCTACAAATATTAAAATCCCTGGCTTTACATGAGATGTGAAGTTGTCATAACGTCAGCGACCCCTCAAGACAATCTCCCCATGGTGGTGATCAATCGTACTCAGTTTGCTGTTTGTACGCCTAGTGGTTTTCGATCAGTTAACAAAAATAAACAAAAATTAAAATAAAAAAATCCTTACTTTCTAATATAAAACTTCATCGATACAACGATCGATTTATTGAGTGAGTGTCAAGTTTCGATTTTGTTTGTTTTTGGTTACCAAAAAATCAAATTTTTGATTTGCTGTCCATATAAACTGTTTGGTTACATTTGAGAAACTAACTCAAAAGTTGGAAACCCTAAAAACTTCAACCGGTGTGATTTTTAAACGTGCTTTCTTTTGGCTAGGTCACGGGTAGGCGCATGCGACAATTTGCATATTTAGTGGAGTACTTCAACAGGTTTAGAAAGCTAGATGAAAGGCAAAAAATTTTTACTGGGTCGCTACCTGGTTATGGTCAGAATATGAGTGACAGTTTATAGCAATTTTGTTTTTGACGGGTAATATTATCGTTTTTCTAAACGTACCCAATTCGTGCATCTGGTCACTTAGGGTCTTACGGTCTCACAGTGCCATTGTCTGCAAAGGGCAACTTTTAGTCAACTTACCAAGTCAAAATCATAATCTTTTCAGTAGACTATAAACACTTCCAAATCACTTAACTACAGCATTGTTTGCAGTGCATGAAAATTGCTTTTTTATTCATAAAATAAAATTATTCTAGCTATTTTGCTGTTGTTCTGTGGGCAAATGGATGCAGAGTTTTGTTTTATGTGGCAACATCAAGTGGTTTTATTCATTTTCAGCATTGGATCTGTACTAAAGAAAGCTGTGCTCACGCTTGCTTTTTTTGTTTCCTTGTACTGTATTATTTTTAATGTTTGTTGATTCATTTTTCTTGTTAAATGCAGTGTTTGGGTTTGTTGTGTAGTTACTGAACTATCTCGTTTGTATGCATGATTTTTCTACTGTACTTTTTATATTTTCCGTATTTTTCAATTTTTCCACAGTCTGTTAGCTCTTGCGTGATACAATGGCTTCTTTCTGTAAAAACACATTCTTTTGATTCATTCTGTTTCCCAAAACTGCTTTGATTTCGAGGCTAGAGTTTTGCGAAGTTTCGAAGCACCATGGATCAATGTTACAAATTTGCAACGTTTGAAAAAATGGGGGGTAAACAAAAAATTTTTTGAAATTTTTTTACAGTACACTTGTAATACAGATATTTTTTTCATCTAAAAGAAAAATGTGGTCATTACAGGGTTAAAAAAGCAACCATTACAATAATGTGCTCCATTGTTGCTAATCAATCCATACAAATAGGGATAGCATATAGCTGCGTGGTTGAATTTATCTATTGATTAGATGAAAATAGACCATCTACCAACTCCCACAGAAATACTTGCATTAACAAAGCAATTGCTTTAGTTCTTCAGCACAAAGAACACTGAATCTCAATTTTTTCTGCCACAAAATTTTGCCATTGTATTGTTTTCGCCACATAAACATATTCCTTTATTTCGCCACCTAAGTTTACTTTTTTAATGCCTTCCTAATTTTTTCGCTATTATCTGAAACATTACATTTGACCATCAAAAAAAGTAAGCATCCCAAGTCATCTATTAATGCATACACCTTTGACCAGACACAATTGCACAGTTGAGTGTAAGTGTGCACATGGCAGTGTTCCTGAGCATATTTCAATTAATTTTTCGGTCTATGAGGCAGTCCATGCTATTAAATTCCAGCACTTGAGTCTTAAAGTATGGAGCATCTTTAATAACCTTTCTGAAATATCTAGATGCTCACCACAACACTGTCCTATTTCTGCAAATTCTATTGCACCACAGCTTGTGAATAATTGGAAAAACAAAGCAAGTGACCACATTTTTGACAAATTGTGGCTAAATAATTGCAAAAGCTCGGAAATATTGGTAAACCAGGTCATTAACACAACTCCTAGTTTCTTACCTTGAAAGATCTCGCAGCTGCAATCAAAGTTTGTAGTTGTAAAAACTATTGGTCCAGACTGCATCTGTCCCGAACAGATGTTCCATGCTGGCAATGCTATGAAATCCCGTTTTCTCAATTTCTTCTCATTCTGTTTGTGCAGCACCAAAATTCCAACAATATGAAAAAGATTCTTGATTGTTGCAATTCTTGATCAGAACAAACCACGAGAGAACCCAAGGAGCTGCCTCCGTATCTTTTTGCTCTGCGTCCCATTCAAGATCTTCTAGAGTCGTCCTCGCTCAAGTAAAATCAATCTTTAATCCGGTCTTTGCCTCTGAACAAGTTGGATTCCGACGTCTGATATCATTGGTTGACCAAGTTACCTCTCTAACACAAGACATTAAAAAATAACTACTTGGCTAAAATAGGACAGGCTGTTTTTCTTGACTTTCCAGCAGATTACGACACTGGGACAGTGCAGTTTTTCTTACTGGTTACTCTGCCTCCCCCCGGACAGGCACTTGGTATAGATGAGCATGAAACTCATCTACAATGGGAGTTTCACTCTCATCACCGGTAACGGAAAACTTGGCAGTATACGATGCTTCAGAAATTGGTTCTGGCTTCCCCACTTTTTAACATCTGCAATCTCTTGCAAATATAGATAGGCTTACGACTTCTCAATTACTTATTCTACTAGAGACTGGCAGTGTAAGAAAGAGACTTTGAACAATGATATAGCAACATTATCAGAATATTTCCTTTAATTGACATTAAAACTCAATAAAAACAAAATCGTGACGATTGCTTTTTATCTCAACAAATTAGGAGAAAAACGAGAACTGATGGTAAAGATCAATAAAAAGTCATTGCCATTTTGCCCTGAACCGGCATAGTGTACCTCGAGGCGTCCCTATATGGCGATCTTGCTAGATACAAACTCTGGATTATTGATGTTTTGCTGAAATAATGTGGGTGACTCTTAAACATTCTCGTTCTGTTCGTGTGCTCGTTATTGTACTGTATATCGTTATTATTTATTCGTTGATCTCAATATCAAAATCATTCGTTGGACTAAAAACTGATCATAAAAGAATATACATAGCTACATATCAGGAATAATATCTGCTCTCTTGTTGTAATGTAATAATAATGGGCAAGTGAGCCCATGGCAAGGCGTAGTTGCATCTGACGTACGGCGGAGTGACCTAGTAAACAGGCATATAAAAAGAGGCATTATTATTTTGATTGAGTCATTCAAATCAATTGAAATTCAAATTCAATGCAATTCAATTCATTTGATTCAGTCACTTCAATCCAATTCAATTCGATTCAAAATTTATTGCAAATTATCATTGGTGCTTGCGGCTTTGCGTTTATGATTAAAATATATTTGTTCTTGGAGTCAGACGTGCTGCGGGAACTTCACAACTCAACAATAACTCCGCAACACTAATACAGAAACTCGATCCCCACACCTGGACAGATCGCTCACGTAATATCGCCATTAACAGCCATTATGCAAGAAGCTAACATCACAGGTTGCGTTGTTGAGACGGCTGACTGAAATGAGTGTATTTTGTCACCAAGCAGGTTACTGCGCTCTAGCTTCGTGCCACAACGCCCACACCCACCTCATTGACGTTCAAATCAATATTGCGTTACAAATGTCACTGTATGTCTGCGTACTACCTACCAGCCTTCACAGGCATTTAGCTTGCCAAGCTCATTGCGAAGCAAATGTATTTCGACAAAGCTGTCGAGCGAAAGATTCTGACAGTTTGCTTTAATTAATGCTCGTCACCTTAGGCTGTGACCTTAAGTTCTTCCTTAGGCTGAAGTCAAGGTGGCTCTTTGTGCAAAATTTTAAGGAAGTTGGCTGATCATGACAACACCGAAGCAGTTTGAGTGGATCAAGGGTGAAAGACGAAATGAATTAATCATTTTACAAGATGGTGTGAAGTTGTGTCATATTCTGTTACAAGACCTGCAGGGTCAGCATTGCGCCTACCTACGTGAGCCAAACTTTAGTAGACTGCGAACGGGGTTGCGCGTTTCATTGCAAGTTTGTACAAATGGCTACTGACTTCTTCTCCAATAAGCAGGTGAGGTGCAGAATAGCAAATTGTGGACCATCTCATTCTGGAAAGTTCTATTTACAAATCACCTAACGTAATATATGTTCCGGAGATATTGGATAAAGAATCTGAAATTTGGATATCTAACTCTTGCCCAGAAATCTAGTTTGAACAAAATCGATCTCAAACGAAATAATCAATTTTGCTTTTTTGGTAGTTTTTTTGATTGACTAAATGATGAAATTAAAAAGTTAGTCTGGTTCGTAAATCGTACTCCAAAGTAAATAAAGTCATACCTAAAAGAAAAAAAATCAAAAAAATTTATCGTATCTCCAAACTCTTAAAAAACCATAGATTTACGAGTAACCAATTTAACTTTCAAAATACTTCAAGAATTGTATTACCAAAAGCAAAAAATCTGAAACTATTTACTTCAATGCCTTATGGGCAAAGGAGTCTCCTAGACTATTTGTCCAAGTTTGGCTCAAGTTAGCATCGGGGTGGCTTTGAAACCACATCACAGTTAACCTTTTTCCTGCCATTGTTCCTTAAATGGAACATACTTTTTAAATTATTGCAGGAGTCGCAATTTTATTCTGGACTTGATTTTTTCCTACCTTTGCACTCAACTAGCTTTATTGTATTTCAGGGACTTGAAAATAGCTTTAATTTTTCTGTAATTAAAATAAATTTGATTTAGAAACAAACTAAAGCCACTGTTTTTTCCGGATAAGAATTGAGAAGCCGAAAGCGATCATATAGCAATCTGAGAAAGATTTATGATCAAATAGTTTTTCTTCAATATTAGTAAAAGTTCGTATGTATACCATTGAAAATGTGATTTGTTGCACAAAAATTTTGATATAACAAGCACTAAAAAAATGTTCCGTTTATAAAACAATGTAGAGTTACTGGTGTGCAAATGTAACTACAACAAATTTTATAATTTATTACCAATAACTGTTGCAATGTTATGATATATTTTGCTTTACTAAATATTATATATTCTATGTTTTTGACAATTTTCATCCCTTAGTTTAGAATATGGATCCTCGTTCATTTTATTTAAGAAAGACGACAAAGTTTCTGCACTTGCTGAATGTTGTAAAATAATTGCGCAATCATCAGATCCTGCAGCTATTGTTGTGCTTCCTCCTGCTGTAGGAGATGCTGGAGACCAAGATAGTGGCATTGAGGAAATTTACGACAACCCAGAAGAAGAGTATGAACCAGCTACAGAACTTAAGGTAGAAGAAGATATTGAAAGCGAGTCTGATAATGAAATTCTACCTCTTTAAAAAAAAAGAAAATTAGACCGCATTATTACTTGAAAAAAGAGTGCTACATTTAGCTAACCTATGCAATGATAGGCCAAAAACTTGAAGAATTTGAAGAAAAGACACAGTATAAAATTTGAAAGTCAACATTTTCGACAGAAATGTTGAAACACGTAGTCCTTCAACCTAACTTGTACAGTAATAGGGATAAAAATAATGAGAAATTTAAAGTATTAAAATGCGAAAAGCAAACATTTTTAGGGATCAACTAAGGGATGTCATACTGTACCAGAGGAGCAGCAGCATTGTTCAACTTAACCTGATTTGCGTGTAGAAATTGTTGCTAAAACCATGAGTAGAAATAGGTATCTTGAATATAAAAGTACATGCACTTTGCTGATAATTTGAAGCTTACTCTTGGAAATAAAACGGGCAAAATTTCACCATTATATGATATCATAAATAAAAATCTTGTACAATTTGATGTTTTTTACAATTTTATTAGTATACATGAGTCAATGGTACTGTATTATGGGTGTCATAGCGCCAAAATGTTTATAAAAGAGAAGCCAATGCGCATTGGCTATAAGATCAGATGTATTTGCGGTAATAACGGCTTTCCTTATCATATGAAAATCTATTAATGAAAGCAGAACAATCGAGAAAGCTTGCCTCCCGGTACTAGGGTCGTCAACGATTTGTTAGATGTAATAATATCAAAATCAGATATTACTTGCCACGAATTATACTTTGGTCATTTTTTTACAAGCTACAAGCTGCTGTCCGAACTAAGTGATAAAGATGTTAGAGCAACTGGTACCGTAAGAGAAACTAGAATAGCTAATGAAACAAAAAAGATTATTAGCAGCAAGGATCTCCAAAAAGAAGTGGAACTTTCGATTTTTGCTCTGATGGAAAAGTTTATGTTGCAAAGTGGCATGACAGTTCAATTGTAACGATTGCAAGCAATTGGCAAAAACCATGAGCCAGTTCATAAGGCAAGACGTCGTGTCAAAGGTGGAAAAAAGCAAGTTCCACAGACGCATCTTGTATGCTCCTACAATAAAGGAATGGGCGGTGTCGTTAGCGGCTCCGTTTTTGCCAAGCTTGGACGATAGCAAAAATTAAATCAGTAATGGCAGTTTTAATTTCTGTGAGGTGCCAATATCTGAATACTTTTTAAGAGTGGAAAAGTTGTAGGTATGAAATGGCTCTTTTCTCAGCCATATTAGAATATGTTGGTATGTTTATATGATAAATAATTTTTTAATTATGCGTTTAGATGAACTAGTTTTTAGATTATGGACTGGGCTAACGAAATTTTGAAAGATCATCAGGTGTAAAATTTGTCTAAGCAGGGATCAAGACAGCTTATACCGCACATTTGCTGCCATTTGTTCAGATCACGGTCTCTATTGCTTATACCTAGTCTGGAGACCAAATGAAAAATATTCTGGAGGTTGTGCCTGCTAATTTTAAAAACCACGCAAGTGGCAGTAACACAAATTTGGGAAGGTGTAAAATCATTTTGTAGTTTGTAAAAACAGTTTGCCTATGTTTTTCAAAAAAAGAAAACTTTTATGGGGTAATGGGCGTAAGAGGCAATAACCGTGCGGGCCAATAAGCCTATAAATAAATGAGCGCATGGGGCAATGTGATTATGGAGCAATGAGCATTTGAAGAAATGGGGATATGAGACAATGAGTGTAAGTGCCATCTTTTTTTTTGTTTATCATCAAATGATTGAAGTCACAATCTTTCAATTAATCACCTAATCAAGGGCTCGTCATCTTACTGTTCTCCCGCAATTAAGATTTATGAGTTTATGTTCAACGCGCGGATTGTACAGGCTGCTTAATATTCTGAGTTACAATAGTTTTAGCGTATTCAATTGTAGTCAGTCAAAAATAGCAGCTTGTGCAGTAGATGTAAAACGATTTCAAATGTGCGCGAGTTTATTCGCCAAATTCGATGTGTTACAGTCATGATTAATCTTGATGATTGGTTAGAGTTTTGGCAAATACTTCAATCGTCAAATGGTAACTGCTTAGGTATTGGAAGACATACGGTCACAAGCAATCAGTAAATTTTGTTGCATCATTTTTGCGTCATATCGATGCTTTTTGGCTTTTGTATGCTGTGCTTATACTTAATTATTTTTATTATAGAAAATGCGCATCAAAGAAACCTGTATACGTTGTTCGAGAGAAACTGACAGAAAATAAGATCTTCGCAATGATAATGAGTGCATGGTACTTAAGCTTTACCCTTTTTTAAGTAATGACAGTGTATATTTTTATGAGGTTGTTTGTTTCATTTATTTTAGATGCGACAAGATAGTCCTTAAGAGCCTAATAAAAAATTAATTTAATTTGATTACTGCTTTTAAGAGTTTTAAAGACTATTTAATGATAATAGCTAATATGAAAATAATTACAACCTGAAAAATTAGACATTGCTCCCATGCCACATCAACGAAAGTTGATTGGCAGTTCTGCTCAAAATCTTTACAAACTTCATTGATGCACTGTTTGCTGATGAAAATGCCCCAAATAAATTAAAAGTGCTAGCTGCACATTTTACTGCGCCTATATATAAATTGATATCAGAGAAAAACTACTCTTAAAGATGCTATAAAAATACTTTAGCGTCTACGTGCTAAACCAAAGAACAAGAATTAGGCCAGGCACCTGTTACCGCACAGAAATAAATTGGGAAATCGATTGATGACTTTGTTTTACGGATAAACAAACTCAACCAGGACTTCATCTTAACTGCAGTGCTGCTCAACAATGCAAAGAAGCGATAAAAAACCAATTGGTTCATAAGAAGTGTTACTACAAATTTAATGAGATGAAGATTGTTTCAAAACCAAACGCTTATGCACGGAAGCATACGAAAAAGCTCCATTACTAGAGCTGACAAAACTCATTGCTGAGCATACTACGCAAGAACAACGATTGTGAATTAAAACCAGGTAAGCTCAACACTGCTTCTGAAAAGTCTTCCGATACAACTGCAACTAAAACTATCGATCAAAAGACCAATGCTGTAAACCTATATAACCGAACAAGTAAAGCATCCAAAAGATTTATGTGCTATTTCTGCGGTGGTACAAAGAAGCATTATAGAAGCGTTTACCCAGCAAAAAGCGAATGCTTTGGTTTTTGCCATAAAATGGGACAACACGTGAAGTGTTGCTTAAAACGCAAATAACTCTTAAACACGCCTGGAGAACATTCACTGGCCTCAGCAACAACTATACAATCAACTTTTTCAAATAAAGCAGTTGCTGAAATAAAATAAACAAAATTAGTGCACTTACCGTAATTGGCACCGGTAGCACCAACAGTTATATTAGCAAAAAATTTGCTTACTGCCACCATTCAATCTATACAAACAGAAATTTTATTGTTAGCATGGCTAGCTTCTTGCTAACACCAGAGATTTGTGTAATATGTTTTTTGAACTTAAACATTGTTCAACATAATTAGGAAAATATTACGTTTTACGTTATGAAAAATCTAAAAGCGGATGTTATCGTTGGGAACGACCTCGCACAACTGCAAAAAATATGTTAGAATCTAAAGGCGAACGCTGTGAAAGTCCCATTTTGGCTGTAATGCTAATTGCATGCATATCTTATTTACAGTTGCTTAACAATATTAGGCTTACCTCTAATTGTAAACCCATTGCTGTGAAGACCCAAGAATTTTCATCCGAAGACCAATTAACCCTTTAATTACGAGAAGTACTTCTAGACATCAATAAAACGTGAGATTTAGATATGTTGCTCTTTTAGCCTCAACTAAGACTTACCAACCCTTGAAAACAAAATTTTTGCTCATTTTTTATGTTTTCTCTTATGTTCCCAAAATGGGAACATTGGTAACTACTGCCACCTAATATTTGAAATCACGTTAGTAGCGCAACAGCGTGTGAAACAAACACGTAAGCACAAAAATAAGTAATTTTCTTTCAATTGATTGTCTTGCTTTTGTTTTATAATTAGCGGTTTCAAAAGTGCTAATTAAATGTCTAAGTTTCACGACAATACATCTTCTAAACACTTGTGTGGCAGTCAGAAAGCTCATTAGGCTTTCATACTACAGTATAAAACAGTAACTTTGCATTTGGTGAAGTCGAGTAAGTCTGCAGTCATGAAAGCAAGTTCTTTTTACGGAGCTGGTCGGTCTAGGTCTCGAATAAGATTTCTAGCATCCGCTAAAGACATTGTTGAATCGCAAGAATCTGATGATCTAGAAATACTACTGCTTCCTCCAGAATCGGATAATCAGGGAATTAAAAGTGATGAGGAAGGTAGCGATAACATTTTGAATGAAGAATGCTTACCAGATGAAGTTTCCGGAGAAGTTGAAATACACGGTGAAGCTTTCGAAGACGAAATTACAGAAAAAAGAATCCAGGCACAGTGTATGGCGTAAAGTGATGAAATAAGTCATTGTGATGCAAAGGAACTGCAGAAATCAGATGAAGTTATGATGCATGGAGGAGAGAGTATTTACCAAATTTTTTCTCTGTTTTTTTCTGATTCTATGATTTCTCTACAAGTAGAACAAACAAACTTATATGCTACTGGAGACAAAAATATGCAGACTTTCAGAACTAATGATGCAGAGATGAGAAAATTTTTGGGTCTATTGCTAAGAAGTGGGTACCACAATCTTCCTTTAGAAGCATACTACTGGAGCACAGCCGAAAATCTGGAAGCTCCTATCTTTTCAAATATTATGGCGAGAGACCGTTTTCGTGTTATAAAATCACGTTTGCATATTGCTGACAACCATAACCTTGCACAATCTAAAGTAGCAAAGGTATTGCCCCTATTGGAACTTTTGCGAACTAATTGCCGACAGTTTGGTGTGTTTCACGAAAACCTCAGTATAGACGAATCCATGGTGCCATATCGCGGTCTGCATAGTGCAAAGCAGTATATCAAGGGTAAGCCCGTCAAGTTTGGCTACAAGCTATGGATGCTTTGCAGCAGTGATGAATATCGATATATCTTCGAAATATATTGTGGCAAATATAAAAGCAGAACAAACTTTTTAGGAACTCATGTTGTAGAAAAAATGTTGAGCCCTGTAACAAACACAAGTCAGCACGTGGTCTCTCTTGATAAATATTTTACTAGCCATACGCTGCTCACCAATCTTACTGGAGAAAATGTTAGAGCTTGTGGTACAATAAAGGACAACAGAACAAGCCATTGACCTTTGATCTCCAAAAAAGATTACAAAATACAACCCAGAGGGATATTCAATTTTCAATTTGATGGTTCAGTTGTTTGCGTAAAATGGAACGACAATTGCCCAGTTACTGTCGCAAGTAATTATTATGGTGTGTACCCGATTCAAAAAGTCGAAAGAAGAGTCAAAAACAAACAAAAGAAAACTGTAGAACAACCCTTCCTTATCAAAATGTACAACAAAGTAATGGGAGGTGTGCATGTTTGTGACAGGTTGTTGTCGTCATACAGACCACGGCTTCGTTCTAGAAAATGGTGGTGAAACTTGTTTTCGCATGTGCTAAACCTTTGTGTTGTGGCTGCTTCCAAGTTCTATAACCATGTAAACTCAAACGGCGCGAGTCATATTCAATTTCGAAGAGAAATAGCAAGAGCCCTGGTAAAAGTTGACTGTCCCAGAAAGCGTCACGGCGGACCAACTGCTCTGCCAAGCAAAGCAGTAAGGTTCGACGGGAGCAATCACAACTTCGAATCCTTTACTCAAGGAAGATGTGTGCTGTGTCAAAAAAATTCCAGATTGTATTGCGCTAAGTGCGGAAAACGGTTGCATAAGTTGTGCAGCGATCAATATCACAGAAAGTGATTTGCATTTTAATGTAAGCAACTGAGCATTACCGCAATGTGCTATTATTTTGGCTTGTGTATTTTGTATGTTCATTAAAAGGTCAAAAAAATTCACATCTGCAAGCATTTCGTCAATTGTGCATGCAAGGTTGTGCGTTATGTAACGTAATTTTGCCTAATCATCACCACAACACTTTTTGCAAAAAAAAGATTTTTTGGACCCATTAGTTACCAACGTTCCCATTTTGGGAACATCGCAGCAAAAACGTTATAAGTGGTAAAATAAACGTACAACCATATATTTTTTAAGTTAAAAGTAGTTAATATGACCAGTTTTTGCTAATGTATAGTGTTAGCATAAAAAAAAACTTGTTTTAGTTTGTTTGTAATAAGCTTACGTACAACAAACAAAAAGCTAATTTTTGAGTTTTTTCTTTCAACTTTTGGCTTTTTTTGAAATTACGCTCAAAAAACTTTTGAGAGTAAAGATAATACTCTAAAAAAACGTAATAAAACAGAAAAATGTCACAAGCTGGCTGCAAAAAATGATTTATGTGGTTTTAAAGCTATGTTCCCATTTTTGGGAACATTGGACTCTAAAGGGTTAACTCTTCCCAAATATTGGATCGTTTGAAAAACATAACGGTTATTGTTTTCCGTTTTTTTGTTTTTTTCTTTATTATTTTTTAAAAACTTGAACTTTAGACGTATTAGACAATTTACTCAAATTATAACAGTGCCACCTAATGTTTTTCACTAATATCTAAATCTGCTGAGATCAGGAAGTATCTCGACTAGAGAACTGAAAGGTTCCTCGATGCTCCTTGGCTTTTGCTACAAGTGTTTTTTCTCTTTCTATTATCATTGTAATTATTGTGTCGGTGCCCAAAGACAACAATAAACAAACTCTCTCTCTTCTCCCTCTCCCTTAGGAAAACTATCAAAGTAGTAGTCTACCTGTGGTTTTGGCTATTTAAGTCGATGAGTGTATCGGAATTTCTAAAAAAATTATTGTTTTGTTGCTCAATATAGGGTCCACAAGCAAGGCCTGGCTACCCTCCTTCTTGCCGGGGAGGTACGGAAGCAGTTCCTCCGGCCTTGCATTTGTGTTTACACAATGTTTGGCCAAAAATCGAGATTGAAATTAGGCGATCTCTAGAAAGAAAACAGGTCTTCTCAATAATGTGGTGGCAAAAATGAAAACGTCTTAGAATTGTCACAAATACAAAGTGGCTTTGCGAAGATGTTCAAATGGCATCCAAATTCGTTTGGTAATTAAAATTTCAAACTAAATTTAGAAAAATTGAAAAGCTTTAACTCCAATTCTACTTTAATTTGTGAAAGACGAAAATGCTCTAACTTTATTCTAATCTACTTTGAGAAAAGCATGAACGCTTTAATTTCAATTTTCTTCTAATTTCAAAACGCTGAAAAAATCTAATTGTCCAAGTTTGCACACAAGGATGAAGGGGCTTACAAAAACGTCGCACTGCGTCGCTTAGGAGGAAAGAATAAAAAGAGGTCATGATTTGTAAGCATTCCTTAATTTGAATGAGATTTATGTCTTATTCAAAAAAATATTTTGCAGTGATTAGCAAGAATGGCTTGCATTTTTTTCTTAATGAAAAGGTTGATAATTTTATAAAGTTAAGAATTTTTTGTTGTTGAAATGCAATTTCATATCTTGTTTCACATTTGCAAGTAATCAATTCAAATTAAAGCAAAGTGGACAGCAGACACTTGGCACGAGCAAGTAGTTTAACATAAGAAATATTACAAAAACATCACGGCTGTTTAGATTCCTCGTAAATGGGAGAATGGCAAATTGATAATGACTTGTTGTGCTTTTATCTGGTAGTGCCAGTGATAAATTGCGCTGAGGCGATCGCAAAACCACCACGTCGATGCGTAAACTCTACGAAAAAAAATTTGCAGTCTGTTTGTTTATTTTAAATCACAATTAAAAATCTAAAAACTAATTTGGTGCATGTAATTTGCAATGATTTGAACTCTATTAATCTAATCATTACCAAAAGTAAATAAGTACATAAAAGAATAAATTCTGCATCAATTTGAGCAAACACAGAATCGCTATTGTAAGCGGTGTAAAGGTTATTCGCTGCCAAAGTCCTCCAGTCGAATCGGACCCTACCGGACATGAGAAACACAAAAAAGCCTTTGGCAGCCATCTGAGCTATTAAATAAGGCTGGTTTCTATAAGGCGTAGATTGCATGCATAGCGTGAAAAATTTTTTGTTCCTCTATTTAGTTTTTTGCGCGCATAAAACTAAATAGAGGAACAAAACATTTTTTACGCTATACCTGCAATCTAGGCCTAATGGAACCCAGCTTTTAATCCCACACACTTCGTAAACGTTTTTGAGGAGCAGTAACACCGTTTTGTGGCCATTTTTATCAGCTGATATACCTTTAACACTAGAATTGCCGGAACGGTCATTTTGACCGTTTTTGATTTTCAATCACTTATATCTCTGATTAGGTACATGCAATAACACTGAAACTTCTTGACTTTTCCTAAATCTTGGATAACTTCTAGCATGTTAATTTTCATGGCATCGCAATAGGCACAGGGTGGGATGGAGATGGATTTCCCTTAAATTACCGCTAACGGTCATTTTGACCGCGCAAAAACCACTAATTTATTATTATTAAAATTATTATTGCGGAGTCTTTTGATGTGCTATTGCAGTGGTTTTCAACCTTTTTGCTGGAGCGGAACCCCAATGAAGAATTCTAGTGGATCGAGGAACCCCTATGCAATAATTCAATTGTTTTATACAATTTGTGTAACTTCTGGCAGAACCCCTGGACTAAGCTAGCGGAACCCTAGGGTTCACTGAAACCCGGGTTGAAAACCGCTGTGCTATTGCATCTAAACAATCTTGCAACAATAACTGCACTAACAAATACAAGTTATGCACCAGTGCGAACGATATATATGATTGTCGATATAGGGGTAATATTACAAGGACTGGTGGCTGAAGTCTCCAGACTGTTTTCAGCCCCGTTATAGAAATTTCAAAACTGGGCAAAATACTCACTTTTGAAAAGTATATTTCCAAAAAAAGTCTTCACCTTTATTTAGAGCAAAACATAGCATTAATCTCCAAAAAACACAGATCTTGAGCTTTTCTTTGAGATAGAAATGCATTCAGCCCTTTACCCATGCAAAAAAAGCGCTACGCTTACGTTAGGTTACGCTTTGAACAGGGGTGGGCATATTCAGACTTGGTTCGACTTAAGCCTACAAGTACAATGATTTTTTTTCAAATGAAGTGAATTCGCAGACTGCTATTAATAACGCGCAGCAAACTGATTTAGCATTATGTATATTTGTCTGCTTTGGCAGTGAGACAGTGGCAGTGATGATGCAAGTAAGCTACCACAACGCCAGCGCTAAGTAATAATTATTAGGCATTCTACATCTAACACCGCGGAATTTGATTTGTATTGGTTGCTAATGACAAAGCAAGATTGAAGAGTATCAAATTTTCTTCAAAATCGAGAGGTAGATTACAAGCTCCGAACGTACTAACAAAAACGCTGCTGAAAAAAAGTTGAAGGCCTACAATTCATTTTCTTGCTTAGGATCTGTCCAGTTTATACCAACACATAATGAAGCTTACGGCTCGTTAAACTTCCACTTACAATAATACAAAACATTACTGGGTCGAACACAACAGTTAAAAGAAACTTATCACACAAGATAATGCCTAATTATTATGCATTTTTTAGTAATTAAACAAACGGTCATTTTGACCGCTCGCGGTAATTTTAGGTAGGTTGAAAAGGCGGTAATTCTAGTGTTAAACGAGCTAAACAATAAGCATAGCAAAACTTATTTAACGACATTGGCCACAATATGGCATCTAAAAGTAGTTATAGAAAACAATACAATAATTAAGCGCTGATAAGTTACAACGGATTAGATATGCTGTGCATGACAAACCAATATTTTTAGTTGTTAATGATGAGCACTCCATCTGGCATACAATACTTAAATATTTTAGTTGGGCCCAAAAACACTTCACGTCAGTTACTTGCATGACTCTCAAACTCTACCATGTGCGTTAAACAGCAAAATCATTTCTCAAGCAGTTGATGATGCTATTAGATTTCTTGGGTTCAAGAGAAACTTTTTCTGACTTTTATTGTTGATGCTGCAAAATATATAGTGGCTGACTGTACAATATTAAAATCTCTGCATTCTAAGCTGTTTCATGTGACATGTGCAGCACATTTATAGCACAATTGAGCGGTGGAAGTCAATCACACTTTGAAAATGTTAATCAGCTAATCGCTAAAGCCAAATCAGCAATGATCAAAAACAAAACCAGACAAGCTAAACTCATAGTCAAAATTATTAGTTGTCCGCCTCATCCTGTTATTACAAGATAGGAAAACTGGTTAAATGCTGCCTTATATCTTACTAGCAGATTTACCCGTCGTTGATCGGGTAAAATGTAAAAACTGATTAAATTTTTACATTGAATAACCATATTTTAATATAGGTTGAATAAATATAGGCTCGTAGCCCCCCATAGACGATTCTGATCGAAATCAAAATACCGTACTTGGCTTCCCTGGAAAATGTTATATAAGATTCATATGTTTGTTTGTATCTAAATGTCTCCAGTTTTATTTCTATAGCGGACAGACAGACAAACTTTGAGTTTTATATATATAGATGCAAAGAATTTACGTAAAGCAAAAGTAATTGTAGAAACCTTTGAACAGTCTTGTATTTTAGTAACACATGCAAAAGTTAGCTTGCAAACAATTGGTTTAGCTACTTAACTCTCAAAATCAAAGACCAATATATATATTTAGTTAAACTTATAGCAACAATGGAAAGTGCCAAGTACACCATTAAAGTAGCGGTACAAGCAATCCAAGAACTTGGCTTCGGAGAAAACACCTGCAGCATTATTCCTTGCATTCAAACCAAAATGCAAAACAATAACATTTCTAAGATAAGGAACATGGAAAGACCAGACATTTCATCGGCTGTTTAGAGTTTATTTCCACATTCTCAGGCCCACAACTTGCTTCTGTAGAAAGAAGTTTTTCAATGCTGCGATAATCGTTTGCTAAGGACAGAAACTTTAAGTTCGAAAATAGAAAAGAGTACATGATTTTACATTTCAATTTTTGCATTTGGTGATTGCAGAGTTGGCTGCTTATACAAAGCGTGCCTATTGCAAGTTTTGTTGAGGATTTGTGTGTTTTTGTTAACACTAGCTTTACGGAGGGGTCGTTTTCGACCCTGGTTGTTGTTTATTTGCTTTTTATCTTCTAAATGCGTGACCAAAAATCAATAAACTGCTTTGACTTTTCCTAAAATTGATTCTAGATTACCTTCCACGTTTTGAAACTTTGAAAAAATAGCTTACTAGTTGAGTTTTCGTGGCTGGAAAAAAGCTACCCTTAGTTTTACAGAGGGGTCGTTTTCGACCCTGGTTGTTGTTTATTTGCTTTATATCTTCTAAATGCGTGACCAAATATCAATAAACTGCTTTGAATTTTCCTAAAATTTATTCTAGATTAAATTCCAGGTTTTGAAACTTTGAAAAAATAGCTTACTAGTTTGAGTTTTTGCGTCTGGAAAAAAGCTACCAAAAATTTTACGGAGGTGGACAATTTCAGAGTGACTTACGTAAAATGCTTAGCTTGCGTAAAACTGACTAATTAAATGCTTTTATATATTGTACAAAACGTATTTTTTAAAAGTAAAATTATTTTATTGTGCGTAATCATTGCAATACAGCATAGTAACAGTTCAAAAACTAGTGCGAGAAAAACGCAATTAGCAAAAAAAATCGGGGTCGAAAACGACCCCTCCGTAAAACTAGGTGTAGAAAATTTCCCGTACAGCTAGTGTTAATTTATTGTTCGTTTTAACATAAAAACTCAAGAAGCATTAATTTATTTAGTCAAAACTTTGTTAGGTCAATAAAAGTAAATTTTTTAATACTTTCTAGGTCAGGGGTTCCTAGCCAGGGGCGCTCACACCCCTTAGGGCTGCGAGGCAGCATCTTAGGAGGTGCGAGATGGTAATTTAGATTTTTGTGTTGCATTACTGTACTGTACTGTCATGCTCAGTTCATTCTCTTCTAATTGTTCTGCGTTATCTGTGTCTAATTACAGCATGCCTAGAGCATGGTCTTCGATTCAGCCCGAGATGTTGCTGATCTCTAAAAAAAAAGGAACACATGCAATTGCAGCCGTGACTTCAATTTTGGTCCACATCTTGGTCCGGGACATGTCATGAATTCTTCACATGTTAAAATATTTTAGGGGTGCGAGAACATATTAAATTAATTTAGGGGTACGGGCCATTACAAAGGTTCGGAACTACAGTTCTAGGTCAACAAAAACTTGCCTAGTGTTCTCGCAATAATGTTGATCGATAGTGCCCAGTTTCGTGTTTGGACGCCGAGCAGTTTATAAGGAGTTTACGCAAACTTTCAGACACACGAATAGTTGTGCCTTATAATATAAATGCAACTCTACTAATTTGAATAATATCTTTCATTGCCACTGTATCCTTTATTGCAAGTTCAAGAAAAAATTTTGTTAGTGTATGTGCATGCCGCATTTACTGTTACGTTGTGCCAATGTATTTTGCTGGTTTTAATTCGTGTATACAGTAGTGTCGAACCTAAATTCTGTGATCGTTATTCGTTATTTGTTAAATATATTGACACGCTGTCAAATGAATTTACTCGCTTTGAACAGCCTACGGCTGCCCTCGTTTGAACTGTCAGACAATCAAAACTTGGAGATGATACTGGTGTTGCTTTCTGGTTAAAAATTCATTCTAAAATTTGATGTGTGTGAAAGAGGTTTGTAAACGCCTGTAGAAGAAAACTTTGTAAACCGAATCTCGAACGAAATCAAAATTCTTGTGCTGTCGAATCCAATTGTGTGCGAATGAATAAAGTCGAATAAAATCAGTGATCGTGTTTACAAAGCTTATGTTAAGCCAGTGGTGAGCAGGCGCACCGAAAGGAATTAACATCTACATAGCAAGCGAGCAGGTTATTCTTACATTCGTTCGTCTCTGTTGGCCAAGACAAGCATTAAAGCTGTGGTCCCCAACCAAGAAAAATCTCTTCCATAGTAAGGAATTTTTTACTTTTAGGGAAGGAGTTTTGCCTTGTAATATCTACTAGTTAAACTTTCATATTTTTCCATTTTTTTTGCACGTGATGAAGAACTTATTGAAGATTTTTTCATGCATTTGACTATTACTGTACTACAGTAGTCTTGGTGGTTTCGGATCGTGACGTCATAAATGTGTTTACTCAAACATCAGTTGAATATTTTATCGTTCTGCTTACTTTTGACATAAGTTTGTTTTTGGACAGTTTAAGCAAAAGGTGTAAAAAAGTAATACTTTGTGTTTTCTTTTAATTATATGGAAACCTAGGAGAATTATTGGCTTTAGAAACAAGTAATCAAGGATTTTATGAAAAAGGTTGAAAACGCATTGAAAAACTTAGAAACGAACCGGGGTCTCAAGCAAGAATCAAACCTTGATTGGGTAAAGGCAAATTAAGACGCGATTTATCTTTACCAAAAGACCGAGTTTTGGCTACGACACAGTATGTCAACATTTAGTTCGAAAGGAAATTCGATTTCAAATAAAAACGTTACTTTCCTAAAAGATTTAAATTATTATAACTCAGTATTTTTACGTCTTTCTACAGCTAGTTTACCTGTATGTTGAAGCGTAGACTTGTGATTTTAAGCATCTTATAAAAGGAATTTTATAAGATTCTTCATACTACAGTCTAAAAAAATGTATGTGTGTTCACTTGATTTTATAACATTACATAACCAAAACCTTTTTCTTTCATGTTTGTCGGAAACGTTTTCGTATTTCCTAATGTTGGCAACATTTTTATGTCTTACTCAACTTTGATTGTAGAATTTATTTACATATCAAAACACGTTTTGAATAGTATAACTCTCACACAGCAGCAATTCCCCCCGCTCGATAAACAATACCGCAATCAAAATCGTGATAACATTGAAGTTAGGCAAAAATTTGATTCTAACTTACCTTGAATTGTAGCTAAAAAGCCTTTTTTTGTAACCAATCCATCCGAAGTAAATGCGATTTGGATAAAACTTGTTTTGGAAACAATCCGTGTTGGAAGAACCAAATCAGAATATCTGAATTCCACATTTCCGTCTGCATCTGTTCCCTAGAAATATTTTATTTCCGTTTGTAGTGCATGTCGCGTTTTTAATATATAGGATATTATTAATAGAACTTTCGGTTCTATCTCTATTTCAAATTCCTTTAAAAATTGAGGCGACGTATGATAATCGCTCGGATAATTAGGTCTGGCTACAACTTAATGAAAGCTTGGAAAAGATTGGCTTCCGCTAAAACACTTCAAACCACTTTAATAACATAATAATATATTCACAGAAATGGTACTTCACGACTTCAAAACTTCTTCGCTCAACGATTCCAAAATTATTCACTTTACCACACAATCAAGAAAGACCGCAAAATAAGTCCACCAATAACTGTTCAATAACTCTCCACGTCGATGAAATCCACCATAAATTATCGCAAAAAAAAGCAACACTGTAATGGGTCTTCCTTAACCCGTCAAACCACTCTTTTTTCTATTCTTCGCTCTCTCTTTGGCCCTCTCTCTCTCGGGCTCTGTCTGGCTCTCTGCAAAGAAAATCCCGTCGCCTTATATATAGACGACGAAACAATCTGGAGAACGCTCGAACGAAATCACGTGAACAACAAAAAAAAGCATTACAAGTTACGCTAATCGTTTATCGAAATTCTTCGAAGAAGGTAGAATCACTAGACCGATCTGGAATTTTACTATGTCGTCATAACGATTTTGACGTAATAAATGGCGTACACACCAATCGGCTTGCGAGAAAAAAAGGGTCTTTCCCTCAGTCAGCAGTCGAGCGAACAAATAACGCAGCGCTTTACACAATATGAAAACAACTCTTATAAAGCAAATTTCCTTATTCGTGACAGTGCATTATTAGAATATAAAAATTCACAAATGACACTTGTAGTCGACTAAAATCTTTATTATTGCAAGCTTTCGTGAGCGAATGCTCACTTCTTCAGGCAAAATAAATTAAGACTAATGAATGAATTGAAATTAATTTCATTCATTCATTAGTCTTAATTTATTTTGCCTGAAGAAGTGAGCATTCGCTCACGATAGCTTGCAATAATAAAGATTTTAGTCGACTACAAGTGTCATTTGTGAATTTTTATATTCTGATTTATAAGTCGACACGGCTATACTTCCTTCAATTTTCTAGTGCATTATTAGTTGCCTATACTTACTGACAACATTTCTTACCGTCACAAAGTCGAAGCTTTTCTCAAGATGAAATGCATGAAAAACAATTTCAATTTTGGATCCATTAGATTGTAAACGCCAGATACAATTTACGTTATTGCCGTAAGAGTTTGGAAACCCAGGTGAAGTTATATTTCTGGGCAATCTTGTTATAGTCCCATTAAATCCACAAGGAAGCGCTGAAAATAAATTAAATTTTTGATTGCTATCATTCCGGATCGAACTAAAAAATACATGGCAAAATTTTGATTGGTTCAATGTTTTTGAGTTGATAGACAAGTGTTGACATTTAATTAAATTAATCCGTGATATCTTGCAAATTGGCTGTATCCAATATGACTAAAAGGAAGTTATGCTGATGATAATTTAATCGAAAGGTCCCATTATTTCATCAACCTGCGTCCGTTGGATAATTCGGCTCTGTACATTGCGTGTGCTTACTCTTTGGAATTTTTGTGGCCTACTCCAACCATGACGCAATCACCAGTCTAAACTTTTATTTAATTTGTACTCTACTGGTATTGCTCTAATAAAATTAGCAAAATAGTGCTTCATAAAAATAGCTTTCTGCACCAATCGCTTATATTAGATGTTCCTGACTATCTTTTTTTAGAGCTCTTTGAAAACTAAAGTGCCCTCGCTAAGCACTAACTAACACTTAACGTAATCGTAAAAAATTAATTGAAAAAATTTTAAATATGTGATATTAAATACGGAAAAAAGCTTGTATTTTTCTGCCATGCAACCTGCCAATCTAAAAAACAATTTATTGCTTGGTAAGGCAAATCAATATTATAAATAATTTTAATCACTGTTGTGGTCTTTATCTTGTACAACACTAGCAAGTGCTAAAGACTCCTCTTCATGTCGAAAATGTGGTAAAACGATAAAAGCAAAACGGCTCCCATATATATTTCCTCTTGTTTTGTGATTTGACTCGAGCGAAAACACAAATCTGCTGAAATTTTTGCGAAAATTATCCATCAATAAATATTCAGTTGAAAAATGCATTTTTTCTGTGATTTTGTTGCATTGCATTCCCAAATTCTTAAAGTTACATTTTGCAATTAAAACATTTTTTAACTCTTTATATTGTTGAGCAGTTAACTGGTTCCTTTGTCCACTAAAGTGAGAAGGTTACCCCATTGTAGGAGGTGTTGATAGGGGATCGCTACGTTCGTTTGCAAAAAGCATGGAGAAAAATTACCGCTTCTATTTTTGTCAAAACAAGGCAGCGGCAATACTGATCGAAAAACTTTTAGAAACTTTGTTGTCGCTTTTGCTCAATAATTTTTTTGCATTTTTTAAAGTCTACTCGTATTGCGTTGGCTCGCTGGTTCATTTTCAATTAAAAGATTAGAATAGTTATTTGGGTGTCCCTTACTTTTGAAAATGTGGAAAGTATTGCTCTCCATCTCTGAATTGGTCCTTTTAAGGAGAAAATGTAATTAGCAAGATATCAGACCATTTGGAGAAAGCTTAGAGGTAGTCTCAGCATGCTCATTTTTTACGGTTGGCATCATCATTGCAAATAGGCTTGCGGAGGGTAGAAGGCCGCGGTGCAGTCATTTGGGACCCACCGAAATCAGTTAAGCGCTCTTTTAACGTTATGCGTACATTGCATTCTTAAACGTCATCGCTGATGCGACGTGTCTGCGGGATTCAAATCCGCGTCTTTGGAGTTGGCCTCTTCGCGCTCCGAGTTTTGCTGCCATGCAATACGTGCTGCCAGCCATGCCTTAAAGCACCGCATTTAGTTTGTATCCTTTGGCAGACCTTTTTACACCTAATCACTACTTGTGTCATCAGCTTTACATGTGGATATCAGTTTTAGTCCATAGTTGAGCGGCTAGCAATACGTCAAAACGAACCTCGTTCAAAAGTAAACGGTACGTAAGTCTTATGCTTTGCGTTAGTTTTTTTATAAAAGTCAACGTTAACGCTATTGGGGGGACTTCTTGGCCGTTGGCAAGCCCTGCTGATGAGTCCAAAAGGATAAAACGCGTTCAGGGATGGCTTTGTAAATTTGATAATATCTCTCAATAGCATTGCTTCCTTCGGAAGCCTCGAGCCTTCAGCACTCGCTATGTTGTTTTGTTTCTCGCTTATAATACGCTCTCTATCGATCGTAACCACTTGCAGCTAGCAATATAATTCTGATGCAGGCTTGCCGCAATGTAAACTGTTTTGCTTTTCCCCTCTACCTTGTATTGTTATTCCATGCAATGATTATAGGTTGTGCTTTAATAAACTGAGAAAAACACCTAACTACAGGGTCTTTCAAAAGTCACGCCCGATTTTTAATATGAAAAAACGTGCTTAAAGAACGAATTTATGTTTCTGATAAGTAGTATAACTACTTATAAGTTCTATGTTGTTATTTCTATGTTAGAAATGATTAGAGAAAGCGTAGATATAGAAAATATCAAAGAAAAAATATCCATTGACTTTTTAACTGTATAAAATCCGGCGTGACTTTTGAAACACCCTGTATTTTATTAACTTTTTCTTTATTAGGCAAATCTTTTTGTAACTCTGCTTTAGAATATTACAGAATTATTTTGATCTGCTATATTAGTGAGAGCTGCAAGAGATAAAACTGTAATACGGAGCAAAGATAAATTCTACCTTCCCGACTTTATTGTCAAAAAATTTGCTGGTAAGAAGATATCTTCCAACTGTGAGGTACCGGGTGTGTTTATTAAATACCATTTAGAAGAGAAATAGACTATACGAGAATCTGCTACTAAAACTGCTTGGGAACTTATTCCTATTTTGATAGGCCAAACAAGAAGTTCAGAAAGGCCTGAGAATTGTGCAATATTTCAAATCAAGGTTCATTATCAAAAGTGAAAAGATCTAAAGTGGCTCAAAAACCGACAGATCTATGCTCAAATGAAAAAGAAAATACATTTGCAAATAAACAAAATGATCATTCTAACATTTTACATGCGAATGCTTTAGACATGGTAGTTTTGCAAGAAGACCAAAATTTTTTTCCTTGTTCAACGAGAGGTAGGTCCGTGCGGTCACATTGGATCTGTACATAAAACTCCAGCTACTAAGGAAAAGCATATTGAACAGAGGCGGAAAGCCAAAAAAAGAAAAAAAATGAAGATAAATACAAAGCCACAACTTCAAAAAATATTGTTCTAGCGTCTTCCAGCAGTAGTGAAGATAGAAACAATTCATGTGAGAGCATCTAATATACTGTAAGTTTATTTCATGTTGATATAGACCCAACTCTTCGAATATTTAAATGAAGTATAAACATTAGTTGTAGCAATTATATCAAACATGTATGTTGACGACATCTGTTTGCTAAAAGTATAAAAGATGTTAACATGATTAGGCATGTGTCAGTAAATTATGTAACTGCGCATAGTATTGTGTTTAACGTTTAAAAAATAAGGCTGAAAACATTTTCTTGCTAAATTTTACTATTGTTATTTAAAATCAACATGTTGAATTTGCAACTAGGATTAGATATCTTGTTTTACTAATGAATTTGACGTTAAAGCTTAAATGATATGTATTTTTGCACAGCTAAAATAATTTATCTAATATATATAGCGCAATTTTGTGCACGTACGTATGCACGCTACAACTTCTTTGAAACTTGGCACATGTAATCACCGCCTTAAGGTGGTCATAAGGCTATTCCTGACATCATCACGACGTCACAAACAAAAACTTTTTTTTTAAATGGACATCTTGAGACAAAGCAAAACCGTTTTGTGCTCAAACAAAAGCTTACATTATAATAAATTTCATCCTTTTCGGGGTTGAGATGACGTCAAAATCAGCACTTCATTGCACAATTTGGTATCTGTATTTTCTCAAAAAGCAGTGGTTGTAGAAACGCCATTAAACGCATTTTCGGCAGATATTAATAACGTGCTTTCGATAAAAAACAATTCTACAGCAATTTAAGCTCATTTCACAATGCAACGAGCAATTCTTTATTTAACCCATCTTGGACCATTGTTCCTCTAGAGGAACAAATTATTCGGAAGCTTGAAAAACCAGTCGATTGTTTTGTATCGACGTAATTTTTAGACATTGACCTAGTTTAGTGACCTTGCAAAAATTATTCCCAAAAAAGATTTCCTTTAACTCGTTGAATTTCGTTGCAAACGTCCATCGGAAAACAGCTATTTTTCTCAAGTCCGAATGACCTTGATTAGAGTAAAAATGCTGTCTTTGCACAAAAGTGTAAAAAACGTTTACTTGCATTTTATGTAACTACAAAGCCTTCAAAAGGTAATGGTTTATCAGTTTTTGCGCGATTTTGTCTCTGAAGTAATTATTTTTACAGTTATTTTTTTGTTCCTCTACAGGAACAATTGTCCAAAACGCTATCATCAGCTAACATTTTACAAAAAAATTTCACTTCTCTGTCTTCTCTGTAAGCACTTTTTATTGCGCAAACACTCTAAATGACATGAAACAACCACAAAAATGCTAGAAAAAGACACAATTTTATCACTTATGGTAATCCAAGAAGCGCATGGGATGCAAGCGAACACCACATTCTTGGCATTTTTTACATTGTTTTTTTGCAGTTTGAGCAGCGTCCTCGAGTTTCCCCGTTTACAGTGTGGTGCAGACCAACACTGGTGTTTATTGTTCTTCTTTTTGAGGACGCAAAACTAGTAGTTTTCAACAAGACACCTACAACTGACCGGATAAATTCAAGAAAGTGTAAACGCGGGGAAGCTCCCACAGTGACGTGGAGCCTCCAAGCAGCCACTGTCAGCATCTCTATACAGTTAACAAACAGCGGTCAATACCACTTCTTTGTTTGAATTGTTGGTCTGAATTGACAAGCAGATCGATATCTCCTATGGCTTGATTGTATTGGTAGAAGCAAAATGGTTGAACACAACTGATCTTTTTCTTTCCACGCTGGCTGTAGCGTTTCACCATTTTGGTTAGCTCTATGTTGCTGAAATTTGAACCAAGGAAAACAACTTTGTTGTTCTTCCATTGCACTATGGACACGTAATCGTTCGAGCGGTGGTCAAAGAAGCCACGCTTCTCTTTTTCAACGCTTTTTGATTGTCGCAGTGGGCACTTCATTGTACAGTCTTCACGCATGGTCCCAAGAGCCCTGAAATTCTTTTTGTGCAAATCTCGCAGTAAATAAAAAAATGTGAAAATTGTCAAAACAAACACAATGACAAGCAGGGTTTTTAACTATCGAAAGAAGAGCAGATACATCTTGTGGTCCAAGAGGCTTGCTGCTGTGCTTAGTATCACACGCTCTGGTATAAGTCTCAAATTTGTAAGGGTAGCCATCACTTGATGCTAAAACCCAATTTTGGTAGCCAAATCTGATCGGCTTGCCACGAATGAACATCTTTGCAGAGTGCCTACCAAAGTATGGTACCATTTGTTCATCAATAGCCAGATATTTTGCAAACACTCCAAACTGCTGAAGTGAAGCATTGGCTCTATCTTGTTGATGTCGAATTTTAGCAAGCTTATCGCCAGCAGGAAGATTATTGTTTTCAGCAAAATGGATTAAATTCTTTATGTCTTCAAACCTTTTTCTTCTCATTCACCTTGATATCATCATCTTTGCTCCAGTACAAGCGCTGATGCGGTCGGCTGTTGTATCCTGTCAACAGAAAAATTCCAACAAAAGCTTCGATTTCCTGCGGTGTAAGATGAATGACTTCATTACGTCAAGGCGCATATCGCTCCGTTTCACAAGCAATTACACTACAGATTTCCTGATTGAATGATAACCGAAAAGGTGTAACTGGCTCAAGCAGGGCAAGATGAAGATGGCTGTCAGCTAAGTGCATAGCATTTGCTTCTGATATTTCCTTCGAGCTGCTTTTCTTCTTCCAGAGCACTGCTTCCGCATTCTTTTTGTTTTTCTTTGGCGTTGGTTTGTTTTCTTTACTTTGAACTGCTGATACGTCGGAAGCGACTTTGCATTCATCGTTGCTACGTTTCTCTAAAGTCCCTGGAACATCGTTTGGAAGAAAATCCTTTTTATGGCACTTATCTACATCAGTAGCGTAAACATCACCATGCGTTGGTGGCAAAATACCGATATCTTTCTCTTTACTTCCTGTTGACCCTAAAATGTCAACTGCTTCCTGCATAGTTAAATATTTCTTGTGTAACTGGCTATTGGTCATTTTTAACAAAGAAATAATTTACTATCAATTTGAAGAAACTGTTCCGAAATAGATAAATTTCGCGCAGGGTTTTCAGACAAAAATAAACACTGCCACTCAGTAACAAAGCTTTTATATGAAATGTGTTTGTAACTTTTCTTTGAAAAAGATAATGTTGGTTTTATCTTCTTAGACAGGATTGTGACTGCTGCACAGATGTCCTGCTAATAGTTTTGTACGATAAACCAATACAGGCAAGCAGCCTCCAGCCTGACAAATCTGCAACAGCCGCACTACATCTGCAGCAGCTTTGCATCCATATTAGACTATTGTTCCTCTAGACCAATGGTTCTCAACCGGGATCCACCTGGACCCCTAGGGTCCATGTAATATTAGTCACTAGGGGTCCACCCATCAGTCAGTGGTAAGAACAAGCGAAGGTAATTGTTCTTATGTCCAATAGCTATGAAGGGATCCACCAAGAAAAAAAGGAGGGAAAAGGGGTCCATGGGTAAAAAAAGGTGGAGCACCACTGCTCTAGAGGAACATCGTGTTGCTAAGCAACCAAAAGCAGGGGGCAAAATTATTTTATATTTTGTTCTTAATTAGATCAACAGTAACTAAATACTAAAAACTTTCAAGAAAGTGACTGGTATTTCTGGTAGTCGTCGTTAATTGGTTAAGCTTATTAAGACTTCTAAAGCATGCTAATTATCGTTTTTTCTCGGACGCTTACAACTCGGTGTATAACTTCATAATGCCGTCTGGTACAATCAACACAAGGTTTCGCTGACTGAGATCATAAAGAGATTTTTTCAATATTCAACCTATTTTCAAACCTTTTCCTACAAATTAAAACTGATTTCAACGAAATTCCGATAGTGACAATATGTGTCATTAGTATTTGCCTTTATACTAAAAAAATTGAACTTTATCACTGGTAGTGTAACTTCTTACCACTACCAAAAAGTGGTAAGCTGAGTAAAGACAATTACGTTTAATACATAAAAGTGACAATAAGGTACTAACAATTACTGTAGTTTGAAAGCTTAGTAAATTTACTTTCCAGCAATATGTGACTCTAATTAGTTAGCTCCAAGGATTAGTTTATAATCGCTGATCAAAAATTAATTGCCATATCTCATGCTCAATTATTGGTTCAACAATTATCCTACCATACCTAACAAACTTGAAATTTTTAGCCAAACTTAATTCTTTGGTACATTTTGACTACTTTTTCTCACAAACACCGCTCGTTGGCATTATCTGTCTGTGTTTGCAAAAACATTTATCAAAAAATGAAGTTTCTGAGCGTTTATGAAATGTAGCCTACCGGTTGAAAACACTCATAATTTTGGTGCCTGCATTTCATGGGGCTGCAATTTCTAGCACGTTTCCCGCGTATCGGGCCATATGTGTACCGACAATAACATTCCACTGTTGCGTATTGGTACACATGTGGCTCAACATGTTGTCGGTAAACAAATGGTACAATGTGCAATCTAGACATATTGATATTACCTACTTGCGTATTGAGCCATATGTGTACCATCATTTTATTGCATTTATGTTAAGTTATGATGATACAGAGCAACAGTCTCCTCCTCTCTCTGCGACAGATGGCGCTAAACTGAAATTGCAAACATTGAAAGAGTTCCGCAATCAGGCAAAAAGGGCATATCTGGATTCACAGAAAACTTTCTAGAAAAACCAAATACTTTGGTACACTTTGTCTATTCTTTCTTGATTGCATGGATCTTTGGCAATATCCATCAACATGTTCAGAAACAATTATTAAAAAATCAAGTTTCTAAGCATTTGAAAATGCAGCCAACTCCAAGCAAAATACTTGGGTGATCCCCCAAATAAAAAAGGAGAGGAATAATGATGGTCATGTTTTGTCTTTTACAGCAAACCATTAGCATCGAGCTGCATATTATCTAAATGTTGAAGCCATTTCTTTTGCAATTGGGAGAAGCTGACGCATCCAGCTGGTTTGATATTCTCAACCACGACATTATTAATGGGCGCTCTCCTATTGCAATAACTAAACTGTGAGTCCGGTTGGTTTGCTTTCAGCATGACTGCGTTAATGCTAGGACCAAGTAATAGGCGCACAATCAGAGATGTTTGCTCTTAAAAAATTTACCTACAGCAACGAAAACGTCGTAAGTAGTGGTCATCAAATTTAATGGCTAAATCCTGAAAATACATATCAATTACCTTGGCACTTTCCTACAATGCCTTCACGCACTTGCTCAATTAAACGAATAAAATCTGTTCAGTTTAAGAACGCCTATGGTGATAACAGGGCAAACAAGACGTTGCCCGCACGCGATAAACTTAGGAGACATGTAGTGGCTATGCACACCCGTCCATAATGTTGTTATTAATCAATTGTGTTTAAACAAACGTTAATTTTTGCTAAAAGTAATTTCATAACATCTTACGCTGTATCAAGACGCAACAAGCAATTATTTATTTAAGTGTTTATTAAGCATGCATTTTTCTTCTGTCTTGAATTCTTTTACAAAGCACTGTTCTGTCGTAATCAGTGATGGGACGATACCAAATTTTATAACGATTCCGATACGAGTCCCGATACCTCATTAAAATTCCGGTTTTGATACGAGTTTCGATTCTGATACATGCAATAAATTCATGATTATTTTCAGACCCCGAAGTTGGTTTAAGAAATAAATACTTTTTAGACAAAGTACTTTTACTATTTCTGTATCTGTATCTTTTTTATTCATGACCACCACCATTACACACGACACTGAACAACAATAATAATGAGAGAAATGGAGTCAAGAAAAGGAAGAAGCGACACAACGTCAGACGTTAAAACATGCAAATGAAAACAGTGGATCCATAAAACTAGAGCAATAGTTGCATGGCCGCTAAACCCTAAATTCAAGCAATTAAAGAACAGTTTAATTGAATTGAAAAAAACAAAAAACAAAACAAAACAAAAACGCAGGAGTTTTTATAGTTGTAGATCATATTATTTTGTAAATAAGAAGTTAGAACATTCGAAATAGTAAGGATCAGAAAGATGACCAGTGCGAGACACGGCTACGTAGGTGGTCAATCGGTGGCGCAACCGGCCTATAAGGCTGTTTTTTAGCTCATCTGAGCATGGTGAGGAAAGAAAAACCACCCTGGAAATGAAACCTCACCGGGTCCGGAAACCCTTTCATTAAGTAACTGGTCGAAAGAAAGAAAAAAAAAATCTACGAAACACATGTACATTATTAACTTACAAGACACGTAGCTTAGCTCACCTCAACACAAAGGTTTTAATGTGTTACCTGAGAGTAACAGTTCATCAATAAGTAGTTCGTCCTACAGCCCCAGTTCTTACGCTTGCGTGAATGTTAGTAGTTTGTTACTTGCAGAATTAAAAGAGTAAAATTTTACCTTCACTTCGCGTACCTGTATTTTTGATGAGAAAGCAGTGTTGAGAGGAGCCAAGCGTAAACATACGACACAACAACATAATCATTTAAACAGATGATAATCCTATTTTACATTAAGAGATGATATCTGCAATGCACATAATTATGCATTCAGAAGGAACATTAATGGTTTTGTTACGGCAAAAAAAGTTTTTTATATAATAAAATGGAATAAAAAGGGTAAATGTTTAGAAAAAAATATTCAAGTGAATTCCTTAAAGGTATTTATTCATATTCAAGTCCCATTATTCTTAGATTGTAATGTAATGTATGTGTTTGCATGTATGCATAGTATATAGAATAACCCAGAAAATTTTTGCCATGCTCTCCAAAAATTTTTGTTTGTCAAAATCCTATGTATTTACACTATATACTTTTTAGTAGATTTTACACATGGACCTAAGAATCCATGTATGAATATATGTATATATAGACCAATGCATCCATTAATTTAATTTTAAATCCATTCGTGTGTGTGTGTGTGTGTGTGTGTGTGTGCAGTGAAAGTAGAACTAAAACCAAGAAACTACAGTATTTTGAATATCTAGCAATACGCACAAACCCGCCTTCACTTATTTACTAAAATGTCATAGGCTCAAAATCATAATCTTATGATTACGAATAACCACAATATAATTTCTGGTTCATAGAGAAAAGGGTTTTAAATAATCTCGCTTACTATAAACTCTTTGAGTGATACACTGCATCTTCGATACGGATGGGATTCCCGTACCAAAGTGATAGCTTGCGGCGCGCGCGTAATGTGTGCGAAGGAATTTGTGGTAGAATGATACTACATTTTTCATATTATTGCAAATATGGGGTTTTGGTTTTTGGTGATGACGGGACAGGGTCTGCTGATGAGTCCAAAAAGACGAAACGCGTCCAGTCTAATATTAGACCTACTTGTGGTAGGTTATGCTCCATCTACACACTCTTTATATTTGACGAACAGAGCCTTTTCAATATATTGTATGCACAAGAGCATTTTCAAGTTTACTACTATCACTTAACAATTGTGGGATGCGATATTTGTATGTACTGTACATATATATGTTATCATAAAGTTGGTTTAAGCGATTACCTCTAACGCAATAAGTTGCTGTTTCAAACCTTGACTTGGTTGTGATAAAACCCCACGAAATATTTTTTTAAAATGATACCGGTGTTTATTTGTTTTCTGCTTGAAACTCAGCAAGGGACGCCAAAACGGTGTCTGCCTTTTTAATAAAGAGCATCCCAAAGTGACTGTTTAACCCTCTGTTTACCATGGGGTCAAATTGACCTCAATTACAGTTTTGAAAAGCTTGTGTTGCTAAACCGTTGGCAGCAGCGCTAATAAACTTCATGACTTTTATTTTATGTTGAAGAGGCTTGTTGACCTAAAAAATCTTCTGTATTGGACATCTCTATCATGAGCTAATATAAAAAGCAGCATCATATACCAGCGGGATCAAATTGACCCTAACAATTTTTTTGAGTAAGTGACCCAATGATATTTGCAAATAAATTTAAAAAAGCTTCATTATTGCACCGCTTGCCTACCATAAATAAAGATTAATCTTTTTGGTTAAAATAAATAAAAGTAAAAACGTAAATAAATCCAAAAACAAAGAGTTGAATGCTAAGAAGCAACATGTCAGATATCTCAGTGAAGATGAAGCTTTGGATTTTTTGGAAAGTGATGACAGCGAAGAAAAAGAAATAGGCGACTGAGAATGAATTTCTACTGATGAAGTCAAAGAAAACAGAAATAAAATATCTCTATGTGATTCATCTTCCGAAGAAAAAATGGATAACCAGTCATGTTTCTCTGCTTCTGCAAACTACTTTGTTTCCAAAACCGAAACGTGGCAAACAACAACTTTTGCAAATAATGCTGATAGAGCGGCTCCGCATAAGATCATTAGACAGGGTCCAAGACCGACAAGGTTTGCAAAATCTCAGTGCTCAGAAATAAGCGATAATTTCACTTTATTTTGCGGTCTTCTCTACGAAAAACCGTATGTCAGTCGACTAATTACTAAGGAGCCATAGTATTTGGTAGCTCATGGAAACCCGTGGATGAATTCCAAGTAATTCAAAAAATTCAAAGTTTTTCTTGGTGTAGTTATTTTGATTGACGTATATAAGTTCAATAACGAAAGCGTTGCACAGTTATGGAGCACACTTGATGGCCGGCGCATTTTCAATCGCCCTATGAGTAGAGAAAACTATCGACAAATTTTACGCGTTTTCCGATTTGACGAATTACAGTCAAGACGACATCATCGGTCCCCTGAGAAGCTGCAACCAATGAGAAAAGTGTTTGAAACTCGGGACTATTACTTGCGTGATTCCTACTACACTTGCGGACCAAGCATGACAGTAACGAACAGTTGGAACGCTTTAGAGGGCTGTGCCATTTCAAGTAATACATTCCTTCAAAGCCAGGTAAATATGGAATAAAAATCTGATCATTTGCGACTTCACTTACTCTTCTTCATGAAAAATACAAGTGTACACCGTTAGAGATGGGTGATCTGGCCAGAAACTAATCAAGGCACAAGAATTGTTCTTGATTTAGTAGAAGTAATTGAAAATTCTGGCCAAATTATCACTTGTGATAATTTCTTTACAGATCTGCCGCTGGCACGAAAACTTCTTTAAAAGAAACTCGCACTGGTCGAATCAATGGGAAAAAACAAGCCGGAGCCCTCGACGAAATTTACAGTGGTCAAATGACGGAATGTGAAGAGCACAGTTTTTGGTTTTCAGCAAGACACAAGGATTGTATCGCAATGCCCTAAAAAAATCCGTGCAGTCAATATACTTTCAATGATGCATAGTCAGCCAAAAGTCGAAAGCATTTCGGATCAGAAACCAAGCATTATTTTGTTTTTCAAAAAAACAAAAGGTGTTATTGACACTTTATACGGAATGGTGAGATCATACTCCACCAAACGTATGACTCCAAGATGGCCATTAATCTTATTGTACAATAAGATTAATGTCAATGCAATCAATGCGTTTATCATTTAGCAAGGGATGGATTATAAAAATGGCAACTTCTGCAGAAGGCAAAGAAGAAAATTTTTGATCAGTTTTGGAAAAGAACTGTGCGGAGTTACAAAAGAAGCACATCCTGCTGCGACAATTTCTGCAAACAGAAATGGGAATGTTGCTCTTGCTGGAAATGGTACTTCATTGAATGAGAAAGCCCGATGTACTTTGTGTGACGGAAAGTAGGACCAAAAATGTCGATCTATTTTGTTCTAGATGGGGCAAACAAGATGTCCTGAACACTCGGACATTATCTACACCAACTGTGATTGGTTTCATATTAATTTAACTATTGTTGTTATTTTTGTTTGTGTTTATTTGCCGATGTGTTCAAGGTTTGGGTTATTGTTTGTGTTTATAAGCAAGTGTTTTTGAGATTTGTGTTGTTATTTCTGTTTATTTGCAAGTGGTTTGGTGATTTGTGTTAGGAGATATTTATGTGAGGCGCATAAATGAAGTCAGTAGGATACGATGCAGGGCTATTATCTTTAAGTTACTGTTAGTTTCGTAATTCATTGCTGTTTTTTTTTGTATACAATGAAAATATTAATTATTGGATATGGATTCAACAATATTACCATTCAAATTAACCTTGCAATAAACTGCAAAACTTGTGTTCGCTTGGCAGCAGCAACTTCTGCAACTGTAGTTTTCATTTCTTATTGGTTTTAAAAGTTTAATTATTACTAGGATGATTGATCTCTTTATTGATTAGGTGTTAAGTAAGCAAAAGATGAAAAAAAATACAACCAAAACATCTCTAAAAAAATCATGACTGGGATCAATTTGACCCCACTGGAACAAAATGCACATTTTTTGCTGGTAGACAGAGGGTTAAGTAATTAAAACTTTGAATATCTTTGCTTCAACATTTTGTGGATCTTTGCCAAGTCTATTATCGATAGATTCGGATAATTCAGTATTTGCTGCATAAAATTCTTTAACCCATTTAACGTCATTGGCAACTTTAGTTGCCAAACAAACATCCCCAGAGTAATTGCAATTGTTCTGCTAGTGTTAATCATATTTTACAAACGTTTATAGCAACAAAAAGCTTATTTTTAGCAGAAAATGTTACAATAATGTAACAAAAACTGTTATTGAGTGGAAACTCTAAAATGTTGAAATGAAAATGGGCAACTTGAAAAAACAGTAAAAATTGTGTAGGTGGTCTGGTCGGGTAACTAATTTTTCCGCTACACGATAAAAACAGCAGCAGGGGGCAAAACTATCCACTATCATTTTGATAGCGAACATAAACATTACTGATATTTGTAATTGATAGGCTCTTTGTCTCGGTACGAAAAACTGATCTTCATTTAAAAGTAGGTAGGTCCGGATTAGGGGCAAAGTTAAATGCAAATGTTTAAGAAAAAATCAAAATTAAACAACAATATCTTCAATTTGTAGAATCGGATTTAGAGGGAACGTTTTAGTTTGAAAAGAGCTTAATAAGCGCCAATTGCTATAGGTTCTATGACATTGTGGAAACCATAACTGATTTTGTCTCTATACCCGAAACAAAGCAAATAGCGTAGCCAAAGAACTTAATACCACAACTATAAATACAAACGGGGCCGCAACAAATCGTAAAATAGGATTACCATAAAATAGTTTATATTGTAGTTGTGAAAACAACCACCATTTGGTCGCCATCATCATTTTTAATTGTGTTTCATTCCCTCTCCCCTCAAACTTTTTAAAAGTACTTATGATAGTTTGTGGCAACATGTTTTCTTTGTGTGCATTACCAGTCTTGATTAAGAGAATAAGATGATCTCCAATACGTGTCCAGGATTACAGCAAAAAATATTAACGTTACGTTATTCTTCACACAAGCGCCCAATGGGTTCAGCTGGCGCAGCCGACGGAAGCCATATTGTTAATCTCGTCACTACTGATGGGGGGGAGCTCTGCCGGGCGATGCCGGCTAGTTACCCATAAACAGTAAGGGATTGAGTTTAAACTTAACTTCAGCTGCTTTCTCTGCTACACAAGCTCAGTAATTCCGTTAATATTTTTAAAGAATATGCGTTTTCACGGTTCTTTTTAGCACTAGACCCCTGCTCTAATTTGAAGTACGACAAAAACATACAGTACTTAAGCTATACATCAGGCTTAACAAGTGCCTTAATATGTCTGCAGATTTACTTCATAAAAAATAGGCTGCTCAAATTTTACTTGATTTTGAAACTAGCCTAACGCTTACAAAATTTACTTGTGGCTTCTGCGCTCTAAATAAATTTTTTATTTGACGTTTGTAAGGCTGGCAATCACACAATAACAATAACTGTTATAACGCTACAAAAAGTAACCTAATTTGGGTTGGTCATTACGATTTGGGAACAAATAATTGAGACAAGAATCAACAACAGTATACGGTGCAGCAGCTAGACTTGTTTATTTAAAAAATTTATCTTTTCAGCTTTTTCTTGGCTAATTTTTGCGGACTACTTGGAGCTGTTCGTGGATGACTAGAGGTCCGCGGACCACAGTTTGGTAAACGCTGTGTTAGATACATATGCTATTGGTGATACTTACCAGATTAAATAGCGTTTAAATTCCAAAACTTTGAAAATACCGACCTCTTATTTATAGCAGCATAAATCGGGCGGAGAAACGAGAAGCACAGAAAAATACTGGGCCTAACTGTGCCTACTTTAGTAAGAAAAATAGGTAGGCCCGGCTATGGACATAAGCACCCCCAACCCTGTTTTTCATTAAAATTTTAACCCATTAAACGTCAAAGTCAAAAATTCATCGTAACCTCAAATCCTTTCAAGCAGTTGATTTTTCATGTGCTTTAAGTCATTGAACGAAAAAAAAAGTTTTTGTTATTTTTGGTATTTAATGGAAACTTAAGTTGCCAATGTCCATTAATGTAGTCAAAATTGCAACAATTTTGCTGAATGGTTTGTAGCGCCACAAAATATGCTGCCAGGTAAAAATCAATCATTTGCATGGGTCGCATGTACACATGAATCTATTTTTTCATGATTGCCGTCTATATTCACAGCTGTTTTCAACGTATTTTTTATAAAAGTGGTAAGTTATTGACATAAGTCACTGCAAATACAGACACTGAATAGCATATATTTTGCAAGCGTCAAAAAATTTTGAACAAAGACAGCAAAAACTGGTCGATAGCGCACATTTATTTGCACATAAGTCTCTGTAAAGCCAGAAATCTCTTTTAACCAGTTAAGTGCGTAGTTTTCTTTTTTGCTGGTCGACCGTACAGTGCGTAACTATTTTAAGCAATTTTGGGTGGATAAATTCAGTCGTCTCTCACGTTTTACCTATTGGAGTTAGAACAAAACAATCTGTTAGTGATTTGTTCAGTATGATTTTCTTTTTTTGAAAATGCAAATATTAACCTAACGTCATTATTACGACGTCACCGATGACGTCATAGCTAATATTTTTCTGTTATTTTAGTATTTTTCTGTCCTTTTAAGCATGAGAATAATCTTCTTCTTTTTCTTTCGGCCTATTCTCGATTAGAGGTCACCACAGCAGATACCTGCATTTTTGTGACAGGGCAGATACCTTTCCTGCAACCAAACCTTTCGTTAAAGCAGTGGTTCCCAACCTTTGTAATGGCCCGCACCCCTAAAATATCATAATATATTCTGGCACCCCTAAAGTATTTTAACATGTGACAATTTCATATCATGTCCCGGGCTAAGATATGGGTTAATTTTAAAGTCTCTGCTGAAATTGCATGGGTTGATCTATTTTCTAGATCAACAAAACAATCTGAATGACCATCTCGCACTCCTGGTTGAAAATCCCTGCTCTAAACACTACACCATCGCGTCAGTAAAGCATGAGAACAATAGAAACGAAAAGCGAATCACAACTACATCAACAAAAGTGTATTGCATTAAAAGTAATAAGTTAAAATTCAAGATAAACAAACAATCAGAAGTTATGAATGCTAAATATAGCTGACAAAAATGGTGATTTCAAGTTTTCAGAAAGCTAAAAAAAAACATTGAATTATTTTGATTAAAACCACAAAAGTACAGATTATCTAGATACAGAGATCAAGTATATGCATTTAGCATGATGACAAGATATCTCGTCATACGCAATGTAAGAGGGAGTTCCCCCATGACGAGATATCTCGTCATGCCCACTTACCTGGTTAATACAACCACTTGCTGTAATTTGTTTGCAAAAATAATGTTACACAGCGCTTAAAACACGCTGAAGGGTGAGGACTGTTTGCACTTTTTGGCTTATAAACACTGAACGACGTTTGCAAACTTTGCCGTGTCTGTATTTTGACTGGTCTTTAATCACGACATGGTCGAACTTATCTGTACGTAAGTTTTCCAACACTTGCTAAGCATATTGAAAGCTAGACAACTTTTTTCGTCTCGAGGAAGAAAGCATTGTGACGGCTATTTCCCTCATAAAAGCAGGCATTGGGATATTTTTGCAGTGAATTTCTTGTACAGCAACCAAGCAATGATCATAACATCTTTGAGGCTCCAAGTAAAAAATGGCCACCACTTTTTGAGAGAATGGTGGCAACGAACTGATCAAACAGATCCAATCTTCCCACTTTTTTATCATACAACATCAGAGCATGTGCCATCGACACATTAGTTTTCTTCTTGTCCGCTTTCAACCACCGTTTGATGAAGCTCTCTAGTGCAGCACCAGCATAATTTGAAGCGCATGTTACAATAGCTGTGTCATTCAAAAATACAACTGCATTTACACGATTGTCTGTACAGTCATAAGAACCCCTTCTCAACTTTCTCCTTTGTTTGTTTTGATAAACCTGCTTCATTTTCCAAACAGTTTTAACTAATGAAAACCAGACCTTCGATGCCACCTTTTGAAAGCTCCTTAAGCAAACAAAAAGAGTTAAAAAGGTTTTTAATGGTAACAGAAAAACCATACGACAAACCACCTTTTTCGGCAAGATTCAACACTACATCAGCACCTTGGCCGAGGACCACGTCTGACAGCTTACTGCCAGCTCCACAGTGTGGTGCAGCGTGAGGTAAGTATCCAACAGTTGAAGCAAGACACCACAGCTTGAAGCCAAAACGAATTGGCTTGCCGCCAGTGCCGGCGCTAGGCCAGCTGAGGCCCCCCCCGAAAACTATACGTGGGCCCCTTTATCCGCAAACAAAGTGAACCGTAAAAATTATACAAAATGCGATTGCGTCCAATTTTGCGTCTACGTACCCTAGTTTGAAATCTACGTACGTAATTTGATACGACATTTTCGTACGTAAATCGCATCGTATTCTGTGTAAAGCCTCCTTAAGTCCTTAAGCCAATCGCTGGTCGATGAAGAAACTGACTCTGACTCGTCTAATGAAAATAAATTTAATACAAAGAAGATAACGTATATTTAATACAGGTTTCAAAATGTTTTTTGGCGAGCCTTTTCAGCAGCAAACACATCAATTATGCGGTCGAGATCTAAATCTCGTACGCAAGAGCTTTCTATCGAAATTGTAGCTAGAGATGTTAGCCTTTCGTCCATCATGGTGGATCGATGGAAGGTTTTGATTAGCTTCAGTTTGCTGAAACTTCTCTCAGCGCCAGCTACTGAGACCGGGCAGGTCAACAAAACTCGAAGAGCTATGGACAAATTTGGATATACTTCCAGCATATGCTTTCGATAGATATAGCTCAGAAAATCGTTGGCTGTTTTGAGATCTTCTTTATTTTCTTTCACGATGACCACGAACCGTTCCAACTCCTCATTCATTTCCACAGGGTCAATATCGCCCATTGTTTCATAAAATTTTTGGCATGCATTAAGTAAACGATTGTGCCCGTATACTTGCAATAAACTTTCTTGATTATAAAGAAAATTAAAAATTGCACCCACAGTGTGCATTTGCTCGAAGCGTTCTTTTAAAGAAGATAGAGCATGATCCATTAGTGGCAAAAAAAAATTTGCTTTGAATTTTTCTTCTGGCGACATCTCGCTACCTTCATCTTCTGCTTCGTATTCGAACAGCCTCCTTCTTCTTCTGGTTCTACTCTCAGCGAAACTCCTCTCAATTTGCAAACCTTCAGCAATTTCACGTGCCGTGGCTACCGCGCCGCTGTACCCGTCTTCGCGATATTTCTTTAAAACTTCCTTAGTTGCTTTGATTTCTTTTTCAACTACTCCATAGAAACACCAGTGGTTTGCATAACTTTGCTCGTTTTGTTGATGTGAAAAAGAATATCATGCCAGTAGTATAGGATGCGTCATTTGGTGAGGATTACGGGGGAGCTGCGGCGGTGCTGGAGGCGGTGCTGGTCCCTAACCCTAACCCTAACCCTAACCCTAACCCTAACCCTAACCCTAACCCTAACCCTAGCCCTAACCCTAACCCTAACCCTAACCCTAGTCCTAACCCTAACCCTAACCCTAGTCTTAACCCTAGTCCTAACCCTAACCCTAGCTCTAGTTGTAGCCCTAACCCTAGTTGTAACCCTAACCCTAGCTCTAGTTGTAGCCCTAACCCTAACCCTAGTCCTAACCCTAACCCTAGTCCTAACCCTAACCCTAACCCTAACCCTAGTTGTAACCCTAGTCTTAACCTTAACCCTAACCCTAGCCCTAACCCTAACCTTTAACACTAACTCTACTCTAGATCTATAATGTGAGGGTACGAATATTAATTTGCAGGAGGTCGGAGGAAGCTAACCATAAGACACTAATTTTATGGAGGTCTGAGGGTTCTTACTCTAAATCTAAGAGAGCTAACCATAAGACACTAATTTTATGGAGGTCTGAGGGTGCCAACTCTAAGAGAGCCAACCCTAGGTCTGAGAGTGCCAACTCTAAAAGAACCAATCTTAGGTCTGAGGGTGCTAGGTCTATGTGAACTAACCGTAGTTCTAAGGAAGCTAACCCAAGATGTTATTTGAAAGAGGTCGGAGGGAGTTAACCCTAGATTTTATTTGAAGGAGTTCGAAGTGAGCTAATCCTAGATTTTATGTGGGGGGAGTTCAGAAGGAGCTAACTCTAGATATTATGTAGGGAGGTCGAAGGGAGCTAACTCTAGATCTGAGAGAGTCAACACTAAGTTGAAAGAGTACACCCCAACACTGTGTTGAAAAGTTTAATGTCATTCTTATGATTTAACGGTTTTCAGGTTGTGATATCTTATTTCAATAACGTGTTTAACAAGACCGTGGGAATGTATCACTCTTGTGCAATCCGTGACGTAAGCTTTAACAAGACCGTGGGAATGTAGTTGCATACCTATTGTGCAATCCATGACGTAAGTTTTTAACAAGACCGTGGGAATGTATCACTCTTACACAATCCGTGACGTAAGCTTTAACAAGACCGTGGGAATGTAGTTGCACAACCCATGATGTATTTAACCGTGATTTTTGCTTTTGTGTAGACAGGTCCAGACTTGTTCATAAAAAATTTTAGTATGTAATGTAAAAAGATCACATTTTATTCACCTGTTGGTTTGAATATATTGTCCAGACTTGTCCAAGTTTTTCTCTATACTTACATAATGGAAAGTTCTAAGGAAGGTAGCCCTAGGTTTATTAATTTTATGTAGGTCTGGGGGATCAATCTGAGGAGGTTAGTTCCAACACGGTGTTAAAAAGTTTGATGTCATTCTTATGACTTGTTATTGGTTTTTTGATTCTGTATTTCAATGATGTGTTTCACCAGACCGTGGGAATGTAGTTACATCACCATTGTCGATCCATCCTGACAGACCGTGAGAATGGAGTTGTATGTCTATTGCACAATCCATGACGTGTTCTATTTTTGGCATCACTATTGTGCAATCCATGACATGTTCTATTTTTAGCATCACTATTGTGCAATCCACGATGTGTTCTAGCCAGATTGCATCACTATTGCGCAATCCATGACATGTTCTATTTTTGGCATCACTATTGTGCAATCCACGACGTGTTCTATTTTTAGCCAGATTGCATCACTATTGCACAATCCATGACGTGTTCTAGCCAGATTGCATCACTATTGCGCAATCCATCGTGTTGCTATATAAAACAAGGTTTGACTGAAGAGCATTCATTCTACAAAATGGGAGCGTATAAGTGTGACGTATGTGATAAAATATTTACTGAGAAAAGGAGCTTACTGAGACATGAGAAAAATATACATGGTGAAAAAAACAGTTACCCATGTGAGTTGTGCAATAAAGTCTATGGGCGAACCGAGGATTTGCGTAGACATAAAGCAAGTACTCACTTTAAATCAACTCAAGTGCAATGCTCAAAATGCAAGAAAACGTTTGCAAGAGGAGACAATCTAAAAAGACATAAATGCAAACTGACTCAAGAAGTCGAACGTTCACCTGATTCAAATGAAGACCATTCGAATGATATGACAACTAAGAAGATGTTTCCCGGCAAAACTCCTCGACCTGATGCACCCCCAACAAACGATAAGTCTTTTGATGAACCACCTATTAAAAAAAGAAGATGTTTCAAACCAGATCAACACAAGGTATTGGAAAACGAAGAATTGACTGAATCTGATCCAGAAGTGAAAGACTTTATGCAAAAATATTGGGGAAGTATCCGGAGTTTCACGAAGAAAGGAAAAATACAAAATATATACAACATTTTTTATGATAGAGATTTCAAAGATTTAATAGAAGCCATAGCAGAACGGATTATGATTCACCAAAAAAACCGTTTCAAAATTAACTACAGTCTTGGATTCATACTTAAAAATATAGAAACAAAGGAGTTCCGCTATTACCACGCAAGCTTCAACAACGCTCAAATCTTGGAAACAGCTTTGCTGATAAACAACCAAAAGGACTTGAAAAACTTTTTACATTCATTGGCGGAAGAATCCTTTTACGATGGCTTGACTCGACCTGATACGAAATGGAAGGTGGTGCAAATTTCCAATATCACTTTTTATGCAAACAGTCTGAAAGATGCTCCTCTTGGAGCAGGAGCGTCCTTACCAAGCTACATCACAAACAATCATGGACTTGCAAACGTTTCAGGTAATGACAATCTTTGTTTTTTTCGATGTCTGGCAGTCCATCGAGGAGCTGATAGACACTGGTGTGAACGTGAAGCCAAAAAACTGTTTAACGATTATTGCATGCATTTTAATATTGTTCCCAACACTTTTGTTGGTGTGAATTTGGTTGATTTTATAGACTTAGAGGATTTTTTCAAAATTAATCTTGTTGTGTACGAGTTAGAGGAAGGGGTTGCTAAATTGATTCAACGTAGCCGGGAATTGTATTCTGAAACAATGAGATTAAATATTTGGGAAAATCATCTAAGTCTCGTTGTTGATTTCGAACATTATTGCCGTGTATATCAATGTATTCATTGCGGAAAACTTTGGGCCCGAAACTGTGACTATTACCGGCACACGAAAACTTGTAAAACCACAGTTCGTGATCTTTTCCCAGGGGGTATTCATAAAAACCCAGCCACAGTATTCGAAAAACTTGAGGAAATCGGTATCTGTGTCCCCGCAAACGAAAGATTTTTTCCATATTTTGCCTGCTACGATTTCGAAGCCTATTTTTCTCAAGAACATTTACCTGGAAATGGACCAAAATTAAGTTTTGAAGCACGTCATGTGCCCTTGAGTGTTGGCATTGCCACCAACGTACCAAATTTTGAAAACGGAGTGTGCTTTGTCACCAACGGCAATGAAAATGATTTGGTGGAAAAAATGTTAAAACATTTAGAAGATGCATCAAATACTGCCTATGAAATCATGAAAAACAAATTTGATTATGTATTTCAAGCATTAGAACTGAGCGAAAATGTTAGAAAAGAAAATTTGACCAAAGAATTTGAAGCCTACTGTCGAGAATTAATTGTTATTGGCTTTAATTCTGCCTCCTACGACCTCAATTTAATCAAGCCGACACTGATACAGCAGCTATTGGGTAAAATTGATTTTGTCATTAAAAAAGCCAACAATTATTTGTGCATCAAAACTGAAAAGTTGAGATTTTTGGATATTCGGCATTTTCTGGCACCTGGGTTTTCTTATCGAAAATTTCTAATTGCTTACGGCAGCGTCCAAACAAAATTTTATTTTCCATATGAGTTTATGACAGATCTGACAAAATTAGAAAGCGGTTTGCCAGAGCACCAAGCTTTTTACTCCTCATTGACCAAATCAAACATTTCAAAGGACGAATATGAACTTGTGAAAAAAACATGGATTGAAAAAGGCTGGCACACTTTAAAAGACATGCTCATTTACTACAACATGTTGGATTGCGTACCTTTTATTACGGCTGTTAAAAATCTGCTTCACCCCTACAAAGAACAAGGATTGGATATTTTTAAAAGAGCCTTTTCAGTCAGTGGGGTAGCAAAATTACAGATGATGAAACGGATTGAAAAGGAAACGTTTTTCTGTTTGTTTCCCAAACGGCACGCAGACCTTTACAACACTATGCGCAACCAAATTACTGGAGGTCTCAGTATAGTGTTCACGCGTCTGGCTATTGCCGGCGAAACTAAAATCCGTTCCCATGAAATAGACAATCCTGAACCCGTGAAGCAAGTTCTTGGTCTGGATGCAAATTCGCTATATTTACACGCTATTGCTCAGAACAACCCTACTGGTTATTTTTGTCGCTACAAAGAAGAAGAAAATTTCCGACCTGACCCATGTTCAAAATTTGGTCTTCAGGCCTATCAATGGTTAAGTTATGTATCCCAAACTGAGGAAAAATTTATTCAAAGCAGATACAACATGGGGGAACGACGAGTATCTACACACAGCTTACCGGTGGATGGATTTTGTCAGGAGACCAATCAGGTTTTTCAGTTTTTAGGTTGTTTTTGGCATTCTTGCACTGACTGTAACACCAACAGGAATTCGGATGGTTCTTTGCAAGAAATACATCCAGTGAAAAAGATAACTCATTCAGAAGTCCGAAAAGCAACACTGGAAAACAAAAGACGGTTGGAAGCAGAAGGATTTGATGTAGTGGAAATGCGGGAGTGTCGATGGAAACAGTTGGCAAAAAGAAATGATATTGCTGCTTATTTGAAAACCTTGAAGTCAGTTCAACCAAAGAGACAATTGTCTTTTCAAAAAATTTTAGAAGGAGTGAAAAACGACACATTATATGGATTTTTGTTGGTGGATATTCACACACCAAATCATTTAAAAGAAAAGTACAAAGATTTTCCTCTCATCATAAAAAACACGTGTGTGTCTAGAGACGACATTGGTGACTACATGAGAAATGTAGCTGAAGAACATGGTCTGCTTAAAAAACCCAAAAAATACCTGATCAGCAGTTATTTTGGAAAAGAAATATTAATTAATACAGAAATGGCAAAATTTTATTTGGAAATGGGTTTGGAGATTACAAAGATCAAAGAGTTTATCGAATTTTATCCACAAAAATGCTTTGCCAAACTAGCAGATGAAATTGTGAATTCCAGAAGAGCAGCCGATTCCGATCCATCCAAAGCAGTGATTGCTTTAACAAATAAACTAACGGGCAACTCTTTGTACTCGGCAAGTCTATTAAATAAAGCAAAACACCGGAACATCACTTACCATTCAGAGAAGACAGTAAACCGTGTGATCAATGATCCTCATTTCATACATTTAGATGAAATTGGTTCTGATCTTTATGAAGTGAAAAGCCTGAAACATAAAATTCGACATGACTTGCCTGTTCAAATCGGTATAAACGTGTATTTGAATTCAAAATTACACATGCTGAAGTTTTTTTATCTGTTTTTGAAAAAGTACATCCCTGATCGCTGCTTTGAGATGTTGGAAAGCGACACAGATTCAATGTATTTCAGTCTCAGTCGTGAAAGCTTGGACGACTGTGTCCCAGAAGAATTAAAAACCTCATATTTCCGAGACAAATTAATTTGGATGCCTGCCGAGGCCTGTCCCAATCATGAAGAGCAATATATTGAATGTAGAAGCAAGAGTAATCCCTGGACAATGGAGCAATGCTGTCTGGATTTTCATTCTTTTGACAAACGCAGTCTAGGAAAAATGAAAGTGGAGTACAAAGGTACAGCTCAAGTTTCTTTGACATCAAAATCGTATTTCTGTTCAGGGGAAACAAAGAAACAAGTTTGTAAAGGTGTGAGCATATTTCAAAACCCCCTCTCCTTTGAGCAATATGTAAACGTTTTAAAGAACAACACCCCCTTGGAGATCACAAACTGTGGTTTTAGAAGTCGAAATCATCAGGTTTTTTCATACAAACAACACAAAAAAGGATTAAATTCTTTTTACCCAAAGCGTATTGTATTGGATGATGGCATCCACACTCTTCCTCTTGATCTATAATTGTTGTAACTTATGTTTCTGTAAAAATAAACAAGTCTTTCACAAAAGCAGTGGTTTTTGCAAGTTTCTCAGTTAAACTTACCTTTTTGATAAACTCCTTCCAAAGCATGTACTAGGTTTAGTTACATTTTACGGTCGCGATTTTGTACACTGATAAGCTTTCCAAAACCAGTTAACTGAACAGCGTAAGCTATCAGTCGCGGTTTGCTGGCAGTGTATTCGACTAGCTATCAGTCGCGGTTTGCTGGTAGGGAGTGTAAGCAAGCTTGACTGAAAACGAAAATAGGCTAGGTGATTTTAAATAACGTACTTCGTACTTTTCTCGTTCATTAACACAAAACAACAGAACACGAAAGGTTGTGTATGGCTTTGAAATTTGAAAATCCAGTCTCTTTCATTATTAGCGGTCCTTCTGGAGTAGGAAAAACAAAATGGATTCTACGTTTGGTAGATAATATTGATAAAATCTGTCCGGGAATTAACCAGATTTTTTATTGTTATGAAGTCTGGCAGAGTATGTTTAATGAATATTCTGAGAAAATCACATTTCGTCAAGGTCCCCCTGTTGTTGACGATTTTAAAAATTTTGAAAATTGCTTACTCATCTTAGATGACATGATGTTCACGGAAAACAGCCTCCTGTCCAAAATATTTACAATTTACTCCCATCACTACCGATTTAGCGTCTTATTTACCACTCAAAATCTCTTTCACAAAGGATTAAGAGAATTATCACTAAACGCAAAATTCATGGTTTTGTTTAAAAACTGCAGAGACAAAAAACAGGTTTCTTATTTTTTAAGTCAAATCTATCCTCAGAAATATAAATCTGTTCTGCAAGCTTATATAGACGCGACAACAAGCCCTCATGGTTATTTATTGATTGATCTTCGGTGTGAAGTGGATGATAGTGAGCGGCTCAGGACTAACATATTTCCAGGGGAAGTAAATTATATCTATCAATAAATGGATCGTTTGCGAAAATTTGCCCCTACTCTTCATTTACTTCAAAAGGCACCACCCTCTTTGAAGAGAAGCATTATTGAAAAAGCATCCACAGAGTTCATTCGTTGTCTGTGTGACTGTTCCTATAACATATTGAAAGGAAACGTTCAAATAGCACCCTCTAATAAACGTAAACTCAGCAAACATAAAACCAAACTACGACAACTGAGCAATAAAAAAGTATCGCTGAAGAAAAAACGAAAAATTGTGCAGACTGGAGGTTTTCTTTCTGTGTTGCTGAACGCTCTAGCACCTGTTTTAGGGGGAGTGCTTGGAACATTGACTCAATGAAGAAACTGATTGCCTTAGAACCTGAAGTGTACCACAGTCTTACATCAAAAACAACTCACGAAAAACCTGAAAAGAAAATTTTGTCTGAATTAGACACGAAAATGCAAGAAATTTTAAATTCAGACCTACCAGCCGCTGAAAAAATGCAGTTATATAACGAAGCCTTACAGAAATCAAAATTATTTCAACAAAAAACGCAGGCGAAATCAAAACGAGTTGAAAAATTATCTGATTCTGCTATATTGTCGAAAGTTAGGAAGAAAACTAAAGCCAGGCAGCTCTTGAAAAACATCAAAGAACAAAAAAATCTAGATTTTGATGATAAAGGGCAAATCCTTTTGGACGAGCGTGTAATCCCTGGTTCAGATATAAACCAAATCTTTCAGAGTGTGTTAAACAAACAAAACCTCAATCTACCTGGTTTGCATGAATTTGAAGCTTTGCTATGGGAGAGTTTATGAGGTATTATGATCCGCAAAAAGTTGGTGCATTTTCCGGGGCTCATAGTTTTCAAAAAGTGGCAAAGTCGCCCCTAAAATGGTTGAAATCTCAAGATGTCTATACCCTCCACAAACCTGTGAGAAGACGTTTCCCACGCAGAAAGACAATAGTACCAGGAGCAAATTTTCAAATGCAGGCTGATCTTATTGATTTTTCTTCCTTGAAACAATACAACGACAATTTTAAATATATTCTTGTGGTGATTGATGTTTTTTCCAAAAAAGGTTTTATATCTTTTCTCAAAGCAAAAACAAGTTCGGAAGTGATCAGAGCCTTTGAAGAGGTGTTGCCTAAAATTGGTCGTTTTCAAAAGCTCCAGACTGATTTGGGGAGTGAATTCTTCAATCGACCGTTTCAGACCTGGTTAAAACGGCAAAATATTGAACACTTTCACACACATAATTTTGACACAAAAGCCACCGTAGTTGAAAGATTGATTCGAACTTTAAAGGAAAAGCTTTGGAGATTCTTTTCCCACACCAATTCAAGACGATATGTAGACGTTTTACCACTTCTCGTCAACGCCTACAATAACAGCTATCACACTTCAATAAAGCGTGCTCCAAGTACTGTCAACCCCGAAAATCAAGAAGATGTTTGGCACACTTTATATTCGCAACCGACATTAAAAGAGTCTAAACTAAAAGTAAACGATAAAGTCCGTCTTTCTACAAACCGAATACGCTTTCGCAAAGGTTATCTCCCCGGCTGGACAGATGAAATATTTCAAGTGGCTCGGGTATATAAAGGAAATCCTCCTTACTACAAAATCAAAGATTTGGGCGGAGATATTTTAATTGGCACCTTCTATGAAAACGAATTGCAAAAAATCTATAAAAATGATGACATATTTCGAATTGAGACCATACTGAAAAAACGTCGGAGCAAGAAAGGTGTGGAGTATTTGGTGAAGTGGTTTGGATACCCGCCTTCCTTCAATTCGTGGGTCAAGGAAAAAGATTTCCAGAATGCCTAATATAAATCTGTCACAATCAACTTCTGACATCATTTTGTTTGCGGCTCAAGTGATAGCTGTTTATATTATCATATCAATCAGTCTCTATAATCTAACACAAACCATCGAAAACAAAGAGCTGTGGATTAGTTTGCTTTCGAGCAGTGTCGGTTACTTGTTACCCTCTCCTATGCTTTCAAAACATGTTTCTCACCCTACCGAGTAATTCATCCATGCAGTTATATCCTGAAAACAAAGTTTCAGATTATATCGTTCATTTACCAAAAGAACTAAATTTAACCGGTCCCTGGGAAGTTGGATTAGCTGAACTTATCTATCCAAATTCGTGGTACAACATCGACACCGACAACTATTGGGTGTATTATCGTCGTGGGTATGTACAGACAAGAACAAAGATTTCACCTGGTTATTATCAACATCCACAAGATCTTGTAGAGCAACTGCTCCAGCAAATGAAACGTGATTTTGAGGCAAGAAATCAGGAACTAATTGCCGATGGGACTTTGGTACAACCAGTCGACTTTCTATTGGATCTACAACATAACGTTCATTCACAATTGACAGAAATTCGTATTAAACATAAACCAGGAGCTCCTGTGCAAATCGATAAGGAAGGCAAGGAACATCCAGCAGTCACTTTGCGTCTTGCGCCCTTCCTAGCAGAAATCATGGGTTTTAAAAATATATTTTTTCACAAAGTCGGTGTTTACACTTCAGATCGAGTGTTTGACCTGGATCCAGTGTCTGCTCTTTACCTCTATTGTGATGTCATCGAACCTCGCACTGTGGGTCATACTCTAGCACCTTTGCTTGGAGTGATACCTGTTGAAGGAAAGTCTGGAGCCAATGTCGCCAAGAGATACGAAAAATTGCAATACTACCCTGTGTTAAAGAAAAATATTTCAGACATACATATTTCACTTCGAAACGATCAAGGAAATGCAATCAGATTTCGCAAGGGAAAAGTTATTGTCACTTTACATTTTCGAAAACAGAAACTGAGTCAACTATAAAGGGGAAGTACGCAGTAAAGCCTCATTATTTACAGCATTTCTTGTACCGTAAACATGCGTGCAAAATATTGTTGCGATTCTCAAGCTTATCAAAACTACTATTTAAACCAAGTTGGTCATGGTTACTTTAATGGTGCAAGATACCAGCAGGGATACGGGCTAGGAAATATATTTAGTTCTATAGCCAAAACAGTTTTACCTCTAGTCAAAAGTGGATCCAAGGCTATTGGAAAACAAATTCTTCGCAGTGGAGTTGGTTTTGCTTCGGATGTTTTAAGCGGAAAACAGGCAGCAATTGATCGTGCAAAAGCAGCTGGTTCTAACCTTTTGAAAGCGGCCGCAAGAAAACGTAAAGCCAGACCACAAAAGACTAGAGTAGAAAAGAGGAGACGCAAGAAACATTACGACATTTTCAATTAGAATGGCGTCCTTGATACACCCCAGCTCTGCACAATCAACCACATCCCAACTGGATTTGTTCTCTGTTCCCCCGAGTCAAACTAGTTTGGATGATGGAAGTTTTACCGAATACCACCCTGTGTCCGTCTTAACCTCAACAGGACCTATTGAGTTTACAATCAGTGCTGAAAATTCCAACTACATTGATCTTGCTAACACTTTTCTCTATGTTCGTGCAAGTGTGACTGCAGCAGACGGAACAGATTTGGAGGAAGATGTAGAAATCTCACCGGAATGTAACTTTTTGCATACAATGTGGTCACAAATTGATGTTTATCTTAATGGGTCTCTTGTCACACAGTCTAATAACAACTATCCTTACCGTGCCTATATTGAAAATCTGCTTAGTTTTGGTCAAGACGCAAAATCATCACAACTTTCTGCCGTCCTGTGGTATCGGAATACAGCTGGTCAATTTGATACAAGAGGCGATGCCAACTCAGGCTACACTGTACGCAAAGCACTGGCTGCACAAAGCCGCCAAATTGATATGATGGGAAGATTACATGTGGATCTTTCATTCCAAAACCGTTATTTGCTGAATGGAGTAGAGATCCGTTTGCGATTGATTCGTTCAAAGGACATTTTTTGTTTGCATGGAAACGCAGCTGGATGTAAAGTATCCTTGAAAGAAGTGGTTTTGTTTGTGCATAAGGTCAAACCAAACTCGTCTATACAGCTTGCCCACACAAAAGCCTTGCAACTTGCTACAGCAAAATATCCGCTAAGGCGTGTTGAAGTAAAAAGCTTTACTGTACCAATGGGAAATCGAAGTATTACCAAAGAAAATTTGTTTTTGGGTCAATTGCCTACACGAATTGTGGTCGGTGTAGTGGACAACGACGCCTATAACGGTGCTATTCAAAAATCACCTTTCAATTTCAAACACAACAACATCAATTTTATTACGATTTATCGAGACGGTGTTCAAATCCCTTCAAAACCACTGCAACCTGATTTTGCAAATGACCGTTTCATTCGCAGTTACATGCGTTTGTTTACTCAAACTGGTCAATATTATCGCGACACTGGCAACGCTATTTCACGAGAACAATTCAAGAATGGTTGTGCCTTATTTGCTTTTGACCTGACACCACAGCTGGATTCAGCCGAGATCGGATTTGAATTGATAAAACACGGAAACATACGAATTGAAATTCATTTTGCCGACGCTGTAGCACAGACTCTGACTGCTGTTGTTTTTGCTGAAAACGATAACCTATTGGAAATCGATCACGATCGACAAATTGCGTTCGATTACACAGCATGAACAGTCTGCAAATCGAAGGTTTGTTGAAGAAGGATTCTCAAGCCAAGAAAATATTCAAAAAAGTCTGTGCGTTGGATGAGATAGAAGTGCCTTCTTACCCTTCTGCTTATGTGATCAACTCTGATACTAGTGATAAAAAAGGCGAACACTGGGTGGCTGTATACTTTGACAAAAACAGACGAGGAGAATATTTCGACAGTTATGGACTGCCTCCTGCAGTCCTTGGTCTAGAAGCTTACATGGATCGCTTTTCGCTGGACTGGATTTACAATCGCACAACGATACAAAGCTTATTTTCAAATGTGTGCGGACATTATTGTGTATATTTTATTTTATTTCGTTGTCGTAATATCTCTCTGCATGCAATACTATCTGTCTTTACCTTAAATTTAACAGAAAACGATCGTCGTGTATTTGATTTTATTTGCGAATTGTACAATAAACAATAAACATATACATTTAGCGTGATACAGTATCTCGATGTTCAGGTTTCAGACACCATTCAATTTTTTGAGCAATACTTCGAATTCGTTTTTTGAAGCGACGGCGATTCAGAGCATCCAGGTACTTCTTCTTGCTTCTCGAGAAGCTTGCGGCCAGTCGGTCATATTTTTTCATCAAAGCGTACTCTCTTCATGCTTCAATTTTGCGTTTTTTTGCTGGTTCTTGCAAGAGGTTGAGGAAGTTGACCAATTGTTCGTGGCTGTCTGACGGTAGATGGCAAATATCGTCGTTTTGCGCTTTCAGACACAAACAGTTTTGAGCCAGATAGGATACTTGGCGTCGTGGAGCCGTTACGTTTTCAACCGTAAATCGCAATTGAAATCCATCAGACAATATTTCTTGTTTTATATTCTGTATGCTTTTTTGCAGCGCGCAATTGGAATCATCTTGGCTTGTGGCCCAGAATAAGAGCAGCACATAGTCTTTCGTTTCAGATTTAGGTCGAAACAAAATATAGGGTAGACTACCCATCAGCAGAGCCACGACTTTCGTTAGTTGTTCAGGAGAGAACAGCTTTTTGTCCTTTTTCACACTGACCACTGCTTTCCTTAGCAAAGTCACAGCAGGTTGTGAAGTTGTAGCAATATTTTGAAATTCTTTCGTAAAATCCATGTTGTTTGCAATAGCTGCTTCAGCTACTGACACTGTTTATATACCCGAAAAAAGATTGCGCAACTACATGAAATTGTGTATGGCGCAATATCTGTTGCATCAGACTTTTTCTGGTGGCCATATTCTGGTATCTTGCTAAATCAATGCTCGTCTAATTTTGTTCGCATCAACAACCATCTTTTTGCATTGGTTGTCTCCGGGTCTATCATTAAAATCTCCCATATTTCTTTTGGTTTTGTAGACCTTGGTGCGTTCAATATTTCATGGATAATTTTTGCATCTTTACAAGGGTTTTTCAATTTTGGTCTGTTTAACTTCGGGTATTTGAGAGTGATGTCTTTCACATAATCCACACCCTGTTTCTTCAGCACATATTCACACAGAGGAAACCATTTAGCATGCTCGTACCAAGGATTATCATTTGGTTCCCAGTTCTTTAGACCTCCACCGCAATAAAAACAAATAACTCGGTCGCTGTCATCCAAATAATAGAAACCGGCATCTGTCATTTCACGTGGTGTTACATGTCCTTTCACAGGCCAATTCTTGGTAAAGGACTGTAAACGTTCATCACTGTTAACCATATGTGGATTATATGGAGCATGACAAGCAAACGGTTCTTCCACATTTTCTGCAATAGAGTCAGGAACATCACACATATTTCTCTCACACAATGGTATGATTCTCGCTCACCCGCTTTATATAGAATCGTGATGGATTGCGCAATAGTGATGCAATCTGGCTAGAACACATCGTGGATTGCACAATAGTGATGCTAAAAATAGAACATGTCATGGATTGCACAATAGTGATGCCAAAAATAGAACACGTCATGGATTGTGCAATAGACATACAACTCCATTCTCACGGTCTGTCAGGATGGATCGACAATGGTGATGTAACTACATTCCCACGGTCTGGTGAAACACATCATTGAAATACAGAATCAAAAAACCAATAACAAGTCATAAGAATGACATCAAACTTTTTAACACCGTGTTGGAACTAACCTCCTCAGATTGATCCCCCAGACCTACATAAAATTAATAAACCTAGGGCTACCTTCCTTAGAACTTTCCATTATGTAAGTATAGAGAAAAACTTGGACAAGTCTGGACAATATATTCAAACCAACAGGTGAATAAAATGTGATCTTTTTACATTACATACTAAAATTTTTTATGAACAAGTCTGGACCTGTCTACACAAAAGCAAAAATCACGGTTAAATACATCATGGGTTGTGCAACTACATTCCCACGGTCTTGTTAAAGCTTACGTCACGGATTGTGTAAGAGTGATACATTCCCACGGTCTTGTTAAAAACTTACGTCATGGATTGCACAATAGGTATGCAACTACATTCCCACGGTCTTGTTAAAGCTTACGTCACGGATTGCACAAGAGTGATACATTCCCACGGTCTTGTTAAACACGTCATTGAAATAAGATATCACAACCTGAAAACCGTTAAATCATAAGAATGACATTAAACTTTTCAACACAGTGTTGGGGTGTACTCTTTCAACTTAGTGTTGACTCTCTCAGATCTAGAGTTAGCTCCCTTCGACCTCCCTACATAATATCTAGAGTTAGCTCCTTCTGAACTCCCCCCACATAAAATCTAGGATTAGCTCACTTCGAACTCCTTCAAATAAAATCTAGGGTTAACTCCCTCCGACCTCTTTCAAATAACATCTTGGGTTAGCTTCCTTAGAACTACGGTTAGTTCACATAGACCTAGCACCCTCAGACCTAAGATTGGTTCTTTTAGAGTTGGCACTCTCAGACCTAGGGTTGGCTCTCTTAGAGTTGGCACCCTCAGACCTCCATAAAATTAGTGTCTTATGGTTAGCTCTCTTAGATTTAGAGTAAGAACCCTCAGACCTCCATAAAATTAGTGTCTTATGGTTAGCTTCCTCCGACCTCCTGCAAATTAATATTCGTACCCTCACATTATAGATCTAGAGTAGAGTTAGTGTTAAAGGTTAGGGTTAGGGCTAGGGTTAGGGTTAAGGTTAAGACTAGGGTTACAACTAGGGTTAGGGTTAGGGTTAGGGTTAGGACTAGGGTTAGGGTTAGGACTAGGGTTAGGGTTAGGGCTACAACTAGAGCTAGGGTTAGGGTTACAACTAGGGTTAGGGCTACAACTAGAGCTAGGGTTAGGGTTAGGACTAGGGTTAAGACTAGGGTTAGGGTTAGGGTTAGGACTAGGGTTAGGGTTAGGGTTAGGGTTAGGGCTAGGGTTAGGGTTAGGGTTAGGGTTAGGGTTAGGGTTAGGGTTAGGGTTAGGGTTAGGGACCAGCACCGCCTCCAGCACCGCCGCAGCTCCCCCGTAATCCTCACCAAATGACGCATCCTATACTACTCATGCCAAACTACAATTGACAAAATGAAGCTCCATGTTTCAATTCGAAGTATCAATGAACGAACATCATTGATTGTTTGACCATCTTTTTTTTCGAAGCAGTAGTTTTCCAATTCCTTCAATGCTTTTATCACTTCAGCCAAATGGTATCGTAAAGGTGAGATGCAATTGATGCGACTCTCCCAGCGAGTAGCTGATTGGGATTTGAGTGAGAGCGGAACATTCTTTTTTAGTATCGTCCATCGTTGCGTTGAAGAGGAAAACAGTGAATACAATTGCGTTAACACACCAAAAAATACCAATGCTTCAGTAGAAGATTTCACACTGTCGACTACAACTAAATTAAGCGAATGATTAGCACACGGAACATACAGCGCTTTTGGATTGATTTTCAGTAATCTCGCTTGAAAACCAGCTTCTTTTCCTTTCATGTTCGCCCCATTATCGTAGCACTGGCCTCGACAGTCAGCAAGATCTAGTCTTAATTCTTCGGAGCGCTTTAAAAAGACATTGAGCAAACCTTCGCCAGTGCTGTTATTGACACTCAAATAGCCAAAAAATGCCTCTTTTACTCTTGCACCGTGTTCATCATCACATTGAACGAAACGAAAAATGACGGTCATTTGTTCTTGATGTGATATATCCGGAGTACAATCAAGAATTATAGAGTAATATTTGGCTTGTTTCAGCTGCGTGAGAAGTGCGTTTTCAGTTTCTTTTGCAACTAAATTTATCAGCTCGTTTTGAATACTTTTGCTCAAATAGTGTTGCTTAGTTTTGTGCCGGATAATCCTATTTTGCAACTCATTCAAGACGGGATCTCTCTTAGCCAGTAGTTCAAATAAACCCAAAAAATTTCCATTTTGCGATGATCCCAGTGTTTCGTCGGATCCTCTAAAAGCCAAATTTCTTTCACCCAAAAATATTACGATGTCTATTAGACGCTCCAAAAACATTCCTCCAAAATGTTCTTTCTGCAAGAAAAATCTTCATTGCTTGTTTATCCACCGTAGATTGAGTGTTAATATCCTCCTTAAGCAAAAGCCATTGGTTAAAACTCTTTTTATGAGAAGCACCGTTTTCATGATCCTTTAACTTCTTGGAAAACCCTTCCCATGTATTGATGCCCCTACTAAACGGACTAGCTAAGTTGCCAAAAAGTTTGCAGCTGAAGCAGAATGCTTTGTCAGAATCTTCAGAGTACATCAGCCATGACCGAGGAACAGCCTCGCCATTACTCAAAATGCGTTTGTAATGAATAGAAGAAAATCGTCTTCTAGCTGCGTTGTATGGAAAATTTGTTACAACTTGCCGAGGTCCTCTTCTGATGATGTCAACCCGTTGCGGATCTGATATGACGTCAGGCCACTTCGCTGGGTCCCTATGGAGAGGGTCAAACGAACTGTGGGGAAGTGACGATGAAGTATCGATGGCCGCATTTTTTGCCCCCATAGACGTACATGGCACTGATGGTAGATTTAGTTCAACCGATTCACACAAGACATTTTCTGATTCTGCAGTTGACGCTGCTGCTGCTGAAACTAAGCTCAAAGTATCGCTGATAGGGACGGCTGGCAAAGTAGCACTATCTGTTTCAGTTTCTGCTCTGCTAACGGAAAAAAACTGTGTTAATTTGGTAAGCTTTTTAACTGATTCCTGAGCAGCAGCTGCTTCTTTTCTTTTCTGTGCTCCACTTTTATGGCGTTTCATGTTTCCGATAGACTATTTTTAAAAAATAGCTTCTAAATTATATATGCACGTAATTGGCTATTTTCAACTTCGAATTAACTCTAAAATCGATTAATATATTTTAATATATTTTCAACTTCGAATTAACTCTAAGCATTGTCACAATTAAACTATAAATATTGAAAAACTAACTTCATATCTTTCTTAATCTAAAAATGCAGTAATCTATTTACTGTACTCTGTTTCCTTCACAGTAGCTGCAACCAACGAACTGGTCAGCTTTTTGGCAATTAGCTTCAAAAATTCATCATCTGACTATGACGTAACTATACGGCTTCTGACTGACTAAATGGTTGTAAAGTTACTTTTAAAGGCAAAAGCACTCGTTAAGAAAATTTGACTTATCTTATACGATACAAATGAGTCAAAGCGTCGAAAGCAATCAGAATCGAAACATGAAACAGTAGATCAAAATACTCAACGTCGAAACTTGAATATTGGTCTTTGGTTGGTATTCAATGGGCGGGGCCCCTGACCAGGCCTGGGCCCCCCCCGACCGGGGGGTTCGGGGGGCGGTTCCGCCGGCCCTGCTTGCCGCATATGAACTGCTTGGTTTCATGTTTTCCTAAATATGGAATCATGGTGTCATCAATGGTCACTAGCGCTGAAGTGCTTTTTGAAGTTGCAATTTTATATGCCAAATACGCAAGACATTCTTATAGTATCGGCCAGCATTTATTTCAGCCTTGTTAAGTGGTGTTTTATCTGTATTTCAGGAAAAATTTCCGTAATTTTGTAAATTTAGGTATTTTGGTGTAGTTTCTATAACAGGCTATTACAGTTGGCTATTAGGAAAAAAAGAACTGAACAAGATCATGATACAAAACAATAACGCAGTCACCCTGATTTTCGACATAAGCAACACAAGGGAGTAAACTCGCTATTTTAAATTTTAGATTGCATTTAGCTTTCATTTAAATTTTGACCTCATTATAAGCCACTAGCAACTTTAGTTGCCAGCAACAAACTTGCTCCTATTATTTCATTATAAAAAAAAACATTTATATTAAAACAGGTTCACAAAAACAAGCAAGTATTTATCTTTCATAATTTATTGTGATTGTCACTATTTCAAACTTGTTTCATCTGTTTATGTCGCTTTTTAGTTACCCGACCAGACCACCTACACAATTTTTACTGTTTTTTCAAGTTGCCCATTTTCCTTCAGACATATTAGAGTTTCCACTCAATAACAATTTTTATTACATTATTGTAACATTTTCTGCAAAAAATAAGCTTTTTGTTGCTATAAATGCTTGTAAAATATGATTAACACTAGCAGAGCAATTGCAATTTTTCTGGGGATGTTTGTTTGGCAACTAAAGTTGCCAATGACGTTAAATGGGTTAAAGAATTTTATGCAGCAAATACTGAATTAGCCGAATTTATCCGAAATAAATTTGGCAAAGATCCACAAAATGTTGAAGCAAAGATATTCAAAGTTTTAGTTACTAAAATGGTCACTTTGGGATGCTTCTCATTAAAAAGGCAGACACCGTTTTGGCGCTAAAAAGGCAGAAAACACATAAACACCGGTATCATTTTTAAAAAATATTTAGTAGGATTTGATCACAACCAAGTCAAGGTTTGAAACAGCAACTTATTGCATTAGAGGCAATCGCTTAAAATAACTTTATGATAACATATACATGTACATACAAATATCGCATTCCGCAATTTTTAAGTGATAGTAGTAAACTTGAAAATGCTCTTGTGCATACAATATATTGAAAAGGTTCTGTTCATGTATCTTTTTAACAGTTCGTCAAATATAAAGAGTGTGTAGATGGAGCATAGCCTACTACAAGTAGGCCTAATATTAGACTGGACGCGTTTCGTTCTTTTGGACTCATCAGCAAGGCCTGTCCTGTCATCACCAAAAACCAAAACCCCATATTTGCAATAATATGAAAAATGTAGTATCATTCTACCACAAATTCCTTCGCACACATTACGCGCGCGCCGCAAGCTATCACTTTGGTACGGGAATCCCATCCGTATCGAAGATGCAGTGTACCACTCAAAGAGTTTATAGTAAGCGAGATCTATTTAAAACTCTTTCCTCTATGAACCAGAAATTATATTGTGGTTATTCGTAATCATAAGATTATGATTTTGAGCCTATGACATTTTAGTAAATAAGTGAAGGCGGGTTTGTGCGTATTGCACACACACACACACACACACACACACACACACACACACACACACACACACACACACACACACACACACACACACACATACATGAATGGATTTACAAATCAAATTAATGGATGCATTGGCCTATATATACATATATTCATACATGCATAAGTCTGTATAATACATACATTCATACATGGATTCTTAGGTCCATGTGTAAAATCTACTAAAAAGTATATAGCGTAAATACATAGGATTTTGATAAACAAAAATTTTTGGAGAGCATGGCAAAAATTTTCTAGGTTATTCTATATACTATGCATACATGCAAACACATACATTACATTACAATCTAAGAATAATGGGACTTGAATATGAATAAATACCTTTAAGGAATTCACTTGAATATTTTTTTCTAAACATTTACCCTTTTTATTCCATTTTATTATATAAAAAACTTTTTTTGCCGTAACAAAACCATTAATGTTCCTTCTGAATGCATAATTAGTAAAAGTACTTTGTCTAAAAAGTATTTATTTCTTAAACCAACTTCGGGGTCTGAAAATAATTATGAATTTATTGCATGTATCAGAATCGGAACTCGTATCGAAATCGGAATTATAATGAGGTATCGGGACTCGTATCGGAATCGTTATAAAATTTGGTATCGTCCCATCACTGATTACGACAGAACAGCGCTTTGTAAAAGAATTCAAGACAGAAGAAAAATGCATGCTTAATAAACACTTATATAAATAATTGCTTGTTGCGTCTTGATACAGCGCAAGATGTTATGAAATTACTTTTAGCAAAAATTAACGTTTGTTTAAACACAATTGATTAATAACAACATTATGGACGGGTGTGCATAGCCACTACATGTCTCCTAAGTTTATCGCGTGCGGGCAACGTCTTGTTTGCCCTGTTATCACCATAGGCGTTCTTAAACTGAACAGATTTTATTCGTTTAATTGAGCAAGTGCGTGAAGGCATTGTAGGAAAGTGCCAAGGTAATTGATATGTATTTCCAGGACTTAGCCATTATTAAATTTGATGACCACTACTTACGACGTTTTCGTTGCTGTAGGTAAATTTTTTAAGAGCAAACATCTCTGATTGTGCGCCTATTACTTGGTCCTAGCATTAACGCAGTCATGCTGAAAGCAAACCAACCGGACTCACAGTTTAGTTATTGCAATAGGAGAGCGCCCATTAATAATGTCGTGGTTGAGAATATCAAACCAGCTGGATGCGTCAGCTTCTCCCAATTGCAAAAGAAATGGCTTCAACATTTAGATAATATGCAGCTCGATGCTAATGGTTTGCTGTAAAAGACAAAACATGACCATCATTATTCCTCTCCTTTTTTATTTGGGGGATCACCCAAGTATTTTGCTTGGAGTTGGCTGCATTTTCAAATGATTAGAAACTTGAGTTTTAAATAATTGTTTCTGAACATGTTGATGGGTATTGCCAAAGATCCATGCAATCAAGAAAGAATAGACAAAGTGTACCAAAGTATTTGGTTTTTCTAGAAAGTTTTCTGTGAATCCAGATATGCCCTTTTTGCCTGATTGCGGAACTCTTTCAATGTTTGCAATTTCAGTTTAGCGCCATCTGTCGCAGAGAGAGGAGGAGACTGTTGCTCTGTATCATCATAACTTAACATAAATGCAATAAAATGATGGTACACATATGGTTCAATACGCAAGTAGGTAATATCAATATGTCTAGATTGCACATTGTACCATTTGTTTACCGACAACATGTTGAGCCACATGTGTACCAATACGCAACAGTGGAATGTTATTGTCGGTACACATATGGCCCGATACGCGGGAAACGTGCTAGAAATTGCAGCCCCATGAAATGCAGGCACCAAAATTATGAGTGTTTTCAACCGGTAGGCTACATTTCATAAACGCTCAGAAACTTCATTTTTTGATAAATGTTTTTGCAAACACAGACAGATAATGCCAACGAGCGGTGTTTGTGAGAAAAAGTAGTCAAAATGTACCAAAGAATTAAGTTTGGCTAAAAATTTCAAGTTTGTTAGGTATGGTAGGATAATTGTTGAACCAATATATGAGCATGATGTATGGCAATTAATTTTTGATCAGCGATTATAAACTAATCCTTGGAGCTAACTAATTAGAGTCACATATTGCTGGAAAGTAAATTTACTAAGCTTTCAAACTACAGTAATTGTTAGTACCTTATTGTCACTTTTATGTATTAAACGTAATTGTCTTTACTCAGCTTACCACTTTTTGGTAGTGGTAAGAAGTTACACTACCAGTGATAAAGTTCAATTTTTTTAGTATAAAAACAAATACTAATGACACATATTGTCACTATCGGAATTTCATTGAAATCAGTTTTAATTTGTTGAAAAAGGTTTGAAAATAGGTTGCAAATAAGGTGACAAATCAGTTTTTAAGCAAACTAATTTTGTAAAAATGTTGCAAATGTTGAAAAAAAAAACAGACGCGATGGCGTAGTTGTTGGAGCGTCCGCTTATCAGTTGGTAGACCTGGGGTTCAATCTCCTAGTCGAGTCTTAACAAAAGACTTTAAAAAATGGTATTCACAGCTTCTCTGCTTGGCGCTCGGCATTTCGTGGAAATTGTGGAGAACAAACCGGGAAGTTCGCTTGTTGTGTCCATGGGCTAGGCACTAAACGGGACGGCCCCATCTTTATATAGAAGACAGGAGGCCTTGTCTTTCCTGTGAAGAGAGGGTTCGGGGCAGGAAGAGCATCCGACTGTAAAACAAATGCCATGTCATAAAAATACGGATATCTGCTGTGGCGACCCATAGACGGGAATAAGCCGAAAGAAAAAGAAGTTGCAATTGTTGAAAAAATCATCACTTTATGATATCTGTCAGCGAAACCGTGTTTTGATTGTACCAGACAGCACTATGAAGTTATACACCGAGTTGTAAGCGTCCGAGAAAAAACGAGAAGTAGTGTGCTTTAGAAGTCTTAATATGCTTACATAAAGAATTGCTCGTTGCATTGTGAAATGAGCTTAAATTGCTGTAGAATTGTTTGTTATGGAAAGGGCGTTATTAATATCTGCCGAAACTGCGTTTAATGGCGTTTCTACAACCAGTACTTTTTGAGAAAATACAGATACCAAATTGTGCAATAAAGTCTTGCATAATACCAAATTGCATTTTGAAGTAATGATGCTACTTTACAGAGCACTAAAATGATTAGGTTACCTACTTGTTTACTCATAGACCGTTGATATGGGTTTGAATCTGTCTTTCATTTTGTAGTTTGGTGTTACCTTATGTAGCCTTTAGACCCTCCACCCAAAAAGCACCCCAGCAATTGCAAACTTCTCTTGCTTTTAGGCCAAGATGGGAAGAAGCTACTCCTAATTTAGTACCGGAAGCTCAGAAAAGCGGAGATGCGGTACTCTGCAGTGACAGTAGAAATTCAGCTTATGCAAATGAAGATCAATGTCCAGATATTAGCGCAGCAATTGTTGAAGATGTCGACGTGGGCGAGACCGAGGCAGAAACTATACACCAGTAGATGAAATTTGGAGTGAGGAACGAAAAGCAAAGTTTTCTTGATAACAATAAAACAGTTGTTAATTGAAAGCAAAAGTGTGGTTGTGCTATTTGTAGGCAGTTCGACAGTCTTGGACCTTTTATGAAACAGGGACAGTACATGAGCAAAGAGTGGGTCTCCAGCCAGATAGCGCTGACTATGGAAAAAATGATCACGAGCGAAATAGAGCTAATTTGAAAGACATTCAAAATGAAGTTTGCAGGCACAGGCAGTCGCAAGCGCATAGTGGGGCAGAGCAAATTTAAAGGATGCTGCAGGCGATTGCATGGGTTATCTAGTTTCCAACATTCAAAAAGAGGCAAAAAAACAAAATACTTGCGAACTGTGTGCTATGTCACCAAAGAAAATCGGCCCATCACGGACCATGAATCGCTAACTACTCTTCATGAAACCAATGAAACGGATATTGGTTCTGTCTTACATGGCAGAGCTACATGTACGTCTATGATCAAGGTAATCTCAGACACAATAAAAAGCGATGTTTGTGCGCAAATTGTACAAACTAAAAGTAAATTTCGCTAATTGTTAATGAATCGACCTCTGTTTCAAAAAAATCGTTACTAATTTTGTATCTCAAGGAGATAGCCGATAATGCATACCCTCAGCAAAACATATTCTTGCAGTTTGTAGATTTAACACTAGAATTATCGCTTTTTCGACCTACCTAAAATTACCGTGAGCGGTCAAAATGACCGTTTGCTTATTTACTAAAAGTTCTTAATAATTAGGCATTATTTTGTGTCACAAGCTTCTTTTAACTGTTGTGTTAGACCGTGTGATATCTTGAATTATCGCAAGTGGGACTTAAAAGAGTCGTAAGCTCCGTTTTGTGTAGAATAAATGACGGGGTTGGCCGCACTTGTCATACAAAAGAGCCAAAAACAATAGAAGTCATCATTGAAAGAGCCGCTACGCAATTTATAGTTTGAATTGATGTATTTTCCGTCCAAATAGAGGGTGATGACTTTTTCTTTCAAGAGGTTGTTGCAAGATTTTGAGCTCGTGCAAGGTTTTGCGTTGTATACAGCTGTTGCAAAATTTGAAGCACTGTCCCTTGGCCAATTCTTGAATGGTCAATGCGGCCTTCCGATTAACAAGTTCGCCCACCTCTCTTTTAATCTACAAAATGAATTGTTGGTCTTCAACTTTTTTTCAGCAGCATTTCTTTGGAGCTTGTAATCTACCTCTCGATTTTGATAAAAATTTGATACAGTTCAATCATGCTTTGTCATTAGCAACCAATACAAATCAAATATTGCTGTTTTAGATGTAAAATGCATAATAATTATCACCTAGCGCTTGCGTTGTAATAGCCTAGTTGCATCATTGCTGCCACTGTCTCACTGCCAAAGCCAACAAATTTATAAGATGCTGAATCAGTTTGCTGCGCGTTATCAATAACAGCCAGTGAATTTGGTTCATTTGAAAAAAATCATTTTCCATGTAGGTCTACGTCAAACCGAGTCTGATTATGCCAACTCCTGATCAAAGCGTAACATCACAACGTAAGCATAACTTTCTTTAGCATGAGAAAAGGGCTGAAAGCATTTTTGTTTCAAAGAAAGATGGAGGACCTATGTTTGCTTGGAGATCAATATTTTCAGAATGGTGTTTTTCTATTTTCTGCTCCAAATAAAGGAGAAGACCTTTTTTTTTCGAAAATATACTTTTCAAAAGTGAGTATATACCCAGTTTTGAAATCTCTACAACGGGGCTGAAAACAATTTGGAGGTTTAGGCCACCAGTCCCGTACTTTTACCGCTATGTCGACGAGCATATTTTTCTTTCGCACTACTACTTAACTTTCACCTGTTAGTGCAGTTATTGTTGCAAGATTGTTTCGATGCAGTAGTACAGCAAAAGCTTCTTTAATTAATTGCAAAGACAATTTTAATGTTAAAAATATTAGTGGTTTCTATGCGGTCAAAATAACCGCTTTCGGTAATTTAAGGTAAATCAATTCCCATCTCATCCTGTGCTCATTGCCATGCAATGAAAATTGACATGCTAAAGTTATCCACGATTTAGGAGAAGTCAGGAAATTTCAATATTATTGCACGTACCTAATCAGAGTTATAAACGAATAAAAATCAAAAACGGTCAAAATAACCGTTTCGGTAATTCTAGTGTTAAGCAATCAAGGTATTGAAGTCATTTGCGACACTGTGTTGAAGATTTTGGGAAAATTGGCTTTGATGATGTCTTGTTCCTTTTTGCAGCGATGGAGCATATGTAATGCTTGAGTAATCTAATGGTGTTGGTACCCGTTTAAAATCCAAGTTTCACATTTTGCTTCTATGGCATTGCTTGAATCATCAACATGAGTTGGTTGTCAGCGATTTCATAAAAGCTATTGATGGTTTTCATCCATTCAAGCTCATTGTGACAAAATGTATTACTGTTACTTGCATTCTGTAAGATTTCAACGTAAATTACATTAATTCGACACAGAACTGGTAATTGAAATTAAGTAGATTGGAAAAGTGCTCGATGTACGTTGGGTTGCGTCTTCTCGGCGAGTCGTCACTGCTCTTGTTCATAATTATGCAGCTCTTTATCAACATTTCAAACGACTGTCGGAGAGCAAGTTTCTTAGAACACACGATAGACCTATGCATAAGGCATAATTCGAAAGATGTTAGCTGTTTAATTCGCCGAGATTTTGTTTCTTGTCAACACGTACTTAGTTGAACTGTCTGAATCATCGGAAACTTTACAAACCGCAACATGAATATGACAAAGACTAATAAGCACATTATATGTTCCATCATTGTACTCCGTAAAATAAAAACTGCTTTTCCTCAAAATAATTTTTTTTAGCATTAAGTTTCTCAATCATCTGAACAACAAAAGCTTCTGGGGATGGATTTGCATCTTTATGAATCTCGCAGTTAATATGTTTTTTCAAAAAAAAAGATTTTTTGAAGCTTTTATTGACTATGTATCACCACGATTGTTAAATGTTGTTGATGCATTGTGAAATAAATCATTGGAAGTTGCATATAAGGTATTTTGGCTAGACGTAGAAATGCCATGGAAAGAAGTGGAGGAGATTGTAAAATACATATGCGATCGGTTTTGACTGGATCCTAATGGAGTTACGTTTGATTTTAGGGAATGCCATTTCAAATCCAGAAAAGTTCCCAAATTTACTCAACGTTTGATTGACAGCACCGTAAACAAAATTTCTATAAGCTTTTTCGAAGCTGAGCATGATTTTTCTCAAATAAACATCACCATCACATTTCAACGCAACAAGCTAACAATCAATAATGTGTCAGCATTATTAGCCATTTCTGTAAACGGGCTTGCCACCTTGCCATTTGTGGCCACCACTGCGCACTATGACTGCATGGCAGCGATGATATAGCCTGGCTACAGACAATAAGTCTCGCAAGGTAACTCTTAACCCTTAAACGCCCAAGTGTTTCGCCAACCATTATTACCTATGTGGGTCGTTGGCGACCCGGCGTATTGAAATATCTTTGCTCAAGCTTTCAGTTTGTTCGTCTTCCTAAAACATGGTCATGAAACAAATCAACATGTTTCAAGTTCACTATTATTTACAGCTATGTATAATGCTTCAAAAAACCGACAAAATTTGCAAAAATTACAAATGTAATATTTTCCATTTTGTACAAAAAGTGACCTATTAAAAGTTAAGATTAACACTGCATACTACTAACAACAAACGATTATTAAAATAACGTGTAACATCAAAATTTAACACAAGAGGAATGAAAAACAATAAAAACATTGCAGTTTGTTAGTCTCTAACACAATAGGCATGATAATGCCAACACACCAAAACCATGCGGCACAATAAGAACATAAAACCGTGACCGGTTTGTGATCAATGCAAGATGACCCATTACATTCTTAGAACGCGTCAGTTGTTTTGCGATCCAGAGAAGATGGACGGATGTAGCACTGTCTCTTTTACGCTTTCCACCCTAATATGCAGCTGATTGAAAATTCCCAATGTCAATTTTGTACTTACATTTTCGTAATGATAGTTTAGTATCTCTTGGAGTTGCTTGACTCTCACTCGTCGCTGTTGCTGTGGATGAAGCAAACTCATGCCTAAGCTTTCTAAAAATACTTGGCGTCGATAATTGACTTTTTTCCCTCTGTGGAAGTTTTGCTCGGAAAATCACCATGCTATTGATACCTGCAATATTGAGGCAGTTGAAGAAGTATGCAGGTGGTTAGGGCTTGGTCTTTTTCTGCACATTGTAATTATGACAAAGTCGGTGAACTCGGTCAATAGCTGCTTTATAAGCATTGTAGTATAGTGTTATTATAGGCAAACTTGAATCTTTATCAATTTTTTTGTCATTGTGCATAGTTGAAAAGCAAAACCACAGCTTTGTTTTTCCTGGGTACATTCGATACTAACGTTTGCCTGTCACTAAAGCTAACCAGCTTGATCCAAACCTTTTTGCCTTCCGTGTTGCAAATTTACTGGGAAGTTTTTGTTGGTTTTTCTCATCGTTTCCAGCAAAATGATTTGTTTTTGGAGTAAGTCCGTAGCAAGCTGGGAACTGGTAAATCAAATATTTATCAGTTGTTACATTGACTCCAGAAAAATGCAGTAAGGTCGAGAGAAATTTCACATCATCAGATGACAACCCAACGTTTCTCTGATTTCCTTGACATCCAATATACAGCATGCCATTGAATGTGTAGCCAGCGAGACAGTCACACAACAAAGAGCTTCAGCTCGCACTTGTCTAGCTTGTTGAGCATATACTGGAACGAAACCACTAACGACCTAGAAATGACCTTAGTTGTTCATACACGGTTACATAAGCGCTGAAAGCATAATATTTTTTGTAATTCTCAAAAAACTGTTCCTACATTTGCCGAAATGGAGCAGACTGATTATTCGTGCTACGATCCTCACAACTGTTAAAACCTAGGTTTGCTAAAAGTTGCTCAAATCGATTACAGTCAAAAGAAGCGAAAAATATAGGTCTTACTGATGGGCGAGGTGACCACAACAAATGAAGGGATTCGTGCTGACAACAATGCACACTAATGAGGTACAGAACATCGACAATGTCTTTTATTTCACACAAGTCAAATGGCATCCATTCATCTGGATTTTTGCTTCTTTTTCTGAGGTCCCTTCTTGTACGCTCGTTAGTGTGTTTGACAATATGCTTAAGCATATTTTCATCAATAAAGTAAGCAAAAGGAACAAATTAATTTTGGATGGTTTTTGCAGCCTCAATTGGTCTTTGTTGGTGTGTCTGAAATTACATGCATGTGTTCTTGATGGTGGGGAACATGTGGTAAACCACACACGGCCATTTTTTCCTGCAAACGAGCCTCTGGCCGTAAGATCATCACTGTCATGCTCAGAGGAGTCTTTGCTATCACTTTCTTCCCCACTACCGACAGTCAATTCATCGTCTGCACTTGTGGTCTGGTTTCTGACAATAGAAGAAGCGTCAACACATCTCTCAGGCGATAATTGGCCATCCACAGAATCTTTGCTCTCAATCATTTTTTCATCGTCAGAGTTGTCTGCTAAATCAAACCAACTCGTACCACTTTCCCAGCGGCTGTTGCTGCATCCAGTAGCCTTCTTGCGATCGTTGTTTAGATTCTTTTGGGATCTTATACCGATTTGCAATCAACTTTTCGATGTTACTTTCTTCTGAAACTTCTAATATTTTGTCATAAACGTTTTTATTTTGCATTACACAGCATGAAACATGCGATAATTAACTATTTCTTATATTGTTCGATTTAGTTTGATGTTTGTGGCACTTTACAATTAACTACTAGCTACATAAGTTGCAATTAAAAAAAAAAGTTCCACTATCACCTAACATGGGTCTCTAGAGACCCTATAGGTTTTTTCTTTTAAATCCTTAATAACTATTTTATCAGTGTAATATTTTTGAAATTAAAAATGTAAAATGGAAGAAGAATAAATGCTTTGGAAATACTTGAAGTCTCACAGAACGTAGCCGGCCATTTCAAGAGATATGAGGAAAAAACAGAAGGCTCTGGTCGCTAGCGACCCACTTAGGCGTTTAAGGGTTAAAAGCTACGATGACTTGTCAACCTTTCAGAAGTACCATGCTATTACATTATGAAGATCTTCGCTAAAGCTGCCTTTTGTAGTTCTCTAGACCTCTTCATAATGTAGTTTCATTTAAATGATAAAATTAAATTAATTGTGCCTTTTGTTATGCGTTCTTTAACATTGTTGTGGCTTTTTATTCAATAGTTCTTTTAAATATTACATTTTCTATTTTTCTTTGTATTTCCTAATCTCCATCAATTCTGTTTCAATAAAGAAAGTTTAAGATTCTGATTCCATTTGGTTCAATTTCTTCCGCCTTTATTCTCTTACCACGAGAAAAAGAGATGGGCGCTCTTGTAGGACAAATCCAGACTCGCTTATGAGTAGCCAATAATTGAATGTCCATTTTCTGGTTGAATTTAGATTCTTGCTTCTGCTATTTATTTCTCGTCAGGATCCAGCAAAGAGGGAATTGCCATAAAGCACTTCTTATTCAAGGACACAACAACGATGCTAGGGGAAGTTAAACCAACGACCTTGCGAACGTGAAAGTCGTTTAAACAAAGCTCTAATCTGCTGCACCGCGCCAGGCTGTGTGTTCCTAGCTAGGCAAACTGACTGTTTGCACGTTCTGCCATGCTAACAAATTGATGCAAACAACATTTTATGAAAGAGAAATGGAGATTCTGGGGGCTTCGCTCCTTCGACAGTTTTCTAAATCTGTTTATACTGCAGCTGAATAAAGCCTACCCACTTCGATTTTTAAAATGGCAAGCCTGAGCATGATATTTTTTTTTGAAAGTGCACTTGTGATGTGGGCTCTTGAGCAGAGGGCAGTAAAGAAAAGAAGTTGCCACGCGAAAAATTTATTTCAAAATTGTTTTGCTTGAAAATACTTTTATAGGCGTGTCAGGATCAGTCGCCACTGTGCAACCACAATGTATTGATATGGTCTTTTTCGACATTCTCTTCCTTCTGGTACGCTTACGTTGGAACCAGTACACATAGACTCAGCTAAAAGCTTGTCCTCACAAATATAATTAGGTAAAAAATTGCTCAAAGTCAAGACATCAGCCTATCATTAGTCTAATTTTGTAATCGTAAAATGTTCATTGTACTGGCGCCCACTCCCAACTCTTACTGTGTAGCTGTTTTACAGGTTGAAAGAAATGGATATAGGTTGGTAGAATGTAGGCTATCAGAGGGTAAGGTCAGCATTCATTAAAAAGTTGGGAGATCGAATTTAGGAGCATATAGGCTAGCTTCTACAAATCTTGGACAAAATCTCCATTAGAAATATACTTGTGCGTTTTAACTGAAAAACCATTTTCAAAAATTTTATTAATTTACAACAACATTTGGTTACAGTTTTCACCACTGTTCTTCAGATGAAGTCGGCGCAGTCAATTGAAGTGATATTATTTACCACGGCGTACCTCCAAAGTGCCATGCTGGCGACGCCGGTCAGTGGTCTACAACAAAATACTTGCTAAGAAGACACATGCATTGTGGCATTATGATAACCTCACTTACTTGATTTGGTGTGGTTGGCCAAAAATGTTAGGAAAAGGAAAATATTGACAAACGATAAAGGCAGGTTCATGATCAAATATATATCTAAAAAAGTATCCTGCTCTAAACCTCTAAAAAATCGATTGGTTATTAATTTAAATTACATAATTTCTATTACACCGTACCAAAATGCTCCTTATATTGAAAACGAGTCCAATTGCTCTATGATTTAATTTTTTTTCTTATAAAAACATAGGCCTATCTAAATATGCACCAAAACAAACTGTAAGTTTATACAAACTCTGGCAAAAATATTTTTGAAAATCAAGGATGTCTAGAACAAGGGAATTACTCACTTAAGCCGATTTTTTTATTCAACTGAATTCGAGTGACATTAGTAAAGTTAGGTTAGCACTTTGCGGTAGGTCCATGAGCATTATATCAACTTAATGAGCATCATAAAGGTCATTATCATCATAAAGCTTTTGACGATGTTGTTATAGCTTACGTCTTAGCCATAGTTGGTAAATTCATAAATTATAATGTTTTTTGATCTAACAAATATTTAGATGAATCAAATGTACTTAGAATCAGTCAAGTTTGAATTGGGCATTTAGTAATTCTAAGTGATGGTGCTTTTGTCCTGTAGCCAAATCAAATATTAACTTACTTAAACCTTAATTTAAAGCAAAAAGTAGTTTTTTGTGAAAAAGTTAATAATGCTTCATTCTACAATTTAGACCATGCGATTGTATAGGTCCAGCTAAAAGGGAGACTGATTTATTCGTTAAATTAAAAAGAAAACACAAAAAGACACCAAGATAAATGGGCCTATTTGTAAAAAACTACTTTGTATAGATAAATTATTGGGATGGTAAATTACCTGATTCTTAACTTTTGCGAAATAAAAACAATTTTGCATTTGTTGTACTGTTATATCTATGCAGGTTAAGTCATTACTTTAACAATACCATAGACCTCACCAGTATAGGACTACATCAGTTATTATATCTTTTTCACGGTACTGCTTGACAGTTATTGATAAAGTATATTTAAGAAGCATCAACGGACATATTATTTTACTGCTAGCAAGAGCAATAGCAATAGCAAGAAAGTTTTTTAGGGGCAGCATGATGCAATAGGCGAGTTGAAGTTTTGGGGGCCAATCAGAATTTGTAATGCCAAACTTTTTGTATTCAAAAATTAGCTTTAAAGCTCTGAATGTTTGCATTTTTAATGCGAAACAAGGCGAAACCTTTTCTCGGGCAAGGGAATCAAAGCTTTCAAAGTGAGATTTTAAGAATTTTTTATCAAATTTTTAGATGCAGACGTTTTCACTTAGACATCGATTTATCGAAAATTGTATTGGTACATTTGAAACCCACTTTGGGGCATAAAATTTACTTCACGGACGGCATATTTCACAATCCTGCTTTAGTTCAGGAGTGTCACGACCCTCATATCAACCCTCTTAATAGCTAGTGATGGTTTATGCTTGCTCCATACCTGGTGGTAAAATTGGATATAAAAAACGCTTCATCCGCAAAATTGCAGAACTTAAATTTCTTGAGGATGATAATTTGAAACAGAAAAAGATTTGGGCGATTCCTCGAAAAATGGACAACAAGTCACATCGGCAAACCCTAATAGGGGTGTAGGATCACTGTTAAGACTTCATCATTTTAAATTATAGAGGTTGCTAGTTCCTAGATAGCACTTTTTAAGGCGATCTCTTATTAAGAGAGATTTGCCTCCAGCATTACAATCTGTGAACGTCTCCAGCATCACAGCATCACAATCAATGATGCTGGAGGCAAATTCCTGGTAGTAAGAGATCGCCTTAAAAATTGCTCTCTAGCAACTAGCAACCTCTACAATTTAAATAATTTTGAACCACTTCAGCATTTCTTAAAGTTGAAAATCTTTTTTTGGAAATCAACGATTACAAAACGGTCTTTGGCACATTTGGCACTTTTTATTTAATCAACTTTATGAAATTCATTTTGAAATGCTCCGCAGATCATTAGGTGGTTGCAGCCTACCGATGGGGAAGCGGTGATTTAAACTTTTTTTGCTAATCAGCTTTGTTTTTATGTTTTGTTTTTGTTTCATCTTTACTTAATTCATATCCGTTTCTTGCGGTTTGCACTCAGAAAGTGATGCGTCAGAACTTGAATCTTAAATATTTTCATAGAATCGAAGAAGAGTTGGTATCAGAATATTGGTCATGAGAATGGTTCTGATCACATGGTGATTTAGAGTACCGAACATTAAGCTTATGCTCTCCACTAAATCCAGAAATATTGCAAGTACAAAAATAAGATTTATTGGTTTGAGTTTTAACTTGCCTCTTCAAAATGGGATATCAAATACCAAAAATTTTTGGTGGCATTTACTCTAAGAAAGCAATTATTTATTTTACTCCAAGGAAGCAAAATCATGGCCGTTGGTGTCATCTAAATATCTTACTTTATATACGATTGCTATAAGCTTCGATTTATTTGGTGAACTACTCAATCGCCTGATAAAACAAGACTGAATTTCTGCCTATCTTTATACGTACTTGTTGCTGTCATAATCATGACTGAATTTCATATATTTAGTTGACTGATAGAGAATAGATTGTTTCTACAAACATCAAGCCTGTTTATTTCCTTGTCTTTTTTTATATTCTAATGATGGAAACTGCTAAATACTTTTACATAATTTGACGCAGCAGGAAGTTAAACAAAATAACCAAAGATAGAAGCAGAATCACGCTGTTGTCACGCAGCGCTCAATATACAGTATTCGTAGGTAGAAATTCCCCAACAAACTTTTTTGCCTGAAGCCTAAGCAAATGAACAAAAAAGTTCAGCTACTTTTCTAATGTGAAATAAATTTCGGGAATTGTCGTAATGTAAAAACAATCACAGAAAACAATGTGAGTGGGAACTATGAAAATGCGCTAAGAATTTTTTTAAGTTTGGTTGCACAATGGTCCAAATTGTGTAAAAAAGTTTTACAAAACTTTCGTTCAGATGTGTAGCCAATAAATTGTTTCATCTATCTTATTCGTGCACAGCAGTTTTGTCCAACATATTCTGATAAATAGGCATCAAAGAGAAATGGGTCAGTCTATCTTGTTTCATTGTCTGTAGGCTCGTTTTTACCGCTTCAACGCTGAAAACAACCGCTCTGAAGAGACTCCGAAAACAGGGACACAAAAAGCAAATTCAACAAGTTTTTCGGCCTTTCTAAGCAAAAACCTTCTCTGTGGTTGCTGTTCGCTAATGTAAGCATCAACATCATAAAATGGGTTGAAGACTTTTCTATCAGTTTAATCCCCAAATAAATTAAACTCAACTTCTAGACGATTCTTATCGATTGCATTTGGCAGTATAATATTTGCGCCAAGCAATGACGTTTTTTTCAATTCGCCCCGTCGATCAAGAGAGCTCCGCTGTCGGCAGCAACCTTCATTCCTTTTCGGTTAAACCTTCGTGTTAATTGCGCACCGACCAAATCTAAGGCTTTCATGTATTCACGCTTCGATTTACTTTCGCCAAGATTGGAAACAAAATCTTCGCTTGCATTGAACTTAGTTTTCCTAAGTTTAGAGGTATTTAATTTTTTCTGGAAATAATGCGTTTCTTAAGTTCGCCGACGTTTTGCTCAGCAAAGTCGCTAGTTTTTTCAAGTAACTTTTTCAACTTGGTCGCTAGTCCTCAAGTTTTTGATTTACTTTTGGAGCACATTCACTTGTTCTAACACTACAAAAGTTGCAGACGTTTCACTATGAAGTGCTCTTCTAACTACTTCCCATGGTCAAAAAAGGGTTTGACTAGCAATAAGTGCAAAATATATCCTTTTTTTCTAGCTTATTTTTACAGTCCATGAACTTTTTGCCCATACTGTTTTGCTCAAACAAACGTTTATTGCTTTGTAACAAAACGCCTGCAAATTATAACGACCAGATGTTATTATGCTCATTTCGTAACAATAACAATCACCTTATATCTTCAAGAAAGTGATTTTGCCATAGTCAGGTTTACGCGATTATACGGTAAACACTAAATGCAATAAGGTTTAGGTTTCGTAATGGAGGAATTTGTTACGGTACTTTTCTTCATAAAAGGCAGGTTGAAACTGATGTGAATAAAGAAAAAGAAGACCAGAAAACAAAAAGGTTGTTTTTCAATTTTGGCTTTACTGCGTAGAAAGAGAAAGAGGTAAGTATCCGCAAAGTGTTATTAGTTGCAAAATTTTAGCTGTGCAATGCATGCTACCAAGTAAATTAAAGCGCTACCTAACAACAAATCACAACTTCTTATCTGGAAACCACTTCAATTTTTCTCCGAAAGTTATCAAAAATGAATAAGCAGTCGGTTTTTTTTCTAATTTTGTCGTACACCATCCAAAGCTAAGCTTGCGTCTTTTAAAGTTGCGTATACTGTAGAATCGCAAAATGTAAGAAGCCGCAATTCATCGCCGAAGAGCTCATATTTTCTGCTGCTATTGACTTAGTCTCGACAATGATTAAGAAATCAGCTAAGCAAGAACTTAAAACTATTCCACTCTTAACAAATGCCATTTGTAAGAGGATCGACAAAACTGTGGATGACGTTAGTGATCACCAGGTAGCAAGAATACGTGGAAATGAGTTCAGCTTTAACAAATGACGCAACAACCAGTACCGGTAATAAAGATGCCTACTTGATTTGCTACGAACGATTTATTGATAATGATGACAACATTGTTGAAGATTTGCTCTTTTACTAGCCTATTTTCGCAGGTTGTAAAGCACAAAAATTGTTTGCGATTTTTAACAATTTTTTTGAAGCACCGGGCCTCTGAAGCCCATATCTGCAAAAGTAGTATGTTTTCATTTGAGGTTGTGTTTGTTGGTATATAATGGAGCATTCACACATAAAGTACCGTATCAGAGACGTAGCAGCCGCCCCCCAAACCCCCAATTGGGGTGGGCCCAGGCCAACTTTGGGGGCCCAAGTTAGTCTGAAATTGCTTTTTGGCTACGTGACTATTTTCAGTTCAGCAGACTTGTTTACAACCGATTTAAACTGTAGGAAGAAATTGGCTTGTGACATCATAAGTGAATGCTACGTCATTTTATCTCGCAGAATCTAGAATATTTCGATTGATTTTCTGGTAGAATCTTGAATATTCGATTGACGTAACAATGCCGTTGTTACGCAACAATCATAGAATGGTCTGGAATTCTGTTTGGCTATAAATACCGGGACAATATATATATACACTGCAGAGTGCAGATAAAGTATTTTATTGACATTGTATAGAATGAAACGTTCAAAAAGTGGTGCTCAAAAGAGAAAAGAAGCAGCCACTGCTCGAGATGCTGTAGCGAAATTGCCCAAGATGACAGATTTTTTCAAGATTACTGAGCAGAGTAGACCTGGCACTAGTACCGAGAGGGATGAAGAAAACTATAGTGTACAAGAAAAAGAAGACTATGACGATCAGCATCAAAGTGATTGTGAATTTCCAGAAAATGTAAGTTGTGATTTACCTGCCAATACGCAACCCTTAATATCAAAAATATCTGAATCTCAATTTACCCCTATCCCTGATGACCCATGTAAATGGCCTGAAAGTATTTCTGATGCTCAACGATGTGATATAGTAAAGCGTGGACCACATCAACTAATAATGAATTTTCCATATAATAACACAACTCCAAGGCGACGTTTTTCCTCCAACCATTATAAACGTGTGTTACCTAATGGTGAAAGTGTTTCACGGTCGTGGCTAGTTTATTCTGGGGAATCAGATCAAGTTTTTTGCTTTTGTTGTAAGCTATTTGGAAAAACACTAAGCCCCTTTTGTAGTGGTATAAATACATGGGAGGGTTTTTCGAAAAAACTGAAAGACCATGAAAACGGCATTTCCCACCAAGAATGCTGCAGTCAATGGATGTTGCTAGCTGAAGGGATAAGAAATTCATCCACTATCGACAAACGCGAGATGAATATTTTTTTTCAATGAAAGACGTTTTTGGAGAAATGTTTTAGAGAGACTTATCGACATTGTCTTGTTTCTATCGGAAAGGAATCTTGCTTTTAGAGGATCTGAAGAAGTCTTAGGATCTCCTCACAATGGAAATTTTCTGGGTATATTTGAGCTTTTGGCAAGAAGAGATCCGATCCTAAAAGAGCTTCAAGACAGAATCAAGAATAAAAACACTAAAGATCACTATTTGAGTCCTACCATACAAAATGAACTAATTGAATTGCTAGCGACAGAAGTTGAAAAAGAAAATTTACAGCAATTGAAATTGGCAAAATATTTTTCTATAATTTTGGACTGCACTCCAGATATGTGACATCATGAACAAATGTCTGTCATTCTCCGTTATGTACTATGTAATGAAGAAGCTGCTGTTGTTAAAGAAACATTTTTTGGCTACTTGAGAATAAGTGACAGTACTGGGAAAGGCTTGTTGGACGCTTTCTTAGAAAAAGCGACCGAACTGCAACTCGAATTGTCTGATTGTCGAGGTCAGTCATATGATAATGGTGCTAACATGAAAGGAAAACATTCTGGGGTCCAAGCAAGAATGCTAGACATCAATCCCAAAGCTGTTTACGTGCCCTGTGCAAACCATACCCTTAACTTAGTTGTTGTTGACAGTGCTAATTCATCGACGGAAGCATTGACATTTTTTGGAGTACTTACAAGGTTGTATGTGCTGTTTTCTTCCTCTGCTCAGCGTTGGGAAATTTTGAAGAAACATGTGGAGCTGTCCATAAAGTCACAATCTGATACTCGTTGGGAAAGCAGAATTAAATGCATCAAACCTCTTCGATAGAATTTAAAAGAGGTGTTGCTGGCACTGAAAGACTTGGAAGCCATTTCCATAGAAAGAAAAGATGGAAGAGCTGCCTCAGAAACAAAATCGTTGATAGCTCATTTATCAAAATGGAGTTTTCTTTTGTCGGTGTTTATTTGGTATGATATCCTATTCCAAGTCAATAAAGCAAGCAAGATTCTTCAATCGTATGGAGTCTCCCTTCATACAATGGAAACGGAAATCCAGGCAACTGAAAAGTTTTTGCAAAACTATCGCACAACGGGTTATGACAGTGCCACAACATCTGCTGTTGAAATAGCACAGGAATTGGATATTAATCCTTCTTTTCCTCCGTCAAGAAGTGGAAAGAAAAGAAGATTGTTTGATTACCAAGGTGAAGAGGAACAACGAGCTACTCCTGAACTGAAATTTAAAAGCAACTTTTTCTATCCATTAGTAGACCAGGCTATTATGTCAATAAAGGAGCGCTTTAATTTGTTACGTGAGGTTTCTTCCGCCTTTTCGTTTTTGTACACACGAGACAAACTTTTGCTTGTGCAACAAGAAAATGCTCTTCTTACTTGCTGTAAAGAGTTCCAAAAAAAGTTCGGTGACATTGATTCTGATGAAATGAGCGCTGAGCTACAGCGGTTTGTTTTAATTTTACAAAAAAAACGCAATCTCAATACGGCTCAAGACTTTCTGAACTATCTTCTAAAGACTCATTTATTTGAATTGTATCCGAATGTGTACATCGCACTTCGAATCTTACTAACTTGCCCCGTGACTGTTGCCAGCGCTGAAAGAAGCTTTAGCAAATTGAAACTGATCAAAACTTTTAATAGAACGTCTATGACAGACAGTAGACTATCTTCATTAGCCATGTTGTCAATCGAAAATGACTGCGCCCGATCTCTTGATTATGACAATGTCATAACAGCATTTGCGAACAAAAAGGTTCGCTCCAGACCATTTAAATGATACTGTGTTTTTATAACTTTTTCATGTTTTTCAGTGTCATTGCTTTCGTTTCGCAGTGTCCTACTAAATGTCCTACTGAACTCTGGCATCGGTGCCGAATTTTTTATGACTTGCACCTGCGGTATCGGCATGCTTTATTCTGACATTAGCCTGTTTACTTATGTACAAATTGTGGTGTATTTTCTTAATGCAGCTTTTCAATTTTACACCTCTAAAGTGATATGACCTGTGCGCAGGGACTCTTGCGCTTACTTTGGGGGGGGCCCGAAGTTGGAGTGCTACGGGACTGTACCGTATTGTAGAAGTGTGCTTTATGTATTTTGGTTCCACTGCATAACTTTATGTACAAAATCAGAATAAAAATCCGATTCAAAACTTACTCTGGAGACAAGCACACACTAAAATTACAAGCACAAGTTAACATATAACTCAGCATTTTACGGACAATTGTTACAAATGACAGAATTATGTTCCTTACACACGTTTTTGTTACATTTCTTGCCTACCATGGCATTTTTACGATCTTTTTTCGAAAGGCGATAGTGGCAACATTTTAATTTGGTTACAGGAATCTCTGAAGCAGTCCCTACACATTTTCTCTCTGCTAGTTTTTCAAAAGACTAGACCTAGTAACCAACAAAACAAACCGCTAGTGCTAGAGACTTGTTTTGTTGGTTGCCGTGGAGGGGCTATAGGATCGTATACGAGCGATCCTATAACACAAAGCTTACTAACGATGTGACATGAGTTTAACTTTTATAGCTACATTTCCAACCTAAGCAAAACCACTTGCAGATCTGAAAATGTGGCCACAAAAGGCTGTAGAGATTTTTTTGTTGAAATCAGGTTTCGAAAACAAATAATAGAAATAAGTAGAAAAAGGGATATACTTCAAAATACATCGGAATAATATCGGTATAATAAAGAAAAGCGATTGAGGCAAAGCCCGAAACTGAAAGTGCAAGCGAAACTGGTACCCAAAAATTCAGCATAGTCTAATGAAATGGGTGCCCCTCCTACTAGCAAAGAATTTTTTTCTGCATTAATCTATCAAAGCAATCTCGAATAAGTTGTAAAAGAATACCTGGAACGCCTGAGCAATATGTTTAATAGAGTCGACATAAATTCAAAACGAAAATTTTGCCGGGCCTCCCAGACCCATTCCTGCATCTCTGGGTTAATGCACATTGTTTATTTTCTAAAAGATGCTGACCAATAACAGAATTACAGTCCGGTTTGGTGTCGTTTTGTTTGCACGATCTGTGTGGTTGAGGTCGGTGTGGACGAGTCAATTGTTGTTTTAACCATTGCGAACATGCTGCTTGATGCGATACTGTAGTCGTTGAGATGTTCGCCCTACGTACCGTATCATAGTGGCACTTGTAATCATATATGACGCTGCTTTTGTGAGTGGCAGGTAGAATATCCTTGCAGGACACTGGCAGCATGCTCTTTGACGTAAAAACCAAGCGGGTGCTGATGGAACCATAGCATTTTTCCACGGGTGTTTTGACTTCTTTTTCCAAGTTTGAGGAGGTCTTACCTATTTAAGGACCCTCAAGTGCACAAAAAGTTTTACAGAGCCAAATCGCTTAAGGATGGAGAAGTGAGCAATTTTCTTGCCAATCTGAGCGTTGACGACGTTTTTAGGATAGCCATTGTCCAGTAATATTTTCTTGTTCAGTTCTGTTTTTTCATTGAGTGTACGTTTGGTGCAAATCATTAGGGCTCGAATGACCAATGTACATATTAGACTTATTTTAGGTTCGAGAGTACTAAAAAACTCCAAACGTAAATACTGGCCCGTGAAAGTGTTTTTCCGGTATACACTGGTTTCACAGCCAATATCTGTTCTTTCGATATAGACATCAAGAAACGGTAGACATTTGACTATCCCCTTTTGAAAAGTGAATTTGGGGGATGGATTAAGGCAGTTGAGTTTGATCAGGAATTCATCTGCTTCAGTTTTGTGATCGAGGATGGTAAACATGTCATCAGCATTCCTGAAGTATCTTGGAGGCTCATATCTGTAGTATACTCCAGTATACTTCAAATATGCTGGCGATATGTTTGCCATCTTTGATCACGAAGCTGAAGCAAATGAGCCGCGAGGGTGTTCTACCTGCCACCAACAAAACTCTGTCATGTATGATTGCAAGTGCCACTATGATACGGTACGTAGGGCGAACATCTCAACGACTACAGTATCGCATCAAGCAGCATGTTCGCAATGGTTAAAACAACAATTGACTCGTCCACACCGACCTCAACCACACAGATCGTGCAAACAAAACGACACCAAACCGGACTGTAATTCTATTATTGGTCAACATCTTTTAGAAAATAAACAATGTGCATTAAACTATGACAACAAGCAGTTTTCAATTCTCGCCATAGCACGCAGCTCTTTCCACCTTAATCTCTTAGAGGTTGTTCATATCATTACTTAGAGTCTGGTAAAGACAGAAAGAGTTTGTTTACACTCCCAAACTCTTTCGATAATCGCGGCGTTCAATTTTGGCCTCTTGCTGCGCTTCTTCTAGCATTTTGCTTTCGCTAAATCTCTTTCTTTGGGGCGCTTTACAATGCTAGTGCTATCATTGTCTATCCTGATTGCCTACTGTCCAAATTAATCACATAAAACAACTTGCTCACTCTAGCTTCTCCCTTTTTGATGCAATACCGCCATTGTTAAGAGAGTCACAAAAAGCTTATGGCTGAAACAGCTTTTTTAAAGCTATTTCATAATGCTTTAAACAACTTGTGAGTGCATGTCCAATTTTTCTTGTTTTTTTTAGTTTTTTTATGGCATTCTTTCATTTTTGAATCTGTTATTAGCAAATTGACAATTGCTTAGGTAACGGTCATTATTTGATATTTCTTTTCTCATTACTTCAGTGCATACTTTGCAGCAGGCACTGTCAGTTTCATTATTGTATGCAAGCCATTTCCAAGTCATTATGTAGGAATTTTGGAATTTACATTTTTGCCTCAAAACGGTTCGCTGACTATTGCTGTGTGAACTAGTTTGAATTTGCAAAATAGGAATTTTTTTTATTTATCTTGTGCTATTCCTTCCCTTTACCTTCAGCTGACCCATCTGTTTTTCTTCGTTTTATTACCCATCGGTCCATATCTATTCTTTTCTTATTTCTGGATTTTTTCAAAATCCCATTTACACTGGCTGAGCTGAAGAGGTGGTCAGTAACGAAGTAGTTTTACTGAAGTAAACTGCTTACGTAGGTATTTCAGTGACGAGCCGCTTACTTGAGTAGTTTCATTTTTTTATGACTTCTACTTTTACTAGCGAAGATTTAGTGGAAGGTAACGTTACTTCAGTACTTGTAACTTTTAATTACGTCGATGCTAACAATTTGACTTATATTGAATTGAAAGGTGGTAAGCTACGTAGCATAAAAACAGCTTTGAATTCAAGCTTGTATTTTGTGCATTTGTGCAAACCCTTCATTGAAGTAGGCCATTCTTGGTTCAAACTCTGAAAACTAATTGGTAGTCCAACTACTAATTAATGCTAACCAGAAAACGTTCACTAATTAACAACTAGTGGATCGTTTTTGCATATCTTATGATTTTAAAAAGTTTTTAGGGCCAGAAGTAAATTAAATTCTCATGTTTCATTTTTGAGCATTTGCTTAGGGATACAAAATTTCAAATAGCTTTGAATAAATCTTCAAAGGACGGATTTACTGCACTCTTTTAAAGCAACGACTAAAATCTTGAACATTTCTGTTGGGCTGTTACTAAAAGTTATCGCCATAATAAAGCAGAAATGAGGAAGCGTCGTTAGTTAAAGTAAGTGAAACTATCAAAAATGTGGGTTTCGTCAGCGTCTGAAATCAAGGTTGCAAGTGGACCAACGAAACTACATAGACAAATTCTGACATAATACAGGTGATTTATTTTTTGATGAATGTTACTTAGAGGGTGGCTAAAGGAAAGAACGATCTAGCTCTTGCCAACACAACCAATTAACTGTTATAGCAAGTGGCGGCATAATTCTGATTTTTAGGTACATGTTGTCCAATTGCCAAGTCAAAGTAGAGGAAAAGGAATTGCCTTACATTTTTGTATAGATGCTTTTCTTATTTTAGTGACTTGTGGACATGTTGGCTGATTTAGTTTTTGGGATGTGCGGCCAACGTGCCGGCAGTCGCAGCGGCACACGTATTCATACACGACATTGCTTAGCAGAAGGGAAGGCTCGGCATCTTGAAGATTGCAGGTAGAATACATTTGGCTGAAGATTGTCATCCGAAGTTCAGTTATTTTGTAGCAATTAAATTATTTACTGTATTTTTGATTAGCATCTGAGATTTAGGCAAAGTGTTACCGATTCAGAGAAGTCTTAGGTCGACTAAATGCTATTAGAGACTTTCTTTCTATAGGTCACCATATTTGGCGTTGGCTTAAACATGCTCATCCGAATAACATTGTCTTTTTGCAAGGAATAATGCTGATGCTGTTCAGCTCTTGGGGCAGTCTGAGTTGGGGGGGGGGGATATAGACAGAGCCCGGTGTACTAGGGTTCTAATAAGGGTTGCCTTTGGTATTGGGAAGTCAAAATAATTCCAATGGGTGTAATGTCCGGTAAACTTAAATCTTTGATATAAGAACGTGAGGACTTCTAAATCAGCTTTCTCTACCGGAACGTCTAGAAAGAGAAGTTTGCTGTCAAGAACTTTCTTTTTAAAAGATTACAGTCAAGCAAGAATGTAAAGAATTAACCGCCACAAGAAAACTGTCACCGCCTGATTCCTCATTGAAGATTGAAAAGGTGTTTTCAGCGTAGCGGAAGCACAGGTTTTCTATTTCTTCGAAAGAGTTCCCCCTCGTGATACCCGACAAATATTTTGGCATAGCTGGCCCAAGTGGAGGCCACATGGAAACACCGCCAACGTTTTTGTGCATAGTATTGTTGAAACTGAATTCAACTGAAGTTGTACTTGCGGTTAGAATCACAGTGATAAGTGCCTTAGCCCTTTGTTAGTACCCTGGGGTGTTTCAGCACCCCACAAAAACTTTTTTATTATAATTTTGAGTTGGCAACAATGACATGAACTATCTTTCAATTACCTTCCTAAATAAGTGAAAAGATAAATCACTGAGAATTTCATAATCCCATACCTTGCACAGTAGGGGATTAGAGACATTTGTTGTGGTTTGGGGTGTGACGTCACCCCATGGTACTAAGCATGCTATTCATTAGTTTCCTGGATTTCGGCGTTAGTTTTCTCTCTTCTACTTTTTTAGACAAATTCATAGTTATTAATAATTGTTAATTAATATTGCTTTTGTTGATATGAAGAAAATAAACATGCTTAATTTATAATTTTTATTTCTTTATTCTTGTAAAGGTATAATGCAAGTCAAAATTTAACTATTTTCTGTGGTTGACCTGATGTGATACAAAAGTATTCTTCAGTATCAGTAAATGAAAATTTTTTTACTTATTGGTAACTATAAAACTTTACAAAAGAAGCTGAATGAACATCATGTAATGATAAGCAAGAGGACATGAATTTTAAGAATGGGGTGTTCAAACACCCCAGGGTACTAACAGTGTTACAAACTGTGAGAGTACTAACGTAGGGTTAGGAATAACAGGTGGAGTCAATTTACTATTGTACAGAGTGTCAGCAACGACCTGAATGATTTCTTTCAGCAGGATATTCTTTAATAGGCTAGATATATCAAAAGAACAGAGAAAGATGGCTTCAGGATACAAGTTGAGGAATTGCATATTCTCTACAAAAGCAAAAGAATCTCTAATGATAGAGTAAAGATCTAGAACTGGTTAAAAGGGGCTTCGGCATTTTGCCAATTTATGATTGTCAGACCCGATTATTCTAGAGATAGCTTTTAATGAGAGCTAGCAAAACATTGTAATTTCAATTCATTGCTTTTAATGGGTGAAATAAATCCACTTCTGAAGCTTCATTCAAAGCTATTTTTCATCTTCTTAAACATTCATCAGTTTGTTCACATACCAGCTACTGTTCTGGACAAGGGAATAGATAGGGAAGCAAAGGGGTAATTATTTTCCCAAAAAAAATTACAAAATTTTATTTGGATTGAAATCTCTGCAGTAGTGTCCTCGGAATAAAGTTATTGTGTAAGCTTAACCTCTGTCAATACCTTTAGAATTTGCTAAACACCGCAGATTCTTACCACAATTCTCTCTCAACACTAATTAAAAAAGTCATGATTAAAAATATAATCCTAGATAAAAAAAAAAATTTGCCCCTATACCCACATAAATATTTAGTTGACTATATTGTTTGGTTTCAGATTTTTTACGCTAAATTTTAGATATCATAAAATCTAAGTTGTTTGTGTAAAGCAGTAGTGGTTCTCAACTTTTTGGCGATTGCATACCATCCAGAAAATTGTTTGCTGTCGTTGCGTACAACCAACAGCGCAATCACCAAGCAGAGGGCAGAACCCCCACTTTAGCAATACATTCAACAACTTCTCTTAGAAGAGTATTACCGTCTTATATAGTCTCCCTCAAAGCGGATCCTTTGTCATAGAGACGCTATTGCCTGCTCCATACACATGAACCTTTATCTTAGTGGAAAATGTAAATTATGCTATCAATAGGCAGAGACATTTGCTCATCTTATGTGATAAGAGTACCCCCCTACTGAGAATCATTGATTGGAAATGATAAAAACAAAATTACTCAAAAATGAAACTGGAAACAAAGTGACAATTAAATTTGATTAAAATTGATTGAATTGGCATTAGTTCGAACAAACAGTAATTTGTCAAATGCATATTTTATTCCGAATATGAAGTAAAAAATGTAGAGGGTGCTAGTTGCTAGTAAGCAAATTTCAGGCAATCTCCTGCTTAAAGAAATCCACCTCCAGCATTTTACTAGGGTAAAATAGAAAACTTGCTCAAAAAGGATCACCAACATCATACCATACCATACAACAATATACACCTGCCAATAATCCGCGACTGGTTTCGACCTTATTGGGTCTCATCAGGCGAGTGTAAAAAACACACAATAACAAAAATGTATAATACACAGGCAAACAGATTTGCTATTTTGTGCAGAAAAATGATGCAAGGCAAAGCAATACATTACAGCAATACCTATATCAAGGGGATCCAATTAAGGATTTATGATTGAATTATGATGTTGTTGATCGTTTTTGAGCAATTTTTCTATTATACCTTACTGTGATGCTGAAGACAGGTTTTTTCAAGTAGGAGAGTGCCTGAAATTTGCTAACTAGCACCTTCCGTATTTAACAAAGTGATAAAGTCTTATTAATGATAACCCCTATTGGAGCTTATCGTTGTAGCTCTGTCCATATCATGTGTGTGTGTGTGTTTGTGTCCTTAATTGGACCTAATTGATATAGGTATTGCTGCATTGTGTTATTTTGCACTGCTTCATTATTCTGCACACTCTAGCGAATCTGTTAACTTGTGTCTCAAATATTTTTGTTATTGTGTATTTTTTATGTTCACCCTGACGAGACTCAATAAGGTCAAAAGCGATCGTGGATTATTGACAGGTTGTAAGGTATTGTTGTATGGTGCGGTTTAATGTTGGTGATTATTTTTGAGCACGTTTTATATTTTACCCTAAATATGAAGTAACATACATAGCAGTTGGTAATAATGAATACCTGGATATATTTTTACTCGACTATTGTACAAATAATTTACAACATCAAAATGCTTCCTAATTGCAGAATCATTTTTCCCTCCGAATTTTTCGGTATTGTATATCAAAATCTGTAATAGCTTTCACCCGGTTTGAATTATGCTTTTTTCAGCGATCAACTTACCGGAATTATGTTACAACAATACTGAGTCGCATATGCATAATGCCTGCGCTGCCCGTCTAAATCATAAAAATAAAATCTAAGCTTTATTAAACGGCTACAGGCAACCCAAATATTACTCATATGTAAAAACATTTAGCGTTGTCTCTAACATTCGATAGTTGCGGTCACGAACCAGGTCATTTTCACTGGATTAAACTCAATTCTCGCCTCCAAACACAATAAACCACCACAAAACTACTTTCTACTTTTAGTGCTTAAGTAGTTTACTTTGAATTACTTTTTGCATTTACTCTTTCACTTGAATATTTTTTTAAAGCTTAATTGATAATACTTTCACTGAAGTAGATTATTAAGCTACTTAGTCCACCTCTGCTGAGCTGGCTGCTAATAATTTTCGATAAATTGGCTTCGATAATTTCCTTTGTATTTCAGGAAACGCATACCAACATATAGCTGCTTAACAACACAGAAACGCAGAGACATCAGAAGTTATAACATTGTTGCGCAATAACTGAATGCTGGTAGAAGCAAAGCTGTAGAGACATATGATGTAATAGTCCACTCACAGATCATAAAGCAAAACAAATTATTTAGGTTTTTATTTGCAGCAAATTACAGTATAGTGTAACTACTCACAAGCCTGACAAAATTGGTATGCTCCTATCTAAATACCATGATCGGTTAGTTCAATAGTATATTGTAAAAATAGCATAAAAATGATACGTAATAGTACACTCAAAAATATTTTTAGCAAACCTGTTGGATTGCTAAAAAGTGGATAATTTCTTAAAATTATCCAAGGTTGAACCGCCCTCCTGGTACCAGCTTTGGGAGGCTTTAGCTCTCCATTGCCGTGCTGCTGAAAGTTTTGTACAAAGCGCTTTGATTTAACGCAAATGCGGATATAACGCGATCGACCGATGCATCTCAAAGAGAAACGCAAAATTTGGCAAATCTCAATATATGACTGATCTCATTTAATTTCATAATCACGTGAAAGCGTGCCCTAGAGGCTAGTCAATGCATAGCAGGCAAGCAATTCAATGTAGTAGGAAATTACTATATATCTGCTTATATTGCAGAATTAAAAAGCTTGAAATAGAAAAATCAAGGAAGAAGCAAAAGCTTTTTTTGAAAAGAATGATACAATTGGGTAGTGGGCAAACTTTCATGTATGAATATTTTGTTATTTACTGTAGTTTACAATTGATGCGAAATTAAAAGAGGTTTTGCTTTTAACCCAGAAATAACGCGAAACCACTTTTTTTGCCATGACATTTTATGACGTTCTTTTCACAAAAACAACTCTAAAAGACTTGATGCTCATTTGGCAATGCAACGAGTACGTAATTCTTTATTTCAGTGTTTTAAGCCTTCCAAGCATGCTTCTACTCTTTTACGCGTGCACGCTGAAAACTTGTTCTATGATGTTATGATATGCCTGGTACGATTCACAATTTTTCGCTACCACAAATCACAATATGAAGACGTTTTCAAAAATTTTACCCATTTTACAAAATCAGTTTATTCATAAACTGTTTTGTGATCTCATTTCTCGACCGATTTTCAAACTTTTTTTATCAAATTAAAGATAATTTCAAACCAATTCCGTTAGTATATAATATGCATGGTTTGTAGCTGTTTTTATACTAAACAAGACAAACTTTATTACCGGTTGTTTAACTTTTTACCCCTCCTAAAAAGTGGTAAGCTGAGTAAAAACAGGTAAATTCCTTTCATAAAAGTTATAATGAGGTACTAACAATTACTGTTCTTTGAAAGCTTAAAAAATTTGCTTTCCAGCAATATGTGACTCGAATTACCTACGGCTAAGGATTAGTTTATAATTGTTAATCAATAATTGGTTGCAATACATTATGATCTATTTTGTAGTTAAACAATTATTGTAAAACTTGCACCTAATTGGCAAAGCAGCATACGGGCGTAAGGGGCATTAACAATTTATTAAAATGAATATGCCAGGAAACAATAATGAGTATACCACCTACCAATTTAGACGAGACCATCCCTGGACGCGTTTCGTCCTTTTGGACTCATCAGCAGGGCCCGTCCCGTCGCAAGCAAAAGTAACCCACTCATTGACGTTATCCTTAAAAAAAAAACTATAGATTTGATCTCAAGTAGAGAAAAAATTATAGATATTTTTTCCTACTTGAAAAGAGTTGGCATGGATTTGCCCGTTTCACTGTAGGAGGTCCGGTTTACTGCGAAGTGAGATAGAGTGAAAATTCGTTGGCATGGATTTGCTCGACACGTCTATCAAAGGTCGCCCGGCCCCCACCTTGTGAATTGTCAACGCACTCGCCGCGAGCGTGATGGCATTGCAAAGACAAGGCGCTAGGCTATATATGCAGCGTTGAATCTGCTTTTTCGGATCAGTGTGTAAACTGATCTCCCAGTGGATATACAGCCAAAATCAACCAATTTGTCAACCCGCCCTGTTAAGCAACGCAATACGTCGACGGTTGAAGTCTCAGTGCTAGACATTAAAGGAATTACACCCTTCTTTGATGCATGTCACCTGCGTTGCGCACTTACTACATAACTGCGCTGTGCGTGTGCGTGCTCATTTCAAAAATATTGATGAAATAATAGCAACGATCAAGGTAGCAACAATCAAAAACAAAGATCGCAAGAAAGATTTTCATGATGCTGGTCTGCCATCTCCTCCTGACCCTGTAATTACAAGATGGGCAACTTGGCTTAGAGCTGCTTTATATTACAGTGAGAACCTTCCAGCTGTTCGTACCATTGTCAACAATTGGACAAGTGCAGGCCTCTTAGTCAGCAGAGCAAAAGACGCTATCAATGTGGAAAATTAGGTGCCGGACTTGGTTAAAATAAATCAATACCGGACTCTAGCAGCCAACGTAGAGTTCTTAGAAGGAAGTGCCTGCACGATGACTGAAGCATACGGACTGCTGAAGAATATGCAATTCGATGATGATCCGTGCGCAATTAAAAATTACATTAAAAAACGACTATCGAACTCTGATTTAGAAACAATAATAAACTGTACCAACTTGACAATTGACCCAACAAGCAACGCACTATTGCAAAAAGCCCAGGCAACCTCTGCTGCTGTTGAGATGCGTTTTCTATGCTCAGTAAATTACTGAGAAAAGACAGAAATTTTGATGTCAAGAACGTAAAAAAAATATACGATGCTGTATTACAATAAAACGTCCTGGTAATTATACGGTGTGGCTTTCGTTAAAAACATCATAGACAGACTGTTTATGTACAGTACAGTTGCGATAACAACGCATTTTTTGTATTACACACTAATTGATACCGGTACACACAATGGCTTGTTATCCCAGGTTTTGACGTCATGCGTCGCTTTGTTGCATTAGCTTCAAGACTGAGTGATTGAGAAAATGTTTAAAGTAGGCTACCTTCTTCTTTAAAAACTTATGTAAATTGCGGATTATAAAACATTTTTAATCAAAAAAGTGCAACAAGATATAAATAATAGGCGAAAGCGGTTAGGTCAAAATAAAGTCAAAATTTTGCTAAAATAAAGTCAAAAATATATTTTTTTAGGTCAGAAAAAAAATGGCCCTAGTGATGACCTCAGAAAAAGAGAAGTGGGAGTATAGATGGTGCTGTTTAATCTTTTACAACAAAATATTAGTGTCGAGCTACATGTCATCTAAATGCTGAGGCAATTTTCTTTGCAATTGGCTGAGGTCGGCGTCGCCAGCTGATTTGATAATGGGGATGAATGCTACTGAAATAACTTAACTGTGAGTGCTTTATTTCGGGTTAGTTTGCTCTTAGCAAGGCGGCGTTTATGTCAGAACCAAGAAACATGCGCACATTAAGAGGCGTTAACTCATACATGTCATAAGGGTATTGGTGACGTCATGATGACGTCATAAACAAAAATAATTTTTTAGAATTTGCATTACTTGACAAAGGACAACCGCTTTTTGCTCAAACAAAAACTAGCTTTCAACTTACCACATTTCAAAAACTTTCATTTGTTTGGGATCTAAAATGACGTCAACGATTCATCAAACAATCTGATTTTTGTTTTATCTCAAAAAGTACTCATCACACAAACGCGATTAAATATTCTTTTAGGAAATATTAATAAGTTGCTTTTGCTAAAAGCAACTTTACGACAACTAATATTTATTTGATTATGCTACCGGCAATTCTTTATTTAAGCACTTCAAGCCACCTAAGAATTTTTTTTCTCTTTTTCACTTGTACGCTTAAACTGGGTCTATCACGTCATAATATGTCTCGTATGATAAACACAAATGTTCGCTAACGCACATCATAATATTATGATGTTTTTAAAAATTGCAATCTTTTTGCAAAATTAGTCTATTTAAAAACTGATTTGTAATCTCACTTCTCAACCAATTTTGTAAACTTTCTTCAACAAATTAAAGATTATTTCAAGGCCAGTCCAACAGTGTATAATATGTACAATTAATACTGGTTTTTATACTAAAAAAATAACGTTGATACCTGTGGTGTAACTTTTTATCCCTCCCAAAAATGTTGAGCTCAGCAAAAACAAGAGACTTTAATGCAAAACCATTATGATAAAGTACTAACAATTATTATCCTTTGAAAGCTTAGGAAATTTGTTTTCGAGCAATATGTGACTCCAATTACTTGAGGCTAATCAAAACTTGATTGCCATACATGATGTTTCGTTTTTAGGTGTACATTTATCCTACTAAAGCTAACAAACTTGCAATTGTTAAACAAAGTTAGTTCTTTGGTACATTTTGACTACTTTTCCTCACAAGCGTAATTCTTTTGCATTATCTGTCGACGTTTTCAAAAACATCCATCAAAAACTGAAATCTCCAAATGTTTATAAAATGTAGTTTACCGGTACAAACACAAAAAATTTTAGTGCCTGAAGTTCACAAAATTGCAATTTCTAGAAAAGCTATGTCCTTTGGTGCATTTTGTCTATTCTTTCTCGATAGCATGGATGTTTGGCATTTTCAATCAATCTAATCAAAAGACTTATCGAAAAATGAAGTCTACAAATTTTAATATGTAGCCTACTCCAAGCAAAACACTTGGTGATCAACCAAGAAAAATACGATGGGGTAAAGATGGTCCTTTCTTATCTTTTGCAACAAAATGTAGGGGTCGAGCGACATATGATCTAAATGTTGAAGCAATTTCCTTTGCAATTGGGCAAGGTTGTTGTCACAGCAGCCAGCTGATTTGATGCTCTTAACCTCGATATTATTATTAACCCATTTTGGACCATTGTTCCTGTAGAGGAACAAATTATACGAAAGCTTGAAAAGCCATGCGGTTGTATCGTATCGATGTAATTTTTAGACAGAGACCTAGCTTAATGACCTCGCAAACATTTTTCAAAACAAATTTTTTTAACTCGTTAAATTCCGTTGCAAACGTCCATCGGAAAATAGCTATTTTCCTCAAGTCGGAATGACCTTGATTTGCGTAAAAATGCTGACTCACCAAAAAAGTTTGAAAAAATTTTACTTGCATTTTATGTAACTACAAAGCCTTCAAAATTTAATGATTTACCAGTTTTTGCGCGATTTTGTCTCTGAAGTAATCATTTTTACGTTTACTTTTTTTGTTCCTCTACAGGAACAATGGTCCAAAACGCTATCACCGGCTAACATTGCGCAAAAAAAATTTGCTGCTCTGTCTTCTCTGTAAGCACTTTCTATTGCGCAAACACTCCAAATGATATGAAGCAAAGACAAAAATACCAGAAAAAGACACAATTTTATCACTTATGGTAATCCAAGAAGCACATAGGATGCAAGCGAACACCACATTTTTGACATTTTTTGCAGCTTGAGCAGCGTTCTTGAGTTTTCGCGTTGACAGGGTGGTGCAGACCAACACTAGGGTTTACTATTTTTCTTCCATTAGGGCCTGAGGAGTCAGAACTAGTAGTTTTCAACAAGCCACCTACAACTGACCGAATAAATTCAAGAAAATCTAAACGCGGGGAAGTTCCCACGGTGACATGGAGCCTCCACGCAGCCACTGTTAGCATCTCTATACAGTTAACAAACAGCGGTCAATACCTCTTCTTTGTTTAAATTGTTGGTCTGTATTGGCTTATGAACCTAGCAAGCAGATCGACGCCTCCCATGTCTTAATTGTATTGGTAGAAGCAGAATGGTTGAAGACAACTGATCTTTTTCTTTTCAGGCTGGCTGTAGCGTTTCACCATTTTGGTTGGCTCTATGTTGCTGAAATTTAAACCAAAGTAAACAACCTTGCTGTCCTTCCATTGCACTATGGACACGTAATCGTCCGAGCGGTGGTCAAAGAAGCCACGCTTCTCTTTTTCAACACTTTTTGATGGTCGCAATGGACGCTTTATTGTACCGCCTTCACACATATTCCCAAGAGCCCTGAAATTCTTTTCGTGCAAATCTCGCAGTACATAATAAGATGTAAAAAAATTGTCAAAATAAACACAATGACAAGCCAGGGTCTTTCAACTATCGAAAGAAGTGCAAACACAACTTGTGGTCCAAGTGGCTTGCTGCTGTCCTTAGTATCATATCACACGCTCCGGTATAAGTCTCAAATTTGTAAGGGTAGCCATCACTAGTTGCTAAAACCCAGTTTTTGTAGCCAAATCTGATCAGCTTGCCACGAATGAACATCTTTGCAAAGTGCCTACCAAAGTATGGTATCATTTGTTCATCAATGGCCAGATCTTTTGCAAACATTCGAAACTGCTGAAGTGAAGCATTGACTCTATCCTGTAGAGGTTGAATTTTAGCAAGCTTATTTCCAGCAGGAAGATTATTGTTATCAGCAAAATTGATTAACTTCTTTATGTCTTCAAACCTTTTTCTTGACATTGATCTTGATATCAGTGGGCAACTGATATTATCATTCTTGCTCCAGTACAAGCGCTGACGCGGTCGGCTATTGTATCCTGTCAACAGAAGAATTCCGACAAAAGCTTTGATTGCCTGCGCAGTAAGATAAATAACCTCATTCCGTTGAGATGCATATCGCTCCGTTTCGCAAGCAATTAGACTACAGATTTCCTCATTGAATAATAATCGAAAAAGTGCAACTGGCTCAAGCAGGGCAAAAAAAGGATGGCTGTCAGCTAAGTGCAAAACATTTGCTTTTGGTATTTTCTTCAGGCTGCTTTTCTTTTTCCAGAGCACTGCTTCCGCATTCTTTCTCTTTTTCTTTGATGGTGGTTTGTTTTCTTTACTTTGAACTGCTGATACGTCGGAAGCGACTTTGCATTCATCGTTGTTATGCATCTTTAAAGTTCCTGTAACATCGTTTGGAAGCAAATCATTTTTATGGCACTCATCTACATCATTTTCCTCCACATAAGTTGCATAAGCATCATCTTGCGCTGGTGGCAAAATAACAATATCTTTCCCTTCACTTCCTGTTGACCCTAAAACGTCGTCAACTGCTTTCTGCAGAGTTAAATATCTTCTGTATGACTGGTTACTGGTCATCTTTAACAAAGAAATAAATTACTATCAATTTGAAGAAACTGTTTTAAAAAAGATAAATTTCGCGCAAAGTTTTCAGAGAAAAATAAACACAGGTATTCAGTAGCGAAGTTTTTATATCAAACGAGTTCTGCAACTTTTCTTTGAAAGAGGTAATATTTTTTTTATCTTCTTAGATAGGATTGTGTATTGCTGCACAGATGTTCTGCTAATAGCTTCGTACGGTAAATCAAGACAGGCAAGCCATCTCCGGCCTTATTAATCTGCAACAGCTGCACTAAATCTGCTGCAGCTTTGCACCCGTATTGGACCATTGTTCCTCAAGAGGAACATCGCGTTGCTAGGCAACCAAAAGCGAGTGGCAAAATTTTTGTATATTTTTCTCTTAATTAGATCAACAATAACCAAATATTAAAAACTTACAAAAAAGTGACTTGTATTTCTCGTAGTGGTCATTAATGGGTTAATGGGGGCTCCCGCTACTGCTATAACTCAACTGTGGGTGCTTCATTTAGGGTTTGCTTGCTCTTTGCATGGCAGCATCTATGCCAGGGCCAAGGAACATGCACGCAGTCAGAGACGTTATTTCATATTAATTCGCCTACAGTGATGAAGAAGTGATAAGTAGCAATCCTAATAATAATAGCTCAAAACGCATTGTGAGGTCATAATGTTAAATGACTTCGCAATGCTTGCCTTTATTTAGTGAAATCAGCTGCAGGCAGAAAAATTATCTACTATCATTTTGATAGCAAACATAAATGGTAAAGCCCATTAACTGATATTTGTAATTGCAAGGATAGGCCTATCGGTACAAAACACTAATCTTCATTTGAAAGTAGGGAGGTCTGGATTGGGGGCAAAGTCATATATAACAAAATCCCAAATTTAAGAAAAGATCAAAATTAAACAATAATAGCATCAATCTATAACAGTGGATCAAGAGGGAATGTTTTGGTTTGAAAAGAGCTGAATAGGCGCCTATTGCAATAGGCTGTATGACTTAAGGAAAGGTAGGCCCCCTTTCATTCTAAGGCCGAATCAAAGCAAACAGCGCAGGCCAAAATCTTTATGTCACCAATATCAATATGAAAGCGGATCCACCAAACAGCTTATTTCTTTATCAGTCAAAACGACCACCATTCAAGAAACGTCATCAATTTTGACTATGTTTCACTACCCCTAACTCTTTTAAAAATTGCAAATGGTAGTTTGTGTCGTCATTCTTTTTTTTGAATACTTCCGATCTTGATTAATAAAACAACGTGATCACCATTACATGTACAGGAGCTATGCATTATATTTAGTAAAACATTTCGTGTGGCTCTATAGCAAGTGCTTGTACGGTGAAGTTGGCGCAGCTGCATTAATTGATACGTTTTAAATCGGCCCAGAAAATAATATGGCCTGCTGGGGTTAAATCGCACCTTAGTTAAGGGAAACTTTTTTTTCTATTTTGCTTGGTAATAGTTTTATAGAGCTACCGGGATCAACCTGAAAATTTGGGAAAAGCAAGAACTTATTTAACTTCTATGAACATACCTAAGCAAGGAAAAACAAATATGAATCATAATGCGTAGCCAGCAGGGATTTAAGAAAGTTTGAGGAGAAATCAAAATTAACAACATCACTGTGTCAAATAGCACCACATGGAAGGTATTATTGGTATTTTGCTTTATAATAGCTTTATGGAGCTACCGGAGTCAAATCAAACATTTGAGGAAAAGCAAGGACACTTTAAACTCCCCAGAGCACGTGAAGCAGGAGCAAAAGAACATGCTACATAATGCGTAGCCAGCGAGGACTTGAGAAAGTTTAAGAGGAAATCTGACGACAAGAAAGACATTTTTTCCCTTTTGTTTTTGTATGGCTTAATATCAGAAATGTAATCCCTACTTCCAAACTACGGGAAACCCAAGGCTCCCTTGGGTTCGTGTAAGCAATGAACAGAGCACATAGACGTAAGGCATAGCCAGAATCTTGAAATGAGATATTCTATTAGGAAGAGGAGCACAAAAAGTCATGAACATCTTATGTGCAAAAAACACATAAACGTTTGGTAACTCTTCATACAAGAACCTGATAGGTAAAGCCGGCTTGGCCGGCTGAACCGACATTCTCAATTCCGACGTTACTAACGGGGGCACTTCGAATGATGCCGTCATATATGATGCCTGTTATGGTACTTATGTCATTTATGTCTATACTCTACATCATTGTAATAAAATCCCAAGTTTAAGAAAAAATCAACATAAAACCTTAACCATAACAATTTGTAAAACTGATTATAGAGAGAACGATAGCCGCTTTTGTGGCTATGCCGGAAACAAGACCAATAGCGCAGCCAAATTAGGAACTTAATACCACAAATATAAACAGGAAAAGCGGCAGCACCAATTGGTAAAATAGGCTTACCATTAACCCATTAATGCCCGGAAGTAGAAAAAAATGAATTTTTTAATTCTGTTGAAGTTGTGTGATTATGAGGTACACTTGATTATGTTTTCGATGTTTTTTTGTTTATTTTGTTTTTCCAACCCCTATTTTTTTAGCGTATGATTTATCATACGCTGGGCACTAAAGAGTCGATCAATTGTATTGCTGTGAGCAATTGACTTTTTTTCTGTATAAAAAAAACAATGTTTTTTACAAACAATAGTTCTACAGTAATAGTAAATGACATTTATTTATGATATGCAACAAAACAGTTATCGGGGTGCAGCCCCACATTGCATTTGATACAGGCAAATTTGGTACATTTACCACAAGCAGCACCTCTTCTTTGAGTATCTGTTGCATTTTTGTTCACCAGGTGGTCTTTCCCATCAAGTCTTGTGGCGTCAAGCACTTGCTTTTTGTTTTGGGACATACACTGTTTCTAGATGGCATGTCCGCACTTTCCAGGAGAGCAAGCACAATTTGCCTTGTAAAATCCAACAGTGATACTTTTTTGTGCACAAATCTGTATAATAACCACAGATTGACAATGCTACCATTCAGACAGAATCAAAAATATGGCCAATACCATTTTCTCGACCTGATGCGAATTCGATAGAGTCCTCTGATTTTATCAAAGAGGTCAACTCATCTCATTTTTTTATTATAGAGCTTGATCAGATTGGGCTGTGGGACATCAGCTCTTTTTCTTTCTTTCCTTTTCCACCGCTTGCAGCTACCCATCTCAAATAGGTTTTTGTCTTTCAGATTTGTTACCAGCGTCACTTGGTTATTGTCATTCCACCTCACTAAGCTGGTATTGTTTTCTTTGTCTTCTACAGAACAGCAAGCTCCTCTTTGAGCTTTTTTGAGACCTTGAAGAGGAGCTTTTTCGATTCTGTCACTTCTGATTGTTCCCACGCAGTACAATCCATTCTTAGATAGATTGTCCATCAGCGGTATAGAAGTGAAGTAATTGCCCATATAAATGCACGAACCATTTGGCGCAAAATCAAAACAAAGATTTTCAGCGACTGATTCACCCAAGGACTTTCCCAATGTTTTGTTACTGCCAGTATACGGATGAAATTTTACCGTATATCCTTCAGGGCTTGTGAGGCACCAAAATTTAAAACCATACCTAATTGGTTTCCTGGAATAAATTGTTTCATTGAATGATGTCCATAATATGGCTCAATGGCTTCATCCAATGAATAAGTATTGCACAAGGGCATGAAGAATGCACCAAACTTTTTGTTAAAATGATCCAAAATTGGTCTGACTTTAAAAATTTTGTCTTTGGGATCAATATTCATATTGTCATTAAAATGCAAGTATTGATGAATCTTTTCAAATCTGTTTCTGCTCATTGATTTACTTACCAAAAAACAATTGGCATCGGGTTTTGTTTCCCAACACATCTGCAGATGAGTTCCATGAAATTCTCATCAAAGCACATTTTAAACATATCAACAGGACTGAGATCATTATCTTCGATAGTTCTTGCGATATCTGGTTTATCGAGATCATTTGGAATTTTGTAAGCTTGCGAAGATAGTGATAACTCTTTTTCAACCCAATGTCTTTTTTTGCTCTTTTTCTTTGACTGCTTTGCAGATGTGTTAATTGGTTCCAACACATTTGGGTCAATTTCTATATCTTTTTTTTCATCTGCAGTAATTGCTCTTATTTCAGTAGATTGAGATAATACACCTCTTCCAATGTCTTTGATATTGGCAGATCCTTCTTGAGCATCACTTGGAGCATCATCTTTGTCAGAATCTTTGCCATCATTTGGAGGAAGAAAAACCAATTCTAATTCTTCAACACCCTCAAGCTCATTAGAAAGTGTTGAGGAGTTCTCTTCAGAATACAAGATGTTAAATGTTTCTTCAGCATCTCTTTCTATAGCCAATGGCGTTTTTTTAGCCATTTTTCCTCTATAAATTTTACCAGATAAGTTATTGTATTAAAACAACTATTGCAAAATAAACTTGGGATAAACTCGCGACTTCCCAACGTATGATATATCATACCTGAAAGTACATTTGTTTACAGAAAAGCAACAAAAAAAAGCCAAGAAAAAAAAATTGCAGGAAGGAAACCCTTGGGGTGCCTGCTACAAAAACAATTAGAAATTTTTTAAATCTTTGATGTCTCATAAGTAAAAAATGTTACTCTTTGGCACACACCCCTTAGATTTTGTGTTTAGTGATTTTCATATAAACAAAAAAAACAGTTTACCCATACCAACTTTGCCTTTCAAACCTAATTTTTTCTGTAGCAGTACTGTGATCATAGACAAAAATATATTACGTTCTTATGGTAACCCAAATATTTTGCTTTGATTTTATTTGAATTTTAATGAGGACACTTTTGTGTATGATTAATCATACGGTGGGCATTAATGGGTTAAATAGATTTTTTTAATTGTGAAAGCAACCACCATTTTGCCGCTACAATCAGTTGTAATTAATTCCTGCTCCCTCACAAGTATTAACGATAATTAGTGGCAAGATTCTTTGTGAGCATTGCCAGTCATGATTAAGAGAATATGATGATCACAATTTCGTGTAGGAGAATTGTGAAAATGCATAAAACTCATTAACTTTTGGCTACTGCTCACACAAGAGCCGGATAGGTGAAACCGGCTTGGCCGGTTGAACCGAAATACTAAACCCGGACATTACTGATGGAGGGCCTCTGCCTGGCGACGCTGGCAAATCCGGCTAGTACTAAATAATTATTAGCAAATAACTAAGATAATATGTAGCAAAAAACACTAAGCTTTCTATCTCCACACGGGAGCTTCATCAGGGCAAAGACTACCATAAGCAAAATGAAATATTTAATTATTGGTTGTACAGCAAGGCTTGAGTAAAAATATTGCAACGCTGTAACAATGTATCTCTCAATGAAAAACTTGTAGAAGCGATTTCACTCTTTGTGAGTATTCAAGTTTTACATTTTAGGAATTTGGTTTTCAGAGTATTGTGTAAAAGTTGTCGTTTCCCTGATGAAGTCCCCGCGAAAAGCCTTCGTGTTTTTCATAAGTTACTTCAGTTATGTTCAACAAACTTCTATTTTTAATTGTTGTGAGGTAAGTTGAAATCTTTAACATTGCTTTCGGTTTAATAAGCCTAAGCAATTATTGTAATCAGAACATTATGATTATTTTACCTAATAAAGCACAAAAACGAATTAAAGAAAAACTTAAATTCAAGAAGTAAATAAATTACCGTAGGCTACCATTATTCATCAAGTTAAGACAAAGCCTGTCTATAGAGCAAAGAATAAAAAAAGAAATGGTTTTGCTCGCTTGTTCTTTTTAATATTTTTGGATTTATTTATTTTTATTGGCAGGAGATCATTTCTATATCTTTTGATTTTGAAGAGAGATTGATAACTCTTTTTACAATGATGAAATCAACATTTTTTGAACATCTTCTCGACGAAGACGATACAAATATAAAATCACACCACCCTAATAAAACATTCACGGTAAATACAATTTTCGCGAATTTTTAATCGAACGTTGTTAACAAAATTTTTCGAGCAATATAATCAGTTTTTTCTTGAAGCGATTTAAATTTAATATTGGTTGAGTATGACAATAGAAATCTAGATGATATAGGCATATATGCCCATTTTATTATAAGTGCTCTCTTTAACGTGATTGCAGAGGGCTTTAAACCTGCTGTATTTACGTTAAGGAAGCACTAAAGGACCAAATTAAATCAGTATCAAAAATTAAAAAGCCAATCCTGATTTGTTTTCATATCTCCTAAATTCATAAATGAAGGAAACAAATGCGATCAAAATTCAAAATAGAGCAAAGTGACATCACTTTTGTTTTAAAAAAAGGGTTATCATTGTAACTGCTGAGGCTACTTCAAGTTGTTCTTTGAAATTTCCCGATCAATCTAGACTAAACTGGCTGTCGCTTTTCAATAGAGTTTTGAATCTATCTCAATTTTAATTTACTTCTTAAAATTGACGTGACTTGCAGTATCGATCAAATAATGAAGTTTGGTTGCAACTTAACAGCTAGGAAAAGATTGACTTTCACTGAGATACTTTAACCCACGCACTTCTCGATCAAGAACAGAACAATATATTCACAAATCACTTTACAACTTCGAATTCTCTTGCTTGCCAAAACACAGAACTAAAGCACTTCAATAAATAAATATAATAGACTAACTAAACTAAAAACCACCAAAATAATCGCTTAATTTCTGTCACAACAATCACCACAGAACAACGCCTTTTTAATAAACTCTGCTATTTTTCTCTGAAATATACTCTCTGAATGAACAAAATCTCGCCACCTTATATGTATATACATATAAAATAGTCACTTACCTTTACAGTGCTTGACAGCAAGCTTGCCGGAGTCGTAATATATATATTTCTATTTGTTCAGCTACAGAATAGACATATAACTACAGAATGTCTATTCTGTAGCTGTGCAAATAGAAATATATATATATATATACATATAAAATAGTCACTTAGCTTTACAGTGCTCGACAGCAAACTTGCCGGAGTCGTAATATACATATTTGTATTTGTACAGCTACAGAATAGACATTAAAAACAATTAATGTCTATTCTGTAGCTGTGCAAATAGAAATATACATATATATATACGATGGAAAATAATCTAGAAATTGCTAGAACATCACATGATACAAGAAAAACACCGTCAATAAATTACACAATTGGCAGTAATAAAAAAAGAAGAAATCTTCGAGAAGAAACAAGATTCACTAGAATATGCTGGAAAACTAAGTCACCTAGACAGCCATTGTGATGTCAGAAAGGTGTGTGAGTTACAAATCTATTTATAAATCTGAAAGAAAAAAAGGTCTTTCTTTGAAAACAGTTAAGCAAGTTTAGGGCTTCAGACAATTTAGATTTACAATTAAAAATGATCACTGCACAATAAAACAACAGATTACGATAACTATACATACATAAAAACCATTCTTTTAATGCAAATTTACTTATTCGTGACACTAACATTGAAGATTGAGCTATGGTTGATCATGTAAACTCATATTCAGGGAACTAGTTTGCGATCAAACAGTGCAGAAGGCAAATATTGCTTAATATTTCATTTTACAAATTTATTTTAAAACACTTACAAATTTAAGTTCCTTCTTGTCCAAAAATCGAAAGGTACATGTCACCTTTTGTGTCATGAATAAGTAAATTTTCGTTGCAAGAATAGTTTTTATATAAGTAAAGTTGCTGTAATCTGTTGTTTATTTTGCTGTGATTATTTTGTTAGTAAATCTGAATTGTCTGAAGCCCTAAACTTGCTCAACTGTTTTCGTAAAAAGACCTTTTTTCTTTCGCATTTATTAATAGATTTGTAACTCACACGCCTTTACTGACGTCACTATAGTTGACGTGACTAAGTTCCAGTGAAGTCTAGTGAATCTTGTTTCTTCTCGAAGTTTTCTTTTCATTTTGATGGCCAATTACGTAATCTATTACCGATGTTTTTTCTGTGTCACGTAATGTTCTTGTAAAGTATTGTTATTTGTGCCCTGCATTCCGTCGTCTCGATTTAGAGTTGAACCCGGGCCGACGGCGCCTAATTGAGTTTAGTTGTTCAATGCTGTTTTTCACGCTCTTTTATTAGACTGTATCGCACAAGCACAAAATTTTCACAAGCGTGCTTCAATTCTTGAAGGTCGTTACTTCCTTCTGGTTTATATTGCATTGCCATCAAAAGTTGCCACCTTAGCGTTAGGAGTATTTTTCCCACTAAAATCCCGGCTGTAGTTTGCTACCAAATTGAAGTACAATTGAAACAGTTTTTTCTTTACAAAGCTAACTTATTATGCTTACTAGTGAATCGTCAAGTTTGAGTAGGCAAAATTAGTGATGAAGTGATATAGATCCGGGTAACTGAATAGCTCGAAATATTTGTTAACCGCTTGCGCTGTCGTTCATCATTGAATCTATTTATTGGTCGTTAAGTCGTACAAATTTCCGAAAAATTCAAATCATCTACAATGTACGTCAATCTCCCCCTGATTGTCTGTTCAGCAAGTCGACAGTGGCAAAAACGTAGGAAGAAATTTGGAAACTAATCAATAAATGCGAGCGCTTTGCTGAAAGGGCAAAGAAGTTGTAAGAGCTGATGCGAACCTCGACCTGACCTGTCGTTGAATCAGCTGGTGTATCTTACAGTTGTAGCATTTTCCAGAAGATCATCTTTTTGTATATAAAGCGGCGAGATTTTTTGTGATTTAGTAGAGAGACAGAGAGAGAGAGAGAGAGTAGTTTAGTGATGGTAGTTGTGGCAGAGTAGAAAAAATAGCAAAAGTGCGTTGTTCGGTGGTGATTGTTGTGAAAGGAATCAAGCGATTGCTTTGGTGGTTTTAGTTTTGGTTAGTCTTTGATATTTAGGCTATATATTAAAGTGGTTTAGTTTTTGTATTTGACAAGCGAAGGAATTCGAAGTCTTAAAGTGGTTTGAGAATATATTTGTTCCGTTCTTGGTCGAGAAGTGCGTGGGTTCAAGTATCTTAGTGGAAGCCAATCTTTTCCTAACTATTAAGTTGCAACCAGACTTAATTATTCGAGCAATACTACGAGCCGCCTCAATTTTAAGAAGTAAATTAAAGATTGAGATAGAACGAAAATTCTATTGTAACGCGACACTCTGTCTTTCCCTGAAAATGCAGGTAGCTCCATGCTTTTATTTGCAATACCGGTAGTTCTATTCAATAAGGATGCAGACTATTTAGGTAACGAATATGGTAATATTTAGGTAAACATAATTGATATCTTATTTAGGAAAAGTCTCTAAGTTCTACCTCTCTAAACGTAGACGGTGATTCACAAACCGATCTCGTTGCAATGAGTAGTGAATAACGAATGATTTTGAAAATTGAAATATTTCGCAAATTGCAGGAAAATTACTTCAACAATTATTTTGCTAATGTGGACGAAGAATCAAAAAATAAATGAAACTGATTTAGCAGCACTTTTACACAATATCAAAATTTACCAACCCTCATCCTTCACATGTCCATCGTACTTTTACACATATATGCTTACATGAAACTGAAAAAATTATGACACAGCTACAGTCTGAAATCACTAGTAAACTTGAAGGGATTTCCATAAAAGTCGTGGAAATAACACCTTGCCATATGTTGATGGTACGATGACATATTTTTAATCTGACTCTATCTCAAGAGAAAAAAGGTTTTTATCTCAAGTACAATAAGCCGATTTGTCGCCGACGCGATGGCGTAGTGGTTAGAGCGTCCGCTTTGCAGTCGGTAGACCGCATTTCCTGGGTCAAATCATACCAAAAGATTTTAAAAATTGGTATGAACAGCTTCCCTGCTTGGCCCTAAAGAAAGGTTGTGGAGAACAAGCCAGAAAATTTGCTTGTTGTGTCCTTGGGCAAGGCACTTAACGAGACGCCCCCACCTTTATGTGGAAGACAGATGGCCCAGTTTTCCCTTCGAAAAGAGGGATGGTGGTAGAAAGAGCATCCGACGGAAAAAGAATGCCAAAATACAAAATGCAGTCCGTTATACACGAGCTCTCATAATTTTCCCTAGCGTGGGAACTACGCTTCGTAGGTCTAACGAAAGAACAGAAAGAACTGCCAAGAGTTTTCTCAGGTTTACCTAACTTTTTTTGAAAAACACTGAATGTTTATAACAGAGCACTCACACATTTCGCTAGGTCGATTGAAAAACTTCAAAAGTAAACTTTTTGAATTAGCGTAAGCAATAACCGTAAAGCCCGTTTTTGACCCAGCATGTCATAAGAGACGACGTTTGGGCACCCACAAATAACAGTCCGTCTTATTGGTGGTAAAACTACCAGTTCGCAATTTATTTAAAACTGGTTCGAAATAGATCGCCGTTTTTCCTGCAATAATCTTGATTAGGTTTGCAACGTAGACCGTGATATACCCGTTTCATGCAATAACTGCATTCCAAAGAAAAAAAGTTAAACACAATGCTACAAAGCAGTGCTCTTGAGGCTTTTTCCTATTTTCGATTTTCAAACTTTGCTCTTTTATTAAAGACTTTAAAAATTGTGAAATCATCACTAAGCTGGCTGGTAGATTTTTTGACATCAATTTGATTAGGTTCTGTAGTGCCATTTTTAATAAAATAACCGCGTTTGCGAGATAATGACCATTGTTTAAAGACCATTAAAGCCTACCGATGTGCAAAAATAATCTCATTTTGAGGCCATGCCTTTTTTTCGGACACACCTCTTTAGCTGAGAGGAAAACTTTTGGACGTAAAGACGATGGTTTTGTAAAGGTGCGATTGGTCCTCAAATGATCTTGACATACTTTGCTTCGTATGTAGGCAGTAGTATCTACTGTATGATCAACTGATCAATGATTATTATATAAATAGTAGTTGCGTTCTTGAAAGATTATTACCTGAAACACAATAAATAATGGAAAGAACTATTGCATAGCTTCTTGAAATGCTTGATTGACCGAAGCGAGCAAAGAGTATCCAAAAATCCACGTAAGTATTAATATTACTACAATTATAGTTATGGCGTTGAGAAGTTGATCTTTAGTAGATGTTTCTCTCGCAGAAGATTGTACTTTTGTTGATTACAATCAAGTTAAGACAGGAAAAAAAGATTATTTAGCAACACTTACTTTTTGTTTTCGAAGTATAACCTCGTTACTTAATACTTCCAAATTGAAAAATAATAAAATACCAACCGCAAGTAAAAAACCCTAAGTTAAGGATGAAGCATGCAACCAACAAGCAAATCTTGCGCGATATAGTGATTCAAAAAATATATCTCAGATAAAAATAACAATGTAAGTTATACAGTAGACATTATTTTTTGTTATCTGCAAATCATATGTATGCAAAAAATGTGGTTCAAGAAAATAAAGATCAATTATAAAAAAAATTTTAGAATCATATTATTGGTGGATAGTAAGTTGTAGACTACGTTGTATACAAAATCGTTATAGTCCTCAATAGCGTAGCCAGAAAAAATTAAGTGATACTTAAATAGAATCATAATTATATAATATATATTCCCGAAAAAAAAGCAAAAATCCTTTTCTCGTTTTTCAAAAATTTAACTCTTTTTTTCTCAGTATCTTAGAGCGATGCACATACTTGATTTCTTTTTTTCTCAAAAAAAAACAACTTTTTTTTCTCAGTATCAAAGAGCGATGCACATCCTCTGCACCAATCAACAGCTGCCTCAACGTGGTAGTGCGGTCCCCGACCCGTTTGGGTTGAGTCGAAATGGCTGTTGGTCTTCCCGAGGGTCCCAGGTACCCCGGGCATTCCCCTTCATTTCTTCACTATGCTGTTCCCTAAACGACAGCAGAAGGGCAGCTCACAGCTTCTTCAAAATCGGTCGCCTGTTTTCTCTTTTTCTTTTCTCCTGCCCTTCTTCGTCTCCTCATGTTTTTCCTTCTCCTGATGAGCGGTAACGTTCATCCCAACCCTCGCCCCATCTTTCCTTGCTCTGTGTCCTTCCTGCTTATCTCTCTCACATCCTGCGTCTCAAAGCTTTTTGAACGCATCATTTTATCCCGTCTACTCTTCTTTCTGGAATCTAATTCCATTCTCTCTCCTCGCCAGGCCGGTTTCCGCCCTGGACAGTCTACTCTAGATCAAATTCTGTACATTTCACAGTCCATTTCGGATGGGTTTAACAAACCCAGGCCGGGCTCTCGGACGATTCTCTCTACTATCGATTTCTCGAAAGCTTTTGACTCTGTCTGGGATCCCGCCCTTTTCCACAAACTTAATTCGGCTGGCCTACCTTTCTTGCTTTGCTCGTTAGACTCAATCTTTCCTTTCTGACAGGCGCGCTTGCGTGGTTTATTAAAATCACAAAAGTCGTTGCTTTCGAGTCCGTCGAGGTGTTCCGCAAGGATTCGTTCTTGGCCCTGCTCTTTTCTCCCTCTTTATTAATGATCTTCCGGCCTCTCTGCCTTCTTCCGTCAGCTGCTCTCTTTACGCTGACGATCTGGCCATTTGGTCCTCCTCCCCCTCGCTACCCACAGCGATGGAGACCACACAAGGAGCTCTGTTTCGATTGGAGCGCTGGTCTGAGTACTGGTGTCTCCCTCTCAATCCGAGCAAATGTGAGGCCTTCTTCTTCTCAGTTGACCCCCACCAAGCTAACCTCCAGCCCAACCTCCTCTTACTCGGCTTCCGCCTCCGTTTCAATCCAACTCTAACCTTTCTTGGGGTCATGTTCGACCGCACTCTTTCCTTTTCTAAGCATGTATCTTCGCTGAAGGCCAAATTCTTCCCACGTCTCAAGGCCTTACACTGAATCTCTGCTTCCTCATGGGGCCCCTCTAAGGAGTCCCTCTTTCTTCTGTATAAAGTTTTTTCTTCGGCCCCTTCTCACTTACGCTTCACCCGGATGGTTTCCTTTCCTAAGCGCTACCAATCTCACCAAATTGGAACGCCTCCACGGAGCAGCCAGTCGCGCCATCACCGGCTGCCTCTCGTCCTCCTCTATCCCACTTTTAGTCTCCGAGGCTTCTCTACCTCCCCTGCGAGTCACTCTGACTCATTTCACTCTTTTTTCTAATGATCGGGTCCTTTGTCTCCCAACCTCCCTTTCTATTTCAGTTTGGCCAGACGTGAGGTAAAACCAAGACTGTGCAGGTTGTCCTGGAGAGCTTTTGCGTCCACTTACCCGCTCATGCTTCCTTCTACTTGTTCTAGGGAGGCTCTTCTTGCGTGCCCTCCCTTTCCTCCTTGGAATCTGCCTTCGTTCACCCTGGAGTCCACCCTTTCCTCTCCAAGCTTCAGCTCTGAGTCCCCTCTCTCTCGCCAAGGTGCGGCTCTCGCCCACCTTGACTTTCTCCCCCTTCATGATCTGATGCTTTGGACAGACGGCTCTGTTCCTTTTCCTTTTGGCAAGGGCGGTTCCGGCGTTCTTGCCATCTGCTCTCTCCGTGGCACTGAGGCCCACTCTTTCCTTTTCGGCAGGCCCAGTATGTTCAAGTTTTTTCGCTGAAGCCTGTGCCATTCTGCACGCTCTTTGCTGGTCTCGGCAGCACCAACAAGTCTGCCATTTCCTTTCTCTTTTCCTACTATCTGACTGTCGTTCTGTTCTCACCACCCTGTTCTCTCCTCCATCTTTCCTTTTATCTCAAAACTCTGTGGCAGATCTGGTAGGAACTGTCTTCTCTCTCCTCCTGTTCTATCAGACTACAATGGGTCACCGGACACTCGTTTCTCCCGGTCAATCACGCGGCTGATGAGCTGGCCAGACGAGGAGCGCTACTTGCGCCCTCCGCGCTCCCTTGTAGTCTCTCTCCTATTATCTTTCGTATCCACTTTTGTCTTTTCTCGGATTGGAGGCGTACTGTCTCATCGAAGTATTTTGACACACAGGCTCCCTCAATTTCTTGTGCTCCCTCGTCATGCTCGCTGTGTCCTCTCTCGTCTTCGCTGCAACGGACACAGCGTCCTTTTAGGTTCTTATCTCTCTAGGATTGGAAAAATCGAGAATCCTACCTGCAGCGCCTGTGGGCACTCATCCCAGGACACCTCTCATCTCATTCTTCCCTGACCAGCTACGGACTCTTTACGCCGCTCACTCTTTGGCGACACTCTGTCTCTCTACGATCTCTGGTCCAGACCACGGGGAGCTTCCCGGTTTCTGGGGCTCCATTGTCCTTCGCCATGCCCCCATCCCTCGGAAGGGGTCGGGTAAACAACAATATGCACATACTCGTTTTATGATACATGATTAGTAGCCTCAAATAAGTCTACTCATTTTCGGAATAGATTTTGCAACTATGCAACTGATATTAAATTTTACACTTTCAATAAGTTTGTGAAAATATAATTTGTTACAGTTACTGAACACAAAGGTAATTTCTAAGTGTCTTTTGTTACTACAGACAACGCAACATCAGGAGCAGTGGGGCATCGAGAATTATCTAAAAAGGAAGGCTGCAACGCTGGATATGTAGTTGATTAAAGGGTTTTGACCTGTTTTTGGAAATCAACGTTTGCCAAACAAATCAAAGTTTTTTTGGATTCAACTCACCCATATTTATTATTTTTGCTTTTATTTTAGATATTTCATGCACGCTTGATTAGCCTTTGGGTGACACAGATGTTGCGCGATTTGATTTATTTTCAAAATGCTGTACAATGCGTGATCTTTTAACCCTTGGATTGCCATGGGGTCCAATGGACCCCAAAACCATTTTTAATTTGATGGATCTTCTACATCTGCTATCGGCCGGGTATGGTACTCCTTGACTTTTAGTGTATATATGAGGTGTTTATGATAGTATAAGCTCATTGCCCTAGCTCGACCCTAAGATGCTCTCAGAAAAAAAGCAGCACCTTTTACCACTGGGGTATATTGGACCCCAATCTGATTTTGATTGAAACTCAATGCACACAGTTATTTTTTACTTGCAGTAGTAATGTGACATCACACAGGGGATTCTTCTTGAACTGTGTGACATCATAAAGTAAACAAAGGTTGTAACTAGATTATCAGTCAAAGGTTGCAACTGAACAAATTTGTTTGTCAGACCTGGTTAACGTCTTCATACCATTTTAGACAATTTGTACTTGGAGGTAATTATCTTAGCTTTTGAGGTAGTGGTTTCTATGCCATGTAGTAGTGTTTGAAAGATGCTGCGCACAGTTTGACCACATGTTGAACTTGCTATTGTTTTGTCAAGAGCTAAGTTTTGCTAGAATTGAGGTATAGGGCCAAGATACAAGTCACACTTTTGAGCATAAGCTTGTAGGCATAGGAATTTTTGATTGCAGAAAGTCAACAACTGCAACACAGTTTACGCCAGCTGTAGACTTGAAACCAAAAGCATTCAAGATTCTTGCAAAAAGCAATGAAAAATAATAATCAACATAGAGAAAAAGAAAAAGGAAGCAACTGACAGTCTAGGCTATTGTTTACTCAACTGTCTTCTACTGGATGTAAATCCTGCTATAGTATAGGCCACCTATAGATCACTGTGATCAAAAACAAGAGACCACATTCTATCAAATATAGTTTAGTTGGGGTGGTGATTCAACCGCAATGATATTGGTCTTTTTGTCTGTAGACGTGCTTAGATTTCAAGAGTAAAATTAATCTTTGAGGTAAACAAAATGGCTAATCAAACTTTGTCTAATGAAGAGATCCTTGAGCTGCTGGAAGAAGATAATGACATGGACGTAAGTGACTACGAGTCATCCGACGATGAAGGAGAGATAGATCATGTTGGTGACGCTTCTATGTCGGATTCAGAGTTATCTGTAGATGATGTTGGTGCGGGCGTTGCCCAGGTGACACCAACAATATCAACCCCAACCAACTTGCTTTCCAAAAACAAACTGGAAAATTGGAATGTTCATCCTCCCACCTCCCCTGCAGGAAGAACTGCCAATCACAACATCGTTACAACGAGACCAGGACCTACTAGATATGCTAGATCATGTTGCTCTTCTGTGATCGATTCTTTTATGTTATATCTACGGCAAAATTTGCTGGATACGATTCGAAAGTGGACAAATCAAGAAGGACAGTTGGTATATGAAGACAGATGGAAAGAAATAGAAGATACAGAGTTCAAAAAATTTATTGGAATCATGATCCTCATCGGCGTTTACAAGTCCAAAAATGAAAGCATTCTGCAACTGTGGAATAAAAATCATGGTAGACCTATTTTCAACCAGATCATGAGCCGAAATCGGTATCTAACAATACTTCAAGTCTTGCGCTTTGACAATGCGCAGAGGCGTAGAGCACACAGGTCTTTGGACAAGCTCCAGCCCATAAGAGAGGTATTTGAATCGTGGGTGTCTTACTTGCAGGATTCTTACACCCCTGGAACTTGTATGACTGTTGATGAGCAACTGGTACCTTTTAGAGGACGTTGTCCTTTTAGACAATACATTCCATCAAAGCCGGGCAAGTACGGGATGAAGATCTGGACAATATGTGATGCTGCATCATATTATACCTGGAAGATGCAAGTTTACACGGGAAAAGACGAAAGAATTGGAAGAGAAGTCAACCAGGGAACTAGAGTTGTTCTAGATATGGTAAAAGAAATTGAAAAGACTGGTCGAAATATTACGTGTGATAATTTTTTTACTAGTCTCTCACTCGCAAGACAGCTTCTGAGCAAAAAACTAACGCTTGTTGGCACAATGAGAAAAAATAAGCCAGAACTGCCACCAGAGTTTACAAAAACAAGAGGAAGAGAGGTAATGAGCACACTATTTGGATTTCAAAAAAATGCGATGATTGCTTCGTATTGTCCGAAAAAGAATGCTGTTGTGAATATGCTTTCCACCATGCACAATCAACCCGATGTTGATGAAAATTCAGAAAAAAAGAAGCCGGATGTTATTTTGTGTTACAACGAAACTAAAAGCGGAGTCGACATTGTTGACAAGATGGTGAAAACATACAGCACCAAGAGAATGAGTAGACGGTGGCCTCTAACACTTTTTTACAACATGGTTGACGTATCAGCTCTCAATGCTTTCATTGTGTGGCAGAAACTGAACGGCAAGAACAGTCGAGTCACAGTAAAACAAAGAAGGGCTTTTTTACTACAGCTTTCTTCGGAGTTAGCCGAGCTGGTATCAGAAATTCACACTGGAACAAGTTCTGCAAACAATCCCCAACAAAGTAGCAGAAAACGACATGTACCGCCAGAGAGTGGAGATGCTAGTGCTCTGCCACCTAAAAAAGGAAGATGCTGGATGTGTGACAGATGTAAAGACCGAAAAACCAAAACTATCTGCTGTAAATGTCAGAAGAATGTCTGTAGAGAGCATTCCAACATTGTTTGCAGGCATTGCTTTCAACTGTAAGCAGTAAAATGAACTGAAGTGAATTATTGCCGTGTTCTTTAGGCCTACGTTTCGTGTTGAGTTGATTTTCGTTCATTGAAATCGTAGCAATTACAGCAACCAACAATTGGAAAACACAGATTGGTGTATTTTAAGGTATTTGAACTAGGGAAAAATAAATTTGTAAGTAATCTAGTGACTTTTCAAAGATTACGTAATTGGGGTCCAATGGACCCCAGCGGTAAAAGATGCAAGCATTTTTTTCGGTAAGCTGAGGGTTAAAATAATAGTTAAATATATTTTTCAAGAGCATTTTGACACACTTAAATTTGAATAATGCTGTTCAAATTACTATAATTTAGGGACTATTTGGCGCGATAGCGAAAGAGCTTAGAGCTCGCCAACATCAGCAATCACCGTTAACGACGAAGTTTTGACTTCTGTGTTCCTTATTTTTCAATATTCGATTTACCGTATTTAGACCCATGCTTATCAGCATCATGCGTGTATTTTCTTGACACTCAAATTCGCGGATCTAGGTTTTCTTTTTCTTCGGCTTTAAGTTGTTAAAACCACTGTTGTGATAGTAGACCTATTTAGTTTTGATTAGATGATAAATACTTTTACAGCATCACACACAGCGGTGGATATACTGAACTGCAAAAGTTTATTCAGATCATGCTAGTTTTAACAGACGTCCTACTGCAATTTCATTTTACATCTATGCTACCCCCAAACTAACACGGCTAACCATTCTGATTCCTTAGTTATCGCAAATAAGTAGCGTTTATGTTTTACTTTTTTATTCTAAGTTGTAAAATAGTGTAAATGTTCATACTTTCCGAATCATCATTTTCTTGTTTGTAGTCAAGATACGAACTGTTAACGAGAAATCGAGTATAAGTAAAACAAAATGGAAGTCGGTACACTAACAAATAGGGAGTCAAGTTAGGCTTTGTAATTTTGTATGTGAGCTGAAACAAAATATATTTGTTAGACTCCAGCTGGCGTCCTCCGGCGGACTACCTCTCAGTTTTGTCGAGATGAAAAATCGGTTCAGTCGGCAGCGATAGCTTCTTACAAGATACAATTGCGAGAGCAGTGACGAAAGATTGATATAAACGGGTGACCTAGACCTTGGGTCCCTAATCTCTATCCTTCTACTAACAAATAATAACTGGCCCTAGGAAAACATTCCAAAGTTTAATTAATTTTATTCTTCCTTTCAATAAGTTCAGATTACAAAGTAAAATTTCGAAATAGGCCCCAGCATAGTGATTTGATCTCATGATCATAGAAATAAGCTGTTTAGCAACCTGATTTAATCTTTTTTGTAATAATTATATTTGTGACCTCAAACTCCTGGCTACAACCACGCACCTTGGTGTCTACATTAAACGAATGGGCTGAGAGTCTTTCCAAATACTTTGCACCGATTTTGATGGTCATATCAAGCTCTTTTTAGGAAGAAATATTCCTCTAAAATGCAATTTACATTGAGGCATTACACAGGAACATCGTTCGATTTTTTTTCTCAAAATTTGGATTTCATTAAATTTGCTTCTAGTACATATCTCCCTGCTTTAAATCAAGGCTGGTCTTAGTTTAAAACAGCCTTAATATGTCAAAAACTTTAATCTATTTTTTTTCAAATAGTACATAAGTAAACAACGTCAAAGTCATAGGCAGGCGCCAAAATGGTGATGCTAAAACGGTCGCATAAATAAGCTGTCAAGTGGTAAGCTTATTTCGCAACTTGATGCGATTCATTGGTTATTATTTTTGAGGGTTCAAATTACTAGCCGCGCCTATGTGTCCTGGTTCGGGCTTTGGTGTAGGAGGGCAGCGAAAGAGACGATGCTTTCCCGCAAATTGCTTGCACTCTTATCTCGGTAAGCCAAAACACTAGAATTCCGGACTATGTCACTTTCGACACTTTGTTTTTCTAACGTTAGTTTTTTTGTACTTATCGAGATTGTAATGTCCTAAAATTCCACACTGTCGAACAAATTTTGCTACAGTATAGATATAAGGTTTTGTTTGTGGGACTTACGGAGCAGAAGCAATTGGAACTTATACCTAGAATTCCGGACGTGTCGATTTCGACATTGTGCGTTTTCTATTAGCTGGACAGCATTTGCTCAGTTCTACAAGCTTTGATTGCAGAAAATCGAGTCAATTGCCGTTACAAATCAGTTTAGAAGTAAAAATATGTAAAAAGGTGGTAAATACCGCATTGCTATCCAGCACTCTAAATGCAATGAAACCATGCTGTTTTGTGCTCTAAAATGTGTTGTCTCCTTTTTAGCCTGAAAAACTTGAGTTTACTTATTGCCACCCTATTTTCATTTCATTTTCACAGAGTTGCTCTAAAATCTGAACTAGTTTGCACTTCAACTTTGTTATTCATTTCAAGTAAAAATTGAATTTATATTACAAACAAAACTACATGAGCATAGAGTAGCAGTAAGCTTGACTTTTTCAGGAGCAATAATGCTGTTTATAAACAAATAGACGTCATGTCTAGCGATAGTTTTCGTTGTAGATATACTGCAGAAGTAGCCTATGATATGCTGAGCAAAGACCGATACACCAGATCCGGAGGAAGAAGCACAAGAAGGCATTGCTACTGTGCCCACCAGTATTGATGAACCCCCTAACAGTCAATTACTGATGGTAATTCTTCTTCGACGATGACGATGATTCATCAGGCAATGTCATCCAACCACAGCTGTACACAAGTACCAATTGTGTGACTTGGGCTCCTCGTCATATTGCAAGAGTGAAACTTGCCTCAGCAACCAATGTTTTTTGAGTCAAAGCCGGTTTTCATCAGCAAATACGGCGCAGAGCAAGTATTAACCCCCACGAATGCTGGAAGCTATTCATCAACAACAACATGCTTTGAGCCATTCAAACTCACACAAACAGGGAAGCAAGTAAAACTGATCCAAATTTCTCACTAATGATGGAGCAGTTAGAAGCAAATATTGCATTTCAGTATACCAGATGTATATATGGGAAACATCACTCTGTGCATTATCTATATAAGAGAACCTATGGACAGAGTATATTCCCAGATACTATGGCAAGAGAATGCTTTCTAGAAATCAAGAAGTTTATCACATTTGATAACGAAGATAGGCGGAGGCAAAGGCTCACTAAAGACAAATTTGTTCACATTTGTGAGCAGCTAGAAAGCTTTGTGACAAATTGCTTATTCAATTATGCACCTGATTGGAGCCTAAGTATAGACGAGCGAGCTTTTTCCAATTAAAAATAGGTGTCCATTTATCGTCTATATGTCAAATAAGCCCGAAAAATTTGGCATGAAATTTTGGATGTTGACAGAAGTTCACTCAAAGTGTGTGTACAAAATTTTGCCATTGTTGAGAGCTCTAGAGAGAGATAAGAGAGATGGGCGACCATTTGCAGAGGATGTGTTATGAAATTGACTCAAAGCATCCACAACCAAGGAGGACAACTTCATTACAAGTATCTACATTGCTTCTAGAAAAAATAAATTTCGATGGTCGGCACAGTGAGAAGCAACAGCAAAGGGTTTACAAAATTTATGAGCAAAAACAACAATGAACTACATAAAAATAGCTTTTTTTCAATGATGGCAAAGAGATACTTTTTGTTAACGCCCTGTGTAAGAAAAAGAAGATTATATATTTCATTTCTACAGTGCACAATGCTCCCAGGATCGACCAAAGCAAGAAGAAAAAAACTCTGTCTTATTCATTTTTATAAGAACAAGGTTGGCGTAGACGTTGTCGACAAAATATAGCGGCAATATACCACTCACTCGGCAAGCCAAAGGTGGCCCTTTGCTGTGTGGACAAACATTTTGGATATAGCAGCTTTGAACTCATGAGTTATCTATTAACCCGGTGAAAAAATCAGTAGACGTGATTTTATCCATGACTTGGTTGAAAGCTTGAGAACCAAGTACGTCACTGAGTCGGTTTCACTTCGTCCAGACCCTGTATCAAACGACCTTCCACCTCCAAAACGTCAGACGTGTGTTGTGAAAGGATTAGTGGGCACTACAAAAACAGTATGCGGCATGTGCCACGTGCACACATGTAGAAAATGTGGTCAGGTTAGTTATAAAGTAACACAGTGTAATACGTGTTTTGAGCTGGCGAGAACACATCAATGAACTGAACTATGTGACATACAGTTATTGTAATAGATCTTTTAATTCAGCGTGGGCCAAGTGCTGAAACTGTCACACGCCCGGTAGAAGCTTTTAGCCAACGCGTCTCAAGTTTGCCTCCCTTCCTTTGCCGCTGTTCGGTCAAGAGTATGCGTCTATTGCAACTCCTTTATTCCAAAATAAACGTGACAGCCACACTGGCGACTCAAGGCGTACTCGAAAACGGTTTTTGTTAACGCAAGAAACAAAGCATAAATAATCGTAAAATGCGCTAACTTGCCTAAAACAGAATAATAATAAAATAAATATTTACCTAACTAATTAAACTTCCAAGAATCTGACCCAAAAGTAGAGAAAACTCGAATTCCTTAGTACTCTGTCGAGGGCGAGTAACACGGTCTTCCAACAATAAAACGGTGAAAACTGCCTTCCGTTAGCTGGCAACTCCAAACGACAGCTGACACAAAACCAATAAACAAGTGCAATTGCGGCGGTCTGGAGGCAGCCTGAAGCTTTAACAGGCGAGATAAATGCCAAAATAAATGAACTCACTTGCTGTCAACGGTATACTGAAGCAAGAGACCAAGACTTCAAAACTCGCACGCAGCGATCCAATAAAACGCGTGTACAATATTTAACACCGGCGCGATGGTGCAGTGGTTAGAGCGTCCACATTGTAGTCGGTAGACCTGGGGTTCATTCCTAAGTCGAGTCATATCAAAAGACTTTAAAAAATGGTATTCACAGCTTCCCTGCTTGGCGCTCAGCATAAAAAAGGGATAGTGTGGAGAACAAGCCGGCAAGCTTGCTTGTTGTGTCCATGGGCAAGGCACTTAACGGGATGCCTCCACCTTTATGGGGCAGATAGGTGGCCCACCCGTACTTCACCGAATTATAATTGTGAAGTTGCTCACCCAGCATGTCAGACGACTCTTCGGTACCCACCAGTGGCAGTCCGCTTTGTTGGTGGTGGGGCTACCAGTCACTCAAGACTGGTTTGAAATGGGTTGCCATCTTTCCCCTAGCCTAATATCAATTAGGTTGACGGCATGAACCTGAATTACCATATTGTTCATGCCGTACCTCCATCCCAAGGAAGAGGAGGGGTAAACACAAACAAACAAACAACAATATTTAGCAGTTATTATCATGCAAAAATGCTCTAGAATTGCAAGTGATTTTCGAGTGTCCTTTTGTTCGGGCTGCTTCTTCTATCAATAAAACTTCAGAATATGAATGAATGACTTGAAAATAAAAGCCGAAAAAACGTGAGTGCGCTACATACCGACAAAAATAGGCCTCATTTATAACAAATTAAATAGATTAAAAAGTGAACATTTATTACTATACCTAGCACTGATTGCCTTTTATTTGTTAAAAACACACCATCAGTGATACCGAAAAGTTCAAGTTACAGGGACACTGAAGTTTGGAAAAATGTCAATTTCGACATCATCGGAGTTCTAGGTATATATATATTTTTTTCCCGGAGCTCTAGTGTTAAGCTAGTAAAGTTTTTTCTTCTGTGGTCCCAATTCACGTAGAAAAATAATTTACTTTTAATTTCCGCTCAAACTTTTAATTCCATTCACTTTCTCTTAATTGTTTGTCATCAACAGAATTGCCGATGTAGCAAACTCAACTACTGTTACAAACCACAAACCAAAAGTCACCAACAGCAATGTTAACTCATAAACCGAACGAAATCTACGAAAGTAGCTATCATGATAAAAGTGACTAGTCGCCGTATGGAGTGCACTCATTTTAACTTGGATTACTGTCGGATGCCTGCCGTTGCGCTACAATGGTGATTCCGACGTGATGTTACATCTTCTTCGATGTACGAGGTGCAATCAATAAGTTTCCAGACTTTTTTGGTATGGACACTTTTATTAACCGTACACACAAAAAACTCTAGTCCCCTTCAAAGTTTTCTCATCTGACATCAATGCACTTGTTGTACCGTTCCAACAACTTCTGGAAAGCCCCCTGGAAGTCTTCTTGTGTGAGCGTGTTCAGGACCCTCGTCACAGCCTCTTTCATGTCCTAAATTGTGGAATAACGATTGCCTCTGAGGTTTTCCTTGAGCTTTAAGAATAGCCAAAAGTCGCAGGGAGCAAGGTCCGGGCTGTAGGGAGGATGGGAAACCGTCTTGATGCCCATCTGGGTCAAATAGTCTGTGACAAGGATGGAGTTGTGGACTGGGGCATTGTCCTGATGGAAATGCCACTGACCTGATTCGAAGAGTTCTGGCCTCTTTCGACGGAATCTCTTCCTAAACTCCCTTAAAACTTCAATATAGTACTCCTTGTTGACTGTGATTCCAGTGGGAACCCAGTGAATGTAGATTTTGCCCATGCTGTCAAAAAAAGGGATCATCATGAGTTTCTGGGTGGACTTGTTCTGTCTGGTCTTCTTGGGTCTGGGAGATCCAGCATGCTTCCAATGGGAACTCTGTCTCTTGGTCTCTGGGTCATAACAATAGATCCAGCTTTCATCGCAGGTTACCAGGGCATCAAAAACTTGGGGATCTGAATTAATGAGCTCGACCATTTCCTTGCTGTCATTGCAACGTCTTTCTCTCTGATCTTCCCGGAGTACTCTTGGGACGAACTTTGCGCAAATCTTTCGCATCTTCAGTTCCTCACGAATGATTATGTGTACAGCTCCCACACTGACATTAAACTGTGCGCTTAGTGTCTCTATAGAAACACGACGGTCCCTATTCATGAAATCGTTTATTTGGCCAATCATCTCTGATGTTCTGACTTCCCTACTCCTCCCACATCTCTCATCATCCCTCAAGGACTCCCTGCCTTCCTTGAATCTCTTGTGCCACTGAAAAACTGATGATCGATTCATGCAAGATGGTCCATAAGCAGTCTGAAGCATACCATACGTTTCCGGGGCAGTTTTTCCAAGTTTTAAACAGAACTTGATCGCATATCGTTCTTCTAATGTGTCCTCACGTCCAGATTGCATTTTTGAAATTCACCAACTGTGACAATCAGGATTTAGTAAGGTGTACTTTAATTCCTACTGTAGCTATAAATTTGCACCTAAACAAGAAAAAATTGGTCAATCATCTCATAAGGAGTATAGTAACAACATACTAAAATATCTCGAGTTTACGGCAATTATAAATGCCTGTACAAAATAAGTCTGGAAACTTATTGAATGCACCTCGTAATTAAACGGCAGCGTCTTCAGTCAAGCAGCACAAGCGATCGTTGAGTCGCCGAGCCCTAACGTCAAGACCGCCTTCCAATTGAAGTCTTGGCGGGAATCTCGCTTACTTCGGCCGGCAAACCTCACTCTCTCAACGTTGGCGGGGAAGGCATGTTGCGACCTCAGCAACTTCCTCCGTCCTTACGCACGTCTCCGCTAGCTGTGCGTGCTTGAAGGGGGGAGTTGTGTAGCAACCTCAACTACTGTTACAAACCACAAACCAAAAGTCACCAACAGCAATCTTAACTCATAAACCGAACGAAATCTACGACAGTAGCTATCATGATAGAAGTGACTAGTCGCCGTATGGAGTGCACTCATTTTTTATCTTGGAATACAGTCGGATGCCTGCCGTTGCGCTACACCGATGTTTAATTTTTGTACAGAATCAATTCATACATACAAAATAAGAGCACATGGAAATGGTCAATAACAAAAGCTTTATAGAATCAATTGTATTTAATTGCAATGAAAGCCATTTTTTGCAACTAGAAATGCAAAAGTCACGTGAAAAAGAAAATATGTGGAATAATATACCATGATTTTGGTCAAACATTCTATTTTAAAATATCGAAAATTTACAAAAAAATTTTCCGACGAAATCATTTTTCGTTGCGCTTTTGCAATCCTATTCCCCACCCCTTAGGTCAAATCATGGTAAAATTTCACGCCCTTGATAAATCCTGTTTACTTCCCAATCGTGAACATATTTTTGGCCTCAGACAGAATCAGCCTTTCAATCTCTGCTCTCCACCAAAATTGTCATTGTCTATAATAAAATTCAAATGCGCTCATCTTTTAGCTTCTTCTTAACTTGCCATAAATTTGTAAACAGTGCAAATACGCTTTCTGATGCATATTCTAGTTATTGAAAATACTTTGCTTGCGCACCGAGTATATCTCTTTTTGTTTGTGTTCTCAAGTCAGCTTTAGCTTTTTATCTTCTCTTAACTGTAAGAAGCTGCCATAATCTATCACAATAGCCGAACTGCGCGCCTGACTCTAGCTTCTTATCATGCAGGCTACCCCATACCGATGCTTTTGAAAGAACAGTAAATGCAAATTCTGCTGTTTTCCCTAAAATGGTATCAGACGATGTTATGAAATCACGGTGCATTATGGCCAAACAAAGCTATTTTAAAGAGTTTCAAAATGAAAGATTTTGCTTTGGATGACTAGAAGTCAAACAATTTTCTTCAAAAAAGAAATCGTTGAAAGCTCCAATCGCTGTGAAATTTTTATCAAACGAAGCATTGCGTTTTTACGTTGTGGTTTTTACAGAAAAATTAAAAATTTTTACAAACAAAAATTGTTATAACATCTTGTCACCTTCAAAAAGATTCAGTTTTTTACCCTTTTGTTTTAGCTTTCCTCCCTCAAGAAATGCTAATTTAAAATAATTGTGCTCCATTATGACGTGATTGATTGCCTTATGATATTCACCCTAGAGCGATAATAAATCGAGCCAGACTGTCTTTGTACGCCCTGTACTTTCAAAGAAGTGAAAGTGGATGTACGTACAGAGTGATCTCTGCTTTATATACTAGATATTTTTCTTCATACATCCTACTGAACTTCAGGAAAACAGTTTACCAGCTTACTTGATTTTCAGCTTTACAATTGTATTTGCGCTAAAAGATGTGAATACGTATACACTTCAAGCAAGAGTATTTCTACCAAGATAAATCATCAATTTACATTTTTAAATCACATTGTCCATATTGAAAGGCCAGCTTGAACCTGCAATTCTATTCTTAATTATGCTTTCGCCAAGTCGCTCATTCTTTCCTTGTTGTTATTGTTGCTGCTGTTGTTACCCGACTCCTTTGGAGGGATGGGGGCATGGCGGAAAACCATGGAGCCCCAGAAGCCGGGAAACTTCCCATGGTCTGGACCACAGGTCGTAGAGTGACAAAGAGTTGCCAAAGAGTCCGTAGTTGGACAGTACAGAATGAAATGAGAGATGTCCTGGGACGGATGTCAGCGGGCGCTACAGGAAGGATTCTCGCTTCTGCCAATCTTAGTGAGATAAGAGCTTAACAGAAGACTGTGTCCATTGCAGCGAAGACGGGAGAGAGCATAGGAAGCATGACTAGGGAGCACAAGTTCCTCGGTGGAAACCGATGTGTCAAAGAATTTAGATGAAGCAGTACGCCTCTAGTTCGAGAAAATATAAGAGTGAATACGAGAGATAAGAGGAGAGAGATTACATGGGACTGCAGATGGTACAAGTAGCGCTTCCCGTCTGGCCAGCTCATCAGCCACGTCGTTTTCCGGGAAAAACGAGTGTCCTGTGATCCATTGTAGTCTGATAGCACAGAAAGAGAAAGAAGTCAATTCCTACCAGATCTGCCAGGGAGTTTGAGGTAAAAGGAAAGACGGAGAAGAGGACAGGGTGGTGAGGACAGAGCGAGAGTCAGATGGTAGGAGAAGAGAAAAGAAATGGCAGACTTGTTGGTGCTGCCGAGACCAGCGGAGAGCTTGCCGAATGGCGCAGGCGTCAGCAGAAAAACTTGAACATACTGGGCCTGCCGAAAAGGTGGCTTCAATGCCACAAAGTGAGTTGGCAAGTACGCCAGAGCCGCGTTTGCAAAAAGGAAAAAGGACAGAGCAATCTGTCCAGATCACCAGATCGTGAGGTAGGAGAGAGCTGAACCTTGGCGATAGAGAGGAGTATCACAGAGGAAGCATTTCCTTCGTTCGCTCGTACGTACCAAGTGAGAAAGATTTTCAAGTTCCATTCTCCCGGCCATGAATGGAAGAGACCATATGGAGGCCCCCGTCGAAAGTGGATTAATTATGCAGATAAGGATCTTGCTAAACTAATGATCAGTCCAGCTGAAGTATTAATAGGAGACTTGGACTCGATTGCCGGGCATGGCAGAAGATAATCTGTGATGAGACTTCTATGCTGGTGATCCGGCAGAAGATATTACTCAAGTGAAGCATTCGAAGAAAAAATGCTTTTTTCAGTTTTGTTCCTAATTTTTATTCAAGTTGTATTAACTAAGCATTATTCTACAGATTACATCTGATTTGTTTGGTATCCTGCTTTTGGTTTTAAAGTTAGTTCTTTGGTAATTATTATTATATTATACATTTTGACTATTATCGTCGCAAGTAAGGCTCTTCGGCAATATTTATCTAAATTTGTAAATAGATTCTTCAAAAAATAAAGTCTTCAAAAATTTTTAAGTTTAGCCCAGGAGTGGGCAAAGTTTTTAGCCGGAGAGCCGAATTAACCATTTAAGAGTTGGCTGAGGGCTGGTGCTTACAACCTTGCAATAATTTTGGTTTTTGAAAATGATAGTCTTCAAAACAAGGTCATCACCAGATCCGTACCTACGGCCGGGTGCAATGCGCTGGGGGGCCCAGCACGAGAGGGTCCCACATTGCTACATTTTATTGTAAAATATTTTTGTTAAAAGCTTAAGTAAACTTAGTATTATTAAATGTCACACTTCATTAATAATTTTAATTTATATTTAACCATCTAATTTATTTAAAGTAGCCTATTTCTAAATATATTTAAAGTGTCGACGGTGACGTATTCATTTCTTTTGTGACGTAGTCATGACGGTATGCTACCCCCACTCAAGTCAGTTTGGTAAGATAAGTTTAAGCTGTAATGATCATATAGCATCATATTTATCCGCTTTATTTTAACTTGTAATTGTTAATAAGTTTTGTTTTATGACATTTTCATACGTAATGTCACGTGATGGTTTCCAGATAATTCTACAATTTTCCACCATAGTCCAGTAACATAGAAAATTTTGCTCAAAAATGATCACCAACATCATACGGTACCACACAGCAATCTATTACATCATGACAATAACCCGCAACTGGTTTCGATCTTATTGGGTCTCATCAGGCGGGTGTAAAAAACACTCAATAATAAGCATGCTGAAAAAGAACAAATTTACCACTGGGTGCAAAAAAAACATGCAATACCAAACAAAAATAAAAGATTGCCTTGAAAATTGCTAACTAGCAACTTCCATATTTTGTAAAATGATAAAGTCTTAACAATAATCCTACACTCCTATTGGGACTTACCATTGTGACTTGTTGTCCATGTCATGTGTGTGTGTGTGTGTGTGTGTGTGTGTGTGTGTGTGTGTGTGTATGTGTGTGTGTGTGTGTGTCCTTAAATGAGACCCCGATGATATAGACATTGCTGCATCATATTGTTTTGTATTGCATCTTTTTTGCATCCAATGGTAAATTTATCATTCAGCATGTTTATTGTCGAGTATTTTATACACCCGCCTGATAAGACCCAATAAGGTCGAAACCGGTCGCGGATTATTAACACGATGTAATAGATTACTGAGTGGTACCGTATGATGTTGGTAATTATTTTTGAGCAAAATTCCTCTTAATAGGAGATCGCCTTGAAAATTGCTCATTAGCAGCTTGCAACTTCCATAGTCCAGTAACTTTTAATGGTATCACATTTTACATAAGTTGTTTACCAGCCTTTCAACTTGGTGCTTCTTGAAGTAATAGTAACTGTCTGGCTGGCTTATCCTTTTCAATACCGATTTGTTTTGATATCCCAATGCTCGCAAATTTCACTTAAAACTTTTCAAATGGATGACATATATCAATTTTTTAACGAATTCGAAAAAAATTTTTATTCTTTGTTTCTTTTTTTAATTGGGACAAATATGTCCCAACGGTATTGAATCTTGGGATAAATTTGTCCCAACGGTGCTGTTACTAGCAAAACACTTAAAAATTACTGTACCACAAACAGCAATCTAAATACCGTGGGACATATTTGTCCCAAGTTACAATACCGTTGGGACAAATATGTCCCAAACATTAGAAATTATTCAATACTTTAGTCAAACAGATCTTTTTCATGTATTATTGCAATCTCAAGGTGTCTAACAACTTTTTATTTCCTTTTCTAAGTAAAATTAGGAACTAATTTTGCCTTTATAACTGCAAAAACTAGAATTTTACTCGAGATCTCACATACTTACTTTTTTAACCTTTTACTATCTACCTGTAAACACGTGACTAAAGCATTAAACACGTGGGCGGATGAATATATAATCCGCTGATTGCAGCAAAATACCGATTTGTCCCATCCCAGTGCATTTTTGATGAAAAAATTATGCTTTGGTACTGTGATGCAATATCTTGGGACATATATGTCCCGACGGTATTGAAAGGGTTATATCGTCGTAAAATAATTAAGAAACTATACGAATTATAGGAGCTGGTGTTAGCCTGTTTAAGATATTACTTTTAATTAATGGATGTAAAGGCATATAGGCTAACTGCAATCAGTTGAATAAAATACCACTTCCACGACCGGTTTCGTTCCCATTAGAACTCGTCAGGTGGACTCAGGTATTGAACCGACGATCACATGAATTGCTTCATGCGGTTTATGCCACTCCGCCATCGGTCCTTTCAACTGATGCTGTTAATTTTAAGCTTATACATGATGCACGCTCACTACAATGAGCTTGATGCGATATATGCTTTTAATTTCCAGCCAAGCCAGTGCCTTTATTACGTTATAATACGAATTATAGGAGCTGGTGTTAGCCTGTTTAAGATAATACTTTTAATTAATGGATGTTAAGGCATATAGGCTAACTGCAATCAGTTGAATTTCTAGTTAGCCTATATTGCAGTTAGCCTGATTGCAACTGAAAAGGTAAAAAAAGTAGGTCAAGTCTAAAGTCATTCAACTGATTGCCGTTAGCCTATATGCCTTAACATCCATTAATTAAAAGTAATATAAGAAAATATAGTAACTTCTCGAAGTTTCTCAATTTTTTCGGTAAATTTTTCCCGCTTCATATAAATAGGTAAATTTGTCATTTGTGCTATAAAAGTCAACGTTTTGTTGTGTCACTGTTTTGCTTGTGTGGCAGGAGTTGGAGTTTTTAGGGTTAGTGAGGTCTAACGCCTTAGTTTGTGAGAATAGTGATTATTCTATTAAATAAGCTGCGTAGATCTAGTTAACCATCTGGGTGCTAGACGTCATTCTATTTGTCAGTGATCAGATTTGTGATTTCTGTGAATAAACTTCTTTCGTCGAAAGAAGCTGTGATTTGAGTAATCCTTTTTGCTAGACATACCGTAGTCCTTACGCTCGCAGCAGTATTATTTCGTGACCCGGAAAAACCATAACAAAAAGAGTTTGTTACATTGAACGTTACTAACTATTATCTAAATTTTATTGAACTTCTTAGGTTTTAAGCAACAACATTGTAAAACATTAGTTGACTGCAATTAAATATGAAAAGAAATTATCAAAGCGTAGCACAAAAGAGACAAGCTAAGAAAAATAGCTGAGGCAGCCAGAAACTCTCAGCGACTGAGTTCGTGGCTAACTCAACCAGAAACATTCAAAGCGGAGAAGCAAGACGTTGGTATTCGTGAGACAGAACCTACTCCCCAACTTGTTGACGTCAGCATTTGTGAGACAGAAAATTCCGATATTACCAAAAATAGATCCAAGATGTGGCAATCTCCCCTCCCTCTCACACTTTTCAATAAAATGAATGATAGTTTGTGGAAACATTCTTTTCATGTGATCACTAACAGTCTTGATTATTAGCCTAAGATAATTATCATTTCGTGTATAGGGAGGGATTATGGAAGAGCATAAAAATATAACGTTTTGTTGCTGTTAACACAAATGGTCGATGGGTGAAACCAGTGCAGCCGGCTGAACCGATATTCTTGAACTCGATGTTACTGATGGAACCCTGCGGGCTACGCCGGCTGTTATAAAATATGTCATGCTTTCGTAAGTAAATGCTCACTTTATCACGCAAAACAAATAAGCGACTCAAATGTTAGAAAATAAAATTTTTTTTTATTCTCTCAATTATTTTATTTGAAGAAGTGAGAATTTGCTGACGAAAGCTTGCTAATTTGTACCTGGCAAATCAGAAAGGTGGCAGAGAAAGCTCTTCTTGATCTTAGGCGTAACTGATGTTATTACCCCAACTTAATTGATGGAAAGTTCTGCCAAACAACGCCGGCGCAGTGTCAAGCATATGCAAAGGAATTAGTATCAATTAGCGTCAAAAATTGGAACAATGTAGATGTGACCGTCGGTTCTAGGCGTTACGCGATCGCAAGGGCCCTCGTTTAAATGAAATCATACAAGTGTCATACCTGGTCGAACCAACGACGTCTTTTCAGGTTAACTGATAAAAACAACTATGTAAGAAACCTACACCCCAAATTGCGTGTGCTACTCAGAATCGAGCTATTATGCCAAGCTTATAATGTTCTGGATGCTTTCAGTGATACAATACTAATAATTAATATGATTTATGAATAAAAATTGAAAAATCTCATGACCAATCAATGTTACATCACAATTACGAATCTAAAAATAAAAATTTTAGATGCAACTTATCAAAAATGTTAGAAGTCGAAGGATATTCAAAACACTAAATAATTAAATCAACACGTACACACGGCTTTGGCTTTACCTGGATCCAAATTACGCTGTAATAAACGGAACTATCTCCAAAAATATATAACAAATTGTAATCTTGGAGAGTTGAATTTCGTTTTTTGCATTTCTTATTATAATCATTATTTTCCAAGGCACATAATTTTCTTTTTGCACAAAAAATATAGGGGAAAGTGGGGCAAAACGGTACGCGGGGCAAAGCGGAATATTTAAATTTCTCACTGATTGCAGGGAAAAATCGCCACCATATTCCGTCAAATTAGGGATTATCCCGTGACAAGCTCTCGCACCAAAATTTGTTACTTGGTGAATTAAATGTGCTGAGTTACAAAAAAATGCAGTTTAAGCATGCCTCCTTATAAGGAAACTGTTATAAAAAAGACGCAATTACACGTTTAGCCATGCTGCTAAGCTATCATGTTTAGGGTTAACTTTGAAATATATTTAGAGAGCATCCAAACGTAGCTTAATCACCTTTTCTACTGCTCAAGAATTTTTAAATTTATTACTTTCGTTTGAAAAGCTATTTTGGGTCAAAACGGAATATAGCAAAAATTAATTGGTTATGTAGTTAATTGGGGCAAAATTAGTACGTTATGTAGCTACATTCAGCTACCAATCATTTAAACAATGCAGCAGTTACTGCTGGTAAACCTATACTAGCTTGGTTTTTTGCTGATATTCTTGCTTTTCAATCTGAGATCAAATAATTTTATTCTAGTTTGATGCAAAATTCACTGTAGGTTGTGATATAGCCCTGTTAGGAATGGAACCAATAACTCCAGTGTGTCATGTATAATTTACAAACTACAACACAGCCAATCTATATGTGACTGCATGTAAGCATGCAAAGTAATTAGGCAAAATGCCATAGAAAAATCTTGGAACAAAACGGAATAGGCGTTCCGATTTGCCCCAACGATGGGGCAAAGCGGAATAAATTTTTAGTTTTAAAATTAGCTAATAAAATTATTACTAAACAAAAAAATTTTGCCAGCTGGCCTATGGAGATACTAGACGTGAGGTATAACTGCTGCCACTTCTAACAATGTCTCTAGCGTATATTAGCAAAAGTTATAAAAGAATTTGTAAAACTGTTTTGCTTTGCCCCACTTTCCCCTAATATACACAAAAATAATTTAACACATCACTGCAGTTACGATTGCTAAAACTCTTTTAGAATGGTTCGTATTAGTCTTTGGCACGGTTAAAGTTTTTTGATATTATCTTAGAATGACAGTATTAAAACCAACTACATTGACAAAAATATTTTAGAGCGCTAATGTAAAGCAATCTAGTCGCGAGATTTCATCGTCTATTTAAATTTGATTTTGCATATATAAGCCCAAGTTAATCAGCGTTAGCTTAAACAATGCTACCGGTATTGAAAGCTAGGTTAAGATTAGTTATAGAAGTATTTTGTAGATTGCATACACTAGTTCACTTTAAAATATTAAGATCGAGTTACGCATTGACATTGTATTAAAAAATGTTTACCAACATCCACACAAAGCTGTCAGATGATGATTAAAATTATTCCCAATAGCAGCAGTCCTATTAAAGTTTGCATAAATCACATTTTCGCTCATGGACAGCAAATTTCTTATTGCTACTATTTTGTAGTTTATGTGGCTAAACCCAAACTTGAGCAGGATCGTGAATATTGTACAAAACCTGGTTATATTTTCCATCTAATTGAAAACAAGAACACATTAGGTCACCATGGTGGCGGTTTACTATAATACATTACTGTAAGCATTTTTTACATGAATAAGTTTAAGTTTCAGATACAGCTGATGCTTGTTTACGAGACAAAGATTTCATAGTAACTCTTGAAGAAGATGTTGGTCGATCGGAGTTCGAAGTAGTCTTCCGTGAAAATCTGGCACAGCGGGGAAGCCAGATCTGTCGGACTTTTTCATGGCGGAGACAGTATAAATAGAATACTAAAGCTCCCTGAAACAAAAAATGATGAAAACTCCTGCTCATGTCATAAAATGCGTATAGTACCGTTAGTTGCTTAAATGATGAAGAACTCAAAGTACAAGCAATAACTATAAAATTGACTTAGTGCAAGGCCTAATTTAATAAATACTTTAGGTATAGTTGATTTCACACATTAATAGACATGCAGCAGTACTGCTCAATTTAATACCTGAAAAACATTTGTGAGTGTAAACAACCATTGCATCACAGATTGGTACGTAACTTCATCAGCAAGAAGTAGAAAAAACCCAAAAATCCAAGTGAGTCCCATCGTTGTTACAATAGTAACGGCTTTTACCAATTGATCTACCAATTCTTCACGTTTTGCTGTAGATTTGATCTGAATAATTACGCTGAATTATCGCAGCAAACCTCACAAATTGTGTAGTAATTACTTATTTGACACTTTGAGTGCTAAGGACGAGTTATCTCGTCCTTTATTTTGCATTTTATACGCTAAAGACGAGATAACTCGTCCTTCAAGTAAGTTTATATTCGAGGATTTTAGCGCCGTGCAAATCGCCATATTCTATTAAACAGAGAGAAAAAATTAAGGTAAAGAGAATAGGTGATACTTAAAATGCTTTTTTTCTTCATATCTGCCGTATTATTCGAGCATATATTGAGTCAGTTTGTCAGATTTGAAAACTTTTAGATGTGAAGTTATAGCGCACAGCGAGAAAAACGGCCGCAGTCAACGTGTTAAACACTTACTTGTTTTCTAAAAAAGATTTTCTTCACCAAAAGACCAAATATTACGTAATTGATGAGTAGCAGCACTCCGAGCGGAAACAAAAATCCCCAATTTAAAGATTTATCATGCAGCCAGCACACATACTTGTAACGGTAAAGCGATTCGAAGAAGATGTCTATAACAATTAAACAACAAACAAGACTATTTTTAAAAACTATCTTAAAATAATCCCAAAAGTATTACAAATTACAATCAACAGGGAGCAGTGGGCCACTTGTAATTTCCCCCAAAGCTTTTTATTATACCTTCCCGCTTGGTCACTGGCATGATTCGCTAACTGAAAGCACTAGTATTAGCAATGTTTAAATCAAGAAGTGCACGTCAGTATTAAACCCTTTAAGGGATGATGGGACATGTGTGTCCCATTTATGTTTCGTTAAATAATTAAAATTTCGTTTGCGGATTAGGAATGCGCATTGGTGTGTTTATCCGTCAACGATTCTTGTAGATTTTTAGTTTAAAATTGCAACATTGCACACGCTAAGACCAATTTTCGAAGTCAAAGTTTTCCTGTTTTGTGACAGTGCAGTATATGAAAATTTCATTCCTTAACTTTGGTACGTAAGATTTTTTTGGGAATTTTTCGATTAGCGTAGTGTAAATCAACTACTATTCTATCCTTTGTGCCAATTCTGTAACATATTTTGCATTATTTTAAACATGAGACATTTTTTTCTAGGATGGAACACATATGTTCCATTGTCCCTTGCAGGTAATTTTAGGGTTTTTGCTTGTTGGTACATTTATCAAACAGCTTTCAATTGGTAAATAGTTTTCATAAGATTGTTTATGTAGGCAAGAAGTAAAACTCTGGGAGGATGATTTCATGGCTTTGAAATTTTTTTTTAAGGTTACACTCAAGAACTGAGGCTGACTAGTAACCAGCAGCATACAAGATAACTTTGGGGGATAGCTCGATAAAATCAATTATATTCTTTTTTTTTGCTAATTCTCCTACCCTAATCTTTAGTGAACTGTTAACTTCAGTGATCAGCATAGCATATAAGCTGTGCATATGTCACCATATTAATTTGTATCTATGTAGCGTAGTAACTAGTACTTAATTTTTTTAGAATGCTATTGCAGGTGTACAAACATACATTGCATTGTGATAGTGCAGCTTTTCAAAATAAAATAGAGCTTATTGATGATGCGATGTCTACAATTTTATTTTTAATTCATCAACAACATATTTTTTTTATCATATCAATTAGTTTATTGTGATTGTCTATAAATATATAAAGAGATATCATGCATGTTTTGATCAAAAAATTTTCAATGACAAACCAGCAAAGTGTTTTTCATCTTAATTCTGAGAAAATCAAATTAAATTCTTTTCTCTGAAAATAGTGACACAGAAGATTTTCTTGCTTTAGACAATGAGGATGTTGAAATTTTAGAGCAAGATAAGCTTTATCTGGAAAACAGTCCATTGCAAGAAGTGCTGGAAGTAGCAATTGATCCTCCAATGACTTTACAGTCACCCTTGCATAAGGATAGTTTAACAATTAACCAAATTTCTTCAAGTGCATCCACAGATATCGAGTTTAATTGGAAGAAGTTATCAGATTCAAAACTAGAGGGAATAGCAAAAAAATATGAAGAGCAACGATTTTCTGATAATGGTATAGAATTTGGAAAATTCTGCCCACCATTTAATGCAAAAAGTGGGTCAAAGAAAAAGATGCATACTGTGCGCCAGCAACAAGCTTAAAAGCAAGACCAACAACATGTGCATTGAGTGCAATATGCATTTGTGTTATGTGAATGGACGTGATGGCTTTGCGTTGTATCACTCCTAACTATACTGTATTACATACATGCTGCTGAATATTTAATTTTACACGAGTTTAATTACAAAGATCCCACGATGTTGCCGGTCTCGTCTGATCGGTTCAGAGCATCTGGTGAACGTTAATCTGGTGCAAATTGTTTAGTTGCCATTCTATATGAACGTGTATTTCTGAAACTAGATTCCTGAGAGCAGCAAATGTGGTCTTAGGCTTCGCACATACTAAATGCGAACAAAATACATGTACGCTGAAAACACTGAAAAGTGTGAAATTACCAGAGCCGGAATCAAACCCAAGTCTTTGTATGACTTGAGCCAGACTCGAGCTCGAGTCTATCTCTAACAAGGCAGATTCTTTTATGACATGGCGTGTTGCTTTTTTCAACCATGAATCGAAATTATACACAATTTAGAAACATGAAAAATGCAACATTACTCAAATACATTATTTCATCTTTAATTACCTCTAAGGTACAATGGGACGTATGTGCCATGTCATATTTTAAAGAATAAACCAAAAAAAATTAAATTTTTTTAAGGGTAAGGGTTAAATACGTTTTAAGTGATCTTCAAAACAAAAACGAAAAGCCAGCACTCTTAATATATTCTCTAGCGATTTAAGCTTTTAGTGAAATTTCTGGAAGTGAAAATTTGTTTTTCTTAGGAAGTATTGAGCAAGGAAATCAGGTTAATATTTTTACTTTCGAGACCGCAATTAAGATGGTAGATGGCATTTTTTCTCATTTTCCCATGCTGTCAACAGTGCTCCTCTAAATTTTCAGAGAGTGCTTTTGTCACAAATAATAATTTATAGAACCTTCAAAATATGATTTTGATGTTTATCAAGTTTTGATTTAACAAAACATGTTTACAAGATTTCGATACAGCTAACTTGTTTACCACATTTTGATTTGAGCAAAATATTGTATAAAGGCATCACGAACTATTGTAAGTTTGCGACAATCAAAGCCTACGAGCTTGTCCAGAGAGACCGGGTTAAATCAAACAGCTGCTACTGAGTTCTAAAAAAAATTTAAAGCATGCTTACGAATATATAATTACTTAAGGTCTATGTGTATATGCAATTTCAATAAAACAGAGCTAAGTACTGTTTGAAAACTTGCTAAAATCATTATGCAAAAGGATAGTTGCCACGCAGGATAGCAGATTTTACTTGAAAAAGGCGTTTTATCACTGTGATATGTTGAGGTAGAGTAAATCAGAAGTGCTACTCATCCTCCTGTGTTTCCTCGTGTTCATTCACAGGCATAATGATTCGTGAGCACCGCTTCAAACAAACGGCTTTAAAAATGAGAGTCGTTGGATTAATTCTGATGTATTCTTGAAATAGCTCCTACATGTTCTTAAATTTTCTCGCCCCACCAAAGCCTCTTGAGTTTTCTTTCTTATTCCTGTGGCAGGATTAGATTATGCAAAATAAATCGATGTATATTGTTACTATTTCCTCCTCATTGCTTTCATGAATTGCTACCTCTGGATGTAGAACATTGAAAAAATATCATCAGCAGCAGATTGACAACTGAATGCTTAATCACCCAAGAAAACGCTTCACAATTCATGACGTCGGAGGACCGATTGGAACAGCTCATAGAAAAGCGTTTTCTCATGAGAATGTAGTCGCTAGTTTTAAAGAGACAGGTTGCTTTTCTCTTGATGAAGATTTGCTACTGATATTGACTTTACTTCATCATTGGTTCCTAAAAAATCACATTCTTCACTTGATTCACACGCAAACAGGCAGGAAATGTACAAATCAAATGTTAGAGCTAGTTCACCCACTGTTCGCAAAAGAACTGGGAATGCACCGAGAAAAATTCTGGATCCTGAACTTACTAACATACCGATTCCATCTGCAGTGCCAGAGCCTTCTACTTCCTGGTTGCTGAAACAACTCGAATTTTCTCCGGAAACAATAAAATCACGAGCACATGTCAAAATAATTGAGAAAGAAAAGGATAATTACCTCGGAGTTGACTAAACAAAAAACGACAAATGTTTAAAACAGAAGAAACGGTCGAATAGTAAGTAAAAATGAAGATGTTAAAAGTAAATTTAATATAAAAAGCGCAATTCTGCCTGTCTGTTTGTTTTAACTCCTCCAAAACTACCTGGCTTACAAGCATCAGACCTGGCGTCTAGAGCCTATTTTTTCTACGCTGGTCTAGTTCTCAAAGTCCTAGCCTATGACATCTTTAGGCCATAGGTCAAAGAAACAATTATTTTTGTGAGAAATCTTCACTGTTGTTCAATTTTCCTTTTAATTAAAATTTCAATATGTGAAAATTTGAAATAAGTTATTTATTCTGTGTAGTAAGTGATACTGAAACACTCTACTTATTAATGAACAACATAGTAAAGTAAGGGCAATGTTGGAATCACCGTGGAGCCCTGTGGGACAACGTAGTAAATAATATCCTCCAATGTCACTCTTTTTTCGTTACATCATTGCAGAAAAAGTAAATGCAATACATCAAACATTTTATATCCAATTACTTGAGGATAGATTAAATTCAAAAGCCAGACAAAGAAAAACTTTTTTGACAAAACATGGTTAAAACATACTATTTGGCTAAAAGTAGGGCCCTGTTGATTACTTTCCGCTATTTCATCATTCATCCATACTTCTGCAGTTTTGTGGCTATTATAAACTTTGAATGAAAAATATTTTTTGGATCGTGGTAAATTAGCAATAAACCAAACAAACCTTTCGAGTTGTAGTAGAGGTCAAGATGCCATATTGTGATGGAAAAGTTTAAGAAAACCCACACAAGAGGTATTCCATAAGCCAAGCCGCATGTCAGAGCCGTTGATATACTCGAAGAATAGGAATACTAAAAGCATTATACGTCAATTATAAACAGTTCTACTGTAGCCTAAATACTATTAGCGTTACCAACTAGTAATGTGTCAACTAACGATGTTGCTGAGACACAGTTTTGTATCCGCTGCCCGGATACATTTTTCATATTCCACGCTGCACCGCACTACGACCGAAAATTTTAGCAACAGCTTCAACCGAACCGAGATGCAACTGGACCAAAGCTTTAAAATGCTCTTTGATTAATGGATCTTTTTTACATGATATACCGTTTTGTATTGGCTAGGTCGATAGCAAGTTCTGACTTCAAAATACTGGACTTAATACTATTTGGTCAAAATTATCACTCATGCACCAATCTAAATAAATTTAACACCAGAACGACCAAGCGCGTCAATTGACGTATTTAAAGTATTTAATTTCCTGTATCTCCACCGAATTTTAATTTTTTTTCCTAAAACTTTTGGACATTTTTTGTATTATTGCAACGTTGAGTTTGTGTGTTTTTTGAGGGTTTTACGATTGAAACAACAAATTTAATCATGTATCTACCTAGAACGACCAAGCGCGTCGATTGACGCACACAGTTAAAAATTTTACCTAGAGCTTACAAAAGGTTTAAATCGGCAGAATTACTACAACCTGAGAAGCCAGGCAACGTGACAATTAGTTTTGTCCGAGAAATAATTGAATATTGAGAGGGCACAGCAGGCGTTTTCCTTCGCTGTAGACTACTCCGATGGTAAAAATTCCAACAGCAAGATTGATGATGCAGTAGATAACGATTTAGAAGAAGTGTAGCTTGATTCAAGTGGGGAAGAATTAGACGTCAATGGTGCTAGCGAACACAATAAAAACAATCCACAAAATCAAGTGAAGGTGAATCAGGACTTGATTGTAAAAGACGAAAGAGTTTGGCAAGCTTTGGCCACTCTCCCCATGCACAACTAGGGCGCTTGCAATAGCAAAACATACTGAGCTTCAAGCCTGGCTCATCTGCATTTGCGACAGGCAAAATTATGGAAAGCTTTCCACTATCATCTTTCTCATTTTATTTGATGAGGCAATGCTCAGAAATATAAGAAAATGCATTGTAGTTGAAACCCTTTGCATTTCTGACAAAATAAACTGGGATGTGACGCTTGATGAGCTGGACAAGTTTATTGGATTGATTATTGCAAGAGGAATTTTAGGACAGAGAGATTTGCCTGTGGAAGGTTTATGGCAATCAACCTGGGCATTTCCGATGTTCTACAACACTCTATCTAAACACAGATTTAAGGAAATAATGCAATTTTTACGTTTCGACGTAAAGAGTAACAAGCGTCAAAGGGTGATGCATGACAAGTTTTGGCTGGTTTCTAGGTTATGAAACCTTTTCTTTGAGAACAGTTAGATTAGGTATGTACCTGGCGCTTACATTACTATTGACGAGCAATTACTTCCATGTAAGACTAGATGCAGGTTAATTCAATAGATGCCGAATAAACGGGATAAGTTTGGAATCAAGTTCTGGTTGGCGGTTGACGCTGAGGCAAAATACGCTGTTCAATAGCTTTCTGTATCTTGGGAAAGATGAGAGCAGGGACACTTCTGTAAGTGTACCGAAATATGTCGTGACAAAGTTGATGCAACTGATTTTCAGACGTGGCTATAATGTAACTTGTGACAACTTTTTCACAAGACTTGAAGTTGCCCTGCATCTAGATGATCAAAAATGTAGTAATATGGCCACGGTCCGACAGAATCGAAGAGAATTGCCAAAAGCATCCAAAAAAAGCAACAGCAGCACGGAACTTCCCTGTTTGCATCTACTCAAACAGCTACTGTTACTTTGACTTCATATTAGTCTGAAAAACAAAAGTCGGTAGTAATAATGAGCACATTACATCCTGATATAGAGATTACTTCCGACAACAACCTTAAGAAAAACCAGAGACTGCTTTATTCAATTATAAAACAAAGACTGTTGTTGACGTCAGTGATTAGATGGCTAGAAAATACTCTGTAAAAGCTGCCAGCTGAAGGTGACCCATTTACTTGTTTTACAATTATTGATCTGGCACTGATCAATAGCTGAATTTTCTTCCGAGATATCTACAAGTTGGGCGTCAGTCGCCGAAAGTTTCCACGAGTTGTGGTAGAAGAACGGGCAACCATAAAGGAAAAAATGCTGTAGCACAAAGAAATCCCTTAGAAACTAACGAACCTTCAGAAAAAAAGCGAAAAACTAATGCTACCTCAGAGTGCCGTAACAGAACAATGGATTCGCGCAACATTTGCCGTAGCACAGTATGTGGTGAATGCTCCACAAAATTTTCCCAAACTGTGTTGATTGAACGCAACCGACAAGTTCCTTGTTTTAGTGACATATTACAGTTTTGTAAACAACAGCTTGATTATCAATTATTTTCTTTTAAACGCTGCTGCTTTCCGAAATCATTGGTTTATATTTGGCAAATTAGCTCTTTTAACTTCACTTTGTTCTTGCTAATTATGTATTACATGATATTTGATTATTTTTAAAGTGCAACAAATAACATCTCGACTTCAAGAATGTTTATTTTACCAAATAAAAGAACGAGTTAATGTTTATCTACATTATGCGTCAATTGACGCACTTGGTCGTTCTAGGTAGTTTCAAAACGCGGTCGTTCTAGTGTTAAAGTATCTAACAAAACGTGTTACCAGATATTTTAAAAGTGAATTTTACAAACCGGTTTGACCAACTACAATATAGCTGAACCGGTTTCTTTAAACAGCTGAAAATGTAAAAGTAAGAATGGTCGACCTTATTTCCGTCTTATTAAATTGTAGCTTTATTTTAAAATTCCGCGGTAAAGCTTGCGTTCTTATTGAAAATCTTGCTTTGCAATATATCTGAAGATTTGACCTTTTTAAGCACACATCTTGTCGCTTACATTTTTATACTTATGCTCCTTGCTGTTGCTCATTTTTAAGCACGCAGGCTATTGCAATTTGTATTGAAGTTACTGCACAAATCTGCCTTGAATACAAAAGCAAAGTTAGCAAATTTGCTCTCACGTTAAAATCAGTTTTTCGTTCTCAACAAAGCAACTCAACTTTCACTCAATAAAGCAACTTGATATACAAAAGTAAATATGCAATAACCTAGAATAGTTTTGGAAGCCTCAGGCTGCGTTCGCACACAGCGTTTCTCGCCATCAGAAATACAACTTCTTCCCTCGTGTAATTGTGACACAGAGACAGAAACGATGGAACACCTACTGCAATGCCCACTGCTCAAAACACCTTGCTCTTGTGAAGGTTTGAGCATTTTTAACGATACCGCACAGAAATGCGTGAAATTGTGACAATCAACCATCTGAAGACACGATACAGACAGACAGACCGAAATTTAGAGCAAAAGGCAATCGAAGTAGCGTGTGGAACTGATTAGCCAAAGCGCGGCAGCAGTTGATTAGCCGCTGCTTGGCAATCGGAGAATTGAATCAAAGTAACGTTGCCGCACTCCATCGGTTGGGAGAGATTGCACATCCCAATAAAAAAGGTGTTGTACCATGTGTTGATTAGTGAGTTGAGGGATAAGCATCTTGTCAATCGCTTAACGGCCGGCAATGCGCATGCTGACCGTCTTGGATTTATAGATGTCGCAAAACGGCCATTAGCCTTGAATACTAATACCCTGCCAGATAATTCTGCTGCTTTATCCGTCATCGGACCTCAAAAATCGGTCAACCAAAAGAACGAGATTGAGGAATTAGAATACTTAATGGCAGAGCTACGAATTGAAGTACAGGATATAAGAGATATGTATATCGAGAAACAGAGATATACACCTGTTATTTTTGCGGAAAAAGTAGACATCTACAAAGAAATTAATTGCCTAAAAAACGGAGGCAACTAGATGGCAACCGAGAAGTGGATCGCGACCCTGACCGAATCAATACAACACACGAAACGGAGAAAAACGTTTATTATGCGCCGTCAATCAGCAAAGAACTTTGTAAATATGCTAAGATTATTGTAAACGATAAATATTATAAGTGTATGCGTTGGTAGATACAGGTTCATCAGTAACGGTGTCTGAAGAATTTTACCGAATGTGTAACACTCAAACTTTGTTAAATGTATCATATGATGTTAAGTTTGTCGGCGCTGAACCATTCATTACGTTTGGTAAGACTGAAGTTTCTATCGCCGTTGGGGACTGTCAAGTGCCATTTGATAAGTACGTGAGCAAAAATCTGACTGAACCACGTATTTGGGGTTTTGATTTTTTGCAGAACAGTGCGAAGTAGATTACAAGCAAAAAATCTTTAAAAGCTGAGGATGTTACCCTACACCTAAAAAAGCGGCTCTGTCCATTGTCTTCCTTCGATGCGAGTCTGGTTAACACTCTAAAATTATCACGGTTTACTAAAATGATGGTGCTTGCAAAATCATTGGTCATGAGTTAAGTGATGAGTTAGACGTTTGTCGAAAGAAACAAAGCGTTGTTGAGTAAATACGAAGTTATGTGTGGAAATAGAGAGACAAAAACTTTGGATAACTTTGTGGACGTCAGAATGGCTAATTTTACCTACACCACTAAGTGTTTACCTATGGGAGTAATCCGTGCCTATGTATTAGGATCATTTTTTCGAGGTTTCATGTAGTGAAGATGCTGATTTTTTGCATCTGTTGGGAGAACTAAAATCAAATGAATTAATCCTTAAACGAGGGGAAAGAAAGCAGTGTGTAAAGTTATTAAAAAGCACGAAAAGGCCTTTTCATTGTCAAAAACCGATTTGGGTCGAACTGAAGTAATTAAACACAGCATTAATATTGGTAATGCCATGCCTGTACGTCAACAGCTTCAAAGAATGTCGACAAAACAAAACAAGAAGTAGATAAGCTTGTTGATGATATGCTGCATGAAGGTGTTATTAGCACATCTAAGTCGCCGTGGTCCAGTCCTATCGTTTTGGTTAAGAAAAAAGACTGTAGCGTCAGATTTTGTGTTGATTACCGTGCTCTCAATAATTGCACTAAAAAGTGTAGTTGACCCTTGCCAAGAGTAGACAACAGTCTTTATCAGCTGTCCGGGTGTGGATACTTTTCCGCTCTGGATTTGAAATCTGGCTACTGGTAAACTACTATGTGCGAAAAGGATGAGGAAACAGCGTTTACATGCCATAAAAAATTGTTTGAATTTAACGTGACGCCCTTCGACTTGGCAAACGCGCCAGCAACCCTTCAGCATTTAATGAGAGTTATAGTGAATAGTATTGCATGGGATGGCGTTCTGGCGTACTTAGGATGATATCATTGTTTGCTCCCGCACTTTTGATCAACATTTGCGTAATCTCGATTTTGTTTTGTGACGCCTTAAACTGCATGGCTTGACCCTGAAGCCTTCAAAATGTACTTTATTTAAATGTCAATTGAAGTTTTTAGATCACATTGTATCAAAATCGAAAGCTTCATGTGACCCTGAGAAGGTGGCTTGTTTGAGTAACTGGCCAATTTCCAGTCACTACAAGAAGGCAATTTTTAGGTCTTGCATCATATTATTGAAAGTTTGTTAAAGATTTTGTTTAACCCTACGTTGGTCACGTGGGGTGTTTGAACACCCCAATTTTTAAAAAATGTTTATAACTTCTATGATTTAATGTGGTTCTCTATATCTTTTCAGGTACTTTCCTAAATCATTTAGGGTGTAAATACACCAGCTGCAGTATAGTTGTATAGCAATTATTTTCCGAGTTATACAGTTTTTTTTGCTCTCTGGGGTATCCAAAGACCCCACGTGACCAACACCGTTACACAATGTCTGTGTAACACCCCCATTTTTTAAAAATGTTTATAACTTCTATGTTTTAATATGGTTCTCTATATCTCTTCAGGTACTTTTCTAAAACATTTATGGTGTAAATATACCAGTTGTAGTATAGTTGTGTAGTAGGTAATTATTTTCCGAGTTATACAGTGACAAAAACAAATATAATGGATTATGATGCAAATGAAGCAAGAATACGAAAAATGCTAGATGAAGTAAATGTAGATAGTTCATGCACAGAAGATGAGATGGAAAATATTCTTTAATCTGACAGTGAAGGTGAAGAAGATAATGTAGAAGTGAATGAGTATTATCCAGAGTCAGACCCAGAAGATTCAGACGCCGATGAATCAGAGACAGATGATCACTCTGCAGAGCCCAAAATGAAAAAAAGGAAACAGTCCAAAAGCGATGGATGGGAAGGAAAAGACAAAAAAACATGGTGGAATAAAGATCCTTCTACGATTTCAGGTTGTACTCGCTCATCTAATGTAATCAAATTTACACAGGACTGAAAGGACCAGCTCTCAATGTCAATACTCCTGAAGAACTTTGGAGTGTCTTCATTACTCCGGAGATAATTATTATATTAGTAGAACATACTAATTCGATAATAGCTACAATGAAAGATAACTATACTCAATCATGCAGAACAAACGACACTGATCATATTGAATTGAAAGCAGTGATTGGTCTGCTAATGTTAGCTGGAATCTATCATGCTAATAGACTGAACCTTGAGGAAATTTGGAGCACCGATGGCACTAGAATCGAGGTATTTAAACTGACAATGTCACTAAATCGCTTCCGTTTCTTGTTGCGCTGTTTACGATTTGATGACAAAGCAACACGTGCGGAAAGGAAGAAAGTGGATAAGTTAGCACCAATTAGGCAGATATTTGAAATGTTTGTTGAGAACTGTAAAGCAAACTATGTCCCTTCAGAATTCGTGACCATAGATGAAATGCTTGTTGCCTTCAGGGGTAAATGTTCATTTAGACAATACATACCAAGTAAACCGGCAAAATATGGAATAAAAATACATGCAATGTGTGATGCCAAGACTTTCTATGTTTATAACATGGAAATTTACGCAGGATTACAACCAGAGGGGCCATACAAAACTGATAAAGTGTACAATTCATCAATTGCTGTGGTAACAAGACTTATAAGTACAATCTCTAAATCTGCCAGAAATGTTACGTTTGATAATTGGTATACCAGCTACAGCCTAGTAGAGTCATTATTACATGATCATAACCTTACAGCTGTTGGAACTCTGAGAAAAAATAAGAGATAGATTCCTAAAGAATTTTTCGATATAAAGAAAAGGTCTATATGTGACAGCATGTTTGGTTTTAGAGATGAGCTTACATTAGTCTCATACACACCAAAGAGTAAAATCAAGAAGAAAAATGTTGTTCTTATTAGCAGCATGCACCACGATAAGAAGATCGATGAAACTACTGGTGAAGAAAGAAAACCTGATATTATTCCATTTCTAATTCAACCAAAGGAGGAGTAGATGTGGTAGATATGATGATGGATGAGTATAGCGTATTCAGAAACAGTCGACGAAGGCCTCTAACTGTGTTTTTTGCTCTCTTGAACATCTCTTCCGTAAACTCTTATGTCCTGTATGCTCACAACCCGCAGAATAAGCTGAAGCGTCGAAAATTCATCAAGAGCATAAGTCTTGCACTATTACAGGATCATCAGAAGAGGAGACTCCAGAATGAGCGGTTGCCGAAGACTCTCAGAACTGCTGTTGCAAGATTTGTATCAAAACCTACAGAAATGACACCAATTACATCACAGCCTTCACAAACTAAGGCAAAGAGATGTGAAATTTGTCCCAGGTCAAAGGACCGAAAAGTTAAATCAGTATGCTGTACTTGCAAGAAACATGTATGCAGTCAGCACAGTAAGATGACAGTAACCTGCATCGAGTGTGACAATGAAAACATAAGTGGTGAATCAGAGTGAATCGTAATTCTTACATTTTATTGTTTTTTGAAATAAATATATTTTGAACTTACCTTAGTGGGATATTTCTTATGTATTTGATTGTATAATATCAAAACTGACAACGGTATTTGTTAGCTTTTGTTGTCAAGTTAAATTATGATCCGTATAAAAAATATTTGTTTTGAATTCGAATATGGAGAATATATTGTTTATAATTTCTTTAAATCTGATCAATCAGACATCAAAGAGTTTAATTGTGTTAGTTAATATATCTTGAACCAGTTAGAAGTTGTTTGATTCACCATAAATACTATTTTTTTGATTGGGGTGCGCAGACACCCCACGTGACTAACCATGTTTGGACATCCCACGTGACCAACGTAGGGTTAATTAGCTGCGCCAATGTATAATCTGACCAAAAAGTCCGCCAACCAATTCCAATGGACTGATGAATGTGACACATTTTTGTGTTTAAAAGCTTTGTTAACATCTGCACCTGTTTTAGTGTATCCTGATTTTTCCAAATCTTTTATGGTGCATATTGATGCATCAAATGGTGCAGTTGGGGAGTTTTATCTCAAATTCGTGATGGAAAAGAGCATCCGGTTGCTTACTGTAGTCGAACACTAATCAAATGCGAACGGAATTATTCCACAAGAAAAGAACTTCTGGCTGTTGTTCATGCTCTTTAAAAGTTTTGTTGTTATCTGGATCAAACGTATTTACTGCAAACTGATCATGCTGCTCTACGGTGGTTGTGGGAGTCCAAAAATGTGTTTGGTCAGTGCGCAAGGTCGTTCGAATTGATGGCCGAGTTTGATTGTAAACTTGTTCACCGCTCAGGATCTGTTCATGGAAACGCTGATGCTTTGAGCAGGTGTCCTGGCGGGGAGGAGAATTTTCCTAATGATTGTCCGTTTGGCTATGATAATGGCTTAATAAGTGAGATGGAAAATGTTGAGAACTCGACCGAGGCAGATGTTTGCTATTGATTTTCGAAAATGCCAAGGCTGAAATAACAACTCAATTACACGATTCCAATAAAAAGATGAACATTTGTCGGTTGTACTTGATTGGGTCCGACGGGGTTCGCGTCCACCATTTCACACTAGAAGCCCGGACCGATCATTTTTGACCGGTTTTTTAATTTTGACGCTTTGTATTTCTGGCATTTTTGCTATTTGATTTTTCATACTCCTTGACTTTTCCTAACTTTGGATGATATTTTGGTAAGTCAAACAATTTTTCTTTTATAGCATTTGCAAATGGAGCATTTTGCACATCTACCTATAAGCCCAAACCGGTCAAAAATGACCAGTTCTTAAAACGGTTATAATTTGTCTTTGAGCTGATGAATTAAACCATAATAGAAGGGTAAGAAAAGTTTGTTTTTCTACAAGCAATGCCTCACGTGTCAATAAGATTACAATTGACCAGTGCTGCAATGGATAACTAACAAGCAGTAACTAAAATAATTACTATTCCTGCTGGCTTCATCGAAGTAAAGTTGAATTTTATTTGCTGTCTCGAACAATGGCTGGTCATTGAAAGTTCTAATGTCTTTCTTAGTAGCGTAGAGTTAGTGGTGTGTGCTGATAAAAGAGATAGTTTATTACAGCGTATTGACAACCTCGTAAAATCTCTCAAGTTTGTCCTACAGATTTGAAGAAATGCATATTGTATAAATAATGTCTTAGGTATAAGAATTTTGTTACGAGTTTTTTCATCGTTTTTGAGAAACTGGTTTTTTTAATCATGAGTCGTGGCAACAATTATACTGTCCAGCAAGTACTTCAGCGGTTACAAACTGATCAGCTTGATGACTCCTGTGATGAGAATGAAGAAACTAAATTGCAAGATAAAGAATTTGTTCCTAATTGTTGTGCTGGTGTCGAAAGTTGTGACAGTGATACCAACAGCGGTGAAGACGAACAAAGCTCTGCTGCTGTTTCTATAGATTTTCTTTCTGAAAGTGATCAATCAGTATCTCAAAATACTGCCGGACAGGTGAACGCACGAAACGGAACTGTGTGGAAAAACATAACAGGTGCTCCAGGTCTGGGAAGAGCATCTTCGTCCAATGTGTTTTCGGAACGTCGTGGCCCAATGTCTTATTGTCACAGATCTGTAGTAAACGGTAGCCCTTACAGTGCTTTTCATTTATTTATAGATGAACATATGCTCAGGTGTATTCAGAAACACACTATCAACCACGGAAAGAAAGATAATGACGATTTTGATTTACATGTTGATGAGCTGGAAAGTTTTATAGGTCTTCAAGCCGCTCGAGGAATGTTGGTCGGAAAGAATACGCCAGTAAAGCAACTTTGGAGCAAGGAATGGGGACAACTAATCTTTTGAAGTACAATGAGCCGAGATAAGTAACAGGAAATCATGAAACATTTGAGGTTCGATGACTTTTTTAGTCGTAGGCAAAGGAAAGAAACTGACAAATTTTGCTTGATTTCAGAGGTGTGAAATTACTTCATAGAAAATTGTAAGAAATGCTATGTACCAAACTGCAATTTGACTATTGATGAACAACTTTTCCCATGCAAAACCAGGTGTCCTTTTATACAATGTATGGCTAACAAGCCAGACAAATTTGGAATTAAGTTCTGGCTTTTGGCTGATGCTCAATCAAAATACTTGTGCACTGGCAAACTATATTTAGGAAGAGATCTCAGCCGAAGCAGATGTAGCGACCTTCCAGGTGATGTGTGCTTGACTCTTTTACAATCTTATTATAAAAAGGGCTACAATGTCACCACCGATAACTACTTTACTAGCCTAAAGCTAGTGGAAGAATTTAAGCAGAAAAAAACAACAATTCTTGGCTCTATACGGAAACAACGACGAGAAGTGCCAAGCACTGAGCTGATAATGAAAGACAAGAAATTATATGCGTCTGAAATATTTTCTTCGCCATCCGGTTACAGCTTGACAATATGCAAAGCAAAGAAAGTTGTTTGCATCCTGAGATCAACGCACAGAAACGTAAATATTGATCAATGCCACAAGAAAAAACTGCCAGCGATAATATAGTATTACAACAAGTCCAAGGTGGGCGTAGATGTACTGGACCAGATGGCTCGATACCATACCAGCAAGAGTTTCACTAAAAGATGGCCTGTGGCTATATTTTTCAATATTCTCGACTGTGCCTGCATAAATGCTCACATTATTTACTGCCTTACAACGAAATTCAAATTATCAAAAAGACAGTTTATGCTTGAGCTCATAAAAGAACTTTGCAAACCAAAAGATGGAGTGGGCTCAATACCTCCTTCTCCAGCAGTGGATCACATAGTCAGCATTGCATTGCCGGGAACCAGTGGTTTAGCACACCAAGCTCGGAAAAGAGTGCTAGTTTGTAGCATGTAGAAACAAATCTAGCTCTTTTTGCCAAAACTGTGGGAAAGTATGCTGTGGCAAACACTCATCCGAAAAAGTAACAATTGTAAAATGCAAAAATTGTAATGATTGAGTGTCAATAAATTTGTATACCTTGTATTTCTACTTAATTAGTTATAATCATAAAAATGTCAAAATATTAATCATAAAAATGTCAAATACGCAAGAAAATTTTTCTGTGCTTTTCATACAGTATATGTTGAAATTAGTGAAAAAGAGAACCTATTAAAACCGATTTACAGATAACCGGTCAAAAATGACCGCATCCGTCCTTATAGATAAAGAAATAATTCAGGGCTTCTAGTGTTAAAAAGATTAGAAAGTCCAGCGAAGAAATTCGGCATTACTGGTCTATCTTTAGAGAAATCATTCTCAAGGATTCTTGTTTATATCATGATGATTCAATGATGACTGTAAAAGCACAGTTATTGGTTTCGGGTGCCAATAGAGAGGAGGTTTTAAAAGCTCTTCACGATTCTACTCACGGTGGAGGCCACTTGGGTGCAAAGAGAACTGCTGAAAAGTATCACAGCAATTTTATTGGCCACGTTGGACAGCGGCTGTTACCGCGTATTGTAAAGAGTTCAAATGTGTGACCAACGGAAACAACCGTCAACAACTCCTAAAGCAGAGCTTGTGCCTTCTTCAGGACTGAGCCCAATGCAGCATATTGAGATCGATGTACTTGGTTGCTTGCCTATGACTCACACAGGAAAACGTTTCATTTTAGTCGCTTGCGACATATATACCAAATATATGCAAGCGTAGCCAATGCATTCTCAAACGGCTAAGGAAACAGGAATGACCTTGTATTGTCAGTAGTTTACGGTTCACGGAGTGTCTGAACGCGTTCGCTCCGATCAGGGTGGCAATTTTGAAAGTATGCTATTTCGAGAGCTGGCCGCCCTAATGAGGTGTGAAAAGACGAGAACGACTGCTTACAACCCAGCTGGTGATGGTGGTTTTGAGAGAAATAGCCCTTTATAAAATCGATGCTGAAGAACTATGTACTACAGGATCCTCAGTCTTGGACAAGTCTCTTCCTGCAATCTGTTCCGCGTATAATGCAAGCCGCCATGAAGAAACAGAAATTTCGCCACATTTTCTGCTAACTGGGAGAGATTTGCGATTACCGGCAGATTAAATGACGAGAAAACCAAGTTGTGTTCCTTCCACCAATGCTATTGCTGATTTGCAAGACAGAATGTGCCAGGTGCATGAAGTGGTCAAAACAAGATAGGAAAAAAGGAATCTGATGAAAGAACGGTACAATCAGAAGGCATTGGCAAACACCGCATGCAGTGTTGGAGATCTTGTTATGTTAAAGAAATTTTGTAATACAAAATGATGAAACACGTAAATTTCACTTGCCTTAAAATGGACTTTATCGTGTTGTTGAAGTGTTACCACCTTTGAGTTATGTGATAGAAAGTCTTGACGGGTCTACAACTAAACGTGTTTATTTTAACCCATTTGTGCCGAAGGTTGAAATACTTAAGATATTTTTATAAAAACTTGAAGATTGCTTAGTGAACATGTATAAAATTTTTTCCGATTGATTTTTTTAAAACTTTTTGCGTACTTTTTGAGATAAAAGCCGTCCTACATGTAGGACGCTAGGCAAATCCGTTAGCAAAGTGGAAGATGCGTGAGCGACTGAGCGTAACGCGTACGTGTTGTGTAATCAGGTTTTATTGCTTACTTTGTCTGTTTCGCTCGAAGCTATAATGTTACAACCATCAGCGTATTTTATTGAAGTCTTGATTTCGATGAGTAACCAAATAAGCACAACAAAGTTTTTACTAAACATGAAATTGGTAAGAGCATTTTAGAGTTCTCAAAACAGTTCTCTATGTACGAAAATCACAGAAAAGACATTACAGACTATGATAATCTTTGAAGCATTTTACGTGCAGGCCAACATCGCATTTTTCACATCTAGTTGTAGTTTTCATGTGACAGTGGCGGCATTTTGTTTGTCCATTTTGCGGTATTACCCAATGCTTATATCCATCATAACGAATATCCGATAAAACATCTTGAGGTTTTCCCCCGCATTCCTTTTTCAGGCGGCTTGCCATATTGAGACAAATACGTTCTAACAATATATCGTCGAAATTGAAGCATATCCATTGGATTTTCATTGTTGCAAATTTTCTGTAATTGCCAGGCGTTGTTGATGGAAACATCGAGCATATATGAAATCAGACACCAGTACCACTTTTTACCTCTCAAACCAATTCGATACTTTGAAACATTTTGATCCATTCTATCGACACCCCCCATATGTTCGTTGTAGAGCTTGATCAAAAAAGGTTGGTCAATTTGCACCCGCTTCTTTTCAGAAGAAGAATATCGAGAGGCTTTAGATATGGGATGGAACCCAGCAGCATTTGAGCATAAATTTACCACACTATTGTCATTCCATTTGCAAACGAGGACGTTGTTTTTGGTGTCAGTTTTGAAATCAAACTTTCCACGTCCTTGCTTTTTCAAAGCATCGTTTGAGGTCAGTGGACATTTTTCAGTCCTGTTTTCACGAATTGTACCAGTTGCTTTTACTAATTTGTCTTTTAGCATGGTAACGAGTTTCACACTATTGAAAAAGTTATCATAGCATAGGTGGAAAAACTTTCTACCACATCCGGTTAGAACATCTGCAAAATGGCTGACAAGATTTCCTCCAAGCCCTAATCCGTTATCTTGCGGTCGAGATCATGCTGATTTTCCTTGATACGGATCAAACCAAATCAAGTATCCCAGCGGCGTAGTTCCACACCAAATTTTAAAACCAAAACGTATCGGTTTACCTCTCAAAAACTGCTTACATCCATGGCGCCCGTAATATTCACACATTGATTCGTCAAAACTGTAAAATTCTTCGTTTGGTGAGTGACGTTGGAACTTTTGATTCAAAAGTTTTATTAGTGGTCTGAGTTTTGCAAATTTATCCTCTTCATCTAAGCAGTTGTTATCAGCTAAATAAAAGTTGGTAAAAATTGCCTCAAATTTGTCTCTTCTCATAGCATTGGTAACAAGGTCGTGGTGCGTGTCGCTAGCATTTTCCCAGTAAAGTCTTCGTCTTGCTGGAGCAAGGTATCCAGATAAAAATAACGTGCCAATAAAACATTTTATTTCATGCTTATCAACAGTCAAGTTTCGATTTTTTTGGGAAGCATACCGATTGGTCTCATCTACGATTAAATTCAAAACTTCATCATCAAAAAATAGTTCAAAATATCCTTTGGGGGTCAAGTTTTTGTTTCGTAATTCTTCAATTTTGGCATCATCTGACGTCCACTCTGGCAACTCACTTTTTAGATCTGTTTTGACCCAGTCTCGTTTTGGCTTGTCAGTTTGCTTCTTTTGTTTGTTTGGTGGCCCCTCTGGCTCATCAATATTTTCGACATTTTTACAACTGCTATCATCAATTAGAGCTGGAGCTAAAAGCATGCTTCCTGGTAAATTGTTAATCGTTCCTGCTCCATCTTCATCTCCTGAGTCTTCGTCTGTAATATAACCTGTGGCATTTGTTGGTGGAAGTACAGTTACCGAAAATTGGTCATCTTCATTGCGGTAGGGCAAAGCATTTTCCTCTGCTAAATCTAATATTCTACTCAATGATGTAGGGGTTTTATTTCTACAATTACCATAAAAACGTGAAGATTTCATCTAGAAAAAATATGTACAGTGTTACCTTTTGGTCACCTACATTTGTACTCGAAATATCGAAAACAATCACGCACCATAACTTATTTTTTATAAACAAAATTCTGCCTTTGTTTACGGCTTTTCTGACTAAAGTTTTTCTGATCAAACAAGTTATGTCACAAATTTCTAACACTCATTGCGAAAAACGTAAACTATAAATGAAAACAAGAAGACCGGATTTGATATAAAGAGATTTATATTATATAGAAGAGCTGATTAGCGAGTAGGCGTTAATGATCAGGGTTAGATTGATGGCTTCTATGGCGGAAAGATGAAAAGCGGTGTTATCTTTGGCAATACTGATAAACTTTTTGATGCTGAGCGCAGGTGGGATTTAAAAGAAAAAGGAGTTCAATAGCAGAATCAGATGAAAGGATTTGATTAGAAGACTTGAAAGCACGTATTTGCAAGTCTTATTTATCTATTTAAAAATTTAATTATCTATTTGATTGTTTTAGTAAATACAATAGCGTGGGATCGCTGCTGGAGATTATGGTTTCTAGTGCGTGAGAATAGCGACTTGCAAACTCTACTTGAACATACTCGCAGCGGCGCACATTTTGCTATCACGTGTGCCTAGCGACCTATATGTAGGACGCCAATGTTTCAAATAAAATTTCTCGGAAACTATAAGTTCAGAAAAATTTTAAGATTCACCATAAAACAGAAGAATTACTAATAAATAAATACACTTGACAATTTTTTCAGTACTTTGGAAATGCGTAGTTATTGGCTCAACTCTATATGCACTCCCAACATTTTCAAAAAAGCGAAATCAGACGATTTCAAAATGGCGTCACGTCTCACCTGATAAAGCAATTTTTAAAAATACTACTGTCATATGTGTCAAATTTGCTCATAAATGTAGTCCAACTTCAGCTATATTCAAAAATATAATATACGAAGAGCAATCCTAAATTAAGTAGGCGTCCTACATATAGGACGCCAGGCACAAATGGGTTAATCGTTTGAAAAAGAGTTGTGGGATAATTAAGGAAAACTTTACGGCTGAAGACAAGTTCAAAAAATCATCCGTAACGATTGACCAAGTAGCGACATGGGATTTTGTCGACGTATCTCCCCAAGTCAGTCACACTTGTCACAGAGTCAGTCACAATATTAATAGTCGTAGACCCAACTTACGGCCCAGAAGTACGATGAGATGCCCACCTTATTATCCAGATGTTTAACTACACTTCTGTTGCTTACCTGCACTGCACGAAATAGTATGAATTGCACGTTAACAATTTTGATATTAGCGAATCACATCACCATGAATTAATATGTTGTAGGCTGTTGTAATATTGTGTGAACGTATATTCGTGCTAAACTTCCATCTATTTTAGTGGAGGGAGAGGATGTTCCACTTTAGTTTTGTTCGCAAGTTGTCTTGATAACACGATCCACCTTAGGGCGGGTTCTATGCGTGCGATGCGCTAATTAGGCCGAAAAGAAGGCTTAATTGTAGGACAGTTAAGCTTGGACGTGTGTGACGAGTAGACGCCGGCGTTGTGTTACTGATTTTAAAATAATATACGTTTTACCTGCTTTTAGTCTAAATGAAGGTTGAGTCACGAACGAATTAAGACTATAAAAAAAAAAGGAATACAATCAACAATGTCTCAACTATTTCGACCATTAAAGCTCGAGCGTTGGTCCTGCTAATTTGGTTATTTGCATTAAAGGAACTGTGAAAGAGTTCGTTAATTACCTCATGAAAGAGTTTGTTAAAGAATTGGCCTCCATTTCTCGGAAGCCTTTAAATGGGCAGTGGTGCAAAGAATCTCCGGGTTACAGAAATTTGAATTAAGATTTGGAAGTTGGAATGTTGGAAGTTTTTGAGGAAGAGGTACGGAAGTGTGTGAACATTTAAGAAAGAGAAAAGTGGATACGTGCTGTTTACAGGAAGTAAGATGGAGAGGGAAAGGAGCTTGATTTGTTGGTTGTAGAGATAGAAGATATAAGTTGTGGTGATCTGGAAATAACGAAGGAAAAGAAGGTGTTGGAATTTTAGTGAAAGAAGAACTTTTCGAAAAGGTTGTAGAAGTCCGAAGAAAAAGTGAGAGAGTAATGGCAATGGTGCTGGCTTTTGAGAAGGAAGTTGTCGGAGCTATATGTGCATATGCTCTTCAGGTTGGAAGATCAGAGTGCGAGAAAGATCAATTTTATAATGACATGGCAATTGAGTGGGATTTGCAAAACCTAATGAAGTGGTTCTTAGTATGGGGGACTTTAAGGGACATGTTAGGAGACGGATTGATGATTTTATGGGTGTGCATGGTGGGTATGGAATTGGCAAAAGAAATGTTGAGGGAAAAATACTCGATTTTTGTGATGAAAAGGAGTTGTGCGTGGCAAATACATGGTTTGAAAAAGAGCAGAATAAATATCATACGGTATATGTGGAAATGAAACTGAGATTGATTTTGTATTGGTTGGTAAAAACAAATAGAAAGTATTTAAAAGACGTAAATGCCATCCTCTAGTAGTTGCTGCAACATCGGCTAGTGGTAACAGACATAGACAAAAGAAAGTTGAAAAAAGTAGTGAAGAACGAACAAGCTATTAGAAGGAGGGTTTGAAAGTTCAAGGAAAACAACATGAAAACAAAATTTCAAGAAAGAGTTAGGGAATCGTTTGATGTTGATGCTCCCAATCTATGGAATACTTTTAAAAATAGTATGCTGCAAGCTTGTGATGAAGTATGAGGAAAGAAGAAAGGTAGAAAAACCATGGAGATACACGGTGGTGGATTGAAGAAATGAAGGAAGCAATGCAACAAAAGAAAATGGCATTTAAGAAGATGTGCAAAAATCGATCGGAGGAAAACAAGGCTAAATATGAAAATATCAAAAATCGAACAAAGAAAGTGGTTGCTAATTCTATGAGAAAAGAAGCTGAAAAAGAGTTAACACAATTGAACCAAAAAACAAATAATATTTTTACACTGGTGAAGTTCATGAAAAAAGATGAAAAAGATATTGAAAGAGGTAGATGCATCAGAGGAAAAGACGGAAGGTTAGGTTTCAATGAAAAAGACAGAAAAAGAATATGGAAAAATCACATGGAGGAGATTATGAATAAAAAAACAATTGGAACCACGTGACAGAAGCTGGTATGGTAGAAGAACCTATTAAAAATGTTACCCAAAAAGAGATGGCGATAGCAATAAAAGTGATGAAACCAGGAAAGGCAGCTGGACCCTCTGAAGCATGTCCAGAAATGATATCTGCTAGTGGAGAAGTAGGGGTTAGTGTGACGGTGGAACTTTTCCAACGCGTGTTAGATGGGAAAGGAATGCTAGATGAATGGCAAACAAGTGTGCTGGTACCAATTTTCAAGAAAAAGGGAGATGTAAGAAACTACAATACTTACAGAGGAGTAAAGCTGTTAGAGCACGCCTTGAAGATTGTTGAAAGAGTGCTGGTAAGAATTCTAGAATTAGTAAATATTGATTCAATGCAGTTCGGTTTTATGCTTCGAAGAGAAACGACAGACGCATTGTTTGTAGTGCGAAGAATGCAAGAAGAAAAAGTGGTACATGTGTTTTGTGGATATTGAGAAGGCATTTGATTGAGTTCCAATAAAGGTGATGACGTGGGCAATGAAAAAACAAGGTTTGCCAGAAGTAATCGTAAGAGCGGTGATGAGTCTCTATCACGGGGCAAAAACGAAAGTTCAAGTGCGATTTGAGTTATCCCAAGAGTTCTTGGTACAAGTTGGTGTACATCAAGGATCTGTGTTATTGATGCTCTTGTTACCCGACCCCTTCCCACGGATGGGGCATGGCGGAAGACCATGGAGCCCCAGGAGCCGGATAACTCTCCTGGGTCTGGACCAGAGGTCGTACAGAGACAGAGAGTAGCCAAAGAGTGAGCGGCGCAAAGAGTCTGTTACTGGATAGTGCAGAATGAGATGAGAGGTGTTCTGGGACGAGTGTCCTCACGCGCTGCAGGAAGGATTCTCGATTCTGCCAATCCTAGAGAGATAAGAACTTAACAGAAGACTGTGTCCGTTCAGCGTAGACGAGAGAGGACGCAGTGAGCATGACGAGAGAGCACAAGTTCCGCGGAGAAAATCGAGGGAACCTGTGTGTCAAAAAATTTTGATGAGACAGTACGCCTCCAGTCCGAAAAAGAAACAGTGGATACGAGAAATAAGAGGAAAGAGACTACAAGGGATTGCAGAGGGCGCAAGTAGCACTTCCCGTCTGGCCAGCTCATCAGCCGGTCTTTCCCCGGGAGAAACGAGTGTCCAGGGACCCATTGTAGTCTAATAGAACAGGAGGAGAGAGAAAACAATTGCTGCCAGATCTGCCACAGAGTTTGTGGTAGAAGATGGAGGAGAGGACAGGGTGGCGAAGACAGAACGAGAGTCAGATAATAGGAAAAGAGAAGAGAAATGGCAGACTTGATGGTGCTGCCGAGACCAGCAAAGAGTGTGCAGAATGGCGCAGGCTTCAGCGGAAAAACTTGAACACACTGGACCTGCTAAAAAGAAAAGAGTTGGCCTCAGTGCCACTAAGAGAACAGTTGGCAAGTACGCCGAAGCTGCTCTTTGCCAATAGGAACAGAGCCGTCAGTTCAGAGTACCAGATCGTGAGGGGGAGAGAGTCAAGGTGAGCGAGAGCTGCACCTTGGCGAGACACAGGGAGATCAGAGCGGGAGCATGAGGAAAAAAGAGTGGACTCCAGGGTGAACGAAGGAAGATTCCAAGAACGAGAGGGAGGGCACGCAAGAAGAGCCTCCCTAGAACAAGTAGAAGGAAGCATGAGCGGGTGAGTGGACGCAAAAGCTGTACAGGAGGATTTTCAGAGTCTTGGTTTCACTCCAAGTCTGGCCAAACCTGAAATGGGAAAGGAGGTTGGGAGACGAAGGGCCCGCTAATAAGATAAAAGAGTGAAATGAGTCAAGGTGACTCGTAGGGGAGGTAGAGAAGCCTCGGAGAGTAAAAGTGAGATAGGGCAGAACGAGAGGCAGCCGGTGATGGCGCAACCAGCCGCTAGTTGAAGACGTTCCAATTTGGTGAGATTGGTAGCGCTTAGGAAAGGAAACCATCCGGGTGAAGCACAAGTGAGAAGGGACCGAAAAAAAGATTTATACAGAACAGAGAGGGACTCCTTGTAGGGACCTCATGAGGAAGCAGAGATACTGCATAAGGCCTTGAGACGTGGGAAGAACTTGGCCTTCAGCGAAGATACATGTTTAGAAAAGGAAAGAGTGCGGTTGAAGGTGACCCCAAGAAAAGTTGGAGTGGGATTGAAACGAAGACGGAAGCCAAGTAAAAGGAGATTGGGCTGGAGGTTAGCTTGGTGGTGGTCAACAGAGAAGAAGGCCTCACATTTGCTCGAATTGAAAGGAAGACACCAGTACTCAGACCAGCGCTCCAATCGAAACAGAGCTCCTTGTGTGGCCTCCACCGCGGTGGGGACCGAGGGGGAGGAGGACCAAATGGCCAGATCATCAGTGTAAAGAGAGCAGCTGACGGAAGAAGGCGGAGAAGCAGGAAGACAACTGATGAAGAGTGAGAAAAGTACAGGGCCAGCAACAGATCCTTGCGAAACACCTCGACAGACTCGAAAAGAACGACTTTTGTGATTTTGATAAACCACGCAAGCGCGCCTATCAGAAGGGAAAGATTGAGTCCAACGAACAAAGCAAGAAGAGAGGTCAGCCGAAATGAATTTATGGAGAAGGGCGGGATGCCAGATCTAGTCAAAAGCTTTCGAGAAATCAATAGTAGAGAGAATTGTCCCAGAGCACGGCTTGGGTTTGTTAAACCCATCCGAGATGGACTGAGAAAGATAAAAAATTTGGTCTAGACTACATCGACCAGAGCGGTTTGGCGGGGAGAGAGAGAATGGAATTAGATTCCAGAAAGAAGAGTAGACGGGATAGAATGATGCATTCAAAAAGCTTTTTGATGCGCAGGAGGTGAGAGAGATAGGAAGCAGGAGAGTCGAGAGGCTTTCCCAACTTGTGGATGAGAATGATAGAAGATGTCCTCCAGATGGAAAGCAAGGAATGCAAAGTCCAGGAAAGATTGAAGATGTGAAGAAGTAAATCCATGCCAGAGCGATGAAGATGCTTTAGCATGGGATAGGCAACTTTGTCTGGGCTAGTGGCAGTGGAGGAGGAAAGGCTGGAGGCAACCGCAAGAAATTCAGAGGGGGAGAAAGGGATGGCAAAAGGAGTGAGACTATTCAGGGCATGTGGCTCGAAGGAGCTCGGAAAGGTAGCCTCTGACTCTGCTACGCAAAGCCTTAGGCTGAGAAACGGAAAAGTGCAATCTCAGGTAATCAGCGAAGACCAAAGCCAACTCCCTAGAAAAAGAACAGTTGGGGAAATTAAGAGAGGAAGAAGACGAGGAAGAAAAGCCAGTGACAGAGCGAAGAAGAGAGTAGACAGATTTAAGGTTAGATTTGGGTAAAAGAGAAGAGCAAGTCTTCTGCTATGCCAATCACGGATCGGGGATGGCACCATCTCATTGAGGCGGCAGTTGATTGGTGCAGGGCTGTTGCCACTGCTTATTGCAATTGCAGTGGATGTAATCTTCGAGAATGCAAGAGAAGAATTGATGAATAAAATTTTATGTGCGGATGACTTGGTTTTAATGAATGAAAGTATGAAGAAATTGAAAAAAGTTTTTAAAATGGAAAAACGCGTTTGAAAACAAGTGGCTCAAGGTAAACCTCAAGAAAACCAAACTAATGGTGAGCTGTTCAAAAGGTGAGGTCCTCAAAAGTAAAGTTGATTCATGTGCAAAGTGCGGCAAGAGGGTGATGGCAAATTCCGTGATGTATACAAAGTGTTGTAAACGGGTACATGGTAGATACGCGAAAATAAAGATGGTGACTTCAACTCTGGCAAAAGGTTTTGTTTGTGAACTATGTGTTGATACAAAGGAAGGAATTGTGAAACCAGGTGAAGAAATATCATTTTTTGACCAGGTTGACTTTGTGAAGAGCTTTTGTTATTTGGGGAACAGGTTGAACGCCATAGATGGAAGTGAAGCAGCGGTAACAGCAAGAACGAGAACTGGATGGATAAAATTTAGAAAATGTGGGGAGTCACTTTATGGGAGAAAGTTTTTGTTAAAAAAGAAAGGAAAGATTTATCACAGTTGTGTAAGATTGGCAATGCTACGGGAGCGAGACGTGGTGTCTAAGGGAGAATGACATGGCAATTGAAAAAGAACTGAAAAAAGCCATGATGAAAGCAATGTGTGGAATTAAAGAAGATTGAGAAAAGAAGGTGCCAAGAACTTAAGAGTTTGCTGGGTTTAAACGATACTTTGAATGGATTAGCCAGGGCGAGTGAAGTGCGATGGTATGGGCATGTTTTGAAAAGAGACTATAGTGATGTTTTGAGAAGGGCGTTATATTTTGAAGTGGCGGAAAGAAGAGGGCGTGGGCGGCCAAATATGACGTGGAAAAGACAAGTGGAGGAGCATATCAATCAACATGGACTGAATAGGAAAGATGTCATTGACAGGGTGAAATGGCGTAATGGTGTTTATGAACTGTCGAAAAGCACAAAGTGAATCCGGCCACCGGCGTTAACGCAGATAAAACCGGATTTAAAAAACTGGATCTCTCTCTCTCTCTCCCTCTGCCATTTAATATCACTTTGATTGGCTTGTAGCAAAGGTATTGCACTGTGATTCCCAGGCTGTGGCCACGATAACAGATGAAGTACCCGTGCTTCACCGGGTTAAAATAGTGAAGCTGCACATCCAGCATTTCGTAAGAGGCGACTTTTGGGTACCCACCAATGGCAGTCCGCCCTGTTGGTGGTGGAGCTACCAGTCTGTAATTTGCATTTACGACTGGTTCGAAATGGGCTGCCACTTTTCCCCTGGCCTAATTCAATTAGGTTGATGGCGCGAACATGGATTGCTGTTCGCGCCATACCTCCATCCCAAGGAAGAGGAGGGGTAAAACAACAACAACAACAACAAAACAGATGGAGTCGCCTGTGGTTTTAAAAACTGAATCTCCAAAAAAAACTTTCCACTTTGTTTCGGGCTTTAAATAGCAAAAAGCCTTCTAAAAGGCACCAAACTTGATGGCCAAAAAATTTTTGTTTGAAACGGTCACGAATTCTCGCAGACTACAGTTTTTGTTTTAGTTGAAGTTATCAAAAATAAAGTTTAGGAAACATGGGTGTAGCACACTGTACCACTGATTGATAAGCAACAGCTCACTAAAATTCCTTTGATGACAGCGTGTCAGCACTAATATTTCATACAGACTACATGCCAATTAAGGTAATATCAACATACACTACCATCAATTCATGTACGCTCGTACCTTAGCAACTAGGACATATCAAACAGCCGAATCAACAGTGCCAGCCGTCGAGCTAGCATTGTCAAAAATATTAAGAAAGATATATTATATGAAGTTAAGAAATCAAATGTTAAGGGTAAAAAATTCACTTAGAGACGTGGTTGCATTAGCAAAGATTTCATTAAATAGTGTAGATGGTACGAAGAATGCTCCAACGAAATAAAAGAGCCGATCAGAAAAAAAATGGAAATCTTTAGGTCTCTACTCTACACTTCTAAGTGTTCTGTAGTTAGATTGGTGTAGTTGTAAATCTCAATTCGCATTACATAATAAATAGACAAAAAAACTGCGATAATTAGTAGGCCTACTATTTTTGTAAGACCCACATTTAAACAGATTTTTATTACGTTTTAATATTGCAAAAGTTATGGGCAAATTAAACTATCACTTCTTTTTTAGACGAATGTCACAAAGTAAGCACATGTGAAATTAACTTTTGCTAAAAGTACAGTTTCCCAAACACACTTTGATTATGAGCCGCAAAGTTTGCGAAGCACCAGTGCAAGCTTGTAGGTTAACTTTCTTACTTCTAATCATTAAGAATAATTGTAAATTTCATTGGATTGACTAATTGTGAATTTGTGTTCACATACAAATATATAAATCAATCTATGAGCAGTTTCTGTCCAAAGACATTTTGATTCGCTTTGGATCTAATATTCTTGATACTGATTTTGTAGTTTGCGAGTATTTGTAAAGGCTATAGGCTATAAGCTTTAAGCAAACTTTCATTACCTGAGTGAAAGCTTTGTACATTTGAAATGCATTTACACACATCCACGACAAGCTGGCCAGTGTGAAATAGTGGAGAAAGAACGTCATTGCGTCACAAGCTGCTTTATTTTCTGCTCGATCAACACCGACAATGAAGAAGAAATATAATGCAACTAAGTTGATGCATATATTTACCAAATTCAGTGTAGTTGGCTTTGTACGCAACTTTCTGAAAAATTAACAACAATTGAAATATTTTTTTTTGCAGCCGTGTCTTTTACATAGAGTGTAATTAAGCAAAATTAATATCAAATTGGTGGTCCATGGAAGACACAAAAAATTCATCACTTTGTTAAAATATAAATGTTTAGCAGCCGATCAGTGTTTGCAATAAAAATGAGTAGAAAATACTTTGTTTCAAAAACTTAACAATTCTTGACCTTTCAAGCCCTACACATGCTCGATTTGAATGTGAATTCGCAGGTCACACCAAAACCTTGCTATGACATTCTGCAGGCCAAAGATTTTGTATAAAAGACCCAAGGTTGCTCACCTCTAAATGCTATACAATGTTGGCTATGAACGTCGTAAATTAAGAGTAGAATAGTTACAGAAATAGAAAACATTACATTCTAAACAATAGCGTATTTAGTGGAATCACAAGTGCCATGCCCCCCTTTTGAGCCTTCACAAATCAGCTCTTACCCCAAGTTGATCTCCCTTCCAAAACAGTTATCGACAAAAAGAATGCGGTAAAATGGCTCCAACGATGAGTTGATTACCGCAAAAAAGAGTAACTGCAAACCCAACACTGCTACCTTCCTATTTTTCTTTCACCAAACCTCGGTACGCTAATACTCATAACTTTTTAAGGATGCGATTGTAGTTGTATAAAATTACTTGTAAAACAGGTAAATGGCAATCGTAGCGACGAGACAAATAATTGATAAAATACATCCCGCATAGCTCAAGCCTTGAAGCGCTACAATGGATGGAACTATAACACTGGTCTGAAAAAAGTAAAAACATTAAATTAGACAAATTTATGCATTGGGTAATCATATTTTCTATTCGGAGAACAGTGAGGATCAGACTCGTTGCATAGATCTCAGAAAAAACTGGGTTTTCCTTCAAACAATGAAGAAGAGAACGCCGTTAAATATGTCCACATATTTTACGACGTTCATCATTACTAAAAAGTGAATCTCTAATTAAAAGTTATCAAATATCAAAAACAGAAGTTCATTAAACGGGACCACAATAAATATAATTTTCATAAAAATATCCGAAGCTTTTCGTCTGCTCACGCGAAACTTATCAGTACAGATCAACAATAACACATGAAGCGAAGTCGCTTCTGCAGGTGTTTTATTGAGAGATACAGTGGTAAAACGATTTAATTTATCAGATCGTTCTTGCTATGCCACTAATAACATAATTTAATTTCAGATTATTGTTAATCCGTGCTGATGAGTTTCTCATGAAGAGACGAAAAGCTTTGGAGTGGAATAGGCGAAGGGGTTGACCTCTTGGCGGCCGTGAAGCCATTTGGGACCCACGGAAATCAGTTAAGCGCCCTTTTAACGTTACGCGCGCATTGTGTTATTAAACGTCAACGCTAATGCGATGCGTCTGCGGGATTCAAACCCACGTCTTTCAAACTGGCCTCCTCGGGCGCCCGAGTTTCGCTGCCATGCACCACGTGCTGCCAGCCATGCCTTAAAGCACCGCATTTAGCATGCAACCTTTGGAAGACCTTTTTATGCCTAATCACTGCTTGTGTGATCAGCTTTACATAAGGATATCAGTTTTAGTCCACAGTTGAGCGGCTAGCAGTACGTCAAAACGAACCTCGTTCAAAAGTAAACGGCACGTAAGTCTTGTACGTTGCGTTAGTTTGTTTTATAAAAGTCAACGTTAATGCTATTATGGGGATCTCTTGGCCCTTGGCAAGCCCTGCTGACGAGTCAAAAGAACAAAACGCGTCCAGGGATGGCTTTGTAATTTGAAAATATCTCTCAATAGCATTGCTCCCTTCAGAAGCCTCGCGGCTTCAGCACTCGCTTTGTTGTTTTGTTTCTCGCTTATAAGACGCTCTCTATCGATCGTAACCACTTGGAACCAGCAATATAAGTTATATCTACTGTAGCTCCGTTAATGAATTTCTGTTTTTGATATTTGTTCCGTTTACCAGCAGTTACAAGAAAAATTTCGGTACGTTTTTCTAACCTGCTAATCACAAAATACAAAAAAAGATGGATGGCTAATACATTTACAAAACTTATTGATGTAGTAAGTTTCATTTTGCTGCATGCATACAAAATTTGAGATAGGCTTAATGTACTCACAAACAACACACAATAACTGGAAAGAACGGGGCAATCGTATGATGCCTCATTTCCAATCTTCTGGCGACAGTTACTAGCCAGGTTCCATTGCGACTTGTTTAAATTCCAAGTGGCTATTTCTGCTTTGTTGAGGTGACGCTAAATCAACATTATATTATGGCTAAAAATTATATGGTGTTTAGATTTTCGACTTCGTCCACTCAATAGCTCATTTCGTGAATTAACTACGTTTTATCAATTGGTGCTTTCAGTTAGAAGCACATCTGAAGGAACTAAAATGTTTTTTCTCGCTGACCTTGACCTGACCTGGTCATTAAAAATATAAAAGGCATCCAATTGCAACTAAAGAATAAATTTACCATCTGTCCAGTTTCCACAACTTTTGGTCGTAATCTCCGAAAAATTGCTCAAGTTTCAATATTAACTCTAATATAGCCCCCTCTCATTACAAACATCTTAATCATGCACGGTGTCGCTTGCAATAGAATTTTTGTTCTATCTCAACCTTATTCTATTTTTAAAAATGGTGCGGCTTGTATTATGTTGTTGTTGTTTACCCGGCCCCTTCCGAGGGATGGGGGCATGGTGGAAGACCATGGAGCCCCAGAAGACGGGCAACTCCCCAGGGTCTGGACCAGAGGTCGCAAAGAGTTAGAGAGTCGCCAAAGAGTGAGCGGCGCAAAGAGTCCGTAGCTGGACAGTGCAGAATGAGATGAGAGGTGTCCTGGGACGAGTGTACGCAGGCGCTGCAGAAAAGATTCTTAATTCTGCCAATCCTAGAGAGATAAGAACCTAAAAGAAGGCTGTGTCCGTTGCAGCGAAGGCGAGAGAGGACACAGCGAGCATGACGAGGGGGCACAAGTTCCTCAGTGGAAATCAAGGGAACATGTGTGTCAAAGAACTTCGATGCAACAGTACGCCTCCAGCCCGAGATAAGACGAGAGTGGACACGAGAGGTAACAAGGGAAAGACTACAAGGGATAGCGGAGGGCGCAAACACCGCTCCCGCCTGACAGTTCCTGCCAGATCTGCCACAGAGTTTGAGACAAGAGAAAAGACGGGGGAAAGGACAGGGTGGCGAGGACAGAACGAGAGTCAGATAGTAGGAGCAGAGAAGAGATTTGGCAGACTTGTTGGTGCTGCCGAGACCAGCAAAAAGCGTGCAGAATGGCGCAGGCTTCAGCGGAAAAACTTGAACACATTGGACCTGCCGAAAAGGAAAGAGTGGCCACAGAGAGAGCAGTTGGCAAGTACGCCGGAGCCGCCCTTGCCGAAAGGAAAAGGAACAGAGCCGTCTGTCCAAAGTACCAGATCATGAGGGGGAGAGAGTCAAGATGGGTGAGCGAGAGCTGCACCTTGGCGAGACACAGGGAGATCAGAGCGGGAGCATGGAGTGGAAAGGGTGGACTCCACCGTGAACAAAGGAAGATTCCAAGAACGAGAGGGAGGGCACGCAAGAAGAGCCTCCCTAGAACAAGTAGAAGGAAGCATGAGCGGGTGAGTGAACGCAAGAGCTCTCCAGGACGATCTGCAGAGTCTTGGTTTCACTCCAAGTCTGGCCAAATCTGAAATAGGAAAGGAGGTTGGGAGACGAAGGGCCCGTTCATAAGAAAAAAGAGTAAAGTGAGTGAGAGTGACTCGTAGGGGAGGTAGAGAAGCCTCGGAGAGTAAAAGTGAGATAGGGCAGAACGAGAGGCAGCCGGTGATGGCGCAACCAGCCGCTAGTTGAAGACGTTCCAATTTGGTGAGATTGGTAGCGCTTAGGAAAGGAAACCATCCGGGTGAAGCACAAGTGAGAAGGGACCGAAAAAAAGATTTATACAGAACAGAGAGGGACTCCTTGTAGGGACCTCATGAGGAAGCAGAGATACTGCATAAGGCCTTGAGACGTGGGAAGAACTTGGCCTTCAGCGAAGATACATGTTTAGAAAAGGAAAGAGTGCGGTTGAAGGTGACCCCAAGAAAAGTTGGAGTGGGATTGAAACGAAGACGGAAGCCAAGTAAAAGGAGATTGGGCTGGAGGTTAGCTTGGTGGTGGTCAACTGAGAAGAAGGAGGCCTCACATTTGCTCGAATTGAGAGGAAGACACCAGTACTCAGACCAGCGCTCCAATCGAAACAGAGCTCCTTGTGTGGCCTCCACCGCGGTGGGGACCGAGGGGGAGGAGGACCAAATGGCCAGATCATCAGCGTAAAGAGAGCAGCTGACGAAAGAAAGCAGAGAGGCCGGAAGATCATTAATGAAGAGAGAGAAAAGTACAGGACCAACAACTGATCCTTGCGGAACACCTCGATGGGCTCGAAAGAAACCACTTTTGTGATTTTAAAAGACCACACAAGCGCGCCTATCAGAAAAGAAAGATTGAGTCCAGCGAGCAAAGCAAGGAGAGAGGCCTGCTAAAAGCAGTTTGTGGAAAAGAGCGGGATGCCAGACAGAGTCAAAAGCTTTCGAGAAATCGATAGTAGAGAGAATCGTCCGAGAGCCCGGCCTGGGTTTGTTAAACCCATCCGAAATGGACTGAGAAAGAAACCGAATTTGATCGAGTGTAGACCGACAGGGCGGAAACCGGCCTGGCGGGGAGAAAGAATGGAATTAGATTCCAGAAAGAAGAGTAGACGGGATAGAATGATGCGTTCAAACAGCTTTGATACGCAGGAGGTGAGAGAGATAGGCCGGAAGGAAGCAGGAGAGTCGAGAGGCTTTCCCATCTTGTGTATGGGAATAATGGAAGATGTCTTCCAGATGGAAGGAAAGAAATGCGAAGACCAGGAAAGATTGAAGATGTAAAGAAGTAAATCCATGCCAGAGCGAGGAAAGTGCTTTAGCATGGGATACGCAACTTTGTCTGGACCAGTGGCGGTGAACGAGGAGAGATTGGAGGCAGCCGCAAGAACTTCAGCGGGAGAGAAAGGAGAGCAAAAGGACAAGTGAGACTCCTCCGAGCACGTGGCTCGGCAGAGCTCAGTGAGGTAGCCTCTGGCTCTGCTACGCAGGGCCTTTGGCTGAGATACGAAAAAGTGAGATCTCAGGTAAGCGGCATGAACCGAAGCCGATTTCCTGGGAGAAGAACAGTTAGGAAAGTTAGGAGAGGAGGTAGACGAGGAAGAAAAGCCAGCGATAGAGCGAAGGAGAGAGTAGACAGATTTTGGGTTAGACCTAGGTAAAGGAGAAGAGCAAGTCGTCTGCCATGCCTCAGCCTTGGCCTTGGCAATGACTGACGAGGCGCGTCGAGAAGCGGAGATGTAAGCCTGGCGATCTACATCACTTCTGTGAGCGGCAGCGAAAGCCTTGCGTCTTTCACTAACCGCTTCTTCGACCTCAGGAGACCACCAGGCTTTAGGAGGGCGTTTGATGTGGCCAAAAGGAATGGAAGATTTGGCCGCATTCAAAGTCAAAGAGGTAAAGAGAAAGAGACGAGTATTCCTCTGCTGAATGACAGTAAAAGTCAAAGTAAGAGGCAAAGCCATCCCAGCGAGCTTTCTGAAAATTGAAGGAAGGGGGCGCTCGTTGGGGCAAAAGACCGGAGAGAGAGGAATAGGTAGAAGAATTGGTATGTGGTCAGAACCCAGGTCCTGTAGCACCTACCAGGAGCAGGAAAGGGCAAGAGAAGAGGGAGCAAACGAGATGTCAGGAGAGGAGCGACTGCCGGAGGAGCGATGGAGAAGAGTGGGTGTGTCAGGGTCATTGAGGTGGAGGAGGTCAGAGGAAATGGCCCAGTCGAATACTTCCTCCCTACAGGGGTCGGAAGTACCTTTTGAGCCCCAGAGGGGGTGATGGAAATTGAAATCCCCAAGAATGAAGAGATTTCTGGAGGAGGGAAGAATGGAGGGAGAGAAGGAGTCAGTTCTGCCATCGGTTGGGGAGGAGCGAATAGGGAGGCATACACATTGAGAAATGACACCGAGGAGGAGTTGTTAAAAGAGATGTTGATCTCTACATAATCAGAGTAAGGTTCAAGCGAAGAAAGAGAGAAGGTGGAAAGTTCAGAAAAGGATAGGCCCTACCTGACAAAAATGACAACGCCGCCGCTAGCGTGCGTAGTATCGGAGGAGAGAATGCCAGACCGGGAGTGGGTGCGATCAGAGTGCAGAAGAGAGAATCCAGGAATCCGGAAAGAGGAAGAGGAGTTAAGATTGGATTCCTGAATGCAGATAAGGTGGACAGGATGGGACGAAAGAAAGTGAAGTAGTTCAGTGATCCTGGCTCGAAGATCTCCAGCATTCCATTGAAGAACCCTGAGAGAGTCAGGGGGAGGAGAGGAGGCAGGAGGTACAGAAGTATAGCCAGGAACAAGGGACGGTGGTGGGAGGGCAGAGGAAGGAGATATAAGATGGGCAGATGGGGGATAAGAAGTTTGGAGACGAGGGTGGGGCGAGAGAGTAGCATTAGCAGAGGGGGGCCAGATTCCACAGTGGAGGTATATGTGTCGGAGGAGTCCGAGGAGACGGTAGTCACAGTGTTACGGCAGAGGGGGCAGCTCCAAGAGTGAGAGCTGCCAAGAGCTCTGAAATTAGATGAAGAAAATTGTGAGCACCTTAGATGGACCCATTTGGAGCAAGCGCAGCATTGCACTGACTTGCCTCTCCAGGTCACATTTCCAGCGCACACAGAGCAGGAAAAGATGGGGCCAGGGTTGGGATGAACGTTGCCAATCATCAGGAGAAAAAAAAATGAGGAGACGAAGAAGGGCAAGAGTAGGGCAGGAGAAAAGAAAAAGAGAAAACAGGCGACCGATTTTAAAGAAGCTGTGTGCTGCCCTTCTGCGGTCGTTCAGGGAGCAGCATAGCGAAAAAATGAAGGGGAGTGCCCGGGGTAACTGGGACCCCCGGGAAGGCCAACAGCCATTTCGACCAAACCCAAACGGGGTCGGGGACCGCACCACCACGTTGAGGCGGCTGTTGATTGGTGCAGGGCTTGTATTATCGCTCGAATAGTTAAGTCTGGCTGCAACGTAATAGCTAGGAAAAGATTAGCTTCTACTAAAAGACTTTGAACCACGCATTTCTCGATCAAGAGCAGAGCAAATTTATTCCCAAGACACTTTAAAACTTTTAATTCCTTCGCTCGTCGAACACAGAAACTAAACCACTTTAATATAACGATCAGAAAGCAACCAAAACTAAATCCACTAATTAACCGCATAAATCTCGTCACTCTAATAAAAAATTTAAAGAGTTGATTGGTGGTACAGAATTTGAAAATTACAGAAAGTAGAGTATTCATTCTCGAAGCTTTTTGTCTGACACTTTTTAGACAATCCGTCAGAAATAGAGTGAAAAGGTGAAGTGAGTCACTTATATAGAGACACAGTTGACGAAAAAGAAAAAAAGGAAAAAGCTCTATCGTGATTGGTAAAAGAAGCGACCAATAAAAAGGAGCGGAAACTAATGTGTGATTTTATACCATAAACGAATTCTTTTTGTTTGCATAAATTTGGTTTGAATGTTTTGATGTACGTGGCTTCAAGGGTGGAAAGATGAAAAGAAGTACGGCCACGGGCAACAATGGAAAATTTGTTATCATTATATTCACGTGCGCATGTAGGGTTTTGTAAGAGATGTTGTCCTATTGCAGAAAAAGAAGTTTCAGCTCTAAAGCTTCTGATTGGCTTGCAAGAGCGGGCCAGTGTGCTTCGGTTCTGAGAAATATGCTCCTGAAGAATGGTTTTAGGCATTTCTTGACTTGAGACCTCATGACATCGGTAGCCTTTTTACTAATGTGTCACTCGCAGAAACCATTGAAATCTGCGCTGATGCTCGGTGTAATGGCAAACTTACTCCGCCTCCTTTTCCTCGTGCAGTTTTTGTTGAGCTGATGCAAACGGCTACTTTCTCCATTGAATTCGTTTTCAGCAATAGAATGCGCGGACAGATTGATGGCGTTGCCATGGGTTCACCTCTTGGCCCATCTCTTGCCAAAATTTTTGTCAGATATTACGAAGCTTTGCTTTTCAAAAGAGTCAACAAACCTCTTATGTATTATCGATACGTCGATGATACCTTTGCAGTTTTAAATGACCATGACAAATGTAATGAGTTTTTCTCCCATCTAAATTCTCTCCATCCATCGCTTCGTTTTACTTTTGAAAAGGAATGCAACCGGACTTTGCCCTTTCTTGACGTCCTGGTAGAAAAGAACGATCACGAATTTGTTACATCTACAGAAAGCCGACTTTCACTGACCAATACATTCGCTGGAACTCTTTTTGCCCCATGAAGCGGAAGACCAATTTGATTTCAACTCTTGTCCACAGAAATCTAGTCATCTGTTCAAAATCTACTCTTCAAAATGAATTTTCCAACATTCGTTCAGTCCTTATCAACAACGTTTACTCTGAAGCTGTAATCTACGCTGTTATAATCAAGAAAATAAATCAGATTCGCAGACCAACGCAATTACGTCCGAAGAAATGCCCAGTCTATCTTCACTTACCATGGCTGGGCAATGTTTCGATGAGGTACGAAATGCACATTAAAACAACCCTCAAACGCTGTTACTTTGCAGTTGAACCATGCATTGTCTACACCACCAGGCAACTTCTGCCTGCAGCCAAAATGGATGTATTACCCGCTTTACATCAAAACAGCAATGCTTGCCACTGCGATGGTTGATGGTCAGTAGGCGGGTCGTACTTCTCAAAGGCTACAACAAAGGACTAAGCAGCACATGCCTAAAACCATTCTTCAGGAGCATATTTCTCAGAACCGAAGCACACTGGCCCGCTCTTGCAAGCCAATCAGAAGCTTTAGAGCTGAAACTTCTTTTTCTGCAATAGGACAACATCTCTTACAAAACCCTACATGCGCACGTGAATATAATGATAACAAATTTTCCATTGTTGCCCGTGGCCGTACTTCTTTTCATCTTTCCACCCTTGAAGCCACGTACATCAAAACATTCAAACCAAATTTATGCAAACAAAAAGAATTCGTTTATGGTATAAAATCACACATTAGTTTCCGCTCCTTTTTATTGGTCGCTTCTTTTACCAATCACGATAGAGCTTTTTCCTTTTTTTCTTTTTCGTCAACTGTGTCTCTATATAAGTGACTCACTTCACCTTTTCACTCTATTTCTGACGGATTGTCTAAAAAGTGTCAGACAAAAAGCTTCGAGAATGAATACTCTACTTTCTAATAAAAATTCACTACAAATCCCCACAGAACAACACACCTTTTTTTCTACTACTCTGCCACTCTCTCAATGTGTAAAAATCTTGCCGCCTTATACAGTATACACAAATTGAAAATAATCCAGAAATTACCAGAACAACATCACGTGACAAAGAAAAAAAGCACCGCTGATAAATTACGTAATTGCCATTCAAAAATCTTCGAGAAGAAACAAGATGCTCTCAAATACTCTGAAACTTAAGTCATGTAGTCAACCATTGTGACGTAAGAAGAGACGTGTGAGTTACAAATCTAAATGCGAAAGAAAAGGTCGTTTTCGAAAACAGCCGAGATATAAACGCAAGGTTGGGCTTACAAATTCAGATTTACAATTGAAATAATCACGACAGAACAAAACGATAAATTACACAAACTACATATAAAAACTATTCCCACAACGCAAATTTACTTATTTGTGACACACTTCTTTAAGCTGTTAAGACAAAAATACCTTAAAAGAATCATTCGTCGCTGTTGAAGCATTTGGAAATTTTACATCAGAAAATTGTATAGATACAGTTATATTCTTCACAGAACTATCCAATGCTGATATTGTCACCACCTGTTTTCACAACAATGTCTATTAGTAAACAGTTACAAATAATAATTGAACATTAGCTTTGGTCATTATCGAAATAAATTTTGCAAAGACAATCAAATTAAGTATGATTGACAGCTTGCAAAAATTTTGTGCTTGTTGCACAAAATCTTTATTTTTACCGGTAGGACCCGAAAGACCGGTATTCCGGCCAGCCACGTGCTCTTGCTTACAAATGGCAACCATAGCAACAAAGTTTGATACAAGATACATGATTAGTAGTGCATAGTACTGTATTATAACGCATTACTTGCTGATAATTCAGGGTGACGTATGCACCACTCTTTGATAATTTAGGGTTCAAAGGGTTAAATATTTCACAAATATAAAAAGTTATTCATCAAAAATGTTTTTTCTAAAGTGATTTTTGTCTTACTTGAGAAGTATTTTGAGTTGAATCAGGAGATAATCGTGCATCCACAATAGTTGCTTGAAGTATTGGACTTTGAGTCTTGCTTGCTTTGGCTATTTGAGCAATTGATGCGGATGGAAAAGTCACATTAGTAGCAGACGCACTTCTGCCATATTTCAAGTCAAAAGTAAAGTCTTTAAAACTGTCAGGGTCGCTGCTATTTTCTATGCCAGGTCTTATTCGAGCTGCCTGTAAATAAAATTTAATTAATATCACATTGATTAGCTGATTTGCTCTTTCTAAACGTTGATTTCACTTTGTTGTTTACGACTCAAAAATTACAACGCAGAAGCGTTTCGTCGCTTTACGGGGACTTCGCATGAGCAGAACTCAAAATTTAACAAAAGACAAAACAACATCTGAACGCAATTGTAGGCCAAACTTAGATTTCAAAAAATAGCAAATTTTCTATTTACCATGTAACGATGAATGGAATCGTACTACAAAAAAAATAGCTCTTTCCTCGCTTACATTTCACAAATTAAAAATGAACCGCTTGAAATGGCTTGACACTCATAGAATACAAGCTACAACAAAGCATTAAAAAGTGTATGTCCTTTATACCATTTTAACCACAATGAATTCATATGACAGAGCACTTAGAAATTTTAGGCCTCTACACATTAAAACGGACAAATCAGCCACAACAGAAAAAAGAATTTTGCATTTAAAAGAAATTTGTTGCATAAAGTTATCATTTATTCAAAAACGAACTGAAAATTCAGCAAGGTTTAAACAACCATTTCAAGGCAGAAACTTTTTAGGAAGTCATAACAATATAGACTACTGTAATTTGTTTTCCATTTTACTTGGTAACTTCCCATATACGCGTGTTTAGCATAGGCTATTTTGATTTCTTTAATTTCAAAGAGGAAGCAGACACGACCCACATTGCACGCTTCCTGCCAATACCCTTGAATTAATTGAAAATAGAATATGTAACCTTTTTGTTGTTTTATGGATAGCAAACACGGTACAAATTGGACATCGCAATTTCTTTATAGAGTCTTCTGACGAAGCGACTGGTCTTTTGAACTAGGTTGTTGTGCTTACCTATACATGAAGTGCTCTGTTTTTAACAACTGGCTACATTTTAAAAATGAAAGTGAGTTTGATATTGTTGTTGAAGGCAGCGATTACGACTACAATGGGCCTGCAGGGTAATTTCCAACCGGAGTCCATACATTGCTCACATTGTGAATTTCTATATTTTCACTAATACTTGAATAGCACTGTTGTTTATGCAGATTGTTTTTTGTTTGCTGTTTCACGTCATAAAGCTAAATAAAACACGCTTTTCACGATTGTTTGCCAAGATTTTATAAATTAGCCACAAAGCAGTCAATGTTCAACAATAACATTATTTCAATCTCGCACACCTACTCAACACCCTGTATCAGAAAAGTTAAAAGAGATAAGCATCATTAGCTCCAACGATTAGAATTTCTAGCTAGATTTTATAAATGAGTAATAGTTTGTGTGTATTACACATGATGATGATGATCAACCGTTTGTGTAGTCTCATTAGCATGAGTATGCTGAGATAACAGCTAATCTCTTTTTTTAGAATGAAACGTATCTAGTGCATCCCGAGAGTTTATCCCTTTACCAAGTGCTTCAGTTAAGTTTGTCAGCAAGCAATCCTGGGCGAGGCGCTACCTGTCTACCACATAACGATGGAGATATCCAGTCAAGTACCTTGCTCAAGATCACAACAACCGAATTTGCTGACTTTTTCTTCTTACCATCCTAATTGCGCAGAGCGTTAAGCAGGGCAGCTGTGAATATCATCTTAAAAGTTTTTTGTATGATTCAAAAAGGGATTTGGATTTACGTCAATCGAATTTAAAGTGATGCTCCATGCAACTACCAACCACTGTGCAGGTATCATAAATATAACAAAACTTATCCATGTAGTAATGATATTATTTCAGAAGAGTCATCATTGCAAAAATTAGTGAGTTAGCTACAAGTAGTCGGTGCTTAATAGAAATATCAATCTTTATTCATGACCCCAATTTAGCCAGTCTTAAGCAAAAAGGATCACAACTTTTTGTGACCAACCACCACAACTTTTTGCTATATTTGGTGAATAAATAATAAGCAGTTCATCTCAGTTCATCTTTGACAACAAATAAAAACTTAACCTTAAGCGCATGCAGAAATGACCTCATTTTTTGGGAGTTATTCTGCATTTATAGGAGTGTTTATATCCTCGATAGCCTAATAATGTCATCAAAATCTGTGAGTTTATATTAAATCAATTTGTATAAGTGGTAGAACAAAGATTCATTTATGTACACTAATGATAACATTTTTTCTGGATCATAAAAAAGGGGTGGCTAACTCTCTCGTTTTCCACAATTTATTGCTAAATTTTGTAAAGTTTCGATACCAATATGTTCAAAAAGATATTGAATGAAGTTTTATTCATTTACTGAATATCCTATTTTTGGACTTCATGTCAGATTTTGAAGGTGGCTAGCCCCTTAATTTATTTGCTATATTTGTTAGATTTTATAAATTTGTAACCGATTAAACTGTTTGTGTTACAACGAAAAAACGTTAACTTGATTGGTAAACTTAAGAACCAGGCCGGCGGCTACAGCCTTAGCCCACCCTCTTTGACCGACCTGACCAAAATAAATCAACTAAATGGTGGTAAGCTATCGTTTCCAGCATTCAAATCTTTGGTAATAGTGAACCCGTTCAAATGTTATTGGCTTTTTCATTCTACAATCGCCAAAGTTTGCAAGTTTCTAGTTTAAAGGGGTATGTTGCATGCAAATAGCCGAGCGGAAATGTCGTCTGCTGTTAAATTTACGTAGTACACGGCGTTTTCCGACTGCAGTGATATCTACAGTATATTTGGCTGCTTGTTTCAGACATCTTACACTGCAAAGGTCACTGCGCACTAGATCTCTAAATCTTCCTTTCATTCTTTATTTAATGAGTTGAATAAGTTTTCATCATTTTTCTTCATCATTTCATATGATATTGCTACTTCATATGATTACGTATTTACGTATTACTGTATCACAGTATGTAGTCAATAGAGCAGAACATATATTGCAGTCTGTTTTGTTATTTTATTTCAAAAAGTATAATCTTCCATTTTCAAACTATTCTAAATTCTGACCTGTATGTTGATATCCGAAGTTTTCACATTAATCTTTTTTGTTGAATTTTTTGGTATAGATACGGACCGAGCAAAGTCATTGAGAGTTGTGAAAAGCTTGGCTTTTGTCTTTGTTGACGCTGTGGTGCTAAAATATGAAAACAGCCCGTAACATGAATTAGAACTACAGTGCAAAGATGCACTTAGCAATCATTCAATCAAATAAATATTTAATGATTTATTTCATTGATTCTGTTTATAATCACTAGAGCAAGTTTTTTCAATAAAGTCAATTTTTAGGAAGCATGCTTGAGCAGCAAGGTTTTTTGCAAGAGATTTGAATACAAACAGCAAGTTTCATATTCTTAATTTCATAGGTCAATAAAAAGTCCATTTTTTTACCCTTAGGTCAATCTTTTTAAGCGTAATAAAGACAATTTTTTATAATTAACACTGTTAGTTAAAATGTGTTATTCGTATTGGTCAAAAAAACTGATAACTGTGATAAAACTTACTAACTTTTTGTTTTAGCTTGCAATGTTTCAAACTTTTGTACCGTTGTGCAGATTGCCACTTAAAACTTTGTTGGTGGTACAGAATTTTACTATACTGTAGCTTTGAAAAAGCTGTTTGAGCCATATGCTTTTTGTGACCTTCTCATTAGTGGCGGTATCACGTCAAAAGAAAAGAGCTAGAGTAAGTGTTCTATATGATTTAATTGGACACTAGGCAATCAAGACAAGCAAATGACAACCTGTGTTGGAACGGTTTTCGTCACATTGCATATCAGATTCGTTTACCTTTGCTAAGACTATCCAAAATATTGACAAGGGCCCTAATGTCTTCATGCACTCCTTTGCTGTGTCCAGCTTGTTCACCAACGCTTCCCTTGATGAAACCATCAAAATCTGTTCAGAAGCCTTTTATAAGTCCGATTCACAGCCAGTCATTCCAAATGACGTGTTTGTTGAATTGATGAAGAGCGCTACATCCTCAGTTGAGCTTATCTTCAATACCGCTATGTACAAGCAAACAGACGGAGTAGCTATGGTATCGCCACTTGGTCCGGCTTTGGCTAACACCTTTGTTGGATATTATGAAGGAAAGTTATTTTCTCAAACACGAAAACCTCTAATATACTTCAGATATGCTGACGACACGTTTGCCATCTTCGATCACGAAGCTGAAGCAGGTAAATTCCTCATCAAACTCAACTGCCTTCATACATCCCTCAAATTCACTTTTGAAAGAGAAAGGAAAATGTCTGCCCTTTCTTGATGATTATGTCGAAACAACAGATATTGGCTTTGAAACCAGAGTACACCATAAGCCCACTTTCACTGACCAGTATTTACGTTGGGAGCCATTTAGTCCTCTCAAACGCAAAATAAGTCTAATATCTACACTGGTGCATCAAGTCCTAATGATTTGCGCCAAACGTAGACTCAATGGAGAAATAGCACGGATCAAGAAAATATTATTGGACGATGGTTATCCTAAAAACGTCGTCAACGCTCAGATCGCCAAGAAAATTGCTCAGTTCTCCATCCAAGCGATTCGGCCCTGAAAAGTGCCCGGTGCACTTGAGGGTCCCTTGGATAGCCACAAACTTAGAAAAAGAAATCAAAACCGCTGTGGAAAGCTGCTATGGTTCCGTCAGCATCCGCTTGGTCTTTACGTCAAAGCGCACGCTGCCAATGGCCCGCAAGGATGTTCTGCCTACTAGTCAGAAAAGCTTTGTCATATATGAATATAAGTACCACTGTGATAGTCGGTACGTAGGGCAAACATCTCAACCACATAAGATATCTGTGAACAGTAAAAATGCAAATTGTGTTGTTTTCGTTAAGATTATGGTTTATTTAAAGCGAGTGAGGAATAACGCAGTAAAACCTCTGCACAAAAAAAGGAATTGCCTATTGCGATTCAAATAAGGCTCAAAGCATAGAAGAATTTTTTGTCGGAAGCAGCTTTTTATGTCTCCGACAAGCTTTCGACCATGTTTCTGTGCTCAGGATTTTTTGAAAAATAAAGAAAACAATTTTTACAAAGTAGAACTCATCATGATGTCATCGTTCTCTTTAAAAATAAAAAAAATTTTTGCAAGACTGTGAAAACAATTTCTACAAAGTAGAACTCATCATGATGTCATCGTTCTCTTTAAAAAAAAAATAATTTTTTGCAAAACTGTTGGTAGGGCATTGGCACTGGTTAGAATTCCAAGTCGTCTCTCTTTTTTTTTATCAGAAGACAAGAATTTCAAAAATTTTTTTATTACGACACATTGCCTTGACGTTTCCATCTTCTAATGACATTCACCACATGGCAGTAATCAATTTTTCCAAGTTCATATTTAACGCTTAGTGGTTTAACCTTGGATTGCCATGGGGTCCAATGGACCCCAAAACCATTTTTAATTTGATGGATCTTCTACATCTGCTATCGGCCGGGTATGGTACTCCTTGACTTTTAGTGTATATATGAGGTGTTTATGATAGTATAAGCCCATTGCCCTAGCTCGACCCTAAGATGCTCTCAGAAAAAAAGCAGCACCTTTTACCACTGGGGTCTATTGGACCCCAATCTGATTTTGATTGAAACTCAATGCACACAGTTATTTTTTACTTGCAGTAGTAATGTGACATCACACAGGGGATTCTTCTTGAACTGTGTGACATCATAAAGTAAACAAAGGTTGTAACTAGATTATCAGTCAAAGGTTGCAACTGAACAAATTTGTTTGTCAGACCTGGTTAACGTCTTCATACCATTTTAGACAATTTGTACTTGGAGGTAATTATCTTAGCTTTTGAGGTAGTGGTTTCTATGCCATGTAGTAGTGTTTGAAAGATGCTGCGCACAGTTTGACCACATGTTGAACTTGCTATTGTTTTGTCAAGAGCTAAGTTTTGCTAGAATTGAGGTATAGGGCCAAGATACAAGTCACACTTTTGAGCATAAGCTTGTAGGCATAGGAATTTTTGATTGCAGAAAGTCAACAACTGCAACACAGTTTACGCCAGCTGTAGACTTGAAACCAAAAGCATTCAAGATTCTTGCAAAAAGCAATGAAAAATAATAATCAACATAGAGAAAAAGAAAAAGGAAGCAACTGACAGTCTAGGCTATTGTTTACTCAACTGTCTTCTACTGGATGTAAATCCTGCTATAGTATAGGCCACCTATAGATCACTGTGATCAAAAACAAGAGACCACATTCTATCAAATATAGTTTAGTTGGGGTGGTGATTCAACCGCAATGATATTGGTTTTTTTGTCTGTAGACGTGCTTAGATTTCAAGAGTAAAATTAATCTTTGAGGTAAACAAAATGGCTAATCAAACTTTGTCTAATGAAGAGATCCTTGAGCTGCTGGAAGAAGATAATGACATGGACGTAAGTGACTACGAGTCATCCGACGATGAAGGAGAGATAGATCATGTTAGTGACGCTTCTATGTCGGATTCAGAGTTATCTGTAGATGATGTTGGTGCGGGCGTTGCCCAGGTGACACCAACAATATCAACCCCAACCAACTTGCTTTCCAAAAACAAACTGGAAAATTGGAATGTTCATCCTCCCACCTCCCCTGCAGGAAGAACTGCCAATCACAACATCGTTACAACGAGACCAGGACCTACTAGATATGCTAGATCATGTTGCTCTTCTGTGATCGATTCTTTTATGTTATATCTACGGCAAAATTTGCTGGATACGATTCGAAAGTGGACAAATCAAGAAGGACAGTTGGTATATGAAGACAGATGGAAAGAAATAGAAGATACAGAGTTCAAAAAATTTATTGGAATCATGATCCTCATCGGCGTTTACAAGTCCAAAAATGAAAGCATTCTGCAACTGTGGAATAAAGATCATGGTAGACCTATTTTCAACCAGATCATGAGCCGAAATCGGTATCTAACAATACTTCAAGTCTTGCGCTTTGACAATGCGCAGAGGCGTAGAGCACACAGGTCTTTGGACAAGCTCCAGCCCATAAGAGAGGTATTTGAATCGTGGGTGTCTTACTTGCAGGATTCTTACACCCCTGGAACTTGTATGACTGTTGATGAGCAACTGGTACCTTTTAGAGGACGTTGTCCTTTTAGACAATACATTCCATCAAAGCCGGGCAAGTACGGGATGGAGATCTGGACAATATGTGATGCTGCATTATATTATACCTGGAAGATGCAAGTTTACACGGGAAAAGACGAAAGAATTGGAAGAGAAGTCAACCAGGGAACTAGAGTTGTTCTAGATATGGTAAAAGAAATTGAAAAGACTGGTCGAAATATTACGTGTGATAATTTTTTTACTAGTCTCTCACTCGCAAGACAGCTTCTGAGCAAAAAACTAACGCTTGTTGGCACAATGAGAAAAAATAAGCCAGAACTGCCACCAGAGTTTACAAAAACAAGAGGAAGAGAGGTAATGAGCACACTATTTGGATTTCAAAAAAATGCGATGATTGCTTCGTATTGTCCGAAAAAGAATGCTGTTGTGAATATGCTTTCCACCATGCACAATCAACCCGATGTTGATGAAAATTCAGAAAAAAAGAAGCCGGATGTTATTTTGTGTTACAACGAAACTAAAAGCGGAGTCGACATTGTTGACAAGATGGTGAAAACATACAGCACCAAGAGAATGAGTAGACGGTGGCCTCTAACACTTTTTTACAACATGGTTGACGTATCAGCTCTCAATGATTTCATTGTGTGGCAGGAACTGAACGGCAAGAACAGTCGAGTCACAGTAAAACAAAGAAGGGCTTTTTTACTACAGCTTTCTTCGGAGTTAGCCGAGCTGGTATCAGAAATTCACACTGGAACAAGTTCTGCAAACAATCCCCAACAAAGTAGCAGAAAACGACATGTACCGCCAGAGAGTGGAGATGCTAGTGCTCTGCCACCTAAAAAAGGAAGATGCTGGATGTGTGACAGATGTAAAGACCGAAAAACCAAAACTATCTGCTGTAAATGTCAGAAGAATGTCTGTGGAGAGCATTCCAACATTGTTTGCAGGCATTGCTTTCAACTGTAAGCAGTAAAATGAACTGAAGTGAATTATTGCCGTGTTCTTTAGGCCTACGTTTCGTGTTGAGTTGATTTTCGTTCATTGAAATCGTAGCAATTACAGCAACCAACAATTGGAAAACACAGATTGGTGTATTTTAAGGCATTTGAACTAGGGAAAAATAAATTTGTAAGTAATCTAGTGACTTTTCAAAGATTACGTAATTGGGGTCCAATGGACCCCAGCGGTAAAAGATGCAAGCATTTTTTTCGGTAAGCTGAGGGTTAATAGAGTTAAAAGCAAACACACGCACGTACAAACAAGTAAATAAATACTGCAAAGAATAAATCTGTAATTTTCCAAATTTTAAGCAAATGGACTTCTTTTCCCTATTTGAAATAATGGAAGACCCTCGTTAATTTGTCTTTCTCTTTAAGATCCCAAGGGGTCCGAAGAGCCCTGCTTGAGATCCATTGGTATGGATGAATGGCAGCCTCCTGGCTCTTTTCTAGTGGCTCGTTACCTATTCAACAGAATTATTCACCAAAGTCTGGCATAAATAAAGTCAAGTTAGACATTTATTTACCATAAAAACAATTAATTTCGCCAACGCATCCTCAGTTTCTTATTCTAAATTCTATTTGAACAAGAAACTGAGGATGCGTTTGCGAAATTAATTTTTCTTATGGCAAATAAATGTCCAAGCTGACTTTATTATTGATTATTAATAGCAGACTCTTTTTCAACATTTACTGATATGGAGTAAAGTTTGTTTGTTTGTGGTTACCCCTCCTCTTCCTCAAGATGGAGGTACGGCATGAACGGTAATTCAAGTTCATGCCGTCAACCTAATTGATATTAGGCTAGGGGAAAAATGGCAGCCCATTTCAAACCAGTCTTGTATGACTGGTAGCCTCACCACCAAAAAAGCGGACTGTCACTGCGGGGTACCCAAGAGTCGTCTTTTACAACATGCTGGGTGTACAACTTCACAATTGTAATCCGGTGAAGTAAGGGTGGGCCACCTGTCTGCCACATAAAGGTGGAAGTGTCCCGTTAAGTGCCTTGCCCAAGGATACAACAAGCAATCTTGTCGGCTTGATCTCAACACTATCCCTTTTTTATGCTGAGCGCCAAGCAGGGAAGCTGTAAATACCATTTTTTAAAGTCTTTTGGATGACTTGACTTAGCGAATGAACCCCAGCTCTACCGACTGCGATGCGGACGCTCTCACCACAACACCATCCGCCGGTTATATATTATAAATAGGGCAAGTGGACAAAGTACTCCAACACATGCTATGTCACATAAAGTGTTGTCAATATTTTCATTTTTCTATATCGCTTTTCTTCCTGGCTCTGATAAAACTAAATTTGGAACCAAGCAAAGCTTACCGATGTTCAGGTACTTATGAGTGAAAAAAGCATAGATACAGTTTGCTTACTTTTTTTTTTCCTTGTCCAATGAGCCTGCTACAATTGCAAGATTTGCTATGGTATTTGTTACGCTTACCAATTCCGATTCAGTTATCTTTAAAAAATATCAAATTTACAATGAAATAGCTGTTGTAAAATATCCATGTATATTACGGCGTTTTTTTTCACCATATTTTTAAAACCATGGTTCACGTATTTTCTAAACAGATTTTGTTCTCCAATCATATCCCACTTTCTTTGTTCTCTAAGACATCGTTTTGACAAGACATCAAATGTTTGCGAGATTTTTTATTAAAATTTTGCTTTAATGACTTTTTAAATTGCTTTTCTAAAACGTTAAAAAAGTTATCAAACGATGCGGATTAGTCTTTTTCATATTTATATTGTGAAGAATGTTTTGATATGTTTCCAGAGGAAGGCAAATTGCTATAATCCAAAAAACAACAATTATCCAAAAAACAGCAAACTTCTAACATAAAACGTGGTAACACTTGGCGCTTAAACAAAATGTTGTCAAAGAAATAAGATGATAATTGAAAATGTTGTTGATGTTAGTCGACCCCTTTCCAAGAATGGGGCACGGCGGAAAATCATGGAGCCCCAGAAGCCAAGCAACTCCGCAGGGCCTCAACCAGAAGTTGTAGAGAGACAGAAAGTCGCCAAAGGGTGAGCGGCGCAACGAGGCCGCAGCTGGACAGTGCAGAATGAAATGAGAGGTGTCCTGGGACGAGTGCCCGCACGCGCAGCAGAAGGCTGTGTCCGTTGCAGCGTAGACGAGAGATAACACAGCGAGCATGACGAGGGAACACGAGTTCCTCGGTGGAAATCGAGGAAACCTGTGTGTCAAAAAATTTAGATGAAACAGTACGCCTCCAGTCAGAAAAAAGACAAGAGTGGATACGAAAAGAGACTACAAAGAATTGCAGAGGGCGCAAGTAGCGCTCCCCGTCTGGTCAGCTCATCAGCCGCGTCGTTCTCTGGGAGAAACGAGTGTACGGGGACCCATTGTAGCCTGATAGAATAGGAGAGAAAAGACAGTTCCTGCCAGATCTGACAAAGAGATTGAGGTGAAAGAAAAGATGGAAGAAAGCACAGGGTGGTGAGGACAGAACGAGAATCAGATAGAAGTGGCAGACTTGATGGTGCTGCCGAGACCAGCAAAGAGCTTGCAGAATGGCGCAGGCTTCAGCAGAAAAACTTAAGCATGCTGGGCCTGCTGAGAAAGAAAGAGAGATCTCAGTGCCACAGACAGAGCAGTTGGCAAGTACGCCAGGGCCGCCTTTGACAGAAGAAACAGAGCCGTCAGTTAAGAGCAATAGATCATGAGGGGGGAGAAGGTCAAGGTGAGCGAGAGCTGCACCTTGGCGAGATCAGAGCGAAAGCATGAGAAGGAAAGGGTGGAATCCACAGTGAAGGAAGGCAGATTCCAAGAATGAGAGGGAGGGCAAGCTAGAAGAGCCTCCCAAGGAGTGGTAGAAAGAAGCGTGAGCGAGTGAGTGGACGCATAAGCTCTCCAGGACGATCTGCAGAGTCTTTGTTTCACTCCATGTCTGGCCAAACCTGAAATGGGAAAGGAGGTTGGGAGACGAAGGGCCCGCTAATAAGATGAAATGAGTCAGGGTGACTCGTAGGGGCGGTAGAGAAGCCTCGGAGAGTAAAAGTGGGATAGGGGAGGACGAGAGGAGCCGGTGATGGCGCAACCAGCCGCTCGGTGAAGACGTTCCAATTTGTTAATATTGGTAGCGCTTAAGAAAGAAAACCATCTGGGTGAAGTAATGTGAGAAGAGACCGAAGAAAAGCTTTATACAAAACAGAGAGGCACTTCTTGTAGGGGCCTCAAGAGGAAGCAGAGACACTGCGTAAGGCCTTGAGACGTGGGAAGAATTTGGCCTTCAGCGAAGATACATAGTTACAAAAAGAAAGAGTGCGGTTGAAGGTAACCCCAAGTAAAGTTGGAGTGGGATTGAAACGAAGACTGGAGTTGAGCAAAAGGAGGTTAGCTTGGTGGGGATAGGCTGAGAAGGAGGAGGCCTCACATGTGCTCGGATTGAGAGGAAGACACCAGTGTTCAGACCAGCGCTCCAATCGAAACAGAGCTCCTTGTCTAGCCTAGACCGCAGTAGAGACCGAGGGGGAGGAGGACCAAATGACCAAATCGTTAGCGTAAAAAGAACAGCTCACGGAAGAAAACAGAGAAGCAGGAAGATCACTGATGAAGAGTGAGAAAAGTACAGGACCAACAACGGATCCTTGCGGAACACCTCGACGGACTCGAAAGAAACCACTTTTGTGATTTTGATAAATCATGCAAGCGCGCCTATCAGAAGGAAAAATGGAGTCCAACGAGCAAAGCAAGAAGAGAGACCAGCCGAAATAAGTTTGTGGAAAAGGGCGGAATGCCAGACAGAGTCAAAAGCTTTCGAGAAATCAGTATTAGAGAGGATCGTTGGAGGCAGCCACAAGAAATTCAGCGGGGGAGAATGGAGAGCAAAAGGACAAGTGAGACTCTTCAGGGCATGTGGCTCGAAGGAGCTCGGAAAGGTAGCCTCTGACTCTGCTACGCAAAGCCTTAGGCTGAGAAACGGAAAAGTGCAATCTCAGGTAATCACCAAAGACAAATGCCAACTCCCTAGAAAAAGAACAGTTAGGAAAGTTAGGAGAGGAGAAAGACGAGGAAGAAGAGCCAGCGACAGAGCGAAGAAGAGAGTAGACAGATTTAGGGTTAGATTTGGGTGAGAGAGAAGAGCAAGTTGCCTGCCATGCCTCAGCCTTGGCCTTGGCAATGACTGACGAAGCACGTCGAGAAGCAGAGATGTAAGCGTGGCAATCTTCGTCACTTCTGTGAGCGGCAGCGAAATCTTTGCCTCTTTCATTAACCGAATCTTCCACTTCAACAGACCACCAGGCTTTAGGATGACGTTTGATGCGGCCGAAAGGAATGGAAGATTTGGCCGCATTCAATGCCAAAGAAGTAAAGAGAGCAGCAGCAGAGCAAAGAGAAAGAGACAAGTATTCCTCTGCAGAAGAACAGTGAAAGTCAAAGTAGAACGCAAAGTTATCCCAGCGAGCTTTCTGAAAAGGAAGGGGGATGCTCGTTGGGGCGAAAAACTGGGGAGAGAGAAACAGTTAGAAGATTTGGTAAGTAATCAGAACCCAGATCCTGAAGCACCTACCAGGTGCAAGAAAGAGCAAGAGAGGAGGGAGCATAGGAGATGTCAGGAGAGGAGCGATGGAGAAGGGTGGGTATGTCAGGGTCATTGAGGAGGAGGAGGTCAGAAGAGATAATTCAATCGAATACTTCCTCCCACTGGGCTCGGAAGTATCTTTTGAATCCCAGAGGGAGTGATGGCAATTGAAGTACTCCAGAATAAAGAGATGTCTGGAGGAGAAAAGAATGGAGGGAGAAACGGATTCGGTTCTGCTATTCGTCGCAGAAGAGCAAATAGGGGAAGCATACACATTCAGAAATGTGAGCGAGGAGGAGTTGTTTAGAGATGTTGCCCCTACATAATCGGAGTAGGGTTCAAGCAAAGAGAGAGAGAGAGAGGAGGTAGAAAGTTCAGAGAAAAATAAGCCCTGACTGACGAAAATGATGACGCCGTCACTAGCGTGTATGACATCACGAAAAAGAATGCAAGACCGGTAGCGGGTGCGATCAGATTGCAGAGCAGAAAATCCAGGAATCCGTAAAGAGGAAAATGAGTTAAGATTAGATTTCTCAATAAAGATAAGGTCAACGGGATGGGACGAAAGAAATTGTAGCAGCTCAGTGCTCCTGGCTCGAAGACCACCTGCATTCCATTGAAAAACCCTGAGGGAGTCAGGGAGAGAGAGGAAGCAGGGGACGTAGAAGGGCAGCAAGAAGCATGAAACGGTGGTGAGGAGGCAGAGGGAGAAGATACAAAATAGGTAGAAGGGGGATAAAAGTTTGAAGGCGAGGGTGGAGCAGCAGCGCTGCATTAGCAGAGGAGGCCAGATTGTACAGTGGTGGTATACAGACCGGAAAAGTCCGAGGAGGAAGTCACAGTGTTACAAGCAAGGATGCAGCTCGGAGGCAGCTCCAGGAGTGAGAGCTGCTAAGAGTTCTGAATTTGGAGAGAGAGAGTGGTGAGCACCTTAAATGGGCCCATTTGGAGCAGGTGCAGCATTGCACTGACCTACCTCGGCAGGTCACATTTCCAGCACACACTGAGACGGGAAAAATGAGTTCAGAGTTGGGATGAACGTTACCGCTCATCAAGAGGAAAAGAATGAGGAGACGAAGACGGGAAAGAGAAAGACAGGAGAAGGGAGATGACAGGAGAACAACTTTAAAAAAGCTGTGTGCTGCCCTTCTGCAGTCGTTCAGATGGCAGCACGGCAAAAAAATGGTTTGTGCGGGGAAGTGCCCGGGGTAACTAAAACCCTCTGCAAAGCCAACAGCCATTTTAAACCAACCCAAACGGGATCGGGGACCGTAACCCCCACGTTGAGGCAGATGTTGATTGGTGCAGATAATTGAAAATCGCATGAAAAATTCGTTCAGTTAAAACGCCCAAACCAAAAACTTTTGAAATTGGGTGAAAAATAAAACACCCTATGAAATAGGTTGTTTTCAGCACTCACTCAAAAGCTTTAATGCTAAGGTTTTAAAGTTTGAAACAAAAGCTAATAAAAATTTGATCTGAATTGCAGCTCTGTGCAACAAGTATATGATTAAAGACTGCCACAAGCTTTTGAAATTAAAAGCGAAATGATTTGGTTAGGCTGCAGCAGTTTATCTTTAGCTATCTTACTGTTTTATTCGGATCCGTGTTAATAGTTGACAAAAGTTCAGTTGCTATTTCAATGTCTTTTTCATCTAATAGTTCTGGTTGTGACGTCAGGATTTCTAGACTGGGAAGCCTTTTAGCAATTGGGGCGTTGCTGAGATTTAATAAAGTAATCCCACATTCAAGTTCTTGCAAACTTGATAGCTTAAAAACCGGTTTTTCTTCTTCATCAAAAGCATTCGGTAGGCATCTAATGGTCGCCAATGGTTTATCTACAAAATTTATAGAACTTTAAAAACAAGCGTTAAGAGAAAACTTTTCAAGTTATTGTGCAATGCTTGTTGATCACTCGTTACTGCTTTACATACATTATGTAAAGCACTAACGAAATTAGCTCTTACTATATAGATACTACTTCTGCTATTAGTTATATCCCTCTACATATAGTTTAACAGAAGTAGTATCTATAGAACTTAGCGCTGATCTAATCAGTTTTTCAATAATAACCATACTCCTGTATCACAAAAAGAACTGATTAAATCAGCGCTAAGTTCTATAGATACTACTTCTGTTAAACCATGTGTACTCTTATCCGTTGTAACATTTATTTTAGAAAAATGTATTACTAAGATGTTGCCAATGAAAGTATGCCAAAAATTTATAACGAATATAATATACAGTAGCCAAAACATTATAAATTTTTGACACTATTCAACTGCAGCTATTTTTTGTGTAAGATATTTCAATCGTGACTGAGTAAACTTCACTGGGCTTCATACTTCAATGTTCATGTTACTCCTTATTACAAGCTAACGAACACCAAATTTGTAAATGTAATTTTTCAAGTCTTTGGTATGACTCTACAAGGGAATTGAACCAAGGTCTATCAACTTCAAATCAAACATTTAGTGAGCAGAAATTTATACATCAGTAATAAAGATAACTTGGTATAACGTACTTGTACTTTTGCATAACTCTTTTGAAGATGACAGACCATTAACTACTGTTCTATAGAACGAGTAGATACTGTTATTGTAACGAAGAGTTTCATCTGAACAGAAAGGAATCTCTGAAGAAGGAAATCTTTGTTATCATAAATTTACTATTTCACTATTTCATTGTTTGATGCCATGAAGTGAACTTGAAACTTCCGGCGTTCTGCACCTTAATTGAAAGCAGCTATCAAGAGCACTCCATCAATTACACAGGTCGGCAAAATACCGCTTTTCTAGATTGCATAAATCGAATTGCTTGATTCTAGCAATATCAGAAGCGCGGAGTTTAAATCTGAAAGATTATCTCTATCACATCAAGCTTTTTAGTTAAAAGTCATTTTTAGGCTACAGATGCATCTGTTAACGCAAGATGCAATGCAAGTTTTAGTATCAGCGAAGCTTCTGTGCCGTCATAGGTTGATTATTAGTTTACAATTGAAGGGCTAAGAACGAAAAGTAACTAAGTCACAAAATACTGCTTTTGAGTAAATTGCATTCAAAGTTATGAAATGAGTCAGAAAATCAGGGTTTAAAGCGATTTTTGTGTTTAGGGTGTATCAGCGTTTACATGTCTTGTCTTAAACTTATTGCATTATCTATTACCATTTTAAGTACCCATATCAAATATTATTAATAAAATATTAATTTGAACTTAGTCACTTTTATGCCAAATCGTTGGACTAAGGCACATTTAAGCACAAATGATGCACAAAGGCTCTTCTATTATAAAGCTCAATTATCATAACTAACCAAACCTGCTTGAGTACAAATTATAAGCTTAGCAAATTTTCGACACATAAGTAAAATGTTTGCTCAGGATACATTTGCTCATTGGCCAGTGACTAGTTAAGGACACAAACAGGTGAGAAAAAAGATATTATGGAGAGGTTCAAACAAGTTGAACCATAAGTTTTTGCAAGGGAGCGAAATTTTTCAAAGGGGGCTGAATACTTACTCCATCACATATTATAAACGAATCATATTTAGCGATGACGAATTTGCTCTAAATAAATATACTGCTACATAAAAGAATAGCACATTAAATAGAGTTTATTTTACTCTGCTTCCTCATCAGAGTGCTATGCAGAATCAGCATCTCGCAACGCAGCATAAAATATTACATGACTGGACACAAAAACATACTGCAGCAGGTGTTTGACATCTAAAGTTTTTGCTTTTATAATCGGCACAAACATTAAATATGCATCTGGCAGCAAAGTAGGATTCAACATATTAGTAACAGATTTGATCTTTTCCCCCACTTCAAAGTAGCAATGGGATTGCTGCATTCACCTGTCATGGAAAACCTGCTGTAGGTAAGAACGCATCTTTTGAACAACAGACTTCTAACGCTAGCAATGTTGTTTGAAGGAATTAAATATGGATCAAAAGCAGCCTTTTAGTTTTTTACTCTAACAATTGGAGTGGAGTCGTCCTTTAAATCACCAGTAAGCGGATGATCTACATAGGGGAGAGTCGGACCTGTGAACCACTGTTTACTTTTTTCAAAATATTTTGGCTTTCACAAATGACTGTCAGCTAAAAACTTAACACTTAGTCACAAAAAACCTAAAATTTTATTGATTTGTTTTATCTAATTGTGTAAAAGGGCGGAGGATATTGAACAAAAAATTTCAAAAAAATGGCTAATTGAACCCCGAGGTGAGGAACCCTTGAGCCACTAAAATCAATTAAAATGTGAATTGCATTATTGGTAGCAACAGTACGCAAATACTCAAAATTTTTTTCTTTTACTAACTGAGCATGAAGAAGCAACAAACACTCTCAAAAACTTGTTACAGTTTTATCATGACAAGGCAAGGGGGCACTATGACCCCTCAAAAATTATGACATCATATTTTTAAATAGATTGCCTCAACATGTGCGGGTTTTCTATTTTACAATTTTTTGTGCTTCAAAATTATCACTACTAAACTTTTCATCAAAAGTTGAGGGCTACAACACAAAATTGTCAAATGCTGGAATTTACACATAACAATACACAAATCAGATTTTATAGGAAGAAAAATCGGTGGTAGATTTTTTTATTGCTGTTGCTCTTCTGGTGGAACCTGACGAGGAAGGCTGTGGGAGAATCAATACTACAGATCTAACAGGAACCGAACATATGTCTTCTATATCTGGTTCAACAAAACCATTTGGAATCTTAGAATGTTTTCTTAAAAACTTGACTTCTATGTCTCCTTCTTCATCTTCCTCTTTTACAACTTCTCCCACAAATGCACTTTTTTTTCCTTTATTTATAACCCGCACAAAATTCCCTTGCTTGGGCTCACAAAGCGTGCTCTAATTATCTGCAGAAAAATCACTGAATTCTGAAAATGATTCAACATCCGATGATGAACTACAATATGATTCAGCTTCTGACTTTGAAGAACAGGAGCTAATTAGCTTCTTCTTTGCACTTTTCCACCAAGTGGTTGATTTATGTTTTTTTCTTTAGAAATTACAGATGAATCCGTAATAATTGCTGACTACGTTTACTTCCTGTTTATATTTTTTGCTCGTGGCACAACTTTAGGGTGTGGACGTACAGTTTCTGGAGTGACATCTGTGTCACTTGTTCCAACTACCTCATCTGTATCATGAGTTATTGGTGCAAGTAAATTTGCATTAGTGTGCTAGTCTACTTCTTGCTGTGAAACAGCTTGATCTGAGACCAAACTTGGCAAAAACATATCTGAAAAAATGTGGTCATCAAATGAATAAATCCCTTCTTTTTTTTTAATCCAGCTGCTACGTTTAAAGGTGTGAAGGCACGGTAAAAAACTGAAGCACTTAATGAGGCAAGATTGTAGATTGTTAATGGACATCCAGGATTGGAAAGCATCCATGATTGACAAGTGGAGTTGTAGCAACTCCTGAAGGGGCCATAAACAGAAACGTCTAATGGCTGCAGTTGGGAGGAAACGTTACGATAGTCAAATCATGGTCAAAAGCTACACTAACTAGGGAAACCGAAAAGTGACTTTTATGATGTCCATAACCAGCAGAGCAGGGTTCGATTTAGAAGCATTCATAAACTTCAAAAAATGATTGAAACTCTCAACAAATAGCTTTTTGGTAATCCAACCAGACTTGCAAGAGAGCTCCAAGCTCCCGTTTGGTGCATCATGTAACATGTGTGGTTTAAAATGCACTAGAGGAAAAATATATGCAGGTGGAAATGCTTGTCCAACGGCATAGGCACAGCAGCACATTGTGACCAACACATCTCTATCATGTGAGGTTACTTGACCAATTTTCTTAGCTCCTTTCTCTGCAACAATTTTTGGGGATTTTTGCACTGTGGTGATACCAGATTCGTCAAAAGTCTAAATGCTATGAGGTTGGTAATCATGTCTTTCTGAAGCTACTTACAGGTTATTGAAAAACATTTCAACGTTTGGCTTGTTAAAAGCAAGTGATCGAGCTAAGCTTGTAGCTTCTGGTAATTTTAGTGCCAATACTTGTTTCCGTTTTACAAAGCCTCAACACCAGTCTTTTCCAGCTTTTTAGTTGTTTCTCAATTCGAAGGAAATTTCTTGACAGTGTCTGCATGCATCTCTGATGAGTCAATGCAACAACCTTGCGAACTTAGAATGTATTCTGTTAGCTGCTCTTGTTGTTGTTGTTGTTGTTGGTTACCCGACCCCTTCCGAGGGATGGGGGCATGGCGAAAGACCATGGAGCCCCAGAAGCTGGGTAACTCCCCAGGGTCTGGACCAGAGGTCATACAGAGACAGAGAGTCGCCAAAGAGTGAGCGGCGTATAGAGTCCGTAGCTGGACAGTGCAGAATAAGATGAGAGGTGTCCTGGGACGGGTGTCCACAGACCCTGCAAGAAGGGTTTTCAATTCTGCCAATCCTAGAGAGATAAGAACCTAAAAGAAGGCTGTGTCCATTGCAGCGAAGACGAGAGAGAACACAGCGAGCATGACAAAAGAGCAGAAGTTCCTCAGTGGAAATCGAGGGAACCTGTGTGTCAAAATATTTGGAAGAGACAGTACGCCTCCAGTCCGAGATAGGACAAGAGTGGATACGAGAGATAAGAGGAGAGAGACTACAAGGAAATTGCGGAGGGCGCAAGTAGCGCTCCCCGTCTGGCAAGCTCGTCAGCCGTGTCGTTCCCCGGGAGAAACGAGTGTCCAGGGACCCATTGTAGCCTGATAGAACAGGAGGAGAGAGAAGACAGTTCCTGCCAGATCTGCCACAGAGTTTGAGATAAGAAGAAAGATGAAGGAGAGGACAGGGTGGCGAGGACAGAACGAGAGTCAGATAGTAGAAGCAGAGAAGAGATTTGGCAGACTTGTTGGTGCTGCCGAGACCAGCAAAAAGCGTGCAGAATGGCGCAGGCTTCAGCGGAAAAACTTGAACACATTGGACCTGCCGAAAAGGAAAGAGTGGCCACAGAGAGAGCAGTTGGCAAGAACGCCGGAGCCGCCCTTGCCGAAAGGAAAAGGAACAGAGCCGTCTGTCCAAAGTACCAGATCATGAGGGGGGAGAGAGTCAAGATGGACGAGAGCCGCACCTTGGCAAGAGAGAGGGAGATCAGAGCGGGAGCATGGAGTGGAAAGGGTGGACTCCACCGTGAACAAAGGAAGATTCCAAGGAGGACAGGGAGGGCACGCAAGAAGAGCCTCCCTAGAACAAGTAGAAGGAAGCATGAGCGGGTGAGTGAACGCAAGAGCTCTCCAGGACGATCTGCAGAGTCTTGGTTTCACTCCAAGTCTGGCCAAACCTGAAATAGGAAAGAAGATTGGGAGACAAAGGGCCCGTTCATAAGAAAAAAGAGTAAAGTGAGTCAAGGTGACTCGTAGGGGAGGTAAAGAAGCCTTGGTGAGTAGTAGAGGGATAGGGCAGGACGAGAGGCAGCCGGTGATGGCACGACTGGCCGCTCGGTGGAGGCGTTACAATTTGATGGAATTGGGAACCTGCGCTTAGGAAAGGAAACCATCCGGGTGAAGCACAAGTGAGAAGGGACCGAAAAAAAGATTTATACAGAACAGAGAGGGACTCCTTAGAGGATCCCCAAGAGGAAGCAGAGATACAGCGTAAGACCTTGAGACGTGGGAAGAACTTGGTCTTCAGCGAAGATACATGTTTAGAAAAGGAAAGAGTGCGGTCGAAGGTGACCCCAAGAAAAGTTGGAGTGGGATTAAAACGGAGGCGGGAGCCGAGTAAGAGAAAGTTGGGCTGGAGGTTAGCTTGGTAGGGATCCACTGAGAAGGAGGAAGCCTCACATCTGCTCGGATTGAGAGGAAGACACCAGTACTCAGACCAGCGCTCCAATCGAAACAGAGCTCCTTGTGTGGCCTCCACCGCAGTGGTGACCGAGGAGGAGGAGGACCAAATGGCCAGACCGTCAGCGTAAAGAGAGCAGCTGATGGAAGAAGGCAGAGAGGCAGGAAGATCATTAATGAAGAGAGAAAAGTACAGGACCAACAACTGATCCTTGCGGAACACCTCGACGGACTCGAAAAAAACCACTTTTGGGATTTTGAAAGACCACACAAGCGCGCTTATCAGAAAAGAAAGATTGAGACCAACAAGCAAAGCAAGGAGAGAGGCCAGCCGAAATCAGTTTGTGGAAAAGAGCGGGATGCCAGACAGAGTCAAAAGCTTTCGAGAAATTGATAGTAGACAGCATTGTTTGAGAGCCCGGCCTGGGTTTGTTAAACCCATCCAAAATGAACTGAGAAAGAAACCGAATTTGATCGAGTGTAGACCGACAGGGCGGAAACCGGCCTGGCGGGGAGAAAGAATGGAATTAGATTCCAGAAAGAAGAGTAGACGGATAGAATAATGCGTTCAAACAGCTTTGATACGCAGGAGGTGAGAGAGATAGGCCGGAAGGAAGCAGGAGAGTCGAGAGGCATTCCCATCTTGTGTATGGGAATAATGGAAGATGTCTTCCAGATGGAAGGAAAGGAATGCGAAGACCAGGAGAAATTGAAAATGTAAAGAAGTAAATATATGCCAGAGCGAGGAAAGTGCTTTAGCATGGGATACGCAACTTTGTCTGGACCAATGGCAGTGGATGGGGTAAGATTGGAGGCCGCCGCAAGAAATTCAGCGGGAGAGAATGGAGAGCAAAAGGACAAGTGAGACTCCACCGAGCACGTGGCTCGGCGGAGCTCAGTGAGGTAGCCTCTGGCTCTGCTACACAGGGCCTTTGGCTGAGATACGAAAAAGTGAGATCTCAGGTAAGCGGCATGAACCGAAGCCGACTCCCTGGGAAAAGAACAGTTAGGAAAGTTAGGAGAGGAGGTAGACGAGGAAGAAAAGCCAGCGATAGAGCGAAGAAAAGAGTGCACAGATTTAGGGTTAGACCTAGGTGAAAGAGAAGAGCAAGTCGTCTTCCATGCCTCAGCCTTGGCCTTGGCAATGACTGACGAGGCGCGTCGAGAAGCAGAGATGTAAGCCTGTCGATCATAATCACTTCTGTGAGCGGCAGCAAAAGCCTTGCGTCTTTCACTAACCACTTGTTCCACCTCAGCAGATCACCAGGCTTTAGGAGGGCGTTTGATGTGGCCAAAAGGAATGGAAGATTTGGCCGCATTTAAAGTCAAAGAAGCAAAGAGAGCAGCAGCCGAGAAAAGAGAAAGAGACGAGTATTCCTCTGCTGAATGACAGTGAGAGTCAAAGTAAGAGGCAAAGCCATCCCAGCGAGCTTTCTGAAAATTGAAGGAATAGGGGTGCTCGTTGGGGTGAAAGACCGAAGAGAGAGGAATAGATAGAAGAATTGGTAGATGGTCAGAACCCAGGTCCTGAAGCACCTCCCAGGAGCAAGAAAAAGCAAGAGTAGAGGGAGCAAAGGAAGTGTCAGGAGAGGAGTGACTGCCAGAGGAGCGATGGAGAAGAGTGGGTGTGTCAGGGTCATTGAGGTGGAGGAGGTCAGAAGAGATGACCCAGTCGAATACTTCCTCCCCACGGGGCTCGGAAGTACCTTTTAAGTCCCAGAGGGGGTGATGACAATTGAAGTCCGCCAGAATGAAGAGATTTCTGGAGGAGGGAAGAATGGAGTGAGAGAAGGAATCGGCTCTGCCATCTGTTGGGGAGGAGCGAATAGGGGGGGCGTACAGATTAAGAAATGACACCGAGGAGGAGTTGTTAAAAGAGATGTTGATCCCTACATAATCAGAGTAGGGATCAAGCAAAGAAAGAGAGGAGGTAGAAAGTTCAGAAAAGGATAGGCCCTGCCTGATGAAAATGATGACGCCTCCGCTGGCGTTCGTGGCATCACGAGAGAGAATGCCAGACCAGGAATGAGTGTGATCAGAACGCAGAGCAAAGAATCCAGGAATCCGGAAAGAGGAAGAGGAGTTAAGATTGGATTCCTGGATGCAGATAGGATCGACTGGATGGGACAATAGAAAATGAAGTAGTTCAGTGATCCTGGCTCGAAGACATCCAGCATTCCATTGAAAAACCCTGAGAGAGTCAGGGGGAGGAGGAGGAGGCAGGAGGCATAGAAGGACTGCAAGAAGCAAGGGACGGTGGTGAGGGAGCAAAGGAAGGAGATATAGAATGGGCAGATAGGGAATAGGAGGTTTGGAGATGGGGGTGACGCGAGAGAGCAGCATCAGTAGAGGGGGGCCAGATTGTACAGTGGAGGTATACGCGTCAGAGGAGTCCGAGGAGGAGTCACAGTGTTACAACAGGGGAGGCAGCTCCAAGAGTGGGAGCTGCCTAGAGCTCTGAATTTAGATAGGGAAAGCTGTGAGCACCTTAGATGGACCCATTTGGAGCAGGTACAGCATTGCACTGACTTGCCCCGCCAGATCATATTTCCAGCACACACAGAGCAAGGAAAGATGGGGCCGGGGTTAGGATGAACGTTACCGCTCATTAGGAGAGAAAGAAAAATGAGGAGACGAAGAAGGGCAAGAGTAGGGCAGGAGAGAGGAAAAAGTGAAAACATGCAATCGATATTGTAAATGCTGTGTGCTGCCCTCCTGCGGTTGTTCAAAGGGCAGCATAGCGAAAAAATGTAGGGGAGTGCCCGGGGTAGCTGGGACCCCCGGGAAGGCCAACAGCCATTTTGACCCAACCCAAACGGGGTCGGGGACCGCACCACCACGTTGAGGCGGCTGTTGATTGGTGCAGAGCTGCTCTTCTTCGTCTTGCAAAAAGGCCTAAAAATAAAAATTGCTTTGCAAATATTTAGCCTACAATTTTTGTGGCAGCAACGAAGCCATTTTTTAGAAATTTATAGTAGACCTAAACTTACCTGTGTTGTAACAAACGATTTTTTGAAAGTCATCTTCATCTTCATTATTAACATCTCTTAAATACCTTGTTTGTGTCATCCTATCTACACTATTTAATTTGGCAGATGATCGAACTGACTTATGTTTTGCAGCACATCTTCAACTGCTTTTTTTCATTATGTCAGCACTGAAATTTCCTCGATTTGTTTTGCGAGTTTTATTTCAGCGCATTTTTGAAAATAACCTTTGTATCATTAACTTACAATCCAACGAAAGAACACAAAAGAGCAACATTATTACCAAACAAGTGAAATCTCAGGTCAGTACTAAGCTACTGCCAGAAACAAAAAATGAACAAAACTAACTACATTAAGTAAGTTTAGTCATCTAATAATGAGTTCTTATTTGCACTCTCCTAAACTGTTATTTAGAAAGAAAACCAAAAATAAAAGCTTGTTAAAATTAGATGTATAAACAGATAAAAAGTTAGAAAAGTTATGAAAGCTAATGGGTACATCAGTGGGGACCCATAAGCCATGGCTCATGGAACCCAGTGTACCATGGTTCATGGGACCCCACATAGAGACATTTAGATTACAGAAAATTTTATCCTCCACAAACTAGCTTTAATAGATGACTCTATTTTTAGACTTTATATAACACATAACCCCTTGTATTGAAAACACTGAATTCAAATATTACTTTATAGTGAGTGCAGAATCGGCAAAACAAGTTCACCTACATAATTTACTTAACTAGCTGCAAAACTGTCTAGCACAGGGGTCGGCAACCTTTCGCTAGCTGAGGGCCAAAATTAAAATCTGCAAGGTGTCAGCGGGCCGTATAAATTTACCATTAACAGTGTTGCTTTTAAAACTTGCGAATTTTTGAAATTTTAATCGAAATAACTGCTGATTTTAACAGTTCATAACGGCAGCATAATATGCAACATACATACATTTATTGATACCCGCAGGAAACGTTATTGTGATATATCATGTTGTGTTTGATTTGAAAGTTTTTGAAGGTGATATTTGATGAGGAAAGAAGCATAACATCTTGCAAATGTTTATCAGTAGGTTGTGCTCTCAACTTGGTCTTGGTTAGTTTCATTGTCAAAAATAATTGTTTACAAGCATAAGTGCTGCCAAAGATGGATGACATTTTTGTGGTATGTTTAACCAAGTTGGGATAACGTTTGGATTCAAGATATTTCTTATAAAAGTCAAACAGTGATACATGCTCACACTAAACTCCGATTTTATCTCGTTTTACACTGCAGCTCAATTAGCTTCATTTGATATCTTTCTGGTACAACGTCGACCTGTATGTCAAATGGAGTACTAAACAATTTGATATCATTTTCGCGAGAACAAATGTCACTAAGTAGTGATTCAGTTTCCATCCGGTGTTGTCCCTTTAGCAGAGATGGCCGGATTTACCCCATGGATGGGGATTTGTTGGAGCGAAATTTTTCTACAGGGAGCATGCCCTTGCTTACCCCCAACCTCAGTTTTCTGACATGAGTGGTCCAACCAAGCAATTAAGCTGGCAACCCCACCATTAACAGTCAGACTGCAATTGGTAGGTGCCCAATAGTCGCCTCTTACGACATGCTGGGTAAACAGCTTCACTATTCTTTAACCGGTGAAGCACGGCAAGGCGAGATGAAAATTCAGTTCTTAAATGTCGTATCGTAGATACAAATAAAGTAGTGCTCATAGGCTTGTTCTCTTGCAGTGTAGCAAAGTGAGCATAATTTGCATTTCCTAACTGAATTTCCCAAAGTCTTAGTTTTGTTTCGAATGCACGTACATAACTCCGCATCTCATGTATCAATTGGAGCTTTCCCTGAAGCTGCAAATTCAGGTTGTCCAAATGTGATGATGTTAAATTGACCCAAAATGTCAAATTAGGAACCCATTCTTGATTGCGAAATCCGGTAGCATTTATGTTCTTTTCAAAAAGGATTGACAATTTTTCTCTCAATATCTACACTCTTCGTAGCATTTCACCTAGATAAAACCAACGTACATTGCAGAAATAAAGCAAATCTTGATACAAATCTCTCTTTGTAAAAGTAGTTGGCGAAATTTTACCACTATGTCTATGACGCTCTTTGAGGTTGATACCTTTGCGAGCAATGCTTCCTGATGAATGTGACACTGTAACTTTAAATGTCGTTATTAATTCTATTGTCTTCCATGCGTTTTTGAAGCAAAGACACGACACTCATATTTTTCTGACGATTGATGGGGCTCTATCAGTCGTTGTTGAAACCAGTTTTGAGAGATTCATATTCATGGCTTCAAGGCATTGAAGTAATGTCTTCAGAATATCGGGTCCTGAAGTAGTACCCATCATAAGAAGCAGTTGAACAAAATTCTCAACAACATGAAAATCTCCGTTTACTCCACTCACAAATACCACCAGCTGAGCTGTATCTGTGCTCTCATCTATCGCTATTGAGAAGAACTGTAGATGTTCAAAACAATTTTTCTGGTTATATTTTACGTTGTCAGAAATCTCTCTTGTTCGTCGGGTTGTGGCTATTGCTGAAAAACTGACATCAAAAAACAGTTTTATTTTCTCCGAACATACGGTTTCAGCAACAGCCATCATACATTGTTTCACAAAGTCGCCATCAGTAAACGGTTTCTTGTCTTTCGCTATTAATTGTGCTACCTTGTAGCTAGCAAGAGTAATATTTTCCAATTCAGTGGTTTGCCTTTGAAACACAGAACTCTGCTGTTTTAAGGTGGTTCTAAGTTGATTAAGTTTGTTTTTTTCTTGTTTGACCCGTAAACTTGGAAAAATTAGTATGCTTTGTATCATAAAGACGCTTTGTGCTAAATTCCTTATTTACAGCAACAGAAACGTTGCAAATCAAACACGTGAGTTTACCAAAATTGTTAATAAAAAGGACTGAAAGTAATACAACAGGAAAGCGATGCGTCTTGTGCAGTTTGCTCAAAAAAGTATTTGTTCTCCCATTCTTTATTAAAAGCTCGACACTCAGCATCAACTTTTCTACGTTTTGTCAACATTGCCAGATTGCTAAAAATTGATAAATATATGCTTAATGGCTATTATTAGCCAAACTTCTGTAATTACGGTTAATATTAAATAAAGTTACAATTACAAATTAGGATAAATCGTACATTTCAATTACAAAGCTAAAACCCCCAAGCACCTCTATGCAACCCTTCCTATGACTTTTACTCAATTCTCTCCTTGGGCGGTAGCTATACTACTTGAAATAAAATATACCACCAAATTTGAAAGCAAGGTTAAACGCAAATGTAACACAAATTGCTGTCAGTTATCAGTTACGAATGCAATATGTCATCGAATAAAAGACGCTTGATTTACTTAAGCAGCAGTACACAAGAAAGTAGTTGAATGCGACTTTGGCTTAAAAAAGCTAAGGAGCATAGAACAGAGTTACTTGCATTCACCATTATCACGTTTGCACAAACAAATACGATCGGAAAACATTTATAGTGAATCAAAGCTTTACGCCAGCCCACAAAGTTCGATTACTAAAATTTGTAAAAGGGCTGCGGGCCGGATGATTTTGTTAGGCGGGCCGGATTCGGCCCGCGGGCCGTAGGTTGCCGACCCCTGGTCTAGCACATATAGCAATCACACTTTTGAAGTTAACACTACCAAATCTTTGTTGCAAAGTCACTGAATCATAAACTGTGCAAATATATTAATTGATGGCGTAATATAATTTTATTTAAAAAGTTTCAGGGGACCACATCAATCCCGCTATGATCAAAGGGCCTGACTCTCCCTCACATAATCTTAATTAGGTTGACTCGATCAATGTTTCTAATCAATTCAACCCATTAGGAGAGAATAATAACTTTGACTTTCTTCTTTTCGATTCAACCAAAGTTCCAGTCGCAAGGCATGCGACTGTGGCCTGGAAGTGAGTAAAAGATGTAGATTTAATCCAGCCTGCTGTTAGCAAGTGCTTACAGATATGCAATGATATACCTGTTTTTATTTTGAGAAAAACCAATGTCAGCAAAGGTGTACAACTTAGTTATCTCACAAGGCAGTGACCCTATATAAAAACCCAGACAAGAAAGTACTTCGTTCAGTCCTTTGTCAGCATATTGTTAGGCAAAAACAAACATTGTTACTTGGTCTGTTACTGTGACATGTATGCATAAATTGTGAATCCAAAGTTGGCATTTATAGTATTCTTGTGATATCCCAGTCCGTGGCAATGGATATTCCTTTGATAATTCATTGCAATAACTGCAGAATCTGTGCGTGTCTTGGCATTTTCTATCACTTCTTGAAACTGGATTGTAAAAACATCAGCTTTTCGATGATGAACCTCAATTTCTTGCTTAAGCTTTTTTTGAAATTTTTTGTCACCGGTTGGGCCTTTTTCACGTCTACTTCCTTTTTTTCACACAAATCGCAAATATCACTGCGTGGGTATTTGAAACTAATATTAAGCTAATACAATTTCGGTAGAGAAGTTACTTTTAGTATCCAAGTTGCTATTATTGCTACTAGCAATACACCGTTGAACATAATATATTTAGAAAATTCAAACGTTTTCGGCGCTACATATCGCCCTCATCAGGATCTATACACAAATATCTACAGCATTAAAACTTTCGTTGAACGAAAACACAAAAAAAAACATTAAGTAATTTGAAATAGTTCTGCTAAAAAACAGTAAAACTTCATTCTATGGTCTTTGTAATTGTCTGGTCACTGCTAAAAAAGAATCTGATAATAGAAACAATTGCCTGCCAGGAGTTAATCGGATTTAAGGTTTTGTAAATAATTGTTTCAAATGAATGAAAATTACAGTTAAATGATTAAATAAATATCTTTGATTAAAACACGTTTAGTAAAAATGACGCTCCGTTTGCATAGAGTTGTTTGTTTAGCACAGGGTTACTTCTTTTGATGACCAAGGCTTCATGGATTTTGGCTTCGTAGGATGTTTGGCATTTCTAATTATTTCAAATTTCCCCATGTTATTCGGCTGAATTTTGCACGAACTGCATTTTTTTATATGTTCCTTGATGGCACTTTTATTTGACCTTGAAATATTTAAGTGCTCCCCTGCTCTTATACCCAAATGTCTTGCGAACATACCGATATACGTGACGTTCACATCACGTGAACATGTAAACTTATAAACTACATTTGAATTCAAAACCAGACGAGTTTTGTTTTTCAAAGAGAAATATTCCTGCACTTTTGTTGTTTTGTAGACGATTGTGATTTTAATGTCAAACCGTTTTTTTCTTCAATCACTAATAAAGAAACGGTTTGACATTAAAATCACAATCGTCTACAAAACAACAAAAGTGCAGGAATATTTCTCTTTGAAAAACAAAACTCGTCTGGTTTTGAATTCAAATGTAGTTTATAAGTTTACATGTTCACGTGATGTGAACGTCACGTACATCGGTATGTTCGCAAGACATTTGGGTATAAGAGCAGGGGAGCACTTAAATGTTTCAAGGTCAAGTAAAAGTGCCATCAAGGAACATATAAAAAAATGCAGTTCGTGCAAAATTTAGCCGAATAACATGGGGAAATTTGAAATAATTAGAAATGCCAAACATCCTACGAAGCCAAAATCCATGAAGCCTTGGTCATCAAAAGAAGTAACCCTGTGCTAAACAAACAACTCTATGCAAACGGAGCGTCATTTTTACTAAACGTGTTTTAATCAAAGATATTTATTTAATCATTTAACTGTAATTTTCATTCATTTGAAACAATTATTTACAAAACCTTAAATCCGATTAACTCCTGGCAGGCAATAAAAAGGTTGCACGCACGTGATCAAACGTCATCAAAATGCGCTTTTGAAAAATCTGGCTGACCAAATTCAGAGATTTTGCATTGAATTGAAGTGATATCGTTTTTTGCAAATCAAATGAAGAAACGCGACAGTTGTTAAATGAACGTTAAATATGTTGTTTTGCTGATGTTAAGTAATAAATCTAAGGTCAAAGTAAGATAAGAGGTGCTATGGTTTGCTTGTTATTGCTAATAGTTGGGCTAATTTTATGGGCTAAACATGCAGGCTTATTTGTAGCCAGCTTCTGTGAGGGTTTCATATGCAATTAATCAGCGTGTTTCGGAATGCTGAGTTTAAGTTAATTGTAATGTGTAACTTATACAGTATATTTAGTGGTATAAGCATTCTGAAAAGTTGAAAACTTAAGTTATACTTTAGCCTAAATGACAGGGCAGACTTCTGTACCGTTTGTCATATGCTGAATTAGTTATTGTTGGATAAGATCAGTAAGTTTTTGAAATTTTTTGTCAATAGTAATTGCAGGCCAGTCATATTGATATGTCAGATGTAATTTCGTGACCTTAAATACTCCTTAAACAATTGTTTGGGCTATTACCTAGGCTGCTGGACCAAGGGTAATGTAAAAATTACGGTACCGATTCATTCATTCATGCGTATGAGCTCATGCTCTGTTTGCATGTCTTTCGTCACATTGGGTCACCACGACGGGTACACTGCTTGGCCTCAGCACCTGTTTGCCACATAAAGATGGAGGCATACCGTTAAATGCCTTGCTCATGGATACAACAAGTAAGCTTGCCGGCAAGCTTACCATACCGGTAGTAATGATCAAATAATGGTTGTTTTTGCTAATGTACCGACTGGTATCTAATTAGTGTAGTTTATTTTTAAGTGAAGAGCAAATGGTAGTAAGATGGCACTTCTCTTAGGGGCATTTTTTAAAAATTAGCACACTGTGCTAGGCTTATACTAGCTAACTGAAAAATCAAATCTCAACCAAACTGCTTTTGGTCAAATTTGTTTGTTTCCGAGAATCCAACTAGCTATAATTCATTCAAAATTTTAATCAATTTTTCATTAGTTTTCAAAATAACCCCAAAAGTTGGTGTTCGCCCTATACCTCTCCAGCATAAATTAGAGCTTTTGGTCAGCCAGCTTTTTTGGCGCGAAATGTGTGACGTCATATGCAACTTTCCTATTGTTTCTATTATCAGATTCTTTTTTAGCAGTGACCAGACAATTACGAAAACCGTAGAATGAAGTTTTACTGTTTTTTAGCAGAACTATTTGAAGTTACTTAATGTTTTTTTTTTGTGTTTTCGTTCAACGAAAGTTTTAATGCTGTAGATATTTGTGTATAGATCCTGATGAGGGCGATATTTAGCGCCGAAAACGTTTGAATTTTCTAAATATATTATTATGTTTAATATTAAGCTCATAATTGAAAATTTGATGATACAGGCTGTACTTGCATGCATATTGAAGGTCTGGATTTGCTTCAATAAAATGCAGTGCATTTTAGCTACTGACAGTGAAGCATCAAGATATATTTTATGCTTGTCTTGTGTGCAGCTATAGCAACTCTCGGGAGCTGGGAATAATTTGATATGCTCACACACACAATGTTTAGTTGCCTGATCAACTTTTAGATGGTTTGCGTGTGACCCTCGGCCATCCAAAGTACTGTATTATCTTCAAAATTTCCAACTTTCCTTTTATGTCTTGATTCTTTTATGTCGTGTAGACCCAGAAATGCTGCCTGACAAACATGGATGGTCTTTCTGTCAAATGTGACACTGTAAGTAAAACTCTTGCATTGTCCTCAATTTTCTTGCCTGGGTTTTCTTCTGATCTTATGAGATTAAACGTAAACACAGCCTCTCTTGTAGGTATTTGAGTTAAATAATCTTTCAAACAACCAAAAAGTTTACGTTAGCATTCAATGACAGGCTGTTGTCATGCAGGAATTTCTTTTCCATTGTATGTCACATAGGCTAAAGCTGAAATGAAAACAAATTTAGTTGATCTACTGAGTAACTACTACACTTGTGATTACAACATAGCCATGCAAACGTTTTTACAGAGAATCATTAAGCTCATTACGACTACTGTATATTTTAAGACACCAGTAACTTTAGAATGGGTAATTTAAGTGTATTAAAAGTTTTCTTTCAAATGAAAACACATCCAGAGTAGGCCTGCTAATACCTACTGTTCTATCCCTTTGCATTAGTACAGGTAGAGCTTAAAGTAAATGACCATACAACCTGATAATTGCAATGACTTCTTGGATGATGTAATTTAAAGTCAAAAGAGAGTGAATGACTTTATGATAAAAATAGCATAGCATATTATGGTACAGCAATGCCAAAATTATCTACATTATTGTATGTGATTGGTTTTTAAATACAAATAAGCCTATAAATGGGTATATCGTTCACCTTTAGCTTTTGCTTTTTTAGTTTTTGAAGCACACCGCCCAGAATAATTTTTCTTCTTTTTTTTTAATTGGTGAAGCAGCATCCAAAGCATTTGAAGATGTCCTGCTCGATTTAGCTATTTTATTATTGGGTACTGGTACAGCCGGCACTGGTACAATGGAATGCTCCATAATAATTCTGATTATAAGCTACTTGTATTTACTCATGATTCAAAAAAATGCATTCTACCTGAAGTTATCTAACACTAGAAGCCCCAAGGTTTTTGACTATCTAAAAGGACCGAATGGGTCATTTTTGACCCATTAGTTAAATTTGCTTTTGTTTTGATATATTTTTTGTGGTGTTAACTCTACGTACCATAGACAAATAAAACCAGTTATTTTCTAGAATTTTATTGAAAAAAATTTGTAATTTTACTCATTTCACAAACTTAGCTGTTACAAAGTTACATGTATGCCATAGTCCAATATGCTGTACTATAGGTTATATGTTTATATAGTGACAAAACCAAATCAACGACAAACAGTCACAAATTTTTGACACACTTTAAACAAGTTACAATTAACTTCTTTGCTTTTGTATGAAACCCACAGCAAAATTTTTTGCATTCAATGCAATAGTTATTAGATTTATTTAGACAATTATCTATTTGGCAGTGTTTGCGCTTCAGAGATCTTGGTGAATTTGTAGAGTCAGAACATTTTGGATTTGATGAGGGTTCAGATTCAGCAATTTTGTTATATCTGCATAGTTCTTTTACTAATTCTAAAAGAAATTGTCTTCTTAAAATTGAACTTTTGGTAACTTCTTTATAGACAATGAAGGCATTTATGCAAGCACAATCAATAATGTTGAAGAAACATGCAGCTGGCCATCTTCGAGTTGCTGATTTGCATGTATGGTAGCGAGACATTTGATCCAATACATCGACTCCAGCTTTAGTTTTGTTATAATATTCAACTGTTTCAGGGCGTTTTTTCGAGTGATTCTTGTCAATTGAGACATCTTTATGCATTGAACTTAGAATATAAGCAATTTTGTTCTTCTTTGCTTTGTATGTGGTAAGTGAACAGCCTGAATCAGAAAGAAGTATTTCTGAAGAAAAAATAGATGCTTTTTTCATTGTTGATTCTACACTTGGTATTTCTTTTCTTTGCTTTCTTACAGTTCCTACAATAGTTGTTTTTTCAAGTTTTAGAGTTTCAGCTAGTTTGACATTTGTGAAAAAATTATCTGCAGTAACATTGTATCCCTTTTTGAAATATGGTTTCAAAAGGGAAAGACACACATCAGTGGGAAGATCATTTTCCTTTTTGCGCAATGGATCCTTTCCTAAATATGGTTTTCCATTACACAAATATTTTGATTTTGAATCAGCTAATAGCCAAAATTTCATTCCAAACTTATCTGGTTTATTTGGCATGTATTGGGTAAATGGACAGCGAGTTTTACAAGGGAAAAGTTGTTCATCTATTGTCAAATTTAGGTTTGGGACATAGCACTTTTGACAGTTTTCTATAAAAGCATTCCATGTTTCTGAAATAAGACAAAACTTTTCTGACTTTGTCCTTCTTTCTGCACGAGTGGATACGTTATCAAACCTTAGATGTTTCATTATGCTTTCAAAGCGATTTCTGCTCAGCGTACTTGCAAAAATAGGATGACCCCATTCTTTACTCCACAGTTGTTTCACTGGAGTATTTGTTCTCTCCAAAACACCACCAGCAATTTGCAAACCAATAAATTTTTCCAGTTCTTCTAGAGGGCAATTGAAATTTTTATCATCAAGATGTCCATGATGAATTGTATACCTTTGTATTGATCTCAACATTGTTTCATCTATGTATAATTGGAAAGCACTTAGAGGACTTTCTTTCATCACTTGTCTGCAACTGTAAGCTGTTGGTCCTGGTTTTGGGGTAAACACATTTTCCGAAGGGAATCGTCCTCTAGAACTTTGCCCTTCCTGGAATCTTCTCCATATGATTCCACTGCGAGTTTGTATTTCTTCATTACTAAAATGTGAAGATGAACTTACTTGAACATTGGACAAATTTTCTTGTTCAATGCATACCACTTCATCTTCAATAATAGAGTCATCTTCCTCACTATCTTCAGATGAAAAAGACTCAATCAGTTGAGTTTCATCAAAGTCACTTTCATCACAAGATGAGTAAATCTCATCACTTTGTAAAAGTTTGAGAGTTTCTTGAAAGTTTAATTTTTTCATTATTAGGGTCAAAAATATCTTAGGAATAGGTAACAAATCATACTTATTTTCTGAAAAATAGAAATGAATGTCAATTGAACGAACTTTACTCTTTGACTCTTTGGAAAATACTAACAAGTTCAAGTTTGGAACAAAACTACTTGTTCTAAAATGTAAATAAGGTTGCAATATATACCATATAATACACTAAATAATTGATTGTAAGTATAAAAAATGCTTGTTCTTTTCTAGGCTTTCTCTACAAATATATTAAAGCAACACTAAGATTGTTTATGTAGATGGGTCAATTTTGACCCATGTGGTACTTCTAGATATATCAAGATTTTTTGGAAAAAACTTTCACATTTTAACAATTGTGCATATACCATATAAAAGTATAAACCGAATTAGGAAAAGTCACCAAGTTTTGTTGAAAAAAAATTTTCACTGATTGAATGGTAACTATTTAAAATCATAAATGGGTCAAAAATGACCCATTTGGGTTTCTAGTGCTAAAAAGCTAAGAGGCAAATTAGAGCACCATTAAGATTTAAAAGACATAAATATTAGCAAGGCTAATCCTCTGCTAAAATCAAAGGATGAAATTCCGCTAAAATCCTCATGCATTACTAGCAATAACATTTACCTACATGCTTATTGCTCATTGACGGGGTTGGAAGCTTAAACTAAACCTCCCCCCCCAAATCAAAAACTAGTATGTTGGCTTTAGATAATTTTGAAAGTTAACCTAAAGATTACAGACTTTTCCTTGGCCACTTGGATGTGACTAGTTCTGATTCTGCTTGAACTTTAATCTTCACATAGCTTGCAAGTTACGCAGGTGGGTAAAAATACGATCACTAACCACATGTATTGCAAACTTAGGGGTTCTATCTAATGGCGTTATGTTAGTTAACATCTGCATCTTCATAGGTGTGGAGGTTAAATTGAACTTGGTCCATATTCACTCAAACTCCGTGCCTAGATCATTGATGGAGCAGTTGAATAAAGGTTAGCCTGCTAAGCTATATCGAGGGACTGTCCAGTATTTGCGAGCTTTTTCAGGTTGTCCAAATCATATATATAGCAAATAGACAAATTACACTGCACTAAATGTTGACTGCTGAGTTACCAGATTTCTTAGAACTACATTCTGATTGACAGACAGAAAATTAAACAGCCTTATGTTCAGCAGCTCAACAACAGTCAACTAACAGACTTAACAACTCCTGTTACACAAACAGCCTCTGTCATGAATTGCCATGATAAAAGCCTAGCCTGCCAGCAGCATTGCTATAGGCCTAGCTGCATTAGGCCTACCCAGCTAGCCCTTATCTTGAGATGGGATCAATTTTCAAATCCTGATTCACATGCTGACTGGCTGAAATGTCTTCAAAAAAGTTTCTAATACTATTTCATATTACATAAGCTGTCCGTATTATTATCCTACTCATAATCTGTCATCACCGAGCTTCTAATTCAGGCAGCTAAACTGGCGGTTTGTAATATTTTATTTTAATTCACTATGTTTACTGCGCTTACTTCATCTTTCACTACCCCGAATAGCTGAGCGTTTCAGCAGAACACATATTATTTTTTAAGTTTTTGATATGATTCAACTGAAATCAAACTTTTGCCAACTTCCCGAGCGAATGTTCTCAACACTAACCTACTGCCAAATAGACCAATATTTTACACAAACAAATCCCGGCTTAACGTAAAGTAAGTTGCTATAGCACGTGACTTAATATTTAATATTTATTTATCTGACAGACCCATTAACTTTCATTAAAGTTAACTTTAGTCCAGCATAAATCACACTAGAATAGCTTAACGAAAGCAAACAAACACGGAGCATAAACAACAAACAAACACAGAGTCGCAGAGATGTTTGAAATTCCTAAGAAGGCAAAAGCCTAACAGTCATGAAGGAGGAGAAAGTGTTCATAAAACTGGATGGTTAGGAAATCGTCCGAATTTATCAGTGAGGAAATCCAGATATTACAAGAATTTGCATGTCGAATCATAAAGCAAGCAACGTATTTTCGAATCAATGCTTGAAAAGTGCATATATTGTTCTGTACAAGAATCGAAGATATACTTATTCGACGACGCAAGTTAAATAATATCCTGTAAGCATTATTGTAGCTTACCCGGAGAAGGTGAAAGGTAGATTGTCGATAAGACGACCAGATACTACTGCCATAGAAACTATACATAAACGTGCGAAACAAATAATTTTTTACGTTTTTAGAACAGTCGGAGAATTTACTACGAAGTCTATTCGCTGTACCATAAACATAGCGAAGCTGTCGGTACATGTCGATATCATCTCGCAAATCACATGTTCAAAGAAAACCTAAATATTTCACTTTTTCCACATAATCAATTACACAGTTACCTAATTGTATTTAGGGTACACAATTCAACTTCAAAAACTTAGTTTTAAACATCATTATTTTGGTTTTAGAGCAGTTAAAAGAGATATCATGACTTTGTGCGTATTCATAGCAGACATCTAGCAACTTTTGAAGGCCTTTTCAGCTAGGTGCAATACAGCATATATCATCGGCGTACAAAATATTATTTAGACAATGTTGACCAATAAAGCAACCAATGTTAAGTTTGTTAAGGGTTTGTGAAAGTTGGTTCATATAGACAGTAAAATAGAAAGGGACTCAAAATGCTACCTTGTCTCACCCCATTTGAGACAGAAAAAAACTTGGAATAAGTTGTACCCCACCTAATACAGAGAAGTTGACTGGAATACCAGTTAGCTAAAAGTTTTACAGAAATCTCAGGAACAATGCATTCAGTAAGTTTTTGAACACTAGAAGGACGGAACGCGTCAATTGACGCATTTTTCACCTTTGCGCATTTATAATTTTCGAAATGTGCGGATTACCACGCTCATATTCCCAGACTTTTTCTAATTTGGCCAAGCCCACATGCTCTCAAAATTTCTTGTTTCTATCTTATCTGTGAAGCGAAATGGAATGGCAACTACCTAGAAGGCCGACGTGCGTCAATTGACGCAATACTGGTTTACAATGGTAGCCTTACATTAAAGCGCATCGCCGCCTGTTACAGATTATATCCAACAGTGGAGAACAAAAGATAAACAGCTGCTGTCTGCACTTCTAAGCGTGGGAAAATCATTTTCGGTCTAAAAAAGGAGTGTAAAATACTGTACTTACTGTAACTTCAATGCAGCTTACACTTACTGCAGAACAAGGGAGAAGTTTCGTGTAGGCATATTGCAAGAAAGGTTCAGTAGTTTATCTAAAATGTTTTAGTGTTTTTTTTATATTGTATCAATTTTTAGGAATTAATTTCGGAATTAGTATCAAATTAATCAATTTTCAATTCTTCTGCTAACCATAAACTGCTAAAAATGTCTAGACGAAGAATTGCAGCAAGGCGTGCTTTAGAAATCATGCAAAATCTTCCCTCAGACTGCTCTGATGACGATGGCTCTGACAGTGAAATTATCGACCCAGCTGTAAATACAGCATTGGCCAGTGTACCGTCGATTGAATCTGACGAATCAGATAGCGACGAAGAAGATGATGACCAAGTTACACATTCCGTCGTGCAAGGCCAAGGTGTACCAGGCATGATTCAAGGTAGGGATGGGTCAAGGTGGCAAAAGATTGGTGTGTCATCTGCTGCTCAGGGCCGTTTACAATCTCAGAATATCCTGCGGTTTCAGCCTGGGCCTACATCATATTCAACAAGACGTGTTGATAGTGACAGTCCGGTTTCTTCGTTCCGGATACTATTTGATGAACCAGTGTTGAGAAACATAAAAAAATGCACAGTTGAAGAAGGACGAAGGCAAACTGGAGATCAGACTTGGGATGTGACATTGCACGAATTAGATCAATTTATTGGGTTGGTGGTTGCTCGTGGCGTGATTGGAGGACGTAACTTCCCTCTTAAAAGCCTTTGGGGAAAGTCGTGGGGTTGTCAAATGTTTTCACAAACCATGTCACGAGATAGGTTTGTTGAAATTATGAGATTTCTTCGCTTTGACCTAAAGACGGAAAGAGGTAGAAACCTTCTGCATGATAAATTTGCTCTCGCTTCCCAACTCTGGAATAGCTTCATATCAAACTGCCAAAAAGCATTCATCCCAAAATGGAACATCACTGTCGATGAACAGCTGCTGCCATGTAAGGCAAGATGCAAATTCATCCAGTACATGGCTAATAAACCTGACAAATTTGGCCTAAAATTTTGGCTTGCAGTTGATGTTGAAAATAAACACTTATTCAACGGCTTTCCTTACGTGGGAAAAGACGATACGAGGAGCAGTGACTTGAGTGTACCTACAGATGTTGTACTGAAGCTCATGGCCCCGCTTTCCCAGCAGGGTTACAATGTCACGTGCGATAATTATTTTACCTCACTTGGTCTTGCTTTGAAACTGGCAGAGAAAAAATGCAGTCTTGTGGGCACATTGCGCCAGAATAGAAGAGATGTCCCTGAGGAGTGCAAGAAGAAAAAGGAACTGCATGAAACCGAAGTGTTTAGGTATGAAGGCCAAACCGCGATCACACTGACATCCTACCAGTGCAAAGCAGCAAAAAACGTGGCAGTTTTGAGCAGCTTGCACCCGGATATTCTACTTTCAAGGAACGAAAACCCAAAAAAGAAGCCAGATTCAGTGTTGTACTACAACAAAACAAAAGTGGGAGTGGACGTTTACGACCAAATGACAAGACTATATTCGGTGAAAGCAGCAAGTAGGCGGTGGCCTGTGCATGTTTTTTACAACGTAGTGGACATGGCTCTTATTAACAGCTGGATTATTTATAAGCAGGTTTGCCAAAGCAGTATCAGTCGTAGAGAATTCATCCAAAGGGTAGCAGAAGAACTAACTGGAAGTGCGACGAAGGTGTCTTGTAAACGGAGTGCAAACAAAGATTGCAGTCCCAATGACGCAAACGCTGGGCCTATTGTAAAACGTCGCCTTACCTGCTCCACTTCAAAGTGCAGAAACCGCACCACTGACATGTGCCAAGCATGTAACAAACCAGTGTGTGGGAGATGTGCAACCAAAAAGTGTAAACTGTGTGCATAAGTACAGTCATGGGTTGAAGCAAGCATCCACTGGTTATTAAAAACGAGCCATTATTATTTGAATGTGATTGCATTAATTCAATAAAACATCAAAACAATCTTTGATTAAAAAAATTTTCAAGAGTTGAAGTGCCTTTTTACGTGCGACATGATAGTTTGGCAGCTTTAAAAATTTTGCGTCAATTGACGCATTCCGCCCTTCTAGGTAGTTGAAAATTGCCGTCCTTCTAGTGTTAAACAAAATATAATGATTAACGTTATCAAATGCTTATCAATATTATAGCGCAGCAAAGTTACTTGAAAAATGAAGTTAAGACAAAGTCAATTATGCGTGACACATGGAAGTTAAATTGGGTCCAAAGCCAAAGTAGTCAGTTAAAGAAGTGAATTGAAGTTTGAGTTGTTTTTGGCGATTGTTGGAATGCCTAGCTTGTTTCTTTTGGTGAAAATAACTGTAGCGCAATGTTTTGATATACAAGACTGCTAGGTTAGGCGTTATAACTAAGCTGTTTATTACATTGATAGAAAATATTTGTGTAATATACCAGTAGTAGCCTACTTGATTGTTGACGGTTGTACTCCACCTAACTGTTCCAGCAACACTAGAAAGAAAGACAAAGCTATACAGATTTCCAGCCAACAAAGAAAGTAGATTAAGGTGGCTGATAAATTGCCAACGTGATAAATGAAAACCATTCAGTGGAAGTAAGCTTTGTGAGGTAAACATTTGAGTGCTGTGATCGAAATTTTAAACCTTTTATTTCTTGTTTTAAAAATTCAAATGTGCACCAATCGTATTGTTGGGTAAGTTAATTGCATGTGAAAATTGGAATCAATTTTTTGAGTTTGCATTAAGCGGTTGCAAGTAATTAGAGTTATGGTCTTTTTTAATGCAGAAAGCCTTATCTTGTTATGAGAGCACCATAATTATCTTTGCAGAAACGTTTTGAATCAAGCCAGTTTATATCAGAGCAACAAAAAAAATCGATTACGAAAAAAAATTTTTCTAAATGCCACTCTAACTCTGTTTAATCTTCCTAACCCTCCTAAAGAATTGCAAAGTAAAAGAAGATCATTGCAAAAAGTGACGGATGATGATGCTGAATGTGCACATACCAAACAAGGTCAATATCTTTAAACCACAATGTATTGACTAATTTACAATCAGTATCGCCAAAGTATCATGTATATTTGTTGTGGTGTTACACAATATGTTTTCAACAATTCAAGTTAATGTTATAAGTTATACGTTATGTCATTTTTGCTTAGCATTTTTATTTAGGCTATAAATGTGATTATACATATGCTGCAAGCAATGTCTGTAAGAGTAATTTGTAATGAAATTGGAGTTGCCAATAATGATGTTACCTTTGAAGTATGCCAGAAGTGCTCCAAGCTTGAATTAGAATTAAGAAGAATGAGAAATGAAGTTAGTTTATTGAAAATTGTATGACTATAGTTAAAATATGAATTGCTATAATAATATGCAATTTGTGTGACTCACAAGCAATGGTCATGGTCATGCAAGCAATGCATGGTCACATATGAGCATTTTTGTGTATTGTTTATTATGATTTTACTCAACACTGGCCATTACTTTCCTTTCTTACTAGAGTAGATAACATTTAGCGAATATTGCATGACCTCAGAGTGGTAGTTTCACATGTACTATTATTCAAGGTACACTTAATAACTGTAGTACTATTAATTAGATAAATTCATGGAAAGGGAATCAAACAGCAGTGTTAATTTATTTTTATTCATATTAAGTTGAAAGCAACTCAAGAAAAGCTAAAAAATCTGGAGAATAATGTGAAGATCAGTTGGAGGTGCTGAAAAGTAAGGCAGGCAAAGTTGGTCAATGGTCCAACAAGACATTAAAAACTGCTTTGCAACTGAGATGTGCTGAAGGTGTGCAAGGGTGAGCTGACAATGTAGAGCATAAAAAAAAAGCTTGTGTTTTATTTTTTAATCGTCTTGAGTTTGTGACATAATGGCGAATTGCATAGTTTTTAAAATTAGGAGCCGCAACTCAAATTTCAGTATCATATAGACTCTACCGATGTGTTGCAAGTATGTTTTTGTTATTTTAATATGTATTTACATGCTTATTACAATATTTTGTATGGTCGAAATCTTTGCTGGAAACTGCGTTTTTAAACAATTTTAAGTTGCAGTAAAAAACGTTGAGAAACGCTGGCAAACCATGTACATACTATAGTTTTAGTTAATGTCTTCAATAATAATTCTTTTCTTTTAGAGTAGACTATAAAAGCATGTTGTTGCATAGACAAAATGTAATGCATAGTAAAGACCAATTATAGCCTTTTGTTATCACATCAATTTGTTTACTTGTTTCTTTTTGTTTTTGCAGTTATGAATATCTGAGGAAAGTTTTTTTCCATTGCCTATTTATAGAACTGTGTGTCGGCATCTACAAAGCATTAAATTTTTCCCTGAACTGTTCCATATCATTCTGGATCGGATGGAAATGAAGATGTCTCATTATTCAGCAACTGATAGATATTGTTGTTTGGCGCTAGACGAAGTGCAAATATGTCAAGGACGCCAATATGATCTATCATTAAAGCGGTTTGTTGGAAATGTTTCTGCTGAACTTAGTGGTGCGAGTGAAGCATAGAAAAAACATACTGTCCCTGCCACTCATGTATAATGCTCTATGGCAAAAGAAATTACAACGAAATTTGATATGCCTTTAACTTAATGTGTTTGTTGTAGGTATTACTTTTGATTGATGCCATAAACTTTCCGAAAAGTAGCCAAAAACTGGTGCAAGCAGCGGTGAAGCACCACTAGTATGATTTTCCTAGTTCAATAGTCCAGATATTAAATTTGTTTTAACAGCACGGTTTACCAAGGATATTCTTGAAAATTTATTTTCTCAAATCAAGGGTCAAGGTTTTCCCCATCCACAACCCGTTCAGTTTTGTCATGCACTACGCTTGGTGTGCTTTGGTAATTTCATGATACCAAGCTCGTTTAATTACGAAGAAGACCATAATGTTGTTAGATTTTATTAAGCAATATGATGGTGATGATGTGATAAGCGAGGACGACTATGCATTAGGCATTCCTTCATCGGTGGTTGAGGAAGCATCTTGTACCGCTTTCAATATTTGTAAATCATCAGGTTTATATTATCTTGCTGGATGGGCTGTTTTTGGAGATTTAAACACTCTTGCTTGTAATGCTTGTATTGAAACTATTCGTGTGCGGCACGTTTCCTCGGGGCAAATTTCGGAATCTTTGTATACTTGTTTAAAGTCGTATGACTGCAAAGATAATTTTGAAAATACCGTCAGTGTTAATACCTATTCTACGAATTTTCTTTGTTATCCGTCACGTAACGTGCTACAATTGTTAAATAATGCTGAAGTAGTATTTCGCTCAAACAGCTTGAAAATGATGAATATTCATAACCCTTTAGATTTTTTGGTTCTAGGAAAATTCGCCGTAAACAAGTTTGCTGTAGGAAAACTCGCCTGAGGAATTTTGGCCTCAGTAAAATTTCGCCGCAGTCAAATTTTGCACTCCCAGTATCTACCCCGCACCCTGTACACTGCCCCGTACATTTACATACCGGGCCTGCTCCTTCGGTGTACACTGCCTTTCGCCTATTAGGCGAAATTTCCTGAGGCGAAAATTCCTCAGGCGAGTTTTCCTACGGCAAACTTGTTTACGGCGAATTTTCCGGACACGAGATTTTTTAATGTTGAAAGTGTGCGATCAAAATCACAGCATTTCTAATTGACACGATGTCGGTGCGAAAATTTTGAAAAGGTATTTGCGTTTGCATGTTCATGCCAGGCACATCAATTCCAATTTTAACCAAGAAAAACAGTTTGTAGGAAAAAGTGCTGCTCGCTTTTCGGGTGTGTAATGAGTTTAAGTAAGTGGTTTCCAATTAAGGTGAAAAAGTCAAATCATTTTCTTTGGGAAGTGACTTCGTTAATGGGCAATAACATCTGGAAACTGGAATTCCAACTTGCAGTTTATATGACTACTGTTGAAGAGTTCTGCATTTGTTATTAAAAACCTTAACAATGTTGTTGTGAAAACCTTTTGGGTGACATTAAAATTTCATTCCTTCTATAGGCCTAAATTGAACAAATACTTGGCCTAATTGTACAAATGTAGGCCTAAATTGTAAAGTGGAAGTTTCATTGCATGAATGTCCAACATAAGAAAATATTTGTGTGAAACAGCTACCGTATCTAAAATGCCTCCAAGGCTTTAAATTTGCAAGTTTGTTATTACGGCAACGTAGCTTTGTATGACACAGAACTAGTTTCATTTTATTTAGCTCTTCTGGTAATGTAACGTTTATTTAAGTTGATACAAGTTCTTATCGAGCATGCAAAAAACTTTAATATCCGTCAACGTTTCGAACAGCTATACAGCTGTTCTTCATCAGGACTAATAATAAGCGAAAGCACGAGTGAGGCAATATAAATAGTTTGCTACGCAATCGAAAGAAAAAGGCAAAACAAAAGGTTTGAAGGCGAATAATAAACAACTGTAGATTACGACAAATTATCATAAATTTCAGAATAAAAACAATTTTCTTTATCATTGATTGAATTTTCAGAATTATGAATAAAAAAAGATTCAAGAAATCGGCGTTTGGTAAAATCTGTTTCAAAGGTTAAAATTTTGCTATGATCCCAGTCAACTCGGTGATCTTTGGTGATGACATGCTTGACCAATGCCGTTTTTTTATTAAAATTGTTGTCATCAACTTTTGCCAGATTTGCTGGCTTTAAATCCCTTTTATGTTCAGCCAATCTTGTTTTGTAAGCCCGTCCAGTTTCCCCAATGTAGATACCAGTGCAATCTCGACAAGGAATCTGGTAAACTACACCAGGTCTAGACGACCTTTCAACCGAGTCTTTTGCCTTTGGTAACATGTCTTTTAAAGTTAAATGCGGTTTGCTACTAACCAAAATTCCCACGTTTCTTAAAATTTTTGACAAAGCCTCAAAGTATCTAGGAACATAAGGCAGCACAACACGTGTTTTAATTTCCTTTTTATCCTCTAAAGATAAATTTGTTTTTGTTTTCAAACTTCTAACTGTGCGTTTTAGAAACCATTTGGGATAATCATTCTTTTTCAAAGCTTCCATAATTTTTGAAGTTTCTAATGTTTTATTTGCCCGCTTGGAATTTAATTGTGATTGAGCTCTTTTTAAAAGACACTTTACCAGTCCTTGCTTCTGACTCATAGAATGCGCTGAGTTGAAACATAACAGATAACAGATATCTAAATTTCAACTCAGCGCATTCTATGAGTCAGAAGCAAGGACTGGTAAAGTGTCTTTTAAAAAGAGCTCAATCACAATTAAATTCCAAGCGGGCAAATAAAACATTAGAAACTTCAAAAATTATGGAAGCTTTGAAAAAGAATGATTATCCCAAATGGTTTCTAAAACGCACAGTTAGAAGTTTGAAAACAAAAACAAATTTATCTTTAGAGGATAAAAAGGAAATTAAAACACGTGTTGTGCTGCCTTATGTTCCTAGATACTTTGAGGCTTTGTCAAAAATTTTAAGAAACGTGGGAATTTTGGTTAGTAGCAAACCGCATTTAACTTTAAAAGACATGTTACCAAAGGCAAAAGACTCGGTTGAAAGGTCGTCTAGACCTGGTGTAGTTTACCAGATTCCTTGTCGAGATTGCACTGGTATCTACATTGGGGAAACTGGACGGGCTTACAAAACAAGATTGGCTGAACATAAAAGGGATTTAAAGCCAGCAAATCTGGCAAAAGTTGATGACAACAATTTTAATAAAAAAACGGCATTGGTCAAGCATGTCATCACCAAAGATCACCGAGTTGACTGGGATCATAGCAAAATTTTAACCTTTGAAACAGATTTTACCAAACGCCGATTTCTTGAATCTTTTTTTATTCATAATTCTGAAAATTCAATCAATGATAAAGAAAATTGTTTTTATTCTGAAATTTATGATAATTTGTCGTAATCTACAGTTGTTTATTATTCGCCTTCAAACCTTTTGTTTTGCCTTTTTCTTTCGATTGCGTAGCAAACTATTTATATTGCCTCACTCGTGCTTTCGCTTATTATTAGTCCTGATGAAGAACAGCTGTATAGCTGTTCGAAACGTTGACGGATATTAAAGTTTTTGCATGCTCGATAAGAACTTGTATCAACTTAAATAAACGTTACATTACCAGAAGAGCTAAATAAAATGAATTTATCAAAAATACCTGGTAGCCAGAATAACAGTATATACAGAACTAGTTTATCCTGAGATTACGAGTTCATATCTCAGCTGGGCACTGCAATGTGCTTTGTGGACAAGCAATCTGCGTCAATATTCTATTCTTGGTCGTTTTTTTTGCGGTGAAGATGCATGTGGAAGCAGTGCTGGTAACTTTGAAGGCGCTAAGGTGGTATAGTTGTTGCTGCCCAATTTCTTTTCGGGATTGAGATTTGCTAACAATTAAACAATTATTATAATTCCCCCTGCTTAACCCAAAGGTCCTATATAAAGCTGGAGTTACCAAAGAAAATTTGCCTTAGACTCCGCATCCAGACGACAGAATCTAATGAGAGATAAGTAAACTCCAGAGTCGGGTGACCGCAGGCTCTGCTAAAGAAGTTCTCAACTATGCAGAAGTAAAAATTTAAGAGAAAGCTATGTCAGTTGCATCAAAGGTACGAGATGATACAGCGAATGTGACAAGGGAGCACAAGTTTTTCAGAGGGAGGATTTGTTCGTCGAAGCGCTCAGAGGTGACAGCGCACCTCTTATTCTAGAAAGACTAAATAGCCAATGTGAGGTGATAGGAGTGAGGCTACATTGAGTGATCAGTAGATCTACAAGCCACAGGCACCGCCGCAAGACTAGAAACAAAAACCTTAAACAGTACCCACCATTGCTCATTACAGTAACTGAGCAAGGAAGATAGAAAAAAGTATACCACACATTAAACTCCACATAACCGAGCGTAGAAATGATACAAATAACGCTTCAAGCTACTGGTGAAATTTATTAAAAAATTTACCGAAACAACATTTCATCAGCATTCTCTAATGCGCGTGGCTAGTCTGCTGACCAAACGCTTGTTTTCAAGTTTTATTTAGGTTATATTTTACCAGTATAGAAGAAAATATATGCAGGCTTACAGAAAGTTTAGCAAGTGTTCCAAAAGGTCACACTATACATGAGTTGCATAAAAATTTCTAAATTTATTTGGCTGATCTTGGCTAGAAAAAAGGATTCGATTACTTGTACACCGAATATTAACTCAAAAAATAAATCTTTCGCTAAGCTTCAGTAGCAGGTTTATATGAACCAATAAGCCAATTAATGGATTGAAGAATCGTGCTTAAAACAAGCGACAATCAGTATTAAGAACCATTTTCTCCCCTAAATATTACTTAATTTTTATAATTTTTAGCTTATTCATTAGTCACGAACTTCACCTTTAAAATATAAAAAAATTTTGAAATAGATCATAATTTTAGAAAGTTACACCAAAATATGTAACGGCACATGCCATTTTTCATAGTAAAGTATGCGGCTGTTCGATGATTTGGGACCCATTTCACACTCCATTGTCGCTTAACAATGTAACCAATGGTTGTTATTACTTGATGTAGTAAATGTACTTTGTAGCGCAGTGGTTTTCAATCTTATTGCTGCAGCGGAACTCCAAAAAATCATTCCAGTTGCTCGAGGAACCGCTGTGCAATAATTCAATTGTCTTATACTAAAAACAACATTTCATTTAATCAATGAAATTAAATTTGTGTAATTTCTGGCGAAACCCTGGTTGAAAACCTCTGTCGTAGCGTAATTGGATCAAATGGACTTAGTTACTTTTAAACAAAAACAGCCCCTCTTTTTAAAAAGACTTGGGTACTTTTAAAAAAAAATTCAGTACTTCTGGCAAAATTTCGTTTTAAAAATAAAGACTTCGGAACTTTTCTCCGCAAATAATATTTTACTAGTTGGCTATGGACATCAAAAGCAACGTGCTGCAAGGGCTGACTCAATTCGGGTGAAAATGTGACTTAGTTAATTTTTGTTTTTTAACACTTCAATTGCAGTAAGATACAATTGTTTTATCAAAAGTTTTGAGTATAAAAATAATTACTACATTTTCTCACAACATAAAATCAGTAGCTACAAACATGAAAGTTCATTTAGGCAATCAACAACTTGTGTAACCGCAACACTTTTGTGTCTGCATTAGAATCAAAAAAATCCTGATTAAAGAAGCCTCAATTGTATCAGTTTTAAGTTTCATTAGGTTCAGATACAGAAGCGTTACAGTTTATTGGAAACATCAAGATAATCATGATAGTCTATGTTTATAATTACTGTAATTATTCCTCAGTAAGCAGGAGATAACCAACGGACTGGTGGAAAAACATTCGTTATTCAATGCGATAACTTTATACTACCAAGTAGCTTTATGGCGTAACAAAACTTTGATAAATACAAAGAAAGCATTGTATTGCACCTGTAGTATCATTATAATTTGATGTCACAACAAATTATTAAAAATTCAAATTTGACGGACTTTAATTGTTGCAAATCAGCTACAGTACTCTCTTGCATTCAGCGATTATTGGGTTGACACCAGAATTATTTATTTGTTTTCGATGAAACCACGATATCACTACTTACAACGCTACGCTTTTTAAAAATATCTAACAGTATTAGTGCTCTTGAGAAAGTGCTGTATTATAAAAACAACGTCAATGACATTATGACAGTATACCGTGAAGGTACTGAAGGTTTCTGATACTAAAGTCTTTTTGTAACGTAACAAATTAAAAATTATGATATATTTGTAAACTTACTTTTGGGCACTGGTTCAGTTATTGGATGTGGTGTGTTTGCGGCTACTGCGGTAATAATTTCGAATTTGGATGTCGGTACAGTTGCACTTTCTGTATCTTCTAAATGTATATACCAGTAATGGTAGTTTGTCTTAATTTTGTTGCAGGCTTAGATTCTCTCTTCTGCAGCAAGGATTTTTTAAAGTTTTGCAAAATTTCCAGAGCTACTCATTGTTTTCATCAAAGAGATTGAGTTGCAAGGTTATATAGCCTAACTCTTTTACACAATAAACAAATCAGCAATCATTGAATAAACTTGCTGCTGAAATTTTATAAAACATGCAGCAATTGACTGAGCTCAGCATAGAGCAGCTACACTTTTCTTGGATAAACAATTGCAGGAAAAAAGTCAAATCAAAACTTTCCCTGTGTAATTAATACCACGAGCGCTATCTTACAAAATTCTTTTGAGTTAAAATGCTTTATCCTGTGATTGCTGCACTAAGCAATTATTTCAATCACCACTCCATTTTTTGTTGCAAGTGTGCATGTTATTAGCACATTCTTCAACGTCTGTTGTCACTGACATGTCTTTGATAAAGCCGCCAATGCACGGTAGAAGTGGTTCCAGACCAAAGCTCGAATCTCCATTAAAAATCTCAGGAAAACAATCAAAGATTTAAAGTGCTGTCTTGCTCCAGCAAAATAGCTGGTTTCAAAGCGCAAGAGTAGTAGCAAAATCGCACTCCAAATTAGCTCGACCAAAAACGCAAAGGCGAGAAAAGTGAGCAAAAAATTGATCTACGTTGGACCATAAAAATTTTGTAAAAACGTGCTCTTTGTTTGCAACAAAGTACTCAAGACTTTCCACTGAAAATTTGACGCTACACTCAACACAAGGTCAAAAGTAGCTTTTTTAACCAAAAGAAAATCATACATCATTTGGCCTTCACTTGATTCAGATCAGCGACCTGTTTTGCACAGCTACCGAGACGCTCACGGCAATCACGCAGTTTTCTTAGGCTAGACTCATAAACAGTTGGTCACCCAGCAAAAATCAGTAGACCATAAGCAGTGAGAATTTGCATTAAAACCGAACATTTTCTGTTTATCAACGTAACTCTCATGGGAGTTTCAAAATAACGTGCTAGCTCTATATATCAAAAATTAATAATGAACATGTAAATAAAATTATTAATGAAACATTTACAGCATATAATTATGCTGAATATGACAAAATAATACTGTTGCTGCCGTAATAAACAAATGCAGGTGACGTTGTAACATAGCATCTAACATGGGCGAATCGTAAAAACATTATGGAACTCCTATACACGAAAACAGCAGTAATTAACAAGTATTAAAATACATTTAGCACAAACAAAAACCATTGACATACAGTTGGTCGTTGAGTAGCGGATTAATTTTTTGACTTGCAAAGCTTCATGACAAATGCAAAAATAACCATGACATGTTCTTTTTTGTCTGTGGAAAATGCATCTCGTCAAAGCGAGGCAACAACATCACAGAGTGTATAAAGAATGTTTATCTAGCTTACTTTGGTGTAAAGCTGGAAGATCAACAAACGCCGTGGGCTCCTCGCACACCCGGAAGGTCTTGTGTGGAAAATCTTAGAGTGTGAAATAATGGAAAAAGAATATAGGTTTAACCATCAGTGTGTCTATGATTTGGAGGAGGCCTTCAAACGACGTGAATGACTACTATTTTTGTATCGTCAGCCCCAATGAAGTAAACTCGGGAACCGTCACTAGAGTAGTCTATCCCAATTTACTATGAGCTGTTAAACCCATTACTCATTCCAAGGATCTTCTATCCCAGTTTTCTAAACTTTAACATAAAAATAAATCAATAAGCGACTATTCCACTGAGGAAAATTCTGATGGCGGTTATTTCGCTTGCTGCCGAAATTTACAAAAGCCTATATTGTTTCACCAGAATGCATTAAGCAATCTGGTACGTGATCGTAATCTCTCAAAAATGTCTGGCGAGTTGCTGGCAAGTAAGCTAAGTGAACGGAACCTGTTAAGCACTGCTACTAAGTTTCCTCTCACTGAGAGAGAGAGAAATGCTTCCAGCAATATTTCAGTATGAAAAATGGTTTTATATTTTGTCATGATGTCAAAAGAACTTTTGAATATGTTGGACTGTGAATATGTTAAACATAAGTGGTGGCTCGGTATTGACAGCTTTAAAGCTATTCTGAAGTGTGCACTGCCCAGTAATGAAAACTAATAGGCGTCTGTTCCAACTGTTCAGTTGATTTTGACCAGAGATATTCCGCCTATCCAACTCCGACATATCCGAGCGATTCCGTTTCTGTTGCTAAGAACTCAATAGATATGAATGGAAAAACTAAATCAGCTCGAAACTGTATTTATACATTAATACGCTAAGACAAATGCATTTCGCTATAAAGCATCATCAGTGCTGTGAAAGAACAATAAAAGCAACTAAATCTAATGTTCCAAGCAATAGCTGTACTGACAAATATACACTCATCACATAAGTAACTATATATCCGGCGTAATAATATGAAATTATTTGTTTTGATACGCCGGAGAGTGTACATTTATCAGTACAGCTATTGCTTGGAACCTTAGATTTAGTTGCTTTTATTGTTCTTTTACAGCACTGATGATGCTTTATAGCGAAATGCATTTGTCTTAGCGTATTAATGTATAAATAAAGTTTCGAGCTGATTTAGTTTTTCCACTCAAATTATATCTGTTCCAACTGGGCACTAAGTTTTTTTGAAAGACAACAATGATATATTATGGCAATTGCTTTAAAGAAAACTAAGTATGATGAACATAACTGAACAATATGTGGTGACTTAAAAGTGGTTTCTATTTTTTTTAGGCAGCAAAGTGGTTAAACAAAGCACCCCTGCTTTTTATTGCAATTAGACAGCAGTTCTTGTCAGGAATATTGGATTGGGAAAAACTGACCAAAACGAGGTGAATTAAAAATCGGAGAAAAAATATGTTGCATACTGCATTGGTCAATTCTAATAATGTTTTACTTCCTCCGCTGCATGTACAACAAGAAATGATGAAACAGCCTGTTAATGCACTAAACAAAGAAAACGACTGTTTCCGATATATCTACGAGAAATTTCGTGCATTAAGTTAAGGGTAAGAATTTTGATGGCCCAGAGAAGCAACGCCTAAGTAGGAAAAACAGAAGAGTTTGCATTGATCATGGCATCTGTAGAAAAAGCTGCCTGGAAGTCCTTTGCAACAGTTTTCGATAACTTGTTGGGAAACTAAAGTTTCCAAGTACACAAAACTTGTAAAAAATCTGTTTACGTGTTATCAAAACTTAGGAAGTACATGTATGTCACATAAGCGTGAAAATGCACTTTCTGTACTACTTTCCTAAAACTCTGGGATCAACGAGCTAACAGCAAGAAAAACGCTTCCACCAAGGCATTAAAACCATGAAAAAACGATGCCAAAGGCGTTGGAATACAAACATGATGGCAGACTACTACTAGTGTCTGAAAAAGGGTTGTTGTTTGTGGTAACTATAAGGGAAGAGCAAAGAAAAGTTTAGTTATTAAACTATTGACTGACGTTTTCATCTGTGGTCTGGTGTTTGCATCCATTTACTGCTTCTCTTCGTCATAATAGATTTCCAGTTTTCCACAAGCTTTATCATCTATTTTGTAAGCGGTCTGTCCTGTTTATATCAAGGCGTATACTTCATGTGTTATTTTTCGTATATCTGGATAATTTATAAGGCTGTAAATCTAGTATAAATCTCAAGTGGGAGCCGAGAAGGCGTAAGAGTACACAAAAAAATCAAATTCTATTAATTCTAAATGCAAATGCAATTTCACCTCGTTAACACGGACCCTGTCAAGCCGGATATCGGTTAACTCCGACCATGACCGAGAAAAAAAATGGAAAAACATTTCAAGATTGAGAAAAAAAATGTTTGAAAATTTTAAAAATATTTGGACTAAAATCGACCGTTTTCTGCAGTGCGGATCGTAGTAGTAGTTTTTAGAAAATAACCTTGGTAATAGCCAATAATAACAGTCGATATCGGCAAAGGTTTGTTTGCTAGGCTAGGCTAGTCCAACGTAGCCTTCGTCAGGTGATTTACTTGAATAAACAAAAATAAATGAATATAGGAATAAATAAATCTGCTTTTTTACATGCTATGAAGGTAAATGTAGTAAAACAAAATAGCCTATATAATAACGGTATTTTTAACTAAACTTCGTTACCCTAGGCATGTTTATAAGCTATGGCCTATATGCCGTCGGTTAAGTCGAACAATCAGCTAATACGGACACCCTTCCCCCCCAGCTGTCCGAGTTAACGAGGTGAAACTTTAGTCCAAAATTTACGTTTAAAAAAATTGACCACATTTTTAAATCAGCGCCTTCAAATCACTTTAAACATTGTCCAAAACCTTAATTGATATTAAAAAGATTTTAAATTGTGGAGTTGTGTAAGAGGAGCAATAAATTTTTTTAATTGGTGGGCAAGCAACACCACAATATTAATTCTGCCGTAAAAAAACACCTAGAAACAGCCTTCATGTTTTGCAGCTAGATTTAGGAATTACTAACCATAGATTTAATTACTGGGTTTGGTGCAAGCCTACTAACACTGGCGTACTACTTCATTACACAGCAAAGTGTCTTAAAAAAATGAAAAACAGGTGTAATTATGTGTTTTTTGATTGGGCCAAAAAAATTTGCTTTAACAACAATCTATTCAAGAGAAAAATAAATGACGTACTTGCCAAATCTTTTTCTAAAAAACGGCTATCCCGGTGGCGTAACATGGTGTCTGCGGTACGCACAGAGTGTGCACTTAAAGAGGGTGGCCATTTTTGACTGAACACAGGATTCTAACACCGATATTCATTATTTGATTGACTGGTAACGGGTCGGCATTTTTTGCTTCCACGCAGGGGCGGCGAAAACTTACGCCATACCACTGGGCTATCCTACAGTAGGTTTTTTGATGAATTTTTAAAGAATTAAATGATGCGAATAAATTAGTTACACAGAAACTAAAAACAGGTCTTCCCCGCCTAATTAAAGTCCCCTATTACTGCAAAATATTTTAACAACTTGCCAATTGCATTATTTGTCTCATTGAAAAGTAATTTAATGTCGGCCTGTCATATTCTACTAGCGTTAAAACCGATAAATATCTTCAATCGAAGTGTTCTGCTCTTTGTTCTTTGTCATATAATGTGGCGCACAAATTTAATTGTCTGCGTGATGAAAACTGTTCATAAATCGGTATGACCACACTTAGAACATCTAAGTGTATGTGTTAGCTGTACAGAAAAACAGCAACATATATTACTTTAATATTATTAGAAAGTGCAACAGAGAATACGAGAATGTCAGTCATGAAGCTTTGCAAATCAAAAAATTAATCCGCTACTCAACGACCAACTGTATGTCAATGGTTTTTGTTTGTGCTAAATGTATTTTAATACTTGTTAATTACTGCTGTTTTCGTGTATAGGAGTTCCATAATGTTTTTACGATTCGCCCATGTTAGATGCTATGTTACAACGTCACCTGCATTTGTTTATTACGGCAGCAACAGTATTATTTTGTCATATTCAGCATAATTATATGCTGTAAATGTTTCATTAATAATTTTATTTACATGTTCATTATTAATTTTTGATATATAGAGCTAGCACGTTATTTTGAAACTCCCATGAGAGTTACGTTGATAAACAGAAAATGTTCGGTTTTAATGCAAATTCTCACTGCTTATGGTCTACTGATTTTTGCTGGGTGACCAACTGTTTATGAGTCTAGCCTAAGAAAACTGCGTGATTGCCGTGAGCGTCTCGGTAGCTGTGCAAAACAGGTCGCTGATCTGAATCAAGTGAAGGCCAAATGATGTATGATTTTCTTTTGGTTAAAAAAGCTACTTTTGACCTTGTGTTGAGTGTAGCGTCAGATTTTCAGTCAAAATTAAAGTGTTGAGTTCTAACCTGAGCAATTTACTCCATCTCCGCTGTATCCTTCATTGCAGACACACGCAAAACTTCCAATAGTGTTTGTACATGTTGCATTCACATCGCAGTTGTCAATGCCATTCACACATTCGTTAATATCTATTGAAAGTTTTAATTAAGTTAGATTAAGATAATAATTGTCGCTAAATGTCGGTTACATTTACCAGAGTAAGAAATTTTCGAAACAAAAATGCTTTTTTAGTTTATAATACGATATCATTAATATAACGATTAAACTTATGACATATTCAATTATAACAAACGATCCCTTTTCTAACATGTCCTTTCGAAATCGGATATTTACCGATAAAAAATCAAATAAGTATTTGATGATCTCCAAGTTGTCAATGATTTAAAAAGACATTCAGAAACAACGAGTTTAACGATGTAATATGTCTGCGTCCGCTGCTGCAATGTGATTATGTTGGTTACGGCATTGTCAAAAATAAGAGAAAAATAAAGATAGCGTTTTAGCCTATTACAGAGCTTTCAGAATTATCTGTTGATATCTTGACGAGCTAATTTACTGGGTGAAGTGCAGTTATCAAAATAAACACTTTGTTATGAGCTCTGTGATTCTAATCATTCTGTTAATACGAAGTTTTTTATTTTTTGTTTCCCTTTGATACGTTTACAACATTTTACAAACTGACCAAAAAAAAGCAAAACCTATATTTTATTAAATCTGACAACGATCAAACAAATTTTATGAAACTTATTGAACTTGAACTTTAACCCATTTGTGCCTGGCGTCCTATGTGTAGGACGCCTACTTAATTTAGGATTGCTCTTCGTATATTATATTTTTGAATATAGCTGAAGTTGGACTACATTTATGAGCAAATTTGACACATATGACAGTAGTATTTTTAAAAATTGCTTTATCAGGTGAGACGTGACGCCATTTTGAAATCGTCTGATTTCGCTTTTTTGAAAATGTTGGGAGTGCATATAGAGTTGAGCCAATAACTACGCATTTCCAAAGAAGTACTGAAAAAATTGTCAAGTGTATTTATTTATTAGTAATTCTTCTGTTTTATGGTGAATCTTAAAATTTTTCTGAACTTATAGTTTCCGAGAAATTTTATTTGAAACATTGGCGTCCTACATATAGGTCGCTAGGCACACGTGATAGCAAAATGTGCGCCGCTGCGAGTATGTTCAAGTAGAGTTTGCAAGTCGCTATTCTCACGCACTAGAAACCATAATCTCCAGCAGCGATCCCACGCTATTGTATTTACTAAAACAATCAAATAGATAATTAAATTTTTAAATAGATAAATAAGACTTGCAAATACGTGCTTTCAAGTCTTCTAATCAAATCCTTTCATCTGATTCTGCTATTGAACTCCTTTTTCTTTTAAATCCCACCTGCACTCAGCATCAAAAAGTTTATCAGTATTGCCAAAGATAACACCGCTTTTCATCTTTCCGCCATAGAAGCCATCAATCTAACCCTGATCATTAACGCCTACTCGCTAATCAGCTGTTTTATATAATGTAAATCTCTTTATATCAAATCCGGTCTTCTTGTTTTCATTTATAGTTTACGTTTTTCGCAATGAGTGTTAGAAATTTGTGACAAAACTTGTTTGATCAGAAAAACTTTAGTCAGAAAAGCCGTAGACAAAGGCAGAATTTTGTTTATAAAAAATAAGTTATGGTGCGTGATTGTTTTCGATATTTCGAGTACAAATGTAGGTGACCAAAAGGTAGCACTGTACATATTTTTTCTAGATAAAATCTTCACGTTTTTATGGTAATTGTAGAAATAAAACCCCTACATCATTGAGTAGAATATTAGATTTAGCAGAGGAAAATGCTTTGCCCTACCGCAATGAAGATGACCAATTTTCGGTAACTGTACTTCCACCAACAAATGCCACAGGTTATATTACAGACGAAGACTCAGGAGATGAAGATGGAGCAGGAACGATTAACAATTTACCAGGAAGCATGCTTTTAGCTCCAGCTCTAATTGATGATAGCAGTTGTAAAAATGTCGAAAATATTGATGAGCCAGAGGGGCCACCAAACAAACAAAAGAAGCAAACTGACAAGCCAAAACGAGACTGGGTCAAAACAGATCTAAAAAGTGAGTTGCCAGAGTGGACGTCAGATGATGCCAAAATTGAAGAATTACGAAACAAAAACTTGACCCCCAAAGGATATTTTGAACTATTTTTTGATGATGAAGTTTTGAATTTAATCGTAGATGAGACCAATCGGTATGCTTCCCAAAAAAATCGAAACTTGACTGTTGATAAGCATGAAATAAAATGTTTTATTGGCACGTTATTTTTATCTGGATACCTTGCTCCAGCAAGACGAAGACTTTACTGGGAAAATGCTAGCGACACGCACCACGACCTTGTTACCAATGCTATGAGAAGAGACAAATTTGAGGCAATTTTTACCAACTTTTATTTAGCTGATAACAACTGCTTAGATGAAGAGGATAAATTTGCAAAACTCAGATCACTAATAAAACTTTTGAATCAAAAGTTCCAACGTCACTCACCAAACGAAGAATTTTACAGTTTTGACGAATCAATGTGTGAATATTACGGGCGCCATGGATGTAAGCAGTTTTTGAGAGGTAAACCGATACGTTTTGGTTTTAAAATTTGGTGTGGAACTACGCCGCTGGGATACTTGATTTGGTTTGATCCGTATTAAGGAAAATCAGCATGATCTCGACCGCAAGATAACGGATTAGGGCTTGGAGGAAATCTTGTCAGCCATTTTGCAGATGTTCTAACCGGATGTGGTAGAAAGTTTTTCCACCTATGCTATGATAACTTTTTCAATAGTGTGAAACTCGTTACCATGCTAAAAGACAAATTAGTAAAAGCAACTGGTACAATTCGTGAAAACAGGACTGAAAAATGTCCACTGACCTCAAACGATGCTTTGAAAAAGCAAGGACGTGGAAAGTTTGATTTCAAAACTGACACCAAAAACAACGTCCTCGTTTGCAAATGGAATGACAATAGTGTGGTAAATTTATGCTCAAATGCTGCTGGGTTCCATCCCATATCTAAAGCTTCTCGATAATCTTCTTCTGAGAAGAAGCGGGTGCAAATCGACCAACCTTTTTTGATCAAGCTCTACAACGAACATATGGGGGGTGTCGATAGAATGGATCAAAATGTTTCAAAGTATCGAATTGGTTTGAGAGGTAAAAAGTGGTACTGGTGTCTGATTTCATATATGCTCGATGTTTCCATCAACAACGCCTGGCAATTACAGAAAATTTGCAACAATGAAAATCCAATGGATATGCTTCAATTTTGACGATATATTGTTAGAACGTATTTGTCTCAATATGGCAAGCCGCCTGAAAAAGGAATGCGGGGAAAACCTCAAGATGTTTTATCGGATATTCGTTATGATGGATATAAGCATTGGGTAATACCGCAAAATGGACAAACAAAATGCCGCCACTGTCACATGAAAACTACAACTAGATGTGAAAAATGCGATGTTGGCCTGCACGTAAAATGCTTCAAAGATTATCATAGTCTGTAATGTCTTTTCTGTGATTTTCGTACATAGAGAACTGTTTTGAGAACTCTAAAATGCTCTTACCAATTTCATGTTTAGTAAAAACTTTGTTGTGCTTATTTGGTTACTCATCGAAATCAAGACTTCAATAAAATACGCTGATGGTTGTAACATTATAGCTTCGAGCGAAACAGACAAAGTAAGCAATAAAACCTGATTACACAACACGTACGCGTTACGCTCAGTCGCTCACGCATCTTCCACTTTGCTAACGGATTTGCCTAGTGTCCTACATGTAGGACGGCTTTTATCTCAAAAAGTACGCAAAAAGTTTTAAAAAATCAATCGGAAAAAATTTTATACATGTTCACTAAGCAATCTTCAAGTTTTTATAAAAATATCTTAAGTATTTCAACCTTCGGCACAAATGGTTTAATCTGAGTACGATCATTCCCCAGAATTTCAGGTTTTCTGGTCCCTTTGCATAATAGTCATATTCTTACCAAAATATGCGCTAAATAGGCTCTACGGCGTAAGCGGTAAACATGCACATGTGGCATAAAACTGTCAACTACTTTATGCATTTTGTAAATATGTAAAAATGTTCTTTAACTGTTTTTTTAAATTGTAAATGAAGTTCATTTGCTTCAAAAAAAAGAAAAAAATTGTCAATTATTTGAAAAATTCCTGATTAGAGATTTTCCGCATTTACAATGTAATTGCTGCTTTCAATTCAACAATGTTTGAAGGTTGTTGTGATACATATTATCCTCGACATACCTCCACGAATAAAAGCCTGAGAGGATTCAAATCTTGTAAATGCGGTGCTCACTCAACGCCACATTTTCCGATGATCAGTCCCTGGTGAAATCACTTTCTAATTCAAGCTAATATTGTTTGATGTGTGAGGGTTAAAACCAGTTTTCAGAATGGTTTATCCCTCTGCATCTATTTAGTGATGCAAAAAATTTCTGAACACTTCCACATAATGCTCCGTATTTGCAATTTGAGATTTATAGTTTTGTCTTAGAACCATCATAGGCTGATCATGCCATTTTCAAAAATTGTTGCCCACTTTACTTTTCTGAATGTAACGGTCTCTATAACACATCTTTTGGTGTGGCTGTATCCCAATAAACATTTTTACTGTTAATACGTCCTAACAATAAAAGAGGCGCTTCTTCAGGGAACTAAACATGATTCAAGAAGCCTGGACTGTCATCTACTTTCTTATTGTCATCTAATCATTACACATGTATACTCTTTTTTCTATGTCTACATGTGTAGGTTTTAGTTTTATTTGGATTTTGTAAGGATGCAAATTGAGATCTGCTGTAAGAACACAACTAAAAAACTTGCAATATTTCTAGCATGTACGTTTAAGAAGAAAGACTTGCGCAGTTTAGAGGTCAAACTTTCAACCCAAAGTCTCATAAAACTCTACGTTTAAAATAAAATGTCGAATTTTGTTAGAAACTAATCCCAGAACTTGGAAATATACTTCACTCAGCATCACACTGAGACCTCGCATATTGCTGGAGGTGAGTTTTTATACTCTTATTATTTCCAGAAACCTTACACATCAACGAAATTGCTACTCTCAGCTCACGAATACGGCCTTGATCTTAACTATTTTTGAATAAATATTGATTTGTCGAGAATCTACCAACCTGAACAATTCATTCCATCACCACTGTAACCAACGATGCAAATGCATCTAAAATTTCCGGGAGTATTATTGCATGTCGCATCTAAATCGCACGTGTGCAACCCATTTTGACATTCGTCAATATCTGTTTGTAAAAAACAATACTTGAAGGAAAATTACCATTCAAACAGTAACATACTTTTTACGATTTGTTTCATTGCGACAAATCTGAATGATGGCGTGGTGATAGATTGCTAGGCACAAAACAACACAGTTCTAACTTTGAACTGAATGAACTTCATTGCTCACGATGGCATTTACCAATCTGCTCTCAAGTTTGAGCCACGTTACACAGTAACGCTATCGTCCTTTGAAAATTTGTTGATATCACTTTGAGAGCTCAAGTGTGCATTGAATTAAATGCAAGCAGTTTCCTATACGCTGTTTCAAACTATGTGCTATAAAAAAAGCCATCAATACCTGCTGCAATTAGCCATATAGCTATTGTATTTTGAATATGCTGCAAATAAATTTTGAGATTTCCAAAGCAAAAATATTGGGGCGTTCATCTCATTGAAATAAGAGAGGGCAATCTAGCACATTGCAGTTTCATCAAAATCATAAATTGTAAGCAGCCGTTTTGTCCATTATTTTTAGTCCAGACAATGTACGATACTGTTAAAGATTATTACAAAGACAAAACAAGCAAAGTATTTGTAGCTTGCTAGCAGATTTGTCAATGTGATCTTATTCGAATTGAAAATGCCTGTGGTATAACAGTCGATGAAAAGTAAAATCTTTGCTTGTCTCTGATAAAATTTAGCAATACAATAAATAAATTGTTTTTTTTTGCTGTGTTACTGTCCCAAAATCCATTTAGGATTTTTATTGCAAAGTGAGATATAAAAACATGTACACAACAATCCTGTGTTGTTACTGATAAATCTCAGAGACACTAGTTACTGATGTAAACCAATCATTCTACAATAGTCACATAGAATGAGGTGTATCGCAAGACCCGTTTTAAGTAATTCAAACACAAAAAAACAACCTGAATATCATTGCTTTAACTCAGACTAGCCGGTACAAATTTGATGTCAAATCTGTTGGTTGTTGAATACACACCTGAGCAATTTACTCCATCACCGCTGTATCCTTCATGACATGTGCATATGAAATTCCCGTTGGTGTTCATACATGTTGCATTCACGTCGCAATTGTCAATGTTTTTGATGCATTCGTTAATATCTATTGATATTTTCAATAAAATCAGATTAAAATAAGAAATGAGTCAAATTAAATGATACTACACCAATTATAGAGTAAAAGTACCAGGTTATTGAAACAAGATTGCTGTGTGTGTTTTATTGAATGCCATTTTCAGTGAAAACGATATAAACCACTGCTCTTCAAAAAATCAAGCGCACGAAGCAATCAGATATCTATCATGGCCATATTTAAGAGCAAGGATGAAAGAATTTCTTCGGAACAATCGTTAGATAGGGTACACTTTGTAGTTTTGTCATCCAGGTACAGCAAGTTAGATGTCTCGAGTAATAAGAAAACGGGAAAAGATTGCAAAATATGAGCTTCTGTTTGTTCACTCTCAACACAGTGCACGTCGTGTTCGGTTGAGTGGTCCATTCAAACACTGTTGCAAAGAATCGCCAATATATAATGATTCGAGGAAAATAACAATATCATCAAGTGATCTTTCATCTTGATGGCCACTTCAATTAGACTAAAGCTTTACCATCAGTAATATCAATTTGTCACCACAATTATTACCAATTTCTAGCGTTTATTTTTAAATTCACACTTGTTTAGCGGGTCGGTAATAATTTGCAACTAACAATTATCACCAGAAGTATCAAAATTTTTATTGAAAATTGTCAGCGAGTGAATATTTTGAATGATTACTGGCGGAGTAGTCAGTGGTAATTTCTCATAGGTTATTGTAATGACACCTGCGGTAATAATTTCAGTGACAATCAATAACAAAGTTTTGACGAATCGCCACAAAGCACCACTAAAATTTTAACTTGAGAACAACCTGCGAAGAATTCTAATTTTCCATATGACGTGACAAAGATAAAATTAAAGTGGTGCACCGGCGGGCAACTGGTTATTGTGCCGTGCTAAAGAATGCGCTTGCTATGATGACTGGTCAGGCTGCTTCTTGTCACGATAGCTGCATAGTAGAATTGTGTGGTTCGCTTCCCACAAGATCAAGTCATTGTCTTGTTATTCAACAATGAATCTTTAACTCCCGTTTTACGCTTTCCCTTTCTTTTAGTAACTTCGAATACTGTATGCTTGGCTCGCGTACTCGCTGCTCGGAGTGTACTTTGCACATCATAGGTGCACTAGTGTAATCAACTAAAGCCTGCGAAGCAATTTTTGTTGAGCAGACTAATCTCGTTTGGCAACATCCAAATGCTTACACCAGAGATAATATCAAAACGATAATCTACGAAAATACTTTTCCATCAAAAATTTGAAATTAACACTAGTGTAAAAGCGCATTGTTCCACCAGTGGTAATTTCAAATTTACACTGACAGAATAACTTTCCCTGTGACATTTACTTTATCAAAAGTGACCTCTAATGGAGTAGGCTTTTTAACACTCGGAAAATGCGCTGCTCCACAAGCGGAAATTTTTACAAAAATAAATTATAACTACGCAAACAGTCAATGTTAGTGAGAATTTTAAACTTACCACTGGTGGAGCTTAAGCTTTAAATTTCCAGATTGGGCAATAATATAAAAAACTAAAACCAGAATATAGTCTTCATGTCAACATACTGTCTCTATAGAACTGGAAACTAATGCTCATTAAAACACACCTGTGTATCTTTCTTTCACATGAGCTACAGGAAGCCAAGCACGAGTTATTATCAACACCAATGTAAGAGTCTGACCCTTTATCTCTACACCAGTTTGTCTTGAGGCAACTATGAGCGCTTTCTTACGTTTAGAAGACCGTAGGAGTCGCTTTGAGAAAAAACTTTTTCCCGCCTTGCTTTGTCTTGTTCTTTGGAAGGTACGGACTTGGAAATAAGAGCAACAACTAGCAAACCACAACATTGACTTTTGCCTATTTCGCTATTAAGAAACGTGCACCAGCATGATGACTCATTACACGCACGCGCACGCACACGCATGCACGCGCGCACACACACACACACACACACACGCACACACACACACACACACACACACACACACACACACACACACACACACACACACACACACACACACACACACACACACACACACACACACACACACACACACACACACACACACACATACATACATACACACACTTATCATCATATCATCAATAAAGACTCGCTCATGGTGTACAGACATCTGCTATCAACACCTACTGTACCAAATATCTCCCAGTTTTATTACGCATCTCTCTGCCTGAATTCATAATTGAGTGGCTGCATTTTCCTTGGCTTGCCGATTTCAGAAACTAAGCCATGTTTTCCACCTCTATACATAACAATACGGCTACTAATAAGCGACATTGAGGCAAACTCGTTGTCTGGTGACTACTAACCTGAACAATTGTTTCCATTGCCACCGTATCCTTCATTGCAAGTACATGTAAAATTTCCGTTAGTGTTAATGCATTTCGCATTTGCATCGCATGTGTGCATGTTATTTTCACATTCGTTAACATCTGTTTTCAAGAGCAAATGTTTAATGAAACCGTTGCTTAGCGAAAGTTGTTCCAGTATATAGTGGAAGTTGAAACGGAAATACAGTAACAAAACAATTAAAACCCGAAATTTCATCAAAACAACATTGGTATTCGTCAGTAAGTGCATCAACAATTTAGTATGCATTGTTGCGTCAATACTAACCGTCGCATACTGTATGTACGTTGCATGACTATAAATGCAAAATCGGAAAATTTAAACGTCAAATCTAATTTTATTGAACCGTTGAACAATTGTTTACAGAGCCAGTTCAAGAAAAACTGCGTGATTGTAGTATGCTTCTAATAAACTGCGCGAAATAATTGTTTGATCTGACCGAGCAAAGGCTAAATGATGCATGCATTTACATTTATTATAAACGCTAAGTACGATTGTGTATTGATTGTATCTGTAAGCGCCAAACAAACTTATCTAAACTTTTGAATTTGATACACTTGGGATTCGAACCAACTTCATTTAATCTTACCTCAAAATTCTACATAGTTAACGCCTAGCCCACAATTATTCAAATGCACTGCCTGCAAACAAACGCGTCTTTTCTTTTTCCATTACAAAACCAGCAATGCCTTGAGAATCCGCTTTGGTGTCCTTTGTTCATATAGTTTTTTGGTGTATTGAGTTGAGCAACGTGCAATTGGAAGTAGTGCGAAGTCAAATTATGTGGTTGTTAGTTGACGCTGGTGTGTCGAAATAAAAGCGAATTTCCCCAAGTGACTGCCGGAACTGCCGGTAAGTGAATTCAACGTTATATCCTTCGTAAATGTATCGTATTTATTTAATTGTGCTGAAAATTGTGTATTTTATTTTTAGAAAACGGCGCAAGTTCGTACAAAATAAAAATTAGAACAACAATAAATCCGTGTGAGGCTCCACAAGTCACATCAAATTCCTATAGCCGCAACAAGAATCAAACGGCGGCAATAGTATCGTTAGTAGGATTATGACATTTGGTATTTTTTTTCACATACAAGATTGCCGGTATCATAAACTGATGAACTTTTGTGTAAAATTTGTGGAAAGGAACTCATTTTCTCATAATGTTTTAATAAGATCACCCCAAAAACAAAAATTTTCATTTGCCGGGATTTGTTTCCTATAATATTAGTGATTGTCAGTTTGCAAGTAGGAGCACTATTATGTCATAATAACATAATGTGCGTTGTTTATTATATCACAACTGTCTACAATGCACCACTGCATGTAGTCTTTCCTATATTTTTCAACATTAGGGTAAGACCGTAGGCTACAAGTATACGAAAACTCTCGAATGCATGCTCACAAATTTGTTTCGTTGTCGAACCATTTTAGGTGACAATTGTATCAAAAAAATTCGTTTCGTGCGAGTGTAGCAACTAGAGTAAGAAAAGTGGCAGAGAATTGAAAAAAAACAAGGATATTTGAACCAGCAAAAGGTCATTCCATAGAGGGAATGGGGCTGGACTAAGAGCTTTATGAGGGTCCAGCTTTCTGAGTTTTATCTTCAGTCTCAGCATGATTAACGCACCGTTAAGATAAAAACTGAAGTGAGAAATCTTTGGCAGTTTTATCCCACTTGAGTGGTAATCAATCAATAATTTAAAACCTAACTTCAATTTTACTGCAGAAACAAAATTTGAAAAATTAATAATTTTTTTGGCAGTTACCGCTGTTTCTCAACACAAAATCAACAGCTCAAAATAAATAAAAGCTACAACATCAATGAATAAAAAACATATCTTTATGCCACATTCGCAAGTACACCTCGGACAAAACTTTAAAACCACCATAGATTAATTGCGCGTTTTTAAAAAAAGCTTATTATTCACTAAACAATTGGTATTATTTGATGATAATGCTCACTAAAATTCTAATATGGTATAAAATGTTATGAAATGAGATGTTGTTTCATTTTTACATAAAATTTTTTTAATTGAATAGTACATTTGACCAAAACGACTTATGTCTTTTGGCCTAAAAGTGGGGAAAATGCATTACTTGGTACTGGCATGATCAAGATTTTTGAATAGGCCAGCAGTTGAAGGTAAGCAAGACTGCAGTCAACACCGCAAAACAAACCTAATTCCAAGACAGTTTTTTGAGGATAGGAATAGTTCATGGCGTTCAAGGGTTACCAGCAACAGAGATAACCGTTTTATTCGGAAGATACCAGTGAATCGATTGCCTAAGACCTCAGCTGAAAAATTTCAAGTTGAATTAACAAGAAGAGGCATTGTAGTTAGTGGAAAAAGGGTTTGGCGCTGCCTGAATGCGAATTTTATCCAAAAGTCAAACAAGCCAGTCCAAAAACCATGCTTGACCAAGTTCGTGAAAAATAAGCGTTTGGATTTTGTTAAAAGGGGTGCTAACTGAAACAATAAGATGTGGAAGAACGTTTTTTTTTATTGATTCTTTGGTAAATCAGTGCTTTTATTGCAAGAGTGAGGTCTGGAGACTTGCTGGACACGCTACAAAAATAGATATGCAAGCCCCACAGTCAAGCATGCGCCGAAGTCTAACGGTTTGGTGGCCATGTGTGCAAAAAGCACAGCATACCTATATTTCTTGCTACCAGTATTTACCATGAATTGATCCAAACATGGTGACTTAATAAAAAGTTAAAATTCCACATGGATGTACATAACTACACAATTTTTTTGCAGGATAAAGCTTGTCATCACAAAAGCAGGAGTCGTTATCAAAAAGCAATTTTTGGAAACCAAGCAAAACTAAAAGCTTGATTGGCCAGGAAACAGCTCTGACTGTAAAAAATTGTGTATCTTAATAGAAATAAAGTGCCTAGAAGTCAATTTGGAAGACTTGTAGCTCTGAAAAATGAAATTAACCCTCATTTGAGCTGGGGGTGGTTGCAAATTTGTTGGGTTTTTCAGCATTATTTTGAAACTACTCAAAGCTTTAGTTTGGTACTCCCTGACTTTAAGTTTAATTTATTTTCACATCAGCTCTGAAAATTTGAAGCTGATCGGGTAGGGGTAAGGGGTTCGAATCCCTGAGTTGTCAAAGATACCTGAATAAAATATTTCTTATTTGGCTTTTTTAGGTACCACTAGGACAAATTTTGTTTGTTCGTCTTAGTAAAAATTTATGAATTTTGGGGTAATGGTTGAAATATAACGTTTCTTCTAATTTGTGACGTCACCAACAGATTTTTTGTTGAGGTGTTATTTTAACTTACTAATAAGCTTGTAAACTTTCTTCAGTGTCAGCTCGCAGAAGTAAAGTCTGTTAGACAATGTTAGGTCAAATCAAAAATCCGCTAAGTATAACAAAAAAAACTGTTTGAAAAATTACAATAAAATGCAAGATAACGCATGTACAGTCGACTAACCTAAATTAAATTCGAGCATTTTTGGGACTTTTTCATTTTTGTGGGGCAATGAAGCTAAATCTCAGAAACATAAATGATGTGTTTCGCCGTAAATCATCTAAAGTTTCTTTTCATGCTACCATGTTCAAAAAACGTTTTTCTTTCCTTTGCGTAGCTGTTCAGTTTGATGATGCATCTACCAGAGAGGACCGTTAGAACGAAGACAGATTTGCGGCTATGCGCGACATTTTTAAAGAACTCAATCGTAATTGTGCGCAGGTTTTATAACCATTTCTTTATCTGGCAATTGACGAAACTTTGTACCCATATCGTGGGCACATAAAATTGAAGCAGCATAACCCAAACAAGCCTACGAGGTATCAGCTGCTATACCAAAATATTTCAGACAGTACTGTTCCGTACACTTATTTCATTTTGCCTTATGCAGATAAACCCGAAAAACCTAACTGCTACTGCATCACCGTGACAGACAAGTACACCTGGTATTTGGTTGAAAACTTGAATAAGTATGTGGGCACCTCGGGCAGAATTATTAGCATGGACAGGTATTTCGCAACCCTTCTACTAACAACAAATCTTTTGGAAAAAGGTTACCTTCGTTGGTATCATGAGTGCAGGCAGGATTGGTATTCCAGCAGAAATCAGAAATATGAGAAACAGAGATCTCTCAACGATGGGTGCTTTTGCAGAAAGTCACGTACTTCTCGTATCTTACGTCGTGCAAAAAAGTTGGAAAAGCGCAACGTGCTAGAACTGAGCTCTAGGGAGGTTCGTTTTTACCTTTTTTGAAATTTTTTGTGTAACTAGTTAGAAAAGTCTTATGAGAAAATAAAATTTGTAAAATTTGAAACGTTAAGTTGTGAATTATCTAATGCCCCCGCAAACAGGGTAAAATCTTTAATTTTTGAAAATTTTGGGTTATTTTAGCGCAAAAGTTTATTTTTTAAAGATCAAGCTTTTAAATATGGCTACCAATAAGTTGTCGCTACAAGGTACAGATTTTATAAAGTTTTAGAATGTTTCAATAAATAACTACATTTTCATCTACCACAATGGGAGGAAAACTTTTGATTTTTGTGAAATTAGAGGAAAACTTTGACGTTTGCAATGAAAGTGTGAGAAAAAAATTTTTCTCGTAACTGAATATATGGTTGGACTTACAATAGTTGGCAACAACGTTTAGATGTTGATCACCCTGCAGCGATTTACAAAAGAATTTCCCCTCTGTAATAATTTGCAATAAAGCAATATTTTTAATACCCTCAATCATATTTGCTCTCGGCCATGGTATGAAATAAAGAAAAATTTCATGTAATGCAAATTAATATAGTTTATCTTGACTACATCTAATGAGACAAAGAGTATAACTATATTTCGGTTTCAAATATTGATATAAATTGAAAATCAAATCAATAAAAAATCAAATACCTTATCTCAGACTTTACTAGCCGCTCTGCGTCATCTTAAGCTGTCACAGCTAGCAGTGACTTATAGTTATGATGTCACAATCAGACGCATGGCAAAAAAGAGATTTTACAAGGCAACGATTTTTACACGCATGTTTTCGCTCTGTCAGAAAAAATTGGATGCTGCTGCATGTTCATTTTTTAGTTTGTTTTTATACTAAACACTTACTCATCAGAAGAATAAAATATTAGTCAAGAGAACATTTGGAATAAAATTTCACTATCTCTAGTTAATTAACAAAAGACATAAATAATATACAAGTATGCCCATTAACCTTCCTGATGATGGCGCTATGCGTGCAAAGTGAGTGCGAACCTCCTTGACATACTACTAAAAAAAGAAGAGTTGTACCTCAAATTTAAACTCTAGCAGAAGCTTGTGATCAAACAAATGTTTTAGAAGAGCTGCAGGTCTAATTGTTTCATCCCTTCTACCAGACACAGGAATTATCATCTTGGCGTTTGCCCTGCCGGGGTAGGGTCCGCTCTGCTGGGAGTAGTTAACAAAAATGACCAAAGTGTCGCGAGAAGTAAAGTACGAAGAGCAAGAAAAATTTTTAGATCGGAAATACAAACTGCAAGTATTGACTCTCTCAATTTGCAGAGCATCTATTTTGGCGGCTGGAAGATCAAGCTCTCAAGCAAGACAAAATTAGTAACAGGTTTCATAAACGAATCGTGGGTGAAAAGCACATTGCACTGGATAAGGACGCCAAATCGGAGTACATCGGTCACTTTACGACAACATCTGAATCTAGTCAATCAACTGCTACTTGGAGTCATTGACTATTTTGCTGCCAATAAAATATGTTTGGAAAATGTTAAAGCAATTGATAGTGATGGAGCAGCAGTCGATACAGGGAACAAAGATGGCGCAATTAGACTTCTCGGACGTCATTTAGGAAAGCTACTACAGTGGTTAATCTGCCCTCTTCACACCAACGAATTGTCAATTAGGCATCTAATGAAAGAACCGAATGCAAATACTTACGGTCTTGAAAGTTATTCCGCGCCGATTGGAAAACAAATAAGGGATTGCAAAAATCTAAAAATAGAAAGATATCATCTGATATCATCTTCCGAAGTAAATGTAGATGAAGAGGAACTCAGCACTGATCAAAAATATCTTTTGCAAATTTACGGAGCGGTGAGAACAGGACAAATGCCCTAACCAATGAGAACTACACAAAGGCCCAAATATTTCGCAGGTAAAAGTTTGAGCAAGAGGAGGCATTCAAGGTGGTTGACTTCAGTAAACAGAATCCTCCGTTTTATGTTTCAACAAGCGAACCATCAATCTCATTGAAAGAACTTGCAGAATACTTCATGACTGTATACGTTCCAGTATGGCTTGATATAAAAAAGAATTGCTATTTCACTAAAGGCACTAAACATTTTTCTACACTGGTATCATTCGACTCGAAAAATGAATGACCGAATAAAGACGATGGTAAACAAAAAGAGATGCTTATTTTGGCCACTGTGAAAATATCTTGATTGCTATGCTATTTGACAGAGAACAACACCTAATAGAGTTTGGATGGAGGATACCGTATTTTCCCGTGTATAAGAGACCCTTGTGTATAAGAGACCCCTTCAATTTTTAGGCGAAAATTCTGGAAAAAAGTTTTTTAGTAATGAATAACTTTATTCATCATAGAAATCATTAAATTCCTCATCACTCTCCTTAGAAATATCAACTAAAGTCAGTTCTTCCGCAGTACCAGCCAATTCTTCATCACCATCATCAGAGGAGTCACTCAGATCAAAAATGGCATCATCCTCTGTACCATCCATGGCATTGGAGATGCCACACTTCTTGAAAAATTTAATGATGACCTCTGGCTTTACACCATTCCATGCCTTGATTACCCAGCTACAGACTTCTCCAAGGATTGGCTTTCTTACTTTACCAGTTGGTGTCAGGTTAGATTTGGCATCTTGCATCCACTTTGTCCACTCCTCTCGCATCGAATTCTTGAAAGGTTTGTTGATGGAGACATCAAGGGGCGGCAGCTGGCTGATGAATCCACCAGGAATGACAACCACCTGAGTTTTTGAGTCTGCAGCCAGCTTCTTTGTCTCTTCTGTCAGGTGGGTTCTGAACTGGTCAAAGACAAGGAGAGCAGGTTTTCTCAAAAGGGCTCCAGATCTTCTCATCCAAATCTTCTTCCACCACAGTTTCATACCATCTTGATTCATCCACCCTTTCTCTTGAACATGAACAACAACTCCACAGGGCAGACTCTCTTTGAGTAACATCTTTCTCTTAAAGATGAGCATTGGAGGCAGTTTGGTTCCATTGGCACAGCATGCCAAGACGACTGTATAGTGGGTCTTCTCATGGCCACTGGTTTTTATGGTGACTGTCTTCACCCCTTTCTGCTCCACTGTTCTGTAGAAAGGAACGTCAATTGTGAGAGGAACCTCATTCATATTTGCTATCTGACTGAGCTCAAAATTTGTATTTTTCCTCAAGTTTATCACATAGGAGTAAAACTGGAGAATCTTCTCCTCATAGGCAGCTGGCATCTTTTAAGCAAGTTTGGTTCTGGTCCTCAGACTCAATCCATTTCTCTTCAGGAACAAAAAACACCAGTTGGGTGTACCTTTGAAGTTGGCTGTCTCTTCTCCTTTATCACTGCTCTCCATCATCTCTCTGGCAATCCTCCTTCCTTGGTCCATGATCATCTTTGAAGACACTGACAATCCACTCATCCTCTGAGATTGGACTCAGTGTTTCAGCGCCTTTTCCAAATTTGGCCAAGTCGCAGGTTCTCCTCGGGCAGCCCTCTTTGTCCTTGGAAGTTGAGAAATCTTTTTGTCTTGTTTCTGCCACAGCCCAATCATCCAAGCACTAGGAGGAGATCCAAACTTCCTTGCAGCAGCTTTATTGCCATACTTTTTTAGCTAACTGAATGACCTTTAGTTTGAAATTTGCAGGATAAGAAGGACGTTTTTTAATTCCAGACCTTTTTAGAGGGTAGACTACAACCTTGATGTTGATGAAGGATGATGAAATAGATAAGCTGGTCTTAGAGCACTTCATTGTGGTCAATTCGTCCTATATATACATACAGTGCTAAAAGACTTACAGGAGTTTTTCAGTTAACGTATCAGATAAATTAACTGTAAAATAATAAAATTAAAAAAAAAATTTAGTTCAGTTTAATGTACCATGGTACATTAAGTGGAAACACACAATATGTGCATATTCTGCAATTTTTTTGCACACTTTCATTAACAAAATTCAAAAAGTTTTTTTTTTATAACATCATGTTCGTTGATAAAAACAATCAATACTCAAAAGTTTTATTCATCATTGTTTTCATATTCATCAGCATCCAAACCTGTTTTCGCCTGTCATGATACAGCTACTTAATGTTATTCGTACAAGCTATATATATATAACTGAGACATGACGGGTGACACATAATGATAGACACAGACACACAACATCTCATATGCATAATAAGCTCTTGACATTTGCACATTAGCCCTTCATCTACCTATCAATAGACATTCAAACAAAACAAAACTTTGGCGCCTATTAATGTACTATGATACATTAATAGGCACCTGTTTCCAGTTAATATACCATGGTACATTAACGGGGGGGTACATTAAGTGGAAAACTCCGGTACTCCGATGTATAAGAAACCCCCTATTTTTAGAGTAAAAATTTCTTATACACGGGAAAATACGGTAATTTAAAAATTGCGACAGGCACATCAGGTCAGTTGCGTAATTCAATACGTACTTTTAATATGCCAAAATTGCTCTTTGATTCCAATGTTTATTTTAAAATGATAGACTGGCAAATACCTCGTGCTCTTGTGACCATACCTCCATAACTGTTAAATATTTCGGATGATGTGTTGAAGAGTTTTACAAAATCGGCAATGCCACTTCGAGATATTGTTTTGGAATTTCTTTGTCACACGCCAGCAGTTTAGCGGGTGGTTGTAGTAATAACTGAGGCTTCAGCCTGCGCAGTAGCGGGTAGAGAACAAGATGGTTTTATAAAAATAAAGCTGCAATCACAATCAAAGATCTCTTGCTTTGACTCAAAACAAGGCCATTTCTGTTATATTTAGTTGATCGTTAACTTCACTCGTGTCGTTGCGCGCTATTGCTATTTCGAATAACTTGCTACGTGCTCGACAAGTAAGTGACAGAATGCTAACTTGCTATGTGAATATTCGTGTAAGCCAAATTCGTTGCTGTTGTAAATATGTTCTCCACATATTGTAGGCTACAATTTTTTGTGTCTCGACGTGAATGGTAATATTGTTTTGTTGTTATTATGTGTACAATTCAACCCCCCCCCCACCCAACTAACATCATAACTTTGCTATATACCGTACAACAATAACAAAACCTTTGCTTGACACTGATTTCAGCTTATTATTGAGTTCAAAAATTGCTGAAGTGTGATCAACACCTAAACGTTGTTGCCAACTATTGTAAGTCCAACCATATATTCAGTTACGAGAAAAATTTTTTTCTCACACTTTCATTGCAAACGTCAAAGTTTTCCTCTAATTTCACAAAAATCAAAAGTTTTCCTCCCATTGTGGTAGATGAAAATGTAGTTATTTATTGAAACATTCTAAAACTTTATAAAATCTGTACCTTGTAGCGACAACTTATTGGTAGCCATATTTAAAAGTTTGATCTTTAAAAAATAAACTTTTGCGCTAAAATAACCCAAAATTTTCAAAAATTAAAGATTTTATCCTGTTTGCGGGGGCATTAGATAATTCACAACTTAACGTTTCAAATTTTACAAATTTTATTTTCTCATAAGACTTTTCTAACTAGTTATACAAAAAGTTTGAAAAATATCGAAAACGAACCTCCCTACTGAGCACTTTGTGTAAAGACGTAAAGATCACAAAGAATGTTCGACAAAAACCTCACGCTATCGCATTCTATGACCGAACAAAGGAAGCTGTTGACGTGACGGACATGATTTCAAGTCATTTTACGATGAAATTCAAAACACGGCCCTGGACGATAAATGCTTTGGTTTATATATATTGGACACTGTAAAAACTAATTTCTTCACCATCTTTAAGGATTTTCCATCCGCCAATCAAAAAAAGAAGCTTTCGGTACGTGTAAGAACTCGCAGAAGCGTTGATCAAGCCCCATGTCACTTCCCGGTAACAAATTCCAATCGGCCTACAACATACTGCCTGCTGTGAAATATGTTCTTAACCCTGATCAAAGGACATTTCCAAACACATCAGTATCCGCATCAGAATATAATAAAAGAAAATGGTGCCATCTGTGCCTAGAAAAATTGGCGGCGTTACTGGGCACTAAGATATGAAAGACTTAACAAGAAAAAGTTAAACATAATTCCAAAAAAGGCAAGATGAATCTTTGCCTAACGCATTCTACTCACTTGTGCCACAAATGTCTCGATAAATTATTGAATATCACGAGCAATGTTTTGAGGATCATTTACTGCTCTATTTCATTACTTTTCATAAATACAAATTGCAAAACATTTTGATGTTTAAGCAAAAATTAGTGCAAGTTTAATTGAGGAAGCAAAGCAACAACTTACGCTGACCAAATAAATCTGCACAAATTACAAAGTATAAAAAAATTTTGGTAAATTCTGACGAGTATCAAAACTCGGAAAGTAACACCGCATGACGTGATTACTTTCTATCAAAAATTAATGTTTGACAAGAAATATAAAGGCAAAACCTTCACTTGATCATGAATTCGTACTATAACAAGTAATTTGGGATAAAAAACCTGTTTTTTTGAAAATGGTTATAAATGATATGATACAATAACGTCATTTTCAAAGTGATGACGTCATCGGTGCAATTTTGGCGAAAGTTCAAAAATGAATAAAACTAGCTACCTGTGACCAAAAATTAAAGTTTGTAGCTCTTTCCAATAACGTTATAAATATGGGAGCAAATTTGCCCCCAATCCAAACTAGGTTGTGGAAAATGTCCCATTCATACTAAAATTAAGAAAGTTTGGATAAAAGACTAAAGAATAAAACATCGAAAAATAACAGGTACCCCATACTTTTTTCCCAGGGTGCAATATTGATCTGAAATGAGAGTACAGAGCATGTGATAAAATGTTGCATGTTCTTGTACATTGTTGATAATTTAAGTTTTTGAATTCATCCTCTGTTTCCAAAGGTATAATTGATTGAGCAACCATAACCGGTTCACTGTTTAGCCCCGCCATCTCTCCTCTTGGTCAAGATGGAGGAATCAGCATGAAGTACTTTTGCTGATGGCGTACCCATGCCTCCCATTTAACCGGCCTTTTCTGTACACTATTCTTCAAGTCCTAAGCTTCAAGAAGGAAAGCTGTAAATACCATTTTTACAAGATTCTTTGATAGCCAGAATTAAACCAGCAACCTAGAGTATTAATAATCAAACAAATACAATGAATCAAAATTACACGCTACGCAGATATAACAGCACAACTATGGAATAAACAGCCAACGCAGGCAGGCTGAAACCTGAGCAATATTTGGAAAAGCATTTTATGGCAAATCAAAATAAAATATCATGTAGTTGCTACAAAAACATTACGAAACGACTTGATGACGAATTTTAGCCAGCAAATTAAAGATTAATGCAGGTTTACGAGTTAGGAACGGAATTATGGAAAGATATGCCTACAGCATGTTGTAATAGAATAGTGCAAACTAAAGGATTTTGACATATATTGCTCAATGTCAGAAATATAAAGTCACACTAAAGTGAACGTTTGATAATAGAAAGATTTTATAACTATTTTAACCGGTTGATGCTTAGGTATGAGTAAAACAATAAGAAATGAGAAGTTTCGAGGTCATTTTGTTTTCCCTCTAACGGTGAATTCAAATGGGGCGAAGCACTCGCTCCACTCCAATCGTATAGAATCTACATTTAATTTGGACTAACAAGTTCACAGCAACAATAAAGAGCAGTGTCGTTTACAAAGATTTTCATTAGAGGAAATATGTAGAATGTTGTGATACATACAATTTATTTGGATTATCAATATCTTGGGAACAAGCGTACGGCTCAAATTTCAAAAAAGCGAAAAAATTGTGAGAGCATAAGTTTAATTTTTTTCATGTGTCAGAACAGTAAATCAATCATGACTTAACAAGTTAACGAAAGTTCATAGTCAATGAGTCAGCAGAGGATAAAACAATCCTTTGAAGGAGCTTTAGATCATATTAAAAGTTATGACTGTGTTTATTGTTATCAAAAGACAAATTAGTATATCACCTGTAAATACAAAGCAAAAAAGAACTTTAGCATTTTCAAGACAATAATGCATTTCATCCTAAAGCGAGTATTGTTTAAGGTATGAAGTTACAATTGGCATGCGTAGTATCTCAAACGTTTTTATCATGTGCTCCATTACAGAATATACCAAAAAAACAATTTAATTATTTCAGGGTGGTAATTTTTGAAAAACCGTTTAGATGTAAGATATTGTCCTTTGTGTTCAGACAAAAGTTCATCAAAGTATCATACTCGAGCAAAATATTGTAAAAATGAACAACACAAATCGTCAGATTTTGAGTGGACAATCTTGAGTTCTAACCTGAGCAATTTACTCCATCTCCGCTGTATCCTTCATTGCAGGCACACGCAAAACTTCGATTAGTGTTTGTACATGCTGCATTCACATCGCAGTTGTCAATGCCACTCACACATTCGTTGATATCTATTAGGTGTTTATATTATGTTGCATTGATGCCAAAGATAGGACAAAATGTCAGCCAAGCTTATCGCTATGAGTTTGGAGTTGTTATGAAAAGGATACTTTCTTAGTTTATTATATGGTATAAATTCATTAGTAAAAACGATAGGATTATTGAAATAATCACGCGCAATAAGCGATCCGATTTCTGGTATGTACGTTTAAGAAGAAAGACTTGCGTAGCTTAGAGGTCAAACTTTCAACTCAAAGTCCCATAAAACTACATTTAAAATAAAATGTCGACTTTTGTTAGAAACTAATCCCAGAACCTGGAAATATACTTCGCTCAGCATCACACTGAGACCTTGCATATCGCCGGAGGTGAGTCTTTTATACTCTATTATTTCCAGAAACCTTACACATCAACGAAATTGCTACTCTCAGCTCCCGAACACGGCCTTGATCTAAGCTACTACTGAATAAATAATGGTTTATCAAGAATCTACCAACCTGAACAATTCATTCCATCACCACTATAGCCTAGGTTGCAAATGCACTCAAAATTTCCGGGAGTATTATCGCATGCAGCGTCTAAATCGCACGTGTGCAACCCATTTTGACATTCGTCAATATCTGTTTGCAAGAAACAATACTAGAAAGAAAATCACCATTTAAACAGTAACATACTTTACGATCTGACTGATTGCGATAGATTGCTAGGCAACAAGGCAGCACGTGTCTAACTTTGAACTGGATGAACTTCATCGCCAACGACGGCATTTACTAATTTGCTCTCAAGTATGAAACACGTAATAATGTCGTTGTTTGAAAATTTGTTGATATCACTTTGAGAGCTCAAGTGTGCATTGATATAAAAGCACACAGTTTCCTATATAAAGTTAAATTTGTTGGTTGTTGAATACACACCTGAGCAATTTACTCCATCACCGCTGTATCCTTCATGACATGTGCATATGAAATTCCCGTTGGTGTTCATACATGTTGCATTCACGTCGCAATTGTCAATGTTTTTGATACATTCGTTAATATCTATTGATATTTTCAATAAAATTAGATTAAAATAAGAAATGAGTCAAATTAAATGATACTACGCCAATTATAGAGTAAAAGTACCAGATTATTGAAATAAGATTGCTGTGTTTCTTTCTTTCAATGAGATCTTCAGTGAAAACGACGTAAACTACTGTTTATCAAAAAATCAATCGCACGAAGCAATCAGGTATCTATCGTGGCTATTTCTATCTATTTCAGACCTAGGATGAACCCATGTAGAGATCTGAAACAGCGGCCCTGACTGTTTTTATTATTTGGATGTTTCATCAAAGAAATAATTTCATCGTAGCAGTCGGCTTGGGGACACTTTGTCGTTTTGTCAACCAGGTCCGGGAAATTTGATGTCTCAAATGATAAAAAAATGGGACAAGAGAGCAAAATATTAGCTGCTGTTTGTTCACTTGCAACGCAGTGCATGCCACATTTGGTGGAGCGGCCCATTCAAACATTTTTTTTAAACGATCAGCTAATAAAGTAATTGGAAGAAAATAACAACAGCATCACGACGTCTTACATGTCGATGGCAGATGCAATCAAACGTACAGAATGGATACTGTTACAAAGGACTTCAAACCAGAATATGGTCTTCATAGTAGCATGTATTGTCTTTGGAACTGGAAACTTATGTTCATTAAATCAAAACCAGTGTATCTGCCTTTCAAATGAGCAACAGGAAGCCCAGTGCGAGTTATCATCAACACCAATGCAAGAGCCTGATCCTTTACCTCCACGCCAATTTATTTTGGAGAAACTACAAGCATGCTCTCACGTTTTGAAGACCTTAGAAGTCGCTTTGAAAAAAACTTTTTTTGCAAGAAAAGAGCTTTGAATAAAAAGGAGCCGTCTAGCTTTGTATCGTTTACTGGCTGGTGCAGACTTGGAAATAGGAGCAACAACTTGCAAACTACAACACCGACTTTTGCCCGTTTCGCTATTGAGGATGGTGAACCAGCATGATGACTCGTTACACGCACATGCACTCACTTATCATCATATCATCAACGAAGGCTCGCCCATGGCGAACATATACCTGCTACGAACACTGTTCTTCAAAAACTGAATAGGTACCTACTACCAACACCTACCGTATATCTCCCAGTTTCATCACGCATCTATCCTCCGGAGCTCTATAATTAAGTAGCTACTATAGGAAGGTTGCATATAACGTCACACATTTGGCGCGAAAAAGCGGGCTGACCAAAATCTGTAATTTATGCTAGAGACGTATAGAACAAACCCCAACTTTTGGGATTTTTGAAAACGGACATGAAATTAATTAAAAATTGGAATGAATTATTGTTAGTGATTTACTCGGAAACAAATACATTTAATCAAAAGCGATTTGTTTGAGATTAGGCTTTTCAGTTGGGTAGTCCAAGCTCAGTACTGCGTACCAATTTGCCAAAACATCGGCCCTAAGAAAAGTGCCATCTAAATACTATTTGCTCCTCAGTTAAAAATTACTCTATGCCAATTAGATACCCGTACGGACATTAGCAAAAACAACCATTGCTGATCATTACTACCGGTACCGTAAGTTTTTAAGTTATCCTTGGTCCAGCAGCCTAGGCAATAGCCCACAAAAATTGTTTTAGGAGTAGTTATTAATATAACTGGTTTGCAATTAATATTGACAAAAAATTTCAAAAAAATTACAAATTTTATCCATCAATACCTAATCCAACATAAGACAAACGATACAGAAGTCTGCCCTGTCATTTAGGCTACAGCATAATTCAGTTTTACAACTTTTCAGTATGCTTATGCAACCAAATAGACGGTACAAGTTGCGCATTACCACAAACTTAAACTCAGCATTCCCAAATACGCTGGTTAATTCAATATGAAACTCTAACAAAAGCTGGCAACAAATAAGCCTGCAGTTTTAGCCCATAAAATTAGCCTAACTAGTAGCAATACCAAGCAAACTTTAGCACTTCTTACCTTACTTTGTTTTCAGATTCATTTCATAACATCAGTAAAACAACATATTTATCGTTTATTTAACACTTGCCTACTTGATTCATTTAATTTGCAAAAAACGGAATCACTCCTACTCAATTTATTGCAAAAAACACTAAAAATGGTCAGCTACCTGCAGTGTACCACCCGAAGAGCTGATAGTAAGCGAGATTTATTTAAAACCTCTACCTTTATGAACATAATACGAGATCACCATAACCGCATCATACATCGATTTATTTAGTTAAAAAGGTAATCTACGCGCTTTATATGCATGTTTACACGAATGACGTGGCTATTTCACAAAGTATTAGTATTGCAAATAATAAAAGCTCCCTCCCATAATTTGACGAGACCATCCCTGTACGCGTTTAATCCTTTTGGACTCATCAGCAGGGCCTGTCCCGTCATCATCAAAAATCAAACCCCATATTTGCAATACAGTAAACGCCGCTTAATATGACCACCTTGGGACCAGACCATTTTGGTCATAATATCCGAATGGTTACAAAAACCGAAGCCTCCATAACAGCTCCTGAATCGACGCCGTAAGCCACAAGAAGTCCAAATACCGTCTAAAGCATCGTTTAACCGAAGTAACAGTGTGACATTGGCAGTAAGACAAAGTACAGTACTGTAACAGCACAAGTGACGGTAAAACTAAGTACAGTATGTAACAATATGTTGAAAAAACAAAGTTATAAGTGCGTGGCTGGAAAAAATACTGTACTGTAACAAGAGAGATGGAGAAAATGTTGGTCATATTATCCGAAATTTGATCACATTAAACGGAGAATTTTAAATGGAAAAATTCTGGACCATACCGAATTGGTCATAATAAGCGGCTGGTCATATTATCCGTGGTCATAATAAGCGGCGTCTACTATAGTTTGAAAAATGCAATACCTGTTTATTACAAATTCCTTCACACACATCACGCGCGCGGCGCATGCTATCACTTTGGTACGGGGTCCCATCCGTATCGAAGATGCAGTATACCACTCGAAGAGTTAATAGTAAGCGAGATCTATTTAAAGCCCTTACCTCTATGAAGATAGTACGTGATCACTATAACCGCATCACACATCGATTTATCGAGTTATAAAAATAATCTACGCGCTTTATTTGTATGCATGTTCAAACGAATGACGTGGCTAATTTACAAAGTAATAGTATTGCAAATAATAAAATCGATGTGTGATAAGGTTATAGTGACCACGTACTATTTTCATTGAGGTAAGGGCTTTAAATAGATCTTGCTTACTATTTACTCTTCGAGTAGTATACTGCATTTTCGATACGGATGGGATCCCCGCACCTTAGTGATAGCATGCGCCGCACGCATGATGTGTGCGAAGAAATTTGTAATAGAAAGATACCACATTTTTCATACTATTGCAAATATGGGGTTTGTTTTTTGGTGATGACGTGATAGGCCCTGCTGATGAGTCCACAAGAACAGAAAGCGTCCAGAAGTGATCTCGTCAAATCATGGGAGGAAGCTTTTATTATTTGCAATACTATTACTTTGTGAAATAACCACGTCATTCGTGTGAACATGCATATAAAGCGCGTAGATTTTTATAACTTAATAAATTGATGGTCGGCCACCTTTTTCGAAAATGCATTTTAATGACGTTTGATCACGTGCCTGAAAATTTTCTATTTCCTTGGCTTGCCGATTTCAGAAACTAAGCCTTATGCTTGACATCTATATATAATATCGGCTTCTACTAAACGACATTGAGGCAAACTCGTTGTACTATGACTACTAACCTGAACAATTGTTTCCATTGCCACTGTATCCTTCATTGCAAGTACATGTAAAATTTCCGTTAGTGTTAATGCATTTCGCATTTGCATCGCATGTGTGCATGCTAATTTCACATTCGTCAATATCTGTTTTCAAGAGCACATGTTTAATGACGCCGCTGTGTAGTGGAAGTGAAAGTTGTAGCAGAAATACAGTACCAAAACAATTAAAACTTGAAACTTCACTAAAACAACACGTTTGTGCATCCTGTTGGTTGTAGCGTCAAATTTTTAGTGGACAATCTTGAGTTCTAACCTGAGCAATTTACTCCATCTCCGCTATATCCTTCATTGCAGGCACACGCAAAACTTCCATTAGTGTTTGTACATGCTGCATTCACATCGCAGTTGTCAATGCCACTCATACATTCGTTGATATCTATTGAAAATTACAAAAAGTAATATCAAAACAAATTGATCGGGTAACGTGAAGTTTTTTTTGTTATAGAGCAAACAATTTCAAATTTTTTTTAGTTTGGCTCCGCAGAGAGCCAACGCTCAGCTTTATTAGAAAACCAGTAATCTGGAGGCAAATTCAAATTTGTATGGGTGCAGCCAAAGTTTAGCAAATGCACATATTTGGTTCAACTGACTGATGAAATAAAGTTTAAACTAGTTATAATCTTTGTACAGTTTATTGCGTCCGAAATATTAATTTAATGAAGAAGACTGAGTTCACTATCAATCGATTTAAAACGAGACTCTTTTAAAATGATGTAATTTTTATCGATTTAAGAAAAAACGATTGTGTCCACAAGTCACTATTCATGCTTCAAATTGAAATGTTCTTCAAACTGATCCGCTGGTCGTATTTGTTTTATAAGCTTTTCGTGACTTTTTATCAGTGGAACCATCGCGTCAAAAAGTAAGATCTAGAGTGAGTAAGTGCTTTATGTGGTCAACACAGCCAGTATTGAACCGCGCCTTCAGAAGCGGTTGCTTGACTTAGTCATAGCCGATCTTATGCAGACGTGGACATATGACGCAACACGACCAACTTTATCGCAAAGACCTCGGATGTATGGTTTACCGAAAACACACAAAGAAGGCACTCCACTTCGCCCTATACTGTTCACGACAGGTTTGTCCCATCATGGACTTGGCAAGTGGTTGGCTGGCCTATTACAACCTGCGTTGGAGCGGTTTTCGTTACATTGCATTTCAGATTCGTTTACATTTGCTAAGGCCATGCAAAATTTTGACGTCGACCCTAATGTCTTCATTTGTTCTTTTAAGGTGTCCAGCTTGTTTACCAACGTTCCCCTTGATGAAACCATCAAAATCTGTTCAGAAGCCCTTTACGACGATTCTGATTTACAACCACACATTCCAAAGGACGTGCTTGTTGAATTGATGAAGAGCGCTACATCTTCGGTTGAGTTAAGCTTCAACAGCACTATGTACAAGCAAACAGACGGAGTAGCTATGGGATCACCACTTAGTCCAGCTTTGGCTAATATCTTTGTTGGATATTATGAAGAAATGTTATTTTCTCAAACGCAGAAGCCTCCAATATACTTCAGATATGTTGACGACATGTTTGCCGTTTTCGATCACGAAGCTGAAGCAGATGAATTCCTCACCAAACTCAACTGTCTTCATCCATCATTTAAATTTACCTTCAAAAAAGGTAGAGAAAAATGTCTACCGTTTCTTGATGTTTACGTCGAAAGAACAGATATTGGCTTTGAAACCAATGCATACACGAAACCCATTTTCCCTGGCCAGTATTTACGTTAGAAGTCGTTTAGTCTTCTCAAAGGTAAAATAAGTCTAATATCTACATTAGTGCATCAAGCCCTAATGATTTGCAACAAACGTAAATTCAATGGAGATATAGTACAGATCAAGAAAATATTACTGGACAATGGCTATCCTAAAAACGTCATCAACGTTCATATCGCCAAGAAAATTGCTCAGTTTTCCACCCTCAAGGAATTCGGCCCAGAAAAATTCCCTGTGTACTTAAGGGTCTCTTGGATAGGTAAGCCCTCCACAAACTTGGAAAAAGAAGTGGAAACCACCGTGGAAAGCTGCTATGGTTCCGTCAGCACCCGCTTGGTCTTTACGTAAAAGCGCCGTAACAGCGCATACTGCCTGTGGCCGGCAAGGATGTTCTACCTATCATTCAGAAACGTTTTGTCATATATATGAATATAAGTGCCACTGTTATAGTCGGTACGTAGGGCGAACTTTTCAACGGCTACGGGATCGCATCAAGCAACATGTTCCGCAATGGTTATGACAACAATCGACCCGTCCACGCCGATCTCAACTACACAGATCGTGCAAACGAAACGACACCAAACCGGATTGTGACTTTTCCATTGGTCAACATCTTTGGAAAATGATCAATGTGCATTAAACTATGATAACAACCGGTTTTCAATTCTCGCCACAACACGCAGCTCTTTCCTCTCTAATCTCTTAAATACGAATTATAGGAGCTGGTGTTAGCCTGTTTAAGATATTACTTTTAATTAATTGATATTAAGGCCTATAGGCTAACTGCAATCAGTTGAATAAAATACCACTTCCACGACCGGTTTCGTTCCTATTAGAACTCGTCAGGTGGACTCAGGTATTGAACCGACGATCACATGAATTGCTTCATGCGGTTTATGCCACTCCGCCATCGGTCCTTTCAACTGATGCTGTTAATTCCTCATCTCACTTCACAGTGTTGATCTTGACCGAAATAAAGGTCTTTGCCTCAACAACGCAAAGAAGTAACAGATAAAAACGGTCACATGGTCTTTACGTAAAAGTTGAAGCATCAACTTTGAAAGGTTAACAGCATCAGTTGAAAGGCATCAGTTGAAAGGACCGATGGCGGAGTGGCATAAACTGCATGAAGCAATTCATGTGATCGTCGGTTCAATACCTGAGTCCACCTGACGAGTTCTAATAGGAACGAAACCGGTCGTGAAAGTGGTATTTTATTCAACTGATTGCAGTTAGCCCATAAGCCTTAATATCAATTAATTAAAAGTAATATCTTAAACAGGCTAACACCAGCTCCTATAATTCGTATTATAACGTAATAAAGGCACTGGCTTGGCTGGGAATTGAATGCATATATCGCATCAAGCTCACTATAGTAAGCGTGCACCATATATAAGCTTAAAATTAACAGCATCAGTTGAAAGGACCGATGGCGGAGTGGCATAAACCGCATGAAGCAATTCATGTGATCGTCGGTTCAATACCTGAGTCCACCTGACGAGTTCTAATAGGAACGAAACCGGTCGTGGAAGTGGTATTTTATTCAACTGATTGCAGTTAGCCTATAGGCCTTAATATCAATTAATTAAAAGTAATCTCTTAACCCCTATCAGGACGCTAATAATCGCATACGTAGAAGGACGATAGACTACATTTTGTAGTCATGGCCTAACATGTGGCTTTAAGATGTAAATTTATTTTCGCGATGATAGTTTATGCTTCATTGCTGATTGGTACTTAATTCCTCAATAGAAATGAATGAAAAACGGCATTTTGTTCAAGAAATATGTGGTTACTAACAATGTCTCTAAAAGATAAACTTATTTTGCAGATACAGCTAAAAAGTGAAAATGCAGGCTTGCTGCCTGCGTCTAGCTGGTGCAGCCCTATAATAGAGGATGGGTAACTTGTTCTTTGTACTCATTCACTAAAAATAATAATCAGAAGCCACAAACGAATGTAGGCTAAAGAATACAACTTGATCATTTTTAACGTCAATTTAGCAGCAAAAAGAAATTAACGAAGCACAACGTTGCATCTGCATGATAAAACGCATTGTTGAATATTGAAACATACAAAACTATACAGTCTTGCGCATAACTCATCAGAAAACACAAAACAAAGTACAGTAATTTTAATACACAGGCCACAAAAGTTCCTTTCGTTTAGAAGAAGAAAGATGTCTTTCTTCAATCATCTGCACAATGATGACATTTACAAATTTTCAAAACTACGGAATGTTGTGGGCAAACCGACTTTTTGCACAAACTGCATTGCCTTCTAGAGTTCCTTTTGCACACTGTACATTTCTTTGGCAGATTCGGTGCTGTAAAAACTTGCGAGTTGTTTCCTCTTGCAGCTGGTGACAAAATTCCCATTGCAGCTGCTGCCTCGTGAACTGATCGTCGTGTTCTCGTCTTGGTAAGCCTCGCTTGTATGGCAGGTGTAGCTAGTTGCAATGTTAGGTTGGTAAGAAATTCTTTCCGATCGCTTTGGTACCCACATTTTTTCAGGATAACGTAGGCATTGAGTGCAGCTGCATCCAACATGTCGTAAAAAAACAAAAGGGGCCAGCGCACAGTTTTTCGTCGACAAGAGAATGCTTCTATGCTTTGGTCAAACCTATCCACACCACCTTTTCTTTCATTATAATCCAAGATCAAGTGGGGTTTTTTACTTTCATCACTGGCCACTGATGGTTCGGTGTGGGTGGAGCTAAGTAGCATTACTGGTTGTTTGTTTCGCTTGGCTTGGTAAGCAACCAAGCATATTCCATCAGAGTGATTGAACACAAATTGGCTGCTATATAATTCGGTCTTTTGTCTCAATGTTAGTGGAATTTCCCGACGATGTCTCCGTACGGTACCCAAAATCGTTAAATTTTCTTGAAGCAATTGTTGTGTAAGACTGTAACTCGTGAAATAGTTGTCAGTGCAAACATCCCTTCCAGTCCCGTACCAAGGTTCCAAAAGTTTCATCACAACATCTTGAGCCAAATTATGATGAACGCGATTACCCTCCTTACCACCGTATGCAATTGCATTCAATCCATAGCCAGTGTTAGATTCACAAGCCCAAAAAATCTTTATACCATACTTCCGTGGCTTAGAAGGCATGTATGTGCGTCCAGGAATTTTTCCTCGATAGCCAACCAGCTGTTCATCGACAGTAATACATTCTCCTGGAATATAAACACGCCTTGCATTTCCAAGAAAAATATTCCATATTTCGGATACAGCTGCAAACTTATCTATCCGCTTTCGTTCATCACGTGTGTGCCAGTTATCAAAACGAAGACACCGCAATAAAAGCTTAAAACGATTCAAGGACATCACAGTACGATAAAAGGGTCTGCTATCACTTGGTTGCCATAAACCTTGCAGATCTGAAAAATTGTCTCTGTCACGTCCAGCTCTCAAAATCAGAGCCAGTCCTGCTTTTAACTCCTCCATCAAAAAATTTATTGTTGGATAACGTACGTGAAGGCTCCTTCGTATTTCTCGCAGTTTCCTGTTCGTATGCATGAGAATTGTACGCAATATTTCTTCACTGATCAAAGCTTCAAAACTTTCCACCTCACTCCGAGGGTTAAGAATTGCTCTTGGAGTCTCCGTTAGCACATTTCTTCGTCGTCTTCTTGATGGAATCGGACGAGATGTGTACGAAATACCACTTGGACTTAGAAATTGATTATTATCATCTTGATCGTTTTCTTCTTCACTGTTTACTGATTCTTCATCATCATCTGAACTATCACTTCCTCTTTCAACGAACACTTCAACATCACCTTCATCATCAGCAATTACACCAACTTCTTCCTCGTTATCTGACGGATCCCGTAGACTGTCGGCAGTTTCGATCAAATCGTCTTCATCCTCATCACCATCATTATATAAATCATCTTCTGTGATGCCCAAATTAGCACAAAGTTCACTAAACATTACTGGTTTATCCATACTGTACCATACAGCGTTCACAGGCCTATTACTAAGAACAATTACACTGTAAAAATAATAATGATGCACTAATTTAGATTCTCAGACGATCACTAATAAAAGAAATATCGTGGGTAAGGCACCAAAACTGGCGAGGTTTAATCTACAGTATGTGTTTGAGTAAGGAAATAACAATTGTTCGAGTAAAAAAGTTAATAACCATCGACCCACCTCAGTCACAGGGACAAAAACTGATGGAGCCTAGACTATTCTAAATTAGACCCCAAATTTGTGTGCAGCCCCTTTCACACCGAAGCTACCTGTACTTGCATATCGAATACATAACTTTATGTAACTATACGCCAACAGTACTTTGCGGCTTCAGTGAGAACGGGGCTGAAGAACTTTTCCTTCCACTTTGTGACGTCACTATCGCTGCTAGGAGAAGGTTTCATTACTTAGCCTCATAGCACTCATAGTGTACGTTCCTGCTATTCTACAAGGTATGATTTTGACCTTCCTTTTTATAGAATTGTTTAGAGATGAATTCACTGACCTTCAGTTAAAAAAACACGTCACATATACTGCTAAAATGCTGCAAGACGCAAATTGATTATAGCAATATTTGCTGCTAAAATTCTGAGAAACACAATTTAATTATAGTTGTTTTCGTAAAACAACCATGGTCTTAGCTTTTAGCCAAAATAAACACACCGATGTTGACAACTAAGCTTACTAACTCAACTGCATGAACAGCAACTGAATAAACAGTGTCTAGTTTTACCTAAGTATGTTTGGAGAGTGAAATTACACTTCTAAAATAGCGTTATGCATTGATTGTAATGGTAAATATGAATGACTACATTTTGTAGTCTATCGTCCTTCAACGTAACTTTTCTTGATTACTTCAAAATCAATGAAGCGTGAACAAAAATTTTTGCACACAGCAAACATCTCATAAAACCTTTCATCATAGTTGGAGAATGCCTGGATATCTAGAGAAGTATGGGTGTGGCGGGGTTTTAAATACCCCATGACTACAAAATGTAGTCAATCGTCCCTTTAAGGGTTAAAGGTTGCTTATATCAAGAACAAGCGCCCGGTTTTATGCAGACAGAAGAAGTTTGTTTACGCTCTTAAAGTCTTTCGATATTCGTGGCATTTGGCCTACTGCTGCCCTTTGTCTAGCTTTCGCTATTGCGAAATCCTTCTTTAGCGCGCTTTACAATATTAGAGCTATCATTGGCTTGTCTTAATTGCCTAACGTCCAAATTGCCCATATAAAACACTTACTTATTCTAGATCTTCTCTTTTGATGCGACATTGCCACTGATGAAAGCGTCACGAAAACCTTATGGCTGAAATAGCTTTTATAAAGCTGTATTAAAATTCTGTGCCACCAACAAGATTTTTTATATAATTTGTTTTACCGGGAGCTTTTGTACTTGTAAGGTAGAACCAGATGAAAATTTTAAGTTAAGTTAAATTTATATGTACAAAGCGCGATTCTGTCTATAGGCAAATATGTATGTATGTATGTGCAGTATGTACGTATGCTGTAACTCCTCCGAAGTTAATCGATGTAGAAGCATCGAACTTGGCACGATTGATCACCACCGCATGGTGAATGTTTCAAGGGTTTCGTGACGTCATCATGACGTCTTTATCAAAAACAATTTTTTTAAATTTGCATTTCTTCAGAGTAAAACCATTTAGTGCTCAAACAAAAGCTAGCACCCAACCTATCACTTTATTTGTTTTGTTTTTGTTTTATTTGCCATATTTATCCTCCATTCACCAGAAAGCGAATTGTATCGCTGTACTTTAGACGGTAAGTCAGCACTCGCTTGGGAGTTGCCTTTTTCGAGGTTTATGGGTCACCTGTCTTCCACATAAAGGTGGGGCGTCCCGTTAAGTGCCTTGCCCAAGGACACAACAAGCGAACTTGCCGGCTTGTTTTCCACAACCTCCCCTAAATGCCGAGCGCCAAGCAGGGAAGCAGTGAATACCATTTTTAAAGTCTTTTGGTATGACTCGACAAGGGGAATGAACCCAGGTATACCGACTGCAAAGCGGACGCTCTATCCACTACGCCATTGCGTCGGTTCTGTTTTACAAAATATTTCATTGATTTGGGGTCTAAGATGAGGTCACAATCAATGCTTCATTGTGCAATTTGTTTTTTCTCAAAAAGTTCTGGTCGTAAATACGCGCTTAAATGCATTTTCGGAAGATATTAATAACGTGCTTTTGATTTAAATAACTTTACAATAATTTAGGCCCATTTGACAATGCAACGAGCAATTCTTTATTTAAACATTTTAAGCCTTCTGACCATGCTTCTTCTCTTTTTTGCTTGCACGCTTACGACTCGGTCTATAATGTTATAATATGGCTGGTATAATTAACACAATCTTTCGCTACCGCAGATCATAATATGAAGATCTTTTCAAAAACTGCACCCTTCCTGCAAAATCTATTTACTTAAACTGATTTGTGACCTCATTTCTCAACAAATTTTTACAGCTGTTTAACCAAATTAAAGATTATTTCAAGGTAATTTTGATAGTATGTGATGAGTGTCTTTATTATCAGTTTTTATATCAAAAAACCGAACTTTATTACCTGTAGTGTAACTTTTTACCCCTCTCAAAAAGTGGCAAGCTGGGTAAAAACAAGTAAGTTTAACACATAGAAATTATAATTGGGTTCTAAAAATTACTGTTCTTTGAAAGCTTAGGAAATTTGCTTTCCACCAACATGCAATTCCAATTAGTTAGGGCTAAGAATTAGTTTATAATGGGTGATAAAAAATTGGTTGCTATACAACATGTTCTATTTTTAGTTAAACAGATATCCTACTAACCTAACCAATTTGCAATTGTTAGACGAAGTTAGTTCTTTGGTCCATTTTGACTACTTTTCCTCACAAGCATGGCTCTTTGGCATTATCTGTCCACGTTTTAGAAAGCATTCATTAAAAAATGAAGTCAGTAAACGTTTATGAAATGTAGCCTACCAGTTAAAAACAGTCAAACTTTTGGTACTTGCATTGCACAAAATTGCAATTTCTACAAAACCTAAGTCCTTTAGTACAGAGGTGTCAAACTGGTGGGCTTCTGGCGGCCACGTTGCACATATGAGCAATCGTGCTGAGGGCCGCATGAAGTTGTCGATTTGGAGTTCACCACTTCTATGGGCAACCATCTCTGAAATGTAGCCCGAATTAAGGTCGATCTCAAAAAAAAAGGTCATCACCTTTCCAGCATCTCCGCACTATCATCGCCCACAGTAGGGCAACAAATCGAGTTTTGTTGTTGCACCAAGTAAAGTTATCTCCGAATAAAAAAAATCTGTACCTCTCAAATGTGGCCTGTGATCAGGGTTTCAAACGTTTTTTCGAAGATGATCCGTTGCAATACTGCCGAAATTCATTAGGAATTTTAGAATCGTCCCGCGGGCAGTGAGTTTGACAAACCTGCTTTAGCACATTCTGTCTATGCTTTCTCGATAGCATGGTTCTTTGGCATTATTTATCAAGATATTTAAAAAGATTCATCTAAAAACTGAAGACTATAAAATTTTTAATGTATTTATTACTCAAAGCAAAACACTTGGTGATCATCTAAGAAAAAAAGAAGGGAAAATAATGATGGTCCAGTTAAATATTTTGCAAAAAATATTGCTGTCGAGCAACATATGATGAAAATATAAAACATTTCCTTTGCAATCGAGTGAGGCTGGCGCTGCCAAATGATTTGATATTCTTTACCTCACTATTATTAATGGAGACTGCTACTATTGCAATAACTTAACTATGAGTACTTCATTTTGGATTAGTTTGCTTTTAGCATGGCTGCGTTATGCCAGGACCAAGCAGCAAGCACCCAACCAAAAGCGTTAGCTCATACAAATCGCCTAACAGTTACAAAAACCTCCTAAGTAGCGGTCCTAATATTTGATGGCTTAATCCTGAAATATATATCTATGTCAAAGAGCAATCAATCAAAATTTTGCGATTAATTTGTTGTAAAATTTTGGTAGACAAAGCCAAAAAAGCATGCTATTGAGAAAAAATAGTGAAATTGTACCCAACAAGGAAGGTTTCTACAAATTGCGATTTGGTAAAGTCAAGCTTTACAATATTGCTTTCTAGCAATATGTTACACTAATTTTTTAAGGGCTAAAAATTAGTTTATAATAGTTGATCATTAATTGCTTGCCATACATCATGTTCCATAGTTAATTGAACAATTTTCCTTACTGACCTAAGAAAACTGCAATAAGGCAAAAATTAGTGCCTTGACACATTTTGACTATTTTCCTTGCAAGCATGGTTTTTTGGCATTATCTAACCAAATTTTCAAATAGATTTACCAAAAAATGAAAATTTAAAAAATTGTGAAATGTAGCCTATCAGTTTAAAACACATAAGATTTTCATGGCTTGACTTTACAAAATCGCAATTTGTAGAAACCTTCCTTGCTGGGTACATTTTCACTATTTTTTCTCAATAGCATGCTTTTTTGGCTTTATCTTGGCTTTAACTGGTAGGCTACATTTCATAAACGTTTACTGACTTCATTTTTTAATGAATGCTTTCTAAAACGTGGACAGATAATGCCAAAGAGCCATGCTTGTGAGGAAAAGTAGTCAAAATGGACCAAAGAACTAACTTCGTCTAACAATTGCAAATTGGTTAGGTTAGTAGGATATCTGTTTAACTAAAAATAGAACATGTTGTATAGCAACCAATTTTTTATCACCCATTATAAACTAATTCTTAGCCCTAACTAATTGGAATTGCATGTTGGTGGAAAGCAAATTTCCTAAGCTTTCAAAGAACAGTAATTTTTAGAACCCAATTATAATTTCTATGTGTTAAACTTACTTGTTTTTACCCAGCTTGCCACTTTTTGAGAGGGGTAAAAAGTTACACTACAGGTAATAAAGTTCGGTTTTTTGATATAAAAACTGATAATAAAGACACTCATCACATACTATCAAAATTACCTTGAAATAATCTTTAATTTGGTTAAACAGCTGTAAAAATTTGTTGAGAAATGAGGTCACAAATCAGTTTAAGTAAATAGATTTTGCAGGAAGGGTGCAGTTTTTGAAAAGATCTTCATATTATGATCTGCGGTAGCGAAAGATTGTGTTAATTATACCAGCCATATTATAACATTATAGACCGAGTCGTAAGCGTGCAAGCAAAAAAGAGAAGAAGCATGGTCAGAAGGCTTAAAATGTTTAAATAAAGAATTGCTCGTTGCATTGTCAAATGGGCCTAAATTATTGTAAAGTTATTTAAATCAAAAGCACGTTATTAATATCTTCCGAAAATGCATTTAAGCGCGTATTTACGACCAGAACTTTTTGAGAAAAAACAAATTGCACAATGAAGCATTGATTGTGACCTCATCTTAGACCCCAAATCAATGAAATATTTTGTAAAACAGAACCGACGCAATGGCGTAGTGGATAGAGCGTCCGCTTTGCAGTCGGTATACCTGGGTTCATTCCCCTTGTCGAGTCATACCAAAAGACTTTAAAAATGGTATTCACTGCTTCCCTGCTTGGCGCTCGGCATTTAGGGGAGGTTGTGGAAAACAAGCCGGCAAGTTCGCTTGTTGTGTCCTTGGGCAAGGCACTTAACGGGACGCCCCACCTTTATGTGGAAGACAGGTGACCCATAAACCTCGAAAAAGGCAACTCCCAAGCGAGTGCTGACTTACCGTCTAAAGTACAGCGATACAATTCGCTTTCTGGTGAATGGAGGATAAATATGGCAAATAAAACAAAAACAAAACAAATAAAGTGATAGGTTGGGTGCTAGCTTTTGTTTGAGCACTAAATGGTTTTACTCTGAAGAAATGCAAATTTAAAAAAATTGTTTTTGATAAAGACGTCATGATGACGTCACGAAACCCTTGAAACATTCACCATGCGGTGGTGATCAATCGTGCCAAGTTCGATGCTTCTACATCGATTAACTTCGGAGGAGTTACAGCATACGTACATACTGCACATACATATTTGCCTATAGACAGAAATGCGCTTTAAGTAGAAGATACATAGCTTATTTGATTTGAGTTCGTATTCATCACGTTAGACCTTCCCACAATAATGACTTTTTAAAGGTACTTGCTCATTCTCAGAGTAACAAATCCTTTTATCAAAAAAGTGACAGATATGATTATGTGCTCCATTAATGCTAGTCAATCCACACAAGCAGTGACAACATATAGCTTCGTAATTATTTATCTACTGATTATATCAAGATGGATTGCCCACCAACACTCTCAGAATTACTCGCATTATCAAAGTAATGGCTTTAGTTTTTAAGCGCAAAGAACACTGAATCTCAATTTTTTTCTGCCATATAAATTTTTAAGAGTGTTTATGCATTCACTTGGATCTTATTCGGCAACTATGTTTGGTTTTTTACTGTTTGCCTAATTTACTGCCAGTTGTCTGAAACGTTACAAGTGTGAGATATCTAAAACGTTACGCTGTGGAAGCAAACATGACAAGTCATGTATTGATGCAAACACCTTTGACAACACAGGAATGCGCAACTGAGTCAAAGTGAGGGAATGACAGTGTTCCTGAGCATGTTTCAATTAATTTAGCAGTTTATGAGACAGTCCATTCTATTATTCAATTTTTGCACTTGAGTCCCAAAGCGTGACCAACTTCAATAACCTAACGAGAAGATGTAGACGCTCACAACAACGATTGTAGCAGTGACAATGCTACATAGAAAATTTCAAAGTTAATAGTTGATTGACGCGCTGTCGTCTTGCATCATCAAACGATAATTATTCCAAAACCAAATTTATTAAGAGTGGTGAGAGTAAATCCAAATTTCCGGTGATTGGTTTGACGATCGAAGGACAAGCGGTTATCAAACTATGACTCAACTTAGTCAATTAGCAGTTAAACAAATATAATCACAGATCATATCTAAAAACAAACTTCCAAGTTAAATGGTTTCTTATGTTGTAATAAAAGATACTATTTCCTAACTCTTAAGACTCCGATATAATGCAAATTCACAAGCAACTGCTACTAGACACAAATTAAGTCAATCGAAATTTAGCACTTCCTAATTGTGAACCAACGCCAGCCTGAAGCGACAATTCTCGCAGGTTAGCGTGACACTGTAACCAACACAATACCAAACGATCCCGGTTCAAATCTGGAGCAGAAAATCAAAACAATATCAGAAAATAAAAAGAACTGTAGAAGTTAGACTAGAAACAAACACACAACTGTCAAAGTTTTGCAACGATGCTCTATTTCTGCACATTTGATGCATCACAGCTTGTGACCTATGGGAAATACAAAGCAAGTGATGGCATTTTTAACTGTTTTGTCGCTAAAACATTGCATAAGCTTTAAAAGAACGACATATCAGCTCATAAACACTTCTTCTAGCCTTGAACCTGTGAGATCTCGCTGCTGCAGTCAAACATCTGTAGTCCGCGAAAAGCTACTGCATGTGTCCGGAACTGATGTTCTATGCTGGCAATGCTATGAAATCTTGGTTACGCAATTTGTTCTCATTCCACTTGTGCCACATCAAGATTCCAATAACACGAGAAAGATTCTTAGTTGTTGAACTTCTCAAACCGAACAAACAAAAAAAACCCAAAGAGCTACCTCTTGATCCCCTTTATCTGCGTCCCTTCCAAGATCTTCGAGATACTCACCTTCGCTCACGCTAAGTCAATCACTGATCCGCTCCTTCCTTCTGAACAAATTGGATTTCGACCTCTGATATCATTGGTTGACCAAGCTAACGTGCTAACACAACATACTGAGAGTAACTTTTTGGCTAAAAAAAGACTGAGATTGTTTTTGTTCACCTTACAGCAGTCTACGACACTAGAGCTCAGCGGGTTGGCTTACACGTTACTCCGCCTCCTCCGGGACAGACATCAAGCTGTGACGATTATCGCAGACATTGCGAACGTTTTTCATATTAAACCAGTTACACTGTAGTGTTGCATCGGGTTTCTGATTTTGGCTACTTTTTTAATTATCGCAAAATATAAACTTACCGCATACCGAAGCATTGTGTTTATACAGTGTATCGTAAAAAACCACTAAATTTGTTTTCAAGTTAAACTGAAAAAACTCGTAAGAGCCGTGTTGCCGGGCCAATGGGCATTGAGCAAACAGAAATTGATAAACGGTAATACGTTCTTGTGAAACAATGGTATGGCTAAAAAGAAAGGCTAATTTTAACTTGCGCAATCTACAAGCATAACTTTTAGCGTCTTTTGAGTTCAATTTTTTGTAGTTCATATTAGAACTTTTTATTTTATCATTGCCAGGGTTTGCAGAGTCACGTTCGGCATTGACACCTGTCACAAATAAGTAAATTTGCCTCATTGAAATAGATTATATATGTATAGTTATGTAATTTATTGCTTTTGTTCTGCTGCAATTATTTTATTTGTGAATCTAGAACTGTCTTGAATCCAAACTTGCTTTTATATCTCGACTGTTTTTGCAAAAAAACTTTTTTTTCCCAATAAGATTTGTATCATACCCGCCTCTTTTGACGTCACAATGTTAGATCATGTGTTTACGTTCAAGACTGATCCAGAAAATTCTTTTTTTCTCGAAAGTTTTCAATTGCCAATATGTAATTTTTTAGCGGTGCTTTTTTTTGTCATGCGTGATGTCTTTCTTAAATTTTCCAGACTGCGTTCCATTCGTGTAGAAGGCAACTAGATTTTTTTACACACTATGCAGAGAGTGAAAAGAGACTAAGGAGAGAGAGAGAAAGCACGTAGGGAGACGATTAGCGTGTTATTCTGTGGTGGTTTGTTGTAGAATATTACGTGACAAGAATCAAGCGGTTAATTGCTTAATATAGTTTTTCTGATTGGTTTCTGATTGATATATTACAGTACATTTGTTTGTGTGGTCGGCGAGTGAAGGAATTTAAAGTCTCGAAGTATTTTGTGAATAAATCTGTTTTATTCTTGATCGAGAAGTGCGTGGTTTAAAGTATCGTGGATAAGTATTTGGTAGAAACCAATCTTTACCTAGCTGTTTAGTTGCAGTCAGATTTAATTCTTCGAGCGATACGAGTAGTATGTGATATGTTTTTTAAGCCAGTTTTCGTGGTGAAATTGCGGTGGACTATGTCATTTCCAAACGTGCTGATCATTTCCGAACGTGCACAACCTTGCAAGTGCGTCATTTCCGTTGAACACGATCTTGTACATAAACTTTGAAGTATATTTTTCTAGCATGAATTTGTTGTAACATTTGAAGTTGGTAATTGAAAGAAAATGGTTTTATTTGTTGGAGTTCTTTTTAGGAATGTTTTTATTTGTTATATTTGTTTGTGGAAATGATGTTATTTGTTTTTAGGAATGGTTTTGTTTGTTTTTAGAAATGATTTTATTTGATTTTTGAAATGATAATATTTGGTTTTGGAAATGTTGTTATTTGTTTCTTGGAAATGGTTTTATTTCTTTTTGAAAAATTGCTGAAACTGTGGGCGTCAGTTTAGGGTCCGTCAGCAGCATCCTTAAACAAAAAAGAGAAACTGGAAATGTTGAGGTTCAACGAAAAGGAAGGTGTGGAAGAAAAAGAAAAACTATCAAACGCTATGATTTGACTCTTTTACGCAAAAGCAAATTGAATCCACGGAAAACCGGTAAAGAATTGAAGAGGAATATGGATGACATTGGTGTGCATGTGTCTTCATCTACCGTTCGACGACGATTGCTGGAGAAAGGAAGGAAAGCGAGATAACCAAAAAAGAAGCAGCTGTTAACCGCCGCGATGAAACAGAAACGATTCAATTGGGCAAAAAAACACAAAGACTGGTCTGAAGATGAATGGAGCCGTGTCCTCTTTTCAGACGAAAGTCATTTTTTTGTTCAGGGATTCGATCCTAATTCATTCGCTGTTCTCCCAGCGAGAAGCTGCGTGAAGAACATTTTGTGCAAACAGTAAAGCACCCAGACAAAAAGATGTTCTGTGGTTGCTTTTCTATTAATGGACCTGGATCGCTTGTGCCGGTCGAGGGTATGATGAACAGCAAAGCTTATTTGCCAATCATCGAAAGAAAAGTTTCCACAGAATTGTCTAAACTCCACCCACAGGCCATTTTTCAGCAAGACTCTGCACCCTGCCACAAGGTTAAAATCATAACAAATTGCTTAAAAAAAATGAAAATAACAGTACTGGATTGGCCAGGGAACTCGCCAAACTTAAATCCCATAGAAAACTTGTGGTCGATTGTTAAAAATCGCCTGAGGAAGATGGATTGCCCCACTAAAATCAAGCTAATTGAGACTGTAATTCATGTTTGGTTCCATGATGAAGAAATCAAAAAAATTTGCAAAACCTTGGTTTTGTCTATGAAAAAACAAGTTAAATTAGTGCTAGAGAATAAAGGTGGACATATTAACTATTGATTATTTCAGAAACAGCTTGTACTTTCGTTATTTTTAAAATAAAACGAAAACTTTCAAAAATTGACTCTTTTTTGCAAGTGTTCAGATTAATTTGCACAAGGGTGTACTTCTTTGCTTGAATTGTTGGTCTATATTGGCTTATAAACTTATCAAGCAGATCGACGCCTCCCATGTCTTAATTGTATTGGTAGAAGCAGAATGGTTGAAGACAACTGATCTTTTTCTTTTTACGCTGGCAGTAGTGTTTTACCATTTTGGTTGCCTCTATGTTGCTGAAATTTGAACCAAGGTAAACAATCTTGTTGTCCTTCCATTGCACTATGGACACGTAATCTTCCGAGGATGGTCAAAGAAGCCACCCTCCTCTTTTTCAATACTTTTTGATGGTCGCAGAGGGCACTTTATTATACCGCCTTTCCTTATAGTCCCAAGAGCCTTGAAATTCTTTTCGTGCAAATCTCACAGTAAATGATAAGATGTAAAAAGATTGTCAAAACAAACACAATGACAAGCAGGGTTTTTAACTATCAAAAGAAGAGCAAACACAACTTGTGGTCCAAGAGGCTTGCTGCTGTTCTTAGTATTACACGCTCCGGTATAAGGTTCAAATTCGTAAGGATAGCCATCATTTGATGCCAAAACCCAGTTTTTGTTGCCAAATCTGATCGGCTCGCCACGAATGAACATCCTGCGGTGTAAGATGAATGACCTCATCCCGTTGAGACGCATATCGCTCCGTTTCGCAACCAATTAGACTACAGATTTCCTCATTGAATAATAATCAAAAAAGTGCAACTGGCTCAAGCAGGGCAAGATGAGGACGGATACCAGCTAAGTGCATAACATTTGATTCTGATATTTCCTTCAGGCTGCTTTTCTCTTTCCAGAGCACTGCTTCCGCATTCTCTCTCTTTTTCTTTAATGGTGATTTGTTTTTTTTACTATGAACTGCTGATACGTCGAGAGCGACTTCGCATTCATCATTATTATGTACCTCTAAAGTTCTTGCAACATCGTTTGGAGGCCAATCATTTTTATGGCACCCATCTACATAATCTTCCTCTACATCAGTAGTATAAGCATCACCTTGCGCTGGTGGCAAAATAACAATATCTTTCCCTTCACTTCCTGTTGACCCTAAAACGTCGTCAACTGCTTTCTGCAGAGTTAAATATCTTCTGTGTAAATGGTTGCTGGTCATCTTTAACAAAGAAATAATTCACTATCAATTCGAAGAAACTCTTCCGAAAAATACAAATTTTGCGCAGGTTTTTCAGAGAAAAATAATCACTGGTAGTCAAGAACGAAAGTTTTATATCAAATGTGTTTTGTAACTTTTCTTTGAAAGAGGTAATGTTTGTTTTATTTTGTCAGACAAGATTGTGCATTGATGCGCAGATGTCCTGCAAATAGTTTCGTACGGTAAACCGATAAATGCAAGCCATCTTCAGTCTTACCAATTTGCAACAGCTGCACTAAATCTGCAGCAGCTTTGCACCCGTATTGGACCATTGTTCCTCTAGAGAAACATCGCGTTGCTAGGCAACCAAAAACGGGTGTCAAAATTTTTTTACATTTTTTCTTTTTGAAAACGATTTCATTTATTTTTGAAAATGACTTGATTTGCTGTTGTACCCTCGCTTTAGAATACCCCCATTTTAGAAGTTCTCCAATTAATTTCACTTTGGTTTTTAGCTTGTTAACAATCTTTGTCCTACTATAAGCACAGCTGTTGTAAAACGGAAATATTAACTTCTACGTCGTGACTGAAGATAGAAGCCTTTGATACTAAATCATAAACAACTTCCTTGCGAATGTAAGCATCAATCACACGTAATCGTTCACTTTGTTTCTTGAAATTGTTTATAAAATCATATTCTCCTTTTGTTTCCCTAGAATGTTGTTTCTTTACTCTTCTAGATGTGTTTATTGGAGGTATTTTCCTTTACTCGTTATCGTGATATTTCTGCAGTTGGTTGGAATTAATTTACATCGATTCCAGTAGAACTAGGTAGGTAATGGATTCAGTTCTATTACAATACAATCTTGGAGGAAGAAGATTTTTTAAATGCAGTATAGCTGCCAGTATGATGAACGACAGATGTTTGAGGAAAATTTTGTGTGTCTATCACTGGCTGAAAATGTACATAAGAAAATAATTTAAAAATACAATCAACAGTTTAGAACTAGCCGCAGATACAATGTTGAGGAGCATAGATTTCAGAACTAGGAATCTTGGACGAGTATAGATTTCAGAATTAGCCGCAGATAAACTTTGGAGGAGTATAGATTTTAAAACTAGCAGCAGATACAATGTTGGAAGAGTATAGATTTTAAAACTAGTCGCAGATACAATGTTGGGGAGTATAGATTTCAGAACTAGCCGCAGATAAATTTTGGAAGAGTACAGATTTTAGAATTAGCGTCAGATACAATGTTGGGGAGTATAGGTTTTAGAAGAACTAGGCTCAGATACAATGTTGGGGAAGTATAGATGTAGTTATTAGTATGATGAAAGACAGATGTTTGAGGCAAAAATCTGCTTTGTATATCACTAGTTGTAAGCTTACAGAAGAAAATAATATACAGTTTTTCTTAATCATGCAGGTATTTCAATCAAAACATTTACGTTTATTACAGCTAGTCGTTAGTTTTAGAGGAAAATAACCAACAGTTTTCTTGATTATCAGGTTTGCTGAAGAAAAATCACATGCAGTGACGTTGCTTCCAGAAGAGTGTGGTGGAAGAAACAATATCAAATTTGACACAATTTCAATTAAACTTTTACCATTAGATGTTAGTTTCACACTTTCTTGGAAGAAACTTTCAGTAGATTGACCAGACCTTTGAGTGAAATGTAGATTTGCTTCACATATGACAGTGAGGTAGTTAAATTTTTAGTACAATGGTAGAAACATTTTGAAAAGATCAGAACAGTGAAATTTGTTTCGATTCAGCAGTTTTTAATCACTACTGAATATTGTTAAACCAAGAAGATTGAACTTTTATTGTGTGCAGATTATTTTTGGAGACTACTTCAATAATTGTTATGCTTTTACTTGTAAACATTCAGCACGCATCTAATTTACAATATCTTTTCATATGACAACTAGAAAACTAAAGTTGTATCTTATTATAACACTGTTTTGAGTAAAAACTATCAAATTCTAAAGCCACCAACATAAAATTCATATTTTTCAAAGTCAGGAAATCAGCTACGCTTACTATCAACAAAAATCTTATGCAAACGGAAGCATAAACATTACGTCAGCAAACCTTTAACCAATCACAAGTCGAAGCAGAAATTCAAAAATAGTAATTTCCTTCAACCCCAGCATATTCATCTGTTCTTCAGTCTTTTTGTCAATAATTTTCTGACCAAAAATGGCTCTCACCATAACTTCTCTTTTCTGTTCTCTTTAAAATTGCGTTTTTATTTTCTTTTAAACACCATACCTCACTTAAATCACTACTGTTTACATCGTAAAACCGAAAAGATTTATCTTTAATTGTGCTCAAATCGTAAAACATTCACCTCAAATGCATCAAATTTACATTCATTTTTCATATGACAACTAGAAACCAAAATGGTATCCTATCATCACACTGTTTAAAGATTTTTTCCGAAATTTAGCAACTTTAAACTTATCAACACGAAATTTTTACTACCTTTCAAAGTCTACTTAACTCACTTACATAGAAATAAGCACAACTTTTAACATTATTTGCAGGGCATTAACACAAAATGCATGGTTTTCACAGTTCATTTAGCTCACCTACATAGAAATAAACACAACGTTTGACATTATTTGCAGGACATTAACACAAAATTCATGTTTTTCACAGTTTACCTAGCTCACCTACATAGAAATAAGCCAAACTTTTAACATTATTTGTAGGACATTAACATAAAATTCATATTTTTCACAGTTTACTCAGCTCACCTACGTAGAAATAAACACAACATTTAACATTATTTGTAGGACATTAGAAAAACAAAACACAAAAATTATTCTTTATTCTTATTAAAGTGAGTGTTCACCCTCTACTGCAAATAGAAATTATTGATCCAATTCTTTAATTTTTCGTTGTTTGCTAAAAACCACAAACAGAAAGCTTCAAAAAAAACCCTGACTGTGTGCTATCACCAATCTAAAACTCATTGCTTAAACAAAAATTTTCAACTTATTCGTTAATTCGTAAGTACTTGAGCAAACATACTTATGTATTGTGACAAGTCGTCTTAGCTGGTCAAAGACTTTTGTTTCGTACAATTAAACTCTTGCACTAAGTTTTGATGTATAAGAAGTTGAAACCATGTAATTCACAACAGAAATGATGTAGAATACGTGGATTTTTGGAAAGGTACCAGTTTATTGTTAAAAAGTGATGAAAAATACGTGGATATTTTGGAAAGGTACCAACTTATTGTTAAAAAATGATGGAAAATACGTGGATATTTTGGAAAGGTCCCAATTTTTTGCTAAAAAGTGATGGAAAATACGTGGATATTTTGGAAAGGTCCCAATTTTTTGTTACAAAGTGATGGAAAATACGTGGATATTTTGAACGGTTTCGATTTTTTTGACACACTGTATATCTTCATGTGTATAATTTGAAATTATTACATTGCATTTACAGATTTTAATTCTTGAAAAAGTCAAAGACGTTTGAAATTTGAAATGTTTCTTATTTATTAAAATCGCTTGCAGTAACAACAGTTTTAACTATTATCAAACTTACAAGATTAATTTAGAAATTAGATTTAATTGTTCAGAATAACCAATCTCTATGCAGCACAAACCCTTTCTCGATGTGAACGTTATGTGCTAAACCCAATCAAATTTGTAGTACGACCTTGAAAAGTTTAGTGAAAAGTTATCAATTACTCTTAGATTAATGGCCTCGAATTGTAAACCTGGAAGTTATTAAATATACAAAATTGAGGTAACCAGGATGTTATGAAACACAATATGTTGGAAACAATCACTAGAAAGATATCAATTTGTACTGCTAACAAATAAAAATCAACAAACAAATAGGAGAAGAGGAGTAGCAATAGAATGATTTAGGTGTAGATTGGAAACAGGTGGTCTTTGAAATTACGTGTAGTGGCAATGTAAGTTTCATTTACTCCTAGTTTATGTTTGTAGCTGGTACACCGAACCCATCACTATCTGTAGTGTAAAACACAATGAAACAAGCAAACTAGTCAGCTTTTTCTCTAAACAAACCTTTCATGCTGAACACTACTCTGTAATCACTTAAAAGTCTTTGACAAAGAAATCAGTTCCGGGTCTACTACGCTCTAACCACTACCATATTTGTATGTTTAATAATTGGGAAAAGGTTTAAATCGTCATAAGTTTGATTTTTTTTGTTGCATAAAATAACTTTGTAAGGGATTTAAAATCTAACAAAAAGTGATGTAGTTTCGGTGATATGTAGTGTCAAATACTAGGCTTGATACATAAACTTTTAAAATTTTTGAGTTAAATTCAATTTACAGTTATGTACAGAAATGATAAAGTGAGTGCGCAGTAAGAAAATTTAAGTTTGAAAACACTATAAGATAGGATTTTTTGATTAAAGTTGATATGCAACAACAAAAGTATTGTGTGATGCAGAAAATAATGCAAAAATGCGGGATGATTGAAAAATATTAGTCCACTTGTTTACCATTCAACTGAGTTGTGATGATAACTTAAAATCAGAAAACAAAGTCTCAACGTGTTCAAATTTTGGTGAGAATTTTAACAAGTGAATAAGTTTGTATCTAAAAAGTCATAAGAAATGTTAAAGTCTCCAAGTACATGAACATTTTTAACTAAAAAGTATTAGTCAGCGACCTCTCTAGAAATTTGAGTGAAAATATAGTAAGAAAGCAGCTAAATGTTTTGCTTGTGATTTTGAAATTGGAGACTGGGATGTTGCAAAGCACTGTAACTGGGTAAATCTGCAATATTTTATCAAGAAAATGTTGCGAAATTTTAAAATCATCATTTCCTACAGACATTAAATGCAGAATTCTTCATAACATCAAAGACAGTTGCTGCAGCCATTTACTCAATAGAGAAATTTCTGAGCCTTTAACAAGTGGCCAGTTAGCTCAGTCGGTTATAGTGTCGTGCTAATAGTGCGAATGTCGCGGGTTCGAGCCCTGTACTGGCCATTACTGCCTCGATAACTCAGTTTAAAGAGCGTTAGACTAAAGATCTAAAGGTCCCCGGTTTAATCCCGGGTCGAGGCATTTATTTTGTACGAGTGTGGTGATGAAGCATTATGGTTTTGGTTTGTTGCAAGCGGTCTTCAAGTTAAATATTTCATGAAGACATCAGATAAAAACTTTTTATAATTGTTCTATTGTCCCAACGTTGCGAGCTTAATTTTTGGTGAAGATGAGAATCTTAACAAGTGAATCTCATGGTTTGTTTGTATTCAAAAATGTTATTAGAAATTTTAAAGTTTCCAACCACATAAACGTTTTCAACCGAAGAATATAGGTAGATTTATAAAATTTTGATATGAATTCAAGTGTATTGACGTAAAACGTTGCTGTAAATTGGGCAAACTTAAATTCTTTTTTGTTGATCTTTGTTGTACAATGAGGTGTAGGGTACAAATAAATTTGATGAGAAAGTTAAATGATGATTGAATATAACTTAGATATTTTGCATATCAATTACGTATAACAGTGTTAGAAATTTAAACTTGAAGCTTGGTGGATGTAATGAAAATAGCTTTTAAGTTGCATGTTGGTAAAGAAATTTATATGGATTGTTGTACTTTCTATCATAATCACAACGAAATAGTGTTACAAATAGTAATTTTGATTGGAAAGAATAAACCGTACTGTGCAGATTTTTATCTAAACTGGTAACTTTTAAAGTAATTCGATTCAAATTTGTTAGTATGTGCGGAGTGTATGTCTGTTGGCAGTGATTAGTCTGAGTTTTTCTTCTCCGTAAATCATGTAAAGCTTTACTTTAAAATGGTGCAAACAGCTAGTTCAATCTTGGATGGAGGTGAAGAGATAAAACTTTTACAGCGATTAATGGCAAATATTTTGTTGAATAAATCAATATCAAGATGATGAAACAAGTAAGATCAAAACAATAAACCAAAAACGAATCGATCAGAGCGAGGCTATATAATTTTGATAGGTTGAGAAATAAGAATTATTTACGCTTCAGAGTCATGAATAACAATATCAGAAATTGTGTTTGTGTTTCTTGAAAATAAACGATAAGTTTGAAAGATTTGTTGTGCAAATGAATGAGTTTAGAAGTTATCAAATTGCGAGTTTGGTGTTTGTTGATTAAAAAACTTGAATGAAATTTGAAAATAGCGTGTCGTGAGTTCAGATTTTTTATGCGAGTCGATACTCGGTGAAGATATGAAGATAAAGATCAGAAAATATTTTATACGTTTACATTTTGAGGTATTAAAAGCATTGAAACAGTTGATTGTGAGGAAAAATTGTTTGTTTTAAGGATGTAAGTGACTCGTCCGAAAGTTAGCCAAGACTTTCACGAGAAATAATACCACATTCAAAACTTTTGTGTGTTGGCCACAGCAACTACTAATGAGGTCACTGAGAAAGACAACTGTAAGTTTATGTTAGATACTACTATGAGAGTTTGTTCGCTTCTAACAGAACATTAGATTTGATAAAGCTGGTAGAAAAACGTTTAGCAGTTGGTTTTGTAAGCTCAGATTTTACATTTTGTAACTAATTTATGGTGTTTGAGTTATACTTAATACAGTAGCATTGAAATTGTTCGATAAAAATAGATAGTAAGAGATTTTGTAATTAATCAACTTGGTATAATCTGCAATTGCAAACGTGTGTAGCAGTGATTACGTATAACAAGTGTATAATGGATATGGCTTAATATAATTTTGCCAGGATTTAGGTAAAATTCTTGATTTACCTATACGGGAGACAATATGCTGCGAGATGAAAGTTGTGAATTACATGGTTTCAACTTCTTATACATCAAAACTTAGTGCAAGAGTTTAATTGTACGAAACAAAAGTCTTTGACCAGCTAAGACGACTTGTCACAATACATAAGTATGTTTGCTCAAGTACTTACGAATTAACGAATAAGTTGAAAATTTTTGTTTAAGCAATGAGTTTTAGATTGGTGATAGCACACAGTCAGGGTTTTTTTGAAGCTTTCTGTTTGTGGTTTTTAGCAAACAACGAAAAATTAAAGAATTGGATCAATAATTTCTATTTGCAGTAGAGGGTGAACACTCACTTTAATAAGAATAAAGAATAATTTTTGTGTTTTGTTTTTCTAATGTCCTACAAATAATGTTAAATGTTGTGTTTATTTCTACGTAGGTGAGCTGAGTAAACTGTGAAAAATATGAATTTTATGTTAATGTCCTACAAATAATGTTAAAAGTTTGGCTTATTTCTATGTAGGTGAGCTAGGTAAACTGTGAAAAACATGAATTTTGTGTTAATGTCCTGCAAATAATGTCAAACGTTGTGTTTATTTCTATGTAGGTGAGCTAAATGAACTGTGAAAACCATGCATTTTGTGTTAATGCCCTGCAAATAATGTTAAAAGTTGTGCTTATTTCTATGTAAGTGAGTTAAGTAGACTTTGAAAGGTAGTAAAAATTTCGTGTTGATAAGTTTAAAGTTGCTAAATTTCGGAAAAAATCTTTAAACAGTGTGATGATAGGATACCATTTTGGTTTCTAGTTGTCATATGAAAAATGAATGTAAATTTGATGCATTTGAGGTGAATGTTTTACGATTTGAGCACAATTAAAGATAAATCTTTTCGGTTTTACGATGTAAACAGTAGTGATTTAAGTGAGGTATGGTGTTTAAAAGAAAATAAAAACGCAATTTTAAAGAGAACAGAAAAGAGAAGTTATGGTGAGAGCCATTTTTGGTCAGAAAATTATTGACAAAAAGACTGAAGAACAGATGAATATGCTGGGGTTGAAGGAAATTACTATTTTTGAATTTCTGCTTCGACTTGTGATTGGTTAAAGGTTTGCTGACGTAATGTTTATGCTTCCGTTTGCATAAGATTTTTGTTGATAGTAAGCGTAGCTGATTTCCTGACTTTGAAAAATATGAATTTTATGTTGGTGGCTTTAGAATTTGATAGTTTTTACTCAAAACAGTGTTATAATAAGATACAACTTTAGTTTTCTAGTTGTCATATGAAAAGATATTGTAAATTAGATGCGTGCTGAATGTTTACAAGTAAAAGCATAACAATTATTGAAGTAGTCTCCAAAAATAATCTGCACACAATAAAAGTTCAATCTTCTTGGTTTAACAATATTCAGTAGTGATTAAAAACTGCTGAATCGAAACAAATTTCACTGTTCTGATCTTTTCAAAATGTTTCTACCATTGTACTAAAAATTTAACTACCTCACTGTCATATGTGAAGCAAATCTACATTTCACTCAAAGGTCTGGTCAATCTACTGAAAGTTTCTTCCAAGAAAGTGTGAAACTAACATCTAATGGTAAAAGTTTAATTGAAATTGTGTCAAATTTGATATTGTTTCTTCCACCACACTCTTCTGGAAGCAACGTCACTGCATGTGATTTTTCTTCAGCAAACCTGATAATCAAGAAAACTGTTGGTTATTTTCCTCTAAAACTAACGACTAGCTGTAATAAACGTAAATGTTTTGATTGAAATACCTGCATGATTAAGAAAAACTGTATATTATTTTCTTCTGTAAGCTTACAACTAGTGATATACAAAGCAGATTTTTGCCTCAAACATCTGTCTTTCATCATACTAATAACTACATCTATACTTCCCCAACATTGTATCTGAGCCTAGTTCTTCTAAAACCTATACTCCCCAACATTGTATCTGACGCTAATTCTAAAATCTGTACTCTTCCAAAATTTATCTGCGGCTAGTTCTGAAATCTATACTCCCCAACATTGTATCTGCGACTAGTTTTAAAATCTATACTCTTCCAACATTGTATCTGCTGCTAGTTTTAAAATCTATACTCCTCCAAAGTTTATCTGCGGCTAATTCTGAAATCTATACTCGTCCAAGATTCCTAGTTCTGAAATCTATGCTCCTCAACATTGTATCTGCGGCTAGTTCTAAACTGTTGATTGTATTTTTAAATTATTTTCTTATGTACATTTTCAGCCAGTGATAGACACACAAAATTTTCCTCAAACATCTGTCGTTCATCATACTGGCAGCTATACTGCATTTAAAAAATCTTCTTCCTCCAAGATTGTATTGTAATAGAACTGAATCCATTACCTACCTAGTTCTACTGGAATCGATGTAAATTAATTCCAACCAACTGCAGAAATATCACGATAACGAGTAAAGGAAAATACCTCCAATAAACACATCTAGAAGAGTAAAGAAACAACATTCTAGGGAAACAAAAGGAGAATATGATTTTATAAACAATTTCAAGAAACAAAGTGAACGATTACGTGTGATTGATGCTTACATTCGCAAGGAAGTTGTTTATGATTTAGTATCAAAGGCTTCTATCTTCAGTCACGACGTAGAAGTTAATATTTCCGTTTTACAACAGCTGTGCTTATAGTAGGACAAAGATTGTTAACAAGCTAAAAACCAAAGTGAAATTAATTGGAGAACTTCTAAAATGGGGGTATTCTAAAGCGAGGGTACAACAGCAAATCAAGTCATTTTCAAAAATAAATGAAATCGTTTTCAAAAAGAAAAAATGTAAAAAAATTTTGACACCCGTTTTTGGTTGCCTAGCAACGCGATGTTTCTCTAGAGGAACAATGGTCCAATACGGGAGCAAAGCTGCTGCAGATTTAGTGCAGCTGTTGCAAATTGGTAAGACTGAAGATGGCTTGCATTTATCGGTTTACCGTACGAAACTATTTGCAGGACATCTGCGCATCAATGCACAATCTTGTCTGACAAAATAAAACAAACATTACCTCTTTCAAAGAAAAGTTACAAAACACATTTGATATAAAACTTTCGTTCTTGACTACCAGTGATTATTTTTCTCTGAAAAACCTGCGCAAAATTTGTATTTTTCGGAAGAGTTTCTTCGAATTGATAGTGAATTATTTCTTTGTTAAAGATGACCAGCAACCATTTACACAGAAGATATTTAACTCTGCAGAAAGCAGTTGACGACGTTTTAGGGTCAACAGGAAGTGAAGGGAAAGATATTGTTATTTTGCCACCAGCGCAAGGTGATGCTTATACTACTGATGTAGAGGAAGATTATGTAGATGGGTGCCATAAAAATGATTGGCCTCCAAACGATGTTGCAAGAACTTTAGAGGTACATAATAATGATGAATGCGAAGTCGCTCTCGACGTATCAGCAGTTCATAGTAAAAAAAACAAATCACCATTAAAGAAAAAGAGAGAGAATGCGGAAGCAGTGCTCTGGAAAGAGAAAAGCAGCCTGAAGGAAATATCAGAATCAAATGTTATGCACTTAGCTGGTATCCGTCCTCATCTTGCCCTGCTTGAGCCAGTTGCACTTTTTTGATTATTATTCAATGAGGAAATCTGTAGTCTAATTGGTTGCGAAACGGAGCGATATGCGTCTCAACGGGATGAGGTCATTCATCTTACACCGCAGGATGTTCATTCGTGGCGAGCCGATCAGATTTGGCAACAAAAACTGGGTTTTGGCATCAAATGATGGCTATCCTTACGAATTTGAACCTTATACCGGAGCGTGTAATACTAAGAACAGCAGCAAGCCTCTTGGACCACAAGTTGTGTTTGCTCTTCTTTTGATAGTTAAAAACCCTGCTTGTCATTGTGTTTGTTTTGACAATCTTTTTACATCTTATCATTTACTGTGAGATTTGCACGAAAAGAATTTCAAGGCTCTTGGGACTATAAGGAAAGGCGGTATAATAAAGTGCCCTCTGCGACCATCAAAAAGTATTGAAAAAGAGGAGGGTGGCTTCTTTGACCATCCTCGGAAGATTACGTGTCCATAGTGCAATGGAAGGACAACAAGATTGTTTACCTTGGTTCAAATTTCAGCAACATAGAGGCAACCAAAATGGTAAAACACTACTGCCAGCGTAAAAAGAAAAAGATCAGTTGTCTTCAACCATTCTGCTTCTACCAATACAATTAAGACATGGGAGGCGTCGATCTGCTTGATAAGTTTATAAGCCAATATAGACCAACAATTCAAGCAAAGAAGTACACCCTTGTGCAAATTAATCTGAACACTTGCAAAAAAGAGTCAATTTTTGAAAGTTTTCGTTTTATTTTAAAAATAACGAAAGTACAAGCTGTTTCTGAAATAATCAATAGTTAATATGTCCACCTTTATTCTCTAGCACTAATTTAACTTGTTTTTTCATAGACAAAACCAAGGTTTTGCAAATTTTTTTGATTTCTTCATCATGGAACCAAACATGAATTACAGTCTCAATTAGCTTGATTTTAGTGGGGCAATCCATCTTCCTCAGGCGATTTTTAACAATCGACCACAAGTTTTCTATGGGATTTAAGTTTGGCGAGTTCCCTGGCCAATCCAGTACTGTTATTTTCATTTTTTTTAAGCAATTTGTTATGATTTTAACCTTGTGGCAGGGTGCAGAGTCTTGCTGAAAAATGGCCTGTGGGTGGAGTTTAGACAATTCTGTGGAAACTTTTCTTTCGATGATTGGCAAATAAGCTTTGCTGTTCATCATACCCTCGACCGGCACAAGCGATCCAGGTCCATTAATAGAAAAGCAACCACAGAACATCTTTTTGTCTGGGTGCTTTACTGTTTGCACAAAATGTTCTTCACGCAGCTTCTCGCTGGGAGAACAGCGAATGAATTAGGATCGAATCCCTGAACAAAAAAATGACTTTCGTCTGAAAAGAGGACACGGCTCCATTCATCTTCAGACCAGTCTTTGTGTTTTTTTGCCCAATTGAATCGTTTCTGTTTCATCGCGGCGGTTAACAGCTGCTTCTTTTTTGGTTATCTCGCTTTCCTTCCTTTCTCCAGCAATCGTCGTCGAACGGTAGATGAAGACACATGCACACCAATGTCATCCATATCCCTCTTCAATTCTTTACCGGTTTTCCGTGGATTCAATTTGCTTTTGCGTAAAAGAGTCAAATCATAGCGTTTGATAGTTTTTCTTTTTCTTCCACACCTTCCTTTTCGTTGAACCTCAACATTTCCAGTTTCTCTTTTTTGTTTAAGGATGCTGCTGACGGACCCTAAACTGACGCCCACAGTTTCAGCAATTTTTCAAAAAGAAATAAAACCATTTCCAAGAAACAAATAACAACATTTCCAAAACCAAATATTATCATTTCAAAAATCAAATAAAATCATTTCTAAAAACAAACAAAACCATTCCTAAAAACAAATAACATCATTTCCACAAACAAATATAACAAATAAAAACATTCCTAAAAAGAACTCCAACAAATAAAACCATTTTCTTTCAATTACCAACTTCAAATGTTACAACAAATTCATGCTAGAAAAATATACTTCAAAGTTTATGTACAAGATCGTGTTCAAAGGAAATGACGTACCTGCAAGGTTGTGCACGTTCGGAAATGATCAGCACGTTTGGAAATGACATAGTCCACCGCAATTTCACCACGAAAACTGGCTTAAAAAACATATCACATACTACTGATACGATAAGTTGCCTCAATTTAAAAAAAAATTAAAGTTGAAATAGAACCAAAATTCTATTTGAGCGGCAGCACAAGCCAAAAAATCAAGTGCTGAAGATGTACGCTCGATCTGCCACCAGTTAGCAATGACAAAAATGCATGTGCATATGGTTGCAACCTGCTTTGCCTCTTCCAAGGGTAATATGAGCAGCAACCCTGGAAGCTCCCTATAAACCTAACGATCTCTACCTACATCTGCATGCTAAACGGATTCCATCCCAAATCTTGGCGTAGTCAAATTGCTTATGTGAAACATCTATTTTGCTGTTGGGAGGCCAAGCAATCTCAGTTCAGTTGATGTGGCAAAAAAAATGAGAAGAATGAGTCTTCCTTAGATTATTCTGTCTACCCGGCCGAACCAACGCAACTGAGGCTTCTCCATGAAAAGAAACAATTGAGATTTGAAATTGAGAGATTTTTGAATTTTGGTGCTACTACTTTTATCCATTTTTCAAACATGGCAAAAAGTATGTTCTAGTGGTTGGTTTTCACTTGCTGGCTCTATAAACGTATAGCAGCCGGCGTAGCAGGCTACTTTTGTCTTTTAGAAATAAATTCTTAATTATATTACTTTTAATTAATGAATGTTAAGGCATAAGGCTAAACATTCATTAATTTAAAAGTAATATAATTACACCAGGCTTACACCAGCTCCTATAATTCTTAATTATAGTTTGTGTACTCAAATGAAAATTAAGCTTATGTGCTTAAGAGCCGGATGATTTTTTCTGAATCTTTCAAGATTTCACATCTAAACCAAAAATTTTGTTTCACTTTGCTGCATGTGATTATTGGTAGCTCTTGGGGGTGAAAATTAGTCACGCCTGCAACAAGAATGTACAAAAATATTTTCACTTGGAGCCCATGTACAGATCAGTGTTTGTAATTTCGTATTTGCCTTGCATTGTCAAAAATTAGATTTATACCAAAATAGTAGTAATGTGGCATAATATTCTACTGTAACTCGCAGCATATTAGTAGCATGTACTTTTATTGACATTTGCTATCAAAACGACAGTGCATATTAAGTTTGGCTGCAGTCTTGCAGCTGTTATCGATAAAATCTTACCAGTCAGCATTAAGGGCATCCCTTGACATTATGACGAAATAAATATTTTTTAACCTTTTCAGAAATAAAAGAAAAAAGCATGCATAAAATATTTCAACAGTGAATCTGTAGTTGCACAGTCGGTAAAGCTCAAATCTTTGTAAAATTTTTTTTTGGAGGAAGCTTGTTGATATTTTTTGAAAAAGCATTCAATCGCGTTTCTTCGGTCAGTACTTTTTGAGAAAAAAGATCAGTTTTACATTTACTTGTAAATTATGTCGTCATCTTCCCATTAAAATAGTAAATTTTTGCTAGTTGATATGTTGTGTGTAGCTTTTGTTTGAGCGCAATACCTGTTTTCTCCGCCAAGAAATTATGATTTTACAAGTTGTCCTCAATTGTGAAATTGTCATGACTTCACAATGCTCTTTAGGACAATCACACAGTAGTGGTAAGCGATAGTGCTAATTTTGTGTTTGTACACCGAACGATTTCGGAGGAGTTAACACAAACGCTCAGACAGAATTATGGTTAATAATAAAGACGCAAATCTACTGACCTGAGCAATATATTCCACTGCCATTGTATCCTTCTTTGCAAGTGCAAATAAAGCTTTCGTTAATGTATCCTTCATTGCAAGCGCAAGTAAAGCTTTTGTTAGTGTATGTGCAGACCGCATTCAAATCGCAAGAGAGCATGTTATTTTCACATTCGTTAATCTCTGTTGGAAACAATAAACATTAAAGCAGTGGTTCCTAACCTCAGAAAACTTGCCCCCAGTAAGAAATTTTTACTTTTATGAGAGAAATTTTCTTGTTGTAGGGTTTGCAATGCAAAGTTCTCTATTTTTCGAATTGTTTTGCATGCAATAAAATGCCTATTCTTGAAAACTATTTCATGTATTTGGCTGTAGCAGCTTTGCTTGTGTAAAACTGCGTTGTCAAAAATATGTTTACACACACATCAATTAAATAATGTATTGTTTTAGTCACAGTACCGTCCAAATTAATTGACGCAAATGGAAAAACAAGCGTATTTTCTGTTTATTTTACTTATTGCAAAAATAAAGCTTGACAATATTTTTTTGTAATTAATATGGCCTCTCCTGTTTTCAACGACTTGTCTAACTTTTTTAGGTGTGAATTCTACTAATTTTTTATACATTATGATGATTTTTTATCCCTACACACGATACAAATAATCACCTCCATCAGCTTGGTTGTGGTAGCACAGTCATATTTCTGGAAACTCCTTTTGATTATAGCCTACAATGATCGACTCAACGTCCGCTGAGTTGCCAGACCATTCTAAAATTGTAAAGTTGATGTCCGAAAAAAAGTTTAAACTTTTTTTGAACAATGACAAGAAGCAAAGTTTTGCTGAAATATATCTCACTGGTAGAAAATGCCTTCTGCATATCTAATCGTTCTTTGTTGGAGAATTTCTTTGTATTGGTCGCTTTCTATAATTTTATGCACAGAAAGCAGTGACCCAACACCTTCACAGCTTAAACATCTTTTTGGGGGATTTTTTCTGTGGTTTGATGTGGCTTGGTTGTACGCTTTCAGCTACAATCTTTCTTGCAAAGCAAGAATGCTTGCCTTAGACTAAAAAATGACGTTTATCTGAAATTAATTCTTCTTTTCCAGTCAGCCAAAGCCCAGTTTTTTTTTGTTTTTTTGATCAAGCAAGTCTTTTACTTTTATTTATATTTTTGTTAGCAGCTGCTTATCTTTGTTCTTCGGGCAACTCTTCCAGTATTGATAAAGCCTTTTTTAATTGAAGAATTGCTTAAATGAACATTGTCGCATTTTAATAGAAATTTTTTGATTCTATTTCAATTTTAATTTACTTCTTAAAATTTAGGCAACGTATAGTATCGCTCGAATAATTAAGTCTGGTTGCAACTTGATAGCTAGGAAAAGATTGGCTTCCACTAAGATACTTTAACCCACGCACTTCTCGATTAAGACCAGAATATATATGTTCACAAACAACTTTAAAACTTTGAATTCCTTCTCTTGTCAAATACAGAAACTAAAGCACTTTACTATATAAATATATAACTAATCAAAACTAAAACAACCAAAATAATCGCTTGATTTCTGTCACAAAAATTACCACAAAACAACGCCTTTTTACTACACTCCACTGAACTGCACTCTGAATTACACACTCTCTCTCTCCAAATGAATAAAAAAAATCTCGCCGCCTTATGTATATACGACTGGAAAATAATCTAGAAATCGCTAGAACATCACGTGACACCAGAAAAACACCATTAATAAATTACGTAATCGGTAATATTAAAAAATCTTTGAGAAGAAACAAGAATCACTAGAATACACTGGCACTTGTCACTTAGTCAACCATTGTGACGTCAGAAGAGGCGTGTGAGTTACAAATGTATTAATAGATGCGAAGAAAAAAGGTCTTTTTTCAAAAACAGTTTAGCAAGTTTTGGGCTTCAGACAATTGAAATTTACAAATAAAACGATGATTGCAAAATAAAACAACAGATCACAATAACTATACATATATAAAAACTATTCTTTCAACGCCAATTTACTTATTCGTGACAACCATCATAAGCTAACATGTCACTCTTTAAATCGCTGTAGTTTTGTTTGGAATCAGCAATAATGAGCCTATGAAGCATTTCATCATCTCTAGTAAAAGTTTTAAGACTTTCGGACACATTTTTTTGATTTGGGGGAGGCTATTCCAGTTTCTTCAAACCGCCGAATCATTCTAAAAGCTGTAGAATGACTTACACCAACTACAAATGCAATGTCTCTCGACGATTTCTGGCAATGACTACGTAGAGAAAGAGTTCTTTTGCGTTGCTTAGGAGTGGTATTAGCCATGATTTAATTTGAAAGAACTTGAAATTAAGGTATCCAGTAAAAAGAGTGGATAATGAAAAATGGCTTTTCAATAATAGAACGAAATTATGACGTTATGACAAAAATTATTTTTTATCGCATGTAAGTTATGACATCATTCAGTAGTTATGACATCACTGTTGCTGAAGTTAAGAGTAATACTTTGTCTTTAAACAAAGAATCCTACTAAGTCAATTATTTTGAACGGTTCTGTACTTTAGTCATAAGTTTGTTTTCGACCAGCTTAAGAAGCATAAGTGGAAAATAAGTGATACAGTACTTCGTGTGTTTTTAATTATGAGAGGTCCATCGAGGAATAAGTGATATCCGAGATGTGTAAAGTAAGAGTTAAAAATAATATTGAGAATTACTACCCTGAACAAAGAAAACCATTGAGGAAATATTGACCAATTACAAGTAAACCAGCAGTTAGAAGCAAGAAACAAACTTTAGAACTCAAATACAAATCAGCATTTAATTGAGGCGAGTTAAGATGTGGATTTGTCTGTACCAAAAAGCTCTTTTCAAGCAAAATTGTTCCCTCTCAATCCATTTTTACAAAAATGATGCTATAAGGGCCTTATTCACCAAGTCGAATCAAAGTAAAATGAAATCAAATCGAGAATCAAACTCAAATCAACCAATCGTTTGTATTCACCAAGCACGATCAAGGCTGATTCGAAATCAAACAAAAATCAAATCAACCAATTTTAGCCTAAAATTGGATGCACTGTTGTTGGTAAATCAAACTAGAATCAAACAGCTAACACCTATGCGATAGTAGCAAATTTTAGGAATAAATTTTTTTGCTATTTTGGCTTCTTATCCTAGCAATATAGGATTATTTTCTTCAAGTATGCGCATTCTAGCTTGAGCTAGCAGTACTTCAGATTTTCCGGTAAAATAGGCTAATGTGTAGATTTGGATAAGTGTAAATAAAGCTTTACTAAATTGATTGCTTTTACTAATTGTTACTTCACTAAAATTAACAAAAGGTACTACCAATGTATATAACCTAATCCTTCAAAATTCATTTAAAGCTAAAATTGTGTTGTATAAATATAAACCAATTTCTTATACTCGTACATAAAGAGAAATAGTTTACTTTTTATACAGTTTTATACAATATTAATTGTTAAATTTTGATTTAGGATTAGGCTATACAGCGTTAGATATTAATGTATAGTTTACATAGCCTTTTAAGTAGTAATTTTATTAAGATTAACTAGCTACCAGCAGGCTAAGCAATTAGGCCTAATGCTAGACGCAACAACAAAATAATAAATGCAAAAAAAAGTCTGAGCTCAGTGATTTTTACAGCTGTTGACAGTGATACTAGCGAGAGAACAGTCTGCCCATGTGACACCTAACAAAGGAACTTTGTTTGTCCACAATGTGATTTCGATCTCAAACAATTTTGAGCACTTCACATTGACTGTTGGATGTGAATAAGACTGCACTTGGCACTATCATATACTTCGTTTTTGTTTTAACCCACTTAAGTGATGTCACAAGTACTACTATACTGGCTATATAGTGCTGTTTAGCTGCTTTAGCAATTTAAATGTTTTTAATGTATTTCAACAACAATGATATCATGTTTTGAAAAATTCTTTAAAATTGTTTATTTCAGGTTGTTGTCAATTTTGTAAGATGGCTCACAGTTTGTGTATATATAGAGAGACTGTGGATGGCTTAACAATACTTTCTACATTTGTATAATATTGTAGGCCTACATTTTTAAGTGCCAAAGAAATGGCATATTACTCAATCAAGGTAAAAGACTTTGTTTTATTTTTAAAGCAATGACAAAAGAACAAGTTTGCAGGTAAATGCATTTCACCATGTGTGTGCAAAGCATTTCTCTGCAAAAGATACAAAACAGGTGCTTCTAAGAAGAAATATGTAAAACAAATTAATAACAAACTAGTGGTAACACTGAAACATGTACGTTTGGCATAAAAAACAGTTCACAAAATATTTTAAGATTTATCTACATACTTGTCTACATCTGCTTACTTTAATTGCTGTCATACTGCTTGCAACTTTTTACAAGATTATTGGCAAGGTGTGTTTGAATTACTATTACTTTTTGTAAAAAACTTTAAGCAGCTCTTTTACCCAGTCCTTATGCGACACTTCAATATCATTTGTGGCTTATTAAGGATTGATAATCATGTTAAATTAAGCAATATACTTATATATACACTTTTTAGACAGATTGATGCATTATATAATAATACAGTAGATTCCGCTTATTTGGGTCACATCGGGACGAGCACCATTTGGCCGATTAAGCAGCTGACCCGATTATCCGAAGTCTTGCAGTATCAGTGCCAGGGTTGTCCTTTGGTACACCAGTTATCTCAGCTAGCTGGCGATGACTAGTGTTTGGAGGTTGCTCTCTAATTTTTCTTAAAACAAAAATCTTTTCAGCAATTGTTAAATCTTTTTGCGGCATTTCTGTTGAGGACTTCACACAATTTGCAACAAAGCGCAACAATTACGATGTCAAAAAGCATAAAATGACAAAATAAATTTCGTTTGTATTGTTCAATTGTTACATAATAAAGTTGGCTTTGTGATATCGAGTTTTATTGCATTACAAAGGCGGTTTTGCAATTACACAAAAGTATGTCTGGCTACAGCTGTGGCCGATTAAGCAAAATGGTGGCCCGATTATGCGGATTTAACATAATGCATTATCTTTGATTGAATTTCGTTCTTCACAATTTGGCCCAATTAAACGACTGACCCGATTAACCGGCGGCCCAATTAAGCGGAATCTACTGTATATATATGCTGGTGGCTGGTATCATAACTTTTTTGTTGTTTGGTTCAAAACACAACAAATAAAGTCATTCAATTAGCATTTAATGCCAAAAAAGATCACATTGCAGTTATGAAAAAGCATAACATTATGACAATAGAACGAACTGATCAATTAGAGATAGTTAAACTTATGCACAAATATTTTAATAACAAGCTACCACATGCATTTAATGACTTCTTTCAGCACAACTATCGAAACTGCAATGCTGGTAGGTCACGGATGAAAGCTAAGATATTTACTAAATTTTGCAGAATTAAACTAACCCAGCAGTCATTCAAATAAAAAGGTCCTGTGCAATGGAATAAGCTTCCTCCAGCATTAAGAGAAATAAAATCTTTTATCAACCAATCATGGCAGTTTAGTATCACTTCATGAACATTTAAGCAAGCATAGCATAATCCACTTAAAATTCACATCTAGGAAATGTGACTGCTTATGATATAGTCTTTTACAGTGTTATGGTTTCTGGGTTCTTTTTTCTGCTTTCAGGTGGATCCTCTGAAGCTTGTGACAGTCAAGTGAGAACAGTCAACCATGAACGATCAATTCATAAAGATCATTGAACTACTGAAACTTCATCATTGCATATCAGATTAGAATGATAAGTTATTTTCGTCTTTTATGGTCACTCTGCATTAAATTAATTATTAATTGAGTTTATTCATTCACGCGTATGAGCTCATGCTCGGTTTGCATGTCTTTCGTCAGTCTGGGCCACCACGACGGGTAGACTGCTTGGCCCAACCATCTGTCTGCCACATAAAGACGGAGGCATCCCGTTAAGTGCCTTGCCCATGGACACAACAAGCAAGCTTGCCGGCTTGTTCTCCACACTATCCCTTATGTGCTGAGCGCCAAGCAGGGAAGCTGTGAATACCATTTTTTAAAGTCTTTTGGTATGACTCGACAAAGGAAATGAACCCCAAGTCTACCGACTGCGAAGCGGACGCTCTAACCACTACACCACCGCGCCGGTTATTAATTGAGTTGATTAAATTTTACGCGAACAATGCAGCTGGGAATACCATCACGGTACTACTAACTTACAGTAACTTCTTTTTTATAATAGCTATGTGTTTAATCTAGTCCTAGGTGTACGACTTAAAACTACAACCGGCGACAGGGTTTATGTGCCTTGAGATGTAAAGAAGCTGTCTCTTAGCTGTCGTTGCTCCCAGGTCACCCTTGGGCAAGGTGTAGCACCTGATAGCCTCCCCTGTTAGGGTTACAACTTGACAGTTTATTTTTTTTATTGTATCTAGCGACACTTTGCACGTACTGTATACGCTTTTCTTCGTGTGTGTTTTTTATTTATCTGGTATCTTACAGGTGCGATGACCATGCCATTATCTTCACATTTAATCTAAATTCTATTCATGTGCATGTATTAACGTATATCGTTTTGCCATCGTCTCCTTTTTTTGTCCACTGCTGTCAAATTTATTTCTATGTATGCTGATTTGGACAAAAATAAAATAAAATTGATTGATTGATTGATTGAATTATATGAAAACATTTTTTTTTTTAGGAAAAAGGTTTTGAGTTGCTGGCTTTTTTGTTGCTGCTGCAATAATATTATTAACTTACTATGCATCACATAAAGTTGTTAAGAGATGTTGATATATGTTAATACCATCCAATAAAATTGTTAATGCACGTGGTTTTAGTGCATCAAGCAACTGTTTGTGATGTAAAAAGTTCAACTCTGTTTGCATCAATTTTTTCAACAAAAAATGTATTTCAGGGCCTTAGGGGAAAGTTTTAACTATGCATGTTACACGTTTTTTTTACAAAGTTGTAGATAATGATGCCAATGTCCTATCAAACTGCCAAAACAAAACTTGAATATAAAATGATCGGTGATTATTTTATTGTAGCAAATATTCGGCAACATTCTCGAATAGTTTAATGTTTAATGCTACAATAAGAGCATGAGCATAAACAAAAGCAAGTGCGTTAGCACATGATTTATTAGACGTAAAAAACTTTACTGATGTCAACAGTAAATATGCGACGAAGAGTGTGATCGCTCTATGAGGAGTCAATAACCGACTTCTTGGGAGCTCGAAATTTGATTAAACTAAAATTTTTTTGGGTAGGCCTAGTACAATGAATAACTTTAACTAAGCCTAACATTTGTAGGCTAATCAGCAGATCAGTATGATGCCCACAAAAAACACTGTCCGATAAATGAAAACTGGTTTTAGAGATGTTTTACAAACAACTAATATTGCTTTCAATAGCCCAATATGCCGTAAAATATCTATTAATACTGTACTAACACAACTTGTCTGTCCCGTGTCCCTCGTTGCCCCGCTTTCCCTTACTTAGCTTCTGCCACAGTCATCTCTTTCAAAAAATTTTCCAACCTTCTAAAAATCTGCTGAATTGATTTACCTTAATGCTTTCGGCTGTCTCTAAATTACTACTGTAAGCAATGTGGGCAGTGCATCTTGCTTTCGCTGCCTACCAACCCCACACTGCCTACTTACCCTACACTGCCCACACAGCCAACCTTGCCAACCTTTCCTACACCGCTTACATTGTTTTCACTGCTTACCTTGCATACCCTGCCTACTCTAGTAATTTAAAGCCACCACAGCTTTTGCAGCAATGAAAATCTATTCACCAAACCAATACCTGCGAAAACACCTTGTATGCGTTTATAAAACTTATGTCCGATTGGACTATATTTCAACTACAACTTTTCAAAAAAAGTCTGTGCGATATTTTTAAAATACGAATTATAGGAGCTGGTGTTAGCCTGATTAAGATATTACTTTTAATTGATAGATGTTAAGGCATATAGGCTAACTGCAATCAGTTGAATAAAATACCACTTCCACGACCGGTTTCGTTCCTATTAAAACTCTTCAGGTGGACTCAGGTATTGAACCGACGGTCACATGAATTGCTTCATGCGGTTTATGCCACTCCGCCATCGGCCCTTTCAACTGATGCTGTTAATTTTAAGCTATATAAGGTGCACGCTATATCTTAATCAGGCTAACACCAGCTCCTATAATTCGTATTATAACGTAATAAAGGCACTGGCTTGGCTGGAAATTAAAAGCATATATCGCATCTAGCTCATTGTAGTGACCGTGCACCTTATATAGCTTAAAATTAACAGCATCAGTTGAAAGGGCCGATGGCGGAGTGGCATAAACCACATGAAGCAATTCATGTGACCGTCGGTTCAATACCTGAGTCCACCTGAAGAGTTCTATGCCTTAACATCTATTAATTAAAAGTAATATTTTTTAAAATAGTTGGTTTTCATGCATCACTGAGCAAATTTGCATCTTGGCTACTGTTTGATTCGGCGATCAAAATCAAACCTAGAATCAACCCATTTAAATGAATGATCGCTTTTTGCACCTTGATACAGCGTAAGATGTTGCAGAAACACTTATTGCAAAAATTAACGTTTCTTGAAACGCAATCGATTAATCAACATGGTGGGTGGTTACGCTTAGCCACGACACGCCGCCAAGTTTAGCGAGTCGCAAGCAATTTGCCCTGTTTTCACCATAGGCGTTCTTAAACTAGACAAGATTTTTTCAGTTAAATGCAGCAAGTGCGCCAAAGCATATCAAAGTTGTGGGAGGGCGTAAATGTAATTCATATGTATGTATTTTCAGGGTTAAGCTATTAAATATTAAGATCAATACTTACGACTTTTTCGTTACTGTAGGCACATTTTAATGAGCTAAAGTCACTGGCTGCGCGTATGTTGCTTGGCACTGGCAAAAACACAGCCATGCCAAAAGCAAACTAAACCGAAACGAAGCACTTACAGTTAAGTGATTACAATTGCAGGGCCTCTATCATTAATGTCCAGGTTAAGAACATCAAATCAGCTGGCTGCACCAGCATTGCACATAGAGATGACATGTAGCACGATACTATTATTTGTTGCAAAAGATAAGAAAGAACCATCTTTATGTCTTCTATTTTTCTTAGGAAATCACCAAGTGTTTTGCTAGGAGTAGACTACATATTAAAATTGTTTGAGATTTCATTTTTTCGATGAATTTTTGGAAATTTTGCCAAAGGATGCCAAAGATCCATACCATGGAGGAAGAACAGTCAAAATCTACCGATGAATTTAGTTTTTCTAAAAACTGCAATTTTGTAAAATGCAGGCACCAAAATTTTGAGTGGTTTGAAGCGATAGACTAAAGTTCAAAAATATTTAGAGACTTTATTTATTGATGAATTTTTTTGAAAACATAGGCAGATAAGGTCAAAGAGCCATGCTTGTGAGGAAAAGTTGTCAAAATGTACCAAAGAACTAACTTTGTCTAACAATTGCAAGTTCGTTAGGTCTAGTAAAAGAATTGTTCAATTAAAAATAGAACATGGCGTATAGCAACCAGTTTTCGATCACTCATTATGAAGCAATCTTTAGCCTCAACCAATTGAAGTTACATATTGCTGAAAAGCAAATTTCCTGAACTTTCAAATGAAATTAATTATCTGTGTCTTATTACATTTTTTATGTACGAAACTTACCTGCTTTGCTCAGCTTATCTCTTTTTGGGAGGATAAAAAGTTACACTACATTTATTAAGGTTTAAATTTTTTAATATAAAAACAAATAGATAAAATACATATTATATATCATCAAAATTGATATTATATATTATATATTATCAAAATTTTACTGTGGTGGAAGATTTTACAGGCCAGTTAAAGTTCTTTAAGTGAATATTTGAGTAGGACTATACATTGTATCTGCAGGAGTAGCAACACCTAAGGGATATTTTCAAATAAACGTTCTCTTTAAATTCAGTTTTACAAATTGTTATGGTTATGGTTTTATGTTGATATTTTTCTTAAACTTGGTGTTTATTACAATGCTGTAGAGAATAAACATTAAGACCTCAACAGGCAGCATATAAGCAAAAGAAAAACATTCTTGCTTCATAGTATATATGACGGCATCACCCTCAGGGTCCCCATCAGAAACGTCGGGATTGAAAATATTGGTTCAGCCGGCCAAGACGGCTCTACCTATCAGGCTTTAGTGTCAAGAGTTACCAAACGTTTATGTGTTTTCTGCACATAAGATGTTCACGACTTTTTGTGCTTCTTTTCCTAATAGAATATCTCATTTCAAGATCTTGGCTATGCCTTAGGTCTATATGCTCTGTTCATTGCTTACACAAATCCAAGGGAGCCTTGCGTTCCCCATAGTTTGGAAGTAAGGATTACATTTCTGATGTTAAGCTATTCTAAAGCAAAAAGGGCAAAAATGTCTTTCTTGTAGTGCGATTTCACACACTAACGCTGTTTTCTTTTGATTTCATTTTGAACTTTCTCAAGTCTCTGCTGGCTACGCATTATGTAGCATGTTCTTTTCTTCCTGCTTGACGTGTTCTGGAAACTTTATAGAGTTCTTGCTTTTCCCCAAATGTTTGGTTTGATCCCTGTAGTTCTATAAAGCTATTATAAAGCAAAATACCAATAATATATTTTATGTGGTGCGATTTGACACAGTGACGTTGTTAATTTTGATTTTGCCTCAAACTTTCTCAAGTCCTCGCTGGCTACGCATTATGATTCATATTTGTTTTTCCTTCCTTAGATATGTTCATAAAAGTTTAAAAAACCTTTGCTTTTCCCAAATTTTCAGGTTTGATCCGGTAGCTCTACAAAGCTATTCTCAAGCAAAATAGAAAACATGTTTCTCCTAACTATGGTGCGTTTTTACCCCGGCAATGCATACCATCATCCGTGCCGATTCAAAGCGTATCAATTAATTGTAGCTGCGCGGGCTTCACCGTACCAACATTTGTGAGAGCAACAACGAAATGTTTTACTGAAGATAGGCCATAGTTGCTGTGCATGTAATGGTGATCATGATGGTTTATTAATGAAGACTGAAAGTATTCAAAAAAAAAGAATGATGACACAAACTACCATTTGTAATTTTTGAAAGAGTCAGGAGTAGTGAAACATAATCAAAATTGATGGCGTCGCCCAAATGGTGGTCGTTTTGACAATTAAAGAAATTAGCTATTCACTTGTAGGCCTATTTGACGATTTGGGGCCCACTTTCGTATTGATATTGGTGACATTAAGATCTTTGCCTGCGCTGTTTGCTTTGATTTGGCCTCAGGATGAAAAGGGGCCCTGCCTTTCCTATAACTCATACAGCCTATTTCAATAGGCGCCTATTAAGCTATTTTCAAACAAAAACATTCCCTCTCAATCCACTGTTATAAATTGATGCTATTTTTTGTTTAATTTTGATCTTATGTTAAATTTAAGATATTATTGCATTTAACTTTGCCCCTAATCCAGACATCCCTACTTTAAAATGAAGATTAGTGTTTTGTAACCATAGGCCTTTCCATGCAATTACAAATATCAGTAATGGGCTTTACCATCTGTGTTTGCTATCAAATTGGATAATTTTTCTGCCTGCTGCTGATTTCACTAAATAGTAGCATGCATTGTAATAGCATTTAACATTATGACCTCACAATGCGTTTTAGGCCATTATTATTAGAATAGCTACTTACCACTTCTTCATCGCTGTAAGCGAAATAATATGACATAACGTCTCTGACTGCGTGCTTGTTCCTTGGCCCTGGCATAAACCCCACCATGCAAAAAGTAAACTAACCCAAAATAAGGCACTCACAGTTGAGTTATAGCGGTAGCGGGAGCCCCATCAATAATGTCGAGGTTAAGAACATCAAATCAGCCCGCTGCTGCGACAGCCTTGCCCAATTGCCAAGGAAATTGCTTTAACATTTAGATCATGTGTAGCTCTACACTAACATTTTGTTGCAGACGATAAGAAAGGACCATCTTTACCCCATCGTCTTTTTCTTGGGTGATCATCAAGTGTTTTGCTTGGAGTAGGTTACATATCAAAATTTGTAGACTTCATTTTTCGATGAGTCTTTCGATTGATTTAATTGATGATGCCAAAGATCCATGCTATGGAGAAAGAATATCCAAAATGTGCCAAAGGACTTAGTTTTTCTAGAAATTGCAATTTTGTTAACTGCAGTCACTAAAATTTTGTGTTTTTGACCGGTAGACTACGTTTTATAAACATTTGGAGACTTCAGTTTTTGATGAATCTTTTTGAAAAAGTCGACAGATAATGCAAAAAGAACCACTTTTTTAATTTGTTGGCTCTTTTAATTGTAAGCGAATTCAATTCCTGAGTACCTAACAGGGCAAACAACACGTAACAAGGAACTCCAGAAACTTTGAAAAAACTACAGCGCCTATTCGCATCCCTCGATCTATAATGCTTTTTTCAGGCACAATCGATTTTCTTTAAAAAATCGATACTTTAGAGTCTGGAGCGAGAATTGACTATGTCAGCAACACATTAACTTTTTATTTCTGTTCTCACAAATATCAATTGGGTAAAGCCAAGGAGCCGGCTGAACCGATTTTCCTAATTTCTTTATTAATGATGAGGGCCCTGATATTATAATAACTTAACTGTGAGAGCTTTATTTCGAGAAAATTTGCTCTTTGTCTGGCTGCGTTTATGCTAGGACCAAGCAACATTGCATGCAACCCGAGGCGTAGCTCATACAAATACGCCCACAGTTACGAAAAAATGGTAAATAGTGGTCCTCATATTTAATAGCTTAATTTTGAAAATGCATATCAATCGCCTAGGCGCCCTCCTACAATTTTGATATGTTTTCAAGCACTTGCTCAAAGAACAGATAAAAGTTAGTTAAGTTAAAGGACGTCTATGGCAAAAACAGGGAAAGCAAAACGTTGCCAGGAACTCGATAAACTGGGGAGGCATGTAGTTGCTATTCGCATCCCCCATAATGGTTTTTCATCGATTGCGTTTGTAAAAACTGTAGTTTTTTTTGAAACGAGATTGGGCTATGTCAAAATCATTTTTTTTATTCTTACACCTATCTGTTGGGTAAAGTCGGCTTGGACTGTTGAATCAATATTATTGACCTCGATATTACTGATGGGGCGCCCTGCGGGTGACGGCGTTATAGCCGGCTTGTAACATTATAATATCAAAACGTTCTTATTTCAGTTGTGTCAGAAACATTTTTTTCGTTCAAATTATTGGCTTTACCTTTGTGCCTTACTCATGTGTAGTGATAGCATTTACACACGTATGAAAAACATCTTTTGAAAAGATACAACTTTTCACACAGCATCTATAGCTCGGTGGAATAAACAATAATCGAAATCTTGATAACGTTAGAAGTTACGTAAAAATTTGATCCTAACTGACCTCGAACTGTAGCCAAAAATCCTGCCCGCATATCCGAATTATCCGAAGTAAATGCTATTTGAACAAAACTTGCTTTGGAAATAATGCGTGTTGGAAGATAACCCAAAACACTTTTATTGAATTCCGTGTTTCCATCTGCATCAGTGACCTAGAAACATTATTTCAGTAAAGAGTGTATTATTAGTGTAGAGACAATATTTCATACTGTCACAAAGTCGTTGTTCTTTTCAAGCTTAAAGGCGTGAAAAACAATTTCAATTCGGAATCTATGTGATTGTAGACGCCAGATACAATTTTCGAAGTTACGGTAAAAATGTGGCCATCGAGGTGAAGTTATATTCGTTGGAAATCTTGATATTGTCCCATTATATCCGCAAGGAAGAGCTGAAAATAAATTTCTTTAATTGTTATCATTCCGGATTGAACTAGAAAAATATATTGCAAGATTTTGATTAGTTTAACCGTATTGACTTAGTAGACAAGTATTAACAGTAAATTAGATTAAGACGTGGTATGTTGAGAATTAACTGTGGATAAAACTGAATGAAAGGAAGTTATACTGATGACAATTCAATCAAAGGGTCAAAATATGTCATCAACCTGTGTCTGTTGGATAATTCGGCACTGTAAATCGCGTGCGCCTGCTGCTTAGATTTTGTGTGTGCGTATTCCAATCATGACGCAATCATCGGTCTACTGTTTTGTTAAATTTGGAGGCTACAAAAATTAATGTAAAAAGTCAGCAAACTAATGCTTTATAAAAATAGTTTTCCGCATCTACCGACTCTATTAAATGTTCCAGATTATTTTTTGCTAGTGCTCTTTGAAAACTGATGTGCCCTTGCAACGCGCTTTGCGGAACTCTGAACATAGTTTAAAAAATTTTTTGAAAAAAATTGTTTTTAAAAAGGAGACATTAAATATAAAAAACAAGCCATATTTTTATGCCAGGAAATCTCTCTTTCTAATAAACAATCTATTGCATGGCAAGGCGATTAAATCATACAAATATTTTTGATCACAGAGGTATTCTTTATAAGGTGCCATGGGAGCAAGTGCTTGAGAACTCTCTACAGCTAGAATATGTTTTAAAACTGTAAAAGCAGAATAGCTCCCAAATAAATTTCTTCTTGTTTCATTATTTCAATCGAGCCAAAACAGCAACCTGCTGAAATGTTTGCAAAAGCTATCCATCAATAAATATTCAGTCTTAAAATTTTTTTTTCTAATTTTGTTGCGAAAATTGCCCGGATTCTTAAGCTTAAATTTTGCGATGGAAACATTTTATAGCACTTGACATAAATTAGCAATGAACTAATTTGTTTGTTAACTGAGGTGACAACGCATCGTTTTTTGGAGGTGTTGATAGGGGATAGCCACGTTCGATTTTGAGAAGCACAGAGAAAAAGCCCACTTCTATTTTTGTCAAAAGGCTGAAGCGGCAATACCGTTTTTTTGTAAACTTTGTTGTTGTTGTTGCTGCTCCATTACTTTTTGTATTTTTTTCTGTCTTTTGTCGTACCGCATTTGCTCGCTGGATCATTTTGAATCAAAAGATTAGAATGGTTATCCGTATTAGCCAATGACATCATTTAATATATAAAGCAGAGTTTTGTCCATACGTACGTGCAAACGTATGTATGCACGTAAGCTTCAGTTCCTTTGAAACTACTGGGTGTACAAACATCAAACTTGACACCATTGATCACTACCGTGAGTTAAGTGTCATAAGAAGATTCGTAATGGCATGATGACGTTATAATCAAAGGTCATTCCATAAAATTTGCATTTCTCGACGACGAAAAGCAATTTTTTGCTCAAACAAAAGCCACCTCCTAACTTTCAAAAAATTTTATTCCTTTGGAGTCTAAAAGTACGTCGCAGCTTACAATTAGTTGCACAAATTGTTCTCTGTATTTTCTCAAAAATTACTAATTGTGGAAGCGCAATTAAACTCCTTTTTAGGAGATATTGAGAAGGTGCTTTTGATGAAACAAACTCTACAACAAGTTGAGCTGAATTGCCAATGCAACAAGCAACTCTTTTTTTAATCCTTATCAGTATAACTGTATACATTTTGTAAACACAAGGAATATGTCGTAATATAACTTTCATCATGCGTAATCTTGAAAGCAGTAAACTGTGATGAAGGATATTGCGGTTAGATTGTTGAGTTTGAAAGAAACTTTATTTCGGTTGCAAGTTTTACTTTTATCTAAAAAGGTTGCGTTGACGTATTTTTGTTTACATTTTGTAAACAGCCTCTTTATACACACGATTAGCTGATACATTATTGCACTACCAATACAAACAATACAACACAAAAAAGAAATGAAATTACAAAACGAAGGAGCGTGTGAACCGGCTTCTATCTCTTTGTCAGATGTATTCAGCGCCATGTGAATTAGGTCAGATTGGATTATCTTGATTCGAAATATAATGACAAACCAAGAACGGCGTGTCAGCTGCATCAGTGTAAAATAGGTCTATAGAAGGTTATGTTTGCTTTATAAAAAGTTGATTAGGATTGAATACTTTGTAGAAGCAGGAAAACTACTTTTTAGATACAAGTACAAGACCAATGCTAATTGGCAAGTCTTTTCAACTGTTTAATGTATATCCAGGTTGCATTGGTAAGAGTTTGAATTTTAGTTAGGTTCAGGGCTAGAATTAGGGTACACTTCATACAGTGGCTTCAGATTTTGGGGTACGGTTAGGAGTACGGTAACGAGTAAGATTTATTGGAAGCATTTGGCATGCTGCGTGCATGCACTGGTACAATGAGTGCTCTACGTGATTTCTAGGCCTAGTTGAACATTATTAAGGCTTATTTCCTACAAATAGCAATGAGTGTGACTACAATGGCTAAAGTAGTTTCTTTCAGTTACCCTACAGTCTGTTGCTTATGCAGCTCGGTATAAAAACTGAAGGATAAACAGGTGCAACGCTTGTGCAACACATTTTCTTTTGTAGGCCCATAATTTTAATTCGATAAATATGAGTAGGCAAATGACTTTTAGGGATGCTTGCTGGCAACTTGGCATTACAGAAGACAATCTTTACAATGATGACTGTGACACTGAAGATAATCTGTATAGTAATAACAGCAATCGTGCAGGTGAAGAAGGTATGCAAATAAGCAAAGAAGAGGAGGAAACAGCACCTGTCGTTGTCGATGAAGATAATGTAAAATATTTGAAGATAGTGCTACAGATGAGGAAGACGAGGAGGATGAGGATACGGTGAATGTTCATGACAGTGATACCGACCATGAGGATGAAAAATGTGTTCTACGTCGAAGTGGATTTGAATACTCCACACGTCCAATTCCAACTAGACAGCGAATGCGAAATATACTAACCCAGTCTTTTAAAGTCATCGCTAATCCTCGAAGTGAAATAGAGAGTTTTGAACTGCTTCTGAGCGAAGATATTCTACGAACTGATTTGGTGCATACAAACAGGAAAGCGAGGGAGGTACGCAGAACTTTAAGTAGACTGCAGCCCTTCAAAAATTTTATTGGTAGACTCGTCCAGTTGAATGCTAAGCTGGAGCGTACTTTGTTTGATTTCGGAGCAAACTTGCTGGCACACATCAGCAGCAATGTCGTCAATCCCTCGGCGAATGGTGTCATTGGAGAGCGAAACTTGCCGGATTTTTTTTTCGTCCGATCCGATAATTATTTCAACCATTTATTCTGCGCATGGCTTGATAAGTTCCTCGGCGATAGTATGCGGCTTTTTGCATTTTGCAATTCGATATTCCACCTCGTAGCTGCATTCAAGAGTAAACTTTATCAAAAGAAAAAATTAGGTCATTAGCAGCGGTGTATTTCAAAACAAATCTTTTTCAGGGCGCGAAGCATTAAATGAACTTAATGATATTATCAAGCAATTTCAAAAAACAAACCAGCTCACTCAGATTTGGGCGGACAGTGCATTAAAAGAGATAAACACATTAAAGGCAAGAATTTGACTCAATTTGGTCTCCAAACAAGAATGTGGACCTTTTGTGAAATAACTCAATTTTTTGAAATCGAGAATTTTGTCTTTGTTTTACTTTTTTGCTTCTTTTATTCTTTTAGCAATTGCCCTTTATTCTTCACTAAATACATCCCTGAGCAGTAGATCTATATCACTTGTTGAGGACCATGGAGAGAAAACTTTTTTGCTTGAATACGAGTTAATATACCGCAATGGGATGCTACGCTTTTGGAAGAAGGCATGATCATTTTTGCCAGATGCCGGGACCAGTGCACAAAGGTTTAAGTAATAAACGTGACGTAATAAACACAATTACTAAGGGTTGGCCCTAAACTGAGAAGTAGGCCTAATATTAAACAACATATCTGCAATGGCAAAACAGCATCCATTATGCAGACCAACCCAAACTTTGACTTTAAGGCTCATACACCTATAGGAAAAAAACAGAATTGAGAGAAATAATTGAATGTTTGTGTGTAGACCAGTCTTATTTCAAGAGTACAATAATCAAAATTAGGGGCGCAGGAAAATGTTCCTCTTTATAAAACTTTTTATCATTGCTATCAGAAATGTCCTTGAGGTAGAGCTGAAGCAACCGGCTGAAGACATCAAATAAACCCGACATAACTGACTGGTAGCCCTACTGTGCACAATAGCTTATTTTTGTTTTTAAAGCATCAATCACTTTAACCCTGCAAAGCCCAAGCACAGAATAAATGAAAGAAGAAAATTTTTCCCTAAATTTTTAAGCTCTATAAATATTACCTAAATGGAATGTAAGGCATTTTTGGTGGGGTCTGGTCTTTTTACCAAATTAGGAAATGTTGCATATTTGCAATAGTTTACACTCCAAATTTGGAGTTTACTCCTTAAAATTCTTGTTGCAAATATGTTGCTATGGGCACTACGGGTTAACTTAAAACCCAAACATAACTTTGCATTTATGCCTCATTTCCTGTATTTAGTGTAAAAAAAGGATGAAATTATTATTGACTGTTTGTATGTAATCCCAATCTTAATTAAGAGGGGAAAGATCGAAATTATGAGGATAGTTCACAAAATCTAAGGTTTTAGGCAAACTTTTAAAAAAATTATGAATTTATAACACTGTGTAAATCGCACTTTGATGACTTATGCAGGGAAAATATTTTTGCTTAATAGTTAGTTGACATTGAAAGCTTCCTCTGGTCATTTTTGACCAGTTTTGATTTTGAATTTTGACGTTTCGTGTTTTTAGTGTTCGTGCCATTTCCTTTGTCATACTTTGTGAGTTTTCTTATCTTTAAACAAAGTTTTGGTAGCAGCAAGAACTTTTTCAGAACCTGGGTTATTTATAAGCTCTAACCGATCAAAAATGACCGGCACTAAATGAAAGAATTATCCATCTTTTTAGTGATAGGTAAAAGTGTGAGAAATGTTGTTTTTAGTGCTAAAAAAGCCTTCATGCAACAGTAAGTCAACAGTTGACGTGATAATGCAACAGATTTTTGAGAAGAGGGTGCTAGAATGATAATTAGCAGTCTTACAAGCTCAACTGACAAAGAGTCGAACTTTTTGTCATAGACTTGAACGCTATCTTTTTGGCATTTCAATTTTTGGAGAAAGTTTTGTCATAAATCTTGAGAAATTTATTTTTTCTTATCATTACTCATGTCAACACTCGTATAGACCTAGTCTAAATAGCACTTCATTGCTTGCAGATAGATTATGGTGGTTATTGCCAATCTATGACTCTTGTGCTGAGGATGAAGAAACTGAACTGCAAGATCAAAGGTTTAGTCGTAATTGTAATGCTGGAGGCGCAAGAACATATTTAAAAAGATATTTTCAATTGTAAGGTGAATATACGTAACCGATTCCTTTTGACAATCATTCGGAGGCAGGGATCAATCGTGCCAAGTTTCATGTCTGTACGTCTTTTAGCTTCGGAGACGTTAAAACGAAAGAACATCGTCACGCAAGCACTCACTTGCCCACTTAGAAACAGAAATCTGCTTTTCTGATATTGTTATTTACTAGCGGCGTCGCCCGCCAGGAGCTATCCATCATTACTACCAGGGTTTGCTATTTCGGTTCAACATTTTTGCTTTTCCCAAATTTTCAGGTTTGATCCGGTAGCTCTACAAAGCTATTCTCAAGCAAAATAGAAAACATGTTTCTCCTAACTATGGTGCGTTTTTACCCCGGCAATGCATACCATCATCCGTGCCGATTCAAAGCGTATCAATTAATGTAGCTGCGCGGGCTTCACCGTACCAACATTTGTGAGAGCAACAACGAAATGTTTTACTGAAGATAGGCCATAGTTGCTATGCATGTAATGGTGATCATGATGGTTTATTAATCAAGACTGGAAATATATACGTGTAAAGGGGTCCTGCTTTTCCCCAGAGTCATATAGCCTATTACAATGGGCACTTATTAAGCTTCTTTCAAAGAAAAGCATTCCCTCTTAATCCAGTGTTACAAATTGATGCTATTATTGCTCAATTTTGATCTTTTGTTACATTTGGGATATTATTACATTTAACTTTGCCCCTAATCCAGACATCCCTTCTTTTAAATGAAGAATAGTGTTTTGTACCGATATCCTTGCAATTACAAATATCCGTAATGGGCTTTACGATTTATGTTTGCCATCAAAATAATAGTGAATAATTTTTCTACTTGCTGCTGTTTTTAACATATAGTGGTGAGCATTGCGATGTCATTTGAGATTATGACCTAACAATCCGTTTTAAGCCATTAAGTATTAGGATCGCTACTTATCATTTTTTAATATAGCTTTGAAAAAAGCTGTTTTAGCCATAAGCTTTTCGTGACGCTCTCATCAGTGGCGGTATCGCGTCAAAAGGGAAGATCTAGAGTGAATGAGTCTTTTATGTGAATAATTTGGATGTTACGTAATCAAGACAGGCCAATGATTGCGTTTGTATTGCAAAGCGCGCGAAAGAAAGATTTCGCAAGTGCGAAAGTTAAAGAAGGCGCGGCAGGAGGCCAAATGTTACGATGATCGAAAGAGTTTGAGAGTGTAAACAAACTCTTTCTGTCTGCATAACACCGGGCGTCGGGTCTTGATATAAGTAGCCTCTAAAAGATTGAGATGGAAAGAGCTGCGCGCTGCGGCAAGGATTGAAAACCGCTTATCATCATGTTTAATGCGCATCGATCATTATCTAAAAGATGCTGACCAATGGCGGAGTCACAATCCGGTTTGGTGTCGGTTCGTTTACACGATCTGTGTGGTTGAGATCGGCGTGGACGAGTCAATTGCTGTCTTAACCATTGCGGAACATGTTGCTTGATGCGATCCTGTAGTCGTTGAGATGTTCGCCCTACGTACCGACTATCACAGTGGCACTTGTATTCATATATGACAAAGCTTTTCTGAATGGCAGGTAGAACATCCTTGCGGGCCACAGGCAGCATGCGCTTAGACGTAAAGACCAGGCGGGTGCTGACGGAACCATAGCAGCTTTCCACGGCGGTTTTGACTTCTTTTTCTAAGTTTGTAGATGGCTTACCTATCCAAGGGACCCTCAAGTACACAGGACACTTTTCAGGGCCAAATCGCTTAAGGGTGGAGAACTGAGCAATTTTCTTGGTGATCTGAGTGTTGATGATGTTTTTAGGATAGCCATTGTCCAGTAATATCTTCTTAATCCGTTGTATTTCTTCATTGAGTCTACGCTTTTCACATTACATGTATATTATATCAGCATTAGTTATTGCCGCGCGACTGTTTAAAACCTTTTATATTATTAGTTCTTGTTACGTGAACTAACAAATAACAACATAGAAAGGAGAAAATCCTGAATTATGAACAAGTGAATAAGGGCAGTTTACAATTCATTTATAACTGACATAGATCTAAACGCTTAATTGACATTCATGTTTTTGTGGGTTGTAATGTTATGAGTCATATTAGCGAGTCCGAAGCTCTAATGGAAACAACTTAACACAACCGAAGGAGGTCGATATCATTTTTGGTTTATTTTTTATGATCAAGATTAAATGTACCTGGAAAACAAGTCATGGATGCTGCTATTTCCTGTGACTACTAATGGTTCGTACTCGAAACACAAATTATTCATGCCACTTTCTTCAATTCGGAGAAACTACGCCAAAATCTATATGAATAATGGCCCTGAGTTTAAATGCGGCTTATTAAAGACAGCATTGGTTACAAAGCCATGCTGTAGTTTACATCAGCTATAATAAAGCATTAACACTTTCAGTGCGATAGGACGTTCTGCAACGTCTTGAGAGAAAATGCACAGGTTGCGTTTGGACGTTCCAGAACGTCTTTGAAATAGCTGCAATGCGTTCGGTGCTAAAGACGTTCTAGAACGCCTATATAGTGAAAAGCATTGAAGCGTCTATGTAGGAATGTTGTTAGACATTTTGCACACGAAACTTTGCGAAGGCTTTTTGAAGGTTTTCAAATGCTGAGCTTTGAAGATAGGAGAAAAAGAATAAAAAAAGTTAGTGGTAGAATGAGAGATTTAATGCAAAATTTAATCCTAATTTTCTTTATTTAGCAAAAAGAATACACAACAAGTAGTTGATATTGTAGTGGATAGTGACTCTGACATGTCAGAGATTAATGATAGTAATTCATCCATTTATCGGACAACATTGAAAGCGATTCTGATTCTACATCAGGATCTACTGGTGGAAAAGATAGCCATGATGATGATGATGATGAAAATGGTGTTCATTTTCCAAGCTCTTCACAGCAGCCTGGTCGTAGACAATCATAAAAAACTTTGTTTTATTGTTTCTTTTCAAGCATAGTCTACTCTACTCTCTACACATGTTTTGAAAAAGTTATTTGCTGATGGTATGCTGCGAAGACAGTAAAAATGACGAAAAGAGAAAAACAGCGCCGCCCCGTGCGATCGCTTTATGCGCGACTAGCGTAGCACTGAACGTGTTAAGTACAGTACGTTGATTGAATGCTGCTCCGTACAAATGTGTAGATATAGAAACAGTAATGAGATTCTTTGTGTTTTTAGAAGTGAGACTACGCGAATTTAACATCATAATCACTATCTCCGCTTAGTGCTCCCCTCTAATTGTTCTAATGGCCCATGAAACGTTTGTTGTATTTAAAATCTGCAATAAATAAATGAATTGCTCGCTTATTGTTGAGCCATCGATTACTGGGGAGACGAGAAGAGTGAAGTTAAAATTCCTATCTGGACTTATTCAGATAGCATCGCTTCGGTTTGTCAAGGCGCTTGGAGGGATCGAAAATTACAGTTCCCCTTATTACATCGTAAATGCGTAAATAGACGTTTATAGCAGTTTTGAGGTACATCATGAACCAAATTTGGCGCGTCTCTTTTTGAATCAGTTAGTTGTGTTAAAATATTGTTTTCAGTATCAAATCATAATTTTTTTATATCATTATAAATCTCAGATAATTTGGTTAGTGTGCTACAAGTTTATATTATAAACTTGTAGAATGTAGCACCTAGATTTTACAAGTTTTAAGATTTAGAGTTCGACAGTGCATTTTTCAAAATTAAACCAACTAGTTAGTTTGTCAGCAATGTACTGTAGTTCACATCACTATTTATACATCCATTTAACACCCGTGTTTTTTTTGCAAATTTAGGAGACCTGACAGTTATTTTTCAGATTCTGCTACAACAACACCAATGTTTACTATAGAATTAATAAATCAGAAAACTATTTTGTCTTTCTTAAAAACAAGAATGGCAGTAAGCCCACCGAAATAGACAATTCTCAAAATAAAAATGATGCAAATGTCAATGGTGCTAATGTTGAACCACCTAGGTCTAAGAAAAGATTAAATGAAGATACGTTGATGATTCCAGGAGGAGCGAGAAAACGAAATAGAGAATTTGTCAGACAATATGATGAAAAATACTTGGAATTTGGCTTTACTGTAGCACCGGTTAATGAACAATGTCCACAGCCCTTATGTTTGGTATGCTCCCAAATTCTCTCAAATGATGCCATGAAACCTTCCAAATTAATTCGTCACTTTCATTCAAAGTGCAGCAATCTTTAAGGCAAACCACTTAAATATTCATTTGAATACTCTAAGACAGGGTTCGGCAAGCTTTTGTTAACTGTGTGCCGACTTAAGTTTTGAAATCGTTCAGTGTGCCAACCTCATACATTTTAAAACATTAATATACAATAAACCAGACATAGTCCACATACAGGGTTACCATATTTAGAACAGCAAAATGCCGGACAATGAATGGCAACCTTGCACAGGGCCAAACTTATGGGCTCTTCAAGTGTTGTCAATACAAAATCGGCACGCCCAAAGGGGTGGTCTCCAAAAAAAAAAAAAAAAAAAGGTCATCTCTTGATTCGCAGCGAGTTTGTGTCATGCATAGGCCCAGAAATGCAATAATTTCTGCAATCCCGCAGGTGCTGACCTTTTTTTTTGGAGATCACCCCTTTGGGTTTGCCGGACTATCGATCAAAAAGTCGGGACAAGACCTGAAAAAGCACGATGTATGGTAACCCTATCCATAGGAGGCATTAGTATCTAATATTGTGTACGAATTCAATCAGAACTGCCGAGCTATTTTTTATAGACCGAGTAGCTCCGATTGGTGCAACTTCCGTGTGAATAATAAAAACATTTTGTGCAACTTGGGAAGGCTCTGAGTGCCATTGGAAATTGCTTGGCGTTCCAAGTGTGGCACGCGTGCCGTAGGTTGCCGACCCCTGCTCTATGAGATGACCACTCAAAAGAACCAAATGAAAAAATAACCTCTACCGATAAATCTCTTGTTTATGCTTCATATCACATTTCATTTCAAATAGTGAAAACAAAAAACCCTACACAATTAGGGAAGAGTTAGCAAAGCCAAGTATCTTAACCGCAGCCGAAGATATTCTGGGTTCAAAAACAGTCAAAAAGTTTGCAGACATACCACTCTCCAACAACATCGTTTAACAAAGGATTGAAGGCATAGCAAAAGATGTTAAACAGCAGGTTATAGAAGAGGTAAAAAAGTCTCTGTACTATGCTATCCAACTTGATGAATCAATGGACTCGAGTAATTGTGCTGTTCTGCTTTGCTTTGTAAGGTATACGAGGATAACAGATGTCAAGGAAGAACTTCTCTGCAGCATCAACTTACCAGAGCGTACTAAAGGATCAGAGATATTTCAACTCCTGAGCGAACATTTCTGCAAGAACAAAATAGACTAATAAAATTGCGTCGGCGTATGTACTGATAGTGATGCGGCCATGTCAGGCCACCATTCTGGTGCAGTCGCAAAAATCAAAGAGGTTGCCCACAAAGACTTGCTCTTCACACACTGTATTATACATCGGGAACACCTGGCATCACAAAACTATCTCAGGAATTAAAAGATGTTCTAAATGATTCTATAAAAATCGTAAACGCAATTCAAAGCCGACCAATCAACTCCGAGACTTTTTCAATTATTATGTGAAAGTATGGAATCTCAACATGAACATCTCCTTCTCCACGTTGAAGTGAGATGGCTATCATGAGGAGGAGTTTTTTTACGCTTTTTTGAACTTCGCGAGGAAACAAAAATCTTTTTAGTAGAAATAAACTCCCCATTGGCAGCATTTTTGTTAGACGAGGTATGGTTATGCAAACTTACGTATTTGGGCTGATATATTTGGTCGCCTGAACGAACTTAACACTTACCTACAAGGCTTTTATACAAATGCCTTTATTTTCAAAAATAAGACCGACGCGTTCAAAAAGGAGCTGGCACTTTGGAACAGTCTTGTGGAAAAGGAAGATATGACTATGTTTCAAAATTTAAATGACTACGAGTCAAGCGTTGATATTAACCACAAAGAGGTATTGAACATTGTAAGTCAACTCTTGATACAATTGGCTATTGATTTCGATCACCATTTTCTCGCAGACCAAAATCCTCGACATGGAAATCTCTGGATCAAATACCCATTTATTCAAGATATCAACCCGTGCAATCTGGATGCACACGAAAATTGAATTGGGTTGTTACTCCACTTTACAATCCTGATCTAAAATAGAGTCACTGACTACATTTGAATTTCCCTGGAAGACAAATATCCCTCACTGAGTTTCAAAGCTTTGAAATTATTGGTAGTGTCTTCGACCAGCTAATTGTGTGAAAAATCCTTTTCAGCATTGACATTTATTAAAACAAAACAAAGGAATCGATTGGATGCCGAGTCACAATTCAGAAATCTCCTTGACGCATTGTTTTTCTTTTTTACTGGCAGACAAACAGCAGACAGCACCTAAAATCCCACTAATTTACATTTTATGAGTAAATGTTTTGCATTTGATTGTTTGAAATGAGACAATTACGATGTTTTGTTGTTGTAATCAATTGTTGCTTTGTTGTGGTAAATTTTGCGTACCGGTCCGTAAATCTTTGTACAAAAAATTACCGATCCGCCGGCGTAAAAGATTGGGAACCGCTGCTTTACAGTGCACCACGCTTATACGTTGTAGAAGCCTTCAGTTAAAAACAAATAATGAAAAGCTAATGCAGACTCCATAAAGAATATACTTTAGTTTCAAAGGGAAGAACAAAACAGAACAGAATTTTATCGTGAGGTATGGATTTTTATCAACCACTTATCGTGAATTTATTGAATGAATAAAATTAATATTGATTGAGTTGTTGGAGACTTATATCCAAAGGCTGTAGCAGAAAAAACATCTGGTGGGGCACAAAATTTTCTCAAAATTTTTATATTTTAAAAATTTGGCCAAAATTATGGTTGATTAGTCTACTTTTTTATGCTGATTTTGCTTCCAAAGTTACAAGCAATGACTTTGACGTTTACGCGAAAAATTTATCTAAAAAGGTTGTTTTGCTTGAAAATACTTTTATAGGCGTGCTGGGATCAGTTGCCGCAGTGCAGCCACGTGGTGTAGATATGGTCGTTTTTGACCTTCTTTTCCTTCTGGTACGCTTACGTCGGGATTAGAACACATAAACCCAGCCAAGAACTTGTTCTCACAAACATAATTAGGTAAAGGATCGCACACAGTCAAGAAATTAGCTTATCATTAGTTTATTTTGTGATCGTAAAGCGATCATTATTTCGGCGCCCACTCCCAACTCTTGTTTCGTTGCTCTCGCAAAGGTTGACAAAACTGATATATGGTAGTAGAATGATAAGCTATCAGTATTTAAAGTTAGTCTTGATTAAAAAGTAGGAAGATCGAAATTAGAAGCTTATGGGCTAGCTCCCACACATCTTGAACAAAACCTTCATTAGAAGTACAGTTGTACAGTATGTTTAAACTAAAAAACGTTTTTAAAAATTTTGTTATTTCTTAACAACGTTTGATTATAGTTTTCACCACTCTTCTTCAGATGAAGTCGGCGCAGTTGATTGAATTCATATTGTTTACCAAGACATACCTCCAAACTGCCCTGCTGGCGACGCCAGTAAATAATATTACAACAAAATACCTGCTAAGAAGACACATACGTTATGGCGCTACCATAAGCGATAAGCTTACTTGCCTGATGTAATGCGGTTGGCCAAAAATGTTAGGAAAAAGAAAATATGGACAAGCGATAAAGGCAAGTGCATGATCAAGTATATATCTAGAAAAGTATCCACACTAAGCTTCTGTAAAATCAATTGCTTAATAATTTGAATTATATAATTTATATCAGGCCGTACAAAAATGCTCCTTGTATGGAAAGCTAGTCTAGTTGCTCCATGGATTTCATTTTTTGTAACAGAAATATAGGCCTACCTAAATATACAGTAAAACAAACTGTACGTTTATAGAAGCTCTGGTAGGCAAAAATTCATTTGAAAATGAAGGATGACTAGAAAAAGGGAATTGCTCGCTCTAACCGATTTTTTTATTCGATTCGAATGACATAAGTAAAGGTAGGATAGCGCTTTGTGGTAGGTTAGTGAGCATTAAACCAACTTAGTGTGCATCAGAAAGATCATTATCATCATAAAGCTTTTGACGATGTTGTTATAGTAGGCAAATTCTTAAGTTATAATGCTTTTGATCAGTTAAATGTTTGGACAATCAAATTTACCTAGCATAGGTCAAGTTTGAATTGGGTACTTAGTGATCTTAAGTGGTCATTGATTTTGTACTGTAACTAAATCTAATATTAACTTCCTTAAACCCTAAATTAAACCAAAAATTAGTTTGCAGTAAAAGAGTTAATAATGCTTTATTTTACAATTTGGATCATCCGATTGTGCCGATCTGGCTGGAAAATAGAATGGTGTAATCATTAAATTAGAAAAACACAAAAAGATTCACAAACAAATTAGTTTACTTATGAAAATTACTTTGAATAGATAAATTTTTGGGATGATAAATTGCGTGATTTATAAATTTGGTTAATTAAAAATAATTTTGCATTTGTTTTAACGTTATTTCTATGTATGTCATTACTTTAACAATATCACTGACCTTACCTATATAGGACCACATCAGTTAGTATATTTTTATCACGGTACTATTTGACAGTTACTGACAAAGTCAAATTTAAGAAGCCTCAGCCGAAATATTGTTTTACTGCTAGCAAGAGCAAGAAAATTTTTTAGGGGGAGCATAATGTTTTAGGGTAGTTGAGTTTTCGAAACAGTTATAATTTGTAATGTCAAACTTTTTGCACTCAGTAGTCAGCTTTGAAGCTCTAAATGGTTGCAGTTTTAATCCGTAAAAAGTTAAAGATCTTTTCTTGGGCAGAGGGAGTCAACGCTTTCAAAGTTAAATTTTCTGATGTAGATTTTTTTCTGATCATAGATTTATCGAAAATTGTATTAGTATATTTGACACCCACTTTGGGCCGCAAAATTTGCGTCACGGATTCTTTGGGCCCGTAGATTGCCGATTTCATAATCTTGTTTCGATTCCGGGATGTCAGATTACCCCTACCAACAACGCTGATAGTCAGTCATGGTTTATATTTGCTGTATATCTGGATGTAAAACTAAATATAAAAAGGCGTTTCATCAAAAAAATTGCAGTACTTAAATTTTTTAAGGATAATAATTTGAAACAGAAATAGATTCGAGCGATTTTTCAAAAAAATTTCGACTGTTGCAACTTCCCATCGAGTTGCACCAAGCATTTTTTAAAAAATGATTTTTTGAAAGTGCTTAAAATAATAAAAGAATTCGACAGAGAACATATCGCGGCTCTGCTTCATCATAAAAAGTCTGTTCAAAACCGTCATCCATACTACACCGTCACCGTCATCCATATTTTCGAAAGCTTCTAAAGTATTTATTCAATCAAATGAAGTCTCATACAACTTCCGCAGCTTTATTTGTGAGACGTGACTTCAAAAATACTGCTACTTTGAATAAAGACAGTGATTTACTGCAAAGAGTAATACTCGATGATTTTAATTTTTAAAAAACAAAAATAAATTTCATGCGCTTACTTGCTGGATGCTGCACACCAACTGTAAATTAGTCTGAGCAACATCATTACATAAAATATTCTAAACAGGTGGTTGATGCTCCTGAACTGCTTGTGCCAGTCATTGCCTCAAGTAATTTAGAAATTGAAGCCTTCATTCGAGTTGACCCGTGCAAAGAGCTGTTTATATTTATTAGCTGAAGTCTGAGCTCTACACTATGTGCATTTGAAATAACTAATGGGCTGGCTTTGTGCAAGGTTGTTTGTGATCAAGTAGATACTGATGGTATCGACAAGTTTGTTTTTTTGGCTATATCTCTTTTGGAAAATGATATTACCACAAGGATAACTAATTCCAACACAGATAAAATTATCTTGCCTTCATTGATATACAGTATGTTACAAAGCAATAGAAGTTGTGGAACAACGTCACAACTACCCAAAAATGGCAAACGTTATTTTTCTCATACAATAACAACTTCATTTCTATGGCAGCTAACTAGTTTACCATTTAGTGAAACATTATGTGATTTACTCATTCTTCCTTCAATCAGTGATAGTTTACCATTTAGTGAAACATTATGTGATTTACTCATTCTTCCTTCAATCAGTGGTTGCTAAAGGTTCTATTCTGCTTTAAACATAGAAGTTGAAAAGATTGATGTGACATATTTGAAACACAGAAATCACAAATCAGATGCTCGTAAACTATTTGTCCTTCTCACAACACATGAAGTTCAGATTGCTCAGAGAGCGGAATATTCAAATGGATGTTTTGCAGGCTTAACTGAACAAGAATCTCGATTAAAAACACTGTTGAGGCTCCATTATTTGCGGAAAATTTCAAAACATTGTTCGCTGAATACCGGTTAATATACTTCAAGCCAGTTCGTTAAAAATATGGTTTTTTAAGTCATGCAAGCTTTGGATACTCTTTCATTTGTCGTAGTTGTGAGTTACGACAATTATGCTTGCAATTGGTAAATTTAACTCGTCTGCATTTTCCTTATTTTGCTGCAAGTGCATTCATTAGTTGCATTTTTTTGTGACATTACTGGTATTTTCAATGTATTTTTTCTGTATACTGCAAAGCTTCCTTTGCATTTTTCTGCAATAGCTCTTAAATGAATCGCTTCTTCTAATAGCTAATGCGATATCACAACTATTTAAAACCTTAATGTCTTTGGGTTCGACGCAATAAAACTAAGTGATTTTACTATATACTTGAATAGTCGTCAATCATTTAATTTTATTTACTTTATTTTTATCCTCTTATCAATAAACTTTAGTGTTAAACATAAAACAATTACTGCTCAATCCTGCTTCGAAACTATCATTATTGCTAGCTCAGTAGATTTCTACCGCAAGCAGTGAAACTAAGCAAGGAGATTGTTGTTGCATTTTCAAGTGCAGAATGCGGCACAAGCCCGTGCGGCATTCAATCTGCAACCTAAAAATTTTGAGCTATCGCTTTATTACACTAGCCAAGCTGCCAATGAGCTCCGGCTTTTCTTGGTAACTTTTTATTGACTTGTGCGACGGACAACTGGTACACAGCATTAATTATAAATATCCTACCAAAGAACATGAGCAGCTTGTCATTCTTTTTGACTTCTCCCACAATTTCAAAATTATGTGCTATCAGTATGCAAACAAAGAACAAATAAATATTCCTGCTACGGGTCATCAGCACATTCTTTAAAAAAATGCATATTGTGGAAGAAATTTTTTTACTATTGTGGAAGAAAAATTCTGAAGGTGGCTCACAAGCTGAAAAAAAGTGGCTTTGAGTCCAACCAGTATAACTCGTACATCGTCTCAGCACGCTCTAGGTAACCGTTGCGTAAATTTGCAACCATGCGACGTACGCCTTTAAAATACAAGTTTATAAACTCTCATAATCACCAGATGAAACGGTTTTTGACCAGTTCATTTTTATAACAAACGAAGCAATTCAAAAAATAGATTAATTAAGTACTGCAACCAAATGAGACTTAATATGATGGAAATGAAATGTTTTCTTTAAATTAGATTGGTATCAATTTTTAGGTGTCTTCAGTAGATCCACGGCTTGAGAACTGTTACTCTATCCTTCCTCCTGCCCTGGCTTCCGTGATACTGCAGGTTTTGTTGAATGCATTTCAACCATATAGAATCATCATAACAGTGAAGGTGCAACATAAAGATGAAAATTGTAAATTTAAATCGCTGAGGCATAAAACTAATCTAGGTCATACGTGCATTGAAACTGTTTAACAACAATATATGCGTCATTTCAGATAGCAGAAAACGAGATAAAATCTTCCAACTTAAGTCAATCATTTTGGATAACGACTTTAAAAAAAGCTAATTAGATTTTTTTTTAATGTAAAGTTTTTGGCAAAGCTGGAATGACAAATGAAATTTTTTGTTGGCATGCTTGCAAACCATGGGAGCTTTCCAGATTTGACTAATTTCATAGAAAAATAGCATAACATGGGCATTTGCTCTCTGTCCGCATTATGGTCAGATCCTCTAGAAGGGCGCTTTAGCCGGTATAAGCAAATAAGACAAAGAAATCTTTTTTTATCAGTGAAGCAGATACTTTAGTAGAAAAGAAAATTTGGTTCTAATCAAAACCTTGCTGCAACAAGAAGCTGTGCTATCGGCTACCAACCTTAAGTCTAGCAAAAGAGTCGATAATTTTGGAAGCTGCAGCACTGATCATCGTTACTGAATTTTTGTTTATAATTGCTTTTGGTGTTGTTGGCCTTCTTCTTCGTCGTATGAACTATTTGTGGTGAGCTTTATGCAGGAAGATGTATGTATAGACCACATTGCGTTAGCGCTCATGCTCGGTTTGCAAGTCTTTGGCTAGACTGGGGTCACCTCGACGCATAGACTGCTTGGCCCAACCATCTATCAGCCTCATAAAGATGGAGGCATCCCGTTAAGTGTCTTGCCCAAGGACACAACAAGCAAGCTTGTCGGCTTGTTCTGCTCACTATCCCTATTTTGCTAAGTGCCAAGCAGGGAAGCTATGAATATCATTTTTCAAATCTTTTGGTATGACTCGATTTGGGAAATGAACCCGAGGTCTACCGCCTGCGAAGCGGATACTCTAACCACCACACTATCGCGACGATGACAAAATGATGGCTCAGTGAAACTTTGCTGCTGGATATATTGACCGAACTATTACCAGTCGAAAAAAATTACTTCTTGTAAAGAAGCTTTGATTGCATGTGGTGAGGTCTCTTTTCTGAAAAATTGTTGATTGGTTGAGCGTCAAACTTTATTTAAAGTAGCTCATCAAGGAGGCCTATCTGCCCCTCCTGGGTTAAAAAAAGGTTGAACGAAAAAATTGCTCTTTAAAACTTTGTCGCCATTGCGCAATCGCACACTATTTTATGGTCTAAGCTGATGACAAATGTGGTTACTCTACAGTGTTTTGTGTTAGGGCAGACACTGTTGTTTTTTTGCTTTAATGGTTGAGTTTTCGTGTAAATTTTGATGGCAATTACGTTTCAATGACCAACAACAGTTAGCCTTTATGACAGCATTTTATTTGCTAGTGATTTATTACTCCTCACTATTGTGCCCTTATAATATTGTTCTGCTTGTTTGTCACTCATGTGGCTCAATCTATCGAGAAAAAGAGTAAAGATGCAAAAAATTAACTTTTACTCTAATCTGACAGCCAAGAGTTTTAAAATTGGTCAACATTTCTGCAATACTTTTATAATACGGTTTATTTTGTTTAAAAGGAAATTAGGCACCACTTGATCACAAGGAGCCCACTCTTTTTTCTCGCACTCTTTCATTGTTATTTCAAATTGCTCCTTAATTACAAACTTGTAATTAGTGGACCGAGAAATTTCTTTTCTGGTTTTTCAGCACTAAATATAGCAAATTTTTTAGTTAAGCAAGCTATTGTATATGTCTAATAAACATCTTGATTTGCAAAGCCTTAGCAAACTGTAACATGAGACCAAGTTTAATATACAAGGATGTGAGTATTATTTTAGAAAGTTCTATAAAAGAAGGATTGATAATAGCCTGTTAGTTGTGTCCTAATTTTCGTTGCATTCTTGCAGGCATGTAACGCTTGATCTAATGATTTTTTATTTCTGCTGTTCAATTCACATGATAAACTGGGAAAATTCTTATATCCTCAACGAATGATCTTGCAGCATATTTACAGCTTTAGCATCAACTTATTATTTCCATGCATAATTTCTCTACTTCAATTTTTCTAACAAACCGGCTGTTTTTATGTACGATTCTTTCTTTGGGGTGGAATATGCCAAAGGTATGGAAGCAAATAGAATTTCATTGTGCAACAAATTGCTTTTAGGCTTTTACTGGACGCATCAACAAGCAAGCACCAATCGAGCCGGTAGTATTTAATGTCCAACTTTTCAATTCGTCCTTTCACGTTAATACTATGAACTTTTTTTGGTAAAAGGGATGAAATACTTTTTTATGACGTTTACACCAAGAAAACGTTGAAAGCCAGAATATATGCAATAATTTAAATGAAGAAATTAAACAAATAGCAGATACCTTGAGCAAGACCAGGTCTATCGGCGCGATGGTGTAGTGGTTAGAGCGTCCGCATCGCAGTCGGTAGACCTGGGGTTCATTTCCTAAGTCGAGTCATATCAAAAGACTTTAAAAAATGGTATTCACAGCTTCCCTGATTGGCGCTCAGCATAAAAAAGGGATAGTGTAGAGAACAAGCCGGCAAGCTTGCTTGTTGTGTCCTTGGGCAAGGCACTTAACGGGACGCCTCCACCTTTATGTGGCAGACAGGTGGCCCACCGGTACTTCACCGGATACAATTGTAAAGTTGCTCACCCAGCATGTCGTAAAAGACCACTCTTGGATACCCAACAGTGGCAGTCCGCCTTGTTGGTGCTGGGGCTACCAGTCAGTCATGACTGGTGCGAAATGGGCTGCCATCTTTCCCCTAGCCTAATTTCAATTAGGTTGACGGCATGAACCTGAATAGCCGTTTATGCCATAACTCCAGCCCGAGGAAGAGGAGGGGTAACCACAAACAAACAGACCAGGTCTCGCACTAAAATATTCAAGCTGGTGCTTCCCAACCTTTTCCAGTTGGCGGATCTTTTGCTGACAAGGAATTACTTATCAACAACTAAGTATCCCCTCCCAACAGGAAGACCTTTTTTATATCAACTTCAAGAAACAGTCATTTTGTCAATTATTGACCATATCTCGCAGTTTCTAAAGTTGATGACACTATTTGCTGCAGATCAACTTCAAAGAAACAAATGTTTCACCAATTTTGGACCAAATCGACAATTTTAAAATTGAAAATCTTGTTTTGGAAATTAACAATTACAAAACGGTCTTTAACACATTTGGCACTTTTTTATTTAATCAACTTTATGAGATTCATTTTAAAATGCGCCGCGGATCATCAGGGGGCAGCGGTCTACCGATAGGGAAGCGCTAATTTAAACTTTTTTTGCTAAGCAGCTTTGTTTTTTCATTTTTACCGCATTCATATCTGTTTCTTGATGTTTGCATTCAGAAAGCGATGCGTCAAAGCTTGAATCTTAAATATTTTCATAGAATTGAGGAAAAAAATTGGTGTCAGTACATCCTTGCTCATGAGGAATGAGCAGCATAATATGATGATTCAGAGCACTGAGCATTGAGCTTATTCTTTCCACTGAATCCAGAAATATTGCAGGTAAAAAAAGATTTATTGCTTTGAGTTTTAGATAGTCTTCTTATCATAGGATACGAAATACTAAAAATTTTTGCTACCCACTTCAAGGTCGCATTTTTTCAGCACAACAACGATAAACCTTGTTTGGAGCCATATTATTATTCTAATCCCAAGTAAGCATTTTTAACAAATCTTATAACGTTTTTACACTAAAATTTCCATGCAAAGCTTATACACACTCAGCAAAATATATCTGATTCATTAGTAGACTACAGCCTCTCGCTCGTGACCACATAGCACATGGAGATTGAAAGCTATTGTAAAAATGTTGTTTCATAAATTTTGTCCACCTGATTTATAAACTAAATCATTTACAATTAACATTCTGCCTAACTCAACTGATTCTCTACAACGCTGTATTATTTTCTTTCACTACCGCCGCGTACAGCCTAGAACACTTGCAATCACATTTGTAAAAATGCACAATTTGTAAAAAAAAAGATCAACGTGAGTTAACAAACAATAAAAAAAGTGTAACGATGCTGTGACAATAGCGATAAGTACGATGCGCTGAATATGAATTATGAAATTGCAAATTGCAAAAAAGCTTAGCGCGCTGTAGAAAAAATGGTTTTTGACTTCAATTCAGTGAGCACAATCTCAAAACCTTGGCATTACTAATAACAAAAATCATGGCCATTAGTGTTGTCTCAATTCAAATTTGATTGTTATAAGCTCCGATTCATACGGTGAGTTACTTAATTGCCTGATAAAACAAGAATGAATTTTTGCCTGTCTTTATGCGTTCTTGTTGCTGTCATAATCATGGCTCAATCTGACATATATTTGGTCGACTGATGAGGAAATAGCTGTTTCTGCAAACATTAAGCTTGTCTATTTCCTTGTCTTTTTGCATATTTTAATGATGAAAACTGCTAATTTTTTCACATGATTTGACACAGCAGGAAGTTGAATTAAAATAACCAAAGACAAAAACAGAATCACGCAGTTGACACGTAGCACTTAATACATTCGGGGGCTTGAACAACGTTTTGTTTGGGGGGTCAAATTATTGAAGTCAATATAAATTCTGAAACGTGTAGAAATTTCCCAACAAATTTTTTAAGTGAAGCCTAAGCAAATGAACAATAGAGTTCAGTCACTTTTCTAATGCGAAATAAATTTCTGGAATTGTCTTAATATAAAGGCAATCACAGAAAACAATATAAGAGGGCATCATTGATATGCGGTAGGAATTTCCTTACGTTTGGTTTCACAATAGTCCAATTTGTGTAAAAAAGTTTTACAAAGCTTTTATTCTGATGCGTGGCTAAAAAATTGTTTCATCTATCTTGTTTATGAACATTAGTTTTGTCTAATTTATTCTGATGAATAAGCATCACAGAGAAGGGGTCAGTCTATCTTGTCCATTGTTTTTAGGCTTGTCCGCAACCGATTCCACGCTGAAAATGAAAGCTTTGAAGAGCTAAATTCAACAAGTTTTTCGGTCTGTCTATACAAAAACCTTGTATGTGGTTGCTGTTTGCTAATGTACGCATCAACATCATAGAATGGATTGAAGACTTTTCTCTGAGCCAAATCCTTAAATGAACCAAACTCAACTTCGAGACGATTCTCATCAATTGCATTTCGCAGTAAATAATGATAAACAATGACAAATTTGCGCCAAATAATCACTTTCTTTACAATTCGCTCCGTCGATCAAGAGAGCTCCGCTGTCTGCAGCAATCTTCATGCCTTTTCAGTTGGACCTGCGTGTTAGTGCCGCACCGACTAATTCCAAGGCTTTCATGTATTAACGCTTCCATTTACTTTCGCCAAGATTAGAAACAAAATCTTTGCTTGCATTGAGCTTAGTTTTCCGTAAATTTAGAAGCGTTTTAGTGTTTCTGGGAACAGCATGTTCTTTTTGTTTGCCGACATTTTGCGCTGCAAAGTCGCTAGTTTTTTCAAGTAATTTTTCAACTTGTTCGCTAGTCCTCAAGTTTTTGATTTAGCTTTGGAGCACATTCACTTGTTCTAATGCTACGAAAGCTGCAGACGTTTCACTCTGAAGTGGTCTTGCAACTACTTCGGATGGTCCCAAAAGAGTTTGGATTGCAATGGGTGCGAAATACATCTTTTTTTCTAGCTTAATTTTGCAGTTCATGAATTTTTGCCCTTACTGTTCTACTCAAATGAAGGTACTCTGTTTTGTAATAAAACGGCTACAGATCATAACGACCGGATGTTGTTGTGCTCATTTCGTGACAATGATAATCACCTTATATCTTCACGACAGTAATTTCGCTATAGTCAGGTTTACACGATTATACGGCAAACATTAACTGCAATAAGATTTAGGTTTCGTGATGGACGAATTTGTTACCAGTACTTTACCTCAAAAAAGTGGGTTGAAACTGATGTAAATAAAGAGAAAGGTGGACCAAAGAAGACCAGAAAACACAAAAGTTGTTTTCTCAATTTCGGCTTTACTATCGTAGAAGGAGAAAGGGTTTATTATCCGCAATGTATGATTGGTTGCAAAATTTTCGCTGCGCAATGCATGCTAAGAAGAAAACTGAAGCGCCACTTATCAGCAGACCACAACTTCTTATCTAGCAAACCACGTGAATTTTTTATCCGGAAGTTATCCAAAATGAATAAGCAGCCGGTCGTATTTTCTAATTTTTTGCGTACACCATCCAAAGCTTCACTTGCGTCTTCCAAAGTTGCGTATATAATCACAAAATGTAAAAAAAAACGTATCATCGCGGAGGAGCTCATACTTTCTGTTGCTATTAACTTAGTTTCGACAATGGTAAGAAAATCAGCCAAGCAAGACCCTAAAACGATTCCACTCTCAAAAAATACCATTTGTAGGAGAATCGATATAACTGTGGATAATATTAATGATCACCTGGTAGCAAAAATCAGTGGAGATGAGTTCAGCTTACAAGTAAATGAGGCAACAGCCAGTACTACTAATAAAGATGCTCACTGGATTTGCTGCGTTTAATTTATTGACCACGATGACAACATTGCCGAAGATTTGCTCTTTTACAAGCCCATTTTAACAAGCTGAAAAGCACATAAATTCTTTGCGATTTTTAACGATTTTTTGAGGTAAATAATCTTGGGTGGAAATATTGTGTTGGCTTATGTACTGATGGTGCCTGGGATATTTTCCGTTGTTTCGATGGGCAACAGCGTTAGTGCCGGTAGTAGCTCCAAACGCAAAATGGTCCCACTGCCTAATACAAAATGAGGCGCTGGCTTCGCAGCAGCTCAGTGGTGACATGAGTAGAGTGCATGAATCGTTGTCAAAATTGTAAACTTCATTAAAACAATATCTTCTATGGGTCAGTTTTTCAAGCGGGAGCCGAACACAATACTTCGTTATCTTATTGTGATTCAAGATCTCTCTACAAAAGCCAAGTTTTTTTCGTGTGTACAAATTGGAAGCCAAATCATCATATTTTTGAGAAGAAAGCTATGCACTTGCTGTTGCATTTGAAGATGGAATTCTCCGAAGTTGGCCTTACTGCGTGATATTTTTGCAATTTTAAATTACACCAAAAATTTTACCCCAGTCGCATTAAATTTGTCAGTGCACTACTAAATCCTTATTTTTTTGTGCGTTGGACATGGTTTGATATAATTTCTTGGCCATCTGAAACACTTGCAAATATTGGTTAGACTAGAGCTCCGTGTTTAAACGTTTTTGAAGGGCACCGTCAGAAAAAAGCTTGGAAACCACTGTCGTACACATTTAGCTGAATCAAGATGCTTCACGCTCTATCAAAATCTTGCTGCTTGGAGAGAGATAGGTTTAGCCTAGTGAACATATCTTTTGATTGACCAAAACAAGGTTTGCGCCTTAGAATCTGGGACAGTGTAAAAATTGAAAAATACGTTTTGTAAAACTAAAGAGGCATTCAGAAATTGCACGCTGCACAAAAACTGTTCGCATGTCCTAACGTCCATGGTTGAGTCAGCTATAATTCCCAAAACCGAACTTTGTTGACTTCTTGTCAAATGTTCTGCTAGATTTTGTATCCAAACATTTGTATTATCTCGTTCTGAATGGTATCAGACATCCAGTTGTTTCTGAGGAGCAACCATTGTCTTTTTTTAAGATACAAGCAGTTCATTTCATCAGTAAGTGCAATAGAATACCATCTCGATGGTCATATACCCCAACAACAATTTTTTTACCCAGCAATAGCTATCGAAAGGAACGAAACAAGCTTCAAAATCATTTGTGAGATTGCTAGATACTTCTACAATGCTTAAGGGAGTAAGTACAGCATAGATGTTGGCTTTTTGTAGCATAATGCTCTTAAAAATTTTGTTGGAGGTACAGAATTTCAATACAGCTTTGAAAAAAGCTGTTATAGCTTAAGCTTTTTGTGAAAAAAAAATGTTATCGCGTCAAAAAGGCAAGAGTTAGGGTGAGCAAGTTGTTTTATGTGACTAATTTGGAGGGTAGGCAATCAGGACAAACCAATCATAGCACTAGCATCGTAAAGCGCGCAAGAAGCTAAATAGGAACGCCGCGATTATCGAAAGAGTTTGAGCGTGTAGGCAAACTTTTCTGCCTGCATAACACCGGACGCTGAGATATAAAAAGCCTCCAAGAGATTAAGGTGGAAAGAGCTACGTGCTGTGGCGAGGATTGAAAACCGCTTGTCATAGTTTAACGCACATTGTTTATTTTTTAAAAGATGCAGACCAATAGCAGAGTCACAGTCCCAACAAAAAGCAGTTTGTCAAATGCATATTTTATTTCGAATATGAAGTAAAAAATGTAGAAGGTGCTTGTTGCTAGTTAGCAAATTTTACACAATCTCTAGCTTAAACGAACCTGCCTCCAGCATCACACTGAGACAAAATAGAAAACTTGCTGAAAAATGATTACCAATATCATACCGTGCCATACAGCAATACATTACAACCTGTCAAAAATCCACGATCTTGTTGGGTTTCATCAAGCCGGTGTAAAAAATACAAAATAGCAAAAGTGCATAATATATAGGCGAACAGATTTGCTAGTGTATGCAGAAAAAATAATGCAATGCAAAATAATAAGTAACAGCAATGCCTATATCAAGAGAGTCCAATTAAAAATTTACGATTGCATTATCATGTCGGTGACTATTTTTGAGGAAATTTTTGTTTTACCTAGTGTGATGCTAAAGGCAGATCCCTAAGTAAGAGATCGCCTGAAATTGCTTTTATATTCTTCTAAAATGTAAGCAATTCAATGCAGTAGGAAATTACTGTATTTTTGCTTAAAGCGCAGAATTTAAAAGCTTTAAAGACCGGTTTTCGTCACGCGTAAATAGCGTAGAAATTCTTTATTTTTCTATTCGGCTTTATGCGCGGAGCGTTTTTACCCGTAAAAAAACTTGAAACAGACAAACAAAAAATATTTACGCTACGCCGGTAGATTACGCCTAATGGAAACCGGCCTATAAACAGAAAAATCAAGCAAGAAACCCAAGGTTTTCCGAAAAGCAAAGAATGATAACATACGGTAAGGTGTAAAACTTGCGTGTATGAATATTTTATTTACTTTGATTTACAATTGATGCGAAATGAAAAGAGGTTTTGCTTTTAACTTTAAAGTAACGCAGCACCTTTTTTTTCGCGATGACGTTCAATGTACCCCGACAATTGCGTTACAGAGAAGTTTCAATGTATTTAAATTTTCAGATACCATCAGTACAACGGTGAGAACAAACCGCGTCGGATTTATTCCTGTTACAACTCTGGTGCACCTACAATGAAAATACTCTACTAGCAGATGAAGCTCACGACAGTCGCAATGGTGCAGATGGGGCAAAACCACAGTCGCTGTTATAAGCTTACCAGCTGGTAAGCCTATTTCGCGATGTGGTATTGACCCTTTCTTATTTATATTTGTGGCATTAGGCTTTTTTTATTGTAGCCGCAAAGACAACAACACAAAAACAAAGACAAAGCATAAATACAATGTCTAAATGTAACTAGACCATTTCTTATAATGAAATTGCAATTTGTTATGTTTCTTAGCAATATAGTGTTTCAATTTTTTTGTGGATGTAATTGCGTTAAAGTATTGGAGCATATTGGGTGTTGTTTTCGAATATTTACACCGGTAAATCAAGAATCTTGCCGATAAAGAGCATTAGGTTGACTAATGGAAAAATTTGATGGAAAAATTGAAAAATTTACCACTGTTAAAAAAAAGCGTCAAAGAAAGTTGGTTCGTCTTTTGTGGGTGCATAAACATTGCCGATAACAAAAACGTTGTCGTTAAATTCAATTTCGATAAGCAGTATTCTGCCTACTTGATCAATATATGTAGCTGTTCTTTCGTATTTAAGAGATTTTTTAACTAGTTTCGCCACACCATTACTATGATTATTACCATGAGAATAAAAACTCGTATATCCCCTCCTCATCGACATTTCCACAGCTTTTCATCTGTGTGATTGGAATGAGTTTCTTGTAGAAGAATGATGTCAAATTTCTTGTTTTTAAGAAAATGAAATATCGTTTTACGTTTGAGGTTATTCCTCAACCCATTAACATTAAATCTTACAATTGTTAACAGCATTATCAATATATAACAGCAAAAGTAAATATACTACCAGGAATCTACCCGTGAAGTAACTTGCTCGAAGCGATCCAGGTTGATAATCATATAATAGATAAAATCAAGGTACACTAGATCAGCTGAGCTACTTTATTATAAGAAATATCGATTTCGCCTTATACAGGCTTATACTGTATAAGGCGAAATCGATATTTCTTATAATAAAGTAGCTCAGCTGATCTAGTGTACCTTGATTTTATCTATTACAGCATTATCAATATAATAGAAGTCAGGAAACTAGAAAATTCTAATTAGTTTTAACTCTAATTAGTTTTAAGGTTTATATCATATTCAAATCCATATCCGCAAAGGCATTGGTAAGGGCTTTTAAGCTCTTGGTAAGTTATTCTACCATAATTGCAGTGTACTGTGAAATTGGAACAATTAGAATTAGTACATTTGAAGTTCATTGTTTTAGGAGGCAACTTATTAACATTTTGGCACCCACAAACGGTGGAATATTTTGCGCATTTCAAGCACTCAAACAAATTATTGTCAAGCTGCTGTATGGATTGAAATAGATTGCAGCACGAAAGTCGCATCATGTCTGATTTGCAGACACAACATTCTGTATAGCGCTCATTCATCTTGACGGAAAAGCGTTGATTTGAATCCTGTTTGTCGCCGCAAGGACGCACAACGTATTGTTCCTCGCTGCATTTGTCACAAGTAGTTTCAGCAGAGATTTCTGCGATCAGAACTTGAATGATACACGAAATGCAGGTAATCTGGCATGTAGCCTGCCACCAATCTTGAGATAATGTGGATGACTGATCTTGACTATCATTTCGGTTGTTTCCTTTAGGTTCATCTGCTGTTGGTGGTATTTCAGTAGGTAAATGCAGGTCGTTGTCGAATTCAATATTATCAATTGCTTCGCTTTGATTTTCCACCTGATCAGTTTCATGGTGGTTAGAAGTATTGTTAAGTTGTTTACGCATTTTGATTGAGCTTGCAGTAGATATTGAATCAGTTTCGTTCAACTCTGATTGTGAAATCTTTTTTGTTTTTTTGACAAGTTACCTCGTAACTGGTTAAGAATGTACATTCGTTTCAGGCAAAACTGTACTTGATTCACATAATTTGCTACGTGTTAGTGCAGGAAAATTAATTGCCCGCTTGTGGCATTCTGATTGCACGTGGCCAGCTTCACCACAGTATTTACAAGTGATTACCTGGCCTTGATAGGTAACATATATTTCGCAACCACTAACTTGAATGTAACTTGGAATAGGATTACTTTGAAGATCAGATTTTTAATAGTGACAATTCTCATGCCTGAACGTCCATCACTGTGCTTTCTATCTGTAATTTTTAGAACAGTGCCAAAATTAGCTTCCAATTCTTGTTTTATTACCTCGTCGGGCATGGGGATCGGTACCCACCCTAATGATATGTTTGTATTCACTGCTTCATAAAGCGCTAGGTAGTAACTGAATTCGATATCTTTAAGTTTTGCGTGCAATTCTAGAACGTTTTCCCTGGCTTTGCACGTTATGTCGATGCTTCGGTTTCTCATTTCTGCAACTCCGATTAAGTTTTCAGTTTTAAAGCTTTTTTTGATAACATTTGTAATACTTCAACTCTTCTTAAGTTTGTCTTTGTTTTAAAATTCAGACATGTTCGTCTAGCTAGGTTGACAGCTGTATTGCCTCGGATTCTTTGGGCAAATGATGGCTTGTAGTTACCTGCCATGCTTAATCGCTCACGCTCTCTTGCTAATCGGTATAAGGCTTTTTGGCTGTACTATTGGTCTTGTTTGCGGTATAGCGACAAAAGCGGCTATGGTTTCCTCAAAATTATTCTCCATATTTCCGTTGGGGCCCAACAGGCCGAGTTATTTTTAAACAAATGTTCTCTTTAAATGCATAATGAAGGTATGATGTTGATTTTTTCCTAAACGTGGGGTTTTATTCCAATGCTTTACAGTGTGGACATAAATACATTAACAGCGTATCAGCAAAAAAAAAGACTTTGCTTTATAGTATGTAGGTCTACGACGGCGACGCCCGCAAAGCCGGCGAATTGAGAATGTCGATTCAGCCGGCCAAGCCGGCTTTACCTATCAGGCTCTTCTGTGAACAGTTACCAAAAATTTATACGCTTTCTGCATATAAAATTTTTACGACTTTTTGTGCTTTTTTTCCTAACAGAATATCTCATTTTAAGGTAATGGTTATGCCAATGAAAAAGTTTGAAAATCAGTTGAGAAATGAGATCATAAATTAGTTTTTAAGTAAACTGATTCTGCAAAAAAAGGTGCAATTTTTGAAAACATCTTCACATTAGGATCTGCGGCAGCAAAAGATTTGTGTTAAACGTACGAGACATATTATGACATCATAGAGCGAGTTTTAAGCGTGCAAGCGAAACACAGAAGAAAAATACTATGAAGGCCTAAAGTGCTTAAATAAAGAATTGCTCCTAGCATAACTAAAGAAGCTTTAATTGTTGTAAAGTTGTTTTTATCGAAAGTACCTTACTAATATCTCTTAAAACAGCGTTTAATCGCGTTTCTGCGATCAGTAGTTTTTGAGAAAAAATGAAAAACAGATTATGCCATGAAGTGTTGATTGTGACATTATTGTAGACCCCAAAGAAAAATTTTTGTAAAGTGGTAAGTCGAAAGCTGGTTTTCGTTTGAGCAAAAAGCGATTGTTGTCTGTCAAGTAATGCAATGCAAATTTAAAACAAAATTTTTAATTATGACGTCATCATGACGTCACCAACACCTCTAATGACACTCACCACGAAGTGATGATCAGTGGTACCAAGTTTGATGCTCGTACCTCTAGCAGTTTCAAAGGAGTTAAAACAGACAGACACACAGACTAACAGAATTGCGCTTTACATATTAGATGTAATGATGTAAATGCTGTGGTGCGTATCGCCATTACAATCGTTGCAGCTAAACGCTTTCTTACTACGAAGCAACTGTCATTTTCGCAATTACTCGGGGAGCAGTTTATTTCGTGGCTCGCAATTGCTGCGCTAGTATTTCAGTGCTAGCGTGCAAGACTCAAAAAAAACGTCACAAAAATTGGCGGTGGCCCTAAAATAAAAAAATACCTTAGGCATTTTTAATTGCAAGCTGAAAAAATGATGACAAAAAAGCATTTGACTAATGCTTACCATTTAATTTCAATTTGTCTGCTCATGTTGCAACAACTATAAGCTCCTAGATATTTTACAATTTTTGCAATTTCGACGATTAACAAATTTTTGTTGCAATAATTAGTTTAGCTACAATTTGATCTCTGAGAGGTTGTTTCAAAACATGTAAGCTACCATATTTCGATTAAGCGGAAAAATTTTTCTTTTTCTATTTGATATGCATTTATCTATACCAGGGGTGGGCAACCTTATACGCTTTGATGGCCGTATTAAAAATTATTTTTAATCATATGGCCGCAAATAAAAAATATTTTGAAAAGGATGATAGAGCAGGTTCATTTACAGTTTATAAATAAAGTCATATTAATAGCAAATCCCAAAATGAATGCGCTTAGCCGTATGATGGCGGTACATCGCCACAGATAGGTTTGTTGGAGACTGGCATGCTTAGTGCGTGTTGCATTTCTCAAGAAGCAAAATTAAAGACAAAAATCTTATCAAGACAAAAATCAAAAATACAAAAATTTACTTTGACTACTTAAAAACCATTTTTTACTCTAAGCCTATTTTCAGTCATTAAAACAAAGTAATGCTTTTTGCTGGTACTAGCTCTTAATATGACCGCTATTTAGCGCTATTTAAAATTTTGTTAGTTTGTGTTGGAATATGACAAATGGGAATGTTACAACATACCCCGTGTTAGTACTTGCCCTGGTGTACCCTATTTTGTTCCTTAATTCAATTAGTTGATACAAGATGCCTTATATACAGGGTGGCCCAAAAGTAGGTATACAGTTATTAAACTATTTTTTATGTGCTTTGAAGTTACCAGCAGTGCACTTTATGTGGCCCAAAAGTAGGCATACAGTTAATGGAGAGAACTATTTGGAAATTCTTTGTGAAGTGGTAGTGCCACAACTTCAAACTAAACCTAACTTTGATGAACTCTTCTTTCAGCAAGATGGAACTTCTCCACATTATGCGTTAAGAGTAAGAGATTACCTTAACAAAGTCTTTACACAGCGTTGGTTCGGAAGAACAGGTAGCATTGAATGGCCACCATGCTCACCTGACCTGACACCAATGGATTTCTTTTTTTGGGGTGTTGTAAAGAACAAAGAGTATGTAAAGAACAAGGAGAAGAATCCCAAAACAGTAAATGAATTAAAAGATTGCATTTATGACGCATTCAGAGAAATTGATGCAAATTGAAATTTGTGCTGCACGGTATGTCAGAGTGTTTTGAACAGATGTAAAGAAGGACATTTTGAGCACTAAAAAGATTAAACAGTTTCCATTTAAGATATAACTATCATTCTAGAGGTTTAAAAGTGCCTACATAAGAACTACAAATCTACTTTTGGATCCAAACCCTACTTTTAATAACTGTATACCTACTTTTGGGCCACCCTGTATATAAAAGTTTAAACAATGCATTTATCAAAAACCTAGCACATGATAGGTTACGAAGTAATAGGCCAATTTAAGCAAACATACAGCCACAACCAATTTGACGAGACCATCCCTGGATGCGTTTTGTTCTTTTGGACTCATCAGCAGGGCCCCTCCCGTCACATCAAAATAACCCACGTTTGCTGAAATTTCGAATGTATGACTGTGACGTAATCCATTTCCTAGGTAGAAGCGCGGCGTATCTTTGACAGACATGTCGGGTAAATCCACACAAACGAAAGGTCTTGCTGCCTCACCTCACAGTAGGCGGCACCTCCAGTATCCGGCACTCGACATGTCTGTCAAAGATACGCCGTGCTTCTACCTAGGAAATGGGTTACGTCACAATCATACATTCGAAATTTCAGCAAACGTGGGTTACTTTGGTATAACGGAACGGGCCTTGCTGTTGAGTCCAAAAGAACAAAACGCATCCAGGGATGGTCTCGTCAAATTGGTTGTGGCTGTATGTTTGCTTAAATTGGCCTATTACTTCGTAACCTATTATGTGCTAGGTTTATGATATTTGCTTTCCCTCGCGCTTATACAATACATTTATTTAGGAAGGTACATATGGCTGCACATTAAATTAAAAATGGCCGCTTGCAGCTATATAGCCATTGGTTGCACACACCTGATCTATACAATAAAGCTCAATTCTGTTAGTCTGTGTGTCTGTCTGTTTTAACTCCTTTGAAACTGCTAGAGGTACGAGCATCAAACTTGGTACCACTGATCATCACTTCGTGGTGAGTGTCATTAGAGGTGTTGGTGACGTCATGATGACGTCATAATTAAAAATTTTGTTTTAAATTTGCATTGCATTACTTGACAGACAACAATCGCTTTTTGCTCAAACGAAAACCAGCTTTCGACTTACCACTTTACAAAAATTTTTCTTTGGGGTCTACAATAATGTCACAATCAACACTTCATGGCATAATCTGTTTTTCATTTTTTCTCAAAAACTACTGATCGCAGAAACGCGATTAAACGCTGTTTTAAGAGATATTAGTAAGGTACTTTCGATAAAAACAACTTTACAACAATTAAAGCTTCTTTAGTTATGCTAGGAGCAATTCTTTATTTAAGCACTTTAGGCCTTCATAGTATTTTTCTTCTGTGTTTCGCTTGCACGCTTAAAACTCGCTCTATGATGTCATAATATGTCTCGTACGTTTAACACAAATCTTTTGCTGCCGCAGATCCTAATGTGAAGATGTTTTCAAAAATTGCACCTTTTTTTGCAGAATCAGTTTACTTAAAAACTAATTTATGATCTCATTTCTCAACTGATTTTCAAACTTTTTTGAACAAATTTAAGGGTTTTGTAAGGCAATTTCAATAGAGTATAATATGTACAATTGATATTTGTTTTTATGCTGACAAAAGTGAACTTAAAGACCTGTGGTGTAACTTCCTATTTCTCCAAAAAAGTGGTAAGCTTAACAAAAAGAAATAACTTTAATTTGCAAAAACGTTATTGTAAAGTACAAACTATTATTGTCCTTTGGAAGATCGGCAAATTTGCTTCTCAGCAATATGTAACTTTAATTATTTGAGACTAAGGATTAGTTTATAGTGGCTAATCAAAAATTGGTTGCCATACATGATGTTTCATTTTTAGTTGAACAATTATCCTATTTGACCGAACAAACTTACAATTGTTAGATCAAAGTTTGATCTTTGGTACAGTTTGACTACATTTCCTCACAAGCATGGCTGTTTGGCATTATCTGTCGACATTTTGAAAAAGATCCATCAAAAACTGGTCTTTAAATGCTTCTAAATTGTAGTCTACCAATCAAAAAACACAAAATTTTCGTGCCTACACATCACAAAATTGCAATTTCTAGAAAAACTAAGTACTTTGGTACATTTTGGCTCTTCTTTCTCCATAGCATGGATCTTTGGCTTTATCGATCAAGTTATTCAAAATGATTCATAGACAAATGATGTCTACAAATTTAAAATATGTACCCAACTCCAAGCAGAACACTTGGTGATCACCCAAGAAAAAGACGATGGGGTAAAGATGGTACTTTTTTATTGTTTGGAACAAAATGTAAGTGTCGAGCTACATATGATATTAATGTTGAAGCAATTTCCTTTGCAATTGTGTGAGGCTGGCATAGCCAGCTGATTTGATATTCTTAACCTCGACATTACTAATGGCCCCCCCCCCCCCATTACAATAACTGTGAGTGCTTCATTTTGGGTTAGTTTGCTCTTTGCATGGAAAAGTTTATGCCAGGGCCAAGGAATATGCATGCAGTTAGAGACGTAATTTATATTAATTCGCATACAGTAACAATAGAGTGGTAAGTAGCGATCCTAATATTTAATGGCTTAAAACTTATTGTTAGGTCGCAATCTTAAATGACATCGCAATGCTTGCCTCTATTTTGTGAAAACAGCTGCAGGCAGAAAAATTATCCACTATCATTTTGATAGCAAACATAAATCGTAAAGCCCATTACAATATTTGTAATTGCAAGGACAGGGGTATAAAGCCCTAATTTTTTTTAAAAGTAGAGAGGTCTGGATTAGGGGCAAAGTTAAATGTAATAATATCCCAAATTTAACAAAAGATCAAAATTGAGCAATAATAGCATCAATTTGTAACACTGGATTAAGAGGGAATGCTTTTCTTTGAAAGGAGCTTAATAAGTGCCTATTGCAATAGGCTATATGACTCTGGGAAAAGGCAGGGCCCCTTTTCACGCTATAGCCAAATTAAAGCATACAGCGCAGGCAAAAATCTTAATGTCACAATGTTAATACAAAAGCGTAGCCACCAAGTTGTCAAATACGCCCACCACTAAATAGCTCATTTCTTTATTTGTCAAAACGACCACCATTTGGGCGACACCATCAATGTTTTACACCCTTCCTCTCTCCCCCCCTTACACTTTTTAAAATTACAAATTATTCTGTCTTCCTTTTTTTTATTATTTTCAGTCTTGATTAATAGATCAACACGATCACATTACACGTAAAGAAACTATGGTTTATATTTACTAAAAGATTTTGTTGTTGCTCTCACAAATATTTGTACAGTGAAGCTGGCGCAGCTGCATTAATTGATACGCTTTAAATTGGCACTGGTGATACAGATAGTATGCCCTGTCGGGATAAAGTAATTAAGAGAAACATGTTTACTCTTTTGCTTGATAATAGCTTTATAGAGCTATCGAGATCAAACTTGAAAATTTGGGAAAAGCAAAGACTCATTTAACTTTTATGAAAAGCTTTGAGGGGAAACCAAAGTTTGAGGGGAAATCAAAATTAACAACGTCACTGTGTTTAATCGCACCACATGGAACATATTATTGGTATTTTGCTTTCTAATAGCTTAATAGAGCTATCGGGGTCAACCAAACGTTTGGGGAAACCAAGGATTCTTTTAACTTCCCAGGGACGTTCAGCAGGGAGAAAAGAACATGCTACATAATGCGTAACCAGCGAGGATTTGAGAAAGTTTAAGGGGAAATCAAAAGAAGATAACGTCACTGTGTGAAATCGCACCACTTGAAAGACATTTTTGCTATTTTGATTGAAAATAGCTTAATATGAAAAATGTGTTCCCTACTTCCAAACTACTGAAAACGCAAGGCTTCCTTGGGTACGTGTAAGCAATGAGCAGGAAACATAAACCAAAGGCATAGCCAGGATCTTGAAATGAGATATTCTGCTAGGAAAAGGAGCACACAGTGTCTTGAAAATCTTGTATGAATAAAGCACATAAACTTTTGATAACTGTTCACGCAAGTAAAAAACACATAAACTTTTGATAACACCGATTTGGTTTCATATCTTTTACCCTTTCGCTGTCCTGTGCACCACAAGTGGTACACGGGATATTTGACTCGGAAGTCCGTGAACCATATGTGATGCATACAAGCATACTTTTTCAATCAATACTTTTTTCAATTAAAGACGTTTGAGTATAGACCATTGTATTTGATGGAACGATTCAGAAAAAGTTCAATATAATGTTTGTGTATCATATGTGACAATACACGTGACTAATGATGTAGGACTTTGAATGAAAATGACAGAAATTTCCACTTTATTAAGTAATTGCAAAGCTACAATAAAAAAAACAAAAGCATTGTTACTTGCAAAATGGCACTACTAGTAAAGTTAATTTATTTTCAAATGAAAAATTTCACCTAATTCAATAATTAAACGCATTATATTTTGAATGAGCACAATTAATAGGGCTAACTTCTGTCCGTTTTATTTGAATGATTACAAGCTTACAACTAAATAACCACAAAGATGATATGATTAATAAAACAAACTGATTCAACTAAACACAAACAAAAACTAAAAAAGAGGCAATAACACAATAAAAGAAACCCTTAGAAATGAAAGCAAAAATTTAATTTAATGTTTTGGAGTGAGTTTGATTAAAGCATTCTAAACAAAGTGCTTTTTTGTATTCAACACATTGTGTGTCTACTTTTTTTGCTTTGGCAACAGCCTCTTTACAACCACAAGCTTTAGATATTCTAGCACAACAGCCGTTACATCTTTTTATGTTTATTTTACCTTCAAGTCTTCTAGAGATTATACCAAGTTGGTGAGCTTCTCTGATAGGCTTATCAATTAAAGTTTCTTGAACATGAATAAGATAGCTTGCAAAAGCTTACACGAAAGAAACGAGTGTCATTTTTTTTGTGATGCATAAAATTTATTGTACAAAACCCAACTGTTAAACACTGCAATACTTATACATTGAAATAAGATTTTCCTATACCATTTGACACTTTTCCTGGCTGGGCTGAAATAAGAGATCATTTGATCGGATAAATTAATTTCTCCCTTTGCTCAGTTATCGTCTAATATGACCACTGGTTTCACAATATCATTGCCTGCACGATTTTTCTTTCCGGTACACTTGAAATTAGGAGCATGAAAAGTAGAGACCATGAGCACATTTTCGTTATGCTTATAGTTTATTATTCTTATCCCATTTTTATTCACTCCAGATTTTGTTTCTTCTTTTTTGAGTTTTGCATCTTTTGCTGTAAAAGGTAGACCCTTCCTGTTTGACCTGATTGTCCTACAGTATTCTGTATTTTTTCACAAAGGTACTTAGCCAGAGTAATACTACTATGCCAAATGTCAGATACCAGAATTCTTCTTTAATTTAGGAGCGGTTCTGCCAAACTGACAAGAATGGATTCAGGATGGTCCAAGCCATGTATTGTAGCTTCTTTTCCATTTTCGCAGAAAATAGAAAAATCCCCACTCATAGCCAGTCATTTCAGCAAGCTTGAACAGTTTAATCGTATATTATTTGTCTTTCCTGGATTATATTGTTGTTTCTGATATTGTTGTTGTTGGTTACCCGACCCCTTCCGAGGGATGGGGGCATGGCGGAAGACCATGGAGCCCCAGAAGCCGGGCAACTCCCCAGGGTCTGGACCAGAGGTCGTACATAGACAGAGAGTCGCCAAAGAGTGAGCGGCGTATAGAGTCCGTAGCTGGACAGTGCAGAATGAGATGATAGATGTCCTGGGACGGGTGTCCACAGACGCTACAAGAAGGGTTTTCAATTCTGCCAATCCTAGAGAGATAAAAACCTAAAAGAAGGCTGTGTCCATTGCAGCGAAGACGAGAGAGGACACAGCGAGCATGACGAGGGAGCACAAGTTCCGCAGTGGAATTCGAGGAAACCTGTGTGTCAAAATATTTGGAAGAGACTGTACGCCTCCAGTCCGAGAAAAGACAAGAGTGGATACGAGAGATAAGAGGAGAGAGAATACAAGGAAATTGCGGAGCGCGCAAGTAGCGCTCCCCGTCTGGCAAGCTCGTTAGTCGTGTCGTTCTCCGGGAGAAACGAGTGTCCAGGGACCCATTGTAGCCTGATAGAACAGGAGGAGAGAGAAGACAGTTCCTGCCAGATCTGCCACAGAGTTTGAGATAAGAAGAAAGATGGAGGAGAGGACAGGGTGGCGAGGACAGAACGAGAGTCGGATAGTAGGAGCAGAGAAGAGATTTGTCAGACTTGTTGGTGCTGCCGAGACCAGCGAAGAGCGTGCAGAATGGCACAGGTTTCAGCGGAAGAACTTGAACACACTGGGCCTGCCGAAAAGGAAAGAGTGGCCTCAGTGCCACAGAGAGAGCAGTTGGCAAGAACGCCGGAGCCGCCCTTGCCGAAAGGAAAAGGAACAGAGCCGTCTGTCCAAAGTACCAGATCATGAGGGGGGAGAGAGTCAAGATGGGCGAGAGCCGCACCTTGGCGAAAGAGAGGGGGATCAGAGCGGGAGCATGGAGTGGAAAGGGTGGACTCCACCGTGAACGAGGGAAGATTCCAAGGAGGACAGGGAGGGCAAGCAAGAAGAGCCTCCCTAGAAGAAGTAGAAGGAAGCTTGAGCGGGTGAGTGGACGCAAGAGCTCTCCAGGACGATCTGCAGAGTCTTGGTTTCACTCCAAGTCTGGCCAAACCTGAAATAGGAAAGGAGGTTGGGAGACAAAGAGCCCGCTCATAAAGAAAAAAGAGTAAAGTGAGTCAGAGTGACTCGTAGGGGAGGTAGAAAAGCCTTGGTGAGTAGTAGAGGGATAGAGCAGGACGAGAGGCAGCCGGTGATGGCGCGACTGGCCGATCGGTAGAGGCGTTACAATTTGGTAAGATTAGTAGCGCTTAGGAAAGGAAACCATCCGGGTGAAGCACAAGTGAGAAGGGGCCGAAGAAAAGATTTATACAGAAGAAAGAAGCACTCCTTAAAGGGGCCCCATGAGGAAGCAGAAATACAGCGTAAGGCCTTGAGACGAGGAAAAAGCTTGGCCTTCAGTGAAGATACATGTTTGATAAAGGAAAGAGTGCAGTCAAATGTGACCCCGAGAAAAGTTGGAGTGGGATTAAAACGGAGGCGGGAGCCGAGTAAGAGGAAGTTGGGCTGAATGTTGGCTTGGTGGGGATCCACTGAAAAGAAGGAGGCCTCACATTTGCTCGGATTGAGAGGAAGACACCAGTACTCAGACCAGCGCTCCAATCGAAACATAGCTCCTTGTGTGGCCTCCACCGCAGTGGGTAGCGAGGGGGAGGAGGACCAAATGGCCAGACCGTCAGCGTAAAGAGAGCAGCTGATGGAAGAAGGCAGAGAGGCTGGAAGATCATTAATGAAAAGAGAGAAAAGTACAGGGCCAGCAACGGATCCTTGCAAAACACCTCGACGGACTCGAAAAGAACGACTTTTTTGATTTTGAAAGACCACACAAGTGCGCTTATCAGAAGGGAAAGATTGAGTCCAACGAGCAAAGCAAGAAGAGAGGCCAGCCGAAATCAGTTTGTGGAAAGGGCGGGATGCCAGACAGAATCAAAAGCTTTCGAGAAATCGATAGTAGACAGGATCGTCCGAGAGCCCGGCCTGGGTTTGTTAAACCCATTCGAAATGGACTGAAAAGGTACAGAATTTGATCGAGTGTACACCGACCAGGGCGGAAACCGGCCTGGCGGGGAGAAAGAATGGAATTAGATTCCAGAAAAAAAGAGTAGACGGGATAGAATGATGCGTTCAAACAGCTTTGATACGCAGGAGGTGAGAGAGATAGGCCGGAAGGAAGCAGGAGAGTCGAGAGGCATTCCCATCTTGTGTATGGGAATAATGGAAGATGTCCTCCAGACGGAAGGAAAGGAATGCGAAGACCAGGAAAGATTGAAGATGTAAAGAAGTAAATCCATGCCAGAGCGAGGAAAGTGCTTTAGCATGGGATAGGTAACTTTGTCTGGGCCAGTGGCGGTGGATGGGGTAAGATTGGAGGCAGCCGCAAGAAATTCAGCGGGAGAAAATGGAAAGCAAAAGGACAAGTGAGACTCCACCGAGCACGTGGCTCGGCGGAACTCAGAGAGGTAGCCTCTGGCTCTGCTGCACAGGGCCTTTGGCTGAGAAACGAAAAAGTGAGATCTCAGGTAAGCGGCATAGACCGAAGCCGATTTCCTGGGAGAAGAACAGTGGGGGAAATTAGGAGAGAAGGAAGACGAGGAAAAAGAGCCAGCGACAGAGCGAAGAAGAGAGTAGACAGATTTAAGGTTAGACTTAGGTGAAAGAGAAGAGCAAGTCGTCTGCCATGCCTCAGCCTTGGCCTTGGCAATGATGACGAGGCACGCCGGGAAGCGGAGATGTAAGCCTGGTGATCTTCATTACTTTTGTGAGTGGCAGCGAAAGCCTTGCGTCTTTCACTAACCGCTTCTTCGACCTCAGCAGACCACCAGGCTTTAGGAGGGCGTTTGATGCGGCCGAAAGGAATGGAAGATTTGGCCGCATTCAAAGTCAAAGAAGCAAAGAGAGCAGCAGCAGAGGAAAGAGAAAGAGACGAGTGTTCCTCGGCTGAATGACAGTGAGAGTCAAAGTAAGAGGTAAAGCCATCCCAGCAAGCTTTCTGAAAATTGAAGGAAAGGGGCGCTCGTTGGGGCAGAAGACCGGAGAGAGAGGGACAGATAGAAGATATGGTAGGTGGTCAGAACCAAGGTCCTGTAGCACCTCCCAGGAGCAAGAAAAAGCAAGAGTAGAGGGAGCAAAGGAAGTGTCAGGAGAGGAGCGACTGCCAGAGGAGCGATGGAGAAGAGTGGGTGTGTCAGGATCATTGAGGGGGAGGAGGTCAGAAGAGATGACCCAGTCGAATACTTCCTCCCCACGGGGCTCAGAAGTACCTCTTGAGTCCCAGAGGGGATGATGGCAATTGAAGTCCCCCAGAATGAAGAGATTTCTGGAGGAGGGAAGAATGGAGGGAGAGAAGGAATCGGTTCTGCCATCCGTTGGGGAGGAGCGAATAGGGGGGGCATACAGATTAAGAAATGACACCGAGGAGGAGTTGTTAAGAGAGATGTTGATCCCTACATAATCAGAGTAGGGATCAAGCGAAGAAAGAGAGGAGGTAGAAAGTTCAGAAAAGGATAGGCCCTGCCTGACGAAAATGACGACGCGGCCGCTGGCGTGTGTGGTATCAGGAGAGAATGCCAGACCGGGAGTGGGTGTGATCAGAACGCAGAGCAGAGAATCCAGGAATCCGGAAAGAGGAAGAGGAGTTAAGATTGGATTCCTGGATGCAGATAGGATCGACTGGATGGGACAATAGAAAATGAAGTAGTTCAGTGATCCTGGCTCGAAGACATCCAGCATTCCATTGAAGAACCCTGAGAGAGTCAGGGGGAGGAGAGGAAGCAGGAGGCGTAGAAAAATGGCCAGGAACAAGGGACGGTGGTGAGGGAGCAAAGGAAGGAGATATAGAATGGGCAGATGGGGGATAGAAGGTTTGGAGACGGGGGTGACGCGAGAGAGCAGCATCAGTAGAGGGGGGCCAGATTGTACAGTGGAGGTATACGTGTCGGAAGAGTCCGAGGAGGGAGTCACAGTGTTACAACAGGGGAGGCAGCTCCAAGAGTGGGAGCTGCCTAGAGCTCTGAATTTAGACAGGGAAAGCTGTGAGCACCTTAGATGGACCCATTTGGAACAGGTGCAGCATTGCACTGACTTGCCCCACCAGGTCACATTTCCAGCACACACAGAGCAAGGAAAGATGGGGCTGAGGTTAGGATGAACGTTACCGCTCATCAGAAGAGGAAGAAGAATGAGGAGACAAAGAAGGGCAAGAGTAGGGCAGGAGAGAGGAAAAAGTGAAAACAGGCGACCGATTTTGTAGATGCTGTGTGCTGCCCTCCTGCGGTTGTTCAGGAGGCAGCAAAGCGAAAAAATGTAGGGGAGTGCCCAGGGTAACTGGGACCCTCGGAAAGGCCAACAGCCATTTCGACCCAACCCAAACGGGGTCGGGGACCGCACCACCACGTTGAGGCGGCTGTTGATTGATGCAGGGATTATATTGTCGAAATGAGAGTCGACCTCTATGAGCAATTTGAGTCTCATGAACAGAAATTTCACCAGCAGGCAAATATAAAGCTTTGATGTTTGAGGTAAACAATTTCACAACGTCTGCCACTTTATGTAATCTGTCACCCGGTTAAGCATCAAGATTATTAGCAACATGCTAATGTTTTATTATTAAAGAAAATCGATAGTAATTCATCCCAATTTGGTGAAATAAAGGATGATAAAATATGGGATCTAGACTCCAATAATCCTTCATCTTGGGATATTTTATAAGATCTATAACTAGAATTATTCTAAGAAACGTTTCCATTTCTCTTCTTGTGATGTCCTTCAATCTATTCATTCTTGATGAACGACGAATTTGCGTGTTTGCTACAATCTGTTGCGCATATCGATCAGTTTCAGTAACCACCATTTCTATAATTTTATCGTCTAAAAATTGATTGAATATTTCACTTGGCGCTATGTTTTTACTCTGGTCATCATGTGTAATTCTTTCTGGCAATCAATCCAGAATTGCCAGTAAAAGAAAATGGGCTTCTAGCAGTGACATTATCTTTCCAGTCAGGTGGATTTTGTACACATGGCTGATTCTGTTCCACTCGTCGCTTTTTTCCTTGGGGTTGATTATTAGACTCATCATCTTGAATTCCATTATCCTCAGCTTGAGTATCTCTAGAATTTGAACTGAAGTCCGATGTATCATAATCAGTTGATGATATATCATCATCATCAGGCATATACATGTAGTTATCTTCACTCTCATCAGAAATTGAAATATCATGAAGATTCTCACTCAAATCACTATTACTATCAACATTTTCTTGATTTATTTTACGGTAAAAAAATTTGTGAATTCATTATAAAGGGTTATATAATTATTAAATTCTGAAAAAAAAAGATAATTTATAAGCAATGAGCGATTATATAAATTAAATACAAAATTTTCTGATCAAAATGGTGCGTTTTCTTGAGAAATTAGCTGTGGTAATGCAGACTAACTTCTTTGGCAAACAAAATGTAATGATGTAAAGTATTTTACTCAATAAAAACCTGTGAACCGCACAACCATAGAGCGTGTTGTAAGTAAGTTATGCTTCATACGTCCTGTGGGTCACATATGGTGCACTGGTTTTTATTGTGTCAAAATCTTTATATCATCCCACTCTACTTGCCATATAAGTTATTTTGTCATAAAACGCTTATAAGTTCAAAAATAGACATGAGAGCTTGAGTAAAAATCGTTAAAACCCCTTGGACAGCGAAAGGATTTAAAATCATCACTACAGGGAACAAATGATATCAAAATTCAAAACGGAGGAAAGTGATATCACTTTTATTTAAAAAAATGGGTTACCACAGTAACTGCTGACGATACTTCAAGTTGTTTTTTGCAGTTTCCAGATCAATCTAGACTAAACTAACCTTGGTGATTGAGCTATAGTTGGTCATGTAAACTCATATTCAGTAACCCAGTTTGAGGGGAAACATTGCAGCAGACAAATTTTGCTTATTACTGTATTTTATAAATTTTACTTTAAAACATTTACAAATTTAAGGTCTCCCTTTTCCAAAAATTGAAGATACATGTCCCCTCCGTCTTCCCCTGAAAATACAGATAGCTTCATGCTTTTATTTGCAATACCGGTAGTTTTTTCAGTACGAATGCAGGCTATTTAAATAACAAATTTGACAATATTTAGGTAAACATAAATAATATCCTTCTTAGGAAAAGTCTCTAAGTTTAGACAAGATGGTAATTCACAAACCGACTTGGTTGGAAGGTTCACACCGACATAAACCACAAACATTATATTGAAAACAACCCAGTGTGTATTGCAAACAATGTACTGGGTACTCGCTTGCAATACACACTGCGTTGTTGTCAATACATTGTTTGTGGTTTATGTCGGTATGAACCTTCCAACCATCAACTAACCTTGCATAACGTTATCCAACAAACCGACTTCGTTGCAATGAGTAGCGAATGATGATATTAAAAATTGCAAGATTTTTCAAATTGCATTGAAAATTACTTTAACAACTATTTTGCCAATGTGGACAAAGAATCAGAAAATAAATTAAACTGATGTAGCAGCACTTTTACACAACGTCAAAACTTACCAACCTTCATTCTTTACATGTCAATCATACTTCTATATTCATACATCATATTCTTTACATGTCCATCATACTTCCATCATATGAAACTTAAAAAGTTTAAAGTTGCTTACATGAAACTTAAAAAAATTGTAACTGTGCTACAGTCTGAAATTAATAGTGGACTTGAAGGGATTTTCATGAAAGTTGTAAAAACAACATGACCATACGTTGATCGTGCTGTGTTATATTTTTATTCTAACTCTATCTCAAGAACAAAAAAGGCTTTTATCTCAAGTACAATAAGCCAATTTGTCCCCGACACAATTACGCAGTGATTGCAGCGTCCTCTTTGCAGTCAGTAGACCTAGGGTTCATTCCCCGGGTCGAATCATACCAAAAGACTTTAAAAAATAGCATCCGCAGCCCCCTGCTTGGCACTCAGCATTTAAAGGGAGATTATAAAGAACAAGTAGGCAAGTTCGCTTGCTGTGTTCTTGGGCAAGGCACTTAACGGGACGCTCCCATTTTTATGTAAAAGACAAGTGGCCAACTTTCCTTCCAAAGAGAGAGTTGGCGGCAGGAAGGGCATCCGACCGTAAAAAAATGCTATATACCTAGGGCCCGCTAAAGTCAATAAAGTCAAAATTTTTTCAGGACCTTCTTACATGATCAAACGTGTACTAACGTTCGTTTCAGGTGTTCAGGAGTCTGTTTTGGTACATTTTATAAGTCAAAATTTTGCATAAAGTCAAAACTTGTCAAAATTGTCTTCATCAAAAATTTCCTTCCAAAAAAGAACAAATTTATATCTTTTTATATTTTTTTCAATTTTTGAGCTGCTATTAAAATTTTATGCGCAATTTTATTTGATTTTAAACTTCTGAAATAGTTGCAATGGTGAAAATGCGTGCGTTAACTAAGAAGGAAATAGCACTTATTATGCATGAAATCGTCATTGTTGATGCATAAACACATAATTGTTAGACAATTAATCTATTCCTATGAAATCTTTGCGCTCTTTACACGTGGTCTTTTTAAGTCGTAGCTTGCAAAGCAACGAATGCCTAAACAAGCCAAATCTTTTACAGCAAAAGTTAGGCAAATTTGCCAGGAATATCCCGATGAGTTTTCGGCAACTCCTGCCAGCGACTTGCGATGCAACCTTTGCGACGTGTTGGTCAAATGCGACAAAAAGTTTTTTGTGGAAAGCCACCGAAAAAGTAAGCAACACCAAAGAAAATTGGAGACGAAAAGCAAACCTTTTTACAATTCGATCAAGTAAACTTCAAGGAACAGGATGCCTCTTCATTTTTAGCTGCAGATATCCCACTTCATAAACTGAACCATTCTTCTTTAAAGTCTTAGTTTGCTACAATGGGAAAAGTATTGCCTTCGGAGACTGCAGCCCGAGCATGTGTTGCTAAATTAGCATCTCAAAAAGAAGAACAAATTCAAGAATTGCTTCGTGACAAAAAAATTTTTTTAATTGTGGATGAAGCAGAGATTGCTAAACAAAAGTATATTAGTGTGCTTGTGGGCAGCTTAGATGCCCCAAATCAGACATTCCTCGTTGATTGCCATCCACTTGACAGCGATAGCAATGTTAACCCATTTGTGCCTGGCGTCCTATATGTAGGACGCCTACTTAATTTAGGATTGCTCTTCGTATATTATATTTTTGAATATAGCTGAAGTTGGACTACATTTATGAGCAAATTTGACACATATGACAGTAGTATTTTTAAAAATTGCTTTATCAGGTGAGACGTGACGCCATTTTGAAATCGTCTGATTTCGCTTTTTTGAAAATGTTGGGAGTGCATATAGAGTTGATCCAATAACTACGCATTTCCAAAGAAGTACTGAAAAAATTGTCAAGTGTATTTATTTATTGGTAATTCTTCTGTTTTATGGTGAATCTTAAAATTTTTCTGAACTTATAGTTTCCGAGAAATTTTATTTGAAACATTGGCGTCCTACATATAGGTCGCTAGGCACACGTGATAGCAAAATGTGCGCTGCTGCGAGTATGTTCAAGTAGAGTTTGCAAGTCGCTATTCTCACGCACTAGAAACCATAATCTCCAGCAGCGATCCCACGCTATTGTATTTACTAAAACAATCAAATAGATAATTAAATTTTTAAATAGATAAATAAGACTTGCAAATACGTGCTTTCAAGTCTTCTAATCAAATCCTTTCATCTGATTCTGCTATTGAACTCCTTTTTCTTTTAAATCCCACCTGCACTTAGCATCAAAAAGTTTATCAGTATTGCCAAAGATAACACCGCTTTTCATCTTTCCGCCATAGAAGCCATCAATCTAACCCTGATCATTAACGCCTACTCGCTAATCAGCTCTTCTATATAATATATATCTCTTTATATCAAATCCGGTCTTCTTGTTTTCATTTATAGTTTACGTTTTTCGCAATGAGTGTTAGAAATTTGTGACAAAACTTGTTTGATCAGAAAAACTTTAGTCAGAAAAGCCGTAAACAAAGGCAGAATTTTGTTTATAAAAAATAAGTTATGGTGCGTGATTGTTTTCGATATTTCGAGTACAAATGTAGGTGATCAAAAGGTAACACTGTACATATTTTTTCTAGATGAAATCTTCACGTTTTTATGGTAATTGTAGAAATAAAACCCCTACATCATTGAGTAGAATATTAGATTTAGCAGAGGAAAATGCTTTGCCCTACCGCAATGAAGATGACCAATTTTCGGTAACTGTACTTCCACCAACAAATGCCACAGGTTATATTACAGACGAAGACTCAGGAGATGAAGATGGAGCAGGAACGATTAACAATTTACCAGGAAGCATGCTTTTAGCTCCAGCTCTAATTGATGATAGCAGTTGTAAAAATGTCGAAAATATTGATGAGCCAGAGGGGCCACCAAACAAACGAAAGAAGCAAACTGACAAGCCAAAACGAGACTGGGTTAAAACAGATCTAAAAAGTGAGTTGCCAGAGTGGACGTCAGATGATGCCAAAATTGAAGAATTACGAAACAAAAACTTGACCCCCAAAGGATATTTTGAACTATTTTTTGATGATGAAGTTTTGAATTTAATCGTAGATGAGACCAATCGGTATGCTTCCCAAAAAAATCGAAACTTGACTGTTGATAAGCATGAAATAAAATGTTTTATTGGCACGTTATTTTTATCTGGATACCTTGCTCCAGCAAGACGAAGACTTTACTGGGAAAATGCTAGCGACACGCACCACGACCTTGTTACCAATGCTATGAGAAGAGACAAATTTGAGGCAATTTTTACCAACTTTCATTTAGCTGATAACAACTGCTTAGATGAAGAGGATAAATTTGCAAAACTCAGACCACTAATAAAACTTTTGAATCAAAAGTTCCAACGTCACTCACCAAACGAAGAATTTTACAGTTTTGACGAATCAATGTGTGAATATTACGGGCGCCATGGATGTAAGCAGTTTTTGAGAGGTAAACCGATACGTTTTGGTTTTAAAATTTGGTGTGGAACTACGCCGCTGGGATACTTGATTTGGTTTGATCCGTATCAAGGAAAATCAGCATGATCTCGACCGCAAGATAACGGATTAGGGCTTGGAGGAAATCTTGTCAGCCATTTTGCAGATGTTCTAACCGGATGTGGTAGAAAGTTTTTCCACCTATGCTATGATAACTTTTTCAATAGTGTGAAACTCGTTACCATGCTAAAAGACAAATTAGTAAAAGCAACTGGTACAATTCGTGAAAACAGGACTGAAAAATGTCCACTGACCTCAAACGATGCTTTGAAAAAGCAAGGACGTGGAAAGTTTGATTTCAAAACTGACACCAAAAACAACGTCCTCGTTTGCAAATGGAATGACAATAGTGTGGTAAATTTATGCTCAAATGCTGCTGGGGTCCATCCCATATCCAAAGCCTCTCGATATTCTTCTTCTGAAAAGAAGCGGGTGCAAATTGACCAACCTGTTTTGATCAAGCTCTACAACGAACATATGGGGGGTGTCGATAGAATGGATCAAAATGTTTCAAAGTATCGAATTGGTTTGAGAGGTAAAAAGTGGTACTGGTGTCTGATTTCATATATGCTCGATGTTTCCATCAACAACGCCTGGCAATTACAGAAAATTTGCAACAATGAAAATCCAATGGATATGCTTCAATTTCGACGATATATTGTTAGAACGTATTTGTCTCAATATGGCAAGCCGCCTGAAAAAGGAATGCGGGGGAAAACTCAAGATGTTTTATCGGATATTCGTTATGATGGATATAAGCATTGGGTAATACCGCAAAATGGACAAACAAAATGCCGCCACTGTCACATGAAAACTACAACTAGATGTGAAAAATGCGATGTTGGCCTGCACGTAAAATGCTTCAAAGATTATCATAGTCTGTAATGTCTTTTCTGTGATTTTCGTACATAGAGAACTGTTTTGAGAACTCTAAAATGCTCTTACCAATTTCATGTTTAGTAAAAACTTTGTTGTGCTTATTTGGTTACTCATCGAAATCAAGACTTCAATAAAATACGCTGATGGTTGTAACATTATAGCTTCGAGCGAAACAGACAAAGTAAGCAATAAAACCTGATTACACAACACGTACGCGTTACGCTCAGTCGCTCACGCATCTTCCACTTTGCTAACGGATTTGCCTAGCGTCCTACATGTAGGACGGCTTTTATCTCAAAAAGTACGCAAAAAGTTTTAAAAAAATCAATCGGAAAAAATTTTATTCATGTTCACTAAGCAATCTTCAAGTTTTTATAAAAATATCTTAAGTATTTCAACCTTCGGCACAAATGGGTTAATAGCAGTATTATTCTGCACACTGAGGATGACATATCGCGACAACTTGAAATAAAACGCGAGAATTTTTCATTGTTCTTGACTGATGCTGCTCGGTACATGTTTTTGGCTGGAAAGACATTGAAGGAATTATACCCTTCTTTGATGCATGCCACCTGCGTTGCACACTTACTACATACAGTAACTGTGCTATGCGTGTGCGTGCTCATTTTCAAAATATTGATGAAATAATAGCAACGATCAAGGCAGCAACAATCAAGAACAAAGATCGCAAGAAAGATTTTCATGATGCTGGTCTGCCATCTCCTCCTGACCCTGTAATTTAAAAATGGGCAACTTGGCTTAGAGCTGCTTTATATTACAGTGAGAACCTTCTAGCTGTTCGTACCATTGCCAACAATTGGACAAGTGCAGGCCTCTTAGTCAGCACAGCAAAAGACGCTATCAATGTGGAAGATTTGGTACCGGACTTGGTTAAAATAAATCAATACCGGACTCTAGCAGCCAACGTAGAGTTCTTAGAAGGAAGTGCCTGCACGATAACCGAAGCATACGGACTGCTGAAGAATATGCAATTCGATGATGATCCGTGCGCAATTAAAAATTACATTAAAAAACGACTATCCAACTCTGATTTAGAAACAATAATAAACTGTACCAACTTGACAATTGACCCAACAAGCTACGCACTATTGCAAAAAGCCCAGCCAACCTCTGCTGCTGTTGAGAGGTCGTTTTCAATGCTCAGTAAATTACTGAGAAGAGACAGAAATTTTGATGTCAAGAACAAAAAAAATATATGATTCTGTATTACAATAAGAAGTCCTGGTAATTATACTGTGTGGCTTTCGTTAAGAACATCATAGACAGACTGTTAATGTACAGTACAGTTGCGATAACAACGCATTTTTTGTATTATACACTTATTGATACCGGTACACACAATGGCTCGTTATCCTAGGTTTTGACGTCTTATGTAAATTGCGGATTATAAAATATTTTTAATCAAAAAAGTGCAACAAGACATAAGTTAAAAGCGAAAGCGGCTAGGTCAAAATAAAGTCAAAATTTTGCTAAAATAAAGTCAAAAATATATATTTTTAGGTAAAAAAAATGGCCCTACATATAACACAAAATACTAATCAGAACGTATATCTTATGGCCACCCGTAAGCGGAAAAAAGTCGAAAAACAACAACAACAATTTGTCGGTTATACATGACCTGTCATAAATTTGCCTCGCGTGAGAACTATGGTGTTAAAGGCCTTTTGATTAATGCTTTGTAGGCCTAACCGAGGAACAGTTCGAATTGCAGTACGTTTTCTCAAAGTGATCTAACTTTTTTCGAAAAACGCAGAATGTTTATGATAAAGCACGAGCTTATTAGACTAGATCGATCGAAAAAACTTCAAAAGTAAATTTTTGAATTAGCGTTAGCAATAACCGTGAAGCCCGTTTTTGACACAGCTTGTCATAAGAGACGACGTTTGGACACTCACAAACAACAGTCCATCTTGTTGGTGGTGAAGCTACAGTTTGCAATTTATTCATAACTGGTTTGAAATAGATTGCCGTTTTTCTTGCAATAATCCTGACTAGGTTTGCATCGTAGACCGTAATATACTCATTTCATGCAGTACCTGCATCCCAAAGACAACAAAGTTAAAGACAACGCCACAAACCAATGCTCTCGAGGCTTTGTCATATTTTGGATTTCCAAAATTTGCTCTCTTATTAAAGACTTTAAAAATTGTGAAATCATCACTAAACTGGCTCGTAGATTTTTTGACATCCATTCGTTTTTGTGTTGTAGAGCCATTTTAAAGATGACCTCGTTTCCGGGGTAATGGCCATCATTTAAAGACCATTAAAGCCTACCGATGTGAAAAAATATCCACATTTTGGGGCCATGTCTTTTTTTGAAAATCACTCTTGAGCTGAAAGAAAAATTGTGGGACGCGCATATGATGTTTTTTGTGATTGCCGCGTTTCAATAGAAATTTGATTCTATTTCACTTTTAATTTACTTCCTAAAATTGAAGCGACTTGCGGTATCGATCAAATAATTAAGCTTAGTTGCAACTTAACAGCTTAGGAAAAGATTGGCTTTCATTAAGATACTTTAACTCTCGCACTTCTCAATCAAGAATAGAGCAATATATTCACAAACCACTTTACAACTTCGAATTCCTTCGCTTGCCAAAACACAGAACTAAAGCATTTCAATAAATAAATATCAGAGACTAACTAAAACTAAAACCACCAAAATAATCGCTTGATTCCTGTCACAACAATCACCACACAACAACGCCTTTTACAACACTCTAATCTCTACTCTACTCTACTCTCAATGAATCTCTCTCTGAATGAAAAAAAATCTCGCTGCCTTATATATATGGCTGGAAAATAATCTATAAATTGCTAGAACATCACGTGACACAGGAAAAACATCGTGAATAAATTATGTGATCGGTATTAATAAAAGAAAGAAAAAATCTTCGCGAAGAAACAAGAATCACTACAATACGCTGGAAAGTCATGTAAACAACCATTGTGACGTTAAAAAGGCGTGTGAGTTACAAATCTATTTATAAATTCGAAAGAAAAAAGGTCTATTTTTTTTAAAACAGTCTAGCAAGTTAGGTCAACAAACAATTCAGATTTACAAATAAAATAATCACGGCAAAACAAACAGATTACAACTCTATGCATATGTAAAATTATTCTTTAACGCAGATTTACTTATTCGTGACAGTGATGGTGCAATTGGTTCTCAAATGATCCTGATACACTTTGCTTCGTATGTAGGAAGTAGTATCTATAATCAATTGATTAATAATTATTTTATAAATAATAGTTGCGTCTTGAAAGACCGTTACCTGAAACACATTATATAATGTAAAGAGCAATTGCATAGCTTCTTGAAATGCTTGATTGACTGGGGCAAGCAAAAGTATCCAAAAATCCACTTAAGTCCCATCATTACAATTATAGTTATGGCGTTGAGAAGTCGATCTTTAGTAAATGTTTCTCAGGCAGAAGATTGTACCTTTGTTGATTACAATAAAGTTTAGAGGTAAAAGAAGATTATTTGGCAACACCTACTTTTTGTTTTTGAAGCAAGACCTCTTTAATCAAAACGAAAAATGTTCCCAACATTCTGTTACCCCCGAAATGATTCGGTTTTTTGCCCTTATGTGCTAGCTTTCCTCTATCAGGAAATGCTTATTTAAAATAATGATCTTACATGATGACGTAATGGATTGCCTTATGAGATTTACCCTAAAACGATAATAAATCGAGCCAGACTGTGTTTGTACACCCAGCATTTTCATAGAAATGAAAGTGCACAGAGTGATCTCTGCATTTTATACTAGTTATTTCTTTTCATACATCCTACTGAACTTCAGGAAAATAGTTTACCAACTTACTTGATTCTCAGCTTTACAATTGTATTTGCGCTAAAAATACGCGTACACTCCAAGCAAGAGTATTTCTTCCATGATAATTTTCGAATCATATCGTCCATATTGAAATGCCAGCCTGAACCTGCTACTCTATTCTTAATTGTATATTTGCCAAGTTGTTCGTTCTTTTCTTGTTGTTGCTGTGGTTACCCGACCCCTTCCCAGGGATGGGGGCATGGCGGAAGACCATGGAATTCCAGAGCCTGGCAACTCCCCAGGGCCTAGACCAGAGGTCGTAGAGTGACAAAGAGTCTTTAAAGACTCCGTAGCTGGACAGTACAGAATGAAATAAGAGGTGTCATGGGACGGATGTCCGCGGGAGCTGCATAAAGGATTCTCGCTTCTGCCAATTCTAGTGAGATACTTAATAGAAGGCTACGTCCAATGCAGCGAAGACGGGAGAGGGCATAGCAAGCATGACTAGAGAGCATAGATTCTTCAGTGGAAACCGATGTGTCAAAGAATTTAGATGAAGCAGTACGGCTCTAGTCCGAGAAAAGATAAGAGTGAATACGAGAGATAAGAGGAGAGAGAATACATGGGACTGCAGGGGGTACGAGCAGCGCTCCCCGTCTAGTCTGCTCATCAGCAACGTCGCTCCCCGGGAGAAACGAGTGTCCGGGAACCCATTGTAGTCTGATAGAACAGGAGGAGGGAAGACAGTTCCTGCCAAATCTGGCAAAGAGTTTGATGTAAAAGAAAAGACGGATAAGATGACAGAATGGTGAAGACAGAGCGGGAGTCAAGGAGGAAGAGGAGAGAAAGGAAATGACAGATTTGTTGGTGCTGCCGAGACCATCGGAGAGCTTGCGGAATGGTGCAGGCTTCAGCGGAAAAAGTTGAACATACTGGATATGCCGAATAGGAAAGAGTGGCATCAGTGCCTCAAAGTGAGCAGTTGGCAAGTACGCCAGAGCCGCGTTTGCAAAAAGGAAAAAGGACAGAGCCATCCGTTCAGATTGTGAGGTAGGAGAAAGCCGAACCTTGGCGATAGAGAGGAGTATCATAGCGGAAGCATTTCCTTCGTTCGCTCGTACATACCAAGTGAGAGATTTTTCAAGTTCCACTCTCCGACTTCGTCTTCTTCGTCGTATGAGCTATTTTTTGTGAGCTTTATGCAGGAAGATGTATATCGTAGGCCACACTGCGATAGCGCTCATGCTCGGTTTGCATGTCTTTGGTTAGACTGGGGCTACCACGACGGGTAGACTGCTTGGCCCAACGATCTATCTGCCACACAAACATGGAGGCATCCCGTTAAGTGTCTTGCCCATGAACACAACAATCAAGCTTGCCGGCTTGTTCTCCACACTATCCCTATTTGCTGAGTGCCAAGCAGGGAAGCTGTGAATATCATTTTTTAAAGTCTTTTGGTGTGATTCGACATGGGAAATGAACCCCAGGTCTACCGACTGCGAAGCGGATGCTTTAACCACTACGCCATCGCGTCCGTATTCTCCGGTCATCAAAGGAACAGACCATATGAAGGTTCCCGTCGAAAGTGGATTGATTATGCAGATAAGGATCTTACTAAAGTAATAATCAATTTAGCTGAAGTATTTATAGAAGACTTGGGCTCGATTGCCGGGCATGGCGGAAGATCATTTGTCATGAGACTTCTATGCTGGTGATCCAGCAGAAGATATTAGTCAAGTGAAGCATTCAAAAATGCAATGTTTTTTTTAGTTTTGTTCTTAATTTTTATTTAAGTTGTATTAACTAAGCATTATTCTACAGAGTACATCTCTGATTTGTTTTGTACACTGCTGTTAGTTTCCACTTTACTTCTGTAAAGTTGAAGCATAAAATTCATCTTGCTACAAAGTATCATACCTAATACTTACCGAAGTAAATGCTCTTAACATCTGATAAGAATCAGCTGCCATCCAACCCATGCATGCGACAGTAGCATAATGCAGTAGAAGGGTCATTGCATCTCACAATGCAATGTCTCCAACTCGATTTATACCAGCAGCATACAAAAAATATTCAACAATCAGACAGCAGCAAAGGTTCACTAAAGTCATAGTGGTGGCTTTTTCGCGCAGCTTTCTGCAATAAAACATGATAGCTTACGGTCTGAGAAGGAACCACTGGTTAGATTTCTCTGTAAGCTGAATCAGTTGAGACGTTTTTTGACTGATGATAAGCCACTTAGCAAGAAAATAAATGAGATCATTTTCAACGCACTTTCTTGAAAAATTTTATATCAGTTCTGCATGAAATACATCATTGTCTTTTCTTACATTCGCTATTCTCTGGGTGGAATAACAGCTTTTCATTTTACATTCTGGAATCATTTACTGTACTACCATCAGAGTGCGCTACTCATAAACAGATGACACAAAGTTTTTCTCTGGCATTCCAGAATAGTAAAGACAATGCTATCGTTTTATGCAAGTATTGACGTACTTCAGAGTTGGTTAGACTTGAGTCAACTCGAGTCGGTGTAAAAAATGACTCAGCTTCACTTGGCTCAACTCTGAATTCGACACGTGTGATGCGAGACTCGGCTTGAGATTCGAATACTATGACTCAAGAGATCGAGTCAGGATTCGTCTGGTATTCTGATAATGAAATTGCTTGCATGAAAAGAATTTTCCGTCTTGGGAAGTTTGATTTTTCAAAAATTTACTATGAAAATTGGTGTGTTTAAAGAATAATCTAATAAATAAAGCGCAATTATATCTGTGTGTCTGTTTGTTTTAACTCCTTTAAAACTGCTAGAGGTACAAGCATCAAACTTGCCACATTTGATCACCTCCTTGCGATGAATTTCATAAAAGATTTAAAACGTCACGAAGACGTCATAATCAAAATAATTTTTTAATTCGCTTGGTTAAACCGAAGAATGCGGTTTTTGGTTGTAACAAAAGCTAGTACCTGACATATGAGCTTCAACAAATTTTTTTTGATTAGTATTTCACATGGCGTCATGATTAACACCAATTTTAAAATATGTTTTTAAATTTACTCAAAAAGTACACATCGTAGAAACGCGATTAAAGAGTTTTGTGAAAGATATCAATAAAGTCCTCTTGTTAAAAAAACACTTTACAACAATTTAAACTCAATTGACAAGGCCACCACAGATTCTTTGTTTAAGCATTTCAAACCTTCCAAGCATACTTTCCTGGTTTTTTCTGCACGCTTCAAAATTGCTCTATGATGTCATAATGCGTCTGGAATGATTAACAGTCTTACGCTTACAGCGATCATAAAATGATGATTTTTTTCAATAAATGCAACATTGTTACAAAACCAGTTTATTTAAAAACTGATTAGCAATATCATTTCTCAACTGAACTTTGAAATTTTTCCACAAATTGAAGGTTATTTCAAGGCAATCTCGTTAACGTGTCACTTTTATTTTTACTATTTGTTTTATGCTAATAGAATTGAACTTTATTTCCTGCAGTGCAAACTTTTACCCCTCTCCAAAAAGTGGTAACCTGAGCAAAAACAGGTAAATTTAATACAAAAAGATTGTGGTAAGGTACTAGGAATTAGTGACATTTAAAAGCCTAGAAAATTTGCTTTCCATTAATATCTAACTCTAATTAGTAATGGCTAAAGATTAGTTTATAATTGCTAATTAAATATTGATTGCCATACATTATTTTTCATTTTTAGTTAAAACATTTTCCTACTGGACCTAAGTAACTAGCTATTTTTATGAAAAGTTAGTTCTTTGAAACGTTTTGACTGTTTTCTATCAAAATCATGCCTCTTCGCCATTATTTATCTTAGTTTTCAAAAGGTCATCTCAACATGAAATCTAAAAATTTTGAAACATAGCCTACCGGTCAAAAACACTCAAAATTTTGATGTCTGGGCTTCACGAATTCGAAATTTCTACAAAATTTAAGTCCTTTGGTACATTTTCACTATTCTTCCTCAAAAGCATGGTTCGATGGCATTATCCATCAAAGTTTTCAAAAAAAAATTGTCTAAATCGCTTCCATACTCTACATTGTGATTCATTGGACTTTACAAAATGAACAAACAAAACTCTTTTTAATCGTTGTCTGTGTTTCAAGTGAGCAAGTCCACTCTCCAAGAAGCAAATACGGCAAGCAAGACTTAGCGGGAACTTCAAAAACTCGGGGAGGAACAAAAAAGCTATGCGCAACTCCTTGTAATGTTATTTTAAGCTTAATTGATTTTTTTAATAAAGGTATTTTTTATTTTGGAACTAGAACTACAGTAGCTATGTCAAAAAATATTAACTTTTGATTACTGTTCTCACAATTACCCCTATACTCGACATTACTAATGGGAGCGCTGGAACTGCAATTGCATCTCTTTGGGTTAGTTTGTTCTTTTCCTTGCTGCATTCATGTCAGGACCAAGCAACATCCTCGCAGCCAAAGAATTCAGGTTGTAGAAATTGGCGTACAACTACAAAAAAGTCGTAAGTAGAGGTTCTAATACTGAAAATATTATTCCTGAAAACACATATTAATTACCTAGGTGCCCTTCCACAATTTTGATATGCTTTTAAGCACTTGCTGAGATTAACACATCAAAGTGTGTTAACTTGAAGGATGTCTATGGCAAAAGCAGAGACAATAGGACGTTGCCAGGGACTCGACAAACTGAGGAGACATGTAGTTGCTATGCGCAACCCCCCTAATGTTTTTTAATCGACTACTTTTTAAAAAGCAATACTTTGGTTTAGAAAAGAGATTTCGCTTTGTGAAAAACATAGACTTTATATAATTCTTTTGACAACTTTCCGTAGGGTGAAGGCGGCTTAGCCGGCTGAACCAATATTCCTAATCTCTACATTACTAATGAGGGCCCTGTTATTGTAATAACTTAACTGTAAGTGCTTTATTTCGGATTAGTTTGCTCTTCGTATGCATGCCACGATCAAGTAACATGCGCCCAGCAAGAGGCTTTAGATCGTAAAAAACAGGCATACAATAACAAAAAAGTAGTAAGTAGTGGTCTTAATGTCTAACATTAGCAATTTCTTCCGAAGCGCGCTCAATAAGAAGGAACAGAAAGATCAGGACTAGTACATTTGCTTTTTAACTCTTCATTATTTTTAGGAAGAGGTTTTCACTAAGTCGTAAAATATGCATGCCACCAAAATAACTGATTGGTGTTATTTTAAAACAAAAGGCATTACGGCGCCAATTCCCATTTTGGTGTTTGTTCTACACTTATTTGAAGGAACGAACAGAATTTGTGAAATGATGGGGAGTTTGTGAGACCTCTTTTTATTGAAAGCAATCGTACTACGATCGAGGTTAGGGGCATAGGGGGCAATGTTCCTATTAGTACCAATTCAGTGCGTAGGCTCTTTGAAACAATTTCATTGAAGCCGGGAAAGCCGACTAAACCAATATTATTTACCCTACATTACTAACTGGTAGCTAGAAATTTGAACCAGAGTTGTAAAAAAATTTTGTGAAATTTTTACTGATATTTGAGATACAAGCGTTTAAATTTTCTCGTGCTGCTGCAGTACAAGGTTGAGTGAACTACCCGAAAAATTGCCTTGAGATTATTAGAGTAAAAAGAAAGCCAGTACTCCAGTTACCAACTTCATCACGTTTCATGCATTTAGAATTTTTCATGACGTTATGATCAACGATATGCTGTATAACTTGTTTTCCTGATTTCCTCTAAAACAACTGATTGTAGAAATGCTATTAAACGCCTTTTTTTGGGAGATATCAACAAGATGCTGTCGATAGAAAAAAACTCTACAACAATTTAAGCTGAATTGACGTTGCAACAACACATTCTTTATTTAAGCATTTTTAACGAGCTTCTTTTCCTTATTTTTCTGCACGGTTAAAACTCACTCTATGATATCATAATGCTGATTGGCACAATCAACAAAGTCTTTCACTTTCAAAAATCATCATATGATGTTTTTCGAAAATTGCACAATTTTTGATAAATTAATTTTTTTAAAAACTACTAGCAGATTTCCCCGTCGTAGATCGGGTAAAATGTAAAGACTGATTAAATTTTTACATTGAATAACCATATTTTAACTCTTTCAATCCCGCAGGGGTGTAATTACCGGCATGCGATCTTAATGCATGCGCTCCCGCGACGGTATATATACCGGCAATAACAGAAATGGCGGACATGCGCGCAATTGTTTGCGTATATCTCGTTCAAGCAAAAATGTTTATGTATAAATCTTTCTAACATTCTGTTTGTGGTTTGTAATTGAATTTTTACACTGAATAACCATATTTTAATATAGGTTGAATAAATATAGGCTCGTAGCCCCCCATAGACGTATGTAAAGACTGATTAAATTTTTACATTGAATAGCCATATTTTAATGTGTTTTCATGATTTTTATTTCATCGTACAACAGTACAAATAGGCCTCTAGTAGAACCCCATAGGCTCGTAGCCCCCCATAGACGATTCTGATCAAAATCAAAATACCGTAAAATAAAAATCATGACAACACATTAAAATATGGTTATTCAATGTAAAAATTTAATCAGTCTTTACATTTTACCCGATCAACGACGGGTAAATTTGCTAGTGATTCCTAAAAGTACAGTCTTGCTCATACCCATCAAATTGTATTTTTAATTGGCACAAATTATTTTCTGTTTGTGGTACCTAACAAAAACTTTAGACAACTCTAGTATTTTAATATAGGTTGAATAAATATAGGCTCGTAGCCCCCCATAGACGATTCTGATCGAAATCAAAATACCGTACTTGGCTTCGCTGGAAAAAGTTATATAAGATTCATATGTTTGTTTGTATCTAAATGTCTCCAGTTTTATTTCTATAGCGGACATACAGACAGACAAACTTTGAGTTTTATATATATATAGATGCTATTTTGCTCAAAAATGATCACCAACATCATACGGTACCACACAGCAATTTATTACATCTGTCAATGACCCGCCGATTTCGACTTTATTGGATCTCATCAGGCAAGTGTAAAAAACACTCAATGATAAACATGCTGAAAAAGGACAAATTTACCATTGGTTGCAAAAAAAGATGCAATACAAAACAATATGATACAGCAATACCCCTATATCGTGGGGGCTTATTTAATGGCACACACCCACACACATGTCATGGACAACAAGTCACAACGGTAAGCCCTTACAGTGGTGTAGGATTATTGTTAAAACTTTATCGTAGAGGGATCTGCCTCTAACATCACGCAAAGATAAAATAGAAAATTTTGCTCAAAACAAATCACCGACATTATACGGTACCACACAGCAATCTATTACATCACGTCAATAAGCCGCGACCGGCTTGGACCTTATAGGAAGGTTGCACGCCCGTGATCATACGTCATTAGAATGCGCTTTCGAAAAAAGTGGCTGACCACTTTCAGTGTTTTTGCATTGAATTGAATAGGATTGATATCGTTTTTTGCAAATCAAATGAAGAAACGCAACAGTTGTTAAATGAACGTTAAATATGTTGTTTTACTGATGTTAAGTAATAAATCTAAGGTCAAAGTAAGATAAGAGGTGCTATGGTTTGCTTGTTATTGCTAATAATTGGGCTAATTTTATGGGCTAAACATGCAAGCTTATTTGTAACCAGCTTTTGTGAGGGTTTCATACTCGATTAATCAGCGTGTTTAGAAATGCTGAGTTTAAGTTAATTGCAATGTGCAACTTATACAGTATATTTAATTGCATAAGCATACTGAAAAGTTGTAAACCTAAACTATACTTTAGCCTAAATGACACGCAGACTTCTGTACCGTTTGTTACGTGTTAGAAAAGATATTGATGGATAAAATCAGTAAGTTTTTGAAATTTTTTGTCAATAGTGCTTGCAGACCAGTTGCATTGATATATTAGATGTAATTTTGTGATCTTAACCACTTCGTAAACTATTTTTTAGGCTATTGCCTAGGCTGCTGAAACAAGGGTAATTTAAAAACTTACCGTACCGATTTATTTATCCATGCGTATGAGCTCATGCTCTGTTTGCATGTCTTTCGTCAGACTGGGCCACCACGACGGGTAGACTACTTGACCCCACAACCTGTTTGCCACATAAAGATGGAGTCATGCCGTTAAGTACCTTGCCCATGAACACAACAAACAAGCTTGCCGGCAAGCTTACGGTACCGGTAGTAACAATCAGATAATGGCTGGTTTTGCTACTGTACCGACAAGTATTTAATTGGTATAGGCTAGAGTTATATTCAACTAAAGAGCATGTGGTATTTAGATGGCAGTTCTCTTAGGGATAATTTTTTTAAATTGGCACTCACTACTTACACTAGCCAACTGAAAGACCTAATCTCAACCAATTTGCATTTGATTAAATTTATTGGTTTTCAAAGATACCAAAAACTACCAATTATAATTCATTCCAATTTTTAATTAATTTCTCATTCGTTTTCAAAATATCCCAAAAAGTTGGTGTTTGCCCTATACCTTTCCACCATAAATTACAGCTTTTGGTCAGCCACTTTTTTTGGCGCCAAATGTGTGACGTCTTACACAACCTTCCTACTGGGTCTCATCAGGCGGGTGTAAAAAACACTCAATAATAAACAAGCTGAAAATGGACAAATTTATCATTGGGTGCAAAAAAAACATGCAATACAAAACAAAAATAGATCACCTTGATAATTACTAATTAGTAACTAGCAACTTCTATATTTTATAAAATGATAAAGTCTTAACAATAATCCTACACCCCTATTAGGACTTACTGTTGTAACTTGTTGTCCATGTCATGTGAGTGTGTCCTTAAATGAGACCCCCATGATATTGGTATTGCTGTATCATATTGTTTTGTATTGCATCTTTTTTGCACCCAATGGTAAATTTGTCCTTTTTAGCATGTTTATTATTGAGTGTTTTTTACACTCGCCTGATGAGATCCAATAAAGTCGAAATCGGCGGGCCATTGACAGATGTAATAAATTGCTGTTTAGTACTGTATGATGTTGGTGATCATTTTTGAGCAAAATTTTATACTTTTACCTTAGTGTGAAGCTAGAGGCAGATTTCTCTTAATAGGAAGATCACCTTAAAAATTGCTAATTAGCAACTAGCAACTTCTATAGTCCATTAATTTAATTAATTGATTTTAAGGCATATTGATTTTTGATTTTAAGATTGATTTTAATTTAAGATTGATTTATGTAATTAAGATTGATTTGAAATTGATTTTAAGGCATAAGGCATTCGTTCTATAGTCCAGTAACTTAATGGTATCACATGTAACACAACTTGTTTACCAGCCTTTTAACCTGGTGTTTTTTAATGTAACAGTTACTGTCTGGCTGGTTTATATCTTCGTAAATTAATTATTTAAGAAAATATAGTATCTTTTCGAATTTCCTTATTTTTTTGATAAATTTTTCCCGCTTCATATAAATAGGTAAGTTTGTCATTTTCGCTGGGAAAATCAACGTTTTGTTGTGTTGCTGTTTTGCCTGTGTGACAGGAGTTAGAGTTTAAAGGGTTAGTAAGAATTAACGTCTTAGTTGTGAGAATAGTGATTATTCTATTTAAATAAGCTGCGTAGATTTAGTTTAACCATCTGGGCGCTAGACGTCATTCTATTTGTCAGTTATCAGATTTGTGATTTCTGTTAATAAACTTCTTTCGTTGAAAGTAGTTGTGATTTATGTAACTGAAAAGTCACGTTTGAGCTTCTATTTGAATCCTTTTTGCTAGACATACCGTAGTCCTTAAGCTCGCAGCTCTGCTAGTTCGTTAGCCGGAATAACAATAGCAAGGAGAGTTTGTTACATTGAACTTTACTAACCATTGTCTAAATTTTATTAAACTTTTTAGGTTTTGAGTAAAAGCAATGTAAAACATTAGTTGACTGCAATTAAATATGAAAAGAAATTATCAAAGCGTAGCACAAAAGAGACAAGCTAAGAAAAATAGCTGAGGCAGCCAGAAACTCTCAGCGACTGAATTCGTGGCCAACTTGACCAGAAACATTGAAACCGGATCAGCAAGACGTCAGCATTCTTGAAACAGAATCTACTCCCCGACTTGTTGACGTCAGCATTCGAGAAAGAAAATTCCGATACTACTAAAGATAGATCAGATGCAATCAAAAATGACGACTTTCTCACCATTGTTGTAAACTTAGAGATTAGGAAAGCAATCATTGAAGCAGGTTTCAAACAACCTAAAGGACCTTTTCCGAAAGATTCGCTCCAAAGCAGTCGTTCATTTGCAACAAATTAATACCATTTTGTTGAACAATCATGTCTAAAACTACAAAGGTATTGGTTATGTTGTTCATCAAGCATAGACCGTGTTTACTGCCAGTCCTGCGGGTTATTTTCTCATAAAAATGTCTTCCCAAAGACTTCTTGCGCACTTCAAAACCCTTGGGTACAACAGGTTTAAAAGACTGGAGGCACTTATCGCAGCGCATTCGATGTCATGAAAGCTACACATATCATGCGGAGGCGTGTGTCATATATGAGCAATGGAGAAACGGGAGAAAATAGAAGCGTTGCACAAACTTTTGGCAAAATGATTTGGAAGGACTAGTAAATACGTTGGTGTTAGCAAAGTGCAACTTAAATTTTCGTGGATCCAGTGAAGAACTTTCGGAGAGAACAAGGGCAGTTTTCTCTCTATCATACAGCTTCTTGCCAAATACGACACTAATTTAGACAAAATTTTCAACTACCAAAATTTTCTGAAATATTTAAGTCTTTTGATACAAAATGAACTAATGTCAGTACTGGCTGAAAAAGTTCTTCGTGATATAAAAAGCGAGCTACAAAGCGCTCCTTTTTTCCCATTATTCTCGATACCACTTAAGATGTCAGCAAAAAAGATTAGTTAAGTGAAGTATTTTGTTACGTCAAAATCGATTACCACGATGATGGAACGCCATCAGAACTGAAAGTTGTTGAAGCCTTTACCTAATTCATCGAAGTAAGGATTCATCTGCTATTGGATTGCATAACCTGATAACGGATTCCATTCAGCAAAAGAGGATTGAAATAAAAAAAAAATGTCGTGGACAAGGATATGATGGCGCTTCAGTGATGAGCGGGAAGTACTCCGGCTTGCACAAGATCCAAGACGTGGCAATCTCCCCTCCTCCTTTTCAATAAAATGAATGATAGTTTGCGGCAACATTCTTATTATGTGATCATTAACAGTCTTGATTATTAGCCTAAGATAATTATCATTTTGTGTATAGGAATTATGGAAGAGCATAAGAAATATTAACGTTATGTTGCTGTTCACACAAATGGTCGATGAGTGAAACCAGTGCAGCGGGCTGAACCGATATTCTTAACCCCGACGTTACTGATGGAATCCTGCGGGCGACGTCGGCTATTATAGAATATGTCTAGCTTTCCTAAGAAAATGCTCACAATAAATGAGCGACTCAAAAGTTAAAAAATAAAAAATTTTTATTCTCTCAATTATTTTATTTGAAGAAGTGAGCATTCGCTGGCATACCAGAAAGGTGACAGAGAAAACTTTTCTTTCTTAATCTTAGGCGTAACTGATGTCTTTACCCCGACTTAATTGATGGAAAGTTCTGCCAAATAACGCCGGCGCAGTGTCAAGCATATGCAAATGCCAAAGCATATGCAACTTATCAAAAATATTAGAAGTCGAAGGATATTTAAAACACTAAATAATTAAATCAACACGTACACACGGCTTTGGTTCTACCTGGATTCAAATTACTCTGTAATAATAACTGAACTGTCTCCAAAAACATATAACAAGTTATAATCTTTTTGAGTTGATTTTCGTTTTTGCATTTCTTATAATCATTATTTTCCAAGGCACATAATTTACTTTTTGCACAAAAAATATAATGTACACAAAAATATTTTAACATAACATTGCAGTTACAATTGATAAAACTATTTTAGAATGGTTAAAACTCGTATTAGTCTTTGGTACGGTTAAAGTTTTTCAAAATTAACTTAGAATGACAGTATTAAAACCAACTACATTGACAAAAAATATTTTAGAGCGCTAATGTAAAGCAACTAGGTCGCGAGATTTTATCTTCTCTTTAAATTAGATTAGCATATATAAACCAAAGTTAATCAGCGTTACGTTTCCATTCTTTCGAATTACAGATTCCCAAAACTAATTTTTTGTTTTTTTCCTTTTTTTTAACTAATTCCAAACTGTTGCTATTTGTAGAGAGCCTGACGAAACCGAAGTAAAACTGCAAAAACTCGTGTTTATTATATTAACACGTTGACTGCCATGTCAACAATTATTGTCGACGGCACAATTTCATGAAGGGTAATCTCAACAATTACCGTTGAGACTTTTTTCCTTTAGATTTGCTTATATTTGTATACCTTAGGTTTGAAATAAAAGACTGAAACTAGGGGGAAATAAATTTATTAGCATCATGTTAAAAAAAATTGAAAAATTGTTTTCGGAAAACCCAACGTGGCAGTTAACGTGTTAACTAAGTTCGCTTTAACAATGCTACCGGTAGTAAAAGTTAGGTTAAGATTAGTTATTGAAGTATTTTGTAGGTTGCATACACTAGCTCACTTTTCGAGTTACACATTGACATTGTATTAAGAAATGTTTACCAACATCCACACAAAGCTGCCAGATAATGATCAAAATTATTCCTAATAGCAGCAGTCCAACCAAAGTTTGCATAAATTATATTTTGGCTCATGGACAGCAAATTTCTTATTGCTACTATTTTGTAGTTTATGTGGCTAAACCCAAACTTGAGCAGCATCGTGAATATTGTACAAAACCTGGTTATATTTTCCATCTAATTGAAAACAAAAAAACATAGCTCACCATGGTGGCGGATTACTATAATACATTACTGTAAGCATTTTCTACATGAATAAGTTTAAGTTTCAGATACAACTGATGCTTGTTTACGAGACAAAGATTTCATAGTGACTCTTGAAGAAGTTGTTGGTCGGTCGGAGTTCGAAGTAGTCTTCCGTGAAAATCTGGCACAGCGGGGAAGCCAGATCTGTCGGACTTTTTCATGGCGGAGACAGTATAAATAGAATACTAAAGCTCCCTGAAACAAAAATAATAAATACTCCTGCTCGTGTAATAAAATACGTATAGCTGTTGGTTGCTTAAACGATGAAAAACTTTAAGTACAAGCAGTAACTCTAAAATTGACCTACTGCAAGGCCTAATTTAGTAAATATTTTAGGTATAGTTGATTTCGCACATCATTAGGCATACAACAATACTGTTCAATTAAATACCTGAAAAACATTTGTGAGTGTGAACAGCCATTGCATAACAGATTGGTACGTAACGTCATCAGCAAGAAGTAGAAAATACCCAAAAATCCAAGTGAGTCCCATTGTTGTTACTATAGTAACGGCTTTTACCAATTGATCTACCAATTCTTCACGTTTTGCTGTGGATTTAATCTGAATAATTACGCTGAATTATCGCAGGCAAACCACAAACATTGCGTAGTTGTTACTTATTTAAGCACTCACTTGTTTTCTAAAAAAAATTTTCTTCACCAAAAGACCAAATATTACGTAATTGATGAGTAGCAGCACTCCGAGTGGAAACAAAAATCCCCAATTTAAAGATTTAGCATGCAGCCAGCACACATACTTGTAACGGTAAAGCGATTCGAAGAAGATGTCTATAAAAATTAAACAACAATTGAGACCATTTTTAAAAACGATCTGAAGATAATCCCAAGAGTATTCCAAATTACAATTAACAAGGGGCAGTGGGCCACTTGTGATTTCCCACAAGGCTTTTTATTTTACCTCCCCGCTTGGTTACTGGCATGATCCGGTAACTAAAAGCACTAGAAGCGATGTTTAAATCAAGAAGTGCACGTCAGTATTTAAACAAGTTTTAAGTGATGCTCAAGACAAAAAATGAAAAATCAGCACTCTTGATATATTCTCTAGTGATTTAAGCTTTTACTGAACTTTCTGGAAGTGGAAAGTTTTTTGTTAGGAAGTATTGGGCCAGGTAGTTATGTGAACATTTTTACTTTCGAGACCGCAATTAAGATGGTAGATGGCATTTTTTCTCATGCTGTCAAAAGTGCTCCTCTGAATTTTCATGAGTGCTTTGTCACGAAAAATAATTCATAGAAGCTTCAAAATATAATTTTGATGATTACCAATTTTGATTTAGCAAGACATGTTTACGAGATTTCGACACAGCTACCTTGTTAAACACTTTTTGATTTGAGCTAAGTATTTTATAAAGGCATCACGAACTAAGTTTGCCACAATCAAAGCCTTCGAGCTTGTCGAGAGAGACCGGGTTAAATCGAACAGCTGTTACCAAATTTTAAAAAAATTTAAAGCATGCTTACGAATATATAATCACATAAGCTCTTAAGGCCTATGTATATGCAATTTCAATAAAATATAGCTAAGTACTGTTTGAAACTCGCTAAAATCATTACGCAAAAGGTTAGTTGCCAGGTAGGTTAGCAGATTTCACTTGAAAATGGCGTTTCTATCACTGTGATATGTTGCAGTAAAGTAAATAAGTTCTACTCCTCCTCCTGTGTTTCCTCATGTTCGTTTACAGGCACAATGAGTCGGGAGCACCGCTTCAAACAAACGGCTTTAAAAATGAAAATCTTTGGATTAATTCTGATGTTTTCTTGAAATAGCTCCACCATGTTTTTAATATTTCTCGCCCCACCAAACCACTTGAGTTTTCCTTTTTATTCCTGTGGCAGGATTAGACTATGCAAAAGAAATCGATGAGTATTGTTACTATTTCCTCTTCATTGTTTTCATAAATTGCTACCTCTGGATATGGAACATTAAAAACTTATTATCAGCAGCAGAATAACTGAATGCTTAATCCCCCAAGCAAACGTCGGAGGACCGATTGGAACAGCTCATAAAAAAGCGTTTCTTCGAGAGAGATTGCAATCGCTAGTTTCAAAAAGACAGGTTGCTTTCCTCTTGCTGAAGATTTATTACTGATATTGACTTTGCTCGACCGTTCGTTCCTAAGCAATGACTTCCTTCACTTGATTCACATGCAAACAGGCAAGAAATGTACAGCGGTAGTTCACCTACTGTTCGCAAAAGAACTGAAGATACACCGAGGAAAACTCTTGATCCTGAACTTACTAACATTTCGATTCCATCTGCAGTGCAAGAGCCTTCCACTTCTTGGTTGCTGAAACAACTTGAATTTTCTTCGGAAACAATAAAATCATTTCTTAATTCACGAGCAAATGTCAAAATACTTGAGAAATAAAAGGAAAATTAGAAGTTGACTAAAAAAACGACAAACTCAAAGTTGAACAAACGAAAAACGACAAATGTTTAAAAGAAACGGATCAACAATAAATAAAAAGAAAGATGTTAAAAGTAAATTTAATATAAAAAGCACAATTCTATCTGTCTGTTGTAACTTCTGCAAAATTACCTGGCTTGCAAGCATCAGACTTGGCATCTACAGCCTAGTTTTTCTACGCTGGCCTAGTTCTGAAAGTCCTCGCCTGTGACATTTTTAGATCATAGGTCAATGAAACAATTATTTTTGTGAAAAATCTACACTTTTTTTCAATTTTTCGTTTAATTAAAATTTCAAAATTTGTAAAATTTCAAAAATGTAAAAATTTGAAATAAGATATTTATTCTATGCAGTAAGTGATACTGGAACACTCTACTTATTAATGAACAGCATAGTGAAGTAAGGACAATGTTGGAATCACCGTGTGTCACTGTGGGACATCGTGGTAAATAATATCCTCCAGTGTCACTCTTTTTTGTCACATTATTGCAGAAAAAGTAAATGCAATACATCAAACATTTTATATTCAAAGAAAAACTTTTTTGACAAAACATGGTTAGAACATGCTATTTGGCTAAAAGTGAGGTACTGTTGTACACTTTCCGCTATTTCATTCATAGAAAACACTTCTGCAGCTTTGTGGCTATTATAAACTTTGCATGAAAAATATTTTTAGAATTGTGATAAATTAGCAATATACCAAACCTTTCGAATTGTAATAGTGATCAAGATGCCAAATTGTGATGGAAAAGTTTAAGAAAACCCACACAAGAGGTACTCCATAAGCCAAACCGCATGTCAGAGCCGTTGATATACTCGAAGAATAGGAATACTAAAAGCATTATACGTCAATTGTAAACAGTTCTACTGTAGCCTAAATACTATTAGCGTTACCAACTAGTAATGTGTCAACTAACGATGTTGCTGAGACACAGTTTTGTATTCGCTGCCCGGATACATTTTTCATATTCCACGCTGCACCGCACTACGACCGAAAATTTTAGCAACAGCTTCAACCGAACCGAGATGCAACTGGACCAAAGCTTTAAAATGCTCTTTGATTAATGGATCTTTTTTACATGATATACAGTTTTGTATTGGCTAGGTCGATAGCAAGTTCTGACTTCAAAATACTGGACTTAATACTATTTGGTCAAAATTATCACTCATGCACCAATCTAAATAAATTTAAAGTATCTAACAAAACGTGTTACCAGATATTTTAAAAGTGAATTTTACAAACCGGTTAGACCAACTACAATATAGCTGAACCGGTTTCTTTCAACAGCTGAAAATGTAAAAGTAAGAATGGTCGACCTTATTTCCGTCCTATTAAATTGTAGCTTTATTTTAAAATTCCGCGGTAAAGCTTGCGTTCTTATTGAAAATCTTGCTTCGCAATAAATCTGAAGATTTGACCTTTTTAAGCACACATCATGTCGCTTACATTTTTATACTTATTGCTCCTTGCTGTTGCTCATTTTTAAGCACGCAGGCTATTGCAATTTGTATTGAGGTTACTGCACAAATCTGCCTTGAATACAAAAGCAAAGTTAGCAAATTTGCTCTCACGTTAAAATCAGTTTTTCGTTCTCAACAAAGCAACTCAACTTTCACTCAATAAAGCAACTTGATATACAAAAATGAATATGCAATAACCTAGAATAGTTTTGGAAGCCTCAGGCTGCGTTCGCACACAGCGTTTCTCGCCATCAAAAATACAACTTCTTACCCTCGTGTAATTGTGACACAGAGACAGAAACGATGGAACACCTACTGCAATGCCCACTGCTCAAAACACCTTGCTCTTGTGAAGGTTTAAGCATTTTTAACGATACCGCACAGAAATGCGTGAAATTGTGGCAATCAACCATCTGAAGACTCTATACAGACAGACAGACCGAAATTTAGAGCAAAAGGCAATCGAAGTAGCGCGTGGAACTGATTAGCCAAAGCGCGGCAGCAGTTGATTAGCCGCTACTTGGCAATCGGAGAATTGAATCAAAGTAACGTTGCCGCACTCCATCGGTTGGGAGAGATTGCACATCCCAATAAAGGTGTTGTACAATGTGTTGATTAGTGAGTTGAGGGATAGGCATCTTGTTAATCGCTTAACGGCCGGCAATGCGCATGCTGACCGTCTTGGATTTATAGATGCCACAAAACGGCTATTACCCTTAAATACTAATACCCTGCCGGGTGATTCTACTGCTTTATCCGTCATCGTACCTCAAAAATCGGTCAACCAAAAGAACGAGATTGAGGAATTATAAGACTTAATGGCAGAGCTACGAATAGAAGTACAGGATATAAGAGATATGTATATCGAGAAACAGAGATCTACACCTGTTATTTTTGCGGAAAAAGTAGACATCTACAAAGAAATTAATTGCCTAAAAAAACGGAGGCAACTAGATGGCAACCGAGAAGTGGATCGCGACCCTGACCGAATCAATACAACACACGAAACGGAGAAAAACGTTTATTATGCGCCGTCAATCAGCAAAGAACTTTGTAAATATGCTAAGATTATTGTAAACGATAAATAATAAGTGTATGCATTGGTAGATACAGGTTCATCAGTAACGGTGTCTGAAGAATTTTACCGAATGTGTAACACTCAAACTTTGTTAAATGTATCATATGATGTTAAGTTTGTCGGCGCTGAACCATTCATTACGTTTGGTAAGACTGAAGTTTCTATCGCCGTTGGGGACTGTCAAGTGCCATTTGATAAGTACGTGAGCAAAAATCTGACTGAACCACGTATTTGGGGTTTTGATTTTTTGCAGAACAGTGCGAAGTAGATTACAAGCAAAAAATCTTTAAAAGCTGAGGATGTTACCCTACATCTAAAAAAGCGGCTCTGTCCATTGTCTTCCTTCGATGCGAGTCTGGTTAACACTCTAAAATTATCACGGTTTACTGAAATGATGGTGCTTGCAAAATCATTGGTCATGAGTTAAGTGATGAGTTAGACGTTTGTCGAAAGAAACAAAGCGTTGTTGAGTAAATACGAAATTATGTGCGGAAATACAGAGACAAAAACTTTAGATAACTTTGTGCACGTCAGAATGGCTAATTTTACCTACACCACTAAGTGTTTACCTATGGGAGTAATCCGTGCCTATGTATTAGGATCATTTTTTCGAGGTTTCATGTAGTGAAGATGCTGATTTTTTGCATCTGTTGGGAGAAGTAAAATCAAATGAATTAAACCTTAAACGAGGGGAAAGAAAGCAGTGCGTAAAGTTATTAAAGAGCACGAAAAGGCCTTTTCATTGTCAAAAACCGATTTGGGTCGAACTGAAGTAATTAAACACAGCATTAATATTGGTAATGCCATGCCTGTACGTCAACAGCTTCAAAGAATGTCGACAAAACAAAACAAGAAGTAGATAAGCTTGTTGATGATATGCTGCATGAAGGTGTTATTAGCACATCTAAGTCGCCGTGGTCCAGTCCTATCGTTTTGGTAGAAGGCAATTTTTAGGTCTTGCATCATATTATTGAAAGTTTGTTAAAGATTTTGTTTAATTAGCTCCGCCAATGTATAATTTGACCAAAAAGTCCGCCAACCAATTCCAATGGACTGATAAATGTGACACATTTTTGTGTTTAAAAGCTTTGTTAACATCTGCACCTGTTTAAGTGTATCCTGATTTTTCCAAATCTTTTATGGTGCATATTGATGCATCAAATGGTGCAGTTGGGGAGTTTTATCTCAAATTCGTGATGGAAAAAGAGGATCCGATTGCTTACTGTAGTCGAACACTAATCAAACGCGAACGGAATTATTCCACAAGAACTAAAATCAGACCAAACTAAACTTCTGGCTGTTGTTCATGCTCTTTAAAATTTTGTTGTTATCTGGATCAAACGTATTACTGCAAACTGATCATGCTGCTCTACGGTGGTTGTGGGAGTCCAAAAATGTGTTTGGTCAGTGCGCAAGGTCGTTCGAATTGATGGCCGAGTTTGATTGTAAACTTGTTCACCGCTCAGAATCTGTTCATGGAAACGCTGAGGCTTTGAGCAGGTGTCCTGCGGGGAGGAGAATTTTCCTGATGATTGTTCGTTTGGCTATGATAATGGCTTAATAAGTGAGATGGAAAATGTTGAGAACTCGACCGAGGTAGATGTTTGCTATTGATTTTCGAAAATGCCAAGGCTGAAATAACAACTCAATTACACGATTCCAATAAAAAGATGAACATTTGTCGGTTGTACTTGATTGGGTTCGACGGGGTTCGCCTCCAACATTTAAAAAGATTAGAAAGTCCAGCGAAGAAATTCGGCATCACTGGTCTATCTTTAGAGAAATCATTCTCAAGGATTCTTGTTTATATCATGATGATTCAATGATGACTGTAAAAGCACAGTTATTGGTTTCGGGTGCCAATAGAGAGAAGGTTTTAAAAGCTCTTCACGATTCTACTCACGGTGGAGGCCACTTGGTTGCAAAGAGAACTGCTGAAAAGTATCACAACGATTTTATTGGCCACGTTGGACAGCGGCTGTTACCGCGTATTGTAAAGAGTTCAAATGTGTGACCAACGGAAACAACCGTCAACAACTCCTAAAGCAGAGCTTGTGCCTTCTTCAGGACTGAGCCTAATGCAGCATATTGAGATCGATGTACTTGGTTGCTTGCCTATGACTAACACAGGAAAACGTTTCATTTTAGTCGCTTGCGACATATATACCAAATATATGCAAGCGTAGCCAATGCATTCTCAAACGGCTAAGGAAACAGGAATGACCTTGTATTGTCAGTAGTTTACGGTTCACGGAGTGCCTGAACGCGTTCACTCCGATCAGGGTGGCAATTTTGAAAGTATGCTATTTCGAGAGCTGGCCGCCCTGTGCATGGTGGGTATGGAATTGGCAAAAGAAATGTTGAGGGAAAAATACTCGATTTTTGTGATAAAAAGGAGTTGTGCGTGGCAAATACATGGTTTGAAAAAGAGCAGAATAAATATCATACGGTATATGTCGAAATAAAACTGAGATTGATTTTGTATTGGTTGGTAAAAACAAATAGAAAGTATTTAAAAGACGTAAATGCTATCCTCTAGTAGTTGCTGCAACATCGGCTAGTGGTAACAGACATAGACAAAAGACAGTTGAAAAAAGTAGTGAAGAACGAACAAGCTATTAGAAGGAGGGTTTGAAAGTTCAAGGAAAACAACATGAAAACAAAATTTCAAGAAAGAGTTAGGGAATCGTTTGATGTTGATGCTCCCAATTTATGGAATACTTTTAAAAATAGTATGCTGCAAGCTTGTGATGAAGTATGAGGAAAGAAGAAAGGTAGAAAACCATGAAGATACACGGTGGTGAATTGAAGAAATGAAGGAAGCAACGCAACAAACGAAAATGGCATTTAAGAAGATGTGCAAAAATCGATCGGAGGAAAACAAGGCTAAATATGAAAATATCAAAAATCGAACAAAGAAAGTGGTTGCTAATTCTAACTTATGAAAAAAGAAGCTGATAAAGAGTTAACACAATTGAACCAAAAAACAAATAATATTTTTACACTGGTGAAGTTCATGAAAAAAGATGAAAAAGATATTGAAAGAGGTAGATGCATCAGAAGAAAAGACGGAAGGTTAGGTTTCAGTGAAAAAGACAGAAAAAGAATATGGAAAAATCACATGAAGGAGATTATGAATAAAAAAACAATTGGGACCACGTGACAGAAGCTGGTATGGTAGAAGAACCTATTAAAAATGTTACCCAAAAAGAGATGGCGATAGCAATAGAAGTGATGAAAACCAGGAGAGGCAGCTGGACCCTTTGAAGCATGTCCAGAAATGATATCTGCTAATAAAGAAGTAGGGGTTAGTGTGACGGTGGAGCTTTTCCAACGCGTGTTAGATGGGAAAGGAATGCTAGATGAATGGCAAACAAGTGTGCTGGTACCAATTTTCAAGGAAAAAGGAGATGTAAGAAACTACAATACTTACAGAGGAGTAAAGCTGTTAGAGCACGCCTTGAAGATTGTTGAAAGAGTGCTGGTAAGAATTCTAGAATTAGTAAATATTGATTCAATGCAGTTCGGTTTTATGCTTCAAAGAGAAACGACAGACGCATTGTTTGTAGTGCGAAGAATGCAAGAAGAAAAAGTGGTACATATGTTTTGTGGATATTGAGAAGGCATTTGATTAAGTTCCAATAAAGGTGATGACGTGGGTAATGAAAAAACAAGGTTTGCCAGAAGCAATCGTAAGAGCGGTGATGAGTCTCTATCACGGGGCAAAAACGAAAGTTCGAGTGCGATTTGAGTTATCCCAAGAATTCTTGGTACAAGTTGGTGTACAGCAAAGAGTCTGTTACTGGATAGTGCAGAATGAGATGAGAGGTGTTCTGGGACGAGTGTCCGCACGCGCTACCGGAAGGATTCTCGATTCTGCCAATCCTAGAGAGATAAGAACTTAACAGAAGACTGTGTCCGTTCAGCGTAGACGAGAGAGGACGCAGTGAGCATGACGAGAGAGCACAAGTTCCGCGGAGAAAATCGAGGGAACCTGTGTGTCAAAGAATTTCGATGAGACAGTACGCCTCCAGTCCGAAAAAAAAAGTAGATACGAGAGATAAGAGGAAAGAGACTACAAGGGATTGCAGAGGGCGTAAGTAGCACTCCCCGTCTGGCCAGCTCATCAGCCGGTCTTTCTCCGGGAGAAACGAGTGTCCGGGGACCTATTGTAGTCTGATAGAACAGGAGGAGAGAAAAGACAGTTCCTGCCAGATCTGCCACAGAGTTTGTGGTAGAAGATGGAGGAGAGGACAGGATGGCAAGGGCGGAACGAGAATGAAATAGTAGGAGAAGAGAAGAGAAATGGCAGACTTGATGGTGCTGCCGAGACCAGCAAAGAGCGTGCAGAATGGCGCAGGCTTCAGCGGAAAAACTTGCTTACATTTATTGAACATACTGGGCCTGCTGAAAAGGAAAGAGTTGGCCTCAGTGCCACAAAGAGAACAGTTGGCAAGTACGCCGAAGCTGCTCTTTGCCAATAGGAAAAGAGCCGTCAGTCCAAAGTACCAGATCGTGACGGGGGAGAGAGTCAAGATGGGCGAGAGCTGCACCTTGGCGAGACACAGGAAGATCAGAGCGGGAGCATGAGGAAAAAAGAGTGGACTCCACTGTTAACGAAGGAAGATTCCAAGAACGAGAGGGAGGGAAAGCAAGAAGAGCCTCCCTAGAACAAGTAGAAGGAAGCATGAGCGGGTGAGTGGATGCAAGAACTCTCCAGGAAGATTTTCAGAGTCTTGGTTTCACTCCATGTCTGGCCAAACCTGAAATGGGAAAGGAGGTTGGGAGACGTAGCACTCGCTAATAAGATAAAAGAGTGAAATGAGTCAGAGTGACTCGTAGGGGAGGTAGAGAAGCCTCGGAGAGTAAAAGAGAGATAGGGCAGAACGAGAGGCAGCCGGTGACGGCGCGACCAGCCGCTAGTTTAAGACGTTCCAATTTGGTGAAATTGGTAGCGCTTAGGAAAGGAAACCATCCGGGTGAAGCACAAGTGAGAAGGGACCGAAGAGAAGATTTATACAGAAGAAAGAGGCACTCCTTGTAGGGGCCCCATGAGGAAGCAGAGATACAGCGTAAGACCTTGAGACGTGGGAAGAATTTGGCCTTCAGTGAAGATACATGTTTAGTAAAGGAAAGAGTGCGGTCGAAGGTGACCCCGAGAAAAGTTGGAGTGGGATTAAAACGAAGACGGAAGCCAAGTAAAAGGAGATTGGGCTGGACGTTAGCTTGGTGGTGGTCAACTGAGAAGAAGAAGGCCTCACATTTGCTCGAATTGAAAGGAAGACACCAGTACTCAGACCAGCGCTCCAATCGAAACAGAGCTCCTTGTGTGGCCTCCACCGCAGTGGGGACCGAGGGGGAGGAGGACCAAATGGCCAGCGTAAAGAGAGCAGCTGACGGAAGAAGGCGGAGAAGCAGAAAGATTACTGATGAAGAGTGAGAAAAGTACAGGGCCAGCAACAGATCCTTGCAAAACACCTCGACAGACTCGAAAAGAACGACTTTTGTGATTTTGATAAACCACGCAAGCGCGCTTATCAGAAGGGAAAGATTGAGTCCAATGAACAAAGCAAGGAGAGAGACCAGCCGAAATGAGTTTATGGAAAAGGGCGGGATGCCAGATCGAGTCAAAAGCTTTCGAGAAATCAATAGTACAGAGAATTTTCCCAGAGCCCGGCCTGGGTTTGTTAAACCCATCCGAGATGGACTGAGAAAGGTACAGAATTTGATCTAGACTACATCGACCAGAGCGGTTTTGCGGGGAGAGAGAGAATGGAATTAGATTCCAGAAAGAAGAGTAGACGGGATAGAATGATGCATTCAAAATGCTTTAATACGCAGGAGGTGAGACAGATAGGCCGGAAGGAAGCAGGAGAGTCGAGAGGCATTCCCAACTTGTGGATGAAAATGATAGATGTCCTCCAGATGGAAGGAAAGGAATGCAAAGTCCAGGAAAGATTGAAGATGTGAAGAAGAAAATCCATGCCAAAGCGGTGAAGATGCTTTAGCATGGGATAGGCAACTTTGTCTGGGCCAGTGGCAGTGGACGAGGAAAGGTTTGAGGCAACCGCAAGAAATTCAGAGGGGGAGAATGGAGAGCAGAAGGAGTGAGACTCTTTAGGGCATAGGGCTCGACAGAGTTCAGAGAGGTAGCCTCTGGCTCTGCTACGCAGGGTCTTTGGCTGAGATACGAAAAAGTGAGATCTCAGGATGACGGTGTAGACCAAAGCCAATTTCCTGGGAGAAGAACAGTGGGGGAAATTAGGAGAGAAGGAAGACGAGGAAAAAGAGCCAGCGACAGAGCGAAGAAGAGAGTAGACAGATTTAAGGTTAGACTTAGGTGAAAGAGAAGAGCAAGTCGTCTGCCATGCCTCAGCCTTGGCCTTGGCAATGATGACGAGGCACGCCGGGAAGCGGAGATGTAAGCCTGGTGATCTTCATTACTTTTGTGAGTGGCAGCGAAAGCCTTGCGTCTTTCACTAACCGCTTCTTCCACCTCAGGAGACCACCAGGCTTTAGGATGGCGTTTGATGCGGCCAAAAGGAATGGAGTATTTGGCTGTATTCAGTGCCAGAGAGGTAGAGAGCAGCGGCAGAGCAAAGGGAAAGAGACGAGTATTCCTCTGCAAAAGAACAGTGAGAGTCAAAGTAGAACGCAAATTCATCCCAGCGAGCTTTCTGAAAATTGAAGGAGAACGCTCGTTGGGGCGAAAGACTGGGGAGAGAGGGACAGTTAAAAGATTTGGTAGATGATCAGAACCCAGATCTTGAAGTACCTACCAGGTGCAAGAAAGAGCAAGAGAGGAGGGAGCAAAGGAAATGTCAGGAGAGAAGCGACTGCCAGAGGAGAAAATAAGAAGGGTAGGTGTGTCGGGTCATTGAGGGGAAGGAGGTCAGAAGATATGACCCAGTCGAATACTTTCTCCATACGGGGGTCGGGAGTACCTTTTGAGTCCCAGATGGGGGTGATGGCAATTGAAGTCCCCCAGAATAAAGAGACTTCCGGAGGCGGGAAGAATTGAGGGAGAAAAGGAGTCGGTTCTGCCACCAGTCAGAGAGAAGCGAATAGGAGAAGGGCACACATTAAGAAATCAGAGTGAGGGGAGTTGTTTAGAGAGATGTTGACCCTACATAATCAAAGTAGGGGTCAAGCGAAGAGAGAAGAAGTAGAAAGTTCAGAGAATGATAAGCCCTTCCTGACGAAAATGATGATGCCGCCGCTAGCGTGCATGGCTTCGCGAAAGAGAATGCAAGACCGGGAGTGGGTGCGATCAGAACGCAAAGCAGAGAATCCAGGAATCCGAAAAAAGGAAGATGAGTTAAGATTGGATTCCTGGATACAGATAAAGTCAACAAAATGGGACGAAAGAAAGTGAAGCAGTTCAGTGCTCCTGACTCGAAGACCACCTGCACTCCATTGAAGAACCCTGATGGAGTCAGGGGAAGGATAGGAAGCAGGAGGCGTAGAAGGGCAGCCAGGAGCAAGAGGCAGTGGTGAGGAGGCAGCTGGATAAGATACAAAGTGGGCAGATGGGGGATAAAAGATTTGAAGACGGGGGTGGGGCGGGGCTGCAGGATTAGCAGATAATAGGCCAGATCGAACAGTGGAAGTATACAAACCGGAGAAGTCCAGGGAGGAAGTCACTGTGCTACGTGATGGGACTGAGCATGGGGGAAGCAACAAGAGTGAGAGCTGCCAAGAGTTCTAAATTTGGAGAGGAAGAGTAGTGAGCACCTTAAATGGACCCATTTAGAGCAGGTACACCATTGCACTGACCTACCCCGCCAAGTCACATTTTCAGCGCACACAGAGCAGGAAAAGATGAGGCCAGGTTTGAGATGAACGTTACCGCTCATCAAGAGGAGGAGAAGAATTAGGAGACGAAGGCGGGCAAGAGAAAGACAGGAAAAAAAGAAAGAGAAAACAAGCGACCAATTTTAATGAAGCTGTGGTATGCCCTTCTGCTGTCGTTCAGGGAGCAGCATAACGATAAAATGAAGGGGAGTGCCTGGGGTAACTGGGACCCTCAAGAAAGCTTACAGCCATTTCGACCCAACCCAAACGGGGTCGGGGATGGCACCATCACATTGAGGCGGCAGTCGATTGGTGCAGGGCTGTTGTCACTGCTTTTTGCAATTGCAGTGGATGTAATCTTCGAGAATGCAAGAGAAGAATTGATGAATAAAATTTTATATGCGGATGACTTGGTTTTAATGAATGAAAGTATGAAGAAATTGAAAAAAGTTTTCAAAATGGAAAAACGCGTTTGAAAGCAAGTGGCTCAAGGTAAACCTCAAGAAAACCAAAGTAATAGTGAGCTGTTCGAAAGGTGAGGTCCTCAAAAGTAAAGTTGATTCATGTGCAAAGTGCGGCAAGAGGGTGATGGCAAATTCCGTGATGTATACAAAGTGTTGTAAACGGGTACATGGTAGATACGAGAAAATAAAGATGGTGACTTCAACTCTGGCAAAAGGTTTTGTTTGTGAACTATGTGTTGATACAAAGGAAGGAATTGTGAAACCAGGTGAAGAAATATCATTTTTTGACCAGGTTGACTTTGTGAAGAGCTTTTGTTATTTGGGGAACAGGTTGAACGCCATAGGTGGAAGTGAAGCAGCGGTAACAACAAGAACGAGAACTGGATGGATAAAATTTAGAAAATGTGGGGAGTCACTTTATGGGAGAAAGTTTTTGTTAAAAAAGAAAGGAAAGATTTATCACAGTTGTGTAAGATTGGCAATGCCGCGGGAGCGAGACGTGGTGTCTAAGGGAGAATGAGATGGCAATTGAAAAAGAACTGAAAAAAGCCATGATGAAAGCAATGTGTGGAATTAAAGAAGATTGAGAAAAGAAGGTGCCAAGAACTTAAGAGTTTGCTGGGTTTAAACGATACTTTGAATGGATTAGCCAGGGCGAGTGAAGTGCGATGGTATGGGCATGTTTTGAAAAGGGACAATAGTGATGTTTTGAGAAGGGCGTTATATTTTGAAGTGGCGGAAAGAAGAGGGCGTGGGCGGCCAAATATGACGTGGAAAAGACAAGTGGAGGAGCATATCAATTAGATTGGACTGAATACGAAAGATGCCATTGACAGGGTGAAATGGCGTAATGGTGTTTATGAACTGTCGAAAAGCACAAAGTGAATCCGGCCACCGGCGTTAACGCAGATAAAACCGGATTTAAAAAACTGGATCTCTCTCTCTCTCTCTCTCCCTCTGCCATTTAATATCACTTTGATTGGCTTGCAGCAAAGGTATTGCACTGTGATTCCCAGGCTGTGGCCACGATAACAGATGGAGTCGCCTGTGGTTTTAAAAACTGAATCTCCAAAAAAAACTTACCACTTTGTTTTGGGCTTTAAATAACAAAAAGCCTTCTAAAAGGCACCAAACTTGATGGCCAAAAAATTTTTGTTGAAAACGGTCACGAATTCTCGCAGAATACAGTTTTTGTTTAAGTTGAAGTTATCAAAAATAAAGTTTAGGAAACATGGGTGTAGCACACTGTACCACTGATTGGTAAGCAACAGCTCACTAAAATTCCTTTTATGACAGCGTGTCAGCACTAATATTTCATACAGACTACATGCCAATTAAGGTAATATTAACATACACTTCCATTAATTCATGTACGCTCGTACCTTAGCAACTACGACATATCAAACAGCCGAATTAACAATGCCAGCCGTCGAGCTAGCATTGTCAAAGTTAAGAAATCAAATGTTAAGGGTAAAAAATTCACTTAGAGACGTGGTTGTATTAGCAAAGATTTCATTAAATAGTGTAGATGGTACGAAGAATGCTCCAACGAAATAAAAGAGCCGGTCAGAAAAAAAAAATGGAAATCTTTAGGTCTCTACTCTACACTTCTAAGTGTTCTGTAGCTAGATTGGTGTAGTTGTAAATCTCAATTCGCATTACATAATACTTAGACAAAGAAACTGCAATAATTAGTAGGCCTACTATTTTTGTAAGACCTACATTTAAATAGATTTTTATTACGTTTTAATATTGCAAAAGTTATGAGCAAATTAAACTAAGTTATCACTTCTTTTTTAGACAAATGTCACAAAGTAAGCACATGTGAAATTAACTTTTGCAAAAAGTACAGTTTCCCAAACACACTTTGATTGTGAGCCGCAAAGTTTGCGAAGCACCGGTGCAAGCTTGTAGGTTAACTTTCTTACTTCTAATTATTAAGAATAATTGTAAATTTCATTGGATTGACTAATTGTGAATTTGTGTTCATATACAGATATATAAATCAATCTATGAGCAGTTTCTGTCCAAAGACATTTTGATTCGCTTTGGATCTAATATTCTTGATACTGATTTTGTAGTTTGCGAGTATTTGTAAAGGGTATAGGCTATAAGCTTTAAGCAAACTTTCATTACCTGAGTGAAAGCTTTGTACATTTGAAATGCATTTACACACATCCACGACAAGCTGGCCAGTGTGAAATAGTGGAGAAAGAACGTCATTGCGTCACAAGCTGCTTTATTTTCTGCTCGATCAACACCGATAATGAAGAAGAAATATAATGCAACTAAGTTGATGCATATGTTCACCAAATTCAGTGTAGTTGGCTTTGTACGCAACTTTCTGAAAAATTAACAACAATTGAAATATTTTTTTTTGCAGCCGTGTCTTTTACATAGAGTGTAATTAAGCAAAATTAATATCAAATTGGTGGTCCATGGAAGACACGAAAAATTCATCACTTTGGTAAAATATAAATGTTTAGCAGCCGATCAGTGTTTCGCAATAAAAATGAGTAGAAAATACTTTGTTTCAAAAACTTAACAAATCTTGACCTTTCAAGCCCTACACATGCTCGATTTGAATGTGAATTCGCAGGTCACACCAAAACATTGCTATGACATTCTGCAGGCCAAAGATTTTGTATAAAAGACCCAAGGTTGCTCACCTCTAAATGTTATACAATGTTGGCTATGAACGTCGTAAATTAAGAGTAGAATAGTTACAGAAATAGAAAACATTGCATTCTAAACAATAGCGTATTTAGTGGAATCACAAGTGCCATGCCCCCCTTTTGAGCCTTCACAAATCAGCTCTTACCCCAAGTTGATCTCCCTTCCAAAACAGTTATCGACAAAAAGAATGCGGTAAAATGGCTCCAACGATGAGTTGATTACCGCAAAAAAGAGTAACTGCAAACCCAACACTGCTACCTTCCTATTTTTCTTTCACCAAACCTCGGTACGCTAATACCCATAATTTTTTAAGGATGCGATTGTAGTTGTATAAAATTACTTGTAAAACAGGTAAATGGCAATCGTAGCGACGAGACAAATAATTGATAAAATACATCCCGCATAGCTCAAGCCTTGAAGCGCTACAATGGATGGAACTATAACACTGGTCTGAAAAAAGTAAAAACATTAAATTAGACAAATTTATGCATTGGGTAATCATATTTTCTATTCGGAGAACAGTGATGATCAGACTCGTTGCATAGACCTCAGAAAAAACTGGGTTTTCCTTCAAACAATGAAGAAGAGAACGCCGTTAAATATGTCCACATATTTTACGACGTTCGTCATTACTAAAAAGTCAATCTCTAATTAAAAGTTATCAAATATCAAAAACAGAAGTTCATGAAACGGGACCACAATAAATATAATTTTCATAAAAAAATCCGAAGTTTTTCGTCTGCTCACGCGAAACTCATCAGTACAGATCAACAATAACACATGAAGCGAAGTCGTTTCTGCAGGTGTTTTATTGAGAGATACAGTGGTAAAACGATTTAATTTATCAGATCGTTCTTGCTATGCCACTAATAACATAATTTAATTTCAGATTATTGTTAATCCGTGCTGATGAGTTTCTCATGAAGAGACGAAAAGCTTTGGAGTGGAATAGGCGAAGGGGTTGACCTCTTGGCGGCCGTGAAGCCATTTAGGACCCACGGAAATCAGTTAAGCGCCCTTTTAACGTTACGCGCGCATTGTGTTATTAAACGTCAACGCTAATGCGATGCGTCTGCGGGATTCAAACCCACGTCTTTTGAACTGGCCTCCTCGGGCGCCCGAGTTTCGCTGCCATGCACCACGTGCTGCCAGCCATGCCTTAAAGCACCGCATTTAGCATGCAACCTTTGGAAGACCTTTTTATTCCTAATCACTGCTTGTGTGATCAGCTTTACATAAGGATATCAGTTTTAGTCCATAGTTGAGCGGCTAGCAGTACGTCAAAACGAATCTCGTTCAAAAGTAAACGGCACGTAAGTCTTGTGCGTTGCGTTAGTTTGTTTTATAAAAGTCAACGTTAATGCTATTATGGGAATCTCTTGGCCCTTGGCAAGCCTGCTGACGAGTCAAAAGAACGAAACGCGTCCAGGGATGGCTTTGTAATTTGAAAATATCTCTCAATAGCATTGCTCCCTTCAGAAGCCTCGTGGCTTTAGCACTCGCTTTGTTGTTTTGTTTCTCGCTTATAAGACGCTCTCTATCGATCGTAACCACTTGGAACTAGCAATATAAGTTATATCTACTGTAGCCCCGTTAATGAATTTCTGTTTTTGATATTTGTTCCGTTTACCAGCAGTTACAAGAAAAATTTCGGTACGTTTTTCTAACCTGCTAATCACAAAATACAAAAAAAAGATGGATGGCTAATACATTTACAAAACTTATTGATGTAGTAAGTTTCATTTTGCTGCATGCATACAAAATTTGAGATAGGCTTAATGTACTCACAAACAACACACAATAACTGGAAAGAGCGGGGCAATCGTATGATGCCTCATTTCCAATCTTCTGGCGACAGTTACCAGCCAGGTTCCATTGCGACTTGTTTAAATTCCAAGTGGCTATTTCTGCTTTGTTGAGGTGACGCTAAATCAACATTATATTATGGCTAAAAATTATATGGTTTTTAGATTTTCGACTTCGTCCACTCAATAGCTAATTTCGTGCATAAATCATGTTTTATTAATTGGTGCTTTTATTTAGAAGCACAACTGTAGGAACTGAAATGTTCATTCTCGCTGACGTTGACCAGACCTGACCTGGTTTTAAAAATGTAGAAGGCATCCAATTGCAACTAAGGAATGAATATACCAATTGTCCAGTGTCCTAAAATTTTGGCCCTAATCTACCAAAGAGTGCTTAAATTTTGATAAAGAAACAGAGATCATTTCATTGATGCAGTTAGGCATTTTCAATGAATAATGAAGTTTGAGTATTCACTCTAATTTAGCTTGTTTTCCTTATCAACACCTTAATCATGCACTGCTCTAAATTGTTTTGGCAAAAATACCTTAAAAGAATTGTTCGTCGCTGTTGAAGGATTTGGAAATTTTACATCAGAAAATTGTATAGATACAGCTATATTCTTTACCAAACTATCCAATGCTGATATTGTCACAACCTGTTATTACAAAGATGTTTATTAGTAGAGTTAGAAAAAATAATTGAGCTTTGGTTGAGATCGAAATAAATTTTGCCAAGACTTATTCGTTCAAATAAAGCACAATTGATAGCTTACGAAAATTTTGTGCTTGTTGCACAAAATCCCTCATCTTTAAATATTTTACATACAGGAGTTGGACAAAATAAAAGAAACACCTTGAAAAATGAACAAAATTTAATTTAATATGGTGTACGTCCACCTTTTTCAATATATGTAAAAAAAAGTTATTTTAAATAAACATATCAATTGACATAAATAATTAACAAAAAGTATTAAAATATGTCAAGTTTTGATTGTTTAAAACACGTTCAAATATTGATGCCAAAATGTTAGGTGTTCCTTCTATTTTGTCCAACCCCGGTATATATATTTGTAGGCTTATTAGTCACCAATGGTTTTCTAAGGTGTTTATGTCATACTTGAGAAGTATTTTGAGTTGGATCCGGAGATAATCGTGCATCCACAATAGTTGCTTGAAGTATTAGATTTTGAGTCTTGCTTGTTTTGGCTATTTGAGCAATTGATGCGGACGGAAAAGTCACATTAGTAGTGGACGCACTTCTGCCATATTTTAAGTCAAAAGTAAAGTCTTGAAAACGGTCAAAGTTGCTGCTATCTTTTGTGCTAGCTACAGGTCTTATTCGAACTGCCTGTAAATAAAATTTTATTAATATCACTTTGATTAGCTGATTTGCTCTTTCTAAACGTTGATTTAGCTTTGTTATTTAGGACTCAAAAATTACAATGTCGAAATGTTTCGTCGCTTCACAGGAACTTCGCATGAGCAGAATTGAAAATTTAGCAAAAGACGAAACAATATCTGATTCCCAATTGCAGGCCAAACTTAGATTTCAAAAATAACAAATTTACTATCAACTGTGGCGTTTCATTCTCAATATTGTTTAATATTCCCATGGATTCATGCCAGAGTTCATATGAATTTCAATATAATTTTATCTAAATAATAATTTTCTTATAATTCGTAATTCCCATATTTTTGATACGTGGCTCCGGCAATAGTTGACGTCTCGCCAAACAACGTTTAACATTTACAGTTTGAATCGGTATGAAATTGGGACAGACGAGACTTATAAATTCCATATAGGTAATTTATAAATAAGTAAAATTACTAACTGCTACGTGTAATTCTATTTGAATAGGTTTATCTTAACCTTTGAACACGCCAAAACCTACACAATCATCCAACTATGAATGGAATCAAACTACATGAAAATAGCTCTTTCCTCGCTTACATTTCACAAATTAAACATGAACCGCTCAAAATGGTTTGACACTCACAGAATACAAGCTACAACAAAGCATTGAAAATGCTTTTTATGCCATTTTAACTACGATGAATTCATTTGACAGAGCATTTAAAAATTTAAGCCCCTGAACATTAATACGGACAAACAGTCACAACCGAAAAGAAGAAATTCACATTTAAAATAAATTCGTTGCATAAAGTTATGATTATTGAAAAACGTACTGAAAATTCAGCAAGATTAAATAACCAGCTTAAGGGCGTCGGCAGAAAGTTTTTAGGAAGTCTTAACAATATAGGCTTTTGTAGTTTGCATTCCGCTTTAATTAGTTACTTTCCTATACGCGCGTTTAGCATTGACTATTTTAATTGTTCTAATTTCAAGGGGGAAGTGGACTCGACCCACATTGCACGCTCCCTGCCAATACCCTTGAACCAATTGAAAATATAATATATAACCTTTTATTGTTTCATCGATGGCAAACACGGTACAAATTGGATATCACCATTTCTTCAGTCTTCTGAAAAAGTGACTAATCGTTTGGACAAAGTTGTTGTGCTTACCTGCACATGACGCTCTGTTTTCAACAACTGGTTATATTTTGCAAATGAAAGTGAGTTTTATATTACTGTTGAAGGCAGCGATGACGACCACAAAGGGCCTGAAGGGTAACTTCCAACCAGAATTCATACATTGCTTACATTGTAAATTTGTTTATTTTTCACTGATACGTAATAGCACTTTTGCCTATACAGATTAAGTAGTCACACACGAACAACAATTAAGCACTTATAGAGATTGTTTTTTGTTTTCCAAGATTTTAAGAATTAGCCACAAAGCAGCCAATGTGCAATACTAACATTATTTTAATTTTGCACACCTACTCATCACCCTGTATCGGGAAAGTCAAAAGTGATAAACATCATTACCTCCAACTACTAAAATTTTCAGCTAGGTTTTGTAAATAAGTAATAAGCAGTACGTGTAGAGTGGAAATTGTAGCACAAAACTTTTATTCAGGTATTAATGATCCTATTTTAAGAGAGTTTATAAGCAAAAATAACATTACCCCCGATTCAATAAAGTTTTTGTACGGTTCTGGGCAGTACCACAAATCAGTTTGTGTGTAGTAAACATGATGATGATGAACCGTTTGTGCAGTCTCGTTTGCATGAGTATGCTGAGATAACAGCTAATCTCCTCTTTAGAATGAGACGTATCTAGTGCATGCTAAGGGTTTTATTTCTTTACCACGTGCTTCAGTTAGGATCGTCAGCTCGCAATCCTGGGCGAGGCGCTACCTGTCTGCTACATAACGGTAGAGATATCCTGTAAAGTGCCTTGCTGAAGATTACAAGCGAATTTGCTGGCTTTTTCTTCATACCAACCCTATTGTACAGAGCGTTAAGCAGGCAAGTGTGCATACCATTTTAAAAGCCTTTTTGTATGACTCGAGAATAAATTTGAATTCAGGTCTATCAAATTTAAAGCGGATGCTCCATGCAACTACCAACCACCGTGCAGATATCATAAACCTAACCAAATTCATCCATGTACTAATGATATCATTTCAGAAAAATTATAAACGAAAAGGCACTATTTTTTTGTCTACTTTAATTCATTGTAGAAGTTAGTAAGTTCGCTACAAGCAGTCCGTGTACAATACAAATATCAAACCCTATTCATAACGACCCAATTTAGTTTTTTATAACCCCAACCACCACAATTTTTGTGATATTTGGTAAAAAAGTCATAAGCAGTTCATCTTTGACAACAATTGTAAACTTTTCCTCATGTGTATGCACAAATGACCCTTATTATTTGAGGATCATTCTGCATTTGTAGAGAGTGTTTATATCCTTGATAGCCTGAGAAGGTCATCAAAATTACAGTACCAACATGTTCAGAAAGATACTAAATAAAGTTTTATTTACTGAATATCCCATTTTTGGTTACGTGGCTTCCTCTATTCCTGCTTGCGCCAGCTCAAAATTCCCAAAGTCTGGAGAAGAGCACTTGTAGTTGCGATCCCAAAACCAAAGAAACCTGTAGAGGACCCAAAGAGCTACCACCCCATCTCTTTGCTCTGTGTCCCCTACAAGATCCTTGAACGACTGATCTACGCTCGTATCAAATCTATTGTCGACCCCCTGCTCCCTGGCGAGCAGGCTGGGTTTCGACATGGTAAATCGACAGTGGATCAAGTTGTCTTGCTAACACAAAACATCGAGGATTCTTTCTATGCAAAAAAGAAGGCCGGTGCTGTGCTTGTAGATCTGACAGTTGCATATGATACTGTCTGGCATCGTGGCCTCACTTGCAAGCTGCTGAGACTCCTCCCGGATAAGCACATGGTCCATATGATCATGGAACTTGTCCGGAATAGAAGTTTCACCCTTACAGTACTACCGGTGACAGCAAGCGAAGCAGGTTGCGACGTCTGAGAAACGGCGTCCCACAAGGATCGGTCTTGGCGCACCTCCTTTTCAATATCTATGTGTACGATCTTCCTTCAACGGTCTTCAGAAGGCATGCTTATGCCGATAATCTGGCACTATTATACTTTTCTGATGACTGGAGGGACCTGGAGGGGGTCTTAAGCAAAGACATGACTACAATCTCAACATATTTCCAGACTTGGAGGCTACAGCTCAGCCACACTAAAACGGTGACGACGGCCTTCACCTGAACAACAGAGAGGCCAAACATGAGCTTAATGTCTATAACAATGGCAAACGCTTGCCATTCTGTCCAGTCCCTACCTATCTTGGGGTTAAACTGGACAGATCACTCACGTTTTGTCACCATCTTGAGGCATTGCGCAAAAAACTAACAACGCGCGTTGCACTGATGAGAGGACTTGCAGGCTCAGGTTGGGGCGCTGGAGCTAAAACATTGCGCACAGCCGCCCTATTTCTGGTCTACTCCACTGCGGAGTACTGTGCACCAGTTTGGTGTCGCAGTGTACACACTCGCTTCATCGATAGTGTGCTCAACGACGCATTGCGCATTGTCACTGGATGCCTGTGTCCAACTCCAACAGACTATCTACCCGTCCTCGCAGGTATCCAGCCGGCTGAGCTTTGCCAATTAGGAGCAACGCTCTCCCTGGCATATCGTGGCAGTTTGAACCCTGAGCATATTCTCTATGAATTATTGGCTGGGTCCCCAGACGGCCAAAGAGAGAGACTAAAATCTAGACGCCCCTTTGTGCCTGCTACACGGAAGTTACTGCAAGATCTAACTGAATTGAATATTCGTGCATCTCACTGAACAGACTTTAAATGGAGCACGGAATACTCGGAGTGCTCATCTGATCTCCGTGCTTTTATTCCTAGGGCGAGCACTAGGCCAATGGGGATGGGCCTGCCCAGATCATCATCGGTCAAGCTCAACCGCTTGCGGGCTGGTGTTGGGTGCTTTCAGTCGTTCATGCACAAATGGGGCCTTGCTCCTACATCGAATTGCGAGTGTGGCACTGCAGAAAAAACGGCAGAACACATTATTCTGACATGTCAAGTACATTGGGCACCCACAAGAATACTTGGACTGACGTTTTTGGATGTCGACACACAACGCTGGCTGAGTACCATCACTGCCAGCATCTAATTTCGAAACAGTGGATGATTCAACAACATTGCTGTCTTGCTGCTGTTTTTTTTTTGACGTGGATGTGGATCCCTTCCAAAAGAAGAAGAAGATCCCATTTTTGGACTTCATGTCAGATTTTGAAGGTGGCTAGCCCCTAATTCATTAGCTATATTTGGTAAATTTTGTGAATTTGTTGCCAATTGAACTGAATATGATACCACGAAAAACATTAGTTTGATCCATGAACTTAAGAACCAATTTCTTAGGGGCCATACTATATCTTGACAGGCGGCTACATCCTTAGCCCACCCTCATTGATCGATCTGACAAAACTAAATTTATAAAATGGCGGTATGCTATCGTTTCCAGTATTCAAATCTTTGGTAATGGTGACACCTCTCAAATATCATCGGCTTTCCTATTTTACAATCTGAAGTCTATAAGTTTCAGGTTCAAAGCGTTATGTTGCATGCAAAATAGCCGAGCGGAAACGTCGTTTGTTATTAAGCTTATACTTTGATGTTGTACATTGCGTTTGCCGACAGCAATGATATCAACCGTATATTTGACCGCTTGTGTCAGACGTCTTTCACTGATAAGTTCACTGCGCAGTAGATTTCTAAATCTTCCTTTCATTCTTTATTCGATTTGAATTAGTCTTTACCATTTTTCTTCATCCTTTTGTATGATACTACTTCTATTTACGTATTACGTGGTCACAGTATGTAGTCAATAGAGCTGAACATTTACAACAATCAGTTTTGCTATTTCATTTCAAAAAGCATAATCTTCCATTTTCAAACTATTGTTAATTCTGACCTGTATGTTGATATCCGAAGTTTTCACGTTGATCTTTTTTGTTGAATTATTTGGTATAGATACGGACTGAGCAAAGTCATTGAGAGTTGTAAAAAGCTTGGCTTTTGTTTTTGTTGACGTTGTGGTGCTAAAATATGAAAACAAGCCGTGACATGAGTTGAAATTACAGTGCAAAGATTTACCTAGCAATCAATCAATCAAAAAAATCAATAAATATATTGGCTTCTTTAATCACTGGAGCAAGTTTTTTCAAATAAAGTCAATTTTTTGGTAGCAAGCTTGAGCGGCATGGTTTTTTGTAAGAGTTCTGAATACAAAAAGTTAAGTTTCATATCCTTAGTTTTATAGGTCAATAAAAAGTCCATTTTTACCGTAAGGTCAATCTTTTTTAAAGTAGTAAAGACAATTTTTTATAATTAACACTGCTAGTTAAAATGTGTCATTGGTATTTATCAGAAAAACTGATAACTGTGATAAAACATACTTAACTTTTTGTTTTAGCCGGCAATGTTTCAAATTTTTATGCCGTTGTACAAAATGCTACTTCTTGTTTATTCATGCAGGTGCAGTGTGCAAGCTCACTAACACATGAAATTTTACTATTTTACACTGGAATTAACTGCCAAAAGGGTGACGTGACAAACTTATTTGGATTTTACTTTAGTTTGTGATTTAAGTTTTTAAATGTGACAAAAGATAAAGCTGCCAAAACATATAAAAATTGATCCGTACTTAACCCTTTGAGGATCATAAGATTCTAATTGATAAAATTTGAGACAATTCTTTCATTGTTTGGTAACAACAACATTACAATGAATTTCAGAAAAATGGTTATTGCATCATAATGGCTTGGCAATTAACAATCATGCAACATATGTGTTACATTATCCCTCAAAGGGTTAAAGATTTCCCTGAAGAATTTATGAAAATCTCAACATGAAATTATAATGCCATTTAGCAGCTGTACGGTTTCTCGCAAAAACGCTTTCTTGTTGAAACTCATTGAAATACGTCGAAACACCAAAAAAGCATTAAACAGCAGATCTCAACTACTAATTCTCTACAATTCACAAACGTTTTTGACGAATAGTAACACCGATTTTGTGAAAGAGGTAACCAAGGCATTTTTTCTGCTGATATTTCTTCGTACAAACAAAAAATGGGCATATCAAAAACCTGTTTCACGTCATTGGTCACAGTTTGCATCTAAAATTACTTGTAGACAAACGGTGATGCAATTAAGCATCGATGAGTTACAGCAGAAAAGATATGCTGTACATTGCAAACAAATATTTCTGGTTGTTGAGGAGAGCACTCTATCAGGCATACAATGTTTAAATATTCTAGTTGAACGCAGGCCAGTTATTTGTTCGTCACCTACTTGTACGACTGTCAACCTCTACTGTGTACGCCAAATAGCAATATTACTTCTCAAGCAGTTGACGATACTGTTAAATCTCTTGGAATCAACAAAAGTTCTTTTTCAGGGTTATCACACAATTTTCAATACTAAATTCCATGGCTTTTTTAGCGACTTTTCCATGACCTTTATTAAAACATTTTGTGCATTCTTAAATGCATTTAACAGTTCACAATGAAATAGCTCTTTCGGTAACAAGATTAAATTCTTGTTAATTGCTCCTTATGCCAATGTTCTTACTTGACAAAATTATTTAACTTGCATTGCTTTATCATTCGATTTTAACATCTAGAAATTGATAAAACATAATACTTGATAGAAAGACATTCAGTTAATTTCTCGTTTCTAGCATATTTAACTAAAACTATCTTAACACTAGGATGACCGAGGTGTCGATTTCGACACTTTTAAAAATTCAATTTAAAATATTTATACTTTCTGGGTTAAATTGTGATTTGAAATATTCAGTACCTTCCTAAATATTTCAAAACAATACTTTAATGTCATATTTTATGGAATAGCGTTTTCATTAAAAAACTTATTTAAAGTTCTACCTCTAAGCACCGAGGTGTCGATTTCGACACCTATTGAAAACTACTTCAAAATAACGTTTTGTGTTAGAAGCCTTCCGCAAAATCAATCTAAAACAATCGCTTTTCTATGACAAGACAATTTGGCCGAAACGTGTCCTGAATTTGCTTGCTGGCCAATTTAGATATTGGCAGCTGTAGAGCATGAAATTATAGATTCAGTGTTTTGAGGCCGATGGTACCTTTGTTGATTTTGAGGTACGAAGCTGCAATTTGGTGTAGAGATTAGCAGCAGTGGTCAGTTGAGTTTCCGATGATCTCATAAAAGTTGGGGAAAGTCCTTACAAGTAGATGAAGTGCATTTATAAATGCAAAACCCTGTTTGTGGTTTATTATTCTTATTGGAAAACGTTATCAAAAACTCAGTTTATCAGCTTTAGTTGCTTGTTGACCTAATTTTTTACAGCAGCTTAGTGAAATTAGTAATAACGTTGCTTACTAGAGCATGAAAGAGTAGTTCAGAGAACGTGGAAGCTAAACTTTTAAAATCTAAGAGAGCTGAAGCTCATTTGTTTTGTTGGAGTAGAACCTAGGAACAAATTAGGTGTAAAGCTGTTGATATACCCTGCGATATAGTGCTTTACGTTATCTGGCAACTCTTTTACAGATACTGTAGATTCAGTCAATAAGTTTTGCAAATAATAATTTCATATGTCAAGACAGCAATTTTTTTCGAAATACTCAGCTGAAAAAGCCCTGTCTATGCTGGGTGAGGATTCTGATAACTCTGAGTCAGATGATGAAAGCAGTGACGTTGACGTTGATGAGGCAGATCTGGAAGAGATTAGATCGACTTTATTTGACCAAGAAATGCCTAGCCCTGAAGATAGTTCTTCAGATGAAGACAATGAACTTGATGATTTCCCTTCCACCAGAAAACACTTTAAGAGAAACGGAGAAATATGGACTCCGATGCTATCCAACAGAACAGTTCGAACGAGTGCTTCAAATTTAGTTCGAGTGAGGTCTGGTGTGAACCCAGCTATAAGTAGGCAAGCAGGCAGTACTCCTTATGAGTGCTGGACGTTGTTTGTAGACACAAAAATGTTGAAAAACATCCAAGCAAATGCTACAAGGGAAGCAAAAATCTAATCCTTACTTTTCGATGGCACTTGAGAGGTTAGAAGCTTTTATAAGTTTGCAGTAAGCCAGAGGAGTATATGAAAAAAGCCACCCTCCACATGTCTCTGAAACAAGACCTATGGTCCAAGAATTTTTCCTGAAACCATGTCCAGAGCTTGTTTCATGGAAGTAAACAGGTTTCCAAAGTTTGATCATAAAGGCCAACGAAGCCAAAGACTAACAACCGATACATTTGTCCACATACGAGAAACACTGGAAGATTTTGTGTCAAACTGTCAATACAAAGGTAAAATAGAAAAATTTGCTCAAAAAGGATCACCAACATCATACCGTACCACACAGCAATCTATTACATCATGTCAATAACCCGCGACCGGTTTCGACCTTATTGGGTCTCATCAGGCAGGTGTAAAAAAATCGTTTGTTTCAGCATGTTTATTATTGAGTGTTTTTTACACCTGCCTGATGAGACCAAATAAGGTCGAAACCGGTCGCGGGTTATTGACATGATGTAATAGATTGCTGTATGGTACGGTATGATGTTGGTGATCCTTTTTGAGCAAATTTTTCTATTTTACCTTAGTGTGATGCTGGAGGCAGATCCCTCTTAATTGGAGATCTGCTTGAAAATGCTAATTAGCAACTAGCAACCTCTATATTCTATGGACTGTCAATACAATTATGTACCAGAATGGAGCCTTACAATCGATGAGCAGCTGTTTCCTAAGATAAATAGGTGCCCCTTTATTGTATTTATGCCAAACAAGCCAGACAAATTTGGCATGAAATTCTGGGTGCTAGCTGAAGTAAAGTCGAAGTACTTTTGCAATCTCCTTCCGTATTTGGGAGCTTTAGAAAAAAAATAGCGAAATGGGAAAACCTTGGCTGAAGATGTGGTGATGAGGCTTACTGACTGCCTGCAAAAAAATCGTGGGTACAATATTACCACTGACAACTTTCTTACCAGTGTACAAGTTGCTGCCTTGTTGCAAAGCAAAGAAATTACTGTAGTAAAAATATTCCGTGGTAACAGCAAAGGGCTGCCAAAGGAAATTACTGGCAGCAGCAAGGAAAGATTTTGTAGTAAGTTTTTTACAATGCTGATAAAAACTGCTTGTTGGTAAACTAACAGTGCAAGCTGAAGAAAAACATAAATCTTATTTCAACTATGCGTGATGCCCCAAGCACAGATGGAACAGAGAAAAAGAAGCCACTAGTTATACATTTTTAGAACAAAAACAAAGTTTGGATCGATGTATTTGGCCAAATGGCACGCAAATACACTGCGCACACATCCAGTAGAAGATGGCCCCAAGCGGTTTGGACCAGCATACTTGACATTGCAGCACTGAACGCTTGGATTGTTTACAAGAAGGCTTCCGGTCGAAAAATTTCCCGACGCAAGTTTATTCTGCAGCTGATTGAAGGCTTGAGAGGAGCCTATGTTGCACAAAAAGTAACTCAAGAAAATACCGTAGAACAAGCGAGTGTGCAACGACCCTCTGGAAACATAGTTGCCACATTTCCTTGACTAAAATAATCTAGATTGACTTCAAAAATCATCTAGATTGAAAAATAAAACATCCAAAACTAATATCTAAATGGGATCATTTAGCCTTTCTTTTCTGAATTTCTGTTCATAGGCTTTACTTTTTGACTGTTTTGGCATATTGAAGGATTAAGAAATAAAATACATATTGTAGTAGGTTCTTGTTTCAAGTTTTTGATGGAATATACTGTATTCTCACAAAACACTTTTTTTTTCTTTTTGGAGACCACCATGACCACGCGGCCGCATTCGCTAACTATTTATGGCCAAGGGTCAGTGATCAGTATCTTGCAATTGCCTGCGTCAGCTTCAGGTTATACGAGAACTCCTCGGCTTGACCTTATTCCGCGCGTGGACATGGTGGTCTTCAAAAAAAAAAAGGTCAGCACCCTCTTGCCGGAAGAAAAATGCGTCTGCACAAACTGTCAAAGGCTCTTTTCATCACCACGTGTGCAGCCAAACCTTGGTTTCTCTTTGGTTCAGGTTAATGTATTCTTTTGCTGTACAGAACAAATTAATCTCCTTTTCATTATTTCTAATGATTCGATTTTCGAACAAATCGGTTTTCGAACAGCCTTCCAGAACGAATTGTGTTCGACAACCGAGGTTTGACACGTGCCTACAAATAATAACATCTAAAAAACATCTAGATTTTTTTTAGTAATCTAAAAAAATATCTTACATCTAGATTGTATAATCTTACATCTAGGTTGTTACAAAAACATCTAGATTTAGATGAAAATAATTTAAAATGGCAACTATGTCTGGAAAACGTCGAAAATGCGCTGGTAAGAAATGCAACAACAGCAGGGTTTCTATTTGCCAGCACTGCAGAAAGCCTACTTGTCGAAAATGTGGTAATGGCGACTGGAAACTTACCGAATGTAAGAAATGCCTTTTGCCACAGAACTGATATTCTGCATCGCAAAGCACTCCCAAGTGTAGCTTTCGTGGATTTTACTTGTATATTCGAAATTCGCAATGCAGAAAAACTTATTTTACTTTTAAAAAGTCAATGGTGTACAAATATTTTGCGTCAGTTTAGTTGCCATATTGCAAGTATTGCTCTCCAGTCACGTGACTACCGACTATGGCTTGCTTGAATCTTGAACTGTGATGACCTATTTGTATATTGTGCAGATCATCCGGTCTTGTGTAGTGTGCGTAATACTTTTTCGAAAAGTAAACAACAACACAAAATAAACATTGTCACAAAGTTGATGAAGCAAACAATTAGAAATAAAGATAAAGAAACGTATCATTTTAAGAGGTGTCGAAATCGACACCTTTGGTCGTTCTCGGTAGACTTTTTTCACGGTCATTCTAGTGTTAACTAAATTTGAATCTTTCAATGTTTTAGCTAACTTTCTAAGTCTTCTTAAATTATGCTTATGCTACTATTTGTTATAAAATGCAAACTAGCACAGGCAACAACTCTGGACATTGCAATTAAATTCACAAACAACTACAGCGAGGCTATGAAAACAATCCTACAATAGTTATTTCTTCTGGCCAGAAAAAAGTTCTCTTTTGTGGTCATTAACCCTACAATCTCTGAACTGAGCATTTTACCTAGTATAGCTTTGTTCTAAGCTGGAATATTATTGTTATTAGAATAATATCAAACCAACAATAATATGAAAGACTAGATTACAAAAATCCCCTTTACAATTCTCATTTAACTGGATCAAGAAATAGTGAGCAATCTTGATGTTAACTATGACTTTATGCAATCTAGGTACAACATGAATGAACAAGTTAGTAATAACAAGATGAAACGCCACATTAAAAATTAATTTAAACACAGAAAATTTTAGGGCTCAAGAAAATGATTCCACAAGCTCACAGAAAAAAATCTCTCAGTAAATCTGGTATAAAAAGTTCACATAACTTCATTTTTCCTAAACACGTAAATTAAGTGGTGCTGTAGTTGCATTGAGAAAGCATAACAAGAAATATAGCTTATCAACAATTCTTCCAGGAAAAAAAACACATCAACAATCAAAGTTCAAGGTCATGATAGAGCATAGGCAATTTAAATACTGAAACAATGTGATGCTTCTTAAGCATACAAAGATAAATGTCATTCCATAAACTTAACTCTTTTTCAAAACACATACTTGGTCACAAAACTTTTTCTCATTTTTTTCACATTCACGAATCTTTAGTCTAAAAGCATTTTACTTTGCAAGCAAAGTAAAATTGTGCTTCACTTCCGCCTCTGTAGCTAATTTTTCTGATTTTAGGCTCATAGCTTAGATACTTTTATTCCATAACTTTCTTTTACATTTGACTTCACAAATATCATCTTTTACAGCTTTCCTCTTTTTAGCTTTATCACTTTTAGCATGGAGTTTCCTTTGATTTTCTTAATACAACTGATGCGCATTCTTGCTGCCCGAATATTTCGCTTCAGTCGAGGGTAAAAGAAAGCTTACTAAAATAATTAGCATACTCGCATCTAAGACACTACCATACGCAAAGCGACTCGCATCTAAGGTTTTCTTTTCAAGTACTCAACTAAAAGTTCACTGTTGACGGAAAACCTTCTCTCGACTGCAGCTTGACCATGCAAAAGCGTGAAGATAATTCTCAAAACTTCCCACACCTTTGAGTGCTTTGCATCTTTCATGTAATTCCAATAGAATTCATCCAATCTGTCTGTATTCATGTTAAAACTTAAAAACACAGCAAGATGGTTTTGTTTCATTTCCAATACAAAGCCTTTGAACTGAGTAAGAATTTCGTCGCAAGCTTCTTCCAAACACCACTTTCCATTGAGCAAAATCTGCAGAAGTTGCTCAAACTTAACCTGTGCTTCTGCAGAATCATATACTAACTTCCGTGGTACGACAATCATTAAATTTTGAACCACAGAATACTTTAAAGGACATCTTTCCAACAGTTTGATTGCAATAGCAGACAAAAACTTAATGCAATCATTTTTGAAAGATAAGATGCGTAGTTCACTTGCAGCTTTTTTTTTCAGTTACTTTTTTTAAAGTAACTCGAGCAGCAAAGCCAATGTCAACATGCTTTGGGTCTTTTGTTTCATTTTTTGTCAGTAGGTTCAATAGTAGATAACTTCTTAAACGTATTGGTTTTTTCTAAACTTCTTTTTTTAAAAAATGACCATTGATAGACAGTAACAAATCTTTCAAAGACAAAGCCAAGAAAGGAGTCATCGGAGCATCGGTTAGAAATTTCAAAAAAAAAATTCTTGCAGCGGTTTTTGCCACAGTAACAAAAAATTCTAGCTTAGCTTCAATTAGGGTATCGTCACATGCAGATGCGACAAAATCAAAAGAAGCAGAAGCTGCAGTTTTTCTTTCACTCTTGATAGTTTTGACACACTTGTTGACACGAAGCCAAATTTTAAAGCTTGTTCAGCAACCTTAATAACTTCTACCCATCTATGCTGACGAAACCGAAAGGGAACAAATCACTGCCTGTAATTTGAAAAAAATCTTCCATTCTGGCAGGAGCATCATAAAAAATTTGCCACAGAAAATGCAGAGTATTGCAAAGATTCTACAGATTCTTTTACTCCCTTTTTAAAACTTCCATGGACAACATGCAAACTACAATTTCCAATATTTACCAAGTCTGGGACTTACTTACCTTTGCGTTCTTGAAAAAGATTGCAATAAAACTTCCAGTTTACATCGGGGCCATAAATAGATATTTGCGCCAAACTACTGGGGTTAAGTAAAGCCATTCCATTTTGAAATAAGTCAACATATTTGCTGTTCTAGCATGACCCATAAACTCTGAATTAAAATATCTTTCTGGTTTTTTATTGCGTTTGTTGTTTCAGAATCTAACTGTCATATCCTTTAGCTTTTTCTGGTTGATTTGCTTTAAGCTATCATCAAACGATAAAGTGTAGTACTTGACAGCACAAATTTTCTCTATAAGCAGCTCATAAAAATAAGGATAAATGCCAAAATCTGCAAAATAAGCACACTTTGTCGCTCCACACGAAGATGACTGCGCAATTTGAATATTAGGAAACACTTTAAACAATAAACAGCTAATAACTCGGTAAGAACTAAATGAGTAGTGACTGGTTATTACTTTAATAATCCAAAGAACTTCTGCATGCAACACTTCCTCTGATATGATCAAACGTGCGCTTGGTAATGATACTGGCACTGTTGACACATCACTGGTTTGTTCAAGAATAGCCACAGAGGATGAAATTTGTTTATCAGATTGTATTTGCTAAGTTACTGCTACTGGTATTACTAATAACTTAACACTAGGATTACCGACATTTTTCTACCTCTCCGTTTACGGCCGTGTCGATTTCGACATGTGTTACTTCGTGGCACAATTCTTCACATTTTTTTACAACCTAACCCTTCCGAAGTTATCAAAAAAGTAACAAACACTTGTTTGAAAGTGAGGTTTATTTGAAAATGTGCTTGCAAAGACGTGTTTGTTAATGCTCAAGCAAGAGATTGCATACACTCGTTGCATTTTACATATATGATCCGGGAGCCATCTTGCGAACATTTTCCACATGTTGGCTGATCACAAAGCATGCACAATGATACTGTTGCATTCTCGCAACCATAAACACTGCATCTTCTTCGCTTTCTGGTTGAATTTACGGAACATATTGGCCTATCAGAAGACTCCCTGCTTTGCATTGTTGTTTGCTTTGCAGTCAGTTCTTCGATGAGCTTGAGCAGAAAGTTTTGACGGCTTATCTGCGTTCCAGTTGATTTCATAAAAATAACTCTAGCATTTATGGCAGCGATGTCGAGAATGTTTCCCCACACTGTCAGTGGCCATCTTCGAGAAGCAGATCTAGTTGAATATAGGCGGGCCATCTGATCAAAGCAATCCACTCCGACTTTGTTCTTGTTGTAAAACAATATCACTTGTGGTTTTTGCTTCACACTACTCTGATCTATGTCAGGTGAATGATGCATGAAAGAAAGCAGGCAAACAGTTTTCTTGGCTTTGGCTTGGTATTTCACAAATAGCATATCATTATTTTTGTGCCAATAAAACTGGCTACAATGCAAGTTTCCTTTGACGGCATCAGTCATTTTCTTGGCGATTTCGCGACGATTTTTTCTAATAGTTCCAACAATCGAGATTTTTTCTTTCTGCAATTTTAGAGCAAGAGGCAAAGATGTAAAACAGTTGTCGCATGTGATATTGTACACTTTTCCCCGGACACCTTCTGTCAACCTCATCACAACCAACTCTGCCAGAGGTGTATCACCACGCTGCTCTTTCTCCTGGGCACCAAGATATGGAAAAATGTTCGAAACATATTTGCTTTTTACATCAACCAAAACCCAGAATTTTATTCCATACTTATCTGGTTTGTTTGGCATGTACGTTACAAACGAACAGCGTGACTTACAGGGCATTAGCTGCTCGTCAATAGTCAGTGAATAGTCACATACGAACTTACTCCTGCATAATGAGAAAAATTTTTCAAAGGCTTCTCGAATAGGTGCGAACTTGTCGGCCCCAGGACCTCGTCGTATCCTGTTAGGTTTGTCGTCAAACCTCAAGTATTTCAGTATTTTTATAAATGAGTCACGGCTCATTGCTTCAGAGAAAATAGGCATGCCATACTTCCTACTCCAAAGAAAACAGGCGGGATGACCTTTCCCGTAAAGTCCACGAGCATATTGTAGTCGATTCTAGGACAAATACCCCCGGACAAATACCCACCGGACAAATACCCACCGGACATATACCCACCGGACAATTACCCCCCTTGCAAAATACCCCCTGGACATATACCCACCACAAGATGAAATGTGAGGAAAAGTAAAGTGTATTTATTTAATATTTTTATTTTGTCAATAAATTACATACAGTCATATTTTATAAACATATTACATAGTAAGCATTTAATGATGATTTATATTAAAAATGACAATATCAGCTACTACAACTGGATGTTGTGGGCAATGCCCCTCAAAAAGTCGTGGACTGAACGGTTGGCATAGTCACGAACAACTGTCACTAGGCGCTCATTGACAGCCTTGTATTTGCCACGTTGTGGTGGTGCCGGTTGGCCGGTTCGAATCTGGGTGATGATGACTTCGTTGAGCGACTGTTCACGTCGAAGGACATCAAGAAAATGCCAAATGCTTGGATGGTGGGCGCCAACATTAGACTGCATGCGACGATGCCAGCCTTCAATGTGGTTGTTCGTACGCGGAAGACCTTCTTCAACTCTGTTGTGAACACTCCACATGTCATGGGCGAAGGGTGGTTGACGGCGGCGGCCACGACGTTGGAGTCTACCGATGTAGGTGTCCTCAAAGTAGTCAGTGATAGGTTGGGCTTCATCCGGCATAGAGTCAGCCAGATGCTCAAATGACTCGACAATATCATCTACTGGCACGAAGGCAAGAGCAGCCAGCATGCGTATCTTGAGGCTCAGGTCCAAGTTGGTTTGATACTCTTGCTGAAGTCCAATGCTTTGAACCTTACGATAGATTGCCTGAGAGAGATGGTAAAAGCAGCCTTGAATAGTAGCATCAGGGAATATGTCCTGCAGCGCGTTTCTGGATGCTATCTCAAAATCAATCACAATGGAACGTGGTGACAATTCTGGGCTGAGTCTATGGAGTTCTCTGAGAAGTGTCACATATGTAACTTGCTGCTTGTTTGGGAGTAGAGCGAAGACACAAGGAACCACGTGACCATTAGTCATAGCATGAATGGTGAACAACTGGTAGAAAATACTAGGTACCACCTTGAACGTTCCATCAACAAACCAGTCCAATGATGTTTCAAGGGTACGCAGTAGAGAATCTGTGGAGAATAAGAGAATTCGATCCTCCACTGGGCCACTGTCAAATAACAGAAATGGTTGACCGGCAAGTGTGCGAGTGTACTCCTCTGGGAGCTCCAGATCTGCTCGAGTTTGAGGGTTTGCTGGGGCATTTCCAGCAACCTGACGATATCGACGTACACAGGGACGGATGTTGCGGATAGCTGGAAGTTTGACAGCAGCTGAGTCACTAACAATACGCATTTCTTGAGTGATAACTTGCTGTGGTGTCTTCTCAGTATCTACAGCTCGACGCTTTATTGACTGACGTATCTTCAATGCCTCTGCACGTCCTATGTCAGGTGCATGGGTATGATCATTGTAGCGACCAACAACAGAATCACCATTAACACGTAGTCTGGCCTTGCACTGCTTATGGTTCCGGCGCATTTCACATTCAAATGATACATCACCAGACTTCAAAGTCTTAGACTTGACATACACAAAGCCTTCCTATAATAGCTTGACACCACCTTTATTGGATTTAATATACTCCATTATAAAAGGGCTGTAAATTAAAAAATGAATTTCAAATTATAGTCCTAGAATCCTACCGGTATCAGGACAAATACCCACCGGACAAATTAAAAAACAATTAATTTAAACAAACGAACTTAAACAAAACAAAAAAAACTGGTGGGTATATGTCCAGGGGGTATTTTGCAAGGGGGGTAATTGTCCGGTGGGTATTTGTCCGGGGGTATATGTCCGGTGGGTATTTGTCCGGTGGGTATTTGTCCTGATACCATTGTAGTCCAATAAAAGTCTCAAGATGATGCAAATCTAGGACAAACTCATTGTCACCCCTACGTGCTGCTTCTTCAGTTGTGAATTTTGCGATCATTCTCAGGAGAGATTCATTGATGAAATGCTTCCAGGCATCATATGGAGTTGACACGCCTCTTGCAGTTGCTCTAGGAACGCCTGTAGCTGCCTTGAAAACATTATGTACCCCGGTACGTCCAGTGGTAGTTGATGGAGTACAGGTCCATTCCGTTCTATCTCTTCCAAAAACAGATGTGGATGTAGGTTGGCTTTGTTGTGACATAACATTGTCATCTTCATCAGACTCATCTTCACAGTTATCAGGGCACTCGTCGCTGTCACTCACATGCGCATTTGGGCTTTCTCCTCCGCCACTAGCATCTCCATATCCCTCTTCATCAGAGCATTCGTCATCGGTATCCCAGGTAGTAATTACATCAGCTAGTTCATTTGCCGTTATCGCTCGTTGCGTCATTTTGCTTATTTTGAACTATAGTGTATTACAAAATCATGAAACTCAACTTGCAAATGGCCTGAAATAATAAAATAGACACATAAGAAACAAATAAATTAGAAGAACTGATTTCAAAACTTCAGCCTAACCAGAAAATTCTGCTAATATTGCCTTTGTTTACTATGCACGCTTGCTTGCAAAACGGTACGTCCTTCAATTAGAGATCTGCCCTCCGAAACAGTGGAAATTACATACCAGAAAAACTGGTCAGGAGCGGGACTCCAAAACCTAGCACAAAACATTCCACGCCTCAGACGCAAATGAATGCCAAGGCCAAACACAAAACGCTTACAAAGTCCTTCAGTTAGCTTTCTAAATTGTGAACGTAAAATGAAATGCCGGATAAATCTATTTTGTGTTGAATCACATCTGTGTCTTCATTTGGTCAACAATAAAAACTACAAAAGCAGCCAGACAGAAGTAATTTTCTAACAAAAGCCGTTAGTGTCGAAATCGACACGTCCGTAATTGAAGGGGTTCTAATTTTCAAGCCGCGAAAAGTGGTATTGTCTGATGAATGTAAACTAAATCCTTTTAATATGGAGAACTAGGGCAAATTCTAGGAAAAGTCAGAGAAAAGTAGATATGTACAAACTCGCAGTTCAGAGAAGCAAAGCGCCAATTATTTTTTCGTGTCGATTTCGACACGGCAGTAATTCTAGTGTTAAAAAAATTTTTTTTCAGCTCTCAGCAAAATTTTATGACTTTTAATTTTTAAAAAGCTTTCCATGACTTTCCAGGAAAGTTTTTTGTCCCAGGATTTTCCAGGTTTTTCCATGACAGTGGGAACTCTGCTTCTTGTACTTTACTTTATGAAGTTGCATACAATATGGTGGTTGCAGGTACAATACCAAACTTTGCATCCTAAGCTGTTTCATATGACATGTGTAGCACATTTATTGCACAATTGTGCTATGAAAATCAAATCTTACTTTAAAGATGTTGATCAGCTAATCGCAATAGCCAATTCAACAACAGTTAAAACAAAACCAGACAGGAAAAATTTGCTACTATTGGTTGCCCATCTCAGCCTGTTATTACAAGATGGGGAAGCTGGTTGAATGCTACTGTATATCGTGCAAAGAATTTACTTGAAGTGAAAGCGATTGCGAAAAGTTTTTAGGGGTCTGTTATTTTAGTAACTTTAGCAAGAATTAGCCTGCAAAGAACTGGTTGAGCTACTCAACTTCTCAAAATCAAAAACCAATATAATGCGCCTAGTTAAGCTTATAGAAACGATGGAAAGTGCCGAGTACACCATCAAAGAAGCGGGCAAGCGATCAAAGAACTTGACTACGAAAAAGACATTTGCAGCACTATTCGTTACATTTAAAACAGAATGCAAAACAATGAAATTTCTAAATAACTTGGAAAGACCAACGATTTCACACGCTGTTTAAAGCTAATTCAGCATTCTCAAGCCCAAAACTGTTTCTGTAGAAATAAATTTTTCCATGCAGAGAAAACTGTTTGCCAAGGACAGAAACCGTTGGGTCGAAAATGTTAAAGAGTACTTGACTTTACATTTCAATTTTTGCACCTGTTAATGGCAAAGTTGGCTTCTTATGTAAGCGTGCATATTGCAAGTTTTGTTGTGGATTTGTGTGTTTCGTTAATTATATGTTCGTTTTAAAATAAAATTTCAAGAATTATTGATATATTTAGTCAAAATTTTGATAAGTCAATAAAGTCAATATTTTTAAATTTTTTAAGCCAATTTTTATTAGTTTATGGTCAATAAAAAGTTGCCCTAATAATCACCTATAGCAAAAGTGAATGTTTTTCCTCAAAGTAGGATTTTCAAAACAAGGCTAAATTAACGCATTCGATCGACCACGCTGACTATCTGGTTCTTGTTATTACATAGGAATTAATGATTTCTCGAGTACTTCAACTTGTCCTTCGAAGTCGATGCTATAGTACATTACCCCAACGCAGCTTTAACGCCTTAGCGCTTAAGTGGTGAAAGAATCACTTAGATTATTTACCGCATTTGGGAAAATCTGACAAGCAACTGCAATGAGTTCCGAACGCTGAGTCAATGTGCTGACCTTGATAAAAAAAACAAAATAACAAATAATTCTGGAAAATTTTGTCACTTAAAAAGGCATTTTTTCGCTACGTTTTTAAATCCAAGTTTTCATCACTTAATTCAAGACTCATAATGTTTGCTCAATATACAAGTGCGATCAATTAACCAAGTTCCGCACCCTTGATGAAATCCAAATTTTTCTCTCTTTTGTAACTATATCTGTGTCTTGAAGGCAGTTTAAATTTGCGACGTCTATTTTTATACTAAAGACTGCCATATCCTAATACATGCAATAATTAAATTGCACGCCTGACTATAGTTACTGATCAACTACATAGGACATCTGTGGACAAAACACAAATTGCGTTGTTTTCGCTAAAATTACGGCTTATAGCAATATAAAGCGAGAGAGGAATAACGCAGAATGCACCTATGCACCTATGCACAAAAAAGGAATCGCTAAATTTCATTCAAACAAGGCTTAAAGCGTTGTAGAAATTTTCATCGGAAGCAGCTTTTTATGTCTCTGACAAGCTTTTGACCGTATTTCTATGCTCAGTATTTTTCTGGAAACGAAGAAAAGAATTTTTACAAAGAAGAGCCCGCTATGACTTCATCTTTTCCTTTAAAAAGAAAACAAATTTTTGCGAGACTGTTGGTAGGGTGTTGGCACTGGTTAGCATCCAAAGTCACTTTTTTACCAAAAGATTCGAGTTTCGGAAAAATTTTTATTATGACGTTGTCTTGACGTTACCATCACCTAATGACATTCACCACAGGGAAGAAATAAATCTTGCCAAGTTTCATGTTTTTACGCTTAATGGTTTGAAAGAGTTAAAAGCAAACGCACGCACATACGTACAAACAAACAAATAAATACTACACATAATAAATCAGTAATTTTCAAATTTTAAGCAAATGGACTCTTTTCCTTGTTTGAATTAATGGAGGACCCTCGTCAATTTGCTTTCTTTTCTAGAGAGTATTTTGTGATAGGGTCCCTATAAGTTAATTTATAACTCAAAAATGTAAAGTTGTTACAGACCTCTTCAAAATCTCAAGGGATCCGAGAAACCCTGCTTGAGATTCACTGGTAAAGACGAATGACAGGTTCCTGGCTTTTTTCTAGCGGTTCGTTGCCTATTCTACAGGATTATTGGTCAGCAAATTGTTGTAAATGCAAAACGTTTAAATTTTCTTTCATATTCGGGAGTAGATAGATACCTTAGATTTATGTAGGCTACATGTTTAGAAATTCCACCTCCAAATCGAGGAACGTGTAATGCAACACGATTGAACCAAAAAATATTTCACACAGTTTTCATATTTCCTGTTGTGATTACAAGCTTCGAGCACACCTCATATTATAAATGAAAGCAAGGGGACACACTACTACAACACACGTTGTGTCACATAAAGTGTTGTCAATATCTTCATTTTTCAATATTGCTTTTCTTCCTGGCTCTGATAAAACTAAATTTGGAGCCAAGCAAATCTTACCAATGTTCAGTAACTTGTAAGTGAAAGAAGTATGACTACAGTTTGCTTACTTTTTTTTTTCTTTGTCCAATAATTCTGCTACGACTGCAAGATTTGCTATTGTGTTTGTTACGCTTATCAATTCCGTTTCAGTTATCTTTAAAAAATATCACAATTTACAATTAAATAGCTGTTGTAAAAAATTCACGTATATTACAGCGTTTCTTTTTTCATCACATTTTTAAAACCTTGCTTCATGTTTTTTCTAAACAGATTTTGTTCTCAAATCAAATCCGACTTTCTTTGTTCTCTGGGACGTCATTTTGACAAAACAATAGATGTTTGCGAGATTTTTTATTAAAAATTTTCTTTTCTAGTGACTTTTTGAACCACTCTTTCAGAATTTAAAAAAAGATATTAAACGATGTGGATTAGTCGGATTCATATTTGTATTTTGAAGAATGCTTGTTTGCCATTTGAATTATCCAAAATGTAGCAAAACTTTTAATATAAAACATGGTAGCACTTGGCGCTTAACCGAGATGGCGCCAAAGAAATAAGATCATTATTGAAGACAGCACAAAACATTCGTTCAGTAAAACCCTCAAACCAAAGATTTTTTATTTAGGTAAAAAATAAAACAGCCTATTACATTGGCTATCTTCAGCACTCACTGAAAAGCTGTAATGCAAAAAAATTTTAAGTTTAAAACAAAAGCTAATAAATATTTGATCTTAATTAAAGTTCTCAATAACAAGTTTTGATCAAAACTGCCACAAGCTTACTGAAATAAAAAACAAAATAATTTGGTTAGGCTACAGCAGTTTATCTTTATTTTTTTATGCGTGTGAACTCATGCTCGATTTGCATGTCTTTTGTCAGACTGGGCCACCACGTCTGGTAGACAGCTTGACCTGGCAACCTGTCTGCCACATCAAGACGGAGGCATCCTGTTAAGGGCCTTGCCCATGTACACAACAAGCAAGCTTGTCGGCTTGTTCTCCACACTATCTCCATGTGCTGAGCGCCAAGCAGGAAACTGTGAACACCATTTTTTAAAGTCTTTTGGTATGACCACCCCAGGTCTACCGACCGCGAAGCAGACGTTCTAACCACTACGCCATCGCACCGATTAGTTTATCTTTAGCTATCTTACTGTTTTATTCGGATCGGTGTTAATAGTTGACAAAAGTTCAGTTGCTACTTCAATGTCTTTTTCATTTAATAGTTCTGGTTGTGACGTCAGAATTTCAAGACTGGGAAGCCTTTTAGTAATAGGGACGTTGCTGAGATTTAATAGAGTAATCCCACATTCAAGTTCTTGCAAACTTGATTGCTTAAAAACCGGTTTTTCTTCTTCATCAAAGGCATTCGTTAGACATCTAATGGTCGCCAATGGTTTATCTACAAAATTTATAGAACTTTAAAACCAAACGTTGAGAAAACGCTTTTCACGTTGTTGTGCAATGCTTGTTAACCACACTCGTTAGTGCTTTACAAATATTGTGTAAAGCACTAATAAAATCAGCTCTTAGTTATATAGATACTATTTCTGTTCTTAGTGATATACTTCTTCACTTAGTTTAACAGAAGTAGTATCTACAGATTTTAGCGCTGATTTAATAACCATACTCATGTATCATTAAAAGAACTGATTGAATACTACTTCTGTTAAACTATGTGAACTCTTTCCGGTTATAACATTTATTTTTTATTGGAAAATTGTATTACTATGATGTTGCCAATGAACGTATACCGAAGGTATACGACGAATTTAATATACTGTAGTTGAAACATCATAAAGTTTTGACACTCTTCAACTCCAGTTGTTTTTTTTGTACAGCATACTTCAATCGTAACTGAGTAAATCTCGCTGGGCTTCATACTTCAATCTTCACGTTACCCGTTGTTGCAAATTAACCACCACCAAATTTGCAAATGTAATTTTTCAAGTCTTTGGTATGATTCTAAAAAGGAATCAAAGCAAGATCTATCAACTTCAAATCAAACATTTAGTGAGCAGAAATTTACACAACATCAGCAATAAAGAAAGCTCAGTGTCACGTACTTGTACTTTTGCATAACTCTTTTGAAGATGACAGACCATTAACTACTGTACTATAGAACGAGTAGATACGGTTGTTGTAACGGAGAGTTTCATCTGAACAGAAAGGAATTTCTGAAAAAAGCAACCTCTGTTACAATAAATTTACTATAGCGTTATTTGATGCCATGAAGTGAAGTTGAAACTTCCGACGTTCTGCGCCTTATTCTTTTTAGATTGTGTCTTCATGCTTCTAGATTCGAATACAATTAAACTAAAAAAAATTTATGGCAAGCACACTATAGCTAAATCGAAAGCAGTTCTGATGAACACTCCATCAATTACACCGGTCAGAAAAAACATCGCTTTTCTAGATTGCATGAATCAAATTGCTAGATTCTAGCTATATCAAAAGCGCAGAGTTCAAATCTGAAAAAAGATTTGCTCTATCACATCAAGCTTTTTTGTTAAAAGTCATTTTTTGGCTACAGATGCATCTGTTAACACAAGATGCAATGCAAGTTTTGGCAGCAACCAAGCTTCTGGGACTTCATAAGTGGTTATTAGTTTACAATTGCAATAAGATAAAGCTGCTTTATCAAAAGTATAGAGCATAAAAATAAGTACTGCATTTCCTCATAACCAAAAATCAGTAGCTACAAACATGAAATTTTATTTTGACAATCAATAATTTGTGTAACTACAAAGCTTTTGTGTTTGCATTAAAATCAATACAAATCCGGATTAAAATAGCCTCAGCTGTATCAGTTTTAAGTTTCATTAGGGGCAGATACAGAAGCCTTACAGTTTATTGGAAACATTAAGATAATCATGATAGTCTGTGTTTATGCAAAAACTATTGTAATTATTTCTAAGTACGCCAAAGTCAACGAACCGGCTAATGTTAAAACATTCGTTACTCACTGAGATAACTCTAAACTACTGAGTAGCTCTATGACATTGAAAAACTTTGATTCATACAAATAAAGCACTGCATTGCGCCAGTAGTATTATAATGACTTGATGCTAATTACTTGATGTGACAAAAAAATATCAGAATTTTGAATTTGTTCAACTTTAATTGATCCAAATCAGCTACAGTATTCCCTTGCATTCAGCGAATATTGGGCAGACCAGTGTTATTTGTTTGTAGTCCATGTAACCATGATATCACTATTTATAACGCTACGCTCTTTAAAATATCTAACAGTATTAAAGTGATTTGAGAAAATACTGTATTACAAAAGTAACGTCAATGATCTTATGACAGTATAACGTGAAGGGACTTGAGGTCTCTGAAACTACAGCATTCTTGTAACGTAACAATCAAAAAATTATGATGGAAATAAACAGCACTTAGTAGATTTGCAAACTTACTTTCGAGCACTGGCTCTATTGTTGGATGTGGAGTGTTTGCAGCTACTGTGGTAATATTTTCCAATTGCGATGTTGGTACAGTTGCACTTTCTGTATCTTCTAAATGTATATACCAGTAATGGTAGTTTGTTGTGATTTTGTTTCAAGCTTAGATCCTCTCTTTAGCAGCAAGGATTCTTTTTGAAGTTTTGGAAAATCTCAAGTGCTACTTATGATTAGGCTATACAACAGATCGAGTTATAAGGTTATATAGCTTAACTCTTCTACACAACAAACAAATGAGCAATCATTGAACTCGATGCTGAAGTTTCATAAAAGATGCAGCAATTGACTGAGCTCATCATACAGCAGCCACACTTTTCTTGAATCGCCAATCCCTGAAAAATAGCCATGCGCTCTCCCCTGCACACTTAATACCACCAGCTATATTACAAAATTCTTTTGAGTTAAAATTCTTTGTCCTGTGAATTTTGCACTAATCAATCGTTTTAATCATCGTTACATTTTTCCTTGCAAGTGCAAGTATAAGTGCCGTTATTTATGTATGTCAAATTTACATTGCATGTGTGCATGTTATTCGCACCTTTGTCAACATCTGTTTTTACTGGCACAGCTTTGATAAGGCCGCCATTGTACGATAAAGTTGTTCCAGACCGGAGTTTGAATCTCAATTAAAAAACCATCAGTATATGTCGAGAAAAGCATCAAGGAATTAAAGTCCTGCGTTGCTCCAGCAAAATAGTTGGTTTCAAAGCGCATGGGTAGTACAAAAATCGCACTCCAAATTAGTGCGACCAAAAATTCAAAGTCGAGAAAAACGAATAAAAAATCAATCTAAGTTTATATTGGACCATTAACCCATCAAAATTTCATTAAAAACAAGCTCTCCGTCTGCAACAAAGCATCAAAAATCAGTAGACCATAAGTAGTGAGAATTTATAATAAAACAGAACTTGTTCTCCTTATTAACATAACCCTCACCGGAGTTTCAAAATAACGTGATAGCTTTACATATCAAAAATTATAAATGAAAATGTAAATAAAATTATTGATGAAACATTAACAGCACATAATTAAAATCAATATGACAAAATAATACTGTTAGTGACGTAATAAACAAAAGCAGGTGACGTTATAACATAGCATCTAACATGGGTAAATCGCAAAAACATTATAGAAGTCCTATACACCGAGACAGCAGTAAGAAGTACATTCATCAACAAATACTAAAATACATTTTAAAATAACGAAGAAACATTGTCATATAGTCGGTCTTTAAGTAGTGGATTAATTTCCGATTTGCAAAGCTTCATGACTTTTACTCTTTACACTTTATTCTGTGTTGCACTTTCTAATAATATTAAACAAATGTATATTGCTATTTTCTTTACAGCGATCAGATTCACTTGGATGTTGTTTGGCTGTCTTTTTTGTTATTGTAAAGTGCAGATATTCATGTAATCTGCTGGCTGAACGACGTGTGTTCACACCGATGCATGAGCAGTTTGCAGCATGCAGGCAATTAAATTTGTACGTCACATTTGACCGCAAAAACCAGGAACAGAACACTTCGATTGAAGACATTTATCGGTTACAACGCTGGTATAATATGACAGGCCGACATCAAATTACTTTCTAATGAGACAAATAATACGATTGGCCAATTGTTGTAATAATTTGCAGTAATAGGGGACTTTAATTGGGCGGGAAAGATCTGTTTTTATTTTCTGTGTAACTAATCTATTCGCATTATTAAACTTTTTAAAAATTGATCAAAAACCAACTATAGGATAGCTCAGTGGTATAGCGTGAGTTTTGGCTGACCTGCGCAGAAACAAAAAATGCCAACCGTTTTCCAGTCAATCAAATGATGAATATCGGTGTTAGAATCCTGTGTTCAGACATAGGTTAATTTTTATCCATTTCAGTCAAAAACGGCCCCCTTCTTTAGATGACCACTCTGCGCGTAAAGAACATACCTTGCTACGCCATCGGCATAGCCGTTGGTAAGAAAAAGGTTTCGTAAGTATGTAATTTATTTTTTTGTTGAATAGATTGTTATAGAGCAAATCATCTCGACTCTAATAAAAAAACACATAATTAAACTTGGTTTTCATTTTTTTAAGACAATTTGATATGTAATGAAGTAAAATGCCAGTGTTACTAGGTTTACACCAAACCAAATTGTTAAATTCATGTTTTGTAATTTCTAAATCTTGGTCCAAACCATAAAAGCTGTTTCTAGTTTTATCCAACGCAGAATTGATATTGCGGTGTTGCTTGGTTTACCACTTTTAAAAATTTATTGCTCCCATTATCACTAACTAAAAAGTCAAATACCTCATTTATGTATTTTAAATATAATTTAGGCAAGGAAGTTGGTGTATTCGGAAAATTTTTTGTAATTGTTCTCAAACTAGAGCCCACTGTCATTGCATGTCCTTGCAATTGCAATTGCAAGCAAGAACAATTGCAATTGCAATTGCAAGCAAGAACAATTGCAATTGCAATTGCAAATTTTTTTGGGGACATTTAGAAAAAAATTTTGCAGATAAATCTATTTGCTTGCCTATGTCATGTTTAAGTTGTATGGAGAAGATATTTTTATTTTTTGACTATGATAGCACAGGAATACAGAATTTTTAGAAACTTGATACTGAAAGTAGTGTTAGAGATTTTGGTGGCTTTGATTTTCAAAAATGATCTTTATTTTTTTTTATGGTCCGAGTTAGGCGCTATGCAACACTAGTGTGGCATCATTCACAATATTTCAAGAATATTTTTCACTTTGTCCCCCTACAATTTCAAATATGTAATGCATTTTTTTCTGTTCCTGCACGATGTTAATTCAAGCTATAAAGGTTGTTCAGTTGTTCTTCATGCAAAAAAGGAGAGAGAAGTGGAGTGTGGGTATGTGTGTGTTCGTTTAGATACTGACTACCGGTACTGAATATATTTCCATCTATCCTATAGACCTACAGCTACTGTTGTTGGCAGTTCGTAACGAGAGCACAGGCTTTAAGTTATGCCTGTTGCAATCTAGCCTTTTGGAAAGATATTTAAACTTGCAGCAGATTGAGGTTTTATTAAATTTTACATTGTATTACAATCACAAGCCAGCAAAACACCATATTTGATTATATGGCCTGATCACTTGGTCAAATGTGGTATAATACACTTGTAGGAATCACCGCCACCCACACAACTATTTTCTTTTTTTTGATTTTTGGCAACGAGCAACAAATTTTTTCTTTCTTCGTGGATATGCTTGTTTAATCGCAAAAATTAATTTTCTTTCTAGTTAAATCACGCCCGTTAGCACTTTTGTTTTTCTGAGTGTCTAGTATAAATTTAAGTTTTGATAACTGGAGATGAAATTGAGTCATTTTATAAAAATTTTTGTGAGGGTCATCTACCCTAATTGGAACAAACAGATTTTGAAAAATAAAACTAGACTTTCAAGGCTGCAAAAGAACATTTGGAGTCTAGCGACGGCAAAAGCAACATATACCTGTAATGTAGTCCTAACTTAACTTGTTGCTTTTTGTTAGATCTGAGTTGCAAAAGTAAGCTATGAAAAATAGATAAAAAATTCCTGCACTGTCTGCTAAACAAAGAAAATACAAAATTAATCGTGACATTTTTTGTTACATTTGTGTCCTTTTTTCATAGATATAAGGCGGCCGTTTTTGACTGAAATGGATAAAAATTAACCTATGTCTGAACACAGGATTCTAACACCGATATTCATCATTTGATTGACTGGAAAACGGTTGGCATTTTTTGTTTCTGCGCAGGTCAGCCAAAACTCACGCTATACCACTGAGCTATCCTATAGTTGGTTTTTGATCAATTTTTAAAAAGTTTAATAATGCGAATAGATTAGTTACACAGAAAATAAAAACAGATCTTTCCCGCCCAATTAAAGTCCCCTATTACTGCAAATTATTACAACAATTGGCCAATCGTATTATTTGTCTCATTAGAAAGTAATTTGATGTCGGCCTGTCATATTATACCAGCGTTGTAACCGATAAATGTCTTCAATCGAAGTGTTCTGTTCCTGGTTTTTGCGGTCAAATGTGACGTACAAATTTAATTGCCTGCATGCTGCAAACTGCTCATGCATCGGTGTGAACACTTGTCGGTTGGCATTCATCTGCACTTCACAATAACAAAAACAGCTATGACAGAACATCTACGTGAATCTGATAGCTGTAAAGAAAATAGCAACATATATCACCTGCATTTGTTTATTACGTCAGTAACAGTATTAGTTTGTCATATTAATCTTAACTATGTGCTGTTAATGTTTCATCAATAATTTTATTTACATACTCATCAACAACTTTTTGATATATAGAGCTATCACGTTATTTTGCAACTTTAATGAGGGTTATGTAAATAAAGATAAAGCGTTCTGTTTAATTGTAAACTAAACCAGTTTTTAAGTGGCTCGGCAGAGGCGCTCCATCAGTAATCTCGGGGTTTAGTATTTTGGTTCAACCGGATGCGCTGGCTTTACCCATCCGGCTCTTGGGTGAGCAGTAGCAAAAAGTTAATAAATTTTATGCACTTTCACAATTCGTCTACACGAAATTTTGATCATCATATTTTTTTAATCATGACTGACAATGCTTACAAAGAATCTTGTCAAAAATTATTGTAAATACTTGTGAGGGAGCAGGGATCGTACATAATCAAAACTGATTGAGGCGGCAAAATGGTGGTTGCTTTCACAATTAAAGAAAACACTATTTAATGGTAAGCCTATTTTGCGATGTGGTGATGCCCTTTTTCTATTTATATTTGTGGTGTTAAGTTCCTAATTTGGCTGAAGTGTTGATCTTGTTTCTGGCATAGCGACAAAAGCGGCTATTGTTCTCCTTATATTCAGTTTAACAACTTGTTATGGTCATGGTTTTATGTTGATTTTTTTTAAACTTGAAATTTTATTACAATGCTGTAGAGTATAAACATAAATACCTTATCAGGCAGCGTATCGGCCTAAGAAAAATTCCTTGCTTTGTACAGTCTTGAACAAAAGTTTAAGACCACTTGAAATTATTACGAGTTTCTAAGCACAAGGTAGTATAACACTTTATTTACATTTGGCAAATTGTTTTATTTCGCACCTAATCAATCATAAACACATGGAAGACAGTACGATACAGTCTAAACAATCATATACAAAAAATGTTCCGCTTCTCAATATTTTGTGTGGCCTTTTCTGTTTTTGATCACAGCTTCGATTCTTCTTGGCATACTTTCGATCAAACTTTGGCAGTAGCCTACTCCTTGGTTATTTTTTTACCCACACTTCCTTTATCGCATTTACCAACTCTGCGCCACTCAATGGTTGCTTTTCCAACACTTTATTTTTCATGTTGGTACACAAATTCTCGATGTGATTTAAATCCGGACTGGTTCCTGGCCACTCGAGAAGGTCGATTTTGTTGCTATCCAGAAAATTGTTTGCAACTTTGGAACGGTGGCAAGGGGCGCCATATTGCATAAATATTTGACAATTGTGAACTTGCAGGTGAAGTTTTAGCTTCTCTGAGAGCATCTGTACGTATTTTGGCCCATTCATAGCGATTTCTGGGGGCAGGAAACTGAGAGCAGCGACACCATTTGTGGACATGGTCCCCCAAACCATCTGACTAGAAGGGTGTTTCACTGTTGGTATGGTGTATCTCTCATCAAAACGTTTTCCAATTGGTCTACGGACGTGTTTCTTTCGAACCACAAACTGTTGAAAGGTTGATTCCTCGGAAAAAAGCACTTTTCCCCATTGCTCGGCGGTCCAATGTTGATGATTATTAGCAAACTGTAGACGCTTGGCTTTCACAGCCGCAGTAAGCTTTGATTTTTTGGCCGGTTTGTATGACTTCAGATTAAATTCTTTGGATAAACGCCTGGAAACGGTCTTATGACTAATTCGATGACCTCTGCCCAACAATTCGGCCCTAATTTTCTTCATTGAACTCGTAGGTGACCTCACAACTATTCTCCTCATCACGTTGTTTCTTGTGCAGTGGTGACACGCGGTCTTCCAGTCATTCTCTTAACGGTAGAGAAGCCATCCTGTTGATACTTCGCAATCGCTTGTTGCACTGCTGTCTTGCTGCACCCCATTTGAGCAGATATTTGCCTTTCAGATAGATTTTAGCGGTGTAAGGCAACTATCTGATCCCTCTGAAACTCGCTTAGAGACTTTTTCTTCCCCATTTTAGGCACCAAAAAAAATCAGTAAATAGCAAAAAAGTCAGCTGGGAAATGTGGACAGAAATCAGAATTGGAGCGAAATGAAACACCACGAAGAAAACAAACCTATGATGTAACAATAAAATATGGCTGATGCAATCACATGCTAAATGTTGAAAATCGTCACTTTTGCTTAGTGGTCTTAAACTTTTGTTCATGACTGTAGTATATACAATGACGTCACCCAAAGAATCCCGTCAGTAACGTCGGAATGGAGAGTGACGCTGTTTTCTTTTGATTTCCCTTTAAACTTTATTAAGTCCTCGCTGGCTTCGCATTATGTAGCATGTTCTTTTCTACTTGCTTGGCATGCCCTGGAAAGTTTAAAGAGTCCTTACTTTTCCCAAATGTTTGGTTTGATCGGGGAAGCTCTGTAAAGCTATTAAAAGGAAAATACCAACATTATATTACATGTGGTGCGATTTAACACCGTAATGTTGTTAATTTTGATTTCGCCCCAAACTTTCTCAAGTCCCTGCTGGCTGCGCAATATGATTCATATTCCTTTATCCTTGCTTAGGTATGCTCATAGAAATTGAATGAGTCCTTGCTTTTCCCAAATTTTCAGGTTTGATTCCGGTAGCACTATAAAGCTATTATCAAGCAAAATAGAAGAAATGTTTCTCCCAAGTACGGTGCGATTTAACCCCGGCAGGACATACTATTACCCCTGCCAATTCAAAACCTATCAATTAATGCAGTTGCGACAGCTTCACCGTACAAACGAAATGTTTTACTTAATATAAGCCATAGTTCCTGAACATGTAATGGTGATCATGTTGGTCTATTAATCAAGACTGGAAGTATTCAAAAAGAAAGAACGATGACACAAACTACCATTTGTAACTTTTAAAACTGTAAAGGGGGGAAGTAAAACATAATAAAAATTGATGGCGTCGCCCAAACGGTGGTCGTTTTGACAATTAATGAAATGAGCTATTTGGTGTAGGCCTATTTGACGATGTGGTGGGCCCGTTTTCGTATTTATATTTGTGACATTAAGATTTTTGCCTGCGCTGTTTGCTTTAATTCGGCCATAGCATGAAAAGGGGCTATGCCTTTCCTTTAAGTCATATAATCTATTGCAATGGGCGCCTATTAAGCTCTTTTCGAACAAAAAACATTCCCTCTTAATTCACTGTTACAAATTGATGCTATTATTGTTTAATTTTGATCTTTTCTTGAATTTGAGATTTTATTATATTTAATTTTGCCCCTAATCCACTCCCTACTCCTAAATGAAAATTATTGTTTTGTACCGATAGGTCTATCCTTGCAATTACAAATATCAGTAATGAGCTTTACCATATATGTTTGCTATCAAAATGATGGTGAATAATTTTGCTGCCTACTACTGTTTTCACTAAATAGTGGCAAGCATTGCGATGTCATTTAACCCTTAGATGCAGGAACCTATGAACACCCATCAATACAGAAACCGGGCCTGCGAGGCCCACCTGTTCTAAAGGAGTATGTTTTCATTCGCGGTTGTGTTTGTTGGTATATATTGGAGCATTCACACTCAAAGTACAGTATTGTAGAAGTATGTTTTATGTATTTTGGTTCCAGTGTATAACTTTATGTACAAAATCAGAAAGAAAATCAAATCCAAAACTCACTCTGAAGACATGTACGTACTAAAATAAGAAGACAGACAATTGTTACAAACGACATGACTATGTTCCTTACACACGTTTTTGTTACATTTCTTGCATACCATAGCACTTTTACGATCTTTTTTCGAAGGGCAATAGTGGCAACGTTTTCGCTTGGTTGCACGTGTCTCGCAAGCAGTGCCTACATTTTCTTCTCTTCTGACCCCGCATCGTTCCATTGCCACAAGTACAGTTGACCGTAGGTTTGCAGTCACTCTCAGTCGCCTTCTCATTTGTGAAATTACCAATTCCTTTGCGAGATTTCGCAGAAACAATCTTCGCTTGTGGGTCTTTCCTACTTCAAATTCCGGATTCTGTGTTGAAAAGATGAGGAAAGCATTTAGCGCAGCAACATCCAGCAAATTGTACCACATCACTACTGGCCATCTTTTTGTCTGCCGCTTGCAACTATATGTGCGAATCATTTGGTCGAAGGTGTCCACTCCTGCTTTGGTACCATTGTAGTATTGTATTACCTCTTGCTTTTTCTTTGAACTGCCTTCATCAATAGCTTTGTCATGATGCATAGTACTCAGCATTATAACCGCCTTTCCTTTCTTTGGTATATAGCTTACCATAGTGGTGTTACCCTTGAAGCCAAACTCAGTGCTGTACCGTTCCCGACTTTTACTTGCTTTCATAATCGGGGGGTATATCCGGTTTATTTTGTCGAAGGGTCCCAACTAATGCTAGGTTTTTGTTCAGCAGGGATTCAGCCAATTGCACGCTTGTGAAAAAGTTGTCTGCGGTTACGTTGCGACCACTGTGCTGCAAAGGGGAGCACAGTTCATGCACAATACTACTACCCACGTTTCTCTTCACTTCCTCACCTAGTTGTCTACCAGTACAAACACTTCCGTTGAAGCCATAGTTTGTTATCGAATCACATAACCAGAAGATTCTTATGCCGTATTTTCCTGGCTTGGTTGGAATATACTGAAGAAATCTACATCGTCCCTTGAAAGCCACCAGTTGCTCATCAAGAGTAACACATTCGTGTGGACTGTACCATTTTTTGCAGTTTGAAATAAAAAGTTCCCAAATATATCTAAATGCTGCCATGTGGTCTGTCTGCAGGCGGAATTCTCTCGTTCTTTTGTCATCAAACCTCAAAAAGCTACGGATATCTTCGAATCTTTTTACAGACATGGTTGCCTTGTACATAGGGTTTGAGAAGTCATTCCCAAACAACTCGCGTGTTGATACGTCCCACTGCTTTTCAGAGCCAGCAAGAAGTACAAACCCAAAATAAGCTAGAAGTTCTTCCTTAGATACATTGTTCCACCGCTTTCTTCTACTACTCGCCACTCTCCTTCCTTCAAAGTTTGTGCATTTACACACCTCATCCAGAATCTCTTCTGATAAAAACAGTTCTAATGCATTGGATGGAGAATTTGCTATCACAGTCCGTTTAGGGCCTGGCTGTTCATGCATAACATCATGCCTTGGGGTCCTACTTGGAGGAGGGGTATCCGATCTCCAATATGTGCCATTGCGACCAGTCCGATTAGCGATTTCTGTGTGCAGTTTATTGTCTTCATCAGAACTGTCATCGCTTGATTCCTCTGAACTCTCAGACGATGAAGGCAAATTGCTAGAGACTGGCTCAAAATCTTCATCCTCTGAACATTCTGATTCTTCGTCTACGCTCAAAACACCCTCTTCAATCATATCTTCTACTTCGTCAAGCGTTAGCTTATCACCTTTACGCTTGGCCATCTTCACTAGAAACAAACCGCAATACTAACAAGCAAAAATTACTAACGATCTGACTTCAGTCAAACGTTTTTCTACGTTCACAACCTAAGCAAAGACCACGTGCTAATCTAAGTAAATGGCCACTAGAGGCAGTAGAGATTTTTTAGGATGTGAAAAAAATAATAGAAACAAGTAGCAAAAGAGACATACTCCGAAAAATATCTGCCTAATATTGTAAAACGATCGAGGCAAAGCAAAAAAAACTGGAAGTCCAAGCGAAAGTGGCACCCCAAAAATTTAGCATAGTCTAATGAAACGAGTGCCCCTCCCACCTCCAAGGTTTTTTTTTCTGGATCAATCCACGAAAGCAATCTAGCATAAGTTGCAGAAGAATACCCGGAACACCTCGGCCATATGTTAAGTAGGATCGACATAAATTAAAAAAAAATTCTTGCCGGGCCTCCCAGACCCATTCCTGCATCTAAGGGTTAAGATGATAACCTCACGATGAGTTTTAAGCCATTAATTATTAGGATCGCTACTTACCACCTTTTCGCAGTGTACCACTCAAAGAGTTTATAGTAAGGGAGATCTACTTAAAACCCTTACCTTTATGATTATAGCACATGATCATCATAACCGTATCATACATCAATTTATTGAGTTATAAAGGCAATCTACGCGCTGTATATGCATGTTCACACGAATGACGTGGTTATTTCACAAAGTAATAGTATTGCAAATAACAAAATCCTTCGTCCCATAATTTGACGAGACCATAGGGATGGCCTCGTAAACTTGTCGTCAGGGATTGTCTTGTCAAATTATGAGAGGGAGGCTTTTGTTATTTGCAATACTATTACTTTGTGAAATAACCACGTCATTCGTGTGAACATGCATATAAAGCGCGTAGATTGCCTTTATAACTCAACAAATCCATTACCTCTTTTTCGTTACTCTAGGCGAATTAATATGAACTAACGTTTCTGACTGCGTGCATGTTTCTTGGCCCTGACATAAACGCCGCCATGCAAAGAGCAAACTAATCCAAAATGAAGCATTCAAAGTTAAGTAATAGCAGTAATGGGGCCCTCATTAATAATGTTGAGGTTAAGAATATCAAATCAGCTGGCTGCTGCGGCAGCCTCGCCCAATTGTAAAGAAAATTACTTCAACATTTAGATCATATGTTGCTCGACACTTACATTTTTTTGCAAACGATAAGAAAGGACCATTTTTACCCCATCGTATTTTTCTTGGTTGATCACCAAGTGTTTTGCTTGGAGTAGGCTACATATTAAAATTTGTAGACTTCATTTTTCGATAAATTTTTTTGAATAATTTGATTGATAATGCCAAAGATCCATACCATCTACAAAGAATAGACAAAATGCACCAAAGGACTTAGTCTTTCTTGAAAATGCAATTTTGAGACCTACAGGCTCTAATATTTAGGTGTTTCTTACCGGTAGACTACATTTCATACACTTTTAGATATTTCAGTTTTTGATGGATGTTTTTGAAATCGTCGACAGGTAATGCAAAAGAACCAAGCTTGTGAGGAAAAGCAGTCAAAATGTACCAAAGAACTAACTTTGTCTAACAATTTGCAAGTTTGTTAGGTCAAATAGAATAATTGTTCAATTAAAAATGAAGCATTATGTATAGCAACCAAGTTTTGATCAGCCATTATAAACTAATCCTTAGCCGTAAGTAATTGGAGTTATATATAGCTGAAAAGCAAATTTCCTAAGCTTTTAAAGAACAGTAACCGTTAGTAATTATTGTAACGTTTTTGTTTTAAAGTTACCTGTTTTACTGAGCTTACCAGTTTTTGGGGGGGGTAAAAAGTTACACCACAGTTCTTAAAGTTCAGTTTTATCATTATAAAAACTAATATTAATTTTACATATTATACACTATCGGAATTGCCTTGAAATAATCTTTAATTTGTGAACAAACTTTGAAAATCAGTTGAAAAATGAAGTCACAAATCAGTTTTTTCGTAAACTGATTGTGTAAGAAGGTTGCAATTTCGGAAAACATCTTCATACTATGATCTGCCGCAGTGAACATTTGTGTTAATCGCACCAAACATATTATGACATTATAAAGCCAGTTTTAAGCGCGCAAGCGAAAAAGAGAAGAAAAAATGCTAAGTGAGGTTAACCATTTGAGGAATAATGTAACACATATGTTACATGATTGTTAATTGTTATATCATTATGACGTAATAACTGTTTTTCTGAAATTCAATGTAATTTGGTTGTTACCAAACAATTTAGAAATTGTTTCAAACTTTATGAATTAGAATCATATGATCCTTAAAGGGTTAAAGAAAGAATTTCTCGTAGCATAGTCAAATAGGCTTTAATTGTTTTAATGAAAAGCGCCTTACTAATATCTTCTAAAAGAACGTGTAATCGCGTTTGTGCCATTAGTACTTTTTAAAAACAAAAAACAGATAGTGCAATGAAGCGTTGATTGTGACGTCATTTTAGACTCCAAACAAATGAAATTTTTGAAATGTGGTAAGTCGGAAGCTGGTTTTTGTTTAAGCAAAGAGCAGTTGTTTTCTGTCAAGTAATGCAATTTCTAACAAAAATAGTTTTGATTGTGACGTCATCATGACATCGCCTACACTCATACGACACTCACCACAGAGTGGTAATCAATTGATTGGTGCCAAGTTAGATGCTTGTACGTCTAGCAGTTTCAGAGGAGTTAAAACAGACACACAAACAGAATTAAGCTTTATAGTATAGATTCTCACTACTTAGCATCTGCTGATTTTTGCTACCTGACCAGTTTTTTATAGGTCTAGCTAAGAAAACTGCGTGACTCGTGAGCTTCTTAGTAGCTTTGCAAAACAGATCTTTAGTCTGGACCAAGTCGAGGCCCAATGATGCATGGATTCCTTTAGTTAAAAAAAGCTAGTTTTCACGTTTTTGAGTTCAGCGTAACGTCAAATTTTTAGTGGGAAGTTTTGAGTTCTAACCTGAGCAATTTATTCCATCTCCGCTGTATCCTTTATTGCAGGCGCACACAAAACTTCCATTGGTATTTGTACATGCTGCATTCACATCGCAGTTGTCAATGCTACTCACACATTCGTTGATATCTATCGAAAATTTGAAAAAAATCAGATCACAACAAATTTATCAGGTAAATTCTAGTTTTCTTGGTGTAATAGAGTAAGCAATAAAAAATGAACTTTCGTTGTAGATCGTCTCAGCTGATCAGCTAAGACCAAGCTTTATCAGAAAAAGCAATTATCAGTGTACCATTTAAAGAGTTTATAGTAAGGGAGATCTATTTAAAACTCTTACCTCTATGAACATAGCACGTGATCACCATAACCGTATCATACATCAATTTATTGAGTTATAAAGGCAATCTACGCGCTGTATATGCATGTTGTAAAATTTTGACAGTTTTGTGTTTGTTTCTTGTTTAATTTCTAAAGTTATTTTCATTTTCTCATATTGTTTTGATTTCCCGCTCCAGATTTGAACCAGGATTGTTTGATATTGTGTTGGCTACAGTGTCACGCTAACCTGCGATAATTGTCGCTTCAGGCTGGCGTTGGCTCACAATTAGGAAGTGCTAAATTTCGATTGACTTAATTTGTGTCTAGTAGCAGTTGCTTGTGAATTGCACTATATTGGAGTCTTAAGAGTTAAGAAATAGTATTTTTTATTGTAACATAAGAAACCATTTAACTTGGAAGTTTGTTTTTAGATATATTGACCCGTGATATATTTGTGTAATTGCTAATTGCAACCCCGCATCGACTAAGTTGAGTTATAGTTTGATAACCGCTTGTTCTTTCATCGCCAATTTAATTACTTTGGATTAATTGGTCAAATTATTTGGATTCACTCTCACCACTCTTAATAAATTTGGCTTTGGAATAATCAACGTTTGGTGAAACTAAGACAGTGCGTAAATCTACTATTAATCGAAATTTCCTATGTAGCATTGTCACTGCTACACATGTTCACACAAATGACGTGGTTATTTCACAAAGTAATAGTACTGCAAATAATTAAAGCCCTCTCCCATAATTTGATAAGAACATCCCTGGACGCCTTTCATCCTTTTGGACTCATCAGCAGGGCCTTTCCCGTCATCACCCAAAACCAATCCCATATTTGCAATAACATGAAAAATCTAGTATTATCCTATTACAAATTCCTTCGCACACCTCACGCTCTTGGCGCATGCTATTACTTTCGTATCGAAGATGTAGTGTACCACTCAATATCAGTATGACACAGTTATGATGATCACGTGCTATGTTTAAAGAGATAAGGGTTTTAAATAGATCTTTGAGTGGTACACTGCATCTTCAAAACGGATAGGATCTCCGTATCAAAGTGGTAGCGTGCGCCACGCGAGTGATGTGTGGGAAGGAATTTGTAATAGAATGATACTACATTTTTCATATTATTGCAAATATGGGATTTTGGTTTTTGGTGATGACGGGACAGGCTCTGCTGATGAGTCCAAAAAGACGAAAAGCGTCAAGGGATGGTCTCGTCAAATTATGGGAGGGAGCTTTAGTTATTTGCAATACTATTACTTTGTGAAATAACCACCCCATTCGTGTGAACATACATAAAATGCGCGTAGATTATCTTTATAACTCAATAAATCAAAGCAATGATCGTAGGGGAGGTAAAAACGCCTTAGAGAAGAGAAGTGGGATAGGGGAGGACAATAGGCAGCCGGAGATGACGCAACTAGCCGCTCGGTGAACGTGATCCAATTTGGTAATATTGGTAACGCTTAGAAAAGGAAACCAAAGAGCCCGCCCTATTGGTAAACCCATCCGAAATGGACTGAGGAAGAAACAGTATTTGATCCATGGTAGACAGTCTAGTGCGGAAACCAGCCTGTGGGGAGAGAGAATAAAATTAGACTTCAGAAAGAAGAGTAGACGTGATAGCATGATGAGTTCAAAAAGTTTTTAAGAGACAGGAGGTGAGAAAAATAGGCCGGAAGAAAGCAGGAAAGTCGAGAAACTTTCCCATCTTTTGGTTGGGAATAATGGAAGATGTCTTCCAGATGGAAAGAAAGGAAAGCAGATATTAGAAAAGATTAAAAACGTGAAGGAGAAAATCTATGCCAGAGCGAGGAAGGTGCTTTAGCATGGAGTAGCAACTTTTTCTGGGCCGGTGGCATTGACGAGGAAAGGTTAGTGGCAGCCGCAAAATGTTTAGCGGGATAGAAAAAGGAGCAAAAAGACGAGTGAGAGCTCGGAAAGGTAGCTTCTGGCTCTGCTAAGCAGGGCCTTTGGCTGGGAGACAGAAAATTGAGATCTTGGGTTGTAGGCGAAGACCGAAGCCGACTCCCTGGGAGACGAACAGTTAGGGAAGTTAGAGCAAAAGGAACATGAGGAAGAAGAGCCAGCGACAAAACGAAGAAAAGGGTACACAGATTTAGGCGAGAGAGAAGAGCAAGTCGCCTGCTATGTCTCAGCCTTGGCAATGACAGACGAAGCACGTCGGGAAGTGGAGATGTAAGCCTGACGATCTTCACACTTCTGTGACCTGCAGCAAAAGCCTTATGTCTTTCACTAGCGGCTTCTTCCACTTCAGGGGATTACCAGGCTTTAGAATGACATTTGATGCGACCCAAAAGAATTGAAGATTTGGCCGCAGCAAAGGCGGTGGCAGAGGAAAGAGAAAGAAATGAGCATTTTTCTGCAGAAGGGCAGTGAGAAACAAAGTAATAGGCAAAGTCATTCCAGCGAGCTTTCTTAAGATTGAAGGACGGGAAACGTTCATTGGGGCAAAAGATCGGAAAAGAGAGATGATTAATAAAATTGGTAAATGATCAGAACCCAGGTTCTAAAGCACCTTTCAGGAGCAAGATAGGGCGAGAGAGGAGAGAGCAAAGGAGATGTCGGGGGAGGAGCGACTGCCATAGGAGCGATGGAGAAGAGAAGGTATGATAAGGTCATTGAAGAGAAGGAGAGCAGGGGAGATGACCCAATCAAATACTTCTTCCCCACGGGGGTCGTAAGTACCTTTTGTGTCCCAGAGTGGGCGATGGCAATTAAGGTCCCCCAGAATGAAGAGATTTTTGGGGAGGGATGAACGGAGAGAGAAAGGTGTCGGTTCTGCCGCTGGAGAAGAGCAAATAGGAAGGGCACAAACATTAAGGAAAGAGAGCGAGGAGGAGTTATTTGGAGAGATGTTGATCCCTACACAATTAGAGTAGGGATCAAGGGAAGAAAGAGAGGAGGTAGAAAGTTCAGAGAAGGATAAGCCTTGTCTGACGAAAATTATGACGCCGCCGCAAGCGTGCATGGCATCTGGAGATAGAATGCCAGACCGGGAGTGGGTGCAATCAAATCGCAGAGCAGAGAATCCAGGGATCCGAAAAGAGGAAGATGAATTAAAGTTAGATTCCTGGATACACATAATGTCGACAGGATGAGATGACAGAAAGTGTAAAATTTCAGTGCTCCTGGTTTGGAGACCTCCAGCATTCAATTGAATAACTGTTTTTTTCTCAAAATAAAGACAAATACCTTAGGGCTTATCTTCATGCTATGGCTCATAGAAACCTGGATGCATCCAGCCTTTCTATTCCTTTTCAGGTCATAGCAGATTATTATGTCACCGCGATTGTGCTTGTATCAAAAAGCGAAGACAAAGAAAGAATCGAGTTGTAACGCAGTCTGAATGGGTTAGTTTTGTTAAAAAGACTGACATATTAAAGCCATTTTAGATTGTAACTGCAAAGCATCCTCTCACAGACGATGTGACATATGACAGAACACATGTCTTAAAAGTCAGACTTTAAACATGGATTTGATCAAATTTTGCGTCCCCTTAGTGGTAATGCAACAACAAAAGGTTTGTTGTTCAGAAGGGGCCAAAATTCAAGACTGGAGATTGCTCAACAGAAATTTGCTTACTAAAGCGAGGAAAAAAGTGTAGGAAACTCTTGCATGCATCCAAAAATCTACTTTCAGTATAACTTACTTTCCTTATCACCAAAAAAGCAAAGTTTGATGACACTGTAGCTTTATTGGCACATGTAACTATATCTAATAAGGTGGCGTTTTAGAATCCCAGCAGCAACCTGAGAGCGATAACATGAAGAAAATTTTTGCTTTTACGTTCGCTTTTTTCTTGTTGTTTTAAAAGATCAGTTACCTCATCAACGCTATAATGTTGCAATGTTATCGTCCACAGCAAAATTTATTGTCTACAACTAATTCCAGTCATGTATCACCACTAGACTTGGCTAGAGTTTTGAGGAAGTTAAAAATATTTTTCTGAATGTTCTTCCACACGAATAATATTTCTGATGTTTGCCTTAGGCTGAAATTGAAGGCGATTTAAGAAAGTAAGCTTATAATTCAATAATCTCTTTACTTCACCACTACATTTTTTACTTGCACTATCGTTATTTTTATACTGGTTAAAAGCTTAACATTGTTGTCTGCATTGTAGCTAGCGATGAGTTGTAAATGCGTGCAAAGATCTATTTTTAGCATTTGCTGCACTTTTTTGATAAAATAGTTTTAACGCGTGCTACATAATTGTAAAACATAGTACATGAAGAAAAGTACTGCAACTAATGAGCTTTTAAAACTATCCTCGGTATTTGTTAGGAAGAACATCAACATTTTAATACGCTGTGTTGCTTCAACAAAATAGCTGCTTCCAAAGGGAGTGGGTAGCAACAGACGCACACTGAATGTACGTTGCACGATTAAAAATGCAAAAGCGGGAAATGTGGACGTCAAATCTACCTTTACTGGACCCTTGGTCAATTGTGTATAGGTCTGGTTCAAGAAAAGCTGCGTGATTGTTGTAGGTGTCTAATTAGCGGTGCAAAACAGTCAATTGGCCTAAACCAAGTGAAGGCCAAATGAAGCATGAATTCATATTTATTAAAAATGCTACATTTTGCATTTGTATAGCCTATTGCTTGTAGCGTCAATCATTCAATGGATAATCTTGAGTTCTAACCTGAGCAATTTACCCCATCTCCGCTGTACCCTTCATCACAGGCACATGCAAAACTTCCATTAGTGTTTGTACATGTTGCATTCACATCGCAGTTGTCAATACCAATCACACATTCGTTGATATCTATCAAGAATTGTTATTAAGTCATATTGACATAAAAACCAGGGCAAAATGTCAGTCATGTTTACCACTATGAGTTCGCAGTTGTTCAGATAAGGATACTTTCTTGGTTTTTTACAGTATAAAGTCACTAGTAAAATTATTGAAATTATCAAGCGCACGAAGCAATCCTATTTTTCGTATGCACCCATAAGAAAGACTTGAGTCAACATTGTAATCCTAAGTCTTATAATACAGGGTGTCTCAAAAGTAAGTATACACTTTAAAATTTGAATAACAATCTAATGGCTTATTCAAATTTGTCAAAAGTTTACAAAAATATTCTATAAACTACTAGAAACAGATTACTGTCCTAATATCTCGTTGAATTTATATATTGACAGAATGTTAGACCACAACGTGGAAACCACCAATTTCGAGACATATCAGCCACTTATTGACGCATTCTTACCCGACACTTTGCAATAAATCTTGTGTAACTAGTCCACATGATGCTCTAATGCTTTGTTCCAACTCTAAAAGGTTTTGAGGCTGTGTGGAGTAAAGTTGACAAAAAATGCTTGGGTTGAAAAACTGTTACTTTCAGCAAGATGGAGCTCCTGCACATTACACCAGGAAAGTCAGAGATTACTTAAATCAGTTTTTTCTAGGTAGGTGAATCGGGTGCAGAGGTCCTCTAGAATGGGCCGCTCGTTCACCTGACTTAACCCCATGCGACTTTTTTCTTTGGGGTTTCCTTAAGAGTAAAGTTTACTCCACACGGCCTCAAAACCTTTTAGAGTTGGAACAAAGCATTAGAGCATCATGTGGACTAGTTACACAAGATTTATTGCAAAGTGTCGGGCAGGAATGCATCAATAAGTGGCTGAAATCTCCCGAAATTGGTGGCTCCCACGTTGAGATCTAACATTCTGTCAATATATAAATTCAACGAGATATTAGGACGGTAATCTGTTTCTAGTAGTTTATAGAATATTTTTGTAAACTTTTGACAAATTTGAATAAGCCATTAGATTGTTATTCAAATTTTAAAGTGTATACTTACTTTTGAGACACCCTGTACTTTACGCTTAAAATAAAAATGCCAAGTATTGTTAGTAAGCAATCCCAGAATTTGGGAATATACTTTGCATAGAATCACACTGAGACCAGGCATATCACCGGAGATGAGTCTTTTGTCTTCTATTATTTCCAGAAATCTTACACATAAACAATATTGATATGCTCAGCTCCCAAATACGGCCTTGATCTCAGCTTTTTCTAAATAAATAATGATTTGTCGAAAATCTACCAACCTGAACAATTCATTCCATCACCATTGTAACCAACATTGCAAGTGCATGTAAAATTTCCGGAAGTATTAACGCATGTCGCAGCTAAATGGCAATTGTGCATTCCATTTTGACATTCGTTAATATCTGATATAAAATAACAAAATAGATTTGTTCAACATCATTAGAAAAAATGAAACACAGAATATGGGACCAAAATCCTCGAACTTTTGCAATTCAAGAAAATCAATCCACAACACAACAAACAACTATATACCGTTCTTCGTTTTTTCTAAATGTATTTTAGAATTTGTAATTGATCGTACTATTTAACTGCTGTTTCTGCGTATACTTTCATTTGTTTTACGAATCGCCTATATTACGTCTTAACGTTACATGCATTTGTCTATTACGTCTGCAACAATATTATTAGGTCATATTTATCTTATTTATGTGTTGTTAGTGTGTCATTAGTAATTTTTTTTATATACACATTCATTTCTGATTTTCAAGTTGTAATGTAAACATGTAATTTTGATACTCTGTCGAGCCGTGTTGGTGAGCCGAAAACGTTCAGTTCTAATAAAAAATGTTCAACATATATCGTCAGAATGTTTTTGCTACTTTATGGTACAAGAAGAGTACCTCTTTACCGAAATTTTATTCTTCAATATTTGTTTGTAAAAAACTATACTTGAAGGAAAATCACCATTCAAACAGCAACATACTTCACGTTATGTTTTATTAAGGAAATTAGGGTGACGGCGATTGTTCGCCAAGCAACAATGTACTGAATGAACTCCACTGATAACAATGGCTATTTCAAAACTGTTCTCGAGTTTGAACCACGTAACACAGCAACGTTGTCATCGTTTTAAAATTTATGGATATTACTTTGAGAGCTCAAGTGTGCATTGGATAAAAAGTAAGCGGTTTCATATGCGAAGTTTCAAACTATGTGCTATAAAAAAATGCCACTAATACTTGTTTCAATTAGCCATAGAACTACAGAGTATTGAATATGCTGCAAATAAATTTTAAGATTCCTAAAAGCGAAAATGTCAGGGTGTTCATCTCATTAAAATAAGTGAAGACAATCTGGCTCATTGAAGTTTTATTAATAGTGGAGTGCCCCAGATTTACATGTATATATACTTAGAATGCCCGAAGGAGTCATTTTGACTCCATGCCATTTGTTGAGTAACATTGCTGTGATCATGGCTGTACAATAGCTTTGTAAGAAAGCTCACTTAGAGATTTTTTAATTAATTATTGTATTGAGCTAACCCAAATAACAAACCAACAAAACAAAAAAACGAAAAAATCCTAGAATGACAAAAAGAACACTTATTATTGTGAGGAACTCCATTTCACACACAGACATACGGTTTTAGCAGTACACTTTCCTCGCAGTGATTTGCTACACTCATGGCAGGTGCTAACAGTGCGATTCTTATTACATTCACCCTTCACTTGGCAGTATTTTGTCATTTTACCATGTCCTTCAATAAATGTTTCTTCTTGCAACCCTCTTTTCTTAGTGTTGCTCTTTTCGTCTTTGTGAGGCCCAGATAGGTTCTCAGCCAACTGCTGAAGAAAAATTTTTCTGGGTATGCTGTTCTTTGTGATCTCCTTATCAACGATGCATGTATTTATAGCCGCAAACTTCATTATGTTTTGGAACGAATAAATAGGTCATCTTTTGGTGGAAATTCTAACAGTGTAATGCCTTGCCATTTGATCCACAATATCAACACCATATTTTGTGTCATTGTAAGCTTTGACACTTTCAGGTGTTTTTTGGCATTATCCGCACTGGTGATGTTTTGGTGGAGGGTACTGAGAATAGCCGCATTTTTCTGTGCCTTACCTTGATAAACAGTCATTGCTACATCACCAGATTTGTATAGTGTGGTGGAGCAAAGTGGCTCTTTCATATGCTTTACCGCTGCAGGTACTTCCTTGCGGATTCTCTTAACTGTTCCCAAGAAACTGGTTTTGTATTTTTGCAACTCTGTGGCCATCTTCAATGAGATAAAATAATTGTCTGTAGTCTCATTCTTCTCTTTGTTGAGGAACAGTTTCAACAACCGCATGACGACTTGGTAAGAGAGACGTTCACCTCTAGAGCCAGTCTGTTGTTGTGATTACGCTTCTTCTTCCTTGGGATGGAAATACGGCACAAACGGGAATTCTTGTCTCTGCCAACGTATGGAAACTCATTTACTGCATACTTACAATTTTTGTCTACAGCCAGCCAATTTTCTCCGTGCTTGTCAGGCTTTGACGCCATGAACTGCCTGAATAACAACTACATTTGCTGGGTAAAAGCTGTTCATCCACAGTGATGAAAGCTTCAGGTGTGTAACATAAAATACAGTTGTCGAAGAAACTGTTCCACACCACCGAAAATAGAGCAAATCTATCTCTTTTCAATTTTTTAGAACGATCTGACTTTGTGTCAAAGCTGAGAAAACGTAAAATTTTGATGAAACAGTTCTTTGATATTGCTTTTTTGCACAAGCGCACAGAGTATGATTTGCACAAGCGCCAGTTTTCAGTCCACAGAGTATGATATGACATGTCATTTGAACCTGTTGCTCCTTGTGTGTACATGACAGCAGTGAATGCTAGCAATTCATTGTTTATTGGACAAATTCTTTGTTTGCGGTTTGTCTATGAGCTTGAGTGATGGAGCAATTACGAATGTGTTCAAGGATAAACTTGTCAATAAATAAAATTCAGGCACTCGCAGGACTTCCAGCCTGTATGTTTCTACGCGGGTAACTCGAAGGGCCAGGACATTCCGTTACAATATTATGACTTGCAAGTCTGTCTGTGGACTGCTCACCAATTTGTACCTTCTTCCATTTAGTGCTATTCTTTGCGATTAGCACTGTATCATCCTCTTCATCAGATTCCAAATCACTTTGCAAACTGTTTGTGCTTGGATTTTGGTTACCTAACCCAAAAAACAAATGCAACCTCAAAAACACAAAAATAATGACATTACAACTCGATCTGCATCACATACTTGCTTCATTCACATTTTCATCTTCACAAGAAGAGGTAGATTCATCGGCTGCTGTTACAAAACCATCACCTGCATCAAGGCCGCAGCTTTCATCCCCAAATTCACACACATTCTCGAAAATATCAGGTGGCACAGACAAAACTTCTCTAGCTGTATGACCTCGTCATGTAGGCATAATCAAATATTGACTGCTTCAAGTTTCAAACTAAAGCGCAGCTACTATTGGACTGTGCTTGCAATCAGAACCACGCACAGCAAGTCAAAACAAAGGTGATAATCCGCTATCTATAAGGCACTGTTGACGCACAATAGACAATAGAGTGACAATTGGCTAACAATGCCGCAACCAACCAAACTATTGTATTCCACTGATAAGAGAGTGACAAAGCTTTTGCAAAAGTACTTGACAGCTGAGAAGCTTTTAAGATATATCAAAAACACAATTGGCTTTTTGAATTGAATTTCTGCTTCAAAATACAAAAACAGTATCATTGCCTTTTGTCCCCAAACTATTTTTCTAAGTATTTCTATACAGGGAGTCAAAATGACTCTTTAGGGCATCAAAATGACTCATTCGGGTATTCAAGGTAAATATTTAAAAAATCATTTCTAAAGCTGATAAAAACTCACGCCATTACAAGAGAGTATTAGGCCCTACAAATGATAAAAATCGCGGGAGGATTTTCCCTTAAAGCAATTAAGTGAAAAGATTTACGCAAGCAAATTATTCAAAAGAGTCATTTTGACTCCATTGGGCATTCTCATGTTAAACTATAAATTGCAAGCACCCGTATTGTTCAATATTTTCAGTCTAGATACAGTATGATATTGCTAAACATGATTACAAAGACAAAATCAAGCAAGGATTTTGCAGCTTCGTTAGTGTAATTTTGAGAGAAAGATCCACTTTTTCTAAATCCGGTTTTGTCTACGTTGACGCAGGTGACCGGATTCACCTCATGTTTCTCAATAGTTTGTACACACCATCACACCACTTCGCTCTGTCAGTGGCATCCTCCTTTTTCTTTCCAATCTGATTGGTATGCTCTTCCACTAATCTCTTCCACTTCGTACTCGGTCGCTCACGCCCTCTTCTTCCCGCCGCTTAATAATCTAACGCTCTTCTCAAAACATTACATTATCCCTTCTCAAAACATGCCTATACCATTGTACACAATTCGCCTGGCTAGTCCATATAAAATATTCTTTAAACCTAGCAAACTCATTTCCTGGCTCCTTCTTTTCTCAATCATCTTAACTCCACACATTGCTCTCATCATTGCTTTTTCAGTTCTTCTCAAAATTGCCATGTTATTCTCCCTCAGCCACCACGTCTTGCTACCATACAGCAGTGCTGATCTTACGAAACTCCGATAAATCCTTGCTTTCATTTTTAACCTAAACTTTCTCCCATAAAGCAACTCCCCATAATCTCTAAATTGTATCCATCCAGTTCTTGTTCTTGCTGTTACCGCTGCTTCATTTCCGCTACTGGCGTTCAACCTGTCCCCCAAATAAAAAAAGCTCTTCGCAAAGCCAACTTTGGCAAAAAAATTCTTTCAAATTTTCTATGCTTTCACTCATTCAAACCAAGTCATCCTCATACAAAGTTTCATTCATCAAACCTTCTCTTGCAATTTCCGAGATTACATTAACTTTAATTGCAAAAAGCAGTTGCGGCAACACAAATCCTTGACAACACTGTCTGGCACCGTGGTCTTACCTGGAAGTTGCTTAAGCTTCTACCGGATAAACACGTTGTCCGGTTGATCATGGAATTTGCCCAAAATAGAAGCTTCACGTTCACTGTTGGTGACAGCAAGCAAAGCAGGTAAAGACGTTTGCGAAACGGACACCCACAGGCAGTGACGGATTAAGCTTTTCATGGGCCTGGAACTCTATGATAATCAGAGGCCTATTTTTCATTCTATTCGTTGTAGTAAAAACTGACCACGATTGAAACGAAAAACAAATACATAAACAAAGTGTTTACTTAGTTTGCACACATTCAAATGACACATTTTCTGGATTTAGACAACGCAATGCTCTTAATAATGTCATCGGTGTCTATTTTTTTCCAAGCGTTTGTTTTCAATGCAGAGTAGAGCTAAGGAATTCAGCCTTTTCTAGCGCATAGACGAACGCTGTTGATTCTTTACTCATTTTAGAACTGAAAATGAGCGCTGGCCCGAGCAATCAGAAATCATCAGACAAAGGTACAGCCTGAAAACAACAGATACGTTAAGAAATTCATGCATGAATTCATTTCCATATATAAACCTAAACATCTGAATTTCTTTGTATTCGTTGTTAAAATGGTGTTGTTTTATCAGTGTAGAGAAATAAATCATCTCCTCAGGCAATAACTCCTCCAGATCATCTGGATAATATTGAAAAAACGTTTTTGCACTTGCTTCAATTTTGCAGCTGGACATGGTGGTCAATTCCATCAGAAACGAAAAAATTCTTTGAAGACGGTCGTAAGCTTCTATTCGGGTTTTCATAGACGAAAGAATTTGGTCAATGATCGGAAAATATGAGTCTACTTTGAATCTGCTCGATGGATGAAGTAATGTTTCTTCAGATTCACCTTCGCTATCCAACCTTACGTTTCTTCTTTTGTAATGATGACAGCCACTTAATACTTGACCTCTTCCTTCGAATTTTTGAAATTGGGGTCTTAGAAGTTGAATAAAGTCATGTAGACCCTGAAGCAAATTTGTTGCCCCATTCAAAGTCACTTTACTGTCTTGCAGAGCCTGACTGGTTTTATGAAAACTTTCCATTATGCACGAACATAGTTCGAGTAAAATAATAGTTTTAAGCTTTTTCATTGATGAAACAAAACCTCAGACTCTTTCTTTAGTTTGATATTTTTCATCATTGTCATCACATATTGCCTTCAAGACTTGAAGAAGCGCTTTTATACTTCTTCATTTTTATTTTTAAATTGGCTAAAGTTTTAAGATTAGAAACGTATAGATTAGTTAATATTGGTAAAAGTGTAGTTGGCTGCCCCTCACCCCCAAAAGTGGCTATTCTCTATCAATTTCAAAATAGCCAATTCAGACCTTCTTAATTTCTATCTATGGGAATCCTCTAAAAAAAGTTCTGTCGCAAAATTTAGACCATTGTTTACTCAAAAATGGTCTGAATTTACACACTTGACATTTAATTTTGAGTGAAACCTAATTCAAGGAAATTTGCTCCTTGAATATACTTTTCCAATATATTTTTTTCTTAAACAGCAGTTTCCAAAAGCTAATCATTAAAGGCGCCCTTAAAAAGTTATAAATACTTGGGGGCACTATTTAAGCAAAAAAATACCATGAAATTGTATCTAATCCATTTTCATTATTTAAAATGCAAAAATATTGAAAATATTTAAATTAATAAAAGTTAAAATTTGCAAATAATCGTTTCAAAATGTGCCCCCATTTTATATCAATATCGATATATTTTTCATTAACAAAAGAGAAAAAAATAATTATTTTCTTTTATGTGCTTTATATTGAAAGAAAATGTCTTGTGGAATTAATATGAATTTCATTCAGATATTGTAAATTAATTTAGAAGTAGTTTTTATTTAATATTTCAAGGAACAAATTCCCTTGAATTGGGATTTCACTCAACTATTCCATCTGCTTTCTTCTGGTCTAAGCTATTTGGAAAAATTTCATCTGCTTCTTCAAATACCGGACTGTAGAAAATATACTTGCTTTTGTTTAAACTTCTTCTAGCCTTACTTTTCTTACTCAGCATAAACCTGTCTGCATTTTTTTTCAAAACTTCGAAATAACTGGCAACAATTGAACATGTCAGAGTCTTGGAAAAAGCCATTGTTACGGAATAATGTTACATTTTGGATTATGATGTCAAAATGTGTTTACATTTTGGTTACAATGTTTTATCCAACAAAAACACAATGAAAATAGTATTTCCTACTATGACACAGTTTCGCTTGTGCTTTGCACGATGACGAGGTCTCTAATGGAAAACGCCTTGCCCATGATATTTCTGAATTACACCATCACTATTTTTTGAAAGTGATTGTATCAGTAACTTTTATAACTTCATTGACTTGGTATAGTGGTGGGTCTATTTTTGGGTGGGCCTGGGGCTGAAGCCCCATCAGCCCCCGCTTTAATCCGGCCCTGCCCACAGTGATTTGTCTTGGCTCCCCTCCTTTTTAACATCTACACATACAATCTGCCTTCCATGACTTCAGAGAAGTATGCATATGCTGATGACTTAGCATTGCTGTATGCTTCTCGAGATTGGAAGGCTGTGAAGGACACTTTAAGCCAAGACATGACTACACTTTCAGCTTATCTCCAGACTTGGAGGCTGAAGCTCAGTAAAATGAAAACAGTTACTGCGATCTGTCATCTTAAAAACAGAGAGGCAAAACGTGAGCTTAATGTTTACAACAATGGCAACCTATTGCCACCCAGTCCGGTGCCAAAGTATCTAGAGGTAAAGCTGGACAGGTCGCTCGCTTTCCATCACAACCTTGAGGCTTTGCGCAAAAAACTCTCCACCCGAATGGTGGTGTTGAGGCGACTTGAGGGATCCGGATGGGGTGCAGGTGCCAAGACATTGCGCATCTCTGCTCTTTCCTTGGTCTACTCCACAGCTGAATACTGCTCACCAGTTTGATGTCGTAGTATGCATACTCGCCTCATTGACAGCATTCTCAATGATGCTTTGCGCATTGTCTCAGGATGCTTGCGTCCCATACCAATGGAGGACTTGCCTGTCCTCGCAGGCATCCAGCCAGCTGAGCTCCGCCGATTAGGAGCGACACTCTCTTTGGCGAATCGTGCTATCCGTGACCCTGACCATGTAACTGCACGGACAGTTGGTTGGGCAGCAGGATGCGCACCAGTGGAGACTTAGATCAAGACGCTCATTTGTACCTGCTGCGTGGAAATTATTAGATAGTTTGTCTGAACGGGACATCCGCATGAAGCACTGGACAGTACATAAATGAAACGCAGACTACTTGGAGAGTACATCAATGGTCCGTGCTTTCATTCCCAGGGTCAGTTCAAGGCCATTTGGAATGAGTCTGCCCACAACATCTTTGGTAAGGCTCAATCGCCTGCGGACTGGTGCAGGGCGCTTTCATTCGTCGATATACAAATGGGGTCTCGCTCCATCACCGAATTGCGAATATGGCGCCACTGAGGAAAATCAGATCACGACATATCTTCATATCTCCTACATCATGTACCAAGAGAAACACTAGGTCTGCAGGCTTTGGTTGATGCCACTCGATGTTGGCTTAACACCACCACTGCCAGCATCTACTCTGGGCAGCGCAGCATCCCGAGTTGGTTAAAGATTAAACTCTCGGCCCTGGCCTTGATTTGTGCTGGCCCGGATCGAGTTTGGGTGACTGCCCAAACGATGACGACGACGAGATCCTTGATGCACACCAACTTGTACCAAGAATTCTTCAGATATCTCAGATTTCCCTCAAACTTTCGTTTTTGCCCTGTGATAGAGGCCTATCACCGCTTTTACAATTACTTCTAGTAAACCTTTCTCATTGCCCACTCCAACACCTTTCTTGGAACTCTATCAAATGCCTTCTCAATATCCACAAAACCCATGTACAACTTTTTCTTCTTATTCCTATGATTTTCTTGCATTCTTCGCACTACAAACAATGCGTCTGTTGTTCATCTTCCAGACATAAAACCAAACCACATTGAATAAATATTTACTAATTCTCGAATCCTTCTCTCCAGCACTCTTTCAACGATCTTCACGGCGTGCTCCAAAAGCTTTACTTCTCTGTAAGTATTGGAATTTCTTACATCTCCCTTTCCTTTGAAAATTGGTACCAGCACACTTGTTTGCCATTGATTTGGCATTCTTTCCGATTTAACACTCGTTGACAAAGCCCCACCATCACACTAACCCCTACTTCTCCACTAGCAGATATTATCTCTGCACATAATTCAGAGGGTCCAGCTACCTTTCCTCGTTTCACCACTTTTATTGCTATCGCCATTTCTTAGCGGGTAACATTTTTAATTGTTTCCTCTACCATACTAGCTGCTGCCACGTGGTCCCAATCATTCTCTTTATTTATGATCTCCTCCATGTGATTTTCCCATATTATTTTCCTGTTCTTTTTACTGAAACCTAACCTTCCATCTTTTCCTCTCATGCATCTACCTCCTTCAATATTTTGTCATTTTTCTCTGTGAAACATCTATCTTGCTGTTATGCGGCCAAACAATCTCTCTGTTCAGTTGATAAGGCAAAAAAAATGTAAAGAGTTAGCCTTCCCCAGACTATTCTACTTATGTTGCCAATCCAACGCAACTGACGCTTTTCAATACAAAGAAGCAGTAGAAGTTTGAAGTTGAGAAATTTTTGAATTTTGGTGCTACAAATTCCATCCATTTTTTAAATATGACAAAAAGTATGGTCTAATTGTTGATTTTCACTTGCTGGCTTCACAAACGTATAGCAGCCGGCGTAGCAGGCTACTTATGTCTTTTAGAAATATATATGTTTAATTATAGTTGGTGAACTTAAATGAAAATTAAGCTTGTGTGCAAAAGGAGTGGATGCTTTTTTTCTGAATCTTCCAATGTTTTTCATCTAAACTCAAAATTTTGTTTCGCTTTGCTACATATAATTATCCGTAGTTCTTAAGGACATAAATTAGTCACATCCGCAACACAAATGTACAAAGATATTATTTTGATTTGGAGCCCGTGCACAGTTCAGTTATTATAATTTTCGTATTTGCCTTGCATTATCAAAAATTAGTTTATATACATGAGTTGCTAGTTGCTAGCCAGCAATTTTCAAGGTGATCTCCTATCAAGAGGGATCTACCTCCAGCATCAAAGTACAATAGAAAAATTTGCTCAAAATGATCACTAGCATCATAAGGTACCATACAGCAATCTATTACATCATGTCAATAACCCGCGACCGGTTTCGACCTTATTGGGTCTCATCACGCGGGTGTAAAAAACACTCAATAATAAACATGCTAAAAAAAACAAATTTGCCATTGGGTGCAAAAAAAAGGAAAATGCAATACAAAACAATATGATACAGCAATACCTATATCATGGGGGTCACATTCAAGGACACACACACATGACATGGACAACAAGTCACATCGGTAAGCCCTAATAGGGGTGCAGGATCATTGTTAAGACTTATCATTAATACATGAGTTGCTAGTTGCTAGCCAGCAATTTTCAAGGTGATCTCCTATCAAGAGGGATCTACCTCCAGCATCAAAGTACAATAGAAAAATTTGCTCAAAATGATCACTAGCATCATAAGGTACCATACAGCAATCTATTACATCATGTCAATAACCCGTGACCGGTTTCGTTATGATGCTAGTGATCATTTTGAGCAAATTTTTCTATTGTACAAAAATTAGTTTATATGAATATAGTATTGTGATATCACATTCTGTTTTAACTCGCAGCATATTAGTAGCAGGTATTTTTATTGATGTTTGTTATCAAAATGACCGTGGATATTCAAGTCAGCTGCAGTTTTGCTGCTGTTATCGCTAAAGTCTTAGCAGTCAGCATTATGGCGTCAATTGACAAAATGACGAAATAAATCTTTTTCAAGCATTTCAGAAACAAAAAAAAGCACACACAAAATACCTAAAAAATGAATCTCTTGTTGGGACGTCGATAAAGCTCAAATCTTTGTAAAAATTTTTATCGGAGGAAGTTAGTTGATATTTTTTGAAAAAGCATTCAGCCGCATTTCTACTGTCAATACTTTCGGAGAAAACATAAATCCAATTTTACATTAAACTGTAAATGATGTCGTCATCTTCTTACTACAATAATAAATTTTTTGCCAGTTGATATGTCGTGATTGGCTTTTGTTTGATTGCAATACCCATTTTCTCCTTTAAGAAATATTGATTTCACAAGTTATTTTCAATTGCAATGACTTCGCAATGCCATTTAGGACAGGGGTTTTAAACTCGTTGGCTTCTGGGGGCCACATTGCATGTGGGCAATCGTGCCGAGGGCCGCATGATGTTTTTGATTTGGAGATCACCACTTCTCCGGGCAACGGCCTCTGTAATGTAACCAGCAGCGAGGTCGATCTCCAAAAAATTTGTTAATCAGAAATCGAGTTCTGTGGCATGAAGTGGAGTTGATCTCCAAATAAAAAAAATGTATATACCTCTCAAGTGTCGTCTGTGTTAAAAGGCTCGTTTTTCGAAAATGAAACGATGCAATACTGCCGAAATTCATTACGAATTTTAGAATCGTCTAGCGGGCCGCATTGAAAGGCTCAGAGGGCCGCGAGTTTGACACCCCTGCTTTAGGACAATCACACAGTAATGGTAAGCGATAGTGCCAAGTTTTGTGCTTAAACACTGAGCAATTCTGTAGGAGTTAACACAAACGCACGAACACACAGACAGAATTGTGGTTTATAGTAAAAACGTAAATCTACTAACCTGAACAATACATTCCATTGCCACTGTATCCTTCATTGCAAGCGCAAGCAAAGCCTTCGTTAGTGTATGTGCATGTTGCATTTAAATCGCAAGAAAGCATGCTATTTTCACATTCGTTAATCTCTGTTGGCAAAGATAAACATTAAAGCAGCGGTTTTTAACCACGGAGAATCTCCTCGCCAATAAGAAATTTTGTACTTTTGGGGGAGGAATTTTCTTGTTGTAGAGTATACAGGCAAAATTTTCTATTTTTCGGATTGTTTTGCATGCAATAAAACACCTATTCTTGAAGATTATTTCAGGCATTTGGCTGTAGTAACCTTGTTTGTGCGGCGTTGTGATGTCAAAAAAATTCTACTCACAGTACCGTTCAAATTAATTGACGCAAATGAAAAAATTATGCGTATTTTTCTATTCGTATCATTTATTGCGACAATAAAATTTGACCACAGCTTTTAGTAATTAAGATGACCTCTCTTGTTGTTGATGACTTGACTAACTTTTTTTAGGCATGGATTTTACTAATTTTTATACAGTATGACTTTTTTTCATCCCTACACAACATACAAATAATCACCTCCATCAGCTTGGTTGTCGTGGCACAGTCATACTCCTGGAGACTCCTTTTGATTATAGCCTCCGAATTCTTAATTGGCTCAACGTCCGCTGAGTTACCAAACAATTGTAAAACTGTAATGTTGTTGTCCGAAAAAAATGTTTTACTTTTTTCCAACAATGACAAGAAGCTAAGTCTTTTTGAAATATACCCCCACCAGTGGAAATGTCTTCTGCATATCTGGAATCGCTCTTTGTGGGAGCATTTCAATGTGCTGGTCGCTTTTCATCATTTCCTGCACAGGAAACTGTGACCCAACACCTTTGCAGCTAAAACTCTCTAAAATATTTGTTTGGGGATGTTTTTCCTGTGGTTTAATGCGGCTTGGTTGTACACTTTCCGCTACAATACTTTTTATAAAGCGAGAATGCTTGACTTAGACTAAAAAAATGACGGTTATCTAAAAATAATTCAATAATTTTTTATTTTTTTGCTCAAGCAAGTCTTTTACTTTTTTTACATTTTTGTTGGCAGCTGCTTTGTCTTGGGTCTTCGGGCAACTCTTCTAGCTTTGACAAGACGAATTGCTTGAATGATTATCATAGGTTATCATGTCTCTTTTTAAATCGCTGCTAGTTTTGTTTGAAATCAGCAACACTGAGCCTATGAAGCATCTTGTCATCTATAGTAGAAGGTTTAAGACTTTCGGACGCATTTTTCTTTTGGTTTGGGGAAAGCTATCCCAGTTTTTCCAACCGCCGAATAATTCTAAAATCTGTAGAATGGCTTACACTAAGTGTAACTGCAATGTCTCTCGACGACTTCTGGCAGTGACAGTGGAAGAATCCTTTCGCTTTTTCTAAGGATGGTATTAACCATGATGTAATTTGAAAGAACTTCAAATTAAGATATCTAGTTAAAAAGAGTGAACAATGAAAAATAGCTTTTCAATAAGAGGACTGAATTATGACGTCATTATACTAATTATTATGTAGGTTTTGACATCATTCAGTAGCGAAGTAGAATTTCATGATGTTGTAGCTAGAGTTACGAGTAATACTTTGTAATACGTTGCTGGGGTTAAGAGTTGATATTTTAGAGTTTATGTAATACTTTATAATACTTAACCCATTAACGCCCTGCGTCCTATTTATAGGACAGCAACACATGTCCGGATTTTACTGGGTTATAATCAAACTTCGCACTTGTAACCTATATATTGTATTTCAAAACCCTTCTAGCTGTTACGTCAATAAAGTTTGAGCGATTTTTGTGATTTTAAAATATGGATTCTGTGGCTGTAAAACTAGCAGTTTTTTTGTTTACTGATCGTCAGTTCTTTTTGGGACTGTATTCAAAATCTGAAAAGGAAAATTTTCAGTATTTCTTGACAAATGGTTTCTTTATGAATTGTTTTAGACTACTGATAAGAAAGGTTTTGAAAAATTACTATTGCTACAGAGTAATATAAACGCAAACATCACTGTCCTATAAATAGGACGCTGGGCGGTTACAAGCACTTTTATCGTGATTTGCGAGCAAGTCTTGTTTAAAGACGCTGATTGCGTCTTGTTCAATTAGCTACGCCTTTGTTCTTTGCGTGCATGGATATTGTGTAAACACCCAAGCAGAGATAGACAGTTTACTGCCTTATGATTTTGGCATAAACTTCAAAAATCACAAGTAATCAACAAGATAGGTTTAATTGCCAAACAGTAGCTACTTTCAGAGAGGTGTACGTATTTTGCATGGTTTTGTACTTTAGGTTAGAAATTGATTTTGTAAACTCTTTTTGGATATCTTGCGCTTGCTTTTATACTCTGTTTCAATGCAGTTTCTTTAAGTTTTGACAGTGTTAGTTAGTGAATAAAACTTTGCACCAATTTTATTGAATTTGTGACAAGTATTACGTTCCAAGCATCTACAATCTTACCAACAGGTAAAAAATAACGATATAAAAAATATTTTTGTGCATCTGGCATTTAGGGAACTGTAGCTCCTCTATCCTTCACCTTTAATGTTTTTTTACAGTCATTGTTAGTGATGAGTCTAAAAGCCTTTGTAAATGTTGAAGATGCAGTGGATTATTTACTTGGTTCAGATATTAGTGAGAGAATGACTGTTATTCCACCCGATGTCGACGAACTTACGAATGAAGACGAAGTTGATGAGGAAAACCTGGATGCGCCCATAATTTGCGATGTACCTGGAGAAATAGAAATTGTTGATTTTAACAAAAAGCTTAATGAACAACAAGATCCTTCAAAATCGAGAAGGCCAAGAAAAGCGAAATCAGAGTTAAAGTGGTAGAAAAATATTCCCACATATACTAAATGATCAGTACAAGGCAACCACGCAGCAACAAAGTTTGAAAGTGTGGCTATGTCACTGCAGAATGCAACACCACAACAAATTTTTGAAAAAATTTTTACTGATGACGTGATACAGCTAATCATTGATGAGACAATTCGATATGCCAAAATTCAAAAGAATAAACGCGACTTTGAGATATTAACAACAGCTATCAAGATTTTTCTAGGGTTCTTAATTCTAAGCGGATATCACCAACTTCCTAGTGAAAGAAATTATTGGAGTGAAGACGATGATTTAGGATTGGGTATTGTCCGAGATGTTTTCAGCAGAAACGCTTATGCAACTCTGAAAGCAATGATTCACTTCCAGGCTAATTCTAAAGCTGATGAATGCAAAGACGATAAAGCATTCAGTCAGGCTGCTAATTGATAAAATCAACGCAAAGTTTCAGCAATGGGGAGTTTTCGAAAAATATTTGTCGGTGGATGAAATGATAATTCGTTATTATGTACATCATGGGCTAAAGCAATTTATTAGAGCAAAACCAATTTGATTTGATTACAAGTTATGGGCACTGTGCAGAGTAAAAACGATTTTGTTTCCATTTCTCCCGGTATTGCGGAAAAGAACCAAAAGAAAGTCCATCGACTGTACCACTAGGAAACAGAGTTGTTCATAAATTGCTTTCTGTAGTTGAAAAGCGATCTAGATATGTTATATTCTTTGATAATTTTTTTACCAGCTACTCTCTTCTTTGTGAGCTGCAACAAACGAGATTCAGGGCAACCGAGACCATTCGTGATAACAGAACCTACAGATGTCCAAAAACGCCCGAAGAAGTGGAAAAGATGACACGGGGGTCATATGATCACAGATTTAAGGTCAATGATGAAGTGCTGATTGTTAGATGGAAAGACAACAAAGCTGTTGGAATTGCATCAAACTTTGATACGATTCTGCCGGAAGTTTCGGTTCTGCGCTGATCCAATGAAAGCAAATCACGCATCCCAATTGTGCAGCCTTATGTGATCCAAACGTCCAATAAATGAATGGGTGGGGTAAACCACCACAACCGGCTCCTGGAAAAACATTCTATTTCGATTAGAGGAAAAAATGGTACTGGTCTATATTCACGAGAATCATGGACACGGCAGTGGTCAATAGTTTTGTATTATACAGACTTATTCATGGATCCAATTCAATTTCAATAAAGGATTTTCGTAGAGCAATTGCCACAACTTATTTCAAGCTAGGTCTTGGGTCAAGAATGATGAGGGGACGCCCTCTGAGTCTTCCATCAACATCCAGGAGACAAGTTGCTCATGACATTCGCTTTGACCAGCGAAATTATATGCTTGGCAAGAGAGACAAACAGAGGCGTTTCCGATACCAAAGTTGCAAGGGAAAACCTCTCACTTGTTGCACTAAGTGTAAAGTAACCTTATGCGTATCTTTCTTTCCAAAGTATCACCGGTAATGCAACAAGATATTGGTATGACTAGGTTTTTCAGTCATAACTGTTGAATTCCAATAAATAACCTCTTAAAAACACTAGAAAATTTTGCATGTTTTTTGCCATAGCGGCAGTTACTAAAACTCTTAGATAAGCGCATTTACTTCACACAAACGCCGAGCGTCCTATCTATAGAACAGCGATTTCTCTCGAAGTTACAACAAATATTCAAAAAATTTTACTAAGCGTCAAAAAAATATGGCATTTGAAATAAAATGTTAGAATATCAATGAGTTTTTACCAAAAAAAAAATTTGGGCGTTAATGAGTTAATTTACAAAGTATTACATTAATTAATACTTAATTTTAAACAAAGAAATTGTCAGAAAATCCTACTTAGTCAATTAATTTGAAAGATTTTGTACTTTCGGCCTAAGTTTGCTTTGGGCCATTTTAAGAAGCATAAGTGGAAAACAAGGGATACAGTACTTCATGTGTTTTTAATTGCAAGAGGACCATGGAGGAGCAATAGGTATCCTAGACGTGTAAAGTAGGAGTTAAAAAAAGATTAAGAATCACTACACTGAACAAAGAAAACCATTCTGAAAGTATTGACCATTTACAAGTAAACCAGGACTTAGAAGCAAGAAGCACCCCTTAGGACTTAAGTACAAACCAGCATTTGGTTGAGACGAATTAAGACGTGGATTTGTCTTTACCAAAAAGCTCTTTTCAAGCAAAAACGTTTCCTCTTAATCCAGTTTTGCAAATTGATAAAAAGACTACAATTGTTTTATTGTGATCTTTTCTTAAATTATAGGCTGTATTAGATTTAATTTTGCCCCTAATTCAGACCTCCCTTCTTTTAAATAAAGATTAATGCTTTGTGTCGATACAAAGAGTCTCTCAATTACAAATATCAGCAATGGGCTTTTCTATTTATGTTTGCTATCAAAATGATAGTGGATAACTTTGCTGCCTGTGTTACACGTTGGTTTTAAAAACGGGTTGCCTTGATAGCGCCGTCCGCCTTTGGGCTGGTTCTCTGTGCTGTGTGCTAATTATGCCAAGAAGGCGTGTTGCATGCGGACGAGAAAGACGGTAGAAGACCATTAAGTTGATACAAGGAGACGAGTAGACGCTGGCGTCGTGTCACTAACTTTTAAAATAACACACGCTTTTATCTGTTTTAGTCTGGTTGAAGGTTGTACCAGGAACGACTTTAGACTATAGGAAAGAAACGAAGCACATGCTGCTGTTTTCACTATATAAGGGTAAGCCTTGTGATGCCATTTAAAATTATAACATAACAGTACTTTATAAAAGAATTCAAGAGAGAAAAAAGAATTCTTAAAAAATACTAAAATGAATAATCGCTTTTTGCACTTTGATACAGAGGAAGATGTTACAGAATTACCTATTGCAAATATTAATGTTTTTTGAAACGTAATCGATTAATAAAAACATGGTGGGCAGTTGTGCATAGCCGCTACATGTCTCCCAAGGCAATTTGCTCTGTTTTCACCATAGACGCTCTTAAACTAAACAAACTTTTTTCAGTTTAATGTAGCAAGTGCATCAAAGCATATCTAAGTTGTGGGAGGGAGTTAATGTTATTCATATCTATTTTCAGGAATAAACTATGAAATATTAGGACACCTCTTTACGACGTTTTTGTAACTGTAGGCACATTTATATGAGCTAACACTTCTGGCTGAGCGCATGTTGCTTGTCCAGGCATAAACACAGCCATGCAAAGAGCATACCTGCCCAAAATAAAGCACTCACAGTTAAGTGATTACAATTGCAAGGCCCTCGTCATCAATGTTGAGGTTAAAAATTTCAATACAGCTAGCTGCATCGGCTTCACCCAGCTGAAAAAGAAAACACTTTAACATTGAGATGATATGTAGCTCGACACTAATATTTTGTTGCAAAAGATTGCAAAAAAACCAAAACAAACCACTCAAAAACATTGTTTACCCAAGCTAGAAATTACTATTACAGAATCATAAAAGAAAAAAAACAGACTTATTATATGTCAAAATTTAACATATTCAAGGGTGATATAAAAAATACATGGCGTCTTATTAACAACTTGCTTGGAAAACAAAGAAAATCTGATTGCAAAAAACTCAAAATTGATGGTAAAGAAATATTTGAACCACAGGCTCTTGCAAATCATTTCAACAACCACTTTTCTACCATAGCCTCCAAACTGATGGATGAACTTCCACCAAGTTAAGCCAAATATAGTAAATATTTAAAACCATCCTCACGCTCGACAATGTTTGTATGGCCTACTTGTCCCATGGAAATTTCAAATATATTGCATAGCATGAAATCCAAATTAAGTGCTGGCATAGATCAAATACCATCAAAGCTATTGAAGTCGTCACCAGATAACATATTAGTTGCACTAAGCCACATCTTTAACTTATCGCTTAGCAAAGGAGAATTCATTAATGATTTCAAACTAGCTAAAGTATGTCCAATCTACAAAAAAGGTGACAGCAGCAACATGAATAACTACAGGCCTATAAGTTTGTTGTCAAATGTTTCAAAGATTTTGGAAAAAATTATGTATAGGCGTCTTTGCACATTTTTGGACCAAAGTAATTTTTTCTCTGTCCATCAATTTGGCTTTAGAAAACATCATAACACCTCACATGCAATAACGTTTATGGTACACAAAATAACCGAATCCCTTTCCCATAAAGTACCCACACTCGGTATTTTTCTTGACCTGTCTAAGGCTTTTGACAAAATAGATCATGATATACTGCTTCACAAATTGCAACATTATGGAGTCAGAGGCATAGCTTATGACTGGTTTAAGAGTTACCTGACTGGTAGAACGCAGCAAGTGGAATGTAATGGCACTCTATCAAACATAATCAACCCAGTGACAAGAGGGGTGCCTCAAGGTTCAAATTTAGGCCCATTGTTATTTCTAGTTTATGTTAATGATTTCCAAAACTGTTTAAAATTCTCCGAATCCGTTATGTTTGCAGATGACACAAGCATATTTTTAGAAAATAAAAACATAGCAACACTTTATGAACGTGCTCAAGAAGAGTTACACTATATTGACAAATGGATGGTAGCCAATAATCTTTCAATAAATATATCTAAAACTAAATGCATTCTATTCAGATCCTCTAAATCTAAACCACCTCCTACTAACTTAACTGTTACACTTAGAAATATGAAAATTGAACAGGTTACTACAATGAAATTTCTAGGTGTACATATTGATGAGCACTTAACTTGGACAGGACATATTAGACATCTTCAAAATAAATTAAGGTCCACTCTTGGCGTGGTAAGCAGAATCAAACCTTTTCTAAGGCAAGGCTCCATGTTAACTTTGTACCACTCTCTAATCAACAGTCACTTACAATATTGTATTACTAATTGGTGCATTGGAAATAAAACATTGATAAATAAACTACAAAAAACATGCAACAAATTCATAAGGATGGCATGCAACCTAAGGCACTACATAGATGTAACTGATGCAAGAAAAACTCACCAGCTACTTACTATAAACTAGTTACTAACTAAGGAGATTGCAGTATTTATGTTTAAACAGTACTCTGGAAAAAATCCTGACGTATTTCGAAATGTATTTGTAAAAAGCATTTCACAATACAATACCAGAAATAGATCTAAATTAATACCAAAACTTTGCTCTAGCAGTTTATGTCAGCAGTCTATTTCGTACCAAGGTCCCGCCATCTGGAGCAAATTGCCAATTTTTTTCAAAAATGAAAAAATATCTGTTGTCACATTCAGCGCAAAGTTGCGAAATTACTTGTGCACAAACTCCATTGGTATTTGAACAGATTGCTGGTTCGCTTCTTTTGCTTACAGATAATGTACACGGTGCGATCGAAGGAAGCATCATCATCATCATGCAGGGGCGATTCTTCTGAAGGCTTCCAAATACAACAACCAATCATCAACAACTTCTTGTAACATTGGACATTGGGCAGCAATAGATTATAATAATAACAATCTAAGAAACATCGCCTCCATACGAAGAAGAAGAAGATAGCAATCAAAACTCATGTTACCAAATTACTACTACCTAAACTTGAATATTTTAGTATACTCTAACCTTATATTGTGAGCATAATCACCTTCTTAATTCTATCGACTGTAAAAGAATAGTAATACTACCCACATTTTAATATGTTGCAACATAATAGGCCAGTTTCTAACACAACGGTTGGCAGTTGTTAAATTCACAATTTATGGAACAGTGCTATTTTTATATGTAACACCACTTGGCAGAGCAATTAGTGCTTGAAACATGACAACCACATTATTATAATCAAGTATAGTATGTGCATTGCAGATATCATCTCTTAATGTAAAATAGGATTATCATCTGTTTAAATGATTATGTTGTTGTGTTGTATGTTTACGCTTGGCTCCTCTCAACACTGCTTTCTCATCAAAAATACAGGTACAGGAAGTGAAGGTAAAATTTTACTCTTTTAATTCTGCAAGTAACAAACTACTAACATTCATGCAAACGTAAGAACTGGGGCTGTAGGACGTACTACTTATTGATGAACTGTTACTCTCAGGTAACACATTAAAACCTTTGTGTTGAGATGAGCTAAGCTACGTGTCTTGTAAGTTAATAATGTACATGTGTTTCGTAGATATTAAATTTTTTTTTTTTTTCTTTTCGACCAGTTGCTTAATGAAAGGGTTTCCGGACCCGGTGAGGTTTCACTTTCAGGGTGGTTTTTCTTTCCTCACCATGCTCAGATGAGCTAAAAAACAGCCTTATAGGCCGGTTGCGCCACCCATTGACCACCTACGTAGCCGTGTCTCGCACTGGTCATCTTTCTGATCCTTACTATTTCGAATGTTCTAACTTCTTATTTACAAAATAATATGATCTACAACTATAAAATCTCCTGCGTTTTTGTTTTGTTCTGTTTGTTTTTTTTTGTTGTTTTGTTTTTTTTTTGTTTTTTTAAACTGTCCTTTAATTGCTTGAATTTAGGGTTTAGCGGCCATGCAACTATTGCTCTAGTTTTATGGATCCACTGTTTTCATTTGCATGTTTTAACGTCTGACGTTGTGTCGCTTCTTCCTTTTCTTGACTCCATTTCTCTCATTATTATTGTTGTTCAGTGTCGTGTGTAATGGTGGTGGTCATGAATAAAAAAAGAATGAATGAATGAAGATTAAAGAGGACTATCATTGCGCCTTCTCTTTTTTTTAGGGAATCACCAATGGTTTTGCTAGGAGTTAGCTGCATATTAAAATTGTTTAAAATTTCATTTTTAATGAATTTTTGAAAAATTTTGTTAGATGATGTCAAAGTTTCGAGCTATCGCAAGAGAACATTTGAAATATATCAATAAATTTAGCTTTTCTAAAAATTCCAATTTTGTAAAATGTAGGCACCAAAAGTTAGGCTACATTTCAAAAACGTTTAGAGACTTTATTTATTAAAGAATTTTTTTAAAACGAACACAAATAATGCCAAATAGCTATGCTTATAGGAAAAGTCATCAAAATGTATCAAAGAACCAACTTTGTCTAACAACTACAAGTTGGCTAGGTCTAGTAAAATAATTTTTCTACTAAAAATAGAACATGACGTAAGGCAACCAGTTTTTAATTAACCATTGTAAAGTAATCTTTAGCTTTAACTAATTGAAGTTACATATTGCTGGAATGCAAATTTCCTAAACTTTCAAATGAGAATAATTGTCAGTGTCTTATTGTAATTTTTATGTATGAAATTTACCTGGTTTTGTTCAGCTTACCACTTTTTTGAGAGGGGTAAAAGTGACACCACATCTGATATGTTCGATTTTTTAGTATAAAAACAAACAGAATCAATATATGTTATATATCATCAGAATTGCCATCAAATTAATTTAATTTGTTGAAAAATCTTTGAAAAGTGATCGAAAAATAAGGTCATAAATCAGTTTTATATAAACTGAGTTTGTAAAAAAGTTGCAAATTTAAAAAACTTATCTAATTATAATCTCTGGTAGCGAAAGGCTGTGTAAATCGCACCAAGTAGCACTATGACATCATAGGGCTAGTTGAAACGTACAAAAGAAAAATAGAAGTATGTTCATAAAGCTAAAAATGTTTAAATAAAGAATTGCTCGTTGCATTGTCAAATAAACTTAAATTGATATAAGGTTTTTTTTATCAAAAGCACGGTATTGATATCTCCTGAAAACGCATTTAATTGCATTTCCATGGCCAGTAGTTTTTGGGAATATACAGACAACAAATTGTGCACCCAAGCGTTGATCACGACATCATCTCAGACCCCAAAACGATGATATCTGTTGTAAAGTTACTGCCCTTTTTTTAACCGCAATTGATGAAAAACCATTAAGGGGGACGCGCATAGCAACTACATGTCTCCCGAGTATATCGAGTACCTGGCAAATCTTGCAAGTCCTGTTTACCCCATAGACGTTCTTTAACTCGACAAACTTTTATCCGTTCATTATCACACTTTTGTGTGTTAATTTCAGCAAGTGCTTAAAAATATGTCAAAGTTGTGGGAGGGCGCCAAGGTGATTGATATGTATTTTCAGGATTAAGCTATTAAAAATGAGGACCACTACTCACCACTTTTTCGTAACCGCAGATGTGTTTGTATGAGCTAACGTCTCAGGTTGCATACACGTTGCTTGGTCCTGGCATAAACGCAGCCAAACAAAGAGCAAACTTACTCAAAATGAAGCACTCACAATTAAGTTATCATAATAGCAGGGACTCTGTCACTAATGTCGAGATTAAGAAAATCGGTTCAGCCGGCTTCCCGGTTTCACCCAATTAATGATTGTGAGAGCAGTATTAACCCTTATCAGAACAGTGTTTTTGTGTAACTTAATCAGAACATATGTTGACAATTGTCAACATGCCATTTTCTTGTGCTTTTCAATGCTAATGCGCACTGTTTTCAAGGTATATATGCTGTCCTCTTATAGTCGATATGCGCGATTGATCAATCTCACAACGCAATCAATTGATTGTACGGTTAATTTGGTTTTGATAAAGCATTACAATCTTAAATCTAAATCCAGGGTCTGCTTCCTACCCAAGGTATAATTTTAGCTTGTTTAGCTCTTAGCTGAAGTGCAACAAAATTTCAACAAACGAAGGTTGTATTTCAAACACAAAAATACACAAACATGTAGTACAACCACAAATTGTTTAGCATTCTATGCAATTGTGTTTTTAGATATTTTTCTGTGTTGCGGACAAACACGTTGGCGGAAAACCAAGCATGCAAGGCGAGTATGCTTCTCACATCTGTCACATCGGCTCCGTTTGATGCCTTGAACTCTACAGTTTATGGTGTTGGATGCAGTATCAATAAACTCCATCTTTTCGGCAATGATCTTTGTTTCACTTCTCAATTTTCGGTTGCTTACGTATGGTTGAGCAAAATGAAAGCTTAGTTGCTTGAGAAAATCTGTTTTTCTCTCACATTTTCCACTGCCTCTCATTACGATAAAAGCGTTGTTAGTGGCAACATTTATCAAATTGTAATTGATAACCATTGGCCAACGATTTGTTTTTCTCAAGCAACTGAATTCTTCACAGTTCTCATCAAGAGTGTCAACTCCTCCTTTATGCTTATTGTAATCTGTGATAACTGTAGTTTTTTTGTGGCAGTTCGTGATTGAAATAGAAGAGTGTGAAGAGGACATCATAAGCACATTCCTGTTGCGTTTGGGGACATATGACAACAGTAGAATTTTGTTAGAATGGTCATACAATGCCTTAGTGCTTTCAATTTTTCTTCCTTTTGTTGCTTTGAACTGCGATGGTACTTCACGTCGATTAGCTACAATTGTCCTAATTAGTGTCAGATTTTGCTGCAAAAGATTGCACACCAGGCCATGAGAGGTAAAATACCGGTCAACATATATGTCTCGACCTGTACCAAAATAAATTGGGCACAATTTCATTACAATATCATTGGCGAGGTTTCTATGAGGTGCCGAGTCAGATTTCCTTCCAGAATAAATCATGCCTTTCAGAGCAAAACCTGTTGTGGCTTCGCACAGCCAAAAAAACTTAACACCGTATTTCCTTGGTTTAGTTGGCATGTATGTTCGTCCGAGAATCTTGCCACGATACCCAACGCGTTGTTCATTCACAGTCAAGGCCTCATTAAAGATGTAGATGTTGCGCAGATTACTGTTGAATGTTTCCCATGCTTCTCGAATAGCATCTAATCTATCGTTTCCTTGTCTTGCTGGTCGATTACGATATTTATCGAAACGCATACAATGTAGTATAAATTTGAATCGATTCAATGCAATAGTGACTCTACAAAATAGTCTGCTGTCAATAGGATCTCACAAGCGATGTATGTCTGTGAAGTTATCTCTGTCCAAGCCAGCACGAATCATAATAGCAATACCGGCTTCAACTTCATGGGATATAAAGTTTTTGTAGACGGAGTTTGGCGACAATTTGCACTCATGTCTCACATCCCTTGCCTTTCTATTCGTCTCACGTACTATCTGAAGTATAATTTCAGGTCGGTAAAATATTTTGAAAGCATCCACTTCATGTTTGGAAACAGCAATAACTCGAGGTTGTTGTGTCAATCTACTTCTGAACCTTCTGGGAAAAAGATTATTATAATACGTTGCATTTCCAGCTGTTATTGCGACTTGAGGTTCATCTTCTGAGCTATCATCATTGTCATTAGGTTCTTGATATTCATCACTACCAGCATCTTCATTTTCTTCCTCAAACACGTCTATGTCAAAAAGTTCCTCTTCCAAAGGAACTTCGTCATCATCAACAACAGATTCCGTTTCGCTGCTGCTTGTAGCCTCAGCATCAGAATCGTTGTTCACATCATCAGAAACTATCTGCAGTTGTTTGAGGGCCTCTAGAAACGTAAATTTCTCTGTCTATCCATAAGTAAAATTCCAGTTATGTTAACCAAGCAATTGTATATACGGCAGTTGCAATTAGTTAGTATTTCAAGTCAAATACAGTGAATGACTATCTACTGGTATTGATTCTTTGTTCTAAATTCTGAAATGTACTAATATCGAGGTAAATATTCTGAAATGTACGTATTACTACGTCTGAGATATAAGAACTGCTGACAGAAACCTAACCTCCTCCAGCCAAAGATCAAATCACCAAATGTAGTTGCAAATTTTCTACAAGTTGCTGGCAATTGCGTTGAAACAATATCAAATTATTAGTTTTAACAATAGTTATTCAGTTACAACAATAGTAACAGACATTCAGAGTAATTTTATACCTCAAAAGCCTTTTGTCTCGGTTAATCTGCTATTCATTCTATTTGTTGACATTTGTCAACAGGTGTTCCGATTAAGATAAAATGCAAATAACTCATTGTAGAAACAATTTGCGATTTTGATATCACTGCAGTAGTAAGCTAATAAGAAGTTTTCCTTCGTCGGTGAATGGCGCTGAGCTAGGATATAGGGGGCGAGTGCAATCAAACGAAAAATAATCGATGTTGACAAATGTCAACATATGCTCTGATAAGGGTTAAAAAGTTAATGTGTTGTTGGCATAGCCAATTCTCGTTCCAAAATCTAAAGTATTGTTTCTTTAAAGCAAATCGATTAAGCCTAAAAAAAAGCATTATAGAGGTATGCGTTTAGGCGTTGTATTTGTTTCAAAGTTTTTGGAGTCCCTGGCTTGGTGTTGCTTGCCCTGTTTGGTACTCAAGAACTAAACTTGCTTACAATTGTAGCAGGCAACCAATTCAAAAAGTTTTTATTGGTTTATTTTGTGAAGTGCAAAAAAGCATAATTTCAAAGTTGTGAGGTTGAGGGGCAAGGTAATTAATAGATATTTTCAGAAATAATCTATTAAGTAATAGGACCGCTACTTACGATTTTTTGTAATTGTATGCCTATTTGTACGATCTAAAGCTTCTGACTACACGCATGTTGCTTGGTCGTAGCATAAACGCAGCCACGCAAGAGAAAACTAAATCGAAATAAAGAACTTACATTAAGTTACTTCAACTGCGGGCTTCCCACCTGTAATTTCGAGATTAAAAATATGAAATCAGGCGGCTGGATCGGCGTCACCTAATTGAAAAGGAAAAATTTTCAACATTGAAGTGATAAATATGTTGCAAAAAACAAAACAGGACCATCTTTACCACCCTACTTTTTTGGTAAGGAAATCACCAATCTTTTGCTAGCAGTAGGCTACATTTTAAAATGTTTATAGACTTCATTTTTTGATAAATCTGTTTAAAAATAGACAATGCCAAAGAACTGTGGTTTTGAGGAAAAATAGTCAAAACGTACCGAAGTACTAAGTTTTTCTAGAAACTACAATTTCGTGAAGCCCAAGCACTAAAGTTTGAGTGATTTCGACCGGTAGTCTCCCCTTCAAAATTAGTGGAAACTTTAATTTTTGATGAGTTTTTTGAAAATTTTGATAGATAATGTTAAAGAAACACGCTTGCTAAGGAAAATAATTAAATAGTGCCAAAGGACTAACTTTTATTAAAAATTGCAAGTTTCTTAGATCTAGCAGGAAATATTGTTCTACTAAAGATGGAAAAGGATAGATGGCAGGCAGTTTTTATTCAGCCATTACAAACTAATCCTTAGACCTAACATAATAGTGTCAAATATGTCTGAAAAGCAAATCTCCTAAGTTTTTAAAAGACACTAGTCGCTACTACTTTATCACTATCTTTATATATATTTAACTTAGCTCTTTTTACTCAGCTTAACATATTTTGAGGGTGGTAAAATGTTACAATACGGGGCTTAAAGTTCAATTCGTTTATTAAAAAAAACAGTTAATAAAAATACATGACATATATTGTCAGAATAGCCAAGGCTAGGCAATGAGTAACTTTAGCACAAGTTTCGCAAGTTGCACATTTACGCAACTGGGCAAAATTTTTGGTGTTTGCGCAACTTGCGTTGCGCTTTCAGCAATTTTTATTTTTGTTGCGCAAATTGCGTTTGTGAAAATTTATGTTTTTTACTTGCGCTTTATTTACGCTAAACATTTTTGTTTGAACTTGCAATTTCTCTTCTTAAAAAGTCTTTTGATCACTTACAATTTCTCTAATGAAATTGTAGTCTCTAAACAATGCTTTTTTTTGCAAAACCCCTAAACTGCAAAAAGTTTTGTGATTATGGTTTAGTGATTTACGTCACCCCGCTTTTGCTATGACTTTTGCTTTAATTACTTTTTCGTTGTGAATTAAATAACAATGGTTTCACGTGTGAAGGTTCTAGTTTTGTAACTTCATGAAAATACTATTTTGTTGTAATATTTTTGCGTTGATAAAATTTATTCGCACAATTATTGGTTTAGTGGTACTCAGTACTTGCAAAGATATCTTTGAGTATGGCTGATATGGCACAGTATCAATAGATGTACTGTATTATAAAATTTTTGAGAAATATAAATATCCAATAGAAAAAAACAAGGTCATCGCTGATCAAATTGGGAATTCTTGACAAGGTTACATCTGTAAAGACTGTGATATTCACCAAAAAAGGTCTTCACTGCCATATGCAGGCAAATGGAAGTGCTCAGATGCGTGCAAAAATTTCATTTGTGACCTACGGAGATGCAAGCTTCAAATAGGAAATGAGGTGCAAGCCGAGTTTTATACGAAATATATTTCATATAGATGCTAGTTAGATTTTTTTCATGAATAGGGATGATGCAATTCACATTGAATTTGGAAAATATTCAAATGCATCAATGCCGAAAAGCATGTAAATTTTATGTAGATAATACAAAAATGTATGAAAATTGTACTGGAAAAATACGGAAATGCGGAGGCCGATTTTTACAAGGAATGGCTCACAATGTGCGTCACAAGTTGAATTATAGGTTACCTGAAGCTTTGGGCTTCGAACAAGGATCATAAGGCATGTGTCATGGGTTAGTAGTAATGAGGCAGTGCTAATGGGATTGTCTTTGTGCATAGAGCAATGATCATTATCCAAACGCCATAAAGAAATAGTTGTTGAGAATTGATGATTACCCAATTGTCATGGAGCAAAATGGGCATGAAGCATAATGGATATAAGAAGCATAATGGATATAGGCATGATGGGGCATAATAGGTATAGGGCGTAATGGGCATGAGTTGTATTTGATATGAGCACAAAAGATATGGAGCATAACCAACATTAGACATAAAAGGCGTAACGGGTATAGACATTACAGGCTTGAGGCAAAGTAGCCATGGGAAACACAGGCCTGGTACAATATGGGCAAAAGGAACTTGAGCATGGGGCAATATGGCTATGTAGAATTGATAGGTATTTGGTAACGGGCAAGGGGTTAAATGGGCTTTAGCAACAATATCGTGATGCAATATGAACACATATGGCACTGCATGGAGTAACATTACCATGCTTCATAATGAGCATGAGGCAATACGTGTGGGACAGTGTTTAAGCATTGGGTGCAATTAATATGAATTAATATGCGTGAAGCAATAATTATGGGTCAAAGGGCATTATCACCGTGGATGAAAATGTGTATGGAGCACAAAGTGTGTTGTATAGATTTCATTTAGGAAATGCCTATAGGCATGTAAGCTTCATGAAGGAAATACGGAGATGCATGTAAGCATCAGTTAGAAAATACGAAGTTGCATAAAAATTTTCATTAGGAAATGCGGAAATCCATGGTATATATATTGTTCTTTTGGTAATTGGAAAAGCAATCCTTAGTTTTAATCAATCGTTTCAACAAGGAAATCTAAAGCACCATTCCTGATTGTTTCCTAATCATTCGTCTGAGCTCTGAACTATTTTTTTTTGACCAACAGCCAATTAACCCACAAACCAGGCAGAATCCACTGTTACCTTTTGAATCTATTTTGGAACCCATTTCTCGCTCGTCTGACTGACTTCCTCCAATCTGACAACAAAAAATCTTCAGTGCCTGAATGAACTCCCCATTTCTTCCTCACACCTGCTGATCAATAGGCCATGCTTGACAAACTTTTATATCTTACTAGCAGATTTCCCCGTCGTAGATCGGGTAAAATGTAAAGACTGATTAAATTTTTACATTGAATAACCATATTTCAACTCTTTCGATCCCGCGCGGGTATAATTACCGGCAAGCGATCTTTATGCGTTCGCTCCCGCGACGGTATATATACCGGCAATAACAGAAATGGCGGACATGCGCGCAATTGTTTGCGTATATCTCGTGCAAGCAAAAACGTTTATATATAAACCTTTCTAACATTCTGTTTGTGGTTTGTAATTGAATTTTTACATTGAATAACCATATAGGTTGAATAAATATAGGCTCGTAGCCCCCCATAGACGATTCTGATCGAAATCAAAATACCGTACTTGGCTTCCCTGAAAAAAGTTATATAAGATTCATATGTTTGTTTGTATCTAAATGTCTTCAGTTTTATTTCTATAGCGGACATACAGACAGACAAACTTTGAGTTTTATATATATAGATTCTAAACGACTAATCTTTGTAGAAACTCATTAACACAACCGAGACACGCGGAGTCAACTCAACTTAACTTTTTAATTTGGTTCATTCGGATTTTTATCTTGTATTTTCATCATCTTCCTTACATTTTCTTATTTTCGCAGCTCTTTTACAAGATAGAGATGCCTACGAGGTAGTTCAACTCAATTAAAAAATCTAATATTTCATTCATTTGAATTTTTATATTTTATTTTTATCATATTCCGTAAATCTCCATATTTTAAAGTTTTTTAAAGTTTTTTCCTTGTATTTCCGTAATTCAATAATTTTGTATTTTAGTGCGAATTTCCACATTTTCGTATTCCCGCAGTTCCGCATTTTCGGGTAGCCCGTTCTAGTGTAACCACACTCATTAAAACGAGCTTTTGATAGTGGTTAGAATTACCGGCTTACAAAAACGAGCTTACCGGCGCCATGGTGTAGTGACTAGAGCGTTTGCTTTGCAGTCGGTAGACCTGGGGTTCAGTTTTTAAGTCAAGTCATACCAAAAGATTTTAAAAAATGGTATTTACAGCTTCTTTGGATGGCGCTCAGCATAATAAAGCAATAGCGTGGAGAACAAGCCGGCAAGCTTGCTTGTTGTGTCCTTGGGCAATAAACCTCTTCAAATTTGACCTTTTTGATCAAACACCTGCAAACTGATATTATTTCCATTCTCCAAGGTCTAAATTAACTAAATACACCCGTTACTTTGATCTTGGATCTTGGTTATGCCTACATTAAGAGCCATATAGTTTTATTGTTGACGTTTTTCAAAAACGCTGCAAAATTAGGGGTATTATGCTCTTGTTTTCATTGTAGCTGCACAGAAGTTGATGCTATAGCAATGAAACTGGTATCAAATGAAAGCTAATAAAATTTTTTTGCATATGGTGGTAAACACATGAACACTTCTTTAAATTTTAACTAATTTTATGCGCAAACATACATATTTTTTATGTTTGGAAAGGATGACATCATATGACATATGACTTTATCTCAATAATGTTACTCTTAATGCACGTATATCACATATTATCGCTAATTATGTTTATCTCTTCATTTCAGATTGTTAGTTAAGATTTGTAACTGCTGACATCATGGCATCTGGAAGTCAACTACACAGAGAGAAAATGGTCAGCGATACAAGTGAGCGGGATGAACTATCTGAGAAGAGAAGAAAGGTGGCAATTCCTGCCACAAGGTCATTCAGTGATGCGTATCTCATTGGGCTACCCAGTTCCAGCATCAAGGGCTCTCAACTTCCTTCTAATCGCCAGGTGTTCCAATTTCCTGCATTTAAGAAATGAGAAACCCAACAGTGGCATTGGTCTCTATCGCATGATACAGTGGATATCATTTTGCCATTCTGGAGTATCGCAAGGATTAAAACACTAACTAGACCAAATGCAGTCAACCGCTTTACGATCCTCCATGAAAAGTACAGGAAAATTGTCAAATACAAGGAAAGAAACAACAAACCAGAAGAAAAGAAACGAACTAACCTTCTGAAGGACTTAGATAACTTATTTGATATTGGATCAAAAGATGATGTGGAGGATATAAGAACCAACAGGCCGCTCACAAAGGAAGCCAAGGAAGAGGACCTCAGTTTCTATTTGGACCAACAAACCACTCGCCTGGCACACATGTCAGGTCATGACAAGATGTTTGAGAAGAAGGCTACAGAGAAAAACTTCCGAGAAGAAAGAGAAGAAAGAATGCTATTATCAGTAACTGCGGCAGCAGCAGAAGTTGGAGAAATTTCAAGTCATGAAAACCCAGAGAACAATGAAGGTACTAATACTTGTGAAAGTTCAGAATACACCGAGACAGCAGGGTGTTCATCAAAACCAAATACAATAGCCTTACACTTTCCACGGTCAGTTATGACCAGTGAAGAGATTTGTAGCGCTGCAGATCGGTTGTCACTCTCTGACAATCAGACTATAGCCACGGTGTCTGCAGTGTTGAAAGCAGGAGGCGCAGATCTTGATAACTTTGTTATATCAGCCTCCAGTTTAAGACGAAATAAGATAAATACTCGCCATAACTCGTGCCAAAGTTATTTGAATGACTTTAAGGAAAGTGCTCCAGATTACTGCCCACTACACTGGCATGGAAAACTTGTAATGGATGTTTTTGGTCAAACATACCCAGTGGAAAGTCTTGCGGTGCTCGTCTCTGGTACTCCAAAGTATAAAAAAAGGAAGCTGCTTAGTGTACCCTTCATAGAAAGTTCCACAGGAATCCAGCAATACAATGCTGCATTGGAGCTGACAGAAACATGGGGTCTCACAGACAACAATGTAGGCTTGGTATTTGATACCACAACAAGCAACAGTGGCATCAATTAGGGAGCAGCGAACCTGATTAAAGAAAAACTAGACAAAAGGTATTCTATTTCGCTTGTCGCCATCTTATGTAAAAGTTAATAATTGGAGGTGCATGGGAAGCTGTGTTTAACAAATTCAAAAGTCCTGACAACCTAATGTTCAGCAATGTGAAAGAGAAGTGGGGCAAGTTGGATAAGGACTGCCCAAGAGTTCTGATTAAACAAGACTTGAAATAGAAGAAGACAAGCACAATTGTCGCCATCTTATGTAAAAGTTAATAATTGGAGGTGCATGGGAAGCTGTGTTTAACAAATTCAAAAGTCCTGACAACCTAATGTTCAGCAATGTGAAAGAGAAGTGGGGCAAGTTGGATAAGGACTGCCCAAGAGTTCTGATTAAACAAGACTTGAAATAGAAGAAGACAAGCACAATTGTAGTCGCAAGCAATACTTTTGCAGCAAGCAATTTGTGCGAATGGAAGATGTGGGTTATAGTTTATGCCTGAAGGAACTTCTGTCAATGGAACAGTCTACCTTAACGTGTCAAAAGAGAAGCTATCAATTTTTATGAAATCAATCGCTGCACCTATTTCCAACATGATGGATCTCCCTGCCACTAAACAAAAGCAGTTAAGAAATGGCTTGACGACAATGGTTTTCAGATCCTTGTACCTAGGCCTGGAAATTCTCTAAATCTCAATCCCATTGAGAATTGTTGGTTCATGTTGAAGCAAAACGTTGGTGCGCGTAATCCGAGTACACTATCCCATTTAAAACTAGATATTAAAGAAATTTGAATAAAGGAAATCACACCAAAATATTGTGAAAAGCTGTGTATTTTTATGCCGGGACGTATTCAAGCTGTGTTGAAAAACAAAGGTTTGCACACCAAATACTAAGCTGTCATGAAGTGTTAACACGTAGCAGCAATGTGTTTTTGCTCTCTAAATAATTTTTTTGCAACTGATGTTTATTTTGTATTAAATAAAGAGGTTTCATAAAATTGAGTTGATTAAACATACAAAATGACAGAATATCAGTAGTGTCCTCCATTCTGGCCACCACGGTAGTTGGTGAACTTAAATGAAAATTAAGCTTGTGTGCAAAAGGAGTGGATGCTTTTTTCTGAATCTTCCAATGTTTTTCATCTAAACTCAAAATTTTGTTTCGCTTTGCTACTTATAATTATCCATAGTTCTTAGGGACATGAATTAGTCACATCTGCAACACAAATGTACAAAGATATTATTTTGATTTGGAGCCCATGCACAGTTCAGTTATTATAATTTTCGTATTTGCCTTGCATTATCAAAAATTAGTTTATATGAATATAGTATTGTGATATCACATTCTGTTTTAACTCCCAGCATATTAGTAGCAGGTATTTTTATTGATGTTTGTTATCAAAATGACCGTGGATATTCAAGTCAGCTGCAGTTTTGCTGCTGTTATCGCTAAAGTTTTACCAGTAAGCGTTACATGACATTATGACGAAATAAATCTTTTCAAGCGTTTAAGAAACAAGACAAGAAGGCATAAAAAGTTGCCTTCAATTGAGACATTATCATATACTTCATAATGCGCTTTAGGTCAATCACAGTAATGATGATTGATAGTGCCAAGTTTGGTGTTTGCACCATGAACAATTTTGGAGGAGTTGGTACAAATGCACGAACACACAGACAGAATTGTGGTTTATAGTAAAAATGTAAATCTACTAACCTGAACAATAAATTCCATTGCCATAGTATTCTTCTTTACAAGCGCAAGTAAAGCCGTTGTTAGTGTATCCTTCATTGCAAGCGCAAGTAAAGCCTTCGTTGATGTATGTGCATGCCGCATTTAAATCGCAAGAAAGCATGCTATTTTCACATTCGTTAATCTCTGTTGGAAACAATAAACATTAAAGCAGCGGTTTTTTACCACGGAGAATCTCCTCACCAGTACGAAATTTTTTGTTTTTTCGGGAAGAATTTTCTTGTTGTAGAGTATAAAAGTCATAGCTTTCTATCTTTCGGATTGCTTCGCGTGCAATAAAACACCTATTCTTGTTTATTGTTTACTTTCCCACAAACTACGGGTGTTAAATAAGTTTTCTTCCGGTGCACTACTTTCGCTTTGGGGCATAACCACTTAATTTGGGCTAGTATATGCTTTGAATTGACTTGGCGTGGCGTTTTGGGACTGAGACTGGATACGAAATTTTGTCATGGTCAATCAGGTCAAGTAAGTGAAAATAATACGTCATTACACCTTTACACATTACAATATTCATATAGAATACTGCATAAAATGGGTACCTGAAAATCTTACAGGTATCCAGTTCTCCCTATGCCTTAGGTGTTGCGGCTCCTGCAAATATAATGCACAGTCTTTCTCCAATATTTACTTTAAGAACTTTAACTGGCCTGAGGAATCTTCCACTGCAGTAAAATTGACGCGTATGCAAAATATGGGCTCATCTCTGGGTTGGGCTATAATTTCCGGCAAGCAAATTAATCTACGTTCATCAGTACTGTTATATACTAGATATTCCATTTCAAAACAATTTTTCGCTATTGCGCTTTAATCATTGCTTGCTGATTTTACAGTTAAAAACTTGGTGAGTGAATTTACAGTTTCGTTTTAATGCGAAGGCTTCTAAACTTTTTGAGATGCGCCCGACTTGATAATACCAAGAAAAACCTGCATCCTCCTTTAACTCTTATCATTATGCTCTTATCAGAGCATATTTTGACATTTGTCAACATCGATTATTTTTCGTTTGATTGCACTCGCCCCCTATATCCTAGCTCAGCGCCATTCACCGACGAAGGAAAACTTCTTATTAGCTTACTACTGCAGTGATATCAAAATCGCAAATTGTTTCTACAATGAGTTATTTGCATTTTATCTTAATCGGAACACCTGTTGACAAATGTCAACAAATAGAATGAATAGCAGATTAACCGAGACAAAAGGCTTTTGAGGTATAAAATTACTCTGAATGTCTGTTACTATTGTTGTAACTGAATAACTATTGTTAAAACTAATAATTTGATATTGTTTCAACGCAATTGCCAGCAACTTGTAGAAAATTTGCAACTACATTTGGTGATTTGATCTTTGGCTGGAGGAGGTTAGGTTTCTGTCAGCAGTTCTTATATCTCAGACGTAGTAATACGTACATTTCAGAATATTTACCTCGATATTAGTACATTTCAGAATTTAGAACAAAGAATCAATACCAGTAGATAGTCATTCACTGTATTTGACTTGAAATACTAACTAATTGCAACTGCCGTATATACAATTGCTTGGTTAACATAACTGGAATTTTACTTATGGATAGACAGAGAAATTTACGTTTCTAGAGGCCCTCAAACAACTGCAGATAGTTTCTGATGATGTGAACAACGATTCTGATGCTGAGGCTACAAGCAGCAGCGAAACGGAATCTGTTGTTGATGATGACGAAGTTCCTTTGGAAGAGGAACTTTTTGACATAGACGTGTTTGAGGAAGAAAATGAAGATGCTGGTAGTGATGAATATCAAGAACCTAATGACAATGATGATAGCTCAGAAGATGAACCTCAAGTCGCAATAACAGCTGGAAATGCAACGTATTATAATAATCTTTTTCCCAGAAGGTTCAGAAGTAGATTGACACAACAACCTCGAGTTATTGCTGTTTCCAAACATGAAGTGGATGCTTTCAAAATATTTTACCGACCTGAAATTATACTTCAGATAGTACGTGAGACGAATAGAAAGGCAAGGGATGTGAGACATGAGTGCAAATTGTCGCCAAACTCCGTCTACAAAAACTTTATATCCCATGAAGTTGAAGCCGGTATTGCTATTATGATTCGTGCTGGCTTGGACAGAGATAACTTCACAGACATACATCGCTTGTGAGATCCTATTGACAGCAGACTATTTTGTAGAGTCACTATTGCATTGAATCGATTCAAATTTATACTACATTGTATGCGTTTCGATAAATATCGTAATCGACCAGCAAGACAAGGAAACGATAGATTAGATGCTATCCGAGAAGCATGGGAAACATTCAACAGTAATCTGCGCAACATCTACATCTTTAATGAGGCCTTGACTGTGGATGAACAACGCGTTGGGTATCGTGGCAAGATTCTCGGACGAACATACATGCCAACTAAACCAAGGAAATACGGTGTTAAGTTTTTTTGGCTGTGCGAAGCCACAACAGGTTTTGCTCTGAAAGGCATGATTTATTCTGGAAGGAAATCTGACTCGGCACCTCATAGAAACCTCGCCAATGATATTGTAATGAAATTGTGCCCAATTTATTTTGGTACAGGTCGAGACATATATGTTGACCGGTATTTTACCTCTCATGGCCTGGTGTGCAATCTTTTGCAGCAAAATCTGACACTAATTAGGACAATTGTAGCTAATCGACGTGAAGTACCATCGCAGTTCAAAGCAACAAAAGGAAGAAAAATTGAAAGCACTAAGGCATTGTATGACCATTCTAACAAAATTCTACTGTTGTCATATGTCCCCAAACGCAACAGGAATGTGCTTATGATGTCCTCTTCACACTCTTCTATTTCAATCACGAACTGCCACAAAAAAACTACAGTTATCACAGATTACAATAAGCATAAAGGAGGAGTTGACACTCTTGATGAGAACTGTGAAGAATTCAGTTGCTTGAGAAAAACAAATCGTTGGCCAATGGTTATCAATTACAATTTGATAAATGTTGCCACTAACAACGCTTTTATCGTAATGAGAGGCAGTGGAAAATGTGAGAGAAAAACAGATTTTCTCAAGCAACTAAGCTTTCATTTTGCTCAACCATACGTAAGCAACCGAAAATTGAGAAGTGAAACAAAGATCATTGCCGAAAAGATGGAGTTTATTGATACTGCATCCAACACCATAAACTGTAGAGTTCAAGGCATCAAACGGAGCCGATGTGACAGATGTGAGAAGCATACTCGCCTTGCATGCTTGGTTTTCCGCCAACGTGTTTGTCCGCAACACAGAAAAATATCTAAAAACACAATTGCATAGAATGCTAAACAATTTGTGGTTGTACTACATGTTTGTGTATTTTTGTGTTTGAAATACAACCTTCGTTTGTTGAAATTTTGTTGCACTTCAGCTAAGAGCTAAACAAGCTAAAATTATACCTTGGGTAGGAAGCAGACCCTGGATTTAGATTTAAGATTGTAATGCTTTATCAAAACCAAATTAACCGTACAATCAATTGATTGCGTTGTGAGATTGATCAATCGCGCATATCGACTATAAGAGGACAGCATATATACCTTGAAAACAGTGCGCATTAGCATTGAAAAGCACAAGAAAATGGCATGTTGACAATTGTCAACATATGTTCTGATTAAGTTACACAAAAACACTGTTCTGATAAGGGTTAATATTTAAAAGTTATTTATGGAGACCAATTTTTTTCATAGCGGTCGTTTTTTAACATTTTATCAGCAAAATTACATGAAAATTTCTTTCAGAGATTAATTTTTTGATAGCAGTCAGTTTCTTCCCTGTGGCCTTCAAATCAACATGAAGAATTTCATTGAAAAGTTTCAACTTCTTACTTCTTTAACCCTTCTAACGCCGGGCTTTTTTTTGCTTTCTATGTCCGGGGGGGGGGGGGGGTTCGATTCGCCCCGACACTTTGGCAGCTACCAACTTTTAAACCGCTCACAATAGCGATTTCGTTTTTGTTCAGATAGATGCAAAATTTATTGTTCAATCTAATTATATACTTTTGGTTATGATCAGATTAATAGTGTTCAAGTTATTGCAAATTAAATGCACAGCGTTAGTTTTTAGATTTTTGACTGAATTTAAAATAAAGAAACAGCGGGCGAATTTCTTTTTTCGTAGTGTTTACTCTTCGACGTTGTGGTTGTGCGATCGCCTAAGCAAAATTTATCAATGTCAGCTAACAGGTAAAAATTTCAACAGCTTATCATCAATTTGCCATTTTGCTTCTTTTCGGAAAGTTACCAGCCGTGATGTTTGTATAACATTTCTTATGTTGGACTACTCGCCCTATGCCATATCTCCAGCAAGATTTTTGTAATTTGAATTGACTGCTTGTAAATGTGAAACAGGGTGTGAAATAGCATTTCAACGACAAAAATTTCTTAGCTTTATGAAATTATTACTCTTTTCATTCAGACACAAAATGCAAGCTATGCTTATTCATCACGGATAAATATTTTTATTGATCAAGACATAAATTTCATTCAAATTAAGGAATGCTCACGAATCACATGACTCTTTTATTCTTTCCTCTCCCTTATGCGACGCAATACGACGTTTTTGTAAGCCCCTCCCATCCTTGTGTGCAGACTTAGACGATTATAATTTTTTTAGCATTTTCAAATTAAATTAAACTTAGAATTAGAGCATTAATGCTTTTCTCAAATTAGGGTAGAATAAAATGAGAGCTTTTCTGATTATCACAAATTAAGTGGAATCGGAATTAGAATTAGAGCTTTCCAGTTTTTCTGAAATTAGTTTGAAATTTTTATTAAACAAGCGAATTTTGATGCCATTTGAAAATCTTCGCAAAACCACTTTGTATTTGCGACAATTCTAAGACTTTTTCATTTTTTCCACCAAATCATTGTGAAGACCTTTTTTCTTTTTGGAGATCACCTAATTTCGATTTTGATTTTCGGCCAAACTTTTTGCAAATAATAAAAAAAAGTTCTTGTCATTTTTCGGATTCGACTCTTCGGTCAGGAACTTTTCTAAAATTAGATTAGAATTGAAATTAGGGATTTTTTATATTACACTACAATAAGAGACTTTTAGTTTTTTTCAAATCAGAATTAGCGACTTTTTGCTGTAATTTACCGAATTAGCCAGCTAGAATTAATCAGTTGTCCAAGTCTGCGTATGTGACGAGTTGCATAAAAAAGTGCTCAAGCAAACTTAAGTTTTGGATTTGCTACAAAAATCTGTGACATCGAATGATTGTAAACTTTGATTTATTTTAGTAGAAAGTTTGTCCTGCAATGATATGTCTATATAGCCTATCTTTTATCCCTCTCACCATGAAAACACCAATACGGCAGTTTTGTTTCCCTCTGGAGGCGTTATATGATATTTATACGGTCTTTACAATTTTACATTCCACCGGGATTAATTATAATGTCACCAATTTGAGCTTTATCATTGCAACTTGTGCTTTGAGGCGTTAGTGACTTTGGAGCTATTAATTAAAAAATCTCTGGCAATCAACAGGATACATTATAAATGTGAAACAAAATTGGCTATTTCTGGATTAGCTAGTACGCAGTCATGCTGTTTCTGCTTATAATTTATCGTCTAATATGAAAATGCGGGAACACTACAATAAATTTACGGGTAATATCAGCAATACATATATTATCGTCAAAAGCAGCAATACGCTTGTATGATTCAAAAACAACTACGGCAGTGCAATTTTATCCATAAGTGTAAGCCTAGCAACAGTTTAGTCTTGCAAGGAGAAATCTCAAATGCGAATAAGACGCTTATTGCACAAAGGCTTTGTGCATTTTTGGCACTGGCTCAATTGCTTAGAAATTTTGTTTTTCTTTTCTTTTGATCGTTTTCCTTTAGTCTTACTGATACATGCATCGTATTGCCTTCGTTTTTGACTTTGATGAGGAAAAAAGCCACTTAACGTTTTTACATTTTGGAGGATATTTTTTTCCCCAGCACTATCTCAATTTTGCGAACCACAGAAGACTTTATACCAATTAAACTTGGTTGTTCTATATGTGGGCGAATCAAAGACATAGATAGTTTAAATCCGAAATCTACAGATTTTATGTTTTGAGGCTGCAGATCATTGTTCATTGCATATATCGTGCTGGCGTTCACTCGACGTGTGTTCAAAACGTATCAAAATGCATTCATAGTTTAGGGCTTTGATTTCGATGTACAGCTGTAGAACCCCATTGTTTGGTCAATGATGTCTGTTTCGCCTTTTGAAAAGTCGTATAGTTTGTAAATAGCGGGCTTGCTTTTGTTGTCATCTTTTGTAGTTGCAAGAAGCGGTGGCATTGTTCACGGTAATAAAGTATTTCGCTTTCCTGAACTTTTTGTTTTTACCACATACGAGTGCAGATTTAATATGCCGTTATTCTTTTTCCAATAAATCTCGTATGAGCTTGCTTCTCGGTCTTTGATTTCTCTAATTTCGGCTGGAATTGCTTTTCTATTTGATTGCAAAGTTCCTACAGAAGTTATTCCACGGTCAAGCAGCCACTGCGCCATTGGTATTGAAGTATACAATCTGTCATATAATATGTTTCTTGCCACTAAATTTGTGTGGCATTCCAAATTTTGAATTAGATATTTTACTGTTTGTGACGTCCCAGGAGTGTAGTAAGATGTCGGCTTTGCTTTTGGCTTATCAGAATACACAGCAGTTGAAAAGGTAAATGGATAGCCAAAGCATTGATTGATTTATACAGCATTCCATACTTGGCTGGTTTGCTCGGATTAAATTTTTTGAAACTGATTTGCGTTTTTGTAGGATAAAGAGTATCATCCAGCGACAAATAATCATTAGGAACTAGAAATTTCCCACAGTTTTTGTTACATTCTTCAAAAATTTTGCGAAAAGCTGCAAATCCATCGTATTGCTAAGGAGTAGGACGCATTATAAAGTCATCAAACGATATGTGGGCAATCAAAAATTTAAATCTATTCCTTGACTTAGCTGCACCAAAAACTGGATTGCCAAATATTTCATGGAACATCGCATTAGTGCTTTGATGTGCTTGTCCTAGTAAGCCTCGCATGTAAATCATTCCAATTAGTGCCAATACTTTCGAAGGTGGTTCTGATCCCTAACATAAAAGATCTTTTTATTTTTCACACCCGACTCTTGGGTCAGGAACTTTTTCGAAATGAGAGTAGAATTGGAATTTGGAATTTTTCAAATTAGATTAGAATTAGAGACTTAGTTTTTCAAATTAGATTAGAATTAGCGACTTTTGGCTGCAATTCACCGAATCAGCCAACTAGAATTACGCATATTTTGTTGTCCAAGTCTGCGTGTGTATGTGACGAATCATATGAAAAAAGTCCTCAAGCAAACTTAAGTTTTGGATTTGCTACAAAAAGCCTGTTATATCAAAAGATTGTAAACTTTAATTTGTTTTATTATCAAGTTTGTGCTACAACAATAGACCTACGTAGCCTATTTTTTATCCTCTCCCCCATAATAACACCAATACAGCAGTTTTGTTTCCTTCTGGAGGCGTCATGTGATATTTATACGGTTCTTACAATTATATAGCTACCAGAAGCTGAAGAGGCTATGTTTTCAATGTCATCGTTTTTTTCTTCAGATACTTCATTCAAAATTTTACTTAACACTTCTTCAGGTCATACATCGACATGAGCTATTTTTTACTACTTTTGTTTGCGACATTTACAGTATATGTCTGAAAGAAGAAAATTATTCGTTAAATATCATATAATCATCACTATCTTATACACCGGCAAAATATTTAAATTTTAGTGGAAACGAGCAATTTGAACATTTCAAACATAGAACTAAAATGTAGTGGCTGCATTCCCAATGTCATAAGAAACTTTTAATTTCTTACCTATTTCTGTATGAAAGCAAAACAATTAGAAATTTAACTTATCGTACGTAACATGAACGTAGTTTTGAGTAGGGGTGGGCAAACTACGAACCGCGGGCCGCATGCGGCCCGCCAGAGCATTTTGTGCGGCCCTCCAAACTTATACAAACTTCCATGAATTTAATTCAATAAGAAAGGGTTGGCCACACTTGCCGTACTGAAGAGCCAAAAACGATAGAAGCCATCATTGAAAGAGCCGCTACGCAATTCTTAGTTTGAACTGACGCGTTTTCCGTCCAAATAAAGAGTGATGATCTTTGTTTTTGGACGCCACCATTATCAAAGCCCTGTAATACGTCTTTGCAAGAAGTTATTGCAAGATTTTAAGCTATTGCAAGCTCTTACATTGCATACAGCTATTACCAGATTTTACGCATTGGCCCTCGGCGAATTCTTGAATGGTCGATGCGGCCCTCGGCTAACTCTTGAATGGTCAATGCTACCCTCCGACCAAAAAGTTTGCCCATCTCCGGTTTAGAAGAATGGAAATGACAAGACGATATTTGAGTCAGCATTCAATCTTATAATGTTGTGACAGTTGACGCAAGCTGTAGCTTGAACTTGAAACGTCAACTTCAATACAAATGCCTTTTTGCTCGGCCATGCAGCAGGAAACGTAATGCTTTTACCAGAGGCGTCTTTATAAAAGTAGATAAAAGAACACGGAAAAAATCTTCATTTGCTTTTGGAAGTGTGTAGAATACAAACACATTGCTTTTGTCACGCGGTCAACAGAAAAAAATTTTGGTGCTGGTCACAAACTCAGGAGATGTTCCACAGCTCCTTCTCCCCTTAAAAAAAATTTAATTTTGTGATTCACGATTGGCTTCTTGCGTTTTGGATTTGTATTTGCTGATAAAAATTCGGTATTCAATTAATTACTTGCAGCTAACTCGTAAAGCAACGGAAATCAAGTTTTATAAAACTCCTAAATTAAATTTTGCTGTCTGTCGCCCCTAAGTCTACCACTGCATATTTTCCATCCAATAAAAATTGCAAGTGCGCTCGTTGCTCTCCCACCAACCAATCCCCAATTTTAATTGGTAACAACATTACAAATCATTATGAAAAGCGCAAACTTTATTATCACGCCGCCAAGTTTATTTTCTGGCTTTGCGCTTGAAAACAATTCTTTTTGCTTTGTTGCATTTGTCAAGTATCAAAATTACGAAATTTTTTCTTGCATTACTTTATCGGTAGGTTGTGGTTTAGCGTCAAGAAGGTATTATTTATTTAACTAAAAGTTACAAAATAGCCGTGTATCTGAAAACCCTTTGATGTTTTTGGCTTGTCAAACTAAGAGTTGCTATTCACAGCGAAAAGGTTTTGGGATGAAAGATTTCTTAGAAACCGTACAGTTTTACAGCCAGTGCTTCACTTCAAACAAGTTCTGTGGTTTACGTAGCTCGTCACGGTTTTGCGTGTGCGCTCTTTCTCCTTTTTTTCTATGTTATACAAAAGCAATCGATGAAGAAATTTGCCCGAGTGGGTATCGAAATTGCTATGCTTAAGTCAACACTACAAAGAATATCTTTGCTAGTTTATAACCAACCAAAAGCTAGATAAATTTTAGGAAAAGTCAAAAAATTTCAAACATTTATCTCAAGCGGTCGCTAAGTTACAACAGTTTTAATTTGCTGTGGGTCGAATCGACCCCCCCCTCTCCGGGCCAAATAGGGTTAAAGGGCTGATTTTGACCGAATTTTGGTGTACTTAAGGCCAAAGTAAAACATGGCATTGTTACCTTGTGCCCCTTTTGCGAGCCTTTCTTGCCCATCGTGGAAGAATGCCCCCTAATTTAAAAATCTCTGCTATAACGGTTAAAAAAACGGCTGCAAAAGTGTCAGTTGCTTTTTGTAGGTTAAAAAAAAATTGTGGCTCAAGCTTTTGCAGATTGAAAAAGCAGTGGAAAAATTTGTGGTCACCCTTTGCAGGTTGAAAAAAGATGTTTGCGCAACTAGCAGTTGCGCTTTAGAGGTTTAAAACATCAGTGGCGTATTTTGCGGTTGCGCTTAAATTATTTAAAGATTTATTTGCAAAATTTGCATCATGCTACATCTCTTTTTTTATATGCTCAGCTCTGAAAATAGCCTTTATTTTGTTAAAAAAGTTGAGAAATCAGTTGAGAAATGAGGTTACAAATCAGTTTTCAAATAAATTGATTTTTTAAAAACCTTGCAATTTTTGAAAAAATCATTTTATAATGATCTTTGGTAGCAAAAAACTGTGTTGATCATACCAGACAGCAATATGACGTCAGAGATCGAGTTTGAAGCGTTCTGGAGGAAAAGAGAAAATGCGTGCTTGGAAGGCTCAAAGAGCTTAAAAAATGAATCTGTTGTTGCGTTGTCAATTCAAAAGTTTTTATAGAGTTTTTTTTATTGAAAGCAACTAGTAAATACTTCCTGAAAAAGCTTTTAATTGCGTTTTAAGGGTCAATGATTAATGAGAAAATAGATAATCAAATAACAATGCATGACGAAACATTAGCTGTTACATCATTTTTGACCCCAAAAGAATAAAACTTTATGTAAGTTGGGGGCTGGCTTTTGTTTAAAAATAAAACCGTCTTCTTCTGTCAATAAAAGCAAAATTAAGAAGTCTATCTTTGATAATGACATCACATGTGATAACCTTACAAACGCCCATATGATAATCATTCCAAGACGGTGATTAATCATGCCAAATTTGATGCTCGTAAGTTCAGTAGTTTCGGAGAAGCTAAAGCGTACGTACGTACAGACAAAACTATTCCTGTGCTTTATATCTACACAATAAAGCGCAATACTGTCTGTGGGTGTGTTTTAATTCCTTCGAAAACACAAAAATGAACTCAGTAAAACTTTTAAAATGTGGCCTGGCAGTCTAAAACACTGCATGTTTTGGTGTTTAACCTTCATATATTTGAGATTTTTAAAAAAAGTTAGTTGGTGCACACACACATATACAAAATTTTTCGAAAAGATACAACTTTTCACACAGCACCGATAGCTCGGCGGAGTGAATAATAATCAAAATCTTGATAACGTTAGAAGATACGTAGAAATGCGATCCTAACTTACCTCGAACTGTAGCCCGAAACCCTGAATTTGTAACCACAAAATCCGAAGTAAATGCTATTTGAACAAAACTTGTTTTGGAAGTTATCCGTGTTGGAACAGAACCCAAAACACTATATTCGAATTCTATGTTTCCGTTTGCGTCTGTGACCTAGAAACATTATTTCAGTGCAGTGTGTAATATTAGTGCAGAGATAATATTTCATACCGTCACAAAGTCAAAGTTCTTTTCAAGATTAAAGTCGTGAAAAACAATTTCAATTTGTAATCCATGTGATCGTAGACGCCAGATACAATTTTCGTTGTTGCCGTAATTGCCTCGCCATCCAGGTGAAGTTATAGTCGTTGGCAATGTTGATATTGTCCCATTATATCCGCAAGGAAGAGCTGAAAATAAATTAGGTCTTCGATTGTTATCATTGCGGATCGAACTAGAAAAATACATTGCAAGATTTTAATTAGTTTAATGATATTGACTGGGTAGATAAGTATTAACAGTGGTTTGGATTAAGTCGTGGTATGTTGAGAATCAACTGTAGCTGAAACTGAATAAAAGGAAGTTATGCTGGTGACCATTGAATCGAAGGGTCCAAATAAGTCATTGACCTTTGTTAGTTGGATAATTCGGCACTGTAAATCGCGTGCGCCCACTGCTCAGATTTTGTGTGTGCCTATTCTAATCATCACACAACCATCGGTCTATCGTTTTGTTTACATTAAGTTGTAGGGTACTGAAGTTAATGTAATAAAGTCAGCAAATTAGTGCTTTATAAAAATTGTTTTCGGCATTAATTGACTCTATCAGATGTTCTTGACTATTGATTTCCTAGTGCTCTTTGAAAACTGATGTGCCCTTGCAACACATTTTACCGAGCTCTTAACATAGTCTAGAAAAATTATTTGAAAAAAATTGTTTTAAAAAATAAGATATAAAAGCCATGGAAAAAAGACATATTTTCATGTCACGAAACATTCCTTTCTACGAAACAATCTATTGCTTGGCAAGGCAAATAAATAATACAACTACTCTTTATAACAGTGGTATTCTTTGTATGATGCCAAAGGAGCAAGTGCTTTAGACCTCTCTACAGCTAGAATATGTTCTAAAACGGTAAAAGCAAAATATCTCTCCAATATATTTACTTTTGTTTCAACATTTTGATCGAGCTTAAACAGCAACCAGCTGAAATGTTTGCAAAAGCTATCAATCAATAAATATTCGGTTTAAAAATAATTTTTTTTCCAATTTTGTTGCAATAGATGCTCAAATCCTTAAGCTTAAACTTTGCGATTAAAACATCTCATAACTATTGACATAAATTAGTAATTAACTGGTGGTTTTGTTGACTGAGGAAAGAAGAACCTCGCTCCATTTTTGGAGATTTTAATAGGGATTAGCTGCGTTTGATTTTAAGAAACACCAATAGAAAGCGTCGTTTCTATTTTTGTCAAAAGGCTGAAACGGCAATACCGCTTTTTAGAAAAACTTTGTTGTCGCTGTTGTTCTATTATTTTTGCACTTTTTTCTGTCTCTTTTCATATCGCGTTTGCTCGCTGGATCATTTTGAATCAAAAAGTGCATCGCGGGCCTCTTGTATTACTTTAAGAATAAAATGGTTATCTATGTTGGCCAATGACATCATTTAATATATAAACCAGAGTTCTGTTCATACGCCGGAACGAACGTACGTAAGCACGCAAGTTTTAACCCCTTCGAAACTACTGCACCTACAAACATCAAACGCGGCGCCATCAATCATCACCCCGGGCTAAAAGTCATAAGAAGGTTCATGGCGTCATGATGATGCCATAATCAAAGATCATTCCATGAAATTTGCATTTCTTGACAAAGAAAAGGAATTTTTTGATCAAAAGAAAGTTTTTCTAACCCTAACTTACAAAAAACTTTATCTCTTTGGAGTCTAAAATTAGGTTACAGCTAACGATTATTGCACAATTTGTTCTTTGTATTTTCTCACAATTGCTAAACGTAAAAATGCAATAAAACGCTTTTTAGGAGATATTAACAAGGTGCTTTTGACGAAACAAACTCTACAACTAGTTGAGCTGAATGGACAAGCAGCAAGCGGGTGTTTCCTTAGACATGTTGAGCCTTTCGTGCATGTTTCTTCTCTTTCTTCTTGAACGCTGTAAATTTTTTCTATGATGTCGAAATACTGTCTGGCATGATTAAAGTAAAAAAAGCAGCATGCAAAAAAACGGAAAAAAGCAGATAAAATAGCTACGCGTAAAGCTGTTATTTATTGTTTTTTTGAAATTGAACGACTGATTGGCTGCCTGTAAAAGAATATTGACAGCGCGGTTGGCCAAAAAAACTTGTTTTTTGGTAACGCCATGGCAAGTTACCATTCTTATGTTACAGTCGTGTCGCAAGCCTGACTGATTTTAATCTCTACAATATATTAATGAAATGTAGTAAAGTTAAACAAATTGAACATTTTTCGCATTAAATGCTACAGGAACCACAAAAATTATGGGCATTTAACAACATCATTTTGCCAATCCTCTCAATCTTGCTCTTCTGCTCATTTTTTTGTAAATTCTCTTTTTTTCTTCCTCTCGTTTTTCTTCTTTTCCGATAGCTTTCTTCCATTTTTTCCTCCAACACAATTTTTAACAAACATTTATGTCTTAGAATGTGTCCAAACCATCTTCATCATCTTTTCCTAATCTTGATTAGTAATTTCCCGGTTTAATTTACAAGATTCAGGATTTCTCAACTTGTCAATCAGTCTATCTATTTTGTTCTCTCCAGCTTAGTCCAAACCCACAGCCTCCAGTTTTGTAGCATCAGGTTTTCTTTGACTTCACGTTTCTCATGCTTTACACTGCCACGCATCATACATTATAGCAGCCTTTAGTGAAAAACAAATAATGAAGAGCTAATGCCGACTCCATAAAAAAAATATACTGTATCGAAAGGGAGAACAGAACAGAATTTTACAACAAGGCATGGATTTTTATCAACCAAATATCTTGGATTTATTCAGTGAGTGAAGACAATCTTGATTAAGTTGTTGTAGACTGAAATCCAATTATGAAGCAGAAAAAACATCTGGTGGGGTGCAAATTTTTCTCAAAATTTTTAGTATTTTAAAAATGAAAATTTCACCAAAATTATTGTTGATTAATTAATTTACGTTTTTAGGTTATTTTACTTCTTAAGTTACAAGCAATGACTTTAACTTAACTTTAAAAATGATTCATACAACGGTTTTAGCTAATTCCATTCTTCAATGCATAGGCATCACTTTCAATCGTGACACCCGGGGAAGCTTCAAAATTGCTTTCTCCAATCAAAAAACTTGCCTTGATTCTAAATTGCATTAGAGAAAAAGTGTTTTCACGCAAAAAACTTATTAAAAAAGGTTGTTTTGCTTGAAAATACTTTTATAGGCGTGCTGGAATTAGTTGCCACAGTACACCCACAAGGTGTAGGTATGGTCGTTTTTGACCTCTCTCTTTTGATACGCTTACAGGAACCAGAACACATAGACCCAGCTTAGGGCTTGTCCTCACAAACATAATTAGGTAAAGGATTGCACAAAGTCAAGAAATCAGTCTATCACTAGTCTATTTTCATAATTGTAAAGCGATCATTATTTTGGTGCCCACTCCCCACTCTTGATTTGTTGTTCTTATACAGGTTGAAAAAAAATTGATACTCATCAGTAAAATGATAGGCTATCTGTGTGTAAAGTCAGTCTTGATTAAAAAGTTGGGAGATCAGAATTAGGAGCATATGGGCTAGCTTCCACATATCTTGTACAAAACCTCCTGTAAGCGCCAAATTAAACTGAACTAAAAGTTGCTTATACAGAATTCGAACCCCTTTCCACAAATCTTGTATCAACAAATCGAAAACTATCCATGCAGTAAAATCAACCACTTGCCCGAAGATAAGCTCGCTTTGTTCTCCTTCGCTTTAGTTTGCATCTTTTTTCAACTGTTTCAACGGCCTTTGTTCGAATGAGTTTTGTTTTAATCTATTGAGTTGAGCAACATTCAATTGGAAGTAGTACGAAGTCAAGTTATGTGCTTGTTAGTTGACGCTGGTGTGATGAAATAAAAGCCAATCTCCCTAAGTGACTGCCGGAACTGACGGTAAGTAAATTCAACGTTTAAATTCTTCGTAATTGTATTGTATTTATTTAACTGTGCTGAAAAGTGTGTATTTTATTTTTAGAAAACGGTGCAAGTTCGAACGAAATAAAAATTAAAACGACAAAACCCGTGTGAGGCTCCAAAAGTCACATCAAATTCCCATAGCCGCAACAATAAGCAAACGGCGGCTATACCTCCATTGAAAGTAAAATTGTGTGATTAAAAGTGCCCTGCTGGCGACGCTGGTTAATAGCATTATAACAAAGTACCTGCTAAGACACATACGTTATGACGTTACGGCAAGCTTACCTGATGTGATATGGTCGGCCGAAAATGTTAGAAGAAAGAAAATATGGACAAACGATAAAGGCAAGTACATGATCAAGTATATATATCTGGAAAAATATCCTACAATAAGCTTCTATAAAATCAGTTGCTTATTAATTCAAATTATTTGGCCGTACTAAAATGCTCCTAGTATTGAAAACTAGTCCAATTGCTCCATGATTTTAATTTTTTTGTGATGGAACATAGACCTACCTAAATATGCAGTAAAACAAACTATAAGTTTGTACAAGCTCTGGTTGACAAAAATTTATTTGGAAATGAAGGATGTCCAGAACAAGGGAATTGCTCACTATAGCCGATTTTTTATTCAATTTGAGTGACATCAATAAAGGGTACTTGTGGGTTATCTGTCACCACTTTTTTCACCAGGTATTAAATTACTATTATTTAACTGTATATATAATGTTTAAGCCTAAAATGAGTTTGGAAGGCAGTGTACACTGAAGGGGCAGGCCCGGTATGTAAATGTATGGGGCAGTGTACACTGGAAGGGAGTGTACAGGGTTAGGTTTATTAACCCTACGTTGGTCACGTGGGGTGTTTGAACACCCCAATTTTTAAAAAATGTTTATAACTTCTATGATTTAATGTGGTTCTCTATATCTTTTCAGGTACTTTCCTAAAACATTTAGGGTGTAAATACACCAGCTGCAGTATAGTTGTATAGCAATTATTTTCCGAGTTATACAGTTTTTTTGCTCTCTGGGGTATCCAAAGACCCCACGTGACCAACACCGTTACAATTGTTCTTTCTTTTACAATTTTGAATCAGAGTGAATCGTAATTCTTACATTTTATTTTTTTTTGAAATAAATATATTTTGAACTTATCTTAGTGGGATATTTCTTATGTATTTGATTGTATAATATCAAAACTGACAACGGTATTTGTTAGCTTTTGTTGTCAAGTTAAGTTATGATCCGTATAAAAAATATTTGTTTTGAATTCGAATATGGAGAATATATTGTTTATAATTTCTTTAAATCTGATCAATCAGGCATCAAAGAGTTTAATTGTGTTAGTTAATATATCTTGAACCAGTTAGAAGTTGTTTGATTCACCATAAATACTATTTTTTGATTGGGGTGCGCAGACACCCCACGTGACTAACCATGTTTGGACATCCCACGTGACCAACGTAGGGTTAAATTAAAAAAAAGTGGTGACAGATAACCCATAAGTACCCAATAAAGTTAGGTAAGCATTTTGTGGTAGGTTTGCGAGAATTAAATCAACTTCAGTGCCTCAGAAAGATTATCATCATCATAAAGCTTTTGACGATGTTTTTATAGCTTACCTCTAAACCATAGAATGTTAATGTTTTTGATCTAATAAATGTCTAGACAATCAAATTTACTTAGCATAGGTCAAGTTTGAATTGGGCAGTTAGTAATCTTAAGTGGTTGTGCTTTTGTGCTATAACAAAATCCAATATTAAATTACTTAAACCCTAAATTAAACCAAAAAGTAGTTTTTATTGAAAGAGTTAATGATGCTTCATTCTACAATTTAGACCATCTAATTGTATAGATCTGACTGGAAGAGAAAATGATTTAATCATTAAATTTGAAAAAAAAACACAAAAAGATACAAAGATAAATAGGCTTTTTTATAAAAATTACTTTGTATAGATAAATTTTTGGGATGATAAATTCCCTGATTCATAAATTTTGCTAAACAAAAACAATTTTGCATTTGTTGTAACGTTATTTCTAAGCAAGCCATTACTTTGACAATACCATTGACCTTACCAGCACGGAACGACGTCAGTTCTTGTATCTTATTCACAGTGCTGTTTGACAATTCTTGATAAAGTTAGATTTAAGAAGCATCAACCGACCTATTATTTTTACTGCTAGGAAGAGCAAAAAAAATTTTTTGGGAGAGCATATTGTTATAGAGTAGTAGAGTTTTGGGGACCAGCGAGAATTTGCAATACCAAACTTTTTGTACTCAAAAGTAAGCTTTGAAGCTCTAAATGGTTGCATTTTTAATCCGAAAAAAACTTTTCTTGAGCAGGGGAGTCAATGCTTTTAAAGTAAGATTTCAGGAATTTTTTAATAAATTTTCAAATGTAAATTTTTATCTGATCCTCAATGAATCAAAAATTGTGTAGGTTTATTTAACACTCACTTCGGGCCACAATTTTTACGTCACAGACCGTGTTGGGTCCGCGGCCTGCAGATTTCACAATCTCGTTTTAATTCGTGGTTTCACAAACCCCCTACCAACTCCTTTGATAGCTAAACCATGGTTTACATATGCTAAATATCAGGAAGTAAAACTGGATATAAAAAGACGTTTCATCAGAAAAATTGCACTACTTAAATTTCTTAACCCATATTTGACAATTGTTCCACTATTGGAACATACCTTTAAACGTTCACCGCTGATCGCATACATGAAATATCAGCAAACTGCTTTTTTCATATCTTTATTTAGGGGTTAGAAATAGTTTTTCATAAAAGTTTGTGATGATGACGTAATAAGTTTTGCTGTAATTTATTCTCACACTTCGCAATCTAAAACCTACTCTAAGCCTTCATCTTGAGAGGGAAACAGTGACGCCATCAAAACAAATTTTGTACTTTTATCAATGCAACTTTTTTTTTGAGTATTCACTATTATGTAGGTGTAGGTTTTGTTTTGATGTTTCTTCGCTGAGCAGTATCTGTTAGAAAATTTTGTTCCAATATTGGAACAACTGTCCAATGCCTATGCTAAAGCTTCATGTGGCTTGCTCACGACTTGACCAAACTGCCATACCAGCAAATGAATTGCTGACTGTATCAAGTCTTTTTGGAGTCGCTAATAATGAAATTAGTTTTTTCAACGAACTTTTATAAAGATGACATGAATATTTAATGTGGTTTAATGTTGGCAAACAATTACAATAAATTTGCTTTTATAGCACATTTTTCAATAAGATGGGGTGATTGCATCCTTCCTAAACGGGTGCCTGATAAGGAAAAAGGTAAGTGACGTGTAATCGCGCCTTGCACTCTTTTGTTGTGTTTTTCTTGCACCAAACACAGCGGCCCTGCTTCACGCAATCAACTGGCTGATGTTGTCAAATGCTTTTGTTTGCAATTCGCAGGCCGCTTTTTAGAGCACGAGCTGTTTCAGGTCGCACCGTGTTTCTAAGCAACCCAATCACAACAAATCTCGTAAAACCTAAATGGTCTTTTTAGGGATTGCGTTGAAAAATCACGTACAATTGCCACGCTGCTACACAAATCATGTTAATGTACTTGAGTAAGAGAGGGTAACACCACTTCTTGGGGTGAATGGTTGGCTTATATTGACTGATGAAACAGTTCAAAAGATCAACACCGCCCATCCCTTGGTTGCACCTCATGAAATAGTGGGGGTGAGGAACATCAATTCCCTTTTTTTGACGTTGACTAAAGCGCTTGACCGCATGTCTCCAAAACTGTGGCACAATTTGTTCGTCTACTGATAATTTCTGGGCAAAAACTCCAAACTGCTGCAATAATGCATTAGCAACTTCTTGTAGAGAGCGGATCTTTTCCATTTTGTCTTCTTGAGGTAAACAGTCATTGTCCACAAAGAAAAGAAAACATTATATTTTTTTAAAGCGGTTTCTGATCATACTTCTAGGAACCGCATACTTCGAAATCATCATCCTAAGACCAATATTGCTGTTGACGCGATCTGGCGTTGTAGCCAGAAAGAAGAATAATTGCAACAAGAATATAATTCACATCCTTGGAAACTTTTATCGTTTTTTCGTGTTGCGCGACATAACGATCTGATTCTTTGATGATGAGATTGCAGATTTTATCATTCAGGAGCAACTTAAAATTCTGAAATAGCTCCAATAAACACAGTTCTGGTGGTGTTTCCAATAGAGGCGAGCTGCATGCCCGGGTGGGTGAATCTCTCACGTTTGTGCCACGTTTCCAGTTTGGAGCCTTCTAGTGGGTTTTCATTTTTTTCTTTTCAACTAAGAGCCAACGCTGTAACCGGTCTCGGGAAGCAACATATTTTTTTCCAGGTGAGTCTCCACAGACTTCAATCCAACCAGCAACATTGTTCGGTAATGTCTACACGCTATGACAAACGTTATCCTCGCCTTGTTCCAAATGCATTGCATAGCTATTCCCCTGCTCTGTAGGTAAAATAACTATAGCTTATTCACTACAAACATTGTCGTCACCTAAAAGCAAATCTATAGCTTCTTCTAATGTAACATATTTTCTTCAAGACATTATTACATTACAACTTACTGTGACGTATTGTCGGTCTACCAAGCCAAAATAATTTGTAGTAACCGACAAAAACCAAATGTACTGTTTTGTAAGAAACAAGCCATATGCTAACTCAGAAACTTGCATTCCTGTAGCCTACATGCTGTATATTAGCCTAATCTATCAGCCTACCATATCAACCTCTAAACTCAAAATGGAAAAACTATCAATCAAAAAATCAACGATCATGGAAGCTTACTTTCTCTACCTCCTTGCTCTGTCTCCAACTGAACAATATAAACCAGCACAAAACAACAGTTTGAATCCAAATTTCATGGCTGTGGAAATAAACTACCATTCTTCATCACAATGGCAGTCCTTTCAGCAAGTTTTAAAAACAGAATTGTGAAGTTTCAAGACTTATTGTTCGCGAACATAGAGGCAAAAAGAAGAAAAATACCACAATCAAAACAGCAGAGTTGCAAGTTTTGAGACTACGGATTGGACAATTGTTTCAAAAATGGAACATCCTGTATCTCAAAAACTAAAGACTGCAAAATCAAAACTTTTTATTGACATGTTAATGGTCACAAAAAACCAAACATATTAGAAAATCTAGGTGTTCTGAGGGTTGGTTCTGGTAGCAGTCCAATATGGGTTAGGATGATAATTTGAAACATAAATAGATTTGAGCGATTCCTCGAAAATTTCCCATCGAGTTTGCGCCAAGTAGTTTTTTAGGAAATGATGTTTTCAGTGCTTCAAATAATAAAATAACATAGAAAGAGAACAAATCATGGCTCTGTTTCATCATAAAGAGCCTGTTTAAAACCGTCATTCATACCACACATTTTTTCTAGTCCTCTAAAATGTATATATGATCAAATAAAATCTCGTTCAACTTCCGCAGCTTCATTTCTCGGAGGTAGCTTTAAAAAATAATGCTACATTAAATAAAAACAATGATTTACCGCGAAGAGAAATATTTGAAAATTTTGATTTTGTAAAACAAAAATAAATTCCGAGCGCTTACTTGCTGGACGGATCACACATTGAAAATCAGTCTATGCAACATCATCACATGAAATACTCTAAACAGGTGGTGGATGCTCCTGAACTCTTTGCGTTAGCCATTGTCTCAAGATCTGGAAATTAAGCCTTTGTTCGAGCTGAACACACATAAAGAACTGTTTGTATTCGTTAGCTAAAGTCTGAGCTCCGACAATGTACATTTGAGATAACTAATGGGCTGGCCCCGTGCGAGATTGTTTGTGATCAAGTAGATACTGTTGGTATCGACAAATATACTGTATTTCTTTCGCTATATCTCTTCTGGAAAATGATATTACCGCAAGAGTGCCTAACTCCAACACTGATGAAATTATTCTGTCTTTATTGCAATATGTAGTAGAACAATAGAAGTTCTTCCAACTACCTAAAAATGGCTGTCGTTATTATTCCTAAACCATAACAACCACATTTCTATGGCAACTAATTAGTTTGCCATTGTGTGAAATGTTGTGTGATTTATTCGTTTTTCCATCAGTTAGTGATTGGTAAAAGTTCTATTCTACTTTGAACATAGAAGCTAGAAAGATTAACGTGACATACTTAAAACACAGAAATCACAATTTGGATGTTCGTGAACTGTTTGTTGTTCTCATAACACATGAAGTTTACACTACTCAGAGAGTGGAGTATGCAAATGGATGTTTGCAGGTTTATTGAATAAGGATCCTAATCAAAAACACTGTTGAAGCTTCATCATTTGCGGAAGATTTAAAGACATTGTTTGCTGAATACCTGTTAATATACTCTACACCAGTTTGTTAAAAATATGGTCTTTAAAAGTTATGCAAGCTGTGGTTACCGTTTTACCTGTAGTAGCTGTGAGTTACGACAATACTGTTTGCAATCCGTAAATCTAACTAGTCTTTATTTTCTCATTTTGCTGCAAATGCATTCATTAATTGCATTTTTGTGACATTACTGGTATTTTCAATGTTTTTCTCTGTATACTGCAATGCATCCTTTGCATTTTTCTGCAATAGATCTTAAATAAATTGCTACTTCTAATAGCTAATGCGATATCACAACTATTTAGAACCTTAATGTTTTCTTTGGGTTTGAGGCAATAAAACTAATTGATTTTATTATATATTTGAATAGTCGTCAATCTTTTGATTTCTTTCATTCACTTTATTTTTATCCTCTCCTCAATAAACTTTACTGTTAAACATAAAACAATTACTGCTCAATCCTGCTTTGGAATTATTGTCACTGCTAGCTCAGTAGGTCATTGTCATTACCGAGGTGGTTAAGGTGTAAAGGCTAGTCAAAAGCCTTAACCAACCGAAAACTCAGCAATTATAGCTGAAGATCATCAGTGGCCGTATCTACATCTTTAAGATAATTAAACATAGGCAATCATTCTGCTTTATCTTTTGTTTACGGAAAATATATTTCGACTATCTATTAGTCATCATCAGTTGCTTATTAATAAGGAACTGATGATGACTAATATAGTCGAAATATATTTTCCGTGAATAAAAGATGAACCTGAATGATTGCCTATGTTTAATTATCGTAAAGGTGCTAGCTCAGTAGATTTCTACCACAAGCAGTGAAACCAAGCAAGGAGATTGTTGTTGCTTTTTCAAGTGCACAATGCGGCACAAAGACCGTGCGGCATTAAACCGAAACCTAATGATTATGAGCTATCGCTCTGTCACACCTAGCTAAGTTGAGTATGAGCTATCGTGTTATCACACTAAGCTAAGCTACCAATGAGCTAAGCTGCCAATGATTTTATATTGACTTGTGTGATGGACGAGTGGTATACAGCAGTTGCAGCTGGATTAAACTCTGCATTGCTTGCCTTTATTTTACGACCGAAAGTTACCGTGGTTTGGGAGTAATTTTGGTTTTATGTTGTTTCTGCCAATCATTTGCTGGCCTTAATTGCTATGTCAGCTAATTTTGATTTTATGTTGTTTCAGGCTTTAATTGCTATCTCAGCTAATTTCGATTTTATGTTGTTTCGGTCGATCATTTGCTGACCCTACCTAACTTGCTGTCTTTGCTTTAAGTTTGCATTTTTTAGAATTTTTCTCTTTTTTACACGCATTTGCTATCTTTTTATAAACTTGTGCAAAATTTGCGGCATTCAGAGTGTCTCGTCTTTCGTTGATAAACAATTGGAAAGTTAGCTTGCATTTGTTTTGTGTGCGTGAATATGTTAGCTTAGCTTGTGCTAAATTACAGAAACCGTCGTTTTTCTCTGTGTGAATTGAACTGTTCAAATACAATCTGTTGGGGAATTCGACGCGTGTTTGACAGACAAACGAGCGCTACAACATCAAATTATAAATATCTTACCAAAGAAGATGAGCAGCTCATCCTTCTTTTTGACGTCACCAACAATTTCAAATATATGTGCTATTAGTTTGCTTACAAACAACAAATGAATAATCCTGCTACAAGTCAATGAGCACATTTTTTGAGAAGAGTGCGTAGTTGATTTTGGACTTACCCAGAATTTTATGCTATTGAGCAAGAAAAAGTTCTACAGGTGGCTCACAAGCTGAAAAGTGGCTTTGAGTCCAACCAGTATAGCTCGCACATCGTCTCAGCACGCTCCAGGTAAGCGTTGCTTAAATTTGCAGTCATGCAACATGTGCTATTAAACTATAAGTCTACAAGCTCTCATAATCACGAGATGAAATGTTTTTTGACCGATTTATCATTTATAGCAATGCATTTTTGTAACAAACGAAGCAATTGAAAAAACATATTAATAAAGTACTGCAACTGAATAAGATTTTATATGATGGGAGAGATAAGTTTTCTTTAAATCAGATTGGTATCAATTTTTAGGTGTCTTCAGTGGATCCACCGCTCGAGGGCTGTTACTCTATGCTTCCTCTTGCCCCGGCTTTAGTGATACTGCACGTTTTGTCGAATGTACTTCAAACATAGAATATTATGATAAGGCACAATATAAAGGTGAAAATTGTAAATTTAAATCGCCGAGGTATAAAACTAGTCTAGGTTATGCCTGCAGGGAAACTATTTAACACTACTTTGTGCGTCATTTGAGATTGCAGAAAACGAGATAAAATCTTTCAACTTTAGTCAGTCAATGTTGGATAACAACTTAAAAAAAGCTATTTATATTTTTTTAAATGTAAATTTTTTGGCAAAGCTGGAATGACAAATGAAATTTTTTGACGTGCTTACAAACAATGGGAGCTTTGCGGATTTGGCTAATTTTATGGAAAAATTGCATAATATGGACATTTGCTCACTGGCACCATTATGGTCAGATCCTTTAGAAGGACACTTCAGCTGGTATAGGCAAATAAGATGAGAAAATTTTTTTTTATTAGTGAAGCAGATGCTTTTAGCAGAAAAGAAAATTCGGTTTTTAACCTTGCTGCAACAAGAAGCTGTGCTGTAAGCTATTAACCTTAAGTCTAGCGAGACAGTCGACAATTTTGGAAGCTGCAGCACTAATCATCGTTACTGAATTTTCTTCTATAGTTGCATTGAGTGTTGTTTGGCAAAAAATGGCTCAGCGAAACTTTGTTGCTGGATATGTTGGCCAAACTGTTGCCAGTCGAAAAAAATTACTTCTAGTGAAGAAGCTTTGATTGCATGTGGTGAGATTTCTTCCCTGGAAGACTGCTGAGTTGTTGAGTACCAAAAGATATTTCAAATAGCTCTTATTGGAAATGAAAAATGTAGTTACACTACAGTGCTTGTCTTGAGGCAGAAACCATTGTTTTTTTGCTTTACTGGTCGAGTTTGCGAGTTCAAATTTTGATGGCAGTTGCATTTCAGTGACCAACAACAGTCAGCCATTATGGCAGCATTGTGTTTTGCTAGTGATGCATTTTTCCTCATTAGTATGCTCTTATCAAATTATTTGGCTTGTTTGTCACTCATGTGGCTCAATCTGTCGAGAAAAAGAGTGAGGATGCAAACGAAAAAAAATTTGACTTTCACATTAATCTGACAGTCAAGCTTTTGAACATTGTTCAACATTTTTTTGCTGTACTTTTGTAATACGGTCTATTTTGTTTACAAGAAAATTAGGTAACACTTGATCACAGGGATCCTACTCTTTTTTTTGCACTCTTCCATTGTTATTTCAAATTGCTCTTTCATTACAAACTTGTAATCAGCGGACCGATAAATACTCCCTTTTTTGATTTTTCATCACTAAATACAGCAAATTTTTTTCTTAGTCAAGCTATTGTTTATGTCTAATAAAAACCTTATTATGTAAAGCTTTAGCAAACTGTAGCAAAAGACCAAGTTTAATATACAACGGTGAAAGTGTTATTTTAGATAGTTCTGCAAAAGAAGGATTGATATAGCCTGTTATTTGTGTTCAGATTTTCGTTGCTTTCTTGCAAACCTGTAACGCTTGGTCTAATGATGTTCTCGTATCTGCTGTTGGACTTACATGGTAAATTGGGAAAATTCTTACATTCTCAACAGATGACCTAGCAGCATATTTACAGCTTTAACATCAACTTATTATTTCCATACATGATCTCTCTACTTCAATTTTTCAAAAAATTGACTTTTTTTGATATAATTCTTTCAATTGGTTGGAATATGCCAAAGATATGGAAGCAATTAGGGCTCGTTAATCAAATTGTAGCACAGCTGTTGTAAAGTGAAAACATTAACTTTTGCGTCGTGCCTGAAGATAGAAGCCTTTGGTGCTATATCATAAACGAACTTCCTTGCAAGCAGAAGCATCAGTCACACGTAGGTGTTGACGGCGTTTCTTAAAAATTGTTATTATAAAATCATATGGCTTCGTTCTGATCGATTCTTTTTTTGATTTATTGTTTTGTTTCCCTAGAATGCTGTGTCTTTGCTCTTCTAGATGTGTTTATTGGAGATAATTTCTTTAATCGATAGGGTTGTCTTGATATCAGTTCTGCAGTTACAAGGGTCTTTATTTCCATTCTAGTAGATAGATGTGGACAACGGATTCAGTCTTATTACAATACAATCTTGAAGAATGAAAATCTTAAAAATGGAGTATAGATTTCAAAATACTTACCAGTGTGATAAAAGACAGATGCTTGAATGATCTGGTAATGAGAAAAATTTGCTTGTTCTAGGAGCGATAAGCTAGCTGAAAACTTACAGAAGAAAATAATTTAACAACTTTAGTACAACCAGTAGTTTAGAACTAACGGCAGATACAATGTAGAAGAAATATAGATTTCATAATAGTTATCAGGGTGATGAAAGACAAATGTTTCAATAATCTGGTAATGAGAAAAATTTGCTTGTTCATCACTAGTTGTAAGCGTACAGAAGAAAATAATATACAATCAACAGTTTTTCTAGATCATACAGGTTGATGGAAAAAAATCGCATGCAGTGGAGCAAGGTTGTGAGACCTTGAGTTTACTTCCAAAAGAGGTGAAGCGTGGTGAAAGGAACAATATTTAATTTGATACAATTTTAATCAAAACCTTTTACCGCTAGCTGTAATTTTTACACTTTCTTTTGATGAAAATTTCAGTAGCTTGAGCACACTTTTGGGTAAGATTTAGACAAGATTGCTTTACGTATGACAGTGAGGTAGTAAAATCGTTGGTGCAATGGTAGAAACATTCTGTGATGTTAAAAAGGAAAGATCAGAACAATGAAGATTGTTTAAGTAGTAGTAGTTTAGTTTTTATCCGGTGTTGTCACCTTAGCAGAGATGGCCGAATCCACCCATTTTTTCTGTAGTTGCTCGCACTCCTTCTCTTTACTTGTCCTGATTCAGGGCATCTTCCTTCTTCAAACCAATTTTCTGTGTCTCCTCCTCCACTTGCTTTTTCCAGGTTTTCTTCGGTCGTTCTCGCTTTCTATTGCCACTCACTTCAAGATTCAGAGCAACCCTCAAAACACTATCGTCATCCTTCCGCAGCACATGTCCGTACCATCTAACTTATTTGCTGTTGCTAACCGGTCTAATGGTTTCCTTCAACCCCAGCTTATTCATCTGTCCTTCAGTCGTCTTTTTGTCAACAATTTTCTGACCGCACATGGCTCTCACCATAGCTCTCTCCGTTCCCCTTAATATTGTTTTTCATTTTGTTTTAAACACCATACCTCACATAAATCACAACTGATATTTTACATTGTAAAAGTGAGAAAGATTTAGCTTTAATTGTGTGCAAATGATAAAACATTCACCTCAGATGCATCGAATTTACGGCTCTAATCATTTTTCATTTGAAAACTAGAAACCAAAATTGTGTCTTATCATCACACTGTTTTAAGATTTTTTCCAAAATTTAGCAACTTTTAAACTTATTAACACGAAATTTTTACTACCTTTCAAAGTCTACTTAGCTAACCTACATGTACATAGAAATAAGCTAAACATTTACAACTTTTAACATTATTTGTAGGACATCAACATAAAATTTATGTTTTTCACAGTCTACTTAGCTCACCTACATAGAAATAAGTTAAACATTCAACATTATTTGTAGAGCATTAGAAAAAAACAGAAAAACATACTTTATTTTATCAAGCATAGTGTTCGCCTAATATTGCATTATTGATAAATGAAGAATCAACTTTATCCCATTCTTTGACTTTTCGTTGTTTGCTAAAAACCACAAACAGAAAGCGTCATACTTCACAATTTTATATGTAATTTACAAAATAAATCTGACTGTGTGTTGTTTTTAATTTATTCTCATTGCTTTAACAAAATTTTTCAACTAACCGCTGATTTGTAAGTACTTTAGCTTGAGCAAACTACTTCTGTATTGCCACAAATTAAAAGTCAGCTAATTTTCAAAAACTTTTGTTTTGTTCAATCAAACTCTTGCACTAAATTTTGAACTATAAGAAGTTGAAACCATTATTTGTAATTCACAACTTTCAACTAAAATAAAACTTTTCTCAGCATATTATCTCCTGTATAGCTAAATTAAAAATTTTACCTAAATCCTCGCAAAATTATATCAACTGATAATCATTGTACACTTGTTATACTGAATCACTGCTACATACGTTTGCAATTGCATATTTTCTAATACACCAAGTTGATTGATTACAAATCTCTTATTATCCATTTTTATCAAACAACTTTAATGCTACTGTATTAAATATAACCCATAAATTAAAAATGTAAATCTGAACTTGTTGCTAAATGTATTTGTACTAGCTACCTCAAATCTAATACTCTGTTAAAAGCAAACAAACTCTGATAGTAGCATCCGACATAAGCTTACAGTTGTCTTTCTCAGTGACCTCATTAGTAATCGCAGCGACCAACACACAAAAGTTTTGAATATAGTCTCGTGAAAGTATTGACTAACTTTCTTGCAAGCCGTTTTTAACGTTTTATCCTTAAAACAAACAATTTTTCCTCACAATTCACTATTTCAATGCTTTAACACCTCAAAATCTAAGCATGTGAAATATTTTCTGGATTTCACCAAGTATCGGCTCGCACAAAAAATCTGAAATCTGACCTGCTATTTTCAAATTTCATTCAAGTTTTTTTGCCAAACTCACAGTTTGATACTCATTTTCACAACAAAACTTAGTGTTTATTTTCAAGAAGCACAACCACAATTTCTGATATTACTGTACATAACTTTGACTAATCTTTCGACCAATCAAAATTATATTAAAGTTTTGTTTTTCTATTCTTCACAACGTCATAAACTCTTCCTATTTTACCATCTTCATATAGATTTATTTAACAAAATATCTGCCATTAATCGCTGTAAAAGTTTTATCTCTTCATCATCCAAGATTGAACTCGCTACTTGTACCGCTTCAAACACAAAAAAAGCTCATCATAGTTTACCGAAAGAAAATATTGAAAAAAACTCAAGCTAATCACTGTCAACATATATTTTAACCATCTCCCAACATGCTAACAAATTTGCATCGAATTACTTTAAAAATTACTCGTTTAGGCAAAATCTACACAGTGCAGTTTATTATTTCCAGTCAAAATTACTATTAGTAGCACCGTTTTGCTACGATTATGATAAAAGGTATCGTTCTATATAAAATTCTTTACCAACATGCAACTTTAAAACCCAAATATATTCATTACTCCCACCAAAGCATTAAGTTTATATTTCTAACACTGTTATACGTAATTGATATGTAAAATATCTTAGTTTTATTCAACTATCATCTAACTTCGTCATCAGATATCAAATTCACTTCTTTAAAAAATACTCCACACCTCAGTGTGCAACAATAAATCAAAGATCAGCAACAAATAATTTAGTTTTTGCCTAATTTGCTTCACTACATTCAACTTTTTATGTCAACGCACTTGAATTCATATCAAAATTTTATAAATCTACTTGTATTTTTTGGTTGAAAATGTTCATGTAGTTACTCTGGAGACTTTAACATTTCTAATAAGTTTTTAGATACAAACAAATCCTGTGATCCACTTGTTAAAATTCTCATCTTCACCAAAAATTGAACTCGCAACGTTGACACAATTGAACAATCATAAAAAGTTTTTATGTGATGCCTTCATGAAATATTTAAGTTGAAGACCACTAAGCTCTAACGCATTGTGTGAGCTCAATAAAACAAATGTGCTGTTTTTCAATTTTAATCTATCAATCATCACAACTCAATTCAGCGGTAAACGAGCAGACTGATATCTTTTAACAGTCATGCATTTTTGCATCACGTGATAAATCGACAACTTTTGTTGCCGTAAACCAATTCAAATCAAAAATTCTGTCTTACAGTGCTTTTAAACTCTTGCTAAACTTTCTTACTGTATATTTACCTCACCATATTTATTACCTCTGTACATAGCTGTAAATCAAGCCTAATATTTGTAACTCTTGGCACTTTATATTACCGAAACAAAGCAATATCAATTTTTGTCAGATTTTAATTCCCTTACAAAGTTATTTTATGCTTTTATGCAACTAAAAATCAAACTCATGACAATTTAAACTTTTTCCGATTAGCAAATGCACAATTGGCGTTATAGTGCTCAGAGCATTCACCGTAAGGCCTGGGTTTGATTTCCTTGTCAAAAACTTTTGAAACAGTGATTACAGGTTAGCGCTCAGCATGAAAGGTTTTATTTAGAGAAAAAGCCAATTATTTCCTTGGAAAAAAGGGTTTTTACACTGCAGATAGGTGGTGGGTTTGAGCAGTTTTGCGGTGCACCAGTCTAAATAAAGATCTGCAAACATAAACTCATAGGCATGAATGAAATCTACATTGCCACTACAAGTAATTTCAAAGACTGCCTGTTGAATAATTTTTTAATCTACACCTACAACATAAATCATTATATTGCTTCTCTTCATCTCCAATTTTGTTTGTCAATTTTTTATTTGTTTGCAGTACAGATTGTCATTGATATCTCTCAAGTCACAAATTGTTTCAATCAAATAGCTCTAGCATATTGTGTTTTATAACATCCTGGTTACATCAATTTGTATGAGAAATGCTTTCTAGTTTACAACTCGTGGCTATTAATTTTTTAAAGTAATTGATAACTTTTATACCTTAGCAGATATTGTTCTTACAGCTGAGAAAGTAACTCCACACTTTTTGCATTTTCACTAAACTTTTTCAATTTATACTACAAATTTGATTGAAATGTGGAAAACAGTGGCCTAAGTTGAAGTTATCAAGTTATGTTCACATCAAAAAAGGGTTTGTGCTGCATGACAATGCATAGAGATGGATTTTGGTATTATTCTGAGCAATCAAATCAATCTTATTTCTAAATTAATCTTGTCTATTCGCTAATAAGATCTTAAAATCTACACTGTTGGTACCGCGAGTGACTTTAAAAATGAAGAGTTATTTTAATTCATAAAACATCTGAAATTTTGAACGTTTTTGACTTTCACAAAGCCTTTTTTAAGAATTAAAATCTGTAAACGCGACGTAATAAATTAAAATAATCAACGATAATTTCAAATAATACACTCGAAGATATACAGCGTGTCCAAAAAGCCACTATCGTTCAAATTTTTTCAATTCTAAATTCTTAATGTAGAAATAAATTTCAATGTTATTCGCATTATTATCTATTGAGAAAGAGCTGTGAATGTATGCATTGATTATCTAAATTCATTACATAGATATCTAACATTTTTAATTTACAGCAACTTCTCATTGCCCATGTACATAATTGATATTTGATACTTTGTAGTTTATTTAGTAAAGATGGTTGATACAAGTGACTACACGATTGAATATAGAGTTCACGCTGCTTCATTTTACATTGCAAGTGACCAAACTAGACATGCCATGAAGCTTGTTGGAGCCAGACTGCATGTGAAATATGACATTAAACCCCCAGAACATTGCGTAAACAAGACTTGGAGTTACAAGTTACTGGAGACGGGTAGCCTGTTTGATAGACTGAGGAGTGGAAAACCAACTCAAAGGGAGATGCAATTGATGATGTGGAGAAAGGTGTCAACAATGATCCAAAAGGTTTAGTGAGGAGACTATCCAATGAACTTGATACTCCAAAGTAATACATGAATTTTTGAATGGTAGCTACTTCATCACATTGTTTGTTAAATGGATAATACATGAATTTTTGAACGATAGCGACTTTATCACTTTCTTTGTTAAATAAATAATTGAGAATACATCGATTTTTGAATGGTAGCTACTTTTTGAACACACTGTAATATTTCCAAAGGCAAAAGAGAACAGGGTTTAAGCTTCTTCTATAGAAAGCAAAATGTTTTGGAGGATAACATCCTTACAAACCCTCGATCTTTAAATTCTGTATCTTCCCCTCACCAATTTGTCATTGTTTTGTGGTTTGATTTGATTTTGCATGCCTGACTTAGCCCGATTCGGCCCAAGAGATTTGCGTCGTGCTAAGTCCAATGTGGGGTAGTTTTTGCCCCGAAAGTTTAAAGCATTATATCTTTTGAACTACACCACGTAGAAAAACGATTGCACCGGCTTATGAAAGAAGATTTTATTTTATTTTGTATTTGTGTTTAAACATGTTTCTGAAATTATTGCTTGTAGAAGAGAAAACCATTAATCTGAAGGCAAGTCAAATTTTGATAGTTGCCGTTAGTTCTCATTTAAAAGAAACATTTAAATTTCAATTCAGTTCTCAAATATTTCTCATTCACTTCTCCACTCCTGACAGCAAGACAAATTGACTACTTTAGGCCAGTTGCGCTTGGCTGATCACGTAATGTTGGTGAACTCTTATAACCTATGAAGTCCAAAAATAGATCGCCGCTAAACAATTGATAAGATTTTGGTAGGCATCTGTAACATTATTTACTGGTGTAACAACTATGAAAGTTTAAATTTCGACCCGGGCAATATTGTTTTTTTAGGACTAATTTTAATGTCTTTTTCACATGAAAGCGTTTTGTTGTCAAGAAACGGATTTGACGCAATTTACATAACACCACAAAAAGTGCGAAAATTCCCTCACTTATTTGAAGTCAACAGTTCATGAAACTGCTGTGCTCAGCTATTTCAAAATTCCTTGTGAGTTATTGTTCGCCTGCCTACATTTCCCTCTCCCTCCTGGCTGATATCATTGAGATATAGTTTATGAAAGCGTTTCTATATTACGATGAGTATGACGTAGATTTCACAGCTTCTATTGCGATGTGTGTCACACAGGCTTTGCGTAATAATATGGTCGGCTGCACTAAGTTGATGCGAGGATAATCCTTCGGTATAGCATTTGTTTTTATTTAACAAATACAACAAAGTAAAACAAGATTGAGGTTGAAGACAAAATAATTTACTTTGTTTGATGATTAGACGAATACTAACTTTTTTCACTGCGGAAATTATGAGTAAACTATAGTAACTGCTTTATATATGACTTTGTTGCAGGAATTAAACTTTTGTGTACACTTTTTCAATTGCAATCCCCTCAACCAAATAACCATTTAATTGCAGACAGGTTGATAGGAACTACTGTTGCTTTTTTCTCAATGCAAATAGCAAATAATGCTAAAAAAGTTGCAGGTGCTGTGAACACTTCTAATGAACATACAAAAGTTGTAGCTGACTTTTATATTAGTCGAATGCCACGGCTAAACGCCCCGAAGTGCCAGTGCAATAATCCAGAACAAGCAGCGATATAACTACAAATTTGAGACAAAAGGCTTTACTTCCAGTTATCAGCCCGAATTTGTCCCCACTTGTTTGTCGACAGTGAGCAAATATAATTGTCGGCAAGACCACTGCACGTGTGGGTTTCAAGCCAAAGACGTTGCTATACTTTATAATGAAGTTTAGAATAATAAATGACTTGCATGTAGTCATATGTACACGAAAACCTTGTATTTCTACATGTTTGACGGAGGAAACTCTAACTTTTACAAATTAGCTACGCACTTTATGCTGCGTAAGTTTAAAAAACACTTAGAGCTCTTTACTGGGACACATAATAGAAAAACATCTCAAAAAACACTGCAGTATGAGCCCACCATAGAACATAAAGCGTAACACCAACCAGTTACTGACAGGCGCCGTAAAATCTGAAGTAATGACGTTTGCATACAGCTTTACCACATTTTTGACATTGGCTAAAAACACGTCCCATGTTGTCCCTCTCACGGCCAGTGGCTTCAGCTGTGCAAACTTCACACCTGCGTTGCTTGGTAGACTGCACTGGAAATGCACATAACTGTGATGAATCGTAAGATTCTTCTCTGGGTTCACTAAGGGTGATTTAGATTTTATCTTGAATGCCTTTCGACAAGCGCCATTTTAAACGTAGCGCAACAAATGGGCGTACTAATTGTAAAACCAAAGTTATCCCAAAATCGAATGAATTTGTATTGCGTGGTTCAATAGATTGATTCAGTGCGATGACTGTGGAAGCGTTCACTCGACAAGTGTCCAGTACATAGGCAAAAGCAGTCATAGTCCAACGACGAGATTTAGCCTTGCTGGAATAAAAATTCATTGTTGATCAATAATATCTGTGCCTCCTTTAGTGTAGTCATAAAGCTTATAGATTGCTGGTTTCAATTGTAAATTGTCCTTGACTGTTCCTAAAATTGGATGCATTGTGGATAGCAGCAGTACGTTTCTTTTTCCGGAACTTTTGGTGTATATGATATAAGAATTTAAAATCAATTTGCCAGATTCATCCCAAAAAACTTCGTAAGAGTTAGAGTCCTGACTGCCAACGTGCTTTACTTCTTCAGGAATACCTATGCGATTTGCCTGCAGCGTGCCTACAGTTGTGATATTATGTTCCAGTAGCCATTTTGCTAATGAAATTGAAGTGTACAAACGGTCATACAATATATTTCTGCCAGAAAGTGAAGTGTGCTTTTCCAAGTCTGTTACAAGCCTTTTGACTGTATCTTCAGTTCCACGAACATAAAACTTGCACTGCTCTTGATTGCTATGATTTTTAGGTTTTCCAACATATGGGGCAGTTCGGAATGTGTATGGATAGCGACAAACATTTATCGACTTAAATAATAGTCCATATTTTGCTGGTTTGTTTGGATTAAATTGCTTGAATCCAATGTGCGTTTTCATTGGATATAAAGTTTCATCAAGAGATAAAAATTCACCAGCGTTAGCTGTACAATTTCTTTTCTGTATAAGTTACGCCTGGCACCAGTTTAATGTTTACCAAGATAAAAATGCAAAAAACACTTTGTTTTGAAAGTAGTGATCCTACGCCATTTTTTTCTTTTATAAATCATTCTACCATAGGCGCAGTATAGTTGGCAAATCACAAACCTTTGGCCTGCTTTTGGACTCGCAAAGCACACTCTTTAGTACGTAAACAAGCTATGCACTCAGCTATTTTGACAACGCAAGATAGATCTTCGAAGCAAACATACGCTATTAGCCAACCCAATTAGGTTTTCAAATAAACAGCTTATTGAGCCACTCACTCATAACTCGCGTTAATAAAGTCAAATAGCTTTACAGTCATTTAGTTTACAATTGATAGCAGTTGACGTTTGACATAGATCTTGGCTTTCTTAACTCAATTGTTCGACAATGCGTCTATGAAGAGCGAAGTGAGATATTTATATACCATTAGCTATCAAACGTCAAAAGCAAAGAACACAAGTGATGATGTAATGGTGGGGCAGTTTTCTACGTCATAAATGCGTAGATGCATAAAAACATACTAATTACAGAACAAAGAATGATGCAAAAACAAGAGTGATAAACTAAAAAGAAATTTGTTGGAAATTTACGCAATGAATAACCCTATTGCGTAGTGAAATGTCTACTTGACAAATGAGCATAAAAACATGACAGTAACAAATCAAAGGAATGCAGTGTTGTTGTTCAAGGGCAAATGCTGACAAGACATTCCGGATAATAAGTTGCGTAGTGCTATGTCTATTTGACAAATGAGCACAAAATCATGAGAGTAACAAATCAAAGCAAAATAGTGTTGTTGTTCAAGGGAAAATGCTGACAAGACATTCCGGAGAATAGTGTACAAATAAATAGATAAGATTTCAGTTGCATGTCGCTGCCGGAATTACCGATTTGTAACTTTAGAAACAACAGAAAATGCGTCTGTAAACATATTTTGAATGAACAGTAAACATATTTTGAACAAATAAATTTGCGAGAACGACGATCGAGAGTTTTGTTACTTAAACAATGAACCTTGTCTGCCCAGCAAAATGCTTGAAAAAATGACTTGACATCTGCATAAAATTATCCAAATCAATACTTTTCATGAACAAGCAAACAATGTTTGCAGCTATCTGCCTTCATTACCATTGGCTCTTAGGGGTTGCCAAAGATTTCAGGCTATTTTCGTATGAATATTGGAAACATGAATTTCTTAACAATCAGTATAATTTGTAATCTAGTTTCAAAATACAAACGCAATAATATTTGTTTTTCATTGTGCCGATAAATCATCTATTATTTTTAATTCTGGTTACACGTTGAAGTTTAATTTGGGCGAAAGATGTCAGGGGTTTGATGAACTTGAGCTGCGTTGGCTATTTATCGCGAAATATTATTTCATTTGACGAAACCTCAATTCTAAATATCTATGAAACATTGGAAATTGGTCGTGAACTTGCGATTCAAGCTTCTTTCTAAATTTTTTTATTCTTTTCCCATGAAACATTTTAGCAATAATTTTACTTGCAAAATCTCTGCTTTGACAGAAAGCGTAACTGCAAACCTATCGTACAGCATGGCAAACTCGTTGCAGCAAAAAATTTAAGCAACATTACACTTCGAAATATAGCGTAGTGGCTGAATCGTTTGATCATTATTTATTACACAGTTTACACTAAACATACCACTGACTTTGTTTTAGTTTTTTTGGGTAATTTATGGTTTCATGAAACCAGAATTAGGATAATTGTGAAGAAGCTTTTGTGATAATTAAGCCAAAATTGCGTACTAGCATTTCTGTGATCTAGAGAAAGCTTTGTGGAAAATATTCTCCGCTGTTTTTGACACTTTGAATATTATTGCTTAATTAAGTCCGGGAAAATCATATGGAGCCACCAATGTAGGTCACAATTTGAAAACTTTTGTTGTGCGTTCAAATGACCGAACAGGCTTTTTTCTCATTATTGTGTTTGTTACTGTGTATATTTACACGCAGGCATTTATTTATTGAAGCATCGCACAGAACGATTTTCCGAATATTTGACAACTCGTTACTGGGTGACGTTTCTCCTGAAAACTACAAAAAATAACAATACTTTTATATCTGTCTAGCTGCGCGGTAGAAACAGTCCCGTAACAACACGTGTTATGGAATTACAATTATGTATGACAAAGATTTACTCTAAAGTTAGCAATGCGATGGCAAAGTGATATTGCTCATCACTCATCAACGGTCACTTTGCTTGTGATGATACGATTCAAGAACAAATGCGTTGTCTGTTCGCAAAAAAACGCGTTTACTCTATTTTCTCAAGTCACAGCCAGACAATAAGTTACTTTCTCTAGGGAATGTACATACTATATATATGGCAATTTGATTCTAAGTAGTTTTTCGTGAACTTTGGTTAGCTCTTGTTTACGACTTGCCCGCTTCGCTCTCAGGCTGCTACGACGAGCGCAGAGTGAGGTTACTATCTTTTTTATCTTTCAGCTATATGTGTGCATATTTTAGCAGTCATGTGTATAAATTTGCTAATAACTATCAATCTACAACCAACATTCAACTCAAATTTTGTCAAATATAAATTGAATAATTTTTAGAAAAAGTCATGAAATCTTGATATTGTAGGGTCAATGTGGACAAAACTGTACTTAAGAGGAAATTGCTCGGGCAATTTTTGCCCCGCTTGGGCCGAATAGGGTTAAAAGTAACTTTACTTCATGACATTGCAGCAGGCCATCTCATTATTGCCTGAACTAACTCACACAGCGAGTCACCAAAATATCTGTTATTGCACAAGTTAAACTTCTGAATAGAACATAAACCACAAAACAATGACAAATCGGTGAGAAGAAGATACAGAAGATACAGATTCGGCCATCTCTGCTAAGGTGACAACACCGGATAAAAACTAAACTACTACTACTTAAACAATCTTCATTGTTCTGATCTTTCCTTTTTAACATCACAGAATGTTTCTACCATTGCACCAACGATTTTACTACCTCACTGTCATACGTAAAGCAATCTTGTCTAAATCTTACCCAAAAGTGTGCTCAAGCTACTGAAATTTTCATCAAAAGAAAGTGTAAAAATTACAGCTAGCGGTAAAAGGTTTTGATTAAAATTGTATCAAATTAAATATTGTTCCTTTCACCACGCTTCACCTCTTTTGGAAGTAAACTCAAGGTCTCACAACCTTGCTCCACTGCATGCGATTTTTTTCCATCAACCTGTATGATCTAGAAAAACTGTTGATTGTATATTATTTTCTTCTGTACGCTTACAACTAGTGATGAACAAGCAAATTTTTCTCATTACCAGATTATTGAAACATTTGTCTTTCATCGCCCTGATAACTATTATGAAATCTATATTTCTTCTACATTGTATCTGCGGTTAGTTCTAAACTACTGGTTGTACTAAAGTTGTTAAATTATTTTCTTCTGTAAGTTTTCAGCTAGCTTATCGCTCCTAGAACAAGCAAATTTTTCTCATTACCAGATCATTCAAGCATCTGTCTTTTATCACACTGGTAAGTATTTTGAAATCTATACTCCATTTTTAAGATTTTCATTCTTCAAGATTGTATTGTAATAAGACTGAATCCGTTGTCCACATCTATCTACTAGAATGGAAATAAAGACCCTTGTAACTGCAGAACTGATATCAAGACAACCCTATCGATTAAAGAAATTATCTCCAATAAACACATCTAGAAGAGCAAAGACACAGCATTCTAGGGAAACAAAACAATAAATCAAAAAAGAATCGATCAGAACGAAGCTATATGATTTTATAATAACAATTTTTAAGAAACGCCGTCAACACCTACGTGTGACTGGTGCTTCTGCTTGCAAGGAAGTTCGTTTATGATATAGCACCAAAGGCTTCTATCTTCAGGCACGACGCAAAAGTTAATGTTTTCACTTTACAACAGCTGTGCTACAATTCGATTAACGAGCTAAAGACCAAAGTAAACTTAATACTAATTGGTTAACTTCTGAAGTGGGGGTATTCTGAAGCGAGGGTACAACATCAAATCAAATCATTTTCAAAAACAAACAAAATTGACCTACATTGCCTTGTGCTTCACGGAATAAGGCGAGCTCGGTGCTTCCGTTTGTGACAGCTTTTGGTTTATCTCTAAGCCAAATAAAGAGAGATGCTTCATAATAACGACCATATGTTGAAAACGCAGTTAATATGAAGTGTTTTGACGTGACGGTATTCTTAAGTGGGGGGGCCAGACAAGTTCATATAAATGTTATTACAAGTTGTAATTTCAATGTATTTTCAAGTTGTAATTTTAAGTTGTACCTTCAAGTTCAAACAAGTTTAAGTCATGTCAGTACAATGTCCTTTTTAAGTTCATGTACTTACAAGGTCGTACACGTTCAACGAAATGACGTAGGCAAGCGCACCGCAAGAAGGAGGTCGAAAGTCATTTACTATACTACTAGTCGGTAACAGTTAATGCCCAAATTTTCAATTAGTCCTTTATCCTCAGTACAATGAACTTTTTTGGTAAAAAATAATAGAATTATTTTTCACGACTTTTACACCTAGAAAACGTAGCATTGGAAGCCAGAACATATTCAATGATTTCAATCAAGAAATTAAAAGAACTGCTAATACCCTGGGCACGTCCAGGTCTCGCACTAAAATATTTTAGCTAGTGCTTCCCAAGCTTTTCTGGTTGGCGGCCCATATGCTGAAATGGAAGTACTGATAAATCGCTAAGTATCTCTTCTCAATATAAAAACCATTTTTTGAGATTAACTTTAGGAAACAGTCATTTTGCCAATTATCGACCATATTTTGCAGTTTCTAAAGTTGACGACATTATTTGCTGCAGATCAACTTCAAACAAACAACTAGAAAAATACAATTTGGACAATAGAAAATTTTGCTCAAAAAGAATCATCAACATCGTGCGGTACCATACAACATTCTATTACATTATGCCAATAATCTGCGACAGGTTTTGACCCTATTGGGTCTTATCAGGCGGGTGCAAAAAACACTCAATATTAAAAATGCCGAAAAAAACAAATTTGCAATTGGGTGCGAAAAAAATGCACTACAAAAAATATAATACAGCATTATCTATATTTTCATTTAAGGACACACACACACATGACATGGACAACAAGTCATATTGGCAAACCCTAATAGGGGTGTAGGATCACTGTTGAGACTTTATCATTTTAAATTATAGAGGTTGCTAGTTACTAGATAGCAATTTTTAAGGCGATCTCTTATTAAAAGAGATTTGCCTCCAGCATTACAATCTGTGATCGTCTCCAGCATCACAGCATCACAATCTATGATGCTGGAGGCAAATTCCTTTTAGTAGGAGATCGCCATAAAAATTGCTATCTAGCAACTAGCAACCTCTATAATTTAATTAATTTTGAACCAATTCAGCATTTTTTAAAGTTGAAAACCTTTTTTTTGGAAATCAACTATTACAAAACGGTCTTTTTCACATTTGGCACTTTTTATGTAATCAACTTTATGAAATTCATTTTGAAATGCTCCACAGATCATTAGGTGATTGCGGCCTACCGATGGGGAAGCGGTGATTTGAACTTTTTTTGTCAATCAGCTTTGTTTTTATGTTTTGTTATTGTTTCATCTTTACTTGATTCATATCCGTTTCACTCAGAAAGTGATGCGTCAGAACTTAAATCTTAAATATTTTCATAGAATCGGAGAAGAGTTGGTATCAGAATATTGGTCATGAGAAAGGTTGTGATAACATGATGATTTAGGGTACCGAACATTAAGCTTATGCTTTCCACTGAATCCAGAAATATTGCAAGTACAAAAATAAAATTTATTGGTTTGAGTTTTAAATTGCCTCTTTAAAATAGAATATTAAATACTAAAAATTTTTGGTAGCATTTACTCTAAGAAAGCAATTATTTACTTTAGTCCAAGGAAGCAAAATCATGGTCGTTGGTGTTATCTAAATATCTTACTTTATATTCGATTGTTATAAGCTCTGATTTATTTGGTGAGCTACTCAATCGCCTGATAAAACAAGACTGAATTTTTGCCTATCTTCATACGTTCTTGCTGTTGTCATAATCATGACTGAATTTCATATATTTAGTTGACTGATAAAGAATAGATTGTTTCTGCAAACATCAAGCCTGTCTGTTTCCTTGTCTTTTTTTATATTCTAATGATGGAAACTGCTAAATACTTTTACATAATTTGACGCAGCAGGAAGTTAAACAAAATACCCAGAGATAGAAACAGAATCACGCTGTTGTCACGCAGCGCTCAATATATTCGTGGGTAGAAATTCCCCCAACAAACTTTTTTGCCTGAAGCCTAAGCAAATGAACAAAAAAGTTCAGCTACTTTTCTAATGTGAAATAAATTTCGGGAATTGTCGTAATGTAAAAGCAATCACAGAAAACAATGTGAGTGGGAACTATGAAAATGCGATAAGAATTTCCTTAAGTTTGGTTACACAATAGTGAAATTTGTGTAAAAAAGTTTTACAATCTTTCGTTCAGATGTGTAGCCAATAAATTGTTTCATCTATCTTATTCGTGCTCAGCAGTTTTGTCTAACATATTCTGATAAAATAGGCATCAAAGAGAAATGGGTCAGTCTATCTTGTTTCATTGTCTGTAGGCTCGTTTTTACCGCTTCAACGCTGAAAATAACCGCTCTGAAAAGACTCCGAAAACAGGGACACAAAAAGCTAATTCAATAAGTTTTTCGGCCTTTCTAAACAAAAACCTTGCATGTGGTTGCTGTTAGCTAATGTAAGCATCAACATCATAAAATGGGTTGAAGACTTTTCTATTAGTTAAATCCCAAAATAAATTAAACTCAACTTCTAGACGATTCTTATTGATTGCATTTGGCAGTATCATATTTGCGCCAAACAATGACATTTTTTTTCAATTCGCTCCGTCGATCAACAGAGCTCCTCTGTCGGCAGCAACCTTCATGCCTTTTTGGTTAAACCTGCGTGTTAGTTGCGCACCGACCAAATCTAAGGCTTTCATGTATTCACGCTTCGATTTACTTTCGCCAAGATTGGAAACAAAATTTTCGCTTGCATTGAACTTAGTTTTCCTAAATTTAGAGGTATTTAATTTTTTCTGGAAACAATGCATTCCTTGAGTTCGCTGACGTTTTACTCTGCAAAATCGCTAGTTTTTTCAAGTAATTTTTCAACTTGGTCGCTAGACCTCAAATTTTTGATTTACTTTTGAAGCACATTCACTTGTTCTAACTCTACGAAAGATGCAGACGTTTCACTTTGAAGTGCTCTTCCAACTACTTCGCATAGTCAAAAAAGGATTTGAATATATATCTTTTTTTCTAGCTTATTTTTACAGTCCGTGAACTTTGCCCATACTGTTTTGCTCAAACAAACGTTTATTGCTTTGTAATAAAACGGCTGCAAATTATAACGACCAGATGTTGTTATGCTCATTTTGTAACAATAACAATCACTTTATATCTTCACGAAAGTGATTTTGCTATAGTCAGGTTTACACGATTATACAGTAAACACTAATTGCAATAAGGTTCAGGTTTCGTAATGGAGGAATTTGTTACGGTACTTTACTTCATAAAAGATAGGTTGAAACTGACGTAAATAGAAAGAAAGAAGACCAGAAAACACAAAGGTTGTTTTCTCAATTTTGACTTTCCTGTTGTAGAAAGAGAAAAAGGTAAGTATCCGCAAAGTGTTATTAGTTGCAAAATTTTAGCTGTGCAATGCATGCTACCAAGTAAGCTAAAGCGCCACCCAACAACAAATCACAACTTGTTATCTGGAAACCACTTAAATTTTTATCCGAAAGTTTTCAAAAATGAATAAGCAGTCGGTTGTTTTTTTTAATTTTTTTCGTACACCATCCAAAGCTAAGCTTGCGTCTTTTAAAGTTGCGTATGCTGTAGAATCGCAAAATGTAAAAAGCCGCAATTCATCGTGGAAGAGCTCATATTTCCTGCTGCTATTGACTTAATCTCGACAATGATTAGGAAATCAGCTAAGCAAGAACTTAAAGCTATTCCACTCTCAACAAATGCCTTTTGTAGGAGGATCGACAAAACTGTGGATGACATTAACGATCACCAGGTAGCAAGAATGCGTGGAAATGAGTTCAGCTTTAACAAATGACGCAACAACCAGTACCGGTAATAAAGATGCGTACTTGATTTGCTACGTACGATTTATTGATAATGATGACAACATTGTTGAAGATTTGCTCTTTTACTAGCCTATTTTCGCAGGTTATATAGTACATAAATCGTTTGCGATTTTCAACAGTTTTTTTTGAGGCACATAATCTTGAGTAAAAATATTGTGTTGGCCAATGTACTGATAGTGCCCGTGTTATTTTCGATTGTTTCAATGGGCTACGAGCGTTAGTGCAAGCTGTCGCTTCAAAGGCCAAATGAATTAACTGTTTAATACACAGTCATGCGCTGGCTTCGCAGCAGCTCAGTGATGACATGAGTAGAGTGTTTGAAATCGTTACCAAAATTGTAAACTTAATGAAAACAACACCTTTTTATGGCTTGGCCTTATAATGGTTTCCAATTGTGAACCGAACACAATAGTTTATTATTTTATTGTAATTCAAGATCGCTCTCCAAAGGCAAAGTTGTTTTTCGTCTGTACGAATTGAGAAACAAAATTATCATATTTTTGAAAGAGGAAAGCCATGCACTTGCTTATGAATTTGAAGATGGGGCTGTACGAAGTTAGCGTATCTCTGATATTTTGGCAATATCAAACCAGTTTTACATTTTACTCCAGTGAAAGGATACTCACATCCTGCAGCTCCATTACAAAACTTGCAGCTTTTAAACGAAAACTGCGTTTGTGAAAAACTGATCTGTCCTCAAATAAGGTACAGAGAGATAGTTTCTCACTTTTAAAGTCACATTTAAGCTCACAACCTGGTAATCTAAACTTGCAGTACACACAGGTAAGCGTGGTATCAGCAGTGTGATCTATTCACATTTGGATTCCCTGATCTCACATTTTGAGATCAGGGAATCCAATTTATGGATGGAGAAAGGTCATGGAAAAGCGTAACATAAGAAGTTCTTTTGTTGGCAATGCAAATGCACCTCAAGATTTACATCTCCGTAAGTTGAACAAGTTATCGATCCTCCATCTGACCTCACTTTGAAACGCATACAAATGTTCTGATTGACTTGTTTCAATTTGGGTTAGGGCCTACGTTCCCTCTAAGCTGCGCGCTTGCGTGGCCGAGCAGGTAAAAATATGACTCCGCGGAGGCAAAAAGATAGTGCCGCGCAGTAAAAGTGGTTTTTACTGAACCGCGTATAGAGTGGAATTGACATAGTGTTTGCGAGTTTACAAACATGAGCATTGAGTGCATGAAACATTTTAGAGCCTTTTGACGACTGACATTCATACCGGAGCAGAACAAAAACCAGAGCCAGACCGGAGAGACATCTTAAATAGCAGTATTTAAGTAGCTCAGAACATCTTAAAGTATCAGTATTTCAGAACAAAAATGGCATTCAGGTCGTATAGTTTTGCCAGTGATAAAGAATAACTATATTGGCTAGGCTACTGACTTTGTTAGCTCCTCGAGGCCTACTGCCATTTTTAGTGAGCTATGACTGATAGCTTGAGTGTGTTGTCTTGTACTACGATACATACCTAGCAGTAACCTAGCCAAAAGACATATTGGGTCAGAGATGTGTGCTGAGCAGTCTTTACTGCAACGACAATGGTTGGTAGCATATTATAGCTTACAGGTAGAATGTACAAAATTGTTTTCAGGAGTTGTAATTTGTTGTACGGTATATGAAAACTAGAATTCCAAGCCAGATTGATTGATATCTTCAGGAAGATGACTTTAAAAACTTTAAATTAAAACTTGAAACATGTACATTGCAGTGCTTCGTTTGGTATATTAGCTATTTTATTTGTAAGCCATATCAAAACGTAGAGCTAGTGACAAACCAGCTTTTAATGCTGGTAAGAAGAAGTGTAGTTTAAAGTTTAAACCCGAATGGCTCAGGGTGACAGTAGATACAGAACTACCTACATCATCTAGAAAACAAACTACAAAGCTAAGCGATATTTTTAGTTATTGTGAACGCAAAGAGATTGTTGCTTGACAGATATGCCTAGAAGCTTGTGCAGTAAGCAAATATGTAAATGGGAAACGATGGCACCAGTAGAAAATTGATTAACTGAAGCGGCATATCAGTCATAAGGTCCACCTGGATTCGGTATTCAAGTTACAAAATTAGCAATCTGGATATCTGCGGTGACTATTGACTGAAAGTAACGACGAAAAAGCGAATAGTATAGAAATTGCACAGAAAAAGAATACCTGTCTTGATGAGGTAAAAATTTTGGCAGACAATGTGGTACTAGCCATAAAGATGCGTGTAAATGGATCAATGTTATCGGTACAACACATACATGACCATATGGAAAAGTACGAGTCTATTCCGCAAAGCTAGCACAGTAAAAATTATGCCTTTGAATTTGTGGACGCATCAACATAGTGATTCAGAAAGAAGTCATGTGTGATTTACGAAGCGCCAGCTTTCATACTCTTGCCGTCGATGAGAGTACAAATGTTTACAAGACAGAAATGTTGATTTTGTACGCGAAGCTTCGCCCCCGGATTGATACTATTACAAGACCATCTTTGCAGGGATTTTACAATTGACAGTGTGTGAACAAGCTGTGATCACAACGGCCATTAAAGATTTCTATTCTTTGAACCACATTGACATGCAAAAGATGGTCATGTTCACGTCAGATGGTGCGTCTGTTATGCTAGGAAAGACCAATGGTGTGGCTGCTCTACTTCGTCGTGATATACCGCACTTAGTTTAACAGCACTGCGCGGCTCATCGAGAGAACCTTGGGACTGATGATGAATTTAGGCATGGGTCATTAATGTAGGATATTGAGACGTTACGCAAAACGGTATTCACTTTGTTTCGCAGATTTTCTGTTAAAAATAGCATTTAAAGAGCTAGCAGAAGTTCTAGAGTGTGAATCGATTGCCTTTAAACCACTAAATGAAGTACGGTGGATTTCCACACAGTTCGCATTGCAAACATTAAAAATAAATATTGCAGTTTTGATTGAATACTGTAAAGAGCAATCAGAAAAGCACAATGATCCAGCCTGCAAATACTATTACAGAAAATTGACTAATCCCCAGGTTAAGGTCGCACTGATCACTTTTAATGACGTCATTCGCGAAATTAGGCGAGCTGAACAAGCTGTTGCAAAAAGGCAACCTGACACCAATTGAAGCTTTTTTGTTTGTCAAGGCTAGAATATCTAAGCTCTGCCCCAATATTTAGATGGAGTGACTTTCGGAGTGATGAAAGCTGTGAATTTATGGACCGCAATCTTAATTTTGACTTGGCTCCCATACTGAAATTTATCAAATATCTGTGTTTGCATCTTGATAGTCGTTTTCCAGAAACGAGCTCGCAGACTGGCATATATTCGAATTTGCTGCTCTGCGTAATGCGATTTCTTTTAACTTGAGGGAAAGTCAGATAGGAAGTTTGATTGTTAAGTACCAACATTTTTTGAGGTTTTCGAGAAGCCTGCAGAAGCATCACTACACAATATTGCGATTTCAGATTTCTGGTTCCTGAGAAAATTAAGTGTGGATTAATACAAACATTCGACAATGTTGTTTAGTTTGTACTAAAGGATGAACAGTTTGCGATGCTGGCCACGTCTGTTGGACATTTGCGCTACGTTCCAAGAATCAAGTGCGGATTGCGAAAGAGGTTTCAGCGAAACTTCATAAGCGGATTGCGAAACTCCATAAAATCCAAAACGCTCGACCGATTAGAGACTGATCATTTGGACAAGTTAATGAAAATAAAATTTGTTCAATGTTCGGGAGCGCAAATGGATCTCGATGGAGGGTACCAGCAGTGGTCATCGCAGAAATATAGACGCGAAAAACTTTAAAAGAAAGACTTATTGTGGAAATACTGTAGGCTATACATGGTTTTAAAATGTTGTTATAACAAGTATAAATAGATATGGGTTCAAACATGTTGTTTAAGTAATTTTAATAAAATTTTGGTTTTAGGAATTAGTTGACCCATCTGACTTCTAAAATGAATGTGTTGCAAATATTCAGACACCAAAATTTGCTGCTTACGTATTGTTCCATTCCGCACACTATAAAAAAATTACAGAAAACGTTAGTTAGGGCTCAGTTCAAATTTCCAATTGTAAGCTGTAAAGCTCTCCATATTCTTATACCATTTGCAACATCGTACATATGAGAAGCTAGCTTATCCTAGGTAGCTGTGATCCAATCTATATACCATAATAAGATTGGCATTAAACGAGAAATGCGTGTAGCAATAACACACAATAAACCGCGATTTTATTAAATGTGTTTGGAGTAGCAAGCTCACTGCTGGCATTAAATTTTTTTGTTTCCTAGTTAACTCATTCTTTTTTTTGTGCATTGAACATGGTTTACATGTAATATAATTTCTTGGTCATCTGAAATACTTGCAAACTTTGGTTAGAATAGGGCGCCTTGAGTAAAAGTTTTTAAATGGCATCGTCAACAAAAAAGTTTGGGAACCACTGTCGTACACCATTTAGCTGAATAAAGATGCTTGACGCTCCGTTAAAACCTTGCTGCATAGAGAGAGGCAGGTTTAGTCCAATAAATACATCTTTGATTGAAGAAAACAAGGTTTGCGCCTTAGAATTTAGGACAGTGTAAAAACCGAAAAATACGTTGTGTGGAACTAAAGAAGCATTCAAAAATTGCATGCAGCACAAAAGCTGTTGGCATGCACTGACGTCAATGGTTGAGTCAGCTGTATTTCCAAAAATCAAATTTTGTTGAGCTTCTTCACAGATGTTTTCCTAGATTTAATATCCAAACATTTGTATTATCTCATTCTGGGTGGTATCAGACATCCAGTTGTTTCTGAGGAGCAACCATTGTCTTTCTTTTAGGAGACAAGCAGTGCGTTTCATCAGTAAGTGCAACAGGATAACATTTCAATGGACATGTATCCCAACAACAATTTCCTACTGAGCAATAGATATCGAAAGGAACGAAACAAGCTTCAACATCATTAGTGCGTCCGCTAGATTCTTCAGCAATGCTTCAGAAAGTACAACATAGATTGCGGTGGCTTTTTGTAACATAATTCTCTTAAATTAAAAATCTTGATGGTAGTACAGAATCTTAATTCAGCTTTGAAAAAAGCTGTTTTAGCCATAAGCTTTTCGTGACTCTCTTAACAATGGCGATATCGCATCAAAAAGGGAAGAGCTAGAATGAGCAAGTTGTTTTATGTGATTAATTTGGACAGTAGGCAATCAGGATAGACAATGATAGCACTAGCATTGTAAAACGCACCATAGAAAGAGATTTAGCGAAAGCAAAATGCTAGAAGAAGCGCAGCAAGAGGCCAAAATTGAACGCCGCGATTATCGAAAGAGTTTGGGAGTGTAAACAAACTCTTTCTGTCTTCACCGGACGCTGAGTAATGATATGAACAGCCTCTAAGAGATTAAGATGGAAAGAGCTGCGTGCTATGGTGAGAATTGAAAACTGCTTGTTGTCATAGTTTAAGGACCCTCAAGTGCACAAAAAGTGTTTCAGAGCCAAATCGCTTAAGGATGGAGAACTGAGCAATTTTCTCAGCAATCTGAGCGTTGACGACGTTTTTAGGATAGCCATTGTCCAGTAATATTTTCTTGTTCAGTTCTGTTTTTCATTGAGTGTACGTTTGGTGCAAATCATTAGGGCTCAAATGACCAATGTACATATTAGACTTATTTTAGGTTTGAGAGTACTAAAAAACTCCAAACGTAAATACTGGCCCGTGAAAGTGTCTTTCCGGTATACACTGGTTTCACAGCCAATATCTGTTCTTTCGATATAGACATCAAGAAACGGTAGACATTTGACTATCCCCTTTTGAAAAGTGAATTTGGGGGATGGATTAAGGCAGTTGAGTTTGATCAGGAATTCATCTGCTTCAGTTTTGTGATCGAGGATGGTAAACATATCGTCAGCATTTCTGAAGTATATTGGAGGCTCATATCTGTAGTATACTCCAATATACTTCAAATATGCTGGCGATATGTTTGCCATCTTTGATCACGAAGCTGAAGCAAATGAGCCGCGAGGATGTTCTACCTGCCACCAACAAAACTCTGTCATGTATGATTACAAGTGCCACAGTGATACGGTACGTAGGGCGAATATCTCAACGACTACAGGATCGCATCAAGCAGCATGTTCGCAGTGGTTTAAACAACAATTGACTCGTCCACGCCGACCTCAACCACACAGATCGTGCAAACAAAACAACACCAAACCGGACTGTAACTCTACTATTGGTCAGCATCTTTTAGAAAATGAACAATGTGCGTTAAATTATGACAACAAGCAGTTTTCAATTCTCGCCATAGCACGCAGCTCTTTCCATCTTAATCTTTTAGAGGCTGTTCATATTATTATTTAGCGTCCGGTGAAGACAGAAAGAGTTTGTTTACACTCCCAAACTCTTTCGATAATCGCGGCGTTCAATTTTGGCCTCTTGCTGCGCTTCTTCTAGCATTTTGCTTTCGCTAAATCTCTTTCTATGGCGCGTTTTACAATGCTAGTGCTATCATTGTCTATCCTGATTGCCTACTGTCCAAATTAATCACATAAAACAACTTGCTCATTCTAGCTCTTCCCTTTTTGATGCGATATCGCCATTGTTAAGAGAGTCACGAAAAGCTTATGGCTAAAACAGCTTTTTTAAAGCTATTTCATAATGCTTTAAACAACTTGTGAGTGCATGTCCAGTTTTTCTTGTTTTTTTTAGTTTTTTTATGGCATTCTTTCATTTTTGAATGTATTATTAGCAAATTGACAATTGCTTAGGTAGCGGTCATTATTTGATATTTCTTTTCTCATTACTTCAGTGCATACTTTGCAGCAGGCACTGTCAGTTTCATTATTGTATGCAAGCCATTTCCAAGTTATTGTATTATGTAGGAATTTTGGAATTTACGTTTTTGCCTCAAAACAGTTTGCTGACTATTGCTGTGTGAACTAGTTTGAGTTTGCAAAATAGGAATTTTTTTTATTTATCCTGTGCTATTCCTTCCCTTTACCTTCAGCTGACACATCTGTTTTTCTTCGTTTTATTACCCATCGGTCCATATCTATTCTTTTCTTATTTCTGGATTTTTTCAAAATCCCAATTACACTGGCTGAGCTGAAGAGGTGGTCAGTAACGAAGTAATTTTACTGAAGTAAACTGCTTATGTAGGTATTTCAGTGACGAGCTGCTTACTTGAGTAGTTTCATTTTTTTATTACTTCTACTTTTACTAGCGTAGATTTAGTGGAAGGTAACGTTACTTCAGTACTTGTAACTTTTAATTACGTCGATGCTAAAAATTTAACTTATGTTGAATTGAAAGATGGTAAACTACGTAGCATAAAAACAGCTTTGAATTCAAGCTGGTATTTTGTGCATTTGTGCAAACCCTTCATTGAAGTAGGCCATTCTTGGTTCAAACTCTGAAAACCACTTCATAGTCCAACTACTAATTAATGCTAACCAGAAAACGTGCACTAAATAACAACTAGTGGATCGTTTTTGCAAATCTTATGATTTTAAAAAGTTTTTAGGGCCAGAAATAAATTAAATTCTCTCTCATGTTTCATTTTTGAACAGTTGCTCAGTGATACAAAATTTCAAATAGCTTTGAATAAATCTTCAATGAACGGATTTACTGCACTCTTTTAAAGCAACGACTAAAACGTTGAACATTTCTGTTGGGCTGTTATTAGAAGTTATCGCCATAATGAAGCAGAAATGAGGAAGCGTCGTTAGTTAAAGTAAGTGAAACTATCAAAAATGTGCGTTTCGTCAGCGTCTGAAATCAAGATTGCAAGTACACCAACTAAACTACATAGACAAATTCTAACATAATACAGGTGATTTATTTTTTGATGAATGTTACTTCGAGGGTGGCTAAAGGAAAGAACGATCTAGCTCTTGCCAACACAAACAATTGAATATTATAGCAAGTGACGGCATAATTCTGATTTTTAGGTACATGTTGTCCAATTGCCGAGTCAAAGTAGGAGAAAAGGAATTGCCTTACATTTTTGTATAGATACTTTTCTTTTTTTAGTGATTTGTGGACATGTTGGCTGATTTAGTTTTGGGGATGTGCGGCCAACGTGCCGGCAGTTGCAGCGGCACACGTATTCATATATGACATTGCTTAGTAGAAAGGAATGCTTGGCATCCTTGCAGATTGCAGGTAGAATTCATTTGGCTGAAGATTGTCATCCGAAGTTCAGTTATTTTGTAGCAATTAAATTATTTACTGTATTTTTGATTAGCATGTGGGATTTAGGCAAAGTGTTACCGATTCAGAGAAGTCTTAGGTCGACTAAATGCTATTAGAGACTTTCTTTCTATAGGTCACCATATTTGGCGTTGGCTTAAACATGCTCATCCGAATAACATTGTCTTTTTGCAAGGAATAATGCTGATGCTGTTCAGCTCTTGGGGCAGTCTGAGTTGGGGGGGGGGATATAGACAGAGCCCGGTGTACTAGGGTTCTAATAAGGGTTGCCTTTGGTATTGGGAAGCCAAAATATTTCTAATGGGTATATTGTCCGGTAAACTTAAATCTTTGATATAAGAACTTGAGGACTTCTAAATCAGCTTTCTCTACCGGAACGTCTAGAAAGAGAAGTTGCTGTCAAGAACTTTCTTTTTAAAAGATTACAGTCAAGCAAGGATGTAAAGAATTAACTGCCACAAGAAAACTGTCACCGCCTGATTTCTCATTGAAGATTGAAAAGGTGTCTTCAGCGTAGCGGAAGCACAGGTTTTCTAATTCGTCGAAAGAATTCCCCCTCGTGATACCCGACAAATATTTTGGCATAGCTGGCCCAAGTGGAGGCCACATGGAAACACCGCCAATCTTTTTGTGCATAGTATTGTTGAAACTGAATTCAACTGAAGTAGTACTTGCGGTTAGAATCACAGTGATAAGTGCCTTAGGAATAACAGGCGGAGTCAATTTACTATTGTACAGAGTGTCAGCAACGACCTGAATGATTTCTTTCAGCGGGATATTCGTAAATCGGCTAGATATATCAAAAGAACAGAGAAAGATGGCTTCAGGATCCAAGTTGAGGTATTGCATATTCTCAACAAAAGCAAAAGAATCTCTAATGATAGAGTAAAGATCTAGAACTGGTTAAAAGGGGCTTCGGCATTTTGCCAATTTATGATTGTCAGACCCGATTATTCTAGAGATAGCTTTTAATGAGAGCTAGAAAAAACATTGTAATTTCAATTCATTGCTTTTAATGGGTGAAATGAATCCACTTCTGAAGCTTCATTCAAAGATATTTTTCATCTTCTTAAACATTTATCAGTTTGTTCACATACCAGCTACTGTTCTGGACAAGGGAATGGATAGGGTAGCAAAGGGGTAATTATTCTCCCAAAAAAATTACAAAATTTTATTTGGATTGAAATCTCTGCAGTAGTGTCCTCGGAATAAAGTTATTGTGTAAGCTTAACCTCTGTCAATACCTTTAGAATTTGCTAAACACCGCAGATTCTTACCACAATTCTCTCTCAACACTAATTAAAAAAGTCATGATTAAAAATATAATCATAGATAAAAAAAAACTTTGCCCCTATGCCCACATAAATATTTAGTTGACTATATTGTTTGGTTTTAGATTTTTTACGCTAAATTTTAGATATCATAAAATCTAAGTTGTTTGTGTAAAGCAGTAGTGGTTCTCAACTTTTTGGTGATTCTTACCATCCAGAAAATTGTTTGCTGTCGTTGCGTACAACCAACAGCGCAATCACCAGGCAGAGGGCAGAACCTCCACTTTAGCAATACATTCAACAACTTCTCTTAGAAGAGTATTACCGTCTTATATAGTCTCCCTCAAAGCGGATCCTTTGTCATAGAGATGCCATTGCCTGCTCCATACACATGAACCTTTATCTTGGTGGAAAATGTAAATTATGCTATCAATAGGCAGAAACATTTGCTCATCTTATGCGGTAAGAGCACCCCCTATTGAGAATCATTGATTGGAAATGATAAAAACAAAACTACTCAAAAATGAAACTGGAAACAAGGTGACAATTAAATTTGATTAAAATTGATTGAATTAGCATTAGTTCGAACAAACAGTAATTTGTCAAATGCATATTATATTCCGAATATGAAGTAAAAAATGTAGAGGGTGCTAGTTGCTAGTAAGCAAATTTTAGGCAATCTCCTGCTTAAAGAAATCTACCTCCAGCATTTTACTAGGGTAAAATAGAAAACTTGCTCAAAAAGGATCACCAACATCATACCATACCATACAACAATATACTACAACCTGTCAATAATCCGCGATTGGTTTCGACCTTATTGGGCCTCATCAGGCGAGTGTGAAAAACACACAATAACAAAATGTATAATACACAGGCTAACAGATTTGCTATTTTGTGCAAAAAAATGATGCAATGCAAAGTAATACATTACAGCAATACCTATATCAAGGGGGTCCAATTAAGGATTTATGATTGAATTATGATGTTGTTGATCATTTTTGAGCAATTTTTCTATTATACCTTACTGTGATGCTGAAGACAGGTCTTTTCAAGTCGGAGAGTGCCTGAAATTTGCTAACTAGCACCTTCCGTATTTAATAAAGTGATAAAGTCTTATTAATGATAACCCCTATTCGAGCCTATCGTCGTGGCTCTGTATATATCGTGTGTGTGTGTGTGTTTGTGTCCTTAATTGGACCCCATTGATATAGGTATTGCTGCACTGTGTTATTTTGCACTGCTTCATTATTCTGCACACTCTAGCAAATCTGTTAACTTGTGTCTCAAATATTTTTGTTAATGTGTATTTTTTATCCTCACCCTGACGAGACCCAATAAAGTCAAAAGCGATCGCGGATTATTGACAGGTTGTAAGGTATTGTTGTATAGTGCGGTTTAATGTTGGTGATTATTTTTGAGCAAGTTTTATATTTTACCTAAATATGAAGTAACATACATAGCAGTTGGAAATAATGAATGCCTGGATATATTTTACTCGACTTTTGTACAAATAATTTGCAACATCAAAATGCTTCATAATTGCAGAATCATTTTTCCCTCCGAATTTTCCGGTATTGTATATCAAAATCTGTAATAGCTCTCTCCCGGTTTGAATTGCGCTTTTTCAGCTATCAACTTACCGGAATAATTTTACAATGATACTGAGTCGCTTATGCATAATACCTGCGCTGCCCGTCTGAATCATAAAAATAAAATCTAAGCTTTATTGAACGGCTACAGGCAACCCAAATATTACTCATATGTAAAAACATTTAGCATTGTCTCTAACATTCGATAGTTGCGGTCACGAACCAGGTCATTTTCACTAGATTAAACCCAATTCTCGCCTCCAAACACACTGAACCACCACAAAACTACTTTCTACTTTTAGTGCTTAAGTAGTTTACTTTGAATTACTTTTTGCATTTACTCTTTCACTTGAATATTTTTTAAAGCCTAATTAATAATACTTTCACTGAAGTAGATAATTAAGCTACTTAGTCCACCTCTGCTGAGCCGGCTGCTAATAATTTTCGATAAATTGGCTTCGATAATTTCCTTTGTATTTCAGGAAACGCATACTAACATAGAGCTGCTTAACAACACAGAAGCGCAGAGATATCAGAAGTTATAACATTGTTGCGCAATAACTGAATGCTGGTAGAAGCAAAGCTGTAGAGACATATGATGTAACAGTCCACTCACAGATCATAAAGCAAAACAACTTGTTTAGGTTTTCATTTACAGCAAATTACAGTATAGTGTAGCGGTTGGTTGGTCTTTGATTGCTTCTGGTCAGAGATTACTGTTGCCAGAGAAGCATTCGCGCTACACGTATATAAAAGTTCTCTCACCTCCCCGTCCAGTTGTGGCCGAATTGATTTCTCTCTTCACAGCGAAGTGTCTTGAGAAATATCCAAACGAATTATTGCTATTCAAAATGACTTAATGTCTAAAAACAGTTACAATATACTGACACCTTCTTATTCTACTTGCTTTATTTTCTCTCTCTGCCGTCACATGTTGGCTGGAACATCGCGTGATCCAGTCTACTGTGACGTCACAATACTACAATAACACCATAAGTAGCATCGGTTTTTGACCTAATGCTACATATGTTCCCCCCTTATGCAAAAACAAAAACAAACGTATGTACAGAACTACAATGCAAAAATGTTATGCTATGTGAAAATACGAACGATAACAGTCAGCAATGTGAAAAGTTCAAGCAGCGCAAGATGAAAGAAGGAGAGAAAAGGAAAGAATGTCAAGCAAAGAGAAGATACTGCCGAACTAAACATAAAGCAACTCGTACGTCGATCAACCCCACACAAAATTACACTCAAAACTAGAACTGAAGCAACAACTTAACACATTAACAAAGTCCAAAATAGGAAGCTCAAGCTGAAATAACTGAACACATGTCAATGAAAAATTTACAAGCTATTAATAAGTTGCACCCTTGCTTTAACAGGCAATTATCACTGAAATGAGTCACTTGATAGGCCTGGTATGTAACCAGACGAAACGACCAAGCCAAAATAAATCATTGAGATCGATGCACAATAGAAATTATACATAAGAAGTCATCGGTATTCGAAATACACTACAGATATTCTTTTCCATAAAACAATGGCATTCAAAACAAGGTCAATTTTCAAAAGTTTAAGGTTCGGCGTTACAACATCTCGTAATCTCTAAAGCGCTTTGAGGAATGAATAGGTCGCCCTTTGGAAGTATGTTTATTTCTTGTGCTATTGTTATGTAGGTTGTCGTGTAGTGTGTGCTGTTTTGCGTGTCTTTCAGATGGTGTTCGCGAACAAGTGTCATCAAGATCATCAAACATTTCAGACCGGAGTGAGAGCGAATGAATACTTTCTTTGTCAAGAATTGCCGTGAGTGGGCACGCATTCTCAGACTCTTCATTGAGTGACGTCATGCTAAAAATAGCGGGCTTGATTCTGTCGATGGATACCCTATCGTGATGAGTTCCATAATCTAGCACGAAAAACTTGCGGCATCGCTCTAAAATGAGGTATGGACCTCGATATGCTGGTTGCAATGAATGGCGTCGCACATCATCTTTCACAAACACATGAGTGACCTGGGGATTGAATAAATCCGAATCAAGATGTGATGATCTATTTGTTTTTCTAGGAGGATGATAGCGAAAAAATGCCACCCGCTGTGCCAATGACTTCACAAATTCTCTAGTAGGAAAGGTTTTATCTTCCCTTTCCTGAGCGACAAAGAATTCTCCGGGCAAACGTAGTTTTTCTCCAAACACGAAATCGTTAGGTGAATGGTTGTCTAGATCTTCCTTAGGCTGATTTCTTAGCTCAACAGTGCCCATGGTAAGTTGTCGTACCAATCAGTTGGAGATTCCGCACACTTCAAGGCAGTTTTGAGAGTTCTGTTAACCCGTTCTACCAAGCCCTGCGCTTGAGGATGGTAAGTAGTGCTATGATGTAGTTGTGCACCGAGAAATAGAGCTAGTTTTCTCCACACAGCACTTGTAAACTGGGCTCCGCGATCACAATATATGTGAGATGGGCTACCAAATAAAGACACCCATGATTGAACAAATGCTGAGGAGCATTCCTCAGCTGAGATTCCCTGGAGAGGAACAGCCTGCATGAAACGCGAGTACCTATCTATAATTACTAATAAGTACGAGTAGCCTTTGCTTAACGGAAGTGGCCCGGTAATGTCCACATAGACATGAGTAAACCTTTCGTTAGGAGGAGGAGTCACCTCTTCTAGAGGAGCTCTGTTGTGACGCTGTATTTTGGAGCGGTTGCATTGCAAACACTCTCTTGTCCATTGGGCGACATGTTTCTTGATCCCTATCCAAACTACTTTTTCTGTCAACAAGGCTATGCTTCCCCTTATGCCAGGGTGTGCTAGTGAATGGAAGTGTTTGAAGACAGATGCACGCAAAGAGACAGGAATTACTGGTCGCAGCCTACCAGTCGATACATCGCATAATATGTTAATGCCATGTTCAGCTAATGGTATATCTTTCAGCACCAGGGCCGTGCTGTTGTTGCGGCGCAAATCTGTGATTTCTGGATCTGTTCGCTGCGCGACAGCCAATTGTAAGTAATCCAGTGGAGCAGAAGATGGAGTGATGAGGTTCAGCAATGGTGGCTCAAGCGGCCTGGACAAAGCATCGGCCACATTCTCTCGTCCTGATACGTGTTCCACTCGAGATGTGAATTGCAATATGTAGTCGATGAAGCGAGCTTGGCGTGGTGACGCAGCTGGAGAGTTATGTTGGAACTTTCTGACGATTGGCTTGTGATCAGTTTTTAGAAGGAAATCACGTCCTTCCAGAAAGTATTGAAAATGTTTGATTGCCGCATAACAAGCAAATAGCTCTCGCTCGAAGCAAGACCATGAACGTTGTGAGTGTGTGAGTGCCTTGGACCAAAAGGCGAGGGTTTTGCCGCAATCCATTTGAAACTGGTTGCAGTACTGCACCTACCGCACTGTCGCTCGCGTCCGTAATCAGTTCTAAATTGGCTTCATGATTAGGATGAGCTAAAGCTGTCGCTTTTTCCACAGCTTGCTTTGCTTTTAAAAAGCAGTTTTCGGTTTCCGGCGACCATAAGAGGTGGGTCATTCTTGCGCCTGTGCTAAGTAACGAATATAGCGGCGAGAGAATTTCCGCACAGTCGGGAATGAATCTACAATAGAATTGAATCATGCCAAGAAATCGTCTTAACTGTCTCTTGGTTCGCGGGCGCACATAATCCGTTAGTGCTTTGACGTTTTTTGTTCTAGGCTTAACTCCTTCCGCAGATACCAAATGACCCAAAAACGAGAGCTCTTTTACGGCAAAGACACATTTGGCATCATTTACCACCAAACCATGTTGTTGTAACCTTTCGAAAACCAAGCTTAGCAGTTTGCGATGATCATCCAAATCTGGCGACATAATGATAATGTCGTCCAAATAAACAAATACTCTCGGAAGACCTGAGAGGACTTCATTCATCAGTTTTTGAAAGTACCCGCTAGAGGTGGCCAGACCCATGGGGAGATAGAGATATTTGTAATTTCCAAGAGGAGTGGTTATGGTCAGCTTGTGGGAATCTGCAGGGTCGACAGGAATGTGGTAATATGCGTCTTTAATATCCACTGAACTGAACCAAGAACATCCGTGAGCCATGGACGAAAAATCATTATTGTTAGGAAGAGCGTAGCGAGTTACCTTCAAGATTTTATTTAAAGCCACAAAGTCGGCGCACAGTCGATATTTACCTGAGGGTTTCTTTACCATAACAATTGGACTAGCCCAAGCACTCTGGCTTTTGGCTAAAATGCCTCGATTTACTAAATGCTTCACCTCCTGTTTCAAGGCTACGAATTTATCTGGTGCTAGTCGTCGTGCACGAGACCAAACAGGTACTTCTGTAGTAGTTTCAACATGAGCAGTAATAGAATGTTTTATCTCCCGTGATCGCGTGGAGGCATTAAAAACTTGAGGGTAGTGCGATTTTAAATGTTGTAAGAGGCTCGAACTTGACTGTTGTGAAGATTGTACAGTAAAGTCCGTTTCAATACCTTCTTCAATCGGCAAAGAAAATTTTTCTATCTCTGGTGGTTGGAAAAGTCTACCAGCGGTAAGATCAATGCACAAGTTGAAACGTCGTAGGAAATTTGCTCCTAGAATTCCATATGGCAATTTAGCTGCATAAAAATCAAACTCAAAAAGTAGGGAAAATCCAAGATTAATTTGGGTTTTGAGGTGACCTTCGATTAGCACAGAGCCACCACCAATGGTCGAAATAGTGTGACCACTGACTGGTTGAAGGAGCGATGTGTCGACTGCCCACAGTGGCAAAAATGAATAAACAGCCCCCGTGTCTATCAAGAATTCGATATTGTAGCAAGTGTCGCGTACAAAGAGTAGGGAACTTGAATCTGAGGCATATGACTTACGAGCCCCTAGTTCATGAAGGTCAAGCTGGCATTTTGTTGCCTGTTTCTGTTGATACATTGGACAAGATGGGCCCCAGCATTTTAAGGCGCGGTCACCAAATCGACGATGGTAACTGCAAACGTTGTTTACGGGTCGAGTTGGATTTTGGTTTGGTGAGAAAGAACTGGAATTTGTAGTGTGTTGAGGTACATGTTTGTGAGGCTGTGAAGGTGTGTGAGTATATTTATGTGGTGATGATGGTGAGGTTTGGTGCAAACTAGAAAGAGTGCGATCCAACTTATCAAGCCGAGATTCTAACATTTGATTTATAATAGCTTGGTTTGTTGGGTTCTGAGCATTATGATGAACATCTTCACCTGCAACAAACGATTGTTGACGTGCCAAGATATTATCGGGTGTTGGGCTAAAATCTCCAATGGTTCCTTTTCATAAGGATATAACGTGAGACGATTCTGAGCATCAACGGATTCTAATAGTTTCCGCCGAATTAAAGCTTGACCTATTTCCGAATTGGTTGGGAATTGGGAAGATAATAAAGCTTGTAAACGGATCAAATATTCTGTGACTCTGTCCCCTCGTCTTTGAGTTTCTGAAAAGAATGACTCAAGGCAGTCCTGAGTCTTCGGTGAAAATCGATTCAGCAGCACGTTTTTTAATGTTGTAAAAGGTTCATTTGAGTTAATTTGAGGCCATGCATCCGAAATCATCTGCATAACTTTATTGTCATGACTTAAAGCTGTGGCAAGCAAGGCAAATTTTGTGTGTTCTGAAGTAATATGTGATTCTGTGAATAACAGTTCAATAATGTGAAAGTATCCTTGAGGATTGTTCAACCAAAATTTGGGTAGTTGTGGTGGTTCGTGTTTTCTGATAAAACTAGTGTGTTGCATTCGATTGGCGTCTGTAAGATGATACGGTAAGCTATATGGTGAGCCTATCGGCGTTGTGTCTGGGGATGAAACACCTGCACTGTGTAAGCAAGCAAAAGACGAGTTAGGTGTTGTGTTCTGAACTAAGTCGCAGCTATCAGAAGTGTATGGCAAACTATCTAGTGGTGTGGGTACCGTTCGTGTTGGCCCCAAATGTGCCTTAAATGTCAAAACATACGCTAAAACTACAATAGTAAGCAAAAGCATAAACACATACCATGAATATTCAAACTATAAGTTGATAACCCAAATAGGCGTTACGTTTCCACTCTCCGACATAATAAAATTGCTATACTCGAAATAATCGCTTCTAAAATGAGACGCCAAAATTTGAAATAACAGTTTTAATGTTCACACTACTTTTGCGCTAGCCAAAAGTAAATTGCTAGATTGCGTCTTTGATCGTTTCGATTGTGACGTAGTCTCGCGTGATCGTTGAGGATTTTCAAGATGGCCGCTTTTACTGGTAGCAGCAGGCTTGTACAAACTTAAACGCGATATTTTAATACGAAAAGTCTTTAAAATTCTTGACAATTGTAAACAGAAAGCAATCGCTAAAAGTCCGTTTCAGAACTAGTTCGTTGTCGGGGGTCACCAAAATGTAGCGGTTGGTTGGTCTTCGATTGCTTCTGGTCAGAGATTACTGTTGCCAGAGAAGCATTCGCGCTACACGTATATAAAAGTTCTCTCACCTCCCCGTCCAGTTGTGGCCAAATAGATTTCTCTCTTCACAGCGAAGTGTCTTGAGAAATATCCAAACGAATTATTGCTATTCAAAATGACTTAATGTCTAAAAACAGTTACAATATACTGACACCTTCTTATTCTACTTGCTTTCTTTTTCTCTCTCTGCCGTCACATGTTGGCTGGAACATCGCGTGATCCAGTCTACTGTGACGTCACAATACTACAATAACACCATAAGTAGCATCGGTTTTTGACCTAATGCTACAATAGTGTAACTACTCACAAGCCTGACAAAATTGGTATGCTCCTATCTAAATACCATGATCGGTTAGTTCAATAGTACTTTGTAAAAATAGCATGAAAATGATACGTAATAGTACACTCAAAAATATTTTTAGCGAAACTGTTAGATTGCTGAAAATGTGGATAATTTCTTAAAATTATCCAAGGTTGAACCGCCCCCTGGTACTAGCTTAGGGAGGCTTTAGCTACTCATTGCCGTGAATCTGAAAGTTTTGTATAAAGCGCTTTAATTTAACGCAAATGCGGATATAACGCGATCGATCGATGCATCTTAAAGAGAAACGCAAAATTTGGCAAATCTCAATATATGACTGATCTCATTTAATTTCATAATCACGTGAAAGCGTGCGCTAAAGGCTAGTCAATGCATAGCAGGCAAGCAATTCAATATAGTAGGAAATTACTATATATCTGCTTATATTGCAGAATTAAAAAGCTTGAAATAGAAAAATCAAGGAAGAAGCAACAGCTTTTTTTGAAAAGAATGATACAATAGGGTAGTGGGCAAACTTTCATGTACGAATATTTTGTTATTTACTGTAGTTTACAATTGATGCGAAATTAAAAGAGGTTTTGCTTTTTACCCAGAAATAACGCAAAACCACTTTTTTGGCGATGACATTTTATGATGTTCTTTCCACAAAAACAACTCTAAAAGACTTTATGCTCATTTGACAATGCAACGAGTACGTAATTCTTTATTTCAGTGTTTTAAGCCTTCCAAGCATGCTTCTACTCTTTTATGCTTGCACGCTGAAAACTTGCTCTATGATGTCATGATATGCCTGGTACGATTCACAATTTTTCGCTACTACAAATCACAATATGAAGACGTTTTCAAAAATTTCACCCATTTTACAAAATCAGTTTATTCATAAACTGTTTTGTAATGTCATTTCTCGACCGATTTCCAAACTTTTTTTATCAAATTAAAGATTATTTCAAACCAATTCCGTTAGTATATGATATGTATCTTTTATAGCTGTTTTTATACTAGACAAAACAAACTTTATTACCCGTTGTTTAACTTTTTACCCCTCCTAAAAAGTGGTAAGCTGAGTAAAAACAGGTAAATCCTTTACATAAAAGTTATAATAAGTTACTAACAATTACTGTTCTTTGAAAGCTTAGAAAATTTGCTTTCCAGCAATATGTGACTCGAATTACCCACGGCTAAGGATTAGTTTATAATAGTTAATCAATAATTGGTTGCAATACATTATGATCTATAGTAATGCAAGAGGCTAGCGATGCACTTAGCAAAACTGCAGACAGTGACACTGTTTCGACCTATCAGTTCTCTTCAGTGCAGTTGATGACCGACAAGAAGCTAGAGGCTTTTAATAAAGTGTAGCTTAGACCGCCAAACTTGCGGGATCTATACTAGATCCACTTGGTGGAAGGTCTGTCAGTACTCTGCGAAGCCGTATCACTCGTGACTGAGTGGCGGTTGTCGCAGGTGCACTAAGTCTAACAACTGCTAGAACAATAGTGCTGTCACAGCCTAGTGGTCACAAGGTCGTACATGTATAGTAATGCAAGAGGCTAGCGATGACCTTAGCAAAACTGCAGACAGTGACACTGTTTCGACTTATCAGGTCTCTTCAGTGCAGTTGGTGACCGACAAGAACCTTCCACCAAGTGGATCTAGTATAGACCCCGCAAGTGTGGCGGTCTAAGCTATGCTTTATTAAAAGCCTCTAGCTTCTTGTCGGTCACCAACTGCACTGAAGAGAACTGATAAGTCGAAACAGTGTCACTGTCTGCAGTTTTGCTAAGGTCATCGCTAGCCTCTTGCATTACTATACATGTAAGACCTTGTGACCACTAGGCTGTGACAGCACTATTGTTCTAGCAGTTGTTAGACTTAGTGCACCTGCGACAACCGCCACTCATTCACGAGTGGTTCGGCTTCGCAGAGTACTGACAGACCTTCCACCAAGTGGATCTAGTATAGATCCCGCAAGTGTGGCGGTCTAAGCTATGCTTTATTAAAAGCCTCTAGCTTCTTGTCGGTCACCAACTGCACTGAAGAGAACTGATAGGTCAAAACAGTGTCACTGTCTACATTATGATCTATTTTGTAGTTAAACAATTATCCTACTTGGTCTAACCAAATTGCAATTGTTAGACCAAGTTAGTTTGTTGATACATTTTGACTACTTTTTCTCACAAGCATGGCTCTTTGGTATTATCTGTTTACATTTTCAAAAACATTCATCAACAAATGAAGTCTATAAGCGTTGTAGCCTACCGGTTAAAAACATTCATAATTTTGGTGCTTGTATTTCACATAATTACAATTTCTACAAAAACCAACTACTTTGGTACATTTTGTCTATTCTTTCTCAAGTGCATGGATCTTTTACCTTATCCATCCAAATATTCAAAAAGATTCATCGCCAACTTAAGTATCTACACGTTTTAAACAGTAGCCATCTCCAAACAAAACACTTGGTGATGACCTAAGAAAAAGAGAAGTGGGAGTATAGAGGATGCTGTTAAATCTTTTACAACAAATATTAGTGACGAGCTACATATCATCTAAATGCTGAAGCAATTTTCTTTGCAATTGGCTGAGGTCGGCGTAGCCAGCTGATTTGATAATGGGGACGAATGCTATTGAAATAACTTAACTGTGAGTGCTTTATTTCGAGTTAGTTTGCTCTTAGCAAGGCGGCGTTTATGCCAGGACCAAGAAACATGCGCACATTCAGAGGCGTTAACTCATACATGTCATAAGGGTATTCGTGCCGTCATGATGACATCATAAACAAAAATAATTTTTTAGAATTTGCATTACTTGACAGAGGACAACCGCTTTTTGCTCAAACAAAAACCAGCTTTCGACTTACCACATTTCAAAAACTTTCATTTGTTTGGGGTCTAAAATGACGTCACAATCAACGATTCATCAAACAATCTGATTTTTGTTTTATCTCAAAAAGTACTCATCACACAAACGCGATTAAATGTTCTTTTAGGAGATATTAATAAGCTGCTTTTGCTAAAAGCAACTTTACGACAACTAATATTTATTTGATAATGCTACCGGCAATTCTTTATTTAAGCACTTCAAGCCATCTAAGCATTTTTTTTCTCTTTTTCACTTGCACGCTTAAACTGGGTCTATGACGTCATAATATGTCTCGTACGATAAACGCAAATGTTCGCTAACGCAAATCATAATATCAGGATGTTTTTAAAAATTGCAATCTTTTTGCAAAATTAGTTTATTTAAAAACTGATTTGTAATCTCACTTCTCAACCAATTTTGTAAACTTTCTTCAACAAATTAAAGATTATTTCAAGGCCAGTCCAATAGTGTATAATATGTACAATTAATATTGGTTTTTATACTAAAAAAACTAAACTTTGATACCTGTGGTGTAACTTTTTACCCCTCCCAAAAATGTTGAGCTCAGCAAAAACAAGAGACTTTAATGCAAAACCATTATGATAAAGTACTAACAATTACTATCCTTTGAAAGCTTAGGAAATTTGCTTTCTAGCAATATGTGACTCCAATTACTTGAGGCTAATCAAAACTTGATTGCCATACATAATGTTTCATTTTTAGGTGTATCTTTATCCTACTAGAGCTAACAAACTTGCAATTGTTAAACAAAGTTAGTTCTTTGGTACATTTTGACTACTTTTCTTCACAAGCGTAATTCTTTTGCATTATCTGTCGACGTTTTCAAAAACATCCATCAAAAATTGAAATTTCCAAATGTTTATAAAATGTAGTCTACCGGTAAAAACACAAAAAATTTTAGTGCCTGAAGTTCACAAAATTGCCATTTCTAAAAAAGCTAAGTCCTTTGGTGCATTTTGTCTATTCTTTCTCGATAGCATGGATGTTTGGCATTTTCAATGAAATTAATCAAAAGACTCATCCAAAAACAAAGTCTACAAATTTTAATATGTAGCCTACTCCAAGCAAAACACTTGGTGATCAACCAAGAAAAATATGATGGGGTAAAGATGGTCCTTTCTTATCGTTTACGACAAAATGTATGGGTCGAGCTACATATGATCTAAATGTTGAAGCGATTTCCTTTGCAATTGGGCAAGGTTGTTGTCGCAGCAGCCAGCTAATTTGATGTTCTTAACCTCGATATTATTATTAATGGGGGCTCCCGCTACTGCTTTAACTCAACTGTGGGTGCTTCATTTAGGGTTTGTTTGCTCTTTGCATGGCGGCATCTATGCCAGGGCCAAGGAACATGCACGTAGTCAGAGACGTTATTTTATATTAATTCGCCTACAGTGATGAAGAAGTGATAAGTAGCAATTCTAATAATAATGGCTCAAAACGCATTGTGAGGTCATAATGTTACATAACATCGCAATGTTTGCCTTTATTTAGTGAAATCAGCTGCAGGCAGAAAAATTATCTACTATCATTTTGATAGCAAACATAAATGATAAAGCCCATTAACTGATATTTGTAATTGCAAGGATAGGCCTATCGGTACAAAACACTAATCTTCATTTGAAAGTAGGGAGGTCTGGATTAGGGGAAAAGTTAAATGTAACAAAATCCCAAATTTAAGAAAAGATCAAAATTAAACAATAATAGCATCAATCTATAACAGTGGATTAAGAGGGAATGTTTTTGTTTGAAAGGAGCTTAATAGGCGCCCATTGCAATAGGCTGTATGACTTAAAGGAAAGGCAGGCCCCCTTTCATGCTAAGGCCAAATCAACACGAAAGCAAGCCCACCAAACAGATCATTTCTTTATGAGTCAAAACGACCACCATTCAAGAAACGTTATCAATTTTGACTATGTTTCACTACCCCTAACTCTTTTAAAAATTACAAATGGTAGTTTGTGTCATCATTCTTTCTTTTTGAATACTTCCGATCTTGATTAATAAAACATCGTGATCACCATTACATTTTTAGGAGCTTTGCATTTTATCTAGTAAAACATTTCGTGTGGCTCCGCAGCAAGTGCTTGCACGGTGAAGTTGGCGCAGCTTCATTAATTGATACGCTTTAAATCGGCCCAAATAATAATATGGCCTGCTGGGGTTAAATCGCACCATAGTTAGGAGAAACATTTTTTCTATTTTGCTTAATAATAGCTTTATAGAGCTACCGGGATCAACCTGAAAATTTGGGAAAAGCAAGAACTTGTTTAACTTCTATGAACATACTTAACCAAGGAAAAACAAATATGAATCATAATGCGTAGCCAGCAGGGATTTAAGAAAGTTTGAGGAAAAATCAAAATTAACAACGTCTCTGTGTCAAATCGCACCACATGGAAGGTATTATTGGTATTTTGCTTAATAATAGCTTTATAGAGCTACCGGAGTCAAACCAAACATTTGAGGAAAAGCAAGGACACTTTAAACTCCCCAGGGCACGTCAAGCAGGAGGAAAAGAACATGCTACATAATGCGTAGCCAGCGAGGACTTGAGAAAGTTTAAGAGAAAATCTGACAACAAGAAAGACATTTTTTCCCTTTTGCTTTTGTATGGCTTAATATCAGATATGTAACCCCTACTTCCAAACTACGGGAAACCCAAGGCTCCCTTGGGTTCGTGTCAGCAATGAACAGAGCACATAGACGTAAGGCATAGCCAGGATCTTGAAATGAGGTATTCTATTAGGAAAAGGAGCTCAAAAAGTCGTAAACATCTTATGTGCAAAAAACACATAAACGTTTGGTAACTCTTCATACAAGAACCTGATAGGTAACGCCGGCTTGGCTGGCTGAACCGACATTCTCAATTCCGACGTTACTAACGGGGGCACTTCGGGTGATGCCGTCATATATGATGCCTGTTATGGTACTTATGTCATTTATGTCTATACTCTACATCATTATAATAAAATCCCAAGTTTAAGAAAACTTCAACATAAAACCTTAACCATAACAATTTGTAAAACTGAGTATAGAGAGAACAATAGCCGCTTTTGTGGCTATGCCGGAAAAAAGACCAATAGCGCAGCCAAATTAGGAACTTAATATCACAAATATAAACAGGAAAAGCGGCAGCACCAATTGGCAAAATAAGCTTACCATTAAATAGATTTTTTTTTAAATTTTGAAAGCAACCACCATTTTGCCGCTACAATCAGTTTTAATTAATTCCTGCTCCCTCACAAGTATTAACGATAATTAGTGGCAAGATTCTTTGTGAGCATTGCCAGTCATGATTAAGAGAATATGATGATCACAATTTCGTGTAGAAGAATTGTGAAAATGCATAAAATTCATTGACTTTTCGCTACTGCTCACACAAAAGCCGGATGGGTGAAACCGGCTTGGCCGGTTGAACCGAAATACTAAACCCGGACATTACTGATGGAGGGCCTCTGCCTGGCGACGCTGGCAAATCCGGCTAGTACTAAATAATTATTAGCAAATAACTAAGATAATATGTAGCAAAAAACACTGAGCTTTCTATCCCCACACGAGAGCTTCATCAGGGCAAAGACCACCATAAGCAAAATGAAATATTTAATTATTGGTTGTACTGCAAGGCTTGAGTAAAAATATTGCAACGCTGTAACAATGTATCTCTCAATGGAAAACTTGTAGAAGTAATTTCACTCTTCTTGAGTATTCAAGTTTTACATTTTAGGAATTTGGTTTTCAGAGTATTGTGTAAAAGTTGTCGTTTCCCTGATGAAGTCCCGCGAGAAGCTTTCCTGTTTTTCATAAGTTACTTCAGTTATGTTCAACAAACTTCTAGTTGTAATTGTTGTGAGGTAAGTTAAAATCTTTAATATTGCTTTCGGTTTAATAAGCCTAAGCAATTATTGTAATCAGAACATTATGATTGTTTTACCTGATAAAGTACAAAAACGAATCAAAGAAAAACTTAAATTCAAGAAGTAAATAAATTACGGTAGGCTACCATTATTCATCAAGTTACGACAAAGCCTGTCTATAAAGCAAAGAATAAAAAAAGAAATGGTTTTGCGTGCTTGTTCTTTTTAAAATTTTTGGATTTATTTATTTTTATTGGCAGGAGATCAGTTTTATATTTTTTGATTGTGAAGAGAGATTGATAACTCTTTTTACAATGATGAAATCAACATTTTATGAACATCTTCTCGACGAAGACGATACAAATATAAAATCACACCACCCTAATAAAACATTCACGGTAAATACAATTTTTGCGAATTTTTAATGGAACGTTGTTAACAAAATTTTTCAAGCAATATAATCAGTTTTTTCTTGAAGCGATTTAAATTTAATATTGGTTGAGTATGTCAATAGCAATCTAGGTGGTATAGGCATATATGCCCATTTTATTATAAGTGCTCTCTTTAACGTAATTGCAGAGGGCTTTAAACCTGCTGTATTTACGTTAAAGAAGCACTAAAGGACCAAATTAAATCGGTATCAAAAATTAAAAAGCCAATGCTGATTTGTTTTCATATCTCTTAAATTCATAAATGAAGAAAACAAATGCGATCAAAATTCAAAATAGAACAAAGTGACATTACTTTTGTTTTAAAAAAAGGGTTATCATTGTAACTGCTGAGGCTACTTCAAGTTGTTCTTTGAAATTTCCCGATCAATCTAGACTAAACTGACTGTCTCTTTTCAATAGAGTTTTGAATCTATCTCAATCTTAATTTACTTCTTAAAATTGACGTGACTTGCAGCATCAATCGAATAATAAAGTTTGGTTGCAATTTAATGGCTAGGAAAAGATTGACTTTCACTAAGATACTTTAACCCACGCACTTCTCGATCAAGAACAGAACAATATATTCACAAATCACTTTACAACTTCGAATTCCTTTGCTTGCCAATACACAGAACTAAAGCATTTCAATAGATAAATATTATAGACTAACTAAACTAAAAACCAACAAAATAATCGCTTAATTCCTGTCACAACAATCACCACAGAACAACACCTTTTTACTACACTCTGCTATTTTTCTCTGAACTACACTCTCTAAATGAACAAAATCTCGTCGCCTTATATATATATATATATATATACAATGAAAAATAATCTAGGAATTGCTAGAACATCACATGATACAAGAAAAACACCGTTAATAAATTATGCAATTGGCAGTAAAAAAAAAAGTAGAAAAAATCTTTGAGAAAAAACAAGAATTACAAGAATATGCCGGAAAACTAAGTCGCGTAGACAGCCATTGTGACGTCAGAAAGGCGAGTGAGTTACAAATCTATTCATAAATCCGAAAAAAAAAGAGTCTTTCTTTGAAAACAGTTTAGCAAGTTTAGGGCTTCAGACAATTTAGATTTACAATTAAAAATGATCACTGCACAATAAAACAACAGATTACGATAACTATACATACATAAAAACCATTCTTTTAAAGCAAATTTACTTATTCGTGACACTAACATTGAAGATTGAGCTATAGTTGATCATGTAAACACATATTCAGGGAGCTAGTTTGCGATTAAACATTGCAGAAGGCAAATTTTGCTTAATATTGCATTTTACAAATTTATTTTAAAACACTTACAAATTTAAGTTCTCCCTTGTCCAAAAATCGAAAGGTACATGTCACCTCTGTGCCATGAATAAGTAAATTTGCGTTGTAAGAATAGTTTTTATAAAAGTATAGTTGCTGTAATCTGTTATTTTATTTTGCTGTGATTATTTTGTTAGTAGATCTGAATTGTCTGAAGCCCTAAACTTGCTCAACTGTTTTTGAAAAAAACCTTTTTTTCTTTCACATTTATTAATAGATTTGTAACTCACACGCCTTTACTGACGTCACTATGATTGACGTGACCAAGTTCCAGTGAATTCTAGTGAATCAAGCACAAAATTGCCCCAAGCATGCTTCAATTCTTGAAGGTCGTTACTTCCTTCTGGTTTGTATTGCATAGCAATCAAAAGTTGCCACCTTGGCGTTAGGAGTATTTTTCCCACTAAAATCCCGGCTGTAGTTAGCTACCAAGTTGAAGTACTATTGAAACAGTTTTTTCTTTACAGAGTTAAGTTGTTCTACTTACTAGTGAATCGTCAAGTTTGAGTAGGCAAAATTAGTGATGAAGTGATATAGATCCAGGTAACTGAAAAGCCCGAAATATTTGGTAACCGCTTGCGCTGTCGTTCATCATTGAATCTATTTATTGGTCGTTAAGTCGTACAAATTTCCGTAATATTCAAATCATCTACAATGTACATCAACTTCCCCCTGATTGTCCGTTTAGCAAGTCGAATGGCAGAAACGCAGGAAGAAATTTGGAAACGAATCGATAGATGCGAGCGCTTTGCTGAAAGGGCTAAGAAGTTGTAAGAACTGGTGCGAACCTCAACCTGGCCTGTCGTTGAATCAGCTGGTGTATCTTACAGTTGTAGCATTTTCCAGAAGATCATCTTTTTGTTTATAAAGCGGCGAGATTTTTTACGATTTAGTAGAGAGAGACAGAGAGAGAGTAGTTTAGTGATGGTAGTTGTGGCAGAGTAGAAAAAATAGCAAAAGTGCGTTGTTCGGTGGTGATTGTTGTGACAGGAATCAAGCGATTGCTTTGGTGGTTTTAGTTTTAGGTAGTCTTCGATATTTAGGCTATATAGTAAAGTGGACAAAAATCTTGTTGGTAGTACAGAATTTTAATATAGCTTTGAAAAAAGCTGTTTGACCCATAAGCTTTTCGTGACGCTCTCATCAGTGGCGGTATCGCGTCAAAAGGGAAGATCTAGAGTGAATAAGTGTCAAAAGGGAAGATCTAGAGTGAATAAGTATAACACACATATTGTTCATTTTATCGACAATGTGGTAAAAACTAGAGGAAAAATCAGAACTCTTAAGTTCTCTGCACTCTTTCTTAAGGCTTGCATTTCTAAAAGAGTTGCCCCTAAGTATATCGTGGCTCGCATTGAACGATCACCAGCCAGGCACAGCCCAGAGATGGAACGCGCTTTTCTAACAGATGATGTTGAAAAGCTAACAGAGCAATCATGAAAACTTCAAACAATTTACCAATCACATTGGCGGGCGGCCCGCGAATTTTTAACATTCTTCGACACAATCAGATTCTGCAGATACCTGGCACTACTTGATGAAAGAACGAAATCAAAATGGAAGAACAAAACCGAGCGATTGCTTGTTTTACTCAGACGTGACCGCTTCGGCAATGCTCTCGGTGATACTACTAGGCATGTTCTGAATCTTTCAGATTATGTCTTGTCTGACACTGAAAGTTTCGTGCTGTCGCATGGTCTTAACTTTGGGTTGCCACCCAGGCATCTGTGCAAAGAAGAAATCTTCGCCGAATTTGAGTCACTGTGGGCACAGCTTTAACATCACAGTGCCAGTTCTGTTGAACAACGCGCTGCTTTGAAAGCCCGACTCGCCGACCTTGCTCATTTGTACTGTGACAGCACGATAGATTCACGTGACTTCACAATGCACAAAGAGTGCTTTCGTGCAATCAACCGGTTACGAAAAAATGATGACATCATTGTCACCAAACCCGACAAAGGCTCCGGCGTTGTCCTTTTAAACAAAAGCGACTACGTCGATAAAATGAACAAGATACTTGATGATCAATCGAAATTTAGAAGACTTGGTCCGGTCTCCAGCAATGACAACACAGCCAGCATTGAATCGCACCTTCAGAAGCGGTTGCTTGACTTAGTCAAAGCCGATCTCATGCCGAAGTGGATATATGACGCAATACGACCAACTGGATCGCAAAGACCTCGAATGTATGGTTTGCCGAAAACACACAAAGAAGGCACTCCACTTCGCCCAATACTATCTATGACAGGTTCGTTCCATCATGAACTTGGCAAGTGGTTGGCTAGCCAATTACAACCTGTGTTGGAGCGGTTTTCGTCACACTGCATATCAGATTCGTTTACGTTTGCTAAGACAATGCAAAATCTTGACATCGACCCTAATGTCTTTATGTGTTCTTTTGATGTATCAAGCTTGTTCACCAACGTTCCCCTTGATGAAACCATCAAAATCTGTTCGGAAGCCCTCTACGACCAGTCTAATTCCCGACCAGTTATTCCAAAGGACGTGTTTGTTGAATTGATGAAGAGCGCTACATCCTCAGTTGAGTTCAGCTTCAATAATACCATGTACAAGCAAACAGACGAAGTAGCTATGGGATCACCACTTGGTCCGGCTTTGGCCAACATCTTCGTTGGATATTATGAAGAAAAGTTATTTTCTCAAACGCAAAAGCCTCCAACATACTTCAGATATGTTGACGACACGTTTGCCATCTTTGATCATGAAGCTAAAGCAGATGAATTTCTGACCAAACTTAACTGCCTTCATCCATCCCTTAAGTTCACCTTTGAAAAAGAGAAAGGGAAATGCCTACCGTTTCTTGATGTCTACGTTGAAAGAACAGATGTTGGCTTGGAGACCAGTGTATACCGGAAACCCACTTTCACTGGCCAGTATTTGCGTTGGGAGTCCTTTAGTCCTCCCAAACGCAAAATAAATCTAATATCTACATTGGTGCATCGATCTCTAATGATTTGCACCAAGCGTAGACTCAATGAAGAAATAGAACGGATCAAGAAAATATTACTCAACAATGGCTATCCTAAAAACATTATCAACACTCAGATCACCAAGAAAATTGCTCAGTTCTCCACCCTCAAGCGATTTGGCCCTGAAAAGTGTCCTGTGTATTTGAGGGTCCCTTGGATAGGTAAGCCATTCACAAACTTGGAAAAAGAAGTCAAAACCGCCGTGGAAAGCTGCTATGATTTCGTCAGCACCCGCTTGGTCTTTACGTCTAAGCGCATGCTGCCTGTGGCCCGCAAGGATGTTCTACCTGCCATTCAGAAACGTTTTGTCATATATGAATACAAGTGCCACTGCGACAGTCGGTACGTAGGGCGAACATCTCAACGACTACAGGATCGCATCAAGCAACATGTTCCGCAATGGTTAAGACAGCAATTGACTCGTCCACGCCGATCTCAACCACACAGATCGTGCAAACGAACCGACACCAAACCGGATTGTGACTCCGCCATTGGTCAGCATCTTTTAGATAATGATCGATGCGCATTAAACTATGATGATAAGCGGTTTTCAATCCTCGCCGCAGCGCGCAGCTCTTTCCATCTTAATCTTTTAGAGGCTACTTATATCAAGATCCGACGCCCGGTGTTATGCAGACAGAAAGAGTTTGTTTACACTCTCAAACTCTTTCAATAATGGTGGCATTTGGACTCCTGCTGCGCCTTCTCTAACTTTCGCAATTGCGAAATCTTTTTTTGGCGCGCTTTGCCATACTAGCGCTATCATTGGCCTGTCTTCATTGCGTAACTTCCAAATTGTTCACATATAACACACTTATTCACTCTAGATCTTCCCTTTTGACGCGATACCGCCACTGATGAGAGCGCCACGAAAAGCTTATGGCTCAAACAGCTTTTTTCAAAGCTATATTAATATTAAAGTAGTTTAGTTTCTGTATTTGACAAGCAAAGGAATTCGAAATCTTAAAGTGGTTTGAGAATATATTTGTTCCGTTCTCGGTCGAGAAGTGCGTGGGTTCAAGTATCTTAGTGGAAGCCAATCTTTTCCTAGCTATTAAGTTGCAACCAGACTTAATTATTTGAGCAATACTACGAGCCGCCTCAATTTTAAGAAGTAAATTAAAGATTGAGATAGAACGAAAATTCTATTGTAACGCGACACCCTGTCTTTTCCTGAAAATACAGGTAGCTCCATGCTTTTATTTGCAGTACCGGTAGTTCTATTCAATAAGGATGCAGACTATTTAGGTAACGAATATGGTAATATTTAGGTAAACATAATTGATATCTTATTTAGGAAAAGTCTCTAAGTTCTATCTCTCTAAACGTAGACGGTGATTTACAAACCGACCTCGTTGCAATGAGTAGTGAATGATGGATGATTTTGAAAATTGAAATATTTCGCAAATTGCAGGAAAATTACTTCAACAATTGTTTTGCTAATGTGGACGAAGATTCAAAAAATAAATGAAACTGGTTTAGCAGCACTGTTACACAATATCAAAATTTACCAACCCTCATTCTTCACATGTCCATCGTACTTTTACACATATATGCTTACATAAAACTGAAAAAATTATGACACAGCTACAGTCTGAAATCACTAGTGAACTTGAAGGAATATCCATAAAAGTTGTGGAAATAACACCTTGCCATATGTTGATGTTACGATGACATATTTTTAATCTGACTCTATCTCAAGAGAAAAAAGGTTTTTATCTCAAGTACAATAAGCCGATTTGTCGCCGACGCGATGGTGTAGTGGTTAGAGCGTCCGCTTCGCTGTCGGTAGACCTCATTTCCTTGGTTGAGTCATACCAAAAGACTTTAAAAATTGGTATGAACAGCTTCCCTACTTGGCCGGCCCTAAAGGAAGGTTGTGGAGAACAAGCGGGAAAATTTGCTTGTTGTGTTCTTGGGCAAGGCACTTAACGAGAGCCCCCACCTTTATGTGGAATACAGATGGCCCAGTTTTCCCTTCGAAAAGAGGGATGGTGGTAGAAAGAGCATCCGACGGAAAAAGAATGCCAAAATACAAAATGCAGTCAGTTATACACGAGCGCTTATAATTTTCCCTAGCGTGGGAACTACGCTTCGTAGGTCTAACTAAAGAACAGAAAGAACTGCCAAGAGTTTTCTCAGGTTTACCTAACTTTTTTTGAAAAACACTGAATGTTTATAACAGAGAACTAACAGATTTCACCAGGTCGATTAAAAAACTTCAAAAGTAAACTTTCTGAATTAGCGTAAGCAATAACTATAAAGTCCGTTTTTGACCCAGCATGTCATAAGAGACGACGTTTGGGCACCCACAAATAACAGTCCGTCTTGTTGGTGGTAAAACCACCAGTTCGCAATTTATTTATAACTGGTTCGAAATAGATCGCCGTTTTTTCAGCAATAATCTTGATTTGGTTTGCAACGTCGACCGTAATGTACCCGTTTCATGCAATACCTGCATTCCAAAGAAAAAAAGTTAAACACAATGCTACAAAGCAGTGCTCTCGAGGCTTTTTCCTATTTTAGATTTCCAAACTTTGCTCTTTCATTACAGGCTTTAAAAGTTGTGAAATCATCACAAAGCTGGCTGGTAGATTTTTTGGCATCAATTTGATTAGGTTCTGTAGTGCCATTTCTAAAAAAATAACCGCGTTTGCGAGATCATGATCATTGTTTAAAGACCACTGAAGCCTACCGATATGGAAATTTTGAGGCCATGCCTTTTTTTTTGAACACACCTCTTTAGCTGAGAGGAAAACTTTTGGACGTACAGACGATGTTTTTGTGAAGGTGCGATTAGTCCTCAAATGATCTTGACACACTTTGCTTTGTATGTAGGCAGTAGTATCTATGATCAATTGATCAATGATTATTTTATAAATAGTAGTTGCGTTCTTGAAAGATTATTACCTGAAACACATTAAATAATGGAAAGAACCATTGCATAGCTTCTTGAAATGCTTGATTGACCGAAGCGAGCAAAAAATATCCGAAAATCCACGTGAATATTACTACAATTATAGTTATGGCGTTGAGAAGTTGATCTTTAGTAGATGTTTCTCTCGCAGAAGATTGTACTTTTGTTGATTACAATCAAGTTAAGACAGGAAAAAAAGATTATTTAGCAACACTTACTTTTTGTTTTCGAAGTATAATCTCGTTACTTAATACTTCCAAATTGAAAAGTAGTAAAATACCAACTGGAAGTAAAAAACCCCAAATTAAGGATGGAGGCTGCAACCAACAAGCAAATCTTGCGCGATATAGTGATTCAAAAAATATATCTGCAAATATAAGCAACAATGTAAGTTATACAGTAAACACCATTTATTGTTATCTGCAAATCATATGTATGCAAAAAGTGTGGTTCAAGAAAATAAAGATCAATTATAAAAAAAATTTTAGAATCATATTATTGGTGGATAGTAAGTTGTAGACTAGGTTGTATACAAAATCGTTATAGTCCTCAATAGCGTAGCCAGAAAAAATTGAGTGAAACTTGAATAAAATCATAATTGTATAATATATATTCCCGAAAAAAAATCTAAAATCTTTTTCACGTTTTTCAGAAATTTAACTCTTTTGTTCTTAGTATCTTAAAGCGATGCACATACTTGATTTCTTTTTTTCTCAAAAAAAACAACTTTTTTTTTCTCAGTATCAAAGAGCGATGCACATCCTCTGCACCAATCAACAGCTGCCTCAACGTGGTGGTGCGGTCCCTGACCCCGTTTGGGTTGAGTCGAAATGGCTGTTGGTCTTCCCGAGGGTCCCAGGTACCCCGGGCACTCCCCTTCATTTCTTCACTATGCTGTTCCCTAAACGACAGCAGAAGGGCAGCTCACAGCTTCTTCAAAATCGGTCGCCTGTTTTCTATTTTTCTTTTCTCCTGCCCTTCTTCGTCCTCTCATTTTTTTCCTTTTCCTGATGAGCAGTAACGTTCATCCCAACCCAGGCCCCATCTTTCCTTGCTCTGTGTCCTTCCTTCCTATCTCTCTCACCTCCTGCGTATCAAAGCTGTTTGAACGCATCATACTATCTCGTCTACTCTTTTTTCTGGAATCTAATTCCAACCTTTCTCCCCGCCAGGCCAGTTTCCGCCCTGTACGGTCTACTCTAGATCAAATTCTGTACCTTTTACAGTGCATTTCGCATGGGTTTAACAAACCCAGGCCGGGCTCTCGGACGATCCTGTCTACTATCGATTTCTTTAAGCTTGTGATTCTATATGGCATCCCGCTTTTTTCCACAAACTTATTTCGGCTGGCCTCTCTCCTTGCTTTGCTCGTTGGACTCAATCTTTCCTTTCTGACAGGCGCGCTTGTGTGGTTTGTCAAAATCACAAAAGTCGTTCCTTTCGAGTCCGTCGAGGTGTTCCGCAAGGATCCGTTCTTGGCCCTGTACTTTTCTCTCTCTGCATTAATGATCTCCCGGCCTCTCTGCTTTCTTCCGTCAGCTGCTCTCTTTACGCTGACGATCTGGCCATTTGGTCCTCCTCCCCCTCGCTACCCACAGCGATGGAGGCCACACAAGGAGCTATGTTTCAACTGGAGCGCTGGTCTGAGTACTGGTATCTTCCTCTCAATCCGAGCAAATGTGAGGCCTCCTTCTTCTCAGTTGATCCCCACCAAGCTAACCTCCAGCCCAACCTCCTCTTACTCGGCTTCCGCCTCCGTTTTAATCCCACTCCAACTTTTCTCGGAGTCACCTTCGACCGCACTCTTTCCCTTTCTAAACATGTATCTTCGCTGAAGGCCAAGTTTTTCCCACGCCTCAAGGCCTTACACTGTATCTCTGCTTTCTCTTGGGGCCCCTCTAAGGAGTCCTTCTCTGTTCTGTACAAATCTTTTCTTCGGCCCCTTCTCACTTGTGCTTCACCCGGATGGTTTCCTTTCCTAAGCGCTACCAATTTCACCAAATTGGAACGCCTCCACCGAGCGGCCAGTCGCGCCATCACCGGCTGGCTCTCGTCCTGCCCTGTACCACTTTTAGTCTTCGAGGCTTCTTTACCTCCCCTACAAGTCACCCTGACTCATTTCACTCTTTTATCTTATGAGCAGGTTCTTCGTATCCCAACCTCCTTTTCTATTTCAGGTTTGGCCAGACTTGGGGTGAAACCAAGACTGTGCAGATCGTCCTGGAGAGCTTTTGCGTTCATTCACCCGCTCATGCTTCCTTCTACTTGTTCTAGGGAGTCTATTCTTGCGTGCCCTCCATTTTCTTCTTGGAATCTTCCTTCGTTCACGGTGGAATCCACCCTTTCCTCTCCATGCTCCAGCTCTGATTTCCCTCTCTCTCGCGAAGGTGCGGCTCTTGCCCACCTTGACTCTCACCACCCTGTTCTCTTCTCCATCTTTCCTTTTATCTCAAAACTCTGTGGCAGATCTGGTAGGAACTGTCTTCTCTCTCCTCCTGTTCTATCAGACTACAATGGGTCACCGGACACTCGTTTCTCCCGGGTAATGACGCCGCTGATGAGCTGGCCATACGGGGAGCGCTAATTGCGCCCTCCGCGCTCCCTTGTAGCCTCTCTCCTCTTATCTCTCGTATCCACTTTTGTCTTTTCTCGGATTGGAGACGTACTGTCTCATCAAAGTATTTTGTTACACAGGTTCCCTCGATTTCCACCGAGGAACTTGTGCTCCCTCGTCATGCTCGCTGTGTCCCCTCTCGTCTTCGCTGCAATGGACACAGCTTCCTTTTAGGTTTTTATCTCTCTAAGATTGGCAGAATCGAGAATCCTTTCTGCAGCACCTGTGGACACTCGTCCCAAGACACCTCTCATTTCATTCTGCACTGACCAGCTACGGACTCATTACGCCGCTTACCCTTTGGCGACTCTCTGTCTTTCTACGATCTCTGGTTCAGGCCATGGGGAGGTTCCCGGTTTCTGGGGCTCCATTGTCCTCCGCCATGCCCCCATGTCTCGGAAGGGGTCGGGTAAACAACAATATGCACATACTCGTTTTATGATACATGATTACTAGCCTCAAATAAGTCTACTCATTTTCGGAATAGATTTTGGAACTATGCAACTGATATTAAATTTTACACTTTCAATAAGTTTGTGAAAATATAATTTGTTACAGTTACTGAACACAAATATAATTTGTAAGCGTCTTTTGTTACTACAGACAACGCAACATCAGGAGCAGTTGGGCATCGAGGATTATCTGAAAAGGAAGGCGGCAACGCTGGATATGTAGTTGGTTAAAAGGTTTTGACCTGTTTTTGGAAATCAACGTTTGCCAAACAAATCAAAGTTTTTTTGAATTCAACTCACCCATATTTAGTTTGTTTGCTTTTATTTTAGATATTTCATGCACGCTTGATTAGCCTTTGGGTGACACAGATGTTGCGCGATTTGACTTCAATTCAAAATGCTGTGATCTTTTAAAATAATAGTTAAATATATTTTTCGAGAACATTTTGACACACTTAAATTTGAATAATGCTGTTCAAATTACTATAATTTAGGGACTATGTGGCGTGATAGCGAAAGAGCTTAGAGCTCACCAACATCAGCAATCAACGTTAACGACAAAGTTTTGACTTCTGTGTTCCTTATTTTTCAATATTCGATTTACCGTACTTAGACCCATGCTTATCAGCATCATGCGTGTATTCTCTTGACACTCAAATTCGCGGATCTAGGTTTTCTTTTTCTTCGGCTTTAAGTTGTTAAAACCACTGTTGTGATGGTAGACCTATTTAGTTTTGATTTGATGATAAATACTTTTACAGCATCACACACAGCGGTGGATATACTGAACTGCAAAAGTTTATTCAGATCATGCTAGTTTTAACAGACGTCCTACTGCAATTTCATTTTACATCTATGCTACCCCCAAACGAACACGGCTAACCATTCCGATTCCTTAGTTATTGCAAATAAGTAGCGTTTATGTTTTACTTTTTTATTCTAAGTTGTAAAATAGTGTAAATGTTCATACTTTCCGAATCATCATTTTCTTGTTTGTAGTCAAGATAACGAACTGTTAACGAGAAATCGAGTATAAGTAAGACAAAATGGAAGTCGGTACACTAACGAATAGGGGGTCAAGTTAGGCTTTGTAATTTTGTATGTAAGCTGAAACAAAATATATTTGTTGGACTCCAGCTGGCGTCCTCCGGCAGGACTACCTCTCAGTTTTGTCGAGATGAAAAATCGTTCAGCCGGCAGCGTTAGCTTCGCACAAGATACAATTGCGAGAGCAGTGACGAAAGATTGATATAAACGGGTGACCTAGACCTTGGGTCCCTAATCTCTATCCTTCTACTAACAAATAATAACTGGCCCTAGGAAAACATGCCAAAGTTTAATTAACTTTATTCTTCCTTTCAATAAGTTCAAATTACAAAGTAAAATTTCGGAATAGGCCCCAGCATAGTGATTTGATCTCATGATCATAGAAATAAGCTGTTTAGCAATCTGATGTAATCTTTTTTGTAATTATATTTGTGACCTCAAACTCCTGGCTACAACCACGCACCTTGATGTCTACATTAAACGAATGGGCCATGAGTCTTTCCAAATACTTTGCACCAATTTTGGTGGTCATATCAAGCTCTTTTTAGGAAGAAATATTCCTCTAAAATGCAATTTAAATTGAGGCATTACACAATAGCATCTTTCGATTTTTTTCTCAAAATTTGGATTTCATTAAATTTGCTTCTAGTACATATCTCCCTGCTATAAATCAAGGCTGGTCTCAGTTCAAAACAGCCAAATATATCAAAAACTTTAATCTATTCTTTTTAAATAGTACATAAGTAAACAACGTTAAAGTCATAGGCAGGCGCTAAAATAGTGATGCTAAATCGGTCGCATAAATAAGCTGTCAAGTAGTAAGCTTATTTCGCAACTTGATGCGATTCTTTGGTTATTATTTTTGAGGGTTCAAATTACTAGCCGCGCCTATGTGTCCTGGTCCGGGCTTTGGTGTAGGAGGGCAGCGAAAGAGACGATACTTTCCCGCAAATTGCTTTCACTCGTATCTCGGTAAGCCAATTAACACTAGAATTCCGGACTATGTCACTTTCGACATTTTGTTTTTCTAACGTTAGTTTTTTTGTACTTATCGAGATTGTAATGTCCTAAAATTCCGCACTGTCGAACAAATTTTGCTACAGTTTAGATATAAGGTTTTGTTTGCAGGACTTACGGAGCAGAAGCAATTGGAACTTATACCTAGAATTCCCGATGTGTCGATTTCGACATTGTGCGTTTTCTATTAGCTGGACAGCATTTGCTCAGTTCTACAAGCTTTGATTGCAGAAAATCGAGTTAATTGCCGTTACAAATCAGTTTAGAAGTGAAAATATGTAAAAAGGTGGTAAATACCGCATTGCTATCCAGCACTCTAAATGCAATGAAGCCATGCTGTTATATACTCTAAAATGTGTTGTCTCCTTATTAGCCTGAAAAATTTGAGTTCACTTATTGCCACCCTATTTTCATTTCATTTTCACGAAGTTGCTTTGAAATCTGAACAAGTTTGCACTTCAGCTTTGTTATTCGTTTCAAGTAAAAATTGAGTTTTTATTACAGACAAAACTACATGAGCATAGAGTAGCAGTAAGCTTGACTTTTTCAGGAGCAATAATGCTGTTTATAAACAAATAGACGTCATGTCTAGAGATAGTTTTCGTTGCAGATATACTGCAGAAGTAGCCTATGATATGCTGAGCGAAGACCGATGCACCAGATCCGGAGGAAGAAGCGCAAAAGGACATTGCTACTGTGCCCACCAGTATTGATGAACCCCCACGCAGTCAATTACTGATGGTAATTCTTCTTCGACGATGACGATGATTCATCAGGCAATGTCATCCAACCACAGCTGTACACAAGTACCAATTGTGTGACTTGGGCTCCTCGTCATATTGCAAGAGTGAAACTTGCCTCAGCAACCAATGTTTTTTGAGTCAAAGCCGGTTTTCATCAGCAAATACGGCACAGAGCAAGTATTAACCCCCACGAATGCTGGAAGCTGTTCATCAACAACAACATGCTTTGAGCCATTCAAACTCACACAAACAGGGAAGCAAGGAAAACTGATCCAAATTTCTCACTAATGATGGAGCAGTTAGAAGCAAATATTGCACTTCAGTATATCAGAGGTATATGCGGGAAACATCACTCTGTGCATCATTTATATAAGAGAACCTATGCACAGAGTATATTCCCAGATACTATGGCAAGAGAATGCTTTCTAGAAATTAAGAAGATTATCACATTTGATAACAAAGATAGGCGGAAGCAAAGGCTCACTAAAGACAAATTTGTTCACATTTATGAGCAGCTAGAAAGCTTTGTGACAAATTGCTTATTCAATTACGCACCTGATTGGAGCCTAAGTATAGACGAGCAGCTTTTTCCAATGAAAAATAGGTGTCCATTTATCGTCTACATGCCAAATAAGCCCGAAAAGTTTGGCATGAAATTTTGGATGTTGACAGAAGTCCACTCAAAGTGCGTGTAGAAAATTTTGCCGTTGTTAAGAGCTCTAGAGAGAGATAAGAGAGATGGGCGACTATTTGCAGAGGATGTGTTTTGAGATTGACTCAAAGCATCCACAACCAAGGAGGATAACTTCATTATAAGTATCTACATTGCTTCTAGAAAAAATAAATTTCGATGGTCGGCACAGTGAGAAGCAACAGCAAAAGGTTTACAAAATTTATGAGCAAAAACGACAATGAACTACATAAAAATACCTTTTTTTCGATGATGGCAAAGAGATACTTTTTGTTAACTACCTGTGCAAGAAAAAGAAGATTATGAATTTAATTTCCACAGTGCACAATGCTCCCACGATCGACCAAAGCAAGAAGAAAAAACCTTGTCTTATTCATTTTTACAAGAACAAGGTTGGCGTAGACGTTGTCGATCAAATATAGCGGCCATATTCCACTTACTCGGCAAGCCGAAGGTGGCCCTTTGCTGTGTGGACAAACATTTTGGATATAGCAACTTTGAACTCATGGGTTATCTATATAAACGTTTCCCGGTGAAAAAATCAATAGGCATGATTTTATCCATGACTTGGTTGAAAGCTTGAGAACCAAGTACGTCACTGAGTCGGTTTCACTTCGTCCAGACCCTGTATCAAACGACCTTCCACCTCTTAAACGTCGGACGTATGTTGTGAAAGGATGAGTGGGCACTACAAAGACAGTATGCCGCATCTGCCACATGCACACATGTAGAAAATGTGGTCAGGTTAGTTATAAAGTAACACATACAGTTGTTGTAACAGATCTTTAAATTCAGCGTGAGCCAAGTGCTGCATCTTTCACACGCCCTGTCAAAGCTTTTAGCCAACGCGTCTCAAGTTCGCCTCCCTTTCTTTGCCGCTGTTCTGTCAAGCGTACGCGTCTATTGCAACTCCTTTATTCCAAAATAAACGCGACAGCCACACTTGCGACTCAAGGCGTACTCGAAAACGGTTTCTGTTAATTCAAGAAACAAAGCATAAATAATCGTAAAATGCGCTAACTTGCCTAAAACAGAATAATACTGAAATAAATATTTACCTAACTAATTAAGCTTCCAAGAACTTGACCTAAAAGTAGAGACAACTCGAATTCCTTAGTACTCTGTCAAGGGCAAGTAGCACGGTCTTCCAACAATAAAACGGTAAAAACTGCCGTCCGTTAGCTGGCAACTTAAAACGACAACTGACACAAAACCAATAAACAAGTGCAATGGCGGCGGTCTGGAGGCAACCCAAAGCTTTAACAGGCGAGATAAATGCCAAAATAAATTAACTCACTAGCTGTCAACGGTATAGTGAAGCAAGAGGCCAAGACTTCAAAACTCGCACGCAGCGACCCAATGAAAGGCGTGTACAATATTTAACAGTCATTATCATGCAAAAATGCTCTAGAATTGCAAGTAACTTTCGAGTGTTCTTTTGTTCGGGCTGCTTCTTCTATCAATAAAACTTCAGAATATGAATGAATGACTTGAAAATAAAAGCCGAAAAAACGCGAGTTCGCTGAATACCGATAAAATAGGCCTCATTTACAACAAATTAAATAGATTAAAAACTGAACATTTATTACTATACCTAGCACTGATTGCCTTTTTTTTGTTAAAAACACACCATCAGTGATACCGAAAAGTTCAAGTTACAGGGGCGCTGAAGTTTGGAAAAATGTCAATTTTGATATCATCGGAGTTCTAAGTATATTTTTTTTCCCGGAACTCTAGTGTTAAACTAGTAAAGTTTTTTTCTTCTGTGGTCCCAATTCACGTAGAAGAATAGTTTACTTTTGATTTCCGCTCAAACTTTTAATTCCATTCACTTTCTCTTAATTTTTTGTCATCAACAGAATTGCCGATGTTTAATTTTTGTACATAATCAATTCTTACATACAAAATAAGAGCACATGGAAATTGTCAATAACAAAAGCTTTCTTTACACAGTAGAATTAATTGTATCTAATTGCAATGAAAGCCATTTTTTGCAACTAGAAATGCAAAAGTCACGTGAAAAAGAAAATATGTGGAATAAAATACCATGATTTTGGTCAAACCTTCTATTTTAAAATATTGAAAATTTACAGAAAATTTTCATGACAAAATCATTTTTGGTTGCGCTTTTGCAATCCTATTCCCCACCCCTTAGGTCAAAATCATGGTAAAATTTCACGCCCTTGATAAATCCTGTTTACTTCTCAATCGTGATTATATTTTTGGCCTCAGACAGAATCAGCCTTTCAATCTCTGCTCTCCACTAAAATTGTCGTTATCTATAATAAAATTCAAATGCGCTCATCTTTTAGCTTCTTTTTAACGTGCCATAAATTTGTAAACAGTGCAAATACGCTTTCTGGTGCATATCCTAGTTACTGAAAATACTTTGTTTGCGCACCGAGTATATCTCTTTTTGTTTGTGTTCTCAAGTCAACTTAAGCTTTTTATCTTCTCTTTTCTGTAAGGAGCTGCCATAATCTATCACAATAGCCGAACTGCGCGCCTGGCTCTAGCTTCCTATCATGCAGGCTACCCCATACCGATGCTTTTGAAAAAACAGTAAATGCAAATTCTGCTGTTTTCCCTAAAATGGTATCAGACGATGTTATGAAATCACGGTTCATTATGGCCAAACAAAGCTATTTTAAAGGGTTTCAAAATAAAAGATTTTGCTTTGGATGACTAGAAGTCAAACAATTTTCTTCAAAAAAGAAATCGTTGAAAGCTCCAATCGCTGTGAAATTTTTATCAAACGAAGCATTGCGTTTTTACGTTGTGGGTTTTACAGAAAATTTAAAAAATTTTACAAACAAAAATTGTTATAACATCTTGTCACCTTCAAAAAGATTCAGTTTTTTACCTTTTTGTTTTAGCTTTCCTCCCTCAAGAAATGCTAATTCAAAATAATTGTGTTCCATTATGACGTGATTGATTGCCTTATGATATTCACCCTAGAGCGATAATAAATCGAGCCAGACTGTCTTTGTACGCCCTGTACTTTCAAAGAAGTGAAAGTGGATGTACGTACAGAGTGATCTCTGCTTTATATACTAGATATTTTTCTTCATACATCCTACTGAACTTCAGGAAAACAGTTTACCAGCTTACTTGATTTTCAGCTTTACAATTGTATTTGCGCTAAAAGATGTGAATATGTATACACTCCAAGCAAGAGTATTTCTTCCAAGATAAATCATCAATTTACATTTTTAAATCACATTGTCCATATTGAAAGGCCAGCTTGAACCTGCAATTCTATTCTTAATTATGCTTTCGCCAAGTCGCTCATTCTTTCCTTGTTGTTATTGTTGCTGCTGTTGTTACCCGACCCCTTTCAAGGGATGGGGGCATGGCGGAAAACCATGGAGCCCCAGAAGCCGGGAAACTTCCCATGGTCTGGACCACAGGTTGTAGAGTGACAAAGAGTCGCCAAAGAGTCCGTAGTTGGACAGTACAGAATGAAATGAGAGATGTCCGCGGGCGCTACAGGAAGGATTCTCGCTTCTGCCAATCTTAGTGAGATAAGAGCTTAACAGAAGACTGTGTCCATTGCAGCGAAGACGGGAGAGAGCATAGGAAGCATGACTAGGGAGCACAAGTTCCTCGGTGGAAACCGATGTGTCAAAGAATTTAGATGAAGCAGTACGCCTCTAGTTCGAAAAAATATAAGAGTGAATACGAGAGATAAGAGGAGAGAGATTACATGGGACTGCAGATGGTACAAGTAGCGCTCCCCGTCTGGCCAGCTCATTAGCCACGTCGTTTTCCGGGAAAAACGAGTGTCCTGTGACCCATTGTAGTCTGATAGCACAGGAAGAGAAAGAAGTCAATTCCTACCAGATCTGCCAGGGAGTTTGAGGTAAAAGGAAAGACGGAGAAGAGGACAGGGTGGTGAGGACAGAGCGAGAGTCAGATAGTAGGAGAAGAGAAAGGAAATAGCAGACTTGTTGGTGCTGCCGAGACCAGCGGAGAGCTTGCCGAATGGCGCAGGCGTCAGCAGAAAAACTTGAACATACTGGGCCTGCCGAAAAGGTGGCTTCAATGCCACAAAGTGAGTTGGCAAGTACGCCAGAGCCGCGTTTGCAAAAAGGAAAAAGGACAGAGCCATCTGTCCAGATCACCAGATCGTGAGGTAGGAGAGAGCTGAACTTTGGCGATAGAGAGGAGTATCACAGCGGAAGCATTTCCTTGTTCGCTCGTACGTACCAAGTGAGAAAGATTTTCAAGTTCCATTCTCCCGGCCATGAATGGAAGAGACCATATGGAGGCCCCCGTCGAAAGTGGGTTAATTATGCTGATAAGGATCTTGCTAAACTAATGATCAGTCCAGCTGAAGTATTAATAGGAGACTTGGACTCGATTGCCGGGCATGGCAGAAGATAATCTGTGATGAGACTTCTATGCTGGTGATCCGGCAGAAGATATTAGTCAAGTGAAGCATTCGAAGAAAAAATGCTTTTTTCAGTTTTGTTCCAAATTTTTATTCAAGTTGTATTAACTAAGCATTATTCTACAGATTACATCTGATTTGTTTGGTATCCTGCTTTTGGTTTTGAAGTTAGTTCTTTGGTAATTATTATTATATTAAACATTTTGACTATTATCGTCGCAAGTAAGGCTCTTCGGCATTATTTATCTAAATTTGTAAATAGATTCTTCAAAAAACAAAGTCTTCAAAAATTTTTAAGTTTAGCCCAGGGGTGGGCAAAGTTTTTAGCCGGAGAGCCGAATTAACCATTTAAGAGTTGGCTGAGGGCTGGTGCTTACAACCTTGCAATAATTTTGGTTTTTGAAAATGATAGTCTTCAAAGAAAGGTCATCACCAGATCCGTAACTACGGCCGGGTGCAATGCGCTGGGGGCCCCAGCACGAGAGGGTCCCATATTGCTACATTTTATTGTAAAATATTTTTGTTAAAAGCTTAAGTAAACTTAGTATTATTAAATGTCACACTTCATTAATAATTTTAATTATATTTAACCATCTAATTTATTTAAAGTAGCCTATTTCTAAATATATTTAAAGTGTCGACTGTGACGTATTCATTTTTTTTGTGACGTAGTCATGACGGTACGCTACCCCCACTCAAGTCAGTTTGGTAAGATAAGTTTAAGCTGTAATGATCATATAGCATCATATTTATCCGCTTTATTTTAACTTGTAATTGTTAATAAGTTTTGCTTTATGACGTTGTCATACGTAATGTCACGTGATAGTTTCCAGATAATTCTACAATTTTCCACCATAGTCCAGTAACATAGAAAATTTTGCTCAAAAATGATCACCAACATCATACGGTACCACACAGCAATCTATTACATCATGACAATAACCCGCAACCGGTTTCGACCTTATTGGGTCTCATCAGGCGGGTGTAAAAAACACTCAATAATAGGCATGCTGAAAAAGAACAAATTTACCACTGGGTGCAAAAAAAACATGCAATACCAAAAAAATAGATTGCCTTGAAAATTGCTAATTAGCAACTAGCAACTTCCAAATTTTGTAAAATGATAAAGTCTTAACAATAATCCTACACTCCTATTGGGACTTACCATTGTGACTTGTTGTCCATGTCATGTGTGTGTGTGTGTGTGTCCTTAAATGAGACCCCGATGATATAGACATTGCTGCATCATATTGTTTTGTATTGCATCTTTTTTGCATCCAATGGTAAATTTATCATTCAGCATGTTTATTGTTGAGTATTTTTTACACCCGCCTGATAAGACCCAATAAGGTCGAAACCGGTCGCGGATTATTAACACGATGTAATAGATTGCTGAGTGGTATCGTATGATGTTGGTGATTATTTTTGAGCAAAATTCCTCTTAATAGGAGATCGCCTTGAAAATTGCTCATTAGCAACTTGCAACTTCCATAGTCCAGTAACTTAATGGTATCACATTTTACATAAGTTGTTTACCAGCCTTTCAACTTGGTGCTTTTTGACGTAATAGTAACTGTCTGGCTGGCTTATATCGTCGTAAAATAATTAAGAAAATATAGTAACTTCTCGAAGTTCCTCATTTTTTTCGGTAAATTTTGCCCGCTTCATATAAATAGGTAAATTCGTCATTTGTGTTATAAAAGTCAACGTTTAGTTGTGTCACTGTTTTGCCTGTGTGGCAGGAGTTGGAGTTTTTAGGGTTAATGAGGTCAAACGCCTTAGTTTGTGAGAATAGTGATTATTCTATTTAAATAAGCTGCGTAGATCTAGTTAACCATCTGGGTGCTAGACGTCATTCTATTTGTCAGTGATCAGATTTGTGATTTCTGTGAATAAACTTCTTTCGTCGAAAGAAGCTGTGATTTGAGTAGCCTAATCCTTTTTGCTAGACATACCGTAGTCCTTACGCTCGCAGCAGTATTATTTCGTGAGCCGGAAAAACCATAACAAAGAGAGTTTGTTACATTGAACGTTACTAACGATTATCTAAATTTTATTGAACTTCTTAGGTTTTAAGCAACAACATTGTAAAACATTAGTTGACTGCAATTAAATATGAAAAGAAATTATCAAAGCGTAGCACAAAAGAGACAAGCTAAGAAAAATAGCTGAGGCAGCCAGAAACTCTCAGCGACTGAGTTCGTGGCTAACTCAACCAGAAACATTCAAAGCGGAGAAGCAAGACGTTGGTATTCGTGAGACAGAACCTACTCCCCAACTTGTTGACGTCAGCATTTGTGAGACGGAAAATTCCGATACTACCAAAAATAGATCCAAGATGTGGCAATCTCCCCTCCCTCTTACACTTTTCAATAAAATGAATGATAGTTTGTGGAAACATTCTTTTCATGTGATCACTAACAGTCTTGATTATTAGCCTAAGATAATTATCATTTCGTGTATAGGGAGGGATTATGGAAGAGCATAAAAATATAACGTTTTGTTGCTGTTTGCACAAACGGTCGATGGGTGAAACCAGTGCAGCCGGCTGAACCGATATTCTTGAACTCGATGTTACTGATGGAACCCTGCGGGCTACGCCGGCTGTTATAAAATATGTCATGCTTTCGTAAGTAAATGCTCACTTTATCACGCAAAACAAATGAGCGACTCAAAAGTTAGAAAATAAAAATTTTTTTTATTCTCTCAATTATTTTATTTGAAGAAGTGAGAATTTGCTGACGAAAGCTTGCTAAGTTGTACCTGGCAAATCAGAAAGGTGGCAGAGAAAGCTCTTCTTGATCTTAGGCGTAACTGATGTCTTTACCCCAACTTAATTGATGGAAAGTTCTACCAAACAACGCCGGCGCAGTGTCAAGCATATGTAAATGAATTAGTATGAATTAGCGTCAAAAATTGGAACAATGTAGATGTGACCGTCGGTTCTAGGCGTTACGCGATCGTAAGGGCCCTCGTTTGGATGAAATCATACAAGTGTCATACCTGGTCGAACCAACGACCTCTTTTCAGGTTAACTGATAAAAACAACTATGTAAGAAAACTACACCCTAAATTGCGTGTGCTACCCAGAATCGAGCTATTATGCCAAGCTTATAATGTTCTGGATGCTTTCAGTGATACAATACAAATAATTAATATGATTTATGAATAAAAATTGAAAAATCTCATGACCAATCAATGTTACATCACAATTACGAATCTAAAAATAAAAATTTTAGATGCAACTTATCAAAAATGTTAGAAGTCGAAGGATATTCAAAACACTAAATAATTAAATCAACACGTACACACGGCTTTGGCTTTACCTGGATCCAAATTACGCTGTAATAAACGGAACTATCTCCAAAAATATATAACAAATTGTAATCTTGGAGAGTTGAATTTCGTTTTTTGCATTTCTTATTATAATCATTATTTTCCAAGGCACATAATTTTCTTTTTACACAAAAAATATAGGGGAAAGTGGGGCAAAACGGTACGCGGGGCAAAGCGGAATATTTAAATTTCTCACTGATTGCAGGGAAAAATCGCCACCATCTTCCGTCAAATTAGGGATTATCCCGTGACAAGCTCTCGCACCAAAATTTGTTACTTGGTGAATTAAATGTGCTGAGTTACAAAAAAATGCAGTTTAAGCATGCCTCCTCATAAGGAAACTGTTATAAAAAAGACGCAATTACACGTTTAGCCATGCTGCTAAGCTATCATGTTTAGGGTTAACTTTGAAATATATTTAGAGAGCATCCAAACGTAGCTTAATCACCTTTTCTACTGCTCAAGAATTTTTAAATTTATTACTTTCGTTTGAAAAGCTATTTTGGGTCAAAACGGAATATAGCAAAAATTAATTGGTTATGTAGCTAATTGGGGCAAAATTAGTACGTTATGTAGCTACATTCAGCTACCAATCATTTAAACAATGCAGCAGTTACTGCTGGTAAACCTATACTAGCTTGGTTTTTAGCTTATATTCTTGCTTTTCAATCTGAGATCAAATAATTTTATTCTAGTTTGATACAAAATTCACTGTAGGTTGTGATATAGCCCTGTTAGGAATGGAACCAATAACTCCAGTGTGTCATGTATAATTTACAAACTACAACACAGCCAATCTATATGTGACTGCATGTAAGCATGCAAAGTAATTAGGCAAAATGCCATAGAATAATCTTGGAACAAAACGGAATAGGCGTTCCGCTTTGCCCCAACGATGGGGCAAAGCGGAATAAATTTTTAGTTTTGAAATTAGCTAATAAAATTATTTACTAAACAAAAAAATTTTGCCAGCTGGCTTATGGAGATACTAGACGTGAGGTATAACTGCTGCCACTTCTAACAATGTCTCTAGCGTACATTAGCAAAAGTTATAAAAGAATTTGTAAAACTGTTTTGCTTTGCCCCACTTTCCCCTAATATACACAAAAATAATTTAACATATTACTGCAGTTACGATTGCTAAAACTCTTTTAGAATGGTTCGTATTAGTTTTTGGCACGGTTAAAGTTTTTTGATATTATCTTAGAATGACAGTATTAAAACCAACTACATTGACAAAAATATTTTAGAGCGCTAATGTAAAGCAATCTAGTCGCGAGATTTCATCGTCTATTTAAATTTGATTTTGCATATATAAGACCAAGTTAATCAGCGTTAGCTTAAACAATGCTACCGGTATTGAAAGCTAGGTTAAGATTAGTTATAGAAGTATTTTGTAGATTGCATACACTAGTTCACTTTAAAATATTAAGATCGAGTTACGCATTGACATTATATTAAAAATTGTTTACCAACATCCACACAAAGCTGTCAGATGATTAAAATTATTCCCTATAGCAGCAGTCCTACCAAAGTTTGCATAAATCACATTTTCGCTCACGAACAGCAAAATTCTTATTGCTACTATGTCGTAGTTTATGTGGCTAAACCCAAACTTGAGCAGGATCGTGAATATTGTACAAAACCTGATTATATTTTCCATCTAATTGAAAACAAGAACATATTAGGTCACCATGGTGGCGGTTTACTATATTACATTACTGTAAGCATTTTTTACATGAATAAGTTTAAGTTTCAGATACAGCTGATGCTTGTTTACGAGACAAAGATTTCATAGTAACTCTTGAAGAAGATGTTGGTCGGTCGGAGTTCGAAGTAGTCTTCCATGAAAATCTGGCACAGCGGGGAAGCCATATCTGTCGGACTTTTTCATGGCGGAGACAGTATAAATAGAATACTAAAGCTCCCTGAAACAAAAAATGATGAAAACTCCTGCTCATGTCATAAAATGCGTATAGTACCGTTAGTTGCTTAAATGATGAAGAACTCAAAGTACAAGCAATAACTTTAAAATTGACTTACTGCAAGGCCTAATTTAATAAATACTTTAGGTATAGTTGATTTCACACATTAATAGACATGCAGCAGTACTGTTAAATTAAATACCTGAAAAACATTTGTGAGTGTAAACAACCATTGCATAATAGATTGGTACGTAATTTCATCAGCAAGAATTAGAAAATACCCAAAAATCCAAGTGAGTCCCATCGTTGTTACAATAGTAACGGCTTTTACCAATTGATCTACCAATTCTTCACGTTTTGCTGTAGATTTGATCTGAATAATTACGCTGAATTATCGCAGGCAAACCTCACAAATTGTGTAGTATTTACTTATTTAAACACTTACTTGTTTTCTAAAAAAAATTTTCTTCACCAAAAGACCAAATATTACGTAATTGATGAGTAGCAGCACTCCGAGCGGAAACAAAAATCCCCAATTTAAAGATTTATCATGCAGCCAGCACACATACTTGTAACGGTAAAGCGATTCGAAGAAGATGTCTATAACAATTAAACAACAAATAGGACTTTTTAAAAACTATCTTAAAATAATCCCAAAAGTATTACAAATTACAACAGGGGGCAGTGGGCCACTTGTAATTTCCCCCAAAGCTTTTTATTATACCTTCCCGCTTGATCACTGGCATGATCCGGTAACTGAAAGCACTAGTATTAGCAATGTTTAAATCAAGAAGTGCACGTCAGTATTTTACCCTTTAAGGGATGATGGGACATATGTGTTCCATGTATGTTTCGTTAAATTAAAATTTCGTTTGCGAATTAGGGATGCGCATTGGTGTGTTTATCCGTTAACGATTCACGTAGATTTTTAAAGTCTAAACCTGCAACATTGCACACGCTAAGACCAATTTTTGAAGTCAAAGTTTTCCTGTTTTGTGACAGTGCAGTATATGAAAATTTCATTCCTTAACTTTGGTACGTAAGATTATTTTTGGGAATTTTTCGATTAGCATAGTGTAAATCAACTACTATTCTATCCTTGGTGCCAATTCTGTAACATATTTTGCATTATTTTAAACATGAGACATTTTTTTCTAGGATGGAACCCATATGTCCCATTGTCCCTTGCAGGTAATTGTAGGGGTTTTGCTTGTTGGTACATTTATCAAACAGCTTTCAACTGGTAAACAGTTTTCATAAGATTGTTTATGTAGGCAAGAAGTAAAACTCTAGGAGGATGATTTTATGGCTTTGAAATTTTTTTGTAAGGTTACACTTAAAAACTGAGGCTGACTAGTAACCAGCAGCATACAAGATAACTTTGGGGGATAGCTCGATAGAATCAATCATTCTTTTTTTTTGCCAATTCTCCTACTCTAATCTTTAGTGAACTGTTAGCTTCAGTGATCAGCATAGCATATAGGCTGTGCATATGTCACCATATTAATTTGTATCTATGTAATTTTGTAACTAGTGCTTAATTTTTTTAGAATGCTATTGCAGGTGTACAAACATACATTGCATTGTGATAGTGCAGCTTTTCAAAATAAAATAGAGCTTATTGATGATGCAATGTCTACAATTTTATTTTTCATTCATCAACAACATATGTTTTTATCATATCAATTAGTTTATTGTGATTGTCTATAAATGTATAAAGAAATATCATGCATGTTTTGATTAAAAAATTTTCAATGACACACCAGCAAAGTGTTTTTCATCTTAATTCTGAGAAAATCAATTAAATTCTTTTCTCTGAAAATAGTGACACAGAAGATTTTTTTGCTTTAGACAATGAGGATGTTGAAATTTTAGAGCAAGATATGCTTCATCTGGAAAACAGTACATTGCAAGAAGTGCTGGAAGTAGTAATTGATCCTCCAATGACTTTACAGTCACCCTTGCATAAGGATAGTCTAACAATTAACCAAATTTCTTCAAGTGCATCAACAGATATCGAGTTAAATTGAAGTTATCAGATTCAAAACTAGAGGCAATAGCAAAAAATTATGAAGAACGACGATTTTCTGATAATGGTATAGAATTTGGAAAATTCTGCCCACCATTCAATGCAAAAAGTGGGTCAAAGAAAAAGATGCATACTGTGCGCCAGCAACAACCTTAAAAGCAAGACCAACAACATGTGCATTGAATGCAATATGCATTTGTGCCATGTGAATGGACGTGATTGCTTTGCGTTGTATCACTCCTGATTATACTGTATTACATACATGCTGCTAAATATTCAATTTTACACGAGTTTAATTACAAAGTTCCCACGTGTTGCCGGTCTCGTCTGATCGGTTCAGAGCATGTGGTAAACGTTAATCTGGTGCAAATTGTTTAGTTGCCATTCTATATGAACGTGTATTTCTGAAACTAGATTCCTGAGAGCAGCAAATGTGGTCTTAGGCTTCGCACATACTAAATGAGAACAAAATACATGTACGCTGAAAACACCGAAAAGTGTAAAATTACCAGAGCCGGAATCAAACCCAAGTCTTTGCATGACTTGAGCCGGACTCGAGCTCGAGTCTATCTCTAACAAGGCAGATTCTTTTCCGACATGGTGTGTTACTTTTTTCAACCATGAATCGAAATTATACACAATTTAGAAATATGAAAAATGCAACATTATTCAAATACATTATTTCATACTTAATTACCTCTAAGGGACAATGGGACATATATGTCCCATGTCATATTTTAAAGAATAAACAAAAAAAATTAAATTTTTTTAAGGGTAAGAGTTAAATACGTTTTAAGTGATGTTCAAAACAAAAAATAAAAAACCAGCATTCTTAACCCTCTGTCTACCATGGGGTCCAATGGACCCCAAAGTGAAATTTGCTCTTTTAATACTTAGAACGTATAGCAGATACGGTCTTGAAATTCCTTGACTTTTCTTAAGTTATGTTGATCTGTAGCCAATTGGAATATTGTAAATCTAAGATAATGATATGTTGTATAAAAAAAAAAAAATAGCACCTTATACCAGTGGGGTCCATTGGACCCCACGCTTGTACCAGACATACATAGCGTAATTTGTAGTGTCAATGTTGATCTTTACCTTTTGTTTTGAGAAATGTAATTTTTTTGTTTAGTACCACAAACAAAAATATATTTGCTTTTATATAAATCCATCTGTTCAACTTCAATATTCAACCTTTATAGCGTTTCAAACTAGTTGTATGAATTTGACGATATCATAAGAATTCAAGTAAAAGAGTTATTTGGTTGAAAGGAGGGACTGGAAGACATCGTCAGAAGCAGTGAAGATCGAAGAAATGGATAAATATCTGGAAGATGATGAAATACTGAACATATTGGAACAGAGCGAAGATGATGAGAGCGAAAGTGGTAATTGGAGTGCATCATCTGATGACGGAGAGAGCGACCATCTCAGTGTTAAAGAATTGTCTTCATCTGAAGTGTCAGATACTGATGATGATAGTCAAAACCTGAATGCTTCTTCGACATGTTTTATTTCACGAAATAAAAAGGAAAATTGGTCATCAACTCCCTGCACAAGTAATACTGGCCGCACTGCTGCTTGCAACATTTTTCGCGAAAGAACAGGCCCTTCACGTTATGCAAAATCTCAATGCGAATCAGAATCTGATTCATTCAAACTATTCTTCAGAAATACACTGCTGGACAAGATTCGGGATTGGACAAATGCCGAAGGGTTGCTTGTATACAAAGAAAATTGAACTGCTATAGATCAATTTGAATTTGACAAATTTTTAGGTGTAGTAATTCTTATTGGAGTATACAAATCAAACAGTGAAAATGTTGCTCAACTTTGGAGTAAAGAGGATGGGAGACCAATTTTCAATAAGCTTATGAGCCGAAATAGATATCAGCAAATCCTGCGAGTACTTCGGTTTGGCAATGCAAATGCACGGAGAAGCAACCGATCAGCTGACACATTTCTGCCTATTGGATATGTTGTCGAAGAATGGGATCTCAATTTGCGGGATGCTTACACTCCAGGACCCCACATGACTGTTGATGAACAATTGGTTTGTTTCAGAGGAAGATGTCCGTTTAGGCAGTATATTCCTTCAAAGCCTGGCAAGCGTGGAATAAAAGTATGGGCAATATGTGAAGCCAACACTTCTTGTGCATGGAAGATGCAAGTGTACACTGGAAAAGATCCTACGATTGGAAGAGAAGTTAACCAGGGAGCAAGGGTTGTCAAAGATTTGGTGAAAGAAATTGAAAATTCTGGAAGGAATGTTACTTGCGATAATTTTTTTACTAGCGTGTCACTTGCACGTGACCTGCTTCAAAAGAAGCTTACTCTTGTTGGAACCATTCGAAGAAACAAACCAGAACTGCCACCAAAATTCACATTTGCGAAAGGACGTAAGGTAACCTCAACTGTTTTTGGATTTCAAAGTGATGCTATGATTGCATCATATTGCCCGAAAAAGGGATGTGTGGTAAATATGCTGTCCACGATGCACGCACTCCCTGACATATCTTCAACCTCTTGCGAAAAGAAGCCTGAAGTAATCTTGTATTACAACAGCACCAAAAGTGGAGTGGACATTCTGGATAGAATGGTGCGGACCTACACTTCCAAAAGGATGACAAGAAGATGGCCAGTGGCACTATTTTACAATATGCTTGATGTAAGTGCTGTCAATGCGTATGTGGTATGGCAGCAATTACAAGGTGAAAACTGCAGCTGCTTTAGCAAAAAGAAGAGAAGAAAGTTTTTGATTCAGCTGGGAAAAGGGCTAGCTGGAATGTTACCGACATATATAAATCATGCTGCTCTGCCACAAAACAAAAGGAAGAGAGCTGAAACTGAAGATCAGCAGTCGAAACCAAAGAAGACAAGATGCCATCTTTGTGACAGAAGCAAAGATAGAAAATGTAAGCAAATCTGCATTGCCTGCAAAAAGAACGTTTGCCAAGAACATTCGGAAATCATATGTATTCAATGCAGGCGTGCATAAGCTGAACTCGTCACAGCAGTTTTCTAAGTACTGGTACAGTGTTTATTGCTGTAATTGGTTTCATTGTTTGCCCTTTTATGCATTTTTTACTTTCATGTGTCACACAGCGCAGTAAGCTTGAGTACACTCATTTGTGTTCCTGCAAACTGCTCATATGAATCTTGATATGTCGGTACCTCAACTTCTAGTGAAGGCTATGTGCATGAATATGCTCATAAACGTAGGAGAGAGAAACACTTTTGGGGCCCCACCAACCTGCTTGAAATTAGCATATTTTGCCCAATTTTATAAATTTGCCCGAAATCTTTTGAATCTTGCTCAGATTTGTCGGAAATTCTCAAATTTGATCAAATCTGTCGGAACTTTATCAAACTTTTACAGTATAAACACTGCCCCCCAAAAAATTATTTCGAATTTTGCCAAAATTTCTGAATTCTGCTCATTTTTTTAATTCGTAAAGGGGGGGTTCGCACCTTTGACTTCTACCCTCTATGGATAAGCTGACAAACATTTCATGGAATTGAAATAAACTTCTTAACATGTATAGGCCATCCAAGACTGTTTTAGTAGGCTTATTTGTAAATTGCACCATATGCTGCTCTGTGACTGCGTGTGTTTACTTTTTGTGTATCGGTATTTTCTTTTTTATGCGTGCTTATTAGCAGATTTTTTAGTGTTAACTGCTTCATTTCCCGTTTAGCCAATAATTTTGAAGATTTCCATTGCATTGCTTGTCCTTAACATGCCTTTCTAAAATTGGGGTCCAACGGACCCCAATGGTATAAGTTGAATGAGTCTTTTTTGGTAGACAGAGGGTTAATATATTTTCTAGCGATTTAAGCTTTTAGTGAAATTTCTGGAAGTGAAAATTTGTTTTTTCTAGGAAGTATTGGGCCAGGAAATCAGGTTAATATTTTTACTTTCGAGACCGCAATTAAGATGGTAGGTGGCATTTTTTCTCATTTTCACATGCTGTCAACAGTGCTCATCTAAATTTTCAGAGAGTGCTTTTGTCACAAATAATAATTTATAGAAGCTTCAAAATATGATTTTGATGTTTATCAAGTTTTGATTTAGCAAAACATGTTTACAAGATTTCGATACAGCTAACTTGTTTACCACATTTTGATTTGAGCAAAATATTGTATAAAGGCATCACGAACTATTGTAAGTTTGCGACAATCAATGGCTACGAGCTTGTCCAGAGAGACCGGGTTAAATCAAATAGCTGTTACTGAGTTCTAAAAAAATTTAAAGCATGCTTACGAATATATAATTACTTAAGGTCTATGTATATGCAATTTCAATAAAACAGAGCTAAGTACTGTTTGAAAACTTGCTAAAATCATTACGCAAAAGGATAGTTGCCAGGCAGGTTAGCAGATTTTACTTGAAAAAGGCGTTTTATCACTGTGATATGTTGAGGTAGAGTAAATCAAAAGTGCTACTCATCCTCCTGTGTTTCCTCGTGTTCGTTCACAGGCATAATGATTCATGAGCACCGCTTCAAACAAACGGCTTTAAAAATGAAAGTCGTTGGATTAATGCTGATGTTTTCTTGAAATAGCTCCAACATGTTCTTAAATTTTCTCGCCCCAACAATCCCTCTTGGGTTTTCTTTCTTATTCCTGTGGCAGGATTAGATTATGCAAAATAAATCGATGTATATTGTTACTATTTCCTCCTCATTGCTTTCATGTATTGCTACCTCTGGATGTAGAACACTGAAAAAATATCATCATCAGCAGATTGATAACTGAATGCTTAATCACCCAAGAAAACGCTTCACAATTCATGACGTCGGAGGACCGATTGGAACAGCTCATAGAAAAGCGTTTTCTTGTGAGAATGTAGTCGCTAGTTTCAAAGAGATAGGTTGCTTTTCTCTTGATGAAGATTTGTTACTGATATTGACTTTGCTTCATCATTGGTTCCTAAAAGATCACATTCTTCACTTGATTCACATGCAAACAGGCAAGAAATGTACAAATTAAATGTTAGAGCTAGTTCACCCACTGTTTGCAAAAGAACTGAGGATGCACCGAGGAAAATTCTTGATCCTGAACTTACTAACATACCGATTCCATCTGCAGTGCCTCTACTTCCTGGTTGCTGAAACAACTTGAATTTTCTCCGGAAACAATAAAATCATTTCATAAATCACGAGCACATGTCAAAATAATTGAGAAAGAAAAGGATAATTACCTCGGAGTTCACTAAACGAAAAACGACAAATGTTTAAAACAGAAGAAACGGTCGAATAGTAAGTAAAAATGAAGATGTTAAAAGTAAATTTAATATAAAAAGCGCAATTCTGCCGTCTGTCTGTTTTAACTCCTTCAAAACTACCTGATTTACAAGCATCAGACCTGGCGTCTAGAGCCTATTTTTTCTACGCTGGTCTAGTTCTCAAAGTCCTAGCCTATGACATCTTTAGGCCATAGGTCAATGAAACAATTATTTTTGTGAGAAACCTTCACTGTTGTTCAATTTTCCTTTTAATTAAAATTTCAACATGTAAAAATTTGAAATAAGTTATTTATTCTGTGTAGTAAGTGATACTGAAACACTCTACTTATTAATGAACAACGTAGTAAAGTAAGGGCAATGTTGGAATCACCGTGTGGCCCTGTGGGACAACGTAGTAAATAGTATCCTCCAATGTCACTCTTTTTTCGTAACATCATTGCAGAAAAAGTAAATGCAATACATCAAACATTTTATATCCAATTACTTGAGGATAGATTAAATTCAAAAGCCAGACAAAGAAAAACTTTTTTGACAAAACATGATTAAAACATACTATTTGGCAAAAAGTGGGGCACTGTTGATCACTTTCCGCTATTTCATCATTCATCCATACTTCTGCAGTTTTGTGGCTATTATAAACTTTGAATGAAAAATATTTTTTGAATCGTGGTAAATTACACTGAACAACAAAAAAAAATTTATCGCATGTATCTGAGGGTTTTTCAACTGTTTTTGGCTAATTTGGGGGCGCTGATTTCGAATCTGAAGCCGGATTTTTTCTATCACGTCTAGTTTCTGAGATACTGAAAACTGTCATTTTGTGTATTTTCGTTTGAATTTTACGTAATGGTATCACTGCGATAACCTTTATATACCAAAAATGGCATACAATTAATCTAAGTGATCAATGATAATACTTAGCAGTCACAAGAACAAAGTCAGTTAGCACAAACTCAAAATTTAATGAACAACTGACCTCAGTCATACTTACAAATAACGCTACTTGAGTATCTATAACAATTTAGGACGTTTAGCACTGCGAATATAAGATGAATCATTTTCTCTCTGCAGAAACCAGCAATAGTCACCCATCATGCTAGCGTTAGACTTTCCTTTATAGCGGCTTTCAATCACAGCAATGTCTTGATGGAACCGTTCTCCATGCTCATCACTCACTACCCCCAAGTTCGGTGGAAAAAAGTCAAGATGAGCATGGAGGAAATGCAGCTTTAATGACATTCGGCAACCCAATCGTTGGTAGGCTTGCAACAGGTTTTCAACAATTTCTACAAAATTTTCAGCTTTATATTTGCCCAAAAAATTGTCGACAACCTGTTTAAATGATTTCCAAGCATCCAATTCTGTAGAATTAAGTTTTTCTGTAAACTGGTCATCCAGCAGTAGTTTTCGAATTTCCGGCCCAATAAACACTCCTTCTTTCAGTTTGGCTTCGCTTTTGAAAAGTCCAAATTTCTCTTTTAAATACATAAATGCAGCGCCGTCATAATTCATTGCTTTGACAAAGGTTTTCATCAGCCCCAGTTTAATGTGTAGTGGAGGTAGAAGGACATTTTCGGGATTTACCAGAGGTGTGTGTTTTACGTTAAACCTTCCAACTGTCGGATTTTCACGTGGTTCCCAAGCTTTTTTTCTGAAGTGGTTAGTGTCATCTCGGCTATCCCACAGACACAAGAAACACATGTATTTAGTGTAACCTAACTGCAACCCAACAAGTAGTGATATAACTTTTAGATCTGCGCAAATCTTCCAGCTATGTTTAGAGTAATTGATAGCCTCCAAGCAAGTTTTCATGGCTTCATATGTCTCTTTCATGTTTACAGCGTGAGCTACAGGTATAGATGGTTTAACGTTCCCGTTATGTAGCAAAACTGCTTTTAAACTAGTTTTGCTAGAGTCGATGAATAGTCTCCATTCATCACTGTCATGTTCGTAACCTAATTCGATCATCAAGCCAGAAACATCTTTGCAATAGCACAAGTTGTCTTTAACATCGAAGAAGGATGATAACTTTTCATGACGAAGTCGAAACTTGGAAATTTTAGTGTCTTTTTCAAGCAAGTTCCACTGCTTTAAACGTGAACCTAGTATCTCAGCTTTGTCTTTAGTTAATGTCAAATCTCGCACCAGATCATTTAACATGCTTTGATTAATCAAAGTCGGTTTTTTAGTGATGCATCCTTCCGTGTCCTCTTCACTCTCACATGCTTCACTGCCTGTCCTTTCATGCTCAGTTGAGGATTCTTCTGATTCTTGTTTTTCAAGTGAAGGGGGTGAAGGAACAGGCAGATCATTTCCATGAGGAACTGGTTTAAGGGCAGAGTTACAATTTGGATATACAATTTTTGATTTGTTTTTCCGGGAAAATCCTTTGATGTTGGTTAAGCAAAAATAGCAGTCAGTTGCATGGTCTGTCTGCTCACGCCAAATCATTGGTACAGCGAAAGGCATTTTCATTTGCTTCTTATTTATCCACCGAAGCAACTGAGTTTTGCATGCATTGCAGCAAATATGAGGAGCCCACAACTTGTCTTGATCACCAACTGCACAGCCGAAATAACACTTGTAAGCTATCTTCACTTTCGAAGAAATATTTCGACGATGTGTAGATGGAGTGTACTTCCCGCAAATATAGCAAAAACTGTTGGGATTATTCTTACACTTTCTTCTATTGTTTGACATTGTCAATGGACACAAGATTCTACACTATAATATAGCTGTAACACAAATGGTAAAAAAGCTAATCATATATTTATATTTGATAAAAAAAAAGTTTAAGCCAGTCCTCTTACTCCTCTCCAGCTATATCACGAATTCAGTTGTTTTACATTATTAAATTATTAAATGTTTTCAATCAATAAATTCAATAAAACACTTATTCTCAAACTTTCCTTCATTTTCACACATCTAAACAATATAACCTTATTACTCATACAAGTTTGAAGGCAGTGATATCAATAGCAACGAGTAAAGCTTGCTAGCGTACAGTGATTCAATCGGTGATGATAGGTGTGGAATGCGTTATAAGACTCCCTTACCGCATAAATTTGATATAGGCTAAGTTCAGATATTAACTCCCATGCTTCTACCCTTCAGTTGGTTTTACAGCAATATCAGCTTAAGACCAGCTGTATCATCACTTTCATATACATTGCTTTGATAGAGTTCAATAAATATTGTTATTTGTAGTAGCAGCTATTGTTCACACTTTTAGGGATGGTGTAACAACATGTTGAACACAGTAATAAGAATGCATTGAGTCAGATTTCATCATATATTCAATATCTCAGAAACTAGACGTGATAGAAAAAATCTGATTGCAGATTTGGATTCAGCGCCCGAAAGTTACCCTAACACGCTCTTCAGGTTATCAGATACAAAATTTTTGTTGGACAGTGTTAGCAATAAACCAAACCAACCTTTCGAGTTGTAGTAGAGGTCAAGATGCCATATTGTGATGGAAAAGTTTAAGAAAACCCACACAAGAGGTACTCCATAAGCCAAGCCGCATGTCAGAGCCGTTGATATACTCGAAGAATAGGAATACTAAAAGCATTATACGTCAATTGTAAACAGTTCTACTGTAGCCTACATACTATTAGCGTTACCAACTAGTAATGTGTCAACTAACGATGTTGCTGAGACACAGTTTTGTATCCGCTGCCTGGATACATTTTTTATATTCCACGCTGCACCGCACTACGACGGAAAATTTTAGCAACAGCTTTAACCGAACCGAGATGCAACTGGACCAAAGCTTTCAAATGCTCTTTGATTAATGGATCTTTTTTACATGATACACCGTTTTGTATTGGCTAGGTCGATAGCAAGTTCTGACTTCAAAATACTGGACTTAATACTATTTGGTCAAAATTATCACACATGCACCAATCTAAATAAATTAAAGTATCTAACAACGTGTTACGAGATATTTTAAAAGTGAATTTTACAAACCGGTTTGACCAACTACAATATAGCTGAACCGGTTTCTTTAAACAGCTGAAAATGTAAAAGTAAGAATGGTCGACCTTATTTCCGTCCTATTAAATTGTAGCTTTATTTTAAAATTCCGCGGTAAAGCTTGCGCTCTTATCGAAAATCTTGCTTTGCAATAAATCTGAAGATTTGATCTTTCTAAGCACACATCTTGTCGCTTACATTTTTAAACTTATTGCTCCTTGCTGTTGCTTATTTTTAAGCACGCAGGCTATTGCAATTTGTATTGAGGTTATTGCACAAATCTGCCTTGAACACAAAAGCAAAGTTAGCAAATTTGCTCTCACGTTAAAATCAGTTTTTCGTTCTCAATAAAGAAACTCAACTTTCACTCAATAAAGCAACTTGATATACAAAAGTGAATATGCAATAACCTAGAGTAGTTTTGGAAGCCTCAGACTGCGTTCGCACATAGCGTTTCTCGCCACCAGAAATACAACTTCTTACCGATATCCCACCAGAAATACAACTTCTTACCCTCGTGTAATTGTGACACAGAGACAGAAACAATGGAACACCTACTGCAATGCCTACTGCTCAAAACACCTTGCTCTCGTGACAATTTGAGCATTTTTAACGACACCGCACAGAAATGCGTGAAATTGTGGCAATCAACCATCTGAAGACACGATACAGACAGACAGACCGAAATTTAGGGCAAAAGGCAACCGAAGTAGCGCGTGGAACTGATTAGCCAAAGCGCGGCAGCAGTTGATTAGCCGCTGCTTGGCAATCGGAGAATTGAATCAAAGTAACGTTGCCGCACTCCATCGGTTGGGAGAGATTGCACATCCCAATAAAGAAGGCGTTGTACAATGTGTTGATTAGTGAGTTGAGGGATAAGCATCTTGTCGACCGCTTAACGGCCGGCAATGCGCATGCTGACCGTGTTGGATTTATAGATTCCGCAAAACGGCTATTACCCTTGAATACTAATACCCTGCCAGATGATTCTGCTGCTTTATCCGTCATCGGACCTCAAAAATCGGTCAACCAAAAGAACAAGATTGAGGAATTAGAAGGCTTAATGGCAGAGCTACAAAAAAAAGTACAGGATATAAGAGATATATGAATCGAGAAACAGAGATCTACACCTGTTATTTTTGCTGAAAAAGTAGACATCTACAAAGAAATTAATTGCCTAAAAAAACGGAGGCAACTAGATGGCAACCGAGAAGTGGATCGCGACGCTGACCAAATCAATACAACACACGAAACGGAGAAAAACGTTTATTATGTGCCGTCAATCAGCAAAGAACTTTGTAAATATGCTAAGATTATTGTAAACGATAAATAATAAGTGTATGCATTGGTAGATGCAGGTTCATCAGTGACGGTGTCTGAAGAATTTTACCGAATGTGTAACATTCAAACTTTGTTAAATGTATCATATGATGTTAAGTTTGTCGGCGCTGAACCATTCATTATGTTTGGTAAGACTGAAGTTTCTATCGCCATTGGGGACATTCAAGTGCCATTTGATAAGTACGTGAGCAAAAATCTGACTGAACCACGTATTTGGGGTTTTGATTTTTTGCAGAACAGTGCGTAGTAGATTATAAGCACAAAATCTTTAAAAGCTGAGGATGCTATCCTACACCTAAAAAAGCGGCTCTGCCCATTGTCTTCCTTAGATGCGAGTCTGGTTAACACTTTAAAATTTCACGGTTTACTGAAATGATGATGCCCTGCAAAATCATTGGTCATGAGTTAAGTGATGAGTTAGACGTTTACCGAAAGAAACAAAGCGTTGTTGAGTAAATACGAAATTACGTGCGGAAATACAGAGACAAAAACTTTAGATAACTTTGTGCACGTCAGAATGGCTAATTTTACTTACACCACTAAGTGTTTACCTATGGGAGTAATCCGTGCCTATGTATTAGGATCATTTTTTCGAGGTTTCATGTAGTGAAGATGCTGATTTTTTGCAGCTGTTGGGAGAACTCAAATCAAATGAATTAAACCTTACACGAGGGGAAAGAAAGCAGTGCGTAAAGTTATTAAAAAGCACGAAAAGGCTTTTTCATTGTCAAAAACCGATTTGGGTCAAACTGGAGTAATTAAACACAGCATTAATACTGGCAATGCCATGCCTGTACATCAACAGTTACAAAGAATGTCGACAAAACAAAAACAAGAAGTAGGTAAGCTTGTTGATGATATGCTGCATGACGGTGTTATTAGCACATCTAAGTCGCCGTGGTCCAGTCCTATCGTTTTGGTTAAGAAAAAAGATTGTAGCGTCAGATTTTGTGTTGATTACGTGCTCTCAATAATTGTACTAAAAAGTGTAGTTGACCCTTGCCAAGAGTAGACAACAGTCTTATCAGCTGTCCGGGTGTGGATACTTTTCCACTCTGGATTTGAAATCCGGCTACTGGTAAACTCCTATGCGCGAAAAGGATGAGGAAACAGCGTTTACATGCCATAAAAAAGTGTTTGAGTTTAACGTGACGCCCTTCGACTTGGCAAACGCGCCAGCAACCTTAGGATGATATCATTGTTTGTGCACGCACTTTTGATCAACACTTGCGTAATCTCGATTTAGTTTTGTGACGCCTTGAACTGCATGGCTTGACCCTGAAGCCTTCAAAATGTACTTTATTTAAATGTCAATTGAAGTTTTTAGACCACATTGTATCAAAATCGAAAGTTTCATGTGACTCTGAGAAGGTGGCTTGTGTGAGTAACTGGCCAATTTTCCAGTTACTACAAGAAGGCAATTTTTAGGTCTTGCATCATATTATTAAAAGTTTGTTAAAGATTTTGTTAAATTAGCTGCACCAATGTATAATTTGACCAAAAAGTCCGCCAACCAATTTCAATGGATTGTTGAATGTGACGCATTTTTGTGTTTAAAAGCTTTGTTAACATCTGCACCTGTTTTAGTGTATCCTGATTTTTCCAAATCTTTTATGGTGCATATTGATGCATCAAATGGGGCAGTTGGGGAAGTTTTATCTCAAATTCGTGATGGAAAAGAGCATCCGGTTGCTTACTGTAGTCGAACACTAATCAAATGCGAACGGAATTATTCCACAAGAAAAGAACTTCTGGCTGTTGTTCATGCTCTTCAAAAGTTTCGTTGTTATCTGGATCAAACGTATTTACTGCAAACTGATCATGCTACTCTACGGTGGTTGTGGGAGTCCAAAAATATGTTTGGTCAGTGCGCAAGGTGGTTCGAATTGATGGCCGAGTTTGATTGTAAACTTGTTCACCGCTCAGGATCTATTCATGGAAACGCTGATGCTTTGAGCAGGTGTCCTGGCGGGGAGAATTTTCCTGATGATTGTCCGTTTGGCTATGATAATGGCTTAATAAGTGAGATGGAAAATGTTGAGAACTCGACCGAGGCAGGTGTTTGCTATTGATTTTTGAAAATGCCAAGGCTGAAATAACAACTCAATTACACGATTCAAATAAAAACGTTTATTATGTGCTTTGTCGGTTGTACTTTATTGGGTCCGACGGGGTTCGCGTACACCATTTAAAAAGATTAGAAAGTCCAGCGAAGAGATTCGGCATTACTGTCTATCTTTAGAGAAATTATTCTCAAGGATTCTTGTTTATATCATGATGATTTAATTCAATGATGACTGTAAAAGCACAGTTATTGGTTTCGGGTGCCAATAGAGAGGAGGTTTTAAAAGCTCTTCACGATTCTACTCACGGTGGAGGCCACTTGGTTGCAAAAAGAACTGCTGAAAAGTATCACAACGATTTTATTGGCCACGTTGGACAGCGTCTGTTACCGCGTATTGTAAAGAGTTCAAATGTGTGACCAACCGAAACAACCGTCAACAACTCCTAAAGCAGAGCTTGTGCCTTCTTCGGAACTGAGCCCAATGCAGCACATTGAGATCGATGTACTTGATTGCTTGCCTATGACTCACACAGGAAAACGTTTCATTTTAGTCGCTTGCGACATATATACCAAATGTATGCAAGCGTAGCCAATGCATTCTCAAACGGCTAAGGAAACAGGAATGACCTTGCATTGTCATTAGTTTACGGTTCACGGAGTGCCTGAACGCGTTCACTCCGATCAGGGGGGCAATTTTGAAAGTATGCTATTTCGAGAGCTGGCCGCCCTAATGGAGTGTGAAAAGACGAGGACGACTGCTTACCACCCAGCTGGTGATGGTGGTTTTGAGAGAAATAACCCTTTATAATAGCGATGCTGAAGAACTATGTACAACAGGATTCTCAATCTTAGACAAGTCTCTTCCTGCAATCTGTTCCGCGTATAATGCAAGCCGCCATGAAGAAACAGGAATTTTGCCACATTTTCTGCTAACTGGGAGAGATTTGCGATTACCGGCAAATTAAATGACAAGGAAACCGAGTTGTGTTCCTTCCACCAATGCTATTGCTGATTTGCAAGACAGAATGCGCCTGGTGCATGAAGTGGTTAAAACAAGATAGGAAAAAAGGAATCTGATGAAAGAACGGTACAATCAGAAGGCATTGGCAAACACCGCATACAGTGTTGGAGATCTTGTTATGTTAAAGAAATTTTGTGATACAAAATGATGAAACACGTAAATTTCACTTGCCTTATAATGGACTTTATCGTGTTGTTGAAGTGTTACCACCTTTGAGTTATGTGATAGAAAGTCTTGACGGGTCTACAACTAAACGTGTTTATTTTAATCGTTTGAAAAAGAGTTGTGGGATAATTAAGGAAAACTTTACGGCCGAAGATAAGTTCAAAAAATCATCCGTAACGATTGACCAAATAGCGACATGGGATTTTGTCGATGTATCTCCCCAAGTCAATCACACTTGTCACAGAGTCAGTCACAATATTAATAGTTGTAGACCAAACTTACGGCCCAGAAGTACAATGAGACGCCCACCTTATTATCCAGATGTTTAACTACACTTCCGTTGCTTACCTGCACTGCACGAAATAGTATGAATTGCACGTTAACAATTTTGATATTAGCGAATCAAATCACCATAAATTAATATGTTGTAGGCTGTTGTAATATTATGTGAACGTATATTCGTGCTAAACTTCCATCTGTTTTAGTGGAAGGAGAGGATGTTCCACGTTAGTTTTGTACGCAAGTTGTCTTGATAACACGATCCACCTTAGGGCGGGTTCTATGCGCGCGGTGCGCTAATTAGGCCGAAAAAAAGGCTTAATTGTAGGACAGTTAAGCTTGGACGTGTGTGACGAGTAGACGCCGGCGTTGTGCTACTGATTTTAAAATAATATACGTTTTACCTGCTTTTAGTCTAAATGAAGGTTGAGTCACAAACGAATTAAGACTATAAAAAAAAAAACGTAACACAATCAACAATGTCTCAACTATTTCGACCATTAAAGCTCGAGCGTTGGTCCTGCTAATTTGGTTATTTGCATTAAAGGAACTGTGAAAGAGTTCGTTAATTACCTCATGAAAGAGTTTGTTAAAGAATTGGCCTCCATTTCCCGGAAGCTTTTAAATGGGCAGGGGTGCAAAGAATCTCCGGGTTACAGAAATGTGAAGTAAGATTTGGAAGTTGGAATGTTGGAAGTTTTTGAGGAAGAGGTACGGAAGTGTGTGAACAGTTAAGAAAGAGAAAAGTGGATACGTGCTGTTTACAGGAAGTAAGATGGAGAGGGCAAGGAGCTTGATTTGTTGGTTGTAGAGATAGAAGATATAAGTTGTGGTGGTCTGGAAATAATGAAGGAAAAGAAGGTGTTGGAATTTTAGTGAAAGAAGAACTTTTCGAAAAGGTTGTAGAAGTCCGAAGAAAAAGTGAGAGAGTAATGACAATGGTGCTGGCTTTAGAGAAGGAAGTTGTTGGAGTTATACGTATGTGCATATGCTCCTCAGGTTGGAAGATCAGAGTGCGAGAAAGATCAATTTTATAATGACATGGCAATTGAGTGGGATTTGCAAAACCTAATGAAGTGGTTCTTAGTATGGGGGACTTTAAGGGGTATGTTAGGAGACGGATTGATGATTTTATGGGTGTGCATGGTGGATATGGAATTGGCAAAAGAAATGTTGAGGGAAAAATACTCGATTTTTGTGATGAAAAGGAGTTGTGCGTGGCAAATACATGGTTTGAAAAAGAGCAGAATAAATATCATACGGTATATGTCGAAATAAAACTGAGATTGATTTTGTATTGGTTGGTAAAAACAGATAGAAAGTATTTAAAAAACGTAAATGCCATCCTCTAGTAGTTGCTGCAACATCGGCTAGTGGTAACAGACATAGACAAAAGAAAGTTGAAAAAAGTAGTAAAGAACGAACAAACTATTAGAAGGAGGGTTTGAAAGTTGAAGGAAAACAACATGAAAACAAAATTTCAAGAAAGAGTTAGGGAATCGTTTGATGTTGATGCTCCCAATTTATGGAATACTTTTAAAAATAGTATGCTGCAAGCTTGTGATGAAGTATGAGGAAAGAAGAAAGGTAGAATACACGGTGGTGGATTGAAGAAATGAAGGAAGCAACGCAACAAAAGAAAATGGCATTTAAGAAGATGTGCAAAAATCGATCGGAGGAAAACAAGGCTAAATATGAAAATATCAAAAATCGAACAAAGAAAGTGGTTGCTAATTCTATGAGAAAAGAAGCTGAAAAAGAGTTAACACAATTGAACCAAAAAACAAATAATATTTTTACACTGGTGAAGCCCATGAAAAAAGATGAAAAAGATATTGAAAGAGGTAGATGCATCAGAGGAAAAGACGGAAGGTTAGGTTTCAGTGAAAAAGACAGAAAAAGAATATGGAAAAATCACATGGAGGAGATTATGAATAAAAAAACAATTGGGAACACGTGACAGAAGCTGGTATGGTAGAAGAACCTATTAAAAATGTTACCTAAAAAGAGATGGCGATAGCAATAAAAGTGATGAAACCAGGAAAGGCAGCTGGACCCTCTGAAGCATGTCCAGAAATGATATCTGCTAATGAAGAAGAAGGGGTTAGTGTGACGGTGGAACTTTTCCAACGCGTGTTAGATGGGAAAGGAATGCTAGATGAATGGCAAACAAGTGTGCTGGTACCAATTTTCAAGGAAAAAGGAGATGTAAGAAACTACAATACTTACAGAGGAATAAAGCTGTTAGAGCACGCCTTGAAGATTGTTGAAAGAGTGCTGGAAAGAATTCGAGAATTAGTAAATATTGATTCAATGCAGTTCGGTTTTATGCTTCGAAGAGAAACAACAGACGCATTGTTTGTAGTGTGAAGAATGCAAGAAGAAAAAGTGGTACATATGTTTTGTGGATATTGAGAAGGCATTTGATTGAGTTCCAATAAAGGTGATGACGTGGGTAATGAAAAAACAAGGTTTGCCAGAAGCAATCGTAAGAGCGGTGATGAGTCTCTATCACGGGGCAAAAACGAAAGTTCGAGTGCGATTTGAGTTATCCCAAGAGTTCTTGGTACAAGTTGGTGTACAGCAAAGAGTCCGTTACTGGATAGTACAGAATGAGATGAGAGGTGTTCTGGGACGAGTGTCCGTTCGCGCTGCAGGAAGGATTCTCGATTCTGCCAATCCTAGAGAGATAAGAACTTAACAGAAGACTGTGTCCGTTCAGCGTAGACGAGAGAGGACGCAGTGAGCATGACGAGAGAGCACAAGTTCCGCGGAGAAAATCGAGGGAACCTGTGTGTCAAAGAATTTCGATGAGACAGTACGCCTCCAGTCCGAAAAAAAAAGAGTAGATACGAGAGATAAGAGGAAAGAGACTACAAGGGATTGCAGAGGGCGTAAGTAGCACTCCCAGTCTGGCCAGCTCATCAGCCGGTCTTTCTCCGGGAGAAACGAGTGTCCGGGGACCTATTGTAGTCTGATAGAACAGGAGGAGAGAGAAAGCAGTTCCTGCCAGATCTGCCACAGAGTTTGTGGTAGAAGATGGAGGAGAGGACAGGATGGCAAGGACGGAACGAGAATGAGATAGTAGGAGAAGAGAAGAGAAATGGCAGACTTGATGGTGCTGCCGAGACCAGCAAAGAGCGTGCAGAATGGCGCAGGCTTCAGCGGAAAAACTTGCTTACATTTATTGAACATACTGGGCCTGCTGAAAAGGAAAGAGTTGGCCTCAGTGCCACAAAGAGAACAGTTGGCAAGTACGCCGAAGCTGCTCTTTGCCAATAAGAAAAGAGCCGTCAGTCGAAAGTACCAGATGAGAGAGTCAAGGTGAGCGAGAGCTGCACCTTGGCGAGACACAGGAAGATCAGAGCGGGAGCATGAGGAAAAAAGAGTGGACTCCACGGTGAACGAAGGAAGATTCCAAGAACGAGAGGGAGGGAAAGTAAGAAGAGCCTCCCTAGAACAAATGAAGCATGAGCGGGTGAATGGACGCAAAAGCTCTCCAGGACCATCTGCAGAGTCTTGGTTTTACTCCATGTCTGGCCAAACCTGAAATGGGAAAGGAGGTTGGGAGACGAAGAGCCCGTTAATAAGATAAATAGTGAAATGAGTCAGGGTGATTCGTAGGGGAGGTAAAGAAGCCTCGGAGACTAAAAGTGAGATAGGGCAGAACGAGAGGCAGTCGGTGATGGCGCAACCAGCCGCTAGTTGAAGACGTTCCAACTTGGTAAGATTGGTAGCGCTTAGGAAAGGAAACCATCTGGGTGAAGCACAAGTGAGAAGGGACCAAAGAAAAGATTTATAGCGAAGAGAGAGGCACTCCTTGTAGGGGCCTCATGAGAAAGCAGAGATACAGCGTAAGGCCTTGAGACGTGGGAAGAATTTGGCCTTCAGTGAAGATACATGTTTAGTAAAGGAAAGGGTGCGGTCGAAGGTGACCCCGAGAAAAGTTGGAGTGGGATTAAAACGAAGACGGAAGCCAAGTAAAAGGAGATTGGGCTGGATGTTAGCTTGGTGGTGGTCAACTGAGAAGGAGGCCTCACATTTGCTCGAATTGAGAGGAAGACACCAGTACTCAGACCAGCGCTCCAATCGAAACATAGCTCCTTGTGTGGCCTCCACCGCAGTGGGGACCGAGGGGGAGGAGGACCAAATGGCCAGATCGTCAGCGTAAAGAGAGCAGCTGACGGAAGAAGGCGGAGAAGCAGAAAGATTACTGATAAAGAGTGAGAAAAGTACAGGGCCTGCAACAGATCCTAGCGAAACACCTCGACAGACTTGAAAAGAACGACTTTTGTGATTTTGAAAAACCACGCAAACGAGCCTATCAGAAAGGAAAAATTGAGTCCAATGAACAAAGCAAGGAGAGAGACCAGCCGAAATGAGTTTATGGAGAAGGGCGGGATGCCAGATCGAGTCAAAAGCTTTCGAGAAATCAATAGTACAGAGAATTTTCCCAGAGCCCGGCCTGGGTTTGTTAAACCCATCCGAGATGGACTGAGAAAGGTACAGAATTTGATCTAGACTACATCGACCAGAGTGGTTTGGCGGGGAGAGAGAGAATGGAATTAGATTCCAGAAAGAAGAGTAGACGAGATAGAATGATGCATTCAAAATGCTTTAATACGCAGGAGGTGAGACAGATAGGCCGGAACGAAGCAGGAGAGTCGAGAGGCATTCCCACCTTGTGGATGAAAATGATAGATGTCCTCCAGATGGAAGGAAAGGAATGCAAAGTCCAGGAAAGATTGAAGATGTGAAGAAGAAAATCCATGCCAAAGCGGTGAAGATGCTTTAGCATGGGATAGGCAACTTTGTCTGGGCCAGTGGCAGTGAACGAGGAAAGGTTGGAGGCAACCGCAAGAAATTCAGAGGGGGAGAAAGGGATAGCAGAAGGAGTGAGACTCTTTAGGGCATAGGGCTCGACAGAGTTCAGAGAGGTAGCCTCTGGCTCTGCTGCGCAGGGTCTTTGGCTGAGAAACGAAAAAGTGAGATCTCAGGTAAGCGGCATAGACCAAAGCCAATTTCCTGGGAGAAGAACAGTGGGGGAAATTAGGAGAGGAGGAAGACGAGGAAGAAAAGCCAGCGACAGAGCGAAGAAGAGAGTAGACAGATTTAGGGTTAGACTTAGGTGAAAGAGAAGAGCAAGTCGTCTGCCATGCCTCAGCCTTGGCCTTGGCAATGATGACGAGGCACGCCGGGAAGCGGAGATGTAAGCCTGGCGATCTTCATTACTTCTGTGAGTGGAAGCGAAAGCCTTGCGTCTTTCACTAACCGCTTCTTCCACCTCAGCGGATCACCAGGCTTTAGGATGGCGTTTGATGCAGCCAAAAGGAATGGAGTATTTGGCCGTATTCAGTTCCAGAGAGGTAGAGAGCAGCGGCAGAGCAAAGGGAAAGAGACGAGTATTCCTCTGCAAAAGGACAGTGAGAGTCAAAGTAGAACGCAAAGTCATCGCAGCGAGCTTTCTGAAAATTGAAGGAGAACGCTCGTTGGGGCGAAAGACCGGGGAGAGAGGGACACTTAAAAGATTTGGTAGATGGTCAGAACCCAGGTCTTGAAGTACCTACCAGGTGCAAGAAAGAGCAAGAGAGGAGGGAGCAAAGGAAATGTCAGGAGAGGAGTGACTGCCAGAGGAGAAAATAAGAAGGGTAGGTGTGTCGGGTCATTGAGGGGAAGGAGGTCAGAAGATATGACCCAATCGAATACTTCCTCCATACGGGGGTCGGGAGTACCTTTTGAGTCCCAGATGGGGGTGATGGCAATTGAAGTCCCCCAGAATAAAGAGATTTCTGGAGGCGGGAAGAATTGAGGGAGAAAAGGAGTCGGTTCTTCCACCAGTCAGAGAGAAGCGAATAGGAGAAGTGCACACATTAAGAAATCAGAGCGAGGGGGAGTTGTTTAGAGAGATGTTGACCCTACATAATCAAAGTAGGGGTCAAGCGAAGAGAGAAGAAGTAGAAATTTCAGAGAATGATAAGCTCTTCCTGACGAAAATGATGATGCCGCCGCTAGCGTGCATGGCATCACGAAAGAGAATGCAAGACCGGGAGTGGGTGCGATCAGAACGCAAAGCAGAGAATCCAGGAATCCGAAAAAAGGAAGATGAGTTAAGATTGGATTCCTGGATACAGATAAAGTCAACAAAATGGGACGAAAGAAAGTGAAGCAGTTCAGTGCTCCTGGCTCGAAGACCACCTGCACTCCATTGAAAAACCCTGATGGAGTCAGGGGAAGGAGAGAAAGCAGGAGGCGTAGAAGGGCAGCCAGGAGCAAGAGGCAGTGGTGAGGAGGCAGCTGGAGAAGATACAAAGTGGGCAGATGGGGGATAAAAGATTTGAAGACGGGGGTGGGGCGGGGCTGCAGGATTAGCAGATAATAGGCCAGATCGAACAGTGGAAGTATACAAACCGGAGAAGTCCAGGGAGGAAGTCACTGTGCTACGAGAGGGGACTGAGCATGGGGGAAGCTACAAGAGTGAGAGCTGCCAAGAATTCTAAATTTGGAGAGGAAGAGTAGTGAGCACCTTAAATGGACCCATTTAGAGCAGGTACACCATTGCACTGACCTACCCCGCCAAGTCACATTTTCAGCGCACACAGAGCAGGAAAAGATGAGGCCAGATTTGGGATGAACGTTACCGCTCATCAAGAGGAGGAGAAGAATTAGGAGACGAAGGCGGGCAAGAGAAAGACAGGAGAAAAAGAAAGAGAAAACAGGCGACCAATTTTAACGAAGCTGTGGTATGCCCTTCTGCTGTCGTTCAGGGAGCAGCATAACGATAAAATGAAGGGGAGTGCCTGGGGTAACTGGGACCCTCAAGAAAGCTTACAGCCATTTCGACCCAACCCAAACGGGGTCGGGGATGGCACCATCACATTGAGGCGGCAGTCGATTGGTGCAGGGCTGTTGCCACTGCTTTTTGCAATTGCAGTGAATGTAATCTTCGAGAATGCAAGAGAAGAATTGATGAATAAAATTTTATATGCGGATGACTTGGTTTTAATGAATGAAAGTATGAAGAAATTGAAAAAAGTTTTTAAAATGGAAAAACGCGTTTGAAAGCAAGTGGCTCAAGGTAAACCTCAAGAAAACCAAAGTAATAGTGAGCTGTTCGAAAGGTGAGGTCCTCAAAAGTAAAGTTGATTCATGTGCAAAGTGCGGCAAGAGGGTGATGGCAAATTCCGTGATGTATACAAAGTGTTGTAAACGGGTACATGGTAGATACGCGAAAATAAAGATGGTGACTTCAACTCTGGCAAAAGGTTTTGTTTGTGAACTATGTGTTGATACAAAGAAAGGAATTGTGAAACCAGGTGAAAAAATATCATTTTTTGACCAGGTTGACTTTGTGAAGAGCTTTTGTTATTTGGGGAACAGGTTGAACGCCATAGGTGGAAGTGAAGCAGCGGTAACAGCAAGAACGAGAACTGGATGGATAAAATTTAGAAAATGTGGGGAGTCACTTTATGGGAGAAAGTTTTTGTTAAAAATGAAAGGAAAGATTTATCACAGTTGTGTAAGATTGGCAATGCTACGGGAGCGAGACGTGGTGTCTAAGGGAGAATGAGATGACAATTGAAAAAGAACTGAAAAAAGCCATGATGAAAGCAATGTGTGGAATTAAAGAAGATTGAGAAAAGAAGGTGCCAAGAACTTAAGAGTTTGCTGGGTTTAAACGATACTTTGAATGGATTAGCCAGGGCGAGTGAAGTGCGATGGTATGGGCATGTTTTGAAAAGGGACAATAGTGATGTTTTGAGAAGGGCGTTATATTTTGAAGTGGCGGAAAGAAGAGGGCGTGGGCGGCCAAATATGACGTGGAAAAGACAAGTGGAGGAGCATATCAATCAGATTGGACTGAATAAGAAAGATGCCATTGACAGGGTGAAATGGCGTAATGGTGTTTATGAACTGTCGAAAAGTACAAAGTGAATCCGGCCACCGGCGTTAACGCAGATAAAACCGGATTTAAAAAACTGGATCTCTCTCTCTCTCCCTCTGTCACTTAATATCACTTTGATTGGCTTGTAGCAAAGGTATTGCACTGTGATTCCCAAGCTGTGGCCACGATAACAGATGGAGTCGCCTGTGGTTTTAAAAACTGAATCTCCAAAAAAAACTTACCACTTTGTTTCGGGCTTAAAATAACAAAAAGCCTTCTAAAAGGCACCAAACTTGATGGCCAAAAAATTTTTGTTGAAAACGGTCACGAATTCTCGCAGACTACAGTTTTTGTTTAAGTTATCAAAAATAAAGTTTAGGAAACATGGGTGTAGCACACTGTACCACTGATTGGTAAGCAACAGCTCAATAAAATTCCTTTGATGACAGCGTGTCAGCACTAATATTTCATACAGACTACATGCCAATCAAGGTAATATTAACATACACTTCCATTAATTCATGTACACTCGTACCTTAGCAACTACGACAATTCAAACAGCCGAATTAACAATGCCAGCCGTCGAGCTAGCATTGTCAAAGTTAAGAAATCAAATGTTAAGGGTAAAAAATTCACGTAGAGACGTGGTTGCATTAGCAAAGATTTCATTAAATAGTGTAGATGGTACGAAGAATGCTCCAACGAAATAAAAGAGCCGGTCAGAAAAAAAAAATGGAAATCTTTAGGTCTCTACTCTACACTTCTAAGTGTTCTGTAGCTAGATTGGTGTAGTTGTAAATCTCAATTCGCATTACATAATAATTAGACAAAGAAACTGCGATAATTAGTAGGCCTGCTATTTTTGTAAGACCTACATTTAAACAAATTTTTATTACGTTTTAATATTGCAAAAGTTATGGGCAAATTAAACTATCACTTCTTTTTTAGACGAATGTCACAAAGTAAGCACATGTGAAATTAACTTTTGCAAAAAGTACAGTTTCCCAAACACACTTTGATTGTGAGCCGCAAAGTTTGCGAAGCACCAGTGCAAGCTTGTAGGTTAACTTTCTTACTTCTAATTATTAGGAATAATTGTAAATTTCATTGGATTGACTAATTGTGAATTTGTGTTCATATACAGATATATAAATTAATCTATGAGCAGTTTCTGTCCAAAGACATTTTGATTCGCTTTGGATCTAATATTCTTGATACTGATTTTGTAGGTTGCAAGTATTTGTAAAGGCTATAGGCTACAAGCTTTAAGCAAACTTTCATTACCTGAGTGAAAGCTTTGTACATTTGAAATGCATTTACACACATCCACGACAAGCTGGCCAGTGTGAAATAGTGGAGAAAGAACGTCATTGCGTCACAAGCTGCTTTATTTTCTGCGCGATCAACACCGACAATGAAGAAGAAATATAATGCAACTAAGTTGATGCATATGTTCACCAAATTCAGTGTAGTTGGCTTTGTACGCAACTTTCTGAAAAATTAACAACAATTGAAACATTTTTTCTTGCAGCCGTGTCTTTTACATAGAGTGTAATTAAGCAAAATTAATATCAAATTGGTGGTCCATGGAAGACACAAAAAATTCATCACTTTGGTAAAATATAAATGTTTAGCAGCCGATCAGTGTTTCGCAATAAAAATGAGTAGAAAATACTTTGTTTCAAAAACTTAACAATTCTTGACCTTTCAAGCCCTACACATGCTCGATTTGAATGTGAATTCGCAGGTCACACCAAAACCTTGCTATGACATTCTGCAGGCCAAAGATTTTGTATAAAAGAGCCAAGGTTGCTCACCTCTAAATGTTATACAATGTTGGCTATGAACGTCGTAAATTAAGAGTAGAATAGTTACAGAAATAGAAAACATTGCATTCTAAACAATAGCGTATTTAGTGGAATCACAAGTGCCATGCCCCCCTTTTGAGCCTTCACAAATCAGCTCTTACCCCAAGTTGATCTTCCTTCCAAAACAGTTATCGACAAAAAGAATGCGGTAAAATGGCTCCAACGATGAGTTGATTACCGCAAAAAAAGAGTAACTGCAAACCCAACACTGCTACCTTCCTATTTTTCTTTCACCAAACCTCGGTACGCTAATACCCATAATTTTTTAAGGATGCGATTGTAGTTGTATAAAATTACTTGTAAAACAGGTAAATGGCAATCGTAGCGACGAGACAAATAATTGATAAAATACATCCCGCATAGCTCAAACCTTGAAGCGCTACAATGGATGGAACTATAACACTGGTCTGAAAAAAGTAAAAACATTAAATTAGACAAATTTATGCATTGGGTAATCATATTTTCTATTCGGAGAACAGTGATGATCAGACTCGTTGCATAGACCTCAGAAAAAACTGGGTTTTCCTTCAAACAATGAAGGAGAGAACGCCATTAAATATGTCCACATATTTTACGACGTTCATCATTACTAAAAAGTCAATCTCTAATTAAAAGTTATCAAATATCAAAAACAGAAGTTCATTAAATGGGACCACAATAAATATAATTTTCATAAAAAAATCCGAAGCTTTTCGTCTGCTCACGCGAAACTCATCAGTACAGATCAACAATAACACATGAAGCGAAGTCGCTTCTGCAGGTGTTTTATTGAGAGATACAGTGGTAAAACGATTTAATTTATCAGATCGTTCTTGCTATGCCACTAATAACATAATTTAATTTCAGATTATTGTTAATCCGTGCTGATGAGTTTCTCATGAAGAGACGAAAAGCTTCGGAGTGGAATAGGCGAAGGGGTTGACCTCTTGGCGGCCGTGAAGCCATTTGGGACCCACGGAAATCAGTTAAGCGCCCTTTTAACGTTACGCGCGCATTGTGTTATTAAACGTCAACGCTAATGCGATGCGTCTGCGGGATTCAAACCCACGTCTTTCGAACTGGCCTCCTCGCGCGCCGAGTTTCGCTGCCATGCACCACGTGCTGCCAGCCATGCCTTAAAGCACCGCATTTAACATGCAACCTTTGGAAGACCTTTTTATGCCTAATCACTGCTTGTGTGATCAGCTTTACATAAGGATATCAGTTTTAGTCCATAGTTGAGCGGCTAGCAGTACGTCAAAACGAACCTCGTTCAAAAGTAAACGGCACGTAAGTCTTGTGCGTTGCGTTAGTTTGTTTTATAAAAGTCAACGTTAATGCTATTATGGGGATCTCTTGGCCCTTGGCAAGCCCTGCTGACGAGTCAAAAGAACGAAACGCGTCCAGGGATGGCTTTGTAATTTGAAAATATCTCTCAATAGCATTGCTCCCTTCAGAAGCCTCGCGGCTTCAGCACTCGCTTTGTTGTTTTGTTTCTCGCTTATAAGACGCTCTCTATCGATCGTAACCACTTGGAACTAGCAATATAAGTTATATCTACTGTAGCCCCGTTAATGAATTTCTGTTTTTGATATTTGTTCCGTTTACCAGCAGTTACAAGAAAAATTTCGGTACGTTTTTCTAACCTGCTAATCACAAAATACAAAAAAAGATGGATGGCTAATACATTTACAAAACTTATTGATGTAGTAAGTTTCATTTTGCTGCATGCATACAAAATTTGAGATAGGCTTAATGTACTCACAAACAACACACAATAACTGGAAAGAGCGGGGCAATCGTATGATGCCTCATTTCCAATCTTCTGGCGACAGTTACCAGCCAGGTTCCATTGCGACTTGTTTAAATTCCAATTGGCTATTTCTGCTTTGTTGAGGTGACGCTAAATCAACATTATATTATGGCTAAAAATTATATGGTGTTTAGATTTTCGACTTCGTCCACTCAATAGCTAATTTCGTGAATTAACTACGTTTTATTAATTGGTGCTTTCAGTTAGAAGCATATCTGAAGGAGCTAAAATGTTTTTTCTCCCTGACCTTGACCTGACCTGGTCTTTAAAAAAACAAAAGGCATCCACTTGCAACTAAAGAATAAATATACCATCTGTCCAGTTTCCACAACTTTTGGTCGTAATCTCCGAAAAATTGCTCAAGTTTGAATATTAACTCTAATATAGCCTCCTCTCATTACAAACATCTTAATCATGCACGGTGTCGCTTGCAATAGAATTTTTGTTCTATCTCAACCTTATTCTATTTTTAAAAATGGGGCGGCTTGTATTATGTTGTTGTTGCTGTTTACCCGGCCCCTTCCGAGGGATGGGGGCATGGCGGAAGACCATGGAGCCCCAGAAGCCGAGCAACTCCCCAGGGTCTGGACCAGAGGTCGTAAAGAGTTAGAGAGTCGCCAAAGAGTGAGCGGCGCAAAGAGTCCGTAGTTGGACAGTGCAGAATGAGATGAGAGGTGTCCTGGGACGGGTGTACGCAGGCGCTGCAGAAAAGATTCTCAATTCTGCCAATCCTAGAGAGATAAGAACCTAAAAGAAGGCTGTGTCCGTTGCAGCGAAGACGAGAGAGAACACAACGAGCATGACGAGGGAGCACGAGTTTCTCAGTGGAAATCGAGGGAACCTGTGTGTGTCAAAGAATTTCGATGCGACAGTACGCCTCCAGCCCGAGATAAGACGAGAGTGGACACGAGAGGTAAGAAGGGAAAGACTACAAGGGATAGCGGAGGGCGCAAACAGCACTCCCGCCTGACAGTTCCTGCCAGATCTGCCACAGAGTTTGAGATAAGAGGAAAGATGGAGGAGAGAACAGGATGGCGAGGACGGAACGAGAGTCAGATAGTAGGAGAAGAGAAGAGATTTGGCAGACTTGTTGGTGCTGCCGAGACCAGCGAAGAGCGTGCAGAATGGCGCAGGCTTCAGCGGAAAAACGTGAACATACTGGGCCTGCCGAAAAGGAAAGAGTGGCCACAGAGAGAGCAGTTGGCAAGAACGCCGGAGCCGCCTTTGCCAAAAGGAAAAGGAACAGAGCCGTCAGTCCAAAGCACCAGATCATGAGGGGGGAGAGAGTCAAGATGGGTGAGAGCCGCACCTTGGCAAGAAAGAGGGGGATCAGAGCGAGAGCTTGGAGTGGAAAGGGTGGACTCCACCGTGAACGAAGGCAGATTCCAAGGAGGACAGGATGGGCAAGCAAGAGCCTCCCTAGAACAAATAGAAGGAAGCGTGAGCGGGTGAGTGGACGCAAAAGCTCTCCAGGACCATCTGCAGAGTCTTGGTTTCACTCCATGTCTGGCCAAATCTGAAATGGGAAAGGAGGTTGCGAGACGAAGGGCCCGCTCATAAGAAAAAAGAGTAAAGTGAGTCAGGGTGACTCGTAGGGGAGGTAAAGAAGCCTTGGTGAGTAGTAGAGGGATAGGGCAGGACGAGAGGCAGCCGGTGATGGCGCGACTGGCTGCTCGGTGGAGGCGTTCCAATTTGGTAAGATTGGTAGCGCTTAGGAAAGGAAACCATCCGGGTGAAGCACAAGTGAGAAGGGACCAAAGAAAAGATTTATAGCGAAGAGAGAGGCACTCCTTGTAGGGGCCTCATGAGAAAGCAGAAATACAGCGTAAGGCCTTGAGACGTGGGAAGAATTTGGCCTTCAGTGAAGATACATGTTTGGTAAAGGAAAGGGTGCGGTCGAAGGGGACCCCGAGAAAAGTTGGAGTGGGATTGAAACGGAGGCAGGAGCCGAGTAAGAGGAGGTTGGGCTGGATGTTGGCTTGGTGGGGATCCACTGAGAAGAAGGAGGCCTCACATTTGCTCGGATTGAGAGGAAGACACCAGTACTCAGACCAGCGCTCCAATCGAAACATAGCTCCTTGTGTGGCCTCCACCGCAGTGGGGACCGAGGGGGAGGAGGACCAAATGGCCAGATCGTCAGCGTAAAGAGAGCAGCTGACAAAAGAAAGCAGAGAGGCCGGAAGATCATTAATGAAGAGAGAGAAAAGTACAGGGCCAACAACGGATCCTTGCGGAACACCTCGATGGACTCGAAAGAAGCGGCTTTTGTGATTTTGATAAACCATGCAAGCGCGCCTATCAGAAAAGGAAAGATTGAGTCCAGCGAGCAAAGCAAGGAGGGAGACCAGCTGAAATCAGTTTGTGGAAAAGAGCGAGATGCCAGACAGAGTCAAAAGCTTTAGAGAAATCGATAGTAGAGAGAATCGTCCGAGAGCCCGGCCTGGGTTTGTTAAACCCATCCGAGATGGACTGAGAAAGGTACAGAATTTGATCGAGTGTAGACCGTCCAGGGCGGAAACCGGCCTGGCGGGGAAAGAGAATGGAATTAGATGCCAGAAAAAAAAATAGACGGGATAGAATAATGCATTCAAAATGCTTTGATACGCAGGAGGTGAGACAGATAGGCCGGAAGGAAGCAGGAGAGTCGAGAGGCATTCCCATCTTGTGGATGGGAATAATGGAAGATGTCTTCCAGATGGAAAGCAAGGAATGCAAAGACCAGGAAAGATTGAAGATGTGAAGAAGAAAATTCATGCCAGAGCGGTGAAGATGCTTTAGCATGGGATAGGCAACTTTGTCTGGACCAGTGGCGGTGGACGAGGAGAGATTGGAGGCCGCCGCAAGAAATTCAGCAAGTGAGAAAGGAGAGCAAAAGGACAAGTGAGACTCCTCCGAGCACGTGGCTCGGCGGAGCTCAGAGAGGTAGCCTCTGGCTCTGCTATGCAGGGCCTTTGGCTGAGAAACGAAAAAGTGAGATCTCAGGTAAGCGGCATAGACTGAAGCCGATTTCCTGGGAAAAGAACAGTTAGGGAAGTTAGGAGAGGAGGAAGACGAGGAAGAAAAGCCAGCGATAGAGCGAAGGAGAGAGTGCACAGATTTAGGGCTAGACCTAGGTGAAAGAGAAGAGCAAGTCGTCTACCATGCCTCAGCCTTGGCCTTGGCAATGACTGACGAGGCGCGTCGAGAAGCAGAGATGTAAGCCTGGCGATCTTCATCACTTCTGTGAGCGGCAGCGAAAGCCTTGCGTCTTTCACTAACCGCTTCTACGACCTCAGCGGACCACCAGACTTTAGGATGGCGTTTGATGTGGCCAAAAGGAATGGAAGATTTGGCTGCATTCATAGTCAAAGAGGTAAAGAGAAAGAGACGAGTATTCCTCTTCTGAATGACAGTGAGAGTCGAAGTAAGAGGCAAAGCCATCCCAGCGACCTTTCTGAAAATTGAAGGAAGGGGCGCTCGTTGGGGCAAAAGACCGGAGAGAGAGGGATAGATAGAAGAATTGGTAGGTGGTCAGAACCCAGGTCCTGTAGCACCTACCAGGAGCAGGAAAGGGCAAGAGAGGAGGCAGCAAACGAGATGTCAGGAGAGGAGTGACTGCCGGAGGAGCAATGGAGAAGCGTGGGTGTGTCAGGGTCATTGAGGGGGAGGAGGTCAGAGGAAATGACCCAGTCGAATACTTCCTCCCCGCTGGGGTCGGAAGTACCTCTTGAGTCCCAGAGGGGGTGATGGCAATTGAAGTCCCTAAGAATGAAGAGATTTCTGGAGGAGGAAAGGATGGAGGGAGAGAAGGAGTCAGTTCTGCCATCCGTTGGGGAGGAGCGAATAGGGAGGCATACACATTGAGAAAGGACACCGAGGAGGAGTTGTTAAAAGAGATGTTGATCCCTACATAATCAGAGTAAGGTTCAAGCGAAGAAAGAGAGAAGGTGGAAAGTTCAGGAAAGGATAGGCCCTGCCTGATGAAAATAACAACTTCCTTTTCTGCCATAGGACAACATCTCTTACAAAACCCTACATGCGCACGTGAATATAATGATAACAAATTTTCCATTGTTGCCCGTGGCCGTACTTCTTTTCATCTTTCCACCCTTGAAGCCACGTACATCAAAACATCCAAACCAAATTTATGTGAACAAAAAGAATTCGTTTATGGTATAAAACCACACATTAGTTTCCGCTCCTTTTTATTGGTCGCTTCTTTTACCAATCACGATAGAGCTTTTTCCTTTTTTTCTTTTTCGTCAACTGTGTCTCTATATAAGTGACTCACTTCACCTTTTCACTCTATTTCTGACGGATTGTCTAAAAACTGTCAGACAAAAAGCTTCGAGAATGAATACTCTACTTTCTAATAAAAAATTCACTACAAATCCCCACAGAACAACACATCTTTTTTTCTACTACTCTTCCGCTCTCTCAATGTGTAAAAATCTTGCCGTCTTATACTGTATACACAAATTGAAAATAATCCAGAAATTACCAGAACAACATCACGTGACAAAGAAAAAAAGCACCGCTAATAAATTACGTAATTGCCATTCAAAAATCTTCGAGAAGAAACAAGATGCTCTCAAATACTCTGAAACTTAAGTCATGTAGTCAACCATTGTGACGTAAGAAGAGAAGTGTGAGTTACAAATCTAAATGCGAAAGAAAAGATGTGTATGTGTTTACCCCTCCTCTTCCTTGGGATGGAGGTACGGCATGAACGGTAATTCAGGTTCATGCCGTCAACCTTATTGATATTAGGCTAGGGGAAAGATGGCAGCCCATTTCGAACCAGTCTTGAGTGACTGGTAGCCCCACCACCAACAAGGCGGACTGCCACTGGTGGGTATCCAAGAGTCGTTTGACATGCTGGGTTAGCAACTTCACAATTATAACCCGGTGAAGTACGGGAGGGCCACCTGTCTGTCACATAAAGGTGGAGGCGTCCCGTTAAGTGCCTTGCCCAAGGACACAACAAGCAATCTTGCCGGCTTGTTCTCCACACTATCCCTTTTTATGCTGAGCGCCAAGCAGGGAAGCTGTGAATACCATTTTTTTAAAGTTTTTTGGTATGACTCGACTTAGGGAATGAACCCCAGGTCTACCGACTACAATGTGGACGCTCTAACCACTGCACCATCGCGCCGGTGAAAAGAAAGAAAAGGTCGTTTTCGAAAACAGCCGAGATATAAACGCAAGGTTGGGCTTACAAATTCAGATTTACAATTAAAATAATCACGACAGAACAAAACGATAAATCACACAAACTACATATAAAAACTATTCCCACAACGCAAATTTACTTATTCGTGACACACTGCTTTAAGCTGTTAAGATAAAAATACCTTAAAAGAATCATTCGTCGCTGTTGAAGCATTTGGAAATTTTACATCAGCAAATTGTATAGATACAGTTATATTCTTCACAGAACTATCCAATGCTGATATTGTCACCACCTGTTTTCACAGCAATGTCTATTAGTAAACAGTTACAAATAATAATTGAACATTAGCTTTGGTCATTATCGAAATAAATTTTGCAAAGACAATCAAATTAAGTATGATTGACAGCTTGCAAAAATTTTGTGCTTGTTGCACAAAATCTTTATTTTTACCGGTAGGACCCGAAAGACCGGTATTCCGGCCAGCCACGTGCTCTTGCTTACAAATGGCAACCATAGCAACAAAGTTTGATACAAGATACATGATTAGTAGTTCATAGTACTGTATTATAACGCATTACTTGCTGATAATTCAGGGTGACGTATGCACCACTCTTTGATAATTTAGGGTTCAAAGGGTTAAATATTTCACAAATATAAAAAGTTATTCATCAAAAATGTTTTTTCTAAAGTGATTTTTGTCTTACTTGAGAAGTATTTTGAGTTGAATCAGGAGATAATCGTGCATCCACAATAGTTGCTTGAAGTATTGGACTTTGAGTCTTGCTTGCTTTGGCTATTTGAGCAATTGATGCGGATGGAAAAGTCACATTAGTAGCAGACGCACTTCTGCCATATTTCAAGTCAAAAGTAAAGTCTTTAAAACTGTCAGTGTCGCTGCTATTTTCTGTGCCAGGTCTTATTCGAGCTGCCTGTAAATAAAATTTAATTAATATCACATTGATTAGCTGATTTGCTCTTTCTAAACGTTGATTTCACTTTGTTGTTTACGACTCAAAAATTACAACGCAGAAGCGTTTCGTCGCTTCACGGGGACTTCGCATGAGCAGAACTCAAAATTTAACAAAAGACAAAACAACATCTGAACGCAATTGTAGGCCAAACTTAGATTTCAAAAAATAGCAAATTTTCTATTTACCATGTAACGATGAATGGAATCGTACTACAAAAAAAATAGCTCTTTCCTCGCTTACATTTCACAAATTAAAAATGAACTGCTTGAAATGGCTTGACACTCATAGAATACAAGCTACAACAAAGCATTAAAAAGTGTATGTCCTTTATACCATTTTAACCACAATGAATTCATTTGACAGAGCATTTAGAAATTTCAGGCCTCTAAACATTAAAACGGACAAATCAGCCACAACAGAAAAAAGAATTTTGCATTTAAAAGAAATTTGTTGCATAAAGTTATCATTTATTCAAAAACGAACTGAAAATTCAGCAAGGTTTAAACAACCAATTCAAGGCAGAAACTTTTTAGGAAGTCATAACAATATAGACTACTGTAATTTGTTTTCCATTTTATTTGGTAACTTCCCATATAGGCGTGTTTAGCATAGGCTATTTTAATTTCTTTAATTCCAAAGAGGAAGCAGACACGACCCACATTGCACGCTTCCTGCCAATACCCTTCAATTAATTGAAAATAGAATATGTAATCTTTTTGTTGTTTTATGGATAGCAAACACGGTACAAATTGGACATCACAATTTCTTTATAGAGTCTTCTGACGAAGCGACTGGTCTTTTGAACTAGGTTGTTGTGCTTACCTATACATGAAGTGCTCTGTTTTTAACAACTGGCTACATTTTAAAAATAAAAGTGAGTTTGATATTGTTGTTGAAGGCAGCGATGACGACTACAATGGGCCTGAAGGGTAATTTCCAACCGGAGTCCATACATTGCTCGCATTGTGAATTTCTATATTTTCACTAATACTTGAATAGCACTGTTGTTTATGCAGATTGTTTTTCGTTTGCTGTTTCACGTCATAAAGCTAAATAAAACATGCTTTTCACGATTGTTTGCCAAGATTTTATAAATTAGCCACAAAGCAGTCAATGTTCAACAATAACATTATTTCAATCTCGCACACCTACTCATCACCCTGTATCAGAAAAGTTAAAAGAGATAAGCATCATTAGCTCCAACGATTAGAATTTCTAGCTAGATTTCATAAATGAGTAATAGTTTGTGTGTACTACACATGATGATGATGATCAACCGTTTGTGTAGTCTCATTAGCATGAGTATGCTGAGATAACAGCTAATCTCTTTTTTTAGAATGAAACGTATCTAGTGCATCCCGAGAGTTTATCCCTTTACCAAGTGCTTCAGTTAAGTTTGTCAGCAAGCAATCATGGGCGAGGCGCTACCTGTCTACCACATAACGATGGAGATATCCAGTTAAGTACCTTGCTCAAGATCACAACAACCGAATTTACTGACTTTTTCTTCTTACCATTCTAATTGCGCAGAGCGTTAAGCAGGGCAGCTGTGAATATCATCTTAAAAGCATTTTTGTATGATTCAAAAAGGGATTTGGATTTACGTCAATCGAATTTAAAGTGATGTTCCATGCAACTACCAACCACTGTGCAGGTATCATAAATATAACAAAACTTATCCATGTAGTAATGATATTCTTTCAGAAGAATCATCATTGCAAAAGTTAGTGAGTTAGCTACAAGTAGTCGGTGCTTAATAGAAATATCAATCTTTATTCATGACCCCAATTTAGCCAGTCTTAAGCAAAAAGGATCACAACTTTTTGTGACCAACCACCACAACTTTTTGCTATATTTGGTGAATAAGTAATAAGCAGTTCATCTCAGTTCATCTTTGACAACAAATAAAAACTTAACCTTAAGTGCATGCAGAAATGACCCCATTTTTTGGGAGTTATTCTGCATTTATAAGAGTGTTTATATCCTCGATAGCCTAATAATGTCATCAAAATCTGTGAGTTTATATTAAATCAATTTGTATAAGTGGTAGAACAAAGATTCATTTATGTACACTAATGATAACATTTTTTCTGGATCATAAAAAAGGGGTGGCTAACTCTCTCGTTTTCCACAATTTATTGCTAAATTTTGTAAAGTTTCGATACCAATATGTTCAAAAAGATATTGAATGAAGTTTTATTCATTTACTGAATATCCTATTTTTGGACTTCATGTCAGATTTTGAAGGTGGCTAGCCCCTTAATTTATTTGCTATATTTGTTAAATTTTATAAATTTGTAACCGATCAAACTGTTTGTGTTACAACGAAAAAACGTTAACTTGATCGGTAAACTTAAGAACCAGGCCGGCGGCTACAGCCTTAGCCCACCCTCTTTGACCGACCTGACCAAAATAAATCAACTAAATGGTGGTAAGCTATCGTTTCCAGCATTCAAATCTTTGGTAATAGTGAACCCGTTCAAATGTTATTGGCTTTTTCATTCTACAATCGCCAAAGTTTGCAAGTTTCTAGTTTAAAGGGGTATGTTGCATGCAAAATAGCCGAGCGGAAATGTCGTCTGCTATTAAATTTACGTAGTACACGGCGTTTTCCGACTGCAGTGATATCTACAGTATATTTGGCTGTTTGTTTTAGACATCTTACACTGAAAAGGTCACTGCGCACTAGATCTCTAAATCTTCCTTTCATTCTTTATTTAATGAGTTGAATAAGTTTTCATTATTTTTCTTCATCATTTCATATGATATTGCTACTATTTACGTATTACTGTATCACAGTATGTAGTCAATAGAGCAGAACATATATTGCAGTCTGTTTTGCTATTTTATTTCAAAAAGTATAATCTTCCATTTTCAAACTATTCTAAATTCTGACCTGTATGTTGATATCCGAAGTTTTCACATTAATCTTTTTTGTTGAATTCTTTGGTATAGATACGGACCGAGCAAAGTCATTGAGAGTTGTGAAAAGCTTGGCTTTTGTCTTTGTTGATGCTGTGGTGCTAAAATATGAAAACAGCACGTAACATGAATTAGAACTACAGTGCAAAGATGCACTTAGCAATCATTCAATCAAATAAATTAATAAATATTTAATGATTTATTTCATTGATTCTGTTTATAATCACTAGAGCAAGTTTTTTTCAATAAAGTCAATTTTTAGGAGGCATGCTTGAGCAGCAAGGTTTTTTGCAAGAGTTTTGAATACAAACAGCAAGTTTCATATTCTTAATTTCATAGGTCAATAAAAAGTCCATTTTTTACCCTTAGGTCAATCTTTTTAAGCGTAATAAAGACAATTTTTTATAATTAACACTGTTAGCTAAAATGTGTTATTCGTATTGGTCAAAAAAACTGATAACTGTGATAAAATTTACTAACTTTTTGTTTTAGCTTGCAATGTTTCAAATTTTTGTACCGTTGTGCAGATTGCCACTTAAAACTTTGTTGGTGGTACGGAGTTTTACTATACTGTAGCTTTGAAAAAGCTGTTTGAGCCATATGCTTTTTGTGACCTTCTCATTAGTGGCGGTATCACGTCAAAAAAAAAGAGCTAGAGTAAGTATTCTATGTGATTTAATTGACACTAGGCAATCAAGACAAGCAAATGACAACCTGTGTTGGAACGGTTTTCGTCACATTGCATATCAGATTTGTTTACTTCTGCTAAGACTATCCAAAATATTGACAAGGGCCCTAATGTCTTCATGCACTCATTTGCTGTGTCCAGCTTGTTCACCAACGCTTCCCTTGATGAAACCATCAAAATCTGTTCAGAAGCCTTTTATAAGTCCGATTCACAGCCAGTCATTCCAAATGACGTGTTTGTTGAATTGATGAAGAGCGCTACATCCTCAGTTGAGCTTATCTTCAATACCGCTATGTACAAGCAAACAGACGGAGTAGCTATGGCATCACCACTTAGTCCGGCTTTGGCTAACACCTTTGTTGGATATTATGAAGGAAAGTTATTTTCTCAAACACGAAAACCTCTAATATACTTCAGATATGCTGACGACACGTTTGCCATCTTCGATCACGAAGCTGAAGCAGGTAAATTCCTCATCAAACTCAACTGCCTTCATACATCCCTCAAATTCACTTTTGAAAGAGAAAGGAAAATGTCTGCCCTTTCTTGATGATTATGTCGAAACAACAGATATTGGCTTTGAAACCAGAGTACACCATAAGCCCACTTTCACTGACCAGTATTTACGTTGGGAGCCATTTAGTCCTCTCAAACGTAAAATAAGTCTAATATCTGCACTGGTGCATCAAGTCCTAATGATTTGCGCCAAACGTAGACTCAATGGAGAAATAGTACGGATCAAGAAAATATTATTGGACAATGGCTATCCTAAAAACGTCGTCAACGCTCAGATCGCCAAGAAAATTGCTCAGTTCTCCATCCTTAAGCAATTCGGCCCAAAAAAGTGCCCGGTGCACTTGAGGGTCCCTTGGATAGCCACAAACTTGGAAAAAGAAATCAAAACCGCTGTGGAAAGCTGCTATGGTGCCGTCAGCATCCGCTTGGTCTTTAAGTCAAAGCGCACGCTGCCAATGGCCCGCAAGGATGTTCTGCCTACTAGTCAGAAAAGCTTTGTCATATATGAATATAAGTACCACTGTGATAGTCGGTACGTAGGGCAAACATCTCAACCACATAAGATATCTGTGAACAGTAAAAATGCAAATTGTGTTGTTTTCGTTAAAATTATGGTTTATTTAAAGCGAGTGAGGAATAACGCAGTAAAACCTCTGCACAAAAAAAGGAATTACCTATTGCGATTCAAATAAGGCTCAAAGCATAGAAGAATTTTTGTCGGAAGCAGCTTTTTATGTCTCCGACAAGCTTTCGACCATGTTTCTGTGCTCAGGATTTTTTGAAAAATAAAGAAAACAATTTTTACAAAGTAGAACTCATCATGATGTCATCGTTCTCTTTAAAAATAAAATAAATTTTTGCAAGACTGTGAAAACAATTTTTACAAAGTAGAACTCATCATGATGTCATCGTTCTCTTTAAAAAGAAAATAATTTTTTGCAAGACTGTTGGTAGGGCATTGGCACTGGTTAGAATTCCAAGTCGTCTCTCTTTTTTTTATCAGAAGACAATAATTTCAAAAATTTTTTTATTACGACTTTGCCTTGACGTTACCATCTTCTAATGACATTCACCACATGGGAGTAATCAATTTTTCCAAGTTCATATTTAACGCTTAGTGGTTTAATAGAGTTAAAAGCAAACACACGCACGTACAAACAAGTAAATAAATACTGCAAAGAATAAATCTGTAATTTTCCAAATTTTAAGCAAATGGACTTCTTTTCCTTATTTGAAATAATGGAAGACCCTCGTTAATTTGTCTTTCTCTTTAAGATCCCAAGGGGTCCCAAGAGCCCTGCTTGAGATCCATTGGTATAGAATCTTAGATGAATGGCAGCCTCCTGGCTCTTTTCTAGTGGCTCGTTACCTATTCAACAGAATTATTCACCAAAGTCTGGCATAAATAAAGTCAAGTTAGACATTTATTTACCATAAAAACAATTAATTTCGCTAACACATTCGCAGTTTCTTATTCTAAATTCTATTTGAACAAGAAACTGAGGATGCGTTAGCGAAATTAATTTTTCTTATGGCAAATAAATGTCCAAGCTGACTTTATTACTGATTATTAATAGCAGACTCTTTTTCAACATTTACTGATATGGAGTAAAGTTTGTTTGTTTGTGGTTACCCCTCCTCTTCCTCAAGATGGAGGTACGGCATGAACGGCAATTCAGGTTCATGTCGTCAACCTAATTGAAATTAGGTTAGGGGAAAGATGGCAGCCCATTTTGAACCAGTCTTGTGTGACTGGTAGCCTCGCCATCAAACAACGCGGACTGCCACTGGTGGGTACCCAAGAGTCGTCTTTTACAATATGCAGGGTGTACAACTTCACAATTGTAATCCAGTAAAGTACGGGAGGGCCACCTGTCTGCCACATAAAGGTGGAAGCGTCCCATTAAGTGCCTTGCCCAAGGACACAACAAGCAATCTTGTCGGCTTGATCTCAACACTATCCCTTTTTTATGCTAAGCGCTAAGCAGGGAAGCTGTAAATACCTTTTTTTAAAGTCTTTTGGATGACTCGACTTAGCAAATGAACCCCAGCTCTACCGACTGCGATGCGGACGCTCTCACCACAACACCATCGCGCCGGTTATATTCATGTATTATAAATAGGGCAAGTGGACAAAGTACTCCAACACATGCTATGTCACATAAAGTGTTGTCAATATTTTCATTTTTCTATATCGCTTTTCTTCCTGGCTCTGATAAAACTAAATTTGGAACCAAGCAAAGCTTACCGATGTTCAGATACTTATGAGTGAAAAAAGCATAGATACAGTTTGCTTACTTTTTTTTTTCCTTGTCCAATGAGCCTGCTACAATTGCAAGATTTGCTATGGTATTTGTTACGCTTACCAATTCCGATTCAGTTATCTTTAAAAAATATCAAATTTACAATTAAATAGCTGTTGTAAAATATCCATGTATATTACGGCGTTTTTTTTCACCATATTTTTAAAACCACAGTTCACGTTTTTTCTAAACAGATTTTGTTCTCCAATCATATCCCACTTTCTTTGTTTTCGAAGACATCGTTTGGCAAGACATCAAATGTTTGCGAGATTTTTTATTAAAATTTTGCTTTAATGACTTTTTAAATTGCTTTTCAAAAACGTTAAAAAAGGTATCAAACTATACGGATTAGTCTTTTTCATATTTATATTGTAAAGAATGTTTTGATATATTTCCAGAGGAAGGCAAATTGCTATAATCCAAAAAACAACAATTATCCAAAAAACAGCAAACTTTTAACATAAAACGTAGTAACACTTGGCGCTTAAACAAAATGTGGTCAAAGAAATAAGATGATAATTGAAAATGTTGTTGATGTTAGTCGACCCCTTTCCAAGAATGGGGGCATGGCGGAAGACCATGGAGCCCCAGAAGCCAAGCAACTCCGCAGGGCCTCAACCAGAAGTTGTAGAGAGACAGAAAGTCGCCAAAGGGTGAGCGGCGCAACGAGGTCGTAGCTGGACAATGCAGAATGAGATGAGAGGTGTCCTGGGACGAGTGCCCGCACGCGCTGCAGAAGGCTGTGTCCGTTGTAGCGTAGACGAGAGAGAACACAGCGAGCGTGACGAGGGAATACGAGTTCCTCGGTGGAAAACGAGGGAACCTGTGTGTCGAAAAATTTAGATGAGACAGTACGCCTCCAGTCAGAAAAAAGACAAGAGTGGATACGAAAAGAGACTACAAAGAATTGTGGAGGGCGCAAGTAGCGCTTCCCGTCTGGTCAGCTCATCAGCCGCGTCGTTCTCCGGGAGAAACGAGTGTACAGGGACCCATTGTAGCCTGATAGGAGAGAGAAAACAGTTCCTGCCAGATCTGCCAAAGACATTGAGGTGAAAGAAAAGATGGAAGAAAGGACAGGGTGGTGTGGACAGAACGAGAATCAGATAGAAGTGGCAGACTTGTTGGTGCTGCCGAGACCAGCAAAGAGCTTGCAGAATGGCGCAGGCTTTAGCAGAAAAACTTGAGCATGCTGGGCCTGCTGAAAAAAAAAGAGAAGACCTCAGTGCCACAAAGAGAACAGTTGGCAAGTACGTCAGGGCCGCCTTTGACAGAAGGAACAGAGCCGTCAGTTAAGAGCACTACATCATGAGAGGGAGAGAGTCAAGGTGAGCGAGAGAGAGCGAAATCAGAGCGGGAGCATGAGAAGGAAAGGGTGGAATCCACAGTGAAGGAAAGCAGATTCTAAGAACGAGAGGGAGGGCAAGCAAGAAGAGCCTCCCTAGGAGAGGTAGAAAGTAGCGTGAGCGGGTGAGTGGACGCAAAAGCTCACCAGGACGATCTGCAGAGTCTTGGTTTCACTCCATGTCTGGCCAAACATAAAATGGGAAAGGAGGTTGGGAGACAAAGAGCCCGCTCATAAGATGAAATGAGTCAGGGTGACTCGTAGGGGCGGTAGAGAAGCCTCGGAGAGTAAAAGTGGGATAGGGCAGGACGAGAGGCAGCTGGTGATGGCGCAACCAGCAGCTCGGTGAAGACGTTCCAATTCGGTGATATAGGTAGCGCTTAGGAAAGGAAACCATCTGGGTGAAGTAATGTGAGAAGAGACCGCAGAAAAGCTTTATACAAAACAGAGAGGGACTCCTTGTAGGGGCCTCATGAGGAAGCACAGATACTGCGTAAGGCCTTGAGACGTGGGAAGAATTTGGCCTTCAGCGAAAATACATGTTTACAAAAAGAAAGAGTGCGGTTGAAGGTGACCCCAAGAAAAGTTGGAGTGGGATTGAAACGAAGACGGGAGTTGAGCAAAAGGTTAGCTTGGTGAGGATCGGCTGAGAAGAAGGAGGCCTCACATGTGCTCGGATTGAGATGAAGACACCAGTACTCAGACCAGCGCTCCAATCGAAACAGAGCTCCTTGTCTAGCCTAGACCGCAGTAGAGACCGAGGAGGAGGAGGACCAAATGGCCAGATCGTCAGCGTAAAAAGAACAGCTGACGGAAGAAAGCAGAGAAGCAGGAAGATCACTGATGAAGAGTGAGAAAAGTACAGGACCAACAACGGATCTTGCGGAACATCTCGACGGACTCGAAAAGGAACCACTTTTGTGATTTTGATAAACCGTGCAAGCGCACCTATCAGAAGGAAAAATGAGTCCAACGAACAAAGCTAGAAGAGAGGCCAGCCGAAATAAGTTTGTGGAAAAGGGCGGGATGCCAAGCAGAGTCAAAAGCTTTTGAGAAATCAGTATTAGAGAGGATCGTCCGAGAGCCTGGGCTGGGTTTGTTAAACCCATCCGAAATGGACTGAGAAAGATAAAGAATTTGATCTAGACTACATCGACCAGGGCGGAAACCGGCCTGGCGGAAAAAAAATGGAATTAGATTTCAAAAAGAAGAGTAGACGGATAGTATGATGCGTTCAAACAGCTTTGAAACGCAGGAGGTGAGAGAGATAGGCCGGAAGGAAGCAGGAGAGTCGAGAGGCTTTCCCATCTTATGAATGGGAATAATAGAAGATGTTCTCCAGATGGAAAGCAAGGAATGCGAAGTCCAAGAAACATTGAAAATGTGAAGAAGTAAATCCATGCCAGAGCGAGGAAGATGCTTTAGCATGGGATAGGCAACTTTGTCTGGACCAGTGGCAGTGGATGAGGTAAGATTGGAGGCAGCCGCAAGAAACTCAGTGGGAGAGAAAGGAGAGCAAAAGGACAAGTGAGACTCCACAAGGCACGTGGCTCGTCGGAGCTTAGAAAGGTAGCCTCTGCTATGCAGGGCCTTTGGCTGAGAAACGAAAAAAAAGGATCTCAGATAAGCGACATAAACCAAAGCCGACTCCCTGGGAGAAGAACAGTTAGGAAAGTTAGGAGAGGAGGAAGACGAGGAAGAAAAGCCAGCGACAGAGCGAAGAAGAGAGTAGACAGATTTAGGATTAGATTTGGGTGAAAGAGAAGAGCAAGTCGCCTGCTATGCCTCAGCCCTGGCCTTGGCAATGACTGACGAAGCACGTCGGGAAGTGGAGATGTAAGCGTGGCAATCTTCATCACTTCTGTGAGCGGCAGCGAAATCCTTGCCTCTTTCATTAACCGCACTTTCCACTTCAGCAGACCACCAGGCTTTAGGATGGCGTTTGATGCGGCCGAAAGGAATAGAAAATTTGGCCGCATTCAATGCCAAAGAAGTAAAGAAAGCAGCAGCAGAGCAAAGAGAAAGAGACGAGTATTCTTCTGCAGAAGAACAGTGAAAGTCAAAGTAGAACGCAAAGTCATCCTAGTGAGCTGTCTGAAAAGGAAGGGGGATGCTTGTTGGCGCGAAAGACTGGGGAGAGAGAAACAGTTAGAAGATTTGGTAAGTAATCAGAACCCAGATCCTGAAGCACCTACCAGGTGCAAGAAAGAGCAAGAGAGGAGGGAGCAAAGGAAATGTCAGGAGAGGAGCGATGGAGAAGGGTGGGTATGTCAGGGTCATTGAGGAGGAGGGGGTCAGAAGAAACAACCCAATCGAATACTTCCTCCCCACGGGGGTCGGAAGTATCTTTTGAGTCCCAGAAGGGGTGATGGCAATTGAATTACCCCAGAATGAAGAGATGTCTGGAGGAGGAAAGAATGCAGGGAGAAAAGGAGTCGGTTCTGCTATTCGTCGGAGAAGAGCAAATAGGGGAAGCATACACATTCAGAAATGAGAGCGAGGAGGAATTGTTTAGAGATGTTGACCCCTACATAATCGGAGTAGGGGTCAAGCAAAGAGAGAGAGGAGGTAGAAAGTTCAGAGAAAAATAAGCCCTGCCTGACGAAAATGATGACGCCGTCACTAGCGTGTATGACATCACAAAAGAGAATGCAAGACCGGGAGCGGGTGCGATTAGATTGCAGAGCAGAGAATCCAGGAATCCGTAAAGAGGAAAATGAGTTAAGATTAGATTTTTCAATAAAAATATGGTCAACGGGATGGGACGAAAGAAATTGTAGCAGCTCAGTGCGTCTGGCTCGAAGACCACCTGCATTCCATTAAAGAACACTGAGGGAATCAGGGAGAGAGAGGAAGCAGGGGACGTAGAAGGGCAGCCAGGAGCAAGAGACGGTCGTGAGGAGGCAGAGGGAGAAGATACAAAATAGGTAGAAGGGGGATAAAAGTTTGAAGGCGAGGGTGGGGCAGCAGCACTGCATTAGCAGAGGGGGCCAGATTGTACAGTGGTGATATACAGACCGGAAAAGTCCGAGGAGGAAGTCACAGTGTTACAAGCAAGGACGCAGCTCGGAGGCAGCTCCAGGAGTGAGAGCTGCTAAGAGTTCTGAATTTGGAGAGAGAGAGAGTGGTGAGCACTTTAAATGGGCCCATTTGGAGCAGGTGTAGCATTGCACTGACCTACCTCGGCAGGTCACATTTCCAGCACACACTGAGACGGGAAAAATGAGTTCAGGGTTGGGATGAACGTTACCGCTAATCAAGAGGGAAAAAATGAGGAGACGAAGACGGGCAAGAGAAAGACAGGAGAAGGGAGATGACAGGCGAACAACTTTTAAAAAGCTGTGTGCTGCCCTTCTGCAGTCGTTCAGATGGCAGCACGGCAAAAAAATGGTTTGTGCGGGGAAGTGCCCGGGGTAACTAAAACCCTCTGCAAAGCCATTTTGAACCAACCCAAACGGGGTCGGGGACCGTAACCCCCACGTTGAGGCAGCTGTTGATTGGTGCAGATAATTGAAAATCGCATGAAAAATTCGTTCAGTTAAAACGCCCAAGCCAAAAACTTTTGAAATTGGGTGAAAAATAAAACACCCTATGAAATAGGTTGTTTTCAGCACTCACTGAAAAGCTTGAGTGCTAAGGTTTTAAAGTTTGAAACAAAAACTAATAAAAATTTGATCTGAATTGCAGCTCTGTGCAACAAGTATATGATCAAAGACTGCCACAAGCTTTTGAAATTAAAAGCGAAATGATTTGGTTAGGCTGCAGCAGTTTATCTTTAGCTATCTTACTGTTTTATTCGGATCCGTGTTAATAGTTGACAAAAGTTCAGTTGCTATTTCAATGTCTTTTTCATTTAATAGTTCTGGTTGTGACGTCAGGATTTCTAGACTGGGAAGCCTTTTAGCAATTGGGGCGTTGCTGAGATTTAATAAAGTAATCCCACATTCAAGTTCTTGCAAACTTGATAGATTAAAAACCGGTTTTTCTTCGTCATCAAAAGCATTCGGTAGGCATCTAATGGCCGCCAATGGTTTATCTACAAAATTTATACAACTTTAAAAACAAGCGTTAAGAGAAAACTTTTCAAGTTATTTGCAATGCTTGTTGATCACTCGTTACGGCTTTACATACATTATGTAAAGCACTAACGAAATTAGCTCTTACTATATAGATACTACTTCTGCTCTTAGTTATGTACTCAGCTCCTAGTTATATCTGCTCCTCGTTATATACCTCCACATATAGTTTAACAGAAGTAGTATCTATAGAAATTAGCGCTGATCTAATCAGTTTTTCAATAATAACCACACTCCTGTATCATAAAAAGAACTGATTAAATCAGCGCTAAGTCCTATAGATACTACTTCTGTTAAACCATGTGTACTCTTTTCCGTTGTAACATTTTTTTTAGAAAAATGTATTACTAAGATGTTGCCAATGAAAGTATGCCAAAAATTTATAACGAATATAATATACTGTAGCCAAAACATTATAAATTTTTGACACTATTCAACTGCAGCTATTTTTTGTGTAAGATATTTCAATCGTGACTGAGTAAACTTCACTGGGCTTCATACTTCAATGTTCATGTTACTCCTTATTACAGGCTAACGAACACCAAATTTGTAAATGTAATTTTTCAAGTCTTTGGTATGACTCTAAAAGGGAATTGAACCAAGGTCTATCAACTTCATATCAAACATTTAGTGAGCAGAAATTTATACATTAGTAATAAAGAAAACTTGGTATAACGTACTTGTACTTTTGCATAACTCTTTTGAAGATGACAGACCATTAACTACTGTTCTGTAGAACGAGTAGATATTGTTATTGTAACGAAGAGTTTCATCTGAACAGAAAGGAATCTCTGAAGAAGGAAATCTTTGTTATCATAAATTTACTATTTCATTGTTTGATGCCATGAAGTGAAGTTGAAACTTCCGACGTTCTGCACCTTAATCGAAAGCAGCTATGAAGAGCACTCCATCAATTACACAGGTCGGCAAAATACCGCTTTTCTAGATTGCATAAATCGAATTGCTTGATTCTAGCAATATCAGAAGAGTGGAGTTTAAATCTGAAAGATTTTCTCTTATCACATTAAGCTTTTTTGTTAAAAGTCATTTTTAGGCTACAGATGCATCTGTTAACGCAAGATGCAATGCAAGTTTTAGTATCAGTGCTGTCATAGGTTGATTATTAGTTTACAATTGAAGGGCTAAGAACGAAAAGTAACTAAGTCACAAAATACTGCTTTTGAGTAAATTGCATTCAAAGTTATGAAATGAGTCAGAAAATCAGGGTTTAAAGCGATTTTTGTGTTTAGGGTGTATCAGCGTTTACGTGTCTTGTCTTAAACTTATTGCATTATCTATTGCCATTTTAAGTACCCATATCAAATATTATTAATAAAATATTAATTTGAACTTAGTCACTTTTATGCCGAATCGTTGGACTAAGGCACATTTAAGCACAAATGATGCACTAAGGCACTTCTATTATAAAGCTCAATTATCATAACTAACCAAACCTGCGTGAGTACAAATTATATGCATAGCAAATTTTCGACACATAAGTAAAATGTTTGCTCAGAACACATTTGCTCATTGGCAAGTGACTAGTGAAGGACACAAACAGGTGAGAAAAAAGATATTATGGAGAGGTTCAAACAAGTTGAAGCATAAGTTTTTACAAGGGAGCGAAATTTTTCAAAGGAGGCTGAATACTTACTCCATCACATATTATAAACGAATTATACTTAGCGATGACGAATTTGCTCTAAATAACTATACTGCTACATAAAAGAATAGTACAGTAAATAGAGTTCACTTTGCTCTCCTTCCTCATCAGAGTGCTATGCAGAATCAGCATCTCGCAACGCAGCATAAAATATTACATGACCGGGCACAAAAACATACTGCAGCAGGTGTTTGACATCTAAAAGTTTTGCTTTTATAATCGGCAGAAACATTAAATATGCATCTGGCAGCAAAGTAGGATTCAACATATTAGAAACAGATTTGATCTTTTCCCCCACTTCAAAGTAGCAATGGGATTGCTGCATTCACCGGTCATGGAAAACCTGCTGCAGGTAAGAACGCATCTTTTGAACAACAGACTTCTAATGCTAGCAATGTTGTTTGAAGGAATTAAATATGGATCAAAAGCAGCCTTTTAGTTTTTTACTTTAACAATTGGAGTGGAGTCGTCCTTTAAATCACCAGTAAGCGGATGATCTACATAGGGGAGAGTCGGACCTGTGAACCACTTTTTACTTTTTTCAAAATATTTTGGCTTTCACAAATGACTGAAAGCTAAAAACTTAACACTTAGTCACAAAAAACCTAAAATTTTATTGATTTGTTTTTTCTAATTGTGTAAAAGGGCGGAGGATATTGAACAAAAAATTTCAAAAAAATGGCTAATTGAACCCCGAGGAGAGGAACCCTTGAGCCACTAAAATCAATTAAAATGTGAATTGCATTATTGGTAGCAATAGTACGCAAATACTCAAAAATTTTTTCTTTTACTAACTGAGCATGAAGAAACAACAAACACTCTCAAAAACTTGTTACAGTTTTATCATGACAAGGCAAGGGGGCACTATGACCCCTCAAAAATTATGACATCATATTTTTAAATAGATTGCCTCAACATGTGTGGGTTTTCTATTTTACAATTTTTTGTGCTTCAAAATTATCACTACTAAACTTTTCATCAAAAGTTGAGGGCTACAACACAAAATTGTCAAATGCTAGAATTTACGCATAACAATACACAAATCAGATTTTATAGGAGGAAAAATCGGTGGTAAATTTTTTTATTGCTGTTGCTCTTCTGGTGGAACCTGACGTGGAAGGCTGTGGGAGAATCAATACTACAGATCTAACAGGAACCGAATATATATCTTCTATATCTGGTTCAACAAAACCATTTGGAATCTTTGAATGTTTTCTTAAAAACTTGACTTCTATGTCTCCTTCATCTTCCTCTTTTACAACTTCTCCCACAAAATGCACTTTTCTTTTTCCTTTATTTATAACCCGCACAAAATTCCCTTGCTTGGGCTCACAAAGCGTGCTCTAATTATCTGCAGAAAAATCACTGAATTCTGAAAATGACTCAACATCCGATGATGAACTACAATATGATTCAGCTTCTGACTTTAAAGAACAGGAGCTAATTAGCTTCTTCTTTGCACTTTTCGCTTTTCCACAAATTGGTTGATTTATGTTTTTTCTTTAGAAATTACAGGTGAATCCGTAACAATTGCTGACTTCGTTCTCTTCCTGTTTATATTTTTTGCTCGTGGATAACTTTAGGGTATGGACGTACAGTCTGTGGAGTGACATCTGTTCCAGTTGTTCCAGCTACCTCATTCGTATCATGAGTTATTGGTGCAGGTAAGTTTGCATTAGTGGGCCAGTCTACTTCTTGCTGTGAAACAGCTTGATCTGAGACCAAACTTGGCAAAAACATATCTGAAAAATGTGTTCATCAAATGGATAAATCCCATTTTTTTTTTTTAATCCAGCTGCTACGTTTAAAGGTGTGAAGGCACGGTAAAAAACTGAAGCACTTAATGAGGCAAGATTGTAGATTGTTAATGGACATCCAGGATTGGAAAGCATTCATGATTGACAAGTGGAGTTGTAGCAACTCTTGAAGGGGCCACAAACAGAAACGTCTAATGGCTGCAGTTGGGAGGAAACGTTACGATAGTCAAACCATGGTCAAAAGCTACACTAACTAGGGCAACCAACAAGTGACTTTCATGATTGCCCATTACCAGCAGAGCAGGGTTCGATTTAGAAGCATTCATAAACTTCAAAAAATGATTGAAACTCTCAACAAATAGCTCTTTGGTCATCCAACCAGACTTGCAAGCGAGCCCCAAGCTCCCGTTTGGTGCATCATGTAACATGTGTGATTTAAAATGCACAAGAGGAAAAATATATGGTGGAAATGCTTGCCCAACTGCATAGGCACAGCAGCACATTGTGACCAATACATCTCTTTCATGTGAGGTTACTTGACCAATTTTCTTAGCTCCTTTTTCTGCAACAATTTTTGGGGATTTTTGCACTGTGGTGATATCAGTTTCGTCAAGATTCTAAATGCTATGAGGTTGGTAAGCATGTCTTTCTAAAGCTACTTAAAGGTTATTGAAAAACATTTCAACGTTTGGCTTGTTAAAAGCAAGTGATCGAGCTAAGCTTGTAGCTTCTGGTAATTTTAGTGCCAATACTTGTTGCCGTTTTACAAAGCCTTAAAATCAGTCTTATCCAGCTTTTTCCCAATTAGAAGGAAATTTCTTGACAGTGTCTGCATGCATCTCTGGTAAGTTAATGGAACAACCTTGAGCACTTTAGAATGTATCCTGTTAGCTGCTCTTCTTCGTCTTGCGAAAAGGCCTAAAAATAAAAATTGCTATGCAAATATTTAGCCTACAATTTTTGTGGCAGCAACGAAGCCTTTATTTAGAGAAATATAGTAGACCTAAACTTACCTGTGTTGTAACAAACGATTTTTTGAAAGTCATCTTCATCTTTAACGTCTCTTAAATACCTTGTTAGTGTCATCCTATCTGCATTATTTAATTTGGTAGATGATTGAACTGACTTATGTTTTGCAGCACATCTTCAACTGCTTTTTTTCATTATGTCAGCACTGAAATTTCCTCGATTTGTTTTGCGAGTTTTATTTTAGCGCATTTTTGAAAATAACCTTTGTATCATTAACTTACAATCCAACTAAAGAACACAAAAGATCACCAAACAAGTGAAACCTCAGGTCAATACTAAGCTACTGCCAGAAACAAAAAATGAACAAAACTAACTACATTAAGTAAGTTTAGTCATCTAGTAATGAGTTCTTATTTGCACTCTCCTAAACTGTTATTTAGAAAGAAAGCCAAAAATAAAAGCTTGTTAAAATTAGATATATAAAAAGTTAGAAAAGTTATGAAAGCTAATGGTTACATCAGTGGGGACCCATAAGCCATGGCTCATGGAACCCAGTGTACCATGGTTTATGGGACCCCACAAGTGGACATTTAGATTACAGAAAAATTTATCCTCCACAAACTAGCTTTAATAGATGACTCTATTTTTAGACTTTATATAACACATAACCCCTTGTATTGAAAACACTGATTTCAAATATTACTTTATAGTGAGTGCAGAATCGGCAAAACAAGTTCACCTACATAATTTACTTAACTAGCTGCAAAACTGTCTAGCACATATAGCAATCACACTTTTGAAGTTAACACCACCAAATCTTTGTTGCAAAGTCACTGAATCATAAACTGTGCAAATATATTAATTGATGGCGTAATATAATTTTATTTAAAAAGTTTCAGGGGACCACATCGACCCCGCTATGATCAAAGGGCCTGACTCTCCCTCATATAATCTTAATTAGGTTGACTCGATCAATGTTTCTAATCAATTCAACCCATTGGGAAAGAATAATAACTTTGACTTTCTTCTTTTCGATTCAACCAAAGTTCCAGTCGCAAGGCATGCGACTGTGGCCTGGAAGTGAGTAAAAGATGTAGATTTAATCCAGCCTGCTGTTAGCAACTGCTTACAGATATGCAATGATATACCTGTTTTTATTTTGAGAAAAACCAATGTCAGCAAAGATGTACAACTTAGTTATCTCACAAGGCAGTGACCCTATATAAAAACCCAGACAAAAAAGTACTTCGTTCAGTCCTTTGCCAGCATATTTTTAGGCATAAACAAACATTGTTACTTGGTCTGTTACTGTGACATGTGTGCATAAATTGTGAATCCAAAGTTGGCATTTATAGTATTCTTGTGATATCCCAGTCAGTGGCAATGGATGTTCCTTTGACAATTCATTGCAATAACTGCAGAATCTGTGCGTGTCTTGGCATTTTCTATCGCTTCTTGAAACTGGATTGTAAAAACATCAGCTTTCCGATGATGAAGCTCAATTTCTTGCTTAAGCTTTTTTTGAAATTTTTTGTCACCGGTTGGGCCTTTTTCACGTCTACTTCCTTTTTTTCACGTCTACTTCCTTTTTTTCAAACAAATCGCAAATATCACTGCGTGGGTATTTGAAACTAATATTAAGCTCATAATTGAAAATTTGATGTTACAGGCTGTACTTGCATGCATATTGAAGGTCTGGATTTGCTTCAATAAAATGCAGTGCATTTTAGCTACTGACAGTGAAGCATCAAGATATATTTTATGCTTTTTTTGTGTGCAGCTATAGCGACTCTCACGAGCTGGAAATAATTTGATATGCTCACACACACAATGTTTAGTTTCCTGATCAACTTTTAGATGGTTTGCATGTGACCCTCTGGCATCCTAAGTACCGTATTATCTTCAAAATTTCCAACTTTCCTTTTATGTCTTGATTCTTTTATGCCGTGTAGACCCAGAAATGCTACCTGACAAACATGGATGGTAATTAAATAATTAAATAACCTTTCAAACAACCAAAAAGTTTATGTTAGCGTTCAATGACAGGCTGTTGTCAAGCAGGAATTTCTTTTCCATTGTATGTCACATAGGCTAAAGCTGAAATGAAAACAAATTTAGTTGATCTACTGAGTAACTACTGCACTTGTGCTTACAGTATAGCCATGCAAACGTTTTTTCCAGAGAATCATTAAGCTCATTACGACTACTGTATATTTTAAGACACCAGTAACTTTAGAATGGGTAATTTAAGTGTATTAAAAGTTTTCTTTCAAATGAAAACACATCCAGAGTAGGCCTGCTAATACCTACTGTTCTATCCCTTTGCATTAGTACAGGTAGAGCTTAAAGTAAATGACCATACAACCTGATAATTGCAATGACTTTTTGGATGATGTAATTTAAAGTCAAAAGAGAGTGAATGACTTTATGATAAAAATAGCATAGCATATTGTGGTACAGCAATGCTAAAATTATGTACATCATTGTGTGTGATTGGTTCTTAAACACAAATAAGCCTATAAATGGGTATATCGTTCACCTTTAGCTTTTGCTTTTTTAGTTTTTGAAGCACACTGCCCAGAATGATTTTTCTCCTTTTTTTTATGATTGGTGAAGCAGCATCCAAAACATTTGAAGATGTCCTGCTCGATTTAGCAATTCTATTACTGGGTACTGGTACAGCCGGCACTGGTACAATAAATTGCTCCATAACAATACTGATTATAAGCTACTTGTATTTACTCATGATTCAAAAAAATGTATGCTACTTGAAGTTATCTAAAAAGCTAAGAGGCAAATTAGACTACCATTAAGATTTAAAAGACATAAATATTAGCAAGGCTAATCCTCTGCTAAAATCAAAGGATGAAATTCCGCTAAAACCCTCATGCATTACTAGCAATAGCATTTACCTACGTGCTTACTGCTCATTGACGGGGTAGGAAGCTTAAACTAAACCTCCCCCCCAAATCAAAAACTAGTATGTTGGCTTTACATAATTTTGAAAGTTAACCTAAAGCTTACAGACTTTTCCTAGGCCACTTGGATGTGACTAGTTCGATTCTGCTTGAACTTTAATCTTCACATACCTTGCAAGCAGAGACGTAGCAGCCGCCCCCAAACCCCCCCAATTGGGGAAGGCCCAAGTTAGTCTGAAATTGCTTTTTGGCTACGTGACTATTTTCAGTTCAGCAGACTTGTTTACAACCGATTTAAACTGTAGGAAGAAATTGGCTTGTGACATCATAAGTGAATGCTACGTCATTTTATCTCGCAGAATCTAGAATATTTCGATTGATTTTCTGGTAGAATCTTGAATATTCGATTGACGTAACAATGCCGTTGTTACGCAACAATCATAGAATGGTCTGGAATTCTGTTTGGCTATAAATACCGGGACAATATAAATACACTGCAGAGTGCAGATAAAGTATTTTATTGACATTGTATAGAATGAAACGTTCAAAAAGTGGTGCTCAAAAGAGAAAAGAAGCAGCCACTACTCGAGATGCTGTAGCGAAATTGCCCAAGATGACAGATTTTTTCAAGATTACTGAGCAGAGTAGACCTGGCACTAGTACCGAGAGGGATGAAGAAAACTATAGTGTACAAGAAAAAGAAGACTATGACGATCAGCATCAAAGTGATTGTGAATTTCCAGAAAATGTAAGTTGTGATTTACCTGCCAATACGCAACCTTCAATATCAAAAATAACTCAATCTTAATTTACCCCTATCCCTGATGACCCATGTAAATGGCCTGAAAGTATTTCTGATGATCAACGATGTGATATAGTAAAGCGTGGACCACATCAACTAATAATGAATTTTCCATATAATAACACAACTCCAAGGCGATGTTTTTCCTCCAACCATTATAAACGTGTGTTACCTAATGGTGAAAGTGTTTCACGGTCGTGGCTAGTTTATTCTGGGGAATCAGATCAAGTTTTTTGCTTTTGTTGTAAGCTATTTGGAAAAACACTAAGCCCCTTTTGTAGTGGTATAAGTACATGGGAGGGTTTTTCGAATAAACTGAAAGACCATGAAAACGGCATTTCCCACCAAGAATGCTGCAGTCAATGGATGTTGCTAGCTGAAGGGATAAGAAATTCATCCACTATCGACAAACGCGAGATGAATATTTTTTTCAATGAAAGACGTTTTTGGAGAAATGTTTTAGAGAGACTTATCGACATTGCCTTGTTTCTATCGGAAAGGAATCTTGCTTTTAGAGGATCTGAAGAAGTCTTAGGATCTCCTCACAATGGAAATTTTCTGGGTATATTTGAGCTTTTGGCAAGAAGAGATCCGATCCTAAAAGAGCTTCAAGACAGAATCAAGAATAAAAACACTAAAGATCACTATTTGAGTCCTACCATACAAAATGAACTAATTGAATTGCTAGCGACAGAAGTTGAAAAAGAAAATTTACAGCAATTGAAATTGGCAAAATATTTTTCTATAATTTTGGACTGCACTCCAGATATGTCACATCATGAACAAATGTCTGTCATTCTCCGTTATGTACTATGTAATGAAGAAGCTGCTGTTGTTAAAGAAACATTTTTTGGCTACTTGAGAATAAGTGACAGTACTGGAAAAGGCTTGTTGGACGCTTTCTTAGAAAAAGCGACCCAACTGCAACTCGAATTGTCTGATTGTCGAGGTCAGTCATATGATAATGGTGCTAACATGAAAGGAAAACATTCTGGGGTCCAAGCAAGAATGCTAGACATCAATCCCAAAGCTGTTTACGAGCCCTGTGCAAACCATAATCTGATACTCGTTGGGAAAGCAGAATTAAATGCATCAAACCTCTTCGATACAATTTAAAAGAGGTGTTGCTGGCACTGAAAGACTTGGAAGCCATTTCCATAGAAAGAAAAGATGGAAGAGCTGCCTCAGAAACAAATCGTTGATAGCTCATTTATCAAAATGGAGTTTTCTTTTGTCGGTGTTTATTTGGTATGATATCCTATTCCAAGTCAATAAAGCAAGCAAGATTCTTCAATCGTATGGAGTCTCCCTTCATACAATGGAAACGGAAATCCAGGCAACTGAAAAGTTTTTGCAAAACTATCGCACAACGGGTTATGACAGTGCCGCAACATCTGCTGTTGAAATAGCACAGGAATTGGATATTGATCCTTCTTTTCCTCCGTCAAGAAGTGGAAAGAAAAGAAGATTGTTTGATTACCAAGGTGAAGAGGAACAACGAGCTACTCCTGAACTGAAATTTAAAAGCAACTTTTTCTATCCATTAGTAGACCAGGCTATTATGTCAATAAAGGAGCGCTTTAATTTGTTACGTGAGGTTTCTTCCGCCTTTTCGTTTTTGGTCACACGAGACAAACTTTTGCTTGTGCAACAAGAAAATGCTCTTCTTACTTGCTGTAAAGAGTTCCAAAAAAAGTTCGGTGACATTGATTCTGATGAAATGAGCGCTGAGCTACAGCGGTTTGTTTTAATTTTACAAAAAAAACGCAATCAAAAAAAAAACGCAATAGACTTTCTGAACTATCTTCTAAAGACTCATTTATTTGAATTGTATCCGAATGTGTACATCGCACTTCGAATCTTACTAACTTGCCCCGTGACTGTTGCCAGCGCTGAAAGAAGCTTCAGCAAATTGAAACTGATCAAAACTTTTAATAGAACGTCTATGACAGACAGTAGACTATCTTCATTAGCCATGTTGTCAATCGAAAATGACTGCGCCCGACCTCTTGATTATGACAATGTCATAACAGCATTTGCGAACAAAAAGGTTCGCTCCAGACTATTTAAATGATACTGTGTTTTTATAAGTTTTTCATGTTTTTCAGTGTCATTGCTTTCGTTTCGCAGTGTCTGCATAAATGTCCTACTGAACTCTGGCATCGGTGCGGAATTTTTTATGACTTGCACCTTCGGTATCGGCATGCTTTATTCTGACATTAGCCTGTTTACTTATGTATAAATTGTGGTGTATTTTCTTAATGCAGCTTTTCAATTTTACACCTCTAAAGTGATATGACCTGTGCGCAGGGGCTCTTGCGCTTACTTTGGGGGGGGCCCGAAGTTGGAGTGCTACGGTACTGCTTGCAAGTTACGCAGGTGGGTAAAAATACGATCACTAACCACATCTATTGCAAACTCAGGGGTTCTATCTAATGGCGTTATATTAGTGAACATCTACATCTCCATAGGTGTGGAGATTAAATTGAACTTGTCCATACTCACTCAAACTCCGTGCCTAGAATATTGATGGAGCAGTTGAATAAAGGTTAGCCTGGTAGGCTATATCGAGGGACTGTCCAGTATTTGCGAGCTTTTTCATGTTGTCCAAATCATATATATAGCAAATAGACAAATTACACTGCACTAAATGTTGACTGCTAAGTTACCAGATTTCTTAGAACTACATTCTGATTGACAGATAGCAAATTAAACAGCCTTATGTTAAGCAGCTCAACAACAGTCAACTAACAGACCTAACATACAACTCCTGTTACACAAAGAGCCTCTGTCATGAATTGCTATGATAAAAGCCTAGCCTGCCGGCAGCATTGCTATAGGCCTAGCTGCATTAGGCCTACCCAGCTAGCCCTTATCTTGAGATGGGATCAATTTTCAAATCCTGATTCACATGCTGACTGGCTGAAATGCCTTCAAAAAAGTTTCTAATACTATTTGATATTACATAAGCTGTCCGTACTATTATCCTACTCATAATCTGTCATCACTGAGCTTCTAATTTAGGCGGCTAAACTGGCCGTTTGTAATATTTTATTTTAATTCACTATGTTTACTGCGCTTACCTCATCTTTCACTACCCCGAATAGCTGAGCGTTTCAGCAAAACACATATTATTTTTTAAGTTTTTGATATGACTCAACTGAAATCAAACTTTTGCCAACTTCCCGTGCGAATGTTCTCAACACTAAGCTACTGTCAAATAGACCAATATTTTACAGTATTTACACAAACAAATCCCGGCTTAACGTAAAGTAAGTTGCTATAGCAGGTGACTTAATATTATAGCGCAGCAAAGTTACTTGAAAAATGAAGTTAAGACAAGGCCAATCATGCGTGACACATGGAAGTTAAATTGGGTCCCAAGCGAAATTAGTCAGTTAAAGAAGTGAATTGAAGTTTGAGTTGTTGTTGGCGATTGTTGGAATGCCTAGCTTGTTTCTTTTGGTGAAAATAACTGTAGCGCAATGTTTTGATTTACAAGACTGCTAGGTTAGGCGTTATAACTAAGGTGCTTTATTACATTGATAGAAAATATTTGTGTAATATACCAGTAGTAACCTACTTGATTGTTGACGGTTGTACTCCACCTAACTGTTCAGCAACACTAGAAAGAAAGACAAAGCTATATAGATTTCCAGCCAACAAAGAAAGTAGATTAAGGTGGCTGATAAATTGCCAACGTGATAAATGAAAACCATTCAGTGGAAGTAAGCTTTGTGAAGTAAGCATTTGAGTGCTGTGATTGAAATTTTAAACCTTTTATTTCTTGTTTCAAAAATTCAAATGTGAACCAATCGTATTGTTGGGTAAGTTAATTGCATGTGAAAATTGGCATCAATTTTTTTAGTTTGCATTAAGCTGTTGCAAGTAATTAGAGTTATGGTCTTTGTTTAATGCAGAAAGCCTTATCTTGTTATGAGAGCACCATAATTATCGTAGCAGAAACGTTTTGAATCAAGCCAGTTTACATCAGAGCAACAAAAAAATCGATAACGAAAAAAATTTTTTTAATGCCACTCCAACTCTGCTTAATCTTCCTAACCCTCCTAAAGAATTGCAAAGTAAAAGAAGATCATTGCAAAAAGTGACGGATGATGATGCTGAATGTGCACATTTCAAACAAGGTCAACATCTTTAAACCACAATGTATTGACTAATTTACAATCAGTATCGCCAAAGTATCATGTATATTTGTTGTGGTGTTACAAAATATGTTTTCAACAATTCAAGTTAATGTTATAAGTTATACGTTATGTCATTTTTGCTTAGCATTTTTATTTAGGCTATAAATGTGATCATACATATGCTGCAAGCAATGTCTGTGAGAGTAATTTGTAATGAAATTGGAATTGCCAATAATGATGTTACCTTCCAAGTATGTTAGAAGTGCTCCAAGCTTGAATTAGAATTAAGAAGAATGAGAAATGAAGTTAGTTTATTGAAAATTGTACGACTATATTTAAAATATGAATTGCTATAATAATATGGAATTTGTGTGACTCGCAAGCAATGGTCATGGTCATGCAAGCAATGCATGGTCACATATGAGCATTTTTGTGTATTGTTTATTATGATTTTACTTAACGCTGGCCATTATTTTCCTTAGTTACTAGAGCAGATAACATTTAGCGAATATTGCATGACCTCAGAGTAGTGGTTTCACATGTACTATTATTCAAGGTACACTTAATAACTGTAGTACTATTAATTAGATAAATTTATGGAAAGGGAATCAAACAGCAGTGTTAATTTATTTTTTATTCATGTTAAGTTGAAAGCAACCCAAGAAAAGCTAAAAAATCTGGAGAATAATGTGAAGATCAGTTGGAGGTGCTGAAAAGTAAGGCAGGCAAAGTTGGTCAATGGTCCAACAAGACATTAAAAACTGCTTTGCAACTGAATTGTGCTGAAGGTGTGCAAGGGTGAGCTGACAATGTAGAGTATAAAAAAAAAGCTTGTGCTTTATTTTTTATTCGTCTTGAGTTTGTGACATAATGGCGAACTGCATAGTTTTTGAAATTAGGAGCCGCAACTCAAATTTCAGTATCATATAGACTTTACCGATGTGTTGCAAGTATGTTTTTGTTATTTTAATATGTATTTACATGCTTATTACAATATTTTGTATGGTCGAAATCTTTTCTGGAAACTGCGTTTTTAAACAATTTTAAGTTGCAGTAAAAAACGTTGAGAAACGCTGGCAAACCATGTACATACTATAGTTTTAGTTAATGTCTTCAATAATAATTCTTTTCTTTTAGAGTAGACTATAAAAGCATGTTGTTGCATAGACAAAATGTAATACATAGTAAAGACCAATTATAGCCTTTTGTTATCACATCAATTTGTTTACTTGTTTCTTTTTGTTTTTGCAGTTATGAATATCTGAGGAAAGTTTTTTTTTTCCATTGCCTATTTATAGAACTGTGTGTCGGCAGCTACAAAGCATTAAATTTTTCCCTGAACTGTTCCATATCATTCTGGATAGGATGTAAATGAAGATGTCTCATTATTCAGCAACTGATAGATATTGCTGTTTGGCGCTAGACGAAGTGCAAATATCTTAACGACGCCAATATGACCTATCATTAAAGCAGTTTGTTGGAAATGTTTCTGCTGAACTTAGTGGTGCGAGTGAAGCATAGAAAAAACATACTGTCCCTGCCACTCATGTATAATGCTCTATGGCAAAAGGAATTACAACGAAATTTGATATGCCTTTAACTTGATGTATTTGTTGTAGGTATTACTTGTGATTGATGCCATGAACTTTCCGAAAAGTAGCTGAAAACTGGTGCGAGCAGCGGTGAAGCACCACTAGTATGATTTTCCTAGTTCAATAGTCCAGATATTAAATCTGTTTCAACAGCACGGTTTACCAAGGATATTTTTGAGAAATTATTTTCTCAAATCAAGGGTCAAGGTTTCCCCATACACAACCCGTTCAGTTTTGTCATGCACTACGCTTGGTGTGCTTTGGTCATTTCATGATACCAAGCTCGTTTAATTACGATGAAGACCATAATCCAAATGTTGTTAAATTTTACTAAGCAATATGATGGTGACGATGTGATAAGCGAGAACGACTATGCATTAGGCATTCCTTCATCGGTGGTTGAGGAAGCATCTTGTACCGCTTTTAATGTTTGTGAATCGTCAGGTTTATATTATCTTGCTGGATGGGCTGTTTTTGGAGAATTAAAAACTCTTGCTTGTAATGCTTGTATTGAAACTATTCGTGTGCGGCACGTTTCCTCGGGGCAAATTTCGGAATCTTTGTATACTTGTTTAAAGTCGTATGACTGCAAAGATAATTTTGAAAATACCGTCAGTGTTAATACCTATTCTACGAATTTTCTTTGTCATCCGTCACGTAACGTGCTACAATTGTTAAATAATGCTGAAGTAGTATTTCGCTCAAACAGCTTGAAAATGATGAATATCCATAACCCTTCAGATTTTTTGGTTTTAGGAAAATTCGCCGTAAACAAGTTTGCCGTAGGAAAACTCGCCTCAGGAATTTTCGCCGCAGTCAAATTTGGCACTCCCAGTATCTACCCCGCACCCTGTACACTCCCTTCCACTGTACACTGCCCCGTACATTTACATACCGGGTTGCTCCTTCGGTGTACACTGCCTTTCGCCTATTAGGCGAAATTTCCTCAGGCGAGTTTTCCTACGGCAAACTTGTTTACGGCGAATTTTCCGGACACGAGATTTTTTAATGTTGAAAGTGTCCGATCAAAATCACAGCATTTCTAATTGACACGATGTCGGTGCGAAAATTTTGAAAAGGTATTTGCGTTTGCATATTCATGCCAGGCACATCAATTCCAATTTTAACCAAGAAAAACAGTTTGTAGGAAAAAGTGCTGCTCGCTTTTCGGGTGTGTAATGAGTTTAAGTAAGTGGTTTCCCATTAAGGTGAAAAAGTCAAAGCATTTTCTTTGGGAAGTGACTTCGTTAATGGGCAATAACATCTGGAAACTGCAATTCCAACTTGCAGTTTATATGACTACTGTTGAAAAGTTCTGCATTAGTTATCAAAAACCTTAACAATGTCGTTGTGAAAACCTCTTGGGTGACATTAAAATTTCACTCCTTCTATAGGCCTAAATTGAACAAATACGTGGCCTAATTGTATAAATGTAAGCCTAAATTATAAAGTGGAAGTTTTATTGCATGAATGTCCAACATAAAATATTTGTGTGAAACAGCTACCGTATCTAAAATGCCTCTAAGGCTTTAAATTTGCAAGTTTATTATTACGGCAACGTAGCTTTGTATGACACAGAACTAGTTTATCCTGAGATTGCGAGTTCATATCTCAGCTGGGCACTGCAATGTGCTTTGTGGATAAGCAATCTGCGTCAATATTCTATTCTTGGTCGTTTTTTGCGGTGAAGATGCATGTGGAAGCAATGCTGGTAACTTTGAAGGCGCTAAGGTGGTATAGTTGTTGCTGCCCAATTTCTTTTCGGGATTGAGATTTGCTAACAATTAAACAATTATTATAATTCCCCCTGCTTAACCCAAAGGTCCTATATAAAGCTGGAGTTACCAAAGAAAATTTGCCTTGGATTCCGCATCCAGACGACAGAATCTAATGAGAGATAAGTAAACTCCAGGGTCGGGTGACCGCAGGCTTTGCTAAAGAAGTTCTCAACTATGCAGAAGTAAAAATTTAAGAGAAAGCTATGTCAGTTACATCAAAGGTACGAGATGATACAGCGAATGTGACAAGGGAACACAAGTTTTTCAGAGGGAGGATTTGTTCGTCGAAGCGCTTAGAGGTGACAGCGCACCTCTTATTCTAGAAAGACTAAATAGGCAATGTGAGGTGATAGGAGTGAGGCTACATAGAGTGATCAGTAGGTCTACAAGCCACAGGCACCACCGCAAGACTAGAAACAAAAACCTTAAACAGTACCCACCATTGCTCATTACAGTAACTGAGCAAGGAAGATAGAAAAAAGTATACCACACATTAAACTCCACATAACCGAGCGTAGAAATGATACAAATAACGCTTCAAGCCACTGGTGAAATTTATTAAAAAATTTACCAAAACAACATTTCATCAGCATTCTCTAATGCCCGTGGCTAGTCTGCTGACCAAACGCTTGTTTTCAAGTTTTAATTAGGTTATATTTTACCAGTATAGAAGAAAATATATGCAGGCTTACAGAAAGTTTAGCAAGTGTTCCAAAAGATCACACTATACATGAATTGTATAAAAATTTCTAAATTTATTTGGCTGATCTTGGCTAGAAAAAAGGATTTGATTACTTTTACACCGAATATTAACTCAAAAAATAAATCTTTCGCTAAGCTTCAGTAGCAAGTTTTTATGAACTAATAAGCCAATTAATGAATTGAAGAATCGTGCTCAAAACAAGCGACAATCAGTATTAAGAACCATTTTCTCCCCTAAATATTACTTAATTTTCATAGTTTTTAGCTTATTCATTAGCCACGAACTTCACCTTTAAAATAAAAAAAAAATTTTTGAAATAGATCATAATTTTAGAAAGTTACACCAAAATATGTAACTGTAGATGCCATTTTTCATAGTAAAGTATGCGGCTGTTCGATGATTTGGGACCCATTTCACACTCCATTGTCGCTTAACCCTACGTTGGTCACGTGGGGTGTTTGAACACCCCAATTTTTAAAAAATGTTTATAACTTCTATGATTTAATGTGGTTCTCTATATCTTTTCAGGTACTTTCCTAAAACATTTAGGGTGTAAATACACCAGCTGCAGTATAGTTGTATAGCAATTATTTTCCGAGTTATACAGTTTTTTTGCTCTCTGGGGTATCCAAAGACCCCACGTGACCAACACCGTTACACAATGTCTGTGTAACACCCCAATTTTTTAAAAATGTTTATAACTTCTATGTTTTAATATGGTTCTCTATATCTCTTCAGGGATATTTCTTAGGTATTTGATTGTATAATATCAAAACTGACAACGGTATTTGTTAGCTTTTGTTGTCAAGTTAAGTTATGATCCGTATAAAAAATATTTGTTTTGAATTCGAATATGGAGAATATATTGTTTATAATTTCTTTAAATCTGATCAATCAGGCATCAAAGAGTTTAATTGTGTTAGTTAATATATCTTGAACCAGTTAGAAGTTGTTTGATTCACCATAAATACTATTTTTTGATTGGGGTGCGCAGACACCCCACGTGACTAACCATGTTTGGACATCCCACGTGACCAACGTAGGGTTAACAATGTAACCAATGGTTGTTATTACTTGATGTAATAAATGTACTTTGTAGCGCAGTGGTTTTCAACCTTGTTGCTGCAGCGGAACTCCAAAAAAACATTCCAGTTGCTCGAGGAACCGCTGTGCAATAATTCAATTGCCTTATACTAAAAACAACATTTCATTTAATCAATAAAATAAAATTTGTGTAATTTCTGGCGAAACCCTGGTTGAAAACCTCTGTCGTAGCGTGATTGGATCAAATGGACTTAGTTACTTTTAAACAAAAACTCAGTCCCTTTTTTTAAAAAGACTTGGTTACTTTTAAAAAAAAATTCAGTACTTCTGGCAAAATTTTGTTTTGAAAATAAAGACTTCGGAACTTTTCTCGCAAATAATATTTTGCTAGTTGGCTATGGACATCAAAAGCAACGTGCTGCAAGGGCTGACTCAATTCGGGTGAAAATGTGACTTGGTTAATTTTCGTTTTTTAACACTTCAACTGCAGTAAGATACAATTGTTCTATCAAAAGTTTTGAGTATAAAAATAATTACTACATTTTCTCACAACATAAAATCAGTAGCTACAAACATGAAAGTTCATTTAGGCAATCAATAACTTGTGTAATCGCAACGCTTTTGTGTCTGCATTAGAATCAACAAAATTCCTGATTAAAATAGCCTCAGTTGTATCAGTTTTAAGTTTCATTAGGTTTAGATACAGAAGCGTTACAGTTTATTGGAAACATCAAGATAATCATGATAGTCTATGTTTATAATTACTGTAATTATTCCTCAGTAAGCAGGAGATAACCAACGGACTGGTGGAAAAACATTCGTTATTCAATGCGATAACTCTATACTACCAAGTAGCTTTATGGCGTAACAAAACTTTGATAAATACAAAGAAAGCATTGTATTGCACTCGTAGTATCATCATAATTTGATGTCACAACAAATTATTAAAAATTCAAATTTGACGGACTTTAATTGTTGCAAATCAGCTACAGTACTCTCTTGCATTCAGCGAATATTGGGTTGACACCAGAATTATTTATTTGTTTTCAATGAAACCACGATATCACTATTTGTAACGCTACGCTTTTTAAAAATATCTAACAGCATTAGTGCTCTTGAGAAAGTGCTGTATTATGAAAACAACGTCAATGACATTATGGCAGTATACCGTGAAGGTACTGAAGGTTTCTGATACTAAAGTCTTTTTGTAACGTAACAAATTAAAAGTTATGATATATTTTGAACTTACTTTTGGGCACTGGTTCAGTTGTTGGATGTGGTGTGTTTGCGGCTACTGCGGTAATAATTTCGAATTTGGATGTCGGTACAGTTGCACTTTCTGTATCTTCTAAATGTATATACCAGTAATGGTAGTTTGTTTTAATTTTGTTTCAGGCTTAGATTCTCTCTTCTGCAGGAAGGATTTTTTTAAAGTTTTGCAAAATTTCCAGAGCTACTCATTGTTTTCATCAAAGAGATTGAGTTGCAAGGTTATATAGCCTAACTCTTCTACGCAATAAACAAATCACCAATCATTGAATAAACTTGCTGCTGAAATTTTATAAAACATGCAGCAATTGACTGAGCTCAGCATAGAGCAGCTACACTTTTCTTGGATAAACAATTGCAGGAAAAAAGTCAAATCAAAACTTTCCCTGTGTAATTAATACCACCAGCGCTATCTTACTAAATTCTTTTGAGTTAAAATGCTTTATCCTGTGATTGCTGCACTAAGCAATTCTTTTAATCACCACTGCATTTTTTTGTTGCAAGTGCAAGTAAAAGTTTTGTTATTCATGTATGTCACATTTATAGAGCAAGTGTGCATGTTATTCGCACATTCGTCAACGTCTGTTGTCACTGACATGTCTTTGATAAAGCCGCCAATGCACGGTAGAAGTGGTTCCAGACAAAACCTCGAATCTCCATTAAAAATCTCAGGAAAACAATCAAAGATTTAAAGTGCTGTCTTGCTCCAGCAAAATAGCTGGTTTCAAAGCGCAAGAGTAGTAGCAAAATCGCACTCCAAATTAGCTCGACCAAAAACGCAAAGACGAGAAAAGTGAACAAAAAATTGATCTACGTTGGACCAAAAAAATTTTGTAAAAACGTGCTCTTCGTTTGCAACAAAGTACTCAAGACTTTCCACTAAAAATTTGACGCTACACTCAACGAGGTCAAAAGTAGCTTTTTTAACCAAAAGAAAATCATATATCATTTGGCCTTCACTTGATTCAGATCAACGACTTGCTTTGCACAGCTACCGAAACTCTCACGGCAATCATGCAGTTTTCTTAGGCTAGACTCATAAACAATTGGTCACCCAGCAAAAATCAGTAGACCATAAGCAGTGAGAATTTGTATTAAAACCGAACATTTTCTGTTTATCAACGTAACTCTCATGGGAGTTTCAAAATAACGTGCTAGCTCTACATATCAAAAATTAATAATGAACATGTAAATAAAATTGTTAATGAAACATTTACAGCATATAATTATGCTGAATATGACAAAATAATACTGTTGCTGACGTAATAAACAAATGCAGGTGACGTTGTAACATAGCATCTAACATGGGCGAATCGTAAAAACATTATGGAACTCCTATACACAAAAACAGCAGTAATTAACAAATATTAAAATACATTTAGCACAAACAAAAACCATTGGCATACAGTTGGTCGTTGAGTAGCGGATTAATTTTTTGATTTGCAAAGCTTCATTACAAATGTAAAAATAACCATGACATGTTCTTTTTTGTCTGTGGAAAATGCATCTCGTCAAAGCGAGGCAACAACATCACAGAGTGTATAAAGAAAGTTTATCTAGCTTACTTTGGTGTAAAGCTGGAAGATCAACAAACGCCGTGGGCTCCTCGCACACCTTGAAGGTCTTGTGTGGAAAATCTTAGAGTGTGAAATAATGGAAAAAGAATATAGGTTTAACCATCAGTGTGTCTATGATTTGGAGGAGGTCTTCAAACGACGTGAATGACTACTATTTTTGTATCGACATCCTCGATGAAGTAAACTCGGAAACCATCACTAGAGTAGTCTATCCCAATTTACTATGAGCTGTTAAACCCATTACTCATTCCAAGGATCTTCTATCCCAGTTTTCTAAACTTTAACATAAAAATAAATCAATAAGCGACTATTCCACTGAGGAAAATTCTGATGGCGGTTATTTCGCTTGCTGCCGAAATTTACAAAAGCCTATATTGTTTCACCAGAATGCATTGAGCAATCTGGTACGTGATCGTAATCTCTCAAAAATGTCTGGCGAGTTGCTGGCAAGTAAGCTAAGTGAACGGAACCTGTTAAGCACCGCTACCTAAGTTTCCTCTCACTGAGAGAGAGAGAAATGCTTACAGCAATATTTCAGTATGAAAAATGGTTTTATATTTTGTCATGATGTCAAAAGAACTTTTGAATATGTTGGACTGTGAATATGTTAATGAGTAGTGGCTCGGTATTGACAGCTTTAAAGCTATTCTGAAGTGTGCACTGCCCAGTAATAAAAACTAATAAGCGTCTGTTCCAACTGTTCAGTTGATTTTGACCAGAGATATTCCGCCTATCCAACTCCGACATATCCGAGCGATTCCGTTTCTGTTGCTAAGAACTCAATAGATATGAATGGAAAAACTAAATCAGCTCGAAACTTTATTTATACATTAATACGCTAAGACAAATGCATTTCGCTATAAAGCATCATCAGTGCTGTAAAAGAACAATAAAAGCAACTAAATCTAAGGTTCCAAGCAATAGCTGTACTGACAAATGTACACTCATCACATAAGTAACTATATATCCGACGTATCAAAACAAATAATTTCATATTATTACGCCGGATATATAGTTACTTATGTGATGAGTGTACATTTGTCAGTACAGCTATTGCTTGGAACCTTAGATTTAGTTGCTTTTATTGTTCTTTTACAGCACTGATGATGCTTTATAGCGAAATGCATTTGTCTTAGCGTATTAATGTATAAATAAAGTTTCGAGCTGATTTAGTTTTTCCATTCATATGATATCTGTTTCAACTGGGCACTAAGTTTTTTTGAAAGACAACAATGATATATTATGGCAATTGCTTTAAAGAAAACTAAGTATGATGAACATAACTGGACAATATGTGGTGACTTGAAAGTGGTTTCTATTTTTTTTAGGCAGCAAAGTGGTTAAACAAAGCACCCCTGCTTTTTATTGCAATTAGACAGCAGTGCTTGTCAGGAATATTGGATTGGGAAAAACTGACCAAAACGAGGTGAATTAAAAATCGGAGAAAAAATATGTTGCATACTGCATTGGTCAATTCTAGTAATGTTTTACTTCCTCCGCTGCATGTACAACAAGAAATGATGAAACAGTCTGTTAAGGCACTAAACAAAGAAAACGACTGTTTCCGATACATCTGCGAGAAATTTCGTGCATTAAGTTAAGGGTAAGAATTTTGATTGCCCAGAGAAGCAATGCCTAAGTAGGAAAAACAGAAGAGTTTGCATTGATCATGGCATCTGTAGAAAAAGCTGCCTGGAAGTCCTTTGCAACAGTTTTCGATAACTTATGGGGAAACTAAAGTTTCCAAGTACACAAAACTTGTAAAAAATCTGTTTACGTGTTATCAAAACTTAGGAGGTACATGTATGTCACATAAGCGTGAAAATGCACTTTCTAAACTACTTTCCTAAAACTCTGGGATCAATGAGCGAACAGCAAGAAGAACGCTTCTACCAAGGCATTAAAACCATGAAAAAACGATGCCAAGGGCGTTGGAATACAAACATGATGGCAGACTACTACTGGTGTCTGAAAAAGGGTTGTTGTTTGTGGTAACTATGAGGGAAGAGCAAAGAAAAGTTTAGTTATTAAACTATTGACTGACGTTTTCATCTGTAGTCTGGTGTTTGCATCCATTTACTGCTTCTCTTCGTCATAATAGATTTCCAGTTTTCCACAAGCTTTATCATGTATTTTGTAAGCGGTCTGTCCTGTTTATATCAAGGCGTATACTTTATGTATTATTTTTCATATATCTAGATAATTTATAAGGCTGTAAATCTAGTATGAATCTCAAGTGGGAGCCGAGAAGGCGTAAGAGTACACAAAAAAAATCAAACTCTATTAATTCTAAATGCAAATACAATTTCACCTCGTTAACACGGACCCTGTCAAGCCGGATATCGGTTAACTCCGACCATGACCGAGAAAAAAAATGGAAAACATTCCAAGAATGAGAAAAAAAAATGTTTGAAAATTTTAAAAATATTTGGACTAAAATCGGCCGTTTTCTGCAGTGCGGATCGTAGCAGTAGTTTTTAGAAAATAACCTTGGTAATAGCCAATAATAACCGTCGATATCGGCAAAGGTTTGTTTGCTAGGCTAGGCTAGCCCAACGTAGCCTTCGTCAGGTGATTTACTTGAATAAACAAAAATAAATGAATATATGAATAAATAAATCTGCTTTTTTACATGCTATGAAGGTAAATGTAGTAAAACAAAATAGCCTATATAATAACGGCATTTTTAACTAAACTTTGTTACCCTAGGCATGTTTATAAGCTATGGCCTACATGCCGTCGGTTAAGTCGGACAATCGGCTAACACGAACACCCTTCCCCCCAGCTGTCCGAGTTAACGAAATGAAACTGTAGTCCAAAATTTACGTTTAAAAAAATTGACCACATTTTTAAATCAGCGCCTTCAAATCACTTTAAACATTGTCCAAAACCTTAATTGCTGCCAAAAAGATTTTAAATTGTGGAGTTGTGTAAGAGGAGCAATTAATTTTTTTAATTGGTGGGCAAGCAACACCACAATATTAATTCTGCCATAAAAAACACCCAGAAACAGCCTTCATGTTTTGCAGCTAGATTTAGGAATTACTAACCATAGATTTAATTACTGGGTTTGGTGCAAGCCTACTAACACTGGCGCACTACTTCATTACACAGCAAAGTGTCTTAAAAAAATGAAAAACAGGTGTAATTATGTGTTTTTTGCTTGGGCCAAAAAAATTTGCTTTAATAACAATCTATTCAAGAGAAAAATAAATGACGTACTTGCCAAATCTTTTTCTAAAAAACGGCTATCCCGGTGGCGTAACATGGTGTCTGCGGTACGCACAGAGTGTGCACTTAAAGAGGGTGGCCATTTTTGACTGAACACAGGATTCTAACACCGATATTCATTATTTGATTGATTGGTAACGGGTCGGCATTTTTTGCTTCCGCGCAGGGGCGGCGAAAACTTACGCTATATCACTGGGCTATCCTATAGTAGGTTTTTCGATGAATTTTTAAAGAATTAAATGATGCGAATAAATTAGTTACACAGAAACTAAAAACAGGTCTTCCCCGCCCAATTAAAGTCCCCTATTACTGCAAAATATTTTAACAATTTGCCAATCGCCGTATTTGTCTCATTACAAAGTAAATTAATGTCGGCCTGCCATATTCTACTAGCGTTAAAACCGATAAATATCTTCAATCGAAGTTTTCTGCTCCTTGTTCTTTGTCATATAATGTGGCGCACAAATTTAATTGTCTGCGTGATGAAAACTGTTCATACATCGGTATGACCACACGTCAATTTGCCACCAGAACGCATGAGCATCTGCACTCCATAAAAACAAAAATAGCCACCACAGAACATCTAAGTGTATGTATTAGCTGTGCAGAAAACAACAACATATATTTCTTTAATATTATTAGAAAGTGCAACACAGAATACGAGAATGTCAGTCATGAAGCTTTGCAAATCAAAAAATTAATCCGCTACTCAACGACCAACTGTATGCCAATGGTTTTTGTTTGTGCTAAATGTATTTTAATATTTGTTAATTACTGCTGTTTTTGTATATAGGAGTTCCATAATGTTTTTACGATTCGCCCATGTTAGATGCTATGTTACAACGTCACCTGCATTTGTTTATTACGTCAGCAACAGTATTATTTTGTCATATTCAGCATAATTATATGCTGTAAATGTTTCATTAACAATTTTATTTACATGTTCATTATTAATTTTTGATATGTAGAGCTAGCACGTTATTTTGAAACTCCCATGAGAGTTACGTTGATAAACAGAAAATGTTCGGTTTTAATACAAATTCTCACTGCTTATGGTCTACTGATTTTTGCTGGGTGACCAATTGTTTATGAGTCTAGCCTAAGAAAACTGCATGATTGCCGTGAGCGTTTCGGTAGCTGTGCAAAGCAGGTCGTTGATCTGAATCAAGTGAAGGCCAAATGATATATGATTTTCTTTTGGTTAAAAAAGCTACTTTTGACCTCGTTGAGTGTAGCGTCAAATTTTCAGTCAAAATTAGTCTTGAGTTCTAACCTGAGCAATTTACTCCATCTCCGCTGTATCCTTCATTGCAGACACACGCAAAACTTCCAATAGTGTTTGTACATGTTGCATTCACATCGCAGTTGTCAATGCCATTCGCACATTCGTTGATATCTATTGGAAGTTTTAATTAAGTTAGATTAAGATAATAATTGTCGCTAAATGTCGGTTACATTTACCAGAGTAAGAAATTTTCGAAACAAAAATGCTTTTTTAGTTTATAATACGATATCATTAATAAAGCGATTTAAACTTATGACGTATTCAATCATAAAAAACGATCCCTTTTCTAACATGTCCGTTCGAAATCGGATATTTACCGATAAAAAATCAAATAAGTATTTGATGATCTCCCAGTTGTCAATGATTTAAAAAGACGTTCAGAAACAACGAGTTTAACGATGTAATATGTCTGCGTCCGCTGCTGCAATGTGATTATGTTGGTTACGGCATTGTCAAAAACAAGAGAAAAATAGCGTTTTAGCCTATTACAGAGCTTTCAGAATTATCTGTTGATATCTTGACGAGCTAATTTACTGGGTGAAGTGCAGTTATCAAAATAAACACTTTGTTATGAGCTCTGTGATTCTAATCATTCTGTTAATACGAAGTTTTTTATTTTTTGTTGCAGTTTGATACGTTTACAACATTTTACAAAGTGACCAAAAAAAAGCAAAACCTATATTTTATTAAATCTGACAACGATCAAACAAATTTTATGAAACTTATTGAACTTGAACTTTAATCTGAGTACGATCAATCCCCTGAATTTCATGTTTTCTGGTCCCTTTGCATAATAGTCATATTCTTACCAAAATATGCGCTAAATAGGCTCTACGGCGTAAGCGGTAAACATGCACATGTGGCATAAAACTGTCAACTACTTTATGCATTTTGTAAATATGTAAAAATGTTCTTTACCTGTTTTTTTAAATTGCAAATGGAGCTCATTTGCGTCAAAAAAGGAAAAAAAATTGTCAATTATTTGAAAAATTCCTGATTAGAGATTTTCCGCATTTACAATGTAATTGCTGCTTTCAATTCAACAATGTTTGAGGGTTGTTGTGATACATATTATCCTCGACATACCTCCACGAATAAAAGCCTGAGAGGATTCAAATCTTGTAAATGCGGTGCTCACTCAACGCCACATTTTCTGATGATCAGTCCCTGGTGAAATCACTTTCTAATTCAGGCTAATATTATTTGATGTGTGAGGGTTAAAACCAGTTTTTAGAATCGTTTATCCCTCTGCATCTATTTAGTGATGCCGAAAATTTCTGAACACTTCCACGTAATGCTCCATATTTGCAATTTGAGATTTATAGTTTTGTCTAAGAACCATTATAGGCTGATCATGCCATTTTCAAAAATTGCTGCCCACTTTACTTTTCTGAATGTAACGGTCTCTATAACACATTTTTTTGTTTGTTTGTTTTACTCCTCTTCTTCCTCGGGATGGAGGTACGGCATGAACGGCAATTCGGATTCATGCCGTCAACCTAATTGAAATTAGGCTAGGGGAAAGATGGCAGCCCGTTTCGAACCAGTCATGAGTGACTGGTAGCCCCACCACCAACAAGGTGGACTGCCACTGGTGGGTACCCAAGAGTCGTCTGACATGCTGGGTCAGCAACTTCACAATTGTAACCCGGTGAAGTACGGGAGGGCCACCTGTCTGCCACATAAAGGTGGAGGCGTCCCGTTAAGTGCCTTGCCCAAGGACACAACAAGCAAGCTTGCCGGCTTGTTCTTCACACTATCACTTTTATATGCTGAGCGCCAAGCAGGGAAGCTGTGAATACTATTTTTTAAAGTCTTTTGGTATGACTCGACTTAGGGAATGAACCCCAGGCCTACCGACTACGAGGCGGACGCTCTAAGTAACACATCTTTCGGTGTGGCTGTATCCCAATAAACATTTTTACTGTTAATATGTCCTAACAATAAAAGAGGCGCTTCTTCAGGGAACTAAGCATGATTCGAGAAGCCTGGATTGTCATGTACTTTCTTATTGTCATCTAATCATTACACATGTTTACTCTTTTTTCTATATCTACATGTGTAGGTTTTAGTTTTATTTGGATTTTGTAAGAATGCAAATTAAGATCTGCTGTAAGAACACACCTGAAAAACTTGCTATATTTCTAGCATGTACGTTTAAGAAGAAAGACTTGCGCAGTTTAGAGGTCAAACTTTCAACCCTAAGTCTCATAAAACTCTACGTTTAAAATAAAATGTCGATTCTTGTTAGAAACTAATCCCAGAACTTGGAAATATACTTCACTCAGCATCACACTGAGACCTTGCATATTGCTGGAGGTGAATTTTTATACTCTATTATTTCCAGAAACCTTACACATCAACAAAATTGCTACTCTCAGCTCACGAATACGGCCTTGATCTTAACTATTACTGAATAAATATTGATTTGTCGAGAATCTACCAACCTGAACAATTCATTCCATCACCACTGTAACCAACGATGCAAATGCATCTAAAATTTCCGGGAGTATTATTGCATGTCGCATCTAAATCGCACGTGTGCAACCCATTTTGACATTCGTCAATATCTGTTTGTAAAAAACAATACTTAAAGGAAAATTACCATTTAAACAGTAACATACTTTTTACGATTTATTTCATTGCGACAAATCTGAATAATGGCGTGGCGATAGATTGCTAGGCACAAAACAACACAGTTCTAACTTTGAACTGAATGAACTTCATTGCTCACGATGACATTTACCAATCTGCTTTCAAGTTTGAGCCACGTTACACAGTAACGCTATCGTCCTTTGAAAATTTGTTGATATCACTTTGAGAGCTCAAGTGTGCATTGAATTAAATGCAAGCAGTTTTATACGCTGTTTCAAACTATGTGCTATAAAAAAGCCATGAATGCCTGCTGCAATTAGCCATATAGCTATTGTGTTTTGAATATGCTGCAAATAAATTTTGAGATTCCCAAAGCAAAAATATAGGGGCGTTCATCTCATTGAAATAAGAGAGGGCAATCTAGCACATTGCAGTTTCATCAAAATCATAAATTGTAAGCAGCCGTTTTGTCCATTATTTTTAGTCCAGACGATGTATTGTACGATCCTGTTAAAGATTATTACAAAGACAAAACAAGCAAAGTATTTGTAGCTTGCTAGCAGATTCGTCAATGTGATTTTATTCGAATTGAAAATGCCTGTGGTATAACAGTCGATGAGCAGTAAAATCTTTGCTTGTCTCTGATAAAATTTAGCAGTACAATAAATCGTTTTTTTTTGCTGTGTTACTGTCCCAAAATCCATTTAGGATTTTTATTGCAAAGTGAGATATAAAAACATGTACACAACAATCCTGTGTTGTTACTGACAAATCTCAGAGACACTAGTTACTGATGTAAACCAATCATTCTACAATAGTCACATTGAATGACGTGTATCGCAAGACCCGTTTTAAGTAACACAAACACAAAAAAACAACCTGAATATCATTGCTTTAACTCGGACTAGCCGGTACAAATTTGATGTCAAATCTGTTGGTTGTTGAATACACACCTGAGCAATTTACTCCATCACCGCTGTATCCTTCATGACATGTGCATATAAAATTCCCGTTGGTGTTCATACATGTTGCATTCACGTCGCAATTGTCAATGTTTTTGATACATTCGTTAATATCTATTGATATTTTCAATAAAATCAGATCAAAATAAGAAATGAGTCAAATTAAATGATACTACACCAATTATAGAGTAAAAGTACCAAGTTATTGAAATAAGATTGCTGTGTGTGTTTTATTGAATGCCATTTTCAGTGAAAACGATATAAACTACTGTTCTTCAAAAAATCAATCGCACGAAGCAATCAGATATCTATCGTGGCTATTTCTATCTATTTCAGACCTAGGATGGAACCATGTAGAGATCTGAAACAGCGGCCCTGACTGTTTTTATTATTTGGATGTTTCATCAAAGAAATAATTTCATCGTAGCAGTCGGCTTGGGGACACTTTGTCGTTTTGTCAACCAGGTCCAGGAAATTTGATGTCTCAACTGATAAGAAAATGGGACAAGAGAGCAAAATATGAGCTGCTGTTTGTTCACTTGCAACGCAGTGCATGCCACATTTGGTGGAGCGGCCCATTCAAACATTTTTTTAAACGATCAGCTAATAAAAGTAATTGGAAGAAAATAACAACAGCATCACGACGTCTTACATGTCGATGGCAGATGCAATCAAACGTACAGAATGGATACTGTTACAAAGGACTTCAAACCAGAATATGGTTTTTATAGTAGCATGTATTGTCTTTGGAACTGGAAACTTATGTTCATTAAACCAAAACCAGTGTATCTGCCTTTTAAATGAGCAACAGGAAGCCCAGTGCGAGTTATCATCAACACCAATGCAAGAGCCTGATCCTTTACCTCCACGCCAATTTATTTTGGTGAAACTACAAGCATGTTCTCACGTTTTGAAGACCTTAGAAGTTGCTTTAAAAAAAACCTTTTTTCGCAAGAATAGAGCTTTGAATAAACGGAGCCGTCTAGCTTTGTATCGTTCACTGGCTGCTGCAGACTTGGAAATAGGAGCAACACCTTGCAAACTACAACACCGACTTTTGCCCATTTCGCTATTGAGGATCGTGAACCAGCATGATGACTCGTTACACGCACATGCACTCACTTATCATCATGTCATCAACGAAGGCTCGCCCATGGCGAATATATACCTGCTACGAACATTGTTCTTCAAAAACTGAATAGATACCTACTACCAACACCTACCGTATATCTCCCAGTTTTATCACGCATCTATTCGCCGGAGCTCTATAATTAAGTAGCTACTATAGGAAGGTTGCATATAACGTCACACATTTGGCGCGAAAAAGCGGGCTAACCAAAATCTGTAATTTATGTTAGAGACGTATAGAACAAACACCAACTTTTGGGATTTTTGAAAACTAACATGAAATTAATCAAAAATTGGAATGAATTATTGTTAGTGATTTACTCGGAAACAAATAAATTTAATCAAAAGCGATTTGCTTGAGATTAGGCTTTTCAGTTGGGTAGTCCAAGCTCAGGACTGTGTACCAATTTGCCAAAACAACGGCCCTAAGAAAAGTGCCATCTAAATACTACTTGCTCCTCAGTTAAAAATTACTCTATGCCAATTAGATACCCGTAGGGACATCAGCAAAAACAACCATTGCTGATCATTACTACCGGTACCGTAAGTTTTTAAGTTATCCTTGGTTCAGTAGCCTAGGCAATAACCCACAAAAATTGTTTACGGAGTAGTTATTAATATAACTGGTTTGCAATCAATATTGACAAAAAATTACTGATTTTGTCCATCAATATCTAATCCAACATAAGACAAATGATACCGAAGTCTGCCCTGTCATTTAGGCTACAGCATAATTTAGGTTTACAACTTTTCAGTATGCTTATGCAACCAAATAGATGGTAATAGTTGCCCATTACCATAAACTTAACCTCAGCATTCCCAAATACGCTGGTTAATCCAATGTGAAACTCAAACAAAAGCTGGCAACAAATAAGCCTGCAATTTTAGCCCATAAATATAGGCTAACTAGTAGCAATACCAAGCAAACTTTAGCACTTCTTAATTTACATTGTTTTCAGATTCATTTTATAACATCAGTAAAACAGCATATTTATCGTTCATTTAACACTTGTCTAGTTTATCCATTTAATTTGCAAAAAACGGAATCACTCCTACTCAATTTATTGCAAAAAACACTGAAAATGGTCAGCCACCTGCAGTGTACCACTCGAAGAGTTAATAGTAAGCGAGATTTATTTAAAGCCACTACCTCTATGAACATAGTACGAGATCACCATAACCGCATGATACATCGATTTATTTAGTTATAAAGGTAATCTACGCGCTTTATATGCTTTATATGCATGTTCACACGAATGACGTGGTTATTTCACGAAGTAATAGTATTGCAAATAATAAAAGCTCCCTCCCATAATTTGACGAGACCATCCCTGTACGCGTTTTATCCTTTTGGACTCATCAGCAGGGCCTGTCCCATCATCATCAAAAAACAAAACCCCATATTTGCAATAGTATAAAAGATGCAGTACCTTTCTATAACAAATTCCTTCGCACACATCACGCGCGCGGCGCATCTTATCATTATGGTACGGGAATCCCATCCGTATCGAAAATGCAGTATACCACTCGACGAGTTAATAGTAAGCGAGATCTATTTAAAGCCCTTACCTCTATAAAGACAGCACGTGATCACCATAACCGTATCACACATCGATTCATCGAGTTACAAAAATAATCTACGCGCTTTATTCGTATGCATGTTCACACGAATGACGTGGCTATTTAATAAAGCAATAGTATTGCAAATAATAAAATCGATGTGTGATACGGTTATGGTGACCACGTACTATCTTCATAGAGGTAAGGGCTTTAAATAGATCTGTTGTTATTGTTTTTGGTTACCCGACCCCTTCCGAGGGATGGGGGCATGGCGGAAGACCATGGAGCCCCAGAAGCCGGGCAACTCCCCAGGGTCTGGTCCAGAGGTCATAAAGAGACAAAGAGTCGCCAAAGAGTGAGCGGCGCAAAGAGTCCGTAGCTGGACAGTGCAGAATGAGATGAGAGATGTCCTGGGACGAGTGTCCAAAGGCGCTGCAAGAAGAATTCTCGATTCTGCCAATCCTGGAGAGATAGGAACCTAAAAGAAGGCTGTGTCCATTGCAGCGAAGACGAGAGAGGACACAGCGAGCATGACGAGAGAGCACAAGTTCCTCAGTGGAATTCGAGGGAACCTGTGAGTCAAAATATTTGAAAGAGACAGTACGCCTCCAGTCCGAGATAAGACGAGAATGGATACGAGAGATAAGAGGAGAGAGAATACTAGGGATTGCGGAGGGCGCAAGCAGCGCTCCCCGTCTGGCAAGCTCGTCAGCCGTGTCGTTCCCCGGGAGAAACGAGTGTCCGGGAACCCATTGTAGCCTAATAGAACAGGAGGAGAAGAAGAACAGTTCCTGCCAGATCTGCCACAGAGTTTGAGACAACAGGAAAGACGGGGGAGAGGACAGGATGGCGAGGACGGAACGAGAGTCAGATAGAAGAAGAGAAGAGATTTGGCAGACTTGTTGGTGCTGCCGAGACCAGCGAAGAGCGTGCAGAATGGCGCAGGCTTCAGCGGAAAAACTTGACCATACTGGACCTGCCGAAAAGGAAAGAGTCGCCTCAGTGCCAGGGAGAGAGCAGTTGGCAAGAACGCCGGAGCCGCCCTTGCCAAAAGGAAAAGGAACAGAGCCGTCTGTCCAAAGCACCAGATCATGAGGAAGGAGCGGCCATGGAGTGGAAAGGGTGGACTCCACCGTGAACGAAGGAAGATTCCAAGGAGGACAGCGAGGGCAAGCAAGAATAGCTTCCCTAGAACAAGTAGAAGGAAGCATGAGCGGCTGAGTGGAGGCAAGAGCTCTCCAGGACGATCTGCAGAGTCTTGGTTTCACTCCAAGTCTGGCCAAATCTGAAATAGAAAAGGAGGTTGGGAGACGAAGGGCCCGCTCATAAGAAAAAAGAGTAAAGTGAGTCAGGGTGACTCGTAGGGGAGGTAGAGAAGCCTTGGTGAGTAGTAGAGGGATAGGGCAGGACGAGAGGCAGCCGGTGATGGCGCGACTGACCGATCGGTGGAGGCGTTACAATTTGGTGACATTGGTAGCGCTTAGGAAAGGAAACCATCCGGGTGAAGCACAAGTGAGAAGGGACCAAAGAAAAAGATTTATAGCGAAGAGAGAGGCACTCCTTACAGGGGCCCCATGAGAAAGCAGAGATACAGCGTAAGGCCTTGAGACGTGGGAAGAATTTGGCCTTCAGCGAAAATACATGTTTAGTAAAGGAAAGAGTGCGGTCGAAGGTGACCTCGAGAAAAGTTGGAGTGGGATTGAAACGGAGACGGGAGCCGAGTAAAAGGAGGTTGGGCTGGATGTTGGCTTGGTGGGGATCCACTGAGAAGAAGGAGGCCTCACATTTGCTTGGATTGAGTGGAAGACACCAGTACTCAGACCAGCGCTCCAATCGAAACAGAGCTCCTTGTGTGGCCTCCGCCGCAGTGGGGACCGAGGGGAAGGAGGACCAAATGGCCAAATCGTCAGCGTAAAGAGAGCAGCTGATGGAAGAAGGCAGAGAGGCCGGAAGATCATTAATGAATAGAGAGAAAAGTACAGGGCCAACAACGGATCCTTGCGGAACATCTCGACGGACTCGAAAGGAACGGCTTTTGTGATTTTGAAAAACCACACAAGCGCGCCTATCAGAAAAGAAAGATTGAGTCCAACGAGCAAAGCAAGGAGGGCGGCCAGCCGAAATCAGTTTGTGGAAAAGGGCGGGATGCCAGACAGAGTCAAAAGCATTCGAGAAATCGATAGTAGAGTGAATCGTCCGAGAGCCCGGCCTGGGTTTGTTAAACCCATCCGAAATGGACTGTGAAATAAACAGAATTTGATCGAGTGTAGACCGACCAGGGCGGAAACCGGCCTGGCGGGGAGAGAGAATGGAATTAGATTCCAGAAAAAAGAGAAGACGGGATAGAATGATGCGTTCAAACAGCTTTGATACGCAGGAGGTGAGAGAGATAGGCCGGAAGGAAGCAGGAGAGTCGAGAGGCATTCCCATCTTGTGTATGGGAATAATGGAAGATGTCTTATAGATGGAAGGAAAGGAATGCGAAGACCAGGAAAGATTGAAAATGTGAAGAAGAAAATCCATGCCAGAGCGAGGAAGGTGCTTTAGCATGGGATAGGCAACTTTGTCTGGGCCAGTGGCGGTGGATGAGGTAAGATTGAAGGCAGCCGCAAGAAATTCCGCGGGAGAGAATGGAGAGCAAAAGGACAAGTGAGACTCCACAGGGCACGTGGCTCGGCGGACCTCAGGGAGGTAGCCTCTGGCTCTGCTATGCAGGGCCTTTGGCTGAGAAACGGAAAAGTGCGATCTCAGGTAAGCGGCATGAACCGAAACCGATTCCCTGGGAGAAGAACAGTTAGGAAAGCTAGGAGAGGAAGAAGACGAGGAAGAAAAGCCAGCGATAGAGCGAAAAAGAGAGTGCACAGATTTAGGGTTAGACCTGGGTGAAAGAGAAGAGCAAGTCGTCTGCCATGCCTCAGCCTTGGCCTTGGCAATGACTGACGAGGCGGGTCGAGAAGCGGAGATGTAAACCTGTCGATCTTCATCACTTCTGTGAGCGGCAGCGAAAGCCTTGCGTTTTTCACTAACCGCTTGTTCCACCTCAGGAGACCACCAGGCTTTTGATGCGGCCGAAAGGAATGGAAGATTTGGCCGCATTCATAGTCAAAGAGGTAAAGAGAGCAGCAGCAGAGGAAAGAGAAAGAGACGAGTATTCCTCTGCTGAAGGACAGTGAGAGTCAAAGTAAGAGGCAAAGCCATCCCAACGAGCTTTCTGAAAATTGAAGAAAGGGGGGCGCTCTTTGGGGCGAAAGACCGAAGAGAGAGGATAGATAGAAGAATTGGTAAATGGTTAGAACCCAGGTCCTGTAGCACCTCCCAGGAGCAAGAAAAAGCAAGAGTAGAAGGAGCAAAGGAAATGTCAGGAGAGGAGCGATTGCCGGAGGAGCGATGGAGAAGAGTGGGTGTGTCAGGGTCATTGAGGGGGAGGAGGTCAGAAGAGATGACCCAGTCGAATACTTCCTCCCCGCGGTGGTCGGACTTGAGTCCCAGAGGGGGTGATGGCAATTGAAGTCCCCCAGAATAAAGAGATTTCTGGAGGAGGGAAGAATGGAGGGAGAGAAGGAATCGGTTCTGCCATCCGTTGGGGAGGAGCGAATAGGGGGGCGTACACATTAAGAAATGACACCGAGGAGGAGTTGTTAAGAGAGATGTTGACCCCTACATAATCAGAGTAGGGATCGAGCGAAGAAAGAGAGGAGGTAGAAAGTTCAGAAAAGGATAGGCCCTGCCTGACGAAAATGATGACGCCGCCGCTAGCGTGCGTGGTATCAGGAGAGAGAATGCAATCAGAACACAGAGCAGAGAATCCAGGAATCCGGAAAGAGGAAGGGTAGTTAAGATTGGATTCCTGGATGCAGATAAGATCGACTGGATGGGACAATAGAAAATGAAGTAGTTCAGTGCTCCTGGCTTGGAGACCTCCAGCATTCCATTGAAGAACTCTGAGAGAGTCAGGGGGAGGAGAGAAGGCAGGAGGCGTAGAAAAATGGCTAGGAACAAGGGACGGTGGTGAAGGAGCAGAGGAAGGAGATATAGAATGGGCAGATGGGGGATAGGAGGTTTGGAGACGGGGGTGACGCAAGAGTGCAGCATCAGTGGAGGGGGGGCCAGACTGTACAGTGGAGGTATACGTGTCGGAGGAGTCCGAGGATGGAGTCACAGTGTTACGACAGGGGAGGCAGCTCCAAGAGTGAGAGCTTCCTAGAGCTCTGAATTTAGACAGGGAAAGTTGTGAGCACCTTAGATGGACCCATTTGGAACAGGTGCAGCATAGCACTGACTTGCCCCGCCAGGTCACGTTTCCAGCGCACACAGAGCTGGGAAAGATGGGGCCGGGGTTAGGATGAACATTACCGCTCATCAGGAGAAGAAGAAGAATGAGGAGACGAAGAAGGGCAAGAGTAGGGCAGGAGAGAGGAAAAAGAGAAAACAGGCGACCGATTTTTTAGATGCTGTGTGCTGCCCTCCTGCGTTCGTTCGGGGGGCAGCATAGCGAAAAAAAGTAAAGGAGTGCCCGGGGTAACTGGGACCCTCGGGAAGGCCAACAGCCATTTCGACCCAACCCAAACGGGGTCGGGGACCGCACCACCACGTTGAGGCGGCTGTTGATTGGTGCAGTTAAATAGATCTCGCTTTAAATAGATCTCGCAGTTAAATAGATCTCGCTTACTATTAACTCTTCGAGTAGAATACTGCATTTTCGATACGGATGGGATCCCCGTACCATAGTGATAGCATTCGCCGCCCGCGTGATGTATGCGAAGGAATTTGTAATAGAAAGATACCACATTTTTCATTCTATTGCAAATATGGGGTTTTGTTTTTTGGTGATGACAGGACAGGCCATGCTGATGAGTTCAAAAGAACGAAAAGCGTCCAGAATTGATCTCGTCAAATTATGAGAGGGAGCTTTTATTATTTGCAATACTATTACTTTGTGAAATAACCACGTCATTCGTGTGAACATGCATATAAAGCATATAAAGCGCGTAGATTACCTTTATAACTCAATAAATCGATGGTCGGCCACCTTTTTCGAAAATGCATTTTAATGACGTTTGATCACGTGCCTGAAAATTTTCTATTTCCTTGACTTGCCGATTTCAGAAACTAAGCCATGTGCTTGACATTTATATATAACAATACCGGCTTCTACTAAACGACATTGAGTTAAACTCGTTGTACTGTGAATACTAACCTGAACAATTGTTTCCATTGCCACTGTATCCTTCATTGCAAGTACATGTAAAATTTCCGTTGGTGTTAATGCATTTCGCATTTACATCGCATGCGTGCGTGCTATTTTCACATTCATCAATATCTGTTTTCAAGAGCACATGTTTAATGACGCTGCTGTGTAATGGAAGTGAAAGTTGTAGCAGAAAAACAGTACCAAAATAATTAAAACTTGAAACTGCACTAAAACAACACAGGTATTCGACAGCAGGTGCATCAACAATTTAGTATGCTGTGCTGCATCAACAAGATAGCTGCTTCGAAAGCGAGTGCATAGTAACAGTTGAAGACTGAATGTACATTGCATGACTAAAAATGCATAAGCAGGATTTAATTTTACAAACTCCACACGTTTTGCGTTTGTGCAGCTCATTGGTTGTAGCGTCAAATTTTCAGTGGATAATCTTGAGTTCTAACCTGAGCAATTTATTCCATCTCCGCTATATCCTTCATTGCAGGCACACGCAAAACTTCCATTAGTATTTGTACATGTTGCATTCACATCGCAGTTGTCAATGCCATGCACACATTCGTTGATTTCTAATGAAAATTACAAAAAGTAATATCAAAACAAATTGATTGAGTAATGTAAAGGGATTTTGTTTTAGAGAAAATTTGGGTGAAGAAAAAGGTTTTTTGTTATAGAGAAAACAAATTTAAAAAATTTTTTAGGTTGCCCCAGCAGAGAGCCAACGCTCAGCTTTATTAGAAAAGCATTAATCCGGGGGCAAATTCAAACTTGTATGGAGCCGCCAAAGTTTTGCAAATACACATATTCGTTTTAACTGACTGATGAAATAAAGTTTAAACTAGTTATAATCTTTGTACAGCTTATCGCGTCCGAAATATTAATTTAGTGACGAAGAGACAACGACTGAGTTCACTATCAATCGATTTAAAACGAGACTCTTTTAAAATGATGTAATTATTATGAACTTAAAAAGAAACAATTGCGTTCACAAGTAACCATTCATGCTTCAAGTTGAAATGTTCTTCAAACTGATCCGCTGGTCGCATTTGTTTTACAAGCTTTTCGTGAGGTTTTTATCAGTGGAAATATCCCGTCATAAAGTAAGATCTGGAGCAGTGGTTTTCAACCCGGGTTCCGCGGAACCCTAGGGTTCCTCTAGTTCAGTCCAGGGGTTCCGCCAGAAGTTACACAAATTGTATAAAGCAATTGAACTATTGCATAGGGGTTCCTCGAGCCACTGGAATTCTTCATTGGGGTTCCGCTCCAGCAAAAAGATTTGAAATCAATGATCTAGAGCGAGAAAGTGTATTATGTGGTCAACACGGCCAGCATTGAATCGCGCCTTCAGAAGCGGTTGCTTGACTTAGTCAAAGCCGATCTTATGCAAAAGTAAATATATGACACAATACGAATAACTGTATCGCAAAGACCTCTAATGTATGGTTTGCCGAAAACACACAAGGAAGGCACTACACTTTGCCCTATATTATCCACGACAGGTTTGTCCCATCATGGACTTGGTAAGTGGTTGGCTGGCCTATTACAACCTGTGTTGGAGCGGTTTTTAGCACATTGCATTTCAGATTCGTTTGTATTTGTTAAGACCATGCAAAATATTGACGTCGACCCTAATGTCTTCATGTGTTCTTTTGATATGTCCAGCTTGTTTACCAACGTTCCCCTTGATGAAACCATCAAAATCTGTTCAGAAGCCCTTTAAGACGATTCTGATTTACAACCAGTGATTCCGAAGGACGTGTTTGTTGAATTGATGAAGAGCGCTACACCATCGGTTGAGTTCAGCTTCAACAACACTATGTACAAGCAAACAGACGAAGTAACTATGGGATCACCACTTGGTTCGGCCTTGGCTAGCATTGTTGCTGGATATTATGACAAAAACTTATTTTCTCAAACGCAGAAGCCTCCAACATACTTCAGATATGTTGACGACACGTTTGCCATCTTCGATCACGAAGCTGAATCAGATGAATTTCTCACCAAACTCAATCACCTTCATACATCCCTCAAATTCACCTTTGAAAAAGAGGAAAATGTCTACCTTTTCTTGATGTTTACGTCAAAGAAACAGTTATTTGCTTTGAAACCAGTGTATACCGAAAGCCCACTTTCGCTGGCCAGTATATACGTTGGGAGTCATTTAGTCCTCTCAAACGTAAAATAAGTCGAATATCTACATTAGCGCATCGAGCTCTAATGATTTGCACCAAACGTAGATTAATGGGGAAATAGTACGGATCAAGAAAATATTATTGGACAATGGCTATCCTAAAAACGTCATCAACGCTCGTGTCGCCAAGAAAATTGCTCAGTTTTCCACCTTCAAGCAATTTGGCCCAGAAAAGTGGTTGGTGTACTTGAGGGTCCCTTGGATAGGTAAGCTCTCCACAAACTTAAAAAAAGTAGTGAAAACCTCCGTGAAAAGCTGCTATGGTGCCGTCAGTACCCGCTTGGTCTTTACGTCAAAGCGCCATCAAAGCGCATGCTGCCTGTGACCCGCAAAGATCTTCTAACTATACAAAGCTTATTTTCAATTGTGTGCGGACATTATTGTGTATATTTTATTTTATTTCGTTGTCGTAATATCTCTCTGTATGCAATACTATCTGTCTTTACCTTAAATTTAACAGAAAACGATCGTCATGTATTTGATTTTATTCGCGAATTGTACAATAAACAATAAACATATACATTTAGTGTGATATATATACAGAATCTCAATGTTTAGGTTTCAGACACCATTTGAGCAATACTTTGAATTCGTTTTTTTGAAGCTGCGGCGATTCCGAGCTTTAATCAGCCAGGTACTTCTTCTTGCTTCTCGCGAAGCTTGCGGCCAGTCAGTCATGATACGTACAGTTAATTTTTCATCAAAACGTACTCTCTTTATGCTTCAATTTTGTGTTTTTTTTACTAGTTCTTGCAAGAGGTTGAGGAAGTTGACCAACTGCTCATGGCTATCTGGCGGTAGATGGCAAATATCGTTGTTTTGCTTTTTCAGACACAAGCAGTTTTGAGCCAGATATGATACTTGGCGTCGTGGAGCCGTCACGTTTTCGACAGTAAATCGCAATTGAAATCCATCAGACAATATTTCTTGTTTTATATTCCGTACGCTTTTTAGCAGTGCACAATTGGAATCATCTTGGCTTGTCGCCCAAAATAAGAGCAGCACATAGTCTTTCGTTTCAGATATAGGTCCAAACAAAAAATAGGGTAGACTACCCATCAGCAGAGTCACAACTTTCGTTATTTGTTCAGGAGAGAACAACGTTTTGTCCTTTTTCACACTGACCACCGCTTTCCTCAACATAGTCACAGCGGGTTGTGAAGTTGTAGCAACATCTTGAAATTCTTTTGTGAAATCCATGTCGCTTTTAATATTTGCTTGGGCTACTGGCACTGTTTATACGAGTATACCTGAAAAAGGAGGAAAAAAAGATTGCGCAACTACATGAAATTGTGTCACAAGTATGGCGCAATATCCTGTTGCATCAGACTTCGAATTTTTTGCGGCGGCTATATCCAACATGTTCATATTCTTTGTCTTCAAATACCTTGATAATCGGTAAATCAATGCTCGTCTGATTTTGTTCGCATCAACAACCATCTTTTTGCATAGGCTGTCTCCGGGTCTACTATTAAAATGTTCTTCTTGTTTCGTAGACCTTGAATCGTTTAATATTTTGTCGATATAATTTTTGCATCTTTACAAGGGTTTTTCAATTTTGGTCTGTTTACCTTCGGGTATTTGAGAATGACGTCTTTCACATAATCCATACCCTGTTTCTTCAGCTCATATTCACACAGAGGAAACCATTTAGCATGCTCGTACCAAGGATTATCATTTGGTTCCCAGTTCTTTAGACCTCCACCACAGTAAAAACAAATAACTAGGTCGCTGTCATCCAAGTAATAAAAACCAGCGTCCGCCATTTCATACAGTGTTACATGTCCCTCACAGGCCAATTCTTGGTAAAGGACTGTAAACGTTCATCACTGTTAAGCATGTGCAGATTATGTGGAGCACGACAAGCAAACGGTTCTTCTGTATCTTCCGTAATTTCTGCAATAGAGTCAGGAACATCACACATATTTCAAGCAATTTCTCTCACACTATAGTATAATTCCTGCTCCCCCGCTTTATATAGAATCGCGATGGATTGCACAATAGGGATACAATCACAATTAAAAAGAGAATACGTCATGGATTGTGCAATAGGAATGCAATCTGGCTAAAAATAGAATACCTCTTGTACTGCACAATAGTGATGCAATCTGGCTAAAAATAGAATACGCCATGAATTGCACAATAGTGATGCAATCGCAGTTAAAAACTTATGTCATCATGGATTGCACAATAATGCAATTGCATTCCCATGGTCTGGTTGAAAACTTACGTCGTGATGGATTGCACATTCTCACAGCCTAGTTAAAAACAGATTACGTTGTTAAAATACAGAATAAAAAAAAAACAATATGTAATTACAAGTCATAAGTTTTGCACCAGACTCTTTGAAATCACACCGTGTTGGAACTAGCTTCCTCAGATTGGCGTTAACTCCTCCAGACCTCCCTCGCATAAAATTAATAAATCTATGGTTAGCTATCTCCGACTTCCTTCAAATAAAATTAGTGTCTAGGGTTAGCTCCCTCCAACCTTCTTCTAATAAAAGTCCTTAGATCTAGGGTTGGCTTCCTTAAAACTTTCCATCGTATAAGCACAGTATAGAGAAAAAGATTCGAGCTTGGGCAAGTCTGGACAAAACGTAGACAATATATCCTAACAAACAGCTGAATAAAACGTAATCTCTATACATTATATTCTAAAAACTTTCGATGGACAAGTCTGGACCAGTCTATACAAAAGCACTGATCGCATCATGGCTAAAAATAGAATTCGTCATGGAATGTGCAATAGGAATGCGACTACATTCCCACGGTCTAGTTAAACTTACGTCACGGATTGCACAAGAGGGGTGCAACTACATTCCCACAGTCTAGTTAAAACTTACGTCATTGAAATAAGGTATCACATCCTGAAAACGTTATTTAATGTCCAATCATAAGCTTTGCACCAAACTCTTTGAAATACCAACCCCACCGTATTAATTCTCTAGGATCTAAAGTTATCTCTCTCCGACCTCCCCCACATAAAATTAGTGTCTAGGGTTATCTCCCTCCGACCTCTTTTAAATAAAATCTAGGGTTAGCTTCCTAAGAACTTTTCAACATGTAAGCACAGTGCAGAGAACAAGATTCGAGCTTGGGCAAGTCTGAGGCAAAGATTCCTAACAAACAGCTGATTAAAACGTAATCTTTATACATTATATCCTAAAAACTTTTGGCAGTTGACTTCTTACCGACCTCTAGTGACGCTAGACACTTTACTGGTTTATAGGACCCCAATCTTCCCCACCACTGTATCACATCCTACCCCTTCCACACTTCACCAAAAAAAACCCCACTCGTGACCAAAAACTCCCCAACTTGTGACGCCATTGCTTTGCCTAAAACGTCACCAAATGACGCATCCTATACTACTAATGCAGAAATGCAAGTTGTACTTCAGTTAGGCAATATGGAAATGCAAGTCATAGTTTAGTTAGGAAATGCATGTCATGTTTGAGTTAGGAAATGTGGGAATGCAAGTGATATTTGAACTAGGAAAGTTAGAAAATCGAGCTATTTTTCAGTTCGGAAATATGAAAATACAAGCCATGTTTGAGTTATGAAAGAAAGAAATGCAAGCCATATTTCAATTAAAAAAATTAAGCTACTCTTCTGTGAGGAAATGCGCAAACGCAAGCCGTGTTTGAGTTGAAAAATGCAGAAATGGAAGCCATATTTCAGTTAAGAAATCGAGCTACTTTTCAACTGTGTGATGCGGAAATGCAAGCTATACTTTAGTTTGGAAATCGAGCTACGTTTCAGTTTGGAAATACAAGCTATGTATGAGCTAGAAAATGCATGCCATGGTTCAGTTAGGAAATGTAGAAATGCAAGTGATACTATACTTTAGTTGAGAAAGTTAGAAAAATGAGCTGTTTTTCAGTTAGGAAATGCGCAAATGTAAGCCATATTTGAGTTAGGTAATGCGGAAATGCAAGCCATGTTTAATTTAGAATGTGGGGAAACGCAAGCTGCATTTCACTTGGGAAATCGAGTTATTTTTCAATCCGGAAATGCAAGCCATTTTTCAATTAGGAAATATGCAGATGCATGCAAAATTTTCATTTGTGACCAACGGAGATGCAAGCCATTTAATTAAAGTAATCAGTTGCAAGCTAAGTTTCATATAAAATACATATATCTCATAGATGCCAATTAGATTCTGATCATGAATAAGGGTGATGTAATCCATATGGAATTTGGTATATATTCAAATATATCAGTGCCGAAAAAGCACGTGAATTTTATGTAGACAATACAAAAATGTATAAAAATTTACTTAGAAAATACGAAAATGCAGTGATCGATTCTTTCATGGAATGGTCTCACGATGTATGCCACAAGTTGAATTCCATGTTGTCTGGAGCTTTGAGCATGGAACAATAATTGCAAGGCATGTACCCTGGGATAATGGTAGTGAGGCAGTGCTTATGGGGTATTGTCTTAGGGCATGGGGCAATAATCACTATCCAAATGCCATGAGGCAGTGGTTGTTTGGAATTGATGATTACCCAATTGTCATGAGAAAAAATGGGCATGAGGCACAATGGATATGGGTATGATAGGGCATAGGGCATAATGTGCATAAAGCCTAATGAGTTTGAGCATAATAAAAATGAGACATAACCAACATGGAACATGATGGAAGGGGGCACATTGGGCATGGAGCATAATAGGCATGAGGTGTAATGGGCAGAAAGCATAATGGGCATGGGCATAATAGGCATAAAGCATGATGAGCATAAAGAATAATGAGCATGGGGCATGGAGCACAATTGATATGTAGAATAATGGGCTTCGGACATAATGGTTATGGGGCATGCTGGGCATGGGGTTAATAGACATGAGGCATGGGGAAGAATGGGAATGGGACAAAATTGGTATGAAATACAGGGTGGCCCATAAGTCACTTTACATTTTAGAAATTAAATAATTTTTTCTTAAATGACTATATTTAATTAATTCTTTTTTTATTACAAAGTTTAGAGTCTGTAAATTAGTTCTGACTTAGATACGAAAGATTATGTCTCTTAAATAGCCTCCATTCTCGGCTTCACAAACTTGAGCTCTTTTTAAGCTATTCTCCATGACACTTCTTAACATCTGAGGTGGTACTGAAAGAATTTCCTGTCGTATGTTTGACTTAAGTTCTTGAATAGTTCGGGGCTTATTGACATACACTTTGTCTTTAAGATATCCCCAAAGCCAAAAGTCTGATGCTGTCAAATCAGGAGAACGTGGAGGCCATTCAAAATCGGAATTACGAGAGATTATCCGATCCTGAAACATTGCAGTTAACAACTGCATTGTGGCTCTAGCGGTATGTGCAGTTGCTCCATCTTGTTGCCACCAATACCCTGCCATGTTTGCTAACTGAAGTTGAACAAAATTCACTAGCATGTCTCGATATCTTTCAGCAGTTACAGTCACAGCATTTTCATTTGCATCTTCACAGAAGAAGGACCCTATAACTCTTTCTGATGTTACTCCACACCATGCTGTGACTTTAACCGGGTGCAATGGAATCGCATGAACTTGCCGTGAATTTTCGGTGCCCCAGAATCTGGTATTCTGCTTATTCACATGTCCATTCAAATGGAAATGAGCTTCATCTCCCATGATCAACTTGTGAATAAACTCATTGTCATTTCTTGCAGTTCTCTGAAACCTGACAGCATAATTTAGTCGTTTCTGAAAGTCTGGTGGTTGTAAAGATTGCACTAATTGAATTTTGTAAGGGTACATGTGCAAGTCTCTTTGAATACGCTGCAGAGAACTCCGTGAGATGCCAAGTTCTTGAGAACGCCTTCGAGTGGATGTGGTTGAGTTCTCTTCAATGCTACGTCTCGCAGCTTCAGTATTTTCACGTGTACGTACTGAACGACCTCGTCCACTTCTAGACCTATCACTTACAGAGCCATGCTCTTGAAAACGCGCCACTAAGTTCATTATTGCAGGCCTACTAGGGGGATGTCGAACATTGAAATTGCGCATATACGATCTTTGCGTTGCAACAATTGAGCGTCCATTTTCAAAGTAAAATTCAATTATCTTCACTCGTTGTTCTGTTGTAAACTTTTCCATACCAAAAATTTACAAGGATTATATTTTTAAATTCTGAAAAGAAAAATAGAAATATATTAATAGAAAAAAAATTATTTAATTTCTAAAATGTAAAGTGACTTATGGGCCACCCTGTATAATATGCATTTGCAAAATAAGCATAAGGCTTAAATGGTATGGGGTATAATTTGCATAGAGCATAAGTAGCATTGGACATCATGAAAATTGGGAAAATGGGCATGAGAAGAAATGGGTATAGAGCATAATGTGCATGAGGCACAATGGGCATGAGGTGCTTTGGGCATAGTTATATTGAGGATGGGGCATATTTGGCATGGGATATACTGGTCATGGGGAAAATTAGGCGATCCTTATAATGGACTCAGAGCATACCGAGCATGGAGTATAATGAATATCGAGCGTAATGGGTATAATGAGCATGAGGCATTGGTCACAATGGACATGAGACATATTGGGTAAGGACATTATAGGTTTGGGGAAAAGTAGCCATAGGGTAACACAGGCCTGGTACAACATGGGCAAAGGAAACTTGGGCGTGGAGCAATACGGCTGTAGGGAATGATGGTTATTTGGTAAAGGGGAAGGGATAATATCGGCTCATAGCAACATAATCATGATGCAATATGAGCACATATGGCACTACATGGAGTAACATTATCATGGTTCATAATGCGCATGAGGCAATACGTGTGGGACAGTGTTTAAGCATCGGATATTAGAATGCACTAAAAGGCATGAAGCAATAATTATGGATCAAAGGGCATTAGCCGCGTGGGTAAGAATGTGTATGGGGCACAAAGTGTGTTGTATAGATATCACTTAGGAAATGCTTATAGGCATGAAAGCTTCGTGAAGGAAATACGAAGGTGCATGTAAACATCAGTAAAAAAATAAAAAGATGCAAAATTACAAAAAATACAGATGCAAAAATATTTTCATCAGGAAATGCGAAAATCCAAGGTATATATTGTTCTTTTGGTAATCGGAAAAGCAATCCTTAATTTTAATCAATTGTTTTAACAAGCCAATCTACAACATCATTCCTGATCGTTTCTTATCATTCGCCTGAGCTCTCAACTATTTTTACGACCAACAGCCAATCAACTAACGAACCAGGCTGTATGTTCTGTTATCTTTTGAGACTATTTTGGAACTCATTTCCCACTCGTCTGACTGACTTCCTCCAATCTGACACCAAACAGATCTTCAGTCCCTGAATAAACTCCCCAAATTTTCCTCACAACTACTGATCGATAGACCATGCTTGATAAACTGAACCACTAATCTTTGCAGGAACTCATTAACACAACAGAGTGACGCGTAGTCAACTCAATTTAACTTTTTAATTTTATTCGTACGGATCTCTATCTTGTATTTTTATCATCTTCCGTAAATTTTCTTATTTCTGTTACTCATTTACAAGATAGAGATGCATACTTTAACTCAATTAAAATATCTAATATTTTATTCATTTTGATGTTTGTATTTTTATTATCTTCCATAAATTTCCGTATTTCCACAAATCGTTAATTCCGTGTTTTAGTGCGAATTTCCGCCTTTCCTTATTCCCGCATTTCGGTATTTTAGTGAAACTCGGCCAGAACATCACATTTATTGAAACGATTTGGAGTTCTAAATGCAACTATATGTTGCATTTAGAACTCCAAATAGTCTTCCTCCACCTGCTGCGTTGTCAATTCAATTCAAAAACAAGCATTTAAAACGAGTAAACAGTTGCAAATTTTTGGGTTTAACCATCAATGAACATCTTTCATGGAAGCCCCATATGCAGTGGTTGCTGCAAAAACTCAGATGTAGCTACCATGTGATTAACAAAGTAAAACAGTATCTCGATAAAAGTTCATTGCTAACTTTATATCACTCTCTTATTAATAGCTATGTGCGATATTGTGTAATATCCTGGTGCCATGGTAACGCATCTATGATTCAAAAGTTGCAAAAAGTTTCAACCAAAGCAATTAATTTGATTAATACTAAGCAAAAAAACAGTAACGATTTTCAACAACACAATCTGCTAACAATACAACAGTCTAAACAACTTGAAATTGCCAAATTTATGCACAAATATTTTAATAAATCTCTTCCTCCTGCTTTTTCAAACATCTTTGATTCTAACTTTCTTAGCGAGAAAGCCACTCTTCGTACTCGATCCAAGTCCAAATTGTGCCCTCAATATTGCAGAATAAAACTCACACAACAAACACTGAAATTTAGAGGCCCAATGTTATGGAATAAACTACCTGTAGCACTTAAAGATATTAAATCACTTCCCAGGTTCATCAAATGCTTTAAAGAATATATTATAAATCAGTAGATTAATATTTATTATGCTTTAAGACTGGAAACCTACTTATTTTGATTGCTTAAAGATATACCTAATTGTAAAACGAGCTTGCAAAGTAGAATAAAAAGTAAAAGAATAGGTATTTGCTGTTTTTCTTTCTTTTTCAGAATCTGCCAATCACTCTCGAACTACCAATTAAAAAGAGCTAATGATTGTCTTATACTCCAACTTCAGGCGACAACTGCTCCTCGAAATAATTTCGGATGAAGAAGAAGAATATGGAAAATTCACCTGCGATATAGGTCCATGAAACTTCAATCTGTTCATTAGAATAAATGATTAATTTTTATTTGAGTAAAAAAGACAGTGACACTTCCAATGGTTTACTTAAATTATCCACAATCACGTGATTAAAATCAGGTCATAAAAATTCAAACGCAATGTTATAGTGCTACTACTTATCTGCAAATTGCATAGTCCTGGGCAGTAAGACTATAACTGCATCCGGCGACAGGGTCCTGCCTAGAGTGTAATGGAGCTAACTCTTTAACTGTCGTTGCTCCCAGGTCACCCTTGGGCAAGATGTAGTACCTGCTAGCCCCCCTCGTTAGGGTAACAACAATTTGGCACTGAGAGGAATGTATTTCTTTTAGCTATTGGGATTTTTACATAGGGTAAAATTTTGTTTATTTGGCTGACTGCTTTTTTAGTTTCTTTTTTGTTGTGTTTTTTTTTTTTTTTATTTCGATTTTTTTGCTTGATGTTTTTGTCAGGTGCGGTGACCATGCCCCTCTCTACAATTATTTTAATTTAATCTTAAAAAATTTGGGTATGTTTAACGTCAATTCGTTTTGTCACCTGCATTCCTTTTTCGCTCGTTGTTTTTATCCTATCGTTGAGTTTTTTGTGTTGAGAAAACAGAAGCGAAATAAATTGCCAACTACTACTACGAGCCTTCGACGCGAAGCAAATAAGTGCATTTGAATGTTATGACAAAGCATTTGGTAAAATCATGCTGATGAAATCGGCTAAATGTTGCTGCTCATTATGTACTTGTTTCGTATCAATTTAATGACTAAAATCCTGCAAATTTTATTGATTTTAACAACTCGTACTTTTTTAAGTTAATTTCCAACATCAATCTAAATCAAGACATCGTCATCCTATCAAAATGCTGCCGACATTTTTTTAGTTCAGCTTACAAATGCCGTGTGCATGGTTGATAACGCTTGTCTAAAAATGGTTCGTATTTCGTTTATTGTTAAAAAACTGGAGCTCCAATTCTCGATGCTCGGACCAGAGTAGGGAAAACGCTTCAGATTTTTTCCTGTTTTGCAACATTAGTTTCAAAAAAGATAGTTCAAGCTCAATCACCAGGACATTATTGCAAGATGTTATCAATTATAGCCTACCGTATCGGTTCCGTAAAGCAGCAATTGTTTTAGCTGGTAAACAACATTGTTTTTGGATTACTCTTATTTTTCTGTTTTACTTACATTGCGAAAATCTGTGGCTTTGACGCGTTTAACGGTATTCGAACAGCAGACAGCGCCGTGGTGTAAGCCTAGCTGCAGTAACGTGGTGTAGTGATTACAATAACAGTGTCCGCTTCCAGTCAATTCAATGATACAATTTTCTTGTTGATTCATTTCAGAGGCAACAGTCCTAAAACTATTTTTGTGCGTGATGGCAGCAAACAAATTGTGAGACAAAAAGCCAAGCTCCAAAAATGGTGATTAATCCAACCTAAGAGGCAAAACGGCCGTAAATATATTTGCCCTCTCCCCAAAAAAATTTTGCTTCAGGGGACGTTATTGCCTCAAACTAAAACTTTCATTGCATGTAACTATGCCCTAATCACAAATGGCCTCGTTTACAAACAGCCTATCATTTGACAAATATTTATCCACTCCTTTTTCTAGTTGGCGAAAAGGGAACTAATTCACAGTTGTAGTTAGTGTTTGCCAACTGAGGAGTTTTACACTTTTAGGGAAGAAATCTCTACGTTTCAGGGTTTACAAGTTAAGAGTTCCACCTAATAAAACACTTGCATTTTAGGATTATTCCACGCATTAGCTTAGCTTAGGTATTCAGCAACATGATATGATAAATGTATTCACACACGCAGGGGCATTGAGAGATTAGAAGCTTTGCAGAAAAGGGTACTTTTCATTTTTAACGGGCAATTTGACTAAACATAGATGCAATGTTTCAAAAATGTTTAAGAGCCTATACCACAAGAGCATCTCCAAAAACAGGTCATCATCTCATGAGAAGGGATAAATAATCTCACGATGCAAAATAATTTCCATGTTGTTGTTGCAATCACCCCTCCTCTTCTTTGGGATGAAGGTACGGCACAAACGGCACTTCAAGTTCATGCCGTCAACCTAATTGAAATTAGGCGAGAGGAAAGATGGCAGCCTATTTTGAACTAGTCATGAGTGACTGGTAGCTCCAGCACCAACAGGGCGGACTGCCACCGATGGGTACCCAAGAGTTGCCTTTTACGACATGCTGAGTGAGCAACTTCACAATTGTCACCCGTTGAAGTACGGCTAGGCCACCTGTCTGCCAAATAAAGGTGGAAGCGTCCCGTTAAGTGCCTTGCCCAAGGATACAACAAACAAGCTTGCTGGCTCATTCTCCACACCATCCCTTTATACGCTGAGCGCTAAGCAGGAAAGCTGTGAACACCATTTTTAAAAGTTTTTTGGTATGACTCGACTTAGGGAATGAACCCCAGGTCTAACGACTGCGAAGTGCACGCTCTAACCACTACACCGTCGCACCGGTAGATAACTTTCATCGGTAAAAAGGTTGTTATGCCAATAAAGATACAAAAAATGTCTACCATCATGTCAATCAAGATACAAAAAAAATGCCAAACATAATTGTCTACCATGTTGTTGTTGTTGCTTTTTACCCGACCCCTTCCGAGGGATGGGGGTATGGCGGAAGACCACGGAGCCCCAGAAGTCGGGCTACCATCGCTGGTTTGCTTATGTCTACCATTGCTGGTTTGCCTCAGACACCACACACCGCTGGCAACTTCCTGCATATCTAGGGTGAAGCAATGATGGCTAGGGAATTTTTGGTGTCAGAATGCTTGAGGAAGCCAGTTTTGTGGCTACAGGTGCTGGTAAAGGCTGAATCCAATTTTTGTCGGGTAAAATCTTTTCCACACTTGGCAGGCATATTCAACTGTTAAATAGCAGCCCACAAGGGATGCCAGTTGATTTAAGTAGAGATAGCTTGGCATCCGCTGCAACGTTGTAGGTCTTCTCAAAACGTTAGGCTAATCCTTGTAGAGAGGGCACCGTTTATTTTGGGCCTCCGCTTACAGCAAGGAAATTTTTAGCTAACAAAAACTGGTTTTCAAATCACTTATCTGCGATAAATATAGTTAAACCTTTTATTGTCGTTCCCGGTAGGCAGAGTTAATGCCTAAACTCTTGCTGGTAACAATACAGAAAAGTGAGGACGGTGATCTCCAATGCCAACGAGTGACAAATGCATCAGTACGAAAAACTTTTTGTCACTTTTTCATTGATTTATGACCAAACGTCACTGTAATGAGAAATCTTTGTATACGTTTTAATGAGTATAAACGTACTGTAGATTTTTGTATTGCAGAATCTGAACAACAAACGGCCCTGAATAAGCATTTGTCCGATGTTAACAATTCTGCAATAAATTCAAACAAGCAATTTTGCTCTTTGGTTCCCTGGTCGCTAGTGTTCTGGCTCTATGCTTCTTCTTAGACTGACGAAGCCCTACGATTTCTATATTCCTGAATAATTTAAAACTTCGGTTATTGAGCGCTTCCGCTTAAAATAGGCCATGGCATATGGCCGGAAAAGACCATTACAAGTGAAACCTTTGTATTATTCATTTTTTGGAATTGACAATATGTTGTTTTTTGTACAAGCTGCAATCTAGTGTTACACTAAGGTAATGATTGGACAGTTTTAAAAGTATAAGATATAAAAACTCTTGTCTTTTTTTATTATACTTCGAAAAAGAAAGAAAAAAGTTTCAAAAACGTGCAAGGTATAAATGCATTAAAAAATATTGGAAACTACTATTTTTAAGGAAATCCAAAACAGCGCTCGATCCATTGCTTTTAATGACAAAAAAGGGCATCGTTTTAAAGAGTTTTAATACTTTTATTTGTTAGTTGAAAAGGGGGAAGGACATAAATTCAAACTTGGGATGGTCGCCAAAGTGATTCATAAATTAACAGAAATAGCCTGTTCAGTGGTAGGCCTACTCACAACTTTTTCGTAATTGCATTTGTGATTTCTAGTACCTGGCTTCGTTTATATCCCCTTGCCCCGGCATAAAGACAGCCAGGAAGACAAAAAATCCTATGCCCCCCTGACAATAATAAAGGTTTCTCCCTTTTAGTAAGATCAGGAAGTCTAACCCAAAGTCCAGCAACTACTGTTCAGTTATTATACCAGATTATGAAGGGGGTTGATAACCCACCGACCGAACGTTTTGTCAAAGAAGCAAATATGTTTTAGAAGTCTACATGAGTTCACATCAAAACTCCACAAATTGTTTCACTTTGCTTCATGTGGTCCATATGTGTTGGAGATTGATATCGGTCAGACGTGATTCTCGATTGTACAAATGTACCCTAATAGTAACCTAGATTCTACCTTTAGTTCAGCTATTATAGTTTTCGTACTTGCCATTGCAGTTTAATGAAATACCAGTTTTAAAGCAATATGTAAGATCCAATGTAATTTATCAATGTACGAGTGTATCAATCAATCAATCGTATATCAAGAGACGGCATTTCAAAATTCGGCTTTATTATTTGTGTTTCTTTCAGGAAATAGTGGATAAAAAGTACAGATGGAGTCTGCTGCTGTTTCATTGAAATGTTACTAGATAGCATTATGTCGTCGCTTAACACTATAACAAAACGCTTCTTATTTCAAAGCGTGCAAGAAAAAATTGTTAAACCACTGTGATTAGAAGCGCCTTTTAAATACCCTTTTACGTAAACACCCTTTCAATCACGTTTCTGCGCTATGCAGTTAGTACTTTTTATAAATATAAAAAAACAATCTAAACAGTTTATTTCTAATTATAACGCCATCTTAGTTCTAAACAAAATGAAATTTCTTGAAGTTGGTGAGTTGGCTGCTGGCTTTTGTTTAAGCAGAAAACCGTTTTCTTCCGTCAAGAAAAGCGGATTTTGAAACTTTATCTTTAGTTATGACGTCATCAACCCCCTTGTAACGCTTGCTCAGGAGTGGTGATTAATTCTGTCAAGTTTTTTGTTCATAAACCAAATAGTTATGAAGGAGTTAAGGCACAAACACACACAGAGGGACTCAAAGACATAAACGCACTTTGCAATACAAATCACATGAGTCACGAGCATAACACATTTAACTTAAAGATATGCATTATTTCGGAATAACTTTGAAAACCAACAAATTGCTTGTTGTGCCATGTGTTCGGTTTAGCTTCTTCATACGCTCTTTGTGAGCTGCGCTTGAGTTATTCTCGTTCAAGTACGCCAACTGTAAATTGACATTTATGTCAAAAAACAGAAATAGCCTACTACCCCGGCTGGTACATATAGAGCCAGCAAGTAATAACCAACCATTAGACCATACTTTTTGCCGTCTTTGAAAAATGAATAAAATTTGTAGCACTGAAATTCAAAAATCTCTCAACTTCAAACCTCTACTGCTTTTAATAGCAACCTTTTGCTTTCATTTTTTGTAACTCATGTAAGAACTTTTTTGTTTTATCATCGCCAAGATTTGCAGAGTCACGTTCGGCATTGACACCAGCCAAAAAATCAAGTACTGAAGATCTGCGCTTGGTCTGCCACCTGTAAGCAACGACAAAAAGTACGTATTCATATGGTTCCAACCTGCTTTACCTCTTCGAAGGGTTATATGAGCAGCAGCCCTGGAAGCTCCCTATAAACTTAACAATCGCTACCTACATCTGCGTATTGAACAGATTCCATTCCGAATCTTGACCTAGTCAAATCGCTCATGTGAAATATCTACCTTGCTCTTAGGCGGCCAAGCAATCTCTCTGTTCAGTTGATGTGGCAAAAAAAATGTGAAGAGTGAGCTTTCTTTAGAATATTCTACTTATGTTGCCAAACCAACGCAACTAATGCCTTTCGATACAAAGAAGCAGTAGAGGTATGAAGTTGAGAGATTTTTGAATTTCAGTGCTACAAATTTTATCCATTTTTCAAATAGGGCAACAAGTGTGGTTGTTGCAGCAAGTACTACTTTTTCAATTCGTCATAAGTTTGAACCCGGTTTCCCTTGTTTATCGCATAGCTTATGCTTGCATTGTTTCGATGTTTCCTTATTTAGCGTTGTATCTCGAGCGCCTCTTCCTCTATTAATAGACTTTAGATAACGTCATAGCCTTTCGTACCAAGCGCTACCCCCGACAACATTTGCCTTTCAATTAATCACTGTTGCCTCCCCAATATAGCTGACCGTTGTTGCCCTCGGAGTCAGTTTAGAATTTGAGTAAATTACTGTTAAATTGTATTGCCAGCAACTGTTAGTCGAACGTTTACATTCTACTGTTTGATCATTTTTTTGGGTCTAATTTCCGGTCAAGCTATAGTAGGTGAGTGCTTCAGTGAATCTACGTTCATGTAGTTGAGTTATGTGTGTTGATTATTTTACAAAAAACCGTACCGCATCGTTCCACATTGCATCTTACTCTAAATTCTTCAATCTACCAACAACTTTGTAACCCCTTCGTGTTAAATTTATTTCAATTGTAATCTCTGTGTGGAACCTGTGGTACGCGTGATTCTAGAAGACAGCAGCAGGCGGGACATCAGGCCAAAAGTTTCTGTAACAATGGTCTAATTGTTGGTTATCACTTGCTGGCTCTATAAACCTATAGCAGTCGGCGTAGCAGGCTACTTTTATCTCTTAGAAATAAATTCTTAATTATAGTTGGTGTCCTTAAACAAAAATTAAGCTTATGTGCTTAAGAGCCGGATGATTTTTTCTGAATCTTTCAAGATTTCTCATCGAAACTCAAAATTTTGTTCTCCTTCGCTACATGTGATTATCGGTAGTTCTTAGGGGTAAAGTTAGTCACACCCGGAACACGAATGTACAAAGGTATTTTGTACATTTTGGAGCCCGTGCACAGTTCAGTTATTATGATTTTCGTATTTGCCTAGCGTTATCAATCGTTAGATTTATATCAATATAGTACTGTAGTATTGTGATATGACATTCTGCTTTAGCTCGCAGCATATTAGTAGCAGGTATTTTTATTGACGTTTGCTATTAAAATGACAGTGAATATAAGCAGAGCTGCATTCTTGCTGCTGTTATCGCTAAAATCTTACCAGGCAGCATTAGGGCCTCACTTCACATTATGACCAAATAAATCTTTTTCAAGCGTTTTAGAAACAAGAAAAAGCATACGTAAAATACTTAAAAAATGAATTCGTTGTTGCGCAGTCGATGAAGCTTAAATCTTTGTAAACATTTTTATCGGAGAAAGATTGTTGATATTTTTTGAAACAGTATTCAACTGCATTTCTACGATCAGTACTTTTTGAGAAAATAAAAAATTAATTTTGCATTTAATTGTAAATTATATCATTTTTCTACTAAACGGCAATTTTTTTTGCCAGTTGATATGTCGTCACTCTCTTTTGTTTGAGCGCAATACCCGTTTTCTCTGTCAAGGAATATTGATTTTTCAAGTTGTGCTCAATGTGCTGACTTCACAATGTCATTTAATACAATCACACGGTAATGGTGAGCGATAGTGCTAAGTTTTGTGTTTGCATACTAAGCAATCTTGGAGGAGTTAACACAAACGCACAGACACACAGGCAGAATTGTGGTTTATAGTAAAGATGTAGATCTATCTGATACTAACCTGAGCAATATATTCCAATACCATTGTATCCTTTTTTGCAAGCGCAAGTAAAATCTTCGCTAGTGTATCCTTCATTGCAAGCGCAAGTAAAGCTTTCGTTAGTGTATGTGCAGACCGCATTCAAATCGCAAGAAAGCATGTCATTTTCACATTCGTTGATTTCTGTTGGAAAAGATAAACATAAAAACAGCGGTTATTAACCACAGACAATCTTCTCGCCAGTAAGAAATTTTTTACGTTTAAGGGAGGAATTTTCTTGTTGTAGGGTTTGAAAGGCAGAGTTTTTTATTTTTTGAGTTCTTTTGCATGCAATAAAATACCGATTCTTTAAGATTATTTCATACAATTGGCTGTAGCAGCTTTGTTTGTGTGGAATTATGATGTCAAAAATATGTTTACACACACATCAATTAAATATTTTGTTGTTCTACTCACAGCACCGTCCAAATTAATTGACGCAAATGGAAAAGTAAGCGTATTTTCTGTTCATATCATTTTTTGCGACAATAAAGTTTGACAACAGCTTTTAGTATTTGACATGGGCTTCCCTGTTTTTGACAACTTGACTAACTTTTTTAGGCATGGATTCTACTGATTTTTCATACATTACATTATGATGATTTTTTATCTTTGCACAAGATACAAATAATCACCTCCATCAGCTTGGTTGTGGTGGCACAGTCATACTCCTGGAGACACCTTTTGATTATAGCCCACGAATTCTTGATCGGATCAAAGTCCGCTGAGTAACTAGACCATTCTAAAACTGTAATGTTGTTGTCCGAAAAGAAGTTTTTAACTTGTTTCGAACAATAACAAGAAACTAAGTCTTGCAAAAAATACCCCCACCAGTGAAAATGCCTTCTGCATATCTGGAATCGTTCTTTGTTGGAGAATTTCTATGCACTGGCGGCTTTTCATCATTTCCTGCACAAGAAACAGCGACCCAACACCTTTGCAGCTAAAACTCTCTAAAATATCTGTTTGAGGTGATTTTTTGTGGTTTGATGTGGCTTGGTTGTACTTTTTCTGCTACAATCCTTCTTGCAAAGCGAGAATGCTTGACTTAGACTAAAAAATAATGTTCATATGAAAATAATTCTTCTTTTCCAGTCAGACAAAGCCCAGTTTTTATGTTTTTTAGCCCAAACAAATCTTTTACTATTTTTTTTGTTAGCAGCTGCTTTGTCTTTAATCTTCGAGCAACTCTTCCAGCTTTGATAAGACATCTTTTAATTGAAGAATTGCTTAAATGAACATCATAAACTATCATGTCTCTTTTCATATCGCTGCTAGTTTTGTTTGGAATCAGCAACACTGAACCTATGAAACGTCTTGTCATCTGTAGTAGAAGGTTTAAGACTTTTCAACACATTTTTTTTTGGTTTGTGGGAGGCTATCCCAGTTTTTTTAAATCGCTGAATAATTCTAAAAATGTAGAATGGCTTTACGCCAAGTATAAATGCAATGTCAATCGACGACTTCTGGCAATGACTGTAGAGAATAAAAATTCTTTTGCGCTTCCTAGGGGTGGTATCAGCCATGATGTAATTTGAAAGAACTTTTGATTAAGGTATCCAGTTAAAAAGAATGAATATTAAAAAATATGTTTTCAATAATAGAACGGAATTATGAGGTCATGACAACAATTATTCTTTACCTAAGATAAGGCATGATATCATTCAGTAGTGAGGCAGAATTCCATGACAGAGCAATCCTTTGTTGTCAAGCAAAGAAATTGTCAAAAATCTTATTGAATCAATTAATTTGAACGGTTCTGTTCATTAGTCATAAGTTTGTTTTTGGCCAGTTTAGGAAGTACAAGTGGAAAATAAGTGATACAGCACTTCGTGTATTTTTAATTACAAGAGGACGATGGAGGAAAAACAGGTATCCTAGACGTGTAAAGTAGGAGTTAGAAAAAGATTGAGCATTACCACACTGAACAAAGAAAACCATTGAGGAAGTATTGATCAATTACAAGTAAACCTGAATTTAGAAGCAAGAAACAAACTTTAGGACTTAAATACCAACCAGCATTTAGTTGAGGCGAGTTAAAACGTAGGTTTCTCCTTACCAAAAAGCTCTTTTGAAGTAAAAGGTTTCCTCTTAATCCAGTTTTACCAATTGATACTATAATTGTTTTATGAGATTTTTTCTTAAATTTCGGATTATATTAGATTTAATATTGCCCCTAATTTAAACCTTCCTACTTTTAAATGAAGATTAGTGTTTCACACCGATACAAAGAACCTATCAATTACAAATATCAGTAATGAGCTCTTCTATTTATGTTTACTATCAAAATGATAGTGGATAATTTTGTTGCCTGCTGCTGTTCTCACTATATAGGAGTGTAGCAAAGGCTAGTTTGGATGACTAACAATTTCTATTTACAAAACTATAAATCCTCGCGCCCGCTTCTAGTTGACCAAAAAATTTAGCAAACGAATGGATCCAATTTTATTAATCAACTGAGGAAAAACAGAAACAAGTAAACCGAATTCTTGACTGACTTTAATATGAATTGAATTGACCAACTGAACTGCATTGCATTTTCACAAACACTTAAAAACAAAGTCAAATGATTTTAAAACGATTCCAAGACATGCTTAAAGCAAAACTAGAAACTGAAAATGTGCCCTAATTAACTAAACTGCGCAAACAAAGAAATCAACTAAAAGCGCTGAAAAGATAAGGTGATACAAGACAACTTAGATCAAAAGCACTGTTAACATAAAAACCGGGTTCGAAACCGCTACAGGGGTAAGCATTGTGATGCCATTTAAAATTATATCATAACAGTGCTTTATAAAAAGATTCAAGATAGAAAAAAGCATGCTCAAACAACACTTAAATGAGTGATTGCTTTTTGCATCTTGATACAGAGGAAGATGTTACAGAATTACTTATTGCAAAAATTGACGTTTCTTGAAACGCAATTGATTAAAAAACATGGTGGGCGGTTGTGCACAGCAACTACATGTCTCCGAAGTTTATCAAGTCCATGGCAATTTGCCCTGTTTACACCATGGGCGTTCATACGCTAAACAAACCTTTTTCAGTTAAATGCGGAAAGTACATCAAAGCATATTAAGTTGTGGGAGAGAGTTAATGTAATTCATATCTATTATCAGGATTAAACTACCAAATATTAGGACCAATAATTACGACGTTTTTGCAACTGTAGGCGCATTTATATGAGCTAACGCCTCTGGCTGTGCGCATGTTGCTTGGTCCTGGCATAAGCACAGCCATGTAAAGAGCAAACTATTCCGAAATGAAGCACTCACAAGTAAGTGATTACGATTGTAGGGCTCCCATCATTAATGTCGAGGTTGAAAACATCAAATCAGCTGGCTACACTGGCTTCACCCAGCTAAAAAGTCAAATGCTTTTAAAATTGGGATGATATGCAGCTCGTTGTAGCAATATTTTGTTGCAAAAGATAAAACAGGACCATCATTTTCCCTTCTCTTTTTCTTGGGTGTCACCAAGTCTTTAGCTAAAAGTTGGCTACATATTGAAACGTATTAAAAACCATTATGGGGGGATGCGCCAGCAACTACATGTCTCCCGAGTTTATCGAGCCCTTGGCAACGTTTTACTTGCCCGGTTTTCGCCATAGACGTCCTTTAACTTAACAAACTTTTATGCGTTCATTTGAGCAAGTGCTTAAAAACATGTCAAAGTTGTGGGAGGGCGCCTAGGCGATTGATATGTATTTTCAGAATTAAGCTATTGAATATCAGGACCGCTACTCACTATTTTCCGTAACTGTAGGCGTGTTTGCATGAGCTAACGCCTCTGGTTGCATGCATGTTGCTTGGTCTCGGCATAAACGCAACCAAAGAGCAAACTCACTCGAAACGAAGTTCTCATAGTTAAGCTATTATAATGATAGCAGGGCCCTCATTATTGATGTCGAAAGTAAGAAAATCGGTTTAGCCGGCTTCCCGGCTTTACCCAATTGATATTTGTGAGAACGCCAATAATAAGTTAATGTGTTGCTGACATAGCCAATTCTCGCTTCAGAATCTAAAAAATCGTTTTATTAAAGAAAATCAATTAAGCCTGAAAAAGCATTGTAGAGGAATGCCAATAGGCGTTGTATTTGTTTCTAAGTTTTTCGAGTCCCTGGCTACGTGTTGCTTGCCCTGTTTGGTACTCAAGAACTAAACTTGCTTACAATTGAAACAGCCAACAAATTCAAAAAGTTTTTATGGGTTCGTTTTATGAAGTGCATGGAAGCATAATTTCAAAGTCGCGGGGTAGGAGTGAGGGGAGGGTAACAAGATGATCGATATGCATTTTCAGAAATAATCTAATAAACATAAGGGCAGTGGTGAAAGTAGAAAATTTTTCTTACCGGTACTATGCATGCCAGAAGCTCATAACAGTGGTGGAAGTAAAATAATTTTTTTGTGGTTGCTGATCAAAAAAGGCAAATGGGTCTTAGACATCCACTGATCCAGACACGAAATCCTAAACGCCTTAATTATACCTAACACTTTAAATTTTAACGAACTATAAAATATTAGATAATCCGAAATAACTAATTGTTGCTGGATTAGAATGAATCGCTAATCTGAGACTCGAAACGATGTCCTGTAGTACTGTTGCCTGCAAATTGGAGAGTAAAAGGTTTGCCAGAGAACTATATTGACACGATTTGAAATAGCCTATTTTGGGGGATAATTACAAAAGATCCCCAAAACCTAAGTTACTTTTGGTTCATTATTGAAAGTTTGCAACCACAAACATAACGATACATTTTCAACCAAGCACATAACCACATAATCCAAATCAAACACTCAATTATTTAAAAACTTTCCATAAAGGTTCATAGTAGTTAGCCTTTTTCAAGTTTTGTTGTCGAGCCATGCCGCTTGTTGCATGAGCTGCTCTTCTTCCCTTTCCAAGCCAAGTTCTTACGTATGGCTCTGGATTCCATTTCTCGCACGGTGGCCCCACAGTACTGACAAAGAGTTGCTTCTCGGCATTGTTCGTAGTGATTGCATTTCTGCTATCAGTGATGATGTTGTTCATAGCGCTGAACCCGCGCTCACAGTCGGCGTTACTTAGTGAAAGGGTGTCAACGGCCACCATCAACTTATTTAGTTGGTCAGGAATGCTTCTTCCTCCACTTGCCTTAAATTCAATATACGCAAGATGAGTTTGTTGCTTGTTGAGACGAAGGGTACCACATAGACTTTTCACTTCATCTTCTCCAAAACGAGGATTTTTATGATCAATCTTTTCTGGATCTAACGCATCAATTTGACCAAAAAGTGTTTTGTAGTTCTCTCTTCGAGTTGCATGAACGCTAGGCTGTGCTCTGCTTGATGCAGTCGTGAAGAGTCTTTCTTTCATGTTGTCAGCTACAGCCGCAATAAATTGAGCCTGATTTATTACTGGGCTTCTTCCTTCTCTCAGTTCTACTTGTTGAAATGACATTGCTTTTTCTGCTTGTTCAGCCATGATGGAATGTTCCCCCGGGGAAGCAATAAGGCTTTCTATACGTTTTGTATACGCAGTGAGTAAAGTGTGGGCTTTTGGCAGCGTGGTATTTCGGCTTTGTAGTGTTTCTGATAAATTTGTTAATTCGTTCAAGACATCCACCATCAGCGCTAAATTTTTAAAAAAATTTATTGTGCAAAATTTGGACAGTATGTCTCGAAATCTGGCCTTTTCTGTGCTTTGCCTCGTTTCGTCATTTGAAGCTTTTTCAAAATGTTGCGCCAATGCTGGGAAAGAATGCCAGACTGCTGATACTGCCCTGAAGGATGAAGCGACCCAGCGAATAGTAAACACCTTGCCGATTCTTTTGAGGGTCGTTTGCAAATCATGGGAACATTGGTCAAGTTCACGCTTGTTCTTTGGTGACTGGCTGTACAGCGAATATAAATGTTCAAGAAATGACTAAAAGTCATTTGTACCACCGATAATTTCTAGTGCATTTCCTACAGCAAGCTCAAGTCTGTGATTAAGACCATGCCACAATATTATATCAGGAAATTTGTCTTTGAGCAACTTTCCGACTCCTGACTTTGTCCCCAGCATCACGCTAGCTCCATCACTGCAAAATCCGATGATTACTTCTTGGAGTAACTCGATGGAGTAGCCGTTTTTGAACAAACAGTCCACAATTTTGTCAGCAATATGAGAAGCGCACAGACTTTCCAATTCTACTAAATCTAGCGGAAAATTATTAGGCGCCGCTTTGCCATCAATACTAGCTCTTGAAACACGATTAAAGTTGATTTGTCACCCACGCGAGTTGATTCATCCGCTAGAACATTTATCTTACTTCTGCTCTCTAAAATTTTGGTTAAAAGTTTTTTCTTCATATGTGAAGATATATGTTCAATTATGTCAACAGCTACAGTTTTACTGTGTAAGACACGTCCCATGTCTATAGAATTGGCTTGCTGAAGGTTAATCAATTTTTCAAAGTCTGTAAAAGGTTTGCTATTTTTTGCCACATAATAAGCTGTCCTGAACACTCGCGCTGTGGATTGAAACGCAGTTTGCTCACTCTGTGCATTTAAATTAAGGAGTACATCTTTCTTTGCCGTCTCTAGAATATTAATAGCATCTTGGTGCGCTTTTGAGTTTCTGTGCTCACAGATCTTTTTTCGAAGTGATGAAAGTTGAACCGTTCTTGTGCTACCATAAAAAGTGACATTGCCATCTGCCCATTGAGTGGAAATATTAACACCACGAGATGCTCTTACTCCCAAATTATTGACTTCATGACACGGAGTACATCCTACTTTACCATCACTAGCGTACATCCAACTGTTTTTTTGCTTAAATTCCTCATACTGTTGTTCAGTCCAAATTAACGGATAAGCAGTGGAACATTTTTCCTCAACTTGATCTTGATGCACAGGTAGAGGATCGCTGATTGCACCACTTTGGGTAGGCATACTAACATTGCTCTCCGTTCTTTGAACTTTAGTTGCTACTGAACTCAAAGTCTCATCACTGGTTTCTTTTCTCTTCCAATATTGATTAATTTTTCTTTGCATTTTATAAAGGTATAGTCTTTAGGCTGGAAATATTCCTAAAAATCAAGCTTTTGAAATATAATACTCGCTATGTTTTATCGGTTATTTGATATTCGTTTAACAGGAATCCATAACTTGAAATCCATAAAAATTTAAAACAACCTCTGTAAGTAGAAGACTCACTACTAAACTGTTGTCTCCACAACACTGCTTTCTATTTTAGTCGAGTCTGAGCTGGTCTGAGTACTTAGTGCGTATGCAATGAAACTCGTATTTCGTAGTGCGTATGTATTGAAACCAGCAGTGTTGGGAACACTACGATTTTCACGAGTCCGAAGCCGAGTGGAGTCCTTAGGTCACGAGTCCAAATCCGAGTCCGAGTTCATTAAAACTGAAATTTACGAGTCCGAGTCCACAAGCTATGAGTCCGGGTCGGACGTTGTGAACTCGAGTTCAGTAAAATTTTCACCATGAAACAGGCAAACAAGTACTAGTTAAATCAATCCATTCTTACTGTACTTTGCTACTGGAACACTACTAGAATACGGTATTTCTTTGGACATGATGCTTAAAATCTATCTTATTTTTGTCTTCAAAATGGCAAAAAAGTTTTATTCATTTTAAAATTCTTTGCTCTAACCTCGACAAGCTGGCTCACCATTTTTTCTGCAAGGGATTTGGATTCTTATTAATATTTAATTCTAGCTCACTGTTTTCTTTTCCGCATAACATTGTCTATAAAAAACTATCTTTCGGAATTTTGTATCACTTTTAAGAGCCTTTCTTCTGACACCAATCTATTTGCTACTGTCCAAAACATTTTTCAGAGTAGATTAAAAAGATGCTCAATAATAGTTTAACTTTTTATCGCGACTTGACGGTTAATTTAGATTTAATAACGTTTGTGAAACAAAACGTTTGCAATTTGCAATTCTTCAACTCTGAAAACTAGTGCTTGGTTCAAGTTACTGTACTTATTGCGATGGGCCTATGACTTGAAAATTTTAAGTAACTTTGTAATTGTGATAAAATAAAACCTATTGTGTTAAAATGTATTGTGTCAACACAGTTTCAAGATAAGAGTAAGTAATGCCATAAATTGAACTTGATAACTTCCATTTTTTTACCGGTACGGCGTTCCGGCAGCAAATCTTTTACCGGAACGGCGTACCGGACCGTTCCGGCTTACTTTCACCACTGCATAAGGGTCTCTAACCTTAACCCTAACCCTAGCCCAAACTCTAACCCTAAACCTAGTATAGGGTTAGCTCCCTCACAAAAAATTAGTAAATCTAGGGCTAGCTCTCTTACATAGAGCTAGGATTAGGGTTAGGGTAAAGATTAGGATTAGCGTTATTGTTAGAGTTAGGGTTAGGTTGAGTACCGCCGCAACACCAACCAAATGACGCATCCTATACTACTCGCATGTTGCTTCGTCGTAGCATAAACGCAGCCATGCAAAGAGCAAACTAAACCAAAATGAAGCACTTATAGTTAGGTGATTACAATTGCAGGCCTCCCATGAGTAATCTTCAGGTCAAAAATATCAAATCAAGCGGCTGCATAGGCTTCACTCAATTGAAAAGAAAAATGCTTCAACATTTAGATGATGTGTAGGTCGACACTAAAATTATGTTGCAAAAGATAAAACAGGACCATCTTTACCAATGTTTGGAGACTTTATTTTTTGACAAATCTGTTTAAAAGTAGATAATATCGAAGAACCGCGCTTTTGAGAAAAAAGAGTCAAAACGTATCAAAGCACTAACTTTTTGTGGAAACTGCAATTTCGTCAAGCTCAGCCACCAAACTTTTAAGTGAATTCGCGCCAGTAGGCTCCATTTAGAAATTAGTAGAGACTTCATTTTTTGATGAATCTTTTAAAAATTTTGATATACATGTTCAATGTCAAAGAAAGGCGCTTGCAAGGAAAAGTAATCAAAATGTACCAAAGGACTAACTTTTATTTAAAATTTCAAGTTACTTTGATCTAGTAGGAAAAATTGCTCCACTAAAAATGGAAAATGATAGATGGCAATCAGTTTTTGATCAGCCATTACAAACTGATCCTTAGCCCTTTACGGACCAAATTATTTTTTTTAAACTAAAAAATTTTTTTTTGTGAGTTTTGCGTTTGTAGCCTGACTCGAATCATGATTACGATTTAAATTTTTAAAAAATCTTTTTTTTAAAAATTTTTTTTTTGATGGACGAATTCGTCCATTTGGGAAAGAAGAAGCCACATTTGAATGCACGTATTTTAATGACCACAAGCAAACTATCAAAGTTATGCAAGAAAATCATAACAAAACATCACAAAAGCAATTACAAGCAAAAACTATCACAAATGATGTTACAAGTTGAATGTTTTAGTGCTCAGAGAAACATAATATGCCGGTATCAGCCCTTGGAAATAATTGATAATTATATAAAAATCTTTGATTTATTTGGTATGAAAGTTTTTGAAACAATTGTTAGAGCTATTCAAGCATAAGCTTATGTCACATTTTGAACAATATACATTGATTTTTCCACTGCAGCCTGGGTTTTTACACATTTTTCTGCTGTCTTTAATTTCTGGCCAATGACCAACATTATCAAACCGTATTGCCTGATCTGGAAGAGTTTGATATGGTCTTCTTCTTTTAGATATGGCATCTTTCATTGGCGGAGATGGTCTCCCTCTCTTTGTTCCCGAAAAAGCTTTGGTTTCTTTCATTAAACAATTTGCCACTTTTAATTTAAACGGAGCTAAAGCAAGAATTTCAGATTTAGGCAATTTTAAACTGATTGCATCACGTTTGTATAAAAGCCAACTGTTTACAATGACCATATCAATCATGTGGAAAATTAACCGAAAGTAGTACTTCTTTGACCTGATGTTAATTCGGTAAAGTTCAATCAAACAGTCAGCCAAATCAACACCTCCCATAGATTTATTGTAAAGTTTAATGATGTTGGGGCATTCAACATCAATTTTTTTTCGTTGTTTATAATCAAATCGTGATATTGTAGTAAGAGGTCTTGATTTAGCAAATGTCGAAATGATATTTACAATTTTGTTGTCGCACCATTTTACATATGTAACTTCAATTGGATCTCCAGTTAATCTTATTTCTTCATAAGCACCTCTTCCTTTTTTCATTAGATCTTTGTCATGGGCTTTTCCTTTTTTCATTCCCGGTATGCGATTCACGCGAACTGTTCCACAACACCATATTCCTCTGGTAGCTAAGTGACTCATCAGTGGAATGGAGGTAAACCAATTGTCAAAATAAAGAAAGTGATTATGATTATTTGGAATGGATTGTGCCAAATGAAGTACAGAGTTTGCGCTTGCTTTGAGGTCTGGAATATTTTCATCATTTACTGGTTCTATCTTTCCCGTGTACGGAAGGAAGTCATATGTCATGCCTTTGCTGTCAGCCAAAACAAAAAATTTATATCCCCATTTATGAGGTTTATTCGGCATATATTGTTTTATTCCACTGTGCCCTTTAAACGGAACAATTTGTTCATCAACACACAAGCTCTGCGTCATTGGAATTTTTTGAAATTTTTCTCGCAGATAATCTACCATTGGTCGAATTTTAAAAAGTTTATCTGGTGTATTTAAATCCAAAGTTGTGTTGTCTACCATATGAAATTTAGATTTGATCTCCCATCTGTTTCTACTCATAACATCAGCTACAACCTCTCGATAAGATCCAAGCTGTTTTGACCAATGCATTCGAGTATTCGGCAGTTTGCTAATTGAAAAATAAATAGAAACTCCTAACCATTGCTCCATTTCTTTTATATTAACATTAAGTAGTTTGTTTGGATTGATCTGTGCCGAATATAGATTGCTTTGACAAACAAGTACATCCAAAAATTCATCAGTAAAAAAAGATCTAAAATAATCTATTGGCTCCTTCAAAACATCTGCAATTTCATGTTCTGGACCAAGATATTCATATTCATGAGTGTAATCAAAAACATTTCCTTGTCGCCATGAAACCCGAGAACAAGGAACACTCTCATCTTCAGAAGAGTCATCGGCAACTGGATCATCTGATTGTAATGATGTTGATCTCTCATTAGATAAATCTATTTGAATAGCATCTGCAAATGCATTCCTTTTATATTTTATGCACCCAATTATTATTGTGGCAGAAAACAGCAAGCTACACAACACAAAATCCATTCAAAAACAAATCAACTAGAAGCTTAGTAATGGCACTTGCAACGTTTTGCTTCAGAACTTGTTCATTAGTTTTTGCTTTCTGTATCAGATTTAAAGCCACAGTAGTGTAGAAGCAACTGCTTCAGACTTTGGAACTAAAGGTATGGATTTTAAAAACTATGAAATCATCATTGTTATTCCGGAGGAAAGGCATCAAGTAGTTGAACTGCTAAGTTGCTCCAGCAAAAACTGTGGTTCAAAATTGACTACGTGATGGTAAAAATATACTGAATCAGAAGGGCTGAGTCTGCAAAACATTGAATAACACAAAAAGAAACTCTTTTTTTAATTTTTACTATCATATTATTACTCTTGTCAGTATTATGTAGTACTGGTACACCATTAGAAAAACAACAATCACCATCAATAGCATCACGTTCTGGGATAAAATTAGGATCCAGAAAAGAATCATCTTCTGAATCAGAGTCGACATCACTATAAACAGAACCAAGAGAAATGTCACGTATTTGTATATTTTGGGCTGGCTTTCGAATCTTTTTTCCATAAAAAGTAGATCCACTTAAACCTGTTTACAAAATAAATTAGCTTATGATTATGATTAAATGTGTAAGTTTCCTGGTTGTAACCTAACCACCTAAGCTTTTATTAAATTTCATATAAAAGATATTTTGCTTGTTGTGAAATGGCCTACATCTGAGCAAATGAAATTGAACCACTAACAGCAGCCTATGTCAATATATACCTAACTGAAATCTTTGACCAAAACTACTATTTAAAGTACTTTCTCTGAACAAATAAGCCTATATATCAATACATTCCAGTAAAAGTTACTAAACACTAAACAATCTTTACAAAAATAAAATCGATACAGAATTTAGTGGTAGTATGTTTCATTACAAACAGAAGTTCAAATTGCATTTATTCATTTTTTCAGTGTTCTCTTGCCCGATCGCACGAAAACGTCCATTAATTTTTTCCTGTGATAACTTTTCACATAGACAAAATATTTTGAGTTTCTATGCATGCAAGGATTTTAACATATTACCTTTATCAGTACAAATTATTTCATATCTATAACTTGCCTGGTGTGTTGTCCATAACTTTGTAAATGAGACCGAACTGCCTAATATTATTCGACCATGAAGCTGCTGGCTAAACTTCTCAACAGATTAACTAAAAATGGCGGGAAAAAACAACAGCATGGTTTTCTTGTAAGAGAAAAAGATTAGTAAAATGTGGTAATCGTCCTTTTGGGAATTCGAGGCTTAAAAATGGTTTTATAGTAAATTCAAAATTATCGGACGAATTCGTCCGCTTGGGCGGTACAGGGTTAGCCTTAACCAAATAGAGTTACATATTTTTGAAAAGCAAACCTCCTAAGTTTTCAAAGGACACTAGTTGTTAGTACCTTATCACTATCTTTACATATTTAATTTAGCTCCTTTTTACTCAGCTTACCATATTTTGAGGGAGGCAATATGTTACCATACAGGGCTTAAAGTTCAATTTGTTTGGCATAAAAACAACTAATAAATATATATGCCATACACTGTACAGGGTGGGCCGTAAATAACGCACCAAAGATTTAAAATAAATTGTGATGTGAAATAATGTAAATATCTTCTTTGGGTATCTGTTAAATTTAATTTCAATATCAGTTACTATAACTGTTAAATTTAATTTCAATCAAAGTTTTTTAGTTATGATTTGCCTTTTAAAAAAAATTTATATCATTTTTAGGGTATGCACTTAACAATTAAAGAACGAGTTGAATTAGTGTTAATGTCTGGTGCCGATGGCGTTTGTTATTATTATCTGAATTGTTTTATATGCTTTGGTGCGTGGCCCAAAACGTTTGTTATTATTATCTGAATTGTATTATATGCTTTGGTGCGTTATTTATGGCCCAAAACGTTTGTTATTATTATCTGAATTGTTTTATATGCTTTGGTGCGTTATTTATGGCCCACCCTGTATTATCGGAATAATCAAGGCTGGGCAATCAGTAACTTTAGCACAAGTTCCGCAAGTTGCACATTTTCGCAATTATGCAACTTGCATTGCGCTTTCAAGAATTTTTACATTTGTTGCACAAATTGATTTATGTTTTTTTTTACTTGCCCTTTATTTACGCTAAATATTTTTGTTTAAGTGTGTATTACCTTACTCACAAAGTTTATAGATTACTTGCGAATTCTTCGATTAAATCGAATCTCTGAATGATATTTTTTTGCAAAACCCCTGAAAATACAAAAAGTTTTGTGGTTGTTGTTTAATAATTTACGTCACCCCGCTTTTGCCATGACGTTTGCACTAATTGCGTTTCATTGTGGATTGGATAGCAATGGTGTCGCACGTAAAACTTTTAGTTTTGTAACTTTAAGAAAATAGTATTTTGTAGTAATATTATTGCGCACAGTCATAGGTTTAGTGGTACTCTGTACTTGCAAAGATATTTTTGAATATTCTATTATGATACAGTATCAATAGATTTATTATAAAATTTTGGAAAATATCCAAAAGAAAAAACAAGATCATCACTGACCAAATTGGGAAATTTTGGCAAGTTTACAGTTGTGAAGACTGTAATCTCCACGAAAAACGTTTTCACTGTCATTTCCCATGAATGCTCTTACCAATTACTCTGCAGGTGAGCGTAATTGTCCCCGGATACGAACTTCAACTAGCCCGCGGAATTTTCAAAAGGTCTGAAATCGGCCCGTCTGCAAAAAAAGTTTGCACACTCCTGCTACATGCAAAACAAGAGCAATTTATTCAATCAGTACAAAAGTGCTGTATTTGGAGACGAATAAAATGTAATTGGTGATAAAAATCACTCTCAAACCTCAAATTTTTTTTTCCACAAACTTAGGGTGTTGAATGAGTTTTTTTCGGAAGCAAGCACCGCTTTTGTATAGGAACACAACCACTCAATTTGGGATAGTATGCTTTGAGTTGACTTGGCGGGGTGTTTTGGGACTGAGACTATATACAAAATTTTGGGACTGAGACTGCCGTATTTTTTGGACCATAGGGCGCAACGGACTATAAGGCGCATTTAATGAAACCAATACTCAACGCATTTTATCGATATCGCACTTGCATTTTACGATCAAACAATCAATTGCTTTGTTCGAATTGCGTGAAAAGTCTACGGCTAGTTGCTAGGAACCGCACATGTTGCAATACGTGCGCGACACATGTATGTGCTTACTACAGTTTCCAATTTCCCAGTTCTGAAAAAATCCGGGAATTCGGGTAATGTCTGAAGAAAAAAACTGGGATTGCATAAAATGCAAACAACAAAACGTAAATGCATCAAGTTTGCTTCAATTATTTTTCATATAATGACTGCGTAAAAAACGCAGTGCACTAACAAATTTGTCACTTAGTCGGGACAGTAGTTTGGTGGTAAACAATCCTACAGCACAAAATGTTCGTTCTGCTTCAAATGAAATTGGTGGGATGGTCAATAAGGCTTTGAAATACTGCTCCAATTTGCTTGATCTTTTTTCAATAGCTTCTAGTAGTTTCATTTTCTGCTTGATTACAGTTTAAAGTGGGTTGACTTGATTTCTACCATCAACAAATGTCTCAACTGGGTGGGAGTCATTTCACAGTTAATCACCCTTTTAAAAAACTGGAGTGATTTGCTATCGAAAGCGTTACAATAACAGCACAATTGTAAGGAATATTCAAATGATTTGCTGCAACACAAGTGCCTTAAAAACTTGATGTGACTTTAATTGCCATGAAACACTCCCCAAAACAAAATTGTGCAGAATATTTAGATGTTATGTAGCAACATAGGCCATTTTTTTTGTCAAAACATCGTGAGATAAGGGCTGACAATATGCTTAGCTAGTGTACTGCTAGACAAAGCTTAAACTTCCTAAAAAAATGAGCCTTCACATGCTTATAAACGTTATGCTTGCAAAAAACCATTGAATTTAATTGTAATGCATTGAGATAGGATTTATCTAAAATTTGAAATGCTGGCGCTGGTTAATTGCATTAGATCTATTAAAAAAAAGCAGGAAGTTTAGTTGCAATGGTTGTTGCCTTGTTTTTTGCTGTTATTATCTTTGAAGTGACTGACTTTGAAGTGACTGACACTTGATTACATAGGGCTACTGGTATCATTTTTTGTTTCATCAATACACATAACTTGGATGCTTGAAAATACACTATGTATCTCTCAGTTCTGTAGTGATGGTGGTGGTGGTGGTGGTGGTAGTAGTAGTAGTAGTAGGGCTGTTAATTACAATAAATCTATCCATTATACTTTTGCATCATTCATGTTCCTACTTTCTTCCTTTCACCTTCGCTTTGATGCTATACTTTCATACTCTCTATTTAACCAACGCACTAAAACCGTCTGGTATAAGGTAAGGTATACAGCAAATCAAGGACTACTATCTTAATTGAACTGATGATTTACAAATGAACCTGAATAAACAAATCTTTTTGATAAATATGATTGTAGTAGACTTCATGTTTGGATGAGTCACCAGACAAGTAAAGCGTTAAAGCCACTAAAATCTTTTATTGTTTTACTGTCATAACCAAAGATAGTGGCATATACCAATCATGAATAATGACTTAACTAATTCTCCTTTTACAAATTCCTCTAAAAAGCTAAATATGAGAATGTAGCTATTTGCCGTTGAATCATTGGCTTGATCAGAACACAGCAAGTACAAAGATGCCAAACAACTAAAACTTAATGTTTTTAAATCTTGCAAAACCTTTTTGTACTTGCACATCTCTAATATTATTTTGCACCACAAACGCAACTGACCGATTATTCTTTCAAAGCAAATTTATTTCCACTTTCACCAGTATCCCACTAACATCAATAAACGGCTCATTAAAAGTTGAATTAATTAATTCACTTTTTGATACAACGGAAAGCTGGACCGACTTCATAGATAAATCATCACAGTTCACAGGCAAAGTCTGGTCTGCTCAAACAGCTAAAAATATAAGTTGTTCTGATCACATCAGTAAAATGAGGTTCCACCCTAAAAAATATGTTAAACCCACATTGTCTCAACAGTTTCTGTCAAAAGAACTGAAAAACCTTCAGCCCAAAACAGTAATAAAAAAACAAATTTTAGTGTTTGGTTTTTATTTAGGCAGTAGCTATTTTGCCGTCAATGACATTTTACTCCTACACTCTATTTTCCATTGAATGTTTGTGATTGGTCAATTTTAGTGATATATTAAAAACGTGACTTTTAGTCGTTTGTGATTGGTCAATCTCTATAATGTATTAAAATTGACAAAAAGTGATTTGACAAAAATGGAGCTTTTAGCTTACACTCCCACTCATATCCACAAACTGCCATCCCCTCCTTAATGTATACTGCCTCTGTTTAAGTACCCTGTCTGCAAAGATTCAAACTTCTAACCATTTCATTGATAGTTAGTATCACTATCCAAACAATATCTATGAGCACGCCAAAACAATACTTATGAGCACTGCAGCAAACAAATCAATTTTGAAGACACACTAACGTTGAATGGCAAAATAGCTTGCAAGGGTATAATGCGGTCAAAGGCAAAACAGACACTTTTAGTTTGCACTTCCACAGTTGTTAAGACCAAGGACTCATTTCAAAATGGCACAAAATAGCTTAAAACTAGACACGCCATTTTTAGAAAGGGGGCCCCTCGACACCTCAAAAAAGGGGGGGCCTGAGGCGGCTGCCTCATTCGCCTCACCCAATATCCATCACTGATTACCGTAATGTCATTTTCCCAAAATAGACGACAAAATAAAGTGGGAGCAGTTTTTACTTTACACTAATCGCTTCATTCCATTACTAAATGCCACTGCAACTGAATTTCAGCTACTTGCTCTTGTGTAATGACTGTAATAAACTGGCTCAAACCTGTTATCCTTGAGTCAACAGCAAACACTTAACAATCGAGACATTAAGTATTGTGTGGTCACAGTGGGAAAAGGCACGATCAATTTGATTTAGGCACAAGTGTCGTGAGGATACTAGCTCACAAAACCGGGAATTTTTTGTCAAAAAGAACGGGAAAAGGGAAAGGTATAAAGTTGCTAAATCTCGAGAATTCACGATACCGGGATCCCGGTTCGCAAACTTGAGTGTTTACCCACATAAAGTGAAAAGAAAGATACGTGAGTAGGGTGTAAAGGGAACGAGAGTAGGTGAAGAGAAAAACACACTCGTAAGGGGAATGAGAGTAGAAAGTGTGATCGCAAGAAAAAAAGAAGTTTTCTCTCAAGAAAAAACGAGTTGAGGGAGGTACTATTACGTTGGTAGCAATCATTACAACATAAAATTTTTTCAGAGCTTGATGACAAAGCGCAACCTGATCCACACATTAGATGCACCGAACTATAAGGCTCACGTTCCATTTTTGAGAAAATTAAAAAATTATAAGTGCGCCCTATGGCCCGAAAAAAAGGTATATAAAAAATAGTCGATAAGGCTAGATAAGTAAAAATAATACATAACTACATCTTCGCACATTATCATAATAATTTAAACTAATGCATAAAATGGGCACTTGGAAATCTTGGAGGTATCCAGTTTCTTTATTCCATAGGTGTTGCAGATACAACGCACAGTGTCACTCCAATATTCACTTCAAAAACTTTAACTGGCCTGTGAAATCTTTCACTGCAGTAAAATTGACAAGTATGCAAAAAATCATTGCTCACCTCTGGGTTGGACTATAGTTCCCAGTAAGCAAATTAATCTACGTTTACCTTTTCAGTTACATAACAGATATTCCACTCTAAAACAATTTTTTGCTCTTGCACTTCAATCAGTTGCTTGCTGACCAAAAGAACGCCATAGCATTGTTGCCTTGATCCCTACTTACGAAACTTCCACGCCTGTGGTGGAAGTCAAAAAAAGCGGTTGCAAAAGTTGCAGTTGCTCTTTGTAGATTAAATAAAACTTGCAGCTGTGCTTTGCGAGTTTAAAAACAGCAGTTGCAAAATTTGTGTTGCTCTACGTCGCTTTATTTATATACCCAGCTCCGGAAAAAGCCTTCACTTTGTTAAAAAAGATTGAAAATCAGTTGAGAAATGAAGTCGGAAATCAGTTTTCAAATAAACTGAGTTTTAAAAATGTAATTTTTAAAAAAATTATTTTATAATGATCTTCGGTAGCAAAAACCTGTGTTCTGCAACAATCAACAGCCACCTCAATGTGATGGTGCGGTCCCCGACCCCGTTTGGATTGGTTCGAAATGGCTGTTGGCCTTCTCGAGGGTTCCAGTTACCCCGGGCACTCCCCTTCATTTTTTCGCTATGCTGTTTCCTGAACGACCGCAGTAGGGCAGCACACAGCTTCTTCAAAATCGGTTGCCTGTTTTCTCTCTTCTCCTGCTCTTCTCTTGCCCTTCTTCGTCTCCAAATTCTTCTCTTTCTCTTGATGAGTGGTAACGTTTATCCCAACCCTGGCCCCATCTTTCCCTGCTTTGTGTGCGCTAGAAATATGATCTGGCGGGGCAAGTCAGCACAATGCTGCACCAGCTCCGAATGGGTCCATTTAAAGTGCTCATAACCTCTCACTCTCTCCAAATTCAAAGCTCTTGGCAGCTCTCACTCCTGGAGCTGCCCCACTGCTGTAACACTGTGACTCCATCCTTGGACTCCTCCGACATGTATACCTCCACTGTACAATCTAGTCCCCCTCTGCTAATGCTGCACTCCCGCCCCACCCTCGTCTTCAAACTTTCTATCCCCATCTGCCCATTTTATTTCTTCTCTTTCTACCACCTCACCACCGTCCCTTCTCCTAGCTGTTTCTCTACGCCTGCCACCTCCTCTCCCCCATGACTCTCCCGGGGTTTTTCAATGGAATGCTGGAGGTCTTCAATCCAGGAGCATTGAACTACTTCACTTTTTTTCGTCCAATCCTGTCGATCTTATCTGCATTCAGGAATCCAATCTTAACTCATCTTTCTCTTTCCGGATTCCTGGATTCTCTTCATTCTGATCGCACCCACTCCAGGTCTGGCATTCTCTCTCATGATGCCTCGCACGCTAGCAGCAGCGTCATCACTTTGGTCAGACAGGGTTTATCGTTCTCTGAACTTTCTACCTCCTCTCTTTCTTCGCTTGACCCCTACTCTGATTAGGTAGGGGTCAACATCTCTCTAAACAACTCCTCCTCCCTCTCATTTATTAATGTGTACGCTCCCCCTGATCGCTCTTCTCCGATGGATGGCAGAACCGACTCCTTCTCTCCCTTTATTCTTCCCTCCTCCAGACATCTGTTTATTCTGAGGAACTTCAATTGTCATCAACCCTTCTGGGACTCAAGAGATACTTCCGACCCCCGCGGGGAAGAAGTATTCGACTGGATCATCTTTTCTGACCTCCTCCCTCTCCCTCAATGACCCTGACACCCCCACGCTTCTACATCGCTTCTCTGGCAATTGCTCCTCTCCTGACATTTCCTTTACTCCCTCCTCTCTTGCCTCTTGCTCCTGGGAGGTGCTACAGGACCTAGGTTCTGACCATCTACCAATTCTTCTATCTGTCCCTCTTTCCCCAGTCTTTCGCCCCAACGAGCGTCCTTCTTCCTTCAATTTTCAGAAAGCTCGATGGGATGACTTTGCATTCTACTTTGATTCACACTGTCCTTCTGCAGAAAAATACTCGTCTCTTTTCCTTTGTTCTGCTGCTGCTTTTTTTATCTCTCTGGCACTGAATGCGGCAAAATCTTCTATTTCTTTTGGCCACATCAAACGCTATCCTAAAGCCTGGTGGTCTGCTGAGGTAGAAGGTGCGGTTAGTAAAAAAGTTAAGGCTTTCGCTGCCACTCACAGAAGTGATAAAGATCGCCAGGCTTACATCTCCGCTTCTCGACGCGCCTCGTCAGTCATCGCCAAGGCCAAGACTGAGGCATGGCAAACGACTTGCTCTTCTCTTTCACCCAAATCTAATCCTAAATCTGTACACTCTCTTCTTTGCTCTGTTGCTGGCTCTTTTTCCTCTTCTTCTTCCTCTCCTAACTTCCCTAATTGTTCTTCTCCCAGAGAATCGGCTTCGGTCTATGTCGCTTACCTGAGATCCTTTTTTTTCTTTCTCAGCCAAAGGCTCTGCATAGCAGAGCCAGAGGCTACCTTTCTGAGCTCCGCCGAGCCACGTACCCTGAAGAGTGTCACTCGTCCTTGTGCTCTCCATTCTCTCCAGCTTAATTTCTCGCGGCTGTCTCCAACCTTTCCTCGTCCACTGCCACTGGCCCAAAATTGCCTATCCCATGCTAAAGCATCTTCCTCGCTCTGGCATGGATTTTCTTCTTCGCATCTTCAATCTTTCCTGAACTTGACATTCCTTTCCTTCCATCTGGAGGACATCTTCTATTATTCCCATTCACAACATGGGAATGCCTCTCGACTCTCCTGCTTCCTTCCGGCTTATCTCTCTCACCTCCTGCGTCTCAAAGCTTTTTGAACGCATCATTCCATCACGTCTAGTCTTTCTGAAATCTAATTCCATTCTCTCTCCCCGCCAGGCCGATTTCCACCCTGGACGGTCTACACTCTATCAAATTCTTTATCTTTCTCAGTCCATTTCGGATGGATTTAACAAACCCAGGCCGGGCTCTCAGACGATCCTTTCTACTATCGATTTCTTTAAAGCTTTCGACTCTGTCTGGCATCCCGCTCTTTTCCACAAACTTATTTCGGCTGGCCTTCCTCCATGCTTTGCTCGTTGGACTTAATTTTTTTTTCTGATAGGCGCACTTGCATGGTTTATCAAAATCACAAAAGTCGTTCCTTTCGAGTCCGTCGAGGTGTTCCGCAAGGATCCGTTCTTACCCCTGTACTTTTCTCTCTCTCTTCATCAATGATTTTCCTGCTGCTCTGCTTTCTTCCGTCAGCTGCTCTCTTTACGCTGACGATCTGGCCATTTGGTCCTCCTCCTCTTCGGTTTCCACTGCGGTGGAGGCCTCACAAGAAGCTCAGTTTCGATTGGAGCGCTGGTCTGAGTACTGGTGTCTTCCTCTCAATCCGAGCAAATCTAAGGCCTCTTTCTTATCAGTGGATCCCCACCAAGCTCACCCCCAGCCCAACCTCCTCCTACTCAGCTCCCGCCTCCGTTTCAATCCCACGCCGATTTTTCTTGGGGTCACCTTCAACCGCACTCTTTTCTTTTCTAAGCATGTATCTTCGTTGAAGGCCAAGTTCTTCCCACGTCTCAAGGTCTTACGCTGCTTCTCTGCTTCCTCATTGAGCCCTTCTAAGGAGTCCCTCTTTCTTCTGTATAAAGCTTCCCTTCGGCCACTTCTCACATGCGCTTCACCCGGATGGTTTCCTTTCCTAAGCGTTACCAATTTCATCAAATTGGAACGCCTCCACCGAGCAACCAGTGGCGCCATCACCGACTGCCTCTCGTGCTCTCGTATCTTACTGTTACCCTCTGAGGCTTCTCTACCTCCCCTACGAGTCACCCTGACTCATTTCACTCTTTCATCTTATGAGCGGGCACTTCGTCTCTTAACCTCCTTTCCTATTTCAGGTTTGGCCAGACTTGATGTGAAACCAAGACTCTCCAGATCATCCTGGAGAGCTTTTGCGTCCACTCATCAGCTCATGCTTCCTTTCGATTTCTCCTAGGGACGCTCTTCTTGCTTGCCCTCCCTTTCCTCCTTGGAATCTGCCTTCCTTCACTGTGGAGTCCACGCTTTCCTCTTAATGCTCTCGCTATGATCTGCTCTCTCTCGCCAAGGCACGGCTCTTGCCCACCTTGACTCTCTCCCCCCTCATGATCTGGTACTCTGGATTGACGGCTCTGTTCCTTTTCCTTTTGGCAAAGGGCAGCTCCTGCGTACTTTCCAACTGTTATTTCTGTGGCACTGAGGCCACTCTTTCCTTTTCAGCAGGCCCAGTATGCTCAAGTTTTTTCGCAGACGTCTGCGCCAATCTGCAAGCTCTTTGCTGGTCTCGTCAGCACCAACAAGTCTTCCATTTTTCTTCTCTTCTCCTCCTCTATGACACTCGTTCTGTCCTCTCCACCCTGTCCTCTCTTCCATCTTTCCTCTTATCTCAAACTCTGTGGCAGATCAGATAGGAACTGCCTTCTCTCTCTTGTTCTATCAGGCTATAATGAGTCCTTGGACATTCGTTTCTACCGGGGACGACGCGGCTGATGAGCTGGCCAGACGGGGAGCGCCACTTGCGCCCTTTGCAATTTCCTTGCAGTCTCTCTCCTCTTATCTCTCGTATCCACTCTTGTCTTTTCTCGGATTGGAGGCGTCCTGTGTCATCGAAATTTTTTGATTCACAGGTTCCCTCGAATTCCACTGAGGAACTTGTGCTCCCTTGTCATGCTCGCTGTGTTCTCTCTCGTCTATGCTGCAACGGACACAGTCTTCTATTACGTTCTTATCTCTCTAGGATTGGCAAAATCGAGAATCCTTCCTGCAGTGCCTGCGGACACTTGTCCCAGGACACCTCTCATCTCATTCTGCACTGTCCAGCAACGGACTCATTGCGCCGCTCACTCTTTGGCAACTCTCTATCTCTCTACGACCTCTGGACCAGACCCTGGAGAGTTGCCCAGCTTCTGGAGCTCCATGGTTTTCCGCCATGCCCCTATCTCTCGGAAGGGGTCGGGTAATCAACAGCAACAACAAAAACTGTGTTGGTCATACCAGATAGCATTATGACGTCATAGAGCAAATTTGAAGCGTGCTAGAAGAAAAAAGAAAATGTGTGCTTGAAAGGCTCAAAGAACTCAAAAAAAGAATCTTTTGTTGCATCGTCAATTTAAAAGGTGTTAATCAGTTTTTTAATTGAATGCACCTCGTTAATACCTTCTGAAAAAGCTTTTAATCGCGTTTTAACGGTCAGTGATTGTTGAGAAAATGCAGTCACAAAATTGTACGATAAAGCATCAGCTGTCACGTCATTTTTAATTCAAAAAGAATCAAATTTTATGTAGCTTAAGTTGGGGGCTGGTTTTCATTTACAAATGAAAAGGTTAAAACGGTTTCACGAACAGCTTTATGACACTCGTCTGGAGGTGGTAATCAATCATGCCAAGTTTGATAGTCGTGGGTTTAGTAGTTTCAGAGGAGCTAAAGAGTACGTACATACAGACAAGTATTTATACGCTTTATGTCTAAACAATAAAATGTAATTTTGTGTGTGTATGTGTGTGTGTGTGTGTGTGTGTGTGTGTGTGTGTGTGTGTGGTTGTGTGTGTGTTTGTGTATTAATTCCGAAAACACAAAAAAAGGTCACAAAAAATTTGAAATGTTGTCTACCAGTTTAAAACACTCAAAATTTTTGTGTCTGAGCTTCACAAATTAGAAATTTTCAATAGAAATTAGTCCTTTGGTACATTTGGATTACTTTCCCTAGCAAGCGTATTTCTTTGACGTTATACAGAGTGTTAAAAAAGTAACGCAAAATTTTCGTCATTGCAACAAATCACGTCACAGATAGCGATTCTAATTTAACTCTTAACATAGAAAGCTAGTTCATCAGACTTGACTTTCAACACACTCAGTTTTAGAATCTTCTCTTTCACGCCTGGTTACCATAGATTTTTATTTCTAAATTGATTTTTATTCATACTCGTTCACTTCACTTTGCAAGCACGCATTCTTTTTCTTCGTGCGTGAAGTCTATTAGTTGTGCAAATTATAGCCTTGTGTAGATGGCTTGACGTTTCACTATCAAAGAAAGGATTGATTTGATGAGAAATTACTACTCATCAAGAAATAATGCATCAGAAGCCGCAAAGAAAGCAGGTGAGAACCCACCTCACGCTTCCACAGTAATGAGACTTATGGTTGCTTATTTCCCAACAGTTGCAAACAATTGACGTAAGCCTTTGCAGATAAGTATGTACATGGGCGTACGACCTCAAACCCATTTGGGGGGCACCAAATTTTTGCCCGAAAAGTTTGTCACTGCCATGACGTCTCCAAAAAAAAAAAAAAAAAAAAAAAAAGGTCATCGTTTGTATTTCCATTACTTTTGGCCTAAACATGCCATCAGACGTGTGTCCAAACATGTGTTGACCTTTTTTTTTTTTTTGGAGATGCTATTGCAGTGACAAATTTTTCGGAAAAATGTAAGGACACTTACTCAAATTGCCCGAAAAATTAAAAATTGCCCGAAATTTTTACTCAAATTGCCCGAAAAATTAAAAGTTGCCCGAAATTTTTACAACCAGGAGGGGCCAGTGCCCCCCCGGACCCCCCACTTCGTACGCCTATGAGTATGTAAGTCTGTGCGAGACAAAATGGCAAAGTGCATTCAAAACGAAGGAGGATACTTCGAGCATCTTCTTTAGTCCTCATCATCCTCATATCTTCGCTCAATGTGATTTACAAAGTAAATAAAACTTTTTTAAAGATGAAATTTTCCGTTACTTTTTTAACACCCTGTAGTTATATCAAAATTTTTAAAAAGATTCATCAAAAAATGAAGTCTCTACTAATTTCTAAATGGAGCCTACTGGCGCGAAATCACTTAAAACTTTGGTGGCTGAGCTTGACGAAATTGCAGTTTCCACAAAAAGTTAGTGCTTTGATACGTTTTGACTCTTTTTTTCTCAAAAGCGCGGTTCTTCGATATTATCTACTTTTAAACAGATTTGTCAAAAAATAAAGTCTCCAAACATTGGTAAAGATGGTCCTGTTTTATCTTTTGCAACATAATTTTAGTGTCGACCTACACATCATCTAAATGTTGAAGCATTTTTCTTTTCAATTGAGTGAAGCCTATGCAGCCGCTTGATTTGATATTTTTGACCTGAAGATTACTCATGGGAGGCCTGCAATTGTAATCACCTAACTATAAGTGCTTCATTTTGGTTTAGTTTGCTCTTTGCATGGCTGCGTTTATGCTACGACGAAGCAACATGCGAGTAGTATAGGATGCGTCATTTGGTTGGTGTTGCGGCGGTACTCAACCTAACCCTAACTCTAACAATAACGCTAATCCTAATCTTTACCCTAACCCTAATCCTAGCTCTATGTAAGAGAGCTAGCCCTAGATTTACTAATTTTTTGTGAGGGAGCTAACCCTATACAAGGTTTAGGGTTAGAGTTTGGGCTAGGGTTAGGGTTAAGGTTAGAGACCCTTATGCAGTGGTGAAAGTAAGCCGGAACGGTCCGGTACGCCGTTCCGGTAAAAGATTTGCTGCCGGAACGCCGTACCGGTAAAAAAATGGAAGTTATCAAGTTCAATTTATGGCATTACTTACTCTTATCTTGAAACTGTGTTGACACAATACATTTTAACACAATAGGTTTTATTTTATCACAATTACAAAGTTACTTAAAATTTTCAAGTCATAGGCCCATCGCAATAAGTACAGTAACTTGAACCAAGCACTAGTTTTCAGAGTTGAAGAATTGCAAATTGCAAACGTTTTGTTTCACAAACGTTATTAAATCTAAATTAACCGTCAAGTCGCGATAAAAAGTTAAACTATTATTGAGCATCTTTTTAATCTACTCTGAAAAATGTTTTGGACAGTAGCAAATAGATTGGTGTCAGAAGAAAGGCTCTTAAAAGTGATACAAAATTCCGAAAGATAGTTTTTTATAGACAATGTTATGCGGAAAAGAAAACAGTGAGCTAGAATTAAATATTAATAAGAATCCAAATCCCTTGCAGAAAAAATGGTGAGCCAGCTTGTCGAGGTTAGAGCAAAGAATTTTAAAATGAATAAAACTTTTTTGCCATTTTGAAGACAAAAATAAGATAGATTTTAAGCATCATGTCCAAAGAAATACCGTATTCTAGTAGTGTTCCAGTAGCAAAGTACAGTAAGAATGGATTGATTTAACTAGTACTTGTTTGCCTGTTTCATGGTGAAAATTTTACTGAACTCGAGTTCACAACGTCCGACCCGGACTCATAGCTTGTGGACTCGGACTCGTAAATTTCAGTTTTAATGAACTCGGACTCGGATTTGGACTCGTGACCTAAGGACTCCACTCGGCTTCGGACTCGTGAAAATCGTAGTGTTCCCAACACTGCTGGTTTCAATACATACGCACTACGAAATACGAGTTTCATTGCATACGCACTAAGTACTCAGACCAGCTCAGACTCGACTAAAATAGAAAGCAGTGTTGTGGAGACAACAGTTTAGTAGTGAGTCTTCTACTTACAGAGGTTGTTTTAAATTTTTATGGATTTCAAGTTATGGATTCCTGTTAAACGAATATCAAATAACCGATAAAACATAGCGAGTATTATATTTCAAAAGCTTGATTTTTAGGAATATTTCCAGCCTAAAGACTATACCTTTATAAAATGCAAAGAAAAATTAATCAATATTGGAAGAGAAAAGAAACCAGTGATGAGACTTTGAGTTCAGTAGCAACTAAAGTTCAAAGAACGGAGAGCAATGTTAGTATGCCTACCCAAAGTGGTGCAATCAGCGATCCTCTACCTGTGCATCAAGATCAAGTTGAGGAAAAATGTTCCACTGCTTATCCGTTAATTTGGACTGAACAACAGTATGAGGAATTTAAGCAAAAAAACAGTTGGATGTACGCTAGTGATGGTAAAGTAGGATGTACTCCGTGTCATGAAGTCAATAATTTGGGAGTAAGAGCATCTCGTGGTGTTAATATTTCCACTCAATGGGCAGATGGCAATGTCACTTTTTATGGTAGCACAAGAACGGTTCAACTTTCATCACTTCGAAAAAAGATCTGTGAGCACAGAAACTCAAAAGCGCACCAAGATGCTATTAATATTCTAGAGACGGCAAAGAAAGATGTACTCCTTAATTTAAATGCACAGAGTGAGCAAACTGCGTTTCAATCCACAGCGCGAGTGTTCAGGACAGCTTATTATGTGGCAAAAAATAGCAAACCTTTTACAGACTTTGAAAAATTGATTAACCTTCAGCAAGCCAATTCTATAGACATGGGACGTGTCTTACACAGTAAAACTGTAGCTGTTGACATAATTGAACATATATCTTCACATATGAAGAAAAAACTTTTAACCAAAATTTTAGAGAGCAGAAGTAAGATAAATGTTCTAGCGGATGAATCAACTCGCGTGGGTGACAAATCAACTTTAATCGTGTTTCAAGAGCTAGTATTGATGGCAAAGCGGCGCCTATTAATTTTCCGCTAGATTTAGTAGAATTGGAAAGTCTGTGCGCTTCTCATATTGCTGACAAAATTGTGGACTGTTTGTTCAAAAACTGCTACTCCATCGAGTTACTCCAAGAAGTAATCATCGGATTTTGCAGTGATGGAGCTAGCGTGATGCTGGGGACAAAGTCAGGAGTCGGAAAGTTGCTCAAAGACAAATTTCCTGATATAATATTGTGGCATGGTCTTAATCACAGACTTGAGCTTGCTGTAGGAAATGCACTAGAAATTATCGGTGGTACAAATGACTTTTAGTCATTTCTTGAACATTTATATTCGCTGTACAGCCAGTCACCAAAGAACAAGCGTGAACTTGACCAATGTTCCCATGATTTGCAAACGACCCTCAAAAGAATCGGCAAGGTGTTTACTATTCGCTGGGTCGCTTCATCCTTCAGGGCAGTATCAGCAGTCTGGCATTCTTTCCCAGCATTGGCGCAACATTTTGAAAAAGCTTCAAATGACGAAACGAGGCAAAGCACAGAAAAGGCCAGATTTCGAGACATACTGTCCAAATTTTGCACAATAAATTTTTTTAAAAATTTAGCGCTGATGGTGGATGTCTTGAACGAATTAACAAATTTATCAGAAACACTACAAAGCCGAAATACCACGCTGCCAAAAGCCCACACTTTACTCACTGCGTATACAAAACGTATAGAAAGCCTTATTGCTTCCCCGGGGGAACATTCCATCATGGCTGAACAAGCAGAAAAAGCAATGTCATTTCAACAAGTAGAACTGAGAGAAGGAAGAAGCCCAGTAATAAATCAGGCTCAATTTATTGCGGCTGTAGCTGACAACATGAAAGAAAGACTCTTCACGACTGCATCAAGCAGAGCACAGCCTAGCGTTCATGCAACTCGAAGAGAGAACTACAAAACACTTTTTGGTCAAATTGATGCGTTAGATCCAGAAAAGATTGATCATAAAAATCCTCGTTTTGGAGAAGATGAAGTGAAAAGTCTATGTGGTACCCTTCGTCTCAACAAGCAACAAACTCATCTTGCGTATATTGAATTTAAGGCAAGTGGAGGAAGAAGCATTCCTGACCAACTAAATAAGTTGATGGTGGCCGTTGACACCCTTTCACTAAGTAACGCCGACTGTGAGCGCGGGTTCAGCGCTATGAACAACATCATCACTGATAGCAGAAATGCAATCACTACGAACAATGCCGAGAAGCAACTCTTTGTCAGTACTGTGGGGCCACCGTGCGAGAAATGGAATCCAGAGCCATACGTAAGAACTTGGCTTGGAAAGGGAAGAAGAGCAGCTCATGCAACAAGCGGCATGGCTCGACAACAAAACTTGAAAAAGGCTAACTACTATGAACCTTTATGGAAAGTTTTTAAATAATTGAGTGTTTGATTTGGATTATGTGGTTATGTGCTTGGTTGAAAATGTATCGTTATGTTTGTGGTTGCAAACTTTCAATAATGAACCAAAAGTAACTTAGGTTTTGGGGATCTTTTGTAATTATCCCCCAAAATAGGCTATTTCAAATCGTGTCAATATAGTTCTCTGGCAAACCTTTTACTCTCCAATTTGCAGGCAACAGTACTACAGGACATCGTTTCGAGTCTCAGATTAGCGATTCATTCTAATCCAGCAACAATTAGTTATTTCGGATTATCTAATATTTTATAGTTCGTTAAAATTTAAAGTGTTAGGTATAATTAAGGCGTTTAGGATTTCGTGTCTGGATCAGTGGATGTCTAAGACCCATTTGCCTTTTTTGATCAGCAACCACAAAAAAATTATTTTACTTCCACCACTGTTATGAGCTTCTGGCATGCATAGTACCGGTAAGAAAAATTTTCTACTTTCACCACTGCCCTTATGTTTATTAGATTATTTCTGAAAATGCATATCGATCATCTTGTTACCCTCCCCTCACTCCTACCCCGCGACTTTGAAATTATGCTTCCATGCACTTCATAAAACGAACCCATAAAAACTTTTTGAATTTGTTGGCTGTTTCAATTGTAAGCAAGTTTAGTTCTTGAGTACCAAACAGGGCAAGCAACACGTAGCCAGGGACTCGAAAAACTTAGAAACAAATACAACGCCTATTGGCATTCCTCTACAATGCTTTTTCAGGCTTAATTGATTTTCTTTAATAAAACGATTTTTTAGATTCTGAAGCGAGAATTGGCTATGTCAGCAACACATTAACTTATTATTGGCGTTCTCACAAATATCAATTGGGTAAAGCCGGGAAGCCGGCTAAACCGATTTTCTTACTTTCGACATCAATAATGAGGGCCCTGCTATCATTATAATAGCTTAACTATGAGAACTTCGTTTCGAGTGAGTTTGCTCTTTGGTTGCGTTTATGCCGAGACCAAGCAACATGCATGCAACCAGAGGCGTTAGCTCATGCAAACACGCCTACAGTTACGGAAAATAGTGAGTAGCGGTCCTGATATTCAATAGCTTAATTCTGAAAATACATATCAATCGCCTAGGCGCCCTCCCACAACTTTGACATGTTTTTAAGCACTTGCTCAAATGAACGCATAAAAGTTTGTTAAGTTAAAGGACGTCTATGGCGAAAACCGGGCAAGTAAAACGTTGCCAAGGGCTCGATAAACTCGGGAGACATGTAGTTGCTGGCGCATCCCCCCCATAATGGTTTTTCATCCATTTCGTTAGTAAAAACGATAGTTTTGTTTCGAAAAGAAATTGGGCTTTTTCAAAATTATTAACTTTTTACTGTTTTCACAACTATTTATTGGGTGAAGCGGGCTTGGCCGGCTGAATCGATATTGTTAATCTTGACGTTACTGATGGGATGCCCTGCGGCGATATCAGTAGAATCGGCTTGTAATGTTGTAATATCAAAACGTTCTTCTTTCATTTTTGTCAGAAATATTTTTTGTTGTTCATATTGTTGACTTTATTTTTGTATCTTATTCATGTGTGGGGGTAGCGTTTTTATACATATGAAAAGTATTTTTTGTAAAGATACAATTTTTCACACAGCAGCGATAGCTCTGCGAAATAAACAATAATCGTAGTCTTGATAGCGTTAGAAGTTACGTAAAATTTGATCCTAACTTACCTCGAACTGTAGCAAAAAATCCCGAATTTGTAATCACCATATCCGAAGTAAATGTTATTTGAACAAAATTTGTTTTGGAAATAATTCGTGTTGGAAGAGAATCAAAAACACTATAGTTGAATGGCGTGTTTCCGTCTGCATTTGTGACCTAGAAACATTATTTCAGTGCAGAGTGTATTATTAGTGTAGAGACAATATTTTATACCGCCACAAAGTCGTATGTCGCTTCAAGGTCAAAGACGTGAAAAACAATTTCAATTGGTAATCCATGTGATTGTAGACGCCAGATACAATTTTCGTAGTTGCGGTATTTGCCTGGCCATCCAGGTGAAGTTATATTTCTTGTTAATCTTGTTATTGTCTCATCAAATCCACAAGCAAGAGCTAAAAATAAAAAAGTTTTGTGATTGCTATCATTCCGGATTGAACCAGAAAAATACATTGCAAGATTTTAATTAGTTTAATGGTATTGACTGGGTAGACAAGTATTGGCAGCGAATTAAATTAAGGCGTGGTATGTTGACAATTAACTGTTGTTGAAACTGAATGAAAGAAAGTTATACTGATGATAATTCAATCGAAGGGTCCAAATACGTCATCAACCTGTTTCAGTTGGATAATTCGGCATTGTAAATCGCGTGCGTCTACTGCTTAGATTTTGTGTGTGCCTATTCCAATCATGAGGCAACCACTGATCTATCGTTTTGTTTAATTTGGATACTACTGAAATTAATGTAATAAAGTCAGCAAATTAATGCTTTATAACAATCGTTTTCTACATCAATCGACTCTATCAGAAGTTCCTGACTATTTTTTCCAAGTGCTCTTCGAAACCTGGTGTGCCTTTGCAACGCACTCTACCGAAGTCTTAACATGGTCTAGAAAAATTATTTGAAAAAACTTGTTTTAAAAAAATAAAATATATAGGCCATGGAAAAAAGACATATTTTTATGCCAAGTAATCTCCTTCTCAAAGAAACAATCTATTGCTTGGTGAGGCAAATAAATAATAAAAATATTTTTGAACGCAGTGGAATTCTTTACATTGTGCCAAGGGAGCAGTGCTTCAGACCTCTCTACAACTAGAATATGTTGCAAAACGGTAAAATCAAAATGGCTCCCAAATATTTTTTCTTTTGTTTTATTATTTTAATCAAGCCAAAACAGCAACCTGCTGAAATGTTTGCAAAAGCTATCGATTAATAAATATTCAGCCTTAACATAATTTTTGTGTAATTTTGTTGCAATACATGCGCAATTCCTTAATCTTAAATTTTGCAATTTAAGCATCTTATAACTTTTGACATAAATTAGCAATTAAGTAGTTTGTTCGTTCACTAAGGTGAAAAGAACATCGCTCCATTTTTGGAGGTGTTAATAGGGATAACTACGTTCGATTTAGGAAGCACGGCAAGAAAGCACTGCTTCTATTTTTATCCAAAGGCTGAAGCGGCAATACTGCTTTTTTTAAAACTTTGTTGTCGCTATTGCTCCATTATTTTTTGTATATTTTTCTGTTTGTTCTCGCAACGCATTTGCTGGCTGGATTATTGAATCAAAAGATTAGAATGATTATCCATGTTGCCCATGACATCATTTATTCTATAAAGCAGAGTTCTATCATACGTACATACAAACGTATGTATGCACGTAAGCTTCAGCTCCTTCGAAACTACTGGGCGTACAAACATCACTGATCACCACCCCGGGATAAATGTCATAAGGTTCGTAACGTCATGATGATGTCATAATTAAAGATTTTTTTAATCTGCATTTCTTGGCAAAGGAAAAGAATATTTTGCTCAAGCGAAAGCTAGCCTTTTTTACAAAAACCATATAAAAACCTAATCTTTTTGGAGTCTAAAATTATATCACAGCTAACAATTAGTAGCACAATTTGTTCTCTTTATTTTAACAAAAATTACCAATAGTAGAAAAGCAGTTTAACTTCTTTTAGAAAATATTAACGAAGTGCTTTCGATGAAACAAACTCTACAATGAGTTGAGCTGAATCGACAATATAACAAGCAACTCTTTTTTAAGCATGCTAAGCCTTTTATGCATGCTTCTTCTCTTTCTTCTTGAACGCTTTAAATTCGCTCTATGATGTCATTATACTGTTTGGTATGATTAAAATGAAAAAATTAGCATGCACCAGCTATGCGTAAAGCTGTTGTTCCTTGTTATTTCGAAATCAAACCACTGATTGGCTCTCTGTTAAAGAAGATTGATAAATTGCAATAATACCATAAAGGTTGGCCAAAAAAACAATCTTTTAGTAATGCAATGGCAAGTTACCATTTTTATGGTACAGTCGTGTCACAAGTCTGACTGATTTTAACCTCTACGACATATTAATGAAAAGTGATTAGGTCAAACAAACTGTACATTTTTCGCATTAAATCTTACAGGAATCACAAAAATTATATGTACCTTTACTACAACAACTTGGTTTACGGATTGCACTCTTTAACCATAACCTCACCTATTCTAATACCGTAACGGTAAAGGTTTGACTTTGGGTTCGTTTGCACTTTCCCTACCTGCGGCTATACCAGAACCTAGCCACATACGCACGGCCAGAGTTGTTGTGTCATATAAATAGACATGCAATTACGAAAGTCGTAAATAGTATGCCAAACATTTATTAACTTATTTCCAAAGTTACACAACAACCTCTTTGGCGTTCCCTACTTCACAACTTTTCATTTATGCATTCATGCAAGTGCTTGTGAAATTATTTGCTGTTTTGCGTGTGAGCAAGTCCTATTTCTAAGTACACGCTGGAAAAAAGACAAATAAGACGTTGCTAGCGCACTTCAAAAACTTCGGGATAAACATAGCAACTATGCACTACAACTCCTGTTTTTCTACTCCATTTCTATTAAAACCACGGTACTTTTGATTTTGGAACGAGAATTGCCAGTTTTAAGAAGGCATTAACTTTTATTACTATTCTCACAACTACCCATGTTTTTAACCTCGACATTACCCATGGCGGTGATGCAATTGTAATAACTTGACTATAAGTGCATCACTTCGGTTTAATATTCTCTTCTCTTGCTATGTTCTTGCAAAAGCCCAGCAACATTCCCGAAACCAGGCTCTAGCTCGTACGAATTCGCCTGCAGTTACCAAAAAGTAGTAAGTGATGGGCCTAATATTTAATAGCTCAATCCCGAAAATAAATATCTATCAACTTGGCCCCCGTCCACAATTTTAATATGCTTTTAAGCACTTCTGGAATTTAACGGATAAAAGCTTGTCAAGTTTCAGAAGGCCTATGGTAAAAATAGATCAAATAAGATGTTGTCGGGAACTCGAAAAGCTTGTAGCGGCCTTCGGAACCTCCATAATATTTTTTAATTGATTTCCTTTCCAAAAAATGGCAGTTTTGTTTTGGAAGAAGAATCGAAAATGTCAAAAACATAACGTTTGTATATTTGTTTTCACAACTATGCATTGAGCGAAGCCGGCATGGCCGGCTGAACCGCTATTTACAACCAGCACATTGCTGAAGGGGTCCTGCAGACAAGACCACCAGAGCCGACTAATAATTTCTTTAAATCTAGGTCGTAGTGGCACTATTAAGGTAACTATGTTAATGAACTAAACGCAAGCTTTTGCGGTTATAAAAGCCGATTTGTCAGGTAGGCCTACTATTGTTTAAACAGAATCTGCTTTATGCTGCTCTATTCATTTGAATAAGAGCACCTCACAATGTGGTAATTACAATCGCAAAAGTTCTTACTGAATTCACTAAAGCTATTACCTAAAAGTACCACAGTTAGCTAGTTTAAAAATATATATATATATTTAGAATCAGTATCTGAAATGGATCATGACGTAGCAAAACGATGTAGTGTTTTAAATCAGGGGTGTATAGACTTTTTGCAGACGGCCAATTTCACTTAATCAGAAAATATGCCGGGCCAGGTGGAGATCCTTTTTTACATTGAACACCATTTTATGTTTTGGAAATCGATCTGCTGAAGACGCAGGCCATAAGTATCATCCTTCCGCAGTTGGCACACTTTTATCTTAAAGAAATAGTACTCTCAGAATGTGTGTTTTTGAACGTAATTTTGCAAAACTTCTGGAATAGGCATTAAACTGCTTTCTACTTTAGGAAAAAGTTGTGATTAGAGAAGCGCGCAGTTGAAGTGCCGCACTTTGTTTTCAACTAGGAGAATGAGCACCACATTTCTTTGTGAGAAGGAGCGGTGCGCCGCTGCTCACTTCTGTCAACCAGTAGTCCAGGGGAATTTTACAATATTTTTGGTAGCAAGTGCATAGGCTAATTTCCTGTTTTGATTCACCAATACGCATGTGCTTTTTGAATTAGACTGTTGTTGCTGTATATTCTAAGTTATTACGCAGTAGATTTACAGCTACAAAATTTAGCTTCTTACGTTTGTTGACTTGTTTTAACTACGGTACAATATCCAATATCCAACACGTGACTATGTATCATTGTGCATGAACTTCAATATTTAATGATTGGCTCATTATGTACTTTTATTTTAACTTTGAGAGTAATGAGCATGTGACTATGTTTTTTGTTCTCTGATGCTGAAACTTTTGTTAATTTTGCACATCATAGTTTTGGCGGATTTTGTGTTGAGATGTTTGACAACAAATAAAAATCATCTCATTTAGAAACAATGCGGAGGGAGTAAGAAAACGTTTGAAGTTTCGATTTTTATTAGTTTGGCTTTCTTGCACTTTAGTATCAAGCATTTGCTCCTGTCCTCCCCCGCTCTCTTTATCCTTAACAACAAAGCGAAAACAAATTCCAATTTTTTTTTTGCTAGTAACCTTCACAGAATAAATGACTTTGATCAAAATTTTACTCTCGAAATGCCTATTTTAGACAAAATTTAAAGTACCTCAAAAAAGTTTTGAATAGATCAATCAATTTAATCCTTTACCTCGCCAATAAAAATCGTCGCTGTGCTAGTGGTTTCAATTTTCATTTGTATACACATTGGTGGGATCTTTCTTCGTTTCCCGGCTGGGCTACCCAACAGTTGTGCCGGATTAAAACAATTAATTTAGCGGGCTGCGCCTGCTTTAATCAATAAATATTTCTGAGAGTAGTAACCAAAAGTTGTTATAAATGATACCATCGTTCCTATACCCCCCATCCCAATCATCATACTCTTTTAAACTGGTCTTACTCACAAGCACCCAATCATTTCAAAAATAGTATTCGTTTCTTGGTATAAGTACAGGGGCATATAGTCGAAGTTGGGATTGGGCGCAGTAGTAGTGGTATTTTTCGATTACAAAAAATAGGTTGTCTTGCGGTAGGCCTAATTCACGACTTGATGGGATTGGTGTAGCAATGATTTTTATGATATCACATTCCTTGGCTGAAACTATATTTTCTGGGCCCGGAAGAGGGAAAAACGAGCCAGGACTGCTCGCACACACCGCGCATCCGATCCCGCTAAACCATTTAACTCTAAAACCGCCGAAAATTGTGTTATCTGGAATGGCTAAAGCGGTCATTTTTGACCGGTCATGAAAATACGTGTTCATCCGTTTTTGAGCTTCAATATTTGGACAAACTTTAACTATAAATAGTAATGCACGCATCCTCAGACGCAGGGTAGGCTAAATAGCTTTATACCAGCCCTTGAGTTAGACGTTAAGGGAATAGATTTGAGAATAAGGCGAGCCCATTTGTAAGTATTGTGAGCACTTGCAAACTTATTGAGATTTGCTGTTTATTTGGAATTTAGTCCGAGCTTTCAATGTTAACCAACTACAGTAGACTCCGTTTAACTGGCTCACGGGTAACTGAATCACTCGGTTAGCTGGATCATTTTTCAAAGTCCCAAAACACATATGCATTTTCAATGTACATGTACGCCGCTTTTCTAGATCACTGGATCAATTTTGCACCAAAACTTACAGTATAATTCCATAATTCGCACGACACAGGTCTCAGTCATTGATTGCTGAAACAAGATTGTGCCACACAGCGATCACGCGGGCAAGCGGCTGTAGCAGTTATACGCAACGCGTTGATATGTTCTTTTAGCTGTCATATATCACGCGCTGGTACGTAAATTTTGGCAGGACAAAAAACGACAGCTAAATTTTAGCAGTGAACTGAACATCATGCCGAAACGCTGTGCTTCATAATTCGTGAAGAAATTCAAGAACTGCTGCAAGCTTATGACAAACTGCTAAAGGTACGATGTTGACTTTTTGCATCCAAAGTGCAAAAATTTATTTTTGTCGTTTTTTTTACTGGAAACGTCACAAAAAAAAGCAGCTGAGCTGTAGAGCATTCCTCAAGGCACTTTGAACCGGCACCTCAAAAACCGGAACACTCTTGAAGAAAGTGAAGTGCACCAGCAAGGTCCCACTTGTGGATGAGGCTTTGAAAGAATGGATCAAACAAAGTTTAGATCGAGAAGCCGATTTTCTTAGTTGTCAACTTATGCGAGAAAAGGTAGAATAGTTTACCGAGAAACTTGATGTGCAAGGCCATTGAAAAGCAAGTGAAGGCTGGTTATCGAGGTTCAAGAAACGAGAGGATCTGGTGCACAAAAAAATTGTATGGGGAGGCCACAGATGCAGATGTTCAGCAAAGAGAAAATTGGATTGCAAAAGTGTGGCCAAGTTTTTGACGACAATATGACGAGGAAAACATTTTTAATGCTGATGAAACGGCATCTACTTTTGCGCCATACCTGACTCAACGCTGACTTTTCAAAATGATACAAGATGTGGCACGAAAAAATCGAAAGAGCGCATCACGTGTCTGGTGACATGCATTATCGCTAATGAAAAGAAGAAGCTCATCCAAGTTGGGAAGAAAAAAAACACGTTTTTTTAAAAATGTCAATCCACTTCCAGTTGACTATGAAGCTAATTCCAATTCCTAGATGACAGGAGGAATATGGGGAGTATTCTTCGTACTTGGGACAAAGACTTGAAGAAAAAGAACCGAAGAATCCTACTGTTAGCAGATAACTGCTCAGTTCACTTACAAGACACAGGACTGTTGAACATTAAAGTGGAATTTCTTCCACCGAACACAGCCTATGTGCTGCAGCCTTGTGACATGGGTATCATTCGTGCTGTCAAGGCAATTTTTCGCATGGCCATGTGTCGACAAGTGCTGCAGCAAATGGACAAATCAGTCGCGGCCACTGCAAGTAAACCGGTAAAAAATCACTTTTTGGATGGAATTCTGCTTATGAAGGCAGCCTGGGAAAAGATTAATTCAGTCACAATTAGAAACTGCTGGGTGAAAGCTAAAGTGAAAATGGGCTCCCATGAAAGATCTGCTCGCACTTCTCAAATGACTGTTCCTTCTTAGCTACCAATGAACCAAAAGCAATGGGAAGATTTCATCAAAGCTGACAATGACCTGGCAGTTGAGCATGTTCTCGATGAGGATAAAATCGTAGATATTGTGCGAGCTCGCGATGGAGATGAAGAAGATGATGACGATGAGAAACCTATTCCAACTGTTACAGAGACCCGTAATGCTTTAAATGCTCTCAAACGGGGTCTGCTGGGACGTGGTTTCGCAGACCATGACAATCCGTTGGCAAAGTTGGAAAAAGCATCAAGTCAAGTACTTACAGCTGATTTGAAACAAACGACTATATTGCGTTTTTTTCAGAATAATACAGTATTTTAGTAAATAAATAAATACAGTATTATTGATTATTGATTCTCATTTCATTATTTCTTTTATAACTTGGCTTTCTTTGATGACTATATAAAACTTGATCGTTTTTTAAATAGCATACAGTACTGTATCTTTTCGGCCAACTGGATCACAAGCCCTCTGCCCGAAGTAATCCAGTTAAGCGGAGTCTACTGTATTAAGCAAAAATGTTTTTCCTGCATAACTCATTAAAGCGCGATTTACACTGTGATATAGTTGCATAATTTTCTTTTTATTTCTCCTCAAACTTTAGATTTTATGAACTATCCTCATAATTCCGACCTTTCTACTCTTAATTAATACTGGGTTTACATACAAACAGTCAATAATTTTACAAACTTTCATCCCTTTCCTACACTAAATAGGGGGAAGGGGGCATAAATTTAAAGTTAGAAGTGGGTCTTAAAAGTGATTGATATTTTAGAAACACAAATATGCTATTGTGCATGGTAAGGCTACCAGTCAGTTATGTTCATCTAATATCTTCAGCCGGTTGTATAGGCTTTACCCTAAAGACATTTCTGAGAGCAATGACAAAAAGTTTTTATAAAAGGAACCATCGCCCCTGAGCCCCTAATTCCGATTATCATTAGCCTATTGTACTTTTGAAGTAAGTCTGGCTTACACACAAACATTCAATCATTTCTCACACTTCCATCTGTGTTTTTCGATAGGTGCAGGAGCCTAAAACAAAGTTGGGGCAGGTCTGCATAATGAAGGATGTTTTGCCATTGCAGATATGTTGTTTAATAGTAGGCCTACTTCACAGTTTACTGCCGCCCCTTTGTAATGATGCTTGTTAAGTCAAGCTCCTTACCTAAACCTATGTGCACTGATCCCAGCATCGAGGGAAAAGGGTCATGCCTCTTTTTATAAGCGCAGCATCCGATTGTGGTATACTAACCCATATTCAAGAAAAAAACTTTTCCCTCTGTGGTCCGCAACAAGTGATATAGGTCTACTGTCCAAGAGTGTATTCAGGGAGAAATAAAGGGCGATGGCCAAACGGTATGAAAGAAGCAAAAAATTAAAAAATATTCTCAATTTCAAAAAATTGATCCACCTTAAAAAAGGTCAACAATCTTGTATGGAAACCAAAATGAGCCGAATTCTTGCTTTCAAAATATTTATCTCTTTTAATGCACTGCCCGCCCAAATCTGAGTGAGCTTGCTTGCTTCATGAGATTGCTTGATAGTATGGTTGAGCTCGCTTAATGCTTCGCGCCCTCAAAAAGATGTTTCAAAATACGCCTCTGCTACAGAAATATTTTTTTCTTTTAATTTCCCCTAACTTTGGATTTCATAAACTATGCCTTTAATTCCGATCTCCTTCATATAAATTGAGACTGGGCTTATTCACTAACAGCCGATCATTTCACAAACTTCTATCCGTTCTTTTGATTTTAGTGCGTGAGGTTATATATTCAAAGTTTTGCGAGTGCCCCAAACTGCCTGATATATTTACATGAACATACTTGTAATTAAGTAGTGGACCTACTTCTTATCACTTTTTTCATAACTGTAGGCCGACTGATAGGTTCTAAAGCCAGTGGCTACAAGTATGCTTTTTGCTACCGGTATATACGCTGCCAAGGAAAGATAAACTGCCCCGGAGTCCATCACCTACAGTCCAGTTATCATACTAATTTATCTTACGGCTAAATGAATAATCATCCGTTGCTGACCAGGTTTTTGTGCTAATGAGGAAGACAATTTTGTCTAAATCCAACGAGATTTCAAATCAAAGTTTATCATTTTGCTCCACTTAGCTACGCGTGATCAATACCTCTTAAGGATTAAAAGCGCTCAGGCACTCCACATGAACATAATACAAAGTTATTTTAACCTGCACTTTACTCACTGTTCAGTTATAAAAACTTTTGTGCTTGGCATTGCATTATTGTAAAAAACAGATTTAAACCGGTTTGTTGGTACTGTAATATATCATTTCACTTTAACAGGCTGCATGTTAGTTACTCGCATTACTATTCACCAGGGCTGGGGAGCCACTAAAATAAGCATAGGCTCCGTTTCCAGCTCCGGAACTTTCAAGCATTCAGCCTCTGGCTCCGGATCCAGCTCCCTTAAGAATGTTTTGTAGCAATTGCCTCAGTAGAACTCAACAATAAATTCTGCATTGTAAAGTTTAAAATACTACTAAAAATATTTAGTCTTCCAAGTTTTACATAAGATGAATGAAAAGCAAGAGAAATCTCACTCCAGTTGACTTTTTGTTCTGCTTTTCTTTATGACCGATCGGGAACAACAACGACAAAAAATCACTACCAAATTTAATTGCTCTGGCCCCAGCTACGGTTTCATCAAATTTCACCAGATTATCTTCGGCTCTTACAACACTTACTGACATCGTAGCTCCTGGCTCCGGCTCCCTAGTCATGCTATTCAGAGGAAATGAGGGGGCCTATGGAACATTAAATTTTGTTGAAATCGTTAATGATTTAAAAAATTTTTAAACGTTTTACACAATTTTATTAAAATTTTAGATAGCGAGGTTAAATTTTCGGAAATATGCAGATGTGTTTAAATAAGATGGCATTTAGTGTTATGAGGGTGGAAACATACTTTTTCGGGTCAACTTTGTTGAAATGTGTCCTTGGTAACTGGAAAACACAATTTGTTTAATGTATTTCCTCAGAAAAAATTATTGTTAAGTAAGCCTTTGATTACAATTTGTGCGCATATAAGTATGGCATTTATAAAGCATGAGCTATTTTTCATACTTGATTGGCCTATCATGTAAGACCTATGGAACAGAAAATTGCATAAGTCCCTTTTGTTTACATCATCCCAACTGTTAAGACTAGTATAGACAATTGTAGAAATGCTTTCAAATCAAAATTTAAATAAAGCTTTAAGTGCAAATGCATGCATTGCAGCTGCAAGCAGAGACCTATTTAAATGGGAATAAAGGGCGAGGCTCTTTCCAAACAAAACGACAGCAGCAAAAAATGTAAAAAAGGAAAAGATCTTTATGTGTGTTTGGGAACCAAAAATGGACAAAAGTTTGGTTTCACAAAGTTAATATCAAAAACAATAAAAATGCCTTTACTAGTCTGTGATGTCAATTGTTAAAAATTTATTTTTAATTTTGATGTCATGTTGATGTCGCCGACCTCTTTATAACAATTACATAGCGGTGGCAATCAATCATGTCAACAATCATGCTTATACAACCAGCAATTTCAGATGGGTTGTTCTTTCCACTAAAATTGTATCACATGGCATTGTGAGGTCACTAAACATCATAACAAAATACATGTCATGCCTTTTTGAAGCTTTCAAGAAAAAAAGACAAAGCATGCTTAAAAGGCATAAAAAAGAATTGCTGGTTGAGTCGTAAGTAAAGCCCAAATCACCGTAGAATTTATTTTATCGAAAGTAGCTTGTTGATGATTTCCAAAAACTTTCAACCTTTTGTTTATCGTCTGCATGTTTTAAAAAAAGGACGAAAACTAATTTTCAATGAATCGTCAATCAAAACGTGATCGCGCAGCCTCAAAATGTTACATTTTTTCAGGGTGATGTGTAAGGGGCTGGCTTTCATTTGAGCAAAAAACCGCTTTCCTCGTAAAGAAAAGCAAATTTTAAAAAATATTTTTAATTGTAAGGTCGTCACGACGTAACTCGTTCCTTTTGACACTCATTCTGAGGCAGGGATCAATTGTGCCTAGTCTCACGTTTGTACGTCTTTTACTTTCGGATGCGTCAAAGCGAAGGCCACGCAAGCACTCATTCACCCACGCACCTACAAACAGAATTCTGTTTTTCTTGTAATATTATTTATTTATATACTATAGTGACATCGAAAACATTTATAGCATTACTTTTTGTTATTTAAAGTCATGTTTTACATTAATTTTGCGTGTAATCACTTGTACTTTTCAGTTTATTCAAACCAGGAAGCAACTTGATCCTTATTCCATGCTTTCTGGCCTCACACTACAATTGCTTTCATTTTTGTAGATATCTTTTTAAGTGTATCTGGTTTGTCGTTTGCGGCAAGCAATAAATCTTTCTCTAACTCTCACCAAACACAATAGCATAAAAGTAATCAAAAGCAATCCCACTCAAAAACAGCCTATCGATTCAAAAGCTTCTATTCATTTCTTTCAAGAAGTGCAAAGGGCACGAAATTACAAAGCGGAATGGGATGGGATCGCAGTGATCGTTTTCACGACTGTCAAATGGTAGACCTATGCTTCACGACTTGATACACTTCCATTGTAAACCATAATTGTGGCGTTAAGCCCTGGCTAAGTCTGTTATAGGCATGGACAATTGCCCATTGTGCATGCCCATTTAGCATGTGCAGTTGGCAGGGACAGGAAGAAGGGCCACAAAGAGCCATACCTTTTCCTTACTTTTTTGGTCCCAATCCCGATATTGAGCGTATTCGCTCAAATTAAAGTTCGCTATAATAAAACTAATGTTGTTGCTTTGACGCTAAACCAGTTTAAATATTTAAAAAAGTTTTGTTCCATTATACTGTGACAGTTTGTAAGCTAAACAAGCCATCAAACATGGCTTTATGAAAATCACGCCGCAAATGATTCTATGACTCAATAACCGCACTTTTGTATTTACGTTTGTATCCTTATGACAGCGTTAGGTTATCAGTCATATATTTTGCCCTGTGGACAAAACCAACAGATATCGCTGAATGAAAATCATGCTACAAACGGCTCTGTGAGGTAACTGTAAAAATTTTTACGAAAACTAAAAAAATAAGCGATATGGAAAAATAAATTGCAGCAAATTTGTTTTTGTTTAAGATAGCCTTTCAATATTTCCCGCAAATGCTTAGCAATTAAATAAATCTAATTTAAACCAATTTTTTCTAATTTGTTTTGTTGGCAAACTGTCTGGTGGTGCTTTGCGTAGTTAGACATTTTGTTTCATCCCTGTAGCTTCAAAAATACGAAACGAATGGAGGCGATTTTTGGAGATGCGTAAAAAAATTATTTTTCCATCCGACAAACCAAAAATAAATCATACTACAAAGAACGATTATTTATGTCTATAACTGTGGATTAAAAAGTAGGGAGATCGGAATTAAGAACATATAGGCTGGCTCCCACATATCTTGGACAACAGCTCCATTAGAAGTACACCTGTGTGTTTTCACTAAAAAAACCATTTCAAAAATTTCGTTAATTCATAACAAAGTTTGGTTATAATTTTCACCACTGTTCTTTAAATGAAGTCGGTGCAGTCGATTGGAACATTATTTACCACGACATACTACCAAAGCGCCTTGTTGGCGACGTCGGTTAGTAGTATTATAACAAAATGCCTGCTAAGAAGGCACATACGTTATGGTGTTACGGTAAGCTTACTTACCTGATCTAATGCGGTTGGCCAAAAGTGTTAGGAAAAAGAAAATATGGACGAACGATAAAGGCAAGTGCATGATCAAGTTTATATCTAGAAAAGTATCCACCACTAAGCTTCTATAAAATCAGTTCCTTATTAATCTAAATTACATGATTTACATCAGGCCGTACTAAAATGCTCCTAGAATTGAAAACTAGTTCAATTGCTCCATGACTTTAACTTTTTTGTAATAGAAACATAGACCAACAAAATATCAAGTAAAACAAACTGTAAGTTTATTTAAGCTCTCGTAGGCAAAAATATAATTGGAAGTCAAGGATGTCTAGCACAAGAAAGACCGCGGCGTCAAAAAGGGCACTGCAGAATCAGGGTTGCCAATTTAGCTTATTTTCCGCTAGATTTAGCTTATTTTTACAGCATCTAGTGGGAAAAATATGACATTTAGCGGATAGCGGAAAATTCAACTTATTTTTTTAACTTTAACGGATTTTAAGCTTTTTTTTTAATTTTAGTGCAGCATGACGTTGAAACTATTTGAACAATTTCCAAATCCCAATGCCCAGTATTGATAGTAAAATTGTTCATAATTCAATTAACAACACATTTTTCTAATGGAAGACGATGTTGAACGAAAATGATTGATATGGAAGTTTACTATTTATAATCAGCTTTCTAATTTAGAGTTTGAATAATTGAATCCCTTGTGGTCGTGGGTCGTGGCTCTGAGTTATTTGATGTTGTTCAATAGCTTGCTTTTGCTTTTTTTGTGAAGTTATCTAAGTTGCTTCAGTTTATGGACATTCTTAACCCTAATGATGCCGAAAGTTAAAACATGCACTTAGAAATTTAGAAGTGAATGGAAGCAAAAAAGTGAATTCAAAAGCTGGCTAGAGGAGGTGAAAAACGATTTCTCAAGAGCATACTGTAATGTGTGTAAGTGTACTATAACTGCAAAATATTCAGATTTAACAGTTCACTCAAACTCTAAGAAACATAGTAATGCTGTTAAGACTCTAGTGCCAGAAATTACCAAACTTTTGGTAAAAAAATCTGACAAAAATTTGGAAGCACAAGTTGCATTAAACTTGGCTTGTCATTCACCAATATTGAATTGCGATCATCTTACAGAAATGCTGAAGAGTACTATTGGTGACAGCAAGACCGTTTTTAGTCTGCAAGTGAAATGAACAAAGTGCTCTGAAATAATAAAAAATGTTCTAGTCCCTTATTTTCACAATTTTTTTAAATTTAACTTCAATTTAAGTTCTTAGCTTAAAATTTGGCGGGAACAAACTAAAATCTAGCGGAATCTAGATTATTTTCCTCAGAATTTCGGTGGACTGTGATAAGCTAGAGTTGGCAACCCTGCGCGGAATAATCAAATCGTAATTTCACTATCATGCTCTTAAGATAAATTGCTGTAATTTCTAGACAATTATTATTTTTGGATACTTAAAAGCAAACAACATTTAGATTGTAAAAACTTTTTTTCTCTTCTTTGCTTTAGCAAGGGTATACCTCGAACGGCCACTATGTCTAATATGACATCTTGTTTTTAACACGTTACATTTTTTCAGTGTTACAGAATTGAATTCTTTAGTCACAACTGAAGATATCGCAAATGCTGACCAACTAAATCCGCGATTTTGTTCAAATAAAGTCTATTGTGTTGCGCAAGTTTGATCATCTCCAGCAGCGTTGCTTTGGTGAGAAAAGCTTTTACTGCTGACCGGTTTCTGCTAGCCAAAGATTAGTTGTTGCCTCTGTGGCGGTATCATTACTGTGCTAGTCTTGAATAGGCGGGGATATAGATGTCAACAAGGCAAAATTCGTACAGTGTTGATGCGGTTTTGAATCGCGTAGAATATTCTGGGGATGATATAAGCAGTGAAAGTGAAGACAATGATGATTTCACTGCTACAGTGACATCCGCATCTGACTCAACTGATTCCTCGAATTTTAGTGTAGAAGAAACCGAAGGGCATCCAACGCAGGCATGTTTATTGTTCATAATATTTATTACCAAATTATAGGTATTGCTAGTGATGTAAGGTACTGCAAAATTTCAATTCAACTGATTTGTCTTCTGATATTTTTAAATATTGCAACAAAATCTGGTGTTACCTGGAAGCCGCTCACAAGCACATGACTTGGGCGGTCACCACAGACTGCTGTTTTCAAAGCGTCTGCAGGTCTTTTCTCAAGTAATCTGCAAATCAAAGCCTTCGTTCGAGCTGAACCCGTACCAGATGCTATTTAAATTCATTAGCTGAATTCTGAGCTCCTACAATGTATTAATACATTTGAGATAACTAACGGGCTGGCCTTGCGCAAGGTCGTTTGTAATCAAGTAGATACTGTTGGTATCGACAAGTATATATCTTTGCCTACATCTTTTTTAGAAAATGATATTAATTTAAACAATTATTACTAATTCCAACACTAATGAAACTATCTTGCTTTTATTGATATATGTAGTAAAACAATAGATGTTGTCACAACTACCTAAAAATGGCGAACGTTTTCTCGAACCTTAACAACTGCATTTCTTTGGCAACTACTGTAATTAGTTTGCCATTGTGTGAAACGTTATGTGATTTACTCATTATTCCTTCAATCAGAGATTGGTAAAGGTTTTATTCCTTTTCAAACGTAGAAGCTGGAAAGATCAATGTGATATACAGTACTTAAACCCAAAAATTACAATTTGGATGCTTGTGTTACAGCACCGCCTCTTTGTGTTGGTTTCGAACCTGATGTTATAGTTCTATTGTTTTTTGCGAGCTCGTTCTACTGTGGTAATTGGATGCTCTCGGCTCAGCTGCATGGCAAAAAATTAGCGTCTGCGCCTTAAGTAATTGTTTGCGGTGCATTGAGCACGGAAGAATTAGATGTGAAAAAATTAACAGGCATTTTGGTATCTGTTTGCTCAAATGTGGACGCAAGTTTTTTCTGTAATCTAGTTTTGAAGTGAGATTGGGTATTTCTCAAGTTAAATTTTCTTTTTCTATTATGTTATGACTTTCAGCAGCTTTTCACTTACAAAATTTGTCCAAGCGGACCGCTTGGACCGTGCCGCTTGAAACGTATGTAACTAAATCCAACTATATTTATCCAAGTAACAAATTTTCGAGACAGCTAAATTTAACTTGAGAAATACCCAATCTCACTTCAAAACTAGATTTGAGCAAACAGATACCAAAATGCCCGTTAATTTTTTCACATCTAATTCTTCCGTGCTCAGTGCACTGCAAACAATTACTTAAAGGCGCAGACGTTAATTGTTTGCAATGTAGCTGAGCCGAGAGCATCCAATTACCACAGTAGAACGAGCTCGCAAAAAACAATAGAACTATAACATCAGGTTCGAAACCAACACAAAGAGGTGGTGCTGTAACAGCTTGTGAATTATTTGTCAATCTCATAATACACAAGGTACACACTACTCAGAGAGCGGAGTATTCAAATGGATGAATTGCAGGCTTAACTGAACAAGGATCTCGATTAAAATCACTGTTAAGGCTTAATCATTGAGTTCGATTTAAAGACATTGAGGAAATAATACTGGCCAAACTATTGCCAGTCGAAAAAAATTACTTCTTGTAAAAAAGCTTTAATTGCATGTGGTGAGATTTCTTCCCTGGAAGACTATTGAGCACCAAACGTTAATGGAAATAGCTCATCGAGGAGGCCTCTGCCCCTTCCAGGTTAAAAAAATAAAACGGGCGAAAAAATTGTTTTTCTATAGTTGGTTGCTATTGCTCAATAGCACGCATATTTGTCGGTCTAAGGCTGACAAATGCGATTACACTACAGTGTTTTGTCTCGGGGCAGAAACTGTTGTTTTTTTTGCTTTACTGGTCGAGTTTTTGGGTAAATTTTGATGGCAGTTTCGTTTCAATGACCAACAACAGTCAGCCATTATGGCAGCATTTATTTTGCTAGTGATGCATTTTTCTTCACCATTATGCTTCTATCAAATTTTTCAGCTTGTTTATCACTCACGTGGCTCCATCTGTCGAGAAAAAGAGTGAAGATGCAAAAATTTAGCTTTTGCATTAATTTGACACTCAAGCTTTTGAAAATTAGGCAGCATTTTTTCCCCAATACTTGAATAAAACGGTCTATTTTGTTTAAAAGGAAATTAGGTACCACTTGATTACAGGAATCCCACTCTTCTTTCTCGCACTCTTCCATCGTTATTTTAAATTGCTCCTTAATTACAAACTTGTAATTAGTGGACGGATAAATACTCCCCTACTTGGTTTTTCACCACCAGGTATAGCAAATTTTTTTAGATAGGCAAGCTATTGTATATGTCTAATAAGCGCCTTGTTTTGTGAAGCTTTAGCAAACTGTAAAATAAGATTAAGTTTGATATACAAAGATGAAAGTATTATCTTTGTAGTTCTACAAAAGAAGTATTAAGTAATAGCCAGTAATTTGCGTTCACATTTTTGTTGCTTTCTTGCAGGCCTGTAACGCTTGATCTAATGAGTTTTTGTTTCTGCTGTTCAATTCACATGGTAAACTGGAAAAATTTTTACATTCTCAACGGATGATCTTGCAGCACATTTACAACTTTAGCATCAACTTATTATTTTCATGCATGATCTCTCTACTTCAATTTTTCTAACAAACTGGCTGTTTTTTTATGTGATTCTTTTTTTTGGGTGGAATACGCCAAAGGTATGGAAGCAAATAGAATTTCATTGTGCAACAAACTGCTTTTAGGCTTTTACTGGACGCATCAACAAGCAAGCTCCAATTGACCCGGAAATATTTAGTGCCAAACTTTTCAATTAGTTCTTTCACTTTAGTACAATGAACTTTTCTGGTAAAAAGGGATGAAATTCTTTTTTACGACGTTTCCACCAAGAAAACGTAGCATTGGAAACCAGAATATATTCAATGATTTCAATAAAAAAGTTAAAAGAACAGCTGATACTTTGAGCATGTCCAGGTCTCGCACTAAAATATTTAAGCTAGTGCTTCCCAATCTTTTCCAGTTGGCGGTCCATTTGCTGAAATGGTATTACTGATGAACTACTAAGTATCTCTTCCCAACATAAAAACCTTTTTTTTGAGATCAACTTCAGAAAGCAAATATTTTTCGAGTAACCGACCATATCTTGCAGTTTCTAAAGTTGACAACACTACGAGGTCTGTCCAAAAAGTATCCGACCCTATCTTCTCCTATCAAAAGTAATGCCACGCAAGCAAAGTGGTTTTGAATGATTGTAACGTCACAATTACTGCACAAGCATAAAAAATTTCAAATCGATAGTTGGTGTCATTCTCTTGTTTTAAAGCATTTTGTGCAGTCGTATAAGTGCATGATTGTCGATTTTTTGCCCGCAAAACGTAATGACAGAAAGCATCGATCGAAGATATTGTATCAAGTTCTGCCAAAAGCTAGGTAATAATCAAACTGAAACAATTCAAAAGATTCAGCAAGCTTTTGGAGATGAAGCCTTAAGTCAAACTTAAATAAAGGAATGGTTTAATCGCTTCAAAAACGGTCGAATGTCATTGGAGAGTGAGGCACGCTCTGGCAGGTCATCTACAAGCCGAAACGAGGAGGTGATTGAGAAGATTCGCCAAATTGTTCTGGAAGATCGCCGTCAAACACTCAGGGAAATTGTTGAAGAAATGGGAATAAGCAGAGGATCAGCTCACTCCATTTTAACTGAAGATTTGTGCAGGCGGAGAGTGACGACCAAATCCATTACCAAGCTGCTTAACAAGGAGCAACAAAAGGAGTTCCGTGTGGAAATTGCTCAGGACATGCTGGATTGTGCAACCAATAACCTAGATTTTACAAAAACTATTATAACTGGTGATGAGACCTGGGTTTATGGTTACGATCCAGAAATCAAATTTCAATCTTCACAATGTAAAGATCCGGAATCACCAAGGCCCAAAAAAGCAAGACAAATTCGCAGCAATGTAAAAGTGATGCTGACCTGTTGCTTTGATTCCCGCAGCATAGTGCACCACGAATACGCACCAGAAAGCAAAACAATCAATAAAGAGTACTACTTAGAGATTTAACGTCGCCTTCGTGATGCTGTGCGAAGAAAGCGACCAAAAATGTGGACAAGGAAGAACTGTCAGTTTCACCATGGCAACGCTCCCGCTCATTCCATCCATGTAATCAAAGGTTTTTTGGCCAAAAGCAATACGGCACTTGTGGGACAGCCTCCCTACTCTCCTGATTTGGTATCATTCGACTTCTCGCTATTCCTCAAGTTAAAAATTACTCTAAAAAAGACGCGATTTCAGTCAGTCGGAAAAAACGACGGCGGAGCTCAGGAGCATTTCAAAGGAGGAGTACAAGAGATGCTTTCAAAAGTGGCAGAGGCGCTGGGAAAAGTGTGTTCACTTGCAAGGGGAGTATTTTGAAGGAGATAAAATAAAATTTGTGATATTCATTGTGTTGTGTGTTTTACGCCCAAAGGTCGGATACTTTTTGGACGGACCTCGTATTTGCTGCAGATCAACTTCAAAGAAACAATTATTTTACTTAATTTTGGACCAATTTGGCACTTTTTAAAGTTGAGAACCTTGCTTTGGAAATCAACAATTACAAAACGGTTTTTGACACATTTGGCACTTTTTATTTAATTACCGCTATGAAATTCATTTTGAAATGCTCCGCGGATCATCAGGGGGTCGCTGCCTACCGATGGGAAAGCGCTAATTTAAACTTTCTATGCTATTCAGCTTTGTTTTTCACCTTTACTGCATTTATATCTGTTCTTTCGGTTTGCACTCAGAAAGTGATGCATCAGAGCTTGAATCTTAAATATTTTCATAGAATTGGAGAAGAGTTGGTATCAGAACATTGGTCATGAGGAATGGGCCTGATAACGAGATGATTTAGAACACTGAACATTGAGTGTGTTCTTTCCACTGAATCCAGAAATATTGGAGGTACAAAAAAAATTTATTGCTTTGAGTTTTAGATTGTCTCCTCAACAAAGAATACTAAGTACTAAAAATTTTGCTAGCCGTTACTCCAAGGTCGCAATTATTCAGCGCAACAACGATAAACTTTGTTTGAAACCTCATTTTTATTCTGATCCCAAGTAAGCACTTTTAACAAATCTTACAATATTTTCACACTAAAGTTTCGTAACAAAGCTACTTCATACACAGCGAAATATATCTGATTCATTAGTAGACTACAGCCTCTCCATCGTGACGACATAGCACATGGAGATTAAAAGCTCTTGTAAAAATGTTGTTTTATAAATTTTTGTCCACGTGATTTAAAAACTAAACCATTTACAGTTAACACTCTGCCTAACTCAACTCATTCTCTTCCGCTGTATTATTTTCATACCAGCTTACTACCGGCGCGTCGGTGTAAGACTGTAAGTGGTTCAGCATCTGCTTCACTGTCACAACCTAGAACGCTTACTATCTGGATTGTACAAATGTGACATCAACACGAGTAAACAAACAAACAAAGTGTAACTATGTGGTAACAATAGCGATAAGTATGCGCTGAATGCATGTACAAAATATTGACTGGCAAATTGCAAAATGAGCTTAGCGCGCTGTAGAAAAATAGCTTTGACTTCAATTCAGTGAGCGCAATCTCAAAAATTTGGTATTATTAAAATAACCAAAACCGTGGCCATTAGTGTTATCTAAATATCTTATTTTATATTTGATTGTTATAAGCTCTGATTTATACGGTGAGCTACTTAATTGCCTGATAAAACAAGAATGAATTTCTGCCTATCTTGATGCGTTCTTGTTGCTGTCATAATCATGACTTAATCTGATATATTTGGTCGACTGATAAGGAATTAGTTGTTTCTACAAAAATCAAACCTGTATATTTCCTTGTCGTTTTTTATATTCTAATGATGGAAACTGCTAATTTTTTCACAAAATTTGATGCAGCAGGAAGTTTCATTACAGTACTAAAGATAGAAGCAGAAACACGCTGCTGTCACGTAGCACTCAATACATTCGCGAGGGCTGGAACAACGTTTTGTTTGGGGGGCTTAAATATTGGTGTCAATATAAATTCTGGGTAGAAATTCCCCGAACAAACTTTTTTATATGAAGCCTAAGCAAATGAACAAAAAAGTTCAGTTACTTTTCTAATGTGAAATAAATTTCTGGAATTGTCGTAATGTAAAAGCAATCACAGAAAACAATATGAGAGAGCATTATTAATATGCGGTAAGAATTTCCTTACGTTTGGTTCCACAATGGTCCAATTTGTGTAAACAAAGTTTTACAAAACTTTCCTTTAGATGCATGGCTGATAAATTGTTTCATCTATCTTATTCGTGCTCATCAGTTTTGTCAAACATATTCTGATAAATGGGCATCAAAGAGAGATGGGTCAGTCTATCTTGTTTCATTGTCTGTAGGCTCGTGTTTAACCGCTTCAACACTGAAAATGACCGCTCTGAAGAGGCTCCGAAAAGAGGGAGACAAAAAACTAGTTAAACAAGTTTTTCCGTCTTTCTATACAATAACCTTGTCTGTGGTTGCTGTTTGCTAATGTACGCATCAACATCATAAAGTGGGTTGAAGAACTTTCTATCAGTCAAATTCCCAAATGAATTAAACTCAACTTCGAGACGATTCTTATCAATTACATTTGGCAGTACAATATTTGCGCCAAATAATGACTTTCTTTTCAAATTCGCCCCATCGATCAAGAAAGCTCCTCTGTCGGTAGCAATCTTCATGCCCTTTCGGTTGAACTGCGTGTTAGTGCCGCACCGACCGAATCCAAGACCTTCATGTATTCACGCTTCCATTTACTTCGTCAAGATTGAAAACAAAATCTTCGCTTGCATTGAGTTCAGTTTTCCGTAAATTTAGAAGCGTTTTAGTTTTTCTGGTAACAGCATGTTTTTTAAGTTGGCCGACGTTTTGCTCTGCAAAGTCGCTAGTTTTTTCAAGTAATTGTTCAACTTGTTCGCTAGTCCTCAAGTTTTTGATTTAGTTTTGGAGCACATTCACTTGTTCTAATGCTACGAAAGCTGCAGACGTTTTGCTCTGAAGTGGTCTTGCAACTACTTCGGATGGTCCCAAAAAGAGTTTGGATTGCAATAGGTGAGATATACATCTTTTTTTCTAGCTTATTTTTGCAGTTCATGAATTTTTGCCCATATTGTTCTACTCAAATGAAGGTACTCTGTTTTGTAATAAAACGGCTGCAGGTCATAAAGACGGGATGTTGTTGTGCTCATTTCGTGACAATGATAATTACCTTATATCTTCACGAAAGTAATTTTGCTATAGTCAGGTTTACACGATTATACGGCAAACATTAATTGCAATAACATTTAGGTTTTGTAATGAACGAATTTGTCACCGGTACTTTACCTCACAAAAAGCGGTTGAAACTGATGTAAATAAAAAGAAAGGTGGACCAAAGAAGACCAGAAAACACAAAAGTTGTTTTCTCAATTTCGGCTTTACTGTCGTAGAAAAAGAAAGGGTTAATTATCCGCAATGTGTTTTAGCTGCACAAAGCATGCTACCGAGTAAACTAAAGCGCCACCTAACAACAAATCACAACTTCTTACCAGGAAATCACGTGAATTTTTATCCGGAAGTCATTACAAATGAATTAGCAGTCGGTCGTATTTTCTAACTTTTTTTCGTATACCTGCTAAAGCTTAGCTTGCGTGTTTTAAAGTTGCATATAGAATCACGAAATTAAAAAAATCGTATCATCGCGGAAGAGTTCATACTTTCTACTGCTATGGACTTAGTCTCGAGAAGGATTAGGAAATTAGCTAAGAAAGAACTCAAAGCTATTCCACTCTCAAAAAATACCATTTGTAGGAAGATCGACAAAACTTTGGATGATATTAATGACCAGCTGGAAGTAAAAATGCGTGGAGATGAATTCGGCTTACAATTAAATGGGGCAGCAACCAGTACCAGCAATAAAGATGCTTACTTGATTTGCGACGTACGATTCATTGATAACAATGATAACATTGTCAAAGATTTGCTCTTTTACAAGCCCATTTTAACAAGTTGAAAAGCACATAAATTCTTTGCGATTTTCAACGATTTTTTTGAGGTAAATAATTTTGGGTGCAGATATTGTGTTGGCTTATGTACTGATTGTGCCCATGTTACTTTCGATTGTTTCGGTGGGTTACAAGCGTTACATCAGGGCGTTGCTCCAAACGCCAAATGGACACACTGCCTAGCACAGAGTGAGGCGCTGGCTTCGCAGCAGCTCAGTGGTGACATGAGTAGAGTGCATGAAATCGTTGTCAAAATTGTAAACCTATTTAAACAAGGCTTTTCAAGGCTAAGCTTTTCCAACGTTTTCCAATTGAAAGGCAAACACAATAATTTATGATTTTATTGTAATTCAAGATCGCTCTCCAAAGGCAGAGTTTTTCGTGTGTACGAATTAAAACACCAAATTATCATATTTTGGAAAGAGGAAAGCCATGCACTTGCTATTGCATTTGAAGATGGAGTTTTCCGAAGTTGGCGTATCTCTGTGATATTTCTGCAATTTTAAACCACACCAACAAATTTCAAAGCAAGCAGCAAGCTCACTGCTAGCATTTAATTTTTTAGTGCCCTAGTAAATCCCGTCATTTTTTTGTGCATTAAACATTGTCAAATATAATTTCTTGGTCATTTGAAATACTTGTGAATTTTGCTTAGACTAGAGCGCAGTATTTATAAGCTTTGAAAGGGCGCCGTCAGAAAAAAGTTTGGAAACCACTGTCGTACACCATTCAGCTGAACAAAGATACTTGACGCTCCGCCAAACTTGCTGCTTGGAGAGAGGCAGGTTTAGCCTAGTAAATATATCTTTGATTGAAGAAAGCAAGGGTTGCGCCTTAAAATCTGGGGCAGTGTTAAAACCAAAAAATACGTTTTGTGGAACTAAGGAAGCATTCAGAATATGCATGCTTCACAAAAACTGTTCGCATGCACTGACGTCAATGGTTGAGTCAGTTGTAATTCCAAAAACCAAATTTTGTTGCACTTCTTCTCAAATGTTCTGCTAGATTTCATATCCAAACATTTGTGTTATCTCTTTCTGAGTGGTATCAGACATCCAGTTGTTTCTGAGGAGCAACTATTGTTTTTCTTTTTGAAAACAAGCAGTGCATTTTATCAATAAGTGCAACAGGTCATCATCTCGATGGCCTTGTAAACCTACAACAATTTTTTTACCTAGCAATAGATACCGAAGGGAAGGGAACAAGCTTCAACACCATTCGTGCGACTGCTAGATTCTTCCACAATGCTTCAGAGAGTACAAAATGGATGGCGGTGGCATTTTATAAAATAATGCTCTTAAATATCTTGTTGGTGGTGCAGAATTTTCATACAGCTTTGAAAAAAGCTGTTTCTGCCATAAGCTTTTTGTGACCCTCTAATAAGTGACGGTATCGCATCAAAAGGAGAAAAGCTGGAGTAAGCAAGTTGTTTTAGGTGATTAATTTGGACAGTAGGCAATCAGGACAAGCCATTGATAGCACTAGCATTGTAAAGCACGCCAAAGAAAGAGATTTCGCAATAGCGAAATGCTAGAGGAAGCGCAGCAAGATGCTAAATAGGAACGCCGCGATTATCAAAAGAGTTTGAGAGTGTAAGCAAACTCTTTCTGTCTGCATAACATCGAGCGCTAAGTCTTGATATAAACAGCCACCAAAAGATTACGGTGGAAAGAGCTACGTGCAGTGGCGAGGATTGAAAAGCGCTTGTTGTCGTAGTTTAATGCGCACTGTTCATTTTCTAAAAGATGCTGGCCAATGACAGAGTCAGAGTCCCGGTTAGTGTCGTTTCGTTTGCATGATCTGTGTGGCTGAGATCGGCGTGGACGAATTAATAATAATTATTGTCTTGACCATTGCGGAACATGCTGCTTGATGCGATCCTACTGTGGTCCAAGTTAAAATGAGTACACTCCGTGTGGCGACTAGTCATTTCTATCATGATAGCTACTAAGCGTAGATGGCGTTTCGTATTTAGAGCAAAGTGTTGTTGGTGACTTTCTGCTTGTGGTTTGTAGTTGAAGTTGCTGAGATTGCCACACAATCCTCCTCCTCAAGCACGCACAGCTAGCAGAAACGTGCGTAAGAGCGGAAGAAGTTGCTAAGTTAGCAACATGCCTTCCCCGCCAACGTTGAGAAAGAGTGAGGCTTGCCGGCCGAAGTAAGTGAGATTCCCGCCTGGACTTCAATTGGAAGGCGGTCTTGACGACGTTAGGGCTCGGCGACACGACAATGGCTTGTGCTGCTTGACTGAAAACGCTGACTTCCAACTACATCCAGGGAGATGTAGCATCACGTCGGGTTCACCATTGTGGCGCAACGGCAGGCATCTGACTATAGTTCAAGTTAAAATAAGCACACTCCATGTGGCGACTAGTCACTTCTATCAAGATAGCTAATGTACGTAGATGGCGTTCCATATACAAAGTCAGGTGTTGCTGGCGACTTTCTGCTTGTGGTTTGTAGTTGAAGTTGCTGAGGTTGCTACACAATTCCCCTCCTCAAGCACGCGCAGCTTTTAACAATAATGAATTGATGAAACCAATGGTCAATCCGGGTTATGACAGAGCTTTCAAGATCAGGCCAGTATTTGATTATCTATACAACTGCTTCTGGAACGGCATTTCAGCAAGTAAAAATCAGTCTGTTGATGAACATATGGTAAAATTTAAAGGCCATAATATTGTAAACAATATGTAAAAGGGAAGCCTATGCAATGGGGCTTTAAAATGTGGTGTCGCTGCAACTCAACCAGTGGCTACTTATTTCAATTCAATCTGTACACTGGAAAAAAGACTGGGCATGTAGAACAAGGGCTAGGTGAAAGTGTTGTTTTATCACTTACAGCACAAATTAAAATCTCCAATGCCAGGCATACATCGACAACTTCTTCAACCCTGCACAACTTCAATTTAATTTACTAAAGCGTGGAATTTGTAGCGCAGAAACTGTGAGGTTGAAAAGAAAAAATTTACACAAAAGTGAGCAACCACCAAACGACAAGAGCATGAATAAAGGAGGCATGATGTCTTTTGAAAGCAATGAAGTTTATTTTACCAAATGGATGGACAATAAATCTGTTCATATGCTTTCAAATTTTCTCGCAACTTTGCCTGTGCAGGTTGTTCAGCGCAAAAAGAAAAAATCTAGTGGCAAAAATGTTGCAAAATGCCCTTTTGTTCTACAGCAGTGCAACAAACACATGGGAGATGTCGATCTCGTGGATCAGAAAAAGGCCACGTACCAATTCGACTACAGTTCAAGATACAAATATTACCTCAGGCTTGTTCTTGATTTTCTTGACATGGCTATCAACATTGCTGGAACTGTTTACAATCGTGTCAGTGAACAGTCTGAACAGTTGGATTTGAAAACTTATCGGCACATGATTGCTCGAGCACTAATTAGAAATTACAGTAGCCGAAGACGTCAGTTACCTTCCAGCTCCATTTTGAAAACCCCACAGCCTGCAAGGCAGATCAAAGACTGTAAAGGTTCTGCCCAGCACACAATGCAAAAAGTGGGTCAAAGAAAAAGATGCAAACTGTGCACCAGCAACAAGCTTGAAAGCAAGACCAACAACATGTGCGTTGAGTGCAATGTGCATTTATGCTATGTGAATGGACGTGATTGCTTTGAATTGCATCACTCTTAGTTATGCTGTACTACATTCATGCTGCTGAATATTTAATTTTATACAAGTTTACTTATGAAGTTTCCCTCGAAATTTCCGGTTTCGTCTGATTGGTTCAGAGCATCTGGTGTACGTCAATCTGGTGCGAATTGTTTAGTTCCCATTCTATATGAACGTGTATTATCACAGATGTTTGAACGCGCAATTTTACTGCAAACGTGCTTAGGCTAAGTCAATCACATTACAGGGTGTTCCAAAAGTCTTGGGCACATTTCAAGTCCTCATTTCTGCTGATCTATGAATAGTAGTTGAATGAAACTGTTGTCATTTTAATGCTAAATTCATTGAGTTTTTTGTCATGCTGATAATTTTTTCATATCGTTTCATGTAGCTTAAATAACTAAGATAACCTAGATCCACCAATGGCTTTCACTCAACCAGAAAAAGCGTTTTGTGTCCTTGAACTTTCAAAAACTGATGTAGCGACACTTGATGATCGCGTTCTCTTGTCCTGATGTCCTAGGTCTCCAGATGTCACACCTTGCGACTTCTTTTTGTGGGTTTCGTGAAAGCACTGGTCTATGCACCTCCCCCTTCCAAAAGATGTAGCTGAACTCAAGGCCGAGTAACGGAAGTTGTTGCAACTTGCAATCATAGACAACACAATGCTGGAACGCATTTTAGCAGGAATTTGACTATCGGCTTGAAGTGTGGCGTGTGACTAACGGTGTTCACATTGAACATCTTTGAACATTCTATGAAAAACTTGAAACTGCAAGCTTTTAGAATATATCAGATGCATTGTTATTTCCAGGGGCGTATCCAGAAATTTCTAAAGGGGGGCCGCAATTTCAAACCTAGACAGTTGAAACTTTTGGTGGGACAAGCTTTTTCGCTTGTATCAGCCTATGCAGGGCTTCGCCTTCCAACCTTTGCGTTTTGCCATATTTCACCATTTAATACTTAATTTTCTTTATATTGGTGTATCTAGGCCTTCAGTAGTTTTCTGCGTCTGCTCAGTGCTGCAGTTTAACGCTACACTATTTATCTGGGACTCCAATAGTCCATACTACAAAAAACGTCAAAACAAAACATACACACAAGCAATCAATTACACCCATATAGTTCCCTCCCGCTGAAAAAATCAACTGGGGCAACCAGCACTAACTTAATAAATCTGTACGGTGGCATTTTATGTTAACTCCCGACAAATATATGAAAGAGGAATTCAAAGATGTGTTACGTGTCTAGTACTTTCCAGGTATGGTATTGGAGATGAGGGACTATAGGCAGCAGGCACAGGCCTACTTGACGAGCATTCTGAAAAGAATGTAACGAATTAGGATGCAAAAAATCAGGCACTTGCTCCGTCAGTTTTATTAAAAAGTATTAAGATAGTAGACTGTTGTTTTGCCATAGCACGGCAGCGAGAGCAATTACACAAAACTCTTTTAGGCCCATACCCTTTTATTACTACAGTAGAGTGGTCACTAACATCACTATTTAACTTAAAAGCATATTATTCTTGTGTGAAAGAATTATATGGTCTTACATTACACGAATACGATACGTTAAGCTTATCAAAATACTGTTTTATTCAATTATGAACAAAAATATGAACTAAAACTGCTAAGCAACACCTATATTTTTACATTTTGGTGACCTTTCCATACGCTTGTGCTTTTAGTTTAGTTAACTATAGGCTGCTAAAGCACAATATCTTCAGATTGAAGTTTGTTCATGAATTATGATGTTTTATGTAACGTGTGTACGAAACAGGGTTGTGGAGGCACAGCCAAAATCGCATGACTCCAACTCCGCCCTTAGGGTGTCCGAAAAGTTACTGTGCAGTAGAAAATATTTTTAACAATGGCTGGTTTTGTGACGCAATATTTAGGTGGTAATATAAAAACAAATTAGTCAATATAACAACAACTAGTCATTTATTATATATCCAAATCAATACTCTTATACATTAATGGTACTGGCAATTAAGCACCGAGCATTCTCAGTTGAGCATGTGTTCCTTAATGGTGGAAAATGCATAAATACTGGGCAAAAAAGATTTTTCAAGCAATTTCCAGATGCAGAGTGCCTCACAGTAATGCTGTGGGACGTTTGATAAAAAAATTTCGCCAAACTGGCGATGTAAAAGACGCTTCTTGAACTAGTAGGCCTTCAACCACAAATGAGAAAGCTATAGAGATCCAAGAAATAATATTAAAGAATCCAAATAAGTCTGTAAGACGATTACAGGACTTCCTCGATTATCCATACCTCGTTTAACCGGCATTTAATTATCCGGTCGCTCTATTTTGGTACAACATTTCAAAATTAGATTGCTTTTAACTAGATGTTGCAGGAATAGTTTCCGGAAAACTTTACGCTAAATCCCACAAAAAAAGCTAAAATGCTGTGTTGTCGGCAAATTTTCTGTGGAAGAAAGCGCAATTAGTTCAAAGAGAGGGCTGAATGACGATTTCGTAGAACAATTTTCCGCGCTAAACATTGAATTGATGGCTGGTTTCATGCTGATGGGCCAGGTTATGAATATTTGGATGAGCAGGGAATAGTTTATTTTGTTTCAGTAGCAGAAGGGAACGAATGTGATTAAGAAAAGAATGCAAACGAGAATACACAACATTCGATGCAAAAAGCACAAATGCTCTTTTTCTCGTGTAGAGGCAATGTAAATGTTTGACCGTTGCCTAACGTGGTTCCGTATTCAGCTGGAAGCAACAGTTTCAAACACTTCCACATTGGTACGACTTCGCGAGTTTGCTGCTGAAAAACGCGAATCTTTCCGCAAACAATCTAAAATTGATTCCTATTTTAGTAGATCTAGTGTTGCAAATGATAGTTGAGCGGGAAATTTCTTAGAATATTGTAATGTTGAACTGCTATCATTTTTTAAACCATGCATGTGTTGTGTTTTTGTTTGTTTTTGTTCCCTTGACTTAAACGTTAAGAATTCAGTTATCCGGTTTTTTTGCTTATCCGTTCAGATTTCTGAAAGCATTATCCCAACTAGACCGGATAATCGAGGAAGCACTGTATCTCAACAGGCCCTACGAAAAAAGTTACATTTTGCATCGCAAACAATTTGTACACATTACAAACAAACTATAGTATTGTAAGCAAATGTAGCCACGAATAAATAAAAATTGTATTGACTAAACGTTTTCTAATAAACTTTACTGTAAATACATTACATTTTGATGTACCTATATTGCACAGTAACTTTTCGAACACCCTGTACAACTTTACTATTATGTAGGGTAAGTCTGACGTTGCCGCCACAATGCTCGATAACGACCAAGGTTGGAGCTATAAGTATATAAGTTAATTAAAAACACAAGACGTCAGGATAAAATAATAAAACCACTGTAGCTATTTCGCCAAGCGGCTCATCAAATGGCAACTGGCTATAACCTTATTACTATCTTTATTTACTCAAGAACAAAAATATTTTCTGTTTGCATTTCGAGGCAGATTAGGTTTTAAATATGCCTTAACGCTTCTTTTAAAAATTCTGCAATCCCCTTAAACATGTAAACAACCTGTTTCTTGGGCTTAAAACTTGCGAAGAAAAATATTTTTAAATTTTGTAGGAAACTTATTTCAGTTTGCTACCTCACCAATCTGATACCGGTATCCTAGGCTAAATACTGGTCTAGTAGCTTAGTAAACCGGCTCACTGGCTATACATTTGATTACTAGCAGCTAAGCTGTAGCTTCTAGCCTAAGCTAACGCTTGGTTATACAGCAGCTTAGGCCCTCTGTACCTTCCACTAAAGTTCCTGTGATAAACTACTTGTTTAAAGTCCTTTTTTGAACAACTAGCTTGAACTATCACCAAATTATTCCATCTAAACCCTGATGGGTTGTACGCTAAGTTTTTATATTAACTTCGGTAAATCGGCACCAACACTGCAGAACTTACAACCGTGACTGGTTTGTTCATTTATTTCTATCCTAACATGCTTGTTTTCGTTAGTTACATCATAGTCATAAATTTGAGTACATAAATCTCACAAAATATTGAAGTTAATGGCAAATCGTGAGCTATTAAAAATGTATAAGTTTTTCACAAAGAAATTTATTATACGCTGATTCAGCGAGGGGGGCGGTCCCAGCGGCCCCCCTGGATACGCCCCTGATTTCCTTAATAGTTTTTGACATATTCAACGTCAAAATGTGCCCAAGACTTTTGGAACATCCTGTATTTTCTGAACTCGAAAAAACTTGACAATTTTTCACAAGATTCGAACTTAAACTCACAAAAATAAAAATGTTATACTTGCAGTGGCGCAGCAAGGATTTCTTCAAGGGGGGCTAAAGTTTTTTAAATAACACAGCCCAGGTGCATTGATAAGCCCTTCAGGATCTAGTCACAATGGGGATATCGAGGTTTTTCTCCCCAGAAGATGAGAGGTGTGTGCGGTGTTTCAACAGAACGTAAAGAAGTTTATTACAATTGCACACACAAAAAAATTTTGCCCTTACACAGTTGCACCCAAAGCATTTACTGATACAAACTGATTGGTAGTGGTGATAGGCGAACCAAAAAAATTTACTGGTGCTGTATGTCAAAATTTAACTCAATTGAAATTTAGCCAATGTTTTTTACGTGAAAATTCATCAATCACATGTTCAAAATTAATGATAAGGTCACGGGAACATACAGCAATGCCAATCCATTTAAACGATCTACTTTCGTTGTGAACCCCAAATAGGTTTCAAATATCTGAGCACTAAACGAACGCTCATTTGTTGCTGCAGTAACCGGACTAGTTGTCAATATTTGAAGAACTTCAAAAATGATAAGTATGTATTTCTTTAGCAGACAGCAACACGCCTAAAGTGTTGTACGGTAAAGAATCACTTTCGTGACGTAGCCAATTTGAACGCCATCGCATAATTTCAGCCTCCACAACATTAATGCTGTCATTCACAAAGGGAAGTTAGAAGCTCACAGCATTTCTGATCAAAGCAAATGCCATGCTTTACACTCACAGATGCTATCAAAAATTGGAGTTTTATGCAATCAACCAGATCAGAGCGAAATATTTTGCTGAGTTACTCAAGCACTGTGTCAATACAAGACAATAAGACAGAACCCCTGAAAAACTGCAATGGTGAAACAGCTAGTGGATTTGCTCTATTGGCTTGCCGATTCACAATTCGAGGCTTGGGTATGGATTCCCCATAGACACCTTCGGCATGTCTAAAGAGTCCAGCAAATATTTCTTCATTGTCCCTACAAGTCTCTATCGCATCTTTGAAACTGGTAATACTCGTAGCATCAAATGCAGTCAAAATAATTTCTTGATGCCCTGTAGCTTCTTTGCAGCTGTTTTGGTAAGTTTCAGGGTAGCAATGATAACTTCTAGGCTAACCAAAAACCCAGCTGTTGTTATCGCTTTTAAATAAGGCATAGCCCTTCTAAGAACTTTTCTATCTCTTGATTCTGACAGTTGATCAAGAGAACCAGCAACCGCCGGATAAAACTCCTGGAAAACAAAGACAGCATCATAGTTCTCAATCCACTTTGTGGAACAATGACGCTTCAAACGCGAATGCGAAGTATGCAACAATGAAAAACGTTTTTCAGAATTAGAAAAAACACCGATGTGTCTTTCATGGTGCTTACGCATGCTTGAATTTCGCGCACGTGGCAAGCCAGAAAATGTTCTGACGTAAATTGTGCTATCTCTGATTGTAACGTCTCTGCTACTTTGGTCCACTTATTAAACTTTTTACTGCGGTTTTTATAGTCTTCAAAAAACATTCCAGAGAGAATGTCGAGTTTTTACTTAGCAAATTGATGCTTCTGTTTCCTCCACGGTCCAAAGCATCTTGATTAAAATTAGAAAATTTAAATCGTCAACTATGAATCTAGGCTCGTCAAGATGATTTGTTAAATAACTTCCCGGAAAAATAGAAGCATGTTCTATTCTTGGCAATATTTATGAAACTTTTCCAGAAAGCACAAAACTCGCTTTCACTCGTGGCAAGCTAGTTGTTTTTGTCTAATATTACTAATAGTGTCGCACAATATTCTTGCACACCTCGTCAGACACCGATAGGTTGTTGCTGCAAGATTCTTGCGCAAAAGAACTTGCTTGTGTGATTTCTGGTTTATATCAAGAAAACTATAAAAAGTTTAAAGCTCATGTGTTAACCTCAGCCATGAAACCCAGCGATAGCACAAAATTTTTAGGCAATTGTTTGCTTTAGGCATAATTTTACCTAGGACCAAAGGGGGGCCATGGCACAGTGCCCCCCTGGCTGCGCCCATGTGTACTCGAACTTGAACTCGTAAGACAAGCTGAACTCGAACTTAAACTCGATATAAAAATCGACCGAGTTTGCAGCCCTGATTAGAATTCTTCATAACTGCTGAATCATTTTACCCTGCGAATTCTGCCGTACTGTATATCAAAATCTGTAATAGCTCTACCCGGTTTGAATTGCGCTTTTTCAGCTATCAACTTACCGGAATTATGATACAATGATACTGAGTCGCATATACATAATACCTGCGCTGCCCGTCTGAATCATAAAAATGAAATCTAAACTTTGTCGAACGGCCACAGGCAACCCAAATATTACTCATGTGTAAAAACATTAAACGTTGTCTCGAATATTCGATAGTCACGGTCACGCACCACGTCATTCTCACCGGACTGCTCCAATTCTTGCCCCCAAACTCACTGAACTGCCAAAAACTACTTTTTACTTTCACTACATAAGTAGTTTAATTTGAATTACTTTTTTACTTTTTCTCGTTCAAAAATAATTATCATTACTTTCTACTACCACTGAAATATTTTTTTAAAGCCTAAATAACAATGCTTTTACTCAAATAGGTTATTAAGCTACTTAGACCACCTCTGCTGAGCTGGCTGCTGATTGGTAAATTGGCTTCGATACATTTCTCTCTATTTCAGCAAACGCACCCTAACTTGTTGCTGCTTAACAACACAGAAGTCAAAAGTTATAACATTGTTGCGCAATAATTGAATGCTCGTAGCAACAAAGCTGTAGAGATTTATGATGTAGCATTCCATTTACAAATCACAAAGCAAAACAACTTATTTAAGTTGTTAGTCACAGCAAGTTACTATATAGTGTCACTACTCACAAGCCTGCCAAGATTGATGTGTTCCTATTTAAATTTCCTTATCATTTTATTGCTCTGACTCGATCACTGAGCTCTCTACTGTCAAATCGACTGACTACGTAAATTTCCTGATCGGTTGGTGTAATAGCATTTTATAAAAATAGGATGAAAATGATACGTATGGGTACACTAAAAAAATTTGTAGCGAACCTGTTAGATTACTAAAAATGTGAATAATTCCTTAAAATTATTTAGGATTAAACCGCCCCCCTCTTACTTGCTTAGGGAGGCTTTAGGTCCCCATTCCCAGTACGACTAAAACTTTGATATAAAGCGCTTTGATTTAACCCGAATGTGGATATAACGCGATCAGTCAATGCATCTCGAAAAGAAGCGCAAAATTTGGCAAGTCTCAAAACATGACTAATCTCAATTGATTTCATAATTACGTGCAGCGTGCACAAGGGGCTAGTCAATGCATAGCAAGTAAGCATTTTCATACAGTAGGAAATTACAGTCTTTCTGCTTTTAAAAAAAGTGGCTGACCAAAGCTGTCATTTATGCTGGAGAGGTATAGACCGAACACCAACTTTTGGGGTTATTTTGAAAACTGATGAGAAATTAATTAAAATTTCGAATGAATTGTTGCTAGTTGGATCCTCGGAAACCAATAAATTTAATCAAAAGCAATTTGATTGAGATTACGTTTTTCAGTTGGCTAGTCTAAACTTAGTAATGTGTGCCAGTTTTAAAAAATTACCCATAAGAGAAGTGCCATCTAAATACCATTTGCTTCTCAGTTAAAAACATACTCTATACCAAGGGTCGGCAACCTTTCATGATCAAAGAGCCATTTGAGCCGATTTCCACAGTGAAGAGAACAACGAGAGTCGCGATATATCTTTTCAACAGAAGTGTTCTTCCAAAAAAAAAAGTTTTCGTCTTCAATGAGTGGCAAAGAACCAACACGAATTACTTCATTCTCCAAAAAGTGTTCTCCGGCAACAAGAAAAGGTCCTTATCTTTAATTAATGGCATAGGAGCGAGATTCAACAGACACTCGCCTGGTTTAAAAAAAAAGGCAAAAGTGCCGCAGTAAAAGGGGAAAAGAGCTACATGGGGCTCCGGAGCCGCAGGTTGCCGACCCCTGCTCTATACCAATTAGATACTCGGCGGTACATTAGCAAAAACAACCATCGTCTAATCATTACTATCGGTACCGTAAGCTTGCCAGCAAGCTTGTTTGTTGTGTCCTTGGGTAAGGCACTTAACGGCATCCCTCCATCTTTATGTGGCAAACAGGTGGTGGGGCCAAGTAGTCTACCCGTCGTGGTGGCCCAGTCTGACGAAAGACATGCAAACAGAGCATGAGCTCGTACACATGAATAAATGAATCGGTACAGTAAGTTTTTAAATGCTCTTGTTCCAGCAGTCTAGGCAATATCCCAAAAAATTGTTTAAGGAATGGTTAAGGTCACAAAATTACATGTGATATATCAATACGACTGGTCTGCAAGCACCATTGACATAAAATTTCAAAAAATTACTGATTTTATCCATCAACATCAAATCAAACGTTACAGAAATCTGCCCTGTCATTTAGGCTACAGTATAATTTAAGTTTACAACTTTTCAGTATGCTTATGCAACTAAATATACTGTATAAGTTGCACATTACAATTAACTTAAACTCAAAATTCCCAAACACGCTGATTAATCAAATATGAAACCCGTAAACTTTCTCAAGTCCCTGCTGGCAACACATTGTGTAGCATATTCTTTTTTCGCTGCTTGCCGTGCCCTCGGAAGTTAAAAGAGCCTTGCATTCCCCAAATGTTTGGTTTGATCCCGGTAGCTCTATAAAGCTATCATCAAGCAAATAATGAATAATATCTTCCATGTGGTGCGATTTGACACGGTGATGTTATGTTTTTTGATTTCTTCTCTTGCTTTGTCAACTTCCTGCTGGCTACGCATTATGATTCATATTTGTTTTTCCTTGCTTGGGTATGCTCAGAAAAATTAAAAGAGTCCTTGCTTTTCTCAAATTTTTAGGTTTGATTCCGGTAGCTTCTTCCTCGTGTGGGCTGTTTTTGTGAGCATTGTGCAGGAAGATGTATATATAGATTACACTGCCTTGGCGCTCACGCTCGGTTTGCAAGTCGTCAGCTAGATTGGGGCCACCACGACGGGTAGGCTGCTTGGCCCCACCACCTGTCCACCATATGAAGATGGAGGCATCCCGTTAAGTGTCTTGCCCAAGGACACAACAAGCAAGCTTGCCGGCTTGTTTTTTATACTATTCCTATTTTCTGAGCCCCAAGCAGGGAAGTTGTTAATACCATTTTTTCAAGTCTTTTGGTATGACTTGACTTGGGAAATAAACCCCAGGTCTACCCACTACGAAGCGGACGCTCTAACCACTACGCCATCGCGCTGATCCCAATAGCTTTATGAAGCTGTTATCGCACCATACTTGGGAGAAATATATTTTATATTTTGCTTGATAACAGCTTCCCGGTAGCTTTATAAAGTTGTTATCAAGCAAAATAGAAAATATGTTTCTCCTAAGTATGGTGCGATTTTACCCCGGCAGATCTTACTATCACCCGTGCCGATTTAAAACGTATCAATGGAGCTGCGCCAGGTTCACCGCACTAGCATACGTGAGATACAAATATCAGTGTTGAGCTTTTACATTTATGTTCACCATCAAAATGATAGTGGATAATTATGCCACCTGCTGCTGTTCTTACTATAAAGTGGCAAGATTGTTCCCCCCTCCTCTTTGTCTTGATGTATCGCTAAGTGTTTTGCTTGGAGTAGGCTACATTATACAATGTGTAGGGACTTTATTTTTTGATAAACCTTTTCAAATGTTTTGATGGATAATGCCAAAAATCCCTGCTATCGAGAAAGAATCGACAAAATGTTCCAAAGGACTTACTTTTTCTAGAAATTGCAGTTTGTGATCTGCAGGCCTCAAAATTTTATGTGTTTTTAACCGGTAGGTTGTTCTTCATAAACGTATGAAGACTTCAGTTTTTGATAAATGCTTTTGAAAACGTTGACAGGTAATGCAAAAGAACCATGCTTGTGAGGAAAAGTAGTCAAAATGTACCAAAAAACTAACTTTGTCTGACAATTGGAAGTTTGTTAAGTCAAGTAGGATGGTTGTTCAACAAAAAATGGAACCTGTTGTATGGTAACCAATTTTTGATCAGCTATTATAAACTAATCATTATCCCTAAGTAATGAAGTCACATATTGTTGGAAAGCAAATTTCCTAAGCTTATAAAGGACAATAATTGTTAGTACCTTATTATAACTTTTAAATATTTAACTTACTTATTTCTACTAAGCTCACCACTTTTGGGGAGGAGTAAAAAGTTACCCCACAGATGATAAAGTTTAGTTTTTCAGTATAAAAACAACTATTAATCGTACATATTATACACTATTAGAATCGCCTTGAAATAACCTTTAATTTTTTCAAAAAATTGCGAAAATTAGTTGAGAAATAAGGTCACAAATCAGTTAACTAATTTTGCCAGAAGGGTGCAATTTTTGAAAACATCTTCATATATGATCTGTGGTAGCGAAAAACTTGTTAATCGTACCAGACAGCATTACGACATCGTAGACCGAGTTTTAAGCGCAGACTGCAAGGAGAAAAGCTAAAGAGAGCAAAAAATTTCAAATATCTGAGTTCGACAGTTAGTAGCGATGGACGATGTAAGGAAGAAGTGAGGAGAAGGATCCAAGCAGGCTGGATGAGTTGGAAGAAGGTGTCTGGAGTTCTGTGCGACAGGAAGTTATCAGCAAGGGTTAAGGGTAAAATGTACAAGAGTGTTGTCAGACCAGCCATGCTTTATGGAATGGAAACGGTGGCAGTGACGGAAAGACAGGTGGGAAAAATGGAAGTTGCAGAGTTGAAAATGGTGAGATGGGCACTGGGAGTGACAAGAAAGGACAAGATAAGGAACGAATACGTGAGAGGGTCTGCGAAAATCGCAAAGCTAGGAGACAAACTTCGGAACGAAAGGCTACGCTGGTATGGCCACGTGAAAAGGAGAGAAGAAAGCTACGTGGGAAAAACGATGATGGAGATGGCGGTGCCAGGTAGAAGGAAAAGAAGAAGGCCAAGGAGAAGGTGGATGGATTTGGCAAGAGAAGACATGGAAAGGGTTGGAGCTAAGGAAGGAGACGAAGTCGACCGGGAGAAGTGGAAAATACTTTCGCGCTTTGGCGACCCCGAATAGGGAGAAGCGGAAAGAAGAAGAAGAAGACCGAGTTTTAAGCGCGCAAGCGAAAAAGAGAAGCATGCTTGGAAGACTTAAAGTGCTTAAATAAAGAATTGCTCGTAACATTGCCAAATGACCTTTAATTGTTGTAAAATTATTTTCATCGAATGCGTCTTATTAATATCTTCTGAAAGAGCGTTTAATCGCGTGAGTACTTTTTGAGAAAAACAAAAAACCAATTGTGCAATAAAGAATTGATTGTGACGTTGTTATAGACCCAAACAAATGAAAGTTTTTGTAATGTGGTAAGTCGGAAGCTGGTCTTCGTTTGAGCAAAAAGTAATCGTTTTCTATCAAGTAACGCAAATTTAAAACAAAATTTTTGATTATGACGTCATCAAGACGTCACCAACTCTTTTATGATGATCAATTGTACCAAGTTTAATGCTTGTATCTCCAGCAGTTTCAAAGGGTTAAAACAGACAGACAGAATTGTGCTTTACATATTAGATGTAATGATGTGAACGCTTTTGTGCGTATCGCGTTGAAAATCGTTGCAGCTAAACGCTTTCTTACCACCAAGCAACTGTCATTTTCGCGATTATTTGCGGAGCAGTTTATTTCGTGGCTCGCACTAAATTTTTAGCTAATATTTAGCGTGTGAAACTCAAAAAGAAAACGTCAGAAAAATTGATGGTGGGCCTATAGTGAAAAATATACGTTAGGTGTTTTTAATTGCAAGTTGAAAAAATGATGACAAAAAAACATTAGACTACAGCTTACCGTTCAATTTCAATTTGTGTGCTCGTGTTGCAACAACATATAGCTCATAAATATTTCACGATTTTTGCAACTTTGACAACGATTAACAAATTTTTATTGCGATAATTAATTTAGTCGTATTTTCAGCTCTGAGATATTCCAGTTTATGCGGAAAAATGTTTCTTTCTCTATTTAATATGCATTTATAACTAATAAATCTGTGAGAAAGCATATTGTGTCCATGGCAAAGCAAGTTACTTATGACTGTGCTTACTATCAAGCACAGTGGTTCTCAACCTTTTTCGTGCCATGGCCCACTTCAAGGGGTCACAAATTTCTGTGGCCCCCTTTCATAAGAACTTTGATGAGATGATGTCAATGTCGCTGGGATAAGCGTCTGATATCATGGCATTTGAGTTGATCTCCAAAAAAATAAAGATCGTTGCGCCTCTAGTTCGCCGGTGCTGGTCCGTATGGCCGTTCACTTAGACCAGTATTTCTCAACCTTATTTGGCATCCAAACCCATTTTTTAAATAAACAGACGTCCGTGGCTCGCCCGACTTACGTGCTGTGGCCCACCGGTTTAGAACCAGTGGTGTAGCACAATACTGTACAACTGATCAGAAAAAATGTTTTATCTAAAGATCACAAACGTTTTGACAACGATTCTACTAGATAAAACAACTACATTCATTTAAAAGCGGTGTATACTTCCTTCCGCATCACTCGATCTAGACATGAAAACACTCTATAGATAAAACATTTAAGCAAGACAGTTTGTAACCAAAAACAATAAAATCAGTGTCATATTTTTGTGCAGCAGCATGTTTTCAACAGTAGATTTCGGAAAATGGGAAACTTTTCTACCAGTATTTAGTATACCAAACAATTATCAAAAAATAACTAACGTAACATGTAACAAAAGACATCGAAACGTTTCATCCCTTTACGGGAACTTTATCTAGGCAAAGATTACCTTTAGCAAAATGTTCTGAAAATAAAATATTTAATTGTACAGCGAGATTTGTATCAAAAAATTGTAGTGCTGTAAAAATATATTTCTCAATGGTGAACTTGCAGAAGCGATTTTACTCCTCGTGAGTATACAAGTTTCACATTTTAGGAATTTCGTTTTCAGAGTACAGTGCAAAAGCTGTTGGTTCCCTGATAAATCCGCGAAAAGCATTCGTGTTTTTGTATAGGTTACTTTAATTATATGCTTAGGAAACTTCTTTTTGAAATTATTCTAAGATAAATTAAAATCTTTAACATTGCTTTTAGTTTGATAGGCCTGAGCAATTAATTTGTGATTAGAACATTATGATTTTTTTACCTAATAAATTACAAACAAAAATTAAAGGAAAACTTAAATTCAAGAAGTAAATAAATTACGGTAGACTACCATTGTTCATCCAGTTATGACATAGCCTGTCTGTAGAACAAAGAATAAAAACAAAAAATATTGGTTTCGCTTGCTTGTTCTTTTTAATATTTTTCTATTTATTTATTTTTATTTGCAAATGGTCATTTCTGTATCTTTTGATTTTGTAGAGAAATTGATTGTTCTTCTTTTCAATGAAGGAATCCACATTTCTCGAACATCGTCTCGACGAAGACAATACAAATAAAAAATCACAACACCCTAATAAAACATTCACCGTAAATACATTTTTTGTGAATTTTGAATCCAAAGTTGTTAATAAAATTTGTCGAACAATATAACCAGTTTTTTTTTAAACGATTTGAAGCATCTATATTGGTTGAGTATGATAATAGCAATCTAAACGGTATGGGCCTATACGTCCATTTTACTATAAGTGCTCCTTTAACGTAATTGCAGAGGGCATTAAACCTGCTGCAATTACCGTATATACTCATGTATACGTCGATGTGTATTTTAAGACAAAAACTTACATCATTATAAGTATTACTCGTGTATAAGTCGACTCCGCATTACAACATGTTTTGATGGACTTGCGGTATTGAGGAATGGATTGAACTGTTTGGGGATAGCAATACCGATGCTGAGAATTGCTTTGAAGGATTGAAATAAACATTTTATTAGACTACTATTACATAAATGTTGACTGTTTGTTGGATTTAAAATGTTTGTATATTTGGATAATTACCGGTATTTATAGATCAAGGTCTATTTAAAGGTATGTGCATTAGACTTTATTCAAAATTTACAGAAACAAAATTTTGTTTAATGGTTTCCCAAATATATTAATATGTTAAACTCAAAACATAAACTCAAATGTTAAACTCAAAACTCTTGTATTACCACTCAAAATGTGGCAATACAAACACAACAATGGCGGCTCCCAGGTTATGATTGAGCGTGCAGTCGCAAGCTTGTTTACTAATAACATATACCGGTACTCTATATTTTAAGCTAATTTAACGCCTCTACTATAAATTTCACCGATATTTGACAATTTTGTGAAGTAACGTCAACATTTATAAGGTGAAGCACCATATTATCAGCGTTTGTTAAGGCTTCATAGGCGGTGTGTATATTGCATGTAAAATAACGGAATTTTCTTTTCATATTCGCTTTCTATACCACTCGGCAGCAACATGTCCATAAACATTACTCTTGTATATGTCGACCCCAAAAATTTTACCTTAAAATCGTCTCCCAGAAATTCGACTTATACATGAGTGTATACGGTATGTCAAAAAAGCACTAAAGAACCAAATTAAAATGGGTATCAAAAATTCAAAAATAAGTCTTGATTTGGTTTCACATCTTTTAAAATCATCAATAAAGGGAAAAATGATGTCGAAATTTAAAATAGAGGAAAGTGACATCACTTTTGTGTTGAGAAATGGGTTACCACAGTAACTGCAGACGCTTCTTCAAGTTGTTTTTTGAAGTTTTTAGATCGATCTATACTAAACTAACCTTGATGATTGAGCTATAGTTGGTCATGTAAACACATATTTAGGGACCCAGTTTGCAGTAAAACATTACAGGAGACAAATTTTGCTTTAAAACACTTGCAAATTTAAGTTCTCCCTTGTCCAAAAATTGAAAGGTATATGTCCCCTCCGTCTTCCCCTGAAAATACAGGTAGCTCCATGCTTTTATTTGCAGTACCGGTAGTTCTATTCAATAAGGATGCAGGCTATTTATGTAATAAATATGGCAATATTTTAATAGACATAATTAACATCCTTCTTAGGAGAAGTATCTAAGTTTTACCTCTCTAAACATAGACGGTAATTCACAAAACGACCTCGTTGCAATAAGTAGTGAATAATGATTTTGAAAATTGAAACATTTTGCAAATTGTATGAAAACTACTTCAACAGTTATTTTGCTAATGTGGGCAGAGAATCAGAAAATAAATTGAACTGATGTGGCAGTACTTTTACACAATGTCAAAATTCAGCAACCCTCATTCTTTACATGTCCATCGTACTTCTACACATATATGCTCCAATGAAACTGAAAAAATTATAACACAGCTACAGACTGAAATTACTAGTAGACTTATAGAGATTCTCATAAAAGTCGTAAAAACAACACCTGACCACATGTTGATGGTACTGTGCCATATTTTTAATCTGATTCTATCTCAAGAGCAAAAAAGGTTTTTATCTCAAGTACAATAAGCCAATTTGTCCCCGACACGATCACTTAGTGGTTGGAGCTTCCACTTCGCATTTGGTTGGCCTGGGATTATTCCCCTGATCGAATCATACAAAAGACTTTACAAATAGCATCCGCGGCTTTCTTGCTTCGCGCTTGGCATCAAAGGGAGGTTGTAAAGAACAAGCAGGCAAGTTTGCTTGTTGTGTCCTTGGGCAAGACCCTATTTTACTTGTGAAAGACAGGTGGCCCAGCTTCCCTCCGAAGAGAGGTTTGGTACAATGCAGATCAGAAATTATCAGCTGTGGCCACCCCTAAGCAGGAAAAAAGCCGAAAGACAGCAACCAAAATAGGCCAATTTTTTGGGTTATACATAAGCAGTCATATATTTTGCTTGCGCGGAAACTACGGTGTTAAAAGCCTTTTGATTAATGCCTTGTAGGCCTAACTGAATGATAGAACAAATTGCAGTAGGTTTTCTCAAAGTCATCTAACTTTTTTTGGAAAACACAGAATGTTTGTAACAGAGTACTAACATTTTAAACCAGGTCGATCGAAAAACTTCGAAAGTAAACTTTTTTTATTAACGTCAGCAATAACCGCACATCCCGTTTTTAACCCAGCTTGTCATAAGAGATGACGTTTGGGCACCCACAAACAAGAGTTTGTCTTGTCGGTGGCAAAACTGCAAGTTTGCAATTTGTTTATAACTGATTCGAAACAGATTGCCGTTTTTCCTGCAATAATCTTGATTAGGTTTGCATCGTAGACCGTAATTTTTTTTGCCATATCTATCCTCCATTCACGAGAAAGCAAATTATAGCGCTATATTTTGGATGGGACCTCCGCACTCGCTTGGGAGTTGCTATTTCCGAGGTGTCCGGGTCACCTGTCTTCCACATAAAGGTGGGGGAGTCCCCTTAAGTGCCTTGCTCAAGAACACAACTAGCGAACTTTCCGACTTGTTCTCCACAACCTCCCTTAAATGCCGAACGCCAAGCAGGGAAGCTGTAGATAACATTTTTTTAAGTTTTTTGGTATGACTCGACAAGGGGATCGAATCCCAGATCTACCAACTGCGAAGCGGACGCTCTAACCACTACGCCAACACGTCGGTTAGTATACTCGTTTCATACAGTACCTGCATTCCGAAGAAAAAAGTTAAACTCCACGCCACAAAGCAATGCTCTTGAGGCTTTTTCCTATTTTCGATTTCCAAACTTTGCTCTTACATTACAGGCTTTAAAAATTGTGAAATCATCACTAAGCTGGCTGGTAGATTTTTTGACATCCATTCGATTTGGTTCTGTAGTGCCATTTTAAAGATGACCTCGTTTCCGAGTCAATAATCATTATTTAGAGACCACTAAAGCTTACCGATGTGGAAAAATGTGTTGAAAAATATTTTGGGGCCATGCCTTTTTTTTGAAAACCACTCTTAAGCTGAGAAGAAAACTGTGGGACGCACATAGGATGTTTTTTTGTAAAGATGTGATTGGTCCTCAAGTGATGCTGACACACTTTGCTTTGTATGTAGGCATTAGTATCTATGATCAATTGATCAATGATTATTTTATAAATAGTAATTTCGTCTTGAAAGATTGTTACCTGAAACACATTAAATAATGTAAAGAGCCATTGCATAGCTTCCTGAAATGCTTGATTGACTGGAGCGAGCAAAAAGTATCCAAAAATCCACGTAAGTCCCATCATTACAATTATAGTCATGGCATTGAGAAGTCGATCTTTAGTAGATGTTTCTCCGGCAGAAGATTGTACCTTTGTTGATTACAATAAAGTTTAGACTGGTTAAAGAAGACTATTTGGCAACACCTACTTTTTGTTTTCGAAGTAAAATCTTTTTAATCAAAACGAAAAATACTCCCAAATTGAAAAGTAGTAAAATACCAACTGGAAGTAAAAAACCCCAAATTAAGGATGGAGGCTGCAACCAACAAGCAAATCTTGCGCGATATAGTGATTCAAAAAATATATCTGCAAATATAAGCAACAATGTAAGTTATACAGTAAACACCATTTATTGTTATCTGCAAATCATATGTATGCGAAAAATGTGGTTCAAGAAAATAAATGTCAATTACAAAAAAATTTTTGTATGATATTATTAGTCAACTACATTGTATGCAAAATCGTTATAGTCTCGAATAGAGTAGCTAGAAAAAATTAAGTGAAACTTGGATAAAATTATAATTATATAACACACTAGCAGATTTCCCCGTCGTTGATCGGGTAAAATGCAAAGACTGATTAAATTTTTACATTGAATAACCATATTTTAACTTTTTTGATCCAGCGCGGGTATACTTACCGGCAAGCGATCGTAATGCGTGCGCTCCCACGACGGTATACATACCGGCAATAACAGAAATGGCGGACATGCGCGCAATTGTTTGCGTACATCTCGTTCAAGCAAAAACGTTTATATATAAACCTTTCTAACATTCTGTTTGTGGTTTGTAATTGAATTTTTACATTGAATAATCATATTTTAATATAGGTTGAATAAATATAGGCTCGTAGCCACCCATAGACGTATGTAAAGACTGATTAAATTTTTACATTAAATAACCATATTTTAGTGTGTTTTCATGATTTTTATTTCATTGTACAACAGTACAAATAGGCCTCTAGTAGAGCCCCATAGGCTCGTAGCCCCCCATAGACGATTCTGATCTAAATCAAAATACCGTAAAATAAAAATCATAATAAGACATTAAAATATGGTTATTCAATGTAAAAATTTAATCAGTCTTTACAGTTTACCCGATCAACGACGGGTAAATCTGCTAGTGATTCCTAAAAGTACAGTCTTGCTCACATCCATCAAATTTGGATTTTTATTTGTCACAAATTTTTTTCTGTTTGTGGTACCTAACAAAAACTTTAGAAAACTCTAGTATTTTAATATAGGTTGAATAAATAGAGGCTCGTAGCCCCCCATAGACGATTCTGATCGAAATCAAAATATCGTACTTGGCTTCCCTGGAAAAAGTTATATAAGATTCATATGTTTGTTTGTATCTAAATGTCTCCAGTTTTATTTCTATAGCGGACATACAGACAGACAAACTTTGAGTTTTATATATATAGATATTCCTGAAAAAATTCCACAATCCTGCTCTCGTTTCTCAATAATTTAACTTCTTTTTTCTCAGTATCTACGAGCCATGCACTTGCTCCTTTTGTTTTACGTGATTTGTAGCCTCAAGTAAGCCTACTCGTGTTCGGAATAGATATTGCAACTATACAACTGATATTAAATTTTACACACATAAAGTGTGTGGAAAAAATAATCTGTTACAGTTACGGAACACAAATGTAATTTGTAAGCGTCTTTTGTTACTGCAGACAACGCAATGTCAGGAGCAGTGAGGCATCGAGGATTATCTAAAAAAGGAAGGGCGGCAACGCTGGATATGTACGAGGATTATCTAAAAAGGCATCGAGGATTATCCAAAAAAGGAAGGGCGGCAACGCTGGATACTCGTAGTTTGGTTAGAATTTTAACCTGTTTTTGGAAATCAACGTTTGCCAAACAAATTAAAATTTTTTTGTATTCAACCAACCCATATTATACGCAATTTTGCTTATATTTTAAAGATTTGATGCACGCTTGATTAGCCTTTGGGTGACACAGATGTTGTGGTTGCGTGATTTGACTTAAATTCAAAATGCTGTACAATGTGTGATCTTTTAAAATAATAGTTAAATATATTTTTCAAGTACATTTTGACACACTTAAATATAAATAATGCTGTTCGAATTACTGTAATTTGAAGACCAAATGGCGTGATAGCGAAAGAGCTTAGAGCTCATCAACATCAGCAATCAACGTTAACGATGAAGTTTTGACTTCTGTGTTCTTTATTTTTTGATATTCGATCTACCACATTTAGACCCATGCTTATCAGCATTATGCTTGCATTCTCTTGAAACCCAAACTCATGGATCTAGTTTCTCTTTTTCTTTTGCTTTAAGTTGTTAAAGCCGTTGTTAGTCATAGTAGATCTATTTTGTTTTAATTTAATATTAGATACTTTTAAAACATCTCACAAAGCGGTGGATACTCTGCATTGCAAAAGTTTGTTTAGATCAAACTAGTTTTAGCAGCATACTATTGTAATGTCATTTTATATCTAAAATTGTTTAGATCAAGCTAGTTTTAACAGACGACTACTGTAATATGATTTTAGATCTATGCTGCTCTAAACAAACACGACTAACCATTCCGATTATTTACCTATCGCAAATAAATAGCGTAGATGTATTACTTTTGTATTTACCCTAATTTGTAAAATAGTGCAGATGTTCATACCTTCCGAATCACCGTTTTCTTGTTTGTAGTCAAGATAAAGAACTGTCAACGAGAAATTGAGCATAACTAAAACAAATGGCAGTCCGTACACTAACAAGTAGACGGTCAAATTAGGCTTTGCAATTTTGTATGTAAGCTGAAACAAAATATATTTAATAAGATCCAGCTGGACAATTCATCGGTTTTGTCATGATGAAAAATCGGTTCAGCCGGCAGCGTCAGCTTTGCTTAAAAAACAGTTCGAGAATGGTGACGAAAGATTGATATAAACGGGTGGTATAGACCTCGGGCCCCTAATCTCAATCCCTCTACATATGAATAACAACTGGTTTTAGGAAAACATGCCCAAGTATAATAAACTTTATCGGTTTCTTTCAATGAGTTTAGGTTACAAAATAGAAGTTCGGAATAGGCCCTAGCATAGCGATTGCTTTTATGATTACAGAAATAAGCTATTTAGCCCCCTGATGCGATCTCTTTTGTAATTATATTTGTGGCCTCAAACTCCTGAGTCCAACCATGCGCCTTGATGCCAGCATTGATCGAAAGGATCGTGAGTCTTTATAAATGTTTTGCACCCGATTTCGGTGGTCCTGTCAAGTTCTTTTCGGGAGGAAGTTTTCTTGTAGAGTGGAATTTACACAGGGGCATTATTTTCGTTTGATTTTCTCTCAAAATTTGGGTTTCATTAATTATGTTCTTAGTACCTAACAAGGCTGGTCTCAGTCAAAAACGGGTTTTCATGTCAAAAACAGCGATTGTAAAAAGAGCGACTTCTAAATAGCAACTTGCCAAAAGTCAATTTTCCAACAAAATCATTTTTAGTTGCACTCTTGGATTCCTATTCCGCATCCCTTAGGCCTAATTTATGGTAAAATTTCACGCCCTTGATAAATCTTGCTTACTCCCCTATCGTGATTATATTTGTGGCCTCAGACAATATCAGCCCTTCAACTTCTGCTCTCCACTAAAATTGCCATTACCTATTACATGAATTAAAATGCGCACATGCTTTAGCTCCTATTTAACTGCTGTAATTCTCTAAACAGTGCAAATACTCTTTCTGGTGCATATCCTATTTATAGAATACATTTTGTTTGCGCACCTTTTTTTGTTTGTGTCCTCAAGTCAACTTTAGCTTTTTATCTTCTCTTATCTGTAAGAAGCTGGCGTAATCTGTCACAATAGCCGAACTGCGCGCCTGACTCTAGCTTCTTATCATGCAGGCTACCCCATACCGATGCTTTTGAAAGAACAGTAAATGCAAATTCTGCTGTTTTCCCTAAAATGGTATCAGACGATGTTATGAAATCACGGTGCATTACGCCCAAACAAAGCTATTTTTGAAGGGTTTCGAAATAAAAGAAATAGTTTTGGAAGACTAGAAGGCAAATCATTTTCTTTAAAGAAGAAATCGTTGATCGCTTAAAAATAGAAAGCTCGAATCGCTACAAAGTTTTTATCAAACGAAGCATTTCAAAGTCTTCCGCATAAGATTTAAACTGCGTTTTTACGTTGTTAGTTTTAGAGAAAATTAAAGAAATTTTTCTTACAAAATTCGTTATACATCTTGTTACCCCCGAAAAGATTCAGTTTCTTGCCCTTTTGTTTTAGCTTTCCTCCGTCAAGAAATGCTTATTTTGAAATAATCATCTTTCATTATGATGTAATTGATTGCCTTATGATATTCACTCTAGAACAGGGGTTCTTAACCGGGGGTACAAAACACCAAAGCAGGGGGTACGAGATGAGGCATCAGAAAAATGGTTATTTTAAACTATTTGCTAAAAATTTATTTTCAATGTTATTTGAAATAAGAAAAAAATTTTTCGAAGCCTTTTTTAACATCTGCATTTCTGAATGATTTTTTGTCATAAGAAAGAGTTACTGTGACGTAATAACTAGCTTCTTGTCTGTTCCGACAGAATTGGTTTTGTTATGAACAATATCATAGTAAATAAATATGCACCGGTAGCATGTTACATTGTGTTTTATTTCATCGTTAGATTGTACATTTACGGGTAATTTTGTAGGTGCTTGTTCGATAGGTCTGGGGGTACAAAAACATTTCACCAAATCTTAAGGGGTACGACGTACGAGCGCCAAAAAGGTTAAGAAACACTGCTCTAGAACGATAATAAATCGAGCCAGACTTCATGTTTGTACGCTCAGCACTTTCAAAGAAGTGAAAGTGGACGTACGCACAGAGTGATCTCTGCTTTATGTACTAGTCATTTCTTTTCATACATCCTACTAAACTTCAGGAAAACAGTTTACCAGCTTATTTGATTCTCAGCTTTACAATTGTATTTGCGCTAAAAGGTATGAATACGTGTACACTCCAAGCAAGAGTATTTCTTCCAAGACAAACCATCAATTTACATTTTTAAATCATATCGTCCATATTGAAAGGCCAGCTTGAAACTGCTACTCCATTCTTAATTATACTTTCGCCAAGTCGTTTGTTCTTTCCTCATTGTTGTTATTATTGTTTTTACCCGATCCCTTTCGAGGGATGGGAGCATGGCGAAAGACCATGGAGCCCCAGAAGCTGGGCATCTCCAAGGCCTGGGCCAGAGGTCGTAAAGTGACTAAGAGTCGCCAAAGAGCGAGCGGTGTAAAAAGTCCATAGCTGGGCAATGCAGAATGAGATGAAAGATATCCTGGGACGGATATCCGCAGGCGCTTCAGGAAGGATTCTCGCTTCTGCCAATCCTAGTGAGATAAGAGCTCAACAGAAGGCTGTGTCAGCTACAGTGAAGACGGGAGAGGGCACAGTGAACATAACGAGGGAACACAAGTTTCTCAGTGGAAACCAAGGAAACCCGCATGTCAAAGAATTTAGATGAGGCAGCACGCCTTCAGTTCTAGAAAAGATACCAATACATACGAGAGATAAGAGGAGAGAGACTATATGGGACTGCAGAGGGCGCGAATAACAATCCCCGTTTGGCCAGCTCATTAGCCACGTTATTCCCCAGTAGAAACGAGTGTCCAGGGACCCATTGTAGTTTGATAGTACAGGAGGAAAGAGAAGACAGTTCCTGCCAGATCTGCCCGAGATTTTGATGTAAAAAGAAAGACGGAGGATAGGGCAGCGAAAACAGAGCAAGAGTCAGGGAGAAGGAGAAGAGAAGGGAAATGGCAGACTTGTTGGTGCTGCCGAGACCAGCGGAGAGCTTGCAGAATGGCGTAGGCTTCAGGAGAAAAACTTGAACATACTAGGTTGCCAAAAAGGAAAGGGTGGCCTTAACGCCACAAAGCGAGCAATAGGCAAGTAGGCCAGAGCCGTTTTTGCCAAAAGGGAAAGGAACAGAGCTATCTGTCCAGATCACCAGATTGTGAAGTAAGAGCTGTACCTCGGCGAGAGATGGGGTATGGGAGAGGGAGTATTTGCTTTGTTTGTTCGTTCTTACGTACCAAGTCAGAGAGATTTTTCGAGTTCCGTTCTCCGGTCATGAATGAAAGAGACCATATGGTGGCCCTCGTCGAAGGTGAACTGATTATGCCAGTAAGGATCTTGCTAAAATAAAGATCAATCCAGCAGAAGTAGAAAACTTGTGCTCGATTGCCGGCATGGCAGAAGATAATTTGTGATGAGACTTCTAAGCTGGTGACCCGGAAGAAGCTATCAGTCAAGTGAAGCATTCAAAGAAGCAATGGTTTTTCAGTTTTTTTTTTTTTTTATTCAATTTGCAATAAAATAAGCGTTGTTCTACAGATTGCATCTGACTTGTTTTGTACCCTGCTTTTAGTTTCCACTTTACTTCTGTAGAGTTGAAGCATAAAATTCATCTTGCTACAAAGTATCATACTTAATACTTACCGAAGTAAATGCTCTTAACATCTGATAAGAATTAGCTGCCATCCAACCCATGCATGCGACAGTAGCATAATGCAGTAGAAAGGTCATTGCATCACACAATGCATTGTCTGCAACTCGATTTATACCAGCCGCATACAAAAGATATACAACAATCAGACAGCAGCAAAGGTTCACTAAAGTCATAGAAGTGGCTTTTTCGCGCAGCTTTCTGCAATAAAACATGATAGCTTACGGTCTGAGAAGGGATCACGGGTCAGACTTCCCTACAAGCTGATTCGGTTTAGGCGTTTTTGACTAATGATAAGCCACTTTACAATCATCTTTCTGGAATAAAACAAGCTACTTTGCATTCGTAGTCAATAGTCAACAATGAATAGAAGCTAAACGACCTCGAAAATAATAATGAAAATATTAACAAATGAGCATGGTAACCATAAAGTTTCATGGCAAAGTTGAGATAAACTCGCAGTCAATAGCATATCGGAGATTTTTAAAAGGGGAGGAATGGGCTGTTAATCTAAAAATGTTTACTGTGGACAAAAGTCAAATCAGTACCTTTTATCCAATTATCACTTGGATTTCGCCATGAGAAGGCGGTGATGACTTTTTAGTTATCTCATAGGTTAAAAAATTTCGAATGCCCACCAGTGATTGCTGTGAGCTACGTTAAAACCAATGATCCTAATGTCCATTTGCTTAATGCTTTAGGAAATTTACAATCTATGTAACTATTCACAATATCAGTGGGATTTTATACTTACTGATTTGTAAGATATATAGTGATTGTGGTCATAAGGAAAATAATTGATAGAGCGCAGCCAGCGTAGCTCACAGCAGCTAAAGCAACAATGGACTGGACGGTTCGCGAATTCTGTTATTTGTAAACAAAAACATAAATACAGATAATGAAAACAAATTTTTTTATTTCAAGGAAGGAACTGTTTAGATGTGAGAGTTATCTCCTTTATCTACCAAAATTTGCTGTGGCAATGATACTTTCAAAAGAACAAAATATTCAAAGGTAAATACCGATTGAAGGCCTATGAGTTATAAACAGAAACCTGTAGAACCTGTTCAATTGTTTCTGAATATGACTTACAAATATTATGGCAAATGTTGCTAGCCTTGTGCATTGAAATTCTCTTGGCGACGAAAGTTTATTTTTGCAATTTCTTGCTGGCAGCCACTTTAGTTGGTCGTAACTCCATTGAGAAAAAGTTTGCTGATTAAGTTGTCTCTGTAAAAAAACATTATTCTCGTGCACCCAAATTCAGAGTCCGTCTTTTCCAGTTTTGTTATGCTTGAAGGCAAAAATACCGCCTTTCATGTAGGCGGTGTGCTGCGAGAACATGGAAAGCGGGTCACAGCATTAAGTTAGAAATTTTTTCATGAAGGCGATTTTTGATTATTTTAAGAATAACTTCAGAGTCGAACGCTTTTTCCGCAGACGTCTTCTTTACAAGATTTGAGGTGTGCTTCCAAATTATGAAGAAATAATGTTTAAAAAAGGCGTTGCAAATGTGAGGTGCTTGCGGAGCACTGGTCTATTTTGATCAAAACTACCGTGTTTGACAAAATAATCTGCAATTTCTCAATAAAAGCTTAAAGGATTTACCCGGGTCGCGTATGTCTTAAGTTAACATCAACAACAAATTTTTATTGATGTCTTATTAAAAATTAAAATTCAGTTAACCTCTGGATCTTCGTGCTCACGATTCAGCTCATACAAAGATAAAAATTTTATCTCATACCTGCAAAGGATTTGATAGTGGAACTATACGATTTGGAATGAATACATCCGTGTACGATATGGTCACATTTGGAAATTGCTGTTGATTTCCATTTGGTTTGCCAACTCCAAACGTGATAACCTTCAATCAAATTTTGAAAACTTCATCCGTTAATGTGATTTATTAGATATCCTGTTTCACTTGTATGTGGTTGAAAACAAATGAATCAAATTCTTTTGATATTTAATGTCACAAATTAGTTTATCTATTGGAGCGCCTTAGCTTAAAACTGTACCTTGGATAAATGGAATGATGCATAAAGTTTTCCTTTAGAATAAATCGTTTAAATGCAAATTTCAGATCAGAAGCCGCTCAAGCCCCATATGACACCTCCGGGGGAGGGGAGAAACAAAGCCGTCATGATAGTGCTATATGGGGGGACGAGAGGGTAAGAGATATCGTTATGTGACAAACTTACTTTTATGTTTAAACGAACTGAAGTTTTTAGTGCTTTGATTCACCAAGTTTTCAAAACAAATTTAACCCATTAAACGCCATTAGCAACTTTAGTTGCCAAAAAGACACCCCCAGATATATGTCAATTGTTCTGCTACTGTTGGTCTTATTTTACAAGCGTTCATAGCAACAAAAAGCTTATTTTTTGCAAAAAATGTTATAGTATTTTAACAAACAATATTATTGAGTGGAAACTCTAAAATGTCTAAATGAAAATAGGCAGCTTAAAAAAACAGTAAAAATTGCGTCTGAGTCTGGTCGGGTAGCTAATAAGTGACAGAACCAGGTGAAACAGGTTTGAAATGGTAGAAATCACAATAAATTATGAAAGATAAATACTTGCTTGTTTTCTGAAGCTGTTTTTATAGAATTGTTCTCTTTTATGACGAAATAAAAAGAATAGGTTTGTTGCTGGCAACTAAAGTTGCCAGTGGTTTATAATGAGGTCAAAATTTAAATGAATGCTAAATGCAATCCAAAAATTGAAATCACCAGTTTACTCCTTTGTGTTGCTTATGCGAAGGTCAGAATGACTGAATTATTGTTTTGTATTTTGATTTTGTTCAGTTTTTACAGCCCAATCGCCAACTGTAATAGCCTGTGATAGGAATCACACAAAAATACGGAAATCTACGAAATTACGGAAATTTTTCCTGAAATATGGAGAAAACACCATTTAAGCAGAAATCGAAGAAATACGGAAATTTATGGAAATACTTAGTTTACTTCGTCTCAATTATCTGCTATTGCCCAATCGGATAGTTATACTTTTAGTGTTCATTGACTTCTATAAATTTCCGTATTCCGCAATTTCCTTACCCTTTTAGATGGTACCCTGGTATCTTTTCCATACTTCCGTCAATCAGTAATTCCTTTTGTAAAATGAATTTCATGTATAATATTTTCGTATTTCTGTGATTCAGTTATTCCGCAATTCAACATGAATTTTCAAAAATTTCCATATTTTAGTGTTATCTTGTTATAGACTAGTAAGCCTACCATAGGTTTGTGTTCATTACTAATTTAGTGTAAGATTGAAAAACCGTCTTGTTCAAAATGGCAAAACTTTAAATGTAGATGAAAATGAAATTAAAACTCTAATTGCAATCGTTTGCTTCGTGAACATTTCAACGTGGCTGAGGGTGAACTATATTAGGCAGTTGCTCCAGACTATATTAGGCGGTGCCCAATGCAGTAAGCCGAAAGCGATTGAAAGATATATATTCAAATTTTCATTCGGCTAACAATGCTGAACGATACTATAAGATGCCTTGTCTATTTGACATATTAAATTGCAACTTCAAAAAGCGCTTCAGCGCTAGTGACCATAGCATAGATGAAAGCATGATGCTAGTCTTAGGAAAACATCGAACCAAACAGTTCATATGCGGCAAGCCAATTCGTTTTGGCTTCAAGTTTTATTTTTATTTATTTATTTTTACTTTATTTGTCCTATTTGTCCTCTATTCATGAAAAAGCGAATTGTATTGCTATATTTTGGACGGGAAGTCCGCTCTCGCTCGGGAGTTGTGATCCGAAGTGTCTGGGCCATCGGTTTTCCACATCCTCGTTAAGTGCCTTGCCGAAGAACACAACGAGCGAACTTGCCGGCTTGTTCTCCACAATCTGCCCTAAATGCCGAGCGCCAAGCAGGGAAGCTGTGGATACCATTTTTAAAAATCTTTTGGTACGACTCGACAAAGGGATTGCACCCCAGGTCTACTGGCTGCAATGCTTGCTTTTATCCCAATGCTATATATCTATGCTTGCTTTTATGAGAGAATGCTTGCTTTTATGAGAGAATGCTTGCTTTTATGAGAGAAACAGTAGTCACAATGCTTGCTTCATCCAGGTGAAAAAAATTTCCTAGCTTGCAATTCACTCAGCAAGTTTCGGAAAACTTACGTACTGATAAGTTCGACCATGTCGTCATCAAAGGCCAGTCAAAACAAAGACAAGGCAAAGTTTGCAAACGTCGTTCAGCGTTTATAAGCCAGAAAGTGCAATGTGACCCTACACTCTTCAGCCTGTTTTGAGAACTTTTGTGAAAGCAGCGCTCTGTGACATTATTTTTGCAACCTAATTACAGCAAGTGGTTTTATTAAAAGCGATCTCTGGCTTTACAGAGGCTTATGTGCAAACTTACGCGCATTATCGACAAGTTTCCGTTGTCTTTGTTCAAAGTTTTTTAACGCTTGCAAAAAAATGGTTATTCAGCGTCTATTTTTGCTGAAACTTTATCAATAACTAACCACTTTTATCAAAAAATCCGCTGAAAACAGCCATGAATATAGTCGGCAGTCATGAAAAAATAGATTCATGTACAACTACATGCGTCTCATGCAAATGATTGATTTTACCTGGCGACATATTCTGTGGCGCTATAAACCATTCAGCAAAATTATTGTATTTTTGACTACATTAATGGCCGTTGGCGACTTAAGTTGCCATTAAATAACAAAAAAAGTACCCGACAAAAATATATTTTTTTGTTTTAATTTAGAATAGATAAAAAATCAACTGCTTAAAAGGGTTAGAAAATACGATGGATTTTTGATTTTGGCGTTTAATGGGTTAAGTATATTAAAGTTTGCTGGGGTACTTTTAAAAGACAGTTTGGCAAAATCGAGACAGTTTTATTGAAAGCCCTTTGTAATAGTGAAACTGCTTAGAAAAAGTGCTTAAATTCGTTGCAAAATAAGTTTTTATTGATTTAGGCAAAGAGTTCGTTTCCATGTGACATATCTGTATCGTGTTTCTGCAGCAGGTAGCCCTAAATTTGCAGCGAATGATATAAAAATTAATCAGGGAATGGTATTGAAGTCGAAAATTGCCACGAAAATGAATTACTGCTTAATAATAATTAACGCTTGAGAGCGATTGCTGTATTCCATCGCACGATAGCTGAAGTTCATTAGAAAACGGCCGCGCAATGAGAGAAAATGAATATAATGATCTATGTTTGTTATGTCGAAAAGTTTAAAACACAACTGAAAATAAAGCGGAAAAAATCGTTAAAGAAATGCGTGATAAACATAAAAAAGGAGAGCTTATTATTGATGATAATATTAGTGCAATGTAAAAAAGTTAAAAACAAAAGAAGCTCGGCAAAACAAAGTTGTGGCAAATATTTTTAATCAAAAGAAAAAACTTGATTGTGGAAAACAAAAAACACGAATCAACATCTGCACAGGCTACAACTTTAAGGAACAAAATTGAAAAAAAGATTTCAACTACAAAAAATTAATCCCACAAAGAAATGGTTCAGCAAATCATTTTTAAAAATCCCGGCAAAGCACAACTCTGGCTTAAGATAACTTTAAACAAGATATTCAAGCACTGAGAAACACCTAATGTATTTATCTACATTACGTTTAACAAACGTCCTGCAAAAAAATTTAAACGGGCACGCGAAAATCTAAAAACAGCGGAAAAAAGTTTAGTAGACGTACGAAAGGAAATATTATGGCCACAAACGCTTATAACAAGAATATGAGCAAAGCATCTTAAAATACCAGCAGCTAAAATTTAATCCAATGGTAATTCGGAAGATTGGGGCTAGAAGTAGGACGACCACAAATTTTAGAAAAGTAAAAAGCAATCATTAAATTGCACTTGGTTTTAGCGGATGATCACAAACAATGGAAGTTATTCGAACTGTGAAAGCCCTGGATGACCCTAACAACAAAGTGGAAGAAGATGGATTTGTTTTATTTCGGACTGCTTTCTTTTATCGGCTACTTCCAAACAACTAAAGAAAGAAAAAGACATGTCAAGACCATGAGTTTTTTATCATTGAGTTCACCAAACCGTTAGTCTCAAAACGACATATTAAAAAACTCTTATCACATTCCTCAGTGATTGCGTTTTATTCTTATACAGGTTCCTGTGCTCATGCTCAAATCTCAAAGCAATCTTTGAGGAAATCTCCCTTATCGTGGTTTGCTTTTCTACTATATACAGTATTTTGCTAAAAATATTGCTTAATTGTTTGGCGAAGCAGCTGCAACAAACTTATCAATAAATGATAAGGCGCGGGTTTTAATTGCGGTCACTACAACCTCCGTTGATAATGCACATCGACTATTAAGTTAGTTGTCTTTAGAGTTTCACCTTCTAGTAATAAGTACCGTAAAACCTTTATTTGAGCGCCACCTCTATTTGAACGCCACCTCTAATAGAACGCCACTATAAGGGAAGGGCTGAAAAATAGAGCACCACTCTATAATTGAACGCCATCTTGATGAATTCTTCTATTTTGGCAATAGTTACGGCTGAAATCGCCTTTCTAGGTGTAAGAAGGGAAGAATGGATTGTCGAATTGCACGTTTATTTTTATGTGCTGGGAAGTCCCATTCTATGTAGCTACATCGCACGTTTTTTTTAGACGCTGGGAAGTCCCAACTTGCATCTTTAGCACTGTCGCGTTTAATAGAATTTTAGGTGCTATTTCAACTTTAATTTTATTCTTAAAATTGAGGCGACTTATATTATCGCTTGAATAATTAAGTCTGGCTACAACTTAACAGCTAGGTGAAGATTGGCTTCTACTAAGATACTTTGAACCGCACACTTCTCGGTCATAATTGGGTTAGATGTTTTTTCTTTTCATTCATAAAATTTATCTTCTCAAAATTCTGACCAGCTAGTCGAAAAATAGAGCGCCACCCTTTAATTGAACGTCACCTCTAATAGAACACCACTATGGGGGAAGGGTTGAAAAATAGAGCGCCATGGCGGTGAAATAGAGGTTTTATGGTAAGCCAACTTTTGAGTATATTGCCTGTTATGCTATATAATGGTTGTTTTCGTATTTTGTGACTCTTTAGTGATATATTTTGCTACTAGTTAACTACAACAAAGCGTAGACAGATCAAAAAATATTTGAATAATTTTTTGTATTACAAAAATTATACAAATATTCTATCAATATATTTTGCGATTAATAAATATTATGCGATTATGCGATTAATACAGCGAGATCTTTAGCAGCACTCCTACTAATCCGTCGCTGAGACACCTAAATGAAAACGTGCCTCAGCGGTGGATCGGTAGGAGAGGTGCTAAAAACCTCACACCTCACTCTGTGCACTAGGACTGCCAGATCCCCGAACATCATTGTATGTGACTTTTTCTGGTGGGGATATGTTAAAAACAAAGTTTATGTTTCACCACTTCCAGCAAATACAGATGACATGAAAAATCGAATAACAGCTGCAATCAACATGGTGGGCCGCGACATGCTGAGGCTCATTTGGGAGGAATTCTCAAATCGGCTTGATGTTGCTCGTGCCGCCAGTGGTGGTCACATTGAGCATTTGTAAAACATGAAATAAACTTGAATGTATGTATAACACATGTCTTCAAGCTAGTGGTTGGTAATGTTTTTCGTTTTAGATATATCGCGTGATGATTTTGGTGTATTCTTTTTGAAGCACCCTCTATAATATTGGTTTTTACGTGGGTCTGTAAAACATAGTACCAGTTCCGCTAAAGCTCACAAAGATGTCAGTGATAACATGCAAAAAATACTAGATTTTGTTATTATTTAGGCAAGCCTGGTTTACTAATCACCGCTGTAATTGGTAATGATGAAAACCCACGTTTTCCAAATACTAATGCAATTTTTTGCTTTAAATCAATGATCGCAAATGCTTTTTTGATAGTTTGTCATGCCCCAGGTACATAATGGTTTGTGAATGGTTTTTACAATTACACTAGTGTTCATTTTTTGCAACGATGCTCGTCAATCAATTTCGTCGGGCGACGCATGGCTCCTTTATCAAAAGAATTGGCTTACATTGTTTTACTGCATGATAGCCACCTAGATGCAAGTGGCAAGACTACCGACCAGAAATTAGAAGCAAAACATTTCAAGAAAGCTGCAGAAGTATTTGAAGAAATGCATGTAAATATTCATTGTAATATTTATTTCTTTGTAATTTGATTGAACAAGTGATTGTAGGTTTTACTTGATGTCATAACGGTCCAACATTTGTTGAGATTTGGCCATCGGTTGATATTGATGGGTATCCAGGGCTTGCCAAATATGTTGATCCACCTCAGACTCACACCTTTGTAACAAAGGTATTGACTATTGATGGGCATCGGAACATGTCAACAATCGCAATTTTGTTGCCAATTTGTCCGGTAAGTTTTTCCCGATTACTAACTACAGCATATTTATCCATGGCGTAGAGCAGAGGAAAAATATGGACATTTTAGATGCAAAAATTGCTATTGATACAGAACATAGAGAACTGTATGGCCGCGGATATTCAAAACAGATTTTAACCTGGGCCAACATTGATTTCAAAAGATTTTGAAGGACCGTTTGTCTTAGCTCTTCTCCCAACGGAGGATTGGTAAAATTAGAATGGATGTCGCTGTAGCAAGCACTTGCAATGGAAAAATTTATTCCAAATATTTTACTTGTTATTTATTCCGATATTTAATATTCCAACTTATTATTTGTTCATGGAATGAGATTCATAAGATTGCAACATTAAGCTAATCATTCTCAAAAAATAGTTGCTATTTTTGCAAAACAGATCAAAAAATATTTCATCCAATATCACATCGAAATCAAAAAAAAAGTGTATAAAATCATTACGAAATGTAATTGAGGAAAGGAGGTTATTTTGTACCATAAAAATTCAACCGCTAGCAATACTACAATGTTCATATTTATAGGCATTTAAAATAACATTATTACACATTCAAACCGTCTTCGGTTTGTCAAAAAACTTTCGGTTAGAATTATTTCAAATTGCTATAAACACAAATATTCTTGAAAAAAGTCATGCATTTTAAGTCAAAGTTTTAATTGATTACAGTAAGAGTCAGATGCTAAGTACTTTTCTTGCGGTTTGTATTTAACACTACAATCTGTCAAACAGCGCCTCTAGATAGTGACTAAATGTAACGAGAAGTAGCTTGCCGGAAAGAATAGTGAATAATGAGGTGCGAACAAGTAAATCGAGTGTTATTGCCTTTCAATCATGTATGCATCTGACCGGAGAAATTTAATTAATCTACAAATATGATAAAACGACAAGCAATTTTTCTTGATGTGTAAGAGTCTTCTACTCAGCCCACTCGCTGCGCGATTAGCAGGCTCTAATTGATCTAATCCGTTGTAGTAACAAATCCTTTTGGTTTGTACGTCCAAGCAATTTTTTTGAAATAACACCATTCGATTATTTTTATTGCCCTTCAATCAGCAAAAAGCAAAATGAAGTTAATAAAAAGGATCTGTCAAGATTGCCATCAGCACTTTCCAACCCAGGCTGCGCGAAAGAGACATGAAATTATTCACAAAGGCGCCTTTCTTTTTATTGCATAAAGAAGAATACTAACGATGCCTTTGTGAATATTTTTGTGTCTCTTTCCGCAGCCTGAATTGGAAAGTGCTGATGGCAATCTTGGCATTTCCAAGTACGCAATAAGACAAAATAATGCTAAAAGCTTCTTTGTTGCATTGCGATATTGCACTTTAGTGAGAGAAGAGGGTGGGATAAACCTGGAAGTCTGGTATTGAAAGATGCTGAAAATGTTTGAAGATAGATCAATCACCTTTTGAGGAAATTGAATGATTTGTTGTTTGTTGTCAAGCTAAGTTGAAGTCAATCTTTGGCAATTTTTTTACAGGTTATGTACTGTAAATTACGAGTATATTATCTGGCTTTGTGTATAAAATTTGTTTTGAAAAATTCTTTCGAAAAATCTTTGTTTACCAGTGTGTTTTTAATAGTTACTTCAATATATTGAGCAGCACAAAACTTTGTTGAGTACTGAAAGAAAGATTTTAAACAACGCAACGAAGGCGACAGTTTAGTAGCAAGTCTTGTTAAATATGCTCCGACAACATGCCTTTTTTATCAAGCAAAGGTTTTAATTAATACCATATCTTACCGTGAAAGATAGGTTTTAATTTTACAACTGTTATATGATACGTCATGTAAGACGGGAGGGGATTACAAAACGTCATAATGCGTCACAAAGTAGATGCGGGGGTTAAAAATCTGGTAAGAAAGCGTTATATGATTTGTGAACAGCCCCTAAATGAGTTTATCTTGATTTAAACGTGTAAAAATCCACGTATGTATTACGTCAATGTAAGTTACGTTAAATAAATTCGTGTTATTTTGAATAAAATTACTTACAGGTGAAGCAGTTCGATTTGACATCAATACGCGGTTGCTTAGTAGGGTAGCGTAGATGGTTGCTGTATCGTTCTTAAAATCCTTGATGATATCTTTTACAGATTGTGTGGAAAGAGATACTTGCACATTGGAACCGGCTTTAAAATCGGTGAGATTCAAATGAACTTCACTGTTTTTGAAATCATCTTCACTCAATTGCTTTAGCTGTAAGTTTGAAACCAGCTTTAATATTAACCCTTTGAGCCCGACATTCCCACATTTAAAAGCTCTCCGACCCGAGATTCCCAGCCAAATTTTCCCGAGATTCCCAGCCCAGCCAAAGATTCCCAATTCCCAGTCATGGTCATAGTCATTGATATCAAGATCTTCACTGTCACTGAGTATTGTAGACCGGGCTTCTTGAGCCGTCCTGCGCATTTGGGACATATTATGCAACACTGCAGCCTACTGAACAGCTATTATTATATTTTTATGATACTGATAGTGATATGCTGGAACAACAAAGTAAAAGACCATCACAAATCTAACTAACGAAACTTACCAAAAAGAAAAACACAGGCAAAATCAGAAGTAGCCTATCTTGCTACCTCAGAGTAACTGGACACATTAGTCTGACTGCAGACTAAAAACAGCACAAGTGTAAAGTAGCCTCACTGAACTAATATGAATACAAACACATTCCTAACTAACACCAATTGCTTGGATGGAAAGCTTGGATCGAAAGCCAACTTGCAACTCTAGCAACAGATACAGGAACCACTTTTGCAAAATTATTTCAAGTAGAAGGAATTCAAACGATTTTATTCAAGTTTTGGGCCTTTTGGGTATATACGCTAAACAATTTAACACCAATACGATTGTTTTGTGTTAAAGGCCGTTTTTCAGGCCTTTCGGGAATAAAAACCGACCATGTTTGGCCGGAAATCCGACCTTTAGGGTTCAAAGGGTTAACAAAGAAACAACTTGTCTACTTCAGTGCTTCTTTAAGCTTAAATTGCAAAACATGTAGATCTATGCTTAAAATAAGTTTTGCTAACAAAATTAAGATAATTTTTCTCGATTTTACGTTCTTTTTCCCGATATTTAGAGAGCTTTGACTGGTTGATTCAATGCATGTCTACCACTACCCACTCCCCCTCGAACGGAAATTTTTACAGAAGCAAAGCAGCACTTTTGAATCCGGTTGCTTCTCCTGCAAATTACCAATTGCGCTTGTGTGAAATTTCAAACTCCAGACCTTTGATTTTGAGATCGGAAACGATTATCACTATACCAGCACGTGTGTAGTGGTTAGAGCGTCCGCTTCGCAGTCGGTAGACCTGAGGTTCATTCCCCAAGTCGAATCAAACCAAAAGACTTTAAAAATGGTATTCACAGCTTTCCTGCTTGGCACTCAGCACATAGTGATAGTGTGGAGAACTAGCGGCAAGCTTGCTTGTTGTGTTTTTCCGAAAGGCACTTAACGGGATGCCTCCATCTTCGTGTGGCAGACAAGTGGTGGGACCAAGCAGTCTACCCGTCGTGGTGGCCCTGTCTGACAAAAGACTTGCAAGCCGAGCATGAGCTCATACGCATGAATGAAGGACGGCTGCTGCTAATAGTGATAAATTAATAAGAAAGTGATTAATCGAGAACTGGATTTATCTTTAAATAATAATTGTCTTTAGGTTGAAAATAATAATAGACGTTTCTATTGACGATTGGCAATATCGCAGGTGGAACTATGGTTTTGATCTGCTGTTTAGTTTTGATAACTGCATTTTTAATTACACCGATTACTTTAAAAAGTGGTTAGCTGACGCAAAATATATTCATCATTGCACCTATCTTAAAATTTTTAAGCATTTGGCCTCCTGCCGCGCCTTTTTTAACTTTCGCACTTGCGAAATCTTTCTTTCGCGCGCTTTGCAATACAAACGCAATCATTGGCCTGTCTTGATTACGTAACATCCAAATTGTTCACATAAAAGACTCATTCACTCTAGATCTTCCCTTTTGACGCGATACCGCCACTGATGAGAGCGTTACGAAAGGCTTATGGCTAAAACAGCTTTTTTCAAAGCTATATTAAAATTTTTACAACATACAATAGACCTACTTTTATTTTTTAAATTGCGACAACAGCAACAACCCTGTTATCATGTAATTGCCCACTCATTTGCTTGGGCAGTAGGTCTAATGACCAATAGTTATTGTAATATAGGCCTGATATGTTTCAAGTTAGTTTTAAAATATAATGTGATCTGCGCGGTGTACTGCCGTGATATAGCAAAACCTAATAACTACAAAAATCATGTTTTTTAGAATATTGACTTTGGGGTCCTTTACTATTGTTCAACAAGGGAGTAACTAAACCAAATTTTTTTAGTTTTCCCTGGAAGCTGTTAACTGTACGAACATTTTACTGTATATATCCCCGTGTTTGCTAATCAATAGTTTCACATAAACGAAAAACCAAGTTGTTTTTGTCTTATTTGAAATGTAGGTGTAAGGTTTTGCCATATCACGGCTGTATAGTTTAAAATTCTTTATCAAAAACTGAGATCAATCTTCATGTAGAAAATCTCGAGGGTTTGATTTCAGTTCTCGATGAATTATTCTATCATTAATTCATTAATTAATAGTATCTTTGTGAAAGTATATTGAGGTCCCATGCTGGCGAGTGATGGTCACGCTGGTTAATCTGGCAACATTTCACATAGAAATCATGGTTTCAAAAGATCGAATTATATTGCGTTAAAGTTGTTTTAAATTATTGGTTGCTTATGTTATATAGGGCAAAGGTGTGCATAAGTGCAACCTTTTACATAACCAAATAGATTAGTTCAATTTGGACCATGCTTAGGCCGAACTTGGATTTCGCGTGGACTATCCAACGTCGATTAGTCATTACCACAATAGAACGAATCGTTTTTATGCGGAACGAAATAGATCAGCCAAAAAGTTTTTATAGTCGCCTTTATGAAAAAGCTGAAGCTGACTAAAAACTATTTGTCATTAATTTTGTAGGAAATGTCTTTTTCCATCTATGAGTATGGGGCGGAGGATCAAACCGCAGAACATAGTTCAAATTGCAATGCCTAATGTGTCGATCTGCAAATGGAGCTCTGAATATGCGCATTATGGATGGTAAGTTTAAGAAGCGGCTGCTATCCCTATTTGTCCTGGCCTGTAGTCCAGAGAAAATAAATTGAACCTGCATTGGTGAAATGGATAAATCTACAGATCTGGAGCTTGATAAAACAAACTAGCTGATACAAAGAGAAAGACTAAATAGGTGTCTCAAATTGCAGTTAATTTTATAAACCGCACGCCACAAAATATTGGTTCTTAGTAGCAGATTGCACACTCCTAATTCAGGGTCTTGTCCACATCAACGCTTTAAATATAGTGATGTGGGCAAGATTTTTTAGGAAGGGGGTTTAACTTCTCCAAACAACGTTGTTTTGGTAACTGTGTCTTTTAAAAAGCTGAAGGTTTTTCAATATGACTACTCGTTTTAATTTTCACTGCTTAAAAACTATTTCTACCTAGTCTACTGCCAGGGGAAGAATATCAGTTGGTAGGCCCTAGACTAATCCACAGTGTATTTGCGAGATCCTTTTAGCGCAATGAATGTCCGGGAACTCGTGAAACATGAGAAAACACTCGAATCATGACATTGCATTACATGAATCATAATTACATAGACTACATCTACATCACACAAAATTTTAAGTTTTTACTCTTATTTATCAAAGTCATAGGTGTGCAAGCTGCTGCTGCAGGATGAAATTGAGGCCTACCGGACTTGTTGCCTGCGTTTACCTATAGACCACTCGATATAAAAAAGGTCTTCAATTTAAAGACTTTTATGGTTTTATGGCCTTTATGGTTAATATCTAAAAACAGATAGAGATGTTGGAAAAAGTCAGCGCTTAGTTTGCGTGGTCATCTGCTTGAGTAAAATTGGCTCACCTACAAAAATTTTGCATACCCCCAATCCAACCAATAGTAATACTAACATTACTGCCTTAAATTTTGAAAATAGTTTTTATAATAAACTCAAAGCTTTTTTACCAGAGACACTTGTTGAGAACGATTGCGGAGAGACTCCCTGAAAATGCTGTGTTGCTTCCATTGGTCCTCACCTCTCTAAAGCATTATTTTAATACCTGCAGCATCTCCTCCTTCCTCTCTCGTCACTAACTTCAAAGGCGCCCTTAAATTCCAATAAACCGGCTTCGAACTGGATTCGAATGCTTTGGTGTGAATATGTTACTTATGGGCCTAGCAGACAGTTACAAATGCCTACGTGAAAAAATACAAACGGTCAGCCAGCTTCTTAACGATTGTCCTTTGTTTCGTCCTCCATGCTCAATTAACAACACAAGTAGCAAACAACTAAAAAGATATCTAAGCACTTTGAATTTTCAACCATCACATGGAAGTGGATGTATTTGCACTGTATTCGTTTTGACGATATGTGTATTTACAAAGTAATACTAATGATAATAGCAACAGAGACACGCAAAAACACTGCGAGCGAGATTTAAACCATGATCTGCTTTGAAAACAACGGGAAAATTTAGCCTTTGTGACCCTATTGGGGCAAATGTCTTAGAGTTAGACCTCTTTTGGACTCCCATTTAACAATCAGGGCTAGTAATGCTAAGTCGTTCAAGCATGGCATGTACACAGCTTGATCTAGGAGACTAATCAATCTCTTTATTCAAGCTTTAATAAATACTATTGTGGTAAACCGTTAGCGCAGACAGAGGCAAAATTTGGGGAGCCAAATATATATACTACTTTTCAATTTTGTTGGATGATCTTTTAAGATCGATATTTTTTGTTTGGAGAGGAGATCAGTTTTCTAACTCACAGTTTTGTCTATCGGTGCCTTAAAGTTGTTCAATCACTTTTTTAGGAATTGATGTTTCGTAGCCACAGAACCTGAAAATTCTTTCATCCCACGATCGGTTTTTAGAAAATTGGAGGGGAATAAGACCCATTTGCTCTCCCTAGCTACGTGTATATTCCAGTTGACTAATTTACTTCTAGACCATAGATTTTTTTACTGTCATAAATACCAGCCCTTAGCAACTCACAATTTTTTGCCACTGTCGTTGTTATTATTTCTATGAATTGAAGATAAACTAATTTATGCAGATCCCCGCAAAAATGCGCTACTGTTTCTTAAACCATTTTATCAAATGATCAACACTGTGACGTACATAGCAAGTTAAAACAATCCGCTTTACCATACAATTTCAAATACTTTGCCCCTAGTGATGAGAATTTTCATTTGCTAACAAAACTCGGTATTAAAGTAATTCAGTGAATCTACACGTAATGCAACACAAATGCAAATTTTACGAAATCCTAAATACAGCGAAACCTCTGGCTAGCTTGAGCCCTGTTAACCCTTGATCCATCTCTGCTTACTAACTTTTTTGTGCGTATGTCCTATCCAAGTCCACAGCTACATTGCAGTATTTTTCTTGGGGGGTTTTCCCATATTTGGCACCATTTGTTCTTAAACGGTAAATCAAATAATATCTTGTAGGACGGGAACGTTCTTAGCACATTATTTTTGCCTCAGCGAAAATTCTACAACTACTTTCGTAATAGTATATCATCGTTTTTTAAGTATACACTATTACCTGAACATTAATGTCTGGAGTGAAAATATTGGTAAATGAATTAAGATAAGATGTCACAGCAGCTTTTCTTGTGAGATTATTCAGTGTTGCCAAAGCAGTGGACACAATTTCAATTGATCTTTTTCTAAAATAAAAAGAAATTGTGAGAGGTTTAATTGCTTAATGAAAGCTGGTATAAACTTCGCTGAAGCCGTGAAAGACATAAGTCTTCAACCCTAAAAAGCCAAGACCGAATCCTTTGAGACCGGTTGCTTACTTTAAAACTAAGCAGTATTTTTTGTATTTAGTGTGACTGCTTCAAGTTTGCTTGACTATTTCTGGAAAGCAGTTATGATAGCTTAAAGAACTTACGTAAAATTAGCGGACACAAAACTGCGAAGAAAAACTAGTGTCTATAGCATCCAACTATTAGGGTCCAATGGACCCAACACTATTTTCCGTGGTAAAGCGAAAACATACCATACGGCGAAACTTTTCTTTAGAACATGTCAGGTAAAGGAAAACAATTTTTGTTTTCCACTGTAATAATTATTCAAATATTCACTCTTTATAATCATCCTGAAAACAAATGTCTTTCAATTTCTTTGCTTTTTAACAAAGCCTTAAAACAACCAACGGTTTCTAAACTACCAATATTTTAGAAAATGTATGTGTACTTTTAATGGCATTCGTGCAAAGCAAACCTGTTTGAATAATGTTAGAAGCATATTGGTAAATATTGTTCCTTGTAACTCTAACATTGTTTGACATAGAAATAGCTATTACAGCAAAAATGTTTGTTGGCAATATGCACTATAGGGGTCTAATGAACCTAATTGGTAAAGGACGAAATAAAAAAGTTAGGGAGTTTTCTCAGGTTGAAGAGATACTTTTATCCACAAAATAACCCATTTCAAAATTTTTGTTTAATTCACCTTGCAAAAAGCTTTAGCTCCTTACTGTTTGCTAAAAGTAAACAGTTTTTTTTACTTAATTTAAACGGTGGTTTAATTTGCCAAATGTATATTACAAGCAGTAACATTTTTGGGGGATAAAATGTGATGGCCCCTAAAAGGTTAGAAAGAAGCCAAAAATGTAAAAGTAAAATCTTTTGGGGGGCAAAAGTTCCAGTTTCAAAAACTTGATTCGGAGACTTCCATGGGAAAAATGCCCCGCCCATTCTTTCTTCAAATGAGCTTGCTTAATGCTCTGCCCTTTCAAATAAAAATTGGTCTTTTCATTTGCTAGTGATTATGAACAACCTGTAAATTACCTGCTACAAAAATTTATCTACTTTTAAACAAATCAATGTCGATATAGATTAGCCGTTTAATGAAATGAAATAGTTTTTGAAATGTGAACTACTTGAAGTGCCATTACCGATGAATTTCAAGCAAATATTATCTTTTTCTTTGCATGCTCGTAAGTGAAATACATTCTAGCAAATTTTGGGTGACTGCTAACCTTGATGATCTCTTTCGCTGTCTCCTTATATACGCCTATCACAAATTTGAACTGTGTTCTTATTTTTGAGTTCTTCAAAATCTACATAGAAAATAAAGTGATTTATTGATCGACTAATGTGCTAAATGGTACGAGGAGGGTTCAGAAAGTGATGTGTTCAGATTTTTTAAACAAAGTTTAGTTTTAAAGGTACACAAATTGTACGTCTGAAAAAGCAAATAGCATGAGCTTTTCATGGTTACTTCTTAATATAGTCTCCTGCTTCCCTAATCGCTTTTTCCCCATTTTCAACAATTGCACATGTTTCCTCAATTTGTCAAATTATACAGTCTCGCCAAATTCTACAGTCTGCATTTTCAACCAGTTTCTTACAGGAATTTTGATCTCTGCATAATCAAAGAAATGTCGCTCTCTCTCAAACTTTCTTTTAGGAACTCAAATGAATAGACATCAGATGGTGCCAGGTTTGGAGAATATTGTCATGTGCAATTATTGTCCAGCCAAAGCTGATGACCTCACGAGTTTAAATCTTCTTTGAAGCCTAGTATTGCCATGCTGCAACAAAACCTTGGGCACGTCCAGAGCAGGCTGAACTTTGCGTATTCTTGCTTCCAATTTTTTTAATATCGTTGCTCCATTCGACATGAAGTCAATTAGTATCACACTGGCTGCATTCCAGTACTCAATCATCATCACTTTTTCCTTCAAACTGCTGAGATTTAAACTTCATTGTGCGTGGTGAGGTAGAAAGAACCCACTCCATTGATGCTCTTTTTGATTTGGGCTCGAAGTGATGAACTCAAATCTCAACTCTGGTTACCACTCGCTGCAGAAAGGTTTCGTTACTAGGGAAATACTTCAAAAGTTCAAAACATGCTTCAAGACGGACTTATTTATGAGCCTCTGTAAGCAGCCTTGGGACCCTTGAACACACTTTTTCATACCTCAAAGAATTAACGATCTTTACAGCACTTCCTGCATTTACCTCTAGTAACTAAGCAGTTTATTAATAGTGGTTCGTCATTTTTCCTTAATAATTGTAGCTACTCGATCAGTGCTAACAGAATTGTGAGTAGAAGAATGCCGATCACTTCTTACACGTTTACAAAAGTCGCTTTCCTCAGTTTCTTCCTGTCCTTCACAAATTCGCTGCATCCACCTCGTCTGTAGCTACCTGTAATCTCTTCTGTAGTCTACCTCATCATCACCAACACACACTTGCTAAAGTATTATGTTCAAAAATGATTCTCCCTTCGACAGTAAAAATTTTGTTAACGACTCTATGCTTTTGCCGAGATTGCTTGGGGACAGATTTTATGCCAGTTTTATCTTCTAACAAAGGAATCATTGAGGGTTTGCTTAAGTTTTGAATTGCAGACTGCAGTAATTCAAACTCTTCTTTTTTAAAAAACTGTAAGAATCTATTTTTGCATTTTGCTGTAGTGCTTTTGCATTTGGCCGACATCTTCTTTATAAAGCATTATTATCTCACCTGTCTGTAAAAGGTCTGAGTGAACGCTCCACCACCAGTACTTGTCCAATTATTCTCGTGGTGAGATCTAATAATTCTGAAGATATCTAAATGTTGTTTTTTGTTACACAAGTAAAAGCTTATTCTCTCAATGAGCCAATCATGACACCAAGCTGTCGACAACGGTTGTTGACCCGCTGGTCGTAAAATTAGTTAGGTCACAAAGGCTACGCAGGGCTGAGATCTACACCTAAACAAGAACGCTCAGACACGAGGATTATATGGCGACTAATTTTCATCCTGACTTGATTACGTTATGCATGAAGTGATTATGCATATTTTTCTGTGCTTTCTTCAATTCTGAAATTTTTTGAAAGTGTTGTTCGATTTAGATGGAAAAGCAACTTTGAGAAACAGTGCTGCAATTGCAGATAAAAACTCAAAATTGACATTTTTAGTCGGCTTAATATTTATTGTTGCAAGCTTTTGTGAGCAAATACTTACTTCTTTAGACAAAATAAATGAAGACCAATCCTGAAGAAGCGTGAAGAAGCGAGTATTTACTTACGAAAACTTGCAACAATAAATATTTAAGTCCACTAAAAGTGTCATTTTTGAGTTTTTATCTGCTACTTGAATACTTGACACGGCTATTCAACCTTTAATTTTTATGTTGTAATAACTGTGAGTAATAACCCCGATAAATTGCACTGCTTAAATCAAAATTAGTCGTTGCTTTAAGTCCCAATGCATTGCTAAATTCCTATTCCGTTAATGGAAAAAGGTTTATCTTTCGGAAAAGCAATAACAACATTTAAAACTGGGATCTGGGGGCAACGCCGGCGTAGCCAGCCAATGATTTTTAAAAGTAAAACAACCAAATTTTAAAATTGACAACAAAACTGTTGACACCACTGGCATCTTATGCAATGTTATTTCACCAATAGCTATTGTTCTCAAAAAATGCGAGTAGTAACTGATTTTTACCTAAGAATACAGAAAAGTGCCTTTGCTTTTTTAGGTATCAAACAACAACAACTCCGCAACAAAAATCGGATGAAGATCTTTTGTCGGACACACTCAATGAAATATGTCTCTGCATTGGATAAAAACCTTTCTTAGAGATCAGAAAAATTTTAATAAATTCGTGGTCAAGTGCTTGATGGCTGACCAATAAATATCTTTTAAAGTCATTTATTAAAAAAATAGTTAAAAAGGCATACATTTTGATGTGGGTCATTTGCGTAAGAATCGAGAATATCCAAAGCATTGATGATGTCGCTTTCTGTGAGATTTTCTGGACGTGACATTAGCACCAACAGTTGTGCGAGTTTGTCTTGAAAATCTGTTGTAGAGTTTTTCAGTTGGACAATAGTTTCGCCACATTTTGCTGCTTTTAGATGGGATGGAAGAAAGATTCCTTCAATTTTTCCGTCGGTTGTATTTTCTAGCGTGCATGGTACTGTAGTCATAGCAAAGCCTGTATAGTTGAGATAATGTCAAAAAACCAATATGTACAGCATAAGTTTTAATAGAGTTCAAACGGTCTTTACACCGACCATGACAAAAATCTCCGTGCTTCAACGAGTCAAAATAGTGAAATAGAATAGTGAAGCTGTTCACCCACCATATAGTAAGAGACGACTAACGGGTAGCCTACCTACCAACGGCAGTCCACCTTGTTGGTGGCGAGGTTACCAGTCTTTGTATTATTCATAACTGGTTCGAAATGGACTGCTTCTTTTCTCTAGCCTAATGTTAATTGGGTATGTGATGTGAATCTGAATTACGGATTTATGCCGTGCCTCCATCCCACGGAAGACGAGGAATAAACACACACAAAGACGTAAAGCCATGGGTTCCCGACCAGGACAGTATTTGTCCCTGTAAGTAATTGAAAACTTTTCGGGAAAAAATTTCCTCGTAGCAGCATTAACAAGATAAAGTTTTGGATTTTCTTTACTGCATGACATTGAACATATACGATAAACCTCAGGAATACGTCATACATTTGCTTGAGATTTAGCCTTGTTGTCTGACATCGTGATGCTGCAAATTTGTTTACAATCACATCAATTAAACATTTACATGCTCCACTTAATTTAAACGGAGAAAATTTTGCCCAAACTAAGTGCATACAAATCTTGATTGGTCTATTTTTTTATTTGAAAGAGACCATAGGAAAAATAATGGGCTTCAAAATCATGTAAGAGAGAAATGCATCAAAAGAAGTTGGGAACCTGTGCGACAGGCCTACCTCCCTTACTTTGGTTGAGAAGAGTCTTCAAACAACATCATTTAAAGAAAAGTAATTAAGTTCAAGTGATTTTTTTCAGAGAGAACCTGAACGCCATAAGCAGTTGGCTCGAGTCGCCATCACGATTTTGTGATTTCAATGCACTAATGATTTCTGCAACGCAGTGCTTTTAGAAAAACTGCCATGTTAATTATTTTTCTTTGTTTTTTACAAAAATGCTTTGCCCAGACAGCGCTACAACTATGAAGCAAATTAGGGTTTACATCAAAATTAAGCAATGAATAACCATACAAGTTCTCGAGTAACCGAAAAAAAAATGAACCTAATTACTTGCACGAATAGCCAGTGACGTCACTAGAGTTGGTGACACCCAAGGAGGCTTTAAACGGATTCATTCCAAAATCGAAAGGACCCTTACCAACCGATCTTGAAATAGCCACAGAATAAGAATTTTTCTCAAATTTATTAATGTTCTCTAAAGAATGTTTTTTCAACTAAATTTATCCGATATCATCGGAAAAAATGTCTTTCAAAATATTATTCGCCATATAACAATGTCACCCACGGCAGAGCACGTAAAGTCTTTACGGTTGTGCATTTTGTGTTCGATCCGCTTTTGAGGTACCAGTGCTGCTGACTCACTACATTGCTACCAAAAGCCTGCAACCAACCAGGGAAAATTGCCACGCAGAACTTTTTTCAAGGACACAACAACGTAGCCATTGTGAGTCTCGAACTTACGATTATTGTCGTCATAAACGGCGTTCCAACCCACTCGACCACGTTGCCATGCCGACTTCAGCGCGGTGATGCACGCTTCATAGTTTGCATACTGCAGTATTTTTGATCATAGTTGCTAACCTGTTGTTGCACAAATTTCCACGGAAGGAGCTACGTGATAAATATCGGTATTGTTGAAGTGGTAACTGTCATTTCCATGAAGAATTTCATTTTGAGAGCAAAACGGGGTTTCGAATAATGCTATGATAAAAAAAAAATCAGTGTCATTACGTAGACCAAAGCTTACCCGCATATGAATTTCAAGCGCAGTCAAATATGAGCTAAATCGAAAGCATAGCTCTGTTTTTCTTATCATGTTATTAATCTTGGACTTACCTATCAAATCATTTTTTCTTTTTCAATTATTAAACCTCTATTTGTCTATTTAAGGCGATGGGTTAGGCTACCTAAGGACAGAATATAGAACCACTGACCCGCAGGTCACAATGTGACCCGCCACTGCTCTTTCAGTGGCTTGCTGGTAGATTTATTATCACGGTATTGGTTTCTTGAAATTTTCACAGTTAAGACTTTTTTTAGAGATTAAGCCGCAAAATTTGGCCGAGATGTAGGTGAAGACCATTTTTTCAGAGATTTATCCGCCACAGTTGGGAAAATTGGGCGTAGTTAGATGCGAAGACTTTATTTTTAGGCCTTTGCTTTCAAATTTAAATATTTATCACCTTTTGTTTTAGCTTGTGCAAATGCAATTAGCGTACTTACCAAGTGAGACATGTTGAAAAAAAATTGTGGTCCTCACATAGAAGTTCATATTTAAGAAAGTGACGAGTAAATCAAAACTTTACTGTGGGCCATATACTAAAGTATATTGTAAAAATAAACTAATTATTTTGAAAGCAAACAAAAGTCAATGTTAGCGATAACAAATTTTATTGAATTCAAATGTATATCAAAAACCCTACATTTAATATTGGTATGAAAAGCTGTGTCAATCGAAACAGAAAAACAAATTAATGGCGTTGCTAGAAGATGGGTTAGGAGGGGCAGTTGCCCGCCTCTCCACAAGTTTTGGGATTACAAGAATAACCTTACTACGCTATGATGTTGAGATTAGATCTCGCTCCACTTCACTGAATTTTTGTGCCCACCTGACTGCTGTAATAAGTGCGTTTTTACGCTGCGTATATGAATTGATTGTTTCTCTAACTGTAGGTGAAAGCTCTTTGAACTCCAATCATTTGCGTCAAAAAAGTGCCTGACGTATTGGCTTGCACTTGATCAAGAGCAATATTAAGCTAGCATTAATGTTTTCATGCAGCCATTTTAAAACACAATTGCTTTTGCAACACTTTTCATGAAGTAAACACTGATACTGCGCATCAGGATATCCTTTACGCGTTGCCAATACGTGATTTATGTAAGTGCCGATGGACTGTAGATCAATATGTGGAAGCTCGCTTTTACAGTTAAGCTTCTTTTTCCTATCTTTATGACGTAAATATATGTTTTCAGGCATGATTAACTGTAATACTCACAGTCACCTATTTTATAAACAGCAGTTACTGAATCATCCTACCCAGCGATATGCTCAGCTATATAGAAGCGATCACAATTGGTGCTGGTTTAGTATGTGATTTACCCACATGTTTCAAGTTTAGCTTGTGCTCTATCTAAAAAATGCCACAATAAGGGTTACGGTTACGGTTAGTGGTAGATCATATTTCTTAGGTAGACCATATCTCTTGAGTAGATCACATAATAAACCAGCACCTCACAATTTATATATATCACAAATTACTAAATTAAGAAAATTAATCATTGGATCTATTACTTAATTGAAATGAAAATGGATCCTACTCTCAGGGCTGTTTTCAAAGGTTGGGAGTTGATCTGGAAGTAGATCAAATTTATTTTCGTGATTCAGTCTTTTCAGTAATGACAATTTGTTATAAATTACTTAAAATTAAACTCTTCATGGAAGAGTTTTCAATAAACGATTTCATTGCTACTTCATAGTATTAACATCTATCAATGCGATTCTTTATAAAAGTATGGTAGAAAGGGTCTATTGTATTTTCAGGCATATACCTGAGCCATTTGCATTATCGATAGCTTAACTCTTTCGCTCCCGCGATCATCGATTAATGATCTCGTGTTTTCAGTGTTTCCCTCAAATTTTTTTAAATTGAGTTACAAAATTAGTTTACGTAAAAATCGATTTGTCACTTTATTTTTCATCCGATTTTCATAAAATTTTCAAAAGATCACGCTTATTTCCTCACGCATTGGAACATGTATAATTTGTGCCCTAATTCTTGGATTTTTATACCCAAAAACGGTTAAAAAGGCCAAGAACCCAGTTGCAGACGACAAAATCGGCCAAATTCTCAGCACGTGCCAACTACACTAAAATCAAATTCAGATTACATCTTTACCACATAACCAAACCCTTTATCATTAACACAGTCTGAAAACTACTCTTTTGGGGCATCATTTGACAAAATTTCAAGCGATAATAATAACTTTTGCTTATTTAAATTTCCAAATTTTTTAGGGGTCTCAAAACCCCCCAAACAAATTTGAGTGATAAGTAGATAAAAGTAAATTTAGTGCGTAAAAAATATGATATGTTGCTAAATACTGGTCTCATTTGAAAGCTTACGAAATTTGCTTTCCAGCAATATATAACTTTAAATAGTTTAGACTAAGTGGTATATGATATTTACTGATCAAAAATGAGTACTGTACATCATGTCAGTTCAAAACCCCCAAAAATTTTTTTACTTACCTTCACTAAATTATCATTTTTACAAAAATTACACCCTATAAAAACATAAAATAAATTGCAAATGTTTCACCAATAAAGTCGTCATTTTGTATCAAATTTCCAAGGAGACAAGAAGCGAAATACAAGTTTAAAAGCTAGCACAAGTTTGGCTTCTCTAAATCAAAGTTTGCTGTATCCCCCTTGTTTCTCAAGAAATGGGAAGGGTGTAAATAAGCGGCTGTTTCATTGTCAGTGACAGCATATTCTATTTAAACTTAATATTTTCTGAATCTTGAAGAAATTCCCTGTTCAAAAATACATAATGTTACATGGTTTAGGCTAACCTCTAGCAGATAATAACTGATCATATTTTAGGTACTGAATTTAACTACCAAAATTTGGTACCGGTCGGTACCGGTCAAAAAAAAGGTCATGTGCCTCAGAAAGTAGCAAATTGTAGAAAACCTAGGCTTTTAGGTAAGTTTTGATTGATGTACCTTGAAAGCTTATTTCCTTAGCATCATTTTGCGACCATTTCTAAAAAAATTGGTTGAAAATTAAATCTGTAGTGATCTTTGAGGTGAGGGTACCTCATTAATTTTGAAGATAACTACCCCCCAGTTGGGAGGTTCATTTGCATAAAATTTGCGTATTCAAAAAAAATGTTTTTTTTCTATTTGAAATCCTCAAGAAATGTAGATTTCAACGATATATCACACTTAAAGTAGAAGTAGACAGCTGAGTAATGATTTGCAAACAAACTTGAGGTACATAATTATGATTAATTATGATTGATTATGACAGTTTTTCGCGCTGCCACCTTACGGACATTTTTTTACGCGGGAGCAAAAGAGTTTCATCTACTGTGCATTCTGAAAGAAGATAGCAGGCTCGCTGATGTTAAAAGGCAATTACCTTAAATTCATCACATTTGCGAATTCAGAGCATCTTGTTTTTCAACTTATGTTTTTTTTTAAGTTCAAAGACAGCATCAGTTCTAGTCACCAACAATACCAGTACTTAGTTGGCTTTTCGTCATATCCTGCTTCATTAGCTTAAAACACAAATGCTAAAACTGCCGCGTTCAATCAATTCTAAAATAAATTGCAATGTTAAAAGCAATTGGTGCTCCAGCAACCTTGAACAATTTTATGGTATTCAACGTTGTTAATTTTTTTGAATTACAATCTTCTGGAATCAATATCAAAAAATCTTTGTATCTATTTTTTGACATAACCTTTTTTCTTATTTGGTTGAAGTACACCTATGATCTCGTTCTGGAAGATATGCAATGTTTAGTTGTGTATCTCCAAATATTTACTGAAGAAACTTTATGTCATCGAGGTTAGGTAGAAAAATTTTACCTGTACAAACGACTTACTTTTTTGACTGAAATTGCTGAAAGCATCATTTTGCAGTTTTATTATGAGTTGCACTTTATTTTTGAGCATGAGTAGCGTATATACGCCTATTGATCATTGGTGAAACTTATTTTCCGGCCGTATTATAAAGCTTTTGATTGATCGGTGCGTGTTAGGTGTAATTGCTTAATTGGCTTTCTTACAATTTAGTCGCTTTTGCTCTTACTCACTTTGATTCAATGCCCTTAAACTGATCTATACTTAATGCTTGTAGACCTTTTGACAAAAAGTGAAAAGCGATTTTATCAACTAGACAATGGTATGAGGTAACCACAGTTCACAAGGAACATGGAACGCTCTTACGTACTTTCGTATATTCATTGAATTTAATTATTGAACAAAAAGCACGATTTACGTGTGATACCATTGCAGATAAGCTAACAATTGATAGCCTCAATAAGAAAAGTCTGTCATAGATAAAATCGTTTCCTCTAAATAGTGTTTTGATTGATATCGCAAAGAATTGATCAAAACAATTCATTGTTCATGAGACAATCAAATATGTTGACACGAAAAACGGATACCGGAAACAAAGTCTAAACACTTTCAAATCAATATTTCAAATAGTGGAGTGGCAGCATTTTCGAGCTTCATATTGGTTACTCTACTTGCACCCAGTAGCGTATCAAGAGATTGCCCTACTCCCATAATCAAATCACCACGTATTCCATTTGCACAAATTGCAATAGCACAAATCGAAATCAATTCTGAATACATATCAAAATAATCTTCTTTGATGTGTTGAAAATGGTTTATTGGCTGAGGTATGTGTACTTTCTGTTGCCCATTGTTTTGCCACAGCAATACTGTGAAGCTTACAGCATCTCCCTCATTGGATGGCCGTCGTTATAAGACTACTACAGCAGGCTGGCGGTAGCCCATGCACAGTAAAATACTTGTGCATTGAAAGTATGTCAGCAAATTGAAACGATGCAGATCGCCGGAAAGGTAAGAATCTTAAATCGAAAAGTGGCAGCTTGAGATTCATACGCATGGTTTCTTTCAAGTCTGTGTTTTATTATTTTTTTTGTATTTATTAATGTATTAAATTATTACTGTCAATTTTTTATGGAGTACAGTGACCTGAGCAGTACGTTTCAAGGTCGCTTTGTCACTTTTTATATTTTTAACTGCTATTTTGCAATGCAAGGTGCAAATTTTTGTCTTTTGCTTTTTAAAACTAACTGCCCATATATTATAAACTATTATAGAAATCGCTCCCTCTCCTCACGTTATTTGCTGGGTCAACCACTGCTTGCATTCATAAGGCAGTTCACTTAAAGTATTGCACATAAAGCACCTGCTGATAAGCCAAATAAATAGATGAAATGCACAAAATCTTTAGTAAAAGAAATAACTTTGGCTACAACAAATCAGCCTATCGGTTTCTTACTCCAGAACTCAACTCAATAAACCTAACTGGCATGTTGATATACCGTACACGTGATAATATTTTAAAAACATTTATGAATCCGTAGTATTCCTCCGGGAAATTCAATGCAGAATACCCAGGACATGATATAAGATTAATATTTACGAGAAATAAAACAACCAAATTGAAAAAGTAGGTAGCAATTAACGGTTTAATTTCACTCTTCAGAGAGTGAACACAAAAACATGACTCATAAACACAAATATTATACAAGCATTCAAAAGAACAAGCATGTCAAACTGCACGCATAAGCTTAAGACTGCAGCAGTTTGTTGAATTTTATCATGGTTTTCGTTTCAAAACAAGTTTTGACCGAGACCTTCAAAAATTGCTCTAGTATGTTAGAGTAGGGTTGCCAACCGTCCCGGAATGGCCGGGACAGTCCCGGAATTGACGTCTTTCGTCCCGTGTCCCGGGCTGGGTTACTTTTGTCCCGGAAGTTACTGATAGTTCTTTGTCTGAGCGAGAGTTCATAGATTACTATATTTCCGTAAATTAAGATTGATTCAACCAGAACAGCTTGAAGCAGGGTGTGCAAACGTCAGTTCCGATAAACTAAGGCATTGTGACATGGGGTGTGATCTCCAAAAAAAAAAAGGTCATCACCTGTTTGGCTGCACCTTTTGTGTCATTTTTGGCCTAAAAATGACACAAAACGTGCAGCCAAACAGGTGATGACCTTTTTTTTTTTTTTTTTGGAGAAGCTAGTCCCCTCCCTCAAAAAACAGGTCTAGAGCTGAATTTAAGCGTCCCCATTTTGTTAAACAAAAAAAAATGATAAGCCCATATATGGTAACCCTATAATTAAGGTGTCCCGGAATGGCGAAATTGAAAGTTGGTAACCCTATGTTAGAGTTTAGCCTTACCCTTGGTTCAGCTCCCTCACAAAAATCTTGATGATCTGTTGTTACATCATCATGTGGCTACCATACAAAAATAAACTGATGTGCAACAATTTAAGTACAAACAACATATAAATTACGGCAAGGTTACAAAATTGAATGAAAAACACGGCTGAAAAAATAAACATCAAAAAGAAATAACACTTTACAGGAGATAGAGCGATGAAAAAATTTTACTTGTTGTTCATGGCATGTATTGTATTTGCAACGCACTGTACCTTGCACAGGCATGCAACCGGAAGTGATCGAAGAATAGTTTTTTAACTTTATGGTTGTATTGTCGATGAAGCACGTACGAATCTAAAATATTTCAATATTGTGAGTGTACAGTAAAGTTTGGTGCCTAAATAAAGAAACCGCTACGCTATTTACAGAGTAGGCTACTTTTATCATTACATCATTGTAATTATTACATCAACAGTTTTGCCAAAAATTGTACACTAATCAATCTTTGCTGGAATAGCCTAATGCTGAAGTTAATTTGTTTTGAAATCAAGCCAGCATCCTTAAGTAAGGCAAATTATTAACATTTTACTCAAGTGGTGGCGCAGTTGAATGATTTGACCGGTTCGCTGTCACAGCGCCTGAAACCTCATATGATCTGCAGAAAGGAATCCACGATGATCGAACACTTTCGAGTCGCAGGCAATTCATGTAAAATATTAGGACACCCTAAAAATATAATTACAGTTACAAGAAATCACAATTCACATAATTTTGTGAGCACTGTGTTGTTATTATTATTACAAGATAGCTTTGAAAAAGCTGTTTTATTGTAGGATGTTTGAAAGATTTTCAATAGTGACGTGTTGCGTCAAATGGGAAAAGCTAAGATGTTGGAGGAAAAGGTTTTCGTATATCAATAATTAGACGACAGGTAATCAAGGCTTGTCAATAGTAGCACTTAGTTTAAATGATAATGCGCGCCAAAGAAAGATATTTTGCTATTGCGAGATGGGATGTTTGAAAGAAAACGCAGCAGGAGGTCCCATCAGTAAACAAAAATAACCGCCGAAATTATCTAAACAGTTTAGATTTGAATAAACTCTTTTTGCCAACAGTCTACGCAACATCGGACGCTTTGTCTTGATATAAACAACCTAAATTCATTGTTCTAAGCTTTATCAAAATTTACTAAAGCATTCACGGACCCCCAAGGGTCGGCGGACCGCAGGTTGGGAACCACTGTTTTTATAAATAAAGGTGGAAATAGCTGCGTGTGGTAGCGAAAATGTAAAACTGGTTGTCGTCGCAGTTTGATGCACATTGTTCATTTTGTAATAGATGCTGAGCAACGACGAAAAGCAGTTTGGTATAACTTTATTCCGTTAGCACGAACTATCAGATTGAGATTGGCGCAGACAATTTAATTGATGTCCAAAGTCAAGTGGGAGCATGCTGCTTTATTCCTAAATGGTTAAGACAGCATTTGAATTGTTCTCACAGAACTCAACCAGACCGATTGCGCGAATAGAATGAAGTTCAACCGGACTGTTTTTCCGCTATTGGCCGGTATCTGTTGCAGAATGAACAATGTGCATCGAACTACGACAACATGCGGTTTTCCATTCTCGCTACGGTTTGCAGCTCTTTTCATGTTAATCTATTGGAGGCTGTTAATATAAAGATGAAGCGCCCGATGTTGTGCAGACAGAAAAAGTTGGTTTACACACCCAAACTATTTAATCCCAGCGTTTATTTTTGTCTACTTATGCGACCTCCTACAGCGTTTTATCGCATATCGCAGTAGTAAAATATCTTTCTTTAGCGCACATTATTATGCCAGCGCTACTATTGACAAGCCTTGATTACCTGTCGTCTGAATCACTGAGATATAAGAAATTGTTTACTCAACTCTTCCCATTCGACGTGTTACCGTCACTGATGAGAGCGTCACAAAAAGCTTTTATGTACAACGCTTTACGAAACCTATGTTGAAGTTCTGTACTATCAACAAAATCAATATTATTATTATTACCATAAGCCTTCCAGGTACTATATAGAATCATTTTTGTAAACTTTGTGCATAAATTATTGCCGCATACGCTTTTTGGTCACTAACATAATTAAGTTAGAAATGTAACAATGATATAGTTAAATTATTATTCATGCAAAGTTCAGTAACTATGTTTAAAAATCATAAAATTGAACGCTACTCATAACATATCTTGTTGCCAAAATTTATGCTGTATAAATATTACATGTTGTGGTGGTTTTGTTTTTATCAACACAGAAAAGCACCTGAAATACATTTAGTATGATGAACAACCATTGCATGAACGACTGATATACAAGATCGTCAGCAAGTAAAAGAAAGTAACCAAATATCCAAGTGAGACCCATCATTGTAACCATAGTAAAAGTGTTCAGAAATTGAGCTCGCTTCTGACGTTCTCTTGTACGACTACTACAATTAGACAGTCGAACCTATAACAAATTATTCTGTGTATCAAAGTAGCAGTGGTAAACGAGACAATACATAATGATCAAAAAACAAATGATGCAATATACGGTAATATTCCAGAACGTGTTATTCCTAGCCTTGAATTTTAAATTTGACTTAGGCGACCCACTTTTTTACACTTAAATATGCCCTTATCTCTAAAGGGGTTGTTAATATACAAAAGCTTTAGATGCGACAAACACAAGCAGGAATAACACCGCCTTCAGGTGGTAGAATTGACTTGACCAAATCTTGTGCAACGTTTATTCGGGTGAATATAGATAAACGTTTAAATTTTAGAATTATCGAAAATAAGAAAGTTATTTCCATTTGTCATTAACATTTATTCAATAATGTTGCAACAATGTCGAAGTAAGTACCTTCTTTTTACGAAATACGACTTTCTTTAACAAAATTGCAAAAACAGTGTAGTTGAATAAAAGCATGAGACCAATCGGCAAAAGAAAACCCCAGTATAAAGATGGAGGTTGTAACCAACACATAAAACTGGCTCGATACAATGATTCAAAATAGATGTCTGAAAAATAAACTTAGATTTTGTATTAAATTCAAACCACAGAATACATTACATTTGTTGTTTAGTCCAAACTAAAGATTAGCAAATAGAGCAGGAGTTTATATGCATGAAACAAAAAGAAAGATCAAGGTCAGTATAGGACCCGCCGACTATAAATATAAATTAGAATGACTGTAACTGTTCTTTGATGTTTGCATGTGTATTGCAAGTTCAACCAACCAGTTATTTTATCACTTCTCAAAACTTATCTTAAATGATGCAAATGCTATTAAAAATTAAAGTGGTTTTATAAAACGGACAACTCACCTGGGTCTTGAAACTGCTCAATGTTTTGGTCCAAATACCATACTGTTACCGAGAAATTTACTAATACAATTAGAAAAGGCACACCGTATGCTAGAAGGTGAATAAGTATCAAGTGTGCATTAATGTCAAAGAAAAACTAAAAATAAACTTTAATCAATTACATGAAAATAAAACTAACATTGTATTCCTGTGTTCAAATCTATTAGCTTCAAAAGACCACTTTCATTTATGATAATTACGATCATTAAAATTATATGTGAACAAATTGGCATAGACAGTATTGCAAATGTCAGGATGAAGACCTTTTGTTTTTGAAGATCAATACTTTCAAAGTAACATTTGTACCAAATTTTTCTAATTTTACTTGTATAGATTAACTTTGTTTTGAAGATCGGTTTGAAAGTATTGACCTCCAAAAAAAGGTCTTCAACCATACTTTGAATCGACACATACTTTGATAGGCCCGCTAAAGATCCAAAAGTAAGAAAATTTCTCGACTTAGTTTCGTTTCAGAAATGCTGTGTGCCAGCAGCACAAGTAACTCCAAAGCGGGTCTGAACATAAAATGCTCAAAACATAAAGGCAAAGGTTTTGCCCTGACCGAAGGGAAAACACATGACAAAAATATACGTAAGCTACTACTTAGCGCTTTGATGATGTGCAAACAAAGATAGTTTTGTAAAAAAGATGTCCAACATTGGGTTTATATTGCAACGACCAATGCTGCTTTTCACCGAAATGATGATTATGTATCAAGTTGAAGCTATCAAGAAGGTATTATATAATCAATATAATATAATCAAAAAAGGATTGAATAAAAAATTAAAGTAATAATTTTTGAGTTTTAGGTCAAATAAACTAACCTATATAGCCTATTTATTACCTTTGTAAAAGTTCTGTACATTTGATATGCATTGACAGTCATCCAAGTAATACTAGTCAAAATAAAATAATGCAACAGGAAAGTCATTGCATCACAAGCTATTTTGTTTGATGTTAAATCAACTCCAAATATAAAAAATAGATAAACCATAATAAGGCAAATGCAGATATTTACTAATGTGGGAGTTGTAGGCTTGCTTCGGAGACGGCTAAAACGTAAAACAGTCAATTAAAATCATATTTTTTATTTGATTTAACTGTCAGATTTATTACAGTAAAGATTTTTGTTTAAATAAAATATTTCATTTACAATAAAGATACCTCAGCATGAGGCCTAAATCAAGCATAAATTACTACAAAATGGAAAAGTTTGTTATGGCTCTTCACTAAGATAGGCTAAGCCACATATTAACTTCAAAAAGTTTGTTAGCAATTTTCTTTTTTTACCGGTATTTTGCTCAGCTTAAATTGGTAGGCGATGGTTTAGTGCTTGATAAAACAATTGCTTTAGCACAACAAAACGTCCAGATTTTTTAAATAAATTACAAAGTATCTGATGTTAGCCTCAACTTCAAACTGACTTTATGGCATATATTACTATTTGTTGCAACAAAGAAAAAACAGAAAAATCTATTTACCGTCGTTAACACGTAAACACAAAAACTAATCAGATGTACAAAGCGTTCATAAATTATCGCCACAGTTTCAAAAATTTTGTGATATCTTTACAGCAACCGTAAATAATTCAAGTTTTTTTTAGATGCATCAGTACACATCTGATTATACATCATCAGTCTCAGGATGGATATCCAGCCGGTGTTCAATTTCTTGCCATGTTTTTACTGACGTATCTGTTAGCAAGAACATGGCAACATATCTGCAGTAACTGCATAGCTGCTTCAATTATTTGGGGTTGTAAATCAATAAAATCACGAACTTTGGTTCGGTAAACCATATCTTTACAATAAGTCCACAAGATAAAATCCAACAGTGTAATGTCGGGGGAACATGGCGGCCAAGTGATGGGATCATCAGGTTTTTTCCACCTGTCGGGAAATTTTTCGTTCAAAAATTTGAAATCGGCCACTTCCCTTGCGTTGTAAAACAATACCAGTCTCAATAAACTTTTTATGCCATGATCGAACTGTAGACTTCGCAGATGGCTCTCTTCCATATTTGCGTTAAAAGTTTTGTTGGACTTGAATGTCTAAGTTTGTTTCTATAAACCAGGAAACGCACTGGGCTTTTTCTTTCGGAGTGCTTGCTTTCATAAACTCCAATTTTGCCACTAAAGTCAAAATATTTTGCTCAATCACTAAAGAAATTATATTTTAAAACCTAATAATTTCAAAAAATTACCTGTCAAAGGAGAAAAACTTGAAGTATTTTTCTTACAACAAAAAGCCAAATGAAAATATCTCAAAAAATAAATTTTGTTCAATTTTTTTAATTGCAGCGATAATTCATGGCCACAATATATTTGATAACGTCACCTTGCGCAGACGTTGATAAGTATCGTTGCTATCAGGAATATAGCCGATAAAATGCATCCAACGTAAGTAACCTTCGCTAAAACAACAGCTGATGGAATGGTTGCTGAGCTCTACAAAGTGAATGGTTGAGGTAGCCTACCGTTTAAACTTTTTACACTGATGTACTAAAGCTAGACAAACAGAAATTCAGTTGTATCCAAATGCGATGACTTTAAGAATTTTATTATTAAATAATCATTTCGTTTACTAGCTGTGATATAACTTTTTGAAAGACGTCAAACCGATGGCTTCTAGAGGAGCATTTTGGTGCACAGAATTTAAAGTGGACCGGTGGCTACTCTGTCATGGCTCACTTGCTTGGCACCGCCGCAAGAAAATTTGATGGCAAGAAAAATATAGGTAAATTCGCACAGCGCGTGGCTGCAGCGCCGGGTCACAAACCCGGTTAATGGGGAAGTGCCGGCTTGTCGATACCAAACGGATTTTATTTCGGTGGATTCCTAATATAGTAGAAAGCTACAAGTTCAATTCTAATGAGCCGTGTTTGCTATCAGCACTTCGTGAAATGCAAACGTTTTGCAATCATCAACAAAACGTGCCAACATTTTAACCACAAATAACAAAGAACAGATACTAACAAACAAAACAGCGTAGGTGGCAAATTTGACGCATTGGTATTCTGTTGACTGATTGGCTTGATCAGACATTTCACAATCTTTGGCTCGAGACCAATAATTTTCATTATAACTCCATTTTACAATCCTTTGTTTGTTCAGTGAACGCTAAAACAAAAACATTGTCTCTCTCTACAGTTTAAATTCTTGTTTCAGATACGATTTTTGTGTCACCAAAATTTGCCAAAGAATACACTTTATTGTGACAACGCATTGATTTTCAATTGTAAAGTTGTGAGCTTAAATCCCTCGTGTTTACCGTTTTGTTGCAAAATCCACTTTACAGGGATTTCTGTTCTTTGATGGCAGCGCTGAGGTAGAAATTCCTTTGACAATAGTAATCCTAACTCTGTGGCTGGTCTGACCTCACATTCTTGTGTGGTTAAACAAATATGTTAGCCTGTGATTTGAAGATAAAATATATAATAATTCTACACAATCTATATCACCACTGTACAAATAAGCGGGTGAAAATAGAACGCTCAGCTAAATTAATAACCCCATTATGCACATAATGCAAGTGCCTATGGGTAAAAATTTTCCATCAGTAATCGTACCCGCAATGGGTTGCTGGTATTTGTGATTGAATCTTTAACTTCCAGATCTTCAAAAGTAATCTCGATTTGTTCATAGTCTGAATTCCAATTAGAAGCTCCAACAGTAATGATCTTAAAAACAATTTTTGAAGCTTGGTAATAGAAATACAAAAGTAAGCGCTTCAACGAGTTCCCTGCTTCACGTTCAACACGAAAGAATTAGTGCGGAGAATAAGCCGGCAGTTTTGCTGAATGTGTCTTTAAGTAAAGCATTTGACTGGATACCTCTATCTTTAAGAGGAAAACAGGTGTTGGGGTCAAGAGTCTACCTGTCGTGATAATCCAACCTATCAAATACTCGCAAAAACAGCATAAGGTCATACGTATGAATAAGCAAAGGTGTTGAATATTAAGATAACAGATTTTTTAGAACATTGAACTTGTCTAATATATAAAATCCAAAGTCTGTTTGTTTGTCTGTCTGTCAGTCTGTTTGTCTGTTCCTTATGGAAAAAAAATTAGGAGCACCTAGAAAAAAATAAAACATGCATTCCGATGTATTTTTTTCCAGCGGAGTCAATGGGCCTATTTCCAAGTTCGTACCTCGCCCCCCAAGGGAGCTACGGCCCTTTTTCCACAGGAGGGTCTCAGAACACACAGTGTGTGTGTGTGTGTGTTCCCTATAGGAAGAAAGGTTAGAAAGTTTACATAAATACTAAAAGTGTATTCTTATGTAAAATTCTCCGAGGAAGACAACGGAAGTAGTTTCGAACCTCTAAGTGCCCCCCTAAGGGAGCTATGGGGGGCAGAACCCCCCTTTGAAAATTCAAATATATTCAATTTAGATGAAATTTAAACCATATGTATAAGACAGTAAATTAGAAAGCTTTCCAAAATTTCAGCCTTTTTCAACTATATTAGGGGGCAGAAAGCCCCCTTAAAAATTTAAAGTTTTTGTTAGGTACCACAAACAGAAAAAAATTTGTGACAAATAAAAATCCAAATTTGAAGATTATGAGCAAGACTGTACTTTTGAAAATCCTTAGCAGATTTACCCGTCGTAGATCGGGTAAATATGACTTTTTCCAGGGAAGCCAAGTACGGTGTTTTCATTTCGATCAGATTCGTCTATGGGGGGCTACGAGCCTATGGGGCTCTACCATAGGCCTTTTTGTACTGTTGTACGACGAAATAAAAATCATGAAAACACATTAAATAATGGTTATTCAATGTAAAAATTTAATCAGTCTTTACATTTTACCCGATCAACGACGGGTAAATCTGTCAAGTACCGTATTTTGATTTCGATCAGATTCGTCTATGGGGGGCTACGAGCCTATGGGGCTCTACCATAGGCCTTTTTGTACTGTTGTACGATGAAATAAAAATCATGAAAACACATTAAATAATGGTTATTCAATGTAAAAATTTAATCAGTCTTTACATTTTACCCGATCAACGACGGTAAATCTGCCAAGTACGGTATTTTGATTTCGATCAGATTCGTCAATGGGGGGCTACGAGCCTATGGGGCTCTACTAGAGGCTTTTTTGTACTGTTGTACGATGAAATAAAAATCATGAAAACACATTAAATAATGGTTATTCAATGTAAAAATTTAATCAGTCTTTACATTTTACCTGATCAACGACGGGCAAATCTGCCATTTTACCCGGTCAAGGACGGGTAAATCTGCTAGTCATTAATATTTCAAAAGAATGAAAATAAGGACAATACCTTGATTAACAGCAATACAGCTTTTTGAAATTTGTTCTGATGATGGTGTAATTAAACTTGGAAGCGTATCTTTGCTTTTATAAAACATAAATTCTGGCACATGGGTTGCCGCGGTCATTGACATTTCAGCATTGTATGTGTGATTGGTGGTAAATCAGCTTTGTTGCTTCTGCTTTTTAATAAAATCCGCAAATGCATTCTAGGTCTACTGCAGTGCAAAAATGTTTTTCGCAGCATCTCCAACTTACCAAATTACGCATATAATTACTTTGTATATTTTAATTTTTTATTTTGTATTGTGCTATATATTACTAGCCGGCTCTGCCCGCGTCATTTGCATGGCTCCACATCAGTCGTGTCAAGGTTAACAATATCGGTTTGGTTGGCCAAGTCGGCTTCACGCAAAGGATAGTTGTCAAAAGAGTAATAATAAGTTTTTGCTTTTTGACATAGTCAAATCTCGTTCTGAAACAAAACTATTGTTTTTGAAAAGCTACTGAAAAAAGTTATGGGGGTTAGCGCATGGCCATTACATGTTTCCCAAGTTTTCCGAGTACCTGGCAATGCCTTATTTGCTTTGTTTTCGCCATAGGCGTCCTTCAACGTAACAAACTTATATCCCTTAAATTGAGCAAGGCTTGAATTGAAGGCATATCAAAGTTGTAAAAGGGCACCACAATGATTAATATGTATTTTAGAAATTAAGCTATTCAATATCAGGACAACTACTTACAACCTTTTTGTAATTGTAGGTGGTTTTTCATGAGCTAACCCTTCTGGCTGAGCGCATATGCTTGGTCCTGGCGTTAACGCAGCAAGGCAAAAAGCAAACTAATCCAAAATGAACCTCTTACAGTACACTAAGTTATTACAAATAAAGGTCCCCGCCAGTAGCCTCGAGATTAAAAATATCAAATCAGCTGGATGCATCAGCTTCACTCAACTGCAAAGAAAAAGATTTTAGCGTTTTGATAATATGTAGCCCGACACCAATATTTTATTGCTAAAGATAAAACAAGACATCTATACCTCCATGTTTTCAGGGGTTCACCAATTTGTTTGCTTGGAGTAGGCTAATTTTTAAAATTTTTAGAGACTTCATTTTTACATAAATGTTTTCGAAAATTCCAATAGATAATACTAAAGAACCATGTTTTTGAAAAGAAAAAGACAAACTGTACCACAGGACTTAGTTTTTCTACAAATTTCATGTTTGTGAAGTCCAGCCACCAAAGTTTTGAGTGCTTATAATTGCTAGACTACATTTCAAAATTTATAATAACTTTCATTTTTTGATCAATCTTTTTGCAAATTTACATCAAAGAACTAACTTTTTTTAAAAACTGCATGTTGCTTAGATGTAGTAGGAGAATTTTGCGACTAAAAATGGAAAATCATGTGTGGCAACCAATTGTTAATCAGCCATTATTACCTAATCCTCATCCCTAACTAATTAGAGTTCCATATTGTAAAAAATCATATTTCCTCTCCTTTCAACCGATACTAACCATTAGTGAATTATCATAACCTCTGTGTATTAAACTAACGTGTTTTTATTCAGCCTACCAGTTTTTTGGAAAATAAATGGTTACGGAACAGGTCTTTACAATCAATTTTTTTAGAATAAAAGTAAATAGTAAAGAAACATGTCTTATATTATCAAAATTGGCTTAAAATAACCTACCTTCAATTTGTTAAAAAAATTTGATAATTGGTCGAGAAATGAGATCACAATTGGTTTTTAAGAAAACTGTTTTTGTAAAACTATTGTAATTTTTCAAAAAATTATCATATGATGATCTCTGTTAGCGAAAGATTGTATTAACAATAACTGAAAGCATTTTTACATTATGGAGCGAGTTTGAAGCATTCACAAAAGATCATAAAGCATGCTTGGAAGGCTCATAATGCCTTAATAAAGAATCAGATGTCGCATCGCCAATTGAGCTTTGATTGTTGCAGAATTTATTTTATCGAAAGTAACTTGCCTAGATCTTCAAAAAAAGCTTTTAATTGGGTTTCTACAATTACTATTTTTTGATAAAATTAAGAAAACTAATTTTACAATTAATTGTTGAACATGACATTACGTGAGATGCTAAAGAAGTGAAATTTATTGCAGTTGGTAAGTTGGGTGCTCGCTTTTTTTTAGCTGAGAACCGCGTCTATCGGCCCAAAAATACAATTTAAAAAAAAGTTGTTTATGACTATGTCGTCATCGTGACGTCACAACTTTCTTAAGACGCTCATTCCGGGGTGGTAGTTAAGAGTGCTGAGCTGGGTGTTTGTACGTCCAGTAGTTTCGAAAGAATTAAAACACACACAAAAGTGAGTGAGCTTCATAGAATAGCTGTTATATGGCATGTATGCAATATATTTTATTTTATACGGTATGTTTTATTAATCTCATTTGTAGTGTACGTAGTATATACAGTGGCTCATATGTTGTTAAACTATGACGTGTTTGCTATGTAAAAATATGATAGTCATATTGTTCAGAAAGATTAAATTAAACAGAAAACAATGAACTGTAGCCGATTGTTTTACCAGTAAAAAGTTAACTTCAATAAATTTAGCAACAACTTACTAGGCTAGTGATTTTTTGCTTTTGAAAAAATTTTGACTCACAAACAAACCCTTTGCAATATTTTTAGTAATTTGCGGTCCCCAATCACACAAATTTTAAGAGTCTCGCATAATTAGTTTTAAAATAGCATCTACCATTGATTAAAAATGAATAAAACTTTTCTTTCGCGGACGCTACAAAATAATTCACGGATCTCATCGAATTAAATTGCTAAAAACAATTCTTTTGTCAGCCGACATTTCTAGATTGTCTGCAAATAGAATTTATTTAGCTATACAGCTGTCAGGATGTGGGGCATTTGCCAGCGTTGGCACTGCAATATGTGTTAAATTAATTGTCGCTTTGAAGAAGCGAGTCGTGCTGACTAGCAAAACTTCAGTTAATGAAAGGAGTTAATATTGTAACCATATCATTGCTGAGTTTAAATTAGCTAGCTTTTATTCTTTACCGGTAAATAAATTCAACGGATTTTTGCAAATGTTGAAAACAATTAATCTTTGGAAGCATACTGATAGGATCTATTTTGTATTTGAAACTTCTAACAATATTAATGGAGTCAATTTTTCAATGATCATTTAATTTAAATTTTTTTCCCACGTTTCGCTGGCTCAAACGCGCTGAGTCGATTTTGTCTACCACACCCTTGTTTTCGCACCAGACTTTTTGCTAGAGCATCGCAGTACTTTAAGTTCGGGATGCCCTTCCTGTCGAATATCAGTGGTGATTTTATAGAATTTGAACTCCAAACCTTTCGATCCGAAGCTCATAACATATTACCACAGCACCATGACCGCTGTACACAGCTAAAATATTGTTTCTATTGTTCTTGTTAAAGAATTGCATTTTAATTTTCTATCCGATTTACCTGTGATGTATTTTGTGTTGGATTTAATGTCAGACGACTGCTTAAAAGCGACGCATATAATGTAGGCGTGCTGAAGTTCAATTGCTTAGCAATTGACAAGATGGACGTGGGAGACAGCGTTACCGCTACATTTTTATTTTCTTGCCTGTCTGATAAATCAAAAGTAAGGGAATTGTATTGCATATTCAAGCCATTAGCTCTTGTATTCCGAAACGTCGGTTGTGCGACCTAAAACAAAGTGATATTGTCAACAGTTGCACAGTATAGTTGAAGACCATCATGAGTTTGATTCTCACATTATGTAATAAACATAAATATAGCCATTATACAGGGTGGGCCATAAATAACGCACCAAAGCATATAAAACAATTCAGATAATAATAACAAACGTTTTGGGCCATAAATAACGCACCAAAGCATATAAAACAATTCAGATAATAATAACAAACGTTTTGGGCCATAAATAACGCACCAAAGCATATAAAACAAATCAGATAATAATAACAAACGCCATCGGCACCAGACATTAACACTAATTCAACTCGTTCTTTAATTGTTAAGTGCATACCCTAAAAATGATATAAATTTTTTTTAAAAGGCAAATCATAACTAAAAAACTTTGATTGAAATTAAATTTAACAGTTATAGTAACTGATATTGAAATTAAATTTAACAGATACCCAAAGAAAAGATATTTACATTATTTCACATCACAATTTATTTTAAATCTTTGGTGCGTTATTTACGGCCCACCCTGTACAGTAAAATCTTTTCAAAATTTCACTTAATAATGAATGACTGCTGAATACTGCTTCTTAATTGCAATTTCATTCAGCACACTACATAATTAAAAATAAAAATTTCTACTTAATGTACAATAAAAAGAGATTTGCAGGACCTAGAACTATTATAAAATAATGAGTTTGTCTCGATGAAGTCCAGCTGTTACGTCACCAATATAAGGCGCCTTAAAAGGCAGCAATTTATGTCGAAATTTTATTTTTATTTAAGCAGAGTGCAGAATGAAATTGCAATTAACTAGCAGCATTCAACAATCAATCAATATTAAGTAAAATTTTGAAAAGATTTTACTATTTAGTGGCTTTGAATCTTATTTGGTTAGTGCTAATGATATTATAAAAATACCTGAATATCCAAGCTGTTGGTCAAAAAAACAAGCCTTGTGTTTACTTCAAGTACCAACAATTTAAGATATTTGTGTAATAAGGAAAGCAGACCAGACATCGTCTTGGTCGTTCTAAAAAGTTGTAAATGAATTACTATCCAGTTTTTTAGCTTTTAATTGGAACGATGTTTAGGGGAGAGGAGAAATTTTAATCGTGACATTTACAAATTCAGTTGCAAATTTTATTCTTCACAATCTGAGATTTGTAAATACCATATTTAAAGTGTTTAGCATTAGAATTAATTCCAGATTCTTGAAGGGAATCGATTACACATGTATCTACGGCAAAGTGGACTATCTAGACATCGCGCCAACGAATTTCAAACGCAGTCTTGAAAGAAAGTTAAGTCTACAGTAGGGATGGCGAACTAGCCACCCGTCTCTGGTATTTGGGTGACCCACATGTATATTCTCTGTTAAGGTGTCAGTCTGTTAAAAGCTTTTCACCGTAAGCACCTTTTTCTTGAGATACAGGCATAATATTTGAAAGAGTGTGGAAAGATAGCGGGTAAGATTTTTTTGGAGACACAGCTGCAACGTTTGCAAAACTGGGCGGAAGTAAATGTGAATACCCTTTTTCAATTTTTTAAGGAAGAATTTTGCTACAAAATTTGTTGAATCTATAACCCATCATCGCTAAATCTATAATCGACTAGTGACATATAATGCAATGTATGACCGACTTTTTATTTTTTTACAGTAAAACCTCATTTGTGGCCCATTTAGCGAAAAAATTTGCCATCCCTGATCTATAGAATTAGGGTCTACATCTTGGTAAAAAATATAAAGCGTTTTAGTAGAAATTCCTGATACAAATTACAGAAACTGATAGTTCGTAGTAACCAGGGGTTAATTCTGCATTACCTGGATACATCTTGATCGAGAAACTGCAGCCTTTCGGCGCTGTTTGCAACTACGTACGAGAGACTGGTCATTTCTTGAAATGATAACTGCAACAATAAACATTTCACGCTCAATAATCACGTTAAAAGTTTATGACCGTTTTACCAACTACCTAAGAATTTCTCGAATTATATTTGAAAGGATTAATACCGATGCACCGCACATGAAAATGAAAGATCAGTAACCGGTACTGTTCTGCCAATACGCCGTGTTTACTGGAATTAAAAGTTTCCTTTTCATCACATGTACATTGTGATTTGATCTGAAGTCCCTGCATGCCTGCAGTGTTATTGTTATTGACCTGTAGCGTTATTAGTCATTAAAAAAATTTATTTTCATCAATAACGATAATCTATCAAACTAAACAGAAACAATAGTTTAAAATTTCAGAGCTTGAATTAGTGTCATTATCATAGTCAGTGTTGTTTGGGGCGATCTCAAAAGCCATCTCAAACTTTCAAAAAATGATGGTTGAAATGAACATTAATTAAACACCACTAACTAAAATTGGGGTAGGAATTGCTTTTGGGGTGTGTTTGCTGCAGTGCTACCCTCTCAGTTTGAGTCACCAAAATAGAACTTCTTTACCCCCAACAGTGACACTACTGGCTTAAATTAAGCAGCTTAAGCAGCTTGGCAAAAATTTATAGCAACCTTTCAAACCAAAAAATGTACTAACGTTTGCTTTTTCTGCTTTGGGATAATAAGCCTCAAGGATGCTGAGAACGGTGGAAACATTTTTTGCATCGAGAATGTGCGGAAATGACGTTAAAACCATGAGAGCAGGAAGAACTTTTAGTGTTGAGTTGACCGAACCAGAAGCGATATCTAGCACATGATTTAAAGTGACATTGCACGGCACGACATACAATGATTGATTGTCGTACGTTGCTTGCGTAGCTTTTCCTGTAGGTGGTAAAGTAGTACTGGTGCATCTTACGACTCCATACGGCCTTTCTGAAACACATTTTCTTTGAGGTGAATTCACGTATGCTGTCGTTCAGCACATAAAGCTATCAATTTAAACTTTAATCTTAGGTAACGTAACCTATGCAAACTGTATTCAAAAAGTAATCAACATGAAAAACTGCATATTTCGCAACAAGCTCATCTTTCACGACATTCACCACGGAAAATAATAATTTCATCCAACGTTAGAGCTTATAACTCAAAATTTATCAAAAACAAGGGAGGTAGTGAGATTCGAAAGTAGATATACGCAACCAGTCAAATATTGGTCATTGTGTGATACAGTACTGTAAGTATAGAGCTAGGCTTAATTGTTTTTGTCAGTCTCTATACGTAAACACCAGCGCCTGTTGTTCGATTGGTTGGTATAAGCAAGAGCTCGAACCATGATTGCGAACTTGAACTCGAAAGAACTCAATCATTTTGCTGAAATCCAACTCGATAAACAAAATTCCTTAATCTTCAACTTGAATGTAATCGTTCACGGACTTCGAGATCACCAACCAAATCAAAGAAACAAAGGAAAGGTTATCGCTACCACTTGTTGGCAAAACTCTAAATTTCGCAAAGTTCATACTCGGTATGGTTGATGTGTTTAACTTTGACTTAAAAAATCTTTTGCAAACTCGAACTCAATAAAAATTGATTGAGTTTTCAGTCCTGGTTCAAACACCACATTATACCTTGTTGTTAATACGCTCGGAGTTACGAAACTTAGAGGTACACCCAAGTTGTTATTAATTCTCTTGATGAAGTAATGTAAGATATGAATAAATGGCAATCACTTCTATACTACAAATAAGCGTATCGCTATATTGGCGGGCTGATATACTAATTGCCAGAGGTAGCGTAAGCTGCAACAAGCTGTACCGTTAGGCAAAGGTATGTACGTACAGGGTGACACAAAAAAAACGGTCATCACCTAAAGTTGAATAACTTTTGAAATAATTAATCAATTCTTTCCATTTTTCAGATTTACCAATAAGTATTAATGTTATAAGAGTCTACCAAATTTGACCCTCAGATGCCATGGACTACTGAGCAAAAGATATTTATAGTTGAGGCATATTTTCGGCAGAAGTCTATCCACGCAGCTCAATTGCAATTCAAAGAACGGTTTAGATGTCGTGAATTTCCTGTTCATTCAATGATCTACAGATGGGTCAACAAGTTCAGAACCCATGGGACTGTGCATAACCTCAATCGTAAAGACACTAGCAGACAATCATACTCTGGACGACCGAAATCATCAAGGACACCGCACAACGTTGCTGCAGTCAGAGACTCTGTTGTCCGCACCGCAAGCAAGTCTGTGCGTTGGCGAAGTCAGGAGCTTGGAATCAACCGAGAGTCCGTGCGGAGAATTTTGATCGCAGATCTCAACCTGTATCCTTACAGGATACAGATTAAACAAAAGCTTACACTTGATGACATGAGGAAGCGCGTGATCATGTGCCAGTGGTTTTGCGACAAGATTGACGCTGTGCCAGACTTTCTTGACAATGTCTGGTTTTCGGACGAGGCACATTTTCTGTTGTCGGGTCACGTGAACTCTAAAAACAACATCTTCTGGGGAAGCACATCCCCTGAGCACTGTTTGCAAAGGCCATTACACTCTCTGAAATGCACTGCCTGGGTTGCCATCTCCAAACATGGCATCATTGGACCATTTTGGTTCGAGGACGACAATGAGCAGTGTGTGACAATCAACACCGAGCAATATGTCCAGGTGCTTGGCAAGTTCTGGACAGCACTTGGTCGACGGAGAGAGGTCGTCAGGGTCCTCCAGTGGTTCCAGCAGGATGGTGCCACCCCCCACACCTCAAAAGAATCATTGGCATGGCTACAGCAGTGTTTTCCTGACCGACTGATCAGCCGCAGGTGTGACCCGCAGTGGTCGCCGTATTCACCGGACTTGAACCCCCCAGATTTTTATCTGTGGGGATACCTTAAGGACCGGGTCTATGCCAACAACCCCCAAAGTATCCCTGACCTGAAGGCAGCAATCACAGCAGCAATAAGAGCGATCCCAAGGAAGGAATGCGGGAGGGTCATCGAGAATTTTGCCCGCCGGATCCAAGTGTGCCTGCAGCGCCGGGGAGCTCATTTCGAGCACATTTTTTGAGCGCCAGTGAAACAAAGAGGTTTTGTAGTACAGACTTAAAATTTTCGAGTTGTCTGCTACACAGGACGTGACCTAATGTAGCTGAAATTTTGTGTCAATATAAATAAAACTTTGGAAGTTATTCGAATTTTGGTGATCACCGTTTTTTTTGTGTCACCCTGTAGTAACAATTTCAATAACAAATAATTTCCTCAAACATTAACTTACGGAAATTTCCGCATTTTTTAATTGAAGGTGATAATTCGTACAAGGAAGCATTGTTAAAGTGCACTGAATTCCCATTAACGACGAATGATTGGGTACAACACACTGTAGCTGCAAAAAAATTTATTTTAGTTGTATTTCACTAACTTTCAATAGGTTTATGGTTATTTTACCATGTAGAATCATTATAACTACCTGTGTCTTATTGCAAGGTATGATCGAAATAACTAAATCAGCTAAAATTTTATTAAAACTTTACAATACATAAAGCAAATGCATTTCGCTAAAATAGCATCTTTAGTGCTTATTCAAATTTCAAATTTTGGGCTTATTCATCTTAATTTGAATAAGCACTGAAATACAAAAATATTTCAAATTTGAATTAGCACTGAAGATACTATATTAGTGAAATGCATTGGTTGTAGTGTATTTTAGGTTTCAATAAAATTTGAGCTGATTTAGTTGTTTGAATCATACCTTACTGAGTTGATAGAAACAGCAAAAGAATCGCTCAAATACAGTATGTCGGAGTTGGATTAATTGAATATTTCTTATCAAACTTAACCGTGTCTTACTGGAATGAAATCTTATTTTACCTCAGTTTCCACGTCACTTAAAATTTTCCCAATTTTTCTATAGGCTATGTTATAGATATGATGTCACCAGCATGGACCAAAGTTTTAACTCTTGATTATTAAGCCTAAAAAATAGAAAAGAAATTCTACATGGATTAGGCTCAGTATTGATTAACCTTTCACGTTCGATATGGAGCACACTTTATCTTACTTCTTAATTCAAGTAATCCAGAAACGTAAATTGATAAAACAGTATTATAATCGTGAGTAAAATCGATTCCGTTCAAAGGGCATCCACAATTATGATAAAGAGCCGTAACGCTTATTCATGTTTATTTGGATAGCAAGCCTAAAGTTTTATTTATCCCAAGCGATAGATTTCGTTTACTCTATGTAATCGTAACTGATGTTCTGTTTTGGAAGAAGTCAATTTTATGTTCCAAAAATTGAAATCTGGTTGAAAACTATTTTCTCAAGGTTTATTATTTTGGTATTTTTAGCTTGAAAGTATTCCAATTTTGTGGATATCAAGTTTTCTAAACCTAGCATCGATTTTCGACATCAAAATTGTTAATAGATGGTAATTTTTTCTTCTTTCATTAAGGTTATGATAAGTTTGATTTTAAAACACCGATGTTGTTTACCTTTAAACTAGTTTACCTGATAACTTGTGATGTGTGACTGTTTTGTTGTTTTCCGCATAACTAGAGTTCGACAACGAAGCCGGATGAGGTCCTAAAACAAAGCGCTTAGCAATCATGACCATTGACTTCAAAGGAAACAAATAAATATTAACAATTTTTTTAGCAAGTTAGTTTACATTAGAACCACTAAATCTTTCAGCTACTTATATAACCTATTTCATAAGAGCATCAATTAAAATAATTTTTAATTGTAATAGAGATGATTTAGTTAGATAATAATTCAAAAGAGGCTTAATGTTTTCTTGTTAGGAGAAGAACACAACAATACATCGCAAACTTTCATACCACAAGGTAAAGTGGAGACATCACACTTTAAAACCAACAAAGGTAGGCAATCATCCCTGCAACCTAAAACACCTGTGATTGCGATTTGCTAATAAATAAATCGCTAAGTTACTTACTAATAGCAGTAAAATGTTTAGCTGCTAGAACTAAGCTTTCGCCAGTATGAGATATTCTGTTTGTTGCACCTGGATAAGATCTATGCAATTACATTTAATAATGTCAAAAGCAAAGCGCAAAATGCAAATTTTTTTATAAAATAAATTTTATATTTTTACTTAAGTTTAGCAAACAAAACTTAAAACCAACACATACCAAGCGGTGTTTCAATAGCACCAGTTGTAATTGTCGCTGATGTCAAGAAACCATGGTTAGTTGTTTGGTAGTCAGAGGTTACGTTCGTAGTAAAATAATTGTTGCTGGTTGTTATTTCACTCGCATTTATTGGAGTTTCTGTAGTATATTTGTTTGTCGTGTTTGGTGATAAATGGTTTGTAGCTATTGCAGTAAAGACATATTTAGCTGCATTTGAGTAAGTGTCAATTTCAGTTATGTTCATTGAGGTCGAGTGCATAGTTATTATAGTTGGACTAGAAGGGACTTTGGATATAGAAGTCATGGATTCCGTTCCAGTAAACTTGTCATGTGGTTTTGTAGTTGTGTCTGATATACTTTCAAATCGGGGTGTAGTTAAATATGCACTACTATTGCTAAGTTTAGTGGCAGTCGGACCTATGTTACGAGCATTCGTTGTTTGGTCCTCTGCAACAGATGTTGAAGTAACTGTGCTTGAACTGTGGTTGTTGTTTATTGTAGTCGAAAGCTGAATTGGATTTTCGTCACCTTCGTATATGTTGCTTGCAGTTGTCAAATCGGGATTCTTGATATGAGGCTTTGATGCACTTTCAGCTTTGCTATCTGTTGATACTCTTTCTGTAGCTTTGAGTAAATTTTGGGTAGTTTTTTTAATTGTGAGCCAAGATGAGGTAATGAATTCAGGTAAATTAGTGGTCGTGGGGTTTGAGGAAATTGTCTGACGCTTGCTTGGAACGAAAGTAGGATCCGTAGAAGAGAGTGAAGAAACTTCCCTCATTTCAGAATTTGCTGTTGCTGATGATTCACTATGAGATTTGCTGCTAAACAACGCTACTGTATTATTATCATTTGAAGTTGTTGCATAAGGAACTGCAACTTTTCCACTTGAAGCTGTAACAGTTGTACTCAAGTTCGACCAAAATGCAGTTGATTTAGCTTTAGCAGTAAAAGTATTTAAAGTAGTCGAGATTTTTTCATTTAAATTTTGATTTATATTTTCTAATGAAGATGCTTCTGGAGTTGTTCGAAATTTTTTTTGAAAGACTGTCTCTGTTCCATTTGTTTTAGGTGCAGCAGTGAAAATACGCTTCATATTTGATTGATTCTTTGTTACAGACGATGTCTGATCACTCGAAACCCGTTTGGTTGGTGTAGCAGTGCTTGTAACCGTTTTTCCTGAAGTAATTTGATTTGATTTTGTTGTATTGCTTGTTGTTTGCAGTGCAGTATTAGCTGTCGAAAATGCATTGGTTGTATTGGTATATTCAACATTTGAAGAGGTTGAAGTTGTTTCTTTGGTAGACAACTGAATATATTTCGAAAAAGCACTTGTTATTGGAATGGGAGTTGAATAACGTTCTACATGTTTAGTAGGTTCAGTTGAAGAAGTTGCAGCTTTAGATACTGGAAAATTAAAGTGGTGTTGAAAGCGATCAACTAAATATCAAAATTAAAGGTAAATTATATAAAAGTTGTAAGATTACGAAGATTTAAACATTCTACATAACTTTAGTCAAATGTCTATTACTCCTTTGCGATATCAAGTTTTCAACGTGGTTAGTAACCTTGTAAATTTTTTAGCAGTTTAGACAAATAACCTTCAATTTTTGCTTATCCCATAAAAACTTTTTTCCACAGCAGAAAATTTTTGCTTATCATTGAAGTTGCATACAAAGCAATCTTGCTGCAATATTTTTCTCTCGACATTAATTGTAAAATGTTTGTAGGGATTATAAAATAATATAAAATTTAAAATGTGTTCTTACCGGATAATGATACAGTTTTTGTAGTTTTCGCCGATGTTGCTGAAGATGCTGTCACTGCTTGGTTGGTTATTTTTGCAGTTGCCAGTAATTTTGCTTGTTCTGATGTTTTCTGTGTTTGTGCTAAAGTTTTTGCCCTACGTTTTGTTGTTGGTATTGTAAATGTTGATTTTGCTGTTGTTACCAATGGATTCATTGTTGTTGACAGTTTATTTGTTGTTGTTTTTAGTGGCAGTGACACTCTTCTAGTGGTTGATTGCATTGTGTTTTGTGAAGTTTTATTCAATTTCGTTTGGATTTCTGTTGTGAATGATGCTGTTGCAGTTGTTTCATAAAGATTTAATAAAGTATCGGTTTTACTTGTAACTTTAGTTGAAATTGATGTTGATTTTGTTGTTGCTGGAGGTAAAAACTGTTCTGATGTTGTTAATTGTTTTGCTTTTACTGGAGTTGTCCTTGGCTTTGTTAGCAAAGGTATCGTTGAAGCAGCTGTTGATAATGACAATGGAGTTGGTTTTAATATTGTGGATGGTAATGTTGTTATTTTTGCCAGGCTTGTGATTTTTTTTGAAAGCATTAAAAATGGAATTGAAATTGTTTTTGATTGCGCTATTAGGATTGTTGTTGGATGCATAGCAGAGATAGTTAATTTTGTTGGAGTTGGTGCCATTATTGTATTTGGCTGGGTTACTTGTTTTGTTGCTTTTGGTCTCGGTAGAATTGTAGGCTTTGTGATTTTGGCTGAAATCGGTCTGGATAAGATTGTTGTGGTCCTTGACTGTGCTGTTGAGTTAGTTGTTGGACCTATTGTTGGTTTTGTTTGAAAAGGATTTGTTCTCCTCGTTGTAGCTAATGTGGATGGTATTGTTGTGTTTGTTTTTGCTACAAAGTTTGTTCTTGAAGTTGATAGTGTTTTTTGTAGAACTGCAAGATTCATTGCACTGGATGTAAATAGTTCTGCATTTGTATTTTTCTGTGTTATTTGTTTTGTTGCCATGATTGTTGGTTGAAATGCATAATTTGTTACCTTCGTTGTAGTTTTTGTAGGTAGTGTTAATGTGTTTGTGGTAGTGTTTAGTTGATTTATAGCATTTGTCACCTTCGTTGTATTTTTTGTAGATGGTGTTGTTCTATTTGATTGTTCTATTAGTTTTGTTGTTGATAATGCTGTTTTAGTTTGATTTGAGGGATGTGGTGTTTTTGATGCAGTTGATGTCACAGACATTGTTGTGTTGAATGGTGTTGCTAAATTTGCTGTTGATGCAGTAGATATTTTTGTTTGAATGGCAGAATTAGTTGCTTTTGTTGAAATTGCTTTAGATTGCATTGTTACAATAGTTGTATTGACCTGTGTTATTTTTTTGCTTGAAGTTTTTACTGTTTCTAGTTGAATTGAAGGATGAGTCACAGTTGACGAAGATGGTGCTGTGGTTATATTTGGCTGTGTAATTTTTATTGTTTTTGTGATTGTTGGTTGAAATACAGGATTTGTAACTGTTGTTGCAGTTTTTGTAAATAGTGTTGTTATGTTTGTTTGTATTGCTTGATTTGCTATTGTGTTTGTAGTTGTGTTTAGTTGATTTATAGCATTTGTCATTTGCATTGCGGTTTGTATAAATGATGTTGTTCTATTTGGTTGTACTATTAGTTTTGTTGTTGATAATGCTTTTTCAGTTTGATTTGAAGGATGTGGTGTTTCTGATGCAGTTGATGTCACAGGCGTTGTTGTGTTGAATGGTGTGACTAAATTTGCTGTTGATGCAGTAGATATTTTTGTTTGAAATGCAGGACTTGGTCTTTTTGTAGTAATTGCTTTAGATTGTCTTGTCATTGCCGTTGGATTGAACTGCATTATTGAATTCTTGGTCGTGGACATTGCTATTCTTGGCTTGTTTGCAGGATTTGTAACTTTTGTTAAAGTTGGTGCAGATAATGTTGTTAATTGGTTTGTTTGTCTCACTAGATTGGTCACTGTATTGGTTACTGTTGTTTTTTGCTGTGCTGCTTGGTTGGAGCCATGACCATGCTCTTTTGTTTTTGTGGAAGTTGATGCTGCTACTTTTTTTGTTGTCATTATTGTTGATTTTGATTGCATTGTTGGGTGTGTTGCTTTTGTTGTTTCCACTGCTGCTGGTTTTGGCGGTACTGTTTGCATGGTAACAGCTGAAGTTGTTTCTGACTTCACTCTTGTTTTGAACAATGGCAATGTGGTTGGTGATGATTGTATTTTTTGAGTGGTTGACTTTATAACATCAGTTTTCATTGTTTCTTTTGTTGATGATATTGATGCTTCTTGGCTTGCAGCAGCTGCAGACAGTTCTAGCATTCCAATAGTTGTTGATCTTACTGTCTTTGTTGTAGTTTCGGTCATTGCTGCCTTTAGCTGTGCAACTGATGATAGTAATGGTACTGTTTGATTTGTCGAAATTGTTGTTGGTTGTGCTGTTGCAAATAATTTGAGGCCTAATGTATTTTCAGAACTACTTAAAGGTGTAGTTGCAGCTGTTTTTTTTGTTGTGATTAATGGTTTTGTTTGATTAATAAATGGTGTTGTTAGTGGTTGGGTTCTTGTAAGTTGTGAAAGCACTGTTGGAGTTATTGATGCAGCTGCTTTTCCTCTTGAATTCGGTGATGTTTTTGGAGTTACCACTAATTTTGTTGTTGATAGTGATGTAGATTGTACACTAGACAATGTTGGTGTTGATGACATTACCGTTGTATGTGTTTGAGAAATGTTAACAGCGACTTTTGCAGGATATGATGAAGTATTTTGAGTTGCAATTGAGGCTGCTGAATTTCTTGATGTTGCTGTATTCGGCAGTGATTGATCTAAAAGTATTGGGAAAATGCGTGTTTTCATATGATACAAAATTTAAGTTAAATAATTAAGCCTAAGTCAAAGAGCTTAATAGTAAAGAGCAATTAAAAGAATTTTTGGCTGATTGCATTCTCAAAAATATCGACAAGCTTACCGGTGAGTATGGCTGCTTTAGTACTAGATACAGTCGATGTAGCCTCTAAGAAAATAACATGATTATGAATTTATTTCTCTAGGTCATGGAAAAGGCAAGTGTGCACATACCACTTGAGATGCTGATAATGTTGGTAAGTATTGTAGTTGAACTGTTGTTTGATTCAACGGTCTGGCATTTTTGACCAAATTGAAACGTTTTATTATCTATTTAATAAATTAAGTTACGTTACAAGAGATACGCGATGGCGTAGTGGCGTAGTGGTTAGAACGTCCGCTTCGCAGTCGGTAGACCTGGGGTTCATTCCCCTTGTCGAGTCATACCAAAAGACTTTAAAAAATGGCATCCGCAGCTTCCCTGCTTGGCGCTCGGCATTTATGGGAGGTTGTGGAGAACAAGCCGGCAAGTTCGCTTGTTGTGTCTTTGGGCAAGGCACTTAACGGGACGCCCCACCTTTATGTGGAAGACAGGTGACCCATAAACCTCGAGAAAGGCAACTCCCAAGCGAGTGCGGACTTACCGTCCAAAGTATAGCGATACAATTCGCTTTCTCGTCAATGGAGGATAAATATGGTAAATAAAACAAAACAAAACAAATACAGATTTTGTGAGCATAAAAACAATTGTTTGTACTTTAAAGCCGTTTTTTGTTGTTCAATGGTAACGTCGGCAAAGTGGTCAGGTGGTTTGTAGCACCGTTGATGGCGGAAATGATTGTGAGTTCAAATCTTACATTGGTCACGAGTTGTGTCCTTGGCAAAGGCACTTAACGGAAAAACCTCTCGCTTGGCTGCAGGTTTTGTGTTAGAAATGCAGTGCACCAGCACTACCGGTTACTCAGAAGCTGGTATGAAGTCGAAATGTTTTATGCAAACACCAAAGGTTTTACCGTGAACGATGGATAAGAATAAGTGACATAAACACATAAATCTAACAAAAATCCAACATAAAGTTAAATGATAACAATTATACACATTATCAAAAAAGGCTGGAACTGATATAACGCAGGACCAGCGTAGGGTGTATAAGAAATGTAAACAGCATTTTCCATATCAGCTCCTTTGAGCTAACAGAGTTGTATTTTGGTGCTGCCCATAGCTGTTCTGAATAAAATCAGGAGCATTTAAATGAGATTCAATTGCAATTTTTAGCAGTAAAGAGCATTCTATTGTAAAATATTGTCGGAGAAAAGCAATATTTTTCAAGAACACGATTAACACATTTTTGTTATTGTGCAAAACAGCAGACAGATTGAGCTTACTTTGATGTGACATTGCTGATGTAAGAGCAGCTGCATCTTTAGGATACAAAGCAGTCACTAAAAAAATTCAAAAACATAGCAAATTCAACTTTAATTATTTGCAACCAATAATTGGCAATTGATTCTAAATAATTGACATCAATAATTGACAATCAAGCATTTGACAATTGATTCTCGAATAATCAAAATCGACTGTGTCAAGTTGAGTTGAGTTGGCTATATTTGCGCAATTACCAACTTCACAAAATTGAAATAAATTGCCAAATATAAAGTGCTACAGATTTTTTAATTATTTAATAAATCGGTGTGTTCAAAACGGCGTTGAAAAGTACTGACATCAAATTAACACTGATATAGAATAGCAGCTGGATGTTAAAAATATTGCTTACACGAAATTAGGACATGTATTTAAAATGATCCAGCAAGTATTCGGTATTGCTAGCTAGAAATAAATAAGATCATGTGGAGAATGATACAATAAAAATTAAAGACACAAATACAAAGTAAATGCTATTGACACAGCAGTTTCCCGAAAAGTATGGCAAACCATACTTGGGACAAAAAAATCCCAAGCTTTTAGTTTATCTCGAGTTATTAGGCTAACTAGCGCGATGGCAAAGCGGTTAGAGCGACCGCTTCGCAGTCGGTAGACCTGGGATTTATTCCCCAAGTCAAGTCAAGCCAAAAAACTTTAAAAAATGGTATTCACAGCTTCCCTGCTTGGCGCTCAGCACATCGTGATAGTGAGGAGAACAAGCCGGCTAGCTTGCTTGTTGTGTCCTTGGGCAAGGTACCTAACGGTATGCCTTTATCTTTATGTGGCAGAAAGGTGGCGGGGCCAAGGATTCTACCCGTCGTGGTGGCGCAGTCTGATGAAAGACATGCAAACCGAGCATGAGCTGAAAGGCATAAATAAAGAAGTTATTAGGCTAACTTGTAGCTCATGTACCAATTAACACTAAATGTAAAAAACACATAAACGGCACACCAAACATTTCAATGAGTAAAGTTTCTCATGTTTTTCGGCATTTAATATTTGGCGTTCGCGGACGCTGATACCAATTTTAGTGTCAGCAATGGTTTTTCGTGAGTGAGCCCTAGGAAAACTTTGTTTGTTTCCATGCGTTTTACTTATATGCAGTGCTTTTCAGATGGAAGTACAAAGTGGCGGTAGTACGCTGTTGGCAACTCCAATATGATTGGAGCACAAGTTGTTTTTTGGTAACCTAAAAAGCTTTTTTGATCAATCCAGAAGCAAGATACATTCCTGTCAACGTTAATTAAAACAAAAATATTTATTCGTAAATTTTTGTCAATCTAATACAAAAAAGAATAGCAAAGTTATTTTCATCGATTCAATGCCATATAAACAAAGTTCTCAAATAATTGTACGCCATATCCACAAACTCACGTTGAAACTTGGCGTAAAACCCGATTCCGTTTCTGCTGTTCCGTGTGCTAAATCTCAGCATAACGTTTTTCGAAGCAGTTATGTGTGTTAAAGCTTGTCTTCCGCTTAAACGGGTAAGAATAGAGCCACCTTCACGTATCTGAAATACTCTTTAGCATAAATAACTGTTTGATTGAAATCACTGTACAAGCAATATCAGTGCAAAGGAAAAAGCATATTACGAAAGATGTATTGTGTTTATCCACATAGATTCCGTTTATTTGCTCCTACTTTGTTTCTTTGTAGGTTTTGTTTTTCTTTACAGAAATTGACCGAAGTACACTGTCTCAATTTCTTGCGCTTCTCAATAAGATGGGCCTTATCGAAAAATATTTTTTCTTCAGAATCATGGGCTCTGGTAGTTGTTCAAGCCAGAGCTACTGATTTTCAGTTGCTGTAAACAAGACTAGACTTGACTCTAGTTATTAGCTCAAAATGACTCTTCTCGACTTGGGACTCAGCACCAGCGACTCGAAATTCCACAACTACGACTCCGATTCGAGTTAAGATTTGATTGACCAGCTGATTATGAAATCGCTCGGTGGGAGCATGCTCATATATTGTGTGACACAACACGTAAGAGCTGGCTTAGTGATGTAGTGCAGTGGTTCTCAAACTGTGCATCGCGACGCCTTGGTGCATCGTTTTAATTTTCCCAGGACATTGCACGATAATTTATTTTTGTACGAATAATTCTCGACTTCTTCCATCAAAAGAGTTTTGACATTAGATTTCTTATTTTCGTTTAACACGCATAATGAATTACATTTTTGCAAGTGCACTGTTGTAATTATTATCTTGTTACTTATGTTGCTCAGCTTTAACTTTAACTGGCGCAAAATAAACATGAATTATACTAAGACAATCAGTTGTATAATGGATGAAAACACAAAAGATGAATAACAACCTTAGAATGAAAACACCAAACGTGTAGTTTGTGATTGAAGATGGCAGACCTGAAGCTAAATCTCGCCAGCATAGCGACGGTTATTTAAATTTTAAATCACAGGTCTTGAAGAATGACGAACTAAAAGCTCAGGATGATGTCTGGTGGGCCGCAAGCCAAGCAAATTTCTTTTTAAATGCGTCGCATTGAAAAAATTTTAAGAACCACCAATGTATTGTTAAAGGCACTCGCCTCGCAAGCGTTGGACCGGAGTTTGAAACCCGAATGAGTACGAGCATAGAGCTGTTTTGGTCAGAATTTCAAAAAACAGCTCTCCACTTGTACCCAGGACGCAATAAAACAGGTATAAATAGTTTTTGAAAGAAATCGGTCAAAAGAAAGGAATTGGCCTCCCTACTCTCATCAGTGTCGCGGACCAGGGAAAATGGAAGCCTTAACCTTCACATAAAGCATGAAAAATGATAAATAACACATTCTCATGTCACACAAGAATGTTAACAACTAAGCAATCTAATGTAATACTTACAGAAGCAGGAATTGATGACCAATTCCTTTTTGATATATCACATAATAATGCTAACAATACGACTTTTATGTGAAGGTATAGGTACTTCAAAAGCCGCTTTTCTATGACTTACAGCTCGTAAGTAATCTCAGTGAAAACATTACAGGAATTTTAAAGCATTTATTTCTATGTGTTACCGAATATAATTTCGTTTTCAAGCATAGAAAAGTTATCTTTTACAAATGGTATCTAATATTCTATCTTGATTAAGCTGCAAGCAACTCCTTGATAGCTTTGACCGAATTGACTTTGGCAAAATAAATGTAGTATTTATCAATCAAATGTTGAGTTACAGATTAGTGAGTTTATTTCATGCTTTTATGTGGCATTAATATCTGTCACAGTCAGAAGTGTTCTACTTAAGGAGATTTTTAGTTGGAGCTAAAAATCTCCTTAAGTAGAACTTGAGCAGTATGTAGATACCTGTAACGTTATCGAATTATCATTGTATAAAAGTATCGAGTACGGTATTAATTTATTCTATTTTCCTGTACGCCGACGCAAATAGTATCGGCGATTCTTCTAAGTTACTGTATTTAATCTTGACTTAGTTGGCTGCCAAGTAGGCGAGGTAATGAAAACAAAGCACAGTTAACTCCTTGGCATTCACACCTTTTCGCTTGTTGTTACTTCTTGGTGGCTTTGATCAAACGTGACGGTTGCATTCTTTCTTCCCTACATGCAAATTGCGCCACTTTGATCAAGGCTTAACAGTTGTCAATGAATTGCGATATTTTTCATTATACACATTGATGGCTTTAGGTAGCAACCTGAAGACACCTTTAATAGAAGGCAGGTTTAGTGGCAATGTTTTTAAAAAAAATTCTGTGAATTTGTAGGCCTTTGTGATCTGATTAGTCAGCTAACCCTGAATAATTGAATACAGTAAATAGTCGGTTCTATTATAGCGTGAGGTCTACCGACAAAAGCCACCTGCCGAGATGCAGGGTGAGGTCTACCGCTTGACTCGCAACTACTGAGGTGCAAACCGCGTGAGGTTTGGGTTAGGGCTAGAGTTAGGAAGCCCCCAACCCTAACCCTTAACTCTGACCCTAACCAATGATTTATTTGTGTCATTCTTAGAAGATGTACGAAGTGTGTGTCATTAGAATAAATTTACCATTGTGTGTGGAATGTATGTGTGGTGTTTGGAATTATTATAGCTATATTAGTAAGTGTGTAGCTATAGAGGGGTGAGGGATAAATAATTTAGTGGTAGACCTCACGCTATTGTAGCACCAAATAGTCTTCAGAATTAGTTACCAGTAGGCTAAGTTAAACTCTACAGTGTATATTTCTTCTTTTTTCCAAAACCATTTTCAACGAATAAAATTTAGTTACGAAAAAGCTTTGCACTTCAGCACGCTAAAAACGAGTTTTTAAAAAATGTCGCTTACCAAATTTTTGGATTTGGCGAGAAAGCTGCTTTGATTGTTTGCTGTTTGATTTCGGCGAAACGAGCAATGTAGCCCACATTACAAAAGTCAATTAAAAGGCAATTTGTAGTAGCTTACGCCAGATTTCAGAAAGCTGAAGTCGTGGAGGCCCTGTAACCTATGTCATTTATATAACATGCCTGGTTAATAACGGTATAATGCATCTGTTGGTCAAGTTTTTTGAGTTTCAATTGGTGATTAAGTGTAATAGCTATGCATTACTAAATAAATAAAGTGGTTTTAGTTTTTTTTTCTTATACTTTTACCTGAGTCGATTAAGCAGAATGTAACGCCACTTAAGTAAAAATAACTTTTACTTAAATAGATGCTAAAAATTTGGTATCTGTTGCATTGGAGTGCAGTAGCCTACGAAAGCATAAAAAACTGTTTTAAATCCAAGTTTTCATTTTCTGAAAATCCTCCATTGAAGTAGGCTATTAATGATTCAAATTTGGAAAAAACAACTACTAGGCCAACGACTGTTTAATGCTGTCTAGGTAAAATGCACTGAGTTACTGTCAATAACTCGTTTTTTCATCCCTTTCGATTTTAAAAAGTTTTGAGAAGTAAATTTATTTAATTCTCCGTTGTGTTGTTGTTACCTGACCCCTTCCGAAGGATGGAGTCATGGCGGAAGACCATGGAGCCCCAGAAGCCGGGCAACTCCTCAAGGCCGTTATCACCCTTGTTTACTTTTTGAGCAGCTGTTTAGTGGTATAAGATAACAAAATAGCTTTGAATAAAGCATTAGAAGACGGATTTGTTGTACACTTTAAAAGCCGAGTAAAAACTTGAACGTTTTTGTTTGGCTTTTACTAAAAGTTATCGCCAGAATGAAGCAGAGAAGAAAAAGCATCGCAATATACAGTAAGCGGGACTATCGAAAATATGGGTTTCGTAGAGTTCAAAATCCAAGCTGCCGGTGAACCAACTGCATGGCCTAGACCAGGGGTGCCAAACTCGCGGCCTTCGCAGCCTTTCAGTGCGGCCCGCGAGACGATTCTGAAATTACTAATGAATTTCGGCAGTATTGCAATGGATCATCGTCGAACAGATGTTTGAAGCCCAGATCACAGGCCACGCTTGAGAGGTACAAATTTTTATCATTCGGAGATTAATTTACTGATTGTGGAAAGGTGATGACCTTTTTTTTTTTCGAAGATCGATCTTACTTCGGGCTACATTACAGAGACCGTTGCCCAGAGAAGTAGTGATCTCCAAATCCAAAACTTCATGCGGCCCTCGGCACGATTGTTCATATATGCAATGTGGCCCCCCAGAAGCCCGCGAGTTTGACATCCCTGGCCTAGACAATTCTATTTGAAAACATATTAAAGGTTGTTTGTTTTTGAAAAAGATTGCTTCGAGAAAGGCTAGATGGAAGGACAATTTAACAGTTGCCAACTCTAATGAGAATTGAATATCATCGAAGGTGGCGCCGCATTCCTGATTTTCAAGTCAATGCCGTTCAATTGCCGAGTCACATAAAAAAAACTGTCTTGCTCTCTTGTGTTGGTGCTGGTCTTTCTTTCTTCATGCCAAGTCTAACCAATTTGGGTACATGTTGGTTGATTCTGTCTTGTTGTTTTTGAGTTGTGCGTCCAACGTACCGGCAGACACAGCAGCACACGTCTTTATAAACGACATTGTTTTGTTAAAGGAAGGGCACTGTATTATGGATTGCAGGTAGAATAGATTCGGTAGAGAATGTCTACCGAATTTCAATTGCTCTTTAGCAATTACATACCGGTACAGCAGTTTTGATTTGTTTCCGGAATCTACGTGAAGTTTTACAGATCCATAGATGTTTTCGGTGGACTGGAGTTTTGAAACCTTCTTTCATGAGAGCATTAAATTCGGCAATAGCCTTGGACATAATTACCTAAATAACTCTGTTTGGGTAGCCATTTGTACAAACAATAGTTTTGGTATTGTCCAGCTCTTGCGGTAGTCTGAGTTGGGAGCAGATGAGCGGAGCCCTATGCACTGGGGTTTACGTAAGATTTGTCTTCCGTTTTGCAGAGCCAAAAGAATCTCACAGAGTGTATTGTTTAGTAAAATTTGGCTTTCGATGTACGGACGTCAAGAATTCTGAGTCAGCTTTCTTTATAGGAACGTGCAAAAAAGGAAGTTTGCCATCAGCTTTTTTTTAAAGTGAAGGTCAAGCAAGGATGTAGAATTTGGTGCCTTGAGAAAAGTATCACAGTCGGATTTCCTGCTGAAGATTGAAAAGAAGTCGTCAACGAAGCGGGAACACAGATTGGGTTTGCTGGTTCAACGAAAGAATTCATTTTCGTACTATCCAGCAAATACTCTGAACATTGGCAAGTGCTGGGCCAAGCGGAGAACCCATGACAACATCATTAATCAGTTTTTACTTTGCTTTGTATTGGTGAAAATGAATTCAAGTGACGTAGTAGCAGCGGTTACCAACTCAGTGAAAAGTACATTAGAAGTAGTAGGCGGAATCAATTCGGTGTTGTACAGAGTATCAGAACATATCAGAATAACTTCTGTCAGTGGCATATTTGTAAATAGGCAAGAGATATCACAGGAACATAGAAAAGCGGCTTTTGTGTTCAACTAAGTGAAGTTAGTTTCATCAAAAGTGAAAGAATGTTTAATGAAATGACTGGAGTAAAACTCTAGTAAAGATCCAGAACTGGTTGAATGAGGTTTGTAAGCCATGTGGCCAACTTATGATGGGCAGATGTAATCATCCTGGTGACAACTTTTGATTAGAATCGAAAGAAAACGTTTGAGTTTGCACTCATTGCTTTAAAAGTGTACCATAAATCCGTTTATGCTAAAGCTTTATTTATAGCTATTTTGCTTCATTTTTTGTTGTTTGTTTTATCTTTTTAAACATACATTAGTTTGTTCACATGCCAGCTTCTGTTCTTAGTATTCAGCGGAAGGAGTATTCAGAGGAGCAAAGGTGGAAATTACTCTCTCAAAATATTTATAAAAATTTTTCTAGGGCTAAAACCTCTAGTGCCCTCTAAAATACTTATCGTGTAACCTTAACTTTATCAAATAGTAATAAAATTTGCTCAATACCACTGATTATTATTATTAATTTCTATGAAGTCTCTAATATCATCACAAAAGAAGATGACAAGAAAATGTGATTCAGGATAAAAAATTTTGCTCAAACGCCCACAGAAATAGAAAACGCCCAAAGGCTGGCAAGATCATTGGAGCTTAGTTTTTACGCCAAATTTTAAGTTTTTCATAAGATCTTAGTTTTTTGTTTAAATTTAACAGAATATTGGACTCATCGAGTCGCTCACGCTTTAACGACTTTTGAAGTTTAAAACGTAAGAAAACAATCTAAAAATATAATCAAATAGACCAATAAGAAAAAGTTGTAGCTACTAGAATAATGAACCTAACTTTAAAAAGTTTTTTTTAAAAGAATAAATCATCAGCCTAAATTAAAGTAACCCTTTTTGATAATCTTCTAAAAATAGTGTAACTACCTAACATAGTGTCTCCCAGAGACGAGCCTTTTTTGTAGCACCGTCATTGCATGCACCAAACACGTGAAATTTGAAGGTGGTCGGTAATGTAAATTTTGCTCAAGTTGGCAGAGAAGTTTGCATCTTTAAACATCTTTTCTCTATCTTATGTGGTGCGAGCACTTCCAATTGAAAACCGCTAGTTTAGAAAGCTACAGGACAAAGCTGATTTAAAAAAAACAACTTTCTGCTTTTGCTTAAGTTGTTAAATTTCTGACTGCTTATTTATTTTTACTCAAATAAAAAACACCTATCAATACTTTATACTTTTACTAGAGTATTTTTTGAGTAAGTAACAATACTTTTATTCAATTAGATTTCTGGTCTACTTTAATCACCTCTGGTTATAGTACACAATTTTGTTTTCAAAACAAAGGTTAATTGGTTTTTGCAGACGACAACCAATATGCCATCTTAATTCATCTTGCTAGATTCAACATCTTGCAAGCTTTGACGAAATTAATGAAAATATTCTTTGGCAAAATGGACAAAGTATTTGTTAATCAGATATCAAGTTTTAGCTTAGTAGTTTATTTTTTGCTTTTATTTCAATTAGAAAGTTTGCTCTGTACGATAAATGAGTGAATCCTGTAATTTTGAAAATACTAATTCCCTGACTAGGTTTTGTCGGTAATGCTGTTGTAAATATTTATGTTCTTGATCGTAGCAATAGTATTTGCACCGGCGAAATAATCATCTTGTGAGATTTTTTATGAGAAAGTGAATATTGTGAAGAGTTTTAGAAAATAAAATCACTTTTGAAAGGTTAACGTGTGGTACAAAATTGAAAGACTGCTTGAAGCAACATACTGTATTTCCGAAGCTTTTGGTGTGAAGCTACTCTTCATGGGAATCTTGAGAAAGAAAATTATAGGAGTGAACTGCGCTTTACTAGCAAAAAGAAGGCAGGCGCCTCTCTGATTGAAGAAAATCATAAAAACCTTGCCTTTGAACATCCTTCCCTTCGAAGAGTAATCATGGAAGAAGAGATTTAGAAACATTTTGTTTCAAATTTCAAAACATAAAGTTTAATAGTAGGCTTACGCAGCTTTGTAAGTAGTCCAGAAAAATGATCCTTTGCATTGCAGTATTTTGAAACAAGATTTTATTGTATTGGTAAAATGGAACAATTAGTTTTTATTTTCTGTTTGTTTGTAGTGTTTCCCGAGCGCATACAAACGAATAGCTTTGTACCACGCAACAACCAATAATCATGTTACAAGGCTTATGATTTTCGTCGATAACGGTAGGTCGGAGTATTGATAAGGCGTTAGCTGTGATCCACAAGTTGAATGCTTTGCCCTCGTGCTTTCTTTGTAGTTATAAACTTAAAAACGTTCTTTAACGTTTGCTCTGTTTGATGCTGTGCTTATGGCGGAAATCCACTTTTGTTGCGATTACCAATTTAGGCAGCTGGTGATCGTACGTTTAAATGATGGCTCGACAGCTGATGCTGTTGCACATGAAAAACTTAAACTAAATTCAACAAAAGGATGTATCCACTTATTTATGAACTAAACCAAAACGAAACTAAACAAAACTAGCTTGAACTAAATCAAACGGAATGCCAATAAATCGAATCGAACTGAACCGAAACAAATTTGAACTGCTCCCCAGAAAAATAAGGTAACCGATACAAACTACTGCACAAAATGCTTAGAGCAAAGTTAAAGACCTAAAGCATGCTCTCACAAATCAAACTGCGCTAACTACAAAATCACACGAACCGCAAGACAAGGCTACTTTGAACATTTTTCGCGATATTTTCTTCATAAAATTTTACAATGATGAGCTAGTTTACCCAAGATTTGTCAAACTTGGTGGAAAAGACTTAGGTTTAGCATCGTAAAAAGATTTTTTAGATTAGCATAAAATTTAAAGTTTCACCGACAAAACTTACGGTGTTTAAAGTTAGATGCATTTAATCGTATCTTTGAACACTTCCATGTTCTGCATTATTCTACCAGTAATTCACCAATTATATTTATAGTTATTTATATTTATATTATATTATTATTTATATTTATTCACCAATTATATTAATTATATTTATAAGGACTGATTTAGCTAAATTTGATCAAAACTGCTTGAAAAACGCACTAACTGTAACTGAAAGGCACATGCAAAGGCCAAAGATGACATCAAATTATTAAAATATTTATTTATGCACATGGAAAACAGACTGCTGATAACAGCAAGGCTAAAAAAGTAAAATGATACCACTACCAAAAATGCTACATCAATTTCAGCCTATGCAACACTAAAACCAAATGTCTCATAAAAACAGAACAGAAAAGCATCGTGACTAGACAAAAACAAAAACTTTACGGGACTAAGAACAAAATAATGGAAATAGAGCCGGCAGCATTAGTTATTATGCTGAATCAGCACCAGTAATTGCAAATACTTAAATGCTTGATAGCCTGCATTCAAACTGTTCGCTGATGTCAGGGGTAGATCAAGCATTAAATTCTCCATTCACTCTTGAGATCATGTACTCTGAAGTGTCCACGATTGTTAATACGAATCAATTCGATATTGAGCTCAACTATTTTTTCCCACTCAAAGTCGATTTTATCAACAGACGTAGGTCATCACCAACCTCTTCCAGTCCTACATTTTGTCAAGATGGAAACCTTTGCATCCTCCTCATCCACATCTGTTACTTTTCCAGGAAAATTTGAGTCTTTTAATTTCATGCTGCTTTTGAGCAGCATAAATTTTGCAGTTTTTCATTGAAGTCGCTTTTCTACCTCCGTTAACAGTACCGGAAAATTCAATTTGACTGATGAACATCATTTTTGTTCTCTTTGACCTCACTACTTTGAACAACACTCAAGCAAAGCTATTTACAGTCTATTAAAACAGTAAAGGCTACTTTAAACACTGTTTAAAGTTAGGGTAGCCTAAAAAATATTGCGGTAGGCTTATAAAAATCTACAGCTGCGCTATTTGGGAAATTCAAACCAAAACTTTTTATTTATTTTGTTTTTTGTTTTATTTGCCATATTTATCCTCCATTCACGAGAAAGCGAATTGTATCGCTACACTTTGGACGGTAAGTCCGCACTCGCTTGAGAGTTGCCTTTTTCGAGGTTTTTTTTTTTTTTTTTTTTTTATGGGCCACCTGTCTTCCACATAAAGGTGGGGCGTCCCGTTAAGTGCCTTGCCCAAGGACACAACAAGCGAACTTGCCGGCTTGTTCTCCACAACCTTCCGGAAATGCCAAGCGCCAAGCAGGGAAGCTGCGGATGCCATTTTTTAAAGTCTTTTGGTATGACTCGACAAGGGGAATGAAGCCAAGGTCTACCGACTACAAAGCGGACGCTCTAACCACTACGCCATTGCGTCGGTTTTTCTCTTTAATACCTATAAACGTTCTGGCATTTTAAAGCTAAAATTATTTTGAAACCTGTAAAAACTCTCACAGCCTAGATTAAAGTTTGTAGCCTAACTTCAAAAGCAGTTATTTTTGCAAAATTAGTAGGCCAGTAAAGTAGTCTCAAACCATACTTAGCAACTTCAAAAAAAAGTTTAATTTTTGAAATTTTCAAAAGGTAAGACATGTCAAGTACTTCGGTAAAATATTAACCACATAAACGTAAAATTCAAGGTATCACAAGAAAAATTGATAGGACATATTGCATTTTCAAATATTTGTTCAAAGTTAGATCGCCGTTCAAAGTAGCCATGTTTGATGGAAGTTGCATAAAAAGCGCTGTTGAAGATAAAATGATCGAAGATAACAGAGGTAAAAAACATTGTGGTACAAAAACTGGCTTTGAAAACGCTACACTGCTTCAACAGCCCACGCTTTCAACTACAATTTTTAACATAATTACAGTAAAGTGAACGCTGGCAATCATAATGGGGAACGCTCAAGCCGCCTTGAGTCATTGTGAAAAAAAGGACTGAACTTGACTCAAGTCGTTAACACAAAATGATTTTGCTCGACTCTACTTGAGACTCAACATCAGTGGCGAGAGACTACAATTTAATCAACTTACTCCTAATACTGATTCAGGTTGTTTAAGTGTTTATCATTTTATGTAAATAAAAACACTTTACCTGCAAAATTTGCTCGCCAATATCCAAGGTTAATATTTCAATCATAATGCGGAAATTGCGTCTTCCGTTCAGGACCCACTTGCAATCCAACTCGTGGTAGTAAGGCTGCGGCCAACCAGGAGATGTCAAAACTTTTGCAGTGTGGCTAGCGAACGCTATCATTTGGCAAGGCACTGAAATCATAGAGCCGAATGCTGAGTAATTTCTTGAAGTGCAAACTAGTCTAGAGAAATTTTCAATTGACTATTTTTAGTCCAAGCAATCTTTACATTATTCGTTTTATCTTAAGTAGTTGCATTCATTTAGGTCAGATTTGAGCTTTTAATCTTGACCTTGATTTTTATTGCTTAATACTTTACGCTGATATTTATTGCTTCACGCTTCAGCTGCTACTTTTTTTAGAGGATGAATAGCTGTATATACCAATATTACTTTATTTTTGGATTATAAATGGTTTATTCAGGCTTAAACACAACTTACCAAGCGGTCTTGCCCCAAATGATGGAGAACTCGGAGCTGATGTAGTAGCTACAGAACAATCATAATGAAAGTTTTAGGAAAAAATGCTTACAAATTAGTCCATTTGTACCTCGGTATTTTAGTTGAAATCCTTTACTGCGAGTATTTCCATCAGAGACAAACCGCAACGTTACTTCATTACTCGTGGAAATAAACTTGTAACTGCGTACAAGACCACTTAATCGATCGACCGCATGCCCACTTTCAGAGAACTGGAACATATGAAATTGGAATCAAGCCAGTAACGAAATAAATTTGGAAAGCGAAACTCAGCCACAACAAGTCATTTAATTTTGCCCAGGAATAGCTTTTCCATCACAAATGTCCAATATGGTTGTTTTAATCTGATTCAGAGTAGCCACTATAGCATTGGCTTTAAAAACTACAAACGAAAAGCAGCAAGCAAGCTGTACATTTACGTTTTATGACCGCACCAACATAGCTGAAGGCATTATGGGCATAATCGAGAATGCTTTTATTTATGTAACTTAAATTCTAACAATTTCTCTCGCGTTTATAAAATGTTGCCGCTGATGCAGATGAAATCTTTACGAACGCGCAAACAAATGTTCTTCGCTCACTTCGGTTGCTGCTTCGTGTGAGCAGAATTATGCCGCACTGATTATGAACTAAAAATGAAAAAGTATCAACTATACAGTATATTGACTTTAAAAAATTTGTGGGCACTTTTCTTCCAACGATCACTATTGCAAACTAGCATCAAAAATAGAAGTTTAATAAACAACTAGGGCCGCTAAAGTCTATACAGTCAAAAATTTTTCCGGTCCATGTTACATCATCAAACTTAAACCAACGTTAGTTTCGGCTGCTCAGAACTCTTTGATAAGTTTTATAAAGCAAAATATTGAATACAGTCAAAATTTGTCAAAATTTTGTCTCATCAAAATTTACTTACAAAATAATAATTTCTTGTTTATTTATTTTTTGAGCAACTATAAATAATTTAAATATTGTTTGTAAACGATTTTTAGAAAAGTCTTCTAATTCAAATTTCTGCAACAGTAATGGATTATCATCATAATAAAAATGCATGATTAAACTGGACATTTGTCACTTTATGCGTGTTTGTTAGAAAAAAATTCCTTTCGGAATCTTGTTTGTTGATGCATAATTGTTACGCAATTAGTCTAGTGCTACAAAAGATTATGTATTGTCACACGCGTTTTTTTTTTTAACCATAACTTGCACTATTTAGTTACATTAAGATAAGCCTAAACAAGCGAAATCATCTACAGCGAAAGTTATGAAAATTCGAAGCCAATATTCATATGAGTTTTTGGCAACTCCAGCAAGCGATTTACGGTGCAACATTTGCGACGTATTAGTCCAAGGAAAAAAATTTTTGGTGGAAAGTCACAGAAAAAGTAAAAATTACCGAGCTGAATTGCATAGAAAAAGCGGATTCCAAGGTAAGAAAATCTTTTTACAGCCAGATCAACTAAATTTCAAGAAAAAAGTAATCTCTTCATTCCTAGCAGTAGGCATTCCACTTCATAAACTAAACCATACAGCTTTAGAATCTCTGTTTGCAACTATGGGAAAAGTTTTACCTTCTAAAATTGCAGCCGTGGCTAGCGTTGCGCAATTAGCATCTCAAAAAGAAAATTTAATTCGAGAAGTACTTGACGACAAAAAATTTTTTGATTTAGATAAAGCAGAGGTAACTACGCAAAACTATTAATGCGCTCGGGGGCAGCTTGGACATTGCAATTGACGCATACTTGATTGATTGTCTTCCACTTTTAAATAGCGGCTTTATTCTGCATACTGTGAATGATATATTGGAACAACTTGGCACCAAACGAGAAAATTTTCCATTACTTTTAACGGATGCTCCTCGTTGGATGTCTCTTTCTGGTAGAACACTAAAGGAATTGTACTCTTCTTTGATGCATGTCACCTGCGTTGCACACTTACTACACAATTGCGATATGCGAGTGCGTGCGTATTTCAAAAATACTGATGACGCGGAAGCAAAGATAAAGGCAGCGGCAATCAAAAACAAAGATCGCAAAAAAGATTTTTATGAAGCTGATCTGCCACCACCTCCTGACCCTGTTATTACAAGATGTGCAACTTGGCTTAGAGCTACATTGTTCAGAGAATCTTTCCTGCTGCTAGTACTATTGTCAACAACTGGGCAGGTGGCGGTCTCTCAGTTAGCCGAGCAAAAGCCATCAATGTCGATAATTTGGTGCCAGGCTTAGTTAGTATTAATCAGTACTGGACTCTAGCAGCTAGCGTCGAGTTCTTAAAAGCGAGCGACCGCAGTATGACAGAAGCATACGAATTATTAAAAAATAAGGAGTTCTACAATAATCCCTGCTCAATGCAAGCTTACATCGAGAAACCAGTTTTGCCTGCAATTAAGATCTCAATAACGGTTGCAAACTCCAAGAATAATGCGTCTTGGCCCTGTTTCCATTTAATTATCCGTGGGCGGGATTCCGAGAATGGAAAGCATGTGGGGAAGAATGTTGCTTACTAGGATGGAGTGAAAAAAAACTTTTTTTTCAAATCAAAAAACCAGGTTTATTGAAGTAGGTGGTTAGGTCTAAAAACACCTTCTAAAGTTGTTTTGGGGTTCTGCCACTTACTCCCAGGTGGCTAGACACTTTCAAAATTTTGCGCTCCTCCAAACTTATGAAAATCTCATAACTTAAAAACTAGTTAAGCTAGAAAATTGGTTTTGGGCTTAAAATGCTCAGAAGACCCAAGTTTATATCTGCTCCAATACAACTTTTTCTTTTAACTACATCACACAAGCCACAAATTAGCAAAAATGATGTTTTTGATGAAGATCATTAAAAGATTGTTTATTAATAAGTAATTGTTGTGAAATCCATGTTTTAACTGAAGTCAGTTCTTAGCTACTTGCACAAATAAAGAAATTTTTACTTAGCATTTTAATCTAGCAGTCTTTGAAGCAAGAAAAATTGACAAAAGTGCTACCAACACTACATACCCGACAATAGTCACACACTATGTTGAATAACAAAAGATTGCCCAATTTACTAATTTTCAAGTATTTTTAGGCATTAACCCATCGTGGACTGATGGGGTCCCTGAGGACCCCAGTAAGACTTTGGTATTATGTATCTTTCTCTATTTACTGAGTAAAATGTCTATATTCGCTGAATATTGTCATTAGAGGTTCATGAAGATTTATAAGTGTCAATAGCAAAGAATATTTTACTTTCATCGAAATTGCAGTCAACAAATATACCTCTGGGGTCCACAGAGACCCCATCAGGCCTCCAAGTCCCTACTTCATTTCTGATCTGTTTTGGTGTAATTTTAAAAACTTTATGTTTTCCCATTCTGCATAATTTACTTATCAAATATTCTTTCCACAAAATTATTTCTGTTGTAGCTTAGTATGGTTTTTTTGTATAAACTTGTGCAATATGATGTATTTTTTTCAAGTAAAGTCTTTTTTAATACTTCTCAATTCTTACCCACATTTAACCAAAATATCTGCAATATATTCAAGAACAGTGTAAGGCTTTACCACAAAGGGTCTAAATGATAAACATGCGAAGTTTGATAATTTCGAGTTCATATGTTATTTATTTATCTAACTAAAAAGAATGGAGTCCGCTTGGACCCCATCGGTCTTCTTTGTAATTCTGAACACCCGGGTCACGAAGGATTAAATTGCTTTTCGGTGTAAAAGTTTTCGTTAGTTTTCTTGTTCGTATTTTCTGTCTGATAAGTCCATCTCTATTTTTGAATCCAGCAACAGCTGCTGAAGCTTCAGAAACCAGTTTTATATGCTTTTCAACAGCTTGATTGTAGCAAAGATGTTCCAGGTTGAGTTTATGTTATTGAAAAGTCTCAACTTCTTTATTCAATAAGTGTTTTGATGCAGGTAGTTTATGCAGGTCTTTTAAACTCAAGCTTGACAAGGAATAATAAGTTTTAGCATTAGTATTGATTTCGGGTATTATGAATTTTCTTACATCTACCTCTTCATCACGACCAACATAATCCAAATTTTTCCTAGATACTCTGATGCTAAGTATTTTGTTGACTGCAAGAAGACGTACATTGAGTCATTATCAGCCAGCATCGCAAGAGATTTGTTTTCATAGTGAGCAAAATAAGCATTTGGTTGCAAAACCGCAACAGCAATATTCTGAATAAGTTTGTTTGGAAATCCCATTACTTGTGTAAGAATATTGAGATAGTTCTTTAGTCCAGCAGTAATCTTATTGTTAAATTTGATTTGAAACCAACCAGAAAAGTAAACTTTAATTAGAAATTCTACCAAAGTGCTTAAATAAGATGTCGGCTTTTTTTGGGCAACATTTAATCGAAGAATACGACATTTAAGTGTTAACCAGCGTAAATGGTTTAACCCTCCTACTTCGAGAAACTCAAGATTAGCATCAACTGATCCCAACATGACGGCAGAGCAATTCCTGTAAGCATAATATTGATCACTGCCTAAATCATCCATCAAAGAGTTTGGAATAACAGGAAATTATGGATTTGGGATAGATTTGAACTTCACTACTTTCCATTCAGAAACAGCGTCATTCAACTGCCTACCAATAGGTCCTGAAAAAAAGTCTGGTCCAGAAATTACGCCATCTAAGTTTTGAAAAACATGTCTGAGAGGAAGCTCATTTAAATGGAGAAAGCATGTAACCCATTGCAATGGTCTTCCCATTAAAGTTTCCAATAATGCAATAAATCCTTTGCATTTGCCAGTCATTACAGCGGTTCCATCAGATCCAACAATCTTCAATTTTTGTTCCAGAGCTATATGTTTCATTGCAGAATAAACTGATTTTGCTATTTTATATCCAGTTCCATCTTCTGGCTTTACATGTGAGAGATAAAAACCATTAGGCTCTACTACAATTACATAATGTTTTTCAATGACTGTTTGGCGATGATAATCTCTATTTACTTCAACCATTGTCATTGTTGCATCTTTCTTTCCATCTACAAAAATGGAATTCACTAATTCAAATAATTCTTGCTCCTTGTTTGTAATTTCTTCCCTGTATTTTTACCTTTCTCTTCGCAACTTGCTTCTATTCACCACATATCTTTTATCCTCTTCAGTAACAATTCCAAAAGCTTTAAATATTGCCGAAGCTATAGGTGCACCAGCCCTATCAGACACTTCATATAGCTCACAAACCATTGCAGGTTCTTTTAACGTAACTCGATTCTGCTGCAAAATAGATTTTAAAGAGCAAGGTAACGCTGAATCAAATGATACTGATATTTTTGAATTTTCACTAGTACCTGTATCAGATTCAAAACCAATTACACCATCAATATTTGCTGGGCTTATTGAAACTGTATTATTAAAATTGGATTCTTTTTGAGACATTTTTTGAAAAAAATTTATATCAGACTGATCGATTGGTTTAACAACATCCAAACATTTTCTTTTTCTAGGACCTATTTGATCTTCATAAAATGCAAAGTCATCTTCATTCATTTTCAACTTATTAATTTCTTCAAGTTTTCGTCGCTGTTTCTGGTTATTACAAAAAATATCGAACGATTCTTCAATATCACGTAAAAATTCCGTCATATTATAATTAAATGTCGCACTGGTGTTGAATCCTTTTTTGGCTGAAATTAAATCTGTCGAAAATCTTTGACGAGAGGTAAAATCCTAAACGCAATGCCATCTACACTCATGCATTAAACATTACAGTGGATCCAACGTTCATATAATTCATTTGCAACATTGACAGCTGCAGCTCTTGTTTGCCAATTTCTTTCATGAAGCAATCTTTGCAAAACATCTCTTTTGGTTGGAAGAACACCATTTGAAAAGGAGTCACAGCTTTTAAAAAGATGTTTTTTTTGACGCTCACAAACTCTAGTAAAAGCTTTTCTTGTAAGCATTTCAAAATGACAACACTTTATGCAGTAAGAGTACCAATTTTATAAGATATTTTTGAGAATAATAAACATTTTCTCTATTTTATTAACAACCTAAAAACCATTTTCAACTTGTGATACCTAATCAATTTTGACTAGTAATACACTAGTTAATCAAAACCACCTAAGAATTGCAAAAGCAATGATGTATATATAAAATACAAAGTAAATAAACAAGCCGACTTATGTTATAGGTAAAACTTTTATTTCGCCATTACCAAAAACATCATTTTTGCTAATTTGTGGCTTGTGTGATGTAGTTAAAAGAAAAAGTTGTATTGGAGCAGATATAAACTTGGGTCTTCTGAGCATTTTAAGCCCAAAACCAATTTTCTAGCTTAACTAGTTTTTAAGTTATGAGATTTTCATAAGTTTGGAGGAGCGCAAAATTTTGAAAGTGTCTAGCCACCTGGGAGTAAGTGGCAGAACCCCAAAACAACTTTAGAAGGTGTTTTTAGACCTAACCACCTACTTCAATAAACCTGGTTTTTTGATTTGAAAAAAAAGTTTTTTTTCACTGCACCCTATTGCTTACCGAACAAATGAATCTTTCTGCCCGAGATTTAAACGCAGATTTTTTTATCTCGTGCAACATCCGATGCAGTATGAAAAAAATATTTAACGACTTTTCATTAACGACATTCAAATCCTATAGACATGTTTTTCCTGATCACATAACCTTATACGTAAACGTATTATTCAGCGGTTATTCTATTGTTTATACGCTGATGCTGCGAGTTTAGATTGATGCTCTAATTTTTACCTTGTTGAAACATTGGCTGTCAAGTCTAATCATGAAGTGTTTGAATGAAGTTATAAAACTAAACACAAAAAAATGTGCTTAAACAATAGCTTCGTAAATATTGTAAAAAGGTATCTAGCCATTCTGGGGTCCAGGGCACTCCACCATGTAAATCCAGTGCTGTGATAAGCAATTTATTTCACGAGAAGAGCTCACCTCTAAAAAGTCACAGCATCTTTCTGTTCGAAACACTTGCAACTGAATTTCAATTTTCGAACCAGGGTTAGAAGTTATCTTCCACTCGCATTTTTCACGATTGGCATATCTCTGAGGCCAATTCGGGGATGACACTGTTTTGAATGAGTTCGTTGCCGATACGTTGTATTTAGAGCCATCTAGAAGAATAGCACAATTCAGTAAACAAATTTATTAGACAGCAGGACACCCATAAAGAAATGATCTAAAAAAAATCACCAACCTCGACAAATCAAACAAACATGTTCTTTCCTTGATAAGAATAGTCAAACTGCTCACTAAGCTGTCGTGAGAAGTCACTATCGTGTGTTCACCACCAACATTCCGCCTTGGTAGTGGGGGTGGGTTACCAGACTGGGATTTGTATTATGACCAGTTCAGAATGAGCCACCGCTTTAATAATATGATATTATTAGACTTGCCATGTGAACCTGAATCAACTTTTCGCAGTACCTTATTTCAAAAAAGAGGAGGAGTATAAACAACAACATATGCTAACTGGCAACCAATGAAAATGCTGACTGGCAAATGAAATGAAATGTTAACTGGCATTTCACTTCAAATGCTCACTGGCAACCACGTACTTGAAAATGAAGATTTAACTGTCGCAACTTTGTTGCGACTTAGATTTACACCCCGTAACTAAATAACAGTTTAGTATATGCCATTGACTCGTTTTTGGAGTGCTGCTGTCAACGAAAAAGCTTATCACAAAAAGAATGAGTAAGCTTTATTAAGTAAAGCGCAAAAAAAGTAAACCACTAGCTCTTGCATCATTATCATTATTACTTTTTATGTTAAAATTGTACCTTGGACTGCTGTGGCCTCACCAGGAACACTTAAAGATAAAGAAACATTAAATGGCAAATCTTCAGTCACTAAAAATAAAATAGCTATTAGTAACTTGTATATACAAAAATTCTAATCTAGCAGATAGCCCTAGTGATACCTAAAATTTTGTCTTTTGAATGATTGTAATTTACTTACGAATCGATTAAATTTTTTCAAATTTTTGGATTTGCTGCATCTTGTCGAAACCTATTAAAATGAAATGATTTTATAGCGCTACTCGCAAAACACACGGCAAAAAACTGGATTTTACATTTTGCATAGCGAATTTCACAAACGAGGAATAAGACAATTTTATTTCAGAAATGGCTCAGTAATCACATTATTTCCATCTCTTCCATATAAATCTGTACAATTTTTTAAAGTTTGAGGACCAGACAGCAGACATTTATGAATCACAGGCTGAAAAAATGAGCCATCAATACCGAGACTGCCAACCGACCAGACGGTTTTAGATCAGTTTCTTTTTTTCATTACTAGTGTAAAACACCGAAAAAAAGGAAGTAAAATCGACTTGTTTTTTGGAAATATTTATGGAAAATATCGATATTTATTTGCTACGAAGAAAAAAGCGCTTTATTGTCTTTTCGCCTGCGAAACATTGGTACTTGGAGAGGAAATGGATCTTCTTTGGATATCCAACATCCAAGTTGCACTGACACAACGTGATACAGCTTACACTGCTGAAGAACTATATAATCTTTCATGCTTCTTACCAGACACTAATTGATGAAACTTGAACAGCTCAGCGCGACACCCCGCTGACAATTGATTTAGAGGTCACCCACTCAAAGCTTGTATAGGCGCAGCCAAACAGAGACCACAAGCCTTTTTCATAAGAATCTTGAATATCGTCAATGGCCATTCTAGGCTGCCAATAAAATTGGCCCGTATCCCCAACTGTTTTTGGCAATCTGAATGATTTTGTTTATTTGAATTTTGTATTGTTTTACATATTGTGATTGCGTTGTTTTACGATTGAGAATGATCCGGTTGTATTTAAAAGGTATTACCGACAGTTCGGATTTTCACTTCTCGGCTGCAACGCTTGTGGTAACACTATGTTGTGCCAACGGGATTGACAAATCTGAATTAGATACGAATGCAAAGGTTTAACCCTAGTTAACCTTTTACAGCAAAAAAACCTCTTACACTGATAAGTTGCTTGGCATGAGTCAATATTTTGCGTCAAATTAGGAAATACTTCAACAAAAACAGTTTCTGTATGTGATATATAAGTTAGGATCAAAGGATCTTTTGAAAAGATCGGATCAACGAACAGCTCCCGTGTTCTTTCTTTCTTCTGTCTCAGACGAGGTTCGAAGATCTTCAAACATAACGAATAAAGTGTCGCTTCTAAACAGCAGATAAACAACCCGCCGCGTGATCCGGTGGGTTTGTGCAGTTTTTTGGGGTAACAATCGCTTGCTTGGCCTTTGTCTAAACCTGACTTTGCTTACTTTCCTCTTCAAACTTAACAACTGAGTTGTTACGTCCTTGAAACGTGTAGGCTACTTTTTCTCACTTGGTTGCACTATTTGTGCAAATACGCGCTGTCAAAGCAGAATTGCTAAGTTGGAGCCAGGTTTGAACACAAGCTATTCTCGTTCTAATGCAGCATAATATGCATAACCGACAAAACAATAACTGAAGGGCTGGTGCAAAAGTATGTAACTCATTTTTTGCAAAAAATGAGTATGACACGTGAATGCTAAGTCTAGTCAATACCAGTAAGTTTTGTATACTTTTTTGCTATCTAATATGCAACAGGTTTTGTTATTTAAAAATTTAGAGAATTGCTTAGCATTCCTGATATTACAAAAATATTTTAACAAATTCAATATTATTTTAAAGGTGGGTATATAGTTTAACATATGCTTCAAGCCCTTTAAATACTTATGGAGATTGAAAGATGAAACATGGGCTCAACTCAATAGTGTAGGTTATTATATCTCTGCAGTCTATTTATGGTGAAAGCATATCAGCAAACAAGGTTTATCGTATTCCATCAGTGGGAATAAGCTATCGTGCAGTTCAAAATCCTTAAGTTCACTTTCCCATCTCAAGAAGCTTATCGTTATCGAACATTTTCAAAAGTAGCACAACGTAACCCACCCGAAAAAAGTTACAGCAAGATCTGACTCCGTACATAGTAAGTTGAAAAATAATTCTGAAGTTTGCCACGCCGGTGACCTTCCATTGCAAAGTTGTTGATGTGCTTTCAGTGTCAACTGGAAACGAGAATGTTTGGAGCGAACAATTAGCACTTACGCACAATGTGCGTTGTTCTAAATACACAGGATATATTAGAACAATCAATAAAGTATAATTTCCTGTAACAAGGCGCGTTGTCAGTGATTGATTGTGTGAAAAGCTAATAGGTCAGCCGTCTAGGTAAGCAGCCTACGAACCGGTATAACCAATATTTCTCCGAAGTTTTCAGGCAGCTACATACTGCAGCTTTAGGTCAATAATTTAAGTAGGCTGCAACAAAGATTTTCGTGAAATATTTTTATGGATTGACCTCATTATATCAGAATAGCTTTTTGAAAACCGATATTTTATCTGAATTCAAAATGCTGATTTCTCAAAATAAATTCACTTCTAGAGTTTTTATTACTTTCAGAATTGATGATTGATGACGCATTACAGCTTTGATCACGTAATTGATATTGGCATGCAACATGATGAATTGTGTTTGTTAGCACGATCAGCTTTATAAGTTTCAGCAGCATATTTGACAAGATTTGGATTTCATTACAAAAAGATTTCTTCTAAACAAAAGTAAATTAGAAATTGAGTTAATACAGCCGAGCAATTGCCTGCAATTTGCTGTGATCGTTATACGTTTTGCTCAACGCTTACGATTTATGATAAGTATGATTACGCAAATCATTTTTTTTTGCTTTGGAATTCGTACACAATTCAGTAACACACATGATAAAAGTATTCGAGGCCTTTTTTAGTGCTTGTGCACTGTAAGCCTCGGTATTTTCACGTGCATGGGGCACAGATTGGGTTTTATTAGCCATAACTAGCTAGTCTAGCTTTTATCAGTCCTTGTCAACCCTTTTTGCAGTGGTACAAAATAGCCCGATTTTAGTCACGAAAAATCTGTACACCCTAATGATGTTTAAAGTAAGTAAACTCGTAGAATGAAGTTTGAACAACTTTTTGAATAATGGTTGCAGCTGGTTTTAAAACTGCTCTCGAAAAAAGGTCTTCAATTTAAAAACTCCGTTTTGTTAAGGTAAATCTCAAAACAAGTTTTTTACTTTAAAAACTCCGTAATGCTTTAGGCTAATCTCAAAAACAGTTTTTTTAAAAGCTAGCACATTTCATTACTGTTCTACACTCTTGCAAAATTTTGGAACACCCTGGGGTGCACTATACACCCAGTTGACAAGTACTGGCTTATAGGACAAGTAATAAGCCAATGATTTCAGCTAGATTCTAGAACAATGGTTCTTAACCGGTGGGCTATGGCCCATTAGTGAACCACAGCATGTAATTCGGGTGGGCCACAGCTTGGTATTTTAATGCATGAGTGGGCCACTGCACATAAGGTGGGTGGGCCAAGGACCTCTGTGTATTTTGAAAATTACATACCGAATAAGGTTGAAAAATACTGGTCGATACGAACAGTCATATGGACCAGTACCTGTGAACTGGAGAGGCATTGATCTTTTTTTTATGTTTTTGGAGATCAACTTCACTGCCATGTAAACTTAGGCTTATCCCAGTGACATTGCAAGTTTTACATTAAAGTTACTATTACAGTGGGCCGCAAAAACTTGTGGCCCTTTGAAGTGGGCCACGGCACAAGAAAGGTTGAAAGACACTGTTCTGGAACTTTTGAGCTTTCCAACTTTCGAATGATCGTTTGAAAATTATAAAAACAATTGTAGTGATTAGTGTAAAAGCTGTCTTTGCACAAACAACAATGAATCCATCACGCGACTTGAAAGCTGCGCTAAAAGCGGCGAGAATTCGGCGTTGCCTAATGAAGATCACATTAGTTTGTGGGTTTTAAATAACAAAGCAATTGGAATCGCTCGCGCATTTGTCATCGTAGGATAAAGCAAGGAAACCGCTCGGAACTAAAATATGGCGAGGTATAAAGCGTAACATCTGAATGTAGGATTGCTACAAAGAAAACACATTATTTTGAAGGGGCTATTTTTCATTTCAGCCCACTGCACGGAGCTGGGCTAGCAAAACAAACAAGAATATGTGGATTCACATTTTAATCCTCAGTGTCCTGATAAAACATCTGACTTACTACAATGAGTTGTAGGCCTTCAGGCAGAGACATTACCGATGTAGCCAACGAGTTTTGACTCTCCGTGCAGTTTTTCTATGGTACCCTAGATGACGTAATGCCCTTAGTGATCAATGTAAACAATCTTTATAGTCTGTATTTCGAACCCTAAAAGCTCCAAAGCAACCAACACAAAAGCAGCAAAATAAAGAAAAACATGAATAGGGTAAGCTGCATAAAAGAACTGCGATACAGCAATATCCTTAGTAGCATATGCATTTTTGGCCAGCAAAACAAGCGCTAAGCAAAAGAATACATCAAAACAAGAACCAAAAATAGGAAACAGCTACAAACGATATATGCTAAGACGCACAACTTTTACTTGCAAGTCGCGTAACAAATCAAATCAGTGTTAGGTTGCTGCACCTGAAAGAACAGCAGAAGAAAAACTAATTTGATATGCACCTACTTTATATACACACAATAAAGCATTTGTCCTGGCAAGCATACATGAATCTAAGCACAAAACCTTTTTTTAAGTGCAAAATTAAATCTTTTTACGGGTCAAAAAAGTAGCCTAATTTATCTTGTTTGTCAAAATAAAAATTTAGCGTTGACTACAGCCTTGACAGCAGCACAAAAAGATTTCACTATTATGAAATTCTAAGCTCAAAAATTTATGATTCTCATGAGCTGTGTCAAATCCAGGTGAAACACCGGAACTAGACTCATTTTATTGTCTTTTTTTTACCTGCTTTTCTAATTTGTTTTTTCCTTTACCCATGTCGGATTAAAATAAAAAAAATTCTTACTCTTACTTCTGCGGTACGGTACCGGTAATTCGGATTTTAGTTGATGGAGCTAGAATTATTCCATTTTTCTAATACTGATCAACCTTTCTCCTACGCTTATTTTAGCCAATTCTTTTTCTGTACTGCTATGCATTTACCAAATCTTGAATATGACACTTCGATATTTTTTGTCTTTTTTTAATTTAGGGCCGTTTCGAGAATATGTAAAGATCATTCTGGCGCTAAGCGTTTACGCTAAGCGCAACTTATATTCATAAGACAGTTGGCATTTGCTACTTCAAAAGCGGCACTTTGATTTACGTAAGCTTTACGTTGTTAGCTTTCATTTTTTCAATAAGAAGGTTGCATATGACGTCACACATTTCGCGCCAAAAAAAGTGGCTGACCAAAAGCTCTAATTTATGCTGGAAAGGTATAGGGCGAACACCAACTTTTGGGGTTATTTTGAAAATTAATGAGAAATTAGTTAAAAATTGGAATAAATTATTGCTAGTTGGATCCTCGGAAACAAATAAATTTAACCAAAAGCAATTTAGTTGAGATTAGGTCTTTTATAGGCTTGTCTAAACATAGTATTGTGTGCCAATTAAAAAAAAAATTGCCCCTAAGAAAAGTGCCATCTAAATACCATTTGCTCCTCCGCTAAAAATAAACTTCATACCAATTAGATACTAATCGGTACCGTACATTAGCAAAAACAACCATTATCTGATCATTTTTACCAGTACCATAAGCTTGCCGGTAAGCTTGCTTGTGTCCTTGGGCAAGGCACTTAACGGCATGCCTCCATTTTTACGTGACAAAAAGGCAGTAGGGCCAAGCAGTTCACCGGTACCTGTCGTAGTGGCCTAGTGTGACGAAAGACATGCAAACCGTGCATGAGCTAATGCGCATAAATAAATAAATTAATCGGTACCGTCAGTTTTTTAATTACTCTTAGTCTAACAGCCTAGGTAATAGCCCAAAAAAATTTTTAAGGAGTAGTTTAGGTCACAAAATTACATCTGATATATCAACAGGACTGATCTGCAATCACTATTGACAAAAAATTTCAAAAACTTGCTAATTTTATCTAACAATAACTAATCCAGCATATGACAAAACGGTACAGAAGTCTGCCCTGTCATTTAGGCTACAGCATAACTTAGATTTTCAACTTTTCAGCATGCCTATGCAACTAAATATACCGTACTGTATAAGTTACACATTACAATTACCTTAAGCTCAACATTTCCAAACACGCTGACTAATTGAATATGAAACTCTCACAGAAGCTGACTACCAATACGCCTGCATGTTTAGCTCATAAAATTAGCCCAACTATTAGCAATAACAAACAAACCTTAGCACCTATTACTTTACTTTGAGCTTAGATTCATTCTTTAACATCAGTTAAACAACATATTTAACATTCATTTTACACCTGTCACGTTTATTCATTTGATTTGCAAAAAACGATATCACTCCTATTCAATTCAATGCACAAAATCACTGAAACTGGTCAGCCAGTTTTTTCGAAAGCGCATTTTGATGACGTTTGATCACGTGCGTGCAACCTTCCTATAGCTTTCGGGGGCCTTGGCTTGCGATAGTTTTTTGAAAAACTTTTCTTTTTGTTTAAGAAAATGGTGGAAACACCCCATTTTATCCAAGGCAACAGTCTACGCTTAAAACAAATGCACAAATCATTTACTTTCGGAGAGTGAGACTGTTTCAATCTGTCAGGTCTTTTCAGTGCAGTTGATACAGTTTAAGGCGCTACTGGCCATTACGCATATTTAATTTTTACCAACTGTAGGTATTGCAAAGCACTGGTAATAAAATAACTGCATCAAATAAAGTAGTTGTAATGCTTGGTAGGGGTAAGTTGTTATCACTCATATATCTAGGCATATCACTAGATTAATTGAATCATTTGGTTGTTACATAAGCCTGTAGGTAGTAGGCTGAAGCAAATTGTACCATTATTTAAAAGTATTCATTTAGTGGTAACAAAAATGTTCATGTGGTTGTCAAGCCAGTAGGAAAACAATAGATTTACGATTGCTGTGAGCCTGCTTTTAACAGTTTAAGTTACAATGTAAAATTTCAAAATATTGATTTGTTAATCACTAGAATTTAAAAAATTGTGACCCCAGTTTACACTCTACTGAATAAAATCGAGTGATATATTTTATTATCTTGGCCTATCTAGAGAACTGTCAAAAGTATTTGCCTCTCGCCTTAACAAGAAAAACTGCATATATCCTGACTTCAAATTATTGTATTATCACAGCACAGAACAAAAACTACTTTAATGTTTCATGAGAGGAAAATCTTGCTAATTACAATGACATCAACTGAAAAAGGATTACTTCTTAAAATGGAAATACCCAACTACAATGCCCAAGATTGGCACCTTTTTATAGACAATGCAAATGTTATGTGAAATGTGTGTTATTGCACAATTGGAACAGCTATGATTCAAAATCTATTGCACATTTCGCAACACTGAAAAAACAATGTGAAAGTGTGAAGGTTGTATTGCTAAAACTAGCTGATCAGTAACACCAGAGATTTATTTGTGTTGACCTACAAATAATGGACTTTTTGGTTGGCCAGCCTGCTGAATACACAGATTATCTGTGTTTTTATTGCCTTTGGGACAGCAGAGCTCAAGATATGGATTGCAAAAAAAGTGGCCTTTGAGAAGTATCATGATATATTGGAATAGCAAACATAAACTTTTGTTTCCGAAGAAAATATCATTCTTCCACCTTTACATATTAAGTTGGGTCTGATAAAACACTACATAAAGGCTTTCAGTACAGATGGTGATTGTTTCAAATACATTTGCAAAAAATATCTAGATTTAAGCAAAGAAAAGCTTTAACAAGACTTTTTGTTAGTCTTCAAATTGGTCAACTTATGAAGGATGCCAAATGTGTCAATAAAATGGTTGAATTATAATATTTGGCATGAAATTTCTATATATTAGTTGTTAAGCATTTTTTATAAAATTATAAATTGAAAAATTACTGGTAACTAGTTGAAAAAATTGCTATCAAATATTTTGCTATATTGGAACCAATATAAGTGTATAAATCCAAACAAGGTTGGTCATTTCAGCTGCTTTCCTGAAAACTTGGGAAATTGAAGTGAAGAACAAATTAAAAGGTTTTATCAAAAAGCTGTGGAGTAAAGGTACCAGGGTAGATGGTATGACCACAGCCAGGGTAGATGGGATGACCACATGATGGTGAACTGCTTCTGAAAGATACTGCATGACTGCCCTACTGTTAAGCATAGATGAAAGTCGTACAATTGTTGATGTTGTGTTGAATGAGATGCCAATTGTTTAGTTGTGCCTCACAATAGTAGGCCTTTATCGTGGCTAAACTAGCTTGTGGTTTTGTGCTTTTTGTTTTGGCTAATCTGTGTAGTTGCTTATTTTACCCATCAATACGTGGTCTAAACTATTTTGTGGTTCTATCATTTTGTTACCGTGTGATATCTTGTCTCAATTATGTTTTACAACTAAAGCAAAGTATTTTTAACTTGACTTAGTACCAATGCAATCTTCAAAGCCATAAAATTGTTCTTCATGCTGGATCATCATACCCAAAGCATGATGTTATGCTCTGATTAATTGCACAAAAACTGAAAAATTGTTGATTTTTGGAAAAATTCTAAAAATTTCTTGAAAACAAGTTGCTATTTGCCTAAACTGACATCATTTTTGAAATCCATTGTTCAATTGTCCTCTAAAATTGACACAAACGTTTTCATAACAAATTTTGTTTTTCATAGAGCAACTTGACTAATTAACTATTGGATTTTTTGTTGCTTCCTGACTTGTATGCTGCATCTTCCCTTGCACTTTTTCTTTCCTTTATAATACAGGGTGGGCCAATAAAATGTTACCACTTTTTGATAATACACAAGTTTTCATAATGTGAATTTATTCAAAATTTTTATTCAAAGATTTGTGATAAGAAACATTAAACCAACATTTAATATCGATGGATTTGTAAAATCTGAACTCTGTAGGGAAAGAAATAAAGATCTGTGTTCAGTATGCGTCTGAGAGTGGTCCTTGTGAGGGCAGTCTCCATGTGATAAACATCTGGTCGATTTTCTTGGTGATTCCTCCAGACGCTGTCTCACGATCTCTGTGGTAATGGCTGTTCTCGCAGACCTTGGCCTACCACTATGTCCCTTATTCGCTTTGGTCGCTTATCCTGTTTTCCTGAATTTTCGAAGAAGATGTCTGATTGTGAGTCTACATGGAGGATTTCTTCCCGGAAAGTCGATGCGAATCGTCACTGAGTCTGGGTTACCAATTTTAATTCAAAATATGCTTCCACGATCTTTACTCTCTCCTTTATAGTATATTGTTTTCGATCCATTGGTGTAAGAATTCAATGTTTTGTTGTTAGTATTTTTGAGAATAAAAAAAATCTAATTTGGAAAAAGCAAGGATTCAAAAAGTGGTAACATTTTATTGGCCCACCCTGTATATTAATTTATTCCACTGAGTGTTGAGTATGCCTATACTCACAAAGCAATTAATCAATGTTAGATATGCTCATGCTAATCTTTAGTTACTTTTAATCATTTTTTTAATAATGTGTATTTTTGTGTAAAGCAATTTTATTTCACTAGCTTGCATTGCTCAGTTTGTAAAGTGATATTTGAAGTTTTTTCCATTAAGCTATTTTGCTTTAATTGCATACATATTCAGTTCCATTGCAGTTTAATTTGGTTCTGATCTTCCATTGCAGTTTATTAGTTTAATTGTGTTTGTTTGTCCATAGTTTGCTCTTAGGATAAAGAGAATTATGGTCGGATTTTAATGAATGGGTTCATCATGTTGTTTGCTTTTGCTTTAGTTTGTCCACAAAAAATATATCTGCCTTCAATAGGTTAACATACTTCTTGCTGTTCTGTGATAGCGAACATCTTCATGTGTTGCATGTGGTGAAATAAAAGACAATACATGCAGCTCCCATAACCAGTGGTTGCTACAGGATATGCAATAAAAAGAAAGAAACTGATTTGTTGGTAAAATTCAAAACAACTTGACACTTAAAATACTTGGCAATATCCATCAAAATTGTTATGAAACATCCATAAACCCAAGAGCTTACTAGGCTTAAATGCATTAGCATTTTAAACAGCTTTGACCTGCCTGGCATGTAGGTTTTTAATATTTTTTACATGCAAGTTATGAAGGTTCTAAATGATTTCGGCTTATGTGGCATGAATATTGTAAATTCTTGTTTATCAACATGTTTGAATGGTCTAATTTGTAGCATTGCAATCCTCACTTTACTAGCTTGTTTATTGCCTCAAAAAAGCTAGCATTTGCTGGTTGTGTTTTGTGAGAAGACACTTCACTCAATTCCTTCCCCTTTATGTGGCAGACCAGTGTACAGCAAAACATGACAGGTGTACTTGTTATGGTGGCTTGTCTGATTAGATACTAGCAAATAGTGCATGAGCTCATATTTTGAAAAATTAAGCTCGGATTAGATTTAGATACTATCTTACTTTGACAACTAGTCTATTGAAACTACAAATGAAGAACTCTCATTTTATGTGCTGTAACAGCCTTGCTAAAAAATTTTAGCTGAAAAAATCAGTTAGACCTTGTTTTAACAGACCACCTTGTTTTGTCAAAAATGTTACTTTAGTGAGGTATCTAGATAATCAAAATCAGCAGAATTACGCGTAGTAGGTTATTTTTCCTAGTACAGTACAATAACACATACCCAGTTACATAGAGCATATGTGCCATGCGCAGACAATGGGCTATTAGTCATCATATTAAGCAACCTGTAGACTGTGATTTTACACAATTATTTTTGCACATGTCAGAGGTGGTTGACTTTGCTCTATGAAAGAGCTAAAAACGATAGAAGCTATCACTAAGAGCCGCCATCCAATTCTGAGACTGAACTGATGCATTTTTTGTTGAAACAGAGATTGATGACTTTTTTGAGGGGGAGGGGATCACTTTTCACTATACTGTAACTGCTAGATTTTTCATCCCAACAGTAACATGAAGACCAGTTTATTTGGAAATCCTTTTTAATGACAATATTATGCACGTGTCTCACTGCAGTTTACACATCTCTACACTCCATTACTGCACACTAAAGATGAGTCAAAAGAGCTGCAGACGAGGACCCTAAGAGCCGCATGCAGCTTGAAAGCCGCAGGTTGGCCACCCGTGGCATAGGTAGTTGGTTTTTGTAAACTGTTACTATTTGGATTGGAAGATTTTGTTATTGATTTGGCACATCCATTTCGTAAGTTTTCTGGTTGAGGTCAACAAAGTTTTTGGATTAAAGGTATGAATACATGGGAGAAATGTGTTCTAAATAGTTAAATGTCAAATAACATAGATTGTGATGGTTCAGAGTTTACAAACACTGGGTCTGACTGTGTCTAATTTAACCATTATAATTCATTATTATTACGCATTTTAATGTTTTTGTCAAATATTTTTATTTGATCATAGAAAAACCTTTTTTGGTTATACGAGAACAGCATTGTGTTTGTGCTTGCCTTTAAGTTATTAGTACTGCTGGTACAGTGCATTTCTATCGCATACAGTGCAGCCAAGCTTGGAAAAATGTCATTAAGTGCCTTTTGCTGAGCTCCACCACAAAGCCATTGTGAAGTTCAAGCACGTAATCGTTGTTACCGAAAATGACACTTTTACCCACTTAACCATCTTGCTGACTAGTCTACACAACTACATCACTTTTAAAGTCCAATACTTTGTGGAAGATACTTATTTTGATTCTGGAAAACTAATTAGGTTGTATCTGTGAGGGGCTTTTTAACTGTAGGTTCGACGTATTAAAAGTTGCCTCACATTTTATCCCTTTTATTCCAGGGTTGTGTAGTACAGTTTATAGTATTAACGTGTGCTTTAACATTTGCCCGAAATGGGATGCAGCACGTCAGTTCCTGCTACTGCCTCAACTCACACAACAACTTTAGTGCATGCTCCTCGTCATGTTGTTCAGTTACCAAGAGTTGTTGTCAATTCACGGCCAATAGGTATACAATTACAGCAGCCTCTAGTTACAGTGCAGCAACCGCCAGTTCAAATACAACAACAGCAAATCTATGTTGGAGCAAGTCCATCTGTAAGCTATTTTTATGTTTTTGCGCTTTGCTTTTGTGGGTAGTGAACCACAGTTGTATCAGGCAACTAATGCAACTGGCTGTGGCATTTAGTTCAACCGTACATTTAATTGGCGATAATAGTCGTGATAAAAATTGTTTAATCTGCTTGACTTATAAACATCTTAGCAGGTATTTCTTTAGTTTTTAAAATTGTGATATGTTTGAATGAGTTTGTCAGAACATTGACCAATGTTGGTGTTGTCAGAGTTGAGGGAGATATAAACCACTTATAGTCAATATTGTGATAAAAAGTTATTAATTTAAATATCGATTATTTTTACTTTACTCCTGCAATTTTCGTTTGACCTTGCAGATATCCAAAGCTTCCATCGAACAGTTTTTATTTTTGAGTCGTGAGATTGCACGTTTGGAAACAAAAAATATTATGAGCTCATACGAGCGGCTTCTGACCAAAAAGTCTGATCTTGAAAAAGAACTTCATTCACTTCACGAGCAACTCAATCAGAAGAAAATGATGACGTAAATATATTTTGACTTGTTCTAAATTTTCCATATTTGGCCTAATGTTTTTGCATTTGTGCTAACTAATCATTATTGGATAAAGCAAATTAATATATTGCTTGTGTTCTAATTGTCTGGTAAGGTTTTGTTTGGTATAGGATGTGCGGGAGTGTAGTGCAGTGTCAAATCGAAACGGGAAAAACTAATGTGTTCTCCAAACTGCAATGGTTTTTTTCTTTACCCCTCAGAGCATTGTTAAGTCCACTTAGATAAATTGAGTTTAAAACTTGTCATCGAAAGACTGGGAGTTGGGAGCTCACAGCGCCACGCTGCATGCGGCGTAGCCGAGTGGAACCAGCGTTAGCATGAAAGCTCACGTTTTGGGTTCGAACTGTGGCTTGCATCGACTGCAATGGTATATATGGGTGACTGTTGACTCGTGGACTGTCAAATCGTTTCACAGTCGCGTGAAATACTCGTGCGTTTTGTATTCAATCAGGTAAATAAGTTCTCATCAAGAGCTTGTATCAAAGTAGTAGCACATGTTCTAACGGCAGAAAAAAGCTTAAAAAGCGTGTTTCTATCTCACTTCCTCTTCGGCTGACAAAAATTATTAAATACCAAAAACGGCAATTTCAAAAACTTTTATAAGTGTGGATTTTTAAAAATAAAATGCTTTTTTAGTTGTGTGTTATTGTAGCTCCCCATTACCCTAGGATTTAGTTGATTTAGCTTGATGCATTTGGTAGCTGTGTACGGTACCGGTATATGTTTTTGTCGGATTTTGTTCGTTTTTGCTCTTAAGCACTTTTGTACGGAAATTTTTATTTACGCTGTTATTTGTATGATGTTACTCAGTATACCTTGTGATATGCGGTTTTGGCTTTTGGTGAGGACTTTGCAGACAACATCGGCTGTTTGAACAACAATATGTACTGCAAAACATTTAACAACCAAGCGGATGACAATTTTCATACAAAAATGCATGAGAGCAAAAAAACGTACAAAAGCGGACAGGAAACGTATGAAGCCGTACAAATCGTATTCTGTGTACTGCGACCTTGTGTCATAAAGCATTTTGGCTACCAATTTTTTCTTACGTAAGTGTACTTTAAAAATAAGCTTTTTACGCAGACAAAAAGAAAGACAAGATGTAGATAAATTGAAGTCTTTGCAATCTCAAGACATGATACAGCAGTTTTTTACAAGTGAAGCAAGTTTCGAAGAACAAATGTCAAAGGAACAAGAGGTGAAGAGCTGTTTTTTAACAATCCTAAGGTAGTGAGTTCTACTGTACAGTGTGTTCTCTGCTTTTGAAAAATAGTTACTGCACTTGTCCAATGTCCATATCCATTACTCATTTGCTTGCAGTTCTTGTGGAAAGAAATGCATTGACCAGGCGTGACTGGCAACTCCGAAGGGTTACAACACGAATTCTTAAGCTGATCCGCAACAAAATATTTAGATAACCCAAGCAGTTACAACAGTAATCAGGTAGTCAGTAAGATAAGGTGCTGATGGTAACTGCATTTGATCCAAGTTCGTGAAGAGCAAACTAGAAAAGTAGAAATTGTTACCAAGGCCGTATTCACAGCTTGGTTTCGTGAGCACGACATCGTACCAAGCAAAGAAAAATTTGTACAAAAAACATTAATGTGTGGAAAGCGATGAAACAAATCTGTAAAATGTATGATTTTTTGATGAGTGGGAGTGGATGTAGAAACTTGTCCGCCCCTAAAAGTAAAACTTTTGCTTTTCAACGATCTGAGGAAGTGGAACAAAAACTAGATCTGGCAATACAAGTGATGAGAGACTGAAAATGATTTCAGTCAGCAACCACTCAAGCACATTGTTGCGGTTAAGCCCACACTTAGAACTCGACACATTAGCTTTAGTGTAAAAGTAGGTTCCGCTCGGGCGTTCCGTGTTCGACGATCTAAGTGCTTATTCCGTCGCGTTACGCTTTCGGAAAAGGTGAATATCTTTAAACACAATTTGTGCTTAGTACCACCACATATACGCAAAAAGAAAATTATGATTTTTGCAGGAGTATCTGATAGCTATTGCTGATCAAGAAATGGTTGAAAAACAACTGCAACAACATGAAGATCAACTTAAGAATACGACCAGACAAATTGATGAACTGGGAAAAGACAAAGAGCATTTAATGAGTTGCTACAATCAACAAGACGCGGTTCTAGGTAAGTAAAATTTTATTACCAAGTAATTTTGCCCAGGTTTTGAAATAATGCGAGTCTATTTAGTAGGAAACAATAACGCCTATCTAACAGGCTATTTGGGACTTTTTTTTTGAGACACATAAATACATTTATGTCCCATTTATTGATGTATGCCAGAAGATGTCATTTCTGGTCAGTTTATATCAGGCAAGTATTGTGAGCACTACTATGGAATCAAACTTGCGTCATGCTCTTGTTTTATTTATGACGTAGACCAGTTTTTATTACTGCTTGTTTTGGAAGCGAGGTTTAAGATTTCTATTGTTCCTTTGTTCTTTCCAAAGCCAGCTTGTCGTTGCCACTGCAAGTCATTTGTTAATGATTCATTAAATTATTCTGAGCTTTGACGTGTACACTTTTCTTCTTTGTTTTTTAAGTTTCTTGGTATTCGTTCTACCATAGGTTATGTACTATTACTCCATACTACTACATAACATTAGAGGTGTGCACTCAGCAATGATAAATCTTGTTAAAACGTAGGGATAATCTGTCGTTCTATTTCCTAATTTGTAATTACTCCTTGGCTACTAGCAACTTTACAATTTGATGTACTCCTGTGCACACTTGCTCCAGATTTACAATTACAGATGGTCTTGCTTATTTGTACCACAAACAAGCAGGGAAGTTGTGGTAGAGCCGGTCCCAGTGCAGATTAAAGTGGCGACTTATCAATTGCGCCTGTGCTTTACTGGATTAGCATAGTGAAGTTGCTCAGTGCGCACCCAGCATGTTGCACGGGGCGATTTTTGAGCATCCACCAATTGCTGTTTGCATTGTCAGTGGTGAGGCTAGCGGTGTATAATACGTATTGACTGGTTCAAAAAACAGTGCAGTTTTCCTCTAGCGTAATCTCGATCGGTTTTGCGAGTCGAACCTGAATGATCATTTTATGTTGTGTTGAATTCCAAGAAAGATGAGAAGTAAACAATGCCGATCGGTTGCGAGATTGGCTCTTCTGAGAGTTATCACTGATGCTATTCAAACTTGAAATATAGAGCAAGCTTTTGGTGGGACCTACGGCAGTGCATTGGAAGACGAACTGGAACGGAACCTGGACAAGATAATCAAGCGACAGCACGTGATAAGAAATACAATGAACAATTGGAGGAACGCAGTGGTATAGAGTGTTATTGTCACATCTGCTTTGATTCTATCTGTAGTGCTGGTACATTGTAACCAAGCAGGAGAAATTTTCGTAAAGTTTTTTACCCATAGACACAGCAGCGCATTCATTGCTAGATTTGAACGCGCACCCTTGCAATCATTACCCGATGGAACAGCGTTCTAACTCCCCTCCCCCCCCGACCACGTCACCAGTGAAGTGTCGCCCCGCAGAGATTGGCAGCGTTTTGAAGCTATGCTTGGCATTATCCGTGCTTCACCGAATTGAAATAGAGAAGCTGCTCGTTCAGCATGTCGTAAGAGACAGCTTTTGGGTACCCACCAATGACATTCTGCCTGGTTGGTGAGGGAGTTTCGGGTCTGCGATTTGTATGCATGTCTGGTTCGAATGAGACTGCCGTTTTTTCATAGCGTAATCTTCATTAAGGTGCGAGACGTGAATACGAATATAACCATTTTGTGCCGTGCTTCTGCCTGTGGGAGAGGAGAAACAACGCAACAACATGTTAAGCACACAAACTAATTACAGATAATTGTGTGTGTGTGTGTGTGTGTGTGTGTGTGTGTTTACCCCTCCTCTTCCTTGGGATGGAGGTACGGCATGAACGGTAATTCAGGTTCATGCCGTCAACCTAATTGATATTAGGCTAGGGGAAAGATGGCAGCCCATTTCGAACCAGTCTTGAGTGACTGGTAGCCCCACCACCAACAAGGCGAACTGCCACTGGTGGGTACCCAAGAGTCGTCTGACATGCTGTGTTAGCAACTTCACAATTATAATCCGGTGAAGTACGGGTGGGGCCACCTGTCTGCCACATAAAGGTGGAGGCGTCCCGTTAAGTGCCTTGCCCAAGGACACAACAAGCAAGCTTGCCGGCTTGTTCTCCACACTATCCCTTTTTTATGCTGAGCGCCAAGCAGGGAAGCTGTGAATACCATTTTTTAAAGTCTTTTGGTATGACTCGACTTAGGGAATGAACCCCAGGTCTACCGACTACAATGTGGACGCTCTAACCACAATTACAGATAATTCGACATCTTTGTTTTTAGAATCATTCAGCGGCAGCAGCTCAACAGCTTCAGTACGCAGCTCAAAGATGGAGAACTAACATTATGACCACCACAAGTCTTCCAAAGTAAAAATGTTCAGAAATTTTTGCGAGTGTAAAAATCTTTTCTGTTCTTATCATAACATGTTTGACAAAATGAACACTGCAACATCAATCAAGTTGTAGAAACATCCTTGAATTCTGGTTCCTTCAAGAACTAGAGTTTACTCAAGCCACTCAGGAAGGATGAGTGTAGCCGAAACACTTGGGAAACCGGAGGTCTCCTACACGGAAATGGATGAGCAGCTGACACATTTTATAGACTTGCTTTTTTTTAAGTTTGCTTTGAAAGTTACTGCTGAGACGCTTTATTTTAATTTCTTAAATGAACGATTTCCAGCAACATCTAAATATTCAACTATTTTAATGCTAAAACTTGACCAAACCAAGTCGCCTATGTTTTTCATACTGCTATATTTTAGGCACGATTTTCAGTGGATGAGAGTGAATGTGATTGGGGATATTCGCAATTATTTATTGGCTGCCTCACGTAATTTGACTTCTGCGCAGTATTGTTTAAGAGGAACTCGGCTCCCTTACTGCGATGTTAATGAGGTATGCTTTGCTTTGATTTTAAGATAAAAAAGCGATAAGTTTGATTCGACGAGGGTCATCTTCTATGAAGGTTTGTATTTATGCTTAACTAGTAATTATGGTCATTTATTCTTTTTATGGCAGCTATGCTGAAGACTAAAAACGATTCCTGGTTGAGCCACCAATATTGTTTTTAGTTTGAAGTAAAGTTTTCAGCTTTTCGCACTGTTTCATGGTAATTATACTATAGGTGACCTTAATTACTAACTGTGACTAAGTTTGTTAGTTCTTACTTTTACAGCCAGGTCAATTGACATTTTTGTTACGTTTTTTGTGTAAAACGATTCGTATTTAGATTTTTCGGAATTGTTATTACGGTCAGCACGGTATTTTTCTATTACAAGCATTGCACCCATTTTGATCATTTCCTGCAATGTGGTGTAGTTTTTTAAGCGTCATTTCGCAGTAGGCAGACTACTGGCAGGTTCAACCTTTTGGTCGAGTCATTTGAAAGACAAAGAATGGTTTTTAAAAATGTTTTGGTTGGCGTTTAACACGAGAGGAATAATGTGGAAAAAAACAGAAAGTTAGTTCTGTCTTCGGGAAAGGCGCTTAACGGAATTCTTCTATTGTAATGTAGCGGACAGATGGTAGGGTCACACAGTCTACCGGTCTGATTGCAACCTAACAAAGCGTGAACTCATTTGCAGTAATGAGTTTGATCGTTGTTGTTTTGTTACATAATTCTAAGGGCCGGCTACTTTTCAGAATACAAGCCAAAGTGTTATTTTGTTACAAAATCTTTTGCTTTTAGTTAAATCAACTGAATCGAGCAATTGCATACATTTACGTCGACGGACTAAACAAAGAACGTAGCCGCGAGGCTGGAAACTTTTATGTCTCGACGAGCCAGCGTTCAGCGGCCTTGAGAGACTGGATACGTAAGGTAAGACAAAGAGTATGATTCAGTATTGTATTTTTTTGATCCGGTTTTGTTTGCGCCTCCGGTGGTGGTCGAGTTCAACTCATATTCCTCAAAAGCTCATAAGCAGCAATGTTTCACTTCGCTCTGTCAAAGGCATCTTTCTTAGTCGAATCTGTTTTTTCTTAAGCAATATTGAATACTGAAAGTGGAGTGGTCAACATCTATGTTTTGTAAAAAGAGTAATAACAAGAATGGCAAAAGAATTTATTTAAACTAACAGAACAAAAATTTTATTTAATCCTCTATCGCTGAAGTTTACAACGTCTTTGCTATCGGAGGTCGCATTGCAGACTTCTTCACTTACGGTCACCTATGATGCAAATTGTTTTTTTTTCCGTTTCTTTAAGAAGGAAAATCTTTCCTTTGGTAGTCGATTTTCTCAATGCAAAACTTCTGCTCTTCATCAAAATAATGTTCCAAATTAAGCTTTTATTGTTTGTGCAAAAATTGAAGACCTTTTTTTTGGACATCAACTATCTGAAAACAAAAGTTAATCGTTTTGAGTTAAAAGTGTTGATGATCTTTTTTTGATATTGGCTTCTAATCGACTCAAAGAAATATGCACGTCAGCATGGGGCTGCTTGCGGTCGTGTGCCCCTGTTCAGCATGGGGCTGCTTGCGGTCGTGTGCCCCTGTTCAGCATGGGGCTGATTGCAGTCGTGCGCCCCTGTTTTATTCTGTCGGTGTGAATGCAATAACGTTTTTATGAAGATCAGCTTCAAATCAAATTTAAGAATTATGTGCACGGCCGCACAACCTATCGCTCACGGCCGCGAGGTTCTGTGGGCCTATTCTTGACGAAATTTGCTCTTGGTATTAGTTAACACATGACTGATTTTACGCTGTTTTTTGTTCATCTATGCGCAAAAAAACGTCTATTTTCCTTTTGCTTGCCGCCTGGTTGGTAAAATGCGTGTTTAAGGTAATCGAAGAAAGAATCGTAACGGACTTGAGCGTGGCTGACGAGGAATGCAGAAAAGCGAGGAATTCACTCCGAACTGAACGATTAACGTTGATGTTGGCCCTAGCCAAAGAAAAGGGAATCGAAGTGGATATTGATACGTCAGCGGTTCTGACAGGTATTAGTTGCATGTCTTACTCACCTCCCACTAAAAATCTGGTAACATGTTCGAAACATTTTTCTGTGATCAACAAAGTAATTGATTAGTTTTGAAATTAGCAGCTTCACATTTTGTGTAATTAAGGCATATCAATAAAATGTGTTTTATGTACCAACTGACTTCCATCTCTTACTTAGAAGCTCTTTAGAAATAGCACTTACATATCGATGTACGAAAGCGAATTCAGCGAAATAGTTAAACTTTACGTTGAATATGAAGAGTGTATTTTGACATCAAGGCCACTCAGAGTTTGTTACATAGATTTTAAACAATAATTAGTTGTCGTTTTTTAAGCACAGCTAAATGCTAATATGTTGACTTTTTATTAACCCATTAAACGCCGAACTCTAAAAATTAATATTTTTTGTCGGCCTCGTGATATCTTGTCACTGGATGTATTTGAAGTCATTATCGTCAATAAAACCAAAAATTGCTTTTGCATTTCAAGATGTATTTAAATGCTACTTAAGTTGCGTATGGCGTTTTGAAGGAATCAAAAATTTTACGACAACAAGAAATTTTCGTCGTAAATTCTTTACATCGCTTGTATGTAAGTACAGTTCTGTTGCTTATGATTAAGTTAACATTGCTGCTTAACTTGCACATTCGGCAACAGATTTAGCGTAGACTGCTGATAAAACAACTTTTCTAATTTATTCTTGTCAAATAGCTCAAGAAACATTTTGAAGAAATGGATAATCACTTCGTTAGCACTGTTACATTTGTTTATGGTAGCGTTGAAAGCAATGGATACGATAAAGAGTAACATTGCACTTTTGGCATAAGTAAACAGTTCTTCCTTTACACACTTTGCAAACACATTATTTTGACCGTTTTTTATTAGAATGTGTTTTTTATGCCCAGATAAATGTCATTAGCCACATTTCTCGGATAAGGCAGCAACAGCAGTACAGCATTTCGGCCAGAAGATGCAAGGATTGGAAGCACAATCTCTCTTTCAAATTGTAAAAATGAAATACTATTGTTGTGAAGCTTTCTGAAGAGTAACCATGAATCTGTCATAGCTGCATTTAGTGACCAGGCAAAAAATGGCCACCACCAGTTTTTAGATCTGATTCACACTCTGTAAGTTGCCACCATTTGGTCAAATAAATCCACCCCGCCCATGCGATGGTTATAAATTTGGAGTAGTTTAGCCATTCGAAATTGAATCTTCTTTTTTCTCTGATTTGGACCAGCGATTATTTGTTAATTCTGGAAGACATTTTACATAGTTGTTCCCACAGTAATGACTGCAATGTCATTTCTTGAAACGATCATATTTCCTCGGTCATTGTTGGTAAGATCCTAGGTTCCGCAGTCTTCCTTCTTCACTGATAACTTGGACTGAACTGGAGCATTTTGTACGCGGTTTTGACGAAGTGTTCCAAGACCACCAATTTTGAGTTCAGATAGCTCATCCACAAAAGGAAGGGACGTAAACAGATTATCAAACGTTACTGTACACCCTTCTAACAACACATATTTTTAATTAGACCTATTTCGACATCTCTTCCTTGTCCAAGGCCGGTTTCGTCTAAGATGGTGTCAGAACCACAGTATGGTTCTGCATGAAGCAGGTATCCATCAGTAGATGTGATACACCAGAGCTTAAAAGAAAACCTGATCGGCTTTCCTAACATAATTTGTTCAGTTTCGTGTTTACCTTAGTAAGGCATCATGCTTTCATCTATACTGTAATGAGTGGTACTAAACAACTGTTTAACGTTTTGATTGAGGCTCTCAAATAAAGGGCGTACTTTATAGTACCTGTCATCATTTAGACTTGCATTATCTGCAATGTGTAGATTTAAAAATATCTTTTTGAAGGGATTCTACTCATGGCTCTTGCAACAGCTTCGTTGTAAGTGGCCGGAGAAGCATCATGCTTTTCAAAATTATGAAAAGGTACCACTTAGAGTAAAAAATGTGATAGCAGGTGGGTGCCTCGCAAGCAGGCTACTTCAAAAGAGACCCTGCTACAACATATTTTGGTTCTTGGGATTAGGAATTAACAATTTTAAAATAACCTGCTTTGAGCAATTAGGGGGAGTTTAGACAAAAACATGGTGTAATGGGTGAAATTAACAAATCAGTATTTTAGAGCCTAACAAAATGCCTGTATTATAAATTTATAAGTATTTACCTTTGCCACTCTGTAAGAGCAGTTTTTGAAAAACAGCTTGGTTTTTCCATTTCTAATATAGGTATCAGTCTAAACTACTATTTTGCTATGACTACAACATACTGTAGACAAATAATTTTTAACAACTTTACCGTAACTTGACAGTCCCAAAACTATATGCAGAAACTGATTTTTTGACTTCGCTATTGGCCAATTGCAACTTTAGTTGCGTCCAAAAAATATTGAACTCAAACTGCCACATAATGGCATTACAAACAGTTATAGTTGGCATAGTAAAACACTGCAGACATAGTAAAATACAAAAGTAGCCAACTTTCTAAAATTACACAACGTTAATACTTTTATATTTTGTGTTTTCTATCACCACATTGGCGCGAATATGATTATCAAACAGCAGTAAAAAATAACTTCACATTTAGAATATTTCCAATTATTTTTTCAAAGATTTTAATCTCATATAGTCTTTATAGATGGTGGTCCAAAAGTAGGTGGACAGTAAAAAATTTTTACTTAAAAATCACACGTTTACTTACAAAAGATAAAATAAAAGACCAAATTGAATAAATTTTAATACTATTTATTAACGTAAATGCTCAAACTATAACCAGCAAATAATCTTTTTTTTACTAATATTCACCTAATTTAGGTATAAGCCAATTTTGACTACTGTCCACCTACTTTTGGACCACCCTGTATAACTTTAAACTTGATATTAACCACAAAAACCTACGAACTAGTTGCCAAAGTGAAAAAATATAATACGTTAATTGAGGTATACTCAGCACGCAACCGAAGTTGCTGATGGCTGCTAATGGGTTAATATTGGCAGCGCTACCAGGTACATAATGCAAATTGTAATGGGCCTGCCCAAGGTGGGCACATTGTTTGGGCCTTGGGCAGGCCCATTACAATTTGCCTTGCAATAGCTCTATCGCCTGTCTGCAACGTAGAGATGAAGGCATCCAGTTAAGTGCCTTGCTTAACGACAAAACAAGCGCACTTGTCGACTTGTTTGCCTCACTATCCATTTCGTGCAGAGCGCCAAGCACGGGAGCTGTGAATATCAGTTTTAAAAGCCTTAAAGTATGATTCGACAAGGGAAATGAACCATAGATTTACTGACTGTGAGGCGGACGCTCTAACCACTACGCTATCACGCCAGTTTAAATGCTATTAAGTAAATAAAGATGTATTCGGATGTGACCTCATTTGATGTTAAAGACGTTATTTCTCCATTTCTTTTGTCTTTTCTTACTGAGTTGTCGTATCCATACAGGTGATGTTATTGATTGTATTTTTCAGAGGAAAGTGTTAAAGAGGACAGTGTAGATGATGTTGGTGTGGTGGAGGTGGAGGCCACTGGAGACACCAAAGAGCTCGAGAAAAAACTCGAAGAAGCGTCTGCACAAAATGTAAGTCGTCAACGCAACTCTCGCACTAAGAAGCTGGCTTGTAATAGTGCAATTGTGAGTTCGGTTCCCGTTGGATTACTGCGTTTTTTCACCTTCAGTGAAACACTGTCGGACGATTTTTCGTGCTTGGTTGCAGCGCTTGTGGAAGAAGTCCACCGTGCCAGCATAGCTTTCGTCCACAACCGCTGCAACCAGCAGCAGCACAACTACCGCGCATTTCTTCTACAAGCGCGGCGCTGGTCTCTCATTAAAAAGGCGACCTAGCCTTTATGTTGATGTAATTGAATCATGTTTGTTGAAATTTTTTTGTTATACTGTCGCATAAACATAAAAGCGTCTTCGCAAACACCTTGGCAGTTGCTAAGCAGGCGCGAGCGCTGCAAGTTGCATGCATAACTGCAAAGGTTCATCACTGACCCAAAAAAACGTGTTCCTCTGTGTCACGTTGATTTTGATTTGCGATAAGCATCAATTAATTCGTGAAAGCTGGGATTTAACAGATGAGTCGATTACAAAGTTGTATAGCTGGCATGCGGAACATACGACCCGGAAAACCTTCGGTGGGGCTTGCCAGGGATTTGAAATAATGTTATAATTCAAATAAAGTCATATTTAGACCTACTGTTGACTATAGATTAAATGGTTAAAGTATTGTAATGATATTTATGTTTGCTGACTTATCTAAAGCTAATAGCGGTAGCAAAATTAGTACTTTTCCAAGCAATGCGTATTCGTGTGGATTCTTTTGGGTATGTTTTATTAAAGGGTTGTCATACGTCCAAAAAAAAGTTGATTTCAAAAAACCGGTTTGAATGTTTATTTCGAGGCCAAATGACTCGCTAGGGCCTAAGAGTGTGAACGTGACCGCCAAAAACGTGCTAAGAATTGTGCCTTTTCAGAGATGGCAATTGTAGTTTGTAAGTGACAGTTTAAGCATGAGCCCCGCCGAAAAAATATTTAGTCACTGTGGCTCTTGTACTGCTTCGCGTTGTGCATGGTTGTTGCATAGCATGCTTGGCGCAATATGTGTTAGTATGAAGACCTTCATTGTAACTTGCCAACGTCGGCATAATTCAAGAAAGAAAAAGAAAGTCGGTTATAAGTCAATTTTCTCTCGTTTCGCAGGCTCAGACGTGCTGATTCAATGTATTTCTACCTCTACACACTCGCTTTCAAACCAGACTTTTTACTGGAGCAACGTAGCACTTTAAATTCCGGATGCCCTTCCTGACGAGTACCAATGGTGTTTCTATAGAGCTTTCAACTCCAGATCTTTCGCTCTGAAGCCCGTAACAATACCACTACACCACGGCGGCTACTAATTCAACAAATAAATATTAACTTCCTATTTCGGTGCTTGTGACATGTGAAAATGAAAATTGCCTTGCATTTAAGCATTATATGGTTTCAAAAGATGATAGCTAGCTGTAAATCTTGAGTTGTATGTTGAAATTTTATTCTGATTAAAAAAAAACGAAACGCCATTGGGCGTGTAGTTGGCTAAACTAAAATTTCCAAATTATATTTCTTATATTTCGTTGGCAAACTGTGGGCCGCGACCCAGTGGATTCGTTGACATCTTTTAGTGGGCCGTGCACAGCTTGCAATTGTTGGTCGCTTGGTGTGTAGAAGCAAAGATCGTCCACTTAAAAATTAAACGATGATTTAAAGTTTATCTTTACAAAAAAAGAAAGCTCACCACCGTTAAGACGCAGTAAAAGGCCATCAATATGATTTAAAATTTTGCTCAAAATCAAAAAAATTTACTTAGAAAAGTTAGTTTACAAAAAGGGTCCACAACTGACAACTTGTAGTAAATTTTAGATATTGGCTTTCAACTTTTGTTTCAGTCAGGTTCCTTCCATACTTTATGGGCCTTCAGCATTGATGGCAAAGTGGATCGGGCCACTGCAGCAAAAGTTTGTGGACTACTCTTCTAGGTTTTATCGCGGGCTTCAGTTTAATGTTTGAAGTAATTCAACAAATGTTCGCTAGTTTTTGGCTGCGTTGCATAACTTATTTATTCTGTACTGTTTTTACTTCAAAGGCTGAAGAAGACGGTGAAGTTGAGAAAGCTGAAGAGAAACCTTCTCTGGACGAACTTGCTCCTGCACCATCCAAAAATGAACTTTTCGGTGAGTTTCTTTTCTGTTGGCTACAGCCACTTTAGTTGCTGGGTTTGTTTATTTTGAAAGTAAACTGGATAGTACCGGTAGATACAGCGGTACCCTCTAATGTAATTTTTGGCATTGGTCAAATTATGCAAGGTCACGATGCATCATCATTTGTGCAGTTTCTTGGAAGGTGTAGTTGTGAATGAAAGTCTGATAACCACGTCACCAGTTGTAGATAAATTGTTGTCGCACGTCAACAAAAAATCGATATTTTCAGAAAATATTTTTTTCATACATATCCATCTTCTCGAGCCATGGAAAGTTTGGTCGGTGATGCTAGGACGGCCTGTGTTTTGACCCGCTTCTGGGCCATCGGTTCTGTCGGATCAGTACGTTTCTACCACAAGCGATGCAACCACGCAATTAGGAAAATTGCCTTCAGATGCTTTCTCCAAGTGAACAATAACGTGGCCATCGTGAAATTCGAACGCGCGACTGCTTTGACCCCAGATAGCCCTCCAACCCACTCGAAAACGTAGCAGGGTTTCCCTTTTTAAAGTTTTTTCTAATCTTTTAGTTTATATGATTTTTTGAGGGATATCAATGTTTGCCTAGGCTCAACGTCCAAACCATTTAAGAAATTTTTGCGTGTTTATACTTTGGGGGCGTTGAATGTTTTCGAGGGGTACAGGGTCAAAGCTTTTTGTATTTATTTGCTTAGCTCAAAAGTACCAACTAGAGTTACAATTTTTGCCTCAATCGATTTGAAATTACTGCTTTTTATACCCTTTTTAATACACTTTGTAGTTTCAGTAAGGGATGTAACAAAACTCCAAAAGTAATTTTTGTGAAAAACGTGTATTGAGCACTGTATAAAAGCATGTAGAAAGTCCCGGTTTAGTGGCGATCAGCTTGCAAGATCCGTGATTCAAGGCGGAGGAATACATGTTTTATAGATGAAAAATTATTTCTTGCCGGTTATAAAAATGTTAATTTGGCGTTATCATGCTATTTCCGGAATTGGTTGATAGATAGTGACAAAAAGTTTTAAATAGACGGCCGTAATTTAACATCTGCAAATAGGAATATTGTTTAATAAAATTGAATCCATTTCAAGAAAAAGTTATCTTCTAAACCTCAAAAAAATTCAATAAGAAAATTTCAAGATGAAAAAGCTCATGTCATAATGCATTCTGGCAAAAGCAAACAAATAGGTTTGTTTTGCTCTTCATGGATGTCTTGTTTGATGTTTGTTGCTGCGTGCGTTGCATTATGTATGTTGTGGAAAGACATGGCAAAGTATCTTGCAGATGTTTGCTGACAACAAAATCTTTATTAAAGATGAAGCTGTTAGAGTAATATTACACAAAATTAAGCAAGTTGTTGGAAGTTTTCGAAATTGTTTAATGTTATGTTAAAATCCTTGTTTTTCTTGGTTCAAAGGCTTCTCGGCAGATTTATATAGGAAGCGTAAACGCGAGAGAAAATAATATTGTTTTCAAAATAAACGTTAATAAAAAGAGAATTAGAGCTTCGAAGATTAGAACGAAATATATTTTTCTGCAGAGCTGTCAAAATCAACTAGTAATGTTGCGCACAGGTTTGGCGGATAATGGTCGAGCTAAAAGTAAAAAAAAAAATTGCTTTAAAAATTTGATGAAATATACCGCAATTATTTTTGATGTTGCTTTGCAATAGCTTTGCTCATGTCTTTTGTGAACTGGAACGACTTCTTTTTAGCGACGTTAACTTCAGAGGTAATATTACTTTTAGTTCCGTTCATGTTTTATATACACATCTACCGTGAAGATCTTTGATCCAACACAAATTTTAGCAAGGTATTAACGACCTTGAAATCTTTTTAAGACTTACCATCACTTTGCGTAAAATCACTCTATCTATACCTGTAATTCGATGGTCAACGGTGCAGTTGCTAGATACTTTGCTACATTTTTTACATGCATTATGCCACACTTGCGACGGTAAACAAAACATCCATTTTGTGCAAGTTTAATTTTTTTTTTTATATTGAGGCTTTCTTGCTGATTGTTTTTTAATGTCGGTGAGACTGCGCTTTCTGCGGATGGGCTCAATTTCATCAAGTGCTTTGCAGTTACCAAACTTCAGCCTTCTATTTAGATTTATTTTGCGCAATTATCAACCTAATTGTAATAAAGTCTAATAACATCTTTTACTCCATGCAAGCCATAGTTTTTCATCTCTAGCATACGTGCACTCCTCCATCTCTTTAACCATTTGTTTTTAATTTGGTTGCTTCCAAACCCCTTGAGTTCTACGAGATCCTTGAATTATAAATATTAGAAAATAAGTGTCCCTGATTGTCATGAAGAAGTAACAGCAGATGGAATAGTAACCCTCCACTGGTTCGTTTTAGAGGTGATGCAGTTTTTTGTTAAGTTTTAAATTTAACAAATATATTCTGAGGTTGTGGGTATGCAGCAATTTCAAGGTTCAACGAACATTTGCGGAATAACGATGAGGTGCGGCTTGTTTGTAAAGGTAAAAAAAACGGCCACGTTAAATCATACCTGAGGTTGATGAGTTTACAAGTACGACATTGCGAGCATCAAAAGCAGTTTTTATAAAATTATTTAAAAAGTATTAGAGTCACAAAATGCGTCTAAGAGGAATGGAAAATCTGTGATTCTAAATTGATTAATTCAAAAACTGCCACTCTAGAGTTTAGGTGCTATACTTTTTGAGTTACCGCAAATTTTAGTAGTTTTGACCCCGAAAACTTTTTCTTTTGCTCCCCAAAGTGTTAAGATAAAAAAGTTTTCAATAAAACTATGTTGTTGTTTCGTTGCTAGAACTTTTACTCAAGAAATCATATTAACCAAGCAGGGATGAGCAATTCAGATTACCGAATCCCAAACTATCCGAATCCAAAATGCCTATTCAAACCGGATAATAGGATTCGGTTTATATCCTGGTTACAAGCTTTATCTCATTGCTTGGTCACAGATTTTTTTTTGTAAAAGTCTCAATTACATGCAGTGATTCAAAATTTAATTCGCACACCCAGGCAAACATGTAGAAAGCTTAAATGTATTGCACTGCAATAAACTCGTTCTCTGATTGTGCTTTTGTTGTTGTAAACTTGTAATAAATGCTTTTATGTTGATTGTGCTAATTGTAAAAAAGAATTCGGATTCTGGATTCGGTTTTACAATTCTAGAATATTCTAGAATAGTATATTATTTTGAATTGCCCATCCCTTAAACCAAGGGATTGGAGAAAACTGAAAAAACAAAATGCACTGCTACGTTGTGGACTTTATGAAATTTAACAAACCGACTGCAGACTTCTAGATTGAGTTGAGATGCATATTTTCACCCTCCTGTCAAGGGAAGACTTTTTGTCGGGTACAATAAACCATCTTTGTTCTGACCTGCTTTGAAGTTAGTAGTACTGTTGGAACGTTGCGTTTTTTTTTTTTTTTTTTTTGACAAGAAAGAGAATGTCGTAAAGTGCCTCTTCCTGTGACATAATAGCACTCACAAATGACGCATCAAACTTTCGTTTTTACGTAAACTTTTCCTTTAAATTTCTGCTCCGCTATAAAAATTCTGATTTGACTTTTGCCTTCGGTGTATGTAAGTCATAGTGTACGACTGGACAACACAAAGATTCATTAAATGTTTTTTTCAAGGCAATTTGGATAGTATACTGGCAGCTTATGATGAACAGAAGCGAACTGTTGCTGAAGGACAGGACGCAGAACGGGCAAGACAGCAAGCCCAGTTACAGGAGAAACTACAACAAAGGAGATCTCGTGCAACCCGCTTGGAAGCGCAACAACTGTAAGAGTGGCGTATATTTTTGGTTTGGCTAAAGAAACAATCAAATTATTTTCCTTCTTAAAAAGTGCTTTTTTTAGTGTCGCTACCTTTATAAATCACTTGTAAATATTTTTTCATCTTCCTAGCTAACGGAAAGGCTGACAAAAGAGGCCAGTTGGGTCATTGTTTTAGGCTCTGGCGATTGAATCGCCAAGATAGCCTTAGGTAAATATTATGCATTTTTGGAAATTTAGTTTTTGTTTAAATATTTTGCATGATAATGGAGTGCTTATTTTATGTTGCACTGTGTAGTATATTCTTTTTTGATCAAGATGCAAATAATTGCTGAACAATAATATGGTCCACTGTGATATTACTACGCATTATTTGCTTACATTTATATTGCACATAATTTTTCTTAAATCGAATATTTTAGGTTTCGTATTTTCTAACTAAGTATTGGTATTGTTTGTATTTAAGACAAAAAATAAACTGTAATTTTATGATGCAGGGCTACCTGTATTTTGTGTTGTTTTATTAAAAACTGAAAAACGTTTCATAATAATCTGGAAATGTGAATATTTTCTTGTAGTCGGTTTGCGGTGTTTGATTGCTGCAGGGTGCAACCAGAGAAAAGATTGAGGGAGAATCGAGACTTTATTTTCTCCTACGACGTCAAACGCACTGGAGGAGGAGTACAAGAACCTGTAACATGAAGGATAAAATCTGCTTAGAAAAATTTCAAGGATGTTTCCAGTATTTTATGCAAGAAAGGCATGTTAATGATCAACAAAGAAATCCTATTTAAAAGCTATGTACTAAGCAATTTGTGTTATAGCGCTAAATGTTGGGCAATGAGAGGGGAAGATAAAAGAAAACTGAAGACAACAATAATAAAAATGTTGAGTATGTATATGGCAAAATTCTGAAGAATAGAACAAGCAATGATAAGCTTCGTGAAATGACGGGGGTGGAGAGTATCGATAAATTCCTGTGAAAACAAAGGCCTCGATGTCTGGGACATGTGGAGAGAATGGGCAAAGAAAGAGGACCAGTAAAGGCACTGCACTTCCAACTAGATGGTACAGAAAAAGATAGGCCGAAGAAGAAGTGGTAGAGCGAGATATGACTGCCAGAAGATAGATGCACACAATGGAGACTCGGCTGCAAAAACCAGCTGATTCCTGGTTCGAGCCCCAAGAGGATAAAGAAGATTGATCCTTACTCTGAAGCAAAACGATGGTAATGATGCTTCAACTCCAGTACTAGAAGCGTGCGACAGCGATTCTCATTCCTCCTCCAATACCTGGTTACGCATTGATGTTGCCTATACCAGCTGATATCTGTCACTATTTGCCTGAATATAAAAAGTTACAATGAATCGTTTGCCACGACTAGCTCGACACGAAGTGGTTACCAGTATCCAGATTTAGGCCACTCCGCAGACAAATTAAGATTAAGCTAGAGCATGAGCGCACAATCTTTTCTCTATTAGAAATCGCATTGCAAACTTCATTTTACTTGCTGTGAGTTGTTTAGCCGAACAATTTTTATGTTCAAGTTGAGGTATTCTTCTATTCATGTAAAAGTAGAGCTCTCGATTGGAGGTCAACCTTTGGAAAGTGATTTTTCCTAATTCTTCGCAAATCTTTTTTCGAGTAGTTTTTTAACCCTTTCTCTTGAAGATAAAAATCTTTTTTCGGTGATCAAGTTGAGAAAAATAAATTTTCCTGATTTTGATCGAAAGTTGTTTGTGATAAAAAGCGATGACTTTTTTAAATCAAAGATCCTTTAAGAGTATCATTGAGTCTTATAAGTGGATTGGGTAATTGATGCATGGCCACCATAACTTTTAGTTTAATGTATGTGCTGACGGCCACACTACTTGGTCTATTGTTATCGACGATCGCAGGCAGTTCACTCTTACGCTGCAAAAGCGGCAGTATTTCTCAAAGCCACCATGAATAACATTTTCAAAATAATAGAGCTGCTTGCTTCAGCTATTCCCCCACAGAGTAGACTATAGCCAACAGCGTGTAATGCCTGTGGCATTGGCTTGAAGATTCAAGGAGTATCTTTGGGCTTGACCGAAAATTTATTTGGAGAATGTAGATATATCGTTGTGCCTACCGCGCCCATTGAAAAAGAGCCACCAAATTCGATTTCATGGAGCTAACTTTCAAAAAAATTTTTAACCCAAACCACGGCCAAAAATTTGCTTTCATGAAGTTTATCTCCGAACGATAATAGGAAACAACGAGCTCATCAAGTTTGGTTCCGGACCCGGGCTTCCCTCAATTCTCAGCGGACATAGGTGCGAGGTGTGTCATAAAAGTTCTAGGACTGAGGTTCCAATAATTCTTTTTTTATTTAATCAAAGAATTATACATTGTCCCCTTCAAAGTAGCCCCCCTTGAGTTTAATGCGCTTTTCTATTCTTTTCCATGCATCGATGCACTTCTGGAATGACTTGGAGGATTCCCCAAAGCTCCTTCGTTACGGCATTTTTTATGGCATTCGTGCTTAAAAAATGTGTTCCTCTAATGATGTTTTAACTTTTGGGAAAAGTTACCTGGAGCAAGATCTGGCGAATAGGGGGTTGCTCCAGCACTGCAATGTTTTTATCCGTCAGAAACTTCCCAATGCTTAATGCAGTGTGTACGGAGCATCATCATGATAAAGCAACCATGTGTTGCTTTCCCACAAATCTTGCCTTTTTTCCTTTACTGAGCGAAGCAAACGTTGCAGAATTTCTTTGTAAACATGTTGATTGACAGTCTGACCCTGCGGCAAAAATTCATAATGTATCATGCCTCTGACATCAAAAAATGTTTCATTTCTACTGGTAGAAGGCCTTCCACCCCTGGGATCATCCTCACCTTCTTTGAATCTTTTGTGCCAGGGAAAAACTGTTGAACGAGACAAAGTCTGCTCTTGGTAGACTTGTTGAAGCATATAGAGAGCTTCTGAAGGACTTTCCCAATCGGACTAGAAATTTGAGGTTGGTTCGTTGCTCTGTTGTCAATCGTCGAGCAAAACAATAAAATTTATAAAACGACAGTAAATGGGTAAACTATTTTCTTCTACACCTGAAATGCATAATAAATGTTACAGTGATCTGAAATTGCGGTTAGATACTCTCAAGAAGTTATTAAATTGTCTGCCATTTAACTTAGTTTTATAGCTTAACTATAACTTACACAGAGAGCACAGTCCTAGAACTGTTATGACACACCTCGTATTGAAACCAAAAATTAATCTTCTTCGGCAGGTTTTGCAGCTGTAATTTAAAAAACAAATCTGATCAGATCTGCCATCGCCGGATGGTGCTGTGAGGGTAAAGTTGAGGTATTTTTTAAATCATAGGATATGTAGCAAAAAATGATTGGCCAGATGTTTACGAGCTTTTATGCCTCGCTTTCTCATTAATACTCTGGTGTAATAAATAAATTTCGCCAATTCAAGTTAGAAGACTTGTATCAGAAGTCTACGCTCAAGAAAACCTTCCATTTTCAAATCGAAAACATAGGCTTAATCGTGCATCATTTTCGATTTATCGAGCACTCCAATGCGAGCAAGACAGCGTTGAAGTCCGTAGCCTTCAAAAAGCATTTTGGAATCTTTATAATTCAATGTAAGCAAGTCTCAAGCAGCTTTATGAATTTCTGCCAAAGTCAGTTTTACTCTCAAAACTACGTTTGTTGCGAAGACCATATTTACCAATTAGTTACAATTTTTGATCTAACGTGGTTTTTTCAAAAAATCTTTTAGTAGCACTGCAGGTTTTTTCTTTAAACCAGACCCCAAGAGTTTGGGTCTTTTAATTATGCGATATCCAAAAGAAAGAGCAGGGATCTAGCTATTTAGTGGGAACCAAGGAATTTAAAATTTATCATGTGTTTAAAGGTATCCAACCGTGCATGAAAAAGTTTGACCTTGAACTAACAAAGAGATGATGGCAGCGAAATTGCCTATTATAAGTTAAATACCGGCACCGCGCCAGTGCCAAGAATACAAAGAGAAACAAGAGATGGCAAGCCCTGCACTCGCAGCTTTTTGATACCTGAATAAGTTTTTGGAAAAACTTGTCTTTTCCACAGGTCAAAACTCCTTTCTCAAAATATCTGCTCAACGAAGCGTCAGCTCACATACCCGCAACACCAAACAAATTTCAAATTGAGTGATTTTAGCGTTACGCTGCAACGTAAAGTGGCTAGATATTTTATTTAACATCGTAGGCTAAAGAAGGGGTTTTACGCAGGCAATCTGAGCCTAAGCAACGCAGCACCACTCCGTTGATCATTGGGTTGTATATCGATTAACATAACTACATTTAGATGGCGTAACTGCATGACAACATCGAACGTTTTTGACAACTCTGAGGCCTCGACCGGGCTTTAAATTACAAGCAGTCCTTAATAACTTCCTATAGTAACTATAAGGGTGTTCTATAGAGTGCGCTGAATTTGAAAGTTCATTATGGAAAACGAATAATAACAAAAGTGGCTATATATGGCATATTTATGCACAGTAAGTTCTCCCATTTACGTATGAAACGTAAATGGGAAAACATGTCCACCTGCACTGAGCCTGTATGCATTTACGCGCTCCTCAAAATTACTGATAATTTTTTCACACATCTGTGGCCCGATGTTTCAAGTCGCACGCTCGATTTTAGACTGGAATTGAAGAATTTCGTGTGGATTGTAAGCGTATACCTTGAATATCACGAACCCCCACAAGGGGTAAGATTGCAAGATCTTGGATCTTGGTGGCCATTCCTTGTCGCCATCCAAGGATATCACTTGTTCCGGAAATTTTTCGTGGAGTAATGCAAGAGTTTCACGTGAGGTGTGGCAGGTCGCTTGATCCTGCTGAAACTAGAAGTTGTCAATCTCCAATTCTACATGTTGGCTACAACTGCGAAGATATCTTGTCTCGGTACTGTTTTCCGATAGCAGTAGCTTAACTGTAGTCTCCTCGTCAGTTTTAAAGAAAAATGGTCTACCTGTCCAGACATCACACCACACAGTCCTTCTTAATGGATGCACTTCACGCTCTTGCATTATTTTTGGAATTTTATTTCCCCAAATCCGGCATTTTATTTGTTGACAAATCCACTTAAATAGATGTAAGCCTCGTCGCTGAAAATGATTTGTTTCACAAAATTGTTATTCATTGCAATTTTCTTCAGAACCCAATCAGCAAATGGCCTCCGTCTCCCATAAGCAGCTGGCTTAGTATTCTGCGTAGGCTAAGTTGAATTTTGTACGCGTCCATGTGGAGATCTTCAAGCAAAATTCGGTGCAACAAAGTGATCAGAATATCCAACTGCTACCAACGTGGGCGAATTGATTTTCCTGGACTCACAGTGATACTGTTTTGCACAAGAGCAAGCTATTCCTTGGTTTGACAAAAACGATCTCGCCAAGCCGCTTTCACCATTAAAACTGCACCGGTTGTTTCAAATTTTGTCGTTGCTCTGCGTACCGTCGACTCGCACAGAGCTTCATTTGTGCCAACAATGGCACGGAGTTTTTGCTCTGTTTCCGATGCACATGCTCCATTTTTGTAAAATCTCTTAACAATAAGAACTCTTTGAGCAGTTAAAAGCCGCTCCAAGACTCAATATCCTAAGCAACAATTACCCAATAAGTACTGGTATTCTGCAAACAATGCAATTTTACATAAAGTATTCTACAAAATATAACAATTATTCTGAGTGAAGACACCTTGCAAACATGACAAAAGCATGCCCTTTAAACTATAACGCACAAAACGTTTGCCCAATTCAGATTCGGCGCATATTATGGACCAACCTTTAGAAATACATAGGCCCTATCGTATACCAAGCATTGAAGAAACTTTAACGGAATGTTGCTGTTCTTCTATTGTGAATTAGTATACAGAACAAGCGATATAAAAATGCTCTTCTATTAACGTTTCGCTCGGCAGATACGCCGATCTTCATCGGAAAGATGGTGCTCTGAGTGGTACCAGTATTTCAACCCAAAGCGCGACCAGCAAAGATCAAGCAAGCGCCACTGTGATTTCGTCTCAACTGACAAAATTTAAAACGGTAAAGGTTATACCCAATAAATAAGAAGAAGATTTGTCAGTGTCTCGGCTAAACTAAACCATAATAAATTTACAACCAATAAAGAGGGTGTAAGAAAAAGATAATAGATTAATTAGATTCTAGCGATATGATGTATATTATTGGGTAGACAATACCGTGGCTTGGCAGATAAACCGAGTTTCAGATGAAGCTTGGGGTATTTACCAAACGAAATGTTAATAAGACATTTATATTCCTTGTTCTGTATAGGCCACTATCTAACACCGGAAGAACAACAATATTTTTTTTACAAAAAACCTATAGTCGACAGCAAAGTAAATGTTGCAGCTCTGCACCTTCACCGTCACACCATGAGACCCACGTAGATGATGCCAGGGCCGGATTAAGGTGGAGGCTGACGGGGCTGCAACCCCAGGTCCACCACTATACCAAGTCAATGAAGTCATAAAAGTTACTGCGACGATCACTTTCAAAAATAGTGAAGGTGTAATTTAGAAGTATCATGTGCAAGGCGTTCTCCATTAGAGGCCTCGTTATCATGCAAAGCACAAGCGAAACTGTACCATAGTAGGAAACATTATCTTAATTATTATGTGGTCGGTGGATAAAACATTGTAACCAAAATTGAAACACATTTGACGTCATAATACAAAATATAACATTATTCCGAAACAATGGCTTTTTCTGAGACTCTGACATGTTTAATTGTTGCCAGTTATTTCGAAGTTTTGAAAAAAAATGCAGACAAATTTGTGCTGGGTAAGAAAAGTAAGGCTAGAAAAAGTTTAAATAAAAGCAAGTATATTGTCTATAGTCCGGTATTTGAAGAACGAAGCAGATAAAATTTTACAAAATAGTTTAAACCAGAAGGAAGCAGATGGAATAGTTGAGCAAAATCCCAACCTAAGGGAATTTGTTCCTTGAAATACTAAATAACAAATTCTAAATCAATTTACAATAACTAAATGAAATTCATGTTGATTCCCCAAGACATTTACTGCAATATTAAAAGCATAAAAGAAAAGAATTTTTTTCTCTTTTGTTATTGAAAAATGTATCGATATTGATATAAAATGGAGGCACGTTTAGAAATGATTTTTTGCAAATTTTAACTTTTTTTAATTTAAATTTTTTCAGTATTTTTGAATTTTAAATAATGAAAATGGATTAGATACAATTTCATGGTATTTTTTGATTAAATAGTGCACCGCAAGTATTTATAACTTTTCAAGGGCGCCTTTAATAATAAGTTTTCGGAAATTACTGCTTAAGAAAAAAATATATTAGGAAAGTATATTCAAGGAGCAAATTCCCTTGAATTGGGATTTCACTCAAAACTAGATTTCAAGTGTATAAATTCAGATCATTCTTGAGTAAACGAAGGTCTAAATTTTACAACAGAAATTTATTACAGGATTGCTATATATTGAAATCAAAAAGGTCTGAAATGGCTGTTTTGAAATCGATAGGGAGTAGCCACTTTAGGGGGGTAACCAACTACACTTTTACCAATATTTACTAATCTAAACGTTTCTAATCTTGAAACTTTAGCCAATTAAAAAATAAAAATGAAGAAGTATAAAAGCGGTTGGGAAAAAGGAAAAATTTAGAAGAGAAGCAGAAGATAAACTCAAAAAAGTTGTAGCAAAACTAAAGAAAGTGACTGATTTTTTTCATATAGGCGAACCAAAAAGCAACATTGTAGAAACGACGTCCAGTAATGCAACTGCTTTGTGTTCATCTGCTACTGTATTGCAGAGCCAGAGCCAAATATAAAAATTGTTTCATGGGAACCAAACCTACAAACCAAGTCATCTAATGTTGCTGAGGATGAAGCGCATAAGATAAAAGAAACTATTCAACACGACGTGGATGTTGGATGCTGGAGAGTAATTTTTGGTCATCTGAGAGATTACTGCTGCTAAGTTGGAAGTTTAGAGTTTCAACATCTTGATGCAGATTTTTCTACTTCAGAGACATGTTTTACTGGCGATAAATTCAAACGACCCTGTTCTAAATCGCTATTTTGGCGAGAACAATTGAACGGCGAAAAAAAAAACGCGAATTGTTGTGCTATTCCCCTTCACCAAAAAAACTTTACTGCTTTCTTTGCAAACTTTTTGCGTTTGATTCTGAAAAAATCATGCTGGCATCAGTTGGTTATGGCGACTGGAAGCATGCACCACGTGACCTGGCCAGGTACGAATCTTCTAACAAACACATATCATTCATCTTTCAACACATATCTCTCGAAGAGCAAAAAAAGTAAGCATTTGCAAAGATTTGGAAGAGCAAAAAGAATCTGACAAAAAATATTGGTGCAAAGTATTGGCTCGAGTTTTAAGTGTGATAAAATTCCAATCATCGAGAGGGCTGGCCTTCCGCGGAAGTAATGATTTGGTTGGTTCTCCACAAGACGGTGACTCTTGGAATTTTGGAGTTGTAGGCAGAATACTATATTTTCCTTGCTGAGCATATTCAAAAGAGAGTGAACAAAGGCACGAGACGTGTTTCGTATTTCTCATCAACTGTATGCGAGGAATTCATTGACGTAATTGCAACAACAGTGTTAGATATCATTACTTCTGAAATAAAACAATCAAAGTATTATGCAGTGTCCGTGGACTCAACACCTGACATCACAAACGTTGATCAGTTAACAACAATTTTTCGGTATGTTTTACCTGATGGTTTCGTCGAACGATTTGTCATGTTTATACCCACCCGTGGACACACTGGTCACAAATTAGCTGATTCACTTTTTGAGTTTATAGAAGACAATGGGATCAGTTTAAAAGATCTCAGAGGGCAATCTTATGACAACCCTTTTAACATGAGCGGAAAATATAAAGGTATGCAAACTCTAGTAAAAGAGCGCAACCACCAAGCGGAATATATTCCTTGTGTAGCACATTCCTTGAATCTTGAGGGAAAATATGCTGCTGAGTGTTGCCAATCCGCGGTCCGTTTTTTCATGTTTGTTCAGGGACTCTATGTGTTCTTTTCAGCTTCAACACACAGGTGGAATCTTCTTACTGATGCACTGAAACCACTTCAATGTCCAACAATTAAGCTCTTGTTTGATACACGTTTGGAGGCGCGATATGATGCTCTACATGCACAAAGAAAAAGTTACCAAGCGGTTCTTCTAGTCTTGAAAGCAATGGGTGATGACAATAATGAAAAATATAAAACTAAAGAAACAGCCAGGGATTTTGTTTCATCAATGAAAAAGCTTGAAACTGGTATATTACTCAAGGTATGGTCGTGCATAATGGAATGGTTTTATAAGACCAGTCAGGCTCTGCAGGACAGCAAAATGACTTTGAATAGAGCTACAAATTTGCTTCAGGATCTACATGACTTTATTCAACTTCTAAGACCCCAATTTCAAAAATTCGAAGGAAGAGGTCAAGTGTTAAGTGGCTGTCATCATTACGCTGAAGAAATTTCAAGAAAGAAAAGAAGAAAAGTAAGGTTGGATAGTGAAGGTGAAGACACATCACTTTATTCATCGAGCAGATTCGAATTACATGTAGACTCATATTTGTCGATCATTGACCAAATTATTTCGTCTATGAAAATCCGATTAGAAGCTCACAACCGTCTTCAAAGAAAATTTTTGCTTCTGATGGAATTGAACACCATGTCTAACTGCAAAGTTGAAGCAAGTGCGAGAACGTTACTTCAATATTATCCAGATGATCTGGAGGAGTTATTGCCTGGTAGATGATGCGTTTCTCTACACTGACAAAACAACATTATTTCAACAGCGAATGCAAAGAAATTCAGATCTTTAGGTTCATAAATGAAAATGAATTCATACATGCATTTCCTAACGTATCTGTTGTTTTCAGGCTACAGGCTTACCCTTTTCTGATGATTTCTAATTGCTCGGGCGAGCGCTCATTTTCAGTTTTAAAAAGAGTAAAGAATCAACTGCGTTCGTCTATGGGCCAGAAAAGGTTGAATTCCTTAGCTCTAGTTTGCATTGAAAACAAACTTTTGAAAAAATAGACACCGATGACATTATTCAGAGCTTTGCATTGTCTAAATTCAGAAAATGTGTCATTTAAATGTGCGCAAATTAAGTACCGTAAATATTTTGTTAATGTATTTGTTTTTCATTTCAATTGGGGTCAGTTTTTGTACAACGAATAGAATGAGAAATAGGCTTCTGATTATTACCTAGCCCCAGGCCCATAAAAAGCTTAATCCGTCACTGCGCCTGATAGTGAGTCAAGTAAATTAAATCAGTTCTAAGGTTATTGTGGTCGCTTGCCAAATTCCATTTCAGATAAGATACAGTAAACCATCGGCAAATAACAGATTTTTGGACATTTTTTGTAATACGGAAAATTTGGCGGAATATTAAGTCGTGTGTTTAGGTGGTATAGTGCCACAATTGTTGTTGTTTGCAAACCACTTAAAATTTGAGGTAAGGTTTGAGTAGAATAGAGAACAGATTATTTTTTATATTGCGCACAACAACACATCTACATTTTATATGAGAAATTGCACACCTACCTTTCTGTAAAGAAAAGGCATGGACCCATCAGTTTGCAGTGGATCCAGCTGCCCACTGCAGTTGTTTCACCTGCTTAAGTACTTATGATGCAAAGGCAATGTGTGTATCTGATGATGTGTGCATGCTCGCTTCTGCATGGAAATGATTGCTTGAAAGCAGATGAATAATGACTACAGGCACTTTGCGCAACAAAATTCATGACATAAAAACCATGTTCTACTTTGCATGGTGGCATGTCAGACATGCGTAGGTTCAAGCAAAGTTCTTGATGCATTGTCAGATTGTGCTTGTATGCACATTCCCATGTGTTTTGAGCTCTGGTCCGGGCTTCGGCCAAGGTTGGCATGGAAACTTGGCCCTGGCCAAATTTGTTACCCAAGTCATTCCCTGTGCTTAATGTAAACAAATTAACAGCTTGTTGCCAGTCTGCAATTTACTTGGATTCTCAATTTTGAGTGAAATTTTATGGTTTAGACTTTGTAAAAAAGAATTTAACATAACCATATAAAAGAAGTATCATCTGCAAAAAGTTTGGGTACATAGTTGAAAGCTTTTAACATGTTTTTGGTGTAACGCAAAAATAATGATTAAAAAAACCAAGAACTGAGGTCTGGGTTAGACCACCTGTAATGCTCTCAGTTGAAGTTGTTTACCACTAAAGGAGACCTATTGAACATCAATTAATGGGAAAGTTGCTAGTTAAAATGCTCTTTGGTAATGTGGCAAGTAGAGGAATTAAATTTGTGGTAGTGATGGTGTGTGGCAACTTGCGTGTGAGTAAGAGTCATGCCCACAAAGAGGAAGGTTTTATTTTCATAAAGAGAAATTTATTTTCATAAAGAGCTTTCAGTTCCTTAAAGCATGTATTATAAAAATATGTGCAGCTGATTTGAAACGTGATGCAACTTTTTTTTCTAGTTTCAACCAACATTTTTCAATTGAAGCTTTGCTCTGCATTCAAACGTCACATGACCATGACGTCTAGTCTGGTAGCAGGGCAAATAGTATAGGTTGCTGGCAAGTACTGCAGTACTGGACCAAAAATACTCCCTAATTTTTCAAAGTTACTTGACAATATGTGATAGAGCACAGCAATCAGAAATGATTGAAAAGAGTTGGCAGTAAACTATATTTTTGTGTTTCAAATCCAACTGAGGGCAAAAACCTTTTTTTTGAGATCAACATTTTCAAAGTTAATATTTTTGTATTTTAAATTGTAATTAAAAATTGAGATTTTTTATTTGAGATCAACACTATAAAGTCCACTTTCAGAAAAAATTTTTTTGAAACTGAAATACAAATAAGCATTCAAAACCATAACTTGGAAAAGCTGATTGTGGATGGATCCCCCACATCTTCTCTAGATCTGCTTCTGAAAGAGGTAATATATGCCAATAAATATGTTCGCTTTCCTTGTATTGCTAACTTGCAAATCTTGTTTGTATAATCAGCCCAGCTTTCCTGTCAAAGGGTGATGGCATGCCATCTAATCATCCTCTTAGTTCTGTGCCTGATGTGTGGTGTCTAATTGTTGCTGCTCTCATGTTTACATATGCTGCCTTAAATTTCTCCAAAAAATAGCTGTCAAAAGCTTTGTATCTGAATTTTGCCACTGTAAATTTAAAGTATATAGTTCTCATTTAAATAGCAATTGTCTGATTGTTAAACTCAGACAAACAATGTAGTGCCACCAAATACGTCATCAAGTGTCAGTAGCAGGACAACTTATTTAACTTTTACTTTAGAAATCGTAGCAGTCGCTCAAAAGTAGTAAAACTTGAAACAGTTGTATATCTGGTGTTTTCAACTTATTGATGAGTTTTAATCCCATCAACTTTTTACTATTTTCATGCTCTGATGCTTTGTATAATGTGATAGCACAAAATACTAAAATGTGGAATTCTACCAAAGATGTTCCAGAGAATTAGATATTACTGAAATGAGCATACTCTGCAGAATTATTGATCATTATTAAAGTTATTTTGCAAAGTTTTTGCATTGTAGCAGCATGGTCTAAAGAGCAAATCTTGTACCTTTGGAAGTGTAGTTTCTAGTTGGTATGAACTCCGGTGTTTATTGTTTTGGAAAGTGACAATTTTGCTGTCAATGGAATTTTACCCTTAAAGTCAGTTTTGCATTGAATAATTCTGGCTGGTCAATTGGCCATAGTTTGTGGTCTACAGTTTTTGCTCAGTTGAGTAATTGCAATAACTCCCACCATAATAACTTCATTAATTAAAAGAAAAGAAGTAAACGTGTCCACTTATTTTTCTTTTGATTAATGAAGGTAGGCCAGGGCCCTCTGGGAGTGCATAAGCTCTTTCAGGTAGGCTGCAAAGCTTCTAAAATGAATTTCAGGAAGTTATCCCAAAAAAGGGCAGGCAAAAGTCCTTTTGTCAAAACGATCTCCAATAAAAAATACAGGGTGTTTCAAAAGTCTCGCCCGATTTTATACAGTTAAAAATTAAAAATCAGGCGTGACTTTTGAAACACCCTGTATTCTTCAACTTGAGACACTGCAAGATATGGTTCAACATCGGGAAAATAATCGTTTCTTGAAGTTGATCTCAATAACAACATCTTCATGTGGAAAAAAGTGATTTATTAGCAATTCCATTTCAGCAATAGTGCATCATAAACTGAAAAAGATTAGGAAGAACTAAACTAGGGCACAGTCCCAGGGTCTAGTTGCATATAAGCGAGAGGAGGTTACTCTCATTTAAGATTTTTGATTTAGGTAACGAAGTTATATCAATAAGAGGCAGTCATGTGATCAAACACTGACCAATTAACTAAGTAGGAGTTTTCATCAGCAAACTAGCCTCCACAGGTAAAATGCCATTAGCAGCAAAAAATAACCGCTTCTTTTTTTGTACAGACAGCTAGCTTAGTTTTTGTTAAGCAAAAGAAGTATCAGGAGATGAAATCTTAAATTTAATGCTTGTTACATGAGATTTCATTTGAAAAATGGGATGCGCAGCTTCAAGTACAGCTGTGGTTTCTAGACCTGAGTCGAATCCTTCAACTTCCAGTGTCAAAACTGCTCCCAAAGTTACTGCAATTAAATTACCAACAGTGGACAATTTTGCTGATGATCTCTCAAACAAGTCAACGAGTTTACTGGAAAACTCCAATGCACAACATACAGCTTCTCCAGCTGAAATGCCAATGCTTAATCCTGAAGTGTGTATTGCGGTTGTTTTGTTTCATAGTTGTGCAGTGTACATTCTGTAGTATACAGTGTAGACACCATGGCAACTATGTGTTGCTGTGGCTATGCTTTTATCAAAAGTTTTTGTTGATAGACCACCATTTTATTCTTGTATTATTAAAATTATTTTGCAATTTACTGATAGTTTAATCAAAACTGTACTTAGGTTGTGGTTAGAGATTTATAGTTTGAAATCTTGAATTCAAATACAGTAAGCTTTTTCACCCTAACCCATGATCTGATACATCATCATTCATTTTTCTTGTGAGTTAGCTTAATGGGCATAGTTTAGTAGTTACCAATGTACTGGGACAAAAGGCAATACGGTATATTTAACATATTGGCCTGCCTGTGTTTGTTGCAGTGATTGATTGATTGTCTTTTGTTTTCGGATGTATGGCTTGAACTAACCTTAATTCTAATTTTAGCTTAACTAACTCCAGCTGTAATCCTAATTTCAACTCTAAAACACTGATCAGCCACGATCTGCATTTCAGTTGTAATTAGTTCCACATACCCAGCAATGCGATTGATTGTTCGGTAGACCAATGTATTTTACATGACAGTGACATGAAGAAATAGCACTGCAATGTATAAGTGAGCATGTAGGATATAAGCCAGCAAGCAACAAAGAACCGGAAGGTTATCTACAGGGTGGCCGAAAAGTCCCAGGACACTATACATGTATTTTGGGTGGCCGAAAAGTCCCAGGACACTATACATGTATTTTTAATAAAACACAGTATTTTTTAATGAAACACACAGAAACGTATATATTCAACAAAAAAGAGAACTTTATTAGAAACAAAGCAGAAAACAACTAGAGTAATTTAGTGGTCTAGGGGATCAGTATGTTGGCCCTCATTGTTCTTGCACAATTCCATTCGCCTCCATGTTCTTTGTGCCATTTTTTGGAGAGAATTCCTTGATACACTAGCAAAAGCTGCAATAATCGCATGCTTTAGCTGATCAATGGTTTCGTATCTAATACCAGAAACTTGACCTTTAATAAAACCCCATAATGAGTTGTCTGGAGTGGTCAAGTCGGGGCTTCATGGTGGCCAAGCAAAAGAATTTGATCCGCAGCCAATCCATCGATCAGGAAATTCTGCATTTAGCAGCGCTCTCACAGGAAGTGCAAAATGTGCAGGTGCACTATCTTGCTGTAGCCATACACGATCCTTAATACCAAGTTCTATTAACTTGGGAATGAACCACTTTCTAATCATATTGGCATATGATTCCTGGTTGACATTGCCATCAAAGAAATATAGGACCAATCAAATGTTCAGATGTCAATGCAGCCCAAATCATGACATGTGGAGGATTATTTTCAACTTCTTCTTTGTAAAAGGGGTTTTCTTTAGCCCAGAAATATATGTTTCAACTTTTAGAACTTTTATAAATGGCGCATTCATCGCTGAATATTATCTTTCTGTGATTTCTTGGACCATCAGGAAAGCGATTTAAAAATTTCTCACAGAATTCTTTTCTTCGATCCATATCTTCATCTGACAACTGATTTACCGACATGGGCTTATAAGCTTTGACATCCAAGTCCTTTTTCATATGATCCATCATGGCAGCCCTTGGTATTCCAAGTTCAGCAGAACGTTTTCTGGTGGATTTCTTGGGGGACTGTTGCAGTGATTCTTGAACACCAGCACACGTTTCCTTTCGTGTTTCAGGCCTGCCACTTCTTGCCTGATCCAGAACGCTACCTGTTTCAAAAACTTTCTTCTCCCACAGATACAGATTACTTCTTGATGGCGCTGGCTTTCCAAATCTTTCTGTGAAAGCACTTCAAATATCTTCCATAGTCATGTCATTCCTGATGCGGTCGTGAACCCAAACAGCAGCAATTAAGCGCTCCTCAACAGTAAATACACTGATGTCAGTCATGACCTGAAATAACCTAAATAACCTGAAAAAATAAATCAAATAAATTGTTTTAACAACATTAGAATATTAAAACAGTAAATACACTGATGTCAGTCATGACCTGAAATAACCTAAATAACCTGAAAAAATAAATCAAATAAATTGTTTTAACAACATTAGAATATTAAAACAATCATATTTAACAGCATTAAAATATTAAAAATAGAGTGTCCTGGGACTTTTCGGCCACCCTGTAGTCAAAGTTACTTTCCGATGGTCCAAAGATTCAGTGCAATGTGATGATGACACTTAGATATACAAATAAAAGGTAAAATAGTCTCGCAATAACACAAAATGCCACGCTCACGCCAGCTAACCACGACTATACATGCAACAGTCACGATCATGGTTAAATTCCAAGCAATAACCGATTGGCATACAGGTGCACCTGCACCTCCATAGTCTTCATCACGGTTACATGCTTCCTTGACAATAAAAACACAATTTTCTTTTGTTTAACAAGAATAAGCAAGCACAAAGACCTAATATGTGTTGTAAATCAGTTATTAACTGGTATTCATTTTCTCACTAAAAAAATTGTTTCACGTTCAGGTGGGATCCTGGTTTGCATTAAATTGAGATGTTTGACGTGTCATCACCAATGCTAGATTGCATACAGCTTTGAAAGTGTTTTTAATAAATCGACTCCATTCTCTATATGATAATATTTGATGAAGTCGTTCACCAGGCATTAAATAAAATGAAATCTTAACCTATGTTCTACTGGTGAGAAATACTTACCACACAAATTTTTTTGCATTGTTGAACAAACGTTGGCATTTTGCATGAATTTTTTAAGAATACGATGAAGTTTATTAGCAAGATACTGAAAGTGTGAATTTTTTAGATTTCAGAAAAAATCATTGAAGAATTTGTTTTGTTGAGTCGTCAAATCAATCAACTAGAAGCCAAGAATATTATGAGTTCTTATGAAAACTATTTGAGTATTAAGGAAGAGATTGAAAAGGAGCTGGAGTTTCTTCATGAGCACTACAGCATGAAAAAAATTAGCACGTAAGACATACAGCTAAAATTTCATTAAATGGCCTGGGAGAGGGTGGAATGTGTGTTATTTTAGCGCTTGGTGTAACTCTTCGATTGGGTGATGGATTTGGTTCTTAACCATATTACAAAAAATGAAATTACTTGAAAAAATCACCCTGGCGCGCAAACCCCACGTGACATTATGATATTTTTTATCAGTTGTCTCTTACGAAAACTTTTAAACAGTTTATGGTTTACCTTTGAAGTTGTACGATATTTGATTATACTGTTAATTGTTGTATTGGCTATTTATTTGTAGTAGCCTCCATGGTATAGTAGTAATTGGTTTGGGCTTCGGAACAAAAGGTCTGAAATTCGAAATTCTGTAAAAGCACCATTGCTGTATGACAGGAAGGGCATCTGAAATTTAACGTGCTAGTTTGCTGCTGCAAAAAATTTCGGTTTGAAACCAAGTGTGTTGTGGTAGAGATACACTAAATCAGCATGTCTGAGCCTGCAAAACTCAGGGGAAAAACATAAAATCAAAATACTGTTGTTCGTCCACTTGTGATAACTTTTATTAGTAAGTCTTAATGTGATCAAATATTGAAAAGATGAAAATGGCAAACCCTGTCCAAATTAGGAGCTTAAACCTAATATTACGGTAACCGGTTCTTGCGCAAGCTTTATGGACTTTTAATTGGCTTTTCATTTTGTTTTTCATATAATTTTGATATGATCTATTTTAAATATTTGGTTATAGACAAAAAGAACTTCAAGATGTGGACAATTTGAAATCATTGCAGTCAAGAAATTTGATTCTTGATTTCTTTGCAAATCAAAAAAGTTTTGAAGAACTTCTTTCTAAAGAACAGAAAGTATTGTTTATGTTAACGTTTCAACATAGTTATTGTTCATGTGTAGAAGTGGCAAACGTGCTTCAATCTGGTTGTAGATTTTGCCACCATCATTGTTCTGGCAAATTTTATTCTTGCATTCTTGGAGGTTGTTTGCAGCATTTATAGTTGCTGTTTTTGTGGCTATATCGTCAGGCCATTTGAAGCCCACTGCTCTTAAAGTCATGGCTAAGTAGACTTCGCTTTATATTTAACCCTCGACGTTACCACTGTTGCTGAGCTGAAGATCTGTAAATACTTGAGTTTCTTCAAATTTTTTTGGTATCGTGATGGGTATTGGTGAGAAAAGTGGCCATTTTGCGTGCAAACTCTGAAATGAATCTAATATTCAAGGCACAGTTCTGTCAGCATGAACGTGCGTTTCAACTATTAACTCCTCGAAAACACTGGGTGCACAAACATCAACTTGGTATGATCGATTATATTTTTGGGCCGAGTCCCATAAGAGAGTTTGTGACGTCATGGTGACATCGCAATCAAGGATAATTTTTTTTAAATTGCATTTCTCGACTGAGGAAAACAGTTTTTTGTTCAAACAAAAGCGAGCCCCCAACTTACCAACTTGCAAGAATTTTAACTCCTTGAGGAATAAGATGACATCACAGTTAACACTTGATAGCAGATTTTGGTTTCTATGTTTTCTGAAAAATTACTGACAGTGGAAGTGCCATTAGAAACCTTTTCGAGGATTTTAAGAAGTTGCCTTCAGTAAAAATATTCTACATCGATTTAAAGTTAATTGATAATACAACAACAGATTTTTTTAAACATTCTATGATGCTTCTCCTTTTCTTGAACACTACACGCTCGCTCTATGATGACATATTGCTGCCTAGTACCATTACAGTAAAAAAAGCAGCAGGCCGCAGCAATGCCTAGTTTTTATCCACCGTCATTTCGAAAGCAAACAAGTGATATGCCTTTTGTTAAAGAAAAATGATGCATTTGAGTTATAGCGGTAGACTCCGAAACCTGTTTTTTAATGATGCAATGGAAATTACAATACTTTGTACCGTTGGGTCGCAAGCTTGACTGATGTTAAGCTCTTAAGACATATTAATCAAGTTTAGCAAAATAGAACTAATTGACGATTTTTTTACCTGAAGTCTTACAGTCATCACAAAAATTATCCGCATTTTTAGCACTAAAACCTGATTGATGGATACGCTTAAACCATAACTAATCCTGTAATAAATCAACTGTAAGTGCCTCACCTTTAGTTAGTTTGCACTTCCCCTAGCTGTGATTATACCACGATCTAGCAATATATGCACAGCGGGAACTTTTAAATCATACAAATAGGCATACATCATGAAAAACCATTAGTAGTATGCCAAATATTTAACAGCCTATTTCTGAAATTATGCAACAATCACTGTGGCGCTCCCCCCTCCACCACAACCTTGCATTTATGCTTGCATACAAATGCTGAAATATAACGACTAGAAAGTCTGAAGTTATTGGCTGTTTCAATTGTGAGCTAGTCCAGTTCTTAAGTACATACTTGAAACAGGGCAAAGAGGTTGCTAGGGGCTTTAAAAATTTGGGAGAAATATGGCGGCTCTGCACAACGCCCTCTTATGTTTTTGTCTCGATTTTCATTAAAAACACAGTACTTTTGATTTTGGAACGAGAATTGGCTGTGTCAAAAACGCATTAACTTTTCATTACTGTTCCCACAACTAGCCAATGGGTGAAGCTGACCCAACTGTCCGAACCGATATTTTTAACCTTGTTTGTTTGTGGTTACCTCTCCTCTTCCTCAGGATGGGAGGTACGGCATGAACGGCAACTCAGGTTCATGCCGTCAACCTAATTGAAATTAGGCTAAGGAAAAGATGGCGGCCCATTTTGAACCAGTCTTGAGTGACTGGTAGCCCCACCACCAACAAGGCGGACTGCCACTGGTGGGTACCCAAGAGTCGTTTTTTACAACATGCGGGGTTAGCAACTTCACAATTGTAGTCCGGTGAAGTGCGGGTGGGCCACCTGTCTGCCACATAAAGGTGGAGGCATCCCGTTAAGTGCCTTGCCCAAGGACACAACAAGCAAGCTTGCCGGCTTGTTCTCCACTCTATCCCTTTTTTATGCTGAGCGCCAAGCAGGGAAGCTGTGAATACCAGTTTTTAAAGTCTTTTGGTATGGCTCGACATAGGAAATGAACCCAGGTCTACCGACTACGATGCGGACGCTTTCACCACTACACCATCGCGCCGGTTATATTTTTAACCTCGGCATTACTGATAGGGGCTCTTCAATTGAAATAACGTAACTGTGAGTGCTTCACTTCTGATTAATATGCTTTCTCCCAAGCTGCGTTTATGCTAACACGAAGAAACATACACACAGACTTTGCCCCAAGCAAATATGCCTGCAATTACGAAAAAGTCATAGATGATGAACTTAATATTTAATAAGTTATTCCCAAAAATATTTATCAATCACTTTGGCGCCCTTACACAACTTTGATATGCTTTCACATCAAGTATTTGCTTAATTGATAGAATAAAAGTGGAGAAAGGTTGCGAGAAGCAGCTATATGAAACCCTCGTAATGTTTTTCTTACTCGATGTTCTTTCAAAACAAGGTACTTCTGTTTCGGAATGAGAACTGGCTATGTCAAAAAAACATCAACTTTTTATTACGGTTTTCACAATTATCCATTTGGTAAAGCCAGCTCATACCGCTGAACTGACATTCTTAACCTTTACATACTATTGGGGATCCTAAGGGCAATGCTCACAGAGCTGGCTGGTGATTAGATAAAAAATAAATTTAAGTTTAGATTCCCCCATCAATGTCAAAGGTCAAAATGACGTTGCCTAATTGTCATAACCCAAAAAGTACTGATCGTAGAGAGTTCGTTTTGGCGTTAAAAGTTGTGAAAGGTTCATGCTTATACGTTACTTTCGAGATTTTTTTATTGTGTCTTGAGCTGAAAAATAGTATTTACAGAATACTAAATTTTCAGGTAAAAGACGTATAGTGTTTTAAATTTTTAGTTTTATTAAGTTAATGAAACTTGTTAGTGGTTGTGCGCTTTGTTAACATCACCATTGCTGTAATGCTTGAATAAATATCCTACCACGCACTCCCATCCTGTGGTGCAGGTTTCAAAACATAATTAGTCATCCCATTAGATAAAAGAAACTTTGAGATGGCAAAAATAATGTTAAGTAGAAGTGCTTGCTTTGTTAGCGTCAGCGATCATATTTTGTCAGCATTGTATTGTTACAGCGAGACTGTTATCACCAGCTTGTTAAAGACCATGAGTAAAAGTAATTCTATTGACCACTGGTAAGAGACCCAGATAAGCCGTAATAGTGGTGAGAATACATCAGGTACGGATACATAGTTTCTAATGAATTATGGCATATGCCGTCGGCAACTATCCTCAAATACATACTTTTTTAACTTTTCCTGTTGCTGATAGCTTCTACATTTGTTGCAAATTGCTTTACCGTAGCTTTACCATTTCAGCAAATCTGAAATTAGTACTTAATTATGAAGTGGGCGTTCTTTTTTTGGAAAGCCCACGAAATTTTCTGTAAATCATGTGCCAACTAAAACTGATGTTCGTGAACATTACTAGCACAATTGGAAAAACATACTTTTTAATTTCGAGAGCTAATCCTTCAGTAGGAGACGTTCAAAAATTAGTTGTAACTGATTTGCTATGTGTTTTGAACAAATCTAGGATGCCAACAGTTACGGAATACTTTTTCGAAATTGTCTGGTACTACTGGTGGATGATGAAGCTAGCGAATTATTGCGTTATCAACACAATAGAAGAACTTAGACCACATTTTCGGAATTATCAGCCAATTTTTAGAAATTGATATTTGCCCTTGTAAATGCGTGGCACAAAACCAACTGACCGTAATGCTTGCACTCGCAAAAACTAAAGTACCTGCAGCAGAATGCCGTTTTTCGTGTGATCAAAAGACACAGGGAGAAATGCTTATAGGGCCAGTGGATGTAGGAGTTGCTGTCAAGAAAGCGGAGATCAAACCTGTTGGAAACAATACTTAAAGCAAACATCTGTCAAAAAAAGAACTGAGTGAAGATTCCCAATCATCCAGTTGGTAACAGAAACAGAAGGAACAGTTTCTAATGTTTTCATGAATAGTCACCAATAGGAAGACCCTGAATTTGTTAGTGATAAGTACCAAAATACTTGTTAATACAAAGAACTAAGCGAGATTACGGAGTATAATGGAATAAGAAACCGAGGTATTGCAAAACTGTAGGTGATTGCGTGAAAGATATGGGGTTTGCTTCATCCTTGTAAGCTGAGATGACAAATAAAGCATTGGAGAAAAGTATTTATTTAAATAGGGTGTTTGGGGTGTGATTGGTATCAATAGATTTGTGGTTGTTAAAGAAGGTTTCACCCAATTAGAATTTGTAAAAGAACATTACATGTGGTTTTTAGCTATCTTGGAAATCTGTTGTGTTATAAAGTTGGAGTAAAGATTCAAACTGAAGCAGTCCACCTGGCTGATGATCACTATACCCGATCCGAAGTTCTTGTCTTACATAACTCCAAGCAATCAATCAGCATAATATTAGCGGAAAAATCGTTGAGTAAATTTAAAATACCAACTTTATTTCCTTAATCATTCAACAAAGAATTGAAGATGGTATTATAAATTTACTGAAAATTATTTTCCGCTAATTACAATTCGTTTGCAACGATTTTTATTTTATTTTGAGCTGGTACTTTTGCTGTTATTGCTATTATTGAGTTGTAGAGGCTTATTGGTTGTTACTGTTGTAGCATTTAAATGAAAACAATACGAAAGCATTTTTAAGTAAAAAACGAACAAAAGCAGTTTCATCAACTAGATAAGATATAACTCAAGTGAATTTTCCCCAAACAACTAGTATTTTCTTAATATTTTTTTCTGCGCAAGAAAGAATATAAACATCTTCTAAATAAGGCATCGACATCAGCATTTCGCAACTTTCAACATCAAAAAAATATTTCTATGATCACTATGAACTAGTTTTGACCGTTAACCTCAATGTGGGTGATCCAGAGTTGATGGGTTGATGTTCATATTTTTCTTACCTTGATGTGAGAGGAATAGCCTCTTTTCTCACCAATCGCCAAGCTGATATCTTTATAAACAACTTTTTCTACCTACCCTAGTAAATATCATTTTCGAAATACGAGTCCACCAAGAAAGTGAGCTCAGGTCTACCGACTACAAAGTGGACGCTTTAACCTCTACACCATCTCGTCGCTAACTTAACGCGTTTTTTACGTTAGAAATGGATTATGTAAATGAGTTAATACCTTTATCAATATTTCAAAACAATTTAGTTTAATAATGCAGTTTTTTATCCTTCAGAGTCATTTACTCAATTAAATTTTTAAAATAGTTGCATGAAAACCCAAGTTAATCCCTTTATTATCTTCTTTTTCTCATTGTTTTATGCTACAATCTTATCTCCGCAATTTAGTAAAGGCTTGAGCATAAAGTTTTTGGATATGTTGGAACAGCAAGTGCATAATTTGTGCGGATTTCTGCGCCAATAAGCAGAAAGTCTCCTGCCAAACATTAGCTTTTGCCGTGGATGCCCACAGTCTAATCGATGTGTCTACTATTTATTGATTGCTTTTTTTTCTGGCCAATGTTTGGCATTTAAGTTTAAATGTGGACCTTTATCTTTGTAATTTGATCTCGTGTTTGCGCAGGAATATCTGCAAGCTCTTGCCGACCAAGAATTGGTGGAAAATCAGTTGAAGCAAAATAATGAGCAATACGATGAAGTAGCGAAAACGATTGAGGATTTGAAAACGGAAAAGGAACGCTTATTAGATTGTTACGACAAGCAAGACAAAATCTTGGGTGGGCAACAGTCGTTGACAAATTCATAGTTTTCTTTAGGTTATTTTTTACAAGCTGGCAATTGCTGCTAACTTTTTCATCAGAGCACATGTTTGTAAGTTAAATTGCAAGCACTCATTCCTTCGACTTTGGTGATTTACAGGAAGCATAATCAAAAACCTTTTTATCGATGATCACTCCTTTTTAGGAAATTAACCAGATTATTCTCTGAAGTAGGTTGCACTTCAGTTCGAGCTACTGGACGTATGCGTTGGTCGACTGAAATAGTCATTGGCTCGTTGGTCAACTGTGTATTGTCAGATGTATAACGAGTGTCAGCTTAAACAAAGGCATTTAAAAACGAATCTTTTGTAATAACAAAGGAGCTATACATCAAGACCCGATGTGTTTAGACTTTTTCTTATAGTATGGCCTTTTCAGCTACTTGAAAAACTTTCAAGAAAACTACACATTTTAAAGATGTTCTTTAAGAGTATTGTATTTCTGTGGGTGACGTTACATTGGCAAGGAAAAGTGCAATTCGATATGAAGACTAATTGACTGTAGTATGTTACGTAACTGTTACACGTAGTTACTTTAAAAATCCAGCTACCACTTTATATGCAAGGTTTAATGATTTAAAATAAGGGTGCTACTATAGCGTGAGGCCTACCACACTATAGCGTGAGATCTACCTCCGGTTACTACTATAGCGTGAGGTCTACCACTGAATTATTTATCCCTCACCCCTCTATAGCTACACACTTACTACTTACTATAGCTATAGTAATTCCAAACACCACACATACATTTTACACACAAAGGTAAATTTATTCTAACGATACACACTTCGCACATCTTCTAAGAATGACACAAATAAATCATTGGTTAGGGTTAGAGCAGTGGTTCAAACCCTAACCTAACCTCACGCGGGTTGTACCTCGCTAGGTGCGAGTCAAGCGGTAGACCTCACCCTGCATCTCGGTAGGTGGCTTATGTCGGTAGACCTCACGCTATAGTAGCACCAAAATAAGTGACTTGACCTAAAATAACTGACTTATTATAATTTGTCAAAACGCTACGCTTTATCGGCTGACTAGATTATGACCAAAGTTCCTTTAAAATTCCAATCATAAAGTGGCCTGTACAGAAAAACATTTGTAGTAGCCTCGGTGTTACTAAGTTAACATGTGTCAAGCTAGTTGTGAGGGCGAGTTAGGTTTGTATTAAATCTTTTTTGAAAGAACAAGCGTTTGGTGGAAGATACGGCAGTAAATTGGAAGATGAATTAGAGCGAAAACTCTATCGTTTGGTAAGACAACAGAACTTCTTGAAGTCGGCAATGGACAGATGGACCACCGCTGTGGTAAGTGTAGTCATGAGCAACGTATTTGTTACAATGCTGTAGTTCAGCGTGGTCCAACTGCAGGCCCGCGGGCCAATTTTGGCCTGCGAATAGTTACGTTGATTAGCGTGATTACAATAGGGTTGCCATCGTCCCGAATATTCCAGACATCCGGAGATAGTATGGCTGTTCGAAAATTTAAACGGCGGCCCACGGAATAATTTTTCAGCTTCTGATGGCCCGCTGTAAAATAAAGCTGCACCACACTACTGTAGTTAATGCCCTGTTTTCACTCTATTGATCTATTTATCCACTAGTGTTTTACTTCTTTTTACCTGAAGCTATCTTTATTTACTACTTTTTTGGAAATGTCTAACTGCATAAGGCCATAAATCTTCGCATATTGTTTCGTATTTTGTTTTCTCTCAGCAATCGTATTTTTAAATCAATCAAAAATCAGCAAAGCAGACCATCTGTTTATGACTGCGTTTTATTTTTTGCATTTCAGAATGTTGTTTCTGCTGCCAGCGAACAGCTTCGATACGCTTCAAAGCGTTGGAAACGCAATATAATTCCTCTGACAAAGGCTTCTGAAGTTGAGTAAGTTTTTAAAAGTGATTTTTTTTGATACACCGAAACGTCTGTCATTAAAACGACAGCTATGCGCAATATGACGTTGATGTCGCCATGGAAAGGTTTCAATTCAATTCCGGCGTGACTACAACGTTGTTGTGGCTTTTTGACGAAGCACTTTTACGGCATTTTTCTCTGCTTGGCTGCAGTGTTACAGTGGAAATGGACTGTGTGGCAATACTGGCTGTTGCGAAGCTTCCGAACCAAATGCTCAGTGGATTAACGTAAAAACTTACCTCACTGGTGGATACGCACATAGCTGATACTTGCTAAGTTGCTCCCAAATTGTTTTAGTCATGAGCTCATGCTGACAAGGTTAACTCTGATCGGTCAAATTCGAAATCATTTAATTGCCGCCCATCAGAATTTAACTACTGCACAGAGTTACTTAAAGGACATTACCTTTCCATATTGCACTGCTAAAGAGGTGAGCGCTTTTTAGACATTTAAGCTGTTTTTCGTAGGGATGTAATTTTCATACGAGCAGTTTAATAATATTAGTGCTGCTTTTTGCACTGTTTGGAAGTCCGTTACCAATACTTTTTTACGAGTCACATCGTTAGAAGCAAGAGATCTTTACGACAAAATCTATTCTTCTTTCGGCTGTTTTTCTTCGAGGGTCGCCACAGCAGATCTTTCTTCTCCATCGTTCTCGATCCATCCCCCATCAAAAGAAAATCAATTTAAATCATTGAAATAAAGAATTGACTGCGTGTTTGCTTCATCTGTCAGGCTACAAAATTGCAGCAAAGAATGTCTGTCCTTTGATCAAAGATACACTCTGCATGCACCTTTTCTAATTTAATTTATTAAAACGTGCTTTGCTTTAAAAGTAGTTAGCGAATATATGAAGAAGACTGACTTCTCATCTGTTGTGCGTATGTATGGCCTTGTATTGCACTTTTAAAAGAGGGAAAGAACGAAAGGGTCCGAGACTGCCAGCTGACCATCGGCCAAACCCATTAGAATTAGAATTATTGGTACCTTCGCTCAAGTGCAAGTCAAAGTTGTAGGTTCCATAATCTTTTTGTTGGCAGCGAAGCTATCTAAACGAGGCGATCAACTTCATTTACATCGACGCGATGTCGAAGGAACGTTGTTACGAAGCCGGCAAGCATTACACACTGATGGAAAAACGTTCTGGAGCTTTGCGAAAGTGGCTGAGCAAGGTATGTTGATGCACAGTTGCTCACTCTACATGTACTTCCACGTTAATTGAATTATCGTAGTTGCTGGGGGTTAGTCAAAGGTTGGTCGCTTGAGCTGCTGTACAGTAATTTTTCGATTGCTTTTGTAAAGGTAATCGAAGAGAAAATTGTGAAGGACTCGAAAGATGCTGAAAATGAATGCAGAAACGCGAGGGAGAAATTAAAAAACGAAAGGCTAAACTTGATGATGGAACTTGCAAAGCAAAAAGGAATAGAAATCAACATTGATACGTCGAATTTAGCAGGTTGGTAGCTACCAGTGCGAAGCTGATTTCTTATGTAAACATTTCTTGTGGCGTGAATATTTCCAAAATCGGGTCCGGCCAAGATCAGTGGTGCTCAACCTGTTACCGATTTTTTACCTCTTAGCTAAATTAATTTACTAATTTCACTTCCTAACCACTTAGTGTTGAATAAATTAGTTGTTTTATCAGCAAATCAAAAAGATTAAAATATGGAATTTATCCCAGAAGGGAGAAGTTTATCCAAGGCTAAGAAGTACTGTTATGCTCCAGAGAAACTTTTTGGAAATGTCAAAAAGTCAGCATTTTTTAGCCCTTTAAAGGCCGCTTGATACCACGAGTTCATGAGATATTTGGTTTTATTAAGTCGCGCTGGCCATTCAATTATTAATATTATCATTACACCATCATGCTTTTAACGTATTGATCTATATTATCGACTACATAACCGCAGATAAGGCCAGTTGTCAACTATTCAATCTGTGAGTAAACTTGGGTGTGTCTGTACTTATTGTTTTTTCAATAGCTTTAAACTACAAACATGCGAGCTCTTTAAGGCGCAAAAGTAGTAGTTAAGCCTACTTTATGCCCTTTAACTGATTTCTTTTAGCTTTACGCCGAGCGTTTTTGCTTTGATTTTGCTCTTCAGAGCTTGCGTCCTTTAAGGTAAAGCAAGTCATCAATGTTCTCGTGTAAATGGGCGAGTGAAGGCCAACTTTATTAGTGTAAGTTGTCTAGCTCACCGCTTCTTATGACCTCAGCTCAAGGCGAAATTCACTAGTCCAAGTGGAAAATTGTCAACTTATGCAATCCATTTGGATTACCAAATCGCACGCACCAACTACCAAAGGAATAGATCTTGTCCTTGGTAGGAAAGTAGGCTGACACGGTTAAGAATTCCTGGCTTGACTAAATTGCAATTAGTAGAAAATATTTTGTACAATTCTTTTGTAGAGCCGTCGTTGGATGCATCGGGCACGTTCATTGGAGTAGATGGCGTTAAAGTGGAAGAGACCGAAGATATTAAAGCAGCTGAAAAGAAAATAGAAGAAGCAACAGCACAAAGTGTGAGATACATTACACTCGGCGTAAATTTATGATTCAACATTACGCTTGGTCTAATTTTCGTTAAGCCTTAGCTTCGTCAGCAAATTCTGCATAATTTTTCTTGTGAGGCTGACATCGGAATATTCCAACTTTAAAAATTGAAAGAAATCGAAAAAAAGAAGTCGATAATAAGACAGCAACGTCACAAAATTTGTGTCGAAAACGCACGGAATAGAGTAGAACGCAAACAATTTTTTAAATTTTAAAATGATACAAAAAAATTGTTCTTTAAAAAAAGTTGGTGCTTGACGAGTTAAAGCGCATATTATGGTTCACATAAGTATGCTGTATTTCGTAGCTTTGAAATGTCCTATTTCATGGACAATCCTTCGTATTGCTGCTGATGCTGCTGCTGATGCTGCTGCTGCTGCTGCCGCCGCTAGCAAACAATAGGCATCACGCACAAAAAATCTCTACCTTCAACCGTTTTCATTGCCAATCATTTGTCCGGCTTCTGGGGCTCCATGGTCTTCCGCCATGCCCCATCCCTCGGAAGCGGTTGGGTAACAACAGCATCAAGCATTAGCCAGACATAACGATAAGTAAAAGATTTCGGTGATCAATTTGAATACGACTATGCCTTGTTATTTTTACATAGCCAGCGACGACACCGCTGCCGCTGGCGCTATCGTTATGTCTGGCTAATGTTTGATCAACAATGAAAATGGTTGTAGGTCGAAATTTTTTTTGTGCGTGTTGCGCGTTGTTTGGTTGGTGTATGTAGCTTAAATTACAAGAGTTGAATTTGCATAAAGTATATTTTACATTAAAGCTTGCTGTTACTGCGTTACTGTTTGCTTTTATGTATCATTGTTACAATACGAAAGACAAAACGACTGAATTAGAGTTGAAGCTGGCGGATTGCCGACCGGTTCTCTTAGCCAGTAGGTTGTTGGCTCAAATTTCGTCGTAATTGTTAAGTCTTGCCCACTGCCTCATCGCTCGTATAAGTAGCTGTTTATAAATCTGTTATTTTTGTTGATTCAGGCCGAAGAAGTGGATGGTGTAAGAGTTGCCGAAGAAGAGAGCGAGGTGTTGGATGAAGCTGCCCCGCAGCCATCCAAAAACGAACTTTTTGGTATGATATGCAACAGTATCAGCTGTTTTTCAACATTTTTGTGGCAAGGAGACCTCTAGTTTTAATCAGCTTGGCTAATGGAAGGTTGTCCTGTGCAGTGTGTGCATTTTTCATTCCTAATGATGACATTAGGTGCAAGAGGAATGGTGGACTATTTCAAACCAACTATAAATTTAGACTGCTGATGATAGTGGAAGCCCCATCACTATCGAGGCGGACTTTCATTGGTGGTTGACCAATAGCTGCTGGGTAGGCAGCTTCATTAATCTTACCTGGTAATAGTGCTATTGCTATTATGTTCTAATTTTTAAATTGGATTTTGTAATTGTTTAACAATTGTTTTTCTAGGTGATTTGAATACCATAATGGCAGCTTATGAAAAACAGAAGCAAACCTTAGAGGAAGAGCAGGTGGCTGCAAAGGCGAAACAGCAAGCGATAATTGATAAGAAGTTGCGCCGCCGCACTTCAAGGATTATGCGTGTAGAAGCTCAGAAAAAAGGATGAAACAAAGTTGTTGACGACATTCTCAACTGTATATTGAACTCCCTACACATTTGTATAGTCGATAGAGGTCTTACTAGTGAAAGCTTTTTTAAGCTCATGATGCATCACTTTTAATAGTGATGCGGTTTTGTTTTGTCACCTTGTTATGTTTTATTACGTTTGCAGCATGTATTATAAAACTTAGTGCACTTATCAAACTGTGATGTCAATTTTTCTTCAGTATTGCTATGCAGCATTATTTACTATACATATTGCGGCTTTTTTTTGTGGTGAACTTATTTACGGATTTCAGTATTTGTCGTTAGACAATTATTTTGCAATGCACTTTGATTTCAATAGTGACCTACAATTTTGGTTATTGGCGAAAAGATTTCAACGCTATATATTTTTAATTGCGTGTTATTTTAAATTATACTGTATTTTGACCTAATTTCTACTGTGGCACAGTTTTTTTTTAATAAAAACCATCTTATTTGTATAATTGTTTCGATGGCTTATTTTGCAATGATGCCACTACCGACGACGTAAAATATTATCACTTCAATATGCAGTGGAAAGCAGCATATGAAAGCCTTAGTGAGGTCAAACTGTGGTACGTATATATTTTGATAGTATCTCGTTAGCATCTGTAAATTGTTTATGAAAACAACGATGTCCTATTAAGTAAGGTGTTGCGTGAGATTCGTAAGCGATCAGAAGAGTATATTGAAAGTTTCTTGAGGTGAAGCAAGCATTTACTCAATATTAAGTGTGGGTGTGTGTAAATCTGTTATCAACAGTGGTAAGTGTTTTGAAGACCGCATGTTAAAATCGACATTTTTGCGCTTTTCCAATTAGACCTTTTTTGGAAATTTACTTTTCGAAAGTGATGGTCTTTATCATGGTGGAAATCAACGTTATTCCTCCCTTTTTGATACGCCACTGTAAGTGATGTTCATGAAATTGGCCTGGATTTTAGCTTTCGGGTGGTATAAATATTTTTCGGGTGCAATATATTCCAACACATCAAAGACGTTATCGTGGCTTGAAAGGTAGCGACGCTTGGTGTGGTCACGCATCATCGCGTTCCGAGCGCTCAACTGGTTGTCAGGGCTGCGAACTCGAAGAATTCGTGTTTTTCCAAACACAAAAAATTTCTACAATTGAAGTAACATTGTTCGAGCTCATTAACTAAGTTGTTTCGAAGGGAAAATAGTAAATAATATTTTGCGGCGACGTAGATCTTAAGATCGCTTTTTCGAGGTCTTTGCCTCTGAGATTACAGTCTTGCGCTGCGAACTCGACAAACTCTAGCAATTAAAAAGAAAAAACTTGAGCTTGCAAAGTTTTTGTGAACTCTTACTCCCTGCTTGTTCTGGCGACAACAGGGGCTGCGTTCTCAGACAACAGAGGGCTATGGCACTTTTATTCATGTCTGCGTAAACTCAATTTTATTCTCCACATTACTCCAATTGCTGAGCGCCAAGCTTAAGATCCATAAACAACATTTTTGAAGTCAATTTATGGTCGGATTGCCTCTGTCACGTTGAAGACGTTTTCTCTGTGATCAGTTTTTTTAAGTCAATAGTGTTCTCTATTGTCGTATGAAAGACTTTCATATGGAGGTAGACTTCTTTGGATCAATGTTAATGAGCACTTTGTCAAGTTAGAGAGTTTGTTTTTTGTTGTTGATATTATTAGTGCCGCTTTTATGTCGGACACAGCAAGCGTGAACAACGCGAAGATGCCGTAGGTTACTTTGTCACTGATTTTCTGCAATCATTTTTATAATTCAGAATGTACATTTTAGGCTTTTGCCAGTCAAAAACTAAAACTTTGGCCACTGCTAAATATTTTTATGAAATTTCTTTTCTTCTCTTAATATTGCTGGCTGGATTTACCCCTGCCTGGACCACGCTTGTAGATGTACCACCTAAGTTTTCATGTTGCTGAAAAATAGAAATAAGTAGGCTCGCAGGTGTTGATGCCAGGTTCATAGCAAGAGCTAACGGTTTGATAAACGAAAGTAAAGTCTAAATATGGCTGTACCCAGTAGACAATACGTTTTTGTCAAGATTTTTTTGCGCCATTTGTTTGGTTTCGAAAGTTTTTGCCCTCGGGCATTTTTGCACAAAAATTTCTATCTGCTTTATGAGGTGTTATACAATAAATCTATAATTTGTTCTATGAACATCCGGTTTTGTACGCAAAATACCTACAATAAGCTTTTGTACCTTTTTTTCCGCAAAAATGCGTTTTTGGTACGTACTTTGCTGACAATCGAATGTTCGGATAACAATACATACCGTTTACGTATGAAAGCGGATGAAAATCTTCGTACAAAGGAGCACGAGACAAAAAAAACGTAGGCTACGAAAATCGGGCAAATACGTTCACTGTGTAAAGCCGCCTTAAACAATGTGACATTTTAACTGTCGACTATGTTTGTGTTTAGCAATGTTATGTCAGCAAAAATGTTTTGCGTCCATAGTGGGACAAAAGTGTTACGGCTGCGTTCGCACGTTGCGGTTCTCACAACCAGGAATGAAACTTCTTACCGATGTTTAAAGCAGGTTTTAAGACGAGGTTTCGCTGCTTAATGCTGAGAGCGAAGAGAGCGTCGCTTTGTTTTCCTTCAGTATCAAGCAGCTAGTGCATGGGATGGATGGAATAGAATGGAAGTCAAATTTTGGTATGAAAGATGCCAAGGAATGGAAGATTTGGATAATGGAACGGAAGACGGTCTTCCATCATTCAATCTCATTTTCATCATACAAATTTTGCCACGGGATACAGACTTTGTAAAACAAAATTGCAGGAAAGTTTCCATATAATTCCATTGCTTGAACTAAAACAATACATTTACTTTTGTTTCGAAACCAAGCGATCGCCCACTGTTGTCCGTTGTTAACAACTGCTTGTCTTTTTTTTCGCACATCGGCAATAATTTTACTGCCGTTTAGCAATTTAATCTGCGGTGCATAGCTACGCACGTTTCAGCCTGTGTAAAGACACTGAAGAGTCTGAGAAACACCAGGATTACGTCTTCGAATAAAAACAGAAACTTTTGGACTTTGTGCTTTGTCTTTTTAGGCAAAGAAGTTAAAAACGTCTCTGGCAGACAAATTTTGCTTGGCAATTCGAAATTTTAAATTTGAGCCCATTACATTTTTGTTGCCATATTGTTTGCTACTCACCGTAACAAGTTACAGGTTTTTTCAAGATCTTTTACAAGTTGAACAGAAACTGTTTTTGGATTTTCTCATCAAGCTACCTTACTCTTGAATGTAAACAAAATGGCAAGCAGCGTTAGATAACATACACAGCCGACATAAGCTAGTAATTCTCAAACTGGAAAAAGTGGGACTACATTTTATGCTATACATATGACATAGTACTTCTAGGGTAGATATTACAAATGTGTATATGAAAGATGGAAAGGAATTGTGGGATGGAATGGAAGACTTCCACTGTGTTATGAGAATGGAATGGAAAAAAATGCCAGGATGGAGAATGGAAAAACGTCTTCCATTCCGTTCCGTCCTATGCCCTGCAAGCAGTGAAACTTTGTCACAAAACCTACTCTAAACAACGGTAAGAAGTTTTATTCCTGGCTGCGAAAACCGCTATATGCGAATATATTTAAGACCATCTTATGATTAAAGGCACATTGTCAAAGAAAAGCGTATTTTTCACTAAACACTTCGCACAATTTGATTATAATTCATATATAAGATCTAAAATGTTGTACAATGCTAGGAATTAAGGTGTTGCTATGTTTTTGCACAATTTTGAAATTGATTAGTACATCAACCAAATAGACTTTAGTTATTAAACCTAAAAATGGGTAAAAATGAATCACTCAGTGGCGAAAAACTAGTTTACGTCGTCACCTTTAGCATGATGAAGCTTTACAACGCGAGATTGCCAACCGACCAAAGGTCAGCACTACTGCAGTCCACGAAGCAATAAAAATTTTTTGATACGAAACAGTTTTAAGAATAGGAAAAGGTCAGGTCGTCCAAGCGTTTCCGGAAGCGAGGTTGACCGTATCATGAAAAAGATAATAACTCGATCTTCCATGAACTCAGGAAAAAACTTCACGTTGAATGGATGAAAAAAGGCACTGAAGTTAGTGGGAAAATTTGACTGACGCGATGGCGTAGTGGTTAGAGCGTCCGCATCGCAGTCGGTAGACCTGGGGTTTATTCCCCTTGTCGAGTCATACCAAAAGACTTTAAAAAATGGTATCTATAGCTTCCCTGCTTGGCGCTCGATATTTATGGGATGTTGTGGAGAACAAGCCGGCAAGTTCGCTTGTTGTGCCCTTTGGCCAAGGCACTTAACGGGACGCCCCACCTTTACATGGAAGACAGGTGGCCAAGACACCTCAGAAATAGCAACTCCCCAGCGAGTGCGGACATACCGTCCAAAACATAGCGATACAATTCGTTTTCTCCTGAAAGGAGGATAAATACTGTAAATAAAAAAGAAAAGAAAAAAAACAGCTAGGCGCCGCCTACCAGGGGATTTTGGCCTAAAATTGCACAGACCGGATCGAAAATTCCTCTTAACGATGAATTCATGAAAAAACGCGATTGGATTTTGCCAAAAGACGAGTAAACTGGAACATAAAGTAGTGAAAGAACGTTCTTCTTTTTGGCGAGTTTTTGGTAAAACAGTTCTCTTTGTGAAAGTATCGAGTGTGGAGACTGGCTGGAAAAAGCTAGGAGAAAAATACCTAATTTCTACAGTTAAGCACTCCCCAAGTCTAATGGTTTGGGGAACTATGTCTACAAAGGGCATAGCAGACCTATAAGTTTTGCCTCCAGGATCCACCATGAGGAATCCATTAATTAGTTAAAGGAGTTAAAGGAGAAGTTGGAACTCCGCATGGATATCTATAACTGCATCATTTTTATGCACGATAAAATCCAGAGACACAAAAGCAGGGTTGTAAAGAAATTTTCGTTTTCGGAGACAGAGCATATCAAAGTTCTTGATAGGTCAGGAAACGTCGCAATAAACAATGAAGGTGGCCATAGAAAATAATGACAAGTGTTTTAAAGTATAAACTTGTTTGTAGTATACCCTTTCTATTTCGTGTGTATTCTTTCTTCTTTGCAATAAAACAAGCTTTTACAAAAATGTCGAGCGCAACAAAAATTGCAGTGTTTTAAAAAAACAAACAATAAAAATAACAAGTGGTCTTAAACTTTTGTCCCTGGTGGTAGTCTAAATTTTTGTGGCTTAAACAAGCGAAACCGTTTTTGATTCAACCGTAAGCTTTGAGTTCAAACCAGTGGCATATGTAGGGGATTGTAGCCGATGCCTTCTCAAAAGGAATGGCAGCAGCAAAAAATGTGAATAGGAAAAGATCTTCACTTTTGTTTAAAAACCAAAAAGTGAGAAATTCTTGCTTTGAAAAAGTTGATCTCGTAGGTTTCATTGTCTTTTTGGAGTCCAAATAGAGCAGAATTCTCGGTATTAGAAAATCTGTCTCCAAAAAGAGTCCCTCACGTTTTTAAAATGCTACGTCTCCTTTATCCCTACCTGCAAAATTTGCTTCGCAAATTGCTCAAACAAAGGCTCGCATTTAACGCAACGATAAAGAGCCTTATCACAAACCCAGAATTACTTTTTCGCAGTCTCCTCAACATTCCGCTGCTCTTCTGTTCAATAAGATCAACCTGTTGTCGTTTACTTGAGAGCGCGAAGGAAGAGCCTTGCAATCATCCTTTTTAGGTGCCACGTCATTCAAAAATGGAAGGAGAAATTGCACTGTGGAAAAAAATTGAAGCTATTTATTATACTTTTATTACTTGGGCATGAAAGAAAACAAACAAGTCAGTCAGTTGGTCGTAAATTAAAAGTGTATATTCTAATTTAAACATGCAGTTGTGTTTGCGATGTTTAACGACCAATTGGAATGGCTAGATATATGTTTGTTGCAAACAACATCTTTTCAACGTAGTGTTCTTACGTTCAGGTATAGGCTTATCTCATCATGTCAAGATCCCCAAATGTTAAAGAGTGTGTTTTGCTATTTTTTATGGGACAAGTTCTCGAAAACGCCTGAAATAGCATTTTTTCTTCACAAAAATTCAGGCGTTTAAAGAAGTAGGTTAATCGCAGTTTTGCCAGTGTTGGCCTATCCAAAAATTTGATAGACCTACACTGGCAATGCCGTAAGCGATCACCGTAAGACCCGGAATGCCAAAAAAGTTTTAAAACACTTCTAGTTTAATAATTGTTACAAATATTTGTTTGAAAGCAAATAAAGCATGCTTTAGTTAACGTTTTGACTTCAGCAGAACGTAATTTAGCTTTTGCCTCTGGTCTATATATCATAAGAATCCTATACTTGGTAAACACAATAAATCAAAAACTTCATCTTTGATTACGAAGCCAATAAAAAGTTAAAAATTTTCTACAGCACAATTGTTCTGCTGAAATCAAGGATGCGCAAATCAGTGTTACAACTCGAATATTGGTAAATAAGACATTAATGACCCCATAACTTTTACGACTTCAATGTTTGAGAACAGAGCATCAGACCGAAGCGTTACCAGCAGCTTACGGAGAATACGACCATAATATCTTTTGTTTGGTTGAAACTGAACAAGTTGCAATCTGAAAGAAAAGCGTAAGCTGCCAATGGTGGAAAAGAAAGTACAAAAGATATGTCCGTCATTATGGAATATTATTTCGCCAAATTTGTTGAGCACATGTTTTACTTAAGAACTTTTTAGGCATAGATTACCGCAGACCAATTAAGAGATTTTTAAAAATGCCTAGAGGTAGTTCTATGACCCTGAACAGCGTCTTTCAACTTAGTTGAATTATTCTATTCTAGTTAAATTAAGCGTGTTGTAAAAGGTTGGTTTCAAGCCAGCAAATGTTCTGTTTTGCTCTCGTTTCAACTTTCATTAGTGGCTACTAGGTGATAGCACAAGAAGTTAAAACAATTTGAGAAAATTTTAGTTTACAGATTATAAGTCTTTCGCTTACATTTGCTTATTACAGTCTTTATGCTGTGTGTAATTAACGTTTAGATTCCTGAAGAATGACGTCACTGTGAAATAAAGCATGTAACTTAAAATGTAGGTACAGAAACAAAATGAACAGAGTACGAAAGAGTTCCAATCCTTCCGCAGGAAGAAGAATAGCTGTGCATGAAGCACCTCATCTAGCAGGTAAGTTTATAACCACATTTACAGTTTAATTGCATTTGGCTTATTATACTCAAGTTAAATAAATTTTGTCTATTTTTTACAGCATTAAAAATGCTATTTTAATGAAATAAATTTGTTTTTTGAGGATTAAATAAGTTTGTTTTGAAGTTTGAGATATCATGAGATGATGTAGTTTTTGTTTGATTTTGCGACATCCGTAGTTTTCAGAGTAGTGATGATAGATTGAACTATCTCTTCCTTAAGATCAAGACACGATATCAAATGAAACTTTCAGATTTTATTCTGCATAAAGGAAAGTAGAAACATGCTAATTGGGTTAAGAAAAAAAACCAATAATTTGACCCAAAAGATCGGTAGTACCTCGACAAACAAAATTGGTAGTAAAGCTATCACTTTATATTCACAACTAAAGGATTTTCAGTGATTGGCAGGTCCAGTGGGCACCCAATAGTCTTCCCTTAGCGACATGCTAATAGTGTGTGAGCAGCTGCACAAAGGATTTGAAGCCAAAGCACACTGAAGATCTTTTTTGGAGATTATCATTTTGTAATAGCAGATTTCATCTCCAACATGAATTTTATTTTATATTTCTCGCATTTGTCAAACCGTTTAGGGCTGTCCATCTTTGTCCAGCCCCACCTTTAGTTTTCCAGAGGTTTAGTTTTACAATTTCGTTTGGTAAAGTGAAATTATTATTAGTTGCAATTCTTTTTAGTGGACTACGTTACAATCCAGACTAGTTGGCCTACACCCTCTGGGTTGAGCCACTCTACACCTACATTCATTCATTTTATTTTTGCCCAAAAAAAAATTGTCAAGCATAAAAAACATAAAACAAAAATTTCAGCATAAAAAAACAAAAATTGTCAACAGTGGACAGCAAAAGAAGACTACGGCCAAAACGGTATACGTTAAAACAGGGGTTATCAATCGGGAGTAAATTTACCCCTTGGGGGTAAATTTGACCTGTGTTGGTGGTAAATTTTGTGAGCAAAAAATTCACACTTTCGCCAACTACAATAGGCATTTGAAGAAGTGAAAATGTAAAAAAAATTTGGGGAGTAAATTTTACTTTTGAAATTTGAAAAAAAAAAAAGGGGGGGGGACCTTGTCTTTTTCCAAATTTTTAGTTTTGGCCCCGAATATTCTATGAAAATGCCAAGGGGTAAGTGAGAGAATAAAGATGGAGAATTCCTGCATTAAAAGCATGCGCATGACCAGAATTTTGATTAAAGGTGGTGGCATGGCCATTGCACGTATCAAGCAGCAGCAAAATAAACACGCGAAAAAAAGCATATATAGTATATTCAAGGTACCGCAAAATACATTAAAAATAAAAAAACTTTCATGTTTTAACGCTAACAGGGGAGATTATCTGGTATTACACCTTGCTCAAGGGTGGCCTGGCAACAACGACAGCTAAGAGATAGTTTTTTTATGTCCCTTGGCATACAATTAGCTGTTACTTTGTTGTAGTTTTTAACCTTACTGTTTTGCGATGTTGACCGTACCCTATTGTCAATTTTTACAAATTATTCTTACTGCATTTATTTTATAAAAATGTGGCTCAGCTTAGTAGGGCGACTTTAAGCAATTCATTCATGTGTAGAGCTTATGGTGTGGCCTGTATTTATACCGTCAACGCAGCTGAACGACAAACTTTTTGGCTAAAACTTGCAAGTTCAAACGCTGGTAATATAATGTCACGCAACGTAGTAGACTAAAGGCTGGTTTCCATTAAGCGTAAATTGCAGGCATAGCGTGAAAAATTCTTTATTTCTCTATGCGCGCACGCGCGCATCTCTCCAAAAAAGAATCAAAGAATATTTCACGCTACGCCTGCAATTTGCGCCAAATGGAAACCAGCCTTTATGCTGGCATTGCTGGGCAAAATTGTGATTGTCATCGAAGCTCACGCTGCTTGAGCAAACTACTGGTTGCATCGGTCGTAATAGCATGTATGGATGCAAGCAGGGAAGCGTAGAAATACTACAGCTCTTTTTAGCCATTCCATTTTGTCTGTCTGGAGACAACCAACACCATTGATACAAAACACCATTGCAGCAATCCTCCACCCAAAAAAAACAGTCACCACTCTATAATTGAAGTGAAAATAGGTGAAGATAAGTGTTAATAAATAGCGGCTTCCTCAAAGAAAGATCATCTTCCTTATTGCAAAGGCGTACGGGTCAATCGCTCGGGAAATTTTTTCTGAATTTCTGGGAAAAATACTTCCTCGGTTTACAGATTTTTTAAAAAACTTATATTGAATGATTGTTACAAAAAAGCTTGAAGGCCGCTGTACTAAGATCGCGCTTTGCAATCTTCCAAAGTCTCGATTCATCAGGCGTTTCTTGAGTCGAAAAAGTTTGCATCATCTGGATATAAAATTGCGCGATAGTTATAAAACATTAGATCAGCTCAATATTCTCAGCATAAAGATCCATAAAACTTACTAGCTGAGAATGTAATTAAATTGTATATTTGACAAGTTTATAACTTATGAGTTTGTATGTTATGAGAAATTGAAATATAAATTGAGTCGTGAGGTTGTGCCCTACCTAGCAAGACGGCTTTTTGTAAAATTCTTAGGCAACGTAAGTCTAAAATTGTGTACTTGAAGTGGGACAAATCGTTAGTATAGTTCTTTTTTTTGCTTGATCTTCCTAATATCACGAACCTCAATAGTGCAACCTTTTTTAAATTATTTCTGGCGTGTGTCTTAGCCCACATACACGTTTTATAAAGTGCTAAACATCTTTGCTATTTGGAACTTTAAATCGAGGATTAGACTATGAATATTTTTTGACAAGAAAAATAAAGATAGAGAATACAAAACATAGATAAAAAGAGGAAAATCACAAAACAAAGTAAAAAATTCTGGTGAGCTTCTAATCATATTCAATAGAAAGTCCTTGAGTAAAAACCAGTGAGACAAAATAAAATCAAAAATAATATAGAGATAGCAAATAAGATTAAAATAGAGGGGCACATAAACAAAGAAATAAACAACAAAAAACCAATTATTGTTTTTCATGTTGTGTGATAGAAAATTATAGTCCTTGTTTAGTCCTTCGTGAGTGCAGTTTAATTTGAACGTAGTTTTTGTTCTTCGCTTTGTCACTGTCTTCAGTTAGAATTAGTTTGTTTGAACAAGATAGCACATAAATATTATGTGCTCTTTTGTTTACTTTGTCCCAAAGCTACATACACTGTAGAAACTGGAAATATTATCAAACAACGGATAAACGAACGCAAGAGTGTTATTTGCCCTCATAAAAACAAACCTGTTGCCCGACATTTCAATCTTTCTGAACATTCTGTTAGCCATCTACAAGCATCAGTTTAAAACAAGCCAATTCTAACCAGAGAAAAAATTCTAAGCAGTTTTTACTTTCTTTTGCGATTTTTCTCATTATCTTTTTCCGTATTCTCTATCTTTATGCTCACATTTTTTGTTTACCTTGGTTGCCATATTATTTTGCGATGTCGCAGTGGATATACTTTATGCTTTATGTATTATCACAGGTATTTGTATTCACTTTAGTTCATTTTTTCGTATCTCATTTATTTTGCCCGAAGCAGTCAGCATTCGCTCTCGAAACTTTGGAATATTAAACATTTAAATCTACTACGAGTGTTATTTTTGAGTTTTTATGTGCTACTTATGAAAATAACTATTGCGTAAAACGACAATATTTTGACAGAATCGCCTCGAATAAACGGAGGAAAAAGACCTGGCTCTGGTTTACAAAGAGCTCCAAGAAGGATTGCCGATCCACGAGATGCAAAGGTATGTGCAACGTGCATATATGAAGCATAAATTCATCCGATACTTACTTATGTTATTAAAAGAAGCATGGTGCAAAAAACAGGAAGCAAACTCTCAGGTTGAAGAAAGATTGTTTTCAGAATTACAAAAATTGGGTAATAAGTAGCAGGCTTATTTTATCACTTCGTGTGCTCTCTTCCTCAATTAAATTTGCGACTTCCAGATCTTGGCCAAGTCTTATGTCTGTGTACTCTGTTCACTGCTTACGAGTAGTCAAAGGTGCAAATAGGTCTTACGTTTATCTTAGTTTTTAACCTTGACCCGAGGAGATTTATCAAGTTGTTTTCAGTCGAAATAGCACAAATGTCTTCTGTATAGTGCAACCTTACAAAAGGGTATTGTTTTCTGTTAATTTCCCCTGAAACTTTTTCAAGTCTCTCCTGGCTACGCCTTTATGTTCCCTGTTCCGCGCGTAGCAGCATCCGGGGGAGTAAAAAGGGACCTTGTCTTTTTCCAAATTTTTAGTTTTGGCCCCGAATATTCTATGGAAAATGTTCTATTGAACTAAATATTCCAAATATGGTGCGATTTTATTACAGCAGGGCTAGACATCCGCTCTGCCGAACGGAAAAGTAGGCTACTGATTAAGGCGGCTGCGCCGGCTTCACTGTAAAAACATTTGTGAGAGCAGTAACCAAATGTTGTTGTAAATGGAGTCCATAGTTCTTGTACCCCCTAATGGTGAGTATCTTACTCTATTAATCAACACTGGTAATACACATAAAGTGTGATTTTAAAAACTATCGGTCGTTTTTCCCAAAGAGCAAGGGGAATAAAGTCAAAAATAATGGTGGCGCCTAACAAGGTATCGTTTTTACAATTAAAGAAATAAGCTATTTTGTGGTAAGCCTATTTCACGATTTTGTGCGCTTCTTTTTTTATTTACATTTGCGATCTTAACTCCTTTGTATGCGATATCTACCCTTATTCCGGCAAAGCGTGAAAAGTAGCCTTTCTCCCTCAAAGTCACGCACCATATCTCAGTTCGTCTATTATGCTGTTTTTAAGCAAAATCTTCTTTCTCGGTCCAATTTTACAAATAAATAGGCCTGTTGTTTTATTTTGATTTTTTCCTAAACTTGGGATTTTATTGCTTCTAACTTTCCTCCTAATCCCGATCTCCCTACTTCCAAATCAAGATTAGCATTGCTGACAAACATCCTATCAAATACATATATTTATCCATTTCTATCACTAAGTGTGTAGAGGGAAACTAATTTAAAGTTTTGTGTGTACGCCAGAGTGCCCCAAATGTCGACCACTCTACTCATAAATTTTTAGTATTCTTATTCAAAAAAAGTGTATCGTAGCTTGCTTTCGGAATGGCAATGAAAAATGACTTGAAGTGCAGGTGATGCCTGCTGTTCTTTTCATTATAATGATAGTTGAAGCATTGACGAAACAGAGCCTTTTTGAAGCGTTCAAGAAAAGAACGCATGCTAAGGTCCCTCAAAATGCTTAAACAACGAATCTCCTTTTACATCATCAATTCAGCTTTAATCGTTGCAGAATTATTTTCATCGAAACACTTTGTTAATAACTCCCGAAAAATGTTTTAATTGCGTTTTTACGGTGAGTAATTTTTGAAAAAATATAGAAAACAAATTGCACTATTAAGCGTTAACTATGACGTTTTGTTACACCCCAAAGGGATATGATTTCAAAAAACCGTTTCCCTTCTCCAGGAGATACCTATTAAGAAATATCTTTGTTTATGACGTCATGATGACATCACGTACCCCTAAGACACTCAATCTGAGGCAGCAATCCATCGTGCCAAACTTCATGTTTGAACACCCATTAGTTCTCGAGGAGTTTGAGAGTTACATATGCACTCACTCATTCACGCACAGCAGGACTTCTGCTTTAAAGTGAAGATGACAATAATTATTGCGGTAATACACCGTAGTGAAATAGTATTTTGTGTGTAAAATTGAGGTGGATCATTGGTGCAGGAACATTTTTATGCCTCACAAATATCTTCAACTCTTAGTAGATTGCACTTTTCCTTAAAAACAATCAACGGTCTCCGAAACAACGGAAGTCGTCCGACGTCATACAGTACATACTTCAAAAGAAGATACTGTACATTATAGTCCTAATATTGAACTGTGCAATTTTGCAGATAGGTGTTGCTTTCACTTACCAATTGTCAATTACCGTTTATTTTTGAAGGACCGTCGCGCTACAGTGCACCAAATGGCACCAACTAGCGGTCATCAGAAACAGAACGGGCAACCTAAAACCGAAGCAAGGAGGCGCGTGTCAGCTCCGGCTATGCCGACAAAAACAACTCAGTTAACAGAAGAAGAACGATTAATAATCGCCCAACATCGTTTAAATATAGCAAACAAACCACCTGAGATCAATTATCAACACAAAACCAACAAATCATCTTCTCACACGCAGAAAAATAGTCGACGAGTGTCGTTTCTTGACTCGGTGGAAGAAATCACATTGTCTCCGCTTGCTGAGGAAGAAGAATTCTAAATTGCTTCAAACTGTTTCATTCAACTGAACTGTAATATTTTGTGTAACATTGATAGAGCTATGGTGCGGGCAATTACATTACTAAAAGTAGTTCTTTTTTTAGTGGTTTTAATGAAATTTTTTTGATGTCTTTTGAGATCAATAAACCTGTGTTGATCAAATGATGTTCTGAAAAACATTGATCAAAAAATCGTTTTCGAAATGCAAAGTTTTGTATTTAAAATGAAAGCACGCCAAGTGACACTGGTGTTGCTGCAAGAAGACTTTGGTAGCAACGTATCAAAAGTTTACTTCTTAAATTGTCTTCACTTAGCCGTGGTTCTACAGAAGTGTTAGGGGGGCAATAACCCTCAATGAAAAATTTTACTTTCGATAAAAAAACTTCTTCTCTACTCTCGAATCCCACATCCTGAGTCAAAGCTTCCAACGCTACCGTCAATTCCTTAGCCTAAAAAGGCAGCTAAAAATATCACTTTTATCATCAGCAAGCGCTGGGGAGTACTTGAGTGCGTTATGATCGATAAATTTGCTTTGTTTTTCATTCATATACATCATGGAGTAACTCAAAGCTTTTTCAATACAATTGCATAGGCGGGCAACTTTCATGGATTAAATTAGCCTCGTTTTCAATTTATCTTCGTTCAACAAAACTTTTTATGCTGAATGCAAATGAATTGAAAACGCTGCTAATTTAAAAAATTTCTGATGTGTAGCGCTTGTTACTAAATCGCTTATAAAAACTGACCATTTTGCTCCTTTGGACGTCATTTTAATTCTGACTTTTTGCAAAGGAAAACTGAGATATTCCCTTAAATTCTAGCCAATGCGGCAGGTAGTAGGCCTATGCTATGAGTTTACAACAGAAAAATAGCAATTATCCTATTGCTATAAGCGGGAATAACTTCTTGTTGGCTACAGACACTTATCTAATAATCTGACCATTTGCGTATCCACGTGACGAAAGGGTCTGGCCTTTCTCCAATATTTTGGACCCAACCGCGATATTTTGTTATTTTTAAGCAAAACATCGAAAGTTTTTCGCTGGCATGAGCAATGTTTTTTAAATATCTTCTCAAAGCTTGGATTTTCATAACTTTCCCTTCGTTTCATATCATTTAATAACGAAATTAATACCGGTATAAATAATTTATTTCCGTAAAATCATTTGTGTCGATATTTGCAAACAAAGGCTTTTTATGCAACATAGAATGCAAAATTTATCAAAAAAATTTTGAAAATGTACCACAAATGGACCACATCATCATTTTGATGAAGCTTGTTAATAATCTTATAAACATATAAAAAATCATATAAAGCTTATTAAGAAAAAAGTTTTTTCACTCTCAAACGTTTATTTCTTAGTTATTCTATTAGGGAGGTGCTACTAATTTTGAAATGGTAACAACGGCAACGTCAAATGACTCTAATAAAACCAGCCAAAATGAAATCTCAACCACTGCAGTTTTTTCTGTCTCCATGTGTAAATCCTCTGCAAATCTATTTGTTTTTGAAGATTAACTTAAATTGATGTTGTTTTTTCACTTTTTAATTGCTCTTGTTTGTTCTGCAACGTATTTTCTCGTGCCTCGTCAATACTTTTCATCATTTTAATTTTGCATTTTTCATAGTGGTCAACAAATTTTCATTACCCAGCCTACTGTTTTTTGAACAAATTGGCCAAAGCTGGCTGAAAATAAAGGCTCTTCTGCAAACAATAGGTTACATGTAGCGTTTGTAGTCTCATATTTTCGCAAAAAGAGACCTCAACCTACGTCTGGATAACTGTGATAAAAGGATGAAAACCTATTAAACTTGTAGAAACTGCGAATGGGTCTCGAGGTCTTCGAGACAACAATCATTCACACGTGTTGTTGCAACTGACGCACACCACAAGTTAAATCCGGAGTGAAAGCTTTGAAGCAAACGATTGTTCCATTTGTTCATGAAAAGCTCTACTCACGATTTTTCGATGCCAAGCTAAGTTAATTGGAAAAATTACTTAGGCATAGGCCGCGGTGGCAGAGCGGCTAAAGGCCTACCCTGTAAACGGCAGGCTTGCGTGAACCACGAGTTCAATTACGACTTGAATCAAGCCAATGACTAAATGCAATTCGCATTTGCAGCTTCTTTGCTTGGCCCGCATCTATTGCAATCTGCAACGGACCTAAACAAGGCTGAGGACGCCTGGCAAAGCCAACCACTAAGACAACTATATAACTTAAAAGGTGAATACTTGAAGTTGAGTTAGATAACTTAAAAGGTGATATGGTATATTTACATCTTCAGGACCCGAAAAAACTTTTTTTCAATATCAGAACTTTTTGTAGGCTACTACTGGCAGGATGTGTTTCCGTCACAAGCACTGCGGCGAAACAAGAAATATTGTTGCAAAGTGCATTTCTCAAAGACACAATATAATAGCCTTCGTGAAGTTTGAATGCCCAGTCAGAGCTAATTGCTGACCTGAACAGCGATCCAATCCACCAAAATCAGTAGCCATTAAAATTGTTTGCAAAGTCGCCCCTTACAAAGCTCGGGTTTGATCAATGCAACTTAGGCATTCAGTTTATGAGTTGGTCTATAAACAAATCAAGAATTTGTTGATTGTAGTAAAGTTGATCTCTAAATTTGATTTTTTTTGCTCAGCGAGTTCAAACCAAAGATTTGGTTCAAACTTCAGTTAACCTCAAAGTGATCTTGGCTTGGCGCTGATCATTTGTAGATCCTGCAAGTAAATGAACAATCTTGAAGTTGAGAGGCTTAGGTAGAATTGCTTCCACCTAAATTAGGATAAACGAAATATATGTGGACTGAGTTTTTTTTATTCCAAATCCGGTAGAGTATAGGCTAATATATTGTGCACATATCAAACGCCAATATTGAAAAAATATGAGCAAAAAAGAAAAAAAGGCCAGTGACAGGCAGTAAAAGAGCTGGGCTCATAACACACTGTCACTACAGATCTCAACATTGATAGGTAGCCCACTTATCTTAACTGGCAACATGAAACAGAGCACAAAATGAAATGCGCGAATCAATAAGTTACTGTAAACATAAGTTCAGTCCAATATGGCTCCAACGAATTGTGCTGAGAGTCCACAGTCTGACTCTAGTTGAAAGTTGAAAATAAAAGAACTTGACCCTTTGAGGATCCGTGGTACATACGTGTACTACAACTTCATCTCTGACAAAAAAATTGGTAGAGAATTATTTTGTTTTTTTTAGATTGACTAGTTGTTTTATGTGCAATTTCAACAAATTTAGAAAAAACTGGCAACTCTGCGTTTTTGTTACCGGGTTTTTGCTCGTAGTTTTAAGCTGAAAAGTGTGAAATTAGAGCAGCAGTAATTTAGGGCTGGTTAACGCTTATTAGAAGCAAATTTTAACTTTGTTTTTAGGTTCTACATAAAAATTAGTTCAAATACTAACGCATTATTTTAAAAAATAATAAAAAAAATTACTTTGGTACAGTGATCCCTCGCTATATCGCGCTTCACCTATCGCGGCTTCGCTGCTTCGCGGAATTTTTCACAGTGCTTTTTTACAGTGAATCCTGATTGGCTCAGGGGCTTTACTGTTGTCTAGAAGTGAAAAAAGTTGAAAAAAGTGAAAAAAGTTGATATATGCGTTAATGCTTCCAATTCTTAAACACATTTTGGGCCTGAAAAGAGGTTTTGTTTTTTGTTTCATTCTGCAGTACAGTATTGCATTGTAAAATAACAGTAAAAAATAAAGCTGACTGCTTCTCGGATTTCGCCTATCGCGGGTTATTTTTGGAACGTATCCCCCGCGATAAACGAGGGTTCACTGTAATGATAATTTTTGTATACATTTTATGGTATATATATGTGCCATCGCGCCTTAGAGGTAATGCTTTGACTTTTTTTGAACAATGAAAAATCAGCTTAAAATTTTTTTCCCTAAAAGTAGGCGTTACACATTATACAATTTTAATTTTATAATTTACTTTGAAACAAAGTTGTAAACATTATATATCGTTTTACTCAGTGGGAAATTTTCTTTCTTGTGATATAAAATTTGTATGGTTAGGTAAGAAAAGAAAAGTGTAAGATGGTGCTAAATTTCATCTAAAATCAAAATTGAAGTTGAATTAGTAAAATTTACATAACTGCATAGATCGTTGCTCTGTTGCCATGGAATTTTTTGTAGGCGGAGTATACTTGCCTAGCGTTGTTTTATTTAACAAATTAGGGTAAAGTTTTTTATTTTTCAAGATTTCCATTTCAAAATGTAGCGTTTTTTTGCTATTATTTTTGAAAAATCGGATTAGGTTTTTTCATAAATTGTTACAAAGTTATAGAGTTAATCTTTTACCCAAGAAGAAGAAGGAACTTTGCGTTTGTTTAAGCCAGTGTTTCCCAACCTGTGGTCCATGGACCACCTGGTGGTCCATGCAGGTTCTCAAGTGGTCCACGAGAGGTCCTTTTATAAAAACAATATATTCGCCATTAACAGTTTCGCATTTTTGTTAATTCTCAATAACTGATGATGTGATAATAAGCATTGTTGTGTTTCGTTTTATAGGCATGCTGCCACAGTCAAGGTTAGTTGCCAGATAGGCTCAGAGCTTGTGAATTAGGAAAGATTGTTACGATCGATTAAATTAGAATTCTAGTAGTATTTTATATACCTTGTATATAATTTGTTTCGGATTTTATTTAGAACAAATCTAAGCTAAATCAATGATTTTCGTACAACCCTGATATGTCGAAACGAAAGTGAAGTGAAAATTACGTTGCATTTGGCTTCGCCAAAAACATTGAAAAAGATGGGACAGAGAAGGCGCAATGCATCCTTTGCGATCAGGTTCTTACAAACTCGAGTTTGAAGCCTTCCAAACTAAAAATACATTTTGCAAAACATGGTGGATCAGCAGCTTATGGTATTGAAGCCCTGAAAACAAAGCGAGCCCGCTACGATCAAAAAGGTACTCTCCCTCAATTGCACAAAACAACAACAACCATGCAAAAGCCGATCTTGATGGCATCGTATAGAGCTGCTTACTTGATTGAGAAGAGCAAAAAAGCACACAACATTGGAGAGGACCTTATCAAACCTTGCCTCGTGGAGATAATTAAATGAGAGTGTGTCTCTTAGGCATCGTTCCTCGCTTTGAATTGTTAGTTGAAAACCATCAGATGCAGGAGAGTCATTAAACATTGTTTGGTAGTGGTGATTTGTGATGTTTAGAATAAATCGTGTTTTATATATAATAAAATCCAATGTTAATAACTCTTTTAAATATTACAACTTATGTGGAAAGATCGGAGATAGTGGTCCAAGGTAATGTAGATTATTTTTGAGTGGTCCACGGGCTCAAAAAGGTTGGGAACCACTGGTTTAAGCACTACTCTGATTTCACATCTTTGCCATAAGCACAAAAATATCTTTTTATTGGTACATAGCATGTTGTACCTTATTTCCACAAAAAACTTGGCAAACTTGACTAACCTTGGGCCACTTTTTTGACCATTTCCGCCAAATCACCGGCTGGTAATTAGCCCAGTTAAGAGGCTAGCCTGCCAGTACCTTTGTTCTAGTGTGCTTACGCTGTTTAGCTTCACAGTGTGCCGTGACATTTTGTGCACGTTGTGGGCTAGATGCTTGCAGGCTTACGTCTGGAAGGCTTTTCCAACTAAAACGGATCCTTATCTTCCTTATGGTATCTGCATTTTTAGTAAATATGACGAACTATTTTGTTATTTATTTCAGACTACTTGTTTTTTGAAATATTAAATGTGAACTTTTTCCATTAAAATTTTTCGCATAGGCTACAATGAACACTCGTAATAAAAAATTGTTTATTTTAACTGAAAGTGACATAAATGGCATATTGTTTTGCGATACAAGCGACACAGAAGGTGAATTGCAACTCGATGTTGAAGATCTGGGCTTTCTGGAAAATGATGTTGATGACATTGAGAAAAGTGGTCATAATGAAGAGCCCGTTGAAGTTCTTATTAAACCACCGCAAGCCAAGCCCGCAGTTGTGACAGAAATGACTAGTTAAAAGGTTGTTAATCTTTCGTTTTGTTCCTCAAATGATTTGCTATTCAAATGGAAAAAACAAAATGAAGCAACAGATAAACAATAGCAACTATCTCATCGTAGAGTGGAGTACGGCAAAATTTTTCTGCATAGTTCTGAAGATTCAACGCCCCACGAAGCTTTTAATCAGGCAAGCAATTTTGAAAATTTTCCTAGTGAAGTCGTAATACCACAAACAATTTTATACAGTCAACAGCAAGGACATGTTTTCACTACTTCTCTCGAAAAAATAAAAGCTTTTTGGGATGCATTTATTTATTTTTTGGGGATGCATTTTGGATTTGTGATTACACATGCAGCATTTAGACTAAAGGTATTCAATCGGCAACGATATTGAATAACATTGATATAGAGATCGCTTAGAAATGTAATGTTTTACATAAAAAGTGCTGGTGATTTATCAAAATCGAGCAAAAATGTTAACAATGAAAATATATATCCACTTCGTTTAATGAATATTTATGAAGTAGAGCTAACAGAACGATTTATAATCTTGCAAGTGTTCTTTTTTTTGTAATTTTAAAAGAGCTTTGGTAAATCATCCAATTGCCAAAAAACAATTCACCGAAACCCTCTGATTGCTTGGTAATTGTTAGACTTTTGCAACCAATTTTACATCAATTAGTTTGTGTGAATGCTAGCAGTAATTCAGATATATTTTTGGTCAAACTTCTAAAATATTCAAAAATAAAAGAGGGTTTCGATATTTCTTTCTTTCCTGAAATACCGAAACCGAATAAAGTTATAGTGGTTTTTGATCAGAATGTTGATTTTTATGCGTAAATTGCACAAGTAATTGTTTCCAAACGTTTGGCATTTTTTTTTATCAAAAACTAGCGCATAACGGTGAGTTTTTCGGGAATTATTTCATCTCTTACAAAATGAGGGAGTGAATTTTTTTAACCAATTGTGCATTAATTAGTTTTTGTGGACGCTAACAGAAATCAGAATAGCTATTTACGGTCCTCCTTTAAAACTGGCTGCAAAAATATTTTTATTGTTTTTGAACTCCAAAAATTTGTTTTTGTCAATCATTTTTTTTCGTCAATTATAATATTAGCATTCGCTAACTTCAAACGAAGTTGAATATTTGGAAGAGAGGTACGCTTCCAATTTTATTAAATGCCGAGTGATTTCATTCATTCACTTCAAAGATAGCGTTTTTAGTTTTTTGTAAACGCTGGTTTGGTATTTGTTGCAGAGCCTGACAATTAGAAGCATTTCCTTTACTGGTTAGATTACATTGTTTTAATGAGTTAGGGTCAGGAACTGTGTACAACTGAGTGTTTAGTTTTAGAGAATTAGGCTTAAGTCAGTCTGTAATCAAAACAGTTCAATTTCCTTTTTCTTTGTTTTGCAATCATTTTATTTTGCGAGTAGTTCCTGTAAGTAGTACAGTACATTGTGATCAGGAGACCTTTCCTGTGTTTTTCATTCGCTGACAGCTTTGGACGATGGATTGAGGGATTTCTTTTAGGTTCTTATCTCTCCAGGATTGGCAGAATCGAGAATCCTTCCTGCAGCGCCTGTGGATACTCGTCCCAGGACACCTCTCATCTCGTTCTGCACTGTCCAGCTACGGACTCTTTGCGCCGCTCACTCTTTGGCGACTCTCTGTCTCTTTACGACCTCTGGTCCAGACCCTGGGAAGTTGCCCAGCTTCTGGGGCTCCATGGTCTTCCACCCCCTCGGAAGGGGTCGGGTAAACAACAACAACAACAGCATGGATTGAGGGTCAAACTTACAATGCGTTGCTATTCCGCTTCAGGCATCGCAAAAGGAAACGACCGCGGTGATCAATTGGGCCAAGTTTCATCTTTCTACATCCAGCATTGTCGGAGTGAAATAAACAAGTAGGGAGAATTGTGATTTCTTGCAAATTTATAAGGACTTTTTATATTTAACTTTTTGATCTTTCTCTAAATATATCATAAACAGGGTGTAATCCCCCAGCATCAGACTTAGGCTGCGTTCGCTCATAGCGGTTTTCGCAACCAGGAAGAAAACTTCTTATCGATATTTAGAGCAGGTTTTGAGACAAGGTTACGCTGCTCTATACTGAGTGCGAACAGAGCGACGTTCGCTTTAGACTCAGTATCAAGCATCAATCAATCTCGTCTCAAAACTTTATCTAAATATCGGAAAGAAGTTTTTTCCTGCTTGGGAAAACCTCTATGTGCGAACTCAGCCTTTATTGATGCCGTATGTAATCAGCGTGGAAATGGTTCCTCGTTTATTCAAAGTTAAACGCTGCAAGAAAACAATGGAGTTCCGCTTAGTTTACAAACGAAATTTTATATAGCAGGAACAAGTCGACTGCAGTCAAGACTCGCGCCGTGTCATCAGTTTCGTGTCGAGTCCAACTGTTTGATACAAACGACTCGAGGCAAAACGAATCTTTTTCTACAACGACTGAGTCTTCCCAACACTAATTGAATGTGTTAAGTTTCTTGTAATGGTAAGTGTAGGTTTCCTGGAAGAGGAGTATGACAAAGCTGTTTGATTTCTCCGTTTTTATTTACGGTCTAAGCGGAGGCTATACTGAGGAAAGCTAAGGATGGCAGCCAATACTAAAAACGGACTGTAGAGGAAAAGCTATCAAAGTTTTCTTTAATACCTTCTGGGGGTTTGGGTCTAGATTGTGAGGGTATTGAGCATTTTTATTTCAGAATGAGAAATAAACTTGATTACATACTTATTAAAAAGTAAGAGGTATTTCCGCGAATCTCCGGATTAGAGTTACTGAAGCTAAAAAACTTTTAAGACACCTGTTCGAGGGCAAAATTAATATTACTATGAGAGACATACAGTCAGGCATTTTACTTTTAATATATGAAAGTAGCTAAATGGAATTGTCTCATAATCTTCTTTGCTGCCAGTATTTCAATGTTTATTTTTTGTCTTTTGGTTCTGGACCATTGTTCATTCACGTGTATTCATTACTAAAAAATCTTATGACATCACAATTTGCCTAAATTTAATCTATCTTCAAATACAGGGTGGGCCATAAGTTTCCATACATATTGTATTTTTTTTGTTTTCCAGATATATAGTGTATTTGTTTTTGTTATAATACATACATAGTGTATTTTTTTGTTTTCCACATACCCTAGAAGATGCGTTTGACGAAAGAGCAACGAATTGAAATTATACTGATGGCTGGGTCGGGAAGCAGTCGCATTGTTGCACTGAACTTCAACAGAAAACATGAAACGAACATCACACATGACACTGTGGCTAAACTTATTAGCAAGTTTAAGAAAACTGGAAATGTTGCAGATGAACCAAGAAGTGGTCCAAGACGTACGGCCACCGATGAAAACACAACAGTTACGATACTTACAGCGCTTGTACAGAGTCCCAGAAAAAGCACGCGACGGTTGTCTGCAGAAAGTGGTGTCAGCAGATCGAGTATCAGGCGCATTTTAAAAGCAAACAAATGGCATCCATACAAATTGCATATGGCACACCATTTGAGTGAAGATGACCCGGATAGACGCATGGAGTTCTGTGAATGGGCATTAAGTAATGTGAACGAGGATCCAAACTTTTCTACTAAGATTTTGTTTACTGATGAAGCAAATTTTTACGTCAATGGAGAGGTTAATCGGCAAAATCTACGCTATTGGAGTAATGGGAATCCTAAATGGCTGAGTCCGACGAAGATGCAAGGTGCCGGCAAAGTGATGGTGTGGGCCGGGATATGGGGAGACAGAATTATTGGACCACTTTTTGTCAGTGAAAATCTTAATGCAGGAAAGTATCTTAATATGTTGCAAGAAGAAATTCTCCCTTCCCTGCTAAACGAGGAAAGTGACTACCCAGTTTACTTCCAGCAAGATGGAGCTCCACCTCATTATGGTATTCAAGTGCGTCGGTTTTTGGATCAGCAGTTTCCGGATGCTTGGATTGGTCGGCGTGGTCCTGTAGAGTGGCCTCCAAGATCTCCAGATCTCTCCCCTCTTGATTTCTATCTTTAGGGGCATTTGAAGTTTATGGTGTATCAGGTAAAGATACAAGACATAAATCACCTAAAAGAGCGAATCACCGACGCCATTAGAAGCATACCTTCAAATGTGCTGATGCGTGTTCATCAACAGTGGGAAACACGGATTAATATGTGCTTTGAAAACAATGGGAATCATATAGAGCGCATTATATAAATAAAAATGGTTTTTCAACATAAAATGTTTATTTTGCCTATGTATGGAAACTTATGGCCCACCCTCTAGTAGCTCATAACGTTAAGTCGTAAACCGAATTTACGTAATGTTTGCACCGTGAAAGCAAGCAAGGCAATGCAATATAGGTTACCTCGTACGTAGATACCCAAACAACTGTTTTTCCTTAATTAACATGCATGCAAACCCGACCCACGTCAAACTCTCCTGAAATTTCTCAGCGGATTTTCCCCATTAACAAAAGTCCTCTAAGAAACGTATGATTAAAAACTTGCATCCCACCCTGGCGGCGTAAATGATTGTACAGTATTAGTAAATTAGTGGCAAGAAACTCATAACTTTTGATCACTTCACTCACTTATGCAAGATCTTCCACCTTGACCCTATTGCAAGGAGAGAGTATGAGGGAATCTCCAAATGTTTTAATAGTAAATTTACAAATCGTCTGGTCAAGCAAGGGAAAAGTCTTCAAGTCGCCTCGCAGCTGCTTTCAGAATCCATTTTGATGCACTACTTGCATCCAAAAGTGTGTCCTCTCACCTCGTTTAACTCTGATGATGGATGGATGATAATATTTGAGCATGATGGATAATAATGATGATCCATTTGACACTTTCGTACCTCAATCAACGTTGGTATCTTTCTAAAAATTTTTTGAGAGAAATTTTTCTTTCATTCTCTGAAGCCTCTCAATCGATATCTTCCTGTAAAGGCTACTCTTCTTCGATCTCATTTCTCATTTGTAGGTTGTCCAAAAAATTATATTGCACAAATCCAAAAAATTATATTGCATGATTTTGTAGGAGGCTATATCTATTCAATCTAAACACAAAGGTATTTTTTGCAATCCCATTGGGACCACCATTTTACCAATTTTATTCGAAAACATCCTTTCGAAATTTCTACTTTTTATATGATGTGCCTAACTAAGGTGGAGAATTTTCCAAAGGAATTTTCCAAAGTTTGTAGCTATGTTCATGAGCAGGGCCGCTGAGATAATTTGTTGGCCCCAGAGCAAAAAGAATGTCCCCCCCCCCCCCCGTTTAAAAGTTCTGCAAATATTAACGATGGTTTTATTGAGACTACTTAAACTAGTTCATCACGAAGTCTCACGCTACAGTGATTGTTATTGGAAACTCTCGTTATATCTGTTATTTATTTGACCTATACGTAAATTGAAACGATCTGGAACATTTAGGCCCACCAAAAGATGCATTTTGCAAGTAAACACAATGACTATTTGAAGACATATTGAACGGCACAAAGCAAATGTCATTGTCTGCACATAAGATGGAAAAATTTTAGAAGCACACCAATAGTTTTATGCAATTGGCTGTTTTTTGGTCTTTTTCTAGGTAAACCGAAAAATGACAAAGTCGAAGTTAATTTTCCTGACGATTTCCACCTCTTGCAGAGTCCACCGAGCGATCTCGCGACGTTGTTGAAGATAGACAGTTTTTAATAATTTTGATTTGCTGAACGGGCTTTCAGCTGAAGCTACTCATGCAGGAGTCGTTAGAAAAATACGTAAACTGACACACATAGTGGCAAGAGAATGTCAAGTTTATCATGGTGAGTAAATCAAGCGGCTTAATAAATCAAGAGGCTTTAGCTGATTTTTCCCAAAGTTGGCTCTATGGAATTTTTTTCAATTGCCTGATCTCATAAACAATGTTTTTTGTTAAAGTCAGATGAGTATTCTTTGGTGAGCCAGATTGTTTCTTGTTGCATATCATCACTGATCACAGAAAGGTATGTCAATAAAAACTTGAACTTTGTAAATTATCCTAACTTTAAATCTTTCTGTGAGGCCATCTGTCACACAATCAACATCTACCTAAAATGAGCTTCCTCTGATGTGAAATCTCTTCCTCTTCACTTTCAATCAGTTTACACAATGGTCTAATATCACCGTGAGATCTTGATCTTTTCCAATTTGCTGTATTTCGTCCAAAAGATAACGTGATATCGATTTTAGGATTACCTGCAACTAGTTTTGCTTCTTTCTACAGGGTTTCTCATTCACTTCGAATCACTGAAAGTTTATTAAGCAGGCTTGAAAAACTAGACAACTCAACATCTGAGGAGGTATCCTTTTCGTGAGGCATACTTTCTTGCAAAAGTCAATTAGAATAAGAACTTTATACCATGCCATAGACATTTCAATAGAAATTAACAAAGTAAAGTAGGAATAAGAGAAAGCATCCTTAACATCATTTCTATATGAAAGCGAAAGTCAACCGGACCTCGGTCGCTTTCTGGTTCTATTCAAATAAGGTCTCTGTGCCTGCCCTCAAATCTGGCTTCAAATTAGCATGCAGAAATCCAGTGTATTATAAATCAACAAACTAATATGAAACTAGGCCTAAACAGCGGCTAAATACAGTCCGCTAGCCCGATCCGAGCTAGCAGGTCGACTTCCTAAAATAAAACACAAATCAACTGAAAAAACAATGGCGGCTAACACTAATTCTTGCCTGGCGCGGGTAATACATTATATCCAACGTAATCTACCAGAGAGAGCTAATTACTGACCAAGTCGAAATTACAGCGCGAAAGAATGCTAACGTTACGTGCTATTATATCAAAAAACTACTGTTACTATCCAAGCTACTAAAAAGATACACGAGGTCTAAATCTAAAAACCAGAAATCGTGCTTGATCATCCGATCTAACCTAAATAAACGAGTTGAAGACAATGGATATGACGTAATGTATCTAGGTCACAAAAAAAGAAAATGGAGAAAAAAGATACCGCGCCGAGCGCCGCGGGAAAGGCAAGAGAAGAGAATGCGGCTATCGCTTACACTACATTTAGCTGTTACACTAAATTTTAGCAACTCGTCTAGTGATTTTAGTGACAGGAAGATACGAAACAAAAGGCTTTATACTTTGAACCAGTCCAATTATCAGCTATCTGACGTACCATGGAAGGATAAGCTGAAGTGTTTTATCAACATTGTTTATCTCTTTGGACATAAGATGAATAGATCATAAATAGTGTGGATTGATATGACATAAGTTACTGCTTCAGACACTTTTACTTTAGCATCATCACCTCAAAGATCAGGGGTGCGACACTCAAAAGGTAATAATATCTCAAAAAGTTTAACCAGTGCTCTTTTATACTTCTCAGTCATATTGGTACCATATTCATAGGATTATGACCGACAGTCCACTGTTGGAATACTGTGATCATCCAATGCGTCCACAACCATTTGAGCAATCTCCTTCTTCGTTTTTTTTAGTACAATCAACAAATTTCAAAAACCGATAAACAACTAAAATTGCTGTTTATTTTACTGCACGTATCGCAACAAAAAATGTAATTAATATATGCTCTTTGTGCGAAGAGTCACAAGTGGCGACAACCATAATAACAAAATACTGTAAACACGGTCATTGTTGGGGAATATGCTCTTTTATCTGCTCAGAGCATTCCGATATGACGTCATATCGCGATGCAGAAAAAAAGTGTACGTGTAGTCTCTTAGATTTTTTTCTGTGACTCAGCTAAGCGTGTTACATGTTCTCTCAAAACATTGTCATAGTTATAGTTGAATAGCAATTCTACAAGGTCAATAATGTTGTCATTACTTCTATTCCCAATATGTTAAGAGCACCCCCAAAAAGTAAGTCCTCTTTCTCCCACGAACAACGCAACATGCATAATACATTTCAATGTGTCTTGCCATTTCATACATTCTGCTTTCATTGTTGTCCCAAGGAGCCTCACGATTCTTTTTTGATTTTTGAGGCGTCGTTCCCGTTCACGCCAGAGAAGAAAACGTTTTCTGTTTATACTAGGTTCACGTTGCGGTACACGATGACAAAGTTTTTTTCCAGTTTGCAGACGCAGAATATTCATCATGAGTGCCAGAGCTGCGATAGATAACTATAGCTGCTGCTCAGGCTATATGGTTTGGGATAGGGAAATTCACGACAAATAGCCGCAAACTCAGTCGCTAAATCAAGTGTCCACAAAGTGATGATGTTGAGATACGAAATTTTATTACAGCTCCGATATCCAAAATGACCACATGGTATATTTGATAGGGCGACAGGTTTTCTAAAACACAATGCAAGTGTAAACAAACAGCTACGATAAACACTTAACTGACTTCATAATGTAAACATATTAAAAATAGGGATTTCGATGCAAATTCGAAGATCAAAAACGGCGTTGCGACGGTGTAACATATGTTGTGATGGAAAATTTACAAATACTACGTCGCAAGCCAACAATTCACATTCAAACTTACTAAGTACATGCAAGATACATACAAACTTACTGAACTATTTGAGGTCCCACGCAAATTATTAATTTTCAAGATTGTCGTCAGCAGCAAAACACTGTTATTTCCTCTGGTTCAAACTTTTTACAGAACCGAAGAACTACGCTCTTAGGCCTTATATACGGTAGCAACGGCCAATCAAAATTCGCGATACAGGCCACGTGTAGTAAATTTTCTAGAATAATCAAGCCGGAATTTCTCAGATCTTGTTCTATAGATTCCAATTGTCACATTTCGCAAGTTAAACAGTAGGATCACAGTTTCGAAATTAAGTGGTGCGTAGAGCGAAAAGTAAAGACACGATTAGATTGTCTGGTGGCAGAACAAAGCATTCAATTGTTACGTATGTCCAAATTTGATGAAGGCAGTTACGGGGGTTCGTCTTTGTGCAAATAAATACTCCTAAAACAAAGCGAACAGACAAACGGCGAAATAGTTAATTAGCACATTCGGTTTTTCTTTATAGTTAAAAACAAATATCCAACAGCTGGCAGACAGTTTTGGACCACATAAACTAAAGGTCTCCAGCAGAGTGAAAATCAAGCATTGAATTCGAGCAAAACAGCACATTTGCCAAAATAAAAAATTTAAGAAATGTTCGATCCGTGACACACCGCCCCCCTTAAGCCGATGAGGGGTCACAAGGCTTAACACAAAGGCGCAACAATGTACACCGAAAATACAATTTAATTTACATAAGAATCATACACTATCACATTCAAGCAATGCGCACATCTTAGAAATTGGACGAACACACACAGAAAACTGGGTTTGTATTTTGGCGCTTCTAATCAGACCCTGTTTGTCTGGAAAGGTTTCGATTACTCGGCCCATGACCCAAGAGCTACGAGGTGAGTTATCCATTATAAGAACTATGTCCCCATTTGTGACATTGCGTGAAGTGTTGACCCACTTAGAGCGCTTTTGCAACAATGGCAAATATTCTCTAGTCCAACGTTTCCAAAATATATCTGCAAGATACTGCACTTGTCTCCAACGTCTCCTAGCAAAATTGTCCTTTTCTGAAAGGTTACCAGGAGGTAGGGAAACTTGTTCCTTTAAGAGGAGCAAATGATTAGCTGTTAATACATTTAAGTCTCGAGGGTCATCCGTTAAAGTGGTGAGAGGTCGACTGTTTATTACGCCTTCGACCTCGCACAAGAGGGTGAGTAAACTCTGGTGTGGTAGGATTTTGAGGAATTGTAGGCCAGTAATTAGGTGGCTGCCACAAAAAAGCTGGTCCAATTTTCCACCGATTACATTTTAAAAATTCGTCGATGGTCAGTCCACGTGTAAGTAGATCGGCTGGGTTATCTTTGGAGGGAACATAATGCCACTGTGAGGGGTCACACACGTTCTTGATTCTCTGAATTCGATTGGCCACGAAGGTGTGGAAGCACTTGCTTTCATTGTTTAGGTAGCATAGAACAGTCACGTTATCTGTCCAGAAAACGGATTGGACTTCCAACTCTGGCATTTGTAGTTCTCTGCGAATCATCAAGTCATTCTGGGAGGCCACCACTGCAGCGCATAGTTCCAATCTTGGAATGGTTAGTGGTTTCAGAGGGGCTAGTCGACCTTTTCCAAAAATGAGGGAGCAGTGGATTTCACCGTTTTTGTTGATCATCCTCAAGTAAGTGGCCGATCCATATGCTCCCTCTGATGCGTCTGCGAAGTGATGTAGTTGTGCGTGAACGATATTGCCAAATTTGGGAGGCTTGAAACATCTTGGCAATGTGAAGAGCTTCAATTTAGGAAGTTGCTCGAGCCAGTTTAACCACTTCCCCTTTTCATTTGGGGGAATCGGGTCATCCCAGCCCAACTTGTCACGGCAAAGTTTTTGTAGCAATACTTTTATGGGTAAAACTGCCACTGCTCCAAAACCCAGTGGGTCAAACACAGAGTTTATCATTGACAGAATCCCTCTTCTAGTACATGGCTTGTCTCTTCTTTGAACCTTAAATGTCAATGAATCTTTTTCCACGTTCCATTGCAGGCCTAAAGCTCTTTCTGTGGGTAGCTCATCACTAGCTAAATCCAAATCTAAAGCTTCCTTAGACCACTCTGACTTAGGGATCGAACCCATGACCTCTCGACTACTGCTTATCCATTTGTTCAAGCAAAAACCTCCTTTATCCAACAGATCGCGAAGCTCATGTACCAGTTTAATGGCTGTTTCGACCGTGGGAGCTGAAGTTAAGCAGTCATCAACGTAGAAGTCGCGCTTCACTGTTTCCACAGTTCTCTTGTCAAATTCTTGCTTGTGATCGGAAGCTGCACGCTTCAAAGCAAAATTGGCACAGCTAGGTGAACTCACGGTTCCGAAGGGGTACACGGTCATTCTGTACTCTTCAATTTCTTCATCTATATTTCCATCTTTCCACCAGATAAAACGAAGCAGGTCTCTATCTTCGACCGGGATTCTTACCTGATGGAACATGGCCTTGATGTCAGCCTGAACTGCCACTAGCTCCCTTCTAAATCTCATCAAAACGCCCAGTAAGCTATTTGTGAGGTCCGGTCCCTGCAATAAGTTACCATTTAAACTAACCCCATTAAACTGAGCTGAGCAGTCGAAAACCACTCTGATCTTACCTGGCTTTTCAGGGTGGTAAACTCCGTGATGCGGTAAGAACCATGTTCTACCTTCGGGCCCTGGCTTCTCAACCCTCTCACAGTAACCTTGGTCTATCATGTCGCTAACGAACCTTTTGTAGTCATTGTAGAATCCATCATTCCTGCTGAATTTCTTCCTCAGATGACTCGCTCTCTGCAGTGCTTGAACTCGGTTGTTTTGTAGCTTGAGATTTGGATACTTGATCGGGAGTCCGATTTCGTAATGGTGATCCTCCAGTTGTTTGGTAGATTCATTGACGGCTTTCATGAATCGCTGTTGATCGACTGACATCTCTTCCTTTCCGTTTACCAAGGAATCCATGATATCGGTGCAGAGAGAGCACATAGGGTGGTTCTGACTGTCGAATGAGGACCTGACAAAAAGGCTAGTCACGTGATCCGAACGACCGCCTGCGCAATTCAATGTCCATCCCACAGGTGTACGAATCGCATAGCTGCCAAACGGTTCTCTTATGACCTCTTGCGGTTGCATCACCATTCGATTGTTATTGCCAATTAATAGACCAACTTTGCATTTCACTTCCGGGATGTAGACATCTTCAAATTCAGCGTACTGGTCTGCATGAGCTTGAGTTGGGATGTCCTTATGGTTAACTGGCAGTTTCTTGCAGGAGTAAAGTGGGCTCAGTGGAATGCAGCAGATTTCGTCCATGTCAGTCACTTCCAGATTAGACACAATCTTTGTTTTTTGATGTCCTTGATCTTTATTGAGCGTGATGGTGCGAATTCCGACCTCCTCACAGTCTTCTATCTTTAGCTTTTTTCTAAGATCTTCAGTGACAAAGGAGTGTGTGCTGCCAGTGTCCAACAAAGCCTTGGTGACAACTAACTCAGCAGACCCTTTTCTTCGTATCTTCACCGGTACTACGGGTAGCAGGCTTTGTTCCATCTGCGGCAGATTGATGAGTCCATTTTTAACCACTTGCTTAGGTGTCTTGGAACTCTCGTTCTCACCATCCTTTACGGGCTTGCTAGCAGGATTTGATTCATCTTCGTCTGGTGGATGCAGCAGTGTTGTGTGAAACTGCTTACAATCACGCTTTTTGCAGGCCTCATTTTTGCGGCGGCAGAACTTAGCAAAGTGGCCTTCCTTTAGGCAGGCTCTGCAGAGTTTGCGTTGACTGACAAACTCTATCCTCTCGTGGTAGTTAAGGTCTCGGAACCTTTTGCATTGGTTTAGGAAGTGCTCCTTTTCACACATGAGACACTTGGCTGCGTGTGTGTCCTTGCTGTTCTTTACTTGTGTGGAAAAGTTCTTCGTTTTTCGGCTGGTACTGTTTTCCTGACTACTGTACGACTTGGAGGAGGTGGGTATTTGAGAAAGATTGGTGCTCTCTCGAGTCTTCTGTCGCACAAAATCACCGAGATCATTGATACTAATATCTCGGTGTTGTTTGTGCAATATTTGGTCCACCTCGTGGTTCCAGGCAGGTATCCAGGGTTGCGGCAGGCGATTCATAATTTTTGTCACCATATCCATGTTGTCCATCCGATTCAAGCAATCCATTCCTTGCAGAGTTATCAGACAAGAGGTAAAATCCGCTGAAAACTTAATCAGGCTTCTATGGTCATTCTCGCTAAGCGCTGGTCCTTTAACAATAGGTCTAATGCACGCTTCAATGACCTTATGCCTCTGACCAAAATACGACTGCAACAACCCTCTTGCTTCCTGATAACCTCGTTCTGCTGTTTGCATATGTTGACACCCCTTAATCAGAGAGTGCGCTATATCCTTAGTGTAGTGCAACAAAAAGAACAGCTTTCTATTCGAGTCGGTCAGTTGCTGATCAATCAAGACGTCGAAGGCCTTAATGAAGCTAAAATAGTCAGCTGGGTTACCATTGAAAAACGGAGGTTCTACCTTAAGGGTAGGTAATTTAGTAAAATATGAGTTATGTTGGGAATCGTCGGAATGTGCCAAAACATTAGCTGGATTAATAGGATTAGCATTGTCGGACAAGATAGGTGTCTGCATAGCGCTTTGTGTGGGCACGTAAACCCCTGGGTGTATTGACGCATCACAATTAAATTGAGACATTACTCTAGTATTCCCAGTACCATTAGAACCAAGCACGTTAGTATTAGAAGCCTTAGGGACATAAAATGTCTTAGTTTCAAACGGCTTACTATATGGGTTAAGGTTTGAGACCATTTTAGCACAATTTACGTTAGCATCGCCATTAACTTTAGGCGAAGTACAAGGCACTGCCACTGGTACGGAAACGGAACTCGACACGTCAACCACAGGTCTTAAAATTAAAGATTCGTTATCAGGCACGGTTTTCACGAGCGGCACTTTAAATTTAGGTTTCAAATCCATGGGCTTATTAATATCAGTGAGCATGCCACTACGAGCATTCCTAGTGAGGCCTGATTTAATTACGTCACTTTTCACACGATTATCATGCAAATTGGTGAGTGCCTTATTTGAGGCATTAGCAGTGCTAGGTATATTTATTGCAGCGTCCGCATTGTTTCCGACCATATCGACCACTGTAGATTTGCTTTGTTCGGGGTGGTCATGGGGGACGTTATCGTTAGCAACAAATGTTAGCACATTAGTATCACATTTACGTTTATCCGCACAACCAATATTAGAAAGTTCACTACTTAGCTCCGCATCGACCTGATCCAATTCGGCTTGTAAATGAGCATGTTCCAATTGTTGTTGGAAGATCATGTCTTGGTGCTCTCTTTCTTTCATCAGTTGAAACTCTCTTTCCTCTTCATGACGTCTTTGGTCCTCTGCCCGGCGTTTTTGGGTAAGCTGTTTTTCTTCCAGGCGAAGGCGCTGCTGCATTTGTTGCTGCTTCAATTCGTCAATGTGTTTCTGCGACTTGATTCTGGCTTCCAATGCTGCCTTGCGAGCCCTTGCGCTGCTTGTAGATGATCTCGACCAATTGCTCCGGCTTGACGTTGAACGCCAGGAGGTACTTGAGTGGTGGGATGATGGTGCGACCGAAGGAAATGTCGAAGAGCCAGCCATCTTCTTTGATTTGGATCGAGTCAGGATTTCGCTTTTGGGCGCCTTTGACTTGTAAGCTGATTTGTTGGAACGCTCACTTCGTTCATCATTTTTGTCGACTCGATCCTTGGTTGTTGAAGGCGTTGGTGCTGCAGGCGACATACTTTTCTTCGGTTCATCCTCTGGGGTTGATTGGGTTAGTGCAGTTTGGGCAAGATCTTCCTTTTGCATTGCAGAAGCCATTATATGACGTCGCAGATTCAAGAACAAGAGAACTGGGGGGGGGGGGGGGGGAACAGCAACCAATTTTGTTCACGAAGAAGTATTCAATGTTCAGGATTAGCTTTCCAAAGAGTTCAAAAACTTACATATAGCTGCTGCTCAGGCTATATGGTTTGGGATAGGGAAATTCACGACAAATAGCCGCAAACTCTGTCGCCCTATCAAATATACCATGTGGTCATTTTGGATATCGGAGCTGTAATAAAATTTCGTATCTCAACATCATCACTTTGTGGACACTTGATTTAGCGACTGAGTTTGCGGCTATTTGTCGTGAATTTCCCTATCCCAAACCATATAGCCTGAGCAGCAGCTATAATAACTTTTTATTGAGATAGTAAACAAGTGGCGAGGAAAGCAATACAAGGATTGCTAATCCTTACTCACTGCTAGCTGATCGTTGTCATGCACTTTGCCATTCACCATTTCACACTTATGTATACATGCTTTGTGGAAATTTCTGGCTTTGTTTGTTATGTGGAAGAGCGTTAGGTGAGTTAGCTTAACCTCTGAAAGCAAATCCTTCTACATTTGTTTTCAAAGAGCATTCAGCTTCAAAGACACCAATGCAAAGAAGTGAGATTTCATTGGAGAATGTAATGACACTAGAGGTCGATTCCTGCAGCTCCACCAAAATCTCAGCCAATTTTTCATTCTTTATTTCACTCTGGCTTTTCTCGTTATTTAAATTACAACAGCTGGCACTAGAATTTACTTCACTAACGATTTCTTGAATTCTTCCCTGGTTACGTCACATAACTCCTAGTCTTTCAATTGATTATTGCCGATTTCAGCTGATCTAAATTCCTGCCGTGTATTGCTATAGCAAGCTGTATCAGCTGTAACAGGTTCTGTCACACCAAATCGGAACAGGGCTTGTTGGCCTCTTCTTTCAATTTCATCCCAAAGCATTTTCTTTTCTGTGCCGCACTTGCGATGCTAAAACATGACACATGCAAAGGTTTCTATGAAATTAATCTCAAATTATTTCTCAGACTTTCATCCACTTATATGTAAAGCGCCAGCCCCGGAATAACTTGTTCGAATATTTCTGAATTGCTCAACTTGTTTAATAAATAAAATCAAACAGACAAGTTGTAGGCATAAGGTCACAATGCCGTTCTGGTAATTCTTGCGCTTTTGAACCGTACCTTGCGTTATGTCAATTGATCCAAAGTAGGAAACGAGTTTCAGACCCAAGAGCTTGAATGCAATGCTTGTGCTACTGAGGAAATTGGATTTTTAAGAAAAGTCAATATCCAATTGGGTGCACAACAACGCAATACAAAAAAATATGATACCTACACCCCTATATACAGCTTACCTATGTGACTTGTTGTCCATGTCATGTGTGTGTGCGTCCTTGAATGTGACCCCCATGATACAGGTATTGCTGTATCATATTGTTTTGTATTGCATTTTTGTGCACCCAATGGCAAATTTATTTGTTCAGCAAAAACACTTCGAATTACTGTTATCAACCTAAAAAAGCAGCTGATGTACAATTAATTGAAAAAATTTAAACAGTTGCAGAACAATCAGAGGATTTAAGTAACTTGTCGCAGTATTTTGCAACAGATCAAACAGCTCTTAAATACTCAGTGTTATACGTTAGTTTTTTAATCAAAAACAACAGAAACAACGCCTGACGTTTGAAAGCTATTAATTGTGTTACTGGTATTTAAAAATAAAAAATAAAAATTAGTACTTTGATAAAAAAACTACAATATTTTATATCGGTTTTGGTGCTTCAAAGAGAAACAAATCATCAAAACTTGGTACGATTTATAAACACTCATTAAATGAAGTGAATATTTTTTTTTTGTTGTTAATATTTTTACTCAGTTTCGGTAAATCAACCTACATCTTAAAGAACTTTTATGTTTAGTTACGGTACTTTAGTTGCAACGTGCAAGCTTTTGACGAATGGATACTACCACAACGCAGAAATTTCGTGGAATTTCATCGACTACTCCCCCCAATCTTAATCATAATTCAAACTCTAGCGCTTAACGTAACCCTAATCGTAGTATTAACTTAACCCCAATCTTAAACGCTGTTCCGCCCTTGGAAATTCCCTTTTCACCGGAATCCAATTCAATGGAACACTTTCCGTGGATTTCCGTAATTTAGTTTCCTGGAGCACAAGTTTTTTTGAATAAAGTTTTAATGCTGGCAGCATAATTCATAAGAGCGGTTGAGGACAGAACTCAGGAGAGTAATGTCGTTAGAATATGTGTGTAGTGCATGCAGAGTATACTTTGTTGTGCTGCTTGGCAGTTTGACGACCAGTGATTTCCACTTTTCAGCTCAAGTGGTCTACGCCTATCTGAAACTAAGGCTTGAACAAATTAAATTACTTGCTCACGATTAAATGAGTTTTCTATATTAGAAGCTTGGTAATTTATAATGCAGCACTGACTGATGGAAATATGGTGTGGTAGACTTAGTATGACACTTGTCATTCAAAGACTGTAAATTGAGTGCTCAGAATGTTGCTTTGCATGTAGCATCACCAAGCAGGGCTGGTGTTTGCTGGTTTGCAGTAAATTTCACGTTTCATATTAAAACTAAGGCTTGAGTCGACTGCAATGACATCTATGTTTGACTACTTACATGAAGATCCTAGAATTACTTAACATTCTTCCAAAGTTCTTGTTTCTCTTATGTTTAATGAATTGAACATATTCTTGTGATTTTATGTTATAGCTCAGCACAGCAAACCAGTCAAAACACCAGTGGGGTTGAAAAATCACCTTCCAAAACAGCTGCTCTAGTGCATTGTTCATAAGAACTTCTCGACCTCCATAGGCTACAGTCAATGCACTGTTGCAGTAATATCTGTTCATATTCTCGATTACTCAAGAACTGTTTTATATTGGTCTGTCAAGGTAGTGGTGGTTGTGGTTAAAATCTCTGTGCCTAAGAACTAGGCAATAAATGCCAAAGCATATCTATTGGGCCAGTAGTAGTGTTTTACACTCCCTTTAATGCTAGGACTATGCAGTCCTACTAAATAGTTCATGTTCATGATGTGCCTGAGGCTGTCAATAATTTGGTCACAGGTAACTTCATTATAAATTTTGCTGCATATCCCCAGCGTTTAGGGTTAGGGTTAAATAAGAGTTAAAGTTAGGGTTGTTCAGAGTTCAGTTTAGGGTTGATTAGAATATTTAGGTTTAATTTCACAATTAGGATTATAATTAGCATGAGATAAAAGTACTGGAAATCATACACCATGGCCAAGGCAACTTTATGTGATGTCAATTAATCCTAAACCTAATTATGGCATTGCATAGAGGAGACATTGTGGGCATGTATTATTAAGAATTACAGGACTAGGTTGTTACAAAAACTTTTATTATAGCTTTGAATGTTAGATGGCCTAGCAAAGTCCATTGTACAGTTTATCCTAGCGTCAATGCACATTTTCTTTTATGGAAACAGGACGTATGCAAACGTGACATGACAAGATACCAGCACTCTTTTAGCAGGGATTAGGATTCAAGTTGCTGGCAAGTGCAAAATTAGCAGTAAAACCATAACTCTTTTCAGTCACACGTGAATATGTGTGACTTGTGTTGTTGTCACAGGTGTATAAGTATAATGACTTTATTTGCTCTAAAAAAATGTGGCAAAAACTAGAAAAGTACCATAAGGTCAAATTAATTTTTCAAAAATAATTATTCACTCTGTGGTTATGTATGTCATGTAACACAAATAATGATAGGTACAAAAAATTAAAACTCAGTACATATCTGACAATGTAGTAGTTATTCAGTTTTTATCCGGTGTTTTCCCTTTAGCAGAGATGGCCAGATTTACCCCATTCCTTCTGCAATTTCTCGCACTCCGTCCCTCCACTTGTCTCGTCTCAGAGCATCCTCCTTCTTCAAACCAATCTTCTCTGTCTCCTCTTCCACTTGCTTCTTCCAGATCTTCTTCGGTCGTCCTCGCTTTCTCTTGCCAGTCACTTCAAGATTCAGAGCAACCCTCAAAACACTATCGTCATCCCTCCTCAGTACATGTCCATACCATCTAACTCCATTTGCTGTTGCTAACCGGTCTATCGTTTTCTTCAACCCCAACATATCCATGTAGATAACCGGCAATAAGATAACCGGTGAAGCACGGCAATGATGCAACAAAAAAACTTATGGCCAACTGTCATGGTTTTTGAAGAAGTGCAAATGTTAGAAAATTTATTTAGAAGGTTTACCTGCTTTACAAAAATTTACCTTGACAGAAAGTTGGCATGTGCTCTAATGTATCAGTGTATTGTTATTGTACCAAAACAGCGCCAGTCTAAAAGTAACTGTACCAGTTTACAACAGTGGGCTATTTGGTATTTTAAGCCACTTATGCAGCTAACATATTTTAAGGCTAGTAAGGCATAAGTAAAAAAGTTTGATAAAGTTTTTTTCTATGTTTGATCTGGTGCATCTGCCTTTTAGAAGAGAATCTTTTGTAGCCTGTAGGTACAATGTCTGATACAGAGGAACAAGAAAGTATTTTAGACAATTTAAGCAAGTAAGTGACATGTAACAAATGTGTATAGGCATAATTTGTCGACAAACATCTTGATTTGCAATGTTTAATGTGCAATATTTTACTGAACTGTTTACTTGTTTTATTGTTGAAATGGTCATCTTATGTTGTTTTATTGTATAAAATGCTTGTTTAATAATAATGCTAAATTTATGAGGCCTATGGTAGCTACTAACTTGACTCTGTAAAAGTTGCTGGGATATTTGATTGAAAGTTGTGTTATGGTGTGAAACTTAATAGATTAGTTACCCTTGCCACCACAGTCGAGTATTCTTATCTACTGGGTGATCATGAACTGCATTTCAGTTGACAAAGAAATATTTCTTCACAATGTTAATAGTGTTGTGAAAAAAAGCAATCACATCATAAAGGTTGTTGTCAACCGTAGCTTCACTGTATTTTTTATTTATGGTAAAACCTTAAGCATATTTCCTATAGGGCAATTTATGTTGAGGTTTATTTTGGAAGTACTTGTATGATCAAAACAGTAGTGTTCAAGTTTTTGATAACTGGGTGCGTGCCAAAAGATGTTAGATATGAGATGGAAATAAATGTGCCCAAATTCAAAATCTATCAAATTCCTTTGTGAAATAAAATGGCTTTTGATGAAAGTTGTTTCAGTGCTTGTATCTCATTTGCAGCAAAAAATTTCAAAAAGTGTATATCTATTGCTGTTTGCTAATGTAGTATACCTTGATTTAAAGTTAGTCGGTTACTAATTGAATAGCCCATTTGCAAAAAATTTATTGCAACAAAGTAAGAACAAATGTGTTGATTTGTTTTTTTTATAAGACAACGTTGTGGAACCCCCATTTGTGCAGTGAACTCTTTACCTCTTGTTTGCAAGACCACTGTGTAAATGCATTATGTTACCATTGCCAACCCTGTAGTACAGTGGCTTTCAAGCAGCAGGGCATGGCCTTTCGATGGACTACAGCACATATGTCAGGTGGGCCACAGGTTAATTAGTATAAACTAATAAGGAAAACAACATTAAATTAGGAAAAAAGATACTATAACTACGTATCAAACTCATGTTTAGGTTGAAAATGAGCCACATACCTAAAAGGGTTGAGAAACATTGTTGTAATACTATTATGCTACACTTGTTTGTGTAATGTGCAGAACACGGCAGTTGTGGAACTCCAAAGCTGATTTAGGAGCACCATCAAACTTTCTGGTGCCGAAGTCGCCAACTGCTGCATCTACCACATCCCCTAAGCAGCAGTTATTGAACGGAAGCCCAACAGCACCTATTGAAGTAGTCCGAGCTGATGACCAGGTACTGAATCTTTCACTAATTTTGTAGGTGCCATTTTGAATATCAATTTTTGTTCACGTTTTTGTAGTTTGTTTACATATAAAGAAGCAGTTGTGCTTGGATTCGCTGGACGAATCTAGACTTGTGGACAGGTGGTCTTAGCAGTCGAACATATTGCTATCATTTTGTAGCTGTAATTAAATGCCAACAATAATTAAATGCCAACATCGTGGTTTAATTTTTACTATAGTTATTTCTAGCCATGCATTTTGCGAGCATTTTGTGTTCCATTTTATGGACATAAGTCAATTTGAAGTCTTTCATTTATGCAATGGGTTTTAATCAATATTTGTTTTGCTCAACTTCCGTTAGTTGAGTGATGAGTTAAATCCGGTTAAATTATTTCATATAAAATTTGCCAATCCAGTGCTACCTCATCAGGCTTTGCCATTTTTTTAAACGGTTTCAAAATTCAGCAAACTTAATCTTTTACTGGTCTATTAAAGCTGTTGCTCATATTGAAACTGACATTTTTGTGTGGACTGCTTTAATCAAAGTGTAGTTTTCTTGTCCAGTGTTGTGATAAGCTTAGTATCACCACTCTGTAAAGATGACTTTGTTAACGCTTTCTAGTTTTTGTGTATCTAACATTAAGAATTTAATAGAATCCATTTTTTGTTTTTTTTTTCTTCAACCTGGCAGAAAAGACTAACATGCACATACTAATAGAAGGAAAAGAGTAAAATAACACTGGAATGCCAGAAAAATTCGTGGTATTGTCAACAATCAAATTTGTTAAGGTGTTAACGCATTAAATGTGAAGGAATTTTGTTGTAGATATTGACTGCAAGTAAATTAGGTGCATGGATACTATTTTAGGCTTTAGCTTGTCGCGATTTGTTTTCTTAGAGCTTAAGTTCTTATATTCCAACTTACGTGTCTTCCAAGCTCGCATTGTTATCATTGCAGCAAGTACAAAATATTTTTGGTACTTACGTATTAACGGGAGGACCTTTAAAAACACGACTCAAAAATTGAAGTAAATTATTTATTGAAACGGTTAAAACAATAAAATACTCCCTTCCAGTGTACACTGCCCCGTACATTTACATACCGGGCCTGCCCCTTCAGTGTACACTGCCTTTCTTTTAAATAAAATAACATTAAAAATCAAAGGTCCTCCCGATAATACGTAAGGACCATATTTTTTTACTAAAAACGAAATTTTCTACGGTAGACCTTTTCAATGGCATTGAAAGCTATTGTTGAAGCTTTTGCTTCTAAAATAATTGTATAAGATCTTAAAGCTTGCTCTAAATTTTTGTTCGCACCTTTTTACGCTCGCGACGTATGACACGCGAACCGCAATGAATTGTATTGTAGGATTTTGCGGTAAAGAAAATATCGTATTAGACTTGTTTGTCAGTACATGTGGGCCAAATGAGCAAGCTAATTTTAGTGCAATGGTTATCTTGCACGCACCCTTTGGCAATAAGGCACAATTTGATGTCAAGTTGCTGTAAGCTGCAATTTAATCACTTGACCGCGTTTGCTAAAGCGTTTTCAAAGTAGTAGTTAGCAGTAGTGTCAGGCCTTGTAATAGATAAAAGGTAACCGCGCATAAAGCAATTGAACACCTACGCGATTCAAGCCACGAGCTTTCTCACGTGGTATCTTCTCATTGCAATGCAACAATGACCAGCGACGCTCTCCACATTTTAAAGATGCGCTCATCCGTGACTACGTAGATGAAATCTATTGCTTTTAACCCATAGGTATGAATTGTCTTGTCATGAATGTTGATAAATTGAAAAGCGGCTTGGGGATATAACTTTTTGCCATAGGTCATTTTAACAATTTGCAACCCAACCTTTCCTGCGACAAGCGAAAATTGTTTAGTTTAGCATTGAAATGTTAGTGACTTTGCTTTGGTCATGTTAATTTGTAGAATTGTCAATAATGACATCTAAAAAGGAACCTGATACCGTTACTAATCACCGTCACTATCAACGTTTTTATAAAAAACGTGGCCCTGTCTAATTGATATAACTTCAAGGGAGACATTACTGCAACTAAAGTAATTAAATGCTAAAATTATGTAAAAACGATAGAACCAAACGCATGGTGTATTTGACAACAGTCTGTAATGTACAACCATAATTATGAACGACATAGGGAAAAGCTTTACACATGATGCATAAAGTATTGCTCTGACGGCTGCCGGCATTGTACAACAATGTGAACGACGTAGTTAATTTTAACTGAAATAAACTTCCTTGAACAGAGACATTAGCTTTGAAAGCATGCGCCAAGGTGCCAACGTTACTTTGCAGTTGTGTTTTACCTGTACGCTAAGCAAGGATTGCATTTAGTCGAGTTTGTGTTTTGAAAATCAATTTTCAGCAAATCAATGTGGATCACACATAATGCCATCTGGTCAAGTTGTAATATATTTTAATTAATGGCGCAAACAGAATGCGATGATACAGATTGCATTGGTTACGCATTGCCTCTCTTTCGTTATCGCGTATTTTTGAAAAAATAAATACGGCCACAAAACAGATGCAAAAGAATAGGCACTATAGCAACGCAACAAATTAAGCATACAGTAGATTCTGCTTATTTGGGCCGCTGGTGAAACAGGCCAGCCGTTTAATTGGACCAAATTGTAAAGAACCAAATCAATCAAAGAAAATGCACAAGGTTATATTTGCTTAATCGGGCCACAACTATAGCCAGGCATATACCTGAGTAATTGCAAAACCGCATTTGTGATGTAATAGAACGCTATATCACAAAGCCGATTTTGGTATGTAACAATTGACCGCATGATAAACGATACAGGCGCAAGTTATTTTGTCTGTTCATGCCCTTGGACACCGCAATTACCGTTTTGCAAATTTTTTGAAGTCTGCAATTCCACCTAAAAATAAATGTCATGAAAAAATTTAATAATTGTTAAAAAGATTGTTATTCTAAAAAGAATTAAAACACATCCTCCAAACAATCGTCGACTAGCTGAGATAATTGATGTACCAAGAACAACACTGGCACGGATACTGCAAGACAGAGACAGATTTGAAGTTGAGTAGAGCTCACGCAAAGGAGAACTAGGAAATTTGCATAAAAGAAAGAGAGCAGGCAAAGATCCAGACATTGAAGAAGCTCTTGGTAAGTGGTTCGCCGTTGTAACTAGTCGTGGTGTAAGCGTAAGGGGCCCAATGTTAAACAGTAAGTCGGAAGAATTTGCAAAGGAGTTGGATCATCTTGTGTTAAAGCCAAGGATGGTTGGCTATCTCGGTGGAAAACCAGATCTGGCATAAAGTTCAAGAAAGCTCAATCGTAAAAGGCAAGTGCTGATTTTGCTGGTGCTAAGCAGTGGAAATCAAGGTTGCCATCTTTGCTTCAAAAATTCAAACCAAAAGATATTTATATTGTGGATGAAACAGGCCTATTTTATAGTGCCGCACAGAATGGGTCTCTGGTTTACAAACACGAAGCACTTTCAGATTCTAAGAAAGCAGTGGATAGTAAGACTTGTGTTGGGCTGTTTGCATTAAGAATTCCTTTGCATAAGCTTTTAGTCATCGGAAAAAATGTTGAATCTCGGTTTTTCAATGAATTGGGGAGCGATAGTTTACCGGCGCAACACCATGCCAATAAAAATGCTTGGATGTCATCTCTAGTTTTTGAAAAATGGCTGACGGACTGGGACAAAGAATTGAGACTGATGTCAAGAAAAATTTTGCTGATTCTTAACAATTTCGATGTGCACCCTAATGTAGATTGCCTAGCAAACATTTAGTTGCAGTTTTTGCCACCTAACACTACAGCGTTATCCCAGCCAATAGATATGAATACGAAAAAAACACTTAAAATCATTGTATCGACGGAAACTACCTCCCCACATTCTCGCAGAAATTGAAGCCAATTTATTGCTGACAGCTGGAGAGCAGTGGGCTCCAAGACCATTTAGAATAGCTTCCGTCACTGTGGTTTTCAGCCGCTCGAATTGAAGCTTGATGCTCATGATGGAGAAGATCAAGGTGTTCCAGAAGTTCAACGTGTGAAGACGACATTTTGGACAGAATGCAGAAAAAAGACAAACACTTTGAAACTACAGAAGATGAGGATAATATGCTGGAACGTTGGTATGTGACTAAGCGAAAGACTTATTTTATGCAAGAAAGCAATGAAGGCAATCCTATTTCTGCTCTCACTGCATGCTCAGATTTCGTTTAGATGCAAGCACTTAAAAAAACGCAACAGAGCACACTTGATAAATACTTTTATCAATAAGCGATAACCTATGCACATTGCTTGTGTATGCGTATATCTTTGTTTATTGTCGTTGATGCAATGATATCATTTTTTGTTAACTTTGCATAATCGAGCCAAATGGTGCTTGTCCCGATGTGATCCAATGAAGTGGGATGTACAGTATTAGGCAAAGCCAAAGTATAATTTTAGGAGTGTGCATTTATCCCTTGTGAGGCTGCAAAAGACCATCGCCTTCCCCAAAGTGTAGTGCAGTCACCGAATCAGCAGTCTTGGTTGGGTCAAGCACACTAAGTAATGAATAAATGTATTAAAAATTAAATGATTAGTATATCAGAATGAAAGTGATTCGACAGTCTAGAAAATTTAAAATCTAAACTTTGGAAGTTCAGGGTTCAAATTCAAGAGCTATAAATTCACTATAGCCGGCGTCGCTTGGCAAGGTTAACAGTTAGATTAAAAATATTGGTTCAACCCGCTTCACCTAAATAGCATTTCAGAGAGCAGCAACGAAAAGTTGGTGTGAATGAGGACGTAGGCCCAATGCTTTTAATTCCGACCATCATACTTTAATTTAAAACTGGTCTTACTCCCAAACTGTCGTTTCACAAATGGGCTCCGTCATTGTTTTTGTTTTACGATTACACAAATAAGTTGTTTGGTGATATGCTTATTTCACAACTTGGTCCAATCTGCCTGTAATGATTGTGACACCAAGCTCCTTGGCTTTACTCGGAATAGAGCAAAAGGGTTTTACCTCTCTCAATTGCGTTGCATTCGATCATCCGGTTGGCCTAATAACCCATTTTTTTGAAACAAATTTCTCTCCGGTTCTATAGTTGGTGGCTATGATTTCACTCACTGGGATAGACCTACTGACTTATTTCTTGTGTTGATTTCGCCTCAAATTTTCTTCCTTCCTACTAATTAATTAAGACTGTGCAACTTACAAGCAACCAATAATTTCTCACTTTCTTGCGTTTATTTTGCAAAGCCCGTATGGGTATAAACTCAAAAGTTGTGGAAGGACGCTGAAGTGATTGATGTAATTAAAGGAATCAAGCTATGAAGTAATAGACTAATTACTTTAACTTTTGGTAGTGGTAGACCTAGCTCTGAAAGTCAAAACCTTTGGCTGCGCGTATGTTCCTTGCTCTCACCGTAAACACAACCAGGGGAGGACACAATGACCCGCAGCCCATAGCTCAGCAGCTACAGTTCACTTATTACAAAAGTTAGATTATGGCTTTGGCAGATAACCGATCGACCAGCTTTTTGGCGTAGAGGATAATTTTTTGTACATTCTGCGAGATGTCACGTTGAAACTCGGCATTTTTCACCACTCTGCGGCATGTGATGGAAATGAAAATATTGGCAGCTCAGCGAAATATCTTTTGGATCAAGTGATAGATTGTTCCAAACATTCACCGCATTGAAAGAGCGTTTTAAACTGAATTTATTTTCTTGAGGTAAAAGCAGAAAATCGCTTCTAAAACTTCTGGTATCCTATCATTGAATGTCTGATACTTGAGTAAAGTAGTTCTGGAATAATGGAGGTAACTTATTAAATTACCAAAGTCATAATAGTGCTACACTGTGCAACAATAGTACAGATGTATTTCTGAATTCTATTTCTGTTATAGTATTTGCTGTAGCTGTTGATACGAGTTTAGGAAAATCATTGTTTAGCATTAGCACGTGTTTGGACTTGTGTCTTTTCTGCAGAGTTTTGGAGCTTTAGTTACGTAAGTGTTTATACAGCGTTACATTACTGAATTATGCTTGACATACATTCAGTAATAAGCTGTGAATTATCGTAAATAGGGGTTATCTTTATGAGTATGTTTGGAACATTCATTAAATCTTAAACTAAAACCGTAATTTTGTTGTATATAGTACTCGTATTGGTAACTCATACGAGCGGGTTTTTGTTGCTTCGTTGCAGCCTAAAAAGAGCATCAAGCTCCCCAACTAATACACTGTTTAGTGTTGTAAACTTAACGGTTTTGCGAGTCACTTTCGCGTCAGCAAGTATTTACTGTAAACAAGTGAACGAGCAAGCAAGGCATCAGTGTTACTTTTACAAGTTGTCATTGCACTCATGGCACGTGCCTGGAAAGGCAAATATGGAAACAGTGATGAGGTGGTATATTTATCGCATAGATCTATATAGTTTTGCACTTACTTAGCAATAGCAAAACTTTAAATCTAAACCCAGTACCAATCATTTAGCCTATTTTAAAAAATGCATCACTCTAATCAAACACCTGAAACGACATCGGGGCTAGTTAAACTTACCAACTTCCATTAGATTTCAGTTGTTTTTTAACCCCTTTGATATTATCAATATCAGTTACTGCTACCTTTTTAAATTTTTGCGTTAGGTATTTTCTCATCAATTATCTTCGTGATACCCAAATCTTTACTTGTAAAACATGGAATTTACTTTTGTTGGGGTAATGATAAATAACAATGGTATGTTTTCTTGTAGTTAAACAGGAAAATAATATCTATACCTTCTAATAGCCGCAGATGTTTTGTAGGTGGTTGAAGATTATGAACTTCCTGACATCAAGTCGATGAAGTCTCAGTGGGAGACGCCGAAGAGGAATGGATCAACCTACGTTCCACTGCCAAGTGCTAAGTCACCGGCTGTCTTGGCAAAAGAAAAGTCAAAACGAGAACACAGTGCAGAGGCTTCAGGTAATCTCCGCTGATTATTGATATAGATAGACAACAATGTCGGCTAATGATTTCTCACTTTTTGCAACCCTCTTCATTGATTTAGTCTATCTGGAATCTGGGTCTCCCTTTCTTTCCATTTTGTAACAAATACTGAGAACAAACATTAAAATACATGTTTATTAGCGGAATTTCGACCACTAGTAAAAGAATCATAGAGATGGCTTGTTTCCTTGATGTGCGTTGCTAAACTGAATAAGGTTTGCTTTGCAGAACCAGTAAACAGAGTTGAGCCATCTCCTGAAGAAGAAGTTTATGAAGTTGAATTAACGAAGTTAAAAGCACAATTTGAATCAGCTGCTCGTGTAAGTATTGTGCCGTTCGCGATCTCCAATCTTTTACATAGTTGGATAAACCTTGACGTTAGAGGTCAACGAAATATTGAAGTTTTTGACACAACGCTCTCGAGATTGCGTCATGTGACGCATTTTGCTACCGAACTTTTTACTTTGCAATATCACGCAATTAACAACCAATTTCTTGATGGTTCACAACTTCAATACAGTTTTGAAAAACGCTGTTAAGGCGAAAGCTTTTCATGACGCTTGTCAATGGCTGCTTCACGTCAAATAGAAGAGCTAGATTTTTTTAAAGCTGATTTGACTTAGTTTGAAATTTTAACTGACGACCTGTTCCATTTATTTCAATGGTTCTTCCTATGTGATGGAAACTTAAACTTTTGACCAAACTAGCCGCGCATGTACATACAGTTTCTGTAAAAAAGGTCCGCCAACATTTTAGCTGATGGCAGTTGCATATTGGCTGGCCCTCAACCTACTATGAACCCACGTTTTAGCAAGGAGCTCACCGTGTGTTTGCTTTGGGGTTTCTATACAATAGCACCCTGTAAACCAATTTTTTTCTGGCTTTCACCTCTTCACTGGAGTATTCATTACTGCGTAGGGTCAAAGCAAACTGTGCTACTAGTGAGAGTATTCTAAACAACAACAAATATATTCCAGCGTATCCAAATGGATACCGACCTTTAAAACTTTTTTATTTTCCGAGATCGCCTGAAGTGTTAATTTAAACATGTATGTCATTGCGTTAATGCATCATTGATAGGTCATTAAATATTTAAGATTAAAATTAAGGAAAACACTTTTAATGCAGGAAGTGAATTGGTCTTCAACAGTTGTAAATTCAGCAGCGCCGTTGTCACCTCTGCAATGTTATTGCCTCTTACAAGAAACGTTTGTTAATTTTGCGACTGGAATGGTTTTTTTTTTAACCTTCTGTAATGTCAAGACTTGGTAGCAATTACTTACGTTAATTGTTCTTAGTAAGTTTAAGTTTATTGTGGTGGTGCAAAGGTGCATTTGACGTGCGTGGCAAGGTTTTCTGCTGGTTTGACGCAAGAAATTTACCCTGACGCTCGTCGCCTGTGTCGATCGAAGGAAGGGTTGAAAAATGCTATTAAGAGATGTCGGACCCGACGGGTTGGCTTGTTGAGATAATGATGATGATGATGTGTTGGGCATAAGAACTACAAATGTGCAAACAACTAGAATCTAATCAGCTTAATTTTTCACGCCGCTTTTGAACGGAGAAGGCTCAAGGTAATGTCAAGTTTAAACGCATTTTCGTACGCGGCCCAAAGCTAAGACGGTTAAGATCCAAGTTTGAAACAACTACAAAAATTTCGACTCATTTTATAACTTTGGTGAGTTGCCTGTAATATCCATTAGCTTGTTGGTGTATTGTCGTCGGTAATATTTCTGTTGTTTTGAGTATGTCTGCTTCATGGCAGTTTGAGAATCTATGTAGCTAAAAACGCACTTGAATCGAAAACATAACCCACTATTTGTCGTGTTTGCCATGGTCAATGATTCAGGATTATAGCATTTTGAATATCTTGTCCATGTGTACAAGAGAACTTAAATGCATTGAGTTTGTAGAGCAGAAATCGGGCAAGATATGTTGGTAAGAAGCGTATAATTTTTAATAAATTTTTTAAATGCCTCGTATTTTGCAATCAACGTTATAATTAAGCCTCTCAATAGTTTAAAAAATACATGTTGATCGCATTTAAATTTATTTATTTATAAGTTTGAATTTTGCTCTTTCCAAATTATAAAACTATCGTGTGAAAAATTTCATCAAATTTTCTGGTAACTGTTTGTCGTTTGTGACGTTGTAATGCTTTGCGAAAGTTCGATAAAAACTGTTGTCTTTTCAATTTTACGAAATGTCTTTTGTCGGTGATTTATTTGTCTGCGCAGTGAGCATTTCTGTATTGCTTTGTGTTGTAAGTAGCAGATGGCTTTCTTGATATAACTCGTCGCTATTTACTTTAGGCTGCCAGCAAAAGTCGACCCAAGTCGCCAAAAGCTCCTCTTCACAACAGTGCCATAAAAGAACAGGTTACAAGGTATTTCTTATTGCTTTCTTGATGCTAACTTCCACCGAAAGCGATCAAAATTTGTCTCTTAGTTTTCAGTCCACTGAGGCTTGCAAGTTGGTTGTTTTTTTTTGGATTCAGCCCTATGATCCTCTGGTCATGGAAAAAACTTTTGTCGATTTCGTGCGGAACAACTTAACACTTTGGGTGCGGATAGAGGACTATTGTCGTCAGCAGAAAAAATGCCTTGGGAAGGTTGTCCCACGCCTTGATCACGCCCAGAACGCGAAGACGTTAAAAGTCGTCACTGTATTCACATTGAAATGGCTTCCCGCTCACAACCGCTAAATTTTTTCTCAAAAACGACTATTGTTGTCTTGTAGCGCCCAATGCATTTTTTCTGCTGACGACAATAGTCATCTATCCTCACCCATAGTGTTAAGGATGTTCAAACCCGTTTCGAGTTAGCAGTGGTGTTGGCACAATACAAGCGGTACAACGTTGCCTGATCAATTGCCGTGAAATTTCTTTTCGAAAGTCACAACGTTTTGCGTGTGAGCTCATGCTCTGTTGTTTAGTCTTTTTCAGTCTGGTCCACGACGACTGAGACTGCTTGGCCTTTCCGCCTGTTTGCCACATAAAGAAGGGATATTTCGTGAAGTGCCTTGCCCAATAACCACAACAATCAAACTTACCCGCGTTTTCTCCACGTTATTCCTTACGAGCTGAGCCTCAAACATGGAAAATCGTTTTTGTAGTGATTAAAGCGTCCTCTCTGCAGTCGGTAGCATTGGGTTCAACTCCCTTGTCCAGTCATCCGGAAGACTTTAGAAACGTTATCCACAATAATGATCGTAGTCAGAGGTTTAAACTCACGTCTGCGTGATTACTCACCCTATGAAACGTCTTTCCAACCCATTTTGCCAAGTTGACCTTTTGTTGTTGTTGTGATTGCCCCTCCTCTTCCTTGGGACGGAGGTATAGCACGAACCGCAATCCAGATTTACACCGTCAACATTTTTGAAATTAGGCTAGGGGAAGATGGCAGCCCATTTCGAACCAGTCATAATTGACTGGTAGCCCCACCACTAACAAGGCGGACTGCCATTTGTGGGTACCCAAGAGTCGCCTTTTATGACATGCTGGGTGAGCAGCTTCACAATTGTAATCCGGTGAAGTACGGGTCCACCACCTGTCTGCCACATAGAGATGGAGGCAGTTAAGTGTCCTGCCCAAGGACATCCCGTTAAGTGCCTTGCCCAAGAACACAACAAGCAAGCTTGCCGGCTTGTTTTCCACACTATTCTTTTTATGCTGAGCGCCAAGCATGGAAGTTGTGAATAGCATTTTTTAAAGTTTTTTGGTATGGCTCGACCCAGGAAATAAAGCCCAGGTCTACCGATTGCGAAGCGGACGCTCTAACCACTACGCCATCGCGCTGGTATCAAGTTGATCTCGGCCACCTTGTTCTGTCTCTGAAGAAGCATTTTGGGATATATTTAAGGGCCCAGAGCTATCCATAACTTTTAAAATAAGCGACTATGCTGAATCACTGTGATAGCAAATAACAGTTTGTTGCGGAAAAGATGCATTTCCAATGAAAAAAAGCAAAACTGCTAGTTTTGAATTGATAAGCGAACTGTGAGTTGTGGATATCCACTACACTGCACATATGTTTTTAATTCAACTACATTGTGTTAATAATTTACAAGCTTTCAGGTGGTCGCATTATATTGCTTAGAGATGGCAATAGATCTATAACACTATCGGCGAGGGCTTTAAATTTAATTTGAACTGCAACATCGACATGCGAATAAATTAACAAAAAGCAATTTAACGCTCTCTCATCTGTAGCAGTAGGCAACTAACGTTTTGCGAAACCGAAAACGTGCGTTTTTACGTGGAGTTCTATATTTTTTTAAATTAAGTTTGCTTGTTAGCACTATGCCGATGATGATTTCTGCTGCGTTGCGCCTTCGCATGATTGTGTGTCCTTTGCATGAAATAACCGCTTTCTTTTCTGCAGGAGCCCATCAACTAAGCAGCAACCTACTGGGAATAGCACTAGGAGAATAAGGTGCATGATTTGCTTTTTTTGGTATCAACTACTAATCTGTTACTGTGCATGCCTTTCATACTTTGCCGCCTTGTGCAGCTGTAGCGAATTTAACAGATTTTCGGCTTGAATTAACAAAAATATGTTTTTCTCGCTTTGCGCTTGATAGCGCAAGATCATGTTAGGATTATTTTTAACTAGCCGGTAATTTTTTTTACTGCTCTCTGTGTCATTTGAGCTGTAATATGCAGTTGGACTGGGGTGGATATACTTCTACTGATTGCTCATGAGCAGTAGCCCTACCACGTTATTGGGGGAGGAAGAGTGAATAGAAGTGTATTTTTACTATAGTCTTAAGATTAGTAACAGTTCCTGCTACTGTTGTCAGAATTACACCGTGAGCGGTTACGATTAAAGTTTCCCTTTAACGTTCTCTGAAATGATCAGCAAGTGACTGTGGCCTGAAAATGTAAGTGTTGCTCAACCTGTAAAGTTTTAAAAGAATGGTCGACAGAAACGCGCAGGGTTGCTGAGAGAAAAATCCTCGGGCATGCGCAGAGATTAAAACAAAGTTTTTTGAAGACGTGTTATGGTTTTGGTTATTCAATTTCTTCCAAAACGTTAAATCCTTCTGCAGCAACTAGTTACGATCTAAAGATGCTTGTACCCCGCAGTTGTTACAATTGGCTGTTATATGGATCAGTTCGATGTGCACAGTGCAGCATGGAGCCTAGAGTAGCATCTTTAGCGGCTTTCTTGTGACATTAATCTCACGTTTCGTGGAAAGAGAAGTTAATCGCAAAAATATATTTTTATGTTCAAATTATTTCAAATCCTCTCAGTTTGCCTCTGAGCTCAGCCAAGAGATTGCGATTGGACTTGTTTGTAGAGAGGTCTACTTTTAAATTGCTGTAACTCCTTAGCATACTTCATGCGATATCTCCACTACAGTTAAGGTATGAAAATACACTTAATATGCAAACATGCAAAAAACGAGCAAAGTACTACTCCCACTCTAAGCATTTTCACATTGCCTCTAAAAGTCACAGGTTGGCATGGCAACAGGTCATGGAGATAGCGTATCGTCTAATATGGCTGTAAATGCACTCTTTAAGCTCACTTTGAATGCGCTGGCTGAGTTCTATCGTAGTGCTTGGCATGCAGTTGAAGTTTCTCAATATTTCTGGTTATGCTTGAAGATCTCAATTCAGTTAATGCTGTTAAACAAGTGACGTTGTGGAAAAGATTCGTACTGGTATTCCATCGAATTCAATGCCAACAAGACAGATTTCAGTGAAGTCAGGGGCAACAACTTTTTTGAACCACGAGTTGCTTTTGAAATGCCGATCGTGGCCGGGGCCTTGAGTTGGGTACCACTGGTATTTCTGCTCTGAAGCATTAGTGACGACCTTTTCTTTGGAGATCAAGCATCATTGAGCGATTGGAGGTACTTTTGGACCTAAAGTTTATGCTTGTCTTATACGAATAGGGGTGGAGACTTTTTTGCTAGATCATGTGGCAAATCAACGACGTGACGAATTACTGGACCTAAAATTTACGCCACCCAAGCAGAATTGTGGTGTCGACCTTTTTGTCTTTGGTGATCTGCCATCGACTTTGGAAAAAATTTTGAGAAATTTGAAATACAGCCTTAAGGTGACTCAACTCGTCGTCACTGGCAACCTGGCGCTCGCGTGCATACTGCTTCTGATTAGGAATGTTTGAAACGAATTTTACTGGGTCGAAACCAAACGAAATTTTACTATGGAAAAAACAGTTTGAAACGAAACGAAATTTCCTTTCGAAATTTTTTCATGGTCACTCATCTGAATCATTGTCTTCCTTCGAAAATTCATATGGCGATGGTTAGTGGCCGCTCTGTGTGTTCCATGCGGCTCTTTTGTAAAGCTTGTTCGTCATGCGGGATGAGTCTTTCACGGTTTGGTTTCGCACGCATGACGAATCGAAATTCTTCTCTAAGGAAGTTAATTCGAAACGAAACCAAAACAAAGCATTTTTGCGTCGAAATGAAACGAAATTTGGAAATATTTTTGTTTCAAACACCCCAATTGGTGACCCCTACAGTGGGGTAAAACATCAAAAAAAGATAAATTAATTCTTGAGAAATTGCCTGCGGCTGTATAAAATTTACTGCTTTGCAATAATTGTAAGTCCTAAACAGGTTCAATGGTTACTGGCATAATGCTAGCTAAGTAGACCGGCTTTATCAATTGCAACTTGCTGTTAATCATTGAAATGGTGTGGGTATAACGCAAACTTTTTATGAAGGACTTATTCAATCATTTACGCACAGTTCTAATGATATGGCGCAGTTGAAATTGCTGGCAAGCAATGGCATCTTTATTAATCCACTCATTTCCGTATAAGGTGATTTATAATACATTCAAGTTCGTTCTAGCAGCACATCAATGCTGCCGCCGTTAGTAGTAACTTATGCCGTCTGTTAAAGATCTTTTACGTTTCACTGCTTGCTTGGCTTCATTCTTGCTTATTGTAGCTGAAATCAGTGACGATCAGCAAGAGGCAAGCTTGCAGCAGCTGAAGCCAGTGCAGATGGTATCAGTTTCAAGCTACTCCCAAGTCAAGCCGTGAAATTCGGAAGCACAATATAGGTGAACCGTAAAGCTGGCAATACAATAATGTAGTACTTGCCTTCACGTTTCAAGTGTGAACGGTCCATCCTATTATGAACTCGTTACGTGCACTTCACATTATCGCTGTATTAATCAATACGCCGAACTTCTGTATAGACGACCTCTGTCCCAAGTAATATTAAGTTGCCTGGGGCGTTGTGCTTGTTTCCTATACCTCTTCTAGGGCTGGACAACGCCACACTGACATATTTTTATCAGCAGCTATGCCTTCTAGATTCGAAGACGAAATGACGTCATCAAGCGAGCACTACGCCACGGAGCAACGCGCTGAAACGGGAAGTTTAGCGGTGGACTTGACTGGGATCAAATCTCAATTCGAAAGTCGCAAAGACGAGCACCTGGTCATTCCAGCACTGGCAAACAAAAAAGCCCAACCGGAAAGATCCGGCTTTAGCAGGACTGCACAAGCCACTGTAAATTATCAGGTGAGAAATGTGAACAAGGTTTTCTTCCCAGTGTTATATGACTTAAAATAGTGGCCTGTAGTTTGAGCGGCTTCAGGTGTTTAGTTAAAACTTTAATCCTTTAAGGATCATAAGATTCTAATTCATAAAATTTGAGACAATTCCTTAATTTTTTGGTAACAACAAAATTACAAAGAATTTCGGAAAAATGGTTATTACGTCATAATGATATAACAATTAGCAATCATGTAACATAGGATGTTACATTATCCCTCAAAGGGTTAAGGGTTGTATTTTTTAAGGAAGGGGGAAGTAATTCCGAGATCTCTTCATTGCTCGATTTTGAGTTTGATATTGGTTATTCGCTTAATGGTCTCCCAATAGAAATGATAATAGAATTTGAACTTAAAATCGTTTGTTTTATAAGCTATTCACTGGTACAAGTCGCAAACTCACTTGTGTAATATATGCCGCAATTCTAGAATTATTGCTTTATTGTCGTGGTCTGTTTACTTTAGCAGCTTTCTCCACACTGTTTTTAATTTGTTATTGTAATCGATGGATTCAACTTTTTTACCGCAAATAAATAGCCTACTCGGTCATTATACAAACAACAGTACGTATAGCCAGTTGAGTAACTCCCTAATAAGTCAGTGTAATCACAAGTTGATCTTCGCCAAAATGATTCAGCTCAACAATGCCCAACTTTTTATCAAGTCATGCAAAGAATCAAAGCATTGAAGCTGAACCGATGTGAACCTACGTTAAGCTTCTCGGTATGCCACTCGTTCAAATGCGTTGTGTGCCTGCTTCTTTGACTAAGTCACTCGGCGTTTCTCAAACCATGGGCCGCGACCCATATTTGGTCGCAAAGACCTTACGGGAGGTCGCGACTTCATGTGCATGCTTATAAACTCTATGCGGGTCGCAGACGTTGCGGCAAACAGTTTTCAAAAGGAATTTTCGGTCGCATAGAAAAGGCTGAAAAACGTTAAAGACTGTTTCAGTTTGTGCATTCGTCAAGCGTGTTCTGCATTACTATTTTTTGTTTTCCCCCAAAATACGGGACCTTGTGAAGATGCGCCATTGTTGGGGAATAGACAATTTAATTGGCTCATGCCAACTTCTATGTCAAGGCGAATGATATTAAAACGACAGACAGACAGAAAACATTGCTGCATTACTTAAAAATGAACTTTTTAAGAAATGCGGCAATGTTTTATGACCTACATGTTATTGAAAACTCATAGTTTTGCACATTGGCAGACGCGATGGTCTTTTTTCTCGATAAAATAGCTAAACTTAAAGGTTGGACGCTTTTTGTTTTCGGCTCGTAGCTTGGATTCATGGTCATAGCCAAATTGTCAAAAATTTAAAGAGGAATGCTGATATTTTATCAGAAAAATACTGCAATCCACGAATACTAAAGCATAGGCTTTTTGTAATGTTTAGTTGAAATAGGCGTTTAAACCTTGCTGTAGTAGTGTAATATATCTTATTAATATTTTCAATATATTTTCTGTCACTAATCCGCCTTCGTATTAAGAACACTTCAAAAGACTGCGTTAAATTACATCTGTATCTTTGATCGTTGTTATAGTTCAGGGGTCGGGAACCTTTTTGACAAAGGGAGCCATGAACGTTACTTTTTTTCAATTGTATTTTTGTGAGAGCCAGATAATGCAACTTCTGAATTTACTCAAAACTAATGTGTACATTTTTCTGTTTTTACTCAAAACCTACAATGTCTAAATTTACAGTTAATGCGACTTCCGATGCTGCATGTTTTGCTGATGGCCTTGAGGTCTGGTTGATACTTGGTTAGGTTAAGTTTCATGCAGGCGTTGAGGCTTACATCCGTTTACCGAGATCTTAGGTTTGTTTTGATGTTTTTCAAATGTGAGAACAACTGCTCACCTGCATACGTGGAGCCAAACATGGTCAATACACACTCTGCAGTGTGTGATATGTGACAGGAAGCGCGTTCCAAGTTTTCACAATTAACTGGTCTGCGGGTTGGAGTTTTTTCATTTCTGTCCACCTGTGTTTGATCGCGAGCTCTACTTGCTGTCTTGCAAGTATTTCCAAATGTTTATTCAGTGACTTGAACATGTTCACCCATACGTCTGAAACATTCAGGTCAGCAACTTCTAACTCAAAGTTTCTGATGGAAACCCCAGGGATATACCTCAAGTCGACTTCGTTCACGGCACAATCATGTGGATAAGTGATGAACGTAAAGACTAGTGCGCGCACGAAATTCTTCAAAGCGCACTTTGAATGACTGCAGGAGATTAGATGTGAAGCGAACTAGCTGCTGGAGATCAAAATATTGAGTGGGATTACTTGCTGTAAATGCATTTTCAATTTTTTTCAATCTTTCAAAATGTAACAGGTGACCTATTTCAAGATTCGCAATAAACAAATGCAGCTTGTTTTGAAATGCAAAAAAAGTTTGTTGAGGGGATAAGATTGTATATCCCATGCTTTGCATTTTCACATTAAGCTCGTTCAGATGTTCAGTCATGTCCACGAGACAGTAAAACTTCCGCTGCCAGTCCGGATTGGTTAGCTCAGGATGCTCAACGTTTTTCATTTGAAGAAAAGTCCGTATTTCACTTAAGCATGCTGCAAAACAGCTGAGCACCTTTCCTCTTGACAACCAACGCACATGGCTGTGCCAAAGCAGACCGGGATAATTATTCCCAACTTCATCCATCAGTGTTTTAAACTGGCGATCATTTAAAGCTCTGACAACAATGAACTTGATCACCGAAGTGACCACATCCCTCACTTCACCAAACTGCTTGCCACACAATTGAGCACAAAGCGCTTCTTGATGCAGAATGCAATGAAAACTTAGAATAGGTCTATTTTCATGTTCACGAAGAAGCGCTACCAACCCTTTTGTTTTTTCCGATCATGCAGGGAGCTCCGTCAGTGCACACTGAAGCAAGTTTATCCATCGGAAGATTTTTTTCTTTAGCGAACTCAATGAAAAACCTAAATAAATCTTTCCCTCTTGTTGTTCCTTTCATTGGCAAAACAGCAAGACTTTCCTCAGGCAGTGTGTCACCGACCACATTCCTTGCAATTACACTCAACTGGGATAAATGGCTTACGTCTGTAGACTCATCTAAAGCGAGAGAAAACAATGCTGCTGCATTGATGCCCTTTAATTGTGTTTCCTCCACTTGATTTGCCATCATGATTGTGCGATCGTGAACAGTTCTTACTGACAGAGGCATGTCTTTGATTCTTTTGATTATTTTATCTTTATTCGAAAAGTGCTCAAAAAGTTCATTAGCCACATCAAGCATAAATATTTTGGCATACTCGCCATCTGTGAATGGTTTTCCGTTCTTCGCTATAGCTAAAAAAGCAGCAAAGCTAACCGAATCGCAATCACCTTGCTGGGTCCATGCACGAAGTTGCTGCTGACTCGCTTTCACTTCGCCTAGTAGTTCCAAGCATGCCTTCTTCCTGCTCTCCCCTATAGATGCAAACGTTGCATGGCATGAGTGGAAATGCCGCTTTACATTCAGCCGTTTCATCGACGAAATTTGAGCATTGCATATTGGACACACCGCAGAATCTGCTCTCTCCACAAAGGCAAATTTCTCTGTCCATTCATGCTTAAATGTACGATACTCATCATCTTTCTTTCTTTTAGACATCTCTGTAGTGCTCTAAAAATTAGCTTTGCTAATCTGTATATTAAAAATTTACAAATATTTGATTCCTCAGTATCGCTAAATAAGCAACTCTCTCAAAAACGATTTGATTTACAAAAAGTACACCAGTTAACTTGGCTCCGTCACAGAACGGAACTGTTGGAAAATCTTGGTGATCTAGTTTAAACGACCAAATTACCTTACGTAATAAAAATTATAGAATAATTTTTATCGTAACAAATTATTATAGAAAATTATAGAATAATTTTTATTTATCTTAACAATTGTCGAATGTTACGAATAACAATTGTCGAATTTTACGAATAAACGAAAAGAAATGTCAGCTTTAGTGTTGCCAGATTGGCAAGTTTTCCGCCAAATTTCACTAATTTTTCGGAAAATTTGGCTGAAAAAGTGTTCGAAATCTGGCAACAATATTGAGCTTAGATTCATCTGGGAGCCAGATGCTGTCACCAAAAGAGCCACATCTGGCTCGCGGGCCATAGGTTCCGACCCCAGTTATAGTTGATGTTTTGTGTTTGTATTAAGTTGGGATTTGTAGCAATTTTTAAATTCCTCTTCCCATCTAATGCTGTGTGTGATAATTCGATCAACAATAGGTTTAAATCAATCTTAATCTAATTGTATTGTATCGTTACATTGTTTATATGACCTTTAATAGTAGCATTCACTATTGTGTTTTCAGTCGACCACGGTTATGGACAATACAAGTAGCCATGGTGATCAAAGTGGTAAGTTAAATTTAAAGCTTTGTAACAATTTTAAGCAATTGCCGGCCAATATATTGTTAGTGTAAGTAGTCATTCTGTTGTCAAGATAAGAATATGGCTCCGGCGAAAATGAAGCGGTTTTTATCGAGGTGTAATAGAGTTCAAGTGTTAAACGGCGGTAAGCGCTTGCATAGTGTTTTAAACCTGCTATTAGCAGTTTTGATGAGTCGAGCGGAGGTTTTTGGAACAGGAAATTCTTCTTAAAAGTGGAGAAAGGACAAATTTTACTTGCTCCATTGCCGAGCCAATGTTAAGTGCCGGCGGATAGGATTTCATTAAATATGACCTTAATTTTGCCAGTATTTCATCGTTATATGTGCAGTGACCAATTTAAGCGTACTAGTGTCAAATGACTAAACAAAAAAGTAGGTTAAAAGGAAAGAACCAAGGAATGTCTTCAAGATTAAGCTTGCTTTCGTTACTACTTTTGAAGCAAGTGGATTGCAGTTTACCTGCAGTAAAATGCAGAGGCATTAAAGGTGCATTTAGTCCCGGCGTCGATCTCAAAATAACCACGTTAGTCATCAAGTACTGTCATGTTGTCAACACCTCATGCAGCTTCAACAAAACTGCTTCCTTATGATAGTTGCGTAAATGGCAGCACTTGATAGGAACTGCTTTCGTTATCATTCAGGAATAATCTACAGTTTTGCATCGACCAACGTACCATACATATTGTACATCGTGACTGGACTAAGTTCGCTTCTATGGTTTTTTTACTGGCTAGTCAAACAGGTTTCACTAATGGTTGTCCAACAGTCGGATATTTAAAACAGATCGATTTCCTGGCACATGTCTTAAAAGCTTGTAAAAGGAAATTGTTCGCTTTTATATTTTCCTGTGGCGGCCGGTTTTAAGTTGCATCCAGACAAGCGGTTGATGCCGCAAATTTTGTTCTATTTCGCTAGAAAGCGCATCTGCAGCCGGCGTGTTTCAACAATTTATAGCAAACAATAACAAACCCGACGCACACTGTTCAAGTGTAAACCGACCTCTTCTAACTGCAATTGCGACGGCAAGAAAAGTTGCATTAACATTTGAGGCAGTTTTCGAATGCTTTTAGTGCATTGAATTTAATGGGAAGCAACCAAGTCATTTAATTCACAGCATACACTCGACTCTCGTTTTTCCGGACTAAATGGTGCGGAAACGGTCCGGATAACACAGCAGTATATACTCTAAACAATATTGCGCTTGATCTTGGTTTTTCCGGACTGCATGATGCATGGACGATTCGGAAAAATGAAAAAGACCGTGTAACACGAATGTATACAGATAACGCAAATAAAATGAAATAACCGTCCTGGAAAAAAATAAAAGACGGCAGCACTATAGTTTTATTTACCTTAAAAAATTTACAACGTACTAGCATTATTTAAATGGTTGCGACTTGGATGTAAAACGGCGAAGTGGAGAGAAGTTGGTAACTTTTGTTTGACGGCCACTACCCGAATAAACCGAAGTCCTGATATAGGAGGGTCGAGTGTAGTTTATTTGCCGATGATAGCGTCACACTGCTTGAAGTATTGATACAATTTCGTGGCGTAGATTTGCAAAGGATTAAAAGCTTTAAATCGAAGACATTTGTGCTTCACAGGAGACGCATAGTCTAATCGAGATTGAAATGATAGAAATATTTGAGTCCACAATTGTGACTAAGGCTGGTTAACTAATTAGTATTGTGTATAATGTACCAATTACCTCGTTTTTATATTTAGAACCTGTGAAATCAAGTGAACCAGTTTATGATGAAATGGTTGGCGAAGAGTCAGTTAAAGACAGATTAAAAAGGTAAATATAATTGATAACTATGCTTGATGAGGCGCTGGCCTAACAATCTCTAGATTGCGAGTTGAAATCTAGTGTGGGTTTATGTTTTCTTGGGAAAATGACGTTATGTCGTTTTCACTTGGTTGTAATGATTTTGGCCTGAATACACCATCCAGTTCGTCTTGCCGTTCTAAAATGAGCTTAAACTCGCGTTATTTTGTGCTTTGTTTAGCGCACAGAGGTTCGCAACTAAAGGGTAAAGGTCAATGTATAAATTCTTGACCTTGTTACTGCATATCCAAGTTTTGGGTTATCCGCTACTCTTGCAATAGTGATACACAACGCGTTTTGATATTACGTTAGTGCAATAACTCAGTAGTCCAACGTAATTAAGCAGTCAATTGATTTATAACTGCAATGTATTCAATCAACTGTGTAATCAAATATCGTTCGATTTAGAATGGAGACCATCTGGGTGTAGATCCTAAGTCGAGATCTTTGTTTTAACTTCGAGACCTGTGGAGCTGTGTTTTCGTGAACAACGTTCAGACTGACGGCAGCTGATCTAGGTTGCCAATTTTTGGATTACAATTTATTTTTACCTGGAAAACCTCACTGCAGTGAATATTTTTTGTGCAATATCCGAACCGAATATGTTTGATATGACGGGTGTGAACTTATACAAAAAATTACTCCGGTTAAACATGAAACCACAATTTCTGCTATCCACTCTGATCTGTAATTCGTTTTCGGTTTAAATGTACCAGTTCTTGATAATATCAACTGTATTAACTATTTCTAGATACAAATCTTTGACTGAGAGCCCTTCGTCTTCACGACCGGTGGTAGTCAAACGAAGCTCGCAAAAGGTAGGTAAAGTTTCAGCGCGGGAATGTTGACTTTTCGCGATAGTTGTGGTAGAGTTATTTATCTTGCGTTGTAGAAATTTTCAAGTGTGTGCGTACACTAAACGCCCAAGCACTGCAGAAATATTGAAGTTGAATTTTGATTGTAGTTTGGTCAAGCAAAGACAACTCTGTCAAAAGTAAACATCGAATGCGATACGTAATATTAAAAAACACGCTAGCAGTTTCTCGTTGCTCTTCACCTTAACTTATTATGTCAGTTCCTTTAGCCAAATATGTCTTTTCAGATGGTCAAATAGAGGTGCAGTTAAATTAGTAATTTTTTTTGTATCATTGCTTTTACTCGCTGGATGTATTCAATTGTTGCACTAAGGGAAATGGAGCAAGCACGCACTCGTGCGGCAGTGTAATTTAAAAAATAACTTCACGCGCTGTCAGCATGATTGCAAACGTTGGGCAGGGTTAATCTTGTTTGCGGAAGTGCTTTATGAGATATGTTTTTAAGTAAAAGTGTTTGTTACAGTAGTTATACATTGAAAAGATTGCAATCAATCGCAATTGGCCTATTTGTTCAGGTGAAAGAGGAGATCATAGTCAGAGCAGGTGGAGGTCAGGTGTTGTTTAAATGGAGTATACCGGTATATAATCGCATTTGCTTGCTGTCAAATCTGAGTTGTGCTGAGTGCAGTGCTTGTTTGTGATTCAATTAACTCGCGTAATCAAGTCCTGTCATTGCTGCTAGGCTGGACATCAGCATGATAGCGAAAATAGCCTTTACGGATTGTTGGTCACCATCGGGCGTGTTTGTTTAAAAGGTCTACAGTTGTATTTTTCATTCACGCTCTGTTTTGATAATCGTTAGTTGGATGCGGACCGCTGCAACAGGTAGAGTGTTCGACCCCACCACCTGGGCACAACATAAAGATAGAGGAATCTCGTTCGGTATCTTTCCTTAAGGCACTGCAAAGCGAACTTGCCATCTTTTTTCCTCCTCCCTTTAGTACTAAGCTCCGAACACCATTTTTAAAGTTTTGGATGTTACTCTCTTCAAGGAAATCGAACCCAGGTCTGCAGACTGCTGCGCGCACGCTCCAACCGCGGCGGATGGACCAATGGTGAGAAAGTTTTCTAAAAACTGCTGTTTAAGCAAGGGCTTTGCACGTTTTGGCTGTTTAAGTAGTGAAATGTGGAGCATGCTTTGGTTTGGATAGACTTGGTTCAGATCTTGGTCAGATGTTCGACTGGTATGATTTGATTCCGAGTTTTTGATAACTTGCTTACTACGATTTGGCTTTTTGCCATAGTAGTGACCTGATCTCAATACTGCAATGTCAAAACTGCATTTCGGGCTAACGGGACGAGGGGGCATTCTGGCCACTATGCGACTTTGGGATATAAAACCTTTTTCCTAAATTTGTCCCTTCTAAAACCATTGCTAACATTTCTTGAGTGATTTTTGTGTTAATTCAAGCGCGAACCAAACCACTAAGCGCGGTTTGATTAATGGTTTGTGGTTAACGTAACGCGGTATCGATTTATGCTTCATACATAGAAATTTAAATTGCTTAGCAGACGAGAATTGCTTTTTCTCACTTTGTATTTTAACTGTAGCAGTAGAATTAGAAGATGGATATCTCTTACTTTGTGACTTGAAGTATAAGTGCAAAAACGGTTATTTTTAGAGAGTTCACTTCTGACGAATTTTGTAAAATGCCGTTAGATGATGATTGCACTTTTTTCTCGATGGAGTACTCTTGTGATTAAGACATTGAAGAGTCAATTTCGATTGACTGGAGTTCACTTCTCTGTTGATTCTTAGTAACATTTCTGCCAACAAATGGCGGTCAAATTCTTAACGAATTGTTTAATAGTTTCGTTCAAAAGTTTGGTGCCCTTTTGCACATTCACTAGTTGAGTTGAAGGTCAACTTTCGATTAACTTGGAAAGATGAATTACATTAAAAAAGGCACGTTTAAATATATTGGAAACACTTATTCTTAATTAAAGGGAAATGCAAAAGGTTAAAACGGGTTTTGTTTCAGCACCAAAAGCAAGTAATGTTTAGACCTAATGCATTGCATTTCAAAAGCAACAATAAGCTTTAATGTACCTCGGAAACCTTTCTTTAACATCGCTATTTTGTGTCTATGTTGAAAGTCTACTGCAAAAAATGTAGTAGACAATTGATTTAATTAAGACGATTGAAGTCTTTGATTTTGTCGTTGCATGATCGCCTTTATTTGCTGCGCACGTTTAAAAGTGACCTATACTGGATGGCTTCATCAATTTTTTATTTCTTCGCTTAAGTGCTTTCGAGGTGTGGTGTATGTGGAACTTACTTCAGTGACTGCATTTAAGAAAAAAACATCAACAGTCAATAACTTTAATGTCTGTATTTAATTGAGTTTAGCTATCACAGCAGGGACGGATCCAGCATTTTCGATGAGGGGGATCCAGATTGCATAAAAGACTTTGAGTGCTGACGTCACAAAAGCATGAACTTCGAAAAATTTCCAATCCGATTCCCCACCTGCTACTGTAGAATTGCCAACATCATATTCAGCTTTTACAACTTATTGGCCAATGCTGTTTGAAGTTATGCAATTGAATGTGTCTGGCCTTTCAAAGTTAATTGTAATGTTTTGCCTAGAGACGGCGCTGTTTTGAGGAGAAGAAACAAATGGCCATCGCTCCTTTTTAACTCCCTGGAATTTTGTATTTAATTGCAAATAACTAAAATTTAGAGAATTTTGCTCTCAAATCATTTTAATGACTCGTAGCAGGTTTAAAAATCTGTTTAACCGTATCCCTTGCATAATTTGTGGTTCTTGGATTAGTTGAGCAACCGATTGCGTTGTAATATATCGATTTATCTTTTGTTTCGATGACCAGTAATCGTTGTAGTGCGGTTAAAACTTCTTTGCTTTGGTCTGATCTGTCTTTCCTTTATTCTCACACGTATTCGAATACATTACCATGTATGGTGAAAACCCGCTAATGCTTTAACGCGTTGCGCTATTGGCTGAAAAAGCGCTGTTTATCGTGACATATTACTTTATGTATCTTACATACTGTCGCATATAAGCCGGCGTTGGCGAGGTGCGAAGCTACGTAAAAATAAATCGAACCTTAACTCCTTAAAAAGACGTGATCTGCTTAATGGGATGACCCACAAAATATCTCATCTCGGAAATCACGTCATTACAGCACTGCATATAGCTGATATTGCTAAGCACCTCACAAAAGAACTACGAACAACGTTTTAAGGCTAATTTGACTAGACTAATTGAATACGAAATTAGTTAACGGGTTTTAGAACAGATTTCATAACATTTGTTTGCAAATCAGCTGGTCGTTTGATCAAGACTGCAGCCGAGTCTTTTTCAAGTTCAGGCCAAAGTTTTTGATGCCTTCAACTACGGTGCAGTTGTAATGTGACAGGAGCGGCTGGGTTTTCGGCATGGTAATGCCAGTACCAGAGCGTTTTGGTTCAAACACGTTTCCATGTCTTTTTTCTTGTCTCGTTGGTACGCTTTTATTGTCAACTTAAACTTGCTGTTGATACTGTTGCACCAACGTTATCCTTTCAATGGCGAGAAGGAGTTTTTTCCTTAATTCATTTATGCAAATTAGAAAGATGACGTAATTGTCTGGAATTAAGAGATAAGCAGACGTTTTTCGCGTTGAAAAAAGCTTTTCATTTTAAATTATAGCTTTAATGCCGGCCTTTTGGGAATGAGTTTAAAGCTGGTGCTGGTAAATGTCTCACTGAACAACGACTACGAATAAAGAGTTACAAAAGTATAATGTGTGAGTCTGGGATTAAAAACAAGTGATTAGTAAAAGTTCTGCCATAAGACAGGGTAACGCAGTCGTAGATTTCGCGCCAGTTTTGTGTTTGGCTAAGCTAAGTCGGAAAGGTGGAGCTTCAAAAATTTTGTATTGTACTGTTAAAGCATTTTATCTTTAGCATACCGAAGTCCTATAAACATTGGAACAAATATTTTAGTTATAGCATTTGTCATTTCTGCTGGAATTAGATTTATGTTGTTTTTTGTTTTTCATTTTAACGCCGTAGGCACATTACTAGTTCTTGCAATTAAGGCAGATTTCAATGAGTTGGTGTATAATTGATATGCTGCGACGATCGATAATTCGATAAATAAAATAATAAAAATCATTCCCCATATACTGAAATTAACTTGGACAAATTGCCTTCTAATGGAGGCAGCTAGGCGAGAAAAATCGTGAATATTTTAATAGCTTTATATTTTGCTACCACTGGAAAGAATTGATTTATATTGAACGTATCAAAAGCGTTATGTTTTTTTTCTAGAGAAAATACAGCATGATTTTTGATATATTAGCTGAATTTCACTGTATGAGAGAGCTTGATAGGTATTTTTAGGCATAGAGCTGTATAACAGTTGTTCAGAAAGCGTGTATGTCGCGTAATAAAACGTGATGCGTACAAGCATGAACCGCGTAGCGTTAAAGGTTAAAAGGTTTGCATGAATCCAGTTGATTTCGCTGTTAATGTGAATTGGCAGTAAGCTTTTCAAAGAGCATTCTAGGTAAAAGCTCATGTGCTAAGATCAGGAGAGTTGCTATTGATATTGAGGTGGCCTGGTGAATATTCAAGTTTATTTTTCAATGCTTCTTTTGGTTCTTTATATTCTAGTTTGTATTACACTAAAAGATTCAGTATCTGATGTCAGGAAGCTTGTTGTGTAGGCTGCTTATGATAAATACTTTCGAATGGGTTTAAGACGCATGTTTGAAGTCACATCCTTTCTGTGATATCATGCTTAACTTGGTTGTTACAGATTACTTCTTTTGTTCTATGTGTTGTAAGTACATGGTGAAAAAGTAAGTCGTTTGTAACCCATAAGGTGATCAGTAAAAGCTTTTTCTGAAGCCTTACTACCCTGATGAAGCCTGCCAGTACAACAAATAGTTTTTTTTCAGCAGAATTAGGTGGCCCTTATTAGGTGGGCCTCTTATAGAAAACCTTAAGAGTGTCGTAGAATCCAGTAACTAGGAAATGTGTTAAACGGTCTAGTACTTCCCTGTGTCAGTTTGTAGTTAAGATTAAATTGACATCGTGGCTGTCATTAGTTTAAAAAGCAGCAGTCTAGTCTGGATAAGTTGTCAAAAGTTTGCGAGTTTAATCGGATGAAATTAAGACGTTGTCATCAATTTTTTCCCAGGAAAGATGAAACCATTAAAAAAAGATTTATAAGAGAGTTTAAAATCCTAATGAGGCCATCATTTTTAATTTGGAGTTATGTACGGTTTGGCGTTTGACTCCTTGTCGCTTCTAGATACGAATTTAACTCAAAAGCAACTAGTCTGTGGGGAACATATCGCCATGCGGCGAAGTTTAGCTTTGTAGAAATAGGAAAATTGACGTATTGTTGTTTGTTTTTGAAGCTGTTGCTTACATATTGCGTGGTTGTAAGCTTTAATGGCCGTTTGGAACTTGTAAACCCTATCTGAATGTTGACGCTTTGAGGCAAGTGACTGCATTATTAATGATGTGGTATGTTTACTTTCATTTTTAAGAGCTTTCTTGAGCTTTATGGCCGTCTCAGTCTGCCACTCCCATCTACTGAGCCTTAGCCTAGACTGCGTTTAATTTTGGTTAATTGAGTCTGTGATTTGTGCAGTATCAATGAGCTTTGTTGTGGATTGTTAGTAGAGGAAGGTAACTCAAGCTAATTTTAGCCCGCACGTAGAAAAACGAAAATCGAAACGAAGTGGCCTTGACACAAGCAGCCAGTTGGACGTTAAAGCCACGTACATTGATTTTGGTCTCCAAACGGGTAGATACTGGTCTTCAACCCAGAGCAAAGTCATGACTGAGTAAAGCCTGCTGTAGACAGACTTTGATCTTATTTTCTGTATGGAGCGTATAGTACAATGTGCGTGCAGTTACACCTTAATTGCAATCGATTGTTTGACATGAACTTTTCATTTGCTGTACGTTGTTTAGGTTGTTAGGAAGTCTCACTGGGAGCGAAAATAGATTTTTTAATGGCGGGTTGCAATGAATACTGATTAGTTGCAACTTTCCTGGTGTTTTCTTGGACGTGATAGTATCCTAAAAATTTTCATAGGAATTTCTTCAATGAAAATTACCAAAATGAGTAAATTTAATTGCTGCCACTTCCTCTAAATTGTGTCACACAAGATTTTCTTTGGTGTGTTTTTTGTTATTGCAAAGTCATGTATCACAGACCATCTGTTTCACTGAGCAGCTCGACAGAAAAATTGTTTGATTTTTTAGGTCCATGTCGTGTGCATCTATGATGGATGTGTTTAGTAGGCCATGATGTGTTTTGAATGGTACTACTCGCGTTTTGTGGGCAAAAGTACACATGTCTGTCTGTTTTAGTTTACTGTCGGAGTACATTTGATGAAACCAAAATCAGCTTGATGTCAACCGTTCTTCGCTGTTGTATGTAAAGACCTGTAATCCAATGAGTTCGTTCAACTATCTAATGCCTCTTACAGTTATATATTAAAGTGCAGTATAAAAGATTGATAGACGGTGTATTGGTTTATACGTAGTTGCGTACTCTACCTGCACTCATTGGTTAAGTTTCATTTTTAATGTGAAAGAAGTTTTTGTTTGCCCATTGCTTATTTATTTCTTTGTTTAGGTATAATAACTGTGGCATTTTTGTAGCGTGAAGTGTCCCCTGTTGTTACGCGCAACAGCGTCAGTGAAGAAGTGGTCGAAAGCAGTCTTGAGCAGCTAGAAGTTGTGCGTTCACCTCCTGCCGGCACCAAGGAAACACCGGACTACGTCTTAGACGTCAATCTTCGACAAGCAAAAGCGAAATTCGAATCTTCACAGCCCCCGGCTTCTCGGTCTTTTAGCGAGAAGCGATCAAGTCGCAGCAGCGTTACATCTCCATCGGGGTCGTCTGACAGAACCGGCCGGAGCTCTTCTTCAACTCGCAGCGGACAAAGTCGAAACTCCAGCCGCCACAGCACTGCGTCATCTCGATCTCCAAGCAGCAAGCGTTCAAAGTCACCTCTCAGCGTCATCAGTACAGCGCAGAGCGAAGACAGCATGACTGACGTAGTAAAGCCTCCCCCAGCCGGCACGAAAGAGACCCCGGATTATGTGCCAGCAGTCAAAGTTAGCTCGATGAAGAGCATGTTTGAAAGCAACAAGTCCTCTTCAGCACCAGCCCCTGCTGCCCCAGCTCCACGAAGAGTGACAAAAAAGACTAGTTGGGTGAATAACAGCGAAGGTGAGAACGTGTGAAATGGCATTTAACGTGAAATATATGAACGAATTTTTATCCTTTCTGTTGCATTATTATGTTATAATTGTGATCACTTATATTTTAACTAGAATTATTTCTAACTAGGCTGTTTCAGTTACTATACAGCTCGTCCACTAATCAACTAAACAGGAAACGAATACTACGTGACCAAGCCTTGAATCTGTAGTGTAGCTGACGTTTATAAATTGCGGTTTAATCTGCGGACATAAAGTTGGCATAAATCGAATATGATTTATCCGCAGAATTAAATTTTAATTACAACATTTCAATGCCATAACTTGGAAGTAGACGCCCTTCTATGTAGCAGCTGGTTTGGACATTGTAGTACTTGTTGAAAGTGTTGAAGATTGCAGTGTTTTACGCCTGCTTTGCCTGTTGACTGCCAGTTTGTGCTAGAGATCAATTTTTCTCTTTGCATACGCTGAAGCCAGTTTCCAAACAAACATCAACAAAACTTTGGCTTACTCGTATAGAGCATGCATTGGAGGTCTGGAATGTTCTGCACCAATTAATCGGCTTGTTTTATAGCATTTGCCGGTAATAATGTAGCTTAGTAAGCCATGTCTGTGTATTGATAGTGCTGGCTTGTCGCAGGTTGTTCGCTATGTTTGAGTACAAGCTTTATCTTGAATCTTAAATTTTTATCAGTCATTTAAAATGTAACAGATGAGAACGGAGAAACGGTTGTACGGGGTAGGTACATTACTGCGTTTACTGAATCACGAAATGAGACAAAAATTATCTAAATTTTTGTCATTCCTGTGTAATTTTAGTACTTGTAATTGTTAATCTGAAACAAGTGTTTTTGAAGAAACTAAATCGGAATTATACGCTGCCAAATCAATCACACTCGTGAAGTAATTCTGAAAAACGCTGTTTTGCCCTGAGTTTGTGGTGACGCACTGTAGACTCAGGAGCAATATCTCGTCATATGGCGAAGCACTCGGGCATCAGCGGCGAAGGCACCTCAAAACCTATGGCAAAACAGCTTTTTTGAAGTTTTGTATGAAGGACAAAAATTATTTTGTATTAATTTCATCTCGATGTAATTTGTACAATCGATACCTTAGGTCAAAAAAATAATTTTAAACTCAATTAATTTGGTAGTTATTTTAAAAATAAAAGCTGCCGTGTTGTTATGGTAATGTTTAGCGGTGATGACCGCTGCGGCGCAGTGTAGTAGTGCAGCCGCCGTGATGTAGTACTAACTTCGAAACAAGGCCCGAATCTCGAAACACACATCGGTATTCGTCAGAAATATACTGGGTATTTAAAGTGTTGTGTTGGTGCTTTAAAGGCCTGCTTTGAAAGCGAGGGGATAGTAGTAAACGCACGGTGAATCAGCAAGTCTAAGCACTGCAAAGTGGGAAAAAATTGACCTAAAATTTAGCCTTCTATCTTTTTTGTTAGCTATACAATAAGGTTGGTAAATGTTAATCAGGTTCCATCTCTACCTGTGTTATTTCGCCTACTGTGCTCATAGCTTCAAACATCTTCCTCCTTCTACTGGTCCAATTATTTGACAGGACGCCACAGCAAGCAGTAACCACGGCTCGGCATGAGTGAAAGTTATGCTACAGTAGCTGCTACTGGGTAGTAAACGATATTGCCGTGTTTAGTTTGGCCTTGAATAGTCGTGATGGAGTTTCGAGGTGGATATACGAACTTTCAATTAACTCTTGGTTGCCAGATGTTAACGACTAGATTTTTTTCTACAATAGACTACAAATAATTTCCTTGTGTTCGGGCATTCATCTTCAAACCTTCATTAAGATGTTATTTCACGCATGGTTACATTTTATGTAGAAGTCGTGCGGCCACCATCGCCGGGCACGAAAGAAAAGCCGGACTACAATCTATCTTCGGATTTCCTCAAGTCGAGAGCAGCCATGTTTGACGCTCCTCCTCCTCAGCAATACACTCCTAAGAATAAATTGAATAAAACAACAGACAACGTAGCCCGGGTAATTTGATGTCTTAAGAAAACGCTTCTAACCGACCTAAGCTGTTTTAGGCATGCAGCTACGCGGTCACACCATACTCAGTGTCAATTTGTAGTCAAAAGTGTACAAGTTGGACGCTTTTTGAGCGTTGCGTTGCATGTGGACGAGCTAATGTTTGCTTTCAAGCTCACGCTTCCGTTTATTTTGTGTTTTCCCGCCTCTTTCTTGGAATGGAAGCGCTGCATGAAACGGTTGGATTCCGTTAACCTGATCAATATCTGGCTAGGGGAAAGCGCCACTCTATTTCGAACCAGTTTTAATACCTAATACAGACTGGTAGCCCCATCACCAACAAGGCACACTGCCGTTGATGGGGGCCCAAAAGTCGCCCCTTATGACATGCTAGATGAGCGGCTTCGCTACTTGAGCTAGAATGGCTTGTGCCGACTGAGGACACGTGTGGATGGCTGCTGACTCAAATACGGTATTGTCACATCGCAGTCTGCAAACCATGTTCCTTTTGTTCGGTCAGTTCAAATAATCTCTTATCGTTTCAGACTATACAGTTGGACTAACAACTACGATAAACGTCAATTTCAAATTTGTGTTGTTTTTTTTATATAACCGTGATGCGGAAGCAGTTTGCAAGTGGTAGACATGCACCAATTCTGATACTCTACCGTTCGGTGGAAGAGCAGTAACACAACATATTTTTCGTGCTAGATTAAATTCTGCGCCGGGTACGAATCCATGCCATTTTGAGGCGAGATTTGCCTGACTTCAACTGAGAGTTCAGCTTGTGTTGTCACTCTGCGTATGAATCTTTCTGCCGTGACCAGGAAGTAGACCTAACTTGAAAAGTTCAAGATGCTGGAAATAGGCTAACTTTAATGAAAAGTCATTTTCATATCTCTAAATTATTGTTCAAATGAACAGCGTAGCTCGGCCTGATAGGTCGAGAGATCAGATTTCTGAGGTTGCGAGTTCAAAGCTCACATGTTTTCTTCGTTTTTGCTCGAAAAGAGTATTTTGACGATTTCCTTTGCATAGTTGTGGCGTTTCCATTAAAATGCACAGCGTCCACAGCACACGCGATCCCGAAGGGCGCCTGACTGCTGCCACTAGTAGGGCTATTTGGACATGTAAAGATTTTCTAGCGGCTGGAGGATAGAGACGAACAACTTAATTTTTTTTTTATATCTTATTGATAAAGAAGTGCTCTGAGGCTAACCCATCGGCCCTTCTATAGTAGTCCCTTGCTCTTAACGCAGAACTGTAATATGCAGGAAGTGGTTAATAGAGAAGAAGTCTCTTCAGATACCAACTACCAGCTTTCCCAAAGCTTGAAAGACACAAAGAAGATGTTTGAGCAAGGCGGAGCTTCTGCAGTCAGTCCTGACAGGTGAACTATGAGCTGTCGTCAGTGATGATTTGTTAGCCTTAATAAGCATGTACATGTTTTGATGTAATATATACAGTACTGTATATATGTAGTTTTCATTTTGTCGTGATACTAGATTTGTGTAGTTGGTGTGGTAAACTAGTTTGGCCTAAAAATATATACCAAGGGTATATGTATATATTTTTTGAATTGAAATGCGTGAAGATGGCAGAAAACTCTTTGCAAAAAGAAAGCACCTTTTTAAACATAATATAAAAGAAATGACAAAATATAGCGCCAAAGCTTTTTGTCTCCATGATGGATTCACGTTTTGCTTGTGGTTTTTCCTTTGGTACCGTTATTTTCGGTGATTTTCTTTGCTTCGTTTTACCTTTTAGGTTTAGAAAAAGCTTCGCTTTTATGAAATTACAAATTAGAAAAGTTCGCAGATATCTCAAGGGCCAGTAGAAAATGGAGGAGAGGACCACCTACGCCTCCTCATAGGCTTCTCATGTTTTCATCGGCACCGATGCACTATCGGCAATCTTGTTGACGAATGTCTGCAAGAATGCTCAGGCTATTACGTTGCATGCGGCATGACTTAGCGGAATCATCAAGCTTCAACCTCTTCTGGTATAAACCACGGCTGCGCCTACTGCAGCAACAGCTGTGGATGGCTGCTAACTCAAATGACCGTAGGATCACTTAAAAGTTTCCCACTCTTTGTTTTTCTTGGTGGTAGTGCTTCCTCTTAAAACAAGGACACGGTAGGAAAATTAACATTCACGCCAGGCCTCGCACTGCAATCTCAATCATACAGGAACATGCTCGTCGGGTTGGGGAAAAACGGCAACCATTTGAAACTAATCAGAACTCTGCCCTCCCCCCTTTCAACAACTAGGTGGGCTGTCATTGGTGGCAACCGCATAGTCTTTTCGATTTGAGTCGGATGATTTCAGATTATTTCATTTTGTTTCTTGGTTATCAAGATCTTTTCTAAAAAATGTGTTTCATTGTCAAGCTGTGAACTGTCCTTGTGTTAGGTGACATTGTTTATTTTTTGTAACACGATAACTTTAAGCTTTATGCAGGCTTGTAACTGACTTTGATGTTAATCAGGCCTACACCCCGACGGCACACTGAAACCGTTCAGACCCCTAAAGGAGAGGTCGTGCGCCCCCCACCGGCCGGAACTCGAGAGTCCGATGTTGTTCCAGCATCTGATATCAAGTAATACACTCTACTGTTCGTTATACTCTGCTGTTAGTGCAAGGTGTCACGAGTAGTCTTGGGTTATTATTAAGTGATGATTTCAGAAAAAAACGAGACAGTCTAATTAGTCACAGTTGGTGCAGTCGAGCATGTATTATTATTTTTTGATCAATTACTTTTCTGCAGTAAATGATGAAACATTCTTGTTTGCATGCATGTTTTCGAAACCTCATGTTCTATACTTTCAACGTATTCTTGACTTTCCGATTCAGGTTTTACGAGGGCATTTTGAAAAGGGCTTAGCAGTACTAATGCTGTCAGCTTTTCCAATGCAATTCAAAGTTCTTGCGCGTTAGCCGGGCAAAAGTGATTTTAGTTTCACTGAAGCAGCATCAAACTTTTCTCTGTTTTAAGGCTGCCGTTTTGGTTTTATTTCCTTTTGCTAATTTCTATCTCATCACAATTTCAGTTCAGTCAGGAGCAGGTTCGAAAATCAAGAAGAGGCTGTCGAAAGCAATGAGCGCAAGAAACCTATTGACATTCGAACGGAAGCTGAGGAAGCCCAGCAAAGAGAAAGTGAAATCGCTGCCGAGGTAAGAATCTTTTCGATTACGACTGGTAAGTGTTGCCGGAATTCTGTTTTGAAAGTCTCATTTATTATTCAGCAACCGCGCAAATGTTAGTGAAACTGTTACTATGTAAGGTTTCGTGCATAATTTCCAGTGTTTTTCCCCATTACCTAGAACAGCTGGATGGTTAGTTTTGAGCGATACAGTGATCAAGTAGATATTCAAAATGAGTTCGTATATTTTACTTTACCAATTAAGTCTCTCTCTCTGTAAAAAAGCAGTTGCTGCTATCTTTGTTGAAGTTTGACAAAGCATGCGTCAAAACGCGTTTTTGAATCAAGTTGCTTGTTTTCATAGAAAGTTGAAGAAGCTGCTCCGACGGAAGATGCACCTGAACCTGTAGTAGAAGATCAACCTGAACCTGAAGTAGAGGATCAACCTGAACCCGAGGTTGAAGAATCAGAACCACAAGTTGAAGAAGCAGAACCACTAGTTGAAGAAGCAGAAGTCCAAGAGCAAGCTCCTGCTCAGGACTCCTACAATGACAGCGAACAAGGAGAATACGTTGCTGAGAAAGATCAAGAGCCACCACAGGTACTTCAACTACTGCTCTTGGTTATTCGAACAGAATTCTTTGAAAGTATTCAGCATAATTAGCTTGTTTTGTTCGTAACTAACAGACCATTTCCTGTCGTTGCTTAAAACTGTGTTGTTAAATTATAGAAACCTAGTAAATCATGCCATCTAGACGACCAAGGTGGTTGATCAAACCGGCAAAGCTTTGCTAGGAGCTTTTGCAAGGAAAAGCTGACGTAGTAACTGCGTGCAGCCTAGGAAATAATATATCGCATCATTACTTTTACTTAAGTTTATTGATTGCCTATCGATTGCATCTTCTTTGATGTCAGTTTTCACTTGTTTTCAACAAGCTCACGCTAAAGTGTCTGTTAACTGTGCGCTCACTACACTCAGCGTTGGCCATATAAAGATATCAATGGCTGCTCTGCCGTGATATGGCAAAGCCTAACAACTACATTTCAAATATCATAGACGACCTTGATTTCTTTTCGTTTATGTGAAGCTACTGATCAGTAGACGCGGAGAAATAATGTTCGTACAGTTAACAGCTTCAAGGCAAAACTGAAAAAATTTGGTTCAGTTATTCCCTTGTTGAACAATAATGAACGACAACATTCTCAAAAACATGATTTTTGTTGTCATTAGATTTTGCCATGCAACGGCATTGCTGCTTTTACAAGCAGCGTTTAGGATGTCCAACGGAATGTCATTGGTCACTGTTTCAAACCTCAACCGATAAAGACTTAAATAATGGTATTCATAGCATTCCTGCTTGACGAAAGTTATAATTTGGAGAAAGAGACGTCACGTTCTTCTGTTTTGCTTTTGTGGAAGGCGCTTAATAGGACCAACTTTTAAGTGGCAGACAGGTGTTGGACCAAGAAGTCTTCTTCGCGGTGGCCTAGTGTGACGAAAGACTTTCTTACACCTCACGCAGTGCAAATAAGTAAGACAAACCGGCTTTTTCTCTCAACGTATTATTGTAGGATGCTGATGAAGACCAAGCTGCTGGTGTTGTTCCTGTTCGTGTTGCAGTGCCAGACACTAACGAAGACGCTCCAAGTAAGCATTCAGTTTGCGCAAAGTGTCACGTATTAACGAAGTTTCGATAGAAAGAAAATTATACTCGCGGTTCGAAGCTAATTAATCTAAAGATTTGATGAAGCCGGTGACTAGTAGTTGTATTTGTTTATTTTAGGTGATCCTAGCCCCAGCGAAGAGCCTGCTGACGATGTAAGTTGATATGTGTGTATTAGACAATAATAAAAGTTTCCGAATTGCAATATTGCCCTTGGATGCTTTGTCTCATGATCATTCTATCAAGTTCATGAAACAAAGGATGGAAGTTAAGCTTTTAATTGCCTGTACTTGATGTTAGGTACCGTAGCACAGTTTGCTCATTGAAGTAAGCAAACTTGTGCATTTTACAACTTCGATATCATGCACTACTTGGTTTCAATATTACGCATTGTGCAAACAAAATCTTTTTTCTATACTAGAATGTATCGAACTACAATTTACAGACAACATCGTAACCAAATCATTATTGAATTGAATAGTTGTTTACGTATGGTATGATTTTATTTCTCAGGAGGCACCTGCTTGTGATGAAGCTCCACAGGATAATGACAAGCCAGCGGAAGATCAGCAAGAGTCCTCCGAAATTCCAGAAGTAGCTGATACACAAGAAGAAGTGCAGGAGCAGTCAGGTACGTTACTTCGAGAAGAGGATGTTCAATCTAGTGACGATGATTACGACAAACCTCATTTTAAATACGGTTTCGAGGAGGAAGGTTCTGACGTCCGTGCTGCGAATAGCCAAGGAGACATTTTACTCGATTTTTCTCCTAAAGATTCCGCTCAACCGGCTTCTAATGGTAGCAGCTCCTTACTTGACTTAGGGTCGTCCCACGTTGGAGGAGATTTGTTGTTTAGTACCTCAGCTTCAAAATCCGGCAACATTCTGCTTCTGGATCCTTTGGAAACGAGTGAACCAGAAGGCCCAGCACAACCTGGTGGTTCTGGCGACTTGCTTAACGGGTTTGATATTGAGCAAAGCATTGAGACGACTAACACAAACAGTAATCCAGACCCATTCGATGCGCTGACATCGTCGAAAGCACCTGAATCTCAATCCGATCCTTTTAATCTCTTCAGTTCAATGGCGCCGCCAGTCACTGCTGAAACTAACTCGGCTAAAGACCCATTTGATTTGTTTGGATAGTGCAACCATTTTCACAAAATCCGTTGTGCTTCGCATCACTCTATCATTATTGCTGTCAATCACAATTTAATGCATATGACGTCTTCTAAACCCGCTTTCCTTCAAAAGCCCGCAGTGGAAGCAGCCCTGTAAGTTGGTGTTTTACATCAAAATTTTAGGTGCTACAATAGTGGCTTTACTACTAATTCATCCAGGTCGAATTACTGGGAACAGCTGTGATTTTTTTTAGCAGTCATTGCTGAGATTTCAGTTGCACATTGGTATCCTCAACACTACTTTTTTCTTGAAAAAGAAATTGTCAAAGTCGCAATGACTGATTGTTGTCGTTGTGATGTGTTAACTCGATTCTGCTTTACAGATGGACAGCCTTTAGAGTAATCAGGGGGTGTTCGATTTAATGTGATGCAAAAATATATAAAGTATGATATAAACACCCCTTGGTTGATACTTCATTTTGTGAGTATAGCATGGCTTGGTGCGGTGCCCGTGGTTTTGCAGATCGTATTCGAAATTTTCTTTTCGTTATTTCAATATCAACTTATTCAATAAATGAAATCTTATTTTACTCAAAAGCTTTAGTTTAGTTTACAGGCATAAAGATGAAATTGTCGTCGATTTTTCATAAACGTTTCTTTGTTATTTTAGCACGTCAGGAGTGTTATATTTTAGTGATCGTGTTTTGGTTTTTTCTGTTCAACATTCCATATGATGTGAAGCATGCTACTAACCTGACTACGTTTGCCGGCACTGCTTGTCAATGCATGTCTCTGTTTATCACTATTTAGCATTGTAATGCATGTTCAGTGAAGATTGTTAACTCACGTTCGACAAAACCAAGAGCCAGTTATCAACTCAAAAGTACTAATTTCCGTAATAACTTTTTGTTCCAATGAAGCGCTGATTGTTCGGTGAAAAACAATGACTTCAAGATGACTAATAACCTTCAATGCTTTGTCAAAAGTGTATTCTGTATGTAGCTGTACTAACAATGAGTGAAAAGGCTTGCATCTCTATTTACTGTTGTATCCCAACTATAAAAGACTTTCACTTACCAAATCTTAGCAAATAATATGCTAATAATATCATTGTTACGTTCCAGAACAAATGATAGTACGAGCCTATTATAAGCAGATTTCAGCGCCCTGTTTGAACTTTAGATTTAAATCAAAACTGCCTGCGACTTTACCTGCATGGCTGGCCATCTTTAATTATTTTGCTTCTGTCATTATTGGTGAGCCAAAATGTAGAATTGACCATTATCTAAATTCTTAAACCAATTTGGTTTGAAATTAGTTATAGATGTTGAGTCATATTTATTACCAAACATGCTGTCAGTTCTGCAGTTTGTCTTTCATTTCTGTTGTTACAGCATGTTAGCTATTAAAACGACCTGTGATATGCAATTAGAAGAAACTTGTGTATTACAATAACGGTACGACATAGTATTTTGTTGTGACTGTTAGCTGTTTGTAATAGTTCGTAATTTAGGCGTGCAATTGATATGTACCATAATTTTTGAAAGGGAAGCTACCCAAAAATCTTATGGTTTTTTGCGGCGCAATAAAGCCTCTTAGCTCTTTTTTCGGCTGCTCTCTTTCTTGAATCTGGTACTTATCAATGGCTAGCAACCTTTTGAAATTACCAAAGAATGAGAAGATGTGATAACGGTTTCTTTTTGATTATGATAAGTTCTATAACCGGTAACAAAAAGGTTGTAATTTTTTTTGAGTTTACTGCTGTATATAGTTTTTCATGTGTATTTTTTACCAAGAAATCCATTTGTAATGGCCATCAGCAAAGATTTGATTACACTTTAATTAACTTGGTTGTGTGCAATAAATAGTAATCGATTAAAGAGCTGTAATGTATTTGTACAGAATTAGTTCACCTCTACACATGACTTTTAGTAAGGCATGTACACTGATTTTAGGCTACTGGTACCGTGTAAATATCTAATGTCCTCAAATTATCCGTCTTTTATTGTGGCTGAACGTGTATTACGCTGACTAGCCTACGTTATTTTGACATGAGCTGTAATTAGGCGCGAGATTTTCACATCTTTGTAGACCGATATCAAATCATACCTTTGCTCAAGTTATGTCTTTCTTGCTCTTTTTCTGTTGTAACCTTTTTATGCGATTTGTAAGGCTATCTGTCATGTTGCATCAGTTGATGCTATTTGAATTTAGTATAGCGATTTTTGTGCCGTAAGACATGTATCGCAAATAAACATCTACATATAAACACATCAGTCGATGATTAGATGGTAAATAAGTTAATATTTATTTTTTCTTTGAGCCTTTGCTAGCGATATGTAAGTTCTTAGTGAAAAAATTTTATGCAAGAAATGACATATGCTTTGGAGCACAAAGCTGGGGTATGAAAGTAGATGAAAGTTTGTTGGAAACAACTGAAATAATAACTCTGTAGGATAAAATCAGGAATGAGTGTATTCGAGTGGAAGGTGAAGGTAATACGAGAGCCAACGAGTGTGGTGATACATGCATGTGGAAAAAGAATGAGCCAAGACAAAGCATCAGCTACCTCAAGAAATGTTTTTGTTTATGGCAAGAAGATTGGTAGACCGAGAAAGTGGTAGACTGATGACAGATGATATCACGAGAAGAAAATTAGTGAATTGATCCCAAAAACAGACGCATCGCGGAAAGGCTGCAAAAATGGTGGAAAGTTTTGCAAATTCTAGGGGTAAATCATTTATTCATGGAAATAAATGCGGTTAAATTCATTATTCTATGTGTTGCCTTCACCAACGCAAAGCAAATTTGTTCGTATTAAGTTAACTTAGGATCATTAAATCTGTATGACCAAATAATGGTGTTGGAGTAACGTATTCAGCTTGAAACAGAATAAAAGAGTTGTAGTTAAAGAAATAATGCTATTATCTTCGCCAGTGTTTTCCACCGGGGGTTTACCAAAGCCCTTTTTGGTTGTCTACAAAAGATTTCAGAAAGCTGCATATGGGCTTTGCAGTCGTGGCGAGTTAAGATCAACGACACATCTGAAGGTAAAGTTGATTTCATCATGTTGAACACTGAAAAAGGCTTTCAGCTTTAATTAGATACAATAGTTTTTTTACGCAGATTCGCACGTGCACGCATAATGCCACATGCGTCTGTAGATTACCGTACAACTAAATCAACACTTCCGGCACTGCGAAAGATTCACAAATCACTGACTCAAGCTGTGGCGATTTCATAATGAAAGAACAAAGATCGATATATAGAAAGTTTGTTTTTAAAAAGAAAAAGACTGGCTGTTGAATTTGGTATTCACAGCATAAGCTAAGTCTTTAAAAGGGTCTGTGGCATCGAGAGAATGGGAATCACTGATTAGCGCGGAATTCGATGTGTAATGAGTTCGTTTATTTTCTATTCCACACTGATAATACTAATTTTCACTCGATATAGAATTTGTTTCTTTTTATGATTATTAGGGCAACCAAAAGTCAATAAAGTCAAATTTTTTCTGCCTTGTTTAGAAGTGATGAAACGTCCACAAACTAAATTTCAGGTTGATGCGATGAGAGGTTTCAAAGTTATTAAGTCAAGAAAAAGTCAAAATTCAGCGTTAGGTCAAAAAAAAATTTAGCACATTTTCTTCTCGACATTAATTATTTCAGTGCCACGACTCACGAATAAATTAGGTAAGTTGTGCTAGGCTAGATTTTGCCGTTGAATTAGTTGATTTACCACCATTGCGTTCACATGTCTCAGCTTTCAGTGGGTCTATTGTGCAAATTGTGACGTAATAGTTTTGTATTGCCCACAAATGGGCGACTGACTATTAAGTAGACTTGGCGTGGAAGGCAGGTAATGTGGTCTCTCTTCTACGTTAGTTAAATGCTCAAGTCATTTGCATACAGTGTTCAATTTTAGCTTACTGGTGTTTTCGTTTGCTTCTAGCTATCATGCCTAAGATTAAGCAATCATATTCTTCCAAAGTTCGTAATATACTGCATGAACACGATTCTGAGTTTACCTCAACACCTAAAGGTGAACTCTTTTGCAAAGTCTGTGACTGCATCGTGAAATGCGACAAAACGTTTATGGTGGATTGACACCGCGGAAGTGCAAAACACCAAAGAGGCTTCTTACATGAAAAGGCAAGTACGCAAACATTTCTTAAAACTCCTATACCGGATTTTGCAGAAAAAGTTGCTAAGGCGTTCCTTTGTGCTGACATACCATTGCACAAGTTGAGAAATAGCCACCTATCATCTTTGTTTGAAGAGCTTGGTAATCCATTACATTCCGAGGAAAATGTCGTTCGAAAGTTAAAAAGTTAGCTGAAGAAGAAGCATTGCGATTGAAAGATTATTTGAAAGACCAAGAAATGTTTATGGTTGTAGATGAGAGTGACATAAATGGCAAACAGTTTTTGAATATCTTAGTTGGTAAGTTGACAGCTCCTGAAAAAACGTTGCTATTCAACTGTAAGACTCTTTCGCAGTCTGTGGACAGTAACATAGTAACACGAGAAATTGACGATGCAGTTCACTCTCTTGGTGTTGCACGAGAAAACTTTTGCTTGTTGTTAACGGACGCAGCGAGATACATGACTGCTGCTGGAGTCCTGTTAAAAAAAACTATATCCCAGGCAACATGCATGGCTCATCTTCTGCATATTTGTGCAATGAAAGTGAGAGCTAACTACCCTGCTGTTGATGAGTTGGTTGCCATGGTAAAAGCAGTGACAATTAAGAACAGATCAAGAAGAGCTTTTTTTACTTCCATCGGCCAATCTCCACAGCCAGCTGTAACTAGATGGGGCAGTTGGTTGACAGCTGCTTTCTATTACTCAAGAAATCTTCCAGAAGTTAGAAATATTCTGCAAGGCTTCCATGATGGTGGTGTCCTCGTGCGGCGTGCTCAAGAGGCTGTAAAAGCTCCCAACTTAGCTACTCAACTTGTAGAAATAGAGGAGCAGTACAGTGCACTAGTTGACGAAATTCAGAGGATGGAAGACAGTCGTTGCACTATTCGAGAAGCTTATCAAAAAATGGCATCCCTTGACTTTGGTGTTGATGGCTGCCAAATTGGAAGATATATTCAAGAAAGAATGTCAAGGAATGACATCAACTGCATTGTGAAAATGGGACGAGGTGATATTTCGCCACATTTGTACAGCCTGCTAAGCAACTCTCACAACCATTAATAACCCGCATAGGAAATATGGAAGAGATAGCTAGCCATAGTTGGGTTAAATTAAATGAAGTTAAAAAACGGCATCCGAAACTTGCTCCTTAAACGATATGGTTAAACCAACTATAAAAAGATATTGTATGAAAACGAGTTGTTGCAGTGAGGAATATTTATACTGGCCGTTTCACCGCCGCTTCTGTTCGGGAGATTCTGTTTCTAGCTGTCTTGCTTACCAGAGGTCTTCGACGCACGAGCATACACCTACTTGCAGAACATCAAGACTGTATTGAAGGAAGACAGAAATTTGTTCACGAATTATCAGTACAACATGCATCAATCGCGACACGCTAGGCGTGTCTGGCTCTAGTTATTACGAGATATTAAAGACTACTGAAAAATCTTCTAAAATACAATCCATGCAAAAATAAAGATATCAAGCGAATGCGAGACAAGCGTATATTATGGAATTAAGGCTAGCATTAGCTGACAATACAAGCTGTGTATTGTTTTCTGGTTGATCTAAGACACAGACAAGCGCTGTTGAAATTACATAAACAACTTGCCACTCGCATTAGTTGGTGATAAAACATCAGGTTTTCTATTCGCTACCACCCCCCCCCCCCCCCCATACTGAAACACTGCCAAAGTAGAGTTAGCTCATATACGGTCAACAGGCCTATTTAAAACCACAGATGTGAGATCAATCAGCGAAATTGTCATTAAGCCATTAACAATAAACGAGAATGACATAAAAATCGATCCAAGTAAAGACGTTAAGTAAAGAAAAAACAATTCGCCGTATTAATTTATAAATGATTCACTGCACTAAATTTACGGTTTCTTTCCATTAAGGGTTGAACATAATTAAAAAACGATTTGTGAAATATAAAAACGATTTCATCAGTCATCACATATTACAAAACATCCCTATTCCTCCCTTACTACTAATGACGATCTACTAAATGGTGTAGCAAACACAACAACTAAAAAGACGAAAGCTTCCGAACACTTATGATATCAAGAGTATTAACAGTTACTTCACTAAAGGACAAAACAACTAAACCAATGACAGAGCACATAAATCACGTCAACACCAGCGATCGGAAATTTGTGCCTTTGAATTTGCTTTGGCGGAAAACTAGCCACACAATGAAGGTTACGAACCTCTGGCTTAAAAGTTGACTCTGTGATCCCGTTGAAAGTAGCCTACTGCTGCTGTTCACAACAAACACTGCAATCTACAGGAAAAATTAACCTAAAATTCTTTTCCTAAGAGCATAGCGCACAAATCATATGGAAATTGAGCTTGTTGCTGCAATCCAGCTGTAAGAAATCCAGCTTCTTGTTCGTTTGAACTAGTTTTTTTTCAGTTTGTTTGGAAGGCCATTATATATTATGTTATTACGTTATATGTTGGCCCCCGCAATATACATATAGGGTCCGACCATTGGTAACCTCTCATTACATAAATGTTAGGGTCCGACTGTCAGTGACTTCACAATAGGCCTTCTTACTGTAAGGGGAAGAATTTTTAACTGGTATGAAATTCGACTCATTAATTCTATACGTGAAATAAAACAAGGCACTCAATAATTTAATTCCAAATAAGAATTGTGAAAAAGGCTATTGGGTCAGAAATGGGACGAAAACGCTCTCTATATAAGTGACCTACCAGAAATGGTGGCCATGGCGTCAATGATGTTGACAAAAGACTTTCAACGCAGGTTGCTTTCCAGATGTAGTCCTCAAGGATGTAAACTTGCGACGCCCTTACTTTCTGAAAACGGCGCAGCAGTGGGTCTTGACCCACCAGTTTGGAATATGTGATATGGTGCATCTACGTCAGCGTTATTCAACAGGGGTTTCGCAAAACATATAGCTATATTCCGTGAGTTTTAAAGATTCCTTGAGGGGACCGCGAAGGTTCTTCGTTTATTATTAGTATTTATTTCCTATTTTAGTATAATGATTTCTTTAATGTAGTGGTGTTTCGTGTATATAAATAGTACTGGAATCTTGTGATAGCAAGTTGCAGATTGTAACCTATTTCTGTTTACAACTTTAAGAAAGTCTGAATTTGCCTACTACCTTTGTTATGTGGTAGTGCGTCTGTAATTTCAATTTTGCTCGCTTTATATGAATACGACCAAAACTTCGCACTTCACTATTTAGAAAGTTTAGAGTCAATACGTGTTTTGGGGACGGACAGAAGGTTCCATATTGATGATTAGAGTTAACTCAAAGTCAGAGTTACTTGAGGATAGAGAGGGAAAATCTGCGTTATATCGTTGTAATTTGTTGTTGTGACAACAGGTTGTTGTCGAGAGTTGTAATATGTGATTATACGGCTTAGATCTGAGATACATTAGGTCAAGGGTGGCGAACCTAAGGCACAAGGTTTCATCGAGTAGCTCCACGCTTTGACAACTTATAACCATTTTGCAAAAATTCTATCAAAGGCAGGCGACAAAATCATATAAACTTGCAAGAAAAAGCAGTAATTGTTTGAGTACTTAGGCCAACGTGTCAGTACTACGTAGTAGGCTAATATACAGGTTAGTATCAGCGGATCTCACTTTATTTGGCAACTCACACACCTTGAAAAAAATCAGTTTTCTCTTTTTCTTATAAACTATCATTTGAGTCGCCCGGGAGGGATTTCAAACATGTTACCCCAAAATAAAAAATGTTCTCCGATTTTTCGAAGTGTTCTTCACAGAAAGTTTTCAAACTAAATTACGGTAATTTGGAGAGTCTTTTAAAAGCAGGGTGACCCCCCCTAACATAGTATCTCCCGAAATGGACCCTTGTTGTAGTAACATCATTACCTGCACCATACACGTAAACATTAAACGCGGTAAGTCAAGTAAACAAAGCTACCAGTTAGCGGACAAATTTGCATTTCTAGAAATCCTTTCTTGCACTTTATGTGGTGACAGCATCCCCAATTGAGAATCACTAGTTTAGAAAGATACAGGACGAAACTGCAAAAAAAAAGAAATTAACTAAAACGATGGCTTAGCATCAGAAAGCATGTTCTGCCGTGTATAAATCGGTTGCATCTTCTACTGTCCGTGAATTTTACGAACACAAAATCAGGGAGTGCAAAATCAACCACCTTTTGTTCAAAGACCAAAGGTTATGCAGAGATGGTTTTTCGGTCTATGAATGTAAAAACTCGATGTTTCTATTAGCATTTAAGGTAGCTCACATATGCAAAATCTAAAATGCTTGTTTTATCACATATTATCACTTGTTTGGTATCAAAATGATCTACTAGCCGAGTTGAATAAAAATCACAAATTTTTTTTTTCAGAAAGCTTATTTTAAAAAATATTTTCAACACTAGGTAGTGCCATGACAATTTTTTAAACATAAATATCTCTACAACCACACAACAGAATTGAATGAAATTTTCACTACATGTTCACAACTTGTAGGGCTAGAGATCTGAGTCACAGTTTTTGAAAAGAATGACGCCAAGTAAAGTTAGCCTTGTTTTTCCCTTTTAGCAAGGTTCTTTTTTAAGCAGAATGATTTAAACTTACATATCTTAAAATCTATTGCATATATCAAAAAATCCTGACTTGGATCCCTCCATATACATGACAGAAACACAAAGTGAAAATTTCATAAAGATATGACCAAAACTAACAGAGAAATTCATGTTTGAAGAATTCCGAATGTCAATTTTTCATATTATGAGAAAAAGGCATTTTTAGAAAAACAGTCATGAAATCCCATATAAATTGTATCTGAAAGTTGTTAAAAACTCCCTTTGGCATATAATGTGCCATCTTCTTCTTGTTTCTCGTCTTGGTAGCCCTTCTTGATTGCTCTGAGAGTTTTTCTTCGTTGCTTTGCACTGTCCATGCTTTTTCTTTGTGAGTTGTAAAGACGCGCATTGTCCAGTTTTTGGAAAATACTGTTACTAAAGTGACCAGGGTTTATGCCCATCTGTTGCATGATCTTTACATAAGAAATGTAACCATCATTAAAATGAGCCACAGCTGCTAAAGTAGCCTGTTTCAAAGTATTTACCCCAACCCAAACTTCTTTAGGGCATCTTGTCCAAATCAATTTGTTTAAACATTCGTTTGGATTTTGAGTCTTGCCATGCAGGCACTTTGTAAGCAATTCTGGCTTGCTAATTAGCATGTAAATCAATTTCCAAAACTCTGATCAGAAAAAAATATTATCTGAAGACAGGCCTAGCCTAACTCAAAACCAGGGATGTGGAAGCGGAAGCTGGAAGCGGAAGCGGTGGAAGCGGTCCTTTTTCTGTGGAAGCGGAAGCGGAAGCAGAAGCGCGAAAAATCCACCGCTTCCTCTTCCACATAGGAGGGAAGAATGGAGAGAGAAAAAAAATTGGTTCTGCTATTCTTCGTAGAAGAACGAATAGGGGAAGCATAAACATTAAGAAATGAGAGCGAGGAGAAGTTGTTTAGAGAGATTTTGACCTCTATATAATCAGAGTAGGGGCCAAGCCAAGAAAGAGAGGAGGTAGAAAGCTCAGAGAAGGATAAGCCCTGCTTGACGAAAATGATGACGCCGCGGCTAGCGTCTGCGACATTAGTAGAAAAAATACCAGATCGGGAGTGGGTGCCATGGGATCGCAGAGCAGAGAATCCAGGGATCTGAAAAGAGGAAGATAAATTAAGGTTAGATTCCTGGATATATATAAGGTCAACGGGATGAGACGAAATAAAGTGTAGTAGTTTAGTGCTCCTGGCTTGAAGACCCCCAGCATTCCATTGAAAAACCCTGAGAGAGTAAGGGAGGGAAAGAGAAAGCAGGAGGTAAAGAGAAACAGCCAGGAGCATGAGCGGTGGTGAGGGTGCAGAGGGAGAAGATATAAATGGGGCGGAAAAGGATAAGAGGTTTGAAGATGAGGGTGGAGTGCAAGTGCTACATTAGAAGAAGGGGGCCAGATTGAGCAGTGAAGGTATACCAGCTGGAGGAGTCCGAGGAGAAAGGCACAGTGCTGGTAGGTGTGGAATCTCGAAAAAATCAAGGAGGGCAGCTCCAGGAGTGAGAGCTGCCAAGAGTTCTGAATCTAGAAAAGGAGAGTAGTGAGCACTTTAAATGAACTTAATTAGAGCATGTGCAGCATTGCACTGACCTACCCCGCCAGTTCACATTTCCAGCGCACACTAAATAGGGAAAGACAGGGCAAGGGCTAGGATGAACGCTGCCGCTCATCAGGAGAAGGAGAAGAATGAGAAGACGGGCATGAGAAAGGCAGGAGTAGAGAGAAGACAGGCCAATTTTAAAGAGGCTGCGTGCTACCCTTCTGCGGTCGTTCAGGCGGCTGCACGGCGAAAAAATGGTTTGTATGAGGGGAGTGCCCGGGGCAACTGGGACCCTCGGGAAGGCCAACAGCCATTTTGACCCAACCCAAACGGGTCGGGGACCGCACCACCACGTTGAGGCGGCTGTTGATTGGTACAGTTCAATTTTGCTCGCTTTACATTTACATACTACATATACGACAGAAATTTCGCACTTTACTATCCAAAAAGATTAGAGTCAATACGTGCGATGGCGCGATGGCGTAGTGTTTAGAGCGTCCGCTTTGCAGTCGGTAGACCAGGGGTTCATTTCCCTTGTCGAGTCAAACCAAAAGCCTTTAAAAAATGGCATCCGCAGCTTCCCTTCTTGGCATTCGGCATTTAGGGGAGATTGTGGAGAACAAGCCGGCAAGTTCGCTTGTTGTGTCCTTGGGCAAGGCACTTAACGGGACGCACTTAACGTCCTTGGGCAAGGCACTTAACTTTATGTGAAAGACAGGTGGCCCATAAACCTCGAAAAAGGCAACTTCCAAGCGAGTGCGGACTTCCCGTCCAAAGTATAGCGATACAATTCGCTTTCTCGTGAATGGAGGATAACTATGGCAAATAAAACAAAACAAAACGTGTTTTGAGGACGGACAGAAGGTTCGTAATGATGATTAGAGTTAAAGTTAACTCAAAGTCAGAGTTAGTTGAGGATAGAGAGGAAAAATCAGCGCTATACGGTGTAATTTGTTGTTGTGACGACAAGTTATTGTCGAGAGCTGTAATATGGAATCATACGGTTTAGATCTGAGAAGCATTAAGTTAACTGTTGTAAAAGTAGTTGTAAGTAGTGAAGGAACTTGTAATAACTGTCTATTTGTTGAAGTGTTTAATTATTTTTTGAATTGTAGTAACGAAATATTTGATTTTCTTGCAAGCAGTTTGTGATTTCTAAATTTTTGTTGGTGGAAGTTCCGTGACAAACGCAAAAGTACATTAGGGGCTCCGCAATGACAAAAAGATTAAAAAGCACTGTTCTACATTCAGCACGAGTTTTGATATCTACGAAAAAAAACACAGAGTAGTTCGAAACAATAAGCTCAAGCGAAGTAGGTAAAGTAATAGCAGTAAATGAAGGTTTTTGTTTTCTCTCAATGATGAAGTGTAGAATAAGGCAGGCTACAAAGCCACAAAAGTTAAAAAAAATTGTCAACGGTAGTTTTTTCGTTTTTTGTTGGTGAAAGCAGAAGCGATAGGTGTGGAAGCGGAAGCGTTTGAAAAATAACCGCTTCCACATCCCTGCTCAAAACACTAATTCACACATAATTTTCAGTAAATATACCCTAAAAGACTTAATAGAACAGTTTTACGTGGTTGCTATGGGCGTTGCTAAGGAAATCTGACACGGGTGCTTCTCTTTGAAGAGCCGTTTCACCCTAAAGATCTGAATACTCCTACCTAAAACTTTGCACACTTGTTCTACTATGACTGAACTTTCGGCAATCCCCTAAATCGAAAAATTTATTTTTTTTTGTTTTTTCAGGTTTTGCATATGTGAGCTACCTTAAAAAAAATTGGCTCCGAAATCAAAAAGAATTGAATTAGTTTTAAAACATAGCATTTTGGAGGTAAATTAACGAATACTTATGAGTTAGCTCTATAAACCTTCAATTTTGATCCATTAATTGTTAATATTATGACCATTGCTGTTTCAAATCATTCTTCAAAACGATTATTATTTCAGATCACTATTCTTCACGATTTAATTCAAAATTCATGATCTGTATTTCATGTAAGAAGAATTGTTGAAGATCCTCGTTGAATTATTGAAGAACCTATTAAAAAAGCAACGTTATTCGATCAACCGGCATGTCAAATTGTAAAATTCTGCTTTTTGACCCCATTTTATTGTTCTGTGATTTTTTTGTGAAGTTTGTCCGACTTCAAAAATTGTTGAATGTGCTGAAGCACGTATGATATGCCTCAGAACTTACAAGTGACAATCTAATCAAATGCTTTTTTGCATTCAGGATTACCTTATGTGCAGAATCAAACAAGACAAACGAAATATTGCAGATGTGGTAAAACATTGAAAATTTTGATTAGCCTAAAACTGTAGGCCTAGACATAACAGAAAGAGTTCAGTTATTAAAGCTACAAATAGTTTTGTATTCTGAAGCACTATTTATTTCTAAAACACTATTTATTTCTAAAACACAATTTTTTTGCAAATTATTCTGAACATATTTTTCACTCAATGTGTGAAATAGTTTCAAAACATTTTTATTATTTATTCTGCTTGTTGTTTCTGAACTTCTACTTTTCTCTCCTACGTTTTGATGGGTCAATTATTACCACTATCACATCTTCAAGAGTATTGCTAACAATTGGTGCTTCACCTCCGCTGGAAGCCAACAATCGTTTCCGAATTTGCGCAAAAGTTCATCTGAATAAAGAAGTTGATCAATCGAATAAGGTGCTTTTTAAAAACAAAATCACGTTTATCATAACTTAAAAAAACCACGCAGGAAACAGTTGTGCGCAAAGAAGGCCGCACGAAAAGTTTAGTCCTGAATGCATCTTGCTTACTATTTGGCATTCAAGCCATGTTGTTTGGGAATATAGTCGCCGGGTTTTCAAAATTTTTGGGTGGGCGAAACTATAATGTCACGTTTTGGCGACGTAATAATTCTCATTACCAACTCAATAAACAACGCAGATGTAAAAGACCGAACTATTTTTGGAAATAGCAATTGATTTTTTATTGTGATTTCTATTAATTTGTTACAAGATAGTGGGCCTGGGCAACAACATAACAGAACAGACTCCATTTATAACCAAATAGATTCACTTGATCGACAGGGGATGCTTGATTGATTGTCTGTATGTTAGTTTTGCAGTTAAAGTTTTTGGAGTTAAACAACAGCAAATCTCCTCTAAATCTATTCTAGATGAGCTTTTGATTTACTCCAAAAGCTAGAATAATTGTTTGATGTTGCTGCTGACTCTACATTTTTGCCGTGAAAAATATCTACCACCAATTAAAAATACTTGAACCATTTTGTTCCTTTAAATAATTAAAAGTTCCAAGTTGCTTGTTTATCCCAATCCCAAGGTTTATGCTCATCTTGATTGGCGCCTCTGGCGGGTAATTTGCTATTGCAAATACTATCTGTGTGGTGGTTTTGAATGTACTTTGTTTGAAATTGTTGCTGTGGCTAGCTTTAGTTTAGTAAATTAGTTCTGAATTGGAATTCTGCAACTAATTGATGTTGTTGTGTCTCAGTTGAGCCAAAAGTAGTGTGGAAAACTTCTGGTTTGGCAGAAAGGTAGAATCTAATCAAGAATTGACCGTATTCTGATATTGCTTAAAGTAGCATCATTTCTAATTTTAACTTTAACCTGAACCCTAATTCAAATCCTCGAGTGCTAATCCGCAATTCTGCGTATCAGTGGCATCTAATTGCGTATTTTCAGGTGTAGGGCCGATTTTTCTGTGAAGTAAATTCCAATCTTACTACTAGTGGTTTGTATTGTTGCCCTAGTGTTTAACTGATGCAGACAGGTAAGCATCAGTATAGTACCAGGTTACTGAGAGTACTACCGTACTAAATGATACATATCTGCGATGCCCATGATGTATGCCTTGTCCATGACAACGTCTTGGAATATAAACTAGCCTTAACTTTAACCCAAAATCCAATTTTAATCTTGCATTATGCAAACAGTGGGATATTGCTGACATGTGCGGTGCTTTGTGTGGTACCAACTAGAACTTCCTGATTACTGATAAAGTGATAGTTTTTAGGTATGGTAGGACAACCAGTTGTTTAAGATCAGACACCCTCTAACAAAATAAGTTTTTTTATAAAAATTTAGCAAGCTGTACCCTGCTACTTGTAATGTCATATACAAATGAAAAGCAAGAAGAAGAACATGATAGTTCTTACAAGTCCACATCTAAAACTGAAGACTTACAACTTTTTATTGATAGCAGTAAAGATGATATGATTTTTACGTCTTTAAATGAAAACGCTGACTCTGCTGTTTCTGCAGGTAAGCTAAATTACAAGTTTAACCAATTTGAACTGCTGTATGGTATTCCAGTTGAAAACTACGGAAACTTGTAATTTCTGTGGAATTCCACGAAGTAATGCTAGTTTGCTAAATTATCAAATCATGATTGCCATTTGCCAGACAAATTCTGTGAACACATTTGAAATCCAGATTTTAGTTTCTTCGGTTCTACAGTAGTCTTGCCATAGTATTAACGTTTTGATAATTTTAAAATCAAGGTAAATAAAAGTGTAGTCATCCCTGTCCAGAGGTGGGCAGTAGCATGTTACTTTTCAAGTAGCACCCACTGTTGCACTGCTGCTTTTGGATTTTAGTACCAGTGGAGCAGCTACTTATACACCAAGTAGCAACGGCATTAGTACCTTTTTAGAATTAGTAGTGTTGCTACTGTTATTTTGGCAATATTTTGATTAACTCAAAATATTACTTTTTTATTTTAGGTTTTTAAAAGATTTTTTATTTTAGTTTGCAATAGAGTTTAGTTTGTGTTAACTTGATTATCAAGCACTAAAAATGCAACAACATCTTTGGGAAAGTAAGCTGTACATAGCAGTGAAATTTCATTATTCTCTTGTCTTTTCTATTCAAAATGTAGTGAGAAATTGCCAGCTGGTGAATGCAAGAATGCTATAAAAAATTTTAGCACTTTTTTAGATCAAAGCAAAGGATATCACAAATAGTTATCAAGTAGCTCACAGACTTCAAACCTGCTAGTAGTGAAACTTGCAATTACTTTTTATGTTCTGCTGAGCCATTAGTTTGATTGAAGTGTCCTTTTGGGTAAATGGGGTTAGTAGTTTCCAATGAAATCAGAAAAAAAGGAAACTGGGTGATGGGCATGTAAGTAGTTGGGTGTATTTCCATCAGGATTTATATTAGCATGAAGTCAACTTGTTTCTGAACAGTTAGCACTTTTAGATGAGATGGAAAGCCTGCATTACATAAGCCAGTGTATGTTAGTAGCTCAGCCCTGTGTATGTGGCTACTTATTTTAGCTTACTGTCTGCTGTTCAAAGTTGCCAATAATGCAACTTAGTTGGCTGATCATATAATTAATTTCGTTTTTATGTAATGGGTTAGAAATAAAATCTATAAATTTTGATATAGGATAATGCTGAAAACTAAATGGTATCCTTGTGCTTCAGGTAGCTTGATATCATATGCTATTGCTAATATTGATTCTTTCAAACATGTGAAAAGTTGGCAATGTGATTATTATTGTACCTTCAAATAAGCTTGCCTTTAATCGGTCAGGGTTCTGGAAGCAAATAAAGGACCATTGTTTATCTCATCCATGCTACTACTTTTAATTATAGGAAGTATTTGATGACCTATTAACCCAGTTTTTAGGCTAAGCCTATTTACCATGAAATGCTTTTTACATATTTCTACAAATGTAGCAGTAGACATGACTAATCCTTTAACTGCTGCAGCTGATGTCACAAGTAAGTAAAATAAGGCAATGGACAGAGCTGCAAACTTGCTTCAGGCCAAATAAATGTGAGAAAATTTTGGACTCTGCTGTAAAGAAAAGATTCTGATGGCTGTGCAACACTGTTATCTTCTAATGTTGTATGGCTATCAGAATCTTAGAAGATTGAAGATTTAGATTTATTAGCCTTGCTTAATGCTTATGATACAGCAATGCTATGAAGTGGTGCTGTAGAACAATTGTTTTTTAGGAGAAAGAATGTGCAGGACTAACTGTCAAACATTTTGGAATGTTTGTATTTCTGAAAGAAAAGTCGGGTTGAATTTTGTGTTAACTTAGTACATTTCAAGGAAAGAGATCATTGTTACATTATACATGTTAAATATTGCAAAATTTGGACTTACAGTAGTGTTTGCTACTTTCTCCAAGGCAGCAGTAAAGGTATGGTGCTACAATTTTAGTTAAGAAACACTAGCATTGCTACTGTTTTAGGAAAGTAGCGGTAGCACCACTACTTTTGAAGTACAGTCAAATCTGGTTAATTGCATATCAGATAATTCCATAATCTGTTTTATCTCATTGAAATCGTAAATCCCACACCACAGTCAACCATTTTTAAAAATATTTTGGATAATCACATAGCGGTTTATTGCATAGTCCGCTTAATTGAATAGAATTGAAAACAATTATTTGATTACCAAACAAAAGGTTGCAAAATTTCTGTGACAAAAACGCGATTGTTTCAAATTAACAGAAACAAACTGAAAGGTACAGAGCAATGCCGATTGCCAACATCACAAAATGAAAAAGGCCACTCCCGATTAGAGATTGAAAAACAATGCAATGCACAATGTGATTGATGTTCAGTGATGCAAATCTTGCGCTTGTATATCACGTTTATGTGAAGAAGATTGACAAAGCAATCAAGTTGAGAACAAAGATACTAATGATGATGCAACTGCTGTGATTCCACCAAAAAATAAAGAAGTGCTTCATGTACTTGATATAATTAGACAATGACTGCAATTTGAACAGGAGAATATGGACACATTTTTTCAACCAGAAAGAAAAATGCAAGATAGCATGCAAATTAAATTAAACGAAAACAATTGTGCAGTATTTGGCTTGAAACAAATAAAATTCAATTAAACCCTTTATTTGCATGTTTTTATTTACTTTTTGAGCAAGAATAAGACAATCGCATTGCGCTTGCTTTGAAGTATGATGTGCAGACATTTTTATGCATGACGATCATTTTGCTTCAGTTCGACTTCACACTTTTGCATCAATGCCTAATTCGCTTAATCGCACAAAAAGGCTTGGAAAATTGACTATGCAATTAACTGGATTTGACTGTAACAGATGCCCACCTATGTCTCTGTCTAAGAACAAATTTGGCCTGCATTATCCCAGGTGCATTAAAGGATTAAAGGGATGAGTATTGAGTGCAGTAAACATGATTATGTCCCAATTTTGAACAAGGATGCAGTGATACTGTTGTTGCAGTTATTATTACATCCTAATTTCTACTTGGTTTTGCAGATGTTGCTGCAGCTTCAAGTGAGGAGGAGGACGATCTAATGGGTGTTCAAGATATTGATATTGATGAGAAGCTAGAGGAAAAGCTCAAGAAACATGGATTAAATAGAAGAAATGCTAAGACCATCATTCATGTTTGTTCAACTATAATAAGTACAACAATGTAAAAGTAGCTACCAGACCAAGGGTGCTCAATGCTTCATTAATAAACAGAACCTATTCAGTTAATTAGAAACTTTGTTTCCTACAGTATGTTCTATGTTGTATTAAATACAATTATCAGGCTGTTCATTCAGCATATCATATGAGGCAACTTTGAGTACCAGCCTATGTTTTAGGCAAAGGTCAGGAACCCTTCATGTCTAGAAACTGAGGTTGGAAGTAAGCAAGGGCATGCTTTTTGTGAAAGAAAAAGTGTTCCTAAAACTTACCTCATGAAAAAGTTTATGAAGAATTGGCCTCAGTCTCCAGCAGCTCTTAAATAGGAAGGGGTTGCAAAGAATCTCTGGGTTACAAAAACTTGTAAGTTTATGTGGAAAAGGTGCCAAAGTTTGTGTGTGTGTGGAATTTTTTTTATTATTTGTAATACTATTACACTGTGAAATAACCACCTCATTCGTGTGAACATGCATATAAAGCCCGTAGATTACCTTTACAACTCAATAAAATGAAGACGTTTATTGATACTGCACCTTATAGTCTGGAGCACCTTATAGTCCAAAAAATACAGTTATTTAACTGAAATATATACTTTTAAGGCAGAGGTTGGAGAACGTGTGTAAATTATTCCAAATAGGGTCAAAGTTGAAGTTGATCTCTGTAATAGGTTTTTTAGTTGAAAATGAAATACTGAACCAAAGATTTTAACTAGTGATCTTTAGACAAGACCTTTATTTTGATTGAACATATGAAAACAATGACTTCGAAAAAAAAGGTCTTTACCTTTAATTTGAATTGAAAATGTTGATTAAATATAATCTTTTTTGATGCTTAAATATTTGTGGGGTAATTACGTTGTTCTTAGAAATAGTTATGGGGTTATATCCAATAAAGTTTCCCGACCCCTGCCCAAAAGTATGGACTTATTGTAGAACTTTTTTGTTTGTGTGTTTTACATGGCTTACATTTGGGTAATTTTTTGGAAATTGATGATTTATTTGGCTGCATGTCAAGCTAAGCTCAAGGTTTGATTTTTTTAAAGAACCCTAAGTGTGCTTCTCTTCGATTTTTCTTGAAGGTTTATGGTGCAATGGCATAGTGGTTAGAGCATTTGCTTCACAGTCTGTAGACCTGGGGTTCATTTTTCAATCAAGTCATACCAAAAGACTTAAAAATGGTATTCCCAGCTTCCCTGCTTGGCGCTCAGGATAGTGTGGAGAACAAGCCGGCAAGCTTGCTTGCTGTGTCCTTGGGCAAGACACTTATCAGGATGCCTCGATTTTTATGTGGCAGACAGGTGGACAGCTAACTTGGAGAAGAGATGGTACTGCTAAGCTCTCGTAAGCCCACTACGAGGATATGAGAAAGAGGAAAAGATTCCTCTGCTCTCAGATCCCCCTGACGACTCACCTGTCATGGGATGACTTGACTTTTATGGTGCATCTGGGTTTAAAGAATTTAAGATTGCAACTTAAGTAACAGTGATAGTTTTATTTCTTATGAAATTTATGTAAAAGTTGGACCCACATACCGGTAGATGTAAAAGTTGGACCCACATAACCCTCTATCCATAACCAAGATCTTTTTGTTCATGCTAAGTTGTCAAAAATCTGCTTGGAGCGCCACGTGTTTTCCCTTGTTTTTGAACTCTGTGTGTTGAGTTATACATCTATCTACTTTAGGAACTTTTGAACGATGAACATGTTCGAGGACTTTTTAAGAATTTGGACTCTGTTGATTTACCTGTACGTATTTTAAACTGCCAAGTTTATTGTTTTTAGTGTAGAAATAAAGTCGATTAATTGCATGCCGGTCAAAAGCATAAATTGTTTTGTTTCGTAATATTTGACTATTTGAAGTTTTAATAACATCCTTCGCATTGTGCTCTGTATCATAGACATCAAACATTAAATGATTGATATTGGCAGATTGTCTTGCCTCTATATTCTTGTTCTTGTTTGCATTATTTGCTCAGAGCATTTGAGGCCATTGCATTCTTTTTAATCATGGATGAGTGCAGTCAGTTTTATATTTTACCCTCCATTTTACCTCTATCGCTGAACACCAATCAGGAGATCAGAAATACCATATTTAAAGTTTTTGGTGCATCTTAACGAAAGATGCGGTAAGCACTACACCTCTGCAGTGGTGCCGCAATATTGCTTTTCCCCTTTCAATACTTCTTCACCTTTTTTGTTTTTGTTCTTTCCTATATTTGGTAACCTTATTTCATACAATGAGATGGAATGCCGTTGTGATAACTCGTTATCCCAACTATTCGTCTATAGAGTTTTTAATTAACCCAATTACAAACAGCTGTAGTCGAGCTAAAGGGATGTGAAGGTAATGCAACACACAAAGTCGATATTCTGTTCTTAATTTAACCAACAACATTATACCTGAAAACTTTGACCACACTACAAACAATCAAAACAAATGCACTGAAGTTAACTGCAAGTCTTGTGATGTCTGCAGCTGTTTGATGGTACTAATTTTCGTGCTAGCTGCCCAAGGGGAAGACTAGTTATTTTTTTATTAACTACTTATAGCACAAAAAACACGCGTTGATTACAGTCTCACACTGAGGACACTGTGCTGCTGTAACATCATAAAGGAATGTATTTACCTGTACTTCTGGTCTTGTTAGGAAAACATTAAGTCATGTTTTCACCAGTGAAGATTATCTTGCATATCTCCCAAAACAATTTTTCATAGGAAGCAAAGAATCTTCGATCAACACAAAGAAAAGCTTCATCAGAAAAATTAAAAGTATGGTGATGTATTGACCTATCATTATGTAACTGCATAATATCATGCGAATACAACAATACTGGATTTTGTATTTGTTATCAGCTTTTTGCATACATAAATGTGCTGGTTGGGTGTGCGTCTGCCACCACCCACTCACCTTCAAATCAGACGTTTTATTAGAGCAAGCTGCAATGAAGTTTCGAGCTTGTGAGTATGGTTTTGAGGTGCAGAACAATTACCACTATACTACAGCGGCTGAATAACATGCTAATCCTTGCAAGTTTTCTAGTGTACATTGTGCATGTAATTTGGCGTATGGATCATGTGAAAATATTTTTAAAGAAAAACTATATTTGGGATCATTTAGATCAGTGGTTCCTGACTTTTTTTTGCACTACGTACCATTTTCGTGTTGAGGTTGTTATTATTATCAAGAACAGGCCTTCAAGATGTTTAAGACAGGGATGCCAGAGGGTCCCGAAGACAGGAGAAGGTATTTGTCAAGTTTTTTGAAAGGGAACTTGCACTTCTCATTAAGCCCCAAGTTTTTGAGCGTTCGGCAATGAAAAGTTAGGACCTCAACTTTATGGTGCATCTTCTAGTTTTACCTTATTTCCTCTGAAAAGTCATCTTCCAAAAGTAAAATATTTTCCAAATTCAGGTTGATACTCTAGAAAGAGATCTACGGGCAAAAATGCACCTAAATTGTCTTTGTCAAATATCCGTAATTGCCTGGTCTCGTTCTGGGGTGGTTGTAGGCCACTGATGTAGACAACATGATACTGAAAAATTAGAGATAAATTGATGGGATAAAATATAGCCAATAGCGTGTGGCAATTACTTGTATAACTGTAATTTATTTATTTGTCTTGAATCAAGGTTATAAGGGGTTTGGAAAACTAGACATTTTTGGGATTAGTGGTTTGTCATTTGCTGATCGATTTGTCTGATAGCTCATATACAATTTTTCAACGAAATGCACTTCAATATAAAATTACGATTCTTGACCTACTAGTTCGTGCAAAAACGGTTTTTTTTTAATACCATTGCTGCTGTAAATTCTGTATGAAATACAAGATTAAAGATTTTCGTTTCTTTCGAAATTCCCAGCTTGAGAACTTGTAAAATATTGATTAACTATTAAGTTACGATACTTTATTAAAGACTACCTTGTATATACAGTTTACAGATCTTCCTCTTCCAGAAGATGATGAAGAAGATGACGAATATCATCCAGAAATTTCTCTTGATTTAGTATGTAATGTGTAGCTAAATCGATTTTCTATGATTAATCTTAAATAATTGAGTTTAAGATGGTACAGTGGAAAATCACTGTTACCTTTCCGTGGGTTTAAACTGTAAGTTTTACATTTGTAATTAAATAGTAGAAACATGCTTTTAAAGTTTAGCTTGATATTAACTTCCGTTTGTAGATGTTTTTTCGATTTACAATTGGGTACTGCTTGTACCCACATCTGTCTTTTAGCTAGATTTTTTTGACTCTTAAATATGAGTTCACTTCCCTTTAAGTGTTCTTTGGTTGGACTGGACTGACACGGCAAGTACGTCGCTTTACCTCACTGCTCTTATATGTTTTTTCACTACCCGAGTCAAAGTCCTAAACGCTTTCTTTCACACAATTATCCAATTCTAGGATGTATTCATTTAATTTGACTTTTTGTCAGGACAATACATTTGACACCGAAGCATCGCAAGACACTCAAAGTACATTGATGGTGCCTGCACCTGTAGATTCAACTCTTGCAAGTATTTGGCTGTTTTGCTGTTTGTTTATTTTGGTGTTTCTTATACATTTTATGTAATTTGTAAATATTAATTGGACTAACTCTGTTTTTTCATCTGTTGAGTTCGGAAATCCTACTACTTGCTATTTAAAAATGCCGTTATCCTTTTATCAACATGGTTAGTTTTTACCACTTTCTTTAAAAACCACGTAATATGCTGTTGTGTAATTTATTAATCACTAATATATCAACGAGTTCAGTTTTTGAAGCCTAAATTGTCATTGTCAACTTATCATTAGCTTGGAGATCAAGGTGACAATTTAAACTTTTTTTATAGTTTAGACTTAAGTTACTTGCACTGCTATGCACATCACTCACGGTTGATTACCGGTGGTTCGTGAGCGATTGAAATGTTTGAATATACGGTACAATTGCAATTTATCTGGTTTTTAACCCAGTCCTGGCATCTCTTACAGCATGAGTTTTCAACCTTTTTTGTTAAATCTTCGATAATGCGATCAAGTCAGAAAGTGTACTAATCGATGTTGCTGCCCGACTCCTTCCGAGGGATGGAGGCATGGCATAAGACCATAGTGCCCCAAAAGCCGGGCAACTCCTCAGGGTAGCCTTTGTCAAAAGAAAACAAACAAAGCCATCAGTCCTGATCACCAGATCGTGATCGATAGCTGCACCTTGGCGAGAAAGAAGAGGGTCAAACTGGGAGCATGGAGAGAAAAGAGTCAGCTCCCTAGTGAAAGAAAGTGGGTTCCAAAGAGAAGAGGGAGGGCAAGCAAAAAGTACTTCCCTAAGAGAAGTAGGAGAAAGCATGAGCGGGTAAATGGACCCAAAAGGTGTCCATGAGGATCCTGAGAGTCTTAGTTTCACTCCAAGTCTGACCAAACCCAAAATGGGAAAGAAGGTTGAGAGATGAAGAGCCCACTCAATAGAAGTCAAAGTGACTCGTAGTACAGATAGAAGCGCCTCAGGCAGGAGAGGATGAGAGGCAACCGATGATGGTGCGACTAACCCTGCGGTGAAGGCTTTACAACTAGGTAATGTTGGTAACGCTAAGGAAAGGAAATCATCCGGATGAAGCTTACGTGAGAAGGGGTCAAAAAAATCTTTGTACATCAGAGAGAGGGACTCCTTAGAGGGGTCCCATTAAGAAGCAGAGATTCAGCGTAAGACATTTATCGAAGGTACATGTTTAGAAAAGGAAAGAGTGCGGTCGAAGGTGATCCTCAAAAAAGTTATTGAAGCGGAGGGGAAGTTGAATGAAAAGAAAAGTGTACTTCGCACCCCTATTTGGGAGCCCCTGCTCTAAAGTGTCTTTGTGAGCCAGTTTTTTGTTCGTTTTTGTACGAATTACGTCTAAATAATAATATTGAAAGTTTACTCAAAAACGTTTTTGCGAACCTAAGTGTTAAACGTCTTAATGGCTTATGCACCCTGAACATGATACACGGGTACCTGCGCCTCTGCACCTGACCGAAATCTCTCACGGGCATGCCGATTTTAATCGGATGAATTTGAAAGAAGTTATTGTATAATTTGCATCTTGCAGCGACTGATGATGTGGTGCGTGAAGATTTTGCGAACTCAAACGACTCCTTTATGACGATGCTGCAGCGCTGCGATAGCACAATACAAGCAATACAGGCCACCAGCGAACAAGAAATGATTGCTCTGCGAACAAGGTTATGAGTTTGCCATTGCTGATGCATACAAAATTGTTGTGATAGCTAGCCATGTTGACCTACAGTGTTTTTTAAGAAATACTAGCACTATCCAGTTCTCAGACTTGGAAAATTGATAAAGTTTACCTGTAAGCGAAGCATTTGGTAGAAGTGCATTGTGCTAGCAGCACTGGGAATTCCGTATCTAGCCTGAAATTGTGATGTTTTATGAGTATTACGTGACCGGCCGGAAACAGGATGAAAATATCTAATTTAAATGCTTTAGATCCAAACATCCAATGCTTGATGTAGCCATGGCTGAGATTGAAACCGCTTTTAAGCCGCCCGATGTGACAGACGATATGTACAAACCATCTGGTGATGATGATTGGCACAAATGGCTTGCTGAATTGATGCTAGATGATGAAAGTGAGCATGAATAACTTTGCACTGCATTTTATATCACACTATTGACTTGCGCTACAACTCGTATTTAATGGTGTGCAATTTCCTGAAGGTCTATAAAATTTTCAGGCATTTTGCGCTTTTTTTGGTACCTGATGCTTGTTTTTAGTCCATTAATCCCACAAAAGAAGATAGTTTTTAGACAGGCCTCGTTTACTCAGCTTGTTGGTTTGAGTGTTTATTGCATGCAGTGTGAAATGTTAAGTCACTGTCGCGTGCAATACAATTTTTGGTCCTAACTTTGATTTTATTCTTAAAATTGAGGCCACGTATAGTATCGAACGAATAATTAAGTCTGGCTGCAAATTAATAGCTAGGAAAAGATTGGCTTCTACCAAAATACTTTGAACCACGTCAAGTACAGAACAAAATATTCACAAATCACTTTAAAACTTCGAATTCTTTCACTTGTCAAACACAGAAACTAAAGCACTTTAATGTATACAGGGGAGTGCAAAAGCAGGTATACAGTAGTGTCACATCTGTAAGATTAGTGACATAATATGCTGAAGCAAAGGTGACTTATTTTAAGTTATAAAAATAATGTACAGACCGCACTTTAAGCCATTGTCGTTCAATAAAAATCCTTGTATTTTTAGTTATTAATTTATTCATTTGTTATATTAACCACTTTAAACATGGCTGGTAATGTAACGAACGAGCAGCGTAAATGGATTTTTAAAACAATTCTGGAAGACAGAAAATAGACTTCTTTTTTTGGGGAACTGTTAAGGATAAGGTTTTCGCACGTATGCCACGCACTGTTGAAAACATGAGTCAATTCATTTTAGGGGCTTGTCAGGAAATTGAAAATAAAGTCCTTTGTTCTAGAGTGTGTATGAGTGTCAGTTCTCGATTGGAGAAGTGTGTGAATGCTGACGGCAAACAATTTGAGTACCTAAGAGATTAGGATCTCTAATTACACGTGCATATTATTGAATCTGTTTCTTAATTCGTATTAAAAAAATTTATTTGTTTTTATGATACATGCAGTGTGCAATGTATTTGTTTTCTCTTTTTATTCACTGTATGCCTACTTTTCACCCCCCTGTGTATCGGAGACTAACCAAAAATAAATCCACCAAAATAATCGCTTGATTCCTGTCACAACAATTACCACAGAACAATGCACTTTTACTACACTCGACTCTGCCACTTTAAATGCGTAAAAATCTCGCCGCCTTAAATATGAATGAGACGAGCTTCCAGAAAATGCCAGAATAACATCATGTGACACAGAAAAAAAGCACTGTTAATGAATTACGTAATCGGCAATCAAAAAAATCTTCGAGAACAAACAAGATTTACTCGAATACTCTGGAACTTAATTACGTAGTCAACCATTGTGACCAAAGAAGGGGCGTGTGAGTTACAAATCTAAATGCGAAAGAAAAAAGGTCTTTTTCAAAAACAGCTGAGATATAAAATCAAATTTGGACGTAAAACAATTCAGATTTACAAATAAACTAATTATGGCAAAACAAAACGACAGGTTACAACAACTATGCATATATAAAAACTATTCTTTCAACGCAGATTTACTTATTCGTGACAGTCACACGTGGCCATTTGTGTATTTTTAAGTTGGTTCTTGATGGTTCGTAATACAACTAGATCAGGGTCAGCAATCTTAATATCTATAAAGTCTTTTGGACCCGGCTTCCACTGGAACTGGAAGAAAACAGTGGAGGTCACACATGCTTTTTGACATCTAAAACAAAGATACCACTCTGCATATTATTTTTTTTATGTTTACGCTTTGTGTAAATAACCATAATTTGTTGCTTATAAAATCTATTAAGTGCTACAGAGAAATTGAATTTTATTTACTTGATGAACACATTTTGAACTCTTTAAAGATAATGCAAGACACTCCTAGTTAAAGATCTCTCAAATGAATTAAAAGTTAAACTTAAATTATCCATAAGGTAAACAAAAAATGTTGTGAGCTCTCATTCCATTCTTTTCGCTGCAAGTAGCGAAGTCTTAACTGAATATAAAAAATAAATTGAAAAAACACTGCCACTCAACAATAAAAAATAAATATTTGCAAAATATCTGCGTAAATATTTATTGACCTGGTAATAGAACTTCCGCTCCTGAATCGTTGCGCAGAGCAACTGCTAAAAGTAGCAAATCTTATGACCACTTTCCCTTGGGCAGTGATCAGTCGTGCCAAGTTTCGCGTTTGTACGGCACGCACAGTAGTTGGGAGGAGTTGGAGCGAACGTACGCACAGAAAAACAATGCTTTTTAGATTTTTCCGAGTCACGCGCAGTCGCAGCGCGAGAATGAAAGATCTACCGGTTGCCGACTCCTGAACTAGATGCTTTTTACATCGTGTAACCGGTAATTTGTTAAGACGGCAGCTGCGCGATCGGTAGACCTGGGTTCAATTCCCTGTCGAGTCTCTGAAAATGGTATTTACAAATCTTTCTACTTGGGGCTCAGCAATGGGAGTTATGGGGTGAATAAAATATACTTAGTCACGATTAATAAGAGTGAATGCTGTGGGCCTTAATGGTCTCAGCATGGAGCCACTGTTAGCACCACAACAAAAGATTATTGTCTCAAATATAAATTTGGCGAGGGGTGAGGTCATCTGGAAACGATTGAATGTAGTTGATAACATTTAAATCCGAAGAAAATTTGCTATTATTTTCCGAGTAATTTTACCAGAACTAGTGATTTTGTCCAAAAATAATACAGTGAATAATTTCCTATCATAATTCAGGTGTTATGCAGTAATCTCTTGGCATCGTCAAAAACCAAAGCTGTTTTCGATGACCTAATGTGAAAGTTGAGGGAAATAGTTTGATGTTATTTTCTGGCTATACGATATAATATGAAACATTGAAGTGCAGGATTTTGCTTAGCATTGACTTATATTTTTTATATAATTGCCAGAGATATTGTGCCAATTTGTTCTTAGTCGCTTTGTATTTACATGTAACAGTTTTGACAAAGTCGACGAAAACTGATGATGACGATGATTGCGAACAAGATCCAGATTATGATTTTATTCAATCAGATTGTGAAGAAACTAATGATAGGGAGGACTATCGAAATGATCATGGGGTGAGCTTGATGAGACTGAAGAAATGCAGAAGACGTTTATGTTTATCTAGATAGGCACCCTTTTTTAAAACGAGTTTTGCAAATGCGTATTTTATTTCAATTTTAGACTCATATACCAAAGAAAGAAGTGCAAGATCTCCTTCAAGAACGCCACATTCCAACTGTGAATTATCAAGGTCAATTACAGCCTGTTGCTATTGCCAAAAATAAATTGACCAAGTCAAAAGTGTCATTTAGGTGAGAAGTACAGCAGCGTTGAATTTAAATCACTATGTTGCGTAATGTCATCAAAATAGTAGCAAGCCGTCTTGAGTCTTCTGACTTAATAGCGAGACTGCCTGTGGAGAAAATCATTGTTCAACTCTGTTTGCATTTACTGTACTTTTTTGGCTCTTTTTCAGATTTGTTGTAGTGATAAAAAGGATTGTATTTTCTAAACTGTGAATGCTCGTTAATTTTTTTGCATGAAAGTGCTTCTACTATAGTATGCATTATCGAGACGGTATTGTGTTGAATTGTCTCGGAAAAAATGCTTGCCACAGCAACTGCAACATGCCTCAAAGACTTTGAACAATCGTGACGGTTACCTGCAAAAGGGGCTTGCTTTTGGTCAAAGTAGTCTGTCATTGCATCAACTGAGTGGGCAGTTGTACCCGGTGATTGTGGGGGTTTTGGATAACTCTTAAGCTTGCTTGTTTCCTAAAAAAAGAAAGACTGGTTTATTCATTTACTAGCTAGCTTCACTTAAAGGTCATTTCTGAGAGTAGTGACTAAAAGTTTTTTTAAATGGGGTCATCCCCCCTATGCCCGTAATTCCGATCATCCTATGTGCGTGAAATAATACTAGTCTTACACACAAACTCTCCAACATTTCACGAATTCTTTTCGTTTCTTCCAATATGTAAAGGGCATAAAGTCAAAGTTTGGGCCGTGCGCTCTAACGTTTTACAATGACAAAACGATCGTACAACAAACAGTCGTTTTACCATTACAAAATAAGTTGAAGACCCCATTTGTAACAACTTGTCGTCACTGCTCTTAGAAATGACCTTTAAGTGAAGCTAGCTAGTAAATCAATAAACCACTACAACTTTGAATGAAGCCGGCTAAACCTAAATAACCCGACACAGGCGACTGGTAGCCTTGCTGGGCAACACTGCTGCGCGATTCCACCCAGTGGGTGATTGTCAGAGCAGCAATGAAAAGTTAATGTTTTCTGCTCATCCCATTCTCATTCCTAAATTATGTGTATTTTAAAAAGTGATTGAGTTAGAAGGATTTTGGGCAGGATAAACATAGCTCTTATTCTTATAATTTCAATCTCCGTATTCCTTCACATGAGTAGCCGACGGGTACAAAATTTAAGTTAAACGTGATGGAAGGCGGCGCCAAATAACGATTGTTTTCAAAAAAGGAAAAAATTGCGTATAAAGCAGTAGGCCTTTGTCAGAACCTGATGCGCTCTATTTCAAAATTGAGTTTGTGACTTTAATGTCCTGGCTAAGCGTAGGGTCTGTGTTCATTGCTTACGAGCAGACTAGGGAGCAAAGGAGGCTTTGCATTTTCCTTAGTTTTTAACTTTGACCCCAGTAGGCATATTAAGTTATTTTTAAGCGAAATAGCAGAAATGATTTTTATGTGGTGCAATTTTACACAAAGATATTTTTTTTTATTTCCCTTAAAACTTACGCAATTTCCTGTTGGCTATGCCTTATGTGCCTTGTTTCCTGCCAAGGCACACTCAAAAGAGTTGAAAGAAACCTTGTCCTTGTCTTTTCCCATTTTTTTAGCTTGACCCTGGTAGCTTTGTGAAACTTAAGCAAAAATATTTCTCCCAAATATGGTGCGATTTTATCCCTACAGGGCTAAACATCAGCTAGGCCGCATTGCAAAGTATTGGTAAGGGGCTGTGTCGGCTTCACCATAGAAACATTTGTGAAAGCAGCTACAAAGAATTCTAAATTGAAGTCATGGTTCCTTTACCCGCAATGGTAATTATCTAACTCTTATTGAACAAGACTGTGACACAGACAAAGAGTGATTTCACAACCTGTTTGTTCTTTCCAAAAGTGATGGGAGCCAATTAAAAATATGATGGTGACCCCGAAATGGTGGTCTTTTTCACAATTGCAGTACTAAGCTATTTGTTGCTTGATCGATTTCCCTCATCGGTGCGTCCCATTTCATATTTATCATTGTGATGTTAAGTTCTTTGACTGCGCTATTTGCCCTGTTTCGGTTTAGCTAGAATATAGGCCATGCTTCCCCCATGGTCATGCACGCACTCAATTCCTGAGCTGCTATTAGCTATTTTCGAGCAAAACGTTTTTTCTAGGTCTAATTTTGCAGTTGATCGGCATTGTTTTTAGATTTTTTATTAAACTTGGGATTTTATTACATTTAGCTTTGCGTCCCAACGCCCCTACTTGCATACCAAGAATGGTATTACAGACGAATCCAGTTAATTGCGTAGTCAATTTGCCAAGCTCTTTTATGCTATTAAGCGGATTATGCGTTTATCCAAAATTAGTATAAACACACAAATAAAGCACTGAGTATTGTTTAATCATACACAACATTGTACCACACATAAAATACTGCGCAATAAACAGGGCAGTAATGTTGTTTTGCATGGTTTCTTGTAATTGCTTTTTAAACGAAAAAATGTGTCCATGTCCCCCTTTACATTGCAAACGTCGCCGAATTGTATCAAGAGCGTTAACACTTGCCTATTTTTTGGCGGGATGATGAGAATTGAATTGGCAGCGCTTTTTTCCTCGATGTCATTGCTTCCAAATGGCATTTTTTCATTCACATCAAAGACAGACAGTTGCGAAGTATACGTGCGAATTTGTGCTCGCACACTGTAAAAAAATCAGCTGCAAGATTAAACAATTCTTCAATTTTGCAAGATCAAGTTTTGCAAACTTGAAAGATGCCGCCTGAAATTGATCAAAAAAATCTTGCAGCGTTTTTACAGTGCTCTACGAGCTCCCACTGCCCTTGTAATTGGCGTCTGTCTTTCAAGAACGCCGAAATTTTTTACCGCAGACGGATTTTTGTCACTTGATTTTGCAACTAACACTGTAGTTAATTGAATAAACAGTTTTTATTTTTATGCAATAAACCGTTATGCGATTAACCGGATTCGTCTGTAATTACAAAACCATTACACTACCGCGCCAGTCCGATGCAATTGCAAATATCGTACTGGCGCTGTAGTGTAGCGGTTGGAGGGTCTGCTTCGCTATCTGTAGACCTGGATTCGATCAATTCTTTTGTCGGGTGATACCAAAGGATTTAATATCTCCCGAAAAAGCCTTTAATTGCCTTTTTGCAGTCAACTTTTTTTGAGAAAAAGAAAGAAAATGCTTTAATCAGCTTTGATTGTGACGTCATATATTCCTCCACCAAGAAATAAAAATTTGGAAAATGATCTTTTGTTATGACGTCACCGTGGCATCATGAACTCCCTTATGACACTCACCCCATTGCAGCGACCAGTCATGGCGAGTTTCGTGTGTGGACGCCGAGTAGCTTCGGAGGAGTTACAGCGAACGTTACGCACGCACGTACACACAGAATTCTAGTGTTTAGTACGGAATTCATGCTTTGGTATTTTGGTGTTCATAATTCCCAATGTATCTCATTGTGCATTATTTTTGCATACAGTACACCTATGACTTTAAAGAAGCAATTGAAAGTACGTCGTAAAAGAGCTATGCTCTCTACTCCGAGTTTTTCGAATGTTGGTAGTTCTAGCTTACTGCCACACGAAGTTGAAAAAGCGAATCGGCAGAATTTGAATTTCAGTGCCGAGCAAATTGAAATGCTGAAAACACAATTGAGGCAGCACGTGCAGGTGTGTCATTTCTCAACTCGTTACATGTCAGCTGATGTTCTTTAGCGTAGCATGAGTTGGAGTTTAACGATTTAATGCATTTTACAGAAAATATCGCATGAAGTCTACCAGCATTTCAGTTTGAGTAAATAGGATAAAAGTAGATCCATTTATACTCTTTGCTCAAAATGAAGTGCTAGTGAATATCATACAGCATTTTCTATATTTAGTCTATCTTCTTTTAGGACAGGGATGGGCAAACTGCGGGCCGCATGCGGCCCGCATGCGGCCCGCATGAGCATTTCGTGCGACCCCCCAACACTTGTAGAAACTCCATTTTATCTAATTTAATATAACAGGAGTTGCCACACTTGCCGTACTAAAGATACAAAAACGATAGAAGCTATTGAAAGTTGCTGCTACGCAATTCTTTAAATTGACGCATTTTTTGTCCAAATGGAAGGTGACGACGTTTTTTTTTCGAGAATATTATTTTCAAAGTCCAAAATTAGGCATTTGCACCCTTCTACCGGCCACCGGCATTGTACACAGATATTACAAAATTTTAAGCATTGGCCCTCTGCTAACTCTTGAATAGTCAATGCAGCCCTCCGGCTAAAAAGTTTGCCCACCCCTGCTTTAGGATGGTCATGGCAGAATACAACGGCACTGACCTTACGATAGTACAAAACAGTTTTACGTTTTTATTTTGTTTATGCTTTTTTGCTCAACTATTGAGTTCCTTAAGGGCGAAACTAGTAGCGAATCGTTTCTATGTGTATGCTATTTTTTTGCGTACTGACTACTTAATGTTGGTATATTTTAGTTGCTGACTCAACTCAATCTCTTGTCGCGGAACGTGGCTGGTTTGTCAACTTTAGTCCATGAAACACATGCGCTTTTGAAGGTTAGTGGAAAGCATTTGTCGGTATATTTAATCGTTTTTTCAACAAGCTATTGAATCACATTTTGCTTCCTCTTAATAATGGGAAGCATCATGATATTATTTTTATATTTTCTAGTTACTAAAAAGCGCGATTTATGAAATTAACAATAAAATTTCGTGAAAAAACAATGGCATGGAGGAAGTCAAAAAAATAACTGCATATTGCTAAATTGACGCTAACGACGACAGCAATAAATGGCTTTTTTAAAAATCTTTATGCCAGTTCTCTTTTTGTATTTTCTTTCCTGAAAATTTTTCTCGAAGAATGTCGCCGAAAAATCTCGGAAGTGGCCACTCAAATACCATTTTCGTTATGTTTTATTCAAACTTAATTCATAGTTGTATTGTGTGATTCTTAATGAATTTTAAAGTAATGCCCACTCAGTGCGTTAAAACTCGAATCTTATATGAGGAGGACGCCGCTGTATCGACACCCCTCATGTACCTTTGAAAGAGGCACAGTTCTTTTGCTGAGGTGCAGGCTTCGTTTGAGGTAACTGCGTGCTGCTTCACATTTAAAGTGGATTGTTGTAATGAAGTCATTAATCAGAATGGTCTTGTCATATTGCAGGCTTTTTGTCACTCAAAGCTTCATTACAGAACTTGTAGAATTGCACTGTTTCAGCTGCTCTAGAAGATCTCAATGCAAGTTGTTGTATATATTTGTATACTGCGCAACCGCAAAAAGATTTCTTCTAGCCTGCGAATGAAGGTGTAACATAATTTAACTTTGTTGTCTTTGCAGGAGTTGCAGCAGTTAGACGAACATGACAAAACGAGTTTTAACATCACGTCTTCATACTTTGACATTCCCTGTCTGTCTGAAGCGCTAGATATTGCCCAATTGAGCATTAAGAAAAGTGACTATTTAGTGAGATTGTCAAAGTAAGTTTTTGTGGTTGATGGTACAAAACTTTTTATTAGCGTTGAGAAAACCGATCAAGTTCAACAGTGTAACCCTTTCGAATTAATACGAATTAAGCATGATATTAATGAATTATTCATCGACCTAGTGCGGATCTTTTGTAGAAAGCCCCCGCCACTAATGCAAAAATGAGAGATTTGTGAAAAACACCCCCGCCACGTTTTAAGTACTGCAGATTCTAGGGTTAGGGTTAGGACAAAATATTAGCTGACATCACTGAATTTAGTGCTGAGTTCCATCAATGAATAAAAATTCTAACTGGATAAGAGCGGTGGCTGGGGTGTTTTATTTGGCGGGGGCTTTCTACAAAAGATCCCCTAGTTCTTAGATCCCAAAGCGGACTTTTTCCGGTTGGTGTGGCACAAAGGATTTGCGGAGTCTGGAGGCATTCTGCTTACGTAGCCGAACTAATGCCGCTGAGACCTCATTGTTTGCACTTAAGTCGAAGTAAATTGGACCTATTGTGATTCCAGTGCCAGTCGCTACCTTCATTTTTAATTGATCTTTTTGTTGTTAGGCAGTCTCGCACACGTGGTCTTCTACCCCTCCAGCGCAATATTGGTGTGATAATGGCCACAAGCGCGGTGTTCCCTTTTATTTCTCTGCTTCCCCATACTGCTCCACGAGAGGAGACATCCGAAAACGCACGAATAGTTTTCACTTCTTCAGAAGACAGGTATAATTTATTTTGATACTTAGCTCTACGCCATTTACAAATGGCCTGCTAATATCTATTTACCAATGGCCATTAGACTGTTTTTTACTTGTACGCTTCTCCACAAGCGTAGGTTAGAGTAGTTTTGGAAAGCGCGAGTTATTGACGTGTTTAGAGCTAACACTGTGTTTGAAAAATTTGTGACGCTTGTAGTTTTGTGGTCATTCGACGTGATTATCAATGGTTAGAACGATTCAAATGGTACAGCAATGTGTGGCCCACGTTTTCCTTGCTGGCAGGTCTACCACGATTTTACCTGTTCTTGTTAAATTGAGCGCTGCTTAACGAGCATGTCGTAAGAGATGATTTATAGGCAATCATCCACGGCCTTGGTGGTGGGGCTGCCAGTCTGCATTTTGCATTTATGTTTGATTCAAAATAAACTGTCCTTTAATCTGACCTTGAATTGGTTAGCAGTGTAAGCCTGGTTAACGGTTTTGGTGTCGTGCCCTCAACAGAGGAAGAGGAGGGGTGAACCAAACACTTTCTGTATCTTGATCAAGTGTTACTGTTTACAGTTTACTGGTCCTGGGTGTGGCTCAAATGCAAGGACACGCCCTTCCCTGGTCCACATTGGTTCATCGTTATCTTATGCCGTGCAAGCAGCCAGATCAAATCAGAACAAGGTTTTCAAACACTTGGACACGCCATGACCCCGACAACCCTATTCGTTTGTACAAAAAGTTCAACAAGCTCCCTCCACCCCCCTCACTTAGCACCCCTGATATTATGCTTAATGAGAACGCTGGCTGCCTCCTTTCGGTTGGCGATGACGTGTCACTTCCTGATTGGCTGCTTTTTCTGAAACGTGAAATAAAGGAAAATTCAAGTCCGAAAATGGAGCTGGTTTCAGTTCCAGAAGCTTCTATTGAGCCGGAGACGCATCAGATATCCATTCTTACCCAAAATCTACCACAATCTCAACCACCAGTAAATATGCAGCAACAACTTACCACAAATGGTACGTTTATATTTACCGTAACAGTATATTTGTAACAGTTTGTCGTAAAATGTCTCGAATTTTCACTTCAGCTCAAAACAAGAAAAGCTTTTTTCATTAGTAAAAATTAACACGAAAGCAAGGAAAACCGTTTAATCTTCCAATATCTGTAAACATGCTATCACTATTATATTCTGGTAGCACATGTTACTTGTGGTTTATAGTTCCCAGGCACAAACAGTTGCCAAAAAAAGAAACAGCTAAAATAAAAAAACGATAGAATAAATTTGGCACATAAATTGATACTATTTAGTTAAAGTTTTTAACTCTTGTCTGTGTTTGTCAGAAAAGGTTCTGATACAGGGTGCGGCATAAATATTAAAACCAGCTTTAACATTAATAATTTGATTAGCATAGTTCAAAATTTTATAATTATCTTATTTTAAGTGTCTGTATACTCTAAAAAATGACCCATATGCGATTCACTCAAAGTGTCGCCCTCCTGCTTCAATCAGACGCTCTAATCGATTCCTCACAGATTCACAAGTGACACGAAGGTAGCTTTGAGGCATTTTCGCCGATGCCTTCATCAAAAATTTTTTAACGCTTCCAGAGATTTGTGATTTTTGTTGCAAGCTTCTTTTTCGAGCCATGACCAGACTGAAAAATCGAGCGGATTTAAATCTGGGGAGCATGGGGGCCACATATTTTTGCCCCAAAATTTTTTAGATTGAGTTTCAACCAGTTTTGAGTCTTTTTTGACGTGTGGGAGCTCGCTCCATCTTGTTGAAAAGTGAATAATCAATTTTTGAAATGTTTTTCAAGATCGATTTTCATTGATTGGAGAATTTTCTCAATGTAAACGTCTGAATTGATCTTGCAGTTTTTTTCAACAAAAATGAGTTGTCTCTTTAAAGCGTTTAATCGTGTACCATACAAGCGATCTGAAGCATTTCAGTAATTTAGCTATCTCCGTGTTTTTCGAACCATTTCGGTGAAGGTGTATGATAGCTTCTCGGAGTTCAGATTTTATAAGTAAAATAAAAATTGAAAATTTAGATTGAATATTTTGTATAAAATTATCTAAAGAATAAAAAAGCCAAGTTTTAAATGTTAGCTTCATTTCCTTGTAAAGTTACATTACTTTAAATGTTCGTTTTAATATTTATGCCGCACTCTGTAGTTGATATCTGAGTTGTGGTAATTGGTCCCGACTTTGGACCAGGCCCAAAGCTCGAATTTCCAATAAAACGCCAACAGTACTGGTCAAACAGAGCATCCGGAATTGTGTTGCTTCAATAAAAATCTGGTTCGAAAGCCAGTCGTTAGCGACGCACACGCGCTGAACCAACACGTGTAAACCTGCAAAAGCGGCCAAGGTGGACGTGAAATCGAACGTAATTTAAACGCTCACTTGCAACTCACGATTATTTGATAGCTTGTGGTCAGTGGCGAGTTAATGTCGCATTGGCGACGTTTACGATGTCGTTGCCAAACGACACCGATTTGCTTTGTGTTGTAGTAATAAAAAGCGAACATTTATACTGGATAATTTCCGTCACTAGCTCTAATGTTGATTTTATTGACATTGCTCCATTATCTGAAGATACTTGACCTGCCCTTGCCTATCAATTTTCCCTTGTCACGCTGAAGCAGCTTTTTTGCCTGCATATCTGTAGTCGTTTTAAAATGGAGAAAACGAGCCTGGTGTACTTTGAATCAGATTCAGTATTTTGAAAGAAAAACAAGATCATCCAATTGTGAACCATCGTGGAAATGAGAGTCAAACTTAATCAATGGAATAGGTACAAAATAGAATAAAAAACGCAAAGGTACTTAGTTATGTGCACACCAAGTGAGCCACGCTGACGAATCAACGAATGTAATCTAAAGCACGCGACGGATAGCGACCAAATAAAAATACTGTACAGTAGTCCCGCTCATAAAGCCAGCGGCTAATAAGCTTTAAATGGTCCGGTCCGGAATTTCTCCGTTTATTTTTGTAATAAAAAAATGCTTTATTAACCCAAAACCCCACTCAATAAGCCCAATTTTTTAATGCATTTGCTTAAAATTGGGTGAAAAAGCGTTGCAGCTCGCACTTTGTCTTGCTTTCGACGGTTTCACACTTCGTTACGTTGCTGACCCGGTTCTTAACTCAGCTGTTTCGTCACAGATCGTTTATTTCCGCCGCAGTTGATTGGCAAGACAAATGGTGCGCTGTAGATTTTATTTTTAGCAACCTTCATCCGCAGCACAGTCGGCCATTTATGCGCTTGAGAGTGGCGAAAATTTGTACCCCGGTCAATAAGCCCAAAATCGTTCGTTCTCGAGGTGGGCTTGATAAGCAGGGGCTACGGTATCAGGTACGATTACGTCATTAGGTTCTCATTACCAGGCGTGATATTGTAGCTCTGAGGCTAGGGAAGTTGCAGCGTGAAGCGCTGCGTAGTTTACACCATCACGTACACACCGCACATCATGTGACCTGATAACTCAACAACAATTTCAGTGGTGATCCAGCATCATCTTTGACCCGACCGTTTGCGTCTGCGAAGTAGAAATTACAAAAAAAAGTGTTTCAAAACAATTTTTTCAGTTGTGCTTTCCCAATCCACTATTTCCATTGCAAGTCCAATAAAATCTTCCATTTCTATTATTATTTCGCCTCAAGCCCAAGTGTTTTCCCCTCCGAAAGCACCTGTCCACCCCATGCTACTTCCTAGCGGAAAAGGAAAGCGATCCAGCTCCGTATTGTGTAAAATGACGTCGTTTTCTCCGAAGAAAAAACGAAAAAAAGAAGAACGAAAATCAGTTACGCGTAAAATTAAAATGGGACAAAATCATGAAAAAAGCGCAAAAGAGGTAATGATGATAGTATTATTAGTTGAAAGAAATATTTCATATGCTGTGCTCAAAGGTTGTTTAGTAGTTGTTCAAAATTCATTGACGTTTAATTGTTATTAATTTTGAAATATTCTCGAAATAATATACATATGGGTGGTCCACCTTCAAAAGTGCTATATTTTTCTTTGTGTGCAGCATGCTCTATGGCAGTGACTCTCAAGCAATGGGCCGCAGCAATTAGATCGGGTGGGTCACGGCTCAATTTTATGTATTTAGGCCCGGGGTTCCCAAAGTGGACGAAAATACATAAATAGAGGCTTCAAAAAAGTCAATTTTCCATCCAAAAGTCTTTGCCTCCAATTTGGATGGATAATATAAAATATAAGACTTCGAAAACATCAATCTCAAAAAATAAGTGGAATCTATAATTTGTATGGAACGTACCGAAACCTATGTACGCAGAATTGTCGGATGCAGGCCGCGATATATTCCAGAACAAAAGTGAGCCTCGATTATAAAATTTTGAGAGCCGCTGCCCTATGGTAGGTGTAAATGATTTCATATGTGTAAAGTGATGAGAGCTTATTCAACTAAGCGAACAGAGAGTGCGAAGTAGCTTTACGGTCTTGAGTCGGCAGTTACCCTTCATGTAGTCTTCACAAGCCTTGCTTTGATTCAGAAATGTGAGTTTAAAAAGCAAACGCCGATACTGCCCAGTCATACCACATGTGACGTATTGCTGTAGGCGCTTGCCCAGCAGTTTTTTTTTTTTGATGACAAATCCTATCTCGCCTTTACACTGAAATAGAATATAGCGGCCTATTTCCAAGCTATTTTTTAATTGCACAGGCAACTTCAATTCCTTCTGCTAAAGAAAGTCGGGTTTCTCCTACGAAAGACGCTAATCAAACAACTGATGCTGCTTTCTCTGCTGAAACACTCACTTGTTCACCAATGGAAACTGAGAAAGCTGAAACAGAGCCGTCGCGGGACACAGTTTCGTCTAGTCAGCGCACACCTGATCGAGAGTCCCATAAGCTTACGAGGAAAGAAAAAACTCCAAACAAGAGCCCTGCTTCTACAAATAGGGTAATAAAGCATGTTCGTAATACAATGGTTGGTGGGGTGGATGTAAAGATGCTTGTAACGCTTGACCCTCCTTTGACACTTAATCTACATTTAAGTTGGGGTCTCTGAGTTCACATTTTGAACCGTGAAGAACGGTTGTGTTTCAGAAATCCTACTTTTTCCAGTATATTTTTCTGTGTCTGCACTGGAGGATCAAAGATTGCTGTCACGATGAACATTGTAGTGCAATCATTTCTAAAAGTGTGAAAACCGCTGTTTATTGTTGTTTAAACCTTTTATTGTAAGAGCAGTTATTGAATATTTTATTCAGGCTAGGTTGGAAGATGACCCTCACACAACTACGTGTTTAGCTTCTTTCTCAAGACGGAGGCACAATGTGAAGTGGTTGTCCAGATTTTCAATGCAAATCTAATCGAGGTCAAGCTAGGGAAAAGCGGCAGATTATTTCATACAAGTTGTGAACGTAAATAGCGGGCTAGTAGCACCACCACCAACAAGGCGAACTGCCATTGTTATTAGTCTGTCTCTTACGACATGCTGGGTAAGCAGCTTCACTATTCGAAATGGGTAAAGCGCGGGGTAGCGTTGTTTAGACGTCTCAAAACGAGTTTAGAGATTTTGTAGTACTTCGTCATCACTCAAGAAAAATAAATCAAAATGTAAGATTTTGTTTAACTCGTCAAATACGCAATTGACAAACAGGGAGAGTTTGAGAGACTGCAAAGTGACTTAATTATTTCTCCAGTCAGCAGCTACCCATACACGTCCCTTCATTACATTGTTTTTAAAATAGTACTTTTCCCTCGGCACCTATAACCTCTGCTTGTAGACGTAAGTGGTCTGCAATGTTTAGGTGAAAAACATCTCTGCTTTTCATTCCAGCTGTGACATGTTAGTAGGCTCTTGTTGGTTTGAAATAACTGCCGCTGTTAACCTGATCATAATGCGTCTGCTTCAGTGACTCTACCATCGAAATTGCTGATTGTTACACTTTTATGCATTTCCGTATAACCCCAGTCTAAAATTTTGTTGCGACCTACTCTTGCACCATTGAATCCGTATGTCGTACCTCCAAGAGTATTGATTTTCTCGTTTAAAGACCTGCATGTCTACTTAGTTGATTGGATTTGTATTGTTATCCTGGTTATTTCATTGCACACGGTGCCTCTAACCTGAGGAAGAGGAGGATCATCATTAAAGCAATTACTTAATGATTGTTCTTTAGGATGACTTTCCTGCTCCGGTTGATGAAGAAGAGGACCTTGAAGACGTGACGACTGAAGACGACTTTGATGAGGAGATTGATCTCAATGAAGGAGTGGAAGAGATCTCAGAGGAGGAAAACGATGTAACAAAAAAGCAGGCGGAAAAAAAAACAAAGAAGAAAGACTTGAAAGTGAAATGGAAAAGCCAAAATAAAACAAATACAAAATTAGGAGGCAGACTGCATAGGTTGGTGGAAAGTATTGTATTCTTTTAGTGCATGGCACAAATACCCACTTAAAATCTTTCTCTACCTTCATGTAAGCACTGTAATACTTTTTATTTTGCTAAAACGTGAGTTGTTGCGCTTACATACAAGGACTCCAATGCATTTTTGTAGAACGTGGAAATTGCAACTTAGGGTAAAACTCCTTTAAGTACTTGATGATTGTGGTATAGTTATTTGGATCACTTATCGTGGACCAGTGTGAAAGATTTACTACGATTCCGATTGGATGTAATAGCTTGTGAAGATGTAAAAGTGCATGCAGATTGCTTTTCAAAGGGACGTGATGTTGGCGATTGGCTCTGGGTACAAGTTTTGTTTTAGGTAAGACCTTTTGTAGGTTACATCCGGGATTATTAGGAAAGCGCAAATCGAAAACATCCGATGATAGTTTGAGCAAGAGTCTCCGCGAGTCAGCAGAACGAGTGAAGATGTTGGAAGAGGAGACGATTGTTCAACTTGATCCGCTGAGAGGGGAAAAGGAAATGCTTTTTGCTCAAGGCTATTTGAAGAGGTACAATTTAAAAAAAAAGCGTTTTGTTCAAAGTTATATACATGTAATTTAAAACGTAATAAATAAGTGTTGAGTGACGAGTTAAACCAAGAGTGCCCAAAACCGCATTAAAAGTAAAATAAAAGAAATGAAGACTTCGTCAAGGTGGAAAATTCATCATACGTAAATTATTATGCTAGACATTAAGCAAATATGCTGTACACTTGTGAACGCATTGTACATATCTTTAACATCGTCGATATTGGTCGGCAAGCCACTAAAATTTCCAGAGTTGTTGCAATTTGAAGTGTGGCAAAGCAGCTGTTGATTTGCGACGACCGCACGGCGCATCAGCGATGCTGCGTCCCGAAAAAAAGTGATACAGAACAACGAATTTTTTGCTAGAATGGAAGAGACTCTTCGTGACAAGCCCGAGGTGTTTGTGAAAGTATTGGAGACGCTATGTGAGTTTGACGCGGATACGTCGCAAGCTCCTCCGGCACTCTTCAACAAGATATCAAAGATCCTTGAGCCGTGGCCTGAATTACTGCAAGGATTCGCGCCGTTTTTGATGCCGGAACAAGCTCATAAATGTGGACTAGTGAGTTGTTTTGTTTTGTTCAGTATCTGGTCCAGTATTTTTGATCTAAAACAGCATCTCTTTGGTACCAACTTTTTATAAACCTTTCTGCATATGTGCAGCTTGTTGGTTCAAAGATTGATATTACAGTCAAGCTAAGAAAACTCTGAATTGCATTTAAAATGGTTGATGGTATTGCTGGCGTACCAGACAGTTGGTGAGTGTGGATTCTACTTGAAAGCATTCAAAGAGCACGTCCTTACAGCACGAAAGTTCTTGCCTTAAAACAGGCCCGCTGTCACGTTCTCACTCTACCATTGTTCGCTGGAGCAGGGCGTCTTTCAAGGCTCTGAATTGATCTCTAATTCTTTAACGGTCTCTCAATATCTAGACAGGAGTTTGCATTCTTCATCAAATTTTTTAAAACGCTTTTTATCTTTTTTTATTTGCTGAATGCTGTTTTGAAGCATGTCTACTAGCTACCTCAGCTGTTTCTAAGAGGCAGCTTTAACTTTTTCTTATATACATGTATAATCCGCATGTACTGTACATCATGCAAAAAAAAAGTTTTACCTTTGAGGGGCCACCAAACCCAAATCTACGACACAGCGTTGTTTTATCCTTGCAAATAAACGAACGTTCGCTTGTTGATTTGTACTGGTGTTAAGTTGTCTACTGTTTCAGTTAGAGGAGCAGCAAGTGTACGCACGTGCGCGAAAATTTCTCCGCCAGTTGGAAATCCGATTCCATGACAATCCGCAGCAGATAAATAGGATCCTGAATACATTTAAAACAATTTCAGAAACGGGTATCTACAGAGAGAAAGAAGTAAGAAACATTGCAGTCACTTTATCTTCATCTTCAGGTTACGGTTGTACATAAAACAACTTGTGTTCAGACCTAGTTCAAGGCACGCTGCATGTCAGCTACAAACACTGCAGCAACCATGGAAATTGCCCCGAAGTTCTGCGGCAATGACGTTTAGCCGAGTAGCATCGGCTTGAGTTCCATCTGGGTCAATATCATTTTTTGACGCCGCGTTCTAGCACTGGCAGCATGGTTGAGTGGACTACGTGGTCAAGCTCCGTGTTATGGCCAGTTCTGACCGCATTATCGTTTCGTTGTGCCCGTAAGAAAACGCTTTACAATGATTTCCTTTGCGTTGTAGATTCTAGCTGGCAGCAAAATTACGGAAAATGTCGAGTTCATTCATGCGGAACAGGGCAAATTGGTAACTCGAAACCAGCTCTTAACATTTCGATCCAGATTAAGCGCCACTATCGTCGTCTCGCGAGTCTAAGAGACAAAAACGCAAACAGTCTTCCAGATGACGCTTAATATGCTGCTATTTGATTACTTTCAGTTGCTCAAGCTGTACTGCAAGGAGCATAGTAGCGAACACCGACCGTATTCGTCTGAAAAACGTCATGAATCGCAATACTGCTTGCTGATCGCAAATTGATGGTTAGGCTGAGTCCAATTCCGCATGAGCACTACGCAGCTTTAATATGTGGCAAAATGACATGCTGTTTGAATGCATACAAAATTGAACTGTACTGCAGCTGACTTGAGATGTTTTGAAACTTGTTTTTCAGGTGAAAAACACGATTTTATCCTTGCTAAAATGCGACCCATATTTGCAAGAGGAATTTCTCATGTTTTTCGACGACGAGCGACCACCAGAAAGCCGACTGCATGGAGACTACGAGGAGATCACGTGGTGTGATGACCTACTGAAGGTAAAGGCATAACAACAGCTTCAGCAGCCTGTTTCTTACCCTGATCACGTGCTTTTGAATCAGATTTTTTGGTAATGTATTTTTGTTTCATGAAGGTATGAAATCGGAAATTATTTGAATTGTGAAAATGTTTCAACATAAATTGAGTAGTTTTATTTAGTTGTTTGACATAAATTAAGTTTTGAGTATTATTGCTTGAAAAAGGATTGCCTAGGTTATTGCATGCGAAATCAACGACTGGTTTACCGAAAGCGATAGTCTCTCATCTAATTTCTTCGAGACATAGGCTTCCTCGATTTCCACTGAGGACCTTGTGTTCCCTCGTTACGCTCGCTGTCAGGGTTTCCACGATCATGGAAAATCCTGGAAAAAAAAACTCCTGGAAAGTCATGGAAAATTTGTTCATAATTGAAAGTCTTGAAATTTTGCTGAGAGCTGAAAAAATATTTTTTTGATGTTATTAGTGATTCCAGTAGCATTAACTTAGCAGATACAATCGGTTTTAATACCTTTCTTCATTGATTTTTTGAATTGTAGTAGGATAATGTATGATATTTATTTGTATGACAAATGTTTGTGAGCAGTAAGAATTAATTTGTTTGTAATCAGTGTTTGGTATGGCATCCAAGCGATGTCATTTTCGTGAAATTTGGTTGCAAACCGGGCTGGGGAGCCAGAGCCGGAGCTAGAGCTGGGATTATTTGAAGGAGCCGGAGCTTTATTTTCAGATGTTGGTGGAGCTGGAGCCATCAAAATTTTTGACAGCTCCAGCTCCTATCCAATTATAGAAAAGATGTAGCTGTAGTACTGTAATTCCCCTGATTTTTCAGATGCATTTCAATTGTATGTTCACTGATCTGAGTGTTTATCTAAAAAACCATTGCTATTTCATAACTATTTTTGGATATTTCTTTACCATATAGTTATATTATCGGTAAAACCCATGGCTAAAAATATATTGCATTAGACTACATTGGTAAAACCTTGAAAACTTGACTGGAGCTGGTGTCGGAGCTGGAGCTTGCTCCACATAAATCTAAACACTAGCTCCGGAGCTGGAGCAGGAGCCATAGATTTGAAAATTGTTAGCTCCGGAGCTGGAGCTGGAGCCTGGTCTATATTAGGCAGGCTCCCCAGCCCTGGTTGCAAGAACCAAAGTTTGCTGCTAGGCTGCAGCAGACAAAAGACGGCAGTAAAAAGCACTGCAACTTGTGCAGAAAATTGTTTGATTCATCAATCGTGAGGATCGGTACTGTTAAAAGCCACATGAAAAGCAAACAACACAATCAGATTATGAAGCCAAGCAAAGTCTTTACACGCAGTCAATTAGTGACTTCTTTGGCGGGACAAATAAGTCTGCGCTTACCACCAACGAATCTGGTGAACAAGTTTCATCCTGTGTTGCTATTTCTGAACAAACCAGTGATGTGTCAACAGTGCCGGTATTATCACTAAGCACATCTTTGATCATGTCAAAAGAAGTGTTGCATGCAGAAGTTCTCTGGGTTATTAAAGTAATAACCAGTCAATACTCATTTAGTTATTGCAAAGATATTAACTGTTTATTTTCTAAAATGTTTCCATATAGTTAGGTTACACGTTTGAGTTGGGTCGAAATAGCTGTCGGCCTTCCCGAGGGTCCTAGTTACCCCGGGCACTCCCCTTCATTTTTTCGCTATGCTGCCCCCTGAACGACCACAGAAGGGCAGCTCACAGCCTCTTTGAAATCGGTCGCCTGTTTTCTCTTCTCTTGCCCGTCTTCGTCTCCTCATTCTTCTCCTTCTCTTGATGAGCGGTAACGTTCATCCCAACTCTGGCCCCATCTTTCCCTACTCAGTGTGCGCTGGAAATGTGACCTGGCGGGGCAAGTTAGTGCAATGCTGCACCTGCTCCAAATGGGTCCATCTAAGGTGCTCACAACTTTCCCTTTCCAAATTCAGAGCTCTTGCAGCTCTCACTCCTGGAGCTTCCCCCTGCCGTAACACTGTGACTCCCTCCTCGGACTCCTCCGACATGTATACCTCCACTGTACAATCTAGCTCCCCCTTTGCGAATGCTGTACTCCCGCCCCACCCTCGTCTTCAAACCTCTTATTCCCCATCTTCCCATTTTGTATCTTCTCCCTCTGCCCCCTCACCACCGTCCCTTGCTCCTGGCTGTTCTTCTACGCCTCCCGCCTCCTCTCCCCCTGACTCTCTCAGGGTTCTCCAATGGAATGCTGGCGGTCTTCGAGCCAGGAGCACTGAACTACTTCACTTTGTTTCGTCCCATCCTGTCGAGCTTATCTGTGTCCAGGAATCCAATCTAAACTCATCTTCCTCTTTCCATATTCCTGGATTTTCTGCTTTGCGTTCTTATTGCACCCACTCCCGGTCTGGCATTCTCTCTTGTGATGCCACGCATGCTAGCGGCGGCGTCGTCACTTTCGTCCAGCAGGACTTATCTTTCTCTGAACTTTCTACCTCCTTTCTTTCTTCGCTTGATCCCTACTCTGATTATGTAGGGGTCAACATCTCTTTAAACAACTTCTCGCTCTCTTTTCGTAATGTTTATGTCCCCCCTATTTGCTCTCCTCCAACGGATGGCAGAACCGACTCCTTTTCTCCCTCGATTCTTCCCTTCTCCAAAAATCTCTTTATTCTGAGGGACTTCACTTGCCATCACCCCCTCTGGGACTCAAGAGGTACTTCCGACCCCCGTGGGGAGGAAGTATTTGACTGGGTCATCTCTTCTGACCTCCTACCTCTTGATGATGGTGACACACCCTCTCTACTCCATCTCTCCTCTGGCAGTTGCTCCTCCTCTGACATTTCCTTTGCTCCTTGCCTTTTGATGCTCCTGGGAGGTGCTTCAGAACCTGGGTTCTGACCACCTACCAATTCTTCTATTCGGCTCTCTCCGGTCTTTCGCTCCAACAAGCGTCCCCCATCTTTCAATTTTCAGAAAGATCGCTGGGATGACTTTGTTTTTTACTTTGACCCTCATAGTCCTTCAGCAGAGGAATACTCGTCTCTCTTTCCTCTGCTGCTGCTCTCTTTTCACCTCTCTGGCACTGAATGCGGCCAAATCTTCCATTCCTGTCGGCCGCATCAAACGCCATCCCAAAGCTTGGTGGTCTGCTGAGGTAGAAGAAGGGGTTAGTGAAAGACGCAAGACTTTTGCTGCCGTTCACAGAAGCGATGAAGATCGCCAGGCTTACATCTCCGCTTCCTAACGTGCTTCGTCTGTCATCGCCAAGGCCAAGGCTGAGGAATGGCAGACGACTTGCTCTTCTCTTTCACCTAAATCTAACCCTAGATCTGTGCACTCTCTTCTTCCTCCTCTCCCAACTTCCCCAACTGTTCTTCTCCCTGGGAATTGGCTTTATTCTATGCCACTTACCTGAGATCTCACATTTCCGTTTCTCAGCCAAAGGCTCTGCGTAGCAAAGCCAGAGGCTACCTCTCTGAGCTCCGCCGAGCCACGTGCCCTGAGCAGTCTCACTCGTCTTTTTGCTCTCTCCCGCTGAATTTCTTGCGGCTGCCTCTAACCTCTCCTCCTCCGCCGCCACTGGCCCATACAAAGTTGCCTATCCCATGCTAAACCATCTTCCTCGCTCTGGCATGGATTTTCTTCTTCACATTTTCAATCTTTCCTGGACTTTGCATTCCGTTCCTTCCATCTGGAAGACATCTTCTGTTATTCCCATCCACAAGATGGGAAAGCCTCTCGACTCTCCTGCTTCCTTCCGGCCTATTTCTCTCACCTCCTGCGTATCAAAGCTGTTTGAACGCATCATACTATCCCGTCTACTCTTCTTTCTGGAGTCTATTCCATTCTCTCTCCCCGCCAGGCCGGTTTCCGCCCTGGACGGTCTACTCTAGATCAAATTCTTTACCTCCCTCAGTCCATTTCGGATAGGGGGCGGGGCTCTCGGACAATCCTCTCTACTATCGATTTCTCCAAAGCTTTTGACTCTGTCTGGCGTCCCGCCCTTTTCCACAAACATACTTTGGCTGGCCTCCCTCCTTGCTTTGCTCGTTGGACTCAATCTTTCCTTTCTGACAGGCGCGCTTGTGTGGTTTATCAAAATCACAAAAGCGCTCCTTTCGAGTCCGTCGAGGTGTTCCGCAAGGATCCGTTCTTGGCCCTGTACTTTTCTCTCTATTCATCAGTGACCTCCCAGCTTTTCTGCCTTCTTCCGTCAGCTGCTCTCTTTACGCTGGCGATCTGGCCATATGGTTCTCCTCGCTCTCGGTCCCTACTGTGGTGGAGGCCACACAAGAAGCTCTGTTTCGATTGGAGCGCTGGTCTGAATACTGGTGTCTTCCTCTCAATCAGAGCAAATAAGAGGCCTTCTTCTTCTCAGTAGATCCACATCAAACTAACTTCCAGGCCAACCTCCACCTACTCGGCTCCCGCCTCCGTTTTAATCCCACTCCAACTTTTCTTGGGGTCACCTTTGACCGCACTCTTTCCTTTTCTAAACATGTATCTTCGCTGAAGGCCAAGTTTTTCCCTCGTCTCAAGGTCTTACGCTGTATCTCTGTTTCCTCATGGGGCCCCTCTAAGGAGTCCCTCTCTGTTTTGTATAAAGTTTTTCTTCGGCCCCTTCTCACATACGCTTCACCCGGATGGTTTCCTTTCCTAAGCGCTACCAATTTCACCAAATCTTTTTTCTCCAAGGCTTCTCTACCTGCCCTAGGAATCACCCTGACTCATTTCACTCTTTATCTTATGAGCGGGCACTTCGTCTCCCATTTTCCTTTCCTATTTCAGGTTTGGCCAGATTAAGAGTGAAACCAAGACTCTGCAGATCGTCCTGGAGAGCTTTTGCGTCCTCTCATCCGCTCATGCTTCCTTCTACCTCTCCTAGGGAGGCTCTTGCATGTCCTCCCTTTCCTCCTTGGAATCACCCCTTTTTCACCATGACTCTCTCCCCCTTCATGATCTGGTACTTGGACAGACGGCTCTGTTCCTTTTCCTTTTGGCAAAGGCAGCTCTGTCGTACTTGCCAACTGCTCTCTCTGTGGCACTGAGGCCACTCTTTCCTTTCCACCAGGTCCAGTATGTTCAAGTTTTTCCGCTGAAGCCTGTGCCATTGTGCACGCTCTTCGCTGGTCTCGGCAGCACTAACAAGTCTGCCACTTCTCTTCTCCTCCTATTAGACTCTCGTTCTGTACTCGCCACTCTGTCCTCTCCTCCATCTTTCCTCTTATCTCAAACTCTTTGTGGCAGATCTGGCAGGAACTGTCTTCTCTCTCCTCCTGTTCTATCAGACTACAATGGGTCCCTGGACACTCGTTTCTCCCGGGGAACGACGCGGCTGATGAGATGGCAAGACGGGGAGCGCTACTTGTGCCCTCTGCAATCCCTTGTAGTCTCTCTCCTGTTATCGCTCGTATTCACTCTTCTCTTTTCTCGGACTGGAGGCGTACTGTCTCATTAAAATTCTTCGACACACAGGTTCTCTCAATTTCCACCGATGAACTTGTGCTCCCTCGTCATGCTCGCTGTGTTTTCTCTCGTCTACGCTGCAACGGACACAGCTTTGTGTTAGGTTCTTATCTCTCTAGGATTGGCAGAATCGAGAATCCTTTTTGCAGCGCCTGCGGACACTCGTCCCAGGACACCTTTCATCTCATTCTGCACTGTCCAGCCGCGGCCTCGTTGCGCCGCTCACTCTTTGGCGACTCTCTGTCTCTTTACAACCTCCGGTCCAGGCCCTGTGGAGTTGCCCGGCTTCTGGGGCTCCATTGTCTTCCGCCATGCCCTCATCCCTCAGAAGGGGTCGGGTAGTCAACACCAACAACAGATAGAATGATGTGTTCAAAAAGCTTTGAGACGCAGCAGGTGAGAGAGGTAGGCCCGAAGGAAGCAGGACAGTCCAGAGGCTTTCCCATTTTATGGATAGGAATAATGGAAGATGTCTTCCAGGTGGAAGGAAAGGAATGCAAAGGCTAGGAAAGATTTAAAATGTGTAGGAGAAAATTCATGCCAGTGGGAGGAAGGTGCTTTAGCATGGGTTAACCGTCTTTGTTTTGGTCACTGGCAATGGACGAAGAGAGGTTTGTAGCAGCCGCGAGAACTTCAGTTGGGAAAAGGGGGGAGCGGAAAGAGGATTGAGACTCATCACTGCAGGCGGCTCGTCGGAGGTCGGTCAAGTATTTTTTGGCTCTTTGGTTGGTAGACAGAAAAGTGGAATCTCTGGTAGTCGTTGTAGACCGATGCCGACTCCCTGGTATAGAAACAGTTGGGAAAATTTTGAGAGAAGGAAGAAGAACCAGCGATAGAATGGCAGAGGGAACATACTGATTTAGGAGAGAAAGACCAACAGGTCGCCTGCCTTGCCTCACCCTTGGCGATGATAGACCAGGTATATCGAGAGGCCGAGATGTAAGCCTGACGAATATTGATCCCTTCATAGGGAGGAGGGAGGAGTTGTAAGAGTTCAGAAAAGAATTGGTGCTGCCTGACGAAAGTGATGACACCGCTGCCAACCTGCCGGTCATCAAGGGAAAGAATTCCAGACCGGGAATGTGCGATTTGATCGCAGAGCAGAGTATCCAAGGATGCGAAAAGAGGAAGACGAGTTGAGCATGGATTTTTGGATACAGATAAGGTCTACAGAATAAAGCTATATAGCGTGGAAATGTTCAGTGGTTCTGGCTCGAAGACCTCCAGCATTGCATTGAAGAGACCTGAGCGAGTCAGGGGAGGAAGAGGAAGCAGTAGGCGTTGAAGAACAACCAGAAACACAGGAGGGTGGGAAAGGTGTAGAGAGAAGAGTTGTAAAGTGGGGAGAAGGGGGGTAGGATGCTCGTAGGCGAGGGTGGTGTAAGAGAGGTGCAGATTCAAAAGTGGAGGCATAAGTGCTAGGGGGCTCAAAAAAGAAGTCACAGTGTTGAAAGGTTGCAGACCCCCAGGAGAAGCAGAGACGCAGCAAGAAGAACAGCTCCAGGAGTGAGAGCTGCCTAGAGCTTTGAATCTGAAGGAGGGGAGTAACGGATACCTTGGTGAACCCATTTAGAGAAGTGCAGCATTACACCGACTTATCCCTTCAGGTCACATTGTCAGCACACACTGAGTTTGGGTAGACGGGGCCAGGGTTAGGATGAACGCAGCCACTTATCAGAAAGAAAATAAGAGTACGGGCAAGAGAGAGACAGAAGAAGAGACTGGCGACCGATTTTAAGGAGACTGAGTGCTCCCTTCTGTGGTCGAACAAAGGGTAGCACGCGAAAAAATGGATGAAAGGAAAGCCTGGGGTAACTGGGACCCTCTGGAAGGCTATCAGCCGTTTCAACCCACTATAAACGGGGCCAGGGTTCGCACCACCATGTTCAGGCCGCTGTTGATTGGTGCCGAAACGTGGGGTTCGAAACGCTCTCCGCTTTCTCCCAGTTGATGAGCGTGTTCCTGCTCTCTGGAATGTGCAGTAAGACTAGGATGTTCTGACTTACTCCGTGTCTTTATTCCAAAAAGTGGGGAAATAAGGAACCTTCACATACCGGTTAAATGACTTCACAAATGTAACCGTGTGCTGTATTTGTTGCAGGAATCGTACGATGTTGATTTTGAACACGTTTACATTCCTGCCGCAAGCAGTCAAGATACTAATGTCTCAACTGAAGGTAAAACTTGCCGGTTTCATCGTGCATTTGCAATGATTCATCGTTGAGCTTAAACGTTAGGTTTCCATCAGTTAAAAGAAGCATTGAATCTGGTTGTTAAGCGTGGCACCATGAGCCAAAGTTAGTAAGGAAAAATTGATGAAATGTGCCAAGATAAAGTGTTGGACTGATATTTCGAACTTCATCAAATGGGCGCAGATTTCATTTTGTAACTTACTGTGAATAGACCATTATTAGGAATCCAACTCGAAGAAAAGAATACGATATGACTTTTTAAATTGAGAATCAAAATCTAATTTACTGTGCTAAAGCTATCACTTTTACTTGAAGTTCTTATTTATAATTACTTTCATTACCATTTTTCTATGATTCTTTGCAGTATCGGTCACGCATCAATGCATAGAAGCTGCTGATTGGTTGGTTATGAAAAGATGTTGTTTAATGAGTTTTTTTGAAGGTACTTTCAAGTGTTTTTAGTTTAATGTATATTATTTTCGTTTTACAGCTCAAAACCTGAGGTCTCCGGTTCGACACTCAAAGTCTCCTAAAGAAGTGGTCGCTGTTCAAACTGAAGTCAAGACGTCGGATAGTAAAACAAATGACGACCATCCGAAAGAACAAGGTGAATGGGATCAAAATCGTTTTTAACAATCTCTTTTTTATCGGAAAACTGAAAGCGGCTCGATTGATGTTGCTCATTTCATTCAAATACAAATTACTGTTACCTTAACACCGTGTGAAAGATCTAACGACTTTCGAGACATTTTCCCGTTCATGCCCCCCCATGACGTAAGCTTTGACGCAAACGCATTTGTCGTTTGGCCAAGCCGCGTGCAACGTCACGCTCTGAGAGCTCAATCCACACTCTTTCAATGACAAGTTTGACGCTCAGTCAATCGTGCCATGCCGCTGAAATTGATCCGTTTTCAAACTGTGCGCGTTTTGCGTGCTCGGCAAAACTTCAAGCTTGAAGCCGTCATTCAAAGCGAACGTGCAGTTTAGTTGGTTTTATTAAACAGCTTTTAGTCGTCTTGTGGTGCAGTTTGTGCATCCGCTTCGCAGTAGGTATACCAGGGTTGATTATCGACGATATAAAAAGCGGTATACATCATTACTCCGTTTGTCCCTTCGCACTTGGAGTGACGAGAGGCATGGGCGTATGAGCTCAAACCAATTTGGGGGGGCACCAAATTTTTGCCCGAAAAATTTGTCACTACAATAACATCTCCAAAAAAAAGGTCATCGCCTGTTTCGCTGCACCTTTTCCATCATTTTCGGCCTATACATATCACCAAACAAGTGATGACCTTTTTTTTTTTTTTGGAGATGTTATTGCAGTGACAAATTTTTCGGGCAAAATATAGAAACACTTACTCAATTTGCCCGAAGAATCAAAAGTTGCCCGAAATTTTGTCGCGAAATCGATGCATTTTTACAAGCAGGGGGGGCCAGTGCCCCCCCCCCGGACCCCCCACTTCCTACGCCTATGACGAGAGGTATGAAATGGGAAACCCTGTTTACTTGGTCGTAATTAAAATACTTCATGGCGCCCTAACACTACGACGATTAAAAAGCGTCAAAAATCCACATTTTTTGTTTGCATCGATTCCAAAATGTATTGAAATCGAAGTTGAGATTAGCAGGCTTTGCCGTTGCGACAATCTTGTGATATTTGTTTTAGAAGCTCCGGTGGGTTGGGACGAATCTCGCGCCACGGACGCGGAAGATGAGAATGCGGACAGCGCAGAGTGAGTAGGATTGGCGTTACTGTTGTTGTTGTTACTCGACTCCTTCCAAGGAGTGGGGGCATGGCCAAAGACAATGGAGCCCCAGAAGTCGGGCAACTTTCCAGGGCCTGGACCAGAGGTTGTAAAGAGACAGAGAGTCGCCAAACAGCGAGCGGCGCAGCGAGGCCGTGGCTGGACAGTGCAGAATGAGATGAGAGGTGTCCTGGGACGAGTGTCCGCAGGCACTGCAGGAAGAATTCTCGATTCTGCCAATCCTAGAGAGATTAGAGCTTAACAAAAGGCTGTGTCTGCAGCGAAAACGAGAGAGAATACAGCGAGCGTGGCGAGGAAACACAAGTTCATCGGTGCAAATCTAGGGAGCCTGTGTGTCGAAGAATTTCGAAGAGACAGTGCGCCTCCAGTCCGATAAAAGAGAAGAGTGAATACGAGAGATAGGACAAGAGAGACTACAAGGGATAGCAGAGGGCACGAGTAGCGCTCCCCGTCTGGCCAGCACATCAGCCGCGTCGTTCCCCTGGAGAAACAAGTGTCCAGGGACCCATTGTAGCCTGATAGAATAGGAGAGAGAAGACAGTTCCTGCAAGATCTGCCAGAGATATTGAGGTAAAAGGAAAGATGGAGGAGAGGACATGGCGGTGAGGACAGAACGAGAGTCAGATAGGAAGAGAAGTGGCAGACTTGTTGGTGCTGCCGAGACCAGCGAAGAGCTTGCAGAATGGCGCAGGCTTCAGCAGAGAAACTTGAACATACTGGGCCTGGTGAAAAGGAAAGAGTCCCCAAAAGAGAGCAGTTGGCAAGTACGCCAGAGCCGCTCTTGCCAAAAGAAAAAGGAACAGGGCCGTCTGTCCAGAGTACCAGATCGTAAGAGGGAGAGAGTCAAGGCCAGCGAGAGCCGCACCTTGGCGAGAGAGAAAGGGAGATCAGAACGGGAGCATGGAGAGGAGAGGGTCGAGTCCACGGTGAAGGAAGACAAGTTCCAAGGAGGAAAGGAAGGGAAAGCAAGGAGAACTTCCATAGGGATAGTAGAAAGAAGTAAAAGCTCTCCTGGAGGATCTGCAGAGTCTTGGTTTCACTCCAAGTCTGGCCAAACCTGAAATGGGAAATCAATTTGGGAAACAAAGTGCCCGTTCATAAGATGAAAGAGTGAAATGAGTCAGGGTGATTCGTAGGGAAGGTAGAGAAGAGTTAGAGAGGAGAAGTGGCATAAGGGAGGATGAGAGGCAGCCGGGGATGGTGCGACTAGCCGCTCGGTGGAGGCGTTCCAATTTGGTGATATTGGTAACACTTAAGAAAGGAAACCATCCGGGTGAAGCATATGAGAAAAGGGGCCGAAGAAAAGCTTTATACAAAAGAGAAAGGGACTCCTTAGAAAGGCCCCATAAGGAAGCAGAGATACAGCGTAAGACCTTGAGACAAGGGAAAAACTTGGCATTCAGCGAAGATATTTACACCCCTATCCATGTTTAGAAAAGGAAAGAGTGCGGTCAAAGGTGACCCCAAGAAAAGTTGGAGTGGGATTGAAACGGAGGCGGGAGCCGAGTGAGAGGAGGTTAGCTTGGTGGGGATCCACTAAGAAGGAGGCCTCTTATTTGCTCTGATTGAGAGGAAGACACCAGTACTCAGACCAGCGCTCCAATCGAAACAGAGCTTCTTCTGAGGCCTCCACCGCAGTGGGGACCGAGGGCCAGGAGAACCAAATGGCCAGATCGTCAGCGTAAAGAGAGCAGCTGACGGAAGAAGGCAGAGAAGCAGGGAGGTCATTGATGAATAGAGAGAAAAGTACAGGGCCAAGAACGGATCCTTACGGAACACCTCGACGGACTCGAAAGGAGCGCTTTTGTGATTTTGATAAACCACACAAGCGCGCCTGTCAGAAAGGAAAGATTGAGTCCAACGAGCAAAGCAAGGAGGGAGGCCAGCCAAAGTATGTTTGTGGAAAAGGGCGGGACGCCAGACAGAGTCCAAAAGCTTTGGAGAAATCGATAGTAGAGAGGATTGTCCGAGAGTTCGGCCTGGGTTTGTTAAACCCATCCGAAACGGACTGAGCAAAGAACAGAATTTGATCTAGAGTAGACCGTCCAGGGTGGAAACCGGCCTGGCGGGGAGAGAGAATGGAATAGACTCCAGAAAGAAGAGTAGACGGGATAGTATGATGCGTTCAAACAGCTTTGATACGCAGGAGGTGAGAGAAATAGGCCGGAAGGAAGCAGGAGAGTCGAGAGGCTTTCCCATCTTGTGGATGGGAAATAATTGAAGATGTCTTCCAGATGGAAGGAAAGCAATGCAAAGACCAGGAAAGATTGAAAATGTGAAGAAGAAAATCCATGCCAGAGCGAGGAAGATGGTTTAGCATGGGATAGGAAACTTTGTCTGGACCAGTGGCGGCGGAGGAGGAGAGGTTAGAGGCAGCCGCAAGAAATTTAGCTGGGGAGAAGGGAGAGCAAAAGGACTAGTGAGACTCTTTAGGGCACGTGGCTTGGTGGAGTTCGGAAAAATAGCCTCTGGCTTTGCTACGCAGAGCCTTTGGTTGAGAGACATAAAAGTGGGATCTCAGTTGATCGGCGAAGACCGAAGCCAACTCCCTGGTAGAGGAACAGTTGGGGAAGTTGGGAGAGGAGGAAGATGTGGAAAGAGAGCCAGCGACAGAGCGAAGGAGGGAGTGCACAGATATAGGGTTAGATTTGGGCGAGAGAGAAGAGCAAGTCGTCTGCCATTCCTCAGCCTTGGCCTTGGCAATGACAGACGAAGCACGTTGGGAAGCGGAGATGTAAGCCTGGCGATCTTCATCGCTTCTGTGAGCGGCAGCGAAAGCCGAAAGGAATGGAAGATTTGGCTGCAATCAGTGTCAGAGAATTAAAGATAGCAGCAGAGGAAAGAGAAAGAGACGAGTAGTATTCCTCTGCAGAAGGACAGTGAGAGTCAAAGTAAAAGGCAAAAGTCATCCCAACGAGCTTTGTAAAAATCGAAGGATGGAGGACGCTCATTGGGGCGAAAGACCGGAGAGAGAGGGACAGATAGAAGAATTGGTAGGTGATCAGAACCCAAGTCCTGAAACATCTGCCAGGAGCAAGATAGAGCGAGAGAGGGGGGAGCAACTGCCAGAGGAGCGGTGGAGAAGAGTATGTATGTCAGGTCAGAGGATATGAGATGGAGATGGCCCAATCGAATACTTCCTCCCCACGGGGGTCAGAAGTACCTCTTGAGTCCCAGAGGAGGTGATGGCAATTGAGGTCACCCACAATGAAAAGATTTCTGGAGGAGGGAAAAATGGAGGGTGAAAAGGAGTCGGTTCTGCCATCCATCGGAGAAGAGCGAATAAGGGGAGCATAAACATTACGAAATGAGAGCGAAGAGGAGTTGTTTAGTGAGATAATGACCCCTACATAATCAGAGCAGGGGTCAAGCGAAGAAAGAGAGGAGGTAGAAAGTTCAGAGAAGGATAAGCCCTGCCTGACGAAAATGATGACGACGACGCCGCTAGTGTGCGTGACATCAGGAGGGAGAATGCCAGACCGGGAGTGGGTGCGATCAGATCGCAGAGCAGAGATCGAGGGATCGAGAAAGATAGGATGAGGTAAGGATAGATGCCTGGATAAAAATATGGTCAACGAGATGAGACGAAAGAAAGTGTAGTAGTTCAGTGCTCCTGGCTCGGAGACCGCCAGCATTCCATTGAAGAACGCTTAGAGAGTCAGGGGGAAGAGGAAGCAGGAGGTGTAGAGAGACAACCAAGAGCATGAGGCAGTGGTGAGGGAGCAGAGGAAGAAGATACAAAATGGGCGAAAGGGGGATAAGAGGTTTGAAGGCGAGGGTGGGGCGGAAGGACTGCATTGGCAGAGGGGATCAGATTGAACAGTGGACGTATACAAGCTGGAGAAGTCCGAGAATGAAGTCACAGTGGTATCTCCAGAAAAAGCAGGAACGCATCAGGGGGGCAGCTCCAGGAGTGAGAGCTGTCAAGACTTCTGAATTTAGAGAAAAGTAGTGAGCATCTTAAATGGGCCCGTTTGGAGCAGGTGCAGCATTGCACTGACCTACCACGCCAGGTCACATTTCCAGCGCACACTGAACAAGGAAAAAATGGGTACAGGATTGGTGTGAACGTTGCCGCTCATCAAGAGAAGGAGAAGAATGAGGAGACGAAGACGAGCGAGAGAAAGGCAGGAGAATGAGAAGGCAGGCGACCGATTTTGAAGAAACTGTGTGCTGCCCTTCTGCGGTCGTTCAGGGGGCAGCACGGTGAAAAAATGGAGGGGAATACCCGGGGTAACTTGGACCCTCGGTAAGGCCAACAGCCATTTCGACCCAACCCAAACGAGCTCGGGAACCGCGCTACCACGTTGAGACGGCTGTTGATGGGTGCAAGGAATTTGCATTCGTTAAATGGATGATCTTCCGGTCACGGATAAACTGTTATGATTACACAAGAAATGACTTGCTCGAACTCGCTTAGGATCGATAAAATTCGTCTCCAAATGCACTGCCACAATCGACTGACTGTATCCAGAGTTAAGATGGGGACTCAAAGGGTATCTATATAGGTCCGGGATCAATTTAGAGACCCGTAAAGGCTGCTGTTAGGCTTTCCCCTTCCCGCATGAAAGACAGAATTCGCTTTTTAAAGAAGTTGAACTTCAAATAAGAGGTTTTCAACTCGAAAAAATGGCTTAATTTCTCCCCAATAAAATATCTTCTTATGTCATCCGTTCTGACTTTCATAAACTTTGGTGCCATGCCTAACGTAGCAGCTCTCAATACACCTGGACGTGCGATTTCGAATTGTTCAGCTTTTCTTTTTTAACTTTGTGCTCTTCCTGTTACAACTTTCATTATTCAGCTCCAATCTCGATCCAATCAGCAGCTTCACTCCCGAAATCGCATTGATATCAGAAGATGCATTATCATGTAGTCCTTTCAAACGACATAACCCTCCCACCGTATCCAGCCACAAGTGGGTTTATTAAGTTTGTTATACGTTTGGGCATAAGAGTTATCTTATTTTAAGGCAGAAGTAACTTGCTAATCACAAATGGAAAAATCAAGTCTTAACGTTTTTTTCTGGCTCTTTCTGTTGTAGTTATTGATAGACTTTTTAGATTACTTAATTTTGAAATCTATCACGCCAACCCCTCGGCTATCGCTAGGAAAAACGGTCTAGTTGAAGACTACTCAACTGATTTTAGTAAAACTTCAGTTAGAAAAGTTTAGATTTGCAGAAGCACGGTGAAATCCTGCAATTAGAGGTATAGCCAGCTAACATTAAGGGGCGGACTAATTTTTCTGCATCTTATGTTTTAAGAAAGAGTAGAAACTAAATTTGACCACCATCACAATCTAAAAAAATTCTCGTATTTTTGGCTATTTTGTAACCCCAATGACATTGACCACTAGGGGGCATTGTGTTTAGTGTGCTCTTTGACAAAAAATCAGCTTAATTTGCTTTTGTGTCTTGCTTTTCAAAACTCCTTAGTAAGTCTTGGTTTACGTAGTACACACGCTAGTGGCATTACGGCAACTTTAAGATTTTTAAAGCTACAGAAATAAATGAAGCAATTCATTTTTTGATGAATACAGTAGACGCCGCTTATTATGACCACGGATAATATGACCAGCCGCTTATTATGACCAATTTGGTACGGTCCGGAATTTCTCCATTTAAAATTCTCCGTTTAATATGACCACATTTCGGATAATATGACCAACATTTTCTTTATTTCTCTTATTACAGTACAGTATTTTTTCCTGCCATGCACTTATAACTTCGCCTTTTGAACATGCGTGTTTTCTGTTTGCATGCCTTTTCTGTACTGTTTTAGTACTGTACTTTGTTTTACTGCCAACGTCACACTGTTACATCAGTTAAGCGATGAATTTGACGGTGTTTGGATTTCATGTGGCTTACGGCATCGATTCAGGTGCGGTTATGATGGCTTCGGTTTTTATGACCACTCGGATATTATGATCAAAATGGTCTGGTCATAAAGTGGTCTTATTAAGCGGCGTCTACTGTACCAAATTACAGGGAGAATAAGTGAAACTAAAAATGTAAAAGGAAAGAAAATGATATTTTAGTGGTGCCATTGCGCCGAAGGCAGAAAAATAGTTTGCAATTTTATTTTAAAGTAGCTTAGCACTGGGATTAAGTTCAAGAAATCTTAAAGGAGGGGCATTACTGTTTTTGCTTTCCTCAACCTGTTGCTACGTCTGTAGTAATTGATTTTGGATCGTGAAATCCAGTTTCAACATGAAGGATCTGGGTTCAAACCGCATTCCGTGATATGGTTTGTTATCCACCACCAACACCTCATGGCGGTTGATAGCATAATTTTACGTTAGCCACGTATTTTTCTAAATAATTTTTGTCATTTCCTCAGACCTCCTACTCCCACTGCCGAAGTAGCTCCTCCTGAAGAAGTGAGCCTTCCAACGCCTCACCCTTGCTCAGCGTCGTCCTCGCTTAGCTCAAAACTTCCGTCTACACCGTCCGCATCGAAATCGTCAGGTATGATCACGCTTTCCTGACGAAGCGACGTATTGTGGACCGTTTCTTGGCTTTTAGTGGCACTGGTACTCAGTGGCGTGTCAAGTGGAGATCCTAAGGGCGCGACCTCTGGGCCCACACTTTTTAAGGGGCCCGCAGATTAATAGATTTCTGTGTTTCAATAGCAACTTGTTTTTTTCACTTGCTAAAGTTCACTGCTGATATTTACGATGGATAACTTAGCTCTCTTGTGAAGCTACTTTTGTGGCCTATAGTGAGCTTTGTACATGTGCCGGCTTTATTTAGACCGGTGTTATGCTGTCATTTACATCTGTGTTGTTTCTTCGTATCTGCGTAAGACCAGACACGGAAAAAGTTTATTTTTACGATGAAATGGCAAGTGAATAGGACTGGGAAATTCTAGTAAAATCATCTTTTCCTTGGGGGATTTCAATGGAAACGTGGGGAAATGTATCAAGGGATTCCTGGAGTTTTGAGATGATAAAGAGCCGTAAGTGGCAAATATGTGATTTCAAAAGGAAGAGAAAAGGAAAATAACGTATCGTGCAGGTGGATGTGGAACAGAAATTGATTTTGTGCTTGTGGGAAAAAAAAGAAAGTATGTAGAGGATGTACAAGTAATTTCTGGAAACTGCAGCATAGGCTGGTGGTCGTTGATGTGGATAAAAGGTTCATAAAAACGATGTGAAAATGGGACAGATCATAAGAAGAACGTGGAAGTTGAACAAAACCCGAACAAGAGTAAGGTTTGAAAAAAGAGTAATAGAATTAGTTAGCACAAACCCGAATGATTTGTGGAAAACTTTCAAGGATGGTATTTTAAAGGCATGCGACGAAGTGTGTGCAAAGAAGTCTAGGAGAGATCGAGGAGACACATGGAGGTAGAGTGAGGAGGTGAAAGAAACTATAGTAACGAAGGCTGGATTTAAAGAGATGTTCGAATTTTCACCAGAAGATAATGAGATCCCGTATAATTATATAAAAAATCAAACAAGGAAAGTTGTTGCTAGAACTATGAAAAAGGAAACCGGACCAGAATTGAATAATTTATATCAGAATTCCAACAGTGTTTTTAGCTTTCCTAGGAGAATGAAAGAGGTAGGGAAAGGTCTTGAAGGAGGAAGGTGTTTAAGTGGAAGAAAGGGCCGGTTAGGTTTTATTGGAGGAAGACAGGGCGAAAATCTGGAAGGAAGATATGGAAAAGTTCATGAGTGAAGAGAATAAATGAGGCCAGGTGGTGAAAACTAATGTAGTGGAAAGAGTTACTCGCGAAGAAATTGTAGAAGCGATGCAAAAGATGAGATAAGGAAAGGCAATTGAAGTAAGTGTGGGTATGATAGTTCAAGTAGCGAAATTTGGGTTAAAGTGATGATAAATCTGTGTCAGCACGTATTGGATGGTAGAAGGGTGTCTGATAAGTGGAAACTAAAATGATTGTGCGTATTTTTAAAGGAAAGGGTGATATGACGAGCTGTGGATCATATAGAGGAGTAAGTATTTGTTCGCCTCTGCGCAAAAAGCACCCAGTAGACATTGGATACAAATTTCATCTTATAAAGGGCGCAAAAGCCAGGGAGTATCAAAGAACTCTTACGTTATCAAGTCGAGATACTCCTTGACATTCAAATTTGCAGCATCTACAGACAAAATAGCCTATTTCAGTTGCTGCTTCACAACACCATACTAGGCACATACAAGTTATTGTTAGAAAAAAATATTGTACAAGAAAACAACGCAAAAATGCAAAGAACAAGACAAAAGCAAAACAAAGAAAAGCTGCCAGAACATTTTATGAAGAATGTCGAAAGGTTGCCAGTGAGGCAAAATACGAACACCTATCAATTTGAATAGAATGCTGATTGGACTCATGCCCGTAAAAGGAACAATGGACGCAATATTCGTTGTGTGGAGGATGCAGAAGGAATATCAAAAGAAGGAAAAGAAGTTAAGTTGATGTTTTATTCACATGGAAGCATTTGATAGAATTTCAAGGGAGGTGATGAAGTGGGCCGTGAGACAGGTTGGTTTATTGGAAGCAGTGGTTCGAGCAGTTGCAGGCTTGTGTGATGGAGCAAAGACAAGAGTGAAGGTGGGATCTATATATTCAGAGGAGTCTGAAGTAAAGGTTAGGGTACACCAAGGATCTGTGCTGTCGCTACTGTTGTATGCAATAGTTGTGGATGTTATTACAGAATGTGTAAGAAGGAATGTGATCAAAGAGGTATTTTATGTATATGAGCGAAACCATAGATCTATAACAAAAATTTTGGAACTGGAAGAAAGTGCTTGAAGGTCAACATCAGAAAAGCAAAAGTATTGGTTAGCGGGTTGCAAGGAGAACTGTTTAAAAGCAAGATAGATCCATGTGAAGTTTGTGGGAGAGTGATGGTCAATTAAGCGTTGTGCGCGAAATGTGGAAACTGGGTTCGTAGCTGATGTTCGAAAGTAGAGTTACGACACAGTTGGCAACGCCTTGTTTGTTTAATGTGTAGAGGGATGACGAAAGGAATGGCGGATTCGATCGAGAAATTGTCTGATGAAGTGGAGACAGTGAACGGAATTTGTTTAAGGACAGGCTAAATGCTAGGGTTTGATAGCTGGAGTCATACCAATAGTTGGAAGTAGAATGGGTAAGATTCAGGAAATACGGAGAGTTGTTATAATCAGCGAGTAATGAGGAGTGTATTGAAGAGAACGCTCTTCCGTATGGATGCTATGTAAATACTGGCTACATTATGGTAGGCCAACTTGCTACCTGGGCGCTGATATCGAGACAAGAATTATTCTGGTTCTCGGAGGCCTGTGCCGCTGACGCCACCAACGCAAATAAATGCCAATTTGAAAAAGTGATTTTGGATATACTGCAGCGACTTTGAAAGGGTCACAATAAATTGAGGTGTAAAAACATAATTTTTATATTGCAGTGGACGAAAAAGTCCCGCCTAAACCATGGACATTTGAGGAAGACTTCACTTTACTAAGCATATGGAAAGAACAGGGTGCTACACATGAAGCATTTGAAAAAGTAGGTTCAAGCTTGTGCACTCTTTAAAAATTAAATATTTGCAGCGCCTTAGTGGCATCCAAAACATGCCAAATTTAAAATTGATCGTTTTGTCTTAACTGGCGGTTCAAGCCGTTTTCTGGAACTGAATTTGTTTTGGCGATTACGTAAATTACAACTATTTCTGTGTATATTAAAAAGCGACGACTGTGGCAGTTTCACGACGCTCACTTTGGGAACCGCTGGTCTACATTTAAATCTGTCTACTCGGTAGCGTAAAATAGTAAAGAACTATTGGATTTAACTTTCCATGTAGTGCATCGTACCTTCGGCCCGTTTCCAGTATTTAGTATTGGTTATGGGAAACTGCCGTAAAGTGCTCGGAGACGTACTGTAGCGATCGCAAGGTTTGATCCCCAGATAATGCTGGGCCTAACGACGCTCCGACCACATAACATTATGACATGTTGCAGGCTTCGTCTTCAATCGGTCGTTCTGAAGAACAAGTCCGAAATCGTTTTCATCATTTAATGAACTTAATGAAAGCAAAAGATAACACAGATACAGACACAACCAGTCACTACACGGACTCTGAATCTGAAGAACTTAGCGCGGAATAATCTTATTTTAAATCAATTGCTATTCACTCGTTTTATTATGCGTTTTTGTATTCAAAAGTAAAGAGGTTGGGTTAAACTGCACTGCTTTATTGAAGAGCCAACCGTTGGAAAGAAATTAAAAGTTGGAGATCGCTATGCAATAATTTAATGGCAAATCACGATAAATGAACACAAAACACAATGTTATCTAAGTGCAGCCTCAATGCGCTTTTCTTCTGAAAAATGAAATTTTGATTGCTTCGTTGTCAAATTTTGCAGCTAAAAACATACTCGTTTTCAAAATTCCGTTCTCACACCCAAAAATTTACTGTTTCAAATTTATATCCCGAGTCATGAGAGAACCTTAGCGGTTATGCATAGAACATCTGCTCAGACTCTCTTCGCAGTTACTAGTACTGCTGGCTCACTGCACTTCGGCTACAAGTGTTCAACCAAGCAAAGGAAATTGCCGCCAAATGCCCTTCCGAACAGCACCAACGCAAATCCCATGCGAGCATTACACTCTCAATCGCACGATTAAGAATCGGAATGTTATCGCATTCCGCTAGGCTGTCAACTAATCAAATTGCAATTGAAACCAAACTAGTCTTTAAGCTGAGAAATTCTGGATCAAACACCAAGGCTACAACAAGTTTTATCTTGTAAATCTACCTACCCACAAGTACCATTCAAAAGCTGTGATGAGAGCTAGGCCAAAGTAGAGCTGGAAATACAAATCTGCTTTTCGCAGCCACGTGTTGCGTTTCGCGTCAGTTCTCTTAATTTCAAGATCACAGAGCGCACGAAGACAGCACCGAGACATGTCAAGAAAACCAGATTGATATCCTCGAACGCCAAAACTATGCTATAAAAAGATGCAATGTCAATAGTTTCTTTATGGTGTACTAATTGAGCTTACTTGGATTCCTTTGAGTACTCCATTAGGCCAAGGACAATAAAAGATCAAGCGTACCATTTAATTTATCCTCAAACACTTAGGTATAAAAGTATTCGATTCATGTTGATTAAAATTTGAAAAAGAAATCAATCACTTACGTCTAAGCTACACTACTACAAGGCTTTTATAGTAATTTTTGCAAGGAATACCAGGCGCAAAAACACCAACGTAGAGGCTTTGATTTCAACGAAATAAACAAAAAGCTAAGTTTACCCATATTGAAATCAGGGCAATAGCGATTGAAAGGGCATTTTTTTGAAAGCACATTCTCAGGTGTGAAAGCGGTGTTGGTTCAACTAAGGTGTCCCTAACTACTCGACGTACCTCCAAACCACGCAAATGGTCGTTTGTTTTTAACACCAAAAGCATTTCCCGCGGTACTCTGTTTAACACTTGCGATATATGAGGTAAGAAACCGGTCGCTCCCTCTCTGATCTTATCGTCTTCATCTTGAGAGAATTCAACGCTGTTAGAAAACAATCAGCCGCTACAACAACTAACATAATCAACTTTTCGGCATTACGAGTATGTTGTGGCCGACATATGTCGAAAGTGTAGCTCAGCGAGTCGAGACGATCGTAAAGTCACGAGATTAATTCCCACGCTACGCCGGAGTAATTGCGTCCTTCGAATAAACATTTTACGAAAACATTTCCTTGCTCGGCTAGCATTGTTTCAGGTCGAATCGCCAGCAATACTGGCAACTTCAAAACTTTTCTGGGCACGAGTTGGTCTACATTAATGGTTTGCGAACTGGGATCAGAGAGGAACTTTCAAAGAGCTCGCAACAACCTTTAGTATTTTTTAGTTACATACAAACGCACCCAGTTACAAGTAAGTCTCCCAAAGAAAGATATCACCATCGTCAAAAAACGACAGAAACCTTTCACGAAAACAAATCTTTAAGAAAGGTTATTGCAAAAACATGGACAAAGAGTTATCGGGTTGAATGAATCACCACAACAAATCTTGGCAACACAGCAAATGTAGCAACCCCTGCTTCCAAAACTTCTTTGCACGCTCCTCATGCGGTCCCCCGTTGTTTCAAATAAGCGTTAAGGGCTTGCCAGTTAAAAAGTTTGAGAACCGCTGGTCTTAATGGTTATGTAATACGTTCTATGTACAAGTAAACTTTCTTAATTAACAACAGAAGTAACCGCATCGACCTATTTTTCAGAAACACACGCCACGTGACTTTGCTTCCCATTTAAATATTGAAAATCCTCTGTCCTCTTTACCGAAGGGTGCAGGGAGCATAAAACCAAAACACGGGTGGGCTTTTCAACTTTTTTTCGATTTTTCAACACCCCTTTAAATTCGTCCTCAGCAGCCATTGAATAAAATCAAGCGATTGCGAGCTATCGCCCTCTGCAATGCTGCGCCATTGCTTCAAGACAATTTTGCCGCTAAGCAACGCAACTCAGAAGCAAACCTGAACACAAATGACGTTTACGTTTTCTAGCTACCCGAGAAAAAACATTTCAATTCAAATAACAACTTACTTCCTTACTCCTTCTTCGCCAACCACTTTCCACGCTCTGCCAGTTACAATTGTAACAAGAATAGGATACAAGTCCCCTCCTCCAATAGCCCTTGCATGTTTCTCCATCGCAGGCAGGTCCTTGTTGATGATCGCCTGCCACAAGTTCGCATATTCGTAACTAAAAAAAATTTGGATTTCAACAAATGCTTATCCCTTGCAACTACAAGCACCTAGTCAAAAGAAGTATATAACCAAGAGTTATCTCACAAGAACTGCAAGCTATTGCAACGTTCAAAAGCCCTACTTTCCAAAAAAAGCTCTTTATGGATAAATTGTTTTTAATTACTTCTCCCGGTGGCTTCGTCTTTCCAAAATAGCCTTCAGTGCTGTCTCTTGTAATACCTTTCTAATCAAAGAACCGCAATTACAAAGGAATTAACAAGTTATACTTGCCGGAAATCTTCAGACAGACGGCGGTACAACCCATGGTCGAGTAGCATAATTTCTAAATCCTTTTGCTTGAAAAAAGGAAATAACTTTTGAAAAAACGTTAGTTTTTGCGGTGTGCGCCGAACCAGTATATTTCCCGGGTGTGGATCAGAATGCACGAACCCGTGAACGAATATCATTTCGCTAAACAACTTGCCCAGCAACCTACAAGAATCAATACTTAAAACTGCTTGTAATAGCAATACACTGTGTCGGTATAGTAGTGACAACTCCAAAACGGATTTGCCGTAAACTGTAAAGTTTTTCAGCACCTTGATGATAACAATATACAGTTCAACTAACTACAACAGCTGTTCTATAACAGAGTTCAGCAAAAAATAATTTTAACTAAATTTCAAAGTTGTTAGCTTGATATACTGGCACATAACCGCAAGGGCGGCTTGAATTATTTGCACCAAAGTCATAGTATTGAATTCATCCGGGAGCAAGTAAAAACACCAATAAGGTTTAGTCTGCTTGCGGCTTCAACCCCACGGGGTATTGGTACTAACAATGAACTTATGCTTTCATTTTCATCTTCCCCATTTGTAGGAGAGCGACAGTGGGGCTACACAAAACACAACCGCCCAAATCTGCTTCGGAATTTCAACGTTCCGCTTAAACTGTGTAGTTTTGCTTTTAATAAATTTACCGCTCGTTCCAAGCAGAACAAAATCATCGCAAGGCACTCAACCTCAAGTCATTCTAAGGTTTGAATGCGTCACCACTTGATCCTAGTGGCCATGTGAACAGCACTTTACCTGACCCAACAACATTGTCCGCTAAAATCTTAGAGCAGTACTAAGCTATTAATCATTCAGTATCGCAACTGCAAGAGCGAAATTGACCATTTTTAGAGATTTCCTACCTTGCTACATCTTTGAAGCTAATTGAATGCTCACTTAAATAGGACCAGTCATTAACCTGTCCACCTTCCAGATACTCCATTACCAATACACGCGGTGTGCTATATTTCCAGTAAATTTCAGGAAGCTAGAAGCAAATACAAACTAATTAAAAGAGCTCTCAGCATTTTCTTTCAAGGTAATTAGAGAGCTGGGGTAAATCAGATCGCTTCCTAAAAAAGAACGTCTCTCAACACAGTCGATATTGCAACACGGTAAACAAGCTACTTAATCAATATTACCTTCACCCAACTAAAACATTTGAGATTTTCTGCAGCTTCGGCACAGTTTTTAGCTTCATAAGTGAAGTCCAATTCAATTGGCAAATTAATTCTAGTTTCCTCAGCAACCCACATCAAATCAAACTCAGGAAACGCCCATTCCACAAGCCTTCAAAAGTAATATTTGCCATTAACTGATCAACATAATTTTCTAATTCTAGAAAGATGCTTAAATTACCGCGCTGTGGCGTAGCAATTACAGCATCTGCTTGGCATTCGATAGGCCTGGATTTAATTCCCTCGACAAGGCATGACAAAGGTTTAAAAAAGTTATTCACACATCTCGTGCTCAACGCTCAGCAACCGAGAAGTAATGCCGAAGATAAAATAGGAAACCGAGTTTACTCCGCCGTATCACAAATAGTGCAATGAGCCTCAATGGCTTAAGCATGTAGCCACTAATGGTGCCAGAAAAACAACCTGCCGCAATTTAGCTCCGTTTACAACCGCATTGACAAGGAAAAATCCAAGGTTAAGTTCAACAGTTTTTTTGACATTTAGAGTGCCTCTGTTTATCTTTTCCAGTTTTATTTCTCACTAAATTAATTAACCCTGTCCAAATTTTCATCCTGACCCTCAACTGTTTTATACATTTGTATGACTTGTTGGGCTAGAGTAAGTCGTCTAAGCCATTCGCTTATAAACCAGACTTTTGCTGAAGCAAGGCAACGTAGCACCCACAGTTTTTAAATCACCAAATCAGTGTATTGAAAAACCGGATTTATTTGCATAATGAACTTATAGTTCTACTTAGCAGCTGGAAGTCAAGAGTCGGAGATATTAAAAGGAAAACTCAGAGCCGGAAATATGTTCTGACTTCTCAACACTGGAAAATATTGGTGAAAACAAAGTCTAAATATACTGACCACTACAAAGCAATAACAATATCAGCCAGCCAAAATTTAAACGAAAACACAAATTCACAAAATGAACTACATAGACAAAAAAGATGCTGAAATATCTACCTTTTATCTTGTCGACAAAAATACACTTAGACCTATTTCAAAGTTGTTAGTACTTCCCGCACATCCCATTTCTTCCAAAACTACCTTAACCAATTGGGGAAATGATGGTAGTAACCTTAATCAGGGTACAACACAGCACTTATAAAAGCATCTCTCAACCTCTTTGACTTTAATACCGGAACTAAACAGCTGAAAACTATAGTTTGTCATAGATTTTCAAAAATAAACTAATCTGAGCAGCACGGTTTAGACTGAAACCTATATCATAAAATTCATATTGCATGCAATAAGCGTACAAACCTTACAGCAACATCCATCATGTACATGTCTTTGTCAGCTAGATCACGGACATTGGGGTGCTGGATTTTGACAGCTACAACGCTATCATCTTCTTTTAATCTTGCCTTGTGCACTTGAGCAAGAGAAGCCGTACCAAGAGGTTTGTCACTGAAGTCATAAAAAATATCATCCATGCTATTTACATTCAGTTCTTGCAAGAAAACCTAAAACAACTTTCGTTGATTGCTCTAGCAACTTGAATACTTTTCAGTTTAGATTTATATCAAAGTCACCAGCATTGATGGCACGGTGCACATACACCATCAGCCGAGGAGGAAATATTACCACAAAGAGCCTTTTCCAGCAACAAAACACATTAGCTATTCTGAGGCTTAACCCTGCCCTGGTACCACGGGGTCAATATGACCCCAGGCTTATTTGATAGGCTAAATATTCCAAACTTTGAGATTATAAGCTTTTATCTCGCTTTGTATTTTCTTTTCAGGTTCTTGTTAACTGTTTCTATTTATTCAATCTTAATTTCAATGCTGCCCTTTTTGTAAATTTTGTATTTTATTTGTTTAGGGTCATATTGACCCCATGAAAGAAGTATTCATATCGTTGATTGTTCCTCAAGCTAAGTGCAGATTGGTGACCCCTCAAAGATCCCAGGTTGTGAAACAAATCATTTTCAGCTGTAGGATTTTACCAGAAGCACCTCTAGCTGTTCAAAGCATCACCCGGCATCGTCCATCAGGGCGCAAGAGATGCTTCCTTTGTCAGAGATCGAAGGACAAAAAGTACAGACTCATCTGCAGTAAATGTCATAACACCACTTGCGAAGAACAAAGCAAGATAGTATGTAATCAGTGTCAGAAGTAAAATGTTTGTGTATTGTGCACTCCACTACATTTTTGAAGCAATAAACGTGGATTGATAACAAATCGAGTTTTTCTACTGGTGTCAAAATGTATTTTCAGTAATGGGGTCATATTGACCCCAAGGTGCTGATAACGTGATTTTTTTCATGGTACCAGAGCAGGGTTGAATGAGCAGTAACAGTCTCACTATTAATGTTCCAACTTGCTTAACTGTGTTGCCAATTCAAACAAAAGGTGCATGTAATTTGTCAGCATGATTACCACATTTCCTATGAAAATGCTCTGTACCAACGCCAATGCATATCTGCTGAACACAAGAGGTTTTTGCGTAACAGTAAAAGATTTACCAGAAGTCAAAAACAAGGATCACTCATGAAAATATAAAAAACACACAAAGCAGCACAATTACATCATCTCACTTACTTTTTCAATCTCATCCACACTACTCTGAGGGGCATTGCTGTGTAAGATTTTTAACACCTTTGTGTATTCTGTTGGAAGAAGGTAATCCATTCCACCCAAGTGCTGGCCTACCTTTATAAATGTGCCACGATTCCTCCAACACAAAGAAAGCAATTTGTTAGCAGCCCTTGTGTGTGCCTGTAAAAAATACAAGATTAGAAACTATTTTAACAAATCAAACACAAGATAAATGAAGAGTTTGAAAAATTGAGTGGTGACTTTCTTCAACTTGATCTTTGCATTGATAGCCACTCACAGATATCATTCCAGTCAGTGTAAGTCATACTTCAAAACCACATCATGGGCTCAAAGCAAACTCAAGTTGTCATACACCAGCAGTTACATACATGACGATGCTTTTGAAAAATTCAATAATATGTACCTCACGCAGACCTGAGATTTTGCCTTTAGGTATTCCAAACTGTCACCTTTTAAGTTGTGCAATGACCATTTGTAATCCAATATTATATCAGCAGTTGTTATACCAGTTCGAATGGCACGAATTAAAGAATAGTTGGTAAGATTGATATAATCACTTGCATCCAGGATCACAGCACCAGTGGCAGAACCAACAGTTGAAGCAAATAGCCACTTAGCAACTCTTAGCATTCTGTTACTAATTTATAAACTTATTCATAAACTAATATTGCTATAAATACTATAACAAAACTTAGTGCATAGTTGAAATCTCTGCCACAAGCAAAATAAAAATGACAAAACGCAGCACATATAGCTTTTGTGTATGTACAATAGCTAATATACGATAAATCAGGAATAGCAAACCACTGACCTGCAGGTCACACAGTTACCAATCACTGGCATTTTAGGGATCAACTTGTGGTTTCAAGAATTATAACAAATTAACAATTATTTCAGTGACAAATTAAGTACCATATATTTGTAAGGAGAATCAGTTTTATTTTAATCAGCAGTAACTAATTTGCTATGTAGCAGTCTGGCACTACTACCATAATCACAATTGTGCATTACCACACCTAGTAACTTCACGTTTACAATTGATTGGCTCATTGATATCAACACATCACTACATATATGACCCACTTCTGATTCTTTGCACTAAGGTCTCATGTGTGACTCGTTCAATGAAAAAGGTTTGCCACAAGCCTTACAATACATCATGCATTTAGCAATAAAGAATTTCAACAAGCACATGTAGATACCGGAGTTGAAAATGGGAGACTACTTTAAGCTAGGATCATATGACTGTGGCACCGGTACTGTAAGTGCCCAGATTTAGATGAAGGCAGCTAAAATAAGACATTCAGAAGATGAACGTAAGATTTTGAGAAATTTAGACTCTGAGATTTGATTTAGTTGCAAACTTTAAGATTTACAGACTAAACTGTTTTTGACAGCAACCAAAACAACAACTTGAGGTTTTTAAAATAGGCCGTTGCTATCATAAGCCAAAGATAGAGGAAGAACGACATCTACTAACTATAATTTCAGCCACAATTCATGTAATCAGCTCTTAAAAGTGTTGTACAATCAGAAATAAGATTAAAACTGGCATGTTTGTTGTTACGTTGAATTTATTATTGCTGATTTCACATTTAACTAAAATGCAACTACTATGTTGAGCTACCGGGAAAAAAAAAGAGTTAGATTACACTCCACTTCACGAACAAATCACGTAAGGTTCGTAAACGCTGTCACGAAGCCACGAAAAGCAATCGAATCGCTTGGATGCTTCGTCATAAATATATTTCGCACTTAGCAATCGTTTCACTTTTTAAGCAGAGACACCATCCATCTGTCCTTTGTTTTCACAAAATTATGCACCGTAGGTTTTGAGGCAGTCACACAGTTAAGATTTCTTATTTCGTCTGAGTGTTCTTGCACAATACCTTATTTCTTTCCAACAAAAATAGACCTGTATGTTAACTACACTGTTTATACAACCTAATGTCATGTACGATTGCATCCTTTCACCTCTTTAATTAATCGCATGCGCAAAGTTTATTTCTTTTTTAACGTGCGCTGGCCTAAACTTGAGCAAACTAAAGCGACTTGTCTCTCCTTTTGTTTCTGTTATTCTTAACTGGTCGCAGGCGCTAATCTTGCCGAACATACGCATACAAACACATTTTATCGTGCACTTTGGCCAACACACAGGCTTACTTTGTTTTTATTGACATGCGCATAGCTACTACATACTTACTACTCATTTTCTGTCTCATCGTAACGCTCGATTATTTTTGGTGTTGTTAAAAGCGACCGTTCTTTCTCTTCACGCACACGCCACTATGTTTAATACCGTTCAGCCGTGAGCACGAAATATAGCTGCTGTTTGTTGCTAAATTAGATTAGTTAAAAATACCAACAGCAACAAAAATTAGTTACAAATGTATTTCCCACGGGGTCACTAAGGTCATCAGGAGTCGGAAACTGCCATTTGACGAATGGTTAGAAGTGTTAATCACTTGAAATAAAAAGGTTTGACAATTTTCAAAGTCTAGGGCGGTTTAGTTTTTGTATAGCACTTTATGGCTGCCGCGTGTGATTTCTTTGTCTGTTTAACTGCGCACGAGAGAACGTCTTGTTTAATGATAGTTGTAACTGCGTTCTGTTTTATCACGTTTCTCTAGTCAGCCATTACTGTCATGAAGCCATCTTTACCTATTTGTTTGCTGTTAAAACACTTTGTTAAGAAGTTAACTGGTAACAGCAAAGTTTTTTTAAGACTACATCAAGGGCAAGCTGCAATTGTAGTTTTGGTAGACATAGCTGATAAATGAGATTCTTGGTACATGGAAATTGTCGCAGGTATATACAAGAGTGTGCAACTTGTTAGCAGTGCTATTGTGTTACCAAAACGTAACCGTGCTAATAGATGCTGTCTCTACGAGGTGTATCTTTTCTTTACTTCAAAGTTTGTCGAAATTGTGCTGTGGTTTGAAACAATGTTGACTTGACAGAGGATTTGAGAATCGCTTGCAAAATTGAATTTGTCTTTATTTTATGCGTGCAACTAGCATTTTGAAGTCCCATAAAAAAGTGCTTTACAAGTTGTGTGAGTATTAGTTAAATCCGTAAAGTTTGTTTGAAATTTTACGTCGTACAAGTTGCTTTTAATTTTAGTTAACATGTTGATAAAAGCTTTTGCATCATTTAATTTGCAGATTAGATTAGTGTCTCGCCGACTAATAACCAATTTCGTTGGTGGTAACCACTGCTCTGTGGTAGTACATGCCAAAGTTGTTCCGACAAGACTCGGCCTATATGAGTACGACCTAAGATAGGCCAGTTTATGTTCATTTATGGCTTGATTAAGTATTTTGGCAGGCCTGCATTGACGCTTTAGTTTCGAGCGTTTTCAGAATAGAGTTAAGAATTTAGATAGAAATGCTGAAGTGCGAAATAGGGAGCGATATTTAAGCTTGCACTGATACGTCAGTGGTATGATTTTGCCTTGCAAAAACGAGCAGATGTTTTCTTTAGCTTGTCTTTGTGTAAGAAAGCAAACGAACTAATAGATCTGTCAGTGCTTGTAACTATTTAGCTATTTGTGCGCTTATAGATCTATTTCTCTTTATTTCGTGATATATCTGCAGATAGACAAGAGGTTGCAAAAAGTATCGATTTTTACTAGAAAGCTAAAATTGCTTTCTTAAAGTGAAGCCAATGTTCCATGACTCTTCAGGCTTGAACAAGATTATTAGTTTGTGCATGCGATTCTATTTATTTCAAAATGCTATGTTTTGGCGTAAAAACAGCTGTGAAGAAGTCACAGAAATGCGCAGTTTTTGATTTTGTGTATACTGCTGTTATATTTACAAGTTAAATTCAAATATGTGGCCACTGGTTAAAAACTAGAACCTGTGCTTTTTAGTGTTGTTGTTTATCCGTATGGACAAATGCATAGACAAAAGTTGTTGTTTTGATGAGGGGGTGCAAATTTACTCGTTGTTTCTATAAATAATTCTTAGTATAATTTTACATTGTTATTCTACTAAAACGCGCTGCAATTTGTTATGAAGTTGCTGCTGCATTAGAATATGTAGTGCGTCGCGCTGGCAAAAGTTTTAAAATGCTGTTGAAATATAAGCATTGTGTATAATGCGCTGTTCCATTAAAAGTTAAGCGTTGCAAAGCACTTTTGAATTTAACGGTCTAGTTATAACCAGTCATATTACGCAAGTCGTACAACTGCTGCGCTGCGACTTATTGTAATCAGGTAAAACGGAAGTTTTGCAAAACTAACAGCAGCCATCGTGCAGTAACGACTGTTATCGTGTCAAACATTAAGAACTACTGCTAAATGAAAGTCTATCAGTAGGCCTATACATTTTATCTCTAATGATAATGGTATGGAACTTATATTTGCGCTGGTTTTTATGCGCTCTTTTGGCGTTGCCTTAATTTTTGTTGTATGCAACGAAGTGTAAATGCTGTGCATTTCTTCAATCAACAGTATTCTCGCTGCGTAAGGTACAAAGAACAGGCTTCGTACCTACAAAGTAGCTGCAGTTAAGCCAATTGCTTTTTCATGGCTTAAAATTGCGAGTTTTTATTGGTCGTTGGTGAATCTCGCATGAGTCGACCTACTTATTTGCAAAATAGTATTATCTAATCCGGAGTGCAATGTCTGGCATGAAGTTGAGTCAAGTCGTTTGATCATAAATTAAATTAGATGATTTTTCGCACTTTTGTAATTTAAAAGCTTTTTTTTGAAAATTACTGGAAGTTGAGTTACTAAAAAATATCCCTCAGGTACTGCCCAAATCCACAGTTCGAGCTTAAAGTACATCACAGCCTTATTATTTTAGTCGTTCATGTTATATCCTCAGCATTACTTTCGTTTGTTTGTAAGCACGTTGTTCCCGTTAATAACTTGTTTACTGCTTTTCTATATATATCAGTTTCCTTTTCCTGTAACGAATTAGCTGAAAAGATTTGTTTTGATAAAGCGCAATCAGTGATCGCGAATTAAAATGAATTGCTGGCAAAATTATTGACTTGCAACTCAAATTTCAGTTTTGTATTTGATTGAAAAAGATTTTATGATGCGTTTTACATGGTCAGTATTTCGTGTTCGGAATTTAGTGTTTTGTTATTGGACTTGATTAAGCTGTAGTTCAAGCCTCAAGATTATAACATTGTTTGGATTCAGAGCTTCAGTTTCAAAAGCTTAAACAAGATTGTAACTTATGCCTTTTGAAAAAGCAACTGGTCAGCCTAAAATTGCTTGACTGAACGTGTAAAAGATTAATTCAAACGAGCATATTTTGAAAGCCAAATCCATTACTGTTTTGCTAAAAGAACAGTTGTTTCGCTTAAGGCTAAATAATAAGCAATATCGAGACACTTGACTATTATTTAACTTATGCCGTAGCTTTAGCATTTGTCTAAGTGCCTTTTGTATTTGTAATATTTCAAATCTCCTGCGATAAACTGGTTTCGTTGGCAAACAAGCGCGTTTTTTTTGTCTAAAAAACTTTCTGCTGTAACAAAAACTGATAGTCGCATTAGTTGATACTGTTGTTGGTGGAACTTGCAACGACACTGTTACAACTTTTGTGATCATTTTTAGCATTTCGCCGTACTTTAAAGATAATTAAGTGCGGGTTGTCTAGCTATTTTCAATTAATTGTTATCAGTAAGTTTCTGTAGAGAAGCTTTGTCGTGCAAGTTTTTGTCACGTCTTTTTTTGGTAAATGCAGTACTTGCAAAATTAAATGTAATAATATATAGAATTTGCAGATGTAATTAAAACAAGGCCTAACTCATTTTGCTAACATTAACTCCATCACTAGCGTATTTTGGTGGTGTACATTGTACCATCTCCCTTTTGGCATCTACATCAAAGCAAAACAATCAACTTGGTTTTAGTTTGTGAGTGGCTTTTAAAAAAATAGCGATTTTCACCAAAGTTTTACCTCAAAACGCCCACTTATGACGAAATTTCGCATGACTTCTATCTCATATGTACAGTACAGTTGATGCCTGACTATCCCTTCCAAAAATCCTTGGCGTGTTAGCGAACATTCCCAATGCCGTAGTTAGTAATTGTGCGATTACATATCGGAAAGTTCATTTAGCTGAAACTTTAGACCAATGGCTTTCAGTCTTTTTTATATCTAATCCTGCAAAATGTTTAACCCATCCTGTTCGTGCACTCCGTAAAGAATTGGTAACTCACTTTAAAATAACGAAGGCAAGCACATACAATACCTGTGTTGGAGCGACTATCTTGATATTTGATATTTTTTTGTGAGATAGTATTAACTAATGGATTACTCTCCCATCAATCTCTTAAATAATATAATCTTTATGACAGCATACTGATATTTCCTGTTCATCAGCGATGTTCTCGCTGGCTGATCTGGCAAATTGTCACTTAAAAATTATTTGTAAGATGCAGATGTTCTATGCTATTCTATATTGCTTGCTGCAAAAGACATTGGCGAATTTACTTGGGAAAATGAGGCTAATATGGTGCCCAGCTTGAAGGCTTCATTGCTCGCACTCCCATATAAAAAGACATGCCGCCTGAAATGGAGGTATGATGCTTACAAATCTAACATTTATATTTTTAATACAGGCTGTTAGCTACGATTACTGTTATTTGAACGTATATAAATCCAGGTTATTGATTCGTTCTGCGACAGAAATGCAGAGGTTTTTAAAGAATTGATTTCTTATTATCTATGCATAAATGGAACCTGGAAAACAAGCAGGTAAAGCATCATCTTCGAGGAAAAATCTCTCGCAGAATGACTTGGCAAGCTTACAGCAACAAATGACTTTGGCTGCACAGCTGGGCATGGTTCCAGGAATGCTTGATCCATCCATGATAAACTCAGGTATGCGGTAGGTAGGGTAACATAGCCATTATCCTACGTAGGTTCGCAAGTAGGGTTATTGTAAGGTAGGGTAGGACTGCAAACCTCAACTGTGATGGTGTTTTACGTGGAAATATTTGTGGTTGTTGAAAAAAGATCTTTGCCTTTTTTTGAGTCAAAGTAAGATGAATTTTTAAAGGAAATCTTCAGCCTCATGGTCGAGTCCTTGCCCTTTAATTAGCGGAAGGGGGTTTCAATTGTGTCAAAATAGGGAAAATCTTATTCCTTTTGCATCCAGACTATTAGTTTAGGGAATTTTAGGTTCAAGTTCGAATTCTTTGCGGAAATCGAAACCAGTTTCTTAATCTTCTTTGACAAATCGTTGGCACCAATGCGTAGTTTTGCATAACCTTTAGTTGATTTTTATACACATATCTTGTTGTTGTGCGAGAAAGTTTTCAGACCAAAAGTGGTAGCGTATTTTTAAAGATACTTATTTGCGTCGCCACAATCAACCATTGTTGCTTTGATTACCCCATTTCCCCTTTGCCCTTCTGAAACGATTGCTCCCAGTAAAATAGATATAAGTTTCCATGTCTCTGAAAAACTTGTTAAAGTTTTGGGAAAAGGAGAGGATTTGAATTTTTTTCCCGTTTGTTTCCTTTCTTAAATTCCTTGCTGCCAACATCCTCCGTTTCATTAATCCGTCGAAACTTTCAGAGAAATCTTGGAAAATCTTTACTACACATAGGTGAAAAAGCAGGGGTGGGGCATAGATTTTATAAACATTTCAGAAAAGACGATTTTTTAAAAAAAGAGTTTTAACTTTGTTTTGAAATGAAAGTAGGAAAAATAAGATCTGGCAGTATTTGCAGCTCCCCGTCCGTTCTCTTTGTGAAAACCGGGTTCAAATGGTATAGAAGGCTGAAGGGACAGGACAAGGTGCTTTATTGTTTACTTCCCCCCCTGCCCCCCTCCCCCCCCTTTTCTACCCCAAATCTACCGCAACCGGTAGGCGACCAGGTGTGTGGTGTGTAAGTTTCCATGCTTGTTTCCTCTTTGATTTGAATACTATCCGGTATTAGTGGGTTCGGAATAAAATACGGTTTCACCTCGTTAACACCCACCATGTTAAGGATATCGGTTAACTCGGACCATGACCGAGAAAAAAAATTAAAACAAAACAAATAAATCTCATTTACAGTGTACAGGTGTACTGTACATTAATTATTTACATGTTGAGGTAAGGTAAAAGAAAATAACCTTGGTAATAACCGATAATAACAGTCGATATTGGTACAGGTTTGTTTGCTAGGCTAGGCTAGCCCAACGTAGCCTTCGTCAGGTGATTTACTTGAATAAACAAAAATAAATGAATATATAAATAAATAAATCTGCTTTTTTACATGTTATGAAGGTAAATGTAACGAAGGTAAGGTAGTAAAACAAAATAGCCCAAGTAATAACGGCATTTTTAACTAAACTTCGTTACCCTAGGCATGTTTATAAGCTATGGCCTATAGGCCGTCGGTTAAGTCGGACAATCGGCTAACACGGACACCCTTTCTGCCCCCTCCCTGCTGTCCGAGTTAACGAGGTGAAACTGTATATTAAATGTAGCTGTGATGGTATGAATGATGATGTAGATCCTAGAGCCTAGTTGTGTGTAGGAGCCAAACTTGGAAATTATTTAATCGTTATTCAGCTCTGATTGCGTTGAATTTAAGTCCTCTCACTGTGGTAACTACGCAAAGGGTAAATTTACACAAAAGCACCCCATTCGTTTTCAGAGACCATGACTATTTTTCCTGGACAATTTTTGGTTCTCTTTTTGATGAAAATTGTAGTTTTTTTTTCTACAAACTTATTAAAAAGATGACATGCCTAACCTAACAAGTATTCGACAGTGGCAAGTACAATCTAAAATTAACAATTGAAGTTCAATAAACACCAGTGTAAATTAATAAAAATAACTAAAAACAAGTTGATAAGCCATGGGCATAATCTGTCCCAAGATAGTGGGTACAGACGCTGATATCACGTACTGTGCACATGTTGGTGCGACACACCCATACCAACTGCCCGTTGAGGGTAGGAGTCATTGGTCCGGCACACTATTGCTGGCGTCGCCCGCTTAGCCAACAATTATCGTATAAAATCTGTGGTGCCGTTTTAATTACATATGTGTGGGGCCACAAAGCGTTAAGTGCTTAGAGCCTCTAAGACTTAATTCATCCCAAATGATGACTTTTTTTCTTTTTGGAAGTTGACTTGTGGTAGGAGCTTGGACACATTCGCTTGTGGGTTGTGGTAAGAACCCTTTCCAAATTTTTTTTGAGCTAATGTCTTTTTATGGGCGACGCTAAAACACAAAATCACGGCAATTCCTACGAAAGTGAAAAAAACATCAATCAAATACCGATTTTGGTATTAATTTCAGGACTTTGATTGCTAGTTTAACTCCATTCAATTATCTGATTCTACTGAATTAAGGGGTTAAAATTTCGGTTTTTTAGTTTTTTGTTAACTTTCGTATTTCTACGATTTTCGTACTTTAAAGGGCAGTTTTTTCTGAAATTCACTAATTTCATATTTCAGTTGAATTTTCGTAAATCAGCATTGCCGTATTTTTGTGTTGTCCGTTTTTCTTTTTTGTGAGATGAATTTGTAGCAGAAATCCTTTGATTTTAGTGATGTCAAAACCCAATGGAGAAGCCGGTCGTAGTATCTTACCTTCCTTAATATGCTACTTCCAGAGAAGTGAAGTACTTTTCTGCAGCGACAATAACTTGAGTTCTAGCCTGCATTCAACCTACGATTTGCCTGTTTTCTCAGATTTGAAAGATTCTTCTCGTTATGAAGATGGCGACTTAAAAAGCTGCAGTTTCTAAGTGTGTTTCATGCTTAAAATGAAACTCGATTGCAGTAGTTTTAAATCAGCGGCGGTCAGTTGTAAAACAATAGGCTGGCATATGAAAGAGATTGTTTCAAAATAACAGGTTGCTTTGGAGGAACTAGTTATATTTGCTGAGTTAAAATTTTTACCGTATAGGGTAAGAGCCGTGCTTCAGAATCTTAAATTGAGACTAATAATTAAAGATCTTCCATGTTTGCTAGCTTCAGTTCTTAAGATAAGACTTTTTTACTTGTTTCTGAGTGGTAGGTTTTTTAGTATGTAAATGCTGTCTACCAGACTTGAAGAACTACAATTTGTTTAGTTTTTTCAATTTAGAATAGATATAGCGACTTTGCAAACAGTAAAAATTGAGCTAAAATTCGAACTATACTTACGTTTAGGTGGATTAAGTTAAATTCATATCAAACTAGCAGTTACTTGCATAAGCATATAAAAGTTAAGTTTTGTTCGCTAATTCGGCACGTTTTGTACTGTATAGTTCTGTAACGAGATATGCTGCTGCTGTAAAGCAAAAGGACTTTTGCTGGATCAGGTTCGTTCGTGCAATATAGCTTGTCATCTTTATTACTTTTGTTGCACTTACCGGTAGTTTACGCGATGCCACATTTTGCTTTTCTTGCTGAAAAATGCTATTGGACCAAGTAGCATTTTTGGCTTTGCGAACATTACAGTTACCTACGTTGTTCTAGTTTATCAAATTAGATAGTTATCTAAGTCTGCAATCAGCCCCATTGAGGCATACAGAAAAAACTTCAAAGGAGCGTTCTGCTAGTAGAATAAAAGGCTTTTTATAAAAGCTATATTTTGCAAAAATATTAAGATTTCTACTCGATTGATTTGGAAAAAAGGGGGAATAAGGAGGGCCTTTTTTCCATCGAGTATTGCCTTGATTTTTGCCGATTTGGATGTCAAATAAAATATTGACTTTTTCTAACCGCAAATTTTGTTTGTAAAATGACTTTTCTTTTGCATTTCTTGCTTCTGCCATACTGTTTGATGAGGCATCGTCTCATCAAACCCCTTAAGCTAAAGGTTTAAGGACAACATAAAACAAAAGCAGTGAGGCAAGATTGTAGTAGTTATTTCTAGACATGGACTAGTTGAATGATGATTCCATATTTGTGTTGTTAGGCTTCAGACGCAGCGCGCAGAAATTGGCTTTACCCATACGCTTGTTATTTGTTGGCCTGGTTTGGCATGAGCGGCATCACCACGTGTTGAAATCTGTTTGTTGAGCGTAGCAAATTTTAGCCTCGTTGTTTTCGCAGTGACAATGTAGTCCAACGGTCACGATTTTTATAAATATTTTTTAGGGTCTAATGTGTCAGAGGCTGATCTTCAGCGCCTCCTAGCGATGCAGACTGGTGGATTTTCTTTGATGGATCCCGCAGCCGCCCTCCATGCTTTTGGGGGTCTTGGAGGAGGACTCCCCTTGCAAGGATTACCCCCTGTTATGTTGCCTGGTAGCATGCCTGGAAGTAAGCAAATGTGTGTAAATACACTATGTCAGGGATGCAACCTGCATACCCGGAGCCACATGTGGTTCTTTCATTCTTTAACTGCGGCTCTGCGCAGCCTTGGAAAATCTTTACTACACACAGGTGAAAAAGCAGGGGTGGGGCATAGATTTTAAAAACATTTCAGAAAAGACGATTTTCAAAAAAAAGAGTTCTGGCTTTGTTTTGAAATGAAAGTAGGAAAAATAAGGTCGGGCAGTATTTGCAGCTCCCCGTCCGTTCTCTTTGTGAAAACCAGGTCCAAATGTTTCTTTGGGCGTTAAAGGTTGCTGCCCCCTGCATTCAGCTGTATTCTATGGCAGAAGCTGGAATATCAGTTTTAAAGATATATTCAAATTGTAACAACTGACTTGTAAGAAGTGTGAATTCTCCCAAATTGCCGAAATCTTATTTGTGACGTGACTGTTTGTTTAAAGCTTGCTGTTTTCTTTCTACTGATTAATTTGCCTCTAAAGGCTGGTTTCCATTAGGCCTAGATTGCAGGCAAGCGCGCTCCACGCATAAAACTAAATAGAGAAACAAAAAATGTTTCACGCTACGCCTGCAATCTAGGCCTAATGGAAACCAGCCTTTAGCCATGTCGGCAGCCACCATGGTGTAGTCGTAATTGTACCTGACTTTAGAACGATAAGCCCCAAGCTCAAAGCTCCATTGAAACATCATTGGTAATTGTGAGGAAAGGGGTCTGGAATGTAGAGTGCTGTGTTGCTTCAATAAAAAGTCTAATTCAAAGCGAGACGATAGAGACAGACACACTTGAAGACGTACACAAATGCAAAACCGGAAAGTGGACGTCAGATGAAGTTGTGCTTACGACCTTGGTTGGTTGGGAATAAAGATCTTTTTGTTTCTAGCTATATCTGTTATCTCGTTGTGTCGTTAGTGTTTAATCTTTTTGTATTGCAGACGGAAGTGATTGGTTGACCATGGCTAATCAAGCTCAGTTGCTGGGTGGATTAGGGGGTGCTCCTAATTCCATGTTGTCCCAGTTATTTGGAGCTAATTTCTTGCTCAATTCATCATTGGCTCAAAACGCAGGAGTTTCTGGGAAATCCAGTTTCGCCAAGACAAAGTCGGATTTATCCGGCGGAAACAATCAACCCTCGCTCTCGTCCTCGCCTGCTGCTCATGGTATGCTAGTGATACCAGATTTTGATGAAACTGATTGTTAGCAGTGCAGTAGATTTCAAGTCGTATGGTGTCTTAATGTTTGAAGATACATTAATCCATGACCTGTTTCCTAACTTCAATACTGTACGTGCTTGATCATTAGTTGTCTCTGGCCGATCTGGACAGTTAACTGGGGTGCGGTTTTAACCCATGTAAAAAATGATCTTTCACCCAATCTTGAACTTGTCTCTGAAATCGTATCATATGTACAATATTCGTTTAAAGCCTGTCTTTCATTCTAGAATCTATTGAAATGATGCGTTCTGACCTGCTTTGCATTTGCCACTGCTGCTGGACGGTACATTTCTATCACAAGCAGTGGAACCGAGCTCGAGAAGCTATCGTAAAGTGCTTCCCAAGTACTTGACAACGTTGCTATGCTTTGGCTTGAATTTAGGATCAATATAACTCTTGACGGTGCTCTAGTTCGTTCGGCCACCTTGCCGGAAAATCTGCCTTGGCTGGTGGGACTACCTCTCTCGAATTTCTAATCATGTTTGTTTCGAGGTGGACATTCGCTTTCCCCACCCTAGCCTCATCAGCTGCGCTATGAGCCTGAAAAACTGCTCCGTGCCTTGTCTTCATCGCAAGGAAGAGGGGATAACAACAACAACAACAGAAAAAAATGGCCTGTAGCCCCAAATCTTTTTAATTTTGGAGACCGTTCGTTATTGCTACAGAATCTTTTTGGAGTCTGACCAAAATATCTTCGTGGCTTACAGTGTGAAATCAGTGGTTTAAATTAGGGGTGTGCAACCTCCGAATCATGGAAGAATGTTGGCCCGGGCCCTCATATCGATCTTTCATGAAAAAGGTTCCGCATTTGGCCCGCGGTCTCATTAGTTTAAGTAAAATCAAGCGACTTTGGCCCGCCTGCAAAAAAATTGCACAGGCGTGGTTGGGTAAACGTTATCGAGCAGGTGTTAGCATTCGTCATTTTACTGTGGCGTCAATGAAGAACCAATTTTGTCTTTTTGTGATTGGGCCAAGGTGTGTTGTGTTTATCCCTCCTTTCAGTCCACACTGCTAACTCAATCAAGATCATTCATGGGGAAAGCAGCGGTCTATGCCCTCAACCAGTTATGAATACAATTCGCCAATTGGTTGTCCCACCACCAACAAGGCGGACTGCCATTGGTGGGTACCCAAAAGTTGCCCCTCACTTTTTGCTGGGTGAGCAGCTTCACTGTTTTAGACCGGTGAAGCACGCGTAATATTGTTATTTCAATTTCATTATTGGTTTTAGCGGGGCTGAAAAACATTAAGCTGTTGTTTAAGTGTAAATTCTGTCTTTTATATTTTTGTACATGAATGTTATTGCGAGATTCTGTAAGTATGTTGTAATATGGAGATCATATTTCAATCTATTGTTGAAGATTATGTGATATGTTTCAGGATACAAGGAACTTTCAAGACCAAGTAGCAATGCTTCTTCGTCCAGGGTAACACCGAGTGGCATGCTCTCACCTGGTCCTTCAACTGTTAGCAGACCTCCTTCTAAGCCCCGACCTCTTTCTTCCACTCCCAGAACATCAACCAAAGAAACAAAAGTAATTTGAATTTTTTACCATGTTTCGACTTTTGGTTATGAAATGCAACTTTGTACATCACTATCTGGTTCTATTCTTCATTCAGTCTTACCCCTAACTTAAAAATACCTTTTTGGCCAATCGGCGTGGTCGATGGGGGTGACATGGCAGGAGTAAAGCAAGCACATGTAGTTGAAAGTCGAAATACAGCTCCTACAATATATGCCTGTGTTCATAGCTCTTCTGCATGACTTGGCAATATGCAACGGAACTCAAACAGACCGAACCACTCACGACAGTGGAGTGTTCATGCTTTTAAAGCAAAGTAACATTCAATGCAGCAGTATGGAGAAATGTATGCGACGGTGTTAAAGGGATGATCGCCAACAGATTTTCCTGTTAAAAGTGTAGTTGAAAGCTTAGCTTAGGTCGCTAACTGTAGACACTGAGTCATTGCGCTAAAGAAGGAACTGTTGTTGAGAACGATCCCATTGTTCTCAATGGGATTGAGGGGAATTTCTTGTTGTGGACTTTGTTTCAAATCGCTACGCCATGTTAAGGCACTGTTGTTGGGCTAAAATCTAATTTTTAATTTCAATTTTTAGATTGATAGTCAACGTAAAAAGTCAACCGAAGCTACCGATCAGCTAATACAGGTTGGTAAAGTTGTACTTCAATGCAATATTTTGTCACATGATGGTCTTTACGGCTTCATATCGAACGACTTTGGTGTTAATTCACTTCAAAATTGCCAGTATTGTCGTCTGGTATTTTTATTATCAGCACTATAACCAAGCAGATTAAACGCCATTAATATTTTTACCAAAAGCACAGCAACACTATCCATATGGGCGATAATTCGTTCCCCAGTAACAATGATTTGTATTTTCTAGTTGCCAATAGTTCTTGTAGAAAACTCAGTTTTTGCAGTCGTTAGACGTAGGTTCAAATTTTCTTTACGAGCCCTAGCAAAACAATATTTTCGCTTTTCCTGCTTGGCGTTTAGCAATAGAAATAAAGTGAAGGATGAAATATACAACTAAGCAAGATTGGGACGATGTTCTATGCGTGCAATTAAAAAGTGCCCAAAATCGCCTAATTAATATTTTTTTGTTTTGCCCATTTTATACAGGCTGAGATGGTGCGGCAATTAGAACAGCAATTTCTACTACAGCAACTTCAACTGCAGCAACAAAAAAAGCATCTTGAAGCCGCTCTTACAGCAATAAATATACCCACCGAGAGACAACGTTCCAACCCCAATCGCAGACAGGAAAGCTCTAATGTAAGCATTCTACGGCTAAAGACAGAAAATCTTCCACAGTACTTCTGAATCAGATTGTAATAGTAACACTCCTCATCAACCATGTTAAAGAAATGGTATTTGAATATTCTCTAGTGCCACATTGGCAATCCATTCTAAAGGTATCTGATGAATTTATAAATGGTTTGAATAAACCATATCATTCTTTGTGTACCTCTCAAATATTCACTAAAATCTGCAGACGTAGATATTTGACATCAGCAACTTCCTAATACCATGTTTTTAAGGCGTCACAAAATGAAAAGCTCCAACAGCGGTTATCAGAATCTATCTACCAGCAACTACTTTCCGCTGGTCCCTACCTCCCAGCCATGGGGTCAGCTATGAACTCTTACTTTGGCTCTCAGCAAATCATGGACCAAATGGTGGGCTTGGGACAGGTAAGGATTTTGTGTAATTACTTTCATACTCGCACCGGATTGACAGTAGTGAGCAGTGTAGAAGTAAGAGATCATACCTGTTTCCGAGTACTAGTTCTTCGTTTAATTGCTTCGTGCTCAAATAAAAAACACTGCTTCTTAGCGTTCTCAAGCGGAGAAGATCTATCTTTTTTTCAAACGCGCAACTACGCGGTCGTCTCAAGGTTTGAACTTGCGATTATTGAACCATGGCCGCCTTTATCACGGCGCTCAGCCCACTCGACCACGTTGATGCCTTGCTGAGCGGTGTATATGGTACTGGTTAAGTATTACTTTTGTTGGTTATTTTACCCCTTCTCTTCCTTGGGATGGAGGTACGGCGCGAACCGTAATCCAGGTTTACCCCATCAACCTAATAGAATTAGGCTAGGGAAAAAGCGGCAGCCCGTTTTGAACCAGTCATGAATGCAAATTACTGATGGGTAGCCCCATCACCAACAAGGCGAACTGCCTTCGCTGGGTAGCCAAGAGTCGCCTCCTACGACCTGCTGGGTGAGCAGCTTCACTATTTTAACCCGGTGAAGCACGACTAGACTATTACATTCGCCTATGTGTATACCCCTCTCTTCCTTTGGGATAGAGGCACAGCATGAAACCCATATTCAAATTCTCACCCCAAACCCGACCAAGATCATTTTAGGGGAAAGCGGCAATTAATTTAGAAGCAGTTATAAATGCAAATCCCAAAGTGGTAACCCTACCACCAACAAGGCGAACTGCCATTGGTGAAGACTCAAAAATCGCCTCTTACGATCTGCTGGGTGAGCAGCTTCACAATTCTAGTCCGATGTAGCACGAACAACATTCACTTCCATATCTTGTACAGACGAATCTGGTTAATTGCATATCGGATAATTGCATAATATGTTTTACTGCATATGAGTTGTAAATCCCAAACGTATTTGTTTGTTTATACTAATTTCGGATAAACCCATAATCTGCTTAATCGCACAAAATAGTTTGGCAAGTTGACTATGCAGTTAACCGGATTTGACTGCATTAATATTAAAACGAAATCGATCGGGAATAGAGATTTAAGAGAGAAAGAGCAAAAGAAAAAGATTCAGTTTTTAATATCAGGTTATGTCTCCTTTTGCACAATTAGCCGCATTCAACTCGTGCTCTTCGCAATTTCATAGACAGTGTAACATTTTTTGTTTTAATTGTAGAATTATAAATTAAATTAAGCATCTGTGTTCAGTCATCCTCTTCAAATAACGTGAAGGAAAAATCCTCTTCCTCCTCTCATGGGAAGTCTTCCAACATCACTTCTTCTGTGCCATCACTTGATCAAAATAAAAAGTCCCATCATGGCCGGGGGTTGAATGATCATTCCTCTAAAGAAAATCCCCTGCCTACCAACATATTCGACAGAGCGAATTCAACCACTTTCGCAGGTGAAACTGTTGGATTTTAAAACTATAAGAATTATTGATTGAAATTTTACGTCTTCTCGCAAATCTACTCTACCATGTAGCGTAAAAACTTGCGAATTTTTCGTTATTTTTATTATCAGCTTAAATATTTGTTTTACAGGGCCAAAACTCTTGGTTTTGTTTACTGGTAAAATCGTGTGTAGTTTTGTATTTCACTTGCATTTTCCGTTGCTGGGTGCTGAGCGAGAGTGTGCAATTACGGTTTTATAGTCGTAGGCTGGTTCCATAAGGCAAGGGTTTGCAACCAGGTCAATTTCACTCAACCGCATGATACCGCGGGCCAGGCGTCGACCCTTTCTTGGGCCGTTGTTTCGAACTAACTTCATAAGATCAAAGTTTTTAAACTCAAAACGTTTTTTATTGTGGTTGATCCATATGTGAACACGAGTCACATCGTTTCCACGTGTCGCACAATTTCATCTTGCGGGCCACAGTTTGCTCACCCTTTTTATAAGGAATTCAAGCAAGGCTTGCCGACTGCTAAAACATTGTTCAACTTCGTTTTAGGTGACCCTAACACGGACAAACATCTTGCAGCCCTGTGCAGTCAACTCCAAAGCCAAAAGAGCAATGAGGCTATGAATAAAACTTTAAAGACTTCTGGCAAAAACAAGTCTTCTGTATTTGAAAAATCTCTTCCAACCGCCAATCAAATCTCTCCCAAAGCGCACGAAACACTTTCGGCGAGTTCAAAATCTACGTTGCTGAATGACGAAACAACAGCGCATAAACGAAAACAACCTAACCCTATGTCAATCAACAATCTATGCGACGTCTCTGTTGACGAAGAAATTGCTGAAAAAATTTCCGACTCGTTACGTAGAACGCCAACTGTAACATCAAGTGACTCTTGCAAAAACTCGAATAAACAAGAGACTCCAAGTTCGAACCAAGAAGTGTCGTTAACGAATTGTGACCCGAAATTGCCTGCTGCTGGTTGTGCCGTGGAACCTGTTCAAAGCAGTTCGAGTCGAGACGTTCCGAAAAGTTCCGAAAGCTTGTCAAAAGACGGCGAAGTTGCGCGAAAGCAATCCGATTCGAAAAGTTCAGCTGAGAGCTTCTCAGAAAAGGACCTGATGGCGTTTATACAGGCGTTAACTTCCAACCCTGGTTCGTCAGGATCTCAGTCGTTAGAGCGAATAGAAAAATTGCTTTCCACGTGCAGTAATTTACTTAGAAGTGGACAGAATATGGGTTTGAATGCAGTAAACGAATTACTAACGGCAGTTGTCACAACCGAGATGCAGCGATTACAAACCGAAAAGGCGAATTTGACTCGTGAATTAAAATTGTTCAATAAAAATGACACATTAACTGCATTAAATAAGCAGGTAAAAACTCACGCTTTTTCATTTTATGCATTTATACAGTATATTTGTATTTTTTGTTGTATCTCTCCGTTCATCAGTGATTGCGTTTTGCAAGGAACAACTTGTACTTGAACCTACAGTGCTGTTGGAAAGTGTATTGACACCGCAAGCACTGCATTCAACCAGGGAAAGAAATTGCCGTAAAATGCCTTTCGAGACACAACGACCAACGTGTGCGTGGTGATAGACGCTGGTTCACTTATATATTTGTTTTAGGTATCGTCAGATGAAAGAGATAGTACGTCGGGAATGCAAGAAGGTAATTGTGCTTTTCCGAGCATGTTTAATACGAATAAATGGAATGTTTACCGACAAATAATTACCATTGCATTTTCTTGCTCTAGCCTTCTGGTAATGCTGTTCTATGACGTTTGGGGTGCAGCAGAAACTTTGTTTCATTGCACCAAAACGCTACGTATTTGTCACAAATTGCTATGCTATTAATTCTGTTAACATTTCGCCCCTTTGTAGTCGCGGATTATGGAAATTACGGTTGACGCATCATAATGAAAAGATTTGCAAATAGTGCTTCTGCTTATAAATAACAATTTTCAAGATTTGCAACGGTCTTATCAAGCTCTTTGCTAGAGCATGTTTACTATTCAAGACTGTGGCAATTGAAGTTAAATATTAAGATTTGAATATTTGCGTTTATTTTTTCAGGAAAACAATCCCGCAAAAGGAGGAGAGCAATAAGTGATGAGGATGAAGTTTTGGAGCCACTTAGACAAGGCTGGAAGAGAGAAGTATGCGACAGTTCATTTCCACAACAGACTTTGTTCGCACACGCGTTTGCACATGTGCAGCAAGCTAGATCAAAAGCTAAGCTGTGATCAGGTTAAAAAACCTGATTTGCATGGAAAACGAGTTGTACGGACATTTTAAACATAGTTTATCGGCAGGATGTGTGACAACATTTGTTTAGTATAAAGATGTCCACTTGCTATTTCGGGCTATATTTGGACGTTGACTCTATAGAATGATGTGAAAAAGTTATAGAGCTTGCAGTCTAGAGTTAGTGAGTTTGTTGCCACATGGTTTGCATTACATTTTTGTGAAACAGCTTTTGCCTTTGAGCGTGCAGACTGCGCTTATTTTTTCGACCTGTCAGGTCTCATCAGTGCAGTTGGTGACTGACAAACCAGTCTGGCAAATTTTTGGTCGTTAGCTCCACTGATGAGACCTGATAGGTGGAAACAGTGTGCGCTGTATGCAGTTATGCTTGTATGAGCTTTTCAAATGTTTTTCTACTTGCAAGCTTAAGGCAAGTCGTTCTGGAATTGAATTTCGAACTTCAGTTATCGTTCTCGTCTGATTGAGATTTTTGTCACGAATTCACCAAGATAACCTAACACCAACTGAACAGCGAAAGTTTAGACTACAAATTTTGAGACTGCGTCGAACAGTGTGCATGGTAAATGGAAACATCGTGTGAAAGCTCACCCATATTTTTGTTCAGATAAAACTCCGGCGTGTTGGAACCCAGCTGAAGGGTGAAGTGTTTTACCACACCCCCGATGAAAAGAAGTTGCGAACTTTTCCTGAACTTTTGAAGGTGTGTTGGTGACTGAGTGCAAAATCTGATACACATGCAGATTGATAGTTTAAGACATTCACGGCATCACCAGAGTCAGTGTATGGGAAGTTTGAATGGTTATTAATTATTTTTTTTGTTTTGGTTTCAGTACTTGGATGAGAATAAGATCGACACTTTGCATCGAAATAATTTTTCTTTTAGTTCGCGTTTGAAAGTGGGATCGTTTTATCAGCAGAAAGATGAATCCAAAATTGTAAGTGTATGTCAGCTTTTGACAGCTCTGCGTTTGGCCAAAATTTTGTTGTCAGCCAGATATTGATTGCGCCCAACTTCAAAGTCGCACTAATTTTTTGCGAAAATAGGTCGCAATCTATCAGGTCTCTTCAGGGCAGTTGGTGACCGACAAGTAGCCAGAGGTTTTAAATAATGCATAGCTTAGACCGTCACACTTGTGGGCCCACTGTAATAAATGGTCTGCTCAAAGTGCATCGCTGGCCTCTTGTGTTATTTCAAGGTTACCAGATCTTTTATCAAAGTGCAAATTTTCGTATCTTGGATTCCAAGTCGTTTGTGGTGAAAACATGTGCCTTGAGGGTTGTCCAAATTTGTAAAAAGTTATGATATTTGTGTAGTAATGCAAGAGGCTAGCGATGCACTTAGCAAACTGCAGACAATGACACTGTTTCGACCTATCAGGTCTCTTCAGTGCAGTTGGTGACCAATAATAAGCTAGAGGCTTTTAATAAAGCATAGCTTAGACCGTCACACTTGTGGGACCTAATACTGGGTCCACTGTAGTGGATGGTCCGTCAACCTCCGCGAAACCGTATCACTCGTTTGCATGTTGTGTTTTTGGCCTAAAAGTAAGATTGCCAAAAATATATTCAAATCGGATTTTGTTTTGCTCCTCTTAACATCTTTAAACTTTTCATGATTAAAATGCTTTAATTAAGAGATTTCCCCTTGATAAAATGTCCAGTTTTTATACAAGAGCTATATTATTGGATCCTAGAAATCGTAAAATGGTTTGATATAGCAAGGATAAGTGATACGAGTTTGAAGAGGATAATATAAAGCGCTTACCCTTTCAAGGATTCCCCGAATTCACTAAGTTTTTTTTCCCACACCAGCGTAGTGAAACGCAATGGTTTATATGTAAATTTGTCATAGCACAGCTCTTAAACGTAAAGTCAACAGCATAGCATGTGAACACAGTGTTTGTATCTTAGCGTGCAAACGCAATATTATGGGCATGCAACTTAAATGATATTTGAAATATCTGTCACTGAAGTAGGAGCACTACCTTTGTAATTCCGGGCTCGACCAAATCTTATCCAGCGTTACTGTTAGGAACTCAATGCGAAACATTTATGAACTGGTTGTCACTATATATCTAAGCTCCATGTTGTGGAGATTGGGGTTGGACAAAATAAAAGAAACACCTTGAAAAATCAACAAAATTTATTTTAATATTGTGTAGGTCCACCTTTTGCGGCAATTACAGCTTCAATTCTCCGAGGTATTGATTAATGCAAATCGTGAATTGTTTCCAAAGAGCATTAAAATATGTCAAACTTTGATTGTTTAAAACACGTTCAGAGATTGATGCCAAAATGTTAGGTGTTTCTTTTATTTTGTCCAAGTATGTTCTACAGCCTCCGCTAACATGTGCAATTCTCTCGCGCCGTAAAAACAGATAGATTGTAGAGAGCCATCTGGTTTATTAGCATACGAGCACAAGCTGCGCAGGAGAGGACCATTCCACGCCAAATAAAAGTAAATTAACGAAAAGTTAATCGGTTAAATGTGACTAGGTGTGAAAGTATTATTTGATTCCTGACAGCATAGATTATCTGAAATCGGATTCTCTTGTCAGTATTGTTGTACCGATTAAATTCAACTTGATCTTTGTTGGTTAATCACCAGCCAAAATTTTAGCGCAATTTGCGTTAAGTTTTATTTTTCTTTTGGCGGCATCGTTTACAGCTTTTACTTTACGGACAAAAGATCTAATTGTGTAAAAGGTAGAGAGATCGTGCCATCCGTACACTGAGAGTTGTAACCAGTCATGGTGTGATAAAAATTCTTGCAACACGAATCAGGACTCCGGGCCTATCAAGTCTGTAAGTGATGTATTACGGTTAACGTTCTTGTTGAAAGGATGTGGGCCATGCCGAACATGAATAACCCTTAAGCCTTACGTGCTCTGGCGCAGTGCATGTCCTAAGCTGGCAATAGTTATATTTTGGCTGTCGCGAGACGTGTCTAAATATGGGTTGCTCAGTTTATAGACGTAAGGAGATTACCAGAACGTAGTATCAAGTATTTTTTCTTTTTTAGTGGACCAAGCTGACAGAAGCTGAGGTTGACCGTCACTTAGGTATTGCAGAAAGCGACGATCCCTCTGTCGGTACGTCGGCGAGCGACGACAATCAGAATACTCCAGAGTCTAGGTATTTTGTTAGAAGTTGCAATATCTTCAAAATTCCTCTTGCTGTTTTGCTAATGCCTGTGTATTTCACATCCCTCCTGCTTTTACATCAGACTTTGCGTAGCAAGCACTTCTTAAAATTTCCGATTATTTTTCTCGGAAAAGGCGTAAAGATTGGATTCATTGTATCTTTTTATGACAAATACCAGTTGCTATTACTTGACTGTTCATAACAGGCACAGTCGTCAGGCGAAAACTGTTGCGAAAAATTTATCACTCCATCAAGCAATAGAAGAGAAATTAAACAAGGACGAAGAAAGCGAAGCCGTCAAGCAAGCAAGTAAGTATTCAAAGCAACAGTCGTTTAACTCTGAGTATTAGGTCAAAAGCACTTAGAACTGGCCTTATTCCAGGAGGTGTAAGCAGAAGTTATGATATATAACCGTCAAATTTTTCAATGAATAAAGTTGCATCCAAATTACGTTACTAGTTGATATCAAAACAAAAATTCAACACTCTTGGGATGCTATTTTCAAGATTTTGAATTGGATTCTCGACTCTTATCTTGTGATGGCTGTGAGAGTGTAATGTAAAGTCAAATTGTAGATAATTTTGCCAGAAGCTTGCTACTTCTGCAGCTGTTGCATTGTAGCGGTACTCGATTGTTTCAAGTGTTGTTTGCATCAGTGTAGTTAGTATTGGGTTTATTGTATTTACTCGATATTAATTTTTCGTCTAGTTGCTGAAATCAAAATGCAACAAAGAGAACAGAGAAAATTAGAAGTGAGACTTCAAAGAGAAATGAAAGAAAGGCAACTGCTTGAGGTGCGCTGCTACTGCATTGAATTTGGTTGGGCGATAACTTCTTTGATCCTATGCTTTAATGGGTTTTAGGCACACACAAATGACAACCCGCTTTGTTAGTGATGGGACTACCATTAAAAAATTTGTATTCATTTCTGATGCAGAATCGATGCTCCTTTTTATAGCCTGGTATCGATTAAGTTTGAGATGTGAACCTGAACTGCCATTTCATCTCGTGCCTCCATTTCTTGGAAAACGATGGAAACAATAGCATAACGTCTGGGCCACGTATGCTCGCGGTTTCACTTATTACTTGAATGTCCCGTTGTACCTACGTGCTTGGAAAGAAAAGGTTGCTCGCAAAAAACTTCGGTATAACGTAGTAAATCACCTTGCTGCAAAGTTTTGTGACGCACTCGTGCTTGTGATTACGCCTTCTTATCTTTGGAATAAAGGTTACGGTGGGCAACGAAACATCCAGGTTTAAAACACTGTAATTCAGTCACCTAGAGACGTGTCAGTCCGATTGGGGAGGGAAAGCTGGATCTATTTCGAACCAGTCATAAACAAAGACTGGTAGCTCCATCAACGACGGGGCTGGTCGGTAGTGGCCTCATAAACATCCCCTCTTACGACGTACGGGGGGACCGGTTTCACTGATCTACCCTAATAAGTACAGGTATTAGTGCCGGTGTTGCTTCGGATCGGGAAGAATTGAATAGAATTGATTTTTTTCATTGACATTGTTCCTTTACTGATAAGCGCATTAGAATGTGTGTTTGCGAAAGGTTTAAAAGAAGTTTTTAATTTTTAGGAGAGAAGAAAAGCGGAAGCAGCCAGACAACTTGCCAAGTATCAAGAAGCTATGCGGAAAGACAAAGTAATTATCATTATGTTTCCACGTCAAGCGGAGCTAAACGTCAAGGGTGCAGTGTATGTCTGCCAGCACTAACTACATAATTCTATTATTGACTTAGACTAGCAATAGACTTTAGATTTCGTAGCGAAGATTAACGCATATTTTGCTTTTAACTTTCTACTTGCTGATTTTTAATCGATAACTGCTTGTGTTTCCAGTTGAGGAAATAGAAAATTCAACGTTTTGTGTAGCGTTATTTTTTGCATATCGCTAAAATGCAGAAATTCCGTGGACTAACCTTAAGCCTAACGTTGAGCCACAACGGCGCGAAATTTCCGCTTTTCAGTGGTATCCAATTCTCTGGAACACTTACCATGCAATTCTGCGTTGTAGTACAGAGTGAGTCAGACGTAACCGGGCAGTCATTCATAACTAGTGTAGTTTTGACCGCCCGGTTACTTCTGACTCACTCCGTATATTGCTTATTTTTTGTTTGTAATTATTTCCACTCTGTAGTCTCCCGTTATGATTCGCTCTGCCTAGACTGCATAACTTGGGAAGACTTTCTTTTACTTTGGGCAGCGTAGAAAATTGTAAGCAATGTAACTGTTTTTCTCGGGTAGTATAGTTTATAGACGAAGCAATGTAAAAATGCTCTATCATAAACCTATCGCTTGGCCAATACACAAGCTTTATCAGAAAGAAAAGTGCTCAGAGTAATATTCCAAACCTTAGTGCGAGCAGCAAAAATCAAGCAAATAATACTAGATTTTTTCATTTGATTGATAAAATTAGGTTCACAAGTTATATTTCAAGGCGATTATTACGTTCCATGTTAGCACTTCATAAAGTCACTTCATGATTTCCTTGGTTTTTGCTGCTCGCACTCAGGGTTGAAATGCTTTTTGAGCACTGTTTTTTGGATCAAGCCTGGCTTATAGGCAAAGCGAAACGTGTGACAAAAGGGCGTTTTTATATAACTTTCTCTAAGTTTAATTTACATCGTAAGAACGGCTCTTTTCCTTACAATTTCTGTCTGGACTTAGAATACGGCAGTAGTTAGATAATTGAAAATCTACTAGTTGGTGTCGTGATTAAAGCATCCGCTTCAAATTCGATTGATTTGGATTCAATTCTCTTTTGGAATCCTTTTCAGAGGCTTCAAAAATTGTGTTTGCAAATCTCTGGTGTGCATTTAGCAATAGAGGTAATGTGGAAAATAGATACGAAATCGATCAAAATGTATTCTGTCGAGCAAAAATCGTTTTAGCGCTATCAGTCGTTGTAATGCATTCTAACACCGCAAGATATTTCGCGTGTCAAAATTGTTTGTAAACTACAGGAACGTGAAGAGCGAAGACGACATCTATTGTTCATTAGAAACTTGGAAACAAAGAGAAGAGCAGAGGAAAGAGACAGGAGAAGAGAAGAAATGAAAAATGAGAGAATATATATCCGAGAAAAGAAAATGGTAAAAAATAAAACCATTCACTTTTTCTCGTCTCACTGGGATTTCCTGTCACAACAAATCGACTGGTGACCACTGTGCAATGGTATGGGGAGGGTTGCCAGTTCTCATTTAAAACCGATTTTAAATGATGCCGCTATCCCAGCTGCTCGGAGTGTATCTGCTTGCTTGATTAGGATTTCAAGTTTGGAATGGAGTACTTCGTTTCACGCGCTGCCATTATTTTAAAGCAGTGAAAATTAACCCTAACACCTTATAACTACAGCAGGTTGGCCAAGATGCCGACTTTTTGGCAAGATGTGGAAAAAAGTTCGTTTTTTTTGCCTGTTATACTTAAAACGTCTTTAAATATGCAGGAGCAACGCAAGTTGGCAATGAAGCTTGCTCGAGAAATGAAACAACCCGTAGAAGATTTGTGTCTCACTACACTTCAACCATTGCCAAAAATGAAGTCCTTACAAGGTTAGGCTGCTTTTTAGTTGTTTTGTGAAACAACATGGCTATTGGAATGGTGTTTTTTTAATCACCTCGGTATTTTCTATTTCTTTTCATTCTTATGGTTTCTTTGCTGTACAGTTAACGCATATTGATATTTGTGTTGTTGTAGGTACCATCGCCTCGGAAAAAGACGTTCCTTCGCCGCATGAACTTAGCGGCGCTGCAACAGCTGATGTTGTAATGGTTCTGGAGTTTCTGCATACTTTCAAAAACGCTATTTTCATAGGTGGCTAACTGAGTATTATCGAGTTAATATTTTATTAGAATAGCTATAAGATAAGACAAAAAATTTAAATGTTTCCACCAAAATTGTTTGTTTTTTTCTGCTTTATAGTAAACGTTAAGCGACTCTTTATCGAGATTTGAATCATATTTTTACTATCGCCGAAAATTTCCTTCTGTTGGATGTGTAAAGCTTGCTTGAACTACCATTTTTCGAAGCTTTTTGTCTGACTACTTCTTCACGAGAAATCGTAAGAAACGGGTGACACCACTGCATGTTACATTTTGATTGAGAAGATTGTATCTAGATCGAAGGACTTTTTGATAATAAGTTTGTACCTTCGGTTGAAAAACGCACATATTCACTTGTCGATTTTAACGGCTACTTTTATCAAACACCGCAATGCAAATTTATGTCGACAAATGGAGTATCTTAATTGCCTAAAACTCATTCGCTAATATACTCTGATTGGCCAACGAAAGCCGACTATTTTTTGGCGACTCGCTGCTTTTTGATGCTATCAATGTACTGTTCTGTTTTTAACGCAGAGAAAATGTGCTGGGACAGTTTACTCATGCCCATGCTTACGCTGGTTTGCTTACACTGCGTACTGGTGATATAGGTCCAGCATTACGAACAAAGAAATTCTTTGTTAATTGTACGGTAATTTGTCTTGAACATTTTTGAGTTGACAGGTTGTGTGTCGATCTGTTTATTACAGTGGTTCCCAATTTTTTTTAGTCACGGACCCCTTTCAAATAATTATCTAGCTTACGGACCCATAAATTTTTAAAACCGACCCTAAACAAATAATTTGGTAAACTACTTTTACAAATGCTAGCGAACTTTAAATGCAGTATTGCACGTAGAATTAAATTGCAAATTGCTCAATCATAACATTTTACTTACGTTCAAGAACCATCAAAAAAGTAACTTCAAACGAATACAGGTGCACTGGTGCAATTTAACGATAAGCCTGTAGTTGTCTTTTTTGCACCAAAACACTGAACTGTGGTTTGGTCTTTGATTAAACTACACGGATGTCATGTTGAACGTCCAAACGATGTCTCTGTTTCGTTTTTATAGTAACAAGAGCCGAAAATGCAGCCTCAGAGCGGTTGTTGATTAATTTTGTCTATTGTTTATTTTGATTTTGAATATTGTTGATTAATTTTGTCAAATTCCAATGCACTCGCGGACCCCCAGCAAGCTTTTCACGGACCCCTGGTTGGGAACCACTGGTTTGTTACCACTAAATCTTTTGCGTCGAATTCTCACTTGACGTCGCAATTAATGGTGCTTTAATAATTTTTTGTAGATGAGAAAATCATTCCTTCTTTCACCCAACTTCAGAGGGGGCTGCTTAACGACCCTGACCACGTGGAGTCCCTCGTGAAGCTTACTATGGCTTTACTACATCAGTGTCTGTGTGATCCGGGTGTACCAGCTCCGGGTCCATGGGTAAGAGCGCAATATGTTTTGGACTGTTACTTCGAAGATTGCAAACCCACATAGTAATATTCGTTAATTGATGTTTACTTCGGTGAAATTCGCCAAATAGATTGTTTGTGGTGGGTAGGCTAAGCAGTGGAGAAGTGTGTATCGAAGTCCATTGCTGAGTTTGGTTAATTTGCAGGTGGCACGGTATCATCAAGATAGCTTTGCAAAAATAAATTTTGCCAAAAGCGTTTTAAAACTCATTTAACAGCAGCGGTATCGCATTAAATGGGAAAATTTGGAATGAAAACGCACTCTCATTTCGAAATTTCGTGGAGAAATTCTTGAGGCAAAGCTTTTTTCAAATTCACATTCACCGCGTTATTCATCTTCATGATTGTTTTCAGCTACATTGCTTGATCGGCGTCAAGGTCATTGACCTTGATGTGAGCAAGGGAAATTACTCGGAAATTTTGCGGCTCTTTCTGTGGGGAAGAAATCGGCAGAAAAATGAGGTTGGTGCAACTGTGTAGCTCTTTCATGTTCTGCTTTATTTCAAGAAGCGCCATGCTTTTTTACTGTTTATCCAGCCTGAGATTATATTCATGACTGGTTTAAAATGAATTGCCTCCAAAGAGCAAAGTTTTTAAGCTAAAGACTTTTATCTTGATAATCTATTTCTGGACGCGGGCTGCAGTTTGCGCACCTCTACGTGTAATATCCAAGAAATAAGGCTGTATATTTGCTTTGAATTGGATAACGATTTAATAATTTTTTTCTTGTTATACTTTTTCCAGATTACGGACTTGCTCGAGACAGAGCCGTTTCCGTCGTTAAATGCAGATCAAAAAGCCGGCATCCTCGCATTTTTAGTCAATGAGTTAGTGTGCAGTCGGCCAGTATGCGATGAAATAGACAAGCATTTGGAAAACTTGGCGACACTGAGAAGAGACAAATGGATTGTAGAAGGAAAAATACGACAGTAAGTGTAATTTTGCATCAGCTCCCATACTTCACCGGGATAGAAATGTCAAGCTATTTGCCCACCACGTCGTAAGAGGCAACTAGTGGCACCCACCAATGGAAGTCCATCTTGCTGGCGGTGGGCTACCAAGCAACAACTTGTGTTCATTGCTAGTTCGAAATGAACCGCCACATGCCCCTATAGCCTGATCCTGGTTGGACTTGCGGTGCACGCTTGAATATCTGTTTTATGTAACAAAGAATTTTATGCACCTATTCTGTTACAAAGAATAGTCGGTAAACAACTACTTTGACCTAGAGATGCCTATATTTTATGGTAAAAACTAACCAACTGTACTCTTTTTTTTCAATGCTTGCTTGTGTCGAGAGCAATCTTACAATCATGATTTTGATCAATAGCGTTTCTGTTTGTCGTGGTTGATATGTCTAGCTGGCAGCACTTCCTATACGGCAATAACCATGCAATATTTCTAACATGCTCTAACTTGTGGCGGTAGTTTTTTCGATATGAAGCATGGTCCGTGTAACTATGGTGTAAGTAGGGCATTAAAGTGGTTGTAGTTATTTGCAACTCCCTGTAACGCGCTCGACGACGTACTCCACATTACCGAGCTTATGACAAGACGTTTATCTATCGCAGGCGCCTTTGGTCGATAGTAGAAGTTTCTGGAATCATAGGCTCGCTTGCAAGTAATATAAAACCGGGTAATTAGTGGCAGACATACACGATTTTTCTGTGCTGTGCAAAAGATTTCAGCTTCTGAAAGATATTTTTTGCTACCAGGGCGAGAATCGAACAGGCGAACGACGGAAGTGACGTGTCTACTAGTTCTCCATTGAAGTCAAAGTCGAAAGCAAAGTCTTCCAATGACGAAGAGTTGGAGGAGAAAGGAGAGAAGGAAGAAGTTTGCAAGGATGACGAGTCCGTGAGTATATTGCACTTGAATATGTAGATTTTTGTTGCAACTTTGGTAGAAACTTTATACAAATATAAGAACTAATTTAAATCTGGTGCAAGTCTCTTAAATCGAGCGAAGCGGTACAGCTACAGTGGTATTCATCGATGTGTATGGGCTTGCGCTCTGCAATTTTTTTCTCACACTAGGCCACCACGTCTCGTAGACTATATGGCCGCAAAGGTGATGGTATCCCGTTAAGTGCTCTACCCAAGGACACAACAAGCGAACTTGCCGGACTATTTTTTGCACACTGTCCTTCAGAGAAGTTGTTGAGAACGTTTTCGAAGTACGATTCTACAAAGGAATTGAACCGAGGTGTACGGACTGCGAAGCAAACGCTCTGACCACTAGACCACCGCGCCGGTAACGACATAAGGCTGCAGTTGCACTGGATATTAACCGCGTTTCCCTTGCCTTTCGGTTGCCTTTTAAGCTTAACTTATTCAAAGGCAGTTATCACTGCACATCAGTACCTGGCGCGATGGTGTAGTGCTTAGAAAGTCCTTTTTTCAGCCACTGGACCTGGATTCAATTCCCCTGTCGAATCTTGTCGATTAATTTAGAAACGATAGTCACAGCTTCCCTGTTTGATGTTTGACACGAAAAGGACAGTGTGGAGAAAAATGCGGCAAATTTTTTTGATTGTTATGTTTTTGGGTTAGGCATGTAAAGGTATCCTGCCTTTTTATGAGGCAGACAGGTGGTAGGATCAAGAATTCTTTTTGAAGTGGTGGACCAGTCTGAATAAAGACTTGCAAACGGAGCGTGAGGCCATGTACTGGAATGAATAATTATTTTTAGAACCGGAAGATACAGTTCTTTTGACAGTGTCAATTAGGAATGCAAATAGAAATTAATTAGGAAGCGAAATGCAAAGGAAAATAGGCGAAACTACTCTGATTAAATAGAATGTTCCTATCGTTAATGTTTTTGTAATTGTTTCATGGAATCTCATTTTAAAAGGTTACAAGCGATAATAAACCACCTTGTAGAAGTGACACGCTCATGGAAAGAAAAATGAAGAGATTGACCAAGGTACAGTTTAACCAACTATGACAAAGGCATGTTTTCGTTGGAGTAGTTACGAATATATCTTCAATTTTACGCTTGCTATCACCTGTTTTCAATTTAATTAGCGAAGTACTTCATTTTGTTAAAAACGAAATCTCTGCAGGAACATCAATCATTTAATGAACGTTTGTTTTCGGACGCAAAGCCATTACGAGCGTTCGAGATGGGCCAAGACCGCTACAAGCGAAGATACTGGGTGCTGTCCAACTTAGGAGGAGTAAGTTCCTTGTTTTACTTTGGTAAACTTGCTGGTTAATTTGAGCCTCTGAGTATTTCTTAAAATGGCTGAACGCAGCTGTCTGTTACTTTCAATTCTTGGTTCGGATTCAACCTGTAGCGGTTACCAGCTGCAAGTATGAGTATAGGTGGCTGCTGACTTGACGATCGTAAGGTTTTTTCGCAGTTTTCCAAACAATACATGTGGTTTTCCATAAGATAAACGTGGCCATCATTACTAGTTGGAGTTATTTCTTGGAGTTGATATTTATGTAAAACGAAATACAAAAAGATATATCTCTAATTAGTGCATGACGTGCCACATACCTAAGGTTCAGTCTAAACACAGTTTAAAGCCTTGTTTTCCGAGTGTCTAAAAAGACTAGGTTTCAATGCTCATCATGTTTTCCGCGCGCGACTCCAGACTGAGCCAAAAGAAAACAATGAAAGAGTTAAGCCGCACCTGTGATCGAATGGACCAGGCTTAAATGTTCTGTGAACAAACATTTTCTGACTTTTCAATTTTGATTAGATCTACGTTGAAGGCCTTGAAAGCGGTGGATGGTTCGACAACGATAGTTTTGAGGACGATAAACAAACCGACGTTAAAACCGATGCTGATGACGAAAACAGGACAAAAACTGTACAAAATGGTCTGACCCATCACCCTTCTATAAGTGCTTCTACTGATGTATCCACTGTAACAACAACTGACCAACCAACCACTGGAACTCAATTTTTACCCACTGAGTGTGTTAGTGAAAAGCCATGCTGCTCAACTGAACATCTGCCTTCTGCGTCCACACTTGTCTCCAAAGCCCCAGGTGCTTCTTCTCCTTCCTCTTGCGTGGAGGATGCAAAGAGCAAAGAAGAAACACAAAAGGATATTCCTTCTCTTGAAGAGCGCTCAAAATTGCCGCCAAATGCAAACTCAATTATGCCAACTACTCCTGACCACAATAGCTGCAGTGTTAAGGAAACAGCTCCTAATAGCGTGACCAACCACTCTACTGATGCAAAAACACCGCCATCCGAACTCCCCACTCCCATATCCGCTAAGGGAAGTTTACCTGGCGAATCGGACGGAGCCAAAAAACCTCCCCTCGCTGTTCCCAGCTTCTCTTCTGCGGAAAGCAACATGAGTCCAACTGCTGCTCAGGTAGAATCCAACATTCCTGCTGCCCAAATAAATAAGGATCCTACAGAACCTTGCTCCCCAAAAGATCCAAATAAAAAAGTCCCAACCAAGAATGAAGAGATTGTGAAAAAGAGCAAAGATGATCTTTCGAATCCTGAAGAAGACGAAGTGGAGGCAGCAGCAAGAGCTATTGCAGCAAGAGCGGTTGCTGCCTCCTCCCACCTTCTCTATCCACGTAAGTTTGTTTTCTTTTAAAGTCTCCATCAGCTTACAGCTACGACGCAATGCCTCGCAGCCGTCAGGTTACGCGTTCATTACTCCATTGGCTTAAACGTTGCTGTTCTTAGAATATTTTCGTGCTAGTGGTGAAATGAACAGCAGCGAAACCAGTGTCACAAGTCGGTTTCAGGCTTTGTATATTTGTATGACGTAAAGGTTCGTACAGTGGCTTGAGGAGCAGACACGTTTTTTTGTATTACATTTTCCACATTCGCAGGACAGTATTTTACGTTAAGCATGGAAAAATGTTCCTCTAATTATACTTTCTTTTAATTATTCTTGTGTTCGATGGGTCTAATGAGTTCTCATCATTGAAGATCAGAATTGCATCACAGTTTCCAAGCTTGCAGATGCCGCTTGAATTGCGTTATATTACTGTCAATCAATTTACTGCTTGTTCGAATCTGCCAGGACGAGGAAGTCGTTATAAAGCATCTTCCCCAAAGCCACAGCAGCTTGGCCCTCGTGAGGTTTGAGCCCGTAATTATCAGGTCATTGCTGCGATAAAAACGTGGCTCCCGCCCACTTGACCACGTGGCGCACACTTGTGAGGATCCACCAAGCGCCAAGCACAGCGCTGTATCTCTGTTTAATTTTCGATTCATTTAGAATCGCAACCTTCCTCTAAAAGTTCACCGGCGCGAAATTCAAAAAGTTGCGCAAAAGTCGCTCGGGAAAGTCCCGTTGTTTCTGCCGCGGAAACTCTTCAAAAAAGTTCAGCAACTAAAGAGACAAGTTCAGGTGACTTAGGTTAGGTGCTCTCTTCGTAACTTTTTTGTTGTTATTGATGCTGAAGAAGTATGCACTTCGTGACACTCATCCAAAAAATGCAGACAAGGAAGGCTACATCCAATAATGAACTTACAGCGAAAAAAAAATTGACGTCATAAAGTACCAGCACGAGATGCACTTTTCAAACGTGCAGCAGCAAAAAATCGTTTATTTGTGATACGTAATTAAACATACGATATTTTTTCTGTAGTTTTTCCGTCCAGTAATGCGACTGCCTTGGGCACAACCAGCATCAGCAAGCACATGGCTGAAGCATTGCAAAGCATTGGAATGGCCGCAAACAGTCTCTCCGCAGAGCAACTTCAAGTAGGTTATACAATGTTAAGGCTGGTATCCATTAGGTGTAAATTGCAACCGTAGCGTGAAAAATTCTTTGTTTCTCTGTTTAGTTTTTTGCGCGGAGTGCACCGCTCCAGCCTTACGTTTATTAAACGAAAAGATATGTTGTGTTGAGTTGCGTTTGATCTTTTTCGCACTCCCCAAGTGCACTTTTGCTACAAGTTCAGTCAGAGGTGACGTTGTCACTTTTCCTCACTTGCTCCAGCTCTAGGTGAAGCTGGAAGAAGTTAAGATCAGGTTAAGAGGGCAGCGGTACTAACGATTTGAAGTCCTGCGTAGGCTTTTGGAGGCTCATTGTATCTGTGAGAATAGTAACTGTGAACGTTGAGACAAAAAGTTGTGAATGCCAGACTCTTTGCAAGACTTTGGTCTCATCCGAGTCGGATGTGAACTACAAATCTACTAATTGCGAAGCAAACGTTTTAAGCCTTACGCCATCGCGTCAATGGCAGGGTACTTACATGTATAAAGTTCTTGAATCTCTGTAATGTCTATGAAGTAAAAATATGTTTTCGTGTGTTTTTTTCAGGCTCTAATGCATTATAGAAACAATGAACATCTTGAAAACAATTTTAACTTAACCAAGTAAGCTTATTTCTATTATATATTTTAGAGCTTTTTAACTATAAACTGCTTTGAAGCTGCTTAGTGAGAGGGAGGAAAATCCAATTTTTCAAACCCGCTTTTTTCTCTGTTAGCGGAGGTTGCTGGATTCAATTCATGTTGCTTGCAACGTCATAAACTACATTACGGGACTTTTCATCTGTCGATGCCATCTTCTCTAATTCAGTCTTTTTAATCTCTTCCGCTTCTCTGCGTCATTGGCGGCCGCCCTCACTTCCTTCTTGCGATCACTTCAAAATATCTCAGCATTCCTCAGAACATGCGAGCGAACTCAAGGAAGAGCACCAACTGGCCTTGATCATAAGGCGCACGAAAAAATGCCAAGCAGTGTTTTGGTTCTTAAATACAAAAGTTTGTAGCGCCGGAACCTTTTTTAAAAAATCGTGATTGGATAAATTCTATTTCACATTTTATCTTTATCATTACTCACCCTATTGATGAACATCGTGCAGGAAATCAGTGAATGTATTTTTGAAGTCCATGTCATTACCCAATTAGGGAATTACTCCCAGGTTTACCGAATGCGCCAAGTACTACATCACAGCGTTGTCTGGTAAACTACGTAGACTCGTAGAATTTAACAACTTTGTTTCATAATCAATGTTCCAAGAAGCGAAAGCTTCCACCTGTCTCGTACTCTCACTGATTAACAGGCCAAGTTGGCAGTACAAGAAAAACCTTGGAACGTTTTTTGATGCTACCACTCTGCTGAAGCACGTACGGTACTGGTCACATAAATTCAATGTGGTAAGTAAAGGGAAATGCGCTCTTCATGAGAACGCTGAAAGTTATTTGTTGAAAAAGAATAGCAGTCGCTAGTTGTGGACGAAGTAATACGTTATATGAATGTTGAAAAATGCTTTCGTGCAACTATTATATTTTTAGATTACAAGCTGACGTGACTACAAGCGCAGTATCAAAGAATATCTTACCTCAGCTACCAATTAACAACTCGGTGAGACGTTGACAAGTATTGTAGATGAGTTATAGAAGAAGAAAAATAGCCAAGAATCAATCGCCAGATGCCGACCTGCTTGTAGAAAACCATGAACCTTCATCTAAGGCTGCTGTGGTCGTGGCTTAAACCTTAAGATGGCTTCGTTGTTGTGTCCTTGGGAAAGACACTATACGTCAATTTCCCTTGTTTTCGTTGCGAAAAAAGCTTATGCAGTTATGCTTAGAGCTACTTGTGTTCGGTCCGGTTTCGAAGATGCCAGTGCAGCTCACGTAGAGCACGTCTAATAGTGGCACTGCAACTAGACAAAAAAAGCAACCTTCCTCTTTCTAAAGGTTTGTAAACGTAACATTCACGCTTGCCTTCAACTTGCATTGATTTTAACGTCAATACCGTGCGTTGCCGAGTTTTTATTTTCTACATTAAATTTGATAGAATCTAACGAGCTCCTTTTGTGCTAAGGTCGTTTTTTTGATAGGTGCTGGTTCACACGGAACAAGACGCTCCTATGGATTTATCCAAACCGTCCGTTGTGGGAACCGCTGATGCCGTTCCCCCTCGCCCTCTTTCGTCTTCCTCTTCTACCTCATCTTTATCAATTCGCCCCATTAAATCCGAGCCTCCCTCTTTTGATTTCCCCTTTTATTACGCGGGAATGAATCAAATGGTGGCCCAGGGCCAGTTTTTCATCAAAAGTGAAGGCGGAAGAATGGCATATGCGTCCCAGGAGCTCTTTGATGTCAAACCCACTGACGTCATCAAGGACCCCATTCCTATCCCAAAAGGTATCTTAGCTATTTGTTTGCATATCAGTATAAACTGGCATCTTTGAGGACAAACGCTACTATTACCAACAAGAAAAAGACAATTGAGTTCCAGCAGACTTGTTGAATAATCCACTGACTCAATAGTTATTAGATTTACCGAGTTTGTATTCGAGATAGCTGATGGTGTCGAAAAGTGCATTAATAGAAGACAACGTGCGATTTTATACTCTTCAAACCGACTTGGCTATTTTTCAAATAACTCTGAGCGTAACGTCACTTGGCAGTTTTCTAAATTGTTCGTTCAATTTATGTTCGAGGAGTTGAATGGGTTCTCATCATTTTTGATATCGATGAGCCGTTTGTTCGCAATTTGGAGTGCATCGTCGACCTCATTTCTATTTTGTTTTTTTGAGAAAGTATTTTTACGACAACTTGTTTCATTTGGTGGCAGTGCGTGGTACAAATGCGCTGTGCCTGCTGTACTGATAACTTCGAAGCGGGTTTCAGCACAACATTGTTTTGTGTGGAATTGTAATGTTTAGCTTGAGGTTTAAACTTGTGTTTTTAGAGATGAAGCAAGGCTGGTGGAGGATCGCTAGTGAAGAAGAATTCGATCGATTGTGCAACAGTTTGCACTGTCGTGGTATGAGAGAGAAACATTTGCAGCGGGTGGCAATGAAGCATAAGAAGTATTGTCTCCAAGCCATCGAGCAAGCCAACGCGCCAGGTAACTCGAAATTACTCAAAACGTGTAGCTTCAGCTCAAGCTGTTTATACCGAGTCCGTGGAAAGATATAGAGAACGGCTGAGCTTGAAGAAACCCTTGTGGCAAAACAGTGTTTTTCAGAGCTATGTTAAAGTCTTGAGCCGTTTTATTTGTGTATGTGTAGGCAACGTTAGCTATGACGTTGCTCTCACAATTGTGAAGTTTGGTGTTCAATTCCCTTATGGATCAGCGTAGTTTGGAATGGCATCAGCGTAGCTTTTGTTGTGGCCAGCGGTAGCACCCTTAACTATCGAAACTTTTCCTAATCCAGAATTCCAGTTTTCAAGCGAAACGAGAGAGAGGACGAATAATGAGAAAAAAGAAAATGGAGAGAAAAAAGAGGAACAAGAAAAAGGTAGCATCCGTTAAATTTTTGATGGAATTGAGAAAAGTTTTAATGGTAAACTCGCAGTTCTTAAGTTATCAAAAGTTCTAGTCATATCTCAACTCTGATTCCGTCCGTACTTCAAACTAGTAGTATAGCCTGAAACTAAATTTGGGATGGGTCAAAAATATATAGTTTGTGGGCTTTTTGTTCCTTAGTATTGATTGATGATCTTTTTATTATGAAGATCGATGTTTTGCCGCAATTTGGCTTAAAAAGCAGCTTCTTTCCTTGATCAGGTCCAAGAATTATGGAGGGCAGCTTAACTTATGCTTGAAACATCTCTTGATTAAGTTGTAGTTAGAATTCTGTATTCCCTGGACTCTACAAAACGCTATAATTATCCGCAGAGCAGTGAACTCTTAGCGCTCAAGTTTTGTCGGTGACGTGGTCAAGTGGTTGCAGCGCTGTTCCGTGTTCATGGTGCTAATGATCGTGTGTTCAAACAATGGCTGCGTTGTGTCTTGGGGAAGGAACTTTATGGCAAATTTTCCTGCTTGATATCGAAGCTCGTGGCAGAAATGCACTTTGCCACTGGTACTGGTAACTTCGAAGCCGGTCTCACAATAACGTCTCATCATCATCGACATAAGCTTTTTCCGTGACCGGAAGCTGAAACTAAAAGAAGTTTTGTAATCGCCAGTGCCGCTGGCCCACTTGACACGGCGTATTTATATCACGTACGTTCCGGCAAAGCAGAAGTTGCCGTAAAATTCTTTTCCAATGGCGTAGAGAATTAGAACCTATGTCTACGTGCGCCCTTTGGAAAAGCACAATTATGCATTAAGTATCTGTGATCAGAAGAGTCTATCCCCGACGACAATCATTTTGAAGAGAGTGACGTCACCGCCCTTAATGTCGAAATGGAATTACTTCAACAAATTGATGATTTGGTTGACAAGTGCTTCAATGCAGGAGTATTTCATGAGGTGAGGTGAACCTTGTGGTAAACTTATACAAAACTTTTCGTTTCTAGCTTATAAAGAAGTAATGTTTTATAGCGCTGCCAGTTGTTACAGTGCTACTTGTCATTTCGGCTGCAATTGTACACAAGTAGCCATCCATGTAACTCGGGCACGGAAGTCTAAATGGTGGGTCTTACATCTGGCCCTTAAGTTACGCCATTTCCTTACAATAGGTTTTCTATTGATGCGTGAAATTTTATTGTGATCTTCCGTCACGTTTTGCAATTTTTTAAAAAAGAAAACGGAACATCTGCTGGAGTCACGTGATCGCCGTTGCAATTTGTCCCACGTTCCATACGAGTATGACGACGATGACGACGACGAAACGGCGCGACACGATTGGTTGAATCCGATACCACACCCCCCTGACAGTGCGCTAGGATGTGCTGTTGATTTGATGAAGAAAGTAGAAAGGGCGGTAAACAGGACATTTTTGAAGCCGCCTCTCGTACGAAAAGGAGGTGTGTCGGAATACAACAACTTGTCCTCCTTGAGTGAATCCAAGTGAGGATCTTCGTATTTTTACTTCAATAGTTGTCAGTGATTTGCTATATTAAACAAAACTGCTGCTCGACAGGCAAGAAAATGTTAATGCTGAAAGACGGCGTCAAATGAGTCAAGAAATCGAAAAAATGTAAAAACCAACTCTCTTGGGTTTAATGCACTGGGACAGACTTGATTAAAAATAACGAAAGATAGTAAAATTCAAGGTGGGGGTAAATCACCTGATCTGTGTTTCCAAAATTACTTAATTATTTTGATCATCAGTTTTATGTTATTCTCGAGTCACTTTGTTACTACAGTCAACTTCAGATATAAGAGATTCAGATATAAGGGACTACGCAAATGGTCCTTAGGGTATCGGATCGAACTTTGCGGCAGTCGGTTATAAGAGACTGATTAAGCTGGTCCCGGCGGATCTCTTATATCCGAAATTGACTATATAACTTGTGTTTAGACCGGTGTTGCTGTTGTAACGCATTTCTATCACCAGCACTGCAAGAAGAAAAATGCTTTTTTTGAAAGTGCGCGACAGCTTGTAAATGACACCATGCTTTGGACATTGGACGCAAGATAGATAAATTGCTTTATCAAGTTAAATAATTTTTGTTGCATGTTGTTTGTTTTCCAGTTCGCTTGATATTGCGTCCGGATTGAAGACCTGGCGAAATGCTGTTGCGACTGCCACCAGCGCGTCACAGCTTTCCATTTGTGTAGCGATGCTTGATTCTTGTATAAACTGGAAACGAGCTCCAAAGGTAATTCAGGCGAGCTATTTAAAGGCATAGAAATTCGAAGTAGCTTTAGATTTACTGCGCCTTGCAAATTACTTTTTGTACATTCTTCACGTTAGAGGTTGGTTTCCATTAGGCGTAGATTGCAGGCGTGGCGCGAAAAATTTTTTTGTTTCTCTATTTAGTTTTATGCGCATAAAACTAAATAGAGAAACAAAGAATTTTTCGCGCCACGTCTGCAATCTACGCCTAATGGAAACCAGCCTTACGAGTAAAAAATTACCACATGGTTGCTTAAACATTTTGTGAATGTCTTTTTGTCTATGGCCTGTGAACTCGTATGGCAGCGACTGTGACTCTGAGCTCATTGCAGTTGTCCAGACCTGCTTCGCAGTGTCAACATTGGGTTTCAATTGCGTGAAATTGATTTCAATGAATTGCGTGAAACTGATTTCAATGCTAGTTGGAACTCGCCATTCGCAGGAAGTCGTTATCAAGTTTAATTTACGTATTAGGACACAACTACATAGTGAGTCATCGTTAGGCTTGAACTTGCAACCACTTGGTGGTAGCGGTAACAATCTTCAGTGTGGCTACGTGCTTACAGCAAGTCATTACTTACATTATAGGTAAAACTGCTGCCTCTATCATCTCCCTTTACCAAAAAATGGATTTAGAAAGATCAATATACTATTGTATACCGAGCAGTAGTACTACTTGAAATACAAGAGGAGCAGAAACAGCAGTAGTAGTAGTAGTGGTGCTAACAGTGGTTATGTGCTCATGCTGTTGAGGCCTTGCACTCTTTGTAATCATGACAGCGCATACTGGATGCATATTTCACGTTTTGCATTTCTGTTATTGCTGAGCGCCAAGCAGGATATCTGCGAAAACTATTTTTCGGAAGCCATTAGTACGAGTCGACATCGTAATCGAACCGATGACTACCGAGCGCTACGCGGACGCTCTAACAACCACATAGTCCCCCGCGCCGGTGTCAAAGAGAAGAACTTCAGATTGCCATTTTATGTTGTTACAGCTTTTGGGAACAAACGGGAAAAAAGAAAATTCCAAGGGAAAAAAGAAAGCGAGGGAAAAGCGTCCTGGAGGGAAGTCTCCTGTATCCGGGAAGAGAAGGAAGAAGATGCCCAAGATGATGGACAATGATAACCTGAGCGACGATTCATTATCTAACTCCAGAATCGATCAAGGAAACGGTATAGACTCCGGTTCAAAACCACTTCTGATTAATGACAGGTTGGCGCATTAAAGTTTGAACTAATTTATTGCGAAATTCCATCTGCGATGCTGTTAAGATGGCAGTGATATCAGCAAGAAGTAGAAGTGGGGCTGGCACTGCATCATCCAAAGCGTCTTAACATTTGTGTGATTAAACAACTTTATAGCTGAGGTTTTGCTGCTTAAAGCAATTTAAATCAGGCGCGCGACTAGAATTTTAGTGAGAAGCAGAAGGATTTTCTAAAACTGCTACATTGTGTTTGGCCAAAGTAATGGGGTGCTTTTAAAAAATCTTCACGCTCTTTTGATGCTCTCTGGCATGGCTTTGAAGGGCGTTATCCCCCTTAACCCCCCTGGTTCGTTCCTGATTGGCATCTGCTGTTGCTGTGTCTGAATCTTTTAAAAACAGTTTGCTTTTACTTAACGGCACAACTCCCCGATCTGTTAAAAGCAAGACTGATAGCACGATTCCATGCCACTTGCCCGGCTTCTGGGGCTTCATGGTCTTCCGCCATGCCCCCTTCCCTCGGAAGGGGTCGGGTAACCAACAACAACAACAACATTTCATGCCGATCAGTTGACAGCAGGTGATCGCTTCTATGCAACTTTGCTTCGATTGCCAATTTAATTACTGCATTACAACTATTATTACGAGTTGTACGATTGAAACAATTTTAGCAGCGTGTCTCTTATAAACAAGTTTTTATTTGCTTTAACGAGATTTTTTAATGCAGAGATGAAAAGCAAGAAGATGCTCTTCCAGAGGAGCCCCCCTTGAATCACAGTGATCTGATGCTGACTGATGATAGCATATTGCAAGAGTCGGTTGATAGTTCCGGGGCGGAGACGATTGATCACAACAGGAGTGAGGTATCACTTGAAAACGGAGAAAACGCGATCGACAAGAAAGAAGAAAAAAAGAAAAAAAAGAGACGAAAAGAAAAAGAAAAGACGGAGAAACCGAAAAAAAGAAGAAAAACTTTATTAGGAGCGTGCAAGTGAGAAGTATTTGCGTTTTGTTTGTGAAAAGGCTATTTAGACACTATGTTTTGTCATCAGAGGTATGTTATTTGCTGATTAAGTTATTATTGTATTGTTTTAAATAGAATGGCTGCTAACGTAGAAGTAAAATTTAGTTTGAAAGCATTTTTTGAGTTTATAAATCGACGTAAACTAGTACAATATTTAGCTATTAATTATATATTATAAATTTTTTTAAATAAATTAACAATAAATGACTAAATATTTTTTGTTGTAGAGAAATCCTTCGCCATCTTCAAGCTCACGAAATGGCAGCATGGTTTCTTTTCCCAGTTGATCCGAAAGCTGTTCCCGATTATCGTAAAATAATAAAGAACCCAATGGATTTTAAAACGATAGAAAGTCGACTGAGAAGAAAAAAGTAGGCAAAACTATTGCTACTTGTTTATTTTTATCTTTCGATCACAAAAAACTCATTTGGTTTTTATAAAACAACCCCTTGCATGCAGGCTCGCTTTCGAGTTGTTAATGTTGCTGGCACAATACAACCGACCAGGGAATATCGCTGTACATTGCCTTTTGCAAGAGCCTTATCGCGTGATTTGGTCGGACATTAATTAACTTCACAACTTCAAGATTGCAAGCTAGCTCAGTCTTGGAATCAGATCGCTTCGAGGAGAACAAAACACATGCCTATGCAAAAAAACACATTTTAAATAAATTTTTAGATACAAATTGGCTTCCGATTTCGTGGACGATGTTCGCACAGTGTTTGACAACTGCCAGATTTTTAACGAAGACGATTCGCCTATTGGCAGAGCGGGGCATACCCTGCGTGCGCTGTTCGAGGGCAAGTGGGCGGTTGTCATGGACAATATGGACTTGGAGGAGCCTATTGGGTGAGACTCCAGCCTCTTATAAATTTCGTCGTGGTTTATGTTGCTTATTAGCTGTAGTTCAATATCCGGACGTTAGTAACGTTATGCGAGTCAATTGTTGCATTTCGAACTGCCCGTTGTCAGTTTGCAAAGTATTTTATTTTTAACCAATCATGCTGATTCCGTATTGCGTACCATCGATTTGCAGTATCTATATGTTTTAATTTTATGTCCGTATGGCATCGTGGTAACTTGTAGTAGTCGCTTATATGTAATTCTTCATTCACTGTTACTGACGGTATACGTGGTTGTTCTTATTTTGCTGTCGTATTGTGCCTCTGAACAAGACCAAACGTATCAGCTTGGTTCTAATAAATGCTGTGATCAATTGCTGCCAGTTTTAAAGACCGTTAAGAACCGGCTTAGACGGAGCTTTTAAGCTGCGAAATATTTAATATCTGGTCCTAAAACGATTTGGAGTAGGATTTATTACTTAGTCTTAATTCTGCTAATCTTTATCAAGGTTTTTATTACGTAACCGCGAAATGGTTTTAAACTACGACACAATTACCTGTAGAAAATCATGCAGGTCGATACACATCGGTGGAACATTCAAATTGTAAAGCTTTTATAGTATATGTATTGTAGAATTACCCTTTCCCACTTCAAGCGGCCTACCTTTTCGCTTTTGGGGTGTTCAGTCTTTTCAGGAACACAATTCTTCTTGCACCTAGCCTGGATAAACTTTAAATTAAAAAGCGCTAAAAATCAGCGTTTCGTAGTAAGAAGGCATATCACCCTTGTCCCTTTTCTACTTTCCTGGAGGTAATTACGCTGGTAGTACAAAAAAAAAACTGAAGGACTATTAAACATCTTTCTGCATTTTTTGGAATACCGCGACCCTCCAAGTGTAACAACAAACAAGTCTGTGAAACCAAATTACTTCTTTACTGCGGCAAATTTGACAATAAACGATAGCCTACGGCGGTATACACTTTCTTCGCAGGCTACTCACTGTATTCCTGATTGGCAGCAGCAAACAAGATTAACACGTAGCCTACCTAACAGTAATCTTATTAGTTAAACCAATAATCTTCATTTTGTTTTGAAACAATGTTGGCCGTTTTGGCCAACACAACTACCCCAAATCAGATTAATCGCAATTGGTGAGCACAGAGAGCCAAAGCAATGTTTTAGTAAAAGCTCGCTAGATACATGCATCAATAAGACTTAACCGGTTACCAAGGGCAAGTTCAGAAAAAACTGGCAAATTTCTTAGAATTCCTACAATTTATTTTTTTAAGATTTCTGGTAGACTTCACATCCTAATTTGCACGAAACGGATTTATTTTATACAACTTAAGGTCAATTTTTTATGATGAATTAAGAAAAACTGAATTAGGTTCAAAGCATAGAAAAAATTGCGAACAAGCAATACCCCACGATTAAGGTGTACAACAAAAGTTTTTACAGTAAAGTTGATACCAGGGCAAACGTTTTTTCGGCTTCAAGTAGGTTTCAAATTAGGCTATTTAAAAACTGTTAGGATGTATCCGGGAATTATATTAGTGCAACTTTTTGCTATTTTAAATGCAATTTTTGCCAAGTACAGTACCGCAATCCGACAGGGATGCAAATGTAGGTGGATATTTGAACTGAAGACTTTTCAAAGATCCTGGACGAAGACTGGAAAAAGCGGTTATTGCTCCTCTACTTTTACTAGTAACACGCTGAGAAATAGACCTTCCGCTGACTGTTAGACTGTGTTATATGTTCTCACTTTCGTATTCTTTTGACCCCCAACTTTTCGGACGATGTCTCAGCCTCTGCCAACAAATCGAAAGCAATTATTTTGCCTATTTTGATTACGCAAACATCTTGTTTTTATAATTTTTACCACTTAAAGATCTTTCCTTGAAAATCAACTTACTATTTGAAAGCGATTGTTTTGCTCAATACTGTCCAATGAAATGCTTGCAAAAAGTGCAACTTTGTCAATTATTACTGCATCAAAGAGTTGTTCCACTTATTTATGCTGTAGGTCTATGTCAAATTTGGTCTGAACGGCCATTTTTGCTATCTTCCCCCATGGTGAAGTACTAATCGAAATGAATTTATAGATTCACAGGCATAAAGTAAAAGATGTCTTCTGCCCCTCGCCTAGATTTTTTTTTATCAGCCCTTCTAGATTTTTCCTTTATTGGCCCTCCCAGAAAACAGGCAAAAAAGTAGCAAAATGGCCGAAAATTAATGTTAAATAGAAAAAGTTAAAGGCCTTCACTGTCATTTGGAAATAAAAACGGCGAAATACTCTAAAAAAACTTGATTCCGAAATAAGTCATTAAAGTAATTTGGAGCTAAAAATGGCAAAATGTTTATTGCGAATACGTCTTCAATTCACTTTGGAGCTGAAAATGGCAAGATAACTCACCTTGAAAAACTATATCTCGAAAAAAGGTCTTCTGGCTTTAGTGCCATTTCATTTTACCTATTTATAAATGTCGGCAAGGATGCCCGGTGATCAACTGCCTAAAGCACTAAAGAACAAAACACAAACAAGGGTGGGTAAAGAAAAATCACGGACATAACTGACAGACTAGTGAACTAAAGCCAGAACATCGCCATGTAGGGCTAAACCCACAAATCCTTAGTTTCACGCCACCATCAGTCGGCATCTACCAGGGCAACAAAACCCCTGAATCCCAAATGTTTTCGTGAAGGAGTAAACTTGCATATTCCGAGTTCTACATGATTAGTTAACATCAGGTAGAAAGCCCAAGAACCAGGACGATTCCCATCAGAGATATTAACTTGCAAATGCCCAGTCATACACTGTCAATAAACATCAAATACAAAACCAACGCATTCTCACTTTTTATGTCGGGGACTAAACCCATGAATTTTGAGTTCTAGTGCACTAATTGGTATCAAATATAAAACACACGAATTCCAACAGCTCCCGTCGGGGACAAAACGTGCGGATTCAGAATAACAAGCCAAGAATTTACATCAAGTACAAAACATGTGAATCCAGACCTCAAAGTATTTTCGTCAAGCATAAAACACGTGACTTCACAATTGCTGGTTCACAGCGTTACCTCTCGACCAAAGCTCTTCAGCCAGGGTTGCGCAGAACATTCACTAGGATCGAATTAGTTTTAATTTACATATTCGAACAAGGATATTTTTTGCGTATAAACATAAACCTTGAAGTCAAGCATCTTAGAGTTCTTTCTGGGAGCAATTTGCCGATTCAGCTTTGCAGTATAATGTAAAGCAGAGTTTTTCTGTGCAAAAGTTCGAAAGTGCTTTTGCTTTAACTCCACGGAAATTACCGGGCGCACATGAAAAAATTACTGCCCCCAGTTCCGGGGCTCCTGACGCCATGAGGTCATCTAACTGAAGGTAATTTTTAAAAGTTCCATTTCTTGACGGAGGAACAACAGTTTTTCTTCAAACAAAAGTCAGCTACCAACTTGCCAGCTGGTATCAATTCGGCTGATTTCCATTTGCGGGTAAATAGCGTAAAAATTCTTTCTTTTTCTTTTCGATTGTATGCGTGGAGCGTTTTTGCTCGTAAAACAACTTCGAATAGACAAGCAAAAAATATTTACGCTACGCAGGCAGGTTACGCCTAATGTAAACCAGCCTTTATAAAGGAACATTAGGCGTTGCCAGCAGGATCTTGAGAAAGATTAAGAAAAAAATTACAAGAAGACATTCTTGCATGAAATCACTTCGCATGAAAGATATTTCTGTTATTTTGCTTGAAAATAACTCAATAGCACAAAAGTTTTTCATTTTTCCAGGCTAAAGGAAACGCAAGCCACTTTTTGCCTTTGGGCTACGTGTAAGCAATTTGTTGAGCACATCGATCTAAGGAGTAATCACGACCATGAAATCACAAATTTAATCACATAAACTAGCACACCAAGTTGTGACATATGCCTACTACTTAACATCCAATGATTTTATTTTTAAAAAGAATCTGTACTTGGACGCCTCCATCCCCACGTTTTAATTTAAATTGTATCCCTGTTTGCCTTTCATTTGAAGGAATAGAGTAATCGGTATTATTGAATTACAGGGTACGCTCATTCTGCCCATTACATTTCTGACTCTCTTGGTTTTTAAAGAAAACTTCATTTAAGAACGAGAATTGGATGTTCAGAAAAACAATATCTTGTAATCACTGTTTCACAACTCCTCATTTGGTGAGGCAGGCATAGCCTGCTGAACTGATATCCTTTACCCGACGTTACTGATGAGGTCTCTGCGGGCGACGTCGTTAGAGGCGGCTGGCATTCGCATAAATTACCATAATGAGATAGCAAAATAGATGTTTTCAAGGGCGTCGCCAGAGGACGGGTAATTGGGCCGAGTCTCCCGATTGATAGCCTGGCCCTCCCCACAAAACGTTGCTTACTAAAGCACTCTGGTTTTTTTGTAATACGGTACCGGTATTTTAATTCTGATTTATTACAGTAAATATTTAATGGTTTGATGCGAAAAAAAATTAGTATTTTTTCTGCTGCGCTGTTTAGAAAGGAGAAAGATTTAATGATAAATTTGTTCAAAGAGAGTTTTTCCTTTTATGAACGAACATTCGGATTCCATTTAGTGCTCCATTGTTATTGCGAATAAATTTTGCTTGTTGAAGACATTTTACGTCACGATATTGCTTGTTGGCAGAATTTTAACTGGCCTGTAGCCTACTTTTAATCAATAACAAGATCAATATATATTATTTGCAAGCTTCAGTGCTCAACAATTTATATGCAACTGTAAAAATGCGATTTTCCTGTAGCCTCTTAACAACCTAGAATAGTCAAAGTTTTAGGCAGTAACTTTAGGTTTTAGATAGCCTAGTTCTTTGCTGGTACAGTCGGCCGTGAGCTATAACATACTGTAGATTTGATGGAAAGACGAGAAATACATCAGTTTTATTTGTGGCTTCCTTCAGTTTTGTACTTGCAATCTTGCTTTGCTTTTGCTTTATTTGCCATTTTTATCATCCATTTACGAGAAAGCGAATTGTATCGCTATACTTTGGACGGGAAGTCCGCACTCGCTTGGGAGCTGCCTTTTTCGAGGTTTATGGACCACCTGTCTTCCACATAAAGGTGGGGCGTCCCGTTAAGTGCCTTGCCCAAGGATACAACAAGCGAACTTGCTGGCTTGTTCTCCACAACCTTCCCTAAATGCCGAGCGCCAAGCAGGGGGGCTGCGGACGCCATTTTTTAAAGTATTTTGGTATGACTCGACAAGGGAAATGAACCCTCGTCTACCGACTGCGAAGTGGGCGCTCTAACCCCTACGCCATCACGTCGGTCTGTCAGCAGAGACAGTTTGCAACTATTTCAAACGTAAAAGCATTGCTTATTTTGACCTTAATATTTTACTGATTCTATTTGAATTAGATACTTTGTGTTACCAGTTTAGCATAAACAGTGCAAAGCTTTTTATTCGCTCTTCACTATTTTGCTTGTTTCAATCAAATTGTTTAGCTATGGGTTACGTCGTAGCGATTTGCCGGACCGGAAAGATGTTTAGATTGATAGGAAGATTAATGTTGATTGGGGCCTTTAAACCAGGGGTTCTCAACCTTTATTCTCTCATTTACCCCTTGGCAAATTCAAAAGTAATATTTACCCCCAAATATTTTTTTATATTTTTACTTCTACGAATACCTATTGTAATAGGTAAAAATGTGAATTTTTTGCTGACAAAATTTGCCCCCAAGGCAGGTCAAATTTACCCCTGGTTAAGAACCCCTGCTTTAAACTGACTAAAACGATTATTTAGTTACATTGCTGATATGCTGCGAACAATTTTTGATGTTTCCTTATTTTCGTTTTTGGTTCATTGATCATTCAGCCTAACTCTGTTTTCACTGCAAGGATAATTGAAAGGTTTAAAGATTAAATAAATAGTGTGTAAGGATATTCTGTTCGCAAAATTTCTGTTAAAGTTTATGAGCTACTTGTAACAAAACGGTGCAACCATGCTGACTTAAATGCAGTCATCTGCTGAGTACCACAATTACTGGTGTTCTGGGCTATAATGGCAAAAATTTCAGTAGTTTGTCAAACTTTTTTGTATCTATAACCGGAAAGTAAAAAGGTATGTACTTAAGCAACATAACCGCTGTTTTTGCATCACTTGAAAACCATAGTAAATAACAAAAACTTATGCATACATGCTTTACACACTACCCTACACTACCATCTATTGATTTTCAAAAAAAACTTCAGTTTATTTCATGTTTTTCCATTTTAAGGTTTTTAGCTCAGTCATAAAGCCAGAAATGCAGCAACTTCCTACTGTGTTGACTTGGCTTGCCAATCATGCACGCTCTCACGTGATTATAAAACTAAATGAGAATGGTCAAATTTTAGACTTGCCAACTTTTGCATTCCTTTTTGGAATGCATCGATTGACCCCAATAAGTTTCACTGCCTAAAGTTCCTGGACGCAAGAAACGATGAAAAGCACTGCTCCAAACGATCTTCATGCGTATGGCTACCCTTCAGTCATTTTTTACGACTCGCTGGGTGGGCGGTTTCAAACCTGATTGAAGCGCGCCCAGCCACTTTCTTACAAAACACGGTGTTGCGCCCGTGCATAGGTTAGCCAAAACAACACAACCTACTCAGTAATGAATCACCTCTGGTCACGCATCAAACACTTAAAAAAAACTTTAAATAGGTTTACTGATAAGTAACAAGCTCTTACAAGCATTCTGCGGCCGAGAGAAAATCATGTTAGAAGTCGCGTGCGGCTTTTCGAGCCAGCATTAGCACTCATCAGCAGAACAAAGAAAGCCCAGATTTAGTGCTGCTTTCATTCACATTAAGTTTTCAATCAATCAATGGCACTACTTTGCAGACGAAAATTTGTTTGTTTTCAAGCGCGGTGATGAGCGGAAACTCCAAAATACTAAGTCAACAGTGGGCAAAGTGCGGCTCTCTGACCTTTCGTTTGCGGCTCTTCTTTTGAACAATAATATCGCTATTTAACAGTGTACAATTGTTATTCATATGTATTGTTACTCACAATAGTTAGTTCCATAGCTATCTGATTGTAATAGTTTGTTGAGTATTCAACAAGGTAGGACGCTATTAATTCTTAATAAACTGTTATTCACAGTTGGAATTAGGTAAAGAGAAGATTTTTAAGAACAGTAGGTGCTAAGTCGGATTATAGCGTGGAAATCATTCATTTGCTTATTGTAAGCATTGCAGTGCGAAGTGTATAGTAGGAATATAGGTCAGACCCAGAAGTGCACTGTAGATTTAATTTACAGTTGTGTGCTATTTGATGCGGCAGCACCAGGCTTCAACTCTTTCATTCCTGCGCCAAGCGTACCGTCGTTGATTAGCACTAAACCAGTTGTTTTGTAGAGCTAGTAATATTAGCTCTACAAAACAACTACGTAATATTAGCTACAAAATATTATCTACAAAACACCAAGTAATATTAGCTCTACAATACAACTACAAGCTCTACCGACCCTTTCTGCTTCGTCAAACAAAAACAGGGAACGTTGAAGCTTTCTTGCAGTTTTTTATTTACAAATATGCGCAGCTCCGCCCAGCGTGCGCGGAACGAAAATTTACTGCGATAAAGGCTACCACACAGCCTTTATATCAATCAAGCAGGGGGACCAACACTCAGGCCCAAACAGAAATCCGAAGCATAATCAGGACTAAACGAAAATTCACTACTCGTTTCACCACGTTCATGTTTTGACAAGAATAGCGAAAATACACCTGGTCACTATATGTATCCAAGCAGATGCACCTGGTATATATATGAGTCAAACATGTGGCCTTGTTTTACCATAGGGGAAAGACTAAAGAAAGACAATACAACAAAGGAGGGTTTGAGAAGTAGTCCTTAGGAAGCCCGGTTATAACGTCTACTACTTCTCAGTAGGGGCTAATTGTTCGGTTCGCTGGAGGGGTCTAATTTAAAGTTATATTTACTTAAGCTCCTAACAAAACAACACGAGATCACCTAATTTACCACAATATCAATCAGTTTTGTGGGATATTGCTTATGAAGTCTTTGCCTCACATTTTCAAGAGACTATGCTGTATGAAGTCAAATCGCTGAGAAAAAACTACATGGCGATTGGCGGAACACTATTTCAAACAGTCAGTTAACTATACTGAAGTCGAAGTCACAAGTATATAAAGAGTTGATTTGTAGTACAGAATTTGAAAATTGCAGAAAGTAGAGTATTCATTCTCGAAGCTTTTCGTCTGACACTTTTTAAGAGAATCCGTTAGAAGTAGAGTGAAAAGGTGAAGTGAGTCACTTGTATAGAGACACAATTGACGAAAAAAGAAAAAAAGAAAAGGGAAAAAGCTATATCGTGATTGGTAAAAGACGGATTCTCTTGAAAAGTGTCAGACGAAAAGTTTCGAGAATGAATCCTCTACTTTCTGCAAGTATATTAAATACACTGCGAAACAAAGTGAGATGAAATCAGCGAATACAAAGAAAAGAAAATATGAAGAGGAAAACAGAGCTTTTAATGTAGAGTGGGAAGAAGATTATGCATTTACTGTTCATGAAAGTAAACCTTTGTGTCTAATTTGCCATAAGTTGCTCGGTCAAAACAAAGGCAGTAATGTAAAACGCCATCATGAAACGAATCACAAGAACTTTTGAAGCAAGTTTCCACCAAAATCGGAAGTAAGAAAAAGCAAGTTAACTGAGTTAAAATCTGCGCTAGCAAGTAAACAGCGGTTTATGAAAGTATTCAGTAAGGAATCTGATGCGACGACTGAAGCTTCTTTTCTTATGTCTTGGAGCATTGCTCGTTCTAAACACCCACATTCTGACTCTGAATCTGTGAAGAAAAATTTAACTGATGTGGTCGCAGTGCTGGATCCCAACAACAAAAAGCTTCAGCGCTTAACAGCACAAATGCCGTGTTCGCGCCGAAGTACACAAAGGCGCCTTTCTCAGATACCGTAAGTGCAGATATACCAGTTACAATGCAAAGCGACTTGAAAAGTTCCCTTACATTTGCATTGCTATTAATGAATCAACAGACATACAAGATAATCCCCAATTAGCGATGTTTGTTCGGTATGTTTCATCTGATCTTACCATCAAAGAAGAGTTGTTGGACTTGGTGGCAATAAGAGAAACAACTCGTGGAGTTGACATTAAAAATGCACTCGACGAAGCTTTAACAAGATTTCATGTGCCTCCAAATAAACTTGTCAGTGTTGCGATTGATGGTGCTCCAGCAATGGTGGGTAAACATGTCGGATTAATTGGACTTATGAACTTCGATCCTAACTTTCCAGAGTTCCTTCCAATACATTGCATTATCCACCGTGAACATCTTGCAGCAAAACACTTTAGGTATGAAGATATCATAAAAACTGTCCTCGAAATAATAAATTTTATACGAGTGAATGGGAAAAACCACAGGCAATTCCGTAACTTTGTAGAAGAGTTGGAGTTAGAAGATGCGCCAAGTGATGTTTCTTTATACTGCGTTGTAAGATGGCCAGTCCCGTAGCACTCCAACTTCGGGCCACCCCCAAAGTAAGCGCAAGAGCCCCTGCGCACAGGTCATATCACTTTAGAGGTGTAAAATTGAAAAGCTGCGTTAAGAAAATACACCACAATTTGTACATAAGTAAACAGGCTAATGTCAGAATAAAGCATGCCGATACCGAAGGTGCAAGTCATAAAAAATTCGGCACCGATGCCAGAGTTCAGTAGGACATTTATGCAGACACTGCGAAACGAAAGCAATGACATTGAAAAACATGAAAAAGTTATAAAAACACAGTATCATTTAAATAGTCTGGAGCGAACCTTTTTGTTCGCAAATGCTGTTATGACATTGTCATAATCAAGAGATCGGACGCAGTCATTTTCGATTGACAACATGGCTAATGAAGATAGTCTACTGTCTGTCATAGACGTTCTATTAAAAGTTTTGATCAGTTTCAATTTGCTGAAGCTTCTTTCAGCGCTGGCAACAGTCACGGGGCAAGTTAGTAAGATTCGAAGTGCAATGTACACATTCGGATACGATTCAAATAAATGATTCTTTAGAAGATAGTTCAGAAAGTCTTGAGCCGTATTGAGATTGCGTTTTTTTTGTAAAATTAAAACAAACCGCTGTAGCTCAGCGCTCATTTCATCAGAATCAATGTCACCGAATTTTTTTTGGAACTCTTTACAGCAAGTAAGAAGAGCATTTTCTTGTTGCACAAGCAAAAGTTTGTCTCGTGTGTACAAAAACGAAAAGGCGGAAGAAACCTCACGTAACAAATTAAAGCGCTCCTTTATTGACATAATAGCCTGGTCTACCAATGGATAGAAAAAGTTGCTTTTAAATTTCAGTTCAGGAGTAGCTCGTTGTTCCTCTTCACCTTGGTAATCAAACAATCTTCTTTTCTTTCCACTTCTTGACGGAGGAAAAGAAGGATCAATATCCAATTCCTGTGCTATTTCAACAGCAAATGTTGCGGCACTGTCATAACCCGTTGTGCGATAGTTTTGCAAAAACTTTTCAGTTGCCTGGATTTCCGTTTCCATTGTATGAAGGGAGACTCCATACGATTGAAGAATCTTGCTTGCTTTATTGACTTGGAATAGGATATCATACCAAATAAACACCGACAAAAGAAAACTCCATTTTGATAAATGAGCTATCAACGATTTTGTTTCTGAGGCAGCTCTTCCATCTTTTCTTTCTATGGAAATGGCTTCCAAGTCTTTCAGTGCCAGCAACACCTCTTTTAAATTGTATCGAAGAGGTTTGATGCATTTAATTCTGCTTTCCCAACGAGTATCAGATTGTGACTTTATGGACAGCTCCACATGTTTCTTCAAAATTTCCCAACGCTGAGCAAAGGAAGAAAGCAGCACATACAACCTTGTAAGTACTCCAAAAAATGTCAATGCTTCCGTCGATGAATTAGCACTGTCAACAACAACTAAGTTAAGGGTATGGTTTGCACAGGGCACGTAAACAGCTTTGGGATTGATGTCTAGCATTCTTGCTTGGACCCCAGAATGTTTTCCTTTCATGTTAGCACCATTATCATATGACTGACCTCGACAATCAGACAATTCGAGTTGCAGTTCGGTCGCTTTTTCTAAGAAAGCGTCCAACAAGCCTTTCCCAGTACTGTCACTTATTCTCAAGTAGCCAAAAAATGTTTCTTTAACAACAGCAGCTTCTTCATTACATAGTACGTAACGGAGAATGACAGACATTTGTTCATGATGTGACATATCTGGAGTGCAGTCCAAAATTATAGAAAAATATTTTGCCAATTTCAATTGCTGTAAATTTTCTTTTTCAACTTCTGTCGCTAGCAATTCAATTAGTTCATTTTGTATGGTAGGACTCAAATAGTGATCTTTAGTGTTTTTATTCTTGATTCTGTCTTGAAGCTCTTTTAGGATCGGATCTCTTCTTGCCAAAAGCTCAAATATACCCAGAAAATTTCCATTGTGAGGAGATCCTAAGACTTCTTCAGATCCTCTAAAAGCAAGATTCCTTTCCGATAGAAACAAGGCAATGTCGATAAGTCTCTCTAAAACATTTCTCCAAAAACGTCTTTCATTGAAAAAAATATTCATCTCGCGTTTGTCGATAGTGGATGAATTTCTTATCCCTTCAGCTAGCAACATCCATTGACTGCAGCATTCTTGGTGGGAAATGCCGTTTTCATGGTCTTTCAGTTTTTTCGAAAAACCCTCCCATGTATTTATACCACTACAAAAGGGGCTTAGTGTTTTTCCAAATAGCTTACAACAAAAGCAAAAAACTTGATCTGATTCCCCAGAATAAACTAGCCACGACCGTGAAACACTTTCACCATTAGGTAACACACGTTTATAATGGTTGGAGGAAAAACGTCGCCTTGGAGTTGTGTTATTATATGGAAAATTCATTATTAGTTGATGTGGTCCACGCTTTACTATATCACATCGTTGAGCATCAGAAATACTTTCAGGCCATTTACATGGGTCATCAGGGATAGGGGTAAATTGAGATTCAGTTATTTTTGATATTGAAAGTTGCGTATTGGCAGGTAAATGACAACTTACATTTTCTGGAAATTCACAATCACTTGGATGCTGATCGTCATAGTCTTCTTTTTCTTGTACACTATAGTTTTCTTCATCCCTCTCGGTACTAGTGCCAGGTCTATTCTGCTCAGTAATCTTGAAAAAATCTGTCATCTTGGGCAATTTCGCTACAGCATCTCGAGCAGTGGCTGCTTCTTTTCTCTTTTGAGCACCACTTTTTGAACGTTTCATTCTATACAATGTCAATAAAATACTTTATCTGCACTCTGCAGTGTATATATATTGTCCCGGTATTTATAGCCAAACAGAATTCCAGACCATTCTATGATTGTTGCGTAACAACGGCATTGTTACGTCAATCGAATATTGAAGATTCTACCAGAAAATCAATCGAAATATTCTAGATTCTGCGAGATAAAATGACGTTGCATTCACTTATGATGTCACAAGCCAATTTCTTCCTACAGTTTAAATCACATACAACCTTGAAACAAGTCTGCTGAAATGAAAATAGTCACGTAGCCAAAAAGCAATTTCAGACTAACTTGGGCCCCCCCAATTGGGGAGTTTGGGGGGCGGCTGCTACGTCTCTGAAGATGGCTGTCAACAAGTAATGTACTGAGTAGGTTTGTGTATTTGTTGAAGCTTATCAATCTTTTTCTTGACGAAAAGCGAAAATATTTTGCTTTTGTCACCAGGCATCCTTTAGCTTCTCAATATAGCTCTTCTGGTGTAATCGAAAGTTTAAATGATCTTTATTTAGATTTAAAATCATTTAAACTTTCGATTACACCAGAAGAGCTATATTGAGAAGAAAAGCGAAAATGTTATCCTCAGTTAAAATTAATGCATGGATACAAGAACTAGTGTTTCTCACTGATATTACGAAGCATCTACAAAGTCTCAATTTAGCACTCCAAGGTACTGAAAAGATCATATCAGACCTTGCTCAAACCGTCTTTAGTTTCCTGAACAAACTTAAAGTTTTTCAAAGAGACATAATGTCAAAAACTTTCCGTCATTTTCCCAACCGCAAAATGACAGTGAATGCATTTACAGAAGTAATCACAGACCACAAAGTGAAAGAATATAAAGATAAATTGCAAGGACTGCTGGAAAAGTTTCAAGCGAGATTTGACGATTTGTAGGAGCTTAAGTCATGCTTTACGTTCCTTGTAAATCTATTTAACATCGATATGATGGCTGTCTAGTTCGTCAACCTTTTTCGTCACAGACGTATCTGCAGCACAAATGGAACGGACAGAGTTGCAAGAAGATCTGGCTCAAAAAAATTTTAATAAGTGCCACTCTAAAGTGGAATTCGGACAACAAGTTACGGAGCGTAAATATCCGGAAATTAAAAAGGCCAGTGCACGACTGCTTTCTGTTTTTAGCACAACATATTGCTGTGAATCTTTGTTCTCTGTGATGAAATTTGTAAAATCAAAATATCATGCAAGCCTCACAAATGAACACTTGAGAAAATTAATTCGCACCACCTTGACATCATATCGCCCAGATTTTCAGAAGCTAGCCATATAGGCATAGCCATTTCAAGAATGGAAACCCATACTTGATCAAATGCTGGTAAAATCGTGCAAAAACTGTAATATGGTATGTTGTTATGTTTGTTTCTATTAATTTGTTTTGATTAAAACTTGTTTTGTTTATTGTATTTGTGTTAACACTTCAAACGGAATTTGTAGCTCTGCCGTAGTTCTACATTTCCGCACGTGGCTCTTCAAATGAAAACTTTGCCCACCCCTGTACTAAGTGATAATTGACATAGCATTAGTAACTGCTGAATGACAGAAATAAAATCAATCAATGACGTAAAAACAAGAATTTATTTTGGTTTTGGGGCAATACGTCAGTTTATCGGTAAAATCGTAAAAACAGAAACATATAAGCAGCTCTTAGCATAAGTGTAACGCTCTGTTTTGCACGAGGTCTATAAAGGCATATGCGTTTCACAACAAATTGATAACTGTTTTTTTTTCAAAATCAAGTTTTTAGGGAGTGTTTTTTGTTACTTTGAGCTCAAAAATTTTTTTGAAGATCAACTTTTTGAAAGTTAGTGCTATTTTTGAATTTCTCGGGAGGCTGAAAACAGCATGGGAATCTTTAACCATCTCTACTTTACGTCTACGGCTTTTTGCTCTCCCTATAAAAATGCACTTACGACCACAAAAAGCATGAGATCAATAGGCAGACACTAAAAACTAAATCTACTATCACTTACTAGTTAAAAACTCATTTTTTGAAGTTATTATTGTACGTAAATAAAGAAATTACTTGTTTAAATTTTATAAAAATATACGCATATCTTGTATCAGTCAGCACGCTACAAATCTTATTATGCAAGATCCGTGCTCAAGAAATAGCTCAAATACTAGGGATGGAGTAAGTGGGTCACTTCCCTCACCACGAGACCCAAACGGATTGGTACGAATTGTAGAAGTGGACGGGCTGCTTGTCGCCTTGACCTTTTCTTCGAGGCGCTCCTGTCCTCATCTAATCTATGGTGTTGTCACAAACCTGTGGTTTGCATGCATGGGCGTATGAGCTCAAACCAATTTGGGGGGGCACCAAATTTTTGCCCGAAAAATTTGTCACTGCAATAACATCTCCAAAAAAAAAAAAAAAAGGTCATCGCCTGTTTCGCTGCACCTTTTCCATCATTTTCGGCCTAAACATATTACAAAACGTGAGGCCAAACAACCGATGATCTTTTTTTTTTTTGGTGGTCATCCCTTTTTTTGCTTTACCAGATTTGCTAACCCTATACTTGGAAATGATTGAAAGTAAAAGGAGTAGAAAATATAAAAACACTTACTCAAATTGCCCGAAAAATCAAAAATTGCCCGAAATTTTGTCGCGAAATCAATGCATTTTTACAAGCAGGGGGGTCAGTGCCCCCCGGACCCCCACTTCCTACGCCTATGTTTGCATGACTCACTTCCATAGGCTGCGAATTTGACAGGAATAGTCAAACCTTTGCTATGACGGCGATTTGAGCTGGTGGCCGTCACATAGACTTTGACTGAGGTGTCATAGCCTCAACACTGATTTCCCAATACTTGATTTAATTTGAAATTGTATTGAAGAAACCGTTATCTACAAATAAGCAAACCATAAGCGAACAATCATAAATTAACAAATAGCACGAACTTACTGGCAATTGTGACACTTCGTTTTCTTTTTTAAGGCAATTAAGTGAGCACAAATTTTGATATATATAAATTTAAGTTTCTGCACAATAAAAATACAAAACTTCATTACTAAATAACACCATAGACTTTACTTATGTTGTCTAACAACCGAGCTCTATCCAACTGTCTGTTTAGCGAGGTTTCCGAAATAAGTGAGAAATGAGGTACCGCAGACAATTTACGTTTAAAACCCAACGATGATTGATCGAAACAAAGGAAACTGATTTATTCGAATTTAAAGCCTAATAACAAGTGTCATTGTACGGCAGTAACATTTGCTATTGTTTTAAACAAATGACTTGCTTTGTTTGAAAGTTTAATTAATTCATGCTTACAATGCAATAAGTTACACCAAAATGAGCTAGGATTTGTGGTAGTGGACGCATAAAACTGTTTGTATCCACTTGTTAAATATAGTTTTTGAAGACGTTTCATGCTAAGCTTGTTTACAGCTGGCAGTAAGTAGATACAGTAGGATGAGGTTTTTATGCTTCATTGCTGTTTATAACTTTGTGATAGGAAAACCGGCAATATGGTGCAGGTGATCAAAATTTAAAAAAATTAAGAATCATTGTTTGTTAATTGAAGAAGGCGATTGCGAGGACCTCTGATTCGTTCTTCCCAACACAGCTCGTTTTTTCGTCTGATATTGATACTAGGCCTACAGGTTACATGAAGGCATGTGAGACCCTTGCTTCGGAAAGTTTTCTGAAACTATGCAACAAAGAGTTTTTTAAGAACTAAATCAAATCATATTGCAAGATTCAACAATGTATCTATTAAATAAGGTCGCTTTAGTGAAAAGTTACCTCTGGCTACAATCTGATATCGCAGTTCCTGTTTAGCACAAAAAAATTTGTAACATCACGAAATTGCGGCATGATTAAGCAATATGCTGTTCTGACGTAAGTTTATTTTGCACTGTAGATATCAAGCTATTGATATTCGTGCATAGCAGTTTTACAATCAAGTTTTTGACTTGCGATATACTAGCCTGAGGTGATATTGACGTTGAAACTGGTTTACTTATTTTCTCTTCCAAATCTAGACGAGCCACGTTTTTCGTTAAAATGTCAGTCGGTTGTCAATGAACTAAACTTGAATGGAAACCAACAATTCAAAAAAAAAGGAGCAGCATGAGATTTTTGAAATAGAAAGTCAGGACAAAAAGCAATTTGATCAAGACTTTGACACAAACTCCAGCGAAAATATAAAGACCTGCTCAGTGAATGCAAATTTCTACAGCAGAACATTAATTCAATTGCATATCTATTTGCTCCGCTGCGTAGATCAATGGAGCTCTTTCATGAAAATCCATAATTATTGGAAATTATTATTTTATTCTGGCGGCGTTTTTACATTTTACTTGTTGTATTCCGTTCTCCAAGAACAAATCGTGTGAGTAGCTATACTACAGTGATTCTAAAGCCTAAACGTAATGATTGATTGATCAATATAAGTCAAAGGCAACTTTTTATCAGTTTTTTAGTTCTTTTTACAACTTTGTCTTACTAACTCAATGCATAATAAATAATTAACATTACCAAGTAATTCTTTTTATTTGTAGTAGTATAGAACCTTATATTAAGCTTGAACTTGTTTTCAAAAATGTGATCTATATTAACAAAAAGTACAAAAAAGAATCCCTTTTTAATTTTAAATAGTATGTGTCACGATTCACTCAGTAGCCTACATGCCATTGGTCAATATCTAGTTTTCAGCTGATATCGTTCAAGCGTATCCAGGTGAAGAAGCAAGAAAGTGTTAAAGCTACGTGTCACGAGCAGTAAACTTAAGTAGAGGCGCAGGTTTCAAAGTGTTGGCCATGCGTATGCTATCAGGGATGGTCAAAGCAGATCAAGATGATTTGTTATTTCAGAAAAACCACATTATTTTATTTTTAGCATGTAGCTGTAAAAGTGTTAGTTTTAGCGTTTAGTGATTGGCCTTACCCAAACACAATTTATTTAAAATTGGTTTGTTGTTGTATTTTATAACCGTTGTGATGTGTAGCACTCAGCATAATAAACTTAATGAATTTGGCAGATAGACTGAACTTATAGGATAATGTTTGGCAGGTAGAGTAAAAAAAGTATGCAGGCTGCTGAGCTGATCGACCATATAACTAATGAAGTACTGGTAGCTCAGAACAATATTTTGTGAAAGTTAAAGTCTAATATATTTTTGTTTTTTTTATTAGAATTTGTAGTAGCGTATTGTGTGATAATTGCAAGCACCTTCTTTATACTGGTATCTACTTAGTAAAGTCAATATTTTCTGCATAATTTAACTAAGCTACAATGCGGAATTCCAATCAAACTGTCCAACTAGCAATTTGCTTTTGTGGTGTGTTTTTCTGCTATTTGTTTTTTGGTTTTGCACAAGAAAAAGTGTAAGTAGGTTTGTATATCCTGAATCTCTCTCTACAAGAAGCTGTGTTGAATAGCTGTTATTCTAGTTTCTCTAGTTTCAATCAACATTTTTTCAGTGGAAACTTACAATTTTCTGCAAGCATCGCAAATGAAGAGGCTACTCTTTTAGCAGTAGTTAGGGTTTGAGTAGCTGGCAAGTAAAAAATTACAATCCCAACAGTTCTCAGTTCAGTGACAATAAGTCTAACATCTCATTGTAGTCGCTGATGTTTAATTGTGACACCATGAACATGGCTCTACATGACATTAATTTTTGTATACGTTTTGTCCAGTTTTATATGTTTTCTGTTCAGTTGTTTGTACTTTTTGCTGTCATGCATTTTTATATCAAGATTTTCATTTGCTTTGATATTTATTTGACATTGCACAGTATACCCTATTGTGTGAACCTTTGGTTTTCTTAAAAAAAATCTTTTTGTTTTGTCTGCAAAAACGTATACACTTTACATGTACTTTGCAACCAAAATTGAATAGTTGAGCAATAACATACTGTACAGCAACATATAGATATCCAAGCAAATAAAAATTTTTTTTATCAATCTTTTAGTGCTGTAAAAGAACTGTGTTCAAAACTAGACAACTAACCAGTACCTGATTACCATACCAGTAATGGTAGCAACAAACACAGAGTAGCAATTGCAACTACATGGTAAAAAAATAGGTGTAGCAATGATGTTGCTACAATTCAAAGTCTTCTTGTAAATAAGTAGGTTTAGTGTGCTAATTGCATACTTCTTGGCATTGGGTACAGTATTTTTTTGGTGGCCTACATGTTAGTTGGAAAGTGGCCATTTTATTGTCAATGACACTTTGCTTTTGGAGGTGCTTACGTTTTAAACGCTTTTGATCTGGCTAATCATGATTACTAGCTGACAGTTTTAGCAAATCATGTGCCTCTTTTTTGCTGCTATAACTTCATTACTCAAAAGAAAAGGTAAAATGCCAGATGACTGTAATTGCTAGTTGCTAGTGTGTAACTAGAACCTGAAAATGAAGCCTTGCTACTAGCAATTGACAAATGGTGAATTAAGCCAGAAGCTAAACAGAGATTCTATACTAAAATGTACTAATATTACCAACACACGATGTGTCGATTTATATATGTATATATCAATAAATTGATATTAAATAACTTACATGCTTTTATTCCTTATCTATAGAGAAGTGTTAATTTTGACAAAATTTGAGTTTCTGTTTTTCTTTTGAGTAATTAAATCATAGCAATAGCTGGTGCATCAAAAGTAGCTGGCTGCTTGAGTGCTGTTCTTGCTAACTCTTCGCAGAGCTAGTTATGTGATTTTTGAAGCTGCCAATTAGGAAGGTTTAATAGCAAAAAGGGCAAATAACATAAATGTAAAAATAGCCATTTCCAGTTAATTACACTCTGCTTGCACATTTAGCTGTTAAAATCATTAAACCTTTATGCTAAAATTTATATTTCACACTAGTCTATTTGTGAAAAATAGATACACAGCTTATATTTCAAAAACTTTATATGTCATTGTCAAAATGTTATATGTTTTTCTCTGCAACAAAATATTTCATTGCACAAACAATTTCCGAAACTATCATAATTTCAGATTGCGTGGTGACTATGATGGGGAGAGATTTACGTATGCTCAGTCATTGGTATTTGTTCAATGTTTAGTCAATGGATTATTTGCACATTTTGGTGAGTGTTGCTTTGGTCACTATTTTTCTACAATGATTTCGTGTGTAATCATTGAGTGGTATTTTGTGAACTGCTGCTTAGCAATGTCATGAATTAAGTATAGAATTATGTTCGTTGGCAGCATAGTGCAGTGTGTTAAACCACTGCCTCATAATTGTGAATTTAATGCCTGCATGGGTTTTGCATCAGTTGTGTTTTTAGGGAAAGTACTTTATGGCATTTTTCTCTGCGTGGTTGCAGGCTTGCAGTAGAAATGCATAATGCCAACAATACAAGCAACTTCAAAGCAGCTCTGAACACAACAAACTTTATGCATGACTGCAAAGGTTTTTCCATGATCAGAGTATAAAAATGCAATAATCATATATGTTGAATTCACATCTAAAGATCATATTATTTTAGAATTTATAGAAGTAATGTATGGTATTGTGTTTGGAATAATGGTCTAATGCATTAGTATCATGTTTTAACTGCTACAGATTTATGCATAAATTTTGGGATATGCTTTGTGTTATTATTTGATTACATAAATATTTTGAAAACATGTGTATGTAATCATTTGGACCACTAACTGCACTTTTGTTATGTGGAAAGTATTAGTTGCAGTAAACTGCTAAAACATTTAATTGGTTCCAAATTGTTTTGGTATACTAAAGTGTTAGATTAAAACTATTGGTCTGAGTATTAAGCTAAAGAGGCTAACAATGCTGCAATTTTTCACCAGGCAACTAATCAGAATCTCATATTTGCGTCTCACTTTATAGCTTGTGTTTGCTATCCAGTCGGTAGACTTGTGTTCAATCTCTTTCTTAAGTTTAAAAACTTTAAAACAGTTTAAAAACTCTATTCACAGCTTCCTTCTTTGAGTCTTTGCATGAACAGTAATATGTAGATAAAAAGCCAGCAAGCTCACTTGTGTCCTTGGATAAGGCACTTTACAAAATACCTCATCTTCATGTGGCAGACAGGTTGTATGGTTAAAGAGTCTTCTCGTTCCGGGAACCCAGTCTGACTAAAGACTTGCAAACAGAGCATTAGCTCGTATGCATGTATGAAAGCTTAATTGTTATGTTGTTTTAGTTGTCCAATACATTACCCAGCCGGGTGATGATGATACTCCAGCTTTACTGTATGCAGCTTGTGCTTTTTGTTACATGGGTGCCATGGTTGCAAGCAATCAAGCGTTAATGTATGTTAATTACCCTACTCAGGTAAGGAAATGTGATTTGTTAAGTAAAGTTTTTTTGTGTAATGTTTTAGAGGTTTTACAAAAGTTTGCTGGAACTTTACAAGTTATTCAACAGTCATCAAGCCAGACGTCTATCGACAATAAGCTAATAGAAGTTGTATAGAAGCGATTGCAATGCAATACTGATCACTTATCAAATATCAGTACAAAATGTATTTTGTATCATGTGAGCATTAATGTTAAAAGACACGTTCATAAAGAACTTGCTGGCTCTGGCAGAATTGCCTGTAGGCCCCCCCTCCCCATCAGTAACATCCGAACGGGGAATATTGGTTCGTCCGGCTGCACCAGCTTCATCCCTCAGGCACTTGTGTGAACAGTAACAAAAAGTTTGTTTTTTCTGTACATAAGATTTTCACAACTTGGCGCACTCCTTTTCCTAATAAAATTTCTGATTTCCAGGTCCTAGCAACGCCGGGTTTATGCGCTCTCATCATTGCTTTTTCAAAGCCAACGGAGCCTTGTGTTTTCCTTAGTTTTGAAGTAGTGAACACTTTTCTGATTTTGAGCTATTTTGAAGAAAAATAGCAAAAAATGTCTCCCTTGTGATGCTGTTTCACACCGGTGCATTGTTTTCGTTTGATTTTCTCTGAAACTTTCTCAAGTCCCTGCTGGTTACGCGTTATGTTACATGATGTTTTTTCCCTGCTTAATCATGCCAAAGAGAGTTAAAAGAGTCCTTGCTTTTTCCAAAATTTTTAGGTTTGATTCCAGTAGCTCTATAAAGCTATTAGCAAGCAAAATAGAAAAATGTTTCTCCTAAGAATGATACGATTTTCCCCTGGTAAGGCATGCCGTCACCTGTGCCAATTTGAAACATATAAATTAATGCAGGAATGTCGGCTTCACCATAAAAACATTCATGAGAGCAGCAACGAAATGTTTTAGTAGACATAGAGCTCCAGTACAGGTAATAGTAATAATCTTAGTCTATAAATCAAGACTGGTAATACTTACAAAAAAAGCATGATGTCGCAAACTTTCATTCATACTTTTTAAAAAGTGCAGGGGGGGGGGGTGAAACAATCGACAATGATGGCACAGAAAGAGTTTACACTCTCAAACTCTTTCGATAATCGCGGCGTTCTTATTTGGCCTCCTGCTGCGCTTTCTTTAGCATTTCGCTATTGCGAAATCTTTCTTTGGCGCGCTTTACAATGCTAGCGCTATCATTGGCTTGTCTTAATTGCCTAACGTCCAAATTATTCACATAAAACACTTATTCACTCCAAATCTTCCCTTTTGACGCGATACCGCCACTGATGAGAGCGTCACGAAAAGCTTATGGTTCAAACAGCTTTTTTCAAAGCTATATTAAAAGATAAAGTTATATATTTGCTGCTCACGGTTATACGACGTCAATATTTTGTTTCTATAACTTCTGCATTCACAAAGTGCAAAGAAAAAAGCGTGATAAAGCAGCAGTTACCCTTCGTTGCGTTTAAGGTTTGGCTCAGTGTAATTTGAACGTAGCAGGTATTTTTATTTGTCAGGTGGAAGAGCTTTTAGAAACCTCTAGATTATATTCTTGATAAATTATGTTTTTAATCATTGAGATGCATCATTAGCACACTGTAAATTTTGAACGAATTATTTCATATGAAAACGACTGCATTTTTGACTGATGCTGCTCTCTGGTTGCTACTGGGGACGAAATGTTGAACATATTTCCAATGCTATTATTTGTCAGGATAATGTTTTTATAACAGTGGTATGTTTTAGGTTTTGGGAAAAGCGTGCAAGCCCATCCCGGTGATGATTATGGGGGTAATATTCGCACACAAGAGATATCATCTAGTCAAATATTTTTGCATATTGCTTATAGTGCTTGGTGTCGCTGGATTCATGTACAAAGATCACAAAACTGAAGAAACAAAAAGTTTTGACTTTGGCTGGGGTGAAATTCTGCTGGTAAATTTGCCCGCATTGTAAAATCTAGCTTTGCAAATGTATAGCATAACATGAGTATTCGAACTTGTACTTCTACAAGAGTAGGCCTATCAAATTTGCTTTTTACAGCTTGTTTTTTCAATATCACAAAGAAAGCATTCCATTTGGCGTAAATCGCCAGCCTAGCGTAAAACTTCGTTATCTTTTTCAAGTCACTTCACGAGAAAAAATGCTTTTAATTGCATTTTTATTTTTCCTGACTGGAAGCACAGCATTGTTTAGGCTGGTTTCCATTAGGCGTAAATTGCAGCCGTAGCGTGAAACATTCTTTGTTTCTCTATTTAGAGACGCGCGCATCTCTCTAAATAGAGAAACAAAGAATTTTTCACGCTACGCCCGCAATTTACGCCTAATCGAAACCAGCCATTTGTGTTAAAGATGCAGGTTTGCGAGTTTTTTACGTTCCGCTGGAAATTTGATGTTGCTGTACTTGCATTTGCTGCTCGTTAAAGTTTTCTCACCAATGGAAATCATTGAAAAATGTTGTTCCCTAGTGCAAAACAATAAAGCCGTTATTAGAGTCAAATCTATGTTCGTTTAGTCAATGTTGTTAATAACACGATACTCTAGTGTAGCGCACTTAACTACGCTACAAATTGTGTTTCAAGGAAGCCAATTCGATCTTTTGCATAAAGTGTTACTCTTTTTCCAACAATTTTTCTTTTTCTTTCAGTTAACCTCTTTGACTCTGGATGGATTGACAGGAGTCACTCAAGAACGCATGAGAACCCACCACGTCACAAACGAACATCACATGATGTGCAACATCAATTTTTGGTCTTGCGCATTTTTAGGAACAAGTAACAAGTCTTGATTTATATTTGTTAGAGCATTAGCATTACATTTTTATTCTCCCGTCTCATGACAACCTTTACAGATGTCCACAGTTTGTGGTCGTTGTAATCAGCGGTTACTCGTCAGCAATTGCTGCAGCATCCCCAGATTTTATTAACTCGCATTGTGCTTCACCATTTCAAAAATGCTTTTATGTTACCGGAAACTCCTTAGAAAAATTCCAGAAAATTTTTTGGCCATGAAAAAACGTGGGAATACCATATTAGCAAATTACGTAAGACACTATGTTCAAGTGTTATGTGTCGTGACATACAAAGAATTTGAGCAACCAGGTTTATTGCCTTTCAGATATTTTTTACCGTAAGTGAAATGACAGTCACTTGTGATAATTAACAGCCTATCCTGCCTCTATTAGAGAATGCACAAACAAATTCGTTGAGTAATGCAAGAGGCTAGCGATGCACTTAGCAAAACTGCAGACAGTGACACTGTTTCGACCTATCAGGTCTCTTCAGTGCAGTTGGTGACCGACAAGAAGCTAGAGGCTTTTAATAAAGCATAGCTTAGACCGCCACACTTGCGGGATCTATACTAGATCCACTTGGTGGAAGGTCTGTCAGTACTCCGCGAAGCCGTATCACTCGTGAATGAGTGGCGGTTGTCGCAGGTGCACTAAGTCCAGCAACTGCTAGAACAAATTCGTTGAGTTTCGTCGATTTTTTGCTTTTTAATTTGTGATGCTTTATAATGCGGCATCGTAAAGGCAAGAGACAGTAAGGTTTGTATCGCAATGAAGAGACGAGAACTTATTGATCTCATTCAAGAGGTGTTGAAACAGAGTGTGTAAAAGACCGCAAAATATCGTTGACGCTTTTAAGTCTGCAGTGCCGATGGTAATTATTCTTTTCATACGTAGAAGCGCTAAATCAAACAAGCCAGCAGGACAGGGGGTAGCTGGTAGCCAAAGCCTCCAATGGCTCGAATGGACTAGGTAGTGTTGGAGATTGGTTCTTAATATGCAAGTATTTTTTTTATTGCAGCATTAGTGATCAATGGGCAAGGATTGGCGTTCATTCAGTTTGTACTGAGACATCCTCATATCATCTATCATCTTGCTTTATTCTCACTCACATCTGCACTCGGACAACATTTTATTTTTCTCACTGTAAGTAGTTATGCACTGTTGATCTTCAAGCAGATTCATGAGAACTGGCACTGCTTGTAGCACCCAATTTGTATGGTTTGAGCAAGCATATAAACAGTGGTTCGAGCAAGCATATGAAGAAAAATAATGTTCGCACACCTGTCATTGGACTTTTTGAGGGAAAAAAACAAGCGGTTTTTAAACCAAGAAAATTGGATGTTATACACAAAAAAATTACTTTTAAATCTTCGTTTTCTTAATTTAGCCCTTGAAAAAGTAAAATTGCTATATTTTCGAAGTTGATTATACAGGATGTCCCAAAAAAATGTATACACTCTTTGAATCGTTACAAGTTAATCAAGTTGTTGATTTTGACTTGTAAATAAATTGATACAAGAGAAAGAATACGCATTTAAAGAATTTAGGAGTAAAATATACAAAAACATATCAAATTAATTTTTGATAAAATAAAAGACACTTGGGGCAATTTCAGAATATTCACGTAATGACTAGTTGCACGTAAATGCTCAAACTAGTGCCACTCTGTTCAATACGCTTTTTATATTTTGAGCAAATGTACCTAGAAACGTCCAGCAACATTTCCTCCGATACTCTATCACATTCTTTTTCAATTGCTACTCTCATTTTTGCAATTGTTTCAGGTTTTCTGCTGCAAACTTTGTTTTTTAGAAACCCTCACACAAATAAATTTACGGGTGTCAAATCTGGTGAACTAGGTAGATATTCAACTGTACCCTTTCTTCCAAACCATGTTTTGCATATTTTTACCCTGATAAGTTCTCGCATCACGATGAAAGGGGGAGGGGCACCTTCTTTCTAAAAGTAAAACTTGGGATCTCCAAATTGTTCTTGCTGGCATGGCAAAAACAAATTCTTTTAACAGGTGGATATAGGGTGTATACATTTTAACAGTTTGACGCAATACTATCACTAATAAATGTTTTTCGGAAAGCGTGTGAAAAATTGCTTTTTCAAAGTTAATTAAAGTTTGGTGTTTCCAAATAATTGATTGTTTTAATAATTTGCTTGCACAAAGATAGTGAGTGCACTTTCAGTTTATGTTTTCACTTCAAAAATCCAAACCAAAACTATGATTGCTGATACTTTATCCGGTGGATATGTGAAGTTGAATACGGTGGCATTTGGGTGATTTAATCATGTTTTGACACAGGTCGTCACATTCGGACCGCTCACTTGCTCAGTGATAACTACCACCAGAAAATTTTTTACTATCTTCTTTTCCGTTCTGTTGTTCCGTAATCCAATGAATAACAGGCAGTGGCTCTCTACTCTGCTAGTATTCACTGGTAAGTGTTCGTAACAGACGAACTAATGAAGCTTTATGTGAGTTTAAAGTCACCGAGAATAGTCTGGCCGATTTGGCCCTGATTTCCCAACCGACAAGATGGTAATTAAATGCCTGAAAGCTGTGCTCTTCGGAAAAGTACTTGCTGCATTTTCGTCTGCTTGCTCTTACCACTATTGGCCGTGCCCAGCAGAATTGGTAACTTTGCAATGAATCTTGACACAGATTTGTCTCTGTACAACAGCAAAGATGTTTTCATGGCCGCAGGATAAAAACTAAAACTTTGAAGCAGTTCTAAACATTCGTGTTGCGTTATGCCCCGCTGCTCTGCGAGACTGGACTGTTACTAACTTCCCGAGTTACCGCATGATATAGTAATCTTTTCTGTTGTTGTTGTTGGTTACCCGACCCCTTCCGAGGCATGGGGGCATGGCGGGAGACCATGGAGCCTCAGAAGCCGGGCAACTCCCCAAGGTCTGGACCAGTGGTTGTAGAGGGACAGAGAGTTGCCAAAGAGTGAGTGCCGCAAAGAATCCGTCGCTGGACAGTGCAGAATGAGATTAGAGGTGTCCTGGGACGAGTGTTTACCGGCGCTGCAGGAAGAATTCTCGATTCTGCCAATTCTGGAGAGATAACCTAAGAGAAGGCTGTGTCCGTTGCAGCGAAGACGAGAGAGAACACAGCGAGCATGACCAGGGAGCACAAGTTCCTCAGTGGAAATTGAGAGAACCTGTGTGTCAAAGAATTTAGATGAGACAGTACGCCTCCAGTCCGAGAAAAGAGAAGAGTGGATGCGAGAGATAAGAGGAGAGAGACTACAAGGGATTTCAGAGGGCGCAAGTAGCGCTCCCCGTCTGGCCAGCTCATCAGCCGCGTCGTTACCCGGGAGATACGAGTGTCCGGGGACCCATTGTAGTCTGATAGAACACGAGGAGAAAAAGACAGTTCCTGCCAGATCTGCCTCAGAGTTTGAGATAAGAGGAAAGATGGAGGAGAGGACAGGGCGGTGAAGACAGAACGAGAGTCAGACAGGAGGAGAAGAGAAGAGAAATGGCAGACTTGTTGGTGCTGCCGAAACCAGCAAAGAGCGTGCAGAATGGCACAGGCTTCAGCCGAAAAACTTGAGCATACTGGGCCTGCCGAAAAGGAAAGAGTGGCCTCAGTGCCACAGAGAGAGCAGTTGGCAAGAACGCCAGAGCCGCCCTTGCCAAAAGGAAAAGGAACAGAGCCGTCTGTCCAGATTACTAGATCATGGGGGGGGGGAGAGTCAAGATGGGCGAGAGCCGCACCTTGGCGAGAGTGAGGGGGATCAGAGCGGGAGCATGAACAGGAAAAGGTAAACTCCACCGTGAAAGAAGGCAGATTCCAGGGAGGGCAAGCAACAAGAGCCTCCCTAGAACAAGTAGAAGGAAGCATGAGCGGGTGAGTGGACGCAAAAGCTCTCCAGGACGATCTGCAGAGCCTTGGTTTCACTCCTAGTCTGGCCAAACCTGAAATAGGAAAGGAGGTTGGGAGACGAAGAGCCCGCTCATAAGATGAAAGAGTGAAATGAGTCAGAGTGACTCGTAGGGGAGGTAAAGAAGCCTCAAAGAGAAGAAGTGGGATAGGAGAGGACGAGAGGCAGCCGGTGATGGCGCGACTGGCCGCTGGGTGGAGGCGTTCCAATTTGGTGATATTGGTTGCGCTTAAAAAAGGAAACCATCTGGGTGAAGCGTAAGTGAGAAGGAGCCGAAGAAAAGCTTTATACAGAAGAGAGAGGGACTCCTTAGAGGGGCCCCATGAGGAAGCAGAGATACAGCGTAAGGCCTTGAGACGTGGGAAGAACGTGGCCTTTAGTGAAGATACATGTTTAGAAATGGATAGAGTGCGGTCAAAGGTGACCCCAAGAAAAGTTGGAGTGGAATTGAAACGGAGGCGGGAACCGAGTAGGATGAGGTTGGGCTGGAGGTTAGCTTAGTGGGGATCCACTGAGAAAAGGGAGGCCTCACATTTGCTCGGATTGAGAGGAAGACACCAGTACCCAAACCATTGCTCCAATCGAAACAGAGCTCCTTGTGTGGTCTCCACCGCAGTAGGGACCGAGGGGGAGGATGATTAAATGGCCAGATCGTCAGCGTAAAGAGAGCAGCTGACGGCAGAAGGCAGAGAAGCCGGAAGATCATTGATGAAGAGAGAGAAAAGTACAGGGCCAAGAACGGATCCTTGCGGAACACCTCGACGGACTCGAAAGGAACGACTTTTTTGATTTTGAAAAACCACACAAACGCGCCTATCAGAAAGAAAAGATGGAGTACAACGATCAAAGCAAGGAAGGGAGGCCAGCCGAAATGAGTTTGTGGAAAACAGCGGGGTGCCAGACAAAGTCAAAAGCTTTAGAGAAATCAGTAGTAGAGAGAATCGTCCGAGAGCCCGGCCTGGGTTTGTTAAACCCATCCAAAATGGACTGAAACAGATAAAGAATTTGATCGAGTGTAGACCGTCCAGGGCGGAAACCGGCCTGGCGGGGAGAGAGAATGGAATTAGATTCCAGAAAGAAGAGTAGACGGGATAGAATGATGCGTTCGAAAAGCTTTGAGACGCAGGAGGTGAGAGAGATAGGCCGGAAGGAAGCAGGAGAGTCGAGAGCCTTTCCCATCTTGTGAATGGGAATAATAGATGTCTTCCAGATGGAAGGAAAGGAATGCGAAGACCAGGAGAGATTGAAGATGTGAAGAAGAAAATCCATGCCAGAGCAAGGAAGGTGCTTTAGCATGGGATAGGCAACTTTGTCTGGGTCAGTGGCAGTGGAGGAGGAGGAGAGGTTGGAGGCAGCCGAAAGGAATTCAATGGGAGAGAAAGGAGAGCAAAAGGACGAGTGAGACTCTACAGGGCACGTGGCTCGGCGGAGCTCAGTGAGGTAGCCTCTGGCTCTGCTACGCAGGGCCAGAGGCTGAGAAACGGAAAAGTGAGATCTCGGGTAAGCGGCATAGACCGAAGCCGACTCCCTGGGAGAAGAACAGTTAGGGAAATTAGGAGAGGAGGAAGATGAGGAAGGTGAGCCAGCGGTAGAGCGAAGAAGAGAGTGCACAGATTTAGGATTAGATTTAGGTAAAAGAGAAAAGCAAGTCGTCTGCCATGCCTCAGCCTTGGCCTTGGCAATGACTGACGAGGTGCGTCGAGAAGCGGAGATGTAAGCCTGTCGATCTTCATCACTTCTCTGAGCGGCAGCAAAAACCTTACTTCTTTCACTAACCGCACTTTCCACCTCAGCAGACCACCAGGCATTGGGAGGGCGTTTGATGCGGCCGAAAGGAATGGAAGATTTAGCCGCATACAGTGTCAGAGAGGTAAAGAGAGCGGCAGCAGAGGAAGGAGAAAGAGATGAGTATTCCTCTGCATAAGTACAGTGAAAGTCAAAGTAAGAGGCAAAGCCATCCCAACGAGCTTTGTGAAAATTGAAGGATGGGGGGAGCTCGTTGGGGCAATAGTCCGGAGAAAGAGACGAATAGAAGAATTGGTAGGTGGTCGGAACCCAGGTCCTGAAGCACCTCCCAGGAGTCAGAAAGGGCAAGAGAGGAGGGAGCAAAGGAGATGTCAGGAGAGGAGCGATGGAGAAGGGTGGGTGTATCAGAGTCATTGAGGGGGAGGAGGTCAGAAGAGATGACCCAGTCAAATACTTTCTCTCCACGGGGGTCGGAGGTACCTCTTGAGTCCCAAAGGGGGTGATGGCAATTGAAGTCCCCCAGAATGAAGAGATTTCTGGAGGAGGGAAGAATGGTGGATGAAAAGGACTCGGTTCTGCCGTCCGTTGGGGAGGAGCGAATAGGGGGCATACGCATTAAGAAATGACAGCGAGGAGGAGTTGTTAAGAGAGATGTTGACCCCTACATAATCAGAGTAGGAATCAAATGAAGAAAGAGAGGAGGTAGAAAGTTCAGAAGAATGTAGGCCCTGCCTGACGAAAATGACGACGCCGCCGCTAGCGTGCGTGGCATCACAAGAGAGAATGCCAGACCGGGAGTAGGTGCGATCAGAACGCAAAGCAGAGAATCCAGGAATCCGGAAAGAGGAAGATGAGTTAAGATTGGATTCCTGGATGCAGATAAGGTCGACAGGAAGGGACGAAAGAAAGTGAAGTAGTTCAGTGCTCCTAGCTCGAAGGCTTCCAGCATTCCATTGAAGAACCCTGTGAGAGTCAGGGGGGAGAGGAGGCAGGAGGCGCAGGAGAAAAGCCAGGAGCAAGGGATGGTGGTGAGGTGGCGGAGGGAGAAGATATAGAATGGGCAGACGGGGGATAAGAGGTTTGAAGACGAGGGTAGGGCGAGAAACCAACATTCGTAGAGGGTGGGCCAGATTGTACAGTGGAGGTATACATGCCGGGGGAGTCCGAGGAGAGAGTCACAGTGTTACGGCAGGGGGGCAGCTCCAAGAGTGAGAGCTGCCAAGAGCTCTGAATTTGGAAAGGGAAAGTTGCGAGCACCTTAGATGGACACATTTGATGCAAGTGCAGCATTGCACTGACTTGCCCCGCCAGGTCACATTTCCAGCGCACACTGAACAGGGAAGGATGGGGCCAGGGTTAGGATGAACGTTACCGCTCATCAAAAGAAGGAGAAGAATGAGGAGACGAAGAAGGGCAAGATTAAAGAAAAAGAGAAAACAGGCGATCGAGTTTGAAAAAGTTGTGTGCTGCCCTTCTGCGGTCGTTCAGGGGGCAGCATAGCGAAAAAATAAAGGGGAGTGCCTGGGGTAACTGGACCCTCGGGAAGGCCAACAGCCATTTCGACCCAACCCAAATGGGGACGGGGACCGCACACCACCACGTTGAGGCCGCTGTTGATTGGTGCAGAGTAATCTTTTCTCGCTTTAAAGTTCCGATTTTAACCTCTAGTACGTGTACAATCCCTCCATGGCAACACAAATCGCGGGTTCAAATCTCGCGATGTCTGCTTTCTGGCCTTGAAAAAGGTTTTTGACGGCCATTTTCTGTGTTTGAGGCAGAGAGACACTGCCAGCAGTATAGGTAGCGCTGAAGCGAGCCTAAATGCAGAGATGTTCCAAAGATATCTAACAAGGTGTTTTCAGACTGGAGGGTATAAACATGCATCCATTACTACTCTCATTAAAGAGGTGTTCCAAACGAGGTAGTTACTGTGATGGCGATGATTGATATACATCAATCAAATTAGCAACCTTTATTAGCGTACAAAACAGGAAAATGACTTAGTTTTAGCGTAATCGTCGAAATTGCTGCAAAAATGCATTGTTTTCAGGTTTAGGACTTGATGCAAAGTTTGGAAAGTCAATTAAATCAGAAAGGAAAACTGGAAAATGACTGCCCGCCCGTTTGCAGGAGCTTTCTTCTCACGGTATTTTCGTAGCTTGATGCGGGAAAGCTTCGTGGGCTGATCTCTATCAATTGTTATTTTCATTCAGGTTTCGAATATGTTAGGAAAACGTTTTGTGTTCGTACAAAATGCGTCGTATGTGTTTTATAAACACTGTCTGATTCTGGGCAGTTTTTCAAAATATGTTATTGCTTTTATTTCTCATTATTGAATTTAAAAATTGTTTTATCAAGGTATGTATGAAGTTGGCTTTTAATATCAAAAGTTATTTGGAACAAAAACCGTGCAGTATAACCCCGGTTAAAGACCTCCTCGGCAACGGGACCACTTCCCTATCGCCAACATTGTGTTCAGGTTCCGAATACTTTCATATCGTAAAGCTTTGCATTATATTTCAATAGCGTGACCACCTCGCTTTTCATACCGCGACCACCTTTTGATGATTCAAAAAGCTGACACTCAATAGTGCGACCGTTTTGCAATATAACAATATTTTCGATCTTGCAGCTAAAATCAGTTTTCGTAGAATACTTTTTCGGTTTATCAAACCTTGCTAGAGCTTGATTTATTCAACTGACGCATTGAGGAATTCTTAACAGGAATGTAACGATTCAACTGGTAAATAACTACTGGGCATTGTGTCGTGTATATTGCAATGGAAAAAAGCTGCAGTAAAGGAATTGCTAACAAATGGCCTCACATTGTCAAAAGCTCTACGTAAATACTATTTTCACTCGTTCAAAATTGGATAAAGCGACCGCCCCGCTAAGACGATCACCTGACTTCGGTCGCCTAAGTGGTCTTTTTATTGGGGTTCCACTGTATTTGTAGAGTCATTTTTCAAACAGCTACTGATTTTTTAACACCTAATATTAGGTAACACCAATACTGCCTAAAAATATCATTTCTAGCTTTATTTATGCTATATCACACTGCACAACAATTTTTATACAGTTATTAAAACATTAGTTAAAGGATAAAATGGTGCTGGTTGTAAGTGGTGACGTTTATTTACTTTTATTTTTGCGAGAATCAGGCACACAAAGGTGTAGGCGAGGGACGGAAGAGAAGTGGGTCATGACCCCTTTCCAATTTCTTGAAAAGCTTGCACAATGGAGAGTTGATGTTTTTTTCTCGCGAATCTTTTTGGGAATTTACCCATAGAGGTGATCGCAACTTCGAGAGATTTCTCGCATCGCCCTTGAAGGAACACGGCCACAATTACATTTTAAAGGATGCAACAAGCAAGACTTAATTGCGAAATTGTACGTAGGTAACGGACTGTATAATGCGGCTGAAATTTTTGTTATCATTGATCGACGTTGTGGTAAGACGAGGCGAAATGTAGGAAGATGGAAGTCTGTTACCCCCCGTGACTATAGGCTTTGCTAAAACAAAGCGATTGTTTTAGGTCGTTGTTGACATAATGATCGAAATAAACCGCTCTTTTTAAACCTCAATAAAGCGAGCGTATGTTGGTTGGTTTACCCCTCTTCCTTGAGATGAAGGAATGGCGCGAACAGCAATCCAGGTTCACGCCAATAACCTAATTAAATTAGACTAGGGGAAAAGTGGCAGCCCATTTCGAACCAGTCGTAAATGCAAATTGCCGACTGATAACCAGGAGGGCCAGACACCACCGACAATGCGGACTGCCATTGGTGGGTACCCAAAAGTCGCCTCTTACGACATGCTGGATGAGCAGCTTCACTATTCTAACCCGGGAAAGCACGGGTAAGCATATGTTCGCTCAGAAGATACAAAAATAGGTTTAAAACTTTACTTTGGTTTCGAGAAAAACTTGTGGCAAAACAGCTTTATTTAAGCTAGAGTATGTTCATAAAGTTTGCTTGAAATTGTCTTTTTATATCGTTTGCTTTAAATGCAGTGCATTTGCTGTTGCTGTAGTCGTTCAGTTGAAGGTTTTCTTGGTTTTAAACTTCATACTGCAAACTACAATTTATTCTGATTTGTTGGCGTTACGTTATTATTGGTAAAGCATTTATAGAGTGACTCCTTCTAAATGCAATACATTGTTTGAACGGTTTTCTTTGGCTTAAGTTTTTGAGCGTGTTAAAAGATTGGTGAAGGCTGATTATAAAGCCACCTCACTTCCTTGAAAAGTGGAGATTGAAATAGAACATCCAGGACTCACTTCCAACAACACAGTAACTGATCTACATTTCCTCTTGCCTACAACGGAAAGGCAAAACTAATTAGAAACTTTTACACTTTCCAGCTACAATGTTTAAAAATATTCGAAAGCCGTGGCGTACGCAGAACTTTGTCATGGTGGGATTTGGTTTCTTTAATTAAGAATGTTGAAGGCACGATTATTCTAGGGGTGTCTGGAAGCATGCCACTCGGAAAAAGTTTAGAAAATCTTTCTTAAATTTTAGGCTCTCAGCTTGCATGGATTTTTTATTGAGTTAGAACATTGCGTACCATCAATTTTTATTGGGGGGGGAGTTGGACCCCAAAAACTCCCAGTGTATTTGCCACTGTTCGAAAGTAATGACAAATCCCAGTAAGGAAAACCCTTTTACAAGGTTTTTGAGGCTTAAGGTGCTGTAGGTCAACCAGTAATACAAATTCATAAAAAAAGTTATGTTACCCTGGGGGAGAGGGGGCTAAAACCTTCATGTTGATTCAAAAGAATGTGAATACAATATATTCATTAGGGTTTTTTTTACAGAGACGGCCAAAACTTGAGTAAAGACCTTTCTCAGAGACTTGCACGCCTAGCATGCCTTTCTGAAATCTTCGCCACGAAATATTTGTTTGGGCGCCTGGATGAGTTTTGCCGACGAAAGATACGCCATTGCTTCTCAATTTAATAGTTTTTTTCGTTTTCTCAACTCACTGTGACATTATTTGGGTGAGGGAGACCGTGGTTTTTGTGTTTGAGCTGTGGTGGCACTCGACAGATTTCTCATGAAATTTACTTCAAAACCAACCGATATTCTAGCGCAGTGGTCGCCAACCTTTTTGATGCACTACCTCCCCCGCACTTTTTCTTCACCAGCCTACGTTCAAAATATTTGCTACACCACAAACAGAAAGAAGTTTGTCCCTTTTTCGGTGGGATCGACCTTCCAAAAGAAGCTGTTATCCCGTTTTTGCCCCAAAACAAAATAAAAAATCTTTTTTTGTTGACGAGCAACTTTCAGTGTTTCCATTTTCGTCCCAAACCAAACTCTGGCGTCTTTTTTTTTTGTAAAATACAACTTTAAAAGCAGTTTTTCTCACAAAAGACACACGAAGACCTTTTTTATGTTTTGCAAGAGATTTTTAGGCAAGTCTTTGCTCACCTTCCTCAAAATCTGATTTTACAATCTAGCACAAGTATTTTAATTCGTTACTGTTTGAGAAAATTTTAGGCTAAAACATTTTAATTTCAAAAAAACTAAAAATAGATCAAATCTAAATTTCCTACTAGGCTTAATCAGTGCTGCGCTGCCCAATTATGGCCCCAACCTCCCAGAAATACTTGCTACCTCGCTTGTCTGTGAAAATTGTTAGTTCTTATATTCTGCGTAGGCTGAATTCTCGTGAAGAATAATAAAGCAGTCACTAAGCAGAGCTCGCCAACACAACTACTAATGGCAAAACCAATGCTATGTCAGTGTTATAAAATTAAGACAATGCCGCTTATTGATTTTTGTCGTCAGGTGAGCTAAAGCGGAACTTGTTTTTTACGAGCGGTTTAAGGACGTCGTCATGATGTACAAACCGTGAGTAGAAGTTTACAATGGACAAAGTGGCCGATAAAAATGGTTTGCTGTCAGCAGATAGTTGTATTCCACTTAGTTTTGGTCAATGACCCTGTAAACTTGTGCAGTTTCTATTGTTGTCCGACCTCTTTCTCACGATCGCTAAATGGCAAAAGATCGTGGATTTTTGGAAGCTGCGCATTCCCCACAGCCTTGACCGGCAGTCGTAAATAGAGAAAGAGTGTGCGGAACAAAGAATATGTAACAGGATAGAAGGAGATGAGAATTATTTTGAATTAGGTGACCATCGGCGCTGCAAAAAAAGATTTTCAAACCTGAGGAGATAAAGAAAACTGTATCCGTTGCAGCGAAGACCAGAAATACTGCACCAATCAACAGCCGCCTCAACGCGGTGGTGCGGTCTTCGACCCTGTTTGAGTTGGGTCGAAATGGCTGTTGGCCTTTCCCAGGATCCCAGTTACTCCGGGCACTCCCCTCCATTTTTAGCCGTGCTGCCCCCTCAACGCCCGCAGAAGGGCAGCATACAGGTCGTCTGTTTTCTCTCTTCTCTTGCCTATCTTCGTCTCCTCATTCTTCTACTCTTGATGAGCGGCAACGTTTATTCTAACCCTGGCTTCATCTTTCCCTGTTCAGTGAGCGCTGGAGATGTGACCTGGCGTGGTAGGTCAGTGCAATGCTGCACCTGCTCCAAATGAGTCCATTTAAGGTGCTCACTACTCTCCCTCCCCAAACTCATAGCTCTTGCCAGCTCTCACTCCTGGAGCTGCCCCCCTGCTGTGCCCCTACTCCTAACACTGTGACTTCCTTCTCGGACTCCTCCGACCTGTACACCTCCACTGTTCAATCTAGCCCCCACTGCTAATGCAGCACTTCCACCCCACCCTCACCTTCAAACCTCTTATCCCCCTTCCGCCCATTTTGTATCTTCTCCCTCTGCTCCCTCACCACCGCCTCATGCTCCTGGCTGTCCTTCTACACCTCCTGCTTCCTCTTATCTCATGACTCCATAAGCATTCTTCATTGGAATGCTGGCGGTCTCCTAGCCAGGAGCACTGAACTACTACACTTTCTTTGTTCCATCACGTTGGCCATATCTGTATTCAGACATCTAACATTAACTCATCTTCCTCTTTCTGAATCCCTAGATTCTCTGCTCTTCGATCTGATCGCACCCACTCCCGGTCTGGCATTCTCTCTCCAGATGCCACGCACGCTAGCGGTGGTGTCATCATTTTCGTCAGTCAGGGCTTATCCTTCTCTGAGCTTTCTATCTCCTCTTTTTCTTCACTTGAGCCCTGCTCTGATTATGTAGAAATCAAAATCTTTGTAAACAACTTCTTCTCGCTCTCATTCCCTAAGGTTTATGCTCTCCCTATTCGCTCTTCTCCGACAGATGGCAGAACAAACTCCTTTTCACCCTCCATTCTTCCCTCCTCCAGAAATTTCTTTATTCTGAGGAACTTCAATTGCCATTACTCCCTCTGGGCTCAAGAGGTACTTCCGACCCCCATGGGGAGGAAGTATTCGACTGGGTCATCTCTTCTAATCTTGACATACCTACTCTTCTCCATCGCTCCTCTGACATTTTCTTTGCTCCCTCCTCTCTTGCCCTATTTTGCTCCTGGGAAGTGCTTCAGGACTTTGGTTATGACCACCTACCAATTCTTCTAACTTTCCCTCTCTCTCCGGTCTTTCGCCCCAACGAGCGTCCTCCACCCTTTAATTTTCACAAAGCTCGCTGGGATGACTTTGCCTCTTACTATGACTTTCACTGTCCTTCTGCAGAGGAATACTCATTTCTTTCCTCTGCTGCTGCTATCTTTACCTCTCTGACACTGAATGTGGTCGAATCTTCCATTCCTTTCGGCCGCATCAAACGCCATCCTAAAGCCTGGTGTTCCGCTGAAGTGGAAGAAGCGGTTAGTGAAAGACGCAAGGCTGAGGCATGGCAGACGACTTGCTCTTCTCTTTCACCTAAATCTAACCTTAAATCCCCCTCGTCACTCTTCTTCGCTCTGTCGCTCTTTCATCTCCCTCCTCTCCTAATCTCCCCAACTGTTCCTCTACCAAGGAGTTGGCTTCGGTTTTCACCGATTACCTGAGATCCCACTTTTCTATCTCTCCGCCAAAGGCCCTGCGTAGCAAAGCCAGAGGCTATCTCTCCGAGCTCCGGCGAGCCACGTGCCCTGTGGAGTCTAACTCCTCCTTCTGTTCTACCTTCTCCCCAGCTGAATTTCTTGCGGCCTCCTTCAATCTTTCCTCGTCCACTGCCACTGGCCCAGACAAACTTGCCTATCCCATGCTAAAACACTTTCCTTGCTTTGGCATGGATTTTTTTCTTCACATTTTCAATCTTTCCTGGTCTTTGCATTGCTTTCCTTCTACCTGGAAGACATCTTCTATTATTCCCATCCACAAAATGGAAAAGCCCCTTGACTCTCCTGCTTCCTTCCGGCCTATCTCTCTCACCTCCTGCGTTTCAAAGCTGTTCAAACGCATCATTTTATCCTGTTTACTTTTCTTTTTGAAGTCTATTTCATTCTCTCTCCCCGCCAGGCCGGTTTCCGCCATAGGTGGTCTACTCTAGATCAAATTCTGTACCTTTTTTAGTCCATTTTGGATGGGTTTAACAAACCCAGGCCGGGCTCTCGGATGATTCTCTACTATCGATTTCTCTAAAGCTTTCGACTCTGTCTAGCATCCCGCCCTTTTCCACAAACTCATTTCGGCTGGCCTCCCTTCCTTGCTTTGCTCGTTGTACTCCATCTTTTCTTTCTGATAGGCGCTGGTGTGGTTTTTCAAAATCACAAAAGTCGTTCCTTTTGAGTCCGTCGAGGTGTTCCGCAAGGATCCGTTCTTGGCTCTGTACTTTTCTCTGTTTTTATTAATGATCTTCCGGCCTCTCTACCTTCTTCCGTCAGCTGTTCTCTTTACGCTGACGATCTGGCCATTTAATCATCCTCCCCCTCGGTTCCTACTTCGGTGGAGGCCACACAAGGAGCTCTGTTTTGATTGGAGCGATGGTTTGAGTGCTGGTGTCTTCCTCTCAATCCGAGCAAATGTGAGGCCTCCTTCTTCGCAGTGGATCCCCACCAAGCTAACCTCCTACTCAACTCCCACCTCCGTTTCAATCCAACTCCAACTTTTCTTGGAGTCACCTTCGACCGTACTCTTTCCTTTTCTAAACATGTATTTTCGCTGAAGGCCACGTTCTTCGGACGTCTCAAAGCCTTACGCTGTATCTCTGCTTCCTCATGGGGTCCCTCTCTGTTCTGTATAAATCTTTTCTTCGGCTCCTTCTCACATATGCTTCACCCGGATGGTTTTCTTTCTTAAGCGTTACCAACATCACCAAATTGGAACGCCTTCACCGAGCGGCCAGTCGCGCAATCACCGGCTGCTTCTCGTCCTCTCCTATCCCACTTCTTCTCTCCGAGGCTTTTCTATCTCCTCTACGAGTCACTCTGACTCATTTCACTCTTTCATCTTATGAGCGGGATCTTTGTCTCCCAACCTCCTTTCCCATTTCAGATTTGGCCAGATTTGGAGTGAAACCAAGACTGCAGATCGTCCTGGAGAGCTTTTGCGTCCACTCACCCGCTCATGCTTCATTCTATCTCTCTTAAAGAAGCTCTTCTTGCTTGCCTGCCCTCACTTCTTGGGAACCTGTTTTTCTCCACCGTGGAGTTCACCTTTTCCTGTTCATGCTCCCGCTCTGATCCCCCTCTCTCGCCAAGGTGCGGCTCTCGCTCACCTCGATTCTTTTCCCCCTTACGACGGGGCTCTCTGAACTGACGGCTCTGTTCCTTTTCCTTTTGGCACAGACGGCTCTGGCGTACTTGCCAACATCTCTCTCTGTGGCACTAAGGCCACTCTTTTCTTATCAGCAGACCCAGTATGTTCAAGTTTCTCTACTGAAGCCTGCGCCATTCTCTAAGCTCTTTGCAGGTCTCGGCAGCACCAACAAGTCTGCCAAATCTCTTCCCTTCTTCTTCTATCAGACTCTCGTTCAGTCCTCTCCTCCATCTTTGCTCTTACCTCAATATCTCTGGCAGGAACTGTCTTCTCTCTCATTCTGCTCTATTCGGCTACAATGAGTCCCCGGACACTCGTTTCTCCCGGTAAACGACGCGGCTGACGAGCTGGCCAGACGGGGAGCGTTACTCGTGACCTCTGCTATCCCTTGTAGTCTCTTTTGTCTTGTCTCTCGTGTTCACTCTTTTCTTTTCTCGGACTGACGGCGTACTGTCCCATCGAGGTATTTCCACACACAGGTTCTCTCGATTTGCACCGAGGAACTTTTGCTCCCTCGTCACGCTCGCTGTGTTCTCTCTCGTCCTTGCTGCAACGGACGCAGTTTGCTATCAAGCTCTTATCTCTCTAGGATTGGCAGAATCGAGAATCCTTCCTGCAGAGCCTGCGGACACTCGTCCCAGGACACCTCTAATCTCATTCTGCACTGTCCAGCTACGGACTCTTTGCACCGCTCACTGTTTGGCGACTCTCTCTTTTTATGACCTCTGGTCCAGGCCCTGTGTAGTTGTCCGGCTTTTGGGGCTCCATGGTCTTCCGCCATGTCCTCATTCCTCGGAAGGGGTCGGGTAACAACAACAAGACCAGTGTTAGAAATTTCAAAATTTTGGCATTATTTAAACCATTTTTTAGTTTCCAGTTATTTCTTCGGTTTGCGTATCGGGTGTCGAACCCGTGTGTTTAGTTTTGCAGTTGCGTTTAAGTAGCGTTGCGTAATTTTGTAGTGTACTTGTTATGCACGCCTTTTTCGCCCTGCCCTTTGACCTCAACTCGTACAAAGACGTTTTTCTTTGGCACTTCGACAAAACTCTATAATTGTAGCTCTTTGTGTTTGGAGCTTGACGAAGTAGCAGTTGGCCATATTCGAGAAACATTTGGAAATTTTATCCTTTCCGTCCTATATTGAATCGATATCCGTGTTGAATGATGACGAGTTTCTATTCTTTGTTGGTTTATTTGATATATTGTATAAAATGAAGAATAAGCGAAAAGATTAACCAGAATTTGAACCACGTTTTCAATTTGGTTGATTCAATTAAGGACAGAATTAAATTTCCAAATGTTTCTCGAATATGGCCAACTGCTACTTCGTCAAGTTCCAAACACAAAAGTGCTACAATTATAGAGTTTTGTCGAAGTGCCAAAGAAAAACGTCTTTGTACGAGTTGAGATCAAAGGGCAGGGCGAAAAAGGCGTGCATAACAAGTACACTACAAAATTACGCAACGCTACTTAAACGCAACTGCAAAACTAAACACACGGGTTCGATACCCGATACGCAAACCGAAGAAATAACTGGAAACTAAAAAATGGTTTAAATAATGCCAAAATTTTGAAATTTCTAACACTCCCCGCAAAAATTGGAGCTGTTGTGATAGTGACAATTTTCAAAAGAACATAAATTTCAAGTAAGAAAATAAAGATAGTGACGGTGTAAAGATACTTACTCAGATTCATATGGCATGATTAAGCATAACTTGCAGCAAAGTCTCTTTAACTCGCCCTCACTGGTTTTAACAGATACTGTTCTCACTGTTCCGTGATTATCAGGAAAGAGCTTACTTACCTTTCCGAGAGGCCAATGGCAACGAGGTGTTGACGAATTTGTAATCAATACAATATCTCCTAGAGCGAAGTTTCTTCTTGTTTTGTGCCATTTACACCTTGTTTGAATTGTTTTCGAATATTCAACAACCCGTCTCTTCCAAAATTCGTCTGCGACAAATTGAACGATTCGAAACCGTTGTCGAGAATAATTATCAGATTTTTCAGTTAATATGCAAGGTGGTGCAACAGCAGAATTGAGGCGAAGAAGATGATTCGGTGTTAAGGGAGTATCTTCGCCAGCTTCCAAGGGTACATTAGTTAGAGGGCGAGAATTTACGATCGCTTCTACCTCTGTAAACAGCGTAATTAGATCATCATCGTAAAGCGTTTGTTTAGGAGTAATAGCTAGCAAAACATTTCTTACAACTCGAATCATGCGTTCCCAATCATGTGGGGTGACTTTGATTTGATAACACATGACTTCAATATTAGCAACTTCTGCTACTTTCCCTTTACGAAATCGTAGTAACACACCCACTAGCGAGCTTGTCCAATCCGGTGCCTTCATTAAAAAATCGTTCAAAGATTTACTTCCAACTACAGCAGCGCAGTCATAAACAATACGAACTTTGTCAGGTTTCTTTGGATTGATGACCGGATGGTGTGGAATATACCACTTGCGTTTATTTGACACAATTTCGCCCTCAGGAACCGCTTCAGCATAGCCTTTAGAAATTACGGCTTCCATTTGCTCTGTATATTTTGTGTGTAAATCACTGTCTCTTTTCAAACGCCTTTTTAATCCTTCAATACGGCGTATTGCCATGGCATAACTGTTAGGCAGTAGAACAGCGTCGTTTCGCCACAGTAATGGAAGTTCATAACGTCCATTTTTATACTTCAAGTTACGCTGCATGATATCATAGGCGACTGGATCCTCTACGGAATACTGAAGTCCAAACTCAAGAATTTCTTGATGTGCTTGAAGTGTAGTTAACAATCCTTCTTTGTCGCAATAATCTGCGTTACTGCTCAACGAAATTATCTCACCTTCATCAGTCAAAATTGCATCTTCCAAATCCTGTACATCTGAAGGCCATTTCATCCCGCGAACCAAGAAATTGTAACTGTCTTCATGTTTACCATGCCTTTGAAATAACGTCCTCTTAGTGTCCATCCAAAGGGTGTTCGAATCGCATCAGGGCTACTTTCTGGATTTGGAGAAAATCGGCTTTCTAGACAACGGCGCGCAACAACGCAATCGTTTCAATCAGCAAGGTAACTGTGGCGTCTTTAATTGATGGCAAGGATACGTCGCACAAATGTGGACACTGCATCATTTGTTCTACTGGTACAAACGAGGGAGCAACTCGAATGCTATCAACAACAACCACCTCATTCAAATTCATGCAATGATCATCATTCATAGAGGGCACTTGTAACTGCACTAAACTACAATCCATAACATGAGGGTTACTAGGCGACATGGTTTGTATAGACATTTTCACAGGGGATCCGCGTATATTTAGTTCGCGGATCAAGCGTGCTTCACAAAAGGATCTATCAGACCCCGAATCTAAAAGAGCGTAAGTTTGAATTGTTTCATCTTTGGTGAATACCTTGACTGGAACAACATCTAGGTAGGTACCACGACCCTGAAGTGTATTTGACATGCGAGAAGAAGTTGCAAGCGACTTAACTTGGGACTCTTCACTTGTCGTCGGCTGGTTAGTGCTGCTCTGAGCCTCGCTGCCTTTTGAAACTAAATGTAACAAAGTTTTGTGGGCTGTACTTCCACAATCCTTCTTTTTACACCTCAAGCTAAGAGTGCAACGTGCAGCGAAATGCCCAGAGTGCAAACATAGTTTACGTAAGCCTTGTTTCATCACAATGCTCCATCTTTCTTCAACAGACAATGAACGAAACTTTCTACATTGATATACATAGTGGGGCTCTGAACAACATTGGCATTTTACATCTATACGGGTTTTGTTTACCACCGTATGAAATGCAGAGGCTTTCGGCTTACTACTGACATCATTCCTACTACTAGACTGAAACAACTTTAAGCCAAAAACTGAATTAGCCACGCGAGCTTGTTCTTCCACAAAAACGGCAAAATCTTCAAATGAAGCAATACGTCCATATCTTTTGCTAATCTGAACAGTGTTCTCAACCCATTTTCGCTTAAGATCCAACGGAAGCTTAGTGGCTAAGGCTGTGAGAAACTGAACCAAATCTAAACTCGAAGAGACATTTTCATTACCCAAGGCAAAACAACTCTTTTTCACTAAAATATTCAACTTGTTTAGCCTCTCAGCTACGTCTCGGTCAATCTTGGGAAAACTTAAAAGCTTTTCCTGACAAGCTTGAGCAATAATATACGATTGGCCATATCGCCGTCTCAATTCATCCCATGCCAAATCATAAACATGATGATTACTTTCATGGACATCCGCAAAGTGTTGTATGTATTGCGACACTTCAGCCGTGCAATGCTGCAATAAGTAAGACAACTTTTTCTTTGAAGGTAACCAGTCAGCTACATGACATCTAAACCTATTATAGAAAGCCCAGTAGTCAAGGGGATCTCCGTCGAATTTGCGAATACTCGGTGTCGGCAGAAGCTGATCTGTACTACCTCTCAATGCGTCATATGCACTATGAACACTTGGGTGTTGCCTACTTACCTGAAAAGATCTTTCATAAATCTGCGATGGAATAGGTTGAGTGGGAGGGTGAGTTACCTCAGAGATCCTTGGGCCACAATAAGAGGCAAGTTTATGACAAGAGGTTTCTTTCACAAAAGGTCCCTGATTTCTGTCATTTGCTTTTAGCCTACCAAACTCGCTCGCAGAAACGGTATGTGAAGCAGCGAAAGAAGTCACTACATCAGAGTTTATGCAAACTTTAAATGTTTGATCATTAAATCGAACTCGATCGTTTGAGGAGTAAGTTACACAGTTTGCTTTAGTACCTGTTTGAAATTGCGGAGCTACAGGTTTTCCGTCATCGGAAGATAGATCATCTTCAGTATCTATTAACGAGCGATAAAGAGCAGCCTCTAACTCTGCAGCCTTAATGCGACGTTCGTCTTCCGCTTTAACTTTCATACGATGTAACTCAGCTTTCTTGCGTTTTAATTCAGCATCAGCAGCAGCTTCAGCAGCTGCTCTCTCGCGATCTAACTCAGCTTCAGCTGCAGCTATTTTTTCTTCTTCCCTCAATTTTTCTTCATTTTGCCTCTTTTCGAGACGCGCAAGTTCTAATTTGACGCGAGCTCGTTGTAGGCGACTCGCAGAACTGCTACTACTTGCACTAGACCTGCGGGAACCACGCGAACCTCTCTTTATAGAAGGCAGTGGGGAAGGGAAAAACTTATCCTTGGAGACTAACGACGTCTGTTGGTTTTGAAGTGTTGAAGGTACAACAGATGTCGGCGCTAGAGCCTTTATTGTGTCTCGCACGGATTGACCGTGCGCTTGTACATACTGAATGTCAGAAAATGTAGTTAAGCTATGCGGCGCCGAAAAGCCAGGAGGACAACCAACATTAGATCTAAACAAATCTGCAGTGGAACTAACACTAGGAAAACATGAATAATTCAAAACTAATGTTTGAATATTAGAAGACGCAAGAGAATCGCTTACCTGCCAATTTAGAGGCAAAGACGATCCGATTTGCTTGTCTCCCACTTGAGCTGAGGTCGTCATTGTCTCTAAAACTACAGGAGATGAAGAAGGGAGGTCATCAAACCATTCCTGCACACGCTGCTTAAATTCCCAATAGCCTGTATCTACATCTAATTTAGTGCCAAGATCACTAGAGATTATGTCGTTGCCACTCAAGTGAGCCGAAAGAGAAGAAAATGCATCATAAGCTTGGTTTACTTTTACTAACAACTCCTTTAAGTAATTAGCATTATCACAACAGGTCATCAAGTTTTCGCCTTCCTTATATAACTCTTTTAACGAGCTTACAGATTCAAGAATTGGAAATCCCTGGGTATTCATAATGCCGTATGTTAACCCACTTCTTAGTTTCATAAAGAAAAGGCAAATGCACAACAATTAAACACAATAATTAGTTTAAAGTGCAAGGTTAGTTTCCCTTTGCACACAATAATAGATCCACACAACCTTATGTAATAAATAACGGGGCTTTATGTTTCAAACAAAGAAGATTTAACGTGAGTGACGTCCTCTTAAGCACACCAAAATTGTAACAAGTCACAACAAAGGCTAAATTAGTTACACTTGCAGCTCAAATAAATCAATTATTCTAACACTAAATAATATCAAAGTATACTAACTGACCTACAAGCCAGCGTCAAGTTAGCGCAATAGATCACAACTGACTAACAAGCCAGCGTCAAGTTAACACAATAGATCACAACTGACCAACAAGCCAGCGTCAAAGGAAGTGTAATAGATCACGACTGACCAACAAGCCAGCCTCAAGTTAGCACAATAGATCACAACTGACCAACAAGCCAGCGTCAAAGGATAATAAGTTGATAATTAGGGGTCTTTAATGATTAATCAAATACAATCAACAAACAAATTATAATATGACACCGCCAGTACAAACCACGGTCGGCACCCAAATTGAAAACTTGGTTCAAATTCTGGTTAATCTTTTCGCTTATTCTTCATTTTATACAATATATCAAATAAACCAACAAAGAATAGAAACTCGTCATCATTCAACACGGATATCGATTCAATATAGGACGGAAAGGATAAAATTAAAGTAAAATTTTACATTTAGTATTATGAGGAAGCATTATGACTAGCATTATGAGGAAGTGCAATGGAGATTGGCCACTGAGGAAATTGTGTGCCGAAACATCTTTATGAGATAGTCCGAAATATCAGATGAATACGCACGAGAGATAGACGTAGAGAGGATGCAGGACAATGTAGATAGCTGAAGCTGCACAATTTGCCTGACCGGGTCATAATCGATGATCGCAGATTCATTGGTAAACGAAGTGAGAGATAAACTGAGCTATCTCATAAAGCTCATGAGAAAACAGGATCTCCTGTACTCATTCTCATCAAAGGAGTTTTAGCTGGCGTAGTCATACCTTGTAAACATTATTTTGAGGTGGTTAATAATTTAAATTCTCCCTTTTGGAGCAAGAATACTTACTATATCAATTACTGCAATGCCCCCTACGCTTGACTATGACACCACCCACACTTGTAAAAGCGGAGCTGGAGCTGACGCATCATCGAGTTTGAAAAGAAAACGCAGTGTTATTTTCAACCTAGGTACTTGGCCACAAATCTCAAAAATTAAATCGAACTGAAGGCGAGTTTAAGGCGAAGTGGGAACTCACTTTGAACTTTTAAAGTAGCAATTCCAACGCTATTCCTCACACTTAAGTTACACTAAAATTCCAGCGTGGAAAATGACCTGGAATCTCTTTCTTCTTCACGACGACATTTTTCCGACAATTTGAAAGAATGCTTAAAAATATGGTGTGACTCCAAACAAAAAACAACTTTGAGGCAATATCACCAACTCAACCTACATGACTTCTGGGCGAAATGAATGCACGAAATATAAAGGTTTGGGTAGTGTGGCCATGCGTGCACCCTTTCCGTTTTCACTGACTTATCTACGTGGAAGTGATTTTCTCGATTCATAAATATGAAGACAAAATCTAGCAACAAACCTTTCTCATAAGTCGATCTAAGATGTGTTTTACCTACTACAGAACCCCAAATTCAATGTTTAGTTTCCAAAAAACTGCTAAATCTTTTCCATTAAAGAAAGTTAACCGCAAGTGAATTGTTGTTTAGTAAGTACTTTTTGATAGTCCAATGAACAGAACGCTGGTTTTGTTGGCATAGCATAAGGGGGCGCCTCTCAAAAAGCCGAAGAACAGCTGTTAAAGATTGCAAAATTAAAAATGCCATTAATCGGCGAAAGTTTCACGTCACAACGTTTCATTTAACCTTATCTTTCAACAGATTAAATTCCTACTCTACAAAATGAACCTAATTTTACATAAAAGTGTTCACGTTTTTCACCCAATTAGCTGTGCTAGATGTGCAAATTTAATAACTGCTAGCGTGAGAAGAGGGAACTTTTCAAGGACGTAACTGTGGTGACAACTGCGAACCGTAAATTTATCAAATATATATCTCTGGGTAGGCTACAGAGTTGTTAAAAAAGTGATCACCGAAAATCATTTGGGGTAAAAAATTTTCCCAAAACTGTGTTTTTTTTATGTCCATAGTCCAAACGTTTTTGCTGATGCAGGTCATGCGATTTCGCTCTAACAGCTCATTCCAGCCAAGCTTCCCTTTGAAAGAAGCTTCTTCATTTGGGAAAATTTGACTCTAAATCTTATAAGAAGAAATTTCGAAAAAAATCAGGAATAAGAAAATACAAAAAATTTATTAAAAAATATAAAAATTTCATCTTGCTATGTGTACAAGAACAGAAATTCTACAAAAGTGCTCTTTATATTTCACGGTCCTCAAAATTTTACACTGAAAAAGAGTCTGTTGCCTTATCAGTAATTTGACCAAGACAGTTTTTTGCCTACCAAATGAGGCAGCTTAGTTCTAGTTGGTGATTTTTGATAGCTTAGTATTGCTGGTTTAAGTTTAACCAAGTTGAAGCTAACAAAAAAATGTACTGGATATTCATGTCAGGCACTTCACCTCAGCCATAAATCTACTTCTTTATTAAATGCATGAATCTTCAACTTAGATAACGGTATTTTTCAAATATGTGCAGTATATAGCATGCATGAGCTTTTGGTATTGGAGCTAATTTCATTTTTATTCCGGACACTATCTGCAACATATTGCCTTGTTAGGTGATTTTACTCTTTATTTCTGATGGAAGAGTTCATAAGTGTTTACTGTTGAGCTGGTGAAGCTGTTTAATTTAGTTAATCTTTGTATTTATGTGCCATGCAAGCTTATGAGAAAATTCAAAAAATATTGCATTTCTAAGTATCCTGTTTGGAGATAAGCGTGTGAGGAAATTAGGTAAGAAATTTGTTTTTAAAATAATGAAAAAAGAGGATATAATTCCCTGTAATGGAGGGAATAAAAAATTTATTTGTGGAAGCATTTGTTCACTCCAGCATTAGTGATAATGTACCACTGGATTTTCTTTTTCATCCCCGATCCAATCATTACTTCAGCCATTTTTACTGCGCATGGCTTCATAAGTTCCTCAGCGATAAAGTGCGGCTTCTTACACTTTGCAATTCGATATGCCACCTCGTAGCCAAGCTGCATCGAAGTGTAGGCATTTCCTCTACCGTAAATGCCAAACGAGGTAGCGTCGCTTCCAGGTCGTATCGTCCTCTTTCGACAGACAGAGCATCAATGCCATCTTCCTTTCTCTGAGGATGCTTTCTATCGCGATAGTTTTTTATTTTGGAGGGTCGTAATGACGCATTTGACATCACGACCGAGCAGTGAAGACACTGCGCACAATCACAACCGTTCCGAGTAACTTTTGTGAAGCCGTGGCGTGAGGCGTGGCTCTCGCTCCCCTTGCGAACTTTTGACGTTTGATAACACAAAAATCTTATTTAAGCTAATTATATGTAAAACTTAAGGTGTTGAGTGGAAACAGAATACAAACAAGAAATAGTTAAATTGCTATTGATACAACAGTCACAATTACTCTATCTTCGTAATTCACCAACTTTTTATTTTCTAGGGCAGGACGCACCAAACCCTTTCCATTAATTACAACCACTATCATCGTAATAGCCATCAATTACAACGATATAGCGCGAATATTCCGTCTCTATCCGCAATCAACTCTCACCTTGAGTTAACTCTAATCATCAATACGGGCCATTCGTTCGTCCCCACAACACGTTTCGACTCTATTCCTTCTGAATAGTAAAGTGTGAAATTTCATAAAATATATAATTCATAAAAGTATACATAAAATGCGAGCAAAATTGAAATTACGGGACGCACTATTACGTAGCAAAAGGAGTTGGCAAATTCAGACTTTCTTAAAGTTGTAAACAGGATTATGCCGCAATCTGAAACTTGCTATCACAAGATTCCATTAGTAGTTATAAAGACTTAATCATTTATGTAATGCGACAGATTAAAAACAAAGCTGCAATGTACCGGATAATTCAAGAACGTTCCAGAAAAATACTTTACCGAAGGTCACAAGAGAGGTCTACGATGTAATAATGAAAGTTTAACTGGCGAATACTTAATATCGTGACACTTGGGTTTTGCAATACTAGTAAAGGCCTCTGCAAAGCTACCTAGTAAATGCCTTTGCTCGTGGCTCCCGGAGAACTGCTCCGTGGCCCCCAAAGGGACCCGAGGACCGCGTTTGAGAAACTATTATTTAGCCTAATTTGGTTAAGAACCATTTTTGGTCCCACCTCAGACATGAAAATTTTTTCAGTTTTGTTACTCTTATACAGTAGTGAAACCACCGCTCTTTATCCCCTACCCAAAAGATGCCACTGATAATTAATTAGTTAACTGCAAATCTACAAAGTAGAAACAATTAATACCGACATTTTGTATGAAACGCAGAAATTGGCTATATTCATTGGTTTTTCGTGCTACAAATATCAGAGGGGTTAGAACTTTGGGTCTATCCTCTCCCCCCAAAAATAACTCAACGAATTTCCACGAATTACAGAAATGGCCCAAAACAGAAGTGAGAGGGTAAAGTCCACTCCGTTCCCCCTATGAAGCCGCCCGTGGCCCTAACAGTTATATTTATTGAAACATATTTTTCGCAAAGCTATGCGTAGTAGCCTTGTTTTGTGTTGTGAGACTTTAGAACTATTTTTTTGGTCGCGCTGTAAAGTACACTGTATGAGCTACCTAAAAAAAGAATCAAAAGAAAACTTTATAACAACAATTGCAAAAAAAGGAGAGGGTCTATAAGATAGCTGAATTTAGCTATAATCATCAAAAGCAACCTGTCTTCCGCCAGGCATATAACAATAACATTCGTTACCGTCTACAATAGAGGTCATCAAAATTGTTTTAGCTTCAACTCTGAAATTCCTAAATAGCGAAAAAGCTAATACTTCCTCATTCGCAGTTTTTTTCATTAGAAACAATGGCCAAAGTTTGGAAATAATTATTTCGCTTGTATAACTATAATAATCACTAGATTGGATTGATATAGATTAAATTATTTATTTATTTGTTCGCTCACAACAAAATACATCTGTATTAAACAATAACCAAGAAAAGCAAAATAGAACTTAGATTTTGAGGGGCCAGCAAACTTTGAACAAACCCGAAAGTTTTCTAATCAAAGCTTCCTAAGAGAGAAAAAAATATGCTTCCGACAAAGTAAGATTTTGAAAAAAAAGTAATTCACAAATTATAACACAATAAAATGAACAACAATAGTATAAAACACTTATTATATCTAAGTACCGGTAGCCTACATGTAATTACCAATATATATATGATAAGCACTGAGCGCCTATATTCGTACAAAATTTGTAGTTTGTCGCAAATTCAACTATTCATCATTACCTAAATATTGTTTTTTAAGCTTCTTTTTAAATAAGCACATTGTTGCATTTTTTAAAGATTCCTCAAGTGCAGCCCATGATTTAGATCCCCGAATTTCCAATTGATTATGCTACTTTGATTAAAAACTACAATAACTGAAGTCGTTTTCAAAATTTTAGGCTAGGGACAAAATACAGAAACCTACTATATTTTTGAACATTGCACAATATGGACCACAACCTCTTCTTTTTCTTTTGGCTCTTCCCGTTAGGAATCTCCACAGCAGATTATTCCCCTTTAATTTTCACGGTCCATTGCATCCTCTTCATTCACCCCAGCTACTTTTATATCCTCCTTAATTGCATTCATAAACGTTCTTTTTGAACTTTCACGTTTCCTTTTGTTTGGTACGCTCATTGCAATCATTCTTTTTTCCGACGTAGTTGTTTTCCCTTCTCAAAATGTGGCCATACTATCTTAATCTTGTTTCCCTGAATTTGTTTTTATACACTCAACAAGTGCTTTTAACAGTTTGTACCACAACAATATATTCAAATTACTGTAATCAGCCAAACAAACCAATTGATGTACAATTGGTTGAAAAAAGTCCAACAATTTTGGAGAAGGGAGGGTATCGATAAATCACCCCTTATGCAGTGGTGGGATTCAGCCGGTTCGCACCGGTTCTATAGAACCGTCTCACGGAATTTTATGAGATCAGCGAACCGGCTAGTATTATTGGTTATGTCAATGGGTTTTTGCATCTCATCTGATAAGTACGGGATCGTTCATTTGGTTTGAGATATAAAATGAATTTTTTCTATATTCGTTATCATACAGATATCTGTATTTCCATGAAAAATTATTGCAAATACTATTTGAGAGATTTAAAAAGCATAATCGCCATTGAAAGAGGCAGCGTCTCTTTAAATTTTTCACGTGGTTTTTAGGCGCTTTGACGTTTTACGCCTCTCACTTTTATTCTCCTGTTGGTATGATGTAGATATGGCAGCGTCCACAGAGTTAGAATGTTGTGTAAATTTTGCATCTATACTTCGTTGTGTATGAAGTTTCGATTTCTTAACAGTGCTTTGCTTTAGTTTTAAATGCCATTTGCTATTTTCTTTTTGTCAACGCGTTCGTCTCAAGGGAACAAGTTTTAGCTCCATGGCGATTTTATTACGATTTCGACATGGGTAGTTAAGTTTCTCACAGCTGTAAAATTGCAGTTCAGAGCACGTATTCAGTGACGTGTAGATTGACAGCAAGAGATTTCTCCGCTCGTTACAACGACTTGAAGTTTGCCAACTCGTTTGCAAGAGGCTGTTGTAACAAGTTGTATATGTGCTTGAAGCAATAATAGTGTACATTTGTGTCAAAACTTGCCTTTTATATTTTCCGCTTGGAGTTATCGTCATTCGGCTGTTCTTCAGTTGGCAGATATGCCAAAGCTTGCGAAATGTGAGCCTAAGCAAGATTGGTGCATAGTGTCAGTGCATTCTAGACTAGTCTATGTATACAGTTTTGCATTGGGATATTGTATTGTCATGCTACGTGCGAACTAACCATCGGGCATTAGCAGAGGACGCGCATGCTCTATAAAGTTTGCAAAGAGAACACAAAAACGCACGTTACGTTAGGTTAGAAAGCGTTTACGCGAGGGTAAATATCCCTACTGGAGGGAGGTTTACAGAAAACCCTGGAGCTAGCCTTGCCTGACCTCGATTTTTGAGATCTAGGGAGCTCACGTGTGTTTTTGAAAATGTGCAATGATCATTGGTCAAGTTGGCACGTAACAGTTATACATTGTAAGTTTGTATTACAGCCAAAAACAAGGTTATAACTTTTAGGGCCTAAAACTATGGCCTAGATATATAATAAAGATTTGGTTTGTTTATATTTCATAGCAGCCCTAAAATGAAAAGACAAGGAAATATACTAAAGTTTTTGTACAAAATCCCAAGATCTGAAAGCTCTGGAAGAAGCTACTGAGATTGCAACAGATATGCAATCATCTTTCATGAATAATACTGATGCAATGTCTGCTTCTGATAGGTCTACTGTAACTACTCTGCCACCGGCAGATTCGACTAATGCAACGTCTGCTTCTGATAAGTCTACTGTAACTACTGTGTCACCGGCAGATCAGACAGATGCTGCATCATCTCTACCAGACTGATGGAATACGATGCAATACAAAAATTTTCAAAAAAATATGATGAATTGATTGCTCGTAACAAAAAACTTGATTGTGATCACTGTGCCAAATGCGACTTTATGAACATAAAAGAAATTCGAGTTTCAGCTAAATGGGCACACTGCAGTGTCGAAGCCACAGGAAAGACTACAACCATTATGCAAGCGTCTCTCAGGAAAAAATTAAGGAGCATTTTTTATCCAAGGCACATAGTGTCTGTGTAAAGCAAAAAAAATATCATGCGTATGATGCAATTACGAAAAGCATTGATAAAATGAATAAGAGATATAGTGCCTCTACTTGAAGAGTTTTCAATACAGTTTACAGTTTGGCAAAAAGATGCAGGCCATTTTCTGAAATTAAAGATGAGATTGAACTTCAAATAAAAAATGAAGTTGACATGGGTGTAGGACTTCATTCTCGCAAAACTGCAGTAAAAATAGTTGATCACATTGCAAAGGATATCAAGAATGAGATATTTACCAAAATCATTGAACAAAACTTTAAAATTTGTGTAATTGTGAATGAAGCTTCAACCATATCTAATAAACCAGTTCTTATAATTTTTCTGAAGATTGTGACAAATTGGAAGGACAAGGAGCAGAACAAATATACGCCTCTCTGTTTAAGAGTTTGCGTGATGGGGGTTTTGATAATGAATATTTGAGAAATAATTTGATTGTTTTCTGTTCTGATGGAGGAAGTGTAACGCTTGGTTGCATTTCTGGGGTAGGCACTAGACTTAAAAATAATTTTCCTACTATTATCCTTTGGCATTGCTTAAATCATCGTTTGCAACTTAGTTTAGACAATTCTACCAATGACATAAAACAAGTGAACCATTTCAAAATATTTATGGATAAATCTAAACAATTCTTCTCTTATCTAACAAAAACCAAATGCAACTCTTCAAAATTTCAGAAATGCTTGGCCAACAAATTCTGAAAATACATGTGGGTAGAGTTCTTGGACCAAGGTGGGCTGCTTGCAGTTTAAGATCTGCTCTTGCTGTGTGGCGTGCATATCCAGCATTGTACAAATATTTTTCTTTTTTGTCTTTCGGCTTATTCCTGATTAGGAGTCGCCACAGCAGATATCTGCATTTTTATAACATGGCATTTGTTTTTGCGGTCGGATGCCCTTCTCGCCACCAACCCTCTCTTCGGAGGAAAAACTGGGCCACCTGTCTACCACATAAAGGTGGAGGCATCCGGTCAAGTGTCTTGCCCAAGAACACTATTTCTGTGCAGCCCAGGAATGCGCTGACTTCTCTTGGCACAGAAACCTTTGGCGGTATTTATCCTTTCCAACTTCACCACAGCCTTACATTACAACACCATTACATTATCACAATCTTATTCAAATAGAATAATACGGTAGCATGCAGTACAAATAACAGGTTGTAAGTAGTTAAAACTATCCAAAAATTTAGTTAAAGCTAGCAATCACACAGAGGAAAGACTAACTGATGCATCAACTGTACAACTAAATACCTAATTCAGCTTAAACAGACTAGTTAAACCAAATTACCCAATTACAAAATAAACAACTAGAGCTTGCTGATAATTGTACCGCACTAAATCCGGGTTACTGATATAAACAAAGGTAATGTTGCCAACTAATTCCCAATTATAGCTAAACAGCAAAGGCGGATCACAAACATGAAATGCAATTATATACAACAAAGTTAAGCAGAGTGAGAAGATAAGCGAATAAAAGTGACAAACGGCAATACTGGCAGTGGCAATGGTGTAAGCGAACGGCAAAATGGTGGGGTTGGGTCGGGATAAATAACAATTGTGCATTTCCGCTTTTATGCAAATTAATCACAAAAACGCAATGGTAGTCTTATTGATCGGCCTCTTCTCGTAGCACCTCTAGGCCGATTTATTTTCGGTGACGTCAAAACAAACACAACAAGCGAGCTTGCCGGCTTGTTCTCCACAAACCCCTAAATTCCAAGCGCCAAGCAGGGAAGCTGTGAATACCATTTTTTAAAGTCTTTTGATATGACTCGACAATGGGAATGAGCCCCAAGTCTACCGACTGCGAATCGGACACTATAACCACTACACCATTGTACAAATATTTTTCTTGTGAAGCAAAACATTCAGATATGGCTGCATGTCTTTGCAACAAGTATTTCTTGGAGAATTTGGTATTAATGGTAGGTATACTTCAAAAAATTTCCTTACTATGTAATAATTTTCAAGCCAGAAATTTAACACTCACAAAAGCTGAGCGACTAATAAAAAGGACCATTAAGGCATTTGAAATGCCTAAGAAAGCGTTTGTTTTTCCTATGATAGAGAATCGATGTTGTAACTGCTTCAGATTCTTTTAAGGAAATCCATTTTGTTGAAAACAACAAAGTCCTTAGCTTTAAAGTCTGTGGCTTCTTGTCGGTCACCAACTGCACTAAAGAGACCAAATAGATCAAAACAGTGTCACTGTCTGCAGTTTGCTAAGTGCATCGTTAGTCTACCTCGCCAAAAGCTGCTTGAAACAGAAACAGAAAATATGGAAAAGAAGCTGATGAACTGTGACAGTTTAATATCAAAGAACATGAACAGGATGACAAATTTCATGATCTGATTAATTTTCTCGATCCCAATTCTTGGAATATTGAGGAAGTAGTTGTACCTTGGTTAGCTGCAGAAGAAAAACTGAAGAAATTTAGTACAGTTTTTCATCATGATATCAGTATTAATGAATTTTGGGACTATGTGGAAAATGTCTTGCAAAATCTGGCAACCTTGCAAAGGCTGAGGTTCCTTCAAGTGTACAGAAAGCTAAAAATATTATCAGTTCTATTGCTATTAGTTCTGAAGACACAGAAAAAGGGTTTTCAAGAACGAATATCATGTATTCAGATCAGGGATGTGGAAGCGGTTATTTTTCAAACGCTTCCGCTTCCGCTTCCGCTTCCACACCTATCGCTTCCGCTTCCGCTTCCGCTTCCACCGCTTCCGCTTCCACCAACAAAAAACGAAAAAACGACCGTTGACAATTTTTTTTTAACTGTTGTGAGTCTGTAGCCTGTGTTCTCATAAATTTTATCATTTTGAGAAAACCAAAACCTTCATTTACTGCTATTACTTTACCTACTTCGCTTGAGCTTATTGTTTCGAACTACTCTGTGTTTCTTTTTCTTAGATATCAGAACTCGTGTTGAATGTAAAACAGTGCTTTTCAATCTTTTTGTCATCGCGGAGCCCCTAATGTAGTTTTGCGTTTGTCACGGAACTCCCACTAACAAAAATTTAGAAAGCACTAATTGCTTGCAAGAAAATCAAATATTTCGTTACTACAATTCAAAAAATAATTAAACACTTCAACAAATAGACAGTTATTACAAGTTCCTTCACTACTTACAACTACTTTTACAACAGTTAACTTAATGCTTCTCAGATCTAAACCGTATGATTACATATTACAGCTCTCGACAATAACCTGTCGTCACAACAACAAATTACACCGCATAGGGCTGATTTTCCCTCTCTATTCTCAACTAACTCTGACTTTGAGTTAACTTTAACTCTAATCATCATTAGGGATCTTCTGTCCGTCCTCAAAACAGGGATTGACTCCGATCTTTTTGGATAGTGAAGTGCGAAATTTCTGTCGTATATGCAGTGTAGTATGTACATGTAAAGCGAGCAAAATTAAACTGCACCAATCAACAGCCGCCTCAACGTGGTGGTGCGGCCCCCAACCCCGTTTGGATTGGGTCAAAATGGCTGTTGGCCTTCCGGAGGGTCCCAGTTACCCTGGGCACTCCCCTTACACAAGCCATTTTTTGCCGTGGAGCCCCCTAAACGACTACAGAAGGGTAGCACGCAGCCTCTTTAAAATTGGCCTGTCTTCTGTCTACTCCTGTCTTTCTCTTGCCCGTCTTCTCATTCTTCTCCTTCTCCTGATGAGCGCAACGTCTATCCTAACCCTTGTCCGGTCTTTCCCTGTTTAGTGTGCGCTGGAAATGTGACCAGGAGGAGTAGGACAGTGCAATGCTGCAAATGCTCTAATTAAGTTCATTTAAAGTGATCACTACTCTCCTATTCTAGATTCAGAACTCTTGGCAGCTCTCACTTCTGGATCTGCCCTCCCTGCTTTTTTGGAGATTCTACACCTACCAGCACAGTGCCTTCCTCCTCGGACTCCTCCAGCTTGTATACCTCCACTGCTTAATCTGGCCCCCTTCCGCTAATGCAGCACTCACACTCCACCCTCACCTTCAAACCTCTTATCCTTTTTCCGCCCACTTTGTATCTTCTTTCTCTGCACCCTAACCACCGCCTCATGCTCCTGGCTGTTTCTTTCTACCTCCTGCTTTCTCTTCCCCTCCCTAACTCTCCCAGGGTTCTTCAATGGAATGCTGGGGGTCTCCAAGCCAGGAGCACTAAACTACTACACTTTATTTCGTCTCATCCCGTTGACCTTGTTTATATCCAGGATTCTAACCTTAATTTATCTTCCTCTTTTCGGATCCCTGGATTCTCAGCTCTGCGATCTGATCGCACCCACTCCCGATCTGGTATTTTTTCTACTGATGTCGCAGACGCTAGCGGCGGCGTCATCATTTTCGTCAAGCAGGGCTTATTCTTCTCTGAGCTTTCTATCTACTCTCTTTCTTTGCTTGGCCCCTACTCTGATTATGTAGAGGTCAACATCTCTCCAAACGACTCCTCCTCGCTCTCATTTCTGAATGCTTATGCTCCCCATATTCATTCTTCTACGAAGGATAGCAGAACCAATTTCTTTTCTCTCTCCATTCTTCCCCCTATGTGGAAGCGGAAGCGGTGAAATTTTTCGCGCTTCCGCTTCCGCTTCCGCTTCCACAGAAAAAGACCGCTTCCACCGCTTCCGCTTCCAGCTTCCGCTTCCGCTTCCACATCCCTGATTCAGATTGAAGGAGTCGCCTTACTGTTGAAAATTTAGCTAATCTTATAATAATTGATCTGATTGGTCTCCCGTTTTGCTCATTCGAGCTCACTCCTTCGGTCAAGAAGTGGCTTAGAAGAAACCATTTTGCTGATGACAACAGGATGAAAAAAAACGATCAAAAAATTAATGATAATCAGATCACCATTTGGAAATATTTGCAGAGAAAATTGCAAAATTTGGGTTTAATTCAAATACATTTTTTTTTCTTTAATTAAGATTTGGTTTGTTTATTTTTTGTAGAATAACAGCATTTAATGCCAAATAATAAATATGTAATAAAATATTTAAGTCATTAAAATTTGGAAAATATATATGATCATAAAATCTATAAGCAATAAAATACCAATATTTTATAAGAAAAATGATGACAACTCAAAAAAGCACAACATTCAAGCATGTGTATTTGGAATGCTGTTACATAGAGATCATATATATATATTCAGGTTTTTAGTTTCATTATCTACGAGTATATAGTATAGCAACATAGAAACTCTTTAACATCATGATAAATTCATGATGATGCTTGCTCAACCATTACTTTAAAATGTTGATTGGGAAGTGATTAAAAATAATCAGTTTATTTACTGGAAAATATGATTTTTTGTAACAGAACCGGCTGGAAAATATAACTATTGTAATAGAACCGGCTGACAAAAAATTTGAATGCCACCACTGCCCTTATGTTATTACAAATAAACTACCCTTGAAAACTTAATATTGTGGGCTGGTTTTTCAATCAAAACTAATGCCACTTATAGCCGCCGTTTGATTATTATGGGGCTATAGGATTCTGATGTGACTTGTGGTGGCCTCACACGGATTTTGTTGTTCTGTTTTTTATTTCGTCCGAACTTGTACCGTTTTCTAAAATAAATATACGATTTTCAGCACAATTAATTTCGATACAATATTACGAAGTATTTAACGTAATATTCACTTACCGGCAATTCCGGCAGTCACTACGATTGATTATAGATTCGACAAGTTTACAATATGATTAGTGATACTAATTATTGATCTGAATAAACAAACAAAACCAAGGTAAATAAATCGTCATTGGATCCAAGGCTGCAACTATGCACTGCTTGAAATTAAATGCTGCTCAACTCAATAAACTAAAAGCTATTTCGAACAAAGGCCGTTGAAACAGTTGAAAAGGTGAGCAAACTAAAGCGAAGGAAAACAAAGGCGAGCTTATCTTTGGGCAAGTGATTAATTTTACTGCATAGATAGTTTTCGATTTGTTGATACAAGATTTGTAGAAAAGGGTTCGAATTCTGAATAAGGAAATTTTAGTTTAGTTTGATTTGGCGCTTACACCACTTGTTTGAATACTATTATTTGTGTTACATAATTATAAAAAATTAATGCTTTGATTAAAAACCTCAATTACTGAACTTGGTTTTAATAAGGATAAGGAACGAATTACCGTACCAAAACTCCCTACATTTTTCAACATTTCACAATTTGGAACATAAAAACATATTCGAGTTACTTTTAAGATCTACACAAACCAATTGATGTACAATTGCTTAAAAAAAATCAAACAGTTTTGGAGCCACGGGAGAATTTCATTAAGTCATTTATCATAACCCTTTCAAAATCACAAAAAACGAACATTTGCAAGGTTATAACTCATTCAGCTTTCATTATTTCATCACTGTTCAGTAAGTGAAGTAAATATTATGATTATTGTATATTGTTAATATTTTTACTCGGTTTCGGCAGGTTTCGGTCGGTTTTGGCAAATCGACTGACTTGCAAATGCATACTAAAACAAGGAATTACGAAAATATAGAAATTTGTTATAAAACGAAAAATTGCTAAATTCTGAAAGTATAGATATGTTTTTAATTTAAGGAATACGCCCGCAAAATTGGTATAAATGGAGATACTCAATTTACAGAAGTCAGTAAAACTAAAGATATTGCCACCCAATTGGGTCAAATTAGATAATTGAATTGAATTCAATCAAACTGTGCATTTTAATAATTTTCTATATTTCTGTGATTTTTGTAAATCTGTTGGTACCAAGCAATTCATTAAAGCAAAATAACTTGTTGTCGACTGAATATGTAAAATTATGATGAGGTAGAATGTTGCAACATGCACTGAAAAATTGGGAAGCAGGCAACTTATGAACTACAATAAAAATTTGCTGTGCCCTGCAACTTGCAGGCAAGCTTTTGCACTGGAGTGTAGGCTGCAAGCAGTTTTTTCTATCTACACTGTAGTTGTTGGAGTTGCTACATGCACCATCTCTATTGCTTGTCAGGTAGTTCAGTGGGTAAAGCTGTGATGTGACAGTGTGAGGCCCACTGGCTACAGGGCTAGGCTGTATGCAAGAGAGCATCATATTCTGAGTACTAGTAGTAATAAGGTTAAGTCAACCTACTTAGTAGCCTAGATTCGATATTTCATTAAGAATTTTGGTGTAACTGTGTAATAAATTCAATTTTTATTAAATTTATACCTTTGTAGTCTTGGCTATTTGCGTTCTAACGAAGTACAGCAAACAGAACATGGAGCAGCAGTCTTTTTTGTTTTAAACTTTGGAATTTCTATACACTTGTTCATGATGAAAAATAAAGTTATGATTTTACAAGATGGGTATTGTAAGGAAAAATCAGATAAAACTTTTACTGCTGACTGTACTGTTTCCTTAATCACAGGAATTAATCCACCAATATTAGTTGATACAAGTGGTCCTTGGAATCGTGATAACCTGATTTTATTGCTACAAAAACAAGGTTATAAGTGTGAGGATATTCAGACAGTTGTTTGTACACATGGACATTCAGATCATATTGGTAATTTGAACCTCTTTCCACATGCTAAATTTATTGTTGGTTTTGATATATTTCGTGGCAATGTTTATCAAGAATTTAACTTTCAGTGTCGTGAAGCAAAATATCCTCTTGGACAAGATGTGTTCTTGATACCAACACCAGGTCATACAAATGCTGACATTTCAGTTGTAGTGAGGAATACTGAACTTGGGACAGTAGTAATTGCAGGAGATATTTTTGAAAATGAGAATGACTTAACTGAGCCTTCAATATGGCAGTCGTTGAGTGAAAATATTGCTGCGCAAAAAGAAAGCCGCAAATTGATTCTATTATTGGCTGATTACGTTGTACCTGGTCATGGCAAAATGTTCAAAGTTTCTTCTTATAATGTTGATGACTAATTGTGTGCAATGACTTAACCAAAATTTGAAAGTAACAGCTACTTTTTGAATTGTAGCTTTGTTTAAGTCATAAAGTGTTCCTCTTATATTTTAAATGGTTATGTCAAATATTTTGGTGTGTGATTTAGGGAAGTACCAGTAATTAGTGCTGTTTGTAAATGTTCTATTTTATGTGTTGGGTCAAATTTTTTTCAAAAGCACTATGAAATTTTCAAACTAAGTTAAATTATCTTGTTTTGCAGGCATGGAGCTGTTTACAAAAATGATTATACCTTTTGATTTTTTTGTGTAATTGCGATAGAAATGTTTTTACTTACCGTTTTTGCATAAGCTAAGAAAGCTGACAGTCTTTTTAGAAATAGTTAACATAAAATGTGGACAGTCATTGTTCAACTTTGCTGTAATGAAACAGTCTTTTTAGAAATAGTTAACATAAAATGTGGACAGTCATTGTTCAACTTTGCTGTAATGAAATTTGTAACCATTTTGTACTATAACAAATTTCTGTTAAGAGTCAACTATTAAAGCAATGTCATGGTATTTTTATTATTTGTGTCATTCATATGATTATTACTAAATTACATACAACCAGGGTTTTTTTTGGACATTGACTGATTTTTTTGCACAATGTCCAAAAGTTTTTGAGTTATTTTGGTCAGCATGACCAAAAAATATTTAAACATTATCAAAAGTTAGCAAACAAATGTTGCGAGTCGTTTTGTCTAAATTTGTTTGAAAAAGTTCTACAAAAAAGCACAAGGTAGTTTTGACGATTGGTTTTAGGCAACATGAATCATTTGAAGTCTTTCCAAATAACTTGCATGCTTGTCAGACCGATGCTTTTTTGCAGCATGGCTGAATTTTAAAAATGCCAGTGAGGAGAAGTGTGCCACGGCATTTTTAGAAAATCCAATTGCCGGAATATGTGATTAATCTCTACATTTCTTTTGAAGTTTCATTGCAACTGCTTCTTTTGTCACTGGACTCTCGCTGCATCACAAATAATAATCGCACTACTGAAACTTGAATTTAAAAAAAAACTTATTGGCTGCTAAAAATCAAAGATAGATAGGAGAAACAACTTTAGTAACAACGGTTAGTAAAAAACAACTAGTCAAAAAAGCAATCAGCTGATTATAAAATCTATTTCCACAAGTTGCGCTTCTTTAAAATTGCAATGATACCTTTTCTTGTAAGCCCGACTTCTGTTTAATCACAAGCAATTAATAAAAACAAAACTGTTGAAATTTTTTTTCTTTCAACTTGCAGTTAAAAATGAAAAGCAGATTAAAGGAAATCATTAAAAGGCAGCAACCGATTTTATCAAAATCATAAAAAGAACAACTTGATATAAAAACAGTCTAGTTTTAATTGCGATATGTTAGAAAGCAAAAATGGAGCGCCAGGCACTAGCATGAAAAAAAGCAAAAAGTGTGACAGGTACAGACCAATCGACATTATTCAGTTTTTTCTTGCGGCAATGCGAATGCTCTGACAAGGATGTTGGACTAAACAGGTCTACTATGCCTGAGCATAATTCATTTCCAAATAGAATGAGTGCTGAAGATGAAAGCACGCCCAATGGTGAAAGCAATATTGTGATTATAGAAAATCCACAAACTAGCAATGCTGCTGAAGAAAACATAGAATCAACAGCTAATATGTAAGTAGGCCTACATTTTTTCCAATGAATAACAGGGAATTTTTTTTTCTTTGTACAATTGAGCACTTTTTTATATTAAGTTAAACATCGACTGAATGAAAAAATTAAAGTTTCATTATTTGATATTGGTAGGCTATTTGTTTTTATGATAAAGCATTTTCCCAAAATGTAAAAAAAAATTGGGTTAAATAAATTTTTACATGTCCGATAAAATGTTGTTAGCCTAGAATTTCATTTCATTAAACACTTTGTTTTACTGAAAAAATGTATTTGTTTATTTTTAGTTGTTCTGGCATTGTGGTGAAGTCGTAATCATAGCTTTATTATTGACTATAGAAGAATTTAAAAGACATTTTAAGAATAACAAACAAAAAATAATTCATATGTAGAAGCCTGGAGATTGATAACAAGCTTTAGTAGTATTTTGATCACATTTGCAATTGTAGCATGGGCCGTTGACCTGCTTAGTGGAAACCCAACTTTGTGACAAACTAAAATTTGAGAAATCTATTTAGCCTATGTAGCACATGTTCAAGTTGGGTAGTGGTACATATGTCAAACTTCACAAATAAAAAAACAAAAATCCTATTCAAGATATACAGGGTGATCAAACCAGGTGTGGACGTATATTTTATTTAAATAATCATACAGTAAATACTGGAAAAAATGGAAGATGTGAAAAAATACGGAGAAAAATGTAAAGAAACAAAACTTACATTTATTTTTCAATATGTCCTCCTTTTGCCTTTACTAAACATTTTGGTTTGTAATGCACTTGACTGCATGAGGCATGTATTGTTTTTGGTGATATTTCTTCCCAACAAGTGCGTAATTTTGCTTTCAGAGCTTTAACATTTGAATCATTTGAAGAACAGGCCTCACTCTCCAAGATACTCCATATTGCAGAGTCCATTGGGTTTAAACCAGAAGAGTAAGGAGGCCACAATTCCTCTGGCTAAAACCCTGCTGTATTCTCCTTACATTGTTCCTAAACAAGATTGGCTGTGTGCAACGTGGCTCCATCTTGTTGGAGAGTTATTCCTCCCTCTCCAAATGTGGCATCAATCCAAGAAACCAATTTCTCCTTCAACATCTTCATATAAACATGTTTGTTAACTTTTACCCCCTCTTCAATGAAAAAGAGAGGAGTTTTTCACTTTTCAACAAGACGGAACCATGTCACACACAGCCAATCTTATTCAGGAACGGTGCAAGAAGAATATGGCAGGGTTTTAGCCAAAGGAATCATGGCCTCCTTCCTCTCCTGATTTAAACCCAATGGACTCTGCAATATGGAGTATCTTGGAGAGTGAGGCCTGTTCTTCAAATCATCCAAATGTTGAAGCTCTGAAAGCAAAATTATGCACTTGTTGGAAAGAAATATCACCAGAAAACAACATGTACTCATGCAGTCAAGTGCATTACAGACTAAAACCTTTAGTAAAGGAAAAAGGAGGATATATTGAAAAATAAATGTAAATTGTGTTTATTTATATTTTTCTCTGTATTTTTTTCACATCTTCCATTTTTTCCAGATTTGCTGTATGGTTATTTTAATAAAATATATGCCCACACTTGACTTGATCACCCTGTAATAGTAATTGTAAGAAATGGCTATTATGTTTTAAAGAGAAGAACAGCCACTCATAGAAAGTGATTAACGAATCAAATCTGCTTTACGACCGTGCATAATAAACTTAATAAGTCAGTGTCATGCGTTGACTATTTTTGAATTTGAATCAAAGTAACAGATTATCCCTATATGTAACCTCTACTGCTAAAACCTATATACATAAAAACATAAAAAAGACTGACTATACGCATAGGCCTACACACACATATATATACATAATTGATCTAAATAGATATTTATGTGTAATGCAATAGTTGCTATTAGATTGATAAATTTGTTGTCATTAAGTTGCATTGCAAGAAATGTGTTTAATCAAAAAATAGATTTAGATTCTGTGCTAAGCCAAAACATATGCTATAGCAAGTTGAATTATGCACAGCTGTAGAGCAGAGTTGATCCCAGTCAACGACCAAGCTCTGTAATACTTTGCTACAAAGAAGCTGCACTGGACTGAAATTTCTTACTATTCCTGTAAACGTATCGCTTTTGTAGGGGACTGCTTGAAAAATAAATTTAGCTGTTTCCCGATCTTGTCTTAGTTAAACTCAACACCAATAGTAAATTCTATGGGAGAAAAGCACTTCCTTTACACGACAACCAATACTAATTATTTGCAAAAACATAAATAATTGTTTTTAACTTTTTTAGGCCAGTGAATAAACATTTCTTCAGACATTTGTGGCTAAAAAGTTTTTCATGGCTTCAATATCAAGACTCGTCATCAACTGCTTTCTGCCACCTTTGCAGAGAGGCAAAATTAAAAAACAAATTTGCCCATGGTACAAGCAGGCCAGGAGCAGATGGTTTTTAAATTATTTGGAAAAACACCAGAGTTCTAAGCAACATCAATTTTCTTTACTTGTAAAGACTGACCAAAATTTATTTAAAATGCCTGAAATTTTTTAAGGCTTTTCAGATAAATGTCCGAAACATTTTGATGAAAAAAAAACAGCATACAACAGTGTTTTAATATTTGACAAACTGGTTACTGTTATGTTGTGTTAAGTAACTATACAGCTTTTTGTGTGATACGCCGCATATTTTCCTTTTGCCGCTATTTTTTTGGTAAATTTTTTATTAATTCATTCACATGCTATCATAATATTGGGCCACATGCTGTCACAAAGACAGCAGTTACACTTTGTTTTGAAGTTTTTAGTCCAATTTAAATTGTCAAATACCCCTGAGTTTGGTTCATTAAAAAAGCACTAAGACTTTGTAATAAACAGGATTTTAATGTTTGACTCACTGAATGTCTGCTCATAGCCAAAAACTTTGGGTGCAAGCCAATTTGTCAAGAAAGTAGAGGAAACAGCTACTGTCAGTCAATGACAAATTCTTTCTAATATTACCACCAATATTCTATTGTCATTAATCAGATAGTGCACTTTGAAATTTTGTTGTATGAACATGTTGTAGCAATGGTATGAATGGACCACTTAATAATCAATTATAATAACTGATCTTCTACTGTCTAGTTAATGCAAATCATTTGTGTGATCAAATATCGTTGTTTAGTATTATACAGTGTACCTGAACGGTGGATCATAGTATTTCACTAGCAATAGTGAAGAGGTAGGCCATGTTGTAACATTTGTTAGGTAATTAGCAAGCTTGTTTTAGTTTACTTGAACTATTTAAACGTATCGACCCTGACCAAAGTAGACCAACATGTGGTGGATGCTTTGCTCTTTGTGCTTTGACATAGATGATAGGCATAGCTATAACTCACAGATATTATGTTTTTAGTAGGCTACTTTGACAGTCTATGGGTGTTGCGCACTAATTTTGTATAAATTATGAAAATGAGTCATGTATGCAATCAAAAATCTTACTTTGAGTATGGAAATCCATTAATTTCATTGGCTATAATAGTTGGATTGTTGATTTGCCATTGTGGCTGCTACTGCCCTCACATTATTCCTGATCAGTACATGGGTCCTATTGGCTGGTTGTATCGGTTTTTGGTTTACACTCATCCTGTTGCCATTCAAATAACATACCATGTAGCTTTGGTGGTTCATTTTGCAGAAGCTGTATATTCAATTCATTTGATGAATTCAAAAGGAATTACTGATTTTTCAACTCGAGTCAAATGGTTCATTCAAACTTTATTATTTGGATTTAATTCTTTGCATTTTTTGGTCAAATACAAAGCAAAAAATACTTAATGCAGTATAATAAAAGCTTCATCACTGAGGGCAAACATAAGTTCTTATATACTTTGAGAGATTTTTAGCATAACTTTATAATATAGGTTATTTAGGTAGTCGAGTTGTTACTTACAGTCTTACTTCAACTTCTATGATTGTTGTTATTATGTTTACATCTCCTCTCCCTTGGATGGAGGCATGGTACAAAACAATTCTGATCCATATTCCAAACCGGATCAAGATCAGGCTAGGACAAAGTGGCAGACTATTTTGAGTCAATCATAAATGCGAAAGTCTATTTTGAATTACTTCACATTACTCCTGTTGCTGAGCACTAAGCAGGAGATCTTAAAATACTAATTTTGAAGTCTTTTGGTGTGACTCAATGGGGTAATTGAGCCCAAGTCTTTTGACTGCTAAGCAAATGCTTTAACCACTACACCATTTTTTTGCTCGGCTCTACTTTTATGGTTACTTTCAACCTAATTGTTTTATGAATTTTTGTAAATGTGATTTATTTTAAAGTTCAGAACATTACTTTTAACTTTTCGAATCTGTTGATTTATGGTACACTATAGTGTCCGAGTTCTTGTATTTTGGCTATCGTGACAATGTTTTATTGATAATCATTACATGATCACTTTGCCCAATCACAGGTTTATCTAATAATGTGACGAATAGAGTAATTTGATATTGTAATGTGATTTAAAGCTACTTGTTTTTTACGAACGACTTATTATACATCAATTGTAAACAATGTTATTTTTGTGCTTCAGTTATCTATTTGACAATGATGATCACCTTTGATGGGATTAATGATTGACACCAAAATAATGGTTTGTTGTCAGGATTCAACATCCTGGTGTAAAATTTTTTTGGAAGTAAAAGATCAAATAAATACATTTCTGCTTGTAGCTTGGTTTTTGTGTTGAACTCTGTTTAATTCATAGCTATTTGTGCAACATTTTGCTTTATGTCACATGAGATACAAGCACTGTTCATTGAAGATGTTTGCCCAATGCTTAGGACAAAATTAAGAGCGTCTAAGAATATTGGTGCCCTCTCTTTGCCGTGTTGCTTTGTCTCGAAAAAGGGAATAGACTTTCTTCTGCTTAAAGGCATTCAGCAAACTTGAACAATAAAAACGTTCTTATTTGTTTAGCCCCCTTGCAAAATCCTGGTTGCACTTTTGTTTGTGTTGTTAGTTTTAGCAAGGTTTGAAAAGGTGCTTTTGTTCGCTAAGCTCAGGAAAAACGTGAAAAATTAAGAATTGTATTGTCGGTACACCATTTTACTCCAAACATCGATGTGTTTGTTTTTCTTTCGTGTTAAAAGCAGGAAGCTGACAACAATGAAGTTTAATTCACAACAAACCATATCTATATCAGTGACGTTAATGTACAGTACAATGGTGAATAAAAATGTATACCTACTATAAAGCTGACATATAGTCATTTTTGATATGTTGATTATTATTAGTTTAAACTACAATATTGATATCTGAAACACTGGCTTTACTATTAAGGATTTTTTTTAGATATTGTGAAAATGCAAGGTAAACGTAAACAAAAATCTTATTTTTATTATGGAAATGCATCAATTTTATTGGCTATAATAGTTGGATTGTTGATTTGCCATTGGGGCTGCTACTGCCCTCACATAGTTCCTAATCAGGGTGTGGGTCCAATTGGCTAGTTGTATTGGGTTTTGGTTTACACTTGCTTTGTTGCCATTCAAACAACATAACATGTAGTGTTGGCAATTTATTTCACAGAAGCTGTATATTCAATTCATTTAATGAACCCATGTTTTAATTGCTGGGTTAGGCAATGCCAAACAATTGGGGTTTTTGCTTGTCGTATCATCTAGCATAGCAATTATTAGAACCTTGACGTCACTTTTTTTCACTTGTCGCAGTAAATTAATTTACGAACTATTTGTGTGAGACTTTGTTTACACATTTTTGGATACAATTGTTGCACATAGATGTAATTGTAGAGTGTCCATTGTTTTATTGGTTTCCATAACATTAATTTGCTTTTTATTAGCTAGTTCTGCGCACATCGTTAATAATAATAATTATAATCTATATACTCTACGTCTTTTCTTTACCTTACAATGCTGTGGAGCACTGCTTTTCAAACTTTTGAAAGTGGTGAATCCCTTTTCCTCGTTTTGATGATGACCTTTTATTGGAGATCAACTTGCTGTGGGGCACTTAAAGTTAGTCTTAACTTAAAAACCAAGGTTTTTATGGACCCCAGTTTGAGAATCACTGCTGTAGAGCTGAAGTAATCAGGTTCGACGCATGCGAAGCAAACTATAATGGGTTACAGGCAGTCTCAGTAGTACAAATCTGCATTGGTGGGTGTTATTAAGCAAGACTGTAGTTGTAATTGATGTGTTGATTTCAGATTGTTTTTAAAATTTGTGTGTTATATGAGCTAGCTTACTGATATCTACAACACTGGCTTCACTGTTCACCATGAAATTGATTGGTCCGAAATGTTCCAAGTGTTGTTTTGCTACAAGTGTATGGGGCATTATAATGTTTGTAAGTGTGCTAGCTATTATTAAATATCTAGACTACCTTGTAAAGTGCAAATCTTTCTGTGTGCTTGTGTTTTGACTTCTTCGAAACTACTGGGCGTACAAACACCAAACTTTGCTTGATCTCCAATCCGGGGTGAGTGTCATTAGAGGGCTGATGAGGTCATAAATGAAGGTACGGTTTTTTAAATATGGATTTCATGACTGAGAAAAGCGGTTTTTTGCTTGCACAGAAGCCATTATCCGACTTATTAATTTCAAAAATTACACTTTTTTTGGAAAGTAAGATGACGTCATAGTTAATGATTGACTGTAAAAATTGTTTTCCTTATTTTCTCAAAAAATACTGATCGTAGAAACGCGGTTGCAAGCTTTTGAGGGGATACTAACAAGCTGCTTCATATTAAAATAATTTCCTAACAAGTTGGGGTTTATTAACGATGCAAGAAGCGATTTGGCATTTAAGTGCTTTTTGAGCATACGCTTTCCATTTTTCTTCAACGCTTCAAAAAAGCTTTGTTTTGTCATAATGGCAGTGATGTCATAATGCTGTGTAATACCACTTTAGTGAAGACATTGGCAGGCAGCAGCTGTACTTATAATTTACTATCATTTTGAATGCAATGTAAATAGTAAAGTTTATCACTGATATGCTGCCCGTTCACGTAGAATGATATAAAGCGGTACTTATATACCGTTTAAATCTGTCTTTAGGTATTGGCAAGTTCTTTTAAAATCGTTACATAACTGCAGGACTTCGCATTATAATGCCCTTAGTTGTAATAGAGTCATGTCGCACCTGAATGCTCTAAACTGCTTATACATTGCTTTAAACCCCTTATACATTGCTCTAAACCCCTTATACATTTTTCACGTGTAGCGAAGTAGAACAAAACGCGGAGTTTCAATATGAAATTATGCAGGATTTAGAAAAACGCTTCTTTTTTTGCACAAAAACTGGTTGATGGGTTATCCACTTAAGCCATAGCCTAACTTCTGTAAGGAGTAAACTGTAAAAGCTGGACTCTGGGTCAATTTGCTCTTCCATGGCTTCGTTTACCCCAGGAGCAAGAGACAAGCGCAGCCAAGGACTTGAAGTTTCATGAGTAGGCCTATGATTATGAAAAGGTTGTAAGTAGTAGGATTATTACTTGATGGCATAATTTTTGCGTGTGCGTTATTCACGTTGGTGTCCTTCCACAACTTTGAATTCACGCCCCTATACTTTTATTCAAATGAATGCATGAAAGTTTGTAAAAATATATACTGTTTGTAAGTAAGCATAATCTAAAATTATTAGTTGGGAGATTGGTATTATGGGCACAGTTAATACAAGCTACCGTTTATTCCGGCGAACAATTCCAAAAAATGCATCATTACGTCTACACCTCTGTGTGAAGTCATAGTCACGTAATCACAAGATATACAATCGTACGTATGGAGGGAAACTGTTTCTTGAAAATGGATGGTTAGACCAATAGGGTTATCAGATGCAAGAGGTGTAGCAATAACCGGGTACAGCAACGTTTGGTGAGGAGGATGAGGTGAAGACCTTTTTGTTTGGACGTAAATTTTTTGAAGTCCAAGCGAATCATTTCAAACAGCTAAGACTAAGAACAGATTGTGGGGTGATACATCCCCCACAACCATCCCCTGAATCCACCACATAAGTAGAGCCCCTTTGCGTCGATCTGGGATCGAGGAATATGCGTGCAGCTGAGAAACTTTATGTCACAGACATCATTATTGTGGGGTTGCATCAAGTCGTGAAATAAGTGTACCACCACCATTATTTTTGTAGTTGTAAAACAAACAATAACAGCTCCCATCCCCAATTTGGACTTGGTGTTTTTACGCCAATTGGAAGGAACGAATAGAGTTTGTAAAATTATAAAGAGTTCGTGAGTTAGACGAGTCTTAAAAGAACCGGTATGAGGATCACTATTTGAGGCATTGGGGTGGTGCTCTCATTTGAATCAACTTTTCTTGCTGTTTTCAGAAATGTGTGGATGAAGCTGTGCTACTGGCTGAATCAATATCTCTAGCCTGATGTAACTGATTAGTAACCCTGCCAGGCGACCCTGGCTCGTTATTTTACAGTCATTTGAATTTTTTGTGCTTTCGATAATTTTTTTAAAGCATTGAACATTGCAAATGGCAATTTGTAGCAGATAAATATCATTTAATGTTGGGGAAGTTATCCCGTGGTGGTTGCTAACAATCGCACACACATTGTATGGTGTTTAAGTTACTAATTGAATACTGAACTGGCTTCCAGTACTTGAATTAAAATGCTGTATTTAGCTGTTAATGGGTGGAGCGTTTTATTTGAAAAGTCCAGCTCTTTATGAAGATATTCCATTGGAACATGATAATTATGATGAATATAGCGAGTAAGTTACCTACAGTTGATTATTTGTCGTACCAAGTCACACGTAGCAGCATTTGATCTACAAAAAGTTGATTATTATCGACTGGATTTGAAATTTCTTTGGTGTACGGGCTAAAGAGTAAATGAACATTTTTTACTTGAGAAATTGTTGCCTGCCTTTTCCTATGGAAATAATTGTTATGTCCTTGGAAAAAAAACGCTTTTAGGCAATTCTTCATCTTATCTTTTTGGTTGCTGCACATGTAATAGAAATGTAGCGGCAAATGAAAAATTTGAAACAGGTCTTAACACAAGGTGTCCACTGTCCAGTTCAAGCAACTAAGAAATTAGGCATTGGCGTAAAGTGACTTTTCCTCGAGCTCCATATCGCAAAACTTGCCGAAGAACCTTTACCCAGTGGTCTGTCGCATTTAAGAACAACTGAAACTAAGTTGCCTTACGTCAAAATGTTTGGTGTGATAATACTTACTGATTGATTTTTTGCAGCCAGAAGTTGGTTTTTGCAAGATATGAGATGACTGGCAGGAACTGTCTTATCGCTGCCGCATTGTACGTTTTGGTATTTTTCTTCAGCTTATGGCAAATAAAAGTAAATGATCGTCGCCAAGTATACGTTGTTGGATAACATTATTTTTTTGATTTGGGTATTCATATGGAGTGTTTATAAATGTATTTTTTAAAATTGGTTTGGTCATTGTTTGCTAGCGCAGCGGTGCAAATTATGCCTTCAAATGTGCAATGTCTTTAAATAATGTCATCCCTTGATAGCATATTAAACAAGTTTAGTGTCCTGCTTTCGTTGCACTGAACTGCACTAAATTGCTGTGGCACCGTTTACAATTTTTCAGATTTTTTTGTGCTAAGCCAGTTTATAATAATTGTCAGATCCTACTTCCTTTAGTCTACTAGTTTGTATTCAGGAAAGAACAGTGAGAAGGAAATGAGATCGCTCTTGCAGTTCTCATAAGTTTCTTGACTTTAGCCTTTATTGCTTAATATTTACTTTAAAATTCTCTGTAAGTGGAATAATTTCCGTAATAGCTCTTCCGTTGCAAAGCTATGCTTGTTTTTATTTACGCAGTGAGTTGGTCTTCATCACAATCTAATTTTTTATTTGTTTCGGTTTTGTAAATATAACAGTTGATCCTGGTAGTGGTGTCATTTTTTTTTATATTGACATATCTTCTTATACTAGACCTGTTTCCATTAGCGTGATGATTTCACGGCGTCAGTTACTAGTTTTATTTACTTTATATTGTAGTAAAACGTGCTGTGAATTACGCTTGAACGTCAGGGTTGTGGTTTTTACTTATAACCAATGTTAGATCGACCTCCATGCCAAGCACTGTACGTAGTGATTTAAGCTTAGTAAGCCTTTTGTCACGGCACAAACAACTAAAAGTTGACTAACCTGATTTCCTTCCTTGGGTTTGATAATAAAATGCTGATGTTTGAATTTCGTGTACGTGCTTACCGTTTTAATCATGTCAAAACGGTATTCAATAACATGTGATATTCAATAATGATTTAGAAGTTTTCTTGGAAGAGACTTGATTGGCCGCAAGGGCAACCCCCACGAGACTGGACAAAAAGTCCAGACCGATTATTGAATAAATAGATTCACTGCCGTGCTCGTCTAAGACGACTTTGATGGTCAAGAATTCAGGAAGAAGGTCGTGAGAAGTCTAAAATTTAATAAATTAATGCAGAAAAGGCATCATGCTGATTTAGAGAGTTAAGCAAATAAATAGGGCATGAATGGAGTCAAGAAATATATCAACACTAGGATTGTCTTGTTTTTTCAACTTTATCGAAATTGAAAACATTCGGGTCGATGTATGATACTTTTCTCTCACTATGACGTCATTTTGAGGCGGCATCACGAGCGCTCTGGGGGAGGGGTTAAATCGGTGAATCTCGAAAACGGAACATGGTGGAGGGATATAAGTGGTGCCGAAATGCGCACAATCTTCGATTTCCTTATACCCCACCAAAAGACTTTGTTGTCTCATCTTCAACAGAAATGATTGAAATTAGAAAAATATTTCATTTATTTTTTCTCTGTTATGTTGAGAAACTAAATGATATGTGCAAATATTTGGAAATGCAGTTTTTGTTTTATTTAAGACAAAGCTTTTAATCAAAACTGGTAAAACCAGCACATTAATATTTTGAATTCATCAATGAACCATGAATATGCGATTTCATACTTGCTGAATGAAATCAATATTGTGAATTCGTACGCTTGTGAAGGGTTGGGCTTTGTAACCTGAATGAAATATCTTGTGGGAATAGGAAATCTGAAAATTTGTTTTGTGCGAAGAAGCTGATCAGAAATGTATTGGTTTTTAAATAAAGAAGTTATGTGGCTTTATAAATTTTAATCAAGATGAGATAAACTAATATTAAGGTGACGTTCTAGTTTTTCATCTCGTTAAAACGCAGTCAGAAGCTTGGTGAAGTCTAGTAGGCCAGTTCCGAGCAGAAGTAAAATTATAACGAAACTAAAAAAAGTTGCTGCAAAAGTGCAAGTTGTCTTTGAAGAAAGCGAGAAAGACCATGGATAGTCTGTCCAGAGAAGATTATTTGGAGCAGTTAATCCATGCTTGCAAATGCAAACCCCATCATGATATTGAGAATGCAAAGCATAAAGATAAGATTCTTTCTGCACGCCCTTTTGACCACCATGAGGCGTCAACGGAAACAGCGTTTCTGTTGGATCACAAAAACAAAAGAAACATTATGATAGGATGGAGCAAAGATAGTAAATTCTTTAGAAAAGCAGTTGAAAATTGGAGCGAACGAGAAAACAGAATAATGACTTGCCTTCCGCTTGAAGCAGTGCTGCAGAATTAGAGCTGCATCATTGCTGCTACTTCGATTAAAATGCAAATGATGAAATGGAGGACAACTGGGAGCGCAATGAAGAAAGGCATGATTCAACTTTTCTCCCAATCCAGCAATAAATAAAAATTAAGACATCCAGAATTAGTGATAATAGTTGTGTGCTGGAAAACAGTCCGATGACCAGGATTTGATAGCCGTTAGACTAAAGACTGGTTTCCATTAAGTGTAGATTGCAGGCGTGGCGCGGAAAATTCTTTGTTTCTCTAGTTTTATGCGAGCGATCACGCAGCGAGCGCGCTCCGCGCATAAAATCCGAAATCCAGAAACGTTCCGAGAATCCAAGAAAACGTTCGACTGAAGGCATTGCAAAGCAATAATATGCCGATAACATCTAGCAATGCTTTGCGACTCTGTTATAATGGCCGCGTCGTTTACAAATCAGACAGATATGTTTTTGTTGCTCAATTCATTGATGGCTTCTGCAGCAAACTGAAGAAGTCATTGCAGTAAAATCTTTCCCGTTCGCATATCTGTCACAAATAAAATCTTATTTAATACTGTTATAGAAGAAGGCTGTAAAAGCATTTTACCAAAGATTTAAGCGGTGATGGCTGACATTGCGGTTCTCAACACTGGAAAAAAGTCTGGATCGAGTAAAACACGTTTATGTGATTTCTCTTGTAAAAAAGATGGGACGTGGCATTCATATTTCGAATGCTTGTTTCTTGTCAACGAAATCTATTTTGCTCATGCAGTATTGTTGAAGGGAAGAAAAAAAGGTCCACGAATGATGCAAGAAGTGGGCTTGCTTTACAAAAATTAAAACCATTGAAAACCCAAAAATCTCTGGTACGATCCACGTGATGCTTGCTTAAATTTTTTTCAAAGGAAAAATTGAAGGGCTTGCTGAGCAGGAAGATGCAGTTAGACAAAGTCATGATTCCGATCGGTTCAATGGTGCTTGCTGGTGTTGGCATGTTTTACGTTTGTGGATGTCCTCCAAAACTTAAATTCTCTTTTGCTTCATAAGCAAGAAGCTGTCACAGTGGCATAGTTTCTTGCTTATGATTACGACTGCAAATGGTTTATTTTGATTGTTTTTCCGTAATTCGGATTATCTCTTCGTTGAAGAAATGACCAAGCTTCCGAGATTGGTTTCCTACTTCGTGTCTGTTAATGTGCCAAATTTTCTTACCATTCATTCACAACCAAATGCAAGTGACGGGCCATTTACACCTCTGTTTCAAAGAGACTTTTAGCATAACGGCAGACTGGTAAGAAAATGGCAGACATCGCTTTTAAATGCGGTATTTTGTAAAGCATGGCTATCACCAAAAAATGTGGCTCTAAGTGTTCGTTTGAATTTTCCGCCTTTTTCTCAGTATGCTTGCAAGACTTTATCTTCGTTACCCACAATTCGACATTCATGCTCATGTAGCGTGTCGTGCCTCGCACTTCATCGAGCTGCCATGCCAAACATCTTTTTTTAATATATACTTTTTTTGTTGGTTTTTTTGTTGGTTTGCTTTTGGCGGCTTAGCACTTCGCTCCCGCCGATGCGTGGGATTCTAGTTGTTTTGCTGTACGAGCTGTGTTTGCTATTTTGCAACTTCGTGCGTCCCCAGTTTGACGCTCAGCCCGTGGTACCGTTGCTGCTTTATCCGATAATTTTACTGACGAAGTAATATTAACTAACGAAGTGTCTACCGTCAGGTTTGTAGCCGCTCGGCTATCTCTGCTTAAAGAATATCATGCTCCTTCGCACGCCTGGCCTGGCGATGTAACTTCACGCCACGAATCTTAGCCTGTATGGCTTTCCGGCAGTCTAGCCGTGGACTGATATATATTATGTTACTTATGATGATTAGCCTGTATGGCTTTCCGGCAGTCTAGCCGTGGACTGATATATATTATGTTACTTATGATGATTAGCCTGTATGGCTTTCCGGCAGTCTAGCCGTGGACTGATATATATTATGTTACTTATGATGATTAGCCTGTATGGCTTTCCGGCAGTCTAGCCGTGGACTGATATATATTATGTTACTTATGATGATTAGCCTGTATGGCTTTCCGGCAGTCTAGCCGTGGACTGATATATATTATGTTACTTATGATGATTAGCCTGTATGGCTTTCAGGCAATCTAGCCTTGGACTGATATTTATTATGTACTTATGATGATCGGTTTAAATAATAGTCCCTGAAGTTGGCGACCGGAGTAATTGTCGGCGCTGGCTTATTGGCGCGAGATCCCCTACATAGACTTGTTAAGTACAGCAGCATGAAGTTTTACAGATCATTTTTAATCCACCCTTTGCGATGTGACTAGACTTGATTGCGATTAAATATTGTGCCTCGTATTCGTTTGTTATTATTGCATGTGTCTAAAATCACACACATTTATTTACTTTGTTTATTAGGGCTAGATCAGGGGTGGGCAAACTTTTTAGCCGTAGGGCCGCATTGACCATTTCGAGGGTGGTCGAGGGCCAGGGCTTGTTGTCTCGTACATCTGCATGCTATGGAAGAAATTGCACTAGCTCACAATTTTGGTATTTCAGCGAGCAAAATCGGTGGTGTCTCTAAAAAAAAAAAGGTCTTCACCTCTCCGTAGACGGTAACTGCCTGATTGGGGGCAATTGTAGGCTCCGACGCATTTTCCGTCTAAGGTAGAGGCGATTACCATTTTTTTAAGGACACCGTCGCTTTTATGCCTTGTCAATCCCCTTGTCGTATTTATTTCCAAATGGCAAAGTTTCAAAAAGTGTTCGCGGGCCGCACAGAATGCTCTCGAGGGCCGCATGCGCCCCGCGAGCCGTAGTTTGCGCACCCCTGGGCTAGATTATGTTTATTTTTCTTTTCATGGTAGCTCGTTGATCGACTTGCTTTTCCTGCCGTCTTGTTTTTGTTCATGTGACCTGGTTTACATAGACGTGTGCAGCGACCTAGTGTTTGGTGACGTGTGCAGTATTTTGTTGCCGACCATGCGGTCGGATATTTTCGGCTCTCTTTCGTTGTTGATCGTCATGGCAGACGGACGTGTTCTAGTTATCTGCCACAACCTCTTTCATTGCTGGGCTTCGTGGAGGACGGAAGTGATTTTGATTGTCTGCCACAACTGAGTTAATTGTAGTCTTAACATCAATGCAATGAAAACATTACTGTGGTGCTTACTTACTTGTGACTGCCAAAGTTCCCAGCAGTTGGGGTTCAGTCAGCACGCTCTCGTTCAAAGGAACATGTTTTGCACACTCAGTTAAGGCGTCAAGCAGCGAGATTGAAATTTTTTTTGTTTTTGCGGAGTCAAACTGCACCTTGTGTGCCCGCAAGCTTCTGGAAATCGATTGGAAACAGTACATGGTTCACTGAGCGCCGAATGGGAATGTGTAAAAATGTTTGCGGAGGTGGTAATTTCCGTGGTCCAGATCTACGACTTTTAGTTATAACCTGACCCCTTCCGAGAGATGAGGACATGGCGGAAGACTAGATCCCCAGAACCCACGCAACTCCCCAGGGCCTGGGGTAGAGGTTGTTGTCAGGCTAAAGAGCGAGCGGCGCAAAAATCCCAGAGCCGGACAGTGCAAAATGAGATGAGAGGGGTCTGGAGTTGAATGACCGCAGGCGTTCTATGAAGGATGCTCGATTCTGTCAATTTTGGAGAGATAAGAGTTTAGCGGAAGGCTGTGTCCGTGGCAGCAAAGATGAGAGAGGGCACAGCGAGCGTAACAAGGAAGCGCAAGCTCCTTAGTGGATACCGAGGGGACCTATGTGTAAAAGAATTTAGATGAGACAGTATGCCTCCGATCCAAGAAAAGATAAGAGTGAATACGAGAAAGGAAAGAAACTACAAGGGACTGCAGAAGGCAAGAGTAGCGTACCCCAACTGGCCAGCTCATCAGGCGCGTCGTTTCCCGTACGAAATGAGTGTCAGGAAACTCATAGTAGCCAGATAGTTCAGGAAAGAAAAGACAGTTCCTCCCAGAGACTTTGAGGTAAAAGGAAAGACCGAGGAAAAAATGGTGTGGCATGGACAGAGCAAGAGTCTGTGAACAGAAGAAGAAAAGTGGGAGACTTGTCGATGCTGCTGAGACCAGCGGAGAGCTTGCAGAATGGCGCAGGCTTTAGTGGAAAAACTCGCAACAAACTGGGCCTGCCGAAAAAGGAAAGGGTGGCCTCAGCGCCACAAAGCGAGCAGTTGGGAAGGACGCCCAAGCCGCTTTTGCCAAGGAAAACCAACAGAGCTTTAGGTGCAGATTGTAAGATGGGACAAAGTCAAGGTGAGCGAGAGCCGCACCTTGGCAAAAAAGAGAAAGATTAGAGTGGAAGCATGGAGTGTAGAGTCAGCTCCACCCTGAAAAATGACGGCTACCATGGAGGATAGGGAGGGCAAGAAAAAAGGACCTCCTAAAGAGAAAGCATTGGGGGATGAGTGGACGCAAAAGCTCTGTAGGAGGATTTGTAGAGTTTTGGCTTCACTCCTTCTGGTCAAAGTTAAAATAGTAAAGGAGGTTGAAAGACTAAGGGACCGCTTATAACCAGACCGAGCGAAATGTGTCAGAGTGACTCGTAGGAAAGATAGAAACGCCTCCGAGAGGACAAGTGGGATAGTTGACGACGAGAGGCAGGCGGTGATGGTGCGACTGCTCGCTCGGTGAAGGCGTTCTAATTTGGTAGTATTCGTTACGCTAAGTAGAGGAAACCATCCGGGTGAAGCACAAGTTAAAAGGGGTCAAAGAAAAAAAAGGAATTCCTTAGATGGGCCCTATGAGATAGAACGTAAGGCCTTGAGACAAAGAAAAAACTTGGCCTTTAGCGAAGATACGTATCTAGAAAACAGTGTTGTTGAAGGTAACCCCAAGGAAAGCTGGAGTGGGATTGAAGAGGAAAGGGGAGTTAAATAAGATGTGCAAATTCAGGGAGGAGGACCAGGTCACCAACATGAATAGAGCAGCTGACAGAAGAAGGCAAAGACGTGGGAAAATCATTGATGAAAAAAAGAGATAAGTACAGGGCCAAAAACGGATTCTTGTTGAACACCTCGGCGGACTCTAAAGGAACGACTTTGGTGATTTTGAAAAACCACGCAAGCGTGCTATCAGAAAGAAAAGATAGAGTCCATTGAGCAATGCAAGGAGGGAGGCCAGCCGAAACAAGTTTAAGAAAGAGAGCGAGATGCCACAGTCGAAAGAAGTCAATTGTAGCAAGAATAGTCCAAGAACCCAGCTTGATTGTGAAGCCTATTTGAAGTAGACTAAGATAGGAACAGAATTTGATCCAGAGAGGGCCATATAGGGCGGAAACCGGCCTGGCGGCGAGAATCGAGTTAAGACTCCTGAAATAAGAGTAGACGAGATAGCATGATGCGTTAAAAGGCTTTAGAGGTGAGAGAGGTAGGCCGGAAGGAAGCAGGAGTCGAGAGGTTTTTCCATTTTAGGGATGAGAATAATGTGAATCCACGTAAAAGAAATGTGAAGACCAAGAAGGATTGAAGATGTGAAAAAAATTCAACAGCCTTGTGCGATCGTTTAACTCTTTCGCTCCCGCGATCATCGATTGATAATCTCGTGTTTTCAGTGTTTCTCTCAAATTGTTTTAAATTGAGTTACAAAATTAGTTTACTAAAAAATCGATTTGGGACTTTATTTTTCATCCGATTTTCATAAAATTTTCAAAAGATCACGCTTATTTCCTCACGCATCGGACAATGTATAATTTGTGCCCTAATTTGTGGATTTTTATACCCAAAAAGGGTTAAAAACACCAAGAACCCAGTTGCAGACGACAAAATCGGCCAAATTCTCAGCACGTGCCAACTACACTAAAATCAAATTCAGATTACATCTTTACCACATAACCAAACCCTTTATCATTAACACAGTCTGAAAACTACTCTTTTGGGGCATCATTTGACAAAATTTCAAGCGATAATGATAAATTTTACTTTTATAAATTTCCAATTTTTTAGGGGTCTCAAAACCCCCCAAACAAATTTAAATGGTAAGTAGATAAAAGTAAATTTAGTGCGTAAAAAATATCATATGTTGCTAAATACCGTTACATTTGAAAGCTTAGGAAATTTGCTTTCCAGCAATATATAACTTTAAATAGTTTAGACTAAGTGGTATATGATATTTACTGATCAAAAATGAGTACTGTACATCATGTCAGTTCAAAACCCCCAAAATTTTTTGACTTACCTTCACTAAATTATAATTTTTACAAAAACTACACCCTATAAAAAGATAAAATAAATTGCAAATATTTCACCAATAAAGTCGTCATTTTGTATGAAATTTCCAAGGAGACAAGAAGCGAAATACAAGTTTAAAAGCTAGCAGAAGCTTGTCTTCTCTAAATCAAAGTTTGCTGTACCCCCTTGTTTCTCAACAAATGGGAAGGGTGTAAACAAGCGGCTGTTTCATTGTCAGTGACAGCACATTCTATTTAAACTTGATACTTTCTGAATCTTGAAGAAATTCCCTGTTCAAAAATACATAATGTTACATGGTTTAGGCCCACCTGTAGCAGATAATAACTGATCATATTTTAGGTACTGAATTTAACTACCAAAATTTGGTACCGGTCAAAAAAAAGGTCATGTGCCTCAGAAAATTGCAAATTGTAGAAAACCTAGACTCTTAGGTAAGTTTTGATTGATGTAGCCTACCTTGAAAGCTTATTTCCTTAGCATTATTTTGCGACCATTTCTAAAAAAATTGGTTAAAAATAAAATCTGTAGTGATCTTTGAGGTGAGGGTACCTCTTTAATTTTGAAAACAACTACCCCCCCCCCAGTTGGGGGGGTTAATTTACATAAAATTTGCATATTCAAAAAAAATTTTTTTTTCTATTTGAAATCCTCAAGAAATGTAGATTTCAACGATATATCACACTTAATGTAGAAGTAGACAGCTGAGTAATGATTTACAAACAAACTTGAGGTACATAATTATGACTGATTATGACAGTTTTTCGCACTGCCACCTTATTTTTCGACATTTTTTTTCGCTTTTCACGCCGGAGCAAGAGTTAAAAAGCAGCACGGCGAAAAAATGGTTCGTATGAAAGAAATGCCCTAGGTAACTGGGACTCTCGAAAAGGTTCACAGCCATTACAAACTACCCCGAATGAGGTCGGGGACCGCATCGCTACGTTAAGGCAGCAGTTGGATTGGTGCAGGATTTACGATTTTGGTTGCTTTTACGTAACGTAGAATGATTGCTCAACAATAAATCTTAACATGTTTTGTGAGCTGGTTTTGTCAGAACACTCAAATGGACAACCAAAATACCCTAAACCTGGTACCGATATCTTTAAGTAAAACAGCATTTTCAAGGAGGGGGTGCTGCTTTCTGCACTTTGCGTTTGTGCTCAAAGCATTTTATACAACTTGACAGGCGATAATTTCAAAATCGTGAATTAAAATATTATTGCGGTCGAACTTTTTCATTTACAAAAAAATTATTTGAAAAAATTTGGATTTTTTCGATTGCGCTCTCACTAAGAGCGTAAAACTAGTGATCGAAATCATCGGTCGCATTTTTGATGATGTCACAACTGACAACTATTCTATTTTATACGCTTTGCCAAAATGGTGCGGAATTTAAAAAACTGAATTATCAGCTAGTCTTCTGTGGGGCCAGATTGACGTATCAGCAAATTTTAGTGGTCCCGAGCTATAATTTCAATCTTTGTTGGAGCTACACTTGGTCCAGTGAACACTAGAAGCAAATTTTCAGAGGTACTCGTCTGAGCTGTGCCGCGGACCAGACAGTTGGGCCATCCTAGTATTTACACGAAAACTTTTCACAATTTTTGATCAGCGGTAATTTTTTAATCTTTATTCTGCCTGCCTTAAATGCTGTAGATAGTTGGTTCAAACTCTGACCGAATCTTTACAAACGGTATTTCACAGCTCCTCGGCAGACGCACCACTACCACGTGAGTGAGATCAACGTGTGAAGCCCCACCAGAGAAATGTGTTTTTGGGGTACGTTTAGTAAACTAAACCAGTAATAAGTGAAAAAGGTTGTGAACTACTAGCATTAAGATTCTTTCCCCCTCCCACTTTGGTTATACTTTTAGAACTCTACCTCGGATGTCGTGTGAAGACTTAGGTTAGACACTCGATAAAGCATGCCTCTAACACATCGCGTGAAAATCTAGAGTCACAGTTTCTAAGCTAGCTTCCCTCACAACATTTGTGTATTTTCATGTTTATGTTTTTTTTCACCAAAGATGCACGTTTTTCGTGACCTGCAAGAAAAATAAGTGATGTTTTCAGTGTTCTTTTGCCAAGATTGTCCCAGATGTTTCCAAGCTAAGACTGTCCCATATCTTTAGTACTTGGTATTTACTATCTTAGTACATCAATACAAAAACAAATTGTTGTTGTTCACAATATCAAAACAAAAAAAGCAGGTCCGCATCAAGCATTACAAAAAGAATCCTTCCCTCTTCACAACCAGCCGCCTAGCTCTTCATCCGGCTTCATTACAGTTAAAAAATTGCTATGTTGGGTCACATAAGAAATTTTTCAGTTTCTTTAGACTCGTCCAATCGGTCAAATTCTTTTCCGGGATCTAATATTAACCGAGTTCCGTCTGTTTTAATCATTCTGTCAATTTCTTCACGAATTTTTATCTTCAAGTTTGCGATGCCTCTATCCTCCAATGCAGATATCGGCAAAATTCCTTTGATGTTGGCAGCTCTACTCGGTATCATGTCCTTTGGAAGATCATCAACATGATCTAAGTTTTAAACATTGTAAACAACAGTCACTCGAAATTTCACTCTGATAGAGATCGATAACTGTATGAGTTTTGCCTTTGACATAACTATTAATGGCCAACTTGGAAGCATTTTTGTTTTTCTTAACCCATACTATTCCTCCGGATGAAGATGCAACATGAAACGGGCATCCAGGCGACAACGCAACAAACCTGACTAATATCAAGCTAGGGGAGAGCGTTAATTCATTTCAAACCAAGTGCTAATAAAATCGCAGGAAAACTAACAAAGCAGTATGACGTGGGAGCGCCTCTTGCGACATACTGGGTGAGCAGCTTCACTAATCTAAGCCGGTGAACACGGGAAACTTTTCTGGTTAGTTGCGATGCTTGACGCAACTGCATTACGCCAGCAGTAAAGGCATCTATGAACACAAGGTGACCTTCACATGTAGATAAAATTTTACACGTTGGTCGACTCGATTAGTTATTTATTTACACAAATTTAATTTCCGGTCAAGGAAAACTTTATCGGTTATGCATAGCAGTTGCGTATTTTGGAAGGGAGGGTACATATTTTGCTGCTTGATACTGAGTGCGAATAGAGCGTCGCTGTTTGCTCTCAGTATCAAGCAGCGAAATCTCGTCTCAAAACCCGCTTTGCACATCGGTTAGGCTTTTTATTCCTGGTTGCAAAAACCGCTATGTGCAAACGCAGCCTTAATCTTATTCAATTGAACGTTTGTTTTTTTAATTCGAGTTGTTTAATAAACATTTTGCCTTTTTGAAATCGAATCGAGCATTTTTGTTGAAAATTAAATTAAGAAAAAAAAGCAAAACTATTATTGTTTGGAGCAAACTACTTTGGGTTTAATTTAACCTGCTTTTTACCAATAAATACGTTAAGTGACATGCACAGCTAAACCACGACGTGTTTTGGGGTGATAAGAAAACAATAAATGACTAACCTTCCCAGTTTTCAAGCTTCTGTTTTAATCTGTCCAAGTAAAAAACTGATTTCTTTTTATCCATTTTGTTAACAGCTAACAAGGCTGGTCGCTTCAACAAAGATGAATCGTATATTTCTAATTCCTGTAAGCAACTGACTTTTATTTGGAGACCAGCACGGATTATTCACTTAGACTGATATTCGAGTTTCAAAATTCAAGGCATCTGCACTACCCTGGGGTTAGGCAATTACGAAAATGCGTGCAAAATTTGCAGTTTCCAGAACGCCACAAATAACCGTACCAGTTTTATTTTCTGTAGTTTAATCAGCAAGTGATGACAGGATACGTAGTCTTTGCCTTTGCGATATGCATCTTGACAAATAATATGGTTAGGAACGACTATTGCTAGATTCTCAAAGAGTAAACTTCGGTGACTTGCTCCACAACGCAAATTTGAAAGGTGCAATTCGGTTAGGTGTTTAGGCCTAGTGAAACTGCGAAAGCAGCATAGATTTCAATAATTCATCAACTGTGTACCTTTGTTAAAAGTAATACGGTTTCAAATGCATCACGAAAATCTGACTTTGGAGAAAGTTGAAAGCCGGTAACATCAACAACAAACAACAATACATGAGTTCTTTCGATATGCTTCAAGAAAACGTGGCCGCGGCCCTGAAAAGCAGATTTCTTCGTAGAAAAGGCTATAAATACAAGAGCCAAAAACCTCACTTTATTAGCATGAGCTCCTTCTATTAAACCAGGCAAATCGGCAACTTTGATCTTTCGTAGGTCAGGATATTCTATTATTCCCATTTCTGGTTTGATTGTGGTGACTATGAAAAGAAAACCTCAGTGTAATTTAACATCAAATCAAACAACTTTGCAATATGACAGATCGTTTAAGAGAGCGAAAACGACTTTAAACTGGTGTGCTAAAGAATCCAGTATAAATATTGGCAACAAAACCATTATTGCGGAAAATGCTCTTTGGTAAAATAAACACTAGCTATTTGCATTCAATGTTACAAATACGATAACGGTTCTCAGCGGAATGCTCAACTAAAAGCATTTAATTGGCTACTGAAATTTAGACGAACATTTTCTTTTTGATTTTTAGGAGAAAACTGATGGTAATTCGTCGCAAAATCTCAAAAAGTCAAATAACTAGATTTTAATTACTTCCACTTACAGGCATATTCGGCAATTTTCGGTTGCGCCTTAGACAATCTTGTGAGCAGCGTCGACTTTCCAGCATTAGGAAATCTGCCGGGAACGTTGCAAAATCAAGTGTTATAAAGCAAACCAAATATAATACACAAAAAAACTTACCCCACAAAACCAACATCTGCAATAAGTTTTAAATCAAGAAAAATATTTCTCCTTTGTCCTTTTGTACGAACAAAGCCGTTGAAACCGCAACCGCCTACTCCACCCTTAGCAACCATTATTTTATCGAAAGAAGTGGAAATTTCACCTACAATACATGTATACTAAGCATTTATTAAGATTGCATCCAATTTACCACATAGTAGTTATCAGAATGGTCATATTAAGTCGCTAGAAAGCAGAATAGAAAAAATTTATTTTACTTTTGCAATGAAAAAAGATAAAAAAACGTAACAGTAGTTAGAAAAAGAAGAATTTCATCACCACGAAACCACAATCGTATATTTGTAGCGCAAAAAGCTGACGCTAACAACAAGGTGATCAAAAGCACATCGGGCCACATGCAGCCTGCGGAAACCTTTTGCACGGCCCGCGAACACTTTCAGCATTCCATATCTTGCAGAGCAAAATCTGAAGAGTTAAAATACAGTTTCACCTCCTTAACACGGACCCTGTTAAGCCGGATATCGTTTAACCCGGACCATGACCAAGAAAAAAAATGGAAAAACATTCCAAGATTGAGAAAAAAAATGTTTGGCCTGAAATCGGCCATTAATTATTTACATGTTATGAAGATAAGGTAAAAGAAAATAACCTTGGTAATAGCTGATAATAACGGTCGATATCGGTACAGGTTTGTTTGCTAGGCTAGGCTAGCCCAACGTAGCCTTCGTCAGGTGATTTACTTGAATAAACAAAATAAATGAATATATAAATAAATAAGTCTGCTTTTTTACATGTTATGAAGGTAAATGTAGTAAAACAAAATAGCCTATATAATAACGGCATTTTTAACTAAACGTTGTTCCCTAGGCATGTTTATAAGCTGTGGCCTATAGGCCGTCGGTTTAGTCGGACAATCGGCTAACACGGTCACCCTCTTCCCCCCAGCTGTCCGAGTTAACGAGGTAAAACTGTACTTCTATCTTTAAGATTACCGCTCTGCTTCAGCCAAAGCCCAAGATAAGTTGTTTATCACTCAAGTGCAGCTAAATACGTTACTGTTACGCCTGTGGTGTAATCGTGCCTTTTCGCACTCGGTGACGACACAGACGTGCGTTGATTTTTGTTCTCCAGCGAGCACACTAATTCGATGGTAAGTGAGCAGTTGTTCATTATGAAAGTAAGATAGTAAGTAGCGAGAAGACTACCCGATCAAAAGACTTTGCATTTGAGAAGTGCTTTACATTTGGTAGCGCTTCCATTCGTGAAAGCACTTTCTCAATTATGCAGCGCTTAGAAACAAACGCACAGAACAGGATGGCTCATAAAATTCTGCATGACTGCTTAGGTCTATCCATCACCGAAATTGAAGCAGACGTTAACACAACCATATGCAAAAACATTAAATCGGTTTGCTCTATTGTTGATACGTTATGTATCTTCTTTACCAGCTGGTGATCACTATAGTCGCACACAAGCAAAAAATGTCGTGAAGCATGCACCAACACATCAAATCAATAAGAACAACGAACAGTCCTTGGATTACACAGGGGCTTCCCTTTTTACGATACATTAATTTTTTTTCAAATCTCAATGTAACCGTACTGGCACAGAATTTTAGACTAGTCTAGAGATACATAAAATAACGAACCTAATTTTTCATCTGTGTCTGCATCAATCACTGACACTCCATGAGGAACTGGTATGTAGATACTAGCACCATTTAATCCAGTTAAACTTCGTTTACTGTTCAACAAAATGTAATCTAAGTATTATTATTACTTTTATAAGTAGAACAAAAAATATAAGATGCCATCGCATGTAATTTGTCCCCTGTTTTATTTGATTATGTAAAGCCATCTACTTTATATACCGATCTGGTACGCAGCATCTGTCCAAGCACTTGTTAATTAAGTCTCAATTATTCCACAACTATAAAATAGAGAAAACTAAAACAAAAAGAAAAAATGACCAAGTGGAAACAGAAATTGTGAACGAGAAATTTAAGACGTAATAACAATACGGCAACCTAAAACCACAACAGCAATACGTGAAGTTGAGAATTTTGTGTTTTTACCATAAGGTTTTACAACTACACCCCCTCCTTTGTGGAATTTCGTGATTGCTACTATTGCTGATTGTCAACTACCAACGCTTAAAATTAACACCAGATACTTCAATATGTAGTGACAAATGTCTATATAGCCCATGCTTACAACAGGACTGGAATAATATCCTTACTGCAATTCAAGCAAGGCACAGTTGATGCAACACAAAAAAATACAAAAATCTGAGAAAAACAATTAGAAATACGAGTACGAAATAACTATTTTCCAGTTATTGGAACGTTTTTAGGGAGCATACTATTGGAACCTTCACACTTGGTGTGATGTTCGCTTGATGTGTCGGTTTTTTTACTTAAAATCATAATTTAAAGGTGGAAATAAACAAAAGTCAAAACCTAAAATACTAAACTGTGGCACAAGCATTAAATAAAGGGCCCTATAACACAACTGGAACTCAGTTATTCCATATCATTTCTGCTTACTATCCCTTATTTCCACAACACAGCAATACTCCATATTTTACTTACTGACTGTTTTGGCCACTATCGGCAAGAAATCGTTTGGTTGGGTGTTCTTGCTTGAATTGTGTCAAAGTAAATCCTTCCTTTGTAGACCCAACAATATATACCCTTCCACCTTGTCCCCCATCACCACCAAGAGTTGGCAAACCATTTCCTCCAGATCCACCACGAACATAGATTCGTAATTTATCAATGAAGCTTCTGCTATACTAAAAAAAATTGTTGGTTTGTTATATGTAATTTAATCACCAAAACAATATAACAAGAGATTTTATTGAAAAATATTATTATAGTGCCTAAAGATTCTAAGAAGTCTTCTAGAATAATTAGTGCAAGTATTGAAACTTAGTAATTCAATTAGGCAACTACAATAAAAAGACAGGATAAGATTTACTTTGCAACTTTACACCACATATTTTTCAGCAATGCTGACCCCAGCCTACAAAAACCTTGCAACAATCTGTGAAATTCTATGCCCTCAAATTAATATCTTCAATTATAAACAAATCAACAACTTATTAGGCAACACTATAATAGAGAAATATAAAAAAAACAGTAACTGAGTGGTGGAAATCACAGAAATATAAACATTTGCAGAATACAAATGAATAATCTTTAGATTGAGCAAACTACTAAATATTGAGATACATAGTCAACTCAGTGCTTCCCCAATTTTCTTAGCTTATGACCCACTTTCACTGACACTGTTCATAGGGGTATCGTTATCTTTAAGAAATGTTATTTTGCCATACACTATTAGCATGTCTTTAAATAAGCCCATTAGCCAAAATGCACTCAAGAGATGCTATGGCATTGATGATTAGTTTCACCACCTTTGAAAGCAATAGCAAGGACCTTGATTCTTTTCAAAATGCTGTGTACACCTGGAGGCGGGGAAGGACAGGCATGTAAATATAAGAAAAATAAATGTTTGTAAAATTATGTTGTTAATATGTCATAGTAATTAACTAATACAAATGACTAACAGTCACGTTTTCAACATGTCATACATATTTACTAATAACAAAACATTTAACAACAAAATAGGTTTCAAGGGTAAAATACCAATGATGGCAAAACAGGCCTACCCACTGCCTCATCTTTAAGATCTTTTATGAAGATTAATCATTAGAAAGTATTGATTTCCATAATTTGATTTTGCATACCGGTACCTTTCGCAAATTTCTTAAATTCAAAATTTTTTATTTTGAGATCAATTAACAGCCCATTTGAAAGGAAACTGCAAATACCAGTGGAGGCTCACTCGTTGGAAAGTGCTGGTTGAACTTAATTGAAATATTGGTTTCTAATTTTATCCAATTAGGTGATTACATTTTTATAGAATTCCGTAACTTTTGGCATTTTTGCAATTTTTATATGGTACTTCTTTAGGTGGTAGATTTTCTGCATTTCCACTATCAAGTACTTAAATATTTTAGTAGGCCTGATAATAATCATAATTCAGTAGTTACAAATTGTAGTGTAAATTTTTGAAAATCTGGATTTTGAAAATTTGTTGACCACTTTAAATTAGCTTCATATCAAAACTTCCGAGACTGCAAGTATTAAAAACGTTACATTTTCCACAGACATTGTACACCATAATAGAATACCACCATTACACATTGCCAACATATCAGACTTTATTCTCCTCTTAGATGTTGTATTAATTCTTTAAATACTTCTAGTGTTCTCACAAAGCAATCAATCAATTAGTTCAACAAAACTCACCAAACGCCTTGTGCGATTGTATAACTGTTGAGTCACACAAACCATTAAATCTATGTCAAATTTGAAATGTACGTTACCACTTGTCAGCACAGCATTGGTGTTTTACTTTAACACTGAACAACAATCACTCTGTAGTTTACGACTTCATGCACTGCTTCAGAAGTGAGAAACTAAAATCTGATTTCACAAACTGATTTGAAAAAAAATTAAGGCGATCGACTTGTGAAAAATCAAAAGAAATTACTCCCAAACAGATCAGCGGATAAATTTTGAGTGCCGGAGCAATTTGAAAAGTTTAAAACAGTTTTGAAACCATTGGTCGGAGCAACGTCAATTTTTATTCTTAGTAGTTTGTGAAAATTTTGTTAATTGATTTCAATTAATTATTTCTCTGCACTGCTATCTTCTCAAATTAAAATAAACTACCGTGCAACGGTTTTTCTAACGCTCGAAAAATAATCTAATGATGGCAGAATAGTCAATGATTTAGTAACCTTGTAGTCTCTAAAATACAATTGACGGCAACAACCCAAGTAATGTTTTTACCTTCGTTGTTTAGTATACATGTGTACGTCATTTCGCAAGATCAGTCCAGCTAAAAGAAAATGCACAGCCAAAGAAAGTCATAGATGCAGTTATTAGACGAATAATACGTAAGATTGTTAAATATGTTGTTGTTTTTGTTACCCGACCCCTTCCGAGGAATGAGGGCGTGGCGGAAGACCATGAAGCCCCAGAAGCCAGGCAACTCACCAAATCTTGTACCAGAGGTCGTGCAGAGACAGAGAGTTGCCAAACAGCGAGCGGCGCAAAGAGTCCTTGGCTGGACAGTGCTGAATGAGATGAGAGGTGTTCTGGGACGAGTGTTCGCAAGCGCTGCCGGAAGGATTTTCGATTCTGCCAATCCTAAGAAAACCTAACAGTAGGCTGTGTCCGTTGCAGCGTATACGAGAGAGAACACAGCGAGTGTAACGAGGGAGCACAAGTTCCTCGGTGGAAATTGAGGAAACCTGTGTGTCGAAGATATTTGATGAGAAGTTACGCCGTCATTACGAGAAAAAACAAAAGTGGATACAAGAGAAAAGACCAAAGGGACCAAAAGGAATTGCAGATGGCGCAAGTAACGCTCCCCATCTGGTCAGCTCATCAGCAGCGTCGTTCGCCGGGAGAAACGAGTGTCCGGGAACCCATTGTAGCCTGATAGAACAGAAGGAGAGAGAAGACAGATCCTGCCACACCTGCCAGAGATATTGAGGTTGAAGGAAAAATAGAGGAAAGAATGGGGAGGTAAGGACGAACGAGAGTCTGATGGAAGGAGAAAAGAAGAGAAGTGGCAAACTTGTTGGTGCCGCCGAAACCAGCAAAGAACGTGAAGAATGGCGCAGGCTTCAGCAAGAGAAACAACTCCACGGTGAAGGAAGGCAGGTTTTAAGAAGGTGAGGACAGGGAGGGCAAGGGAAGCCTCCCTAGGAGAGGTAGAAGGAAGCATGAGCGGGTGAGTGGACGCAAAAGCTCTCCAGGACGATCTGCAGAGTCTTGGTTTCACTCCAAGTCTGGCCAAACCTGAAATGGGAAAGGAGGTTGGGAGACGAAGAGCTCGCTCATAAGATAAAAGAGTGAAATGAGTCAGGGTGACTCGCAGGGGAGATAGAGAAGCCTCGGAGAGAAGAAGTGGGATAGGAGAGGACGAGAGGCAGCCGGTGATGGCGCGACTGGCCGCTCGGTGAAGGCATTCCAATTTGGTGATGTTGGTAACGCTTAAGAAAGGAAACCATCCGGGTGAAGCATATGTGAGAAGGGGCCAAAGTAAAGATTTATACAGAAGAGAGAGGGGCCCCATGATGAAGCAGAGATACAGCGTAAGGCTTTAAGACGTGGGAAGAACTTGGCCTTTAGCGATGTTTAGAAATGGAAAGAGTACGGTCGAAGGTGACCCCAAGAAAAGTTGGAGTGGGATTAAAACGGAGGCGGGAGTTGAGTAAAAGATTAGCTTGGTGAAGATACATTGAGGAGAAGGAGGTCTCACATTTGCTCGGATTGAGAGGAAGACACCCGCACTCAAACCATCACTCCAATCTAAACAGAGCTCCTTGTGAGGCCTCCATCGCAGTAGGGACCGAAGGGGAAAAGGATCAAATGGCCAGATCGTCAGCGTAAAGAGAGCAGCTGACGGAAGAAGGTAGAGAAGCAGGGAGATCATTAACGAAAACAGAGAAAAGTACAGGGCCAAGAACGGATCCTTGCGGAACACCTCGACGGACTCAAAAGGAACGACTTTTGTGATTTTGATAAACTACACAAGCGCGCTTGTCAGAAAGAAAAGATTGAGTCCAACGAGCAAAGCAAGGAAGGGAGGCCAGCTAAAAGGAGTTTATGGAAAAGGGCAGGATGCCAGACAAAGTCAAAAGCTTTCGAGAAATCAATAGTAGAGAGAACTGTCCGAGAGCCCCGCCTGGATTTGTTAAACCCATCCAAAATGGATGGACTGAGAGAGATAAAGAATTTGATCGAGTGTAAACCGTCCAGGGCGGAAACCGGCCTGGCGGGGAGAGAGAATGGAATTAGATTCCAGAAAGAAGAGTAGACGAGATAGTATGATGCGTACAAACAGCCTTGATACGCAGGAGGTGAGAAAAATAGGCCGGAAGGAGGCAGGAGAGTCGAGAAGCTTTCCCATCTTGCGAATGGGAATAATGGAAGATGTCTTCCAGATGGAAGGAAAGCAATGCAAAGACCAGGAGAGATTGAAAATGTGAAGAAGAAGAAAATCCATGCCAGAGCAAGGCAGATGCTTTAGCAAGGGATAGGCAACTTTGTCTGGGCCAGTGGGAGTGGACGAGAAAAGGCTGAAGGCAGCCGCAAGAAATTTAGCAGGGGAGAAAAGAGAGCAGAAAGACAAGTGAGACTTCTCAGGGCACGTGGCTTGGTGGAGCTTGGAGAAGTAGCCTCTGGCTCTGCTACGCAGAGCTTTTGGCTGAAAATCGAAAAGTGAGATCTCAGGTAAGCGGCATAGACCGCAGCCGACTTCCTGGTAGAGAAGCAATTTGGAGAAATTAGGAAAGGAGGAAGGTGAGCCAGCGATAGAGCGAAGAAAAGAGTATATAGTTTTCGGGTTTGATTTGGGTGAGAGAGAAGAGCAAGTCGTCTGCCATGCCTCGGCCTTGGCCTTGGCGATGACTGACGAGGCGCGTCGGGAAACGGAGATGTAAGCCTGGCGATCTTCATCACTTCTGTGAGCAGCAGCGAAAGCCTTACATTTTTAACTAATCGCTTCTTCCACTTCAGCAGACCACCAGGCATTGGGAGGGCGTTTGATGCGCTCAAAAGGATTGGAAGATTTGGCCGCATTCATTGTTAGAGAAGTAAAGATAGCAGCAGCAGAGGAAAGAGAAAGAGACGAGTAGTATTCCTCTGCAGAAGGACAGTGAGAGTCAAAGTGAAAAGCAAAGTTATCCCAGCGAGCTTTGTGAAAATTGAAGGATGGAGGACGCTAGTTGGGGCGATAGACCGGAGAGCGAGGAACAGATAGAAGAATTGGTAGGTGATCAGAACCCAAGTGCTGAAACATCTGCCAGGAGCAAGATAGAGCGAGAAAGGAGGGAGCAAAGAAAATGTCAGGGGAGGAGCAATGGAGAAGAAAAGGTATGTCAGGATCATGGAGGAGGAAGATATCCGAAGCGATGACCCAATCGAATATTTCCTCCCCATGGGAGTCAGAAGTAACGCTTGAGTCCCAAAAGGGGTGACGACAATTAAAGTTTTCCAGAATGAAGAGATTTCTGGAGAAGGGAAGAATGGAGGGAGAAGAGGATTCCGTTCTGCCATCCGTCGAAGAAGAGCAAATAGGGAGAGCATAAACATTAAGGATTGAAAGCAAGGAGGGGTTGTTTAGTGAGATAACGACCCCTACATAATCAGAGTAGGGGTCAAGCGAAGAAAAGAAAGAAGGTAGAAACCTCAGAGAAGGATAAGCCCTGCCTGACGAAAATGATGACGACGCCGCCGCTAGCGTGCGTGGCATCAGGAGAAAAAATGCCGGATCGGGAGTGGGTGTGATCAGATCGCAGAGCAGAGAATCGAGGGATGGGAAAAGAGGAAGATGAGTTAAGGTTAGATTGCTGGATACAAATAAGGTCATCGAGATGAGACGAAAAAAAGTGAAGTAGTTCAGTGCTCCTGGCTCGGAAACCCCCAGCATTCCATTGGAGAACCGTGAGGTAGTCAGGAAAAGAGGAAGTAAGAGATGTAGAGAGATAGTCAGGAGCAAGAGACGGTGGTGAGGGAGCAGAGGGAGAAACCAAGTGGGCACAAGGGGGATAAGAGGTTTGAAGGCAAGGGTGGGGCAGAAGTGTTGCATTAGCAGTGGGGGCTAGATTGAACAGTGGAGGTATACAAGCTGGAGGAGTCCGAGGAGGAAGTCACAGTGTTATCTCCAGAAAAAGAAGGGACGCAGCAGGGGGAGCTCCAGGAGTGAGAGCTGCCAAGAGTTCTGAATTTAGAGTAGAAATGTAAATGTAGCACCTCAAATGGACCCATATGAAGCAGGTGCAGCATTGCACTGACCTACCCTACCAGGTCACATTTCCAGCGCACACTGAATAGGGAAAGATGGGACCAGAGTTGGGATGAACGTTGCCGCTCATCAAGAGTAGGAGGAGAATGAGGAGACAAAGACGGGTAAGAAAAAGGCAGGTGAAGATAAAAGACAGGCGACCGTTTTTAAAGAATCTGTGCTGCCCTTCTGCGGTCGTTCAGGGGGCAACGCAGCGAAAAAATGTTTTGTGTAAGGGGAGCGCCTGGGATAACTTGGACCTGCGGTAAGGCCAATAGCCATTTCGTCCCAACACAAACGGGGTCGGGGACCACACCACCACGTTGAGTCGGCTGTTGATTGGTGGAAATTATGAGACCAACAAAAAGTAAGATCGTTGAATATCGGCATCGTCTCCGTTTTTTATCAAATTTTCTTTTCTTTTTTTTGCTGATTTGGGAAAAAATATAATAAATCATGATTGATTGAATATAAATATTTGTTTTAGTAACCTTGGTAGTTTATAACATGTCAAATGCTTAGGTACCATTTTGGCTTTTGTTGCTTGTTTAGTTCATCATGGTTGGCTATGTTGCCAAACAAACTGATGAAATAACTTGAGAACTGAAATTGAATAGACAATTGGGGCACAAGCCAGGGATATCTAGAACACCGAGATGTCCAACTCATTACAGCCACTGACAACTGCAGGGTCACAAAAAAAAGTTTAGAAAACACAAATTCAAAGCAAAGCAACCCGTAACTTGTCAAAACTGAGGTTACAATCAAAAGTATTAAAGCATTAGGTTTTACCAGAGCGTAACTAGGAAAGTTTGGGGGTTTGAAAACCCCTTCCTTCATTAAACTTGTAGATTTTTGTGGAAATAACCATGGCTAAGGCCAACTTTGGTTTTAATTTTTTTATTCAGAGTTATGAAAACTGTAATTGCGCTAATAATATTCTTTCATTTGAATTGCACTACAAAATTGTTTTAGAACTTTCCTTCACAAAATTTCAAGTTGCACGTTTGCTAGTAGTGCAAGTTGATTTACACTAACATCTATTTAGCACAAGGTCATTTATACAAACCAAACAATTAAAAACAGCATCGCTAAGTTACTTCTTTGCGTTGTTGCTGGTTAGTTTTCTTACTGTCCGAGACATTTAGCAGGGGCTTCCAATTTAGGGGCATTGAGACGCTTTCACTTGTTTTTAGCAAAACAGTTAAGAGTACACTTGATTTTGGAATTAAAATTATTATGACCAGCAGAACATTTTATGTCCAATAAAACATGAATAAAATCAAACTGTTTTGCAATACATGACACAGCATGCAGAAATCCAGCTCGCTGGTTGTTCATTGCAAGCAGTCTCTAAAACCACTCACTTATTACTAAATAAAGTGAATTAATTAAATACGTTAAAGCAAATGTTCCAAACATGGTGGTTGTCATTTTGACGACACCATCCTTCTCCTCTCCCTTAGGAAAACTGTTATGTTACCAGTCTACCTATAGTTTTGGTTGTTTGAGTCGGTGAGTGTATGACATTTCTAAAAAAATTATCATTTTGACGCTCAACTTGGGGCCCACAAGTAAGGCTGCCTTCCCCCCGGCTGAGAGGTACAGGGGAGCAGTTCTGCCGGATCTGCATCTCAGTTTGCGAAAAAGTTTGGCCGAAAATTGATATTGAAATTATATGATTTCCAAAAAGAGAAAAGGTCTCCACAATAATTTGGTGGCAAAAATGAAAGTCATAAAATTGTCTAAAATACAAAGTGGTTTTGCGAAGATGTTTAACTGGCATCAAAATTCGCTTGATAATTAAGATTTCAAACTAATTTTAGAAAAACTGAAAAGCTCCAATTCCAATTCTACTAAAATTTGTAAAAGGCAGAAATGCTCTAATTTTAGAAAAGCATGAATGCTCAAATTTCAATTTTGATTTGATATGAAAAACGCTAAAAAAATTCTAATTGTCCAAGTCTGCACACAAGGATGGAAAGGCTTACAAAATCGTCGTACTGTGTCGCGTAGGAGAGAGAAAAAAACAAAAAAGGTTCTTATGATTTGTAAGCATTTCCTATTTTGAATGAGATTTATGTCTCGATCAAAAAAATATTTATATGTGGTGAATAAGCATGGCTTGCATTTTTTTCTAAATGAAAAGAACAATAATTTTTTCTAAATGAAAAGAATAATAAAATATTTCGTATGACAGGGTATCCAACTATCCATGATCCAGGTCAGACACAATAAATGAGCTGTTGAACTTCTGTCTGGTAGCCATCTGTGACAAATTGCGTTTAAGATAGGTGCAGAATTTATTCTTTAATCTAATTATATATTTTTGGTAACAATTAAATTAATTGCATTCAAGTAATTGCAAATTAAATGCACAACATTGGTTTTTAGATTTTTAACTGTGATTTAAAATTAAGAAGCAGTCTGCGCATTTTTTTTTATAGTGACTACGCATCGGCGTTGTGGTTTTGCGATCGCCACCCATTTTATCCTAGCGTTGCATATATGCAATGCTCCATAACTAGGAACGTAGTAAATAAAAAATAAACAAAAACTTCATAGATTTTGTTGTTAGGGTAAGCATAAGTTTTTAAAAAATCACCAAAAAAAATTAATTCGGGCTAATATGGGTTAACAAATACGGAATCGCTCTTGTGAGCGGTTTAATAGTTACTAGTTGCCAAAGTGCTAGGGTCGAATCGACTCTTCCCACCCCTCTCCCACAGGTAATGGAAAGCACAAAAAATCCCAGTACAGATAGGGTTAAAAAAAGAAAATTAATTTATTGCCATCAAAAAGAGCACCATATTTAACAATTTTCTTACCAAAAAGATTGTGGATGTGTGATAAAAAATTTTATGTATCAATTTTCAATAAAAATTCTAAAAAAAGCTGCTAAAACTCAGTGTCGTACCATGACGTAGTAAAAAAGTTTATCAGAACCCAGCATTCAATGTGGCTCGTAATCAGAGCCAAGCTATTTAGATTGTGTGGAGGGACAACGTCGAACCTTTTAGTTACTTTGATGCAAGAACAGTCCAGGGCCTTGGACTGGATAGGCAATTTTAGCATTGGCTGAAAGCCTTTTGAATGAACGCTGCATAAACTTCATTATTATATGATATTGTTTGATTTAAAAGTTTTCCATGAATCTTTATAAACTTCATCTTTTTTAAAGTTATTTTCAAAAAAATTAAAAAGTCTTTGAAAACTCCACTCTTTTGAAGTTGGTCCTCCCAAAAAATGGGTCCCTCTGGGCCTTCGATATCTTCTAATTAAATAAAATTGACCCACCACCAAAAAAGTATCACAGCCCTGTACTCAAGTATTACCAACTATTCAGTATCCATCTTGGCATTTTCCTGCACTGCCAACCATTGGTAAATTTATCTATACTTGCTTTGGTGTAGTTGGTGTTGTGCGATAATTTGTTCAATGTTGGGCGCAAAACATCGACATTTCTTGCAATTTGAGTGTTTGTTAGGTTTAAATTGAGCATTTGTTGAACTTTTTGAGCAATCAGGTTCGACTAAAAAAAGCAAACCAAAGAATGCATTCGGCAAATTGATAGTTTTCCATGTACAATCAAAAAATTTGTGCCTTAATTTATACCTGTGATTAAGTACCGAGCTTTTGTGACCCTTATTCGGCCATACTGATCAAAAATAAATCAACAAACGCAAAAGCAAAGCATTGCCTGCCATCATAAACGCAAACTTGAAGAAGCATAGGATAACCGTTTATTTTCACTAGAATGATTTGTCAATATTCAAATACGACTGACATTTTTGTATGCAGGTGTCCAATTTGCCACGAAGCTTTGCAAATGACAAACTTTTCGTCATATGCTTATAACTTGCAGTTACAAAACACAAATACAACCAACCAAGTACAATGAATACCAAGTGTCTAAAAACTGTTGTACTTGTCTCCCACTTCCCCACTAAAATAGATCCCCGCCAGTATGAATAAGTACTAAGAAATTTTGCGTAACTGTCATACAGTAGATGTAGTCAAAGGGACGAGTTGCAGGGGATTGGATATTGTAGTTTGCAAGCAAAATAGAAAGAATTTTTCTGCCTTTGGCACGAGTGCACAGATACTGTTGTTTTTGTTATTTTTTCTCAGACTTTGGATGTCATTTGTGATCATCATAAGAAATAAGTACTCAATGCATTCATGTAAAAGCAATTGTTACAGAATCGGCTTCGGAAAAAAATCATTGATTTCCATTGCTGAACTGAACCAGCGCTCTCTGTTCTCGCACGTCTTTATTTTTTCTCTATTTGGCATTTGGTAGCTTGAGGTTGAAATGCGACACTTGTGCGTTTTTTGCCTAAAAACCGGGCGAGATTTGCATTTTGATTAGCTGGCCTCTCGCTCCAAACAGCAAGTAGTAACGATCTGGATTTAAAAAGTAGTTGTTTATCAATTGTTGCTGCACAAAGATTGAATTTGTTTTCTGCATTCAATTTATTTTGAGAAGAAGCCCTCGATGAACTTTTGCTCTTTCTTTTTATTTGATGTTTTGAATTTATTTTAACTGAGTTTTTTTGGTTTTCCATTTATTTTAACTGGGTATACCGCAATAAACAAGTTTTTTACTTGATTTGTGTGGTAAAGATGGAGCGAAGGCCCTGGAGTCCCTACCGGGCAGTTGTGGACAAATTTTTGTTGACCGAAGATTTCTAACAGCAATCACAAGTTGAAGTCAAAACTATTTTGTTAAACAAATGATGAAAAACTCCGTCAAACAACAAGCAAATCTCCATTACAATTCAATATCATTTCGTCTGCAGGAGACCGAATTGGACGAAATTCTTGTTTGTGGAAAACAGCTGATATTTCAAAAAATACGAAAAAAATTGTCTTTAACCGTAGGCTACAAAGTGCTCTGGCCCTCTAAAATGTGTTTGCAAATAGGCCAGTACACACACACACACACACACACACACACACACACACACACACACACACACACACACACACACACATGATGAATTCATACCTCCTTTGAGGTCACAGGTAGCCTACATCTGGCCACGGCTGGGGAGCCAGACCTTTCAGGTCCAAAACCGATAATACTTAAAGGACTCAGAGCTACTCTGTCGAATATAATGGAGCTGAACCCCAAGCTTTTAAAATTTTGCGATGATTTGTTATTGTTTCTAGCTAGTCTTAAGTATAACTAAGACTTATGTATAGAGTAATTTCTTTCGTTTTTTATTCACCTTGTGTAAAACTTGTAAGCCTCTATATTTCCAACAACATTTTAATTTTTGTAGAGAAGAATTAACCGTCGAGTTTTACTGGGGCCAATGCTACAAAACATTTTGATAGCTGGAGCAGGGACCAAATTCACTTTTTAAAAATTTACAGCTCCGCAGCTAGAGCCGGAGACAATGGATAAATGCTTGAAAGCTTCGAGCCCATGTTTTTTTTTGGTGGCTCCTCATTCCTGCTTCTGAAGCAGTGCATTTCAATCACACGCGTTGCCACCAAGCAGGGGAACTCCTGTAAAGTGCCCAACTGCACAACAACTAGCCGCTGTGAGGTCCTCAAGTTTGATCACCACAAACGGTTCTCCCAACCAGTTAACCACACGTTGCGAACAAATTATGGTATTTATTTTGGCACTTTTATTGTCATGTTTTGCCCGCATGATGCAAATCTTTTTTCAACAACGGTGCTCTCGGGGCACAATTAGATTTGATCTAGTCCTGGAAGGGAGTCTCACCACTCCAGCCAAATTTGTTTCTCGCGTACAATTCAGTGTATCATTATTAAAAAAAGCAACCTACTTGAAATAATTTTTAAACACTCATCAAACAATCTAAAGCTAAACTTAGGCCTATACGCCTTTTGCGTCATTTTTTAAGAAATCATTTCGGCTTGCTAGTAGCCTAATAGAATGCAAGAAAATTGGTAAAAATATTTACATGTTTGGATTTGTTTTATTTCTACCCCCCAGTCACCTAAAAACCTGTGCAGTTATGCATAGGACAACTTATGTTCAGATCATCGTCAGAATTGATGGTGCTGCTGCTGCTACACTCAGAACATTTCTACCTCAAAGACTGCAACAAAGCTAGAAAAATTGCCGTCAGGTACCTTTCCTAAGATCTTAACAACGAAAAGCGCAAATCATTCAACTCGCAATTTTGCTATCATGAAACAGCGCTTTATTACACTGAGCTACGCTGTCGACAAAGGAGAACGTCAACAGCACTTATATGCTGTAACGGCATAAATGAATACATAGCCCTAGCAGGACTCGACGGCATGCAGAATAAATGTATTGTTTATTACGCATCCACTATTTTTTGTACATCAACACTGATGTTAGTTGCGCGTTGTGTGAAATTGGGAGTCGATAACAACCTGAATAGGCCTCCATTTAGTATTCATCAACTGCTATTGTTCAAAAGTACAGCACGTGCAACTATTGTGATTTTAGAAGTGTAATAGACATGACATCTGTTTTTCCATACGATAGGAGTTCTCCGTGACCTGGTTGTTATAAACCAGGGGTGCCCAATCTTTATTGCCATGGGATCTACTTTTACATTTTCCAGTCTCAGGAGATCTACCAATCTGGCAAAGCTGTGAAACAAAACAAACCGGGTCTATGCTGGTGGGTCTATCGGTATATCTCAGTTACACGTACAACTTACATTTAAATAATGTAGTGAATAAAAAACATAATGCATAATGCACTAAACAAAAACATATTTAAATAACATTTATTTCATGGAAATACATTCATTTTTGACATAGTGAGACACCTGGCACTGGGGCGATGTAGGAAGTTCCTCTAGCCAGGGCAGTGGCTGGTGGTTGCAAGCCAGAAGATGTTGATCTGTCATAACCGATCTGTGTCTGGATTTTGTTATCTTCATGCGAGAAAATACACGTGTAGGTTGATTCAAAATAAACTAATATACAAAAATCAAATCTTTTTATAATGGAATATTTTTCTTCTAGCAGCAGTTCCAAGATCTTCTCTATTTAAGTGAATGCCCTGGATTTTATCTCTACGTCATTTTGAAGGGAAGAGTATTTCATTTTCCACTGCAGTTATATTCAGCTGAAAGAGTGCTCCAATTTTGCAGGCAATGTCGTCAACATCTATATCTGTCGCAAATGGGAAAGCACATGGAGATGGCAATAGGCTCAACTGATGCAAAGCCAATGAAACGCTTGTCAAATTCTAATGACAGGCTTTGCATCTGCTTAATGTAACGTGCACTATTGAACTGTGCAGTGATTTTGCTCTGAAGAACAAGTTCTGAATTTACGTCTTGAAAGTAGCGCGCAAATCATGGCGTTGCAGCTTGGTTGAGAGCAGCTGTAGCTTGCGTTTAAATTGGTTTACAGAGCTGATTATGTCAACTATATTTTTCTCTTTTCTCTGCAGCTCTAAATTTAGTTCATTTATCAGTGCAGTAAGGTCAGTGAGAAAAGTCAAATCTAGAAGCAACTGTTCATCCTCAAGCTGTGCATATTCTGCATCTTTAAACTGTTTGAGTAACTCTTTTATTTCAGGCAACAGCTCCCTAAATCTTTCCAAAAATTTTCCTCTGCTCAACCGCCTCACATCTGTATGGAGCAGCAGGTCTATGTGCTCTACCTCAGCCTCTTCCAAGTGAGCGCGGATAAGTCTTCTCTGCAAACTCTTTGCACGAATTGAGCAAACAATTTTCATGGCAATATTCATCATCTCTTTCTTATTTAATACTTTCCCACATAAAGCCTGTTGATGGTTGAAACAGTGATAATGAATAAAGGTTGGATAAGAGTCATTCTGTTTGCGCAAAGCAATAAACCAATTACTACTGCCCACCAGAGCGGGTGCCCCATCAATTATAATGTAAATAAGCTTGGCGAGTGGCAGCTTGGTTTTGTTAGCAAAATTCATGAATGCTTGGAATGTCTTTATCCCGTGTTTGACCTTTAAGAGGCAATATGCAAAAAGCTCCTTTTTTGTAGTCATGTCCTCAAACACTATTCTTATGAAAGTGCACAGTTGCGCCATATCCACAGAGACTGTTGACTCATCAAATTGAAGTAAATAGCATTCTCAGCTACCAATCTCTCCCTCCAACTGAGCTGTAAGGTTTCCATTCTTTCAAATCGCCTTGTCACCGTATTTCTCGACAACTGAAGGTCTTTGATTGATGAGATAATTTCATCCTTGCTTTTAAAATTCCCTTACACTCAATCAGCAGCTTTTATAAACGCTTCCTTGACCATTTCTCCATCTTGAAACGATTTCTTATACTTGGCAAGAACGTGGCAAACTCGATATGATGCTATCTTAGCTGCCTTACTACTCGTGTTTGGCTTGGTAAAAATAGACTGTTGTGTAGCTAGTTGTGATTTCAGCTCCTTTAATTTTTTTTTCATTTAGAAAAAAATGTTTTTTTAAGAAAATTTTTAAAGTTAAAATTTTGCAGATTTAAGTGGCATAATCAGAATCGTCAGTCATTGCATTAAGTGTCAACTTTAAAAAAGAAATTAATCAAATTAAAGAAACACCCACTGCGCTAGTAGAAAGCTGTTACCAATAGCGTTGTTAACAATAACAGAGTTGCCAGATTGAAAAAAATGTACATATACATAAGGATTCAACTTTTAGTTCGGCAAACTCTTATACCTGCAAAAAATCACTCGCGATCGATTTCCAAAGCTTTGAAGATCGACCGGTAGATCGCGATCGACTGGTTGGGCACCCCTGTTGTAAACAATGCTTGCCTAATCACGTGGCGGCGCACAAACTGAATATAAAGTCGGCCCAACGTGTTCAATCACATATGAGCAAAAGATTGGTTAGGACTGAGGCCAGGATATTGCACAACCCTAGAATAAAATTTGCTATGGAGCTTTATGATAGCACACTTGAAATTTTCGAGTAAAATGCCGGCTAACAGTTATATTGCGTTTTAACTCAAACGTCCGTAAGATGATTTTGAGTTTTTGCCTCTAAAAATAGATCGTGTTTTTAATTCATGGCACTCAATCGCCGGAGTATCAAATTGCAGTGAAACAAAAAACTGTTCAGCTAAAAAAGTCAGCTTTTTGAGACTTATCGCTAAAAAATAAAGATCTTGAAAACGCTCGTCGGCTGGCCCACGGCATATTGTGGTTTAGTAAAATTGGTCGCCTCGCAAAACCACCTAAAAAGCACTTAAGCAAAGCAATGACCAGAAAAACGTGCTTCTGTATCCTAGTGCTAGCTACATAGCCCAAATAAGTTTTATTTAAAAGACTGATTAATAGTGTGACCGTAACTTTGCTTTCAGTATTTATTAAAAACCTACAATCAAGATATTAAACTTTAGTAAAATTTAATAAATTATATATTGTCTTTAAGCAAAAACACCACCTCTCGAAAGCTCTTATAACTGCCCTCTTTTAAAGCAGACCGCCCACCTTGGGCCCAAAACAGGCTTTACTGCTGTTTCATAGTCCTACCAGGTAGACCTGGGGTTCATTCCCCTTGTCGAGTCATACCAAAAGACTTTAAAAAATGGTATCTATAGCTTCCCTGCTTGGCGCTCGGCATTTATGGGAGGTTGTGGAGAACAAGCCGGCAAGTTCGCTTGTTGTGTCCTTGGGCAAGGCACTTAACGGGATGCCCCCGCCTTTATGTGGAAGACAGGTGGCCCATAAACCTCGAAAAAGGCAACTCCCAAGCGAGTGCGGACTTACCGTCCAAAGTATAGCGATACAATTCGCTTTCTCGTGAATGGAGGATAAAAATGACAAATAAAACAAATAAAACAAAAAACAAGTTTCATCTGCATCAGAACCAAAAACGCCAAATTGTAACGTAGGAAAAGGACGCGCAGCCAGCAGCTTGAATGTATGCTGCTTCAGTTGTTCTACTATGCCTTCGTAGATCTCATATCATGATGCAGTTTTCTGTGAAAAAGTATAGGTCCTTTTCAGTTGTTGGAGAATCAATTGTCTAAGCCCAAAGGTATAGCCACGTGTTATGACTTGGCCTTACGAATCGATCTTGAAGTCGTTACCAAAATAATTGTTTTTATTGAGAGGAAAATAACCAGTTGTCATTTTGGTTATGACTTTTTGTTTCTCATCACCACACCTCTTACTGCAAAAAAAAGATATAGGGCCTACTACCTTTTACCTATATGTTGTCAGTGTCAATTAGGACAGCTGTAAATTCTTACAAGAACCGTTTCTCGACATCAAGAATAGATACAGAATTGCGTGCCCTTTTTTCTTCACTTCTGTTTGGGACCATGTCAGCGGGCCCTTTGTCATCTTTTGTTACAAAAACCGCGGGAAAATATATTGTATACTTTTGCAAGTTGGCAAGAAAACAGTTTAATTTGAGAATTGTTACTATCAGATCAATCGGTTAGATTGTTTTTACAGTCGGTTAACGGTTATTTGAATCATTATTAGATCAACTGAGAAAATTGGTCGAGTCACTACCTAGTAATCTTGTTTTTGGTAACAGTTTCTGACTCTATGTATAAAAGAAGTCAACAACAAAACTCTTTGGAAATAAATATAAACGCCAGTTATCTTCAGATTCTTATAGAGATTACAGTGTTTCCGGATGATGGACAGGAAGTGATAACATTTGTTGGATTTAGAGAAGTGATGTTGCTTACTGGTAAATCATCTATGCTGCAAAGCGCAATTCTGTTTGTGTGTGTGCTCTCATTCCTTGGGCGTAACAGCATGAAACTTGGCAGGATTGGTCACTACCCCGGGGTGAGTGTCATAAGGGGATTGGTAACAAACATTATGATGACGTCAAAATCAAAAACAATTGTTAAAAATTGCATTTTCTGACAAAAAAAGACGATAGTTGGCTTAAAAGAAAGCCAATATACGACTCATCAACTTTAACAATTGCGATTAAAAACTTTTTGAGTGGTATTAATTACGCGCTTTAAGTAGAAGCAACTCTACCAACAATTTAAGGTCAATTGACAATGCAACAACAGTTTTTTACTAGGTATTTTAAGCTTTTTATGCCAGCTTCTAGCTTTTTCTGCACGCTTCAACTCGCTTTATGATGTCAAAATGCTGCTGACAACACGCTACCAGAGATTATCATATGATGATGTTTTTCAAGACTAGCAAAATTTTTACAAAATCATTTTATGTAAAAAACTAATTTTTCGACCTCATTTCTCAACCGATTTTCACAATTGTTTTACCAAATAGAAAAGAATTTCAAGACAATTTCAATGATATATATATTGTATACTGACTACTTGCTTTTATACTGAAAATATTGAACTTTAACACCTGTACTGTAACTTTTTACTCCGCCACAAAAAGCGGTAAGCTAAAAAAGGACAAGAAACTTTAATAAACAAAGGTTTGAAAAGGTACCAACAAACAGGTTCGCTCAAAAGCTTAGAAAATCATCTTTCCAGCAATATGTAACTCTGATTACTTTGAGCTAAGGATTAGCAGGTAATGGCTGATCTAAATTGCTTGCCATACATCACTTTCCATTTTTAGTAAAACAATTATCTTTTTTAGACATAAGTAACTAAGATTTTTTTGAGAAAGTTGATATTTTGGTACATTTTCACTATTTTTTCTTCGCAAGTACGATCCCCGGGCATTATCTATCTAACAAGATTTATTAAAAAATGAACTCTCTATAAATTTTGAAATGCAGCCTTTTTACTTTTCCCATGGCGATTGCCGTTGGGGCGCAGCAGATGACCAATTTGTTTTGGTTGTGTTCATCATGTAGCGAATCTTAGGCTAAGACGCCTGGCGCATCCCATCCCTCTCCAGGCCTGGCCACCTGTCTTCCACATTGTAGGAAATAAGTTCCTTCGAGCAATAACGTGCTGACTGAATCCCAATCGCTGGGAACTATGGCAGTCACAAGGAAGAAAGCACTACAGCAATATTTTATTCCATCAATTCGCGCAAGCTGTGGCAGATAATCAAAAATCACGTCCTTCTGCCACGACGATCAACAACGAACGAGAAACATGACAGACAACCAGAACACGTCCGTCCGCCACGGCGATCGTGGAAGAAAGAGAGCACAATATCTCCGACCACATGGTCGGTAACAAAATCTGCACGCGACACCAGGAATTAGGTCGCTGCACACGTTTATGTAAACAGGACACTGCACACCTCACATTAACAAAAAATAACGGATAAATAACCTAATGGCGGGAAAGGCAAGCCGATCACCGAGCTACCAAGAGAAGACAAAAATATACATAATCTAGCCCTAATAAAAAAAGAAAAATAAATGTGTGTGATTTTAGACGCATACAATAACAATAAACAATACGCGTTGCAATATCACGGCTAGGTTGCCGGAAAGCCATGCAGGCTAGATTCCTGGCGTGAGGTTGCATCGCCAGGCGTGCGAACTATAGGAGCACGATGTACTTTAAACGGAGATAGCCGAGCGGCTACAAACCTGACGGTATGTACTTCGTCAGTTAATATTACAGTAAAATCATAGGGTAAAACAGCAAAGGTGCGCGAGCTGGGCGTCAAACTGGGGACACACGAAGTTGCAAATTAGCAAACACAGCTCCTGCAGTAAACAACTAGAATCACACACATCAGTGGGAGCAAGGTGCTAAGCCACTAAAAGCAAACTAATAAAAAAAATGTAAAAAAAGACAAAAAGATGTTTGGCATGGCAGCTCGATGAAGTGCGAGGCGCGACACGCAACAACATAAAGGCGGAGGCCTCCCGTTTAGTGCCTTGCCCAAGGACACAACAAGCTAACTTGCTGGCAATGCAGCCTACCGGTCAAAAATACTCAAAATTTTGGTCCTTACATTTCCCGAAATTGCAATTTCTTGAAAAACTATGTTCTTTAGTATGTTTTGACTATTCTTCCTCAAAAGCTTGGTTTTTGCACTATTTGACATCTAAGTGCCTCATTTTGGGTAAATTTACTTTTTGCATGGCTGCGTTTGTCCCAGAACCAAGCAACATGCACACAACCAAAGGAGGTTTTAAGTCGTTAAAATAGGCATACAGTTAAGAAAAGTCGTAATTAGTAATCCTAATATTTAATAGGTTATTTCTAAAAACACACATCAATCACGTTGGCGCTCTGTTTCCTACCTTAAAACTTTGAAATTATGCTTTCATGAACTTTATAAAATGAACGAAGAAAAGTTTTTGATACTTTTGCCTGTTTCAATAGTTAGCAAGTCCAATTTTAAATACTTCTATGCTGGAAACATTGCAAGCAAGACGTATTCAGGACTTCAAAACTTTCGGAAAAGTATGGCGGTTGTGCGCAGCTCACTATAATGTTTGTTTTATTTCATTTAGAAGTAAACTTTACAAACATTGGTTTTCACCCTTTCAGACACGAAGAGATGTTTGTTTTATTTTATAATGTCTAATATATTGGACAAAATGTCTGAGGGGGTTAACCAAATAAAAGTCGCAAGGTCAAGTGGCTAAACTTAAGAAACTTACGCGGCAACACAAATATTTACAAGGCGCGATTTTTAAAAAGTGTAAACAAATCGTAGCGGTTGGTCAGGTGCTGCTGGATGCAGGTGGTTGAATTCAACCTCAGGATGCGCAGTGAATAATGCAGATAGTTTTTAATAAAAAAGATTTTTTTGTTATTTTTTTAGCATGTAGCATTCAAAATAACTGAAACATAAAGATGATTTAAAAGCACATGGCAATAAATACCATCAAACATACAGATAATCTAAGCTCTTTAGGCTATCGTGTAGGATATGTACGTTATAGTCTACCAATTTTAGGGTTGAAATCTTGTTGAGTTACCTCACCAGTCAGCCTACAACATTACTGTCGAACATGAAACAGAAAGAGGGATTTGTTAAGCAAATATTTTTGTGGGCTGCATGCCAAAACAAACATGACGTTTTTTGATGATCGACCTTATCACAAAGTTTTTTACTATTTTCGATATAGAGTTCTTTTTTTCTTTTATTTTGTAATGATCAACTTTTGTTAAGAGCCTGGTTATTTGTAGCAAATGTTAGTGCAGACTGTAAGTTGTGAACACTTGCCTTAATGTAAAGAACTGTTTCAAGCACAAATCTGCAAACAAGGTCAAGCTTGTGACTGAAAGCAATGCTATAGTACCGGTACTAATCAATAAGCTAATCTTTTAATCTAGTCAGGTTGACTGTTTTTAGGCTTCACGAATTTACTGAGCACAAACATTTTTATAAAGTTCTTTTTGGTCGCTTAACAGTCAGTGGAAATACAGTAACTGGTAAGCAGGTAAGTGTTTAATATTTTCATTCTTTAGTCAAGTCATCAAATACAACAGTCCTTCAGTTCATAAGAAGAGGTTGTTTGACAGTATGTCGTCTTTTAGCAATAGCTGGTACATAATCAGCTTGCAAGTTTAAGGCCTGCATTGGCTTCACAGTATTGTGCTGATAAAAAAGATGGTATACTGCATTTTTTTTTGCTTGGTGGGACAGAAAAGCATTATGTCAGTGGTACTGGCAACTTTTGAGCAGGTCTCAACTTAAGTTTGATGTATTCATGCAATGACTAGAAGAAAAAAAGACATAATACAGTAGACGCCGCTTAATACATGTAATATGACCACCTTGGGACCAGACCATTTTGGTCATAATATGTGAATGGTTATAAAAATCAAAGCCACCACAACAGCTCCTAAATCAATGCCATAAGCAACAAGAAGTCCAAATACCATCAAATTCTTCAATTACCCAAAGTAACAGTGTGACGTTGGCAGTAAAACAAAGTACAGTACTTTAACACTACAAGTGACAGTAAAATTTAGTACAGTGTGTAACGATATGTTGAAAAGGCAAAGTTATAAGTGCGTGGCAGGAAAAAATACTGTACTGCAACAAGAAAGATGGAGAAAATGTTGGTCATATTATCCGAAATTTGGTCATATTAAACGGAGAATTTTAAATGGAGAAATTCCGGATTGTACCAAATTGGTTATATTATCCGTGGTCATAATAAGCGGCGCCTAATGTAGTGAATGTCTTAAAAAATCAATTTGCATTTATGTTCAAGCAGTTTTGATTAAAAGAAAATTTTTTGGTGGTAATTTAGTCACAGGGATTTTGTTATATCCCCAGCATGGATCAATGTTTTGGATTGGAGTTAGCTGGCTAGGGTTAAGGTTTATGTTGGCAGAGTTAAGTTTAAGGTTGGTTTAAATTAGAGTTGCAATTGCCATGTGATGAAATTAGTGTGATGAATTTTCCATGTGATGAAATCACTGGCAATTTGCTGATGCATTTTGTAGTTATTGTTAGGCTGGGCTAACCATTAATCAGACATAATTAAGATATTACTAAACCATTAAAATTTTGTTGACTAACCCTATTTCTATCTGCAACTAATTTCAACCTCACTGCCAGATCAACAATTTTGCAAAATTTCTGTGATTCAGTTGTGTCCAATTTTTGTGATCACTTTTCTTGGAATTTAACGTTGCAGCATTTACACAAAATTAGCCTGCTGCTAGGTACAACATGTTGCTGCCACAAATTTGATTTTGTGTTGGAGTTGTAGGAGGTGTATTTAGCACTAATACTACACAAGCATGGCAATCTTAAAAATGGTAATGAACACACAACTAAAGTAAGCTATGGTTAGCTTTTTTGCAGTAGTTATAGTTATACCATGTTCTGCAATGTCCACTGTATGCAAGGCTGGAGTTAGGGTTAAACTTTAGGTTTGTTGGCATTGTCATCAACATCAAGAATATAGCAAACATTGCTATTTTGTAGGACTTTCTGTTCTAACTAAACACAACATTACCATGAATATTAATTGGGCATTAAACTGTTAAACTCTTAAACGCTTGACTGAGGCTTAGTGGTTTGCTTCACTGTGCTATGCAGTATGTTGCCATCAATTTGCAAGTATACTGTAAATAACTGCAGCAATGTAACCAAACGTGTACTTACCAGTTTTATAGTTTAGTCTAACATTCAATTGCCTAATATGTGATTAGCTATTCTAAGCTAATTAACATTGCAGGATAAAATAGACCAACTACAAAACAATTCTTCTACAGTTAATTATGAATACATCTCGTCCAGTTTCTTCTACTCCAAAAACTCCAGTTAAAAGAATTTTGCATTTTTTGAGAGGGCAGGTATGTGCATAATCTACAACTGATAGTTCGTGTATAACCTGTTTTGCTGGCTAGGTCTAGCCAAATTGATTTTGCTTGCTTGCGATTAGTTCAGCTGTCAAACATTCTTCAATTAATCTAAAAAAATGGTTGTGTGAAAAGGGTACCTTAATTTTTCAAAAGTTGACTATTAAAGTGCGTGTTTGTAAGCAAGCATCAGTAGCAGCAAACGGTTGTTAAAGCATACTTTTGTAGTTTCTCATATTTCTGATCCATGTGGAATAAATTTGATGCAAATGCATTTGATTAAATCTATTTAGCAGAGCAGATCACTGTTGAATTGTTTTATAGACAGAGTCATTGGAATAATACTGGTATTAGTTGTTCATATTTAATGTTGTGTTGTCTCCTTTGCAGAGATGGCCAGATTCACCCCATTTATTTTGCATTTACTCTCACTCCATTTAGCTCAATTCAGGGCATTTTTCATCTTCAAACCAATCTTCTCTGTCTCCTCCTCCACTTGCTTCTTCTTTGATCATCCTTGCTTTCTTGTGCAACTTACTTCAAGATCCAGAGCAACCCTCAAAACACTATCATTATCCCTCCTCAACACATGTCCATATAATCTAACTCCATTTGCTGTTGCTAACTGGTTTATAGTTTTCCTCAACCTCAGCATGTCCATCTGTTCTTCAGTCATCTTTCTGTCAGCAACTTTCTGATCGCACATGGCTCTCACCATAGCTCTCTCTGTTCTTTAAATTGATTTTTATTTCTCTTTTTAACGTCACGCCTTACTTCCTTACAGTATTGCTGATCTTACACCACAACAATAAACTTTACCTTTCATCCTGAGAGGAAACCTATTTCCAACCAATAACTCTCCACATTCCCTGAATCTTACCCATCTAATTCTTACTCTTGGTATGACTGCCGCTTCACAGCCACCACTACCACTTAGTCTGTCTCCCAAATAACAAAATCCATTCACTGGCTCCACTTCATTGCACAACTTGTCAATCAAATCCACCATTCCATCCATTATACCTTTACATTTCACGCAAACAAAGTGCATTGCAGTTTATTTTTGTACATCTGCCATGAAACCAATTTTCACATTTTGTGCACAACACTGAATTGGCCATGACTCTGCTCCCATAAGTTCCACATGGATCTATCTTGCTTTTGAATAGTTCTTCTTCTGACCCACTTACCATCACTTGTTTTTCTGGTGTTGATCTTCAACTTATTTTCCAGTGCATTTTTCCGATTCCAAAATCTTCCCTTTAAGTCTGTCATGGTTTCACTGATGAGAACAAGGTCATCTGCATATAGTAATTCGTTAACCACACCCCTCTCATTTTCTGTAATAGCATCCACAACTACTGCAAACAATAGTGGCGACAGCACAAATTCTTGATGTACACAAATTTTTACTTCAAATTCCTCTGAATATGCAGATCCCGCCCTCACTCTTGTCTTTGCACCATCATGCAAGCTTGTAACTGCCCAAGCCATTACTTCTAATTGACCCTTCTTATGGCTCACTCCATCACTTTTCCTAGGCACTCTATCAAAAGCTTTTTCCATATCAACTAAACATAGTATACAACTTTTTGTCCTTCTTTTGATATTCCTCCTGCATTCTCCTCACAGTGAATATTGCATCCACTTTTCCTTTTTCTGGCATAAATCCAAACTGCATTTTATTTAAATTGACTAGTGTCCGCATTTGCCTCTCTAGTACCCTTTTAACAATTTTCATGGCATGTTGTAGCAGTTTCACTCCTTTGCATGATCCACAGCTCATCACATCACCCTTTCTACTTATCAGGCATCTTAGGCACAATCACACTAGTTTTCCACTTATCAGGCATTCCCCTACCATCCATTACTTGCCGGCACAGTTCATCATCACTTTAACCCCAATTTTTGCACTTACAAGTATCATCTCCACACTTACTTCAGATAGTTCAGTTGCTTTTTCTGATTTCATCTTTTGCTTTGCTTCCACAATTTCATTGCAAGTCACTTAACTGGTTTTTCTGCTACATCAATTTTCACCATTTAGTCCGATTTGTTTTCTTTATTGTCTTTTCCATGTGTTCCTTCCAAATTTTTGCCCTACGGTTTTTGATAAAACCCAATCGTCCGTTTTAAGCACCTTCCTCCTTCTACATCTTTTCCTTTCTTGTTCATTCTTTTAAGGAGTTGAAAACATTGTTAGAATTCTGATACAAATCATTCAACTCCTGATTAGCTTCCATTTTTATAGCTCTAGCAACAATTTTTCTCGTTTAATTTCTTGAACGTTTGTATTGAATCTTATTTTTGTCTGATGGGAACCTGCACAGCTCTTAAAATGCTGCCTTGCCATGGTATCCTTGACATCTTCATTCCACCACCACATATCTCCTTCATCTCTCCTTGACTTCTTTCCACACACTTTATCACATGCTGTTAGAACAACATCCTTGAAAGTTTTCCGCAAATCAGGCTCACCTATGCTTACTAGTTCTTTTACTCTTTTTAAATCGTACTTTTGTCTGGTTTTCATTCAACTTCCAAATCTTTCTTATGATCTGCTGCTTTCTCACAATCCTTTTTAGAATCTTTTTATCCAGATCTATGACCACCAGCCTGTTCTGAAGTTTCTGTGAAATCACTTTTACATCCCTTACAAACTTTCTGTATTTCTCTCCCACAAGTACAAAATTAATTTCTGTTTTATATCCACCAGCCCTATAAGTGATTTTCCTTTAGTCTGCCTTATAAAACTAACTTTACAAAACCATGGAAAAGAGCTTTGCCATGCACAGCTCTTTTTCATCGCAGAACTCTAGCAATCTTCCTTCTGCATTTCTTTTTCCAATACTATTCCCCCATTTACACCTTCAAAAGCCTCAGCACATTTTCCCACATGTCCATTGAAATTCCCCCAAAGAAACGATGATTTCACTAGAACTTTCCAAGTCCCTCTCACTCGCCATTTCATCATAAAAACGCACTTTCTCTGTGTCTGGTCTTCTGCTATGTGTGGCCCATATGCACATATTATTCACATCTCTTCTTTACCTAAAGTTGCAACTAACAAACTAAATCGTTTGATAAGAGTCATTATTAAATTGGTGCTCTATTCCAGTAGTTGCCAACCTTTGGAACTTCATAGACCACGTTTAGAACTTCATATTTTCACTCATTTAGAAGAAATTTCGCTAATAAAAGTTGCTGAAAAAAGTTTAATTTATAGTTTTGTTAATCATATTTTTTTTTTTCTGAATGTTTATGAAATATAAATAATGACCCATTTTTTCCTGTGGACCACCATGAATATTTTCATGGATACCGGTGGTCTGTGGACCACAGGTTGGCGACGCTGCTCTAGTCCACTTAACCATCAGCTTATTGTCAGTTTGTGTAAAACTCAGTTAACCTGTCCATACACTTGTCCAATGCACTAAAGGTTTGTTGTCTTGATGGTTGGCTCTGCATGTGTTTTATATGCAGGCTATTTACTTATTTGTTAGTGCCAATTATAATCTGACTGCGCTCCAAGTAGTTTTACTTTCCACAACATTTAAAGAGTGTCTCTCATGACTTTTTGGGAACAGGACAAGTGCCCAAAAATTTGTTTGGGAAATTGAAAAAAGATTAAAGCACACCAATCTTCTAAATGAAACTTGATTCTTTGAAAAGGGTTGTTACTTTTTCTAAAGTGCAGTTGGCAGCATATTTGATTTCAGGTTTACCTCAATCAATTTAAAGAACACTTAACATGCTACTATGTGCAAACGGGTTTATGCACATAAAATTGGGATGCTCTTAAAATCACTGATTTACTGAAGAAGTTTGTTAGCTCATCATTGCAGTAATAGTTTATTAGCTTAGACTATTGACATTATAATTATTATCTATGGTCTATTGGTATAATAGTTTTTTGGCTCATCTTCATATAATAAAGCTGGATTGATTGCAAGGTTGCATGCATTGGACTGTATCCAAACCAGTGTTAGCAACTCTAAAGCAGAAAAATGATCTTAATTATACGCACAGTGTTATGTTGCAATTTTCCTACTATCTGCAAATATTTGCTCAAACTGAATTTGAACATCGCCACTATGTTGTTGATATAACAAGATATGCCCACCCAAAAGGAATTATGCTGCTGCAATTGTCTCTTTGGCTCATCAGCACAATAGGCCTGCAACATAATTGGTAAAATGATAAATGCTGAATTGGTTTTTGGTTTTGCAGCCTGCACAAGTGTTTGAGTCTAACGGATCTCCAATTTTGTCCCCTTCACAAGGCCTCAATGAAAATGTAAGTATAATAGGTATGTTTAAAGTGGCTGATCTACATTGTTAGTTTTTTTGTCATTTAAGTATATCTTTTTATAGTGTAACGACGTTTTTTACTTTGACAAATATACCGAAATTTTTTCTGTTTTGCTCAAAAAATAAACAAATTTTTTGAATGGAAGTTCTTTTGCTTGTATTGACACCTCAATACTTTTTGGCGCACTTAACGTGCTGATTCAGTGCAATTTTATTGTTACACACTTGCTATCAAACTGTACTTCATGATGGAGCCACGCATCATTTAAATTTTAAATGCCTTTTTTGACAAATACTGTAAACCGGGGTTACTTTGTACACTTTTTGCCTCTGCTGAAACTTAGCTCTTTAACGCAACCTCTTGACGAGTTTTTTTTAGCTGAACTTGGCACCTCAGAAGCATGCTTTCTAAACTTGAATTTATTTTTTAACACTAACTTTAAGGATGGCCGGGAAGATCATATTTTGTTGCGTACAAAGTTACCCCAATATTGGGGCAACTTTGTACATTTCTTTAATCTCGATTAGCAATGTATTTTCAACACTAAAGTGAACAAACTTCCTTTTTAAAAGGGGCTATTTTGTACACTTTATTTCAATGTAGAAAAAGAGTTCCCAAATTAAAAAAACAGTAAAACAGTGGGTAGATTTCAGAAGGCATTGATAGGGAGATAGGTTGTCCTCACGAATGGTCAGGTTTTGCAAAATAAATATTATCTCCAGATTTAATTGATGTAAAATGGAAGTACGATCAAACTTAAACATGTTTTTGTGTCTGGAAATGCGACTTAGCAAGTTAGTTGTTTAAACATAGGCAGTGGCTATTCCGCTGTTGACGGCAATGTGCCCTTGGAATGTATTTTGCCGTAATTATTCACGTGTGTTTATATAGCCGCATTTGCTATTATTACACCAGTGGCACTGTAATGTAGTGGATAGTGCGCTGGGCTTGAGATACCATGGTTGCAGGTTCGAATCTCACCTGGCAAGGCATTACAAGAAAGGCAATGTACACTGAAGGGGCAGGCCCGGTATGTAAATGTACGGGGCAGTGTACAATGAAAGGGAGTGTACAGGGTGGGGAATAGAGACCTGGGGGTGCAAAATTTTTTTAATTGTTATTAAAATTGACCAATCAGAAACGACCAAAAGTCACATGTTTAGTACGTCATTAAGATTGACCAATTACAAATAACTCGCCGCAAAATAGTCTCTGAGGGTAAATTGTCGTCGACGGCAAAATAGCCACTGCCTTAAACATATGCTTGCTGTGTCCTCTCTCGTCTTCGCTGCAACGGACACAGCCTTCTTTTAGGTTCTTATCTCTCTAGGATTGGCAGAATCGGGAATCCTTCCAGCAGCGACTGTGGACACTTGTCCCAGGACACCTCTCATCTCATTCAGCACTGTCCAGCTATGGACTCTTTGCACTGTTCACTCTTTGGCGACTCTCTGTCTCTTTACGGCCTCTGGTCCAGACCCTGGAGAGTTTCCTGGCTTCTGGGGCTCCATGGTCTTCTGCCACGCCCCCATCCCTCGGAAGGGGTCGGGTAAACAACAACAACAACAAAAATATGTGTTTTGAAAAAGCGTACAAAGTTACCCCATGGTGTTCAAAGTTACCCCGGTGTACAAAGTAACCTTGGTTTACGGTACCAGTGGTGCTTTTATGAAGCTGTGAACTCTAGATCTTTCATTTTGAAGTTTTAAAAGCAACTACACCTTGATTACTGCCATTTTTGTGTGCAATTTTTTTTTACTAAAAGTGAATCTCGTATTATGTGTTAAAATGTTGATGAGTTCTAAAGCAGAGCTATCAACATGCTTTTCTTGAAAAAACCTTTGCTGAATAACACTAAGACTAAATGATTTAACAAAAATTTGTAAAGGTTGTATGCTTTAGGCTAATGTGTTAACATTTTTAGCCTTTGGATCAAGTTGTCAAAGAACTTGAACAAAGCATTGAACAACTAAAAGCCGATAATTCAACTCTTCGAGCAGATATCGACTTTGAGCAAGAATCTAGATACAAGGCTGAAGATTTAATCAAGACAAAAGATGCACAAATACAGCAATTGAGTGTGTAAAATTATAATATAAAGTCATTATAGTTGTGCTGGTGCCATTGTTGTGTACTCTGGTTACTGCCTCATTAGCTCTCTTTACATATTGATTTTTACAAAGCAGTAAGACAGAGTGAAAAATTGTTGGGTGAGTTTTAGATTACTCAAGTGTAATTACCAGCCCCAAGTTTAAAGCCAGATGCAGTACTGCAAACGTTTCTGACTGATAAAAGTGTGTTCTACTCTACACAGAAATGTAACAATATGCTTTTTTATTGTGATTTTAAAGTAAAATGTTTCTACATTCTTTCAGGTATATATTGCACACTGTAAAATAACTGTTGTGTTATCACAATATTTTCTACCTTTAGAACAAGATTTGTTAAGATACAAGCAAGAACTTGCATATCTTCGTGAAGAAAATGATCTAAAAGTCAATGTACAGATACAATGTGAAGAAATAACCAAGAAAAATCGTTTGTAAGTACAAGTTTGCATTTACATTATTTGCATAATGTTTCAGACCAGCAAATAGTTCTGCTATTTTTTTATTTTGTCATTTTGGTCGTGATTTAGTTTGGGCTCCCGACTAGAGCAACTGTGGTCCAGATCTCACTTTGCAAACTAAAAATTGTGGTTTAGAGAAATGTATTACAATGAAGTTGTTGAGTTTGCATACTAATTCCCATAAGAATTTAATTGTAATTTTGCACAGAAATATGCAATACCTCTTCCGTGTTTAAGTCAAATTACAGAATTTTTGTCTGTTGATACAGTACTTTTTTTTTTATAAAACTCGTATTTGATTTATTTGCATTTTTTGGATGGTTGATGTAATGCCCTGTTTTAGATTGGAAGGAAAATTGCTATCTTGCAATGCACGATTAGAAGAATTGGAAATTAAACACAAACATTCTTCTGAAGAGGTTAGTATCTGATATTTTAAACATGTATTAAAGATTTTGGTTTTGAGGTATGTTGTTAAATCACAAAGTAGCAACACTTAGCAGATCATATACGTTGAACGTTTTATATTAAACGCAAACATTTTTTGCTAATTGCATGGCTCTTATCAGAGAATAGAAATAGCATACCATTTGAACCCAAAAATTATAAATGAGTATCTTTACAAATTTTTTATGCGTATTCATTTCTAATTTTTACATGGAAGGTAGCGTACCAACTTTTCAACTTAAGAATTATAAATGAATATATATACAAATTTTTTATGGGTTTTTATTTCTAATTTTTACATTTTCATTTCGATTGTAGTTAGTGTAAAAGCCACTGAGTGAATTCTGGTAGCCTTTTGAAACGATTTTAAAATATTTTGCACTGCAAGTTAAATTAATACAATGATTAGTTTAAGTGCTCTTAAGCTGAGAACTGTGAACACATAATTGGATCAAGAAAGTGCTTATATAACTTTTCAAAATAAATCCTTGGTAATTGGAAGGGCTGCATCAAAGAAGCATCTCTTTGGTACTTGTAAAGGAGACGGTAGCTTTGGTCAGGATTTAGGGGGCTCATTATCCTCAAAACATTGATAAACCTTTAGTTAATATTTTATTTAATGATATTTTTTTTAGGTTGAAACATTAGTGAAAGAAAAATATCAATATGTTTCAAATATTGCTGCACTGAAGTGCAAAATTGAAGAAGCTGAAGCAAATTGTTTGGAATTGGTTAGTAGTGGCAAGAAGCAATTTATTAGGCCTGCCGTATATCAGAGCAAATGTTTGAAAACAGCAGTAGATAACTATGATCTGAAATTCTGCAGTATCGTTGTTTTTGTAATGTTGTTATGCCCATTTATTGTGCTCCACAGTTCTAGATCCTGGTTCTGGTGTAAATAACGCAAATCAGAGGTTCTCTAAGCTCTAATTAATGTTCTTGTTTTCAGATACCAAATTCCTGCTCAAAGTAGCTTATTTTGAAATGCACTTAGTTTTAGTGAGTTTGAGATGAATTTTTTTATCCATAGAGCAACAGTGCTGTTAATACGCTCAACTTCTAGTAGGTCATTTGTGAACAAAAAAAGTTATCCAGTTTATCAAAATAACGTTTTATTAGCATTTATGGATAGTAAAATAGCACTCTGTCTTTCCGCTTACCCCGTTGTCTGCTTAACTTACTTTCTGATAACCTTGCACTTGCTGGCTTGCTACTTGTTTTATTATTCTATTTCTTTCCCATGTTGGGGACGTGGTATAAAACCATGGAGGCCCAGAAGCCCAGCCTATGCAACAATTAATAGGCATCTTAAATGTGGTGGTGTGATGTTTTAGTTTTAAGTGGGTTGAGATGGATGTTGACCTCTTCTAGGGTTCAAATTACTCCAGCCACTCTGCTGAGTTGTTGCAATGCATTTCTACAGTTATATCAAAAATAAATTTTTGTTTTCACTGGAGCATGTTTGAAATATCTTTGTATTGTTTGAACAGGAAAACCAGGTTGTTCACAAAAATCAAGAGCTTCTGGCATATGCAGATAAAGTAAAATCATTAGAAGAAGAAAAGTCAGCTTTATTTAAAGAGCTCACTAGCAATAAGCTGCTTGATGGTAAGTTTAATGATGTGTTGCCATTGATTTGCCAGTGGAAAAATATTTCAAACTTTAAAGCATCTTTGAAATTACTATAGAGCACAAAATGCTAGATTTTCCATTTGCTTCTTAAGACTTAGACTTGCTGGTGCAGTGTGTGTCTTTCACTGTTTAATCGTTTTTGAACGGGTTAGGGCATTACTCTGAAGCAATGCAGCACTTTACATTGCAAATGCTTTTCCTAATAAATATAAATGGTGCTTCAACTTGGTTTTGAGAGTAGGGCGTTTTGCTCTGAAACAAAGAACAGTACCACTATACCAAGGTGACCTTAAAGAAAAACAGAAGCAAAAAGCATTTTAGATCAAAAATACCTGATTTCATTACAGCTTGATTGTACGAACCGTAAAACAGGTCATCAGTGATGGCGATATATCACATTGGCTCATGTTATGTGACACAATCGAAGCAACATGCTTGCTTTTGCAAATAGATTATCCTAGAACAATTTTTTTAGAAACAATGAATATGACTCCTGCATCTCCAGGAGAATGTATGAGTGTGATCACAGATTTGAAGGTGAGCGGCAAGTAAACACAAGTTATTCTGTTTTCAAGGCAATAACCAGGAATATGTTTCTGTCAGAGCAGATAAGGATACTTAAATTTTTTAATGTATGTTGTAGGATCTGATAATTTTTTTAATGGTGCAGTATTTTGTCATGCCACCAAAGATATTGACTCCGTGACGGCTAATTAAATTTTAGCTCAATTTTGAAGTGAATAGAACGAGAAATCATTGTAGTCAAATTCAATATGAAATCGAAAATTAAAGTTGTTACATGATTAAATATTTTACTGAAATGATGTGCTAACTTACCTACAATATTCTTTACAAACAGTGTGGTGAGTCGTAGCACAGATAATATGGGTAAGTGGAAATATATTTTCAGGCTCTTTTCTGGAAAACTGCATATGCCAGTGATACATGGAACTACTTTTTTTCTGATTTACTGGGGAAATTGTCAGTACAGTTAGTATTCATACCTCAAGGATTGAGAATACTGAATTGAGTGAGCAGGGTTGAAGAACATATTTATATTTATTTCCACTCACAGGAAAACCTTTTCTTGCTTATGGTACTACATCTTGGTGTTGCGATCTGGAGCGGAGTTTTTAATTCTGCTGGCACAGCATTTCTACCGCAAGCATGGACTGAAAATTGCAATAAAGTCTCCATCCCAAGAGCACAATAACTTAGCAATTGTGAGGTTTGAAATCATGACCATTGTGGCCACTACAGTGGTCCAACCTATTCAATTACCTCTTTTTTTCCAAGGTGTGGCTCTTGCCCTCCTCGACTCTCCCGTCTCTTGATATCGTGATTTAGATTGATGGCTCTTTTCCTTTTCTTTTTGGCACAAAGGTCTATAACGTCTTTGGCCACTGCTCACTTTGTGGCACTGTGGTCACCCATGGCCTACTTAAAATAAAAGACGGCCAGACATTCTACCTTACAGTGCGAAAACTAGACGGGTAACATCTGCGTATCGGTTTGTTTACTTTTGCGTTTACGAGATTTTATGCTAGCGTTGCAGAGGGATAGTATAGGAAACTTATTTTGTTTGTAGGAACAAAATTGTTTTAATATGCCACTATCTAATATTTGATGACTATCAATTAATCAAATAGGTTGTTTAAAAGTAAAATTTTATCAAAAAGCAGCACTTACTTGAGCTCAAAACAACACAACAGCATAAGATACTTGGCGCATTAAAATCATCAAGTAAAAACTACATTGTGCATTGTGCCGCTTTCTAAGTTAGAACTAGACAATACTGTAGTTGCAAAGTTTTATTTCAATCATGTGTGTCGTCGCTTCCTTTGCCTTTCTTTGAATTGTTGTACAACTTCTCTTCGCACTTGGCTATTGACAAGTTTTTGGGTATTATTGAAAAAGACGTTACAAATTTTGCGGTTGATAAACTTAATGTTTTCAAGGTGGTTGTCACACAGAAATGAATGTGGCAAATCATTAAATTTCAATACATTTTCTGGAGCAACTCTTTTGTGTGGATCACTTTGGCATATATTCGCATAGGTTCAGCATGGCAAAAGATTTGCTGACATAATGTGTTAAATGAGTGGCAGGCTGTGTCAAAGCACCTTGAGACAACGTTGAAAGGTATTCAAAGCATCCAGAGGCAGACTGGTTTTCAGTGTTGTAAATTAAACATGACCTACAATCTAAACAGGAGGTCCTCTTGATCATCTTTTTTTGCAATATATCCCGATACAACGGCAGCAACTTCGGTTGAGTTTTGATCCAAACAACAGCTTTCAATCTCAGAAGGTATGTGTTTTTTGGTTTTGATTGAAATACAGCAAGGCGAGACCTTAGCTGCTGTCAGGACAAATATTTTCTCGCCAGAAGGAAATCGACTCTTTGAGAAGAGATTTCAGTGCTAATATTCGCTCATTACTTGTTGCTCTTCTCGCAGTCCAACTAAAAATCGTCGGCCACTCTTTTGATGATTTCACTCATTTGAAAACTGCCGTTCCAAAGGATCAGTTTGAAATCGTGGCGTGAAAACATAAGCATAGCCTTCTTGAAGCAAATCTTCAATCAGTGTAGCGTTGCATCTCAAAGTCATTACCAATGCAGAAGTGGTCTGCTTGCTGAGGGTAAACCCTTCCGTGTTGGCAGGTTGCTGAGTTTTCCATTCAGAAAACCAATCAGCCAATTTTCGGAGAAATGTTGGTTTGCAATCATTTGCTTTTGCAGCATCTCCAAGATGAAAGTTCATATTAAATTGTTGTTTGCTGTTGCTTATCGTTCACCAGAGATTGATTAAGCGTAAAAATTGTGCCGCAGCATTGCGTTCTGGAAAATAGCTTTCTATGGCGGCAGAAGTGGTCGGGTTAAATATCGCCAAAGCTAATGGTACACTTTGCTAGTTGTCTCCTGGATGTAGAACTTTGTATGTGAGTTTGTTGGCCTTTCTCAAGTTCGCCTGTAGTTTTTCATCTTCATCAAAGACAGAGTGAAGCAGCTTCCATGAAATCTTCCCAGCAGGAAGACTAATAGTCAGAAAAATGAAATTTGGGAAAAATAAATCGCCTGGAGTTCAATAGATTGTTTCGTACATTCTTTAACAGATGTACAGAGTCATAAAATAAGTAGGTTCTTCGATCTGACGTAGAATGATGCAAAATTGCATTTTCATGCGATTCACTTCCATATTTTGAGAAAAGCTCGTTAAAGGCGGAAACGTTGCTTGAGGTGATTGTCTGAAGTTATTGCTCGCACATGAAAGCCTATTTCATGGAGAGATTGTATGGTTTCTATTATTTGGCCAGACAACTATTTTCCTCCTATTTTCGATTCTGGCACAGCTTTGACCACAAAAGGCACATTCTTCCATACTCTCACAATTATAAATGTCATAATTCTTTTAAACAAATTACCATTGTCATCGCAGCCGATCACCTTACCTTGGTGAAATTGTAACTCTTTTTGCAGATACATTTCGTCGGTTAACAACACAATGTCTTTATCAATTTTGCGTTTGTTTAGCAATAGTTTGACTGCTTTCAATGATTCCAGTCTTCCCTGGCTTAATCTCTTTAGAAGGTTAACCGAAGGCAAAGGAAAATGTTTGACAAGTAGTTGGTATGCTGGCAACGAAGTGTCACGCAACATCAGAGCAAGTTGCAAAAGTTGTGACGTAAATTTTGGTCTATCTTCAGGTTTTTTGTATCGGATTTGCTGTAGTTCATCCATGATATTTGTAGCTCTGTTATCTGAAAAACTTCTAATGTATGGTGGAAAGTTTTCCAGATAAGACTTTTTTGTCAGTCGACAATCCTTTCCTTTAACAAACAATGGAGGGAGGGGTATAGGGGAACCAGAAAAGAAAAGCTTAACATGGAGGTCATTATCAATTACGATTGCTTCAGTAACTGTGGGAATGTCGAATGTCTTGCAATTTTCCAGTTTGTAAAACACTAAAACACTGCTCTACTTTCAATTTGAAACTTGTAGCCACTGGGGCACAGGCTTTCATCAATGCTGGAAAAATCTGAAATTTTGTCATGGTCATTAAAATCATCAAGCTGATCAGGTAGTGCAGTCACTCTACTTGGAGGCTTTCTTTGGGTATTGGGTGTAGGCATAACTGACGGGGGTATGGATTCATTGCCAGAGTATATAGAAGGAACTGGTTGTAATTCCCATCGTGAGGTTGCTCGTTTGCCAACTTTCAAAAACTTTTCTTCAAAATGTTTGGAACAAACACCAGAACGTCGTGTCGGAGCCCAGTCTTTTCTATTCACAAATGTTATCCATTTTCTGTTTAATTCTGGGTTTTTCAAAGGAAAACGAAATACTGGAAATTTTTCAGGAATAACATTAATTTTATGTTGTCGCTTTTGTGTCCCGTTTTGCAATAGGCAGCAACACATGTATTTACCATAATTATCCCAAAACCATTATTGAAAGTACCTAAAACAGAGCAAACTCTTTTTGCATAGATTGCTTTGAACTTGATAAACAATCTTACGTACAAAAGTGGAAATCAAAATTGGCCTTGCATTTTAATAGTGCTGTATTACGTGCAGCTAGCTGGCCAAAGCTCAAATCAACGAGCTAAATATTGTTTAAAATAGATATAATGAAGTTAGTTTAACTGCTATGCCATCAGAATTTAAGACTTTATCTATCATGACTATTGTCTAACGGTACTATTATCTACTTCGTAAATGTCCTTCCAACACTCTTACATTATAAGTAACTTACAGCAAAATTAACAACTAATAACAATAGCTAGAACTGCAGATAATAAGATAATTTCTACTACCTAACTGGACTTTTTAAACTGTGCTGTGCATCCTAGCACTGTTAAACGTCTAGAGAAAACAGCGCTAAAAAGCACTTTGTTGAAAGATTGTTAAGGATCACCTCTGCTGGAAACCAACAGTTGAAGAAAAGTAAACAAATGCCACGTAAATATTACCCGTCGAATTTTCGCGCTGTAAGGTAGAATTTTTGGCCGTCTTCTATTTTTAGTAGGCCATAGGTCACCTTTTCTTATTTAGCAAGCTCAATGTGTTTGAGCTTTTCTGGTGATGCATATGCTATTCTGTAATTTATCTGTTGGTCTCGGCAGCACCAACAAGTCTGTTACTTCTTTCAAACCATTGCTCTGTCCCTGCTACACTTTCCTCCCCTCCATCCTTCTATCACACACTCTCTGGCACATCTGGCAGGAAACATTTTTCTCTTTTTCTATCGACTGCAATTGGTTCTTAATGACTCATTTTTCTTGGATAATGCATGGCCAATGAGTTGGCAAGATAAGGTGTACTGCTCCAGCCATTTACAGTCCCATTCAGTCTCTCACTTGCCTTTTGTATCCTTTTATCCTTTTTTTCTTTTAGACCGGAGGCTTACTGTTTTAATAAAATTTTTTAAGACACAAGTTCCTCAGTATCCATTAAGAAACTTATGCTTTTTTTTGTCTCTCTTGTTGTATCCTCTCTTGTCATTGATGCGATGGGCACGGCCTTCTGTTAAGCTCTTTCTAGAATTGGCAGAATTGAGAATCGTCCATGTAGCGTCTGCAGTCATCCAACCCAGGATACTCTTCGTCTCATTCTGTACTGCCCTGTTATAGGTTTTTTGCAGCTCCTCCTCTGAACGCCCTCTGCTCTAGGCCCTGGGCAGTTACCTGGATTCTGAGGCTCCATGGTCTCCTGCCATGCCCCCATTCCTTGGAAGGGGTCGGGTAACAACAACAAATCTATCAGCAAAGTACCCTGATAGTTTAGGCCGTAATCAGGTGCATTGTGAATGCTGATGACGACACCGTTTATTTTATTTATCTTGCCCATTACAGATAAAAGAACTTGAAGAAGAAATTAACATTCTTAAAGAAACATGGCTGAATCCGCAACAGAGAAAGGAACAGGAAAAAGAGTTACAAAGTTTGAATGAAGAATTACATTCTCAAAAGGTAAAGTTCAAAAAAGTAAGCTTATAAGAAATTTTTTAATAATCAGTGAATGTTTTAAGAAAAAATTTTCCAATCTTGAAGCTGTAATAAAACAACATGAAGAAATTAAAGAAGAAAATGTCAAGTTGCATTGCCAGTTAGAAATGTCTAAATCCAAAGTTAGTAAAAAGACTAATCAAAACACCTAATTAGATTTATTAGTGATATAAAACATTTTATTTTCTGATTGCAGGTTAATAATCTCAACGATCAAGTTACCTTGCTTAAAGAAACATGGATGAACCCGAAACGAAGTCAGGAACTACATAGAGATATTCAAAACCTAACTGAAGAATTACATTTGCAAAAAGTATAGTTTGAAAAATAGAAATTACAAAAGTCAGTTTTACTAACTAATTTATTATAAAGGATAAATGCGCTCATCTTGAAACTGTTGTAAAACAGCAAGAAGCAGTTAAGAATGAAAATATTCAGTTGGATCGCGATTTGAAAGCCTCTGAACGTCAAGTAAGTAACAATGATACCATCATAAAAGGTGTGTGTTCTGAATTAACAATACAAAAATTTCCAAGCGTTTTAGCAACCAAAGTACCCTTCTGTCAAGGCACGCGTGCAATAAAAATGTAATGTTGTGCAACCAGCATTTAACCACAGTGTCTCCAATAGTTCATATTGAAAAGGCCAAACTTTTCATGCCTGAATGCTATTGCTGAGGTAAAGATCACTATTTGTTGGTAACAGAGTGTTGTTGGGTTCATTCCCAATGTTGCTTCTGTGTTGTGCTTGCATAAGGCTAAGAAGTCCAATTTTTTAATTGCGGTTTTGCTCTTGTTGAATGTAAACAGATTTAACTCTTATTTCTTGCAATTGCAAAAACAGTCTTGTGACGCTTTGTTCTGTTGATTGCATCTTTCCTTATTGAGCAATTTTCTTAATTTTATCTTCCACCTGTATTCTCTGTCGTTTTCGATTGCTTTTGCTTTCTACTCCCGATCACTTCAAAGGCTAATGCTCTTTTTATCACGTAATCACCGTCTATCTTCAGAACACCTTTATAAGAATTTTTGCCTGTCCACAGTTTTTTCTAAATCTAGCATATCCAACAGTTCATGGTAATTCCTTTCATCAATCAATTTAAGTTCTACACATAGCTATCTTATTTATTCTCAAATTTACCTTGTTGTGCACAGCATCGCCCACCTTACACCGCTCTGATGATGCTTTCTTGCATCTGTAATGAAAGCATATTTTGTGAACAGCGTCTATTTGCAATATTCTCTTCCTGCAAATGGCTTATAGATCAACTTTGCTTTTTGGTATACATGTATTTTCTTTTCAATCACTTACATTAGTCACCATCAACTAATTATTTTCACCCAATCACTTTTCTCTTTCCTGAGGTTAACTGTCGTCCTTTTTGTTCTTTGTCTCAAACGTCTTTTTCCAATTTCAGAACTTCTTTCTCAATCTCCATGCTTCCACTCAACAGAGCCAAGTCATATGCTCACAAAATTTTGTTCATCAAGCCTTTCCTTACGCACTTCGCGATTACATCAATCACGATCGCAAAAGCCCATGATGACAAAACTCTTGGTTTTAGGGTACCGTATATCGTCTTGCATGCCATAATTTTTCCATTGTTGTGATTCCACTCTAACTTGTTTTTTTGCCTTTTGGTGGACACTCGTCTTCATTTAGTTTCGGTATGCCTTTCTTCCTCATTGCTCATTCCATCACTTTTTCGAGGTGCTACTGAATGTCTGCTCAATATTTATAAAACACAAATACAACTTGATCTGTATATTCCTTTATCATTCTTATTGTATATCAGAGGTGGCCAAACTGCGCTTCGCTGGCGTTTAGGTCTTTGAATGTGGTTATTTTAACTCGTGTTGCTTTCTTTGTCAGCGATGTAGCGCAAGGGTTAATGTCAATTAACACACCTTAAATTTCAATACAAAATACGTGAGTTCAAATTTTAAAAATAGTGATTTCCCCCAAAAGATCCTTATTTCTTCGTTTGATAATATTAATCTCCAAACAAAGATTTTCATTTTTAATTTTGATGCATTAAAAATGTGAACCAATGGTGCGGCTCTTTCATATTTTGTTTGTGTCGTAAGTGGCTCTAGTGTGAGGCAAGTTTAGCCATCTCTGTAATATTGCACCTGTCGTTCCTCGCCTGGCACAAAACCAAATGACATTGCATATACCAATGCTTGCATAGTTGTTTCCAGCTTGCTTTTGATGATCTTCATTGCATGCTTACATGCATTCAATACACGTCCCACAACATCTCATGTCACCATTTCCTTAAAGGATCATCACTATCATTTTTTTTGCCATTTATCGTCATTTCTTTCCCATCGAAAACTTGTTGGAAGAATTATGTCTTTATGCCAATGCCTATTTCTCCTGTAGCAGGTATCATATCTGCACTTGTTTCAAAAAGTTCTGCTGCTTTTCCTGGTTTTGTTTCTATCATTGCTCTCACTACTTCCTCCTGAGTAACTCTCAATCAATCTTTCACCACATTAGTGTGGTCTCAATCTTTCTCTTTATTCAAAATCTCCTCCAGTTTCTCTTGCTGTTATTATCTCTATAACTTAGCCTTCCATATTGTTTCCTCTAGCATCACCCCCTTCACAATCTTTTCCGTCTTTCCTTATCAAAATCATTACACGAAAACTGTTGTTTAGCTTTTCACCAAATTCTTTTAAATTCCTTTCTTTTTTTCTTCCAGCAGTAGCTACCACTTTTTTCTTTCGATTTATCTTGCACTTTGTCTCTGCTTGTTTCAAGCGATCAAATCACGCGCATTAGCGCGGTTTTCCATGCTTGGTTGTAGTGGTCGGGTAGGACTGACTTGCACTTGCAGCACTAAAAACTCCAAAAAGGATTTGAACACATAAAATAGTTCTGTAATCATAACGGTTCACCAAAAAGTATTGGTGAATTTTTCTTAATATTATTGCTTAGCCCAGGAGTCAGCAACTTAAGGACCGGAAAGTAAAGTCATGCGGTCTGCGATCTGACTTGCATGGCATATCGCTTCAGTCTTTATTTATCTGTTGCTGAATTTTGCATAATTTGAATATTGTACCAATTTATGAGAGACGTGCGTATTTGCGAGTGGTGTCGCCAAATTATCAAAGGGTCTTCTTTTTTGGCTGCTGGATAAATCTGCACTATAAAAAGTTAGATCTCCAGGGTCTGCAATGTGGTTTCGGCATGTATTCATACTTTAAATTCACAGACCGCCAAGAAAAAAGTCTTGGCCTTTCATTGTGGGAAATATTGCCTATCAACAGACAGGGAAAAGATCCCGGCGATGTGTGTGCTTTGTTGTGGTGGTGATCTGGCCACCGTGCGGAAAGGGTTTCGGCCTGCGGCTACCAAAAAGTTGAGGGTCCCCACGGCCTATCTTTACCGAGTATGGAGTGAAGCGCAAAACATTTTTTGTCTGATTGCAGATTCGTGATCTTACCAACGAAGTTAATATCCTTAGAGAATCATGGTTTGATCCTCAACGCTGTCAGGAACTTAATGAAGAGAATCAAAATTTGAATAAAGAATTACATTTGCAAAGAGTGAGACGTATAAGATAATATTATCCAAGTAACTTTTGTTTACCAAGTAAATTTTTAAGGAAAAATGCACAGATTTTGAAACTGTAGCAAAAGCACAAGAGGCAGTTAAAGAAGAGAATGTTCGGCTGAATGGCCAGTTAAGAACCTCGGAATGTAAAGTAAGGAAATAATTACTACTTGTGATCAATGCTAATAGTGCGATCAAGTTGCATATCAATTATTGGCCATTTTCAGCTACATGGCAGTAGTAACATTACTACTTTTCTATTCCACAAGCTATTGTTTACTATAAATCTCAATTACAGTTGCCAAATATGTATCCTGTAATTATGTTATAATAACAGAGCTAAACATATAAAACCAAAGTGCTGGTAAACATTTTATTGAACGTTTTGGTTTTACACTAAGTACTACCAATTGCAGTCTGACTGTTAATGGTGGGGTTGCCAGCTTAATTGCTTGGTTGGACCACTCATGTCAGAAAACTGAGGTTGGGGGTAAGCAAGGGCATGCTCCCTGTAGAAGAATTTTGCTCCAACAAATCCCCATGACCATAAGGGTAAATCCGGCCATCTCTGTTAAAGGGACAACACCGGATAAAAACTGAATCACTACTACTACATCAAGACTTAAATACGTAGTCGGTCGATTTGACAGTAGAGAGCTCAATGATTGAATCAGAGCAGTAGAATACAATTTACGGGCGAAACAGACTGTTGAGGTGTGTTTAACTTGAATAAATTTTATCAAGACTTAAATAAGCAGATATCTAAGGCTGAAGTAAATTTGATGCTGCATTCATGAGTTCAACTTATTTAACTGATGATGCTTTTAGTGTAAAAGCGAAGCGTTTTGATGAAATGTTTACCATAATTTTGGCTTTACTCGATTTGTCAAGAATCACAAATACATTCCTTTTTTACCAACAGAGCTAAAAATGACTTTCCACAAATCCTAAAATTTTTAGTTTCCGTCAGTTTCATTTATTCTACATTCTAAAGCAGTGCCAATAATTCTGTTGCTGGAGGACAAATGTACATGCATGACTAATCTAATATACCGGCAGACTGCAGCTGCTTACTAGTTCATTATAACTGCGAATCGGATGTATGAACAATATGAAAATAATTATTTTTCTTATTGTAGATTCATGATCTCACGGCGGACATCAACAGACTCGAAGCAACTTGGTTAAATCCGCAACGGAGTCAGGAACTCGAAAAAGAAATTCAAAAGTTAAATGAAGAACTACATTCGCACAAAGTAAAATTTAAAAAAATATAAAGTAATAAAAGTAAGTGATATTTGCTGATCCACATATTTTCAGGCGAAATATACTGATCTTCATCTTGTACTAAAACAAGAAAAAGAAGAAAATGTGAAATTGAATTGCCAGTTCAAAGCTTCACAAAGTAAAGTAAGTAAAATTAGTTGTTGGCAACAGATTTGGTGACATGTGGCGTTCGACTTTTTGTTTAAAGATTTAACTGCAATGCCATTGTTGATGCTGTGTGATTTTAGTGTTTGTGATACAAATACAGCATGGTATGATGGAATACGTTTCAACACTAGTTGTATAGTCGTAAAGTTTTTCGGTACCCGGAGGATAAAGATGTACGATTATGAGGTAATAACTAACTGGCAGAAACCATAACTGCTAACTAGCTTGTCTTTACTGCGCATTGAATAGATAAGTAAAATGAAACGCACTTTAGTTTTTTTGATTGTAGATTAATGGTCTTGCTGATGAAATCAACACACTTAAAGCAGCATGGTTGGATCCACAACGAAGTCAGGAACTTGAAAATGATATTCAAAGGCTAAAAGAAGAACTGCATTTGCAAAAAGTAAATACATTAAATATAACAAAACTGATTTTTTTCATAAATAAATTTATTTTTCAAGGCTAAATGTTCAAATCTTGAAATTAGTGCAGAGCAGCATGCGGAAGAAGTTGCCAAGTTGGACCACCATCTGAAATCTGAATGCCAAGTAAGCGAAGACAATACTGTATCAATTTGATTGTTACTCAAGATTAATTGAGCTTGTTATAACAAGATCAATACTGTTGCCTGAGTGATAGATTTTTATATCTTCAATTGCAATTCTGATAAAGTTTGCTCGTGGAACTTAAATGCGAACATGTACGTTTAAATGAAGTGATTTGTGCATTGTTCCGTTACGGCCAAGGTGATAGAACTTTTAATCAAATATTTAGCGAATTGCTTTCCAGCAAAGTCATTTAGATTGTACATGTGGATTCCAGTCTTGCTCTTTATGTCAGTACCAAATGGCTGCTAGTGTAGCATGTGATAAATAGGTAGAAATCAGATGTGTAAAGTGTCAGTTCCAGGTGCGGTTGGAGAGTTGTGGATGGGACTTACGTTTGCTTCACCTGAACATGAATGTAACCTGAGCTCACAGATTACAATTCCAAAGCCATGCTTACTACATTTTTGGCTTTACAGAAAAAATGCCAAGAGTTTGAAAATTTGAAAAGTTTACACGAACATCTCGAAGAAGAAAAACTAAACTTGTTCAAGCAGCTGCAAAAAGTTGAAAGAAAGGCAAAGGAATCGGAGTCGTCTTACTTGACCTTACAGAGTGTTAATGTGACGTTGGACGCACAAATTTCTGATTTCCAAAAACGACATGACAACTTAACTCAAGATAATTTAAACAAGGAGAAGCAGATAAAGGTTTTGAATAGTCAAAAAGGTAAGTTTGACTACTCTTATATATCTTTCATTGTACAGTATTAAGAGTAGGATTTCTCGCCCACCAATCCAATAGGATTTGCAAAGCAAATCAAAACGTGATTTTGACTCTTGCTCCCTGCAATGTCTCGTTAGCGCCAGAACATCATTTTTTGTCGGTAGCCTGGCGTGTTGGCTGATCGTCAGGCTTTCAATTTAAAGCGATTTTATCGCTCAAGGGCGTAACAATAATTGCAGCATCAATGGTCATTTGCTTTTTTAGCTCCATAACTATAGCTTACGCTTATCGCAAAGGCGTTTAAGTGGGTGATGCTTTGAAGTTTGAAAAGTTATTTTGCCGTTTGTCAAACTCTCAGGTCAATTTTGTCTTTAGTTAAGTTAGTTCTCATCATAATGATACCGAAGTAGGTCCTTCACCGTTTCTTAGAACTGAGTGCCAAACAAGAGATAATACTGTATGTGAAATTGGAAATACTTTGTGCTAGTATTTAGCAAAGTAATTGGATTCAAGTTCAGCTACTGCGAAGCGATCGCTTTAACCGCTACTCAATCAAACAGAACTTGAAAATTTTGAACAAAATTTGAAGTAATTTAAATGTTTTTACTTTTTTGAACCAAAAAAGAGTTAGGAATATTCTTGAAATCTATATTGTGACTTTTCGAACACAACGTTGGCACTGCAATGTTTAACGCACACTTTTTTACCCTACTGTTTGTCCGTAATACTATTTCTCTTATTTACTGCTTTCAAATTTCAGTGTTCTGTAAGCACTATAGTGCTTATAGAATAATACTGATAGCTATCAGTATCAACTGTACTTTACCAGATTAAAATAGTGAAGCTGCTCATCCAGAATGTCGTAAAAGACTTCTTATTGAGGATCCATTAATGACTGTCCACTCTGTTGATGTTGAAGCTATCAGGCTACATTCGTGACTGTTGCTTAATCGACTGCTGCTTTTTCCAAACCCTATCTTGATTGAGTTTGCAATTCAGCTCCACCTTTGCGGAAAAAAGAACAAATACAACACAACGGTCATCCTTATTCTCGTTGCTGTTTATCCCTCCTTTTCCGTGGTATATAAGCACGGTATGAAAGGTATTTCGAGCGCACGCCGCCAATTTGATCAAGTTCACGTATGTTGAGTGCGACGGTCCACTTTAGACCAGTCTAGGATTCTTTTTGCCATATGTGGGATGAGCAGTTTCACTGCTCTATTTCGATGAAGCACGACAAATTCATATTCGTCAGGAAACGTGTTTTCTAACTTTCTAGGTGAAGCGAGATGCGCAAGCAGGTGTTTAGTAACAGATCTTGGCGTTTTACTTACGCATTAATCTTTCAGAAACTTTGGAGTGCGAATTAAGCTCACTTGCTACGACTTTATCTAAGATGTCTTCTCAAGTGAATACGCTTGATGGAGTTTACAAGAGTTTGCAAAACGATAACAATCGACTCAAGTTAGATAAAGGTGTGTAAAAAACTGAATTTTTTAGTTTGCACTAACACTGGTCGGATTTCCTTTACTAAAAAAGGATTGTTTTCCCATATTTACTTTAAACGTTTTGCATCTTTTGAAAAATGATGCGGTTAGTTAAACCAAAATGCCTAACTTCAATAGTGCAATTCATCGCAAAAACGTCCATATAGCGATTATATTTAATAAGTCTATCAGTTCGCATGTAAATTTTTAGAACCTAACCAAGGTTTTGTAAATTATATTAAGATCTACAGTAAGATATTGCAAAGGTTTTTGCTGGCGTGCATAAATTTTTCGGCAATGAGAGCTTGTATTGCTAAAAATGGTTGCCACGTCTTGAGATGTGTCGCTGAATTTAAAATAATTAGAAATTGTATTGCAAGTAAAGAGAGTGCAGAGCTCTGAGCCATCTAGTTTTCCTTTTCATCTGACCAACAACAATCCGAAAGATTCCCGCTCGACCAAACACTAAGCTGGCATAGGGATCTTAATTAAACAACTAGTATTTGTTTTAGAATCTCTGGAAATGGAACTATCAAAAGTAATGACCGAACTCCAAACATACCGTCAGCTTCTGGATTCTCCAGCAATGCGTTCGTGCAAACGAGATTCAGCATCAGCGGTAATGCAATTTAATACCAACCTAATATTTACGACTTGGTTGATTAAATAATTGGTTTGTTAAATGCTGATTAAGTGATTTTTACTTAATGGTTTCGCACGATACAAAATATAATGATAAATGTTAAACTTACTGGAATAATTCTTGGACGAAAATTTATCTAACTGAACGAGTTCGAGATAAATAGGAATTTCAAAGTATGTAAAGCTAATCGTCTTGGACTGCTGTGTCCCGCACCAGCCCCTCATGTAAAGGTGGAGAAATCTAAGAAACTGCGTTTTCCAAGGGCGAAACAAGAGAACTTACCTGCTTTTTCTCCACGGTCCCTTACATGCTGAAAGCCAAGAAAGGAAGCTAAAAATACCTTACTTTTAAGAACTGTTTAGTGGAGGTTTGAACCAAGATCCGCTTCTAACCACTATGCAATTACTGCAGTTAATGCGATGTAAACGACTTTATTCTTGCTATCACTTATTTGAGACCGATTGATAATTTAATAAAACTTTTGTCGTATCTAACATTAGATGTGCTCTGAATTTCAAAGTACACGATCTGAGGTTATCATCTTCTTTGTCATTCGGCAGGAATTGCTTCTGGAATTTAACATGCTTGAAAATTTACTTTTGATGCTAAGCAGATCGTTAATGGTAGGCATATATGTCACATGAAAAATATTTATAAACCCTGTACTCGTTTTATTCCATGCCACCATTAAAATGATTTCAATGTCGCTTGTCTTAGCTATTCTCCATGTTTTTCAGGACTCGATTGCATCAACAATACATGATTTAATCCATAAAGATTCGACACTAACATGTACGTGTTACCTTGTCATTGTTTACATCATGGTGGTTCAACTAGTTTTCGGCCTGCGGGCCGTTTTGATGCTGACTTTTCAATTCGCTGGCCAATTAGCTCAAAATAAAACAATTGCCGCAAATGTTTGTAACTGAAACAACAGCAATGACAGTTGAACTATCAATTAAATCTATTGCAAAGGTTCGGGGGGCTTCTGTGGTGGAGGCTTTTCTGATGCTATTGCTTGTACGTTAATATTAATGATAGTGGTAGCCAGTTGAAGACAAGTATTTAGTGTTTCGTCTGCTGTTCAATTTCTATATTTAAACTAAACTTGTTTCATAACAGAAAATATACTCTCGAGTGCTCTTTCGGACGTCGAGGGTATTGCAATGCAAAGACCTTCGGCTTGGAAATTCATCTTCGCTTGCTGCTTTTCAAAAATTTCTTGAAATTTCTTGTTGGACCGCAAAAAGTATCTTGTTCGAGCCGCCATGGTGTAGTGGTATCGTTGCGGACTTCAGAGCAAAAAGTCTGAAGTTAAAAACTCTATAGAAACACCATTGGCACTCGTCAGAAAGGGCATCCGGAATTTAAAGTGCTACATTGCTTCAGTACAAAGTCTGGTTCAAAAGCGAATGTGCAGTGGTAAAAATACATTGAATTAGCACGTCTGAGCCTGCGAAACGCGTGAAAATTGACGTAAAACCGACTATTTCTTTCCGGCCCGCAGTTGTGCCACGCTCGTTCATCTATTCTAATTTTTGTTTATTTTGTTTCAGCTTCCCACCTCAGTGCGTCTGTACGAAACCGATCTCATATCAGCGTGGAGACCAGTCTGCTAGCAGGTCAGGTTGAATAATTCGGTGCATATTTTGGCACTTCACCTGGACCGGATTGTGATTGGGATCATGCCAAGATGTTTATCCTCAGCATTCTAATTGTGGTGATTCTTTTGGCACCAACAGTGGCTACGTGGTCAGATCTTTGAGACCCCTGTTGCACGTTTTTAAAACTTGACGGGGTAATCTCCGCTTATTTCACTCTCCGCATCACTTCTATTGCTGAGCCACAACCAGAGAATAGTGAATGCCATTTTTACAGTCTTTGGTATAGCTCGACAAGGAAATTGAACCTAGGTCGACCGTCTGCGAAGCGTACGCTTTTACCACATCACCGCAGCAAGCTACGTTTTGTGACGACGCGGTGCCACTTTTGCAGCGGTCACTGCAGTAGCATCTCTCAAGTGCTGAACTTATAGAGATGAGGGCTGCATGTAAATAATTATTTTAAGAGTAGAAAGTTGTAGATATGATTTTTATGTCTTGATTGTTTTGCAGATAAGGATTCCAGCGCTAACTTTGACTTATCAAAGTCAAATTCAGTCTGCACCAGGCCAAGTTCACTGGGTGAGTACATTTAATTTAGAGTTAGATGCTAATCGGCCCATCTACTTAAGTGATCCAGTATTGCTTTAAATTTATTTTGGGAGCTTGGCTGTGGACCACGGATTCTCAGGAGCCGCACAACGCATCATTCGTTGTGCGTCGTTGACATGTTCTTGTATCATTCGTTGACAGTTGCTGACAGCATCATTCGTTGACACTAGCTCATGTTCTTGCACAGGTTATTGTCGAAGTGCATCTTTCGAAAATTTTCGGTAGGAAATGTCACAAATTCATACAAAGCGTTGTCGTCCCAATAAAAGCAGTTAGCTCTTTGCTTTGACTTGGCAAAAACCTCAATGGGTTTTTGCTCACAAATTTTCATAGGATGTCTATTTGTGAATGATTTTGCTTTAAAACTTATTAACCTTGCTTTCTTAGTCTTTCATGGACGAAAATGTTATTTTTCTCAGCGATGCATTTTAATTCTCTTGTCGAGGCAAAACTTTTATTTTTTGCATAAGATCACTTGAGTGATCTTGCTTAAAGTTTTTTGCTGTCACAGCAATAATCTTGGCTGTTTCTAATACTGTCTGTGAGGCATTTATGTGATGTTCTATTTTTGCTGAGCGTCGAGCACAACGAGGCATTGCTCTATTTCATTAAAGTACATGGGGCTCTTAACTAGCTGATGATTTATAGTACAATACTTAGCGATAGTAAGCAAATATAGTAGCAACGTCTGATATGCGGTGAAGTTTGCATAAATTCTGAGCTCTGCTTTGTCAATTATTCAAGGCGGCAGCTTCAGGGCACGAATATTTATTTCCTTCACCTTTTACTCCACATACATCTGCTCTCTCTACCGAGCCAGGCTGTAGATAAAATTTGAATTTTTTTGTAAAAAGAAAGTTTAAGAGTCGAAAATTTATGTTTTCAGGTCTCCCCACCATTGCGGAAGAGCCAGATGCACCGAAGGATTGGTATCCGTTAGAGCGAATTGCAGAGCTGCAGAATCGAAACAAGAAACAGCATCCGCATTTGAAGTCGTCCTATCCTGTGGAAACTCAGGTTAGTCAGTTGCATATATCTTTTTGAAAAAAACTGTCTGTCTATGCAAAGGGCGATTAAGCTCAAATCTGCTTTGTGTTTGCTGGTAGAACTGGCACAAACGCTGCAAATCAGCAAGAAAAATTGTAGTGAACTGCTTTTTCTATGGATACAACTGCAGGCCCCATTCTAGCGTTGAACGTGCAGCCTTCATAGAAAATCAGTCTCGCATTAAACTGATCTGCGGTTGGTTACTAAAGATCTGATGCGAAGTTATGGCAGCCGTAACTGTTATAGCATATTGGTAATTACTTCTGACTTGATAATAAAACACTTCAAAACACCCATGGTAGTCGTCAGGAGAAGTATGTAGAATTGAAAGTTCTGTGTTGCTCCAGCAAAGTGCTGGTTCGAAGCCGCGTTAAATCATTGTTTGGTTTAGATTCGAATAAAAAGTAAACGGCGTTATTCGATAATTTGAGATACTATTGCACCCTGCATCAAACTTGCAATCATTCCCCTTCCAAGTAAAATTTTTACTTGCTTCATTTCATTTGGAACACATAATTTTAGGGTCTGACACCTCGTAGGTGCGATGAAACCGTTCGGATTGGTGATCCACGAAACACTTTAAAAAGGATCAATGAAACTGGAGAGACGTTTTCAATAGGCAATATCACAGGAAGAGGTAGATATGCTTTGTGCATGAGCTTTTTCTTAATTTCTTTAAAGTATCTCTTCAATGAATGCGAATCTCTTGACTCGCCAACGTCTGCATTCTTGATGTATAAAATGGTGATTGATGTAGTTTTTTCGTATTTGACGCGACGTTATTACTGGTAAGTGATAACTTAAATATCTTTTAGTAATCCAGTTTTGTTACGAGCTTGGAAAGGTCTGGAGTTCAAAACTATTAAGAACACCATTGGTATACGTCAGGAAGGGCATACGGAATTTAAAGTGCTACGTTGCTCCCGCAAAAAGTCTGGTTCAAAAGTAAGTGGATAGTGGTAGACAGCACGTCTGAGCCTGTGAATCACGGAAAAAAGACGTAAAATCGACATCATTTTTTCTAATCTGGATTTGAAACTGCAGTAAAGGAAACATTTTTTACTCCCTCTTACCTGCACCAATCTACAGATTCCCGGCTACTAAAACAGAGATAACTGCTGTTGTGGTCAGCTCCCAGCAGCACTGTGTTGAATTACGCAGCTACCAAGCAATGATAGCGATTGCTGCAGTGGTTGTGAACTTGCATGGATACTACTGTAGTGATTGCTGCGGAAGTGCTAAGCAGCTTTTGTGGTGAAAATCCAGCTTTGGCATTAATGCGTACATGTTAATCCGCTTTTCTTGCGAGGATTGCGGGGACTGCAATTTTATAAGTTTCCTAAAACCGTTACAACATGTTTTCACTCAGGGTTTCTGAAATTTTGTAAGACGTGCCCCCCCCCCCCCCCCTTGAGAATGCCAACAAAAGCTCTTGCGCTCCTTGATGCGTGAAACGTTATTTGGGGGAATCGATTTTTGAGAAACGGTGATTTTCACCCTTGATGTCTGCCAAACAACATGAGCACGTTTTTTTTGACTGGAGATCAAGTTCAAAGGGTTGATTTCGACAAGATTTCGTGCTGTTTTGACAATGGCACCGTGGCACCTCTCCCCCACCTGCTTAGGAGTCACTGCTCACTGTCTAGCCAAGCCGTTTGTATAACTGCTCGGTTATCGAAGCTGTTGTTTCATGGTTACAGTGCGTTTCGAGTTTGCGCTGCCCCCACTTCCAGCTGACACGTAGCGACCGCACTGCTGGGGTTCTGAAAATTGATAGCTTGAGGGGGAGAATGTAGCGTGGTTTTGGAACAAGTTTCCCCCACGCCATTAGACCCCAACGCGGACCTTGTTATTTCAAGCGAAGTCTGGCGGTATAAATAAAAATTGTACGATTCTTTACATATTGCATTCGTAACGAAGTGCACTACAATGAAGACCATACCACTGTCACTAACTATAGTAGGTAAACCTGCTAGCGGCAAATGTTACTTGATGGCTTTGCTTTTAGGTTCATTTGACGCACAATCTCCTCCCCTGCGAAAAGGCGATCCATCGAATTGCGGAGAAGTGGTAAGTGTGGTACAGAAAATGCGAAAAATTTCATTTTAGCGATTTCAAACAACCTTACATAGATATAAGCTTCGGCTAGGTCGTGCTGTAATCCTATAAGCCAATGACCACGATCGACTGGTTAGATTTGCATTCGAATCCCCTGCTGGCTTAACTGTTTCCAGTTGCAAGATTTGGTAATATATCTGATCATGAATTTTTTTGGCGCAATCGTATAAAATACTGATGAACAGTAATTATTGCTAGATGAGGTGATTCAAAAACTGCTCGCGACATACAGACTACATTGCGACTGTATGAACTACACCTGTTTTCAACCTGGTTTCTGTAGCAGTGCTCGTTTATATTTTTGAAGCAAACCGGCACTTTAGTAGGTTAACTGTAACATCAAAAAATAAGGCTATGATTTGCAGCTTTTTGAGTTTGCAAATTTGCATCACTAACTCAGAGGAAACGACTGACCAATCAACTTGACAGTAGTTGGCGATGTCGTTGACCGCCGTTCATGGCAGCAATGTGGTCATGCTTTCACATATCACACTGGCTGCGTTGTGGTGTCCTTGGTAAAGGTACTACGGACATCTCCCCTCCTTGATTTACACTACTCGTGCATGTGGTAGAAATGCATTCTGACAACAGTATCGGTGACTCGGAAGTCGGATTAAGAGATGTTTTAGGAAAACTAACAGTTTTGTCGGGACTGGACGACAAAAATACACGATTCTCAAAGATCAAGGCTTGCACGTCATCAAGCCCGCGTCAAGTTTTGGTGCGGCCCGCGAGAGTTTTAAAGAAATGTTGCAGTTGTATTTCAAAATTTGCTTGCCAAAATGAGTGAACCCTCCCCTCCCCCAAAAAAAGTGGTTGTTAGCTTCAATTTGGGATAGAATTTGCGCAACTGAGCTTTTGGAATCAACAATAGTCTCAAAAAAGGTTTTCAGTTGAAGACTTATCATGCATATTTTGCGACCAAAACGGGCAAATGCCTTTCTACCACTTGAAAGTGTAGACGCGATTGTCGTAAATGTGCCAGAAAATTGTGCCTTTTTAGATATGATGACCCTGGTCAGTATATAACAGTGTCGTCATGCGGACCGCGGAATAACCATATGCTGAATGCGGATTTTACTGTTTTGAGTTGTGCAGGCCCGATATAAACAGTAAAGCAACCGTTTGTGATTATTTCAGGTGGTTCAGGAGGTAAAACCGTCCACAGCATTTGAAATTCCCAACACACCTGCAAAAAAGACCGCCAAAAGACCCCCTCCTAACAAGCGTGGTATGTATTACAAATAATTCTAAAACTGTTTACTGTTCAAGTTAAAACATGTCTTTCGCTGAACGATTTGTCGGCGGCATGGCGCGATCTGTTGGGCGCCGAGATTGCAGTCGAGGGTCTGCGAGTTCCACGCTCAGGGCGCAGCGTTGCGTGCGGCATGGCTGAGCGGATCGCCATTTGCTTCCAACCTTATGCTTTCAAAGTTCATACTGTGTCGATCGCAACGATATGTACCGATGACTGCTGTCTCGAAGGTAGAGACCAGGACACATCTTAGTCTTCCGAAGTTTCCGTTTCTTTTGTGTTCGATGCGTCGAATTAGCGCTCATTGTTTTTACTTACTACAAAGATTCAATTGATTCGAAGTATTAATAGATTACCACTTTACCACCTTTCATTATACCAGTAGCTTTTTAAGTGTTTTTAGCTCGCCATTTAATAATTTTTATCACGTCACATCTTTTCAAAAATAATTTTATGGTGAAGATAGAAGTAAGTGGGTTGTGTATTTTCCGATTTCATTTATGAGAAATAAACGGTAATTACTTTTCCTCTTACAATTTATTGCTGAAGCAAGGTAAAACTGCTGGGTAACAAAATTAATTTGCCTAGCTGCAGTACTGAATTTGTGAACATCCCGAAAATGCCGTCTTGCATCTTCAGGGAGGCGCAAGCAATCCCAATCATATGCATTGATGGAGAGTTTGCGTCATAGACTAAGCTGTTTTTACTGGTTTTCGTCTTCCATTCAACAAAAGCAAAAAATTTCTTTTTTAGTAATCAAGTTATTTTCTTTTGTTTAGTAGCAGCACCGACCGGGCGTCAAAATGAACCGACTGTCAAAAAAAGCAAACTTGCTTCATCGGTAATATTAATTAATTGCTTTCCAGTATTCCAAGGTTTATTTTACATTAGTCAAGTTCCTATCGCCGGCCTTTTACCGTGAAACAACTGTAGTACCTAACAATGACTGTAGCTAGCTGGATGTTACGTCTGTTATTCAACGTTTGCTGACTTAGTCGTGAGTTTCCGTCTGCCACTATGTAGTGTTGACTCTTTCGAACCGGAATTCTTGCTGAAATTTTATTCCACTTATTGGCAATGACAAGAATTTAACTCGTCAAACACAACACGAAGGATAGTTTGGAGAACTGCGAAATGGTCTTTACGGTAATCAAAGTTTGATCTCGAAACATGAGCTACAGTGCGCTGTAATCGTCGATTCCGCTCGGCACCATCGCTCGCAACGTCATGCTAAGAGCGCTCAACTTGCTTTCTTTAAAAACGTCTATGCACCTGCTCCAAATGGATCCATCTAAGGTGCTCACAACTTTCCCTCTCCAAATTCAGAACTCTTGGCAGCTCTCACTCTTGGAGCTGGCCCCCTGCTGTGTCCCCACTCGTGACTCCCTCCTTGGACTCCTCCAACATGTATATCTGTACAGTACAATCTAGCCCCCCTCTGCTAATGCTGCACTCCCGCCCCACCCTAGTCTTCAAACCTCTTATCCCCCGTCTGCCCATTTTGTATCTTCTCTCTCTGCTTCCTCACCACCGCCTCTTGCTCCTGACTGTCCTTCTACGCCTCCTGCCTCCTCTCTCCCTGACTCTCTCAGGGTTCTCCAATGGGTTGCTGGAGGTCTTCGAACCAGGAGCACTGAACTACTTCACTTTCTTTCGTCCCATCTTGTTCACTTTATTTGTATCCAGGAATTCTATATTGACTCATCTTTCCCTTTCCTGATTCCTGGATTCTCTACCCTGCGTTCTGATTGCACCTACTCCCGGTCTGGCATTCTCTCTCGTGATGCCACGCACGCTAGCGGCGGTGTTATCATTTTCGTCGGGCAGGGCTTATCTTTCTCTGAACTTTCTATCACCTCTCTTCGCTTGATCCCTACTCTGATTATGTAGGGGTCAGCATCTCAATAAGCGTCACCAATATCACCAAATTGGAACGCCTCCCCCGAGCGGCTAGTCGGGCCATCACCGGCTGCCTCTCGTCCTCTCCTATCCCACTTCTTCTCTCCGAGGCTTCTTCACCTGTTCTCTCTCGTTTACGAGTTACCCTGACTCATTTCACTCTTTCATCTCATGAGCGGACTCTTCGTCTCCCAACCTCCTTTCCCATTTCAGGTTTGGCCAGACTTGGAGTGAAACCAAGACTCTGCAGATCGTCCTGGAGAGCTTTTTCGTCCACTCACCCGCTCATGGTTTCTTCTACCTCTTCTAGGGAGGCTTTCCTTGCTTGCCCTTCCTTGCTTTCTTGGAATCTGCCTTCCTTCACGGTGGAAGTCCTCCCTCTCCTTTTCATGCTCCCGCTCTGATCTCCCTCTCATTCGCCAAGGTGCGGCTCTGTGGCTTTGAGGCCACTTTTTGCTTTTCAGCAGGCCCAATATGTTCAAGTTTTTCTGCTGCAGCCCGCGCCATTCCGCATGCTCTTTGCTGGTCTCGGCAGCACCATTAAGTCTGCCATTTCTCTTCTCCTTTCTGACTCTCGTTCTGTCCTCTCCTCCATCTTTCCTTCTACCTCAATATCTCTGGCAGATCTGGAAGGAACTGTCTTCTCTCTCCTGTTTTATTAGGCTACAATGGGTCCCCGGACACTCGTCTCTCTAGGGGAACGACACGGCTAATGAGCTGGCCAGACGGGGATCGCTACTCGCGCCATCTGCAATCCCTTGTAGTCTCTCTTGTCTTTTCTAGGACTGGAGGCGTACTATATCATCGAAAATCTTCGACCCACAGGTTCCCTCGACTTCCACCGAGGAACTTGTGCTCCCTCGTCACGCTCGCTGTGTCCTTTCTCGTCTACGCTGCAACGGACACAGCCTACTGTTAGGTCTTATCTTCTTAGGATTGGCAGAATCGAGAATTCTTCCTGCAGTGCCTGCGGACACTCGTCCCAGGACACCTCTAATCTCATTCTGCACTGTCCAGCGACGGACTCTGCGCCGCTCGATCTTTGGCGACTCTCTATCTCTCTACGACCTCTGGTTCAGGTCCTGGGAAGTTGCCCGGCTTCTGGGGCGTTCATGGTCTCCCGCCATGCCCCCATCCCTCGGAAGGGGTCGGGTAACAAAAACAACAACATGGCTCAGTGTAGCTGTGCTGGGATTTCAGCAGCTTTTCACGCGCGATGTGGCCAGATTATCACGTGTGCTTGGTGACTGCATCACTTCATTTATTTGTGCGTTTGTTATGCAAAAAAAATCGGTGTACGATCGATTTCAAGCGTTTGTTACTGGCACTTATATTTTAATTTCAGATAGATCAAAGGAGAAAACCATTTGGTAGACTTAATTCGCGGAAGTGATGGTTAACACTTTGAACTACACTGCTACTTTGAATGTGATTGTAATGCGAAAAAAAGTTGTTACCACGTAGTACCGATAGCGAAGTATTAAGAAAAGGTCACAGGTTAATAACAGTAAACCAGAATGGTCCGGTACGCAGTTCTGATTTAGAAATTTTGCCAGTAATGCTTACTTGCAATCATATGACAGTTTGTGGGACAAAAATTGACATCCCACATTACTTGAAAGTATCCAATAATAGCGTAAAAAGTTGAGCAAAAACTTGTTTTGATTTTCTTGAAAATAGACAATGCGAAGTTGGGCAAATACTTAATTTTTTGGGGGAATGAGAGTGACGTATCTTGCAATCGACAACGATTCAAATGATTTTATTCTGAAAATTAATGGGTAATAACCTATTGGTTGCAAAACCTACTTCCAGTTATGATGAGAGGGTGTGAAATGTGTTTGGCATTTCATTTGTGTTTATTTTTTATTTGACCTATATGTCCAGCATTCTGGTGTAGTGTGAAAAACAGTACTAGCTTTTTTGCTCTTTTCTGTCGCGTGCTTAAATCATTAAATATTTTGCACCACCATGTTTGTTCGGCTGATGTAGTGAGAGAGAGAGAGAATTTATTTGATTTGCTTTGCGCACCGACACAATAATCAGATTGATAATACACACAAAAAAAATCACTAGTAGCAAAAGCCAGGGAGCATCGAGGAACCTTTCGGTTATCGAGTCGAGATACTCCCTGATCTCAGCAGATTGAGATATAAGCGAGATGTATTAAGTGACACTTATAATTTGAGTACATTATGTAAAAAAAATGAGTTGAGTTCAAGTTTTTATCAAATGATAAAAAAAAATAAAAATAGAAAAAAAAAGGAAACGGAACAAACAATAACCATAAATATTCTTTACACAATCAAAAGCTTTTGCAAGCGTTAATATTCATTTATTAACTTTAGTTTATACGCTTTTTTAAAAGAAACCCAGTGCATGCTCTTTAATTCGGATTCAAGGTTACCCCACAGCTTTGAACCTCTGTGAGAAAATAGTTTTTGGCTAAATAATTTATTTATTCGGGGGCGGTAGTAAGTAGTCGAATTAATTAATCTCGTTTCATGTTGATGAATAGTATTTAACTTACGAAAAGAATGGTAAAAGTTTTTAGGTAATTGACTATGATGGAGTTGATACATAAATTTAGCTAACTCAAGTTGATATATGTCTTCTACTTTTAATACTTGAAGTTCTTTATACATTTGTGAAGTTGGCGTATATAAGTTTCGAAACAATATTATTCTCAAAATTTTATTAAGCCTTACTCGAATTATTTCTTGTGAAGTTTTATTTGCTGTTGCCCACGCAGTAATTCCATATTGAATTCTGCTGTATACAAGACTATAGTATAGCATGCAAAGGGTTTCTCTTGAAACAAAATTGCGCAATCTGTAAAAGAGTCCTGTGCATCTGGCAAGCTGCGTAGACAAATAATTTATTTGCGACGTCCATTTGAGATTGTCGTCAATGAATAACCCAAGGTATTTAACAGTATGCACTCTATTAATAGTAATACCGTTAAGAGCTACTTTAAAATTACAATGACAAGTTTTAAGGGGTTGCTTGTTTATTAACATGTAGTTAGTTTTTGAAAAATTTAGGGATAGCTTATTTTGACAGAGCCAGGAGTTAACTTTTTTGAGTTCTATTTGAACTTTGTGTTCCAGGTTTTTCAGATTGTTATCAGCCATCATCAAGCAGGTGTCATCGGCAAATAATGTGGTGTCAAAATTGGAAATCAACGAAATGTCATTAATGTATAACAAAAAAAGTAGCGGCCCAAGGCAAGATCCCTGGGGTACCCCACATGATACTTTAGTATATGAAGACATAAATTTACGTACATTAGTATATTGATATCTATTTTTTAAGTAGCTGGTTAATAAATCCAGAGGTTTACCACGAATTCCAAAGTTACGATACAATTTATCTAAAAGAATGTCATGATCAACCGTATCAAAAGCCTTTGATAAATCCAAAAACAAACAGCATGTATATAAATTTTGATCAATATTGTTTATAAACTTGTCATATATTGAGTTGATTGCGAATATAGTTGAAGAATTTTTCCGAAAGCCAAACTGATTTTCACAGAGCAGTTCATTTTTTTCAATAAAATTAATGATGCGGGAGTAAATTAATTTTTCTAAAATTTTATCAAATTGTGATAAAATTGATATGGGACGATAATTAGAAGCTTCCTTACGATCACCCTTTTTAAAAATTGGAATAACTTCAGCAATTTTCAAGCAGTTTGGGTAGACGCCTTTACTAAAGCAATCGTTTATCAATTTGCAAAGAAAAGGAGATATTACTGATTTACTAATTTTTATAAATTTAGTTTCGGCGTCTGTATACCTGGTTGCTTTTGAATCTTTAAACGAGTCGATAATATTATTTATTTCGTTTGGATACGTTGGAGTTAAGAAAAAAGAATTGATTATGCCTGTCGGCGCTGTTGCATTCGTATCCATGTCAACTTCAGGAATGGTTTCAGCCATTTTTTTCCCTATATTGGCAAAGTATGCATTGAGATTTTCAGAAATAGTAGCAGGATTAGTTATCACCTCACCTGTTTTTGTGTTGAGTTGGTTAATGTCAACTTGTTGTGAAGGTTTTAAGTTTACTAATTCATTCACAATTTTCCAGATTTTACCGCTATTACTTTTGTTCTCAATTATTAATTCATTATAGTATTTTTGTTTCGCTTTTTCAATCGTTCGATTTAAAACATTACGATACGTTTTATAGTTTTTGTATTTTGTTTCGTCATATGTTTTACAAATCGATTTGTACAACTTATGTTTGGTTTTAATTGAACAGAGAAGACTAGAGGATAACCATGGTTTAGTCTTTAGTTTCCTTTCTTTCCTGGTAGCTAATTTAAGGGGAGCGTGTTTATTTATCACACTCGTAAAAGAGTTAATAAATTGTTCGAATTGATTATGGATTGTAGAGTCAAATGACGATAAAGATGCATTTAGAGTTTGGTTTAAGTCTTCGATAAAGTGTTCAGCTTTAAAATTTTTCATATCTCGTTTCCATACTTGGCGAGCGTTGTTTTTGAAATGCTTTACACAAGGAATTAAAGCGAAAACAGGATAGTGATCAGAAATGTCGCTAATTGCTATGCCTGGCATAAGCTGGTTATTTAGGTTGTTGGAATAGATATGGTCCAGTAATGACTTTGAATTTTTGCTCACTCTTGTTGGTTGATTTATTAGACACTTTACCGCGCTGCCTATTAAATCATCCGCATATGTTTTGATGCGATTGTTAGATTTTATTTTAATTAGGTCAATGTTGAAGTCTCCTAACACGTAGAATTCAGATTTTTTAGAATTAAGTTCATGAAAGATGTTCGTCAATGCTCTGGAAAATAGCTCAATTTGCTCCACTGTTTGGACAGGATGGCGGTAAACAACGCCTACAATTAGTTTTTTTTTTGTTAATTTCTATTTCTATCCATAAATTTTCAACCGAAGACAAATCAATGTTAATAGTAGGTTTTAAATTATAAGAAATAGAACTTTTTACATAAATTCCAACACCGCCAGCAGACGTATGACTATTACGGTGAATAAATTGGTAGCCATCTAGTTCAATATTACTGTAAATCATATTTTCTTTAAGTTTGGTCTCAGATACTGCAACTACGTCAGGTTTACGGTTTAAATCAGTAAGATAGTGCGATAATTTGTCAATATTTTTTTGTAAACTTCTCACATTAAAGTGAATCATGAACAAGTGATTAGATTTATTTTTTGAGCAGAGCAAATTATTAATAGAGTTATGATCGTCATAGTAATCACTTGGCATAGAATACAAATCGTTATAATCTAGCTCTTCATCTACATCAGGTAAATTATTTGATACGTTTGGATTTTCAGTTTCAATGGTGTTAACAATGGTGCTAACACAACCGAAAATTGGTGGCAAACCTGGGCTTTGATCGACATGTGTTTGATTGCAGCAAAACGAGTTTGAAGAATTCTTGTAATTGCTATTTACAAAAAATTGATCGCAATCAACCCAGTTTCTGTAACCTAAACTGTTGTTGCATTGATTGACACCTGCTTTGCAACTGTTAGTTACAGAGGCGTAATTTTGATTTGATTTACAGTTTCCACTACTATTATCAGTAACATCATAAAAGGTCACGTCGTTTTCGTTGTCAGCATGGGATTTATCAGTAGGCAATCTGATAAGCTTTTCAGCAGCAGCATTGCATTCATGGTTGTTGTCAAAGATTGCGCAATGATGTACAGGTCCATTGTTATCATCAACACAGTCATTTTTTAATTTATAAGAGGCCATAATTTAACAGAAAAAAAAACGATCTTGATAAGCAATTTGAATACGAAAAACATTATTTAAAGTCAGATTTCGCTGAGCATTCAATATTAAATTTCAATGGGGTATAATTGAGTTTATCAAAATCTATGTCCATTCCATATTTAAATAAGTCGTCAGGTGAATCGATTGTTAGCCAATTTCCCGTACCTGTGTCTCTTTCATTGTTGGTGATCGTTCCTGCTTCCCGTGCTGACCGCTTCATACGTATTTTTCCGTTGATGGTATGAAAGAGAATAAATTTATTTTTAGCAACTTCTTTTACATATTTTAACATTTTTGCTCGCAAGGAAGTCAAATCTTCCGTAAGATAAACACCATTGAAGTTGGGATGAACTTTCAATTTTGATTTTTTATACATAAATTCCATTCTTTTTTTGTATGAAGCGAAGCGCACAATCACAGGCCGTGGTTTCGCTTTTGGACCTTTCTTTTTTTTGCCAAGTCGATGTACCCTCTGAATATCCAGCTCAGGGTTGAGCTCAACATTCAGGGCTTTGGCCACATTTGTTACAACTTCTTCACCATCATCCCTTTCATCATTTCTTTCAGCAACTCCAAGGATTCTAATATTCTCTCGTCTACCGTATTGTTCAAGTTCGTCTACTTTAAAAAACGTTGTGTTGACAATTTGTTTTAGTTTTTCATTTTCAGTTTTGATTTCCTCATACTTCAGTTTGCTTTCTTCTACTTCTTCTTTTAAGTATTCGACTTCTTCAACTAGTTTTTTAATTGTTAGATTAATTTCAGTAAGTTGTTGTCTGTCCTCGTCGTTAAAACCTGAACTCAATTCATTTCGATTTGTTCTGTTTTTTGGGCTCATATTGCCAGATCAGTGCAAAAAAAACACGTCCGTTCGCTACAACTGCAGAGATTTCGCTCGCTTTTCTCACATCATCGTGCGTATAATTATTTTAACTGCCAGCGCTAGCCTGCGGAAGATTTTTCAAAGTAGGGGGCACTGTGCAAAGGCAATTAGACAAATAGTCGAGAAATCAAGCACTTTTTTTCAGGTTGACGTCAAAAAAAGATTGGTTCAGAGCAATGCCCACTTTTGATATAGACTAGTGACTACTTTTGGATTCTAGTTTGATCAGTTAATGGGCAGTAAAAGAGAAAATGTACTGGATGAAGCGCAAAATAAGCTATCGCCGTTGTTGCGCGACGTATTTTAGTTTCTAGGTAGAACTAGGCCAAAAAAAAGCTCGTATTGATGACTTTTTTCGAACATTCTGCAGCTGGGTGTAATTGCTAATTGCCCGACCTCTATTTTGAAATTAGGGTGTAACAAAAGACATGAAACTTTGAGTGATTGAGAAACTCATCAGGGGCTGAACTAGAGCTCGTCCAAAAAGAGAGTGTAGCGGAAAGTAGTTTGTAAAATGTAAAAGTTGTAAATTTATCCGAAGAGGCTAGGTAAAGATATAAAATGGTATGGTACGGTAAGAGGTAAAATGAAAAAATGGTTTCGGTAAGAGATATAAAATGTAATTGAAAAAATAGAAATCACACAAGTCAATGTGATACTCTTGCGTTTACCACATGATTAAGACGCCAAGCAAGACCAGTGTTGCCAATTCTGCTCAAAAAACCGCTATATCGGTTGACAAGTTAATGACAATATTACTATGATTTCTTTCCAAATTACCGTCATAAACTTGTTGAAGTCAATCTAGCGATTGTTAGTCGATCTTTTTGACAGTTAAACTAACAATTAGAGTTGTTACTTGTACCTGATTTTTCTTGAAATCCCAAGGTTTTGACCTTTTTCGGAGCTACTGTACTTCCCAAGGCCAAAGCCGAAACTCCAAGATTTTGGCAAAAATCCTTAGTACTTGACCCCTGGTTTGTAGTACATAGGCAGGACAACACAAAATAAGACGTTCTTTGATCCAGATGAACTTATGCCCTGCACGAAGCATTTTGAAATCCGTAGCAATAAGCATCAGTACCGGTATGCCCTGTTCAAAAAAGGCTGTTTCCGTCACAGAACAGACGAGACCAGACACCGCCAGCGTGACAAAAAACAGTACGGTACCTGTAGTTTTAAGGAGATTGAGAGACTTAGGCGTCAAAAAGATCTGAGAAGACAAAGAATATGCCAAAAAAATTTGAGCAGATACAAGGGTTAGCTTAGTCTTTTCTAAAAGAGCGATCTTCTTTAGTAGTGAAGAGTAGGGGGAACGCCGTTCCCATACTGTTTTGGATTAATCTGACTAAAAGATGCATTACTATTTCTACTCTGTGCTTTTTTACACTTCTTTTTCTAGAATTACATTCCTGGTAAACAAGTGAGTCATGATAAGCACGGCATTCTGGCTCAATGTAGACGACTTGGGTGGCAGAGATTGTTCCATTCAAAAGAGTATTTAGATGTTGCTTCGCAAACAAAAGTTCACAGTTTAGTTTTCTCCTGCTTTCAGAGTTATAAAATTCTGAATGGGAGATATACGTTTTTCCCAGGGGTTAAATTAGTTAAATACTGTAGTCCTTGGTGCAAAAGACACAATGTAGGCTATAAGATATTTTTTTCCTATTTGATCCCATCACTTCTGGGTTCCTTTGCAATATTTCCGTTCGTATCAGTCGTGACCGTAATTACAATTCGTTAAAATACCCGTAGATAATTTATTTATTTTCACTCAACTAATTGAATTTTTGGCGTTGTTGGTTGTTGTTTAAAAGGTGTAAAAAATAACTTGAGTATTTTTGAATACCGTAAAAGATGATGAAATAGCTACTTCCTATTGCTGTGTCATCTGTGGCAAAATTAATGATATAGGCAAAACCTATAGAAAGGCTGCATATGACGTCACACATTGCGTGCCAAAAAAAGGGGCTCACCAAACACTGTACGGTACCTAATTTATGCTGGAAAGGCAAAGGGCGAACACCAACTTTTTGAGTATTTTGAAAATTAATGAGAAATTAATTAAAAATTGGAATTAATTAAAAATTGGAATGAATTATTGCTAGTTGGATCCTCGGAAACAAATAAATTTGACCAAAAGCGATTTGGTTGAGATTAAGTCTTTGAGTTTGCTAGTCTAAGCTTAGTACTGTGTGCCAATTAAAAGAAATGGCCCCGAAATGCCATCTAAATACCATTTGCTCCTCAGTTAAAAATAAACTTTATACCAATTAGACACTGGTCAATACATTAGCAAAAACAATTATTATCTAATCATCACTATCGATACTGTAAGCTTGCTTGTCGTGTCCTTGGGCACGGCACTTAACGGCATGCCTCCATCTTAATATGACAAACAGGTGGTGGGGTCAAGCAGTCTACCCGTCGTGGAAGCCCATTCTGACGAAAGACATGCAAACAGAGCATGAGCTTGTAGCAACCTCAGCAACTTCAACTACAAACCACATGTAGAAAGTCACCAACAACGCCTGGCTTTATACTGTATATGGATCGCTATCTACGTTCAGTAGCTATTATGATAGAAGTGACTAGTCGCCACATGGAGTGCACTCATCTTAACCTGGATGACAGTCAGATGTCTGCCTTTGCGCTACAAGCTCATACGCATGAATGAATAAATCAGTACCGGTACCGTAAGTTTTTAAATTACCCTCGGTCCAACAGCCAAGGTAATAGCCCAAAAAATTGTTTATGGAGTGGTTAAGGCCACAAAACTACATCTGATATATTAATATGACTGCTCTGCCAGCACTATTGACAAAAAATTTCAAAAAAATACTGATTGAATCTAACAATCATTAGTCCAGCATATGACAAACGGTACAGAAGTCTGCCCTGTTATTTAGGCTGTAGTATGTTTCAGGTTTTCAAACTTTTCAGTATGCTAAAACAACTAAATATACAGCATAAGTTACACATTATAATTAACTTAGACTCAACATTTCCAAATACGCTGATTAATCGAAAGTGAAGTCTTTATAGAAGCTGGCTACAAATAAGCCTGCATGTTTAGCCCATAAAATTAGCTCAACTATTAGCAATAACAAGCAAACCTTAGCACTTCTTACATTACCTTGATCTTAGATTCATTTCTTAACATCAGTAAAACAGCATATTTAGCGTTCATTTAACAACTGTCACGTTTTTTCATTTGATTTGCAAAAAACTATGTCACTCCTATTCACTTCAACATAAAATCACTGAAAGTGGTCAGCCACTTTTTTCAAACGCGCGTTTTGATGACGTTTGATCACGTGCGTGCAACCTTTCTATTGGTAAAAACATAAACAATCCTAATAATTAAACTAAAAATGTGAATATCCGTCTGATTATATTTTTGAGATAGGATCTTCAAACTACCCTAATGGCTCCAAGTCCGAAATAATAATATTTATATGTACGTGAAAATTGGTGTTGAAATGCTAAGAAGTATCAGAGGCTGCATACAGGTCCACCGTCCACGAGAAGTATGGCATTCATCTATCAAGCGAGACATATGCCTGTTAAAGGATCAACACAGATTTAAGACGACTACCAGTAGTCTTGTATTTTAATTTTTCCCAAGATCAGACGACATTATAAAAGGTAATGATACTACTATAATGTAAAAATTCCGAAGAATTCATCTGACTAATCCTGTAATCGCCAACCCTTGTCCTTATTCTAACCTTAAATAACAATAAGCTTAGCGAAAATCTTTGCAGCAGTGTAGAATCAGGTTTTTATGTTTTAATGTTTTTTTACCACATTTACGGTATCTTTAATCACCTTATATTGTTATACAGTGATATTAGCAGTGCTTCTTATATAACATTGGTTGATTTCTTGATATTTGCTCTTCAGTTACATGGTGCACATTTTGAATTTCTGATTTTGCTTGAAAGATCTAACCCTTACCTGAACCCAAGCATTTTGTAAAGCAGATATTGGTGACACTGCATACACGTACTAATTAGAAGTACTGGTATTACTGTGCTTGGCCTACTATGTCTGTACTTTACCTTCTATGCCTGTTCCATTAGAAGCTTTGCACTATCTGGTTGTTGGTCAAAATTGCTTGTGATGTGATAATAGAATGATCATTTTCAAACTTTAAGCTTATGAAACACTAGGAAAGTGATCGTTTTTTTGTAGTATGCAGGTAGGCTGCAAATAAGATAATTAAAAAAATTTTATCTTGGAAATGATTTAAGGTAATCCTTAAGTTTTGCATCAGAAACTCAAGTGAAAAAATTCATAATCCAAGCAGTTACTTTATTGAAATAAAAATTTTGCACACAAAATCTCATTTCTAATCAATTAATGTTTGGCGAGCCTCTACGTTAAGCCAAAATTGTCTTGCATTAAAGGAATCAACGTCAATAAACTTGTTTCTTCTGCAGCAATTTCACTTTCATTAAGTTGTCTTCTAGAGTTGTATGCGCACGAGGTCTTCTGCCTACATCAAATCTAACTTTCAGTTGGCTTTAGTTTATGTTAACTTACTTGTTGAAAGATGGACATCTTAGAAACACTAGGGTAGCTATCTTTCTCAGGATAAACATTTATTCAGGGCTGGGGAGTCGGTGGTCTGAACTTCCGACTCCGACTCCTGCTTGTTAATACTAATAGCAAATATTCTAATATTTTTTTATTTTTTTATCACATAAAAAAAACATTTTACCTTTTCACAAATGGTTAAATATCCTGATTTTATCTCATATGGTTGCTAATTATAATAAAAATATCCCTATTAGGGGGGCTAGGACCTCCCCCCAGATGCACCTACACAGTTAAAGTGACAAATTCACATTGTACATCTGTATCAACATCTGCATACTGAATTATATTACAATCCGTTGAGTTTTGTCTTTTTGGGGGGACAACTTCCCCTTCTAGACCCCTACAAAAGTTGCTATGTACATATGTCCATTGCACTTCTTCCTGTTAAACTGTATACTGAATTTCAATAGAATTGGTTTAGCTTTGATACTATAATAAGTTTACTCTTAACTTTAAGTGACAAAACTAAGTTGTCACTTTCATGCACACATGTGATACAACATCCATCTTGGCACTGGCAATATATTTTAAACTGAATGAGTGATATTCTAATGCTATTAATATAATAGAAAGGCTTTTTAACTGAATTAACAGTTACTAGGCTGCATATCCTACTACATGCAAGTATTATGCATTGATGCAAAAGTCTAATAAATTTCCGAAGTTTTTCTAGGCCCAACCATTAAAAGAAGGGGAATCATAATTTCACAATTTTAACGTTAGAACGTAACTAAAGTTACTTAACCATTAAAAATCTCAGCGAGAGTGTTAGTGTAGTAAGTCTAAAGGTTAATTTATTTTGTCGATTCGGGACTTCGACCTGTGAAAGCTCTTTTTACTCTCGTTCGTGCCAGCTCTCAACCGAGAGCTGTAGAAACGTACATCCAACTGCTGTGGCAGCTGAGTGATACAAACAGCATCTTTACCATTAAAAATGAATTCTTTTTCAGCTGCGAATTTGCGTGATATGCTAGAAAACCAAACTTTACCTGCTATTGTTTTGATAAAGAAACAATATAGGGTTTTTGAGGAGTCGGAGTCAGGCAATTTTTGCCGACTCCCACTCCTGAAACCCCAAAAATACCTCGACTCTTTGACTCCAACTCCCCAGCCCTGCATTTATTAGTAAGTCTCTATGAGAAAGCATGCAGTTAGTTACCTACATCAAATCTGATATTAAAACTCATAAGCAGGTCTGATCAATTGTTCTATGCTGAGTGCCTTTGTTGCTGTGCTGCAAGGGTGGAGAATACAAATAAGTGAGTAAATAATAGTTTGTGAACTTTACTTTTTTCAGTCTAGTTTGCTAATAATTTACTGGCAAAATTACCTGCATTTTTTGTTACGTTCAATCTGCAGTTTAGTTTAAATTTGGATACTATTAAAATGTGCAAATTTCACAGACTAACTCTGATTCTAATCATAACTAGCATTGTATTAACTCTAATCCCAATCCTAACGCTAATCTGCATTTTAGTAGAACCAGTATCCAATTCTCTGGAACACTTCTTATGGAATCTGCATGTTAGGGTATTGCTTTAAATTTTTAGTTTAAATGAGTGTTTCTCAAATTTTATGAATTGTTTGACCCCTTTTGCTTATTTTAGTAAATACCCCCGTCAGTTTGTATCTTTTGAGAGTAACTTGTAGTTGAGGGCCACTTGTTTCTGTTATTGTAATAATATTTTTTTGGGATTAGCATACAATGAGTGCCTTTAAAGTTATTCTACCACTCAAAAACTAAAAGTTGTGGAAGACGTTTTGAAATTTCCTTACTAATCTTCTGTGATTTGTGAGCCTCAGTGTAAGAACCACTGCTCCAAGACTGTGTGTTGCATCATAGTTGCTTCCCTGCTCTTCCATGTAGATTAAGTTATGTTTGTAGTGTGGCCTGCATGTATCCAGCTCATACGTTTTTGTAGCCCTTGACTTGTCCTGATTCTAAATAGTCCACAGGTTCTCTTAGGGTTATTCCTTTATCCTGTGACCCAGCAAAATAGTGTTTTTTAACCCATTCTTTCAAATTTTGATGGAACTTGACAGGCTCATAAACTTAGTGACTTCTAAAACTTAATTTTATTGAAAACCAGTCAACTGCAGAAAAGTTATGGTTATTCACAATTTGCTATTTTTGTGTTTACTGCTGTGGAAAAAACATTTTGATTTTTGTGATTAAATTTGGGAATGTGTTTCTTAGCTTGTGAACACTTTTATGCTATGGTATTTTGTGATATTGTTGAAAATGCATTTCTTAAGCCAAATCAACCAACAAAAACTTTTGTAGTGCTTATGTTTTAAAGCTTGCATACATTGTGTGTTATGTAATTCAGTCAAATACATCTAGGAAGCACTGATTAATTTGAAATTTCAAACTGATGCAGATACATGCATTATAAATTGTCAAGTAAACATATAAGATAGCCACATGTCAGTGCACATATATCTTTAACTAAGCAGGTAGAATTGAATACAGATGCGCTCTAGTGTGATGAAGTATTACAGATTGTACATTTATAACTTTCTTTTCACTACAAATTAAAGTAAGCCTTATTTTTCTGTGGGCCGTGTTGGCAATTGGTACTGTCTACATGAGTTTACTAGGATAAATTGAGTGATTGTGTATAGCGTGTTGAAGTCTCACTTAGGATGAATCTTAGCTCGCATACCAGTAAGGAGAATGTTATGATTCTTTGGAATGCATAAATTCTGAAAAAAAATTAACTTGGTTTATCAACTTGTTGTGCTATACCAATGTAACAATTATAATTGCATAAAGTTGAAACATTCTGTCCAATGTTGATGCTTTGTGCTGGAAAAAAATTGTGTGATAAGCTGATATCAGCTTCTACTGCAAGTTGTTTGTTGTCCCTGATGTGCTTCATCCCTAGTCTAATTGCATTAGCAGGTTTGAAGCTATAGAGGGCATGCAATTTTTTAATCCTAACAGTGTTTTTAAATATCTCCTCCAGTGACTCATTGTTGTGACAGGATGTCTGGAGACAATTTAACTCTTGCTCCCGTGATCATGTAAGGATCTTGAGTTTTCAAATGTTTTTCTCAAATTTTTTTCTGCCAAAGTTACAAAATTATTTTACTAAAAATAGATTTGTGGCTTTATTTCTCATCTGATTTTCAAAAGATCATGCTTAATTTCTCACACATCGGAAGATGTAAAATTTGTGTTTTAATTCTTGGATTTTCTTACCCAAAAAGGGATAAAAAGAGCTAGAACCCAGTTGCAGAAAAAATGACAAAAATTGCCAAATTTACAGCAAGAGCCAATAACCTTGAAATCAAATTGAGATTACATGTTTACCACAAAACCAAACTCTTTATTATTAACATAGTCTGATAACTACTCTTTTGTGGCAATATTTGACCAAATTTCAAGCATAATAGAAAAATTTACTTATTAAAATCCTCAAATTTTTTGGGGGTTTCAAAACCCTCTCAAAAAAATTTGTATGGTGAGTAAAAAAAGTAAATTTGGTGCATTCACATAATGTATTGCTAAATATCAGTCCCGTTTGAAAGCTTAGGCAATTAGCTTTGCAGCAATATATAACTTTGAATAGTTTAGGCTAAGCGTTATATGATATTTATTGATTGAAAATGGGTATCGTATATTATGTCAGTTCGAAACCTCCCAAAAATTTTCGACTTACTTTTGCCAAATTATAATTTTTAGAACAACTACACCCTTTAAAAAGATAACATAAATTGCAAACATTTCACCACTAAAGTCATTGTTTTGCATCAAGTTTCCAAGGAGATAGAAGCAAAACTACCAGTTTTAAAGCTAGCAGAAGTTAGGCTTCTCTAAATCAAAGTTTGCTGTATCCCCCTTGTTTCTCAACAAATGGGAGGGGTGTAAAAAAACTTCTGTTTCATTGTTAGTGACAACATATTCTTTTTAAACTTGATATTTTCTGAATCTTGAAGAAATCCCCTTTTCAAAAATACATAATGTTACATGGTTTAGGCTAACCTCTAGCACAGGGGTTCCCAAACTGGGGTACATGTACCCCCAGGGGTACATTTTGACTTTTCAAGGAGTACATGAGATAAAGTAAAAGGATGTTCTTGCCAGAACTTCTACTCTGCTTTAAAATATTTTTGATCACTTGATGTTAATAATTTGAAGACCTGAGTTTAATGGCCCCTTAGGACGCTAAAACCGCTTGGAAAATGTGGACGCTCTGATTTTCTGGGTGGAAGACAAACGTCTGGGAGGTGTTGACCTTTTTTTTTTTCTTGGAGAACAACGTCTGGTCAACGGCAGAATTTCACCTCCAAAACTAAGAAAAGTCATCACAAAGGCAACATTAGAGTATATATTGCGGTCTATGTTAGCGGAAGTGCGGGGGTACACGAGCGAAACTATAAATTGTCCAGAGGGTACCAATGACCTGAAAGTTTGGGAAACCCTGCTCTAGCAGATAGTTACTGATCATATTTTAGGTAGTAAATTTAACTACCAAAATTTAGTATTGGTTAGTACCACTCAACAAAAAGGTCATAGGCCTCAGAAAGTTGCAAATTGTAGAAAACCTAGGCTTTTAGGTAAGTTTTCACTATTATACCTTGAAAGCTTATTGCCTTAGCATCACTTAGCGACTATTTTTGGTAAAAAAATAAAATTTGTAGTGGTCTTTGAGGTAAAGGTACTTTGACTTCGAAGACAACTCAACACCTATTTGGGGGGTAATTTGCATATTCAAAAATTTTTTTTTATTTGAAATCTTCAAAAAAGAGAGATTTTAATGATATATAACACTTGGTGTGGGAGCGAACAGATTAGTAATGATTTACAAACAAACGGGGTATCTTATGACGATTAATTATGATTGATTATGACAAATTTGTGACAGTTTTTCTCTGTGCCACCTTGGGGACATTTTTTTCACAATGCATGCGGGCGCGAAAGAGTTAAAGAAAGTAATTTTGATTTTTTGTGCAATGAGTGGTCATTTATCACCATGGAGAATTTGATTCCAGAATTGAAGCAGGAGATCATTATTGAAGTAGACCTCGTTCTTGTTCCATTGGTGCAGTCACGTGGAAGCTTAAAAGTGGATGGTGGCAAAAAATGATGGTGCTATTTTTTATGTTGACATAAACTATGAAGACGTTTTCTGCTTTAATGTTGAGCTACAAAGATGTGATTCAAAAAGTATAAGATTGTTGTAATAACTGCATTTACTGCAAATTTATATCTGGAATGAAACATCAATTAAGTATTGTCAAAAATCATTTTAATCAAAAACGGGTGTTACTTTGCATCCAAAGGAAACTGTGCACTAAATTTAAACAACAAATGGCGTCATCAAGTTAAGTTTTCCAAGTTCTATACACTTTGTCCTAAACGGTGTTGTCAATGCTGGTGTATCAAATACCCATAATATATTAGTGCACACAATTCATCAAAGGCAATTCTGTTATTATGTGCAGCATATATACAAGAAAGCTGTTGACATTTGATGGCACTGGTAGTGTGTGACCTAGAAAGTAAGGACTGCATGCTGCAACGTTGCTTAAGCTCATTAAAATAATGTTCCAGGAGTAAATCGAAGATCTCAACGGAAAAATATCTTTCGAACTGTGGGTATTTGTGGATCAAACTGGCTCAATCAATCAATTTTTGACTACATCAAACCTGTTTTCTCAAAGCTAGTAGCATTACGAACAAGTTTCTTTGTTTCAAAATTACAAAATACTTTACAAAACAAAAAAGAAAAGCTTGTACAATTAAGCTGCGTTAATTTTGATAGATTCGCAGAAAGCTTCTCTTCTTCCAGAACAAAGTACAAGAATATCACTAGACATAAAACAGTTACACTGTGCATCCTGCACTGTTCCCAGTGTACCCTACACACGAAAAAACAGTGCTAATTTGCAAAAACATGTCTGGCGGATTCGCAGATACAATTCAGTGAGCATAAAAAAGTGCAGCAATATTCGGTAATTTTTTTCAGTTGAAATTTTTGCAATTTTTTCTCACAAAATTTTTAGCCAATTATTTAATGCGTGGGAGACAGTGAATAGAAATTCAAGGTTGGACTAACGTTTTTTTAGGGCAGTGCAATGCCTCGTGTAAATATTGTGCGGTTGTAATGCAACAGCGAGTAACGGCGTTTTAAATATCTTTTGTAAAACAAATAGTCTCTTGAGCAATTAACATAAAGCAAATCAAAGAATTTTTTTCTTTACTTTTCCCGGCCAATTTAAATTGCAGCTAAAGAGCAATATTACCAAAGAGCTCTCAAACTTAGGTTAACATTTGACATCATTTTTCCCTGGGAAGTTCAAAACCGAACTTGATAAGATGAAAAATACATTGCTCTCGGCTTCAGATTGGCACAAAAACATTTTTTTGAAGGAGTAGCTCAGTTTTTGTTAATTACAAATAAATAACCTTCTCACACTTGCCAGTTATGAAACCTAAAAATAAGAAGAATATGACTTGTAACCAGTTTTAGTTTTAAATACCACCCAAAATGTTTTTTAAGTAAAATGTAGCTGACAGCTATGTGTCCTGATAGTTACCAGTCATGAGTGAAATAAGCCCCGAAATGTTAAGAAAAAAGTATGGATTCTAGTTTCGATCTCTTTGAAAACGTTTTACATTAAAATGTAGCCTTTTTTTTATGTTCATTGCTTAAAAGATAATTTGTAATACACTAAATTGGCAATAACTTTAGAGGATTGTAAAAAATTACCACTCACGATTGACATTCCAAAACTTCCATTTGATTCAACATTAGGGTGCATCATCTAATCACGCGTACCAGTGTAAAAAAAATCACTAATTAGTCAAAAATTCACAGAAAGTTGTGCACTGCACAAAGAAACTTTTCTTTATTGAAGTGTAATTGTGCGTGCGTGGGTATTGTAGTCTTTGATGTAACATATCCGCGTCCATGAATTTCTCCGTTTCCTTTACTTTGGTCAAATTTCGAGTGCTTTTCAACAAAGTTAAAACTTCGGTCAAGTTTTGAATGCTTTTCACAAAGATAGAATTTTTTTCATGCATTCGATCAATGGTTAATTAAAACTTATTAAGAGCGAAAAAATATTTAGCCTGCTATATTACTGTGATTGTCGTCGAGGGTTCCGTAAAAAAGCTTTGACAGCGTCTCAAAACTGTCATTACTTTCGTCACAATACCTAGCCAGATAACAATGTTTTGCTATTTTTTCAAATTTGGGACAAAACTTTCAAAAAATTAACTCATTTGTTTTCATGCGTGATTTGTAAAACTAAATAACAATACTGGTGAAATTTGTTATCTCTTATCAAATAATATTGCTTTTTGGGATACGTTTGAGGAAGAAAGCAAGACGCACACACACACAGCATGACTACTACATCACACAAAATTCTTAATTTTCTCCTTTTGAGTTGCACGGCTTTGGTTTTCAAATACTTCCAATTTTAGATGGAAAGTTTATTCGCAATCGCAAAACCCTGCTGTTTGATTGATACTTTTGGACGAAGGATCTGAGATCTGAATCTGGGGAAATGACATCTTTTTTTAGCTTAGCGTATGCACTGAACAGCAGTAGGCTACCAAAATCATCTTTTTTACTCACTTTAAACTACGTTACTTAGGCTTACTTAGGCTTGTTCAGCAATGTCTAACCAAATTTGTCGAGCGGTTTTTGTATATTTGCTAGCAGTTTCGCACTTGCGCCAGCATTTACGCACATATTATAATCTTAGAGGGAGCACTGACTGTGCCATAGTACTACAAAAATGATCTTGGAGAATTGATTATTGCCAGCCTTTGCTTTCTATTGAGTAAACTGCTGTATGCCACTGTTAAGGTTTATCTAATTTCAATTTAAATGTTTGAAGCATTTGATGCCCGGAATGAAATCTGTTTAATACACATGTGCAGCCCAACATGAAAACAGAAAACGTTTTCATAATCTTTTTGAAAATGAAAAGAGCTTAGTGTAAAAAAGTATGATTATTTTTTGCTACCAGCGACTGCAACTCTCTATGTGACTGCGTCAATAAAACACGAAAAGAGTTCTGCTTTAATGTAGAGTGTTCTGCATCCATTCTGTGATCAAATTCTTCTTGCTAAAAAATGATCGCATATTGCACAAAGCATCAAAATTACATTCTTTTATTGTTATTTATTATGTGGAGCAGGAGACAAAGAAGATTGGTTTTAAGATGGAGAATGCCCTAACTCAAGCAATGTGGCAAGATGGAATGCAAACAGTTTGTGGAAAGAATAGCATGAATCTGGCCAACTCGGTTAATGGGACAAAATTGGATAAAAACTGAACATATAAGGAACCAATTATACTGCACAGTGCTTATCGGGTCTTAGCCAAAAAGTTTAGTGTGTACTTTTTGAAAAGAGTGCCAAATAAGTCATTGATTTTACTTTTGCTTCAAAACCTCCTTTAGTATACCTTTCAAATGATGTATTATACATGATTGTAGCTAGTAAGCACCTTAAGATATTTATGATCAAAAATGACCTTTCCCATAATTGAGCTAAATGGAGCCAAGAAATTCTTTGATGATATGGCTATAAAAGTGCAGGTTCAACAATGTAAGAAAATATCGTTGAGCAATAGTGTTGTAAAACACCTTTCCAAAGTTTGAACATAAAGAATCAAGATGCTTTTTTTCATTTCAGTGAACATAAGAAAACAGCAATTGTGATTATTGTTGCAGTCCTTTCTGTATTTGATTGGTTTTCAGTAAAATTGATTTTTTGTATCAGACACAAAAGTTCATGAGCCTGTTGAATTTTATCAAAACCTGAGAACCTGGATAAAATTGTCTGCATCACTTGACATGGAATGGCCCCTTTAGCACTTTCTTTGTAATTTGTTTGGGAGCGTTCTGTTTTTGTGTTACGGCATATGTTTTCGAACACCAACAAGTGTATGCTAAGTTTTTTGAAGCACCTGAGATCAAAGGCCAAAAGTTTTCAGCACTGTGGCAAAAGTAGTAATACAGCTACAAAAAGTTATCAAAGTAAATTTCAGAAATGTTGACCAACTAAAATATAAAAAAACAAGTCAAGAAAATGTTTTCCTTTCCAGCAATTGAAAAAAGGCTAGACTTCAACAAAAAACGTGTTTAAAGAAATTGAAACTGCATTTTATATTTTTCCTTCGCGTTTCAAGGCTTATTTTAATCAAGGCTGGTAAACTATCACTGCGCATGGCTGTCAGCTGCATTTTATTTAAAAAATAATTTTTGAAGGGATTAAAAACAAAAATTGGTTAGAAATCGTACTCTTTTTTACTTTTGGTTTTTATAAATAGCAAGTGAGAGATTATTTATTTCTGATTTACAAAATGGCGTTTTGTACGCTAAAGTGAAACCAAGAGCTATGCGCTTTTTTATCTTAACAAGCACGATTGAAATTAGCGTTGAAACGTAGAAAAAACGTAAGTTAAGCAATTCCAGTTTCAAACTTCCCTCGAAAACTAATGTCTTGTGTTAAAGTGAAGCTTGAGAGCTACTTGCTATTACTGCTCTTTAACTACGATAAAAATTGGTCGGCTTACTTTATGTTACTTGCTTTGGGATTGATTTGTGATACAAAAAAAGTTTGGTAACTGCATGCGCGATATTTTAAGTCGCCGTCACTCGGCTGTCCAACCTTTCATTCCCATTCACTGTCTCCGACGCATTACACAGTATTTAACTCCCACGCATGTAAAATTTGCAAAAATTTTTACAAACGGAAAAAGTTACCAAAACCGCCGGACTTTTTTACGCACTGTTGAATTTTAACTGCGAGTCCGCCGGACATAATTTCGCAAATTCGCTTTTTTTCGCGTTTAAAGGGAACAATGATCATGACTGCAAATGCTCACAAAGAATCTTGCAACAAATTATCGTCAATATTTGTGAGGGAGCAGGGATTGTACATAATCAAAACTGATTGTAGTGGCAAAATGGTGGTTCACAATTAAAGAAAAAAATCTATTTATTGGTAAGCTTATTTTGCCAATTGGTGCTGCCCTTTCCTATTTATATTTGTGGTATTTAGTTCCTAATTTGGCTGCGCTATTGATCTTGTTTTCGGCATAGCTGCAAAGGCGGCTATTCTCTCTATATCCAGTTTTACAAATTGTTATGGTTATGGTTTTATGTTGATTTTTTCTTAAACTTGGGATTTTGTTATACAATAATGTAGAGTATAGACATAAATGACATGAATACCATAAGAGGCAGCATATCAGCATAAGAAAAAATCCTTGCTTTATAGTATATATGACGGCGTCACCCGCAGAGACCCCATCAGTAATGTCAGGATTGAGACTGTCGGTTCAGCCAGGCAAGCCAGCTTTACCTATCAGGTTCTTCTATGAAGAGTTACCAAACGTTTATGTGTTTTCTGCACATCAGATGTTTACGACTTTTTGTGCTCCTTTTTCTTCTAGAATATCTCATTTCAAGATCCTGGCTATGCGTTTAGTCTATGTGCTCTGTTCATTGCTGACATAAACCCAAGGGAGCCTTGCTTTTCCTGTAGTTTGGAAGTAGGGATCAGGTTTCTGATATTTAGCTATTCTAAAGCAAAAGGGCAAAAATGTCTTTTGTGTGGTGCGGTTTGACACGGTGATGCTGTTTTTTTTTGATTTCCCCTTAAACTTTCTCAAGTTTTCGCTGGCTACGCATTATGTAGCATGTTATTTTCTCCCTGCTTGACCTGCCCTGGAGAGTTTAAAGTGTCCTTGCTTTTCCTCCAATGTTTGGTTTGACCCCGGTAGCTCTATAAAGCTATTATAAAGCGAAATACCAATAATATCTTCCATGTGGTGCGATTTAACACAGTGACGTTGTTAATTTTGATTTCGCCTCAGACTTTCTTAAGTTCCAGCTGGCTACGCATTATGATTCATATTTGTTTTTCCTTAAGTATACTCATAAAAGTTAAATAAGTTCTTGCTTTTCCCAAACTTTCAGGTTTGATTCGGGTAGCTCTATAAAGCTATTATCAAGCAAAACAGAAAAAATGTTTTTCCCCCAAATATGGTGCGATTTAACCCTGGTAGGCCGTACTATCGCCTGCGCTCATTTAAAACGTATCAATTAATGCAGCTGCACCAGCTTCACCATATAAAGATTTGTTAGAGCCACAACGAAATGTTTTACTAAATATAAGCCATAGCTCCTGTACATGTAATCGTGATCGTGTTGGTTTATTAATGAAGACTGGAAGTATTCAAAACGAAAGAACAACAACACAAACTACCATTCGTAATTTTTAAAAGTGGAGGGGGGGGGAGGTGAAACATAATCAAAATTGATGGTGTCGCCCAAATGGTGGTCGTTTTGACCCATAAAAAATGAGCTGTTTGGTGGTACGCATGTTCGACAATTTGGTGGGCCCGCTTTCGTATTGATACTGGTGACATTAAGGTTTTTGCCAGCGCTGTTTGCTTTAATTCAGCCATAGCATGAAAAGGGGTCCTGCTTTCTTTTAGGTCATACAACCTATTGCAATAAGCGCCTATTAAGCTCTTTTCAAACAAAAACATTTCATCTTAATGCAGTGTTGCAGATTGATGCTACTATTGTTTAATTTTGATCTTTTCTTAAATTTCGGATTTTATTACATTTAACTTTGCCCCTAATCCAGACCTCGTCAGTCATCGTCAAGGCCAAGGCTAGGGCATGGCAGACGACTTGCTCTTCTCTTTCACCCAAATCAAACCTTTATCGAATTCCTTTTAAAGACGATACTTTTGATTTTGGAAAGACAATTGCCTGCGTCACCAACCCATTAACTTTCTCAAAAATATAAATTCGGTGAAGCTGGCGGAGCCGATATTCTTATACTCGACAATACTGATGAGGGCGCTACTATTTTCACAACTTAACTGCGAGTGTTTGATTTCGGGTAGTTTGTTTTTTGCCTGTCTGCGTTTATCCTAGGACCACGCAACATGCGCCCTGCCAGTGGCGTTAGCTCATACAAATGCCGAAATAGCTGTGACAAATTTGTAAGTAGGTAAGTCTAATATTTAATAACTTAATCCCCAAAATGCATATCAATTACTTTAGCGCTTTCCACAACTTTGATATGCTTTTAATTGAAGCACTAGCTCAATTTAACGGATAAAAGTTTGTTAAGTTTAAGGAGACCAATGATATAAACAGTGAACAGGAGTTACAGAAACGTGGAGATACGGCTATGGGCAATCCCACGCAAATGTTTTTTTTATCAATTGCGTTTCAAAAACGATGGTTTTATTTCGGAACGAGATTTGGTTATGTGAAAAAACAAGCTTTTTATAACTGTTTTCACGACTATCCATTGGGTGAAGTCGGATTGGTCGGTTGAACCGATTTGTTAACCTTGGCATTACTGATGGAAGCCCTGCCGGGCAACGCCCATAAAGCCGGCTACTATACTATATAACTAAAATATGGTATAATAGTTGAGGTGCTTTTAATCTTTTCTCTAAACGAAGTTGTTCAAAACTTAAATGGATACTTAGGTTGCTCGATCGTGGACTAAACTCCCGCAAATACTGTTGTAATTGAAAAATTACTACTTAAATGCTCTGAGCATTGTGCTGTGTGGGAAAATAACTGGCTTGGGTGAGAGGAACCATTATCGGTTTTTAGGCTTATATTTGAAGTTATTCTACTAATTGAAGCCTATAAGACATTTGCAATCGTTCTCTGTTCATGTTACGTACGACAAGCATCTAGGATCAAATGGCAAAAATTTCCTCTTTGAAATAAGTAATTAACTTTTTTTGTATGCTAATAATTAGCTAGATTTCAAACCTGGCTGCAATTTAATGATTTGGTGATGAATAATTTTGCGGCAAACAAATCATTTTTGGCGGGAAAATATTCCATTTAGATTCTCCGTTATCGATTTTATGTCCTTTTTTCCACGCTTGAAAGTGCTGATCCAATATATGTTTACCACCACACACTGTGTGATATTTTCAGTGGGCTAGGTAGATGACTCTACTAAAGATTTTACGAAGTCACTCTGCGACAGCAATGTTACAGGCAAGCAGTCTGTAGCTTTTAGATTTATACGAAGTTTTGTTTTTAGAATTCACCAGTAGTTGCTTGAAACTTCACCATTAAATTACATGTAATTTACAAAATTGTTCTGAATCATATTTGGACATCATGTCTACTCCTGCTTTTACCGCAGAAAACATCGAGAAAGCGTTACATCAGTTGTATTACGATTCTTCATTAGAGTCGAAAGACATTGCTCAACAGTGGCTAACCAAAGCCCAGAGAGCAGCGGAAGCCTGGCAGTTTTCATGGGAGTTGCTTCAAGATGGAAAAGCCACTGAGGTCCAGTATTTTGGTGCCAGTGCTCTTACTAGTAAAATAGCTGGGGCTTGGTCTGACATTCCTACCTCGGAAGTTCTTGTATTGCGCAATCGATTATTTGAACAAATTTTACGCTTTTGCGTTCTAAAAGACAAAAGAATTGTTTTAACTCGTCTTTGCGTAGCTTTCGCTGCTTTTCTAACAAATTGTGCAGCAAAACAATTGTGGCCTACAGCCATATCTGATATTATTGAAAAATTTCAAAATAACGGAGCAAATCAGATACCAGAGGAACATAGGTATTATGCACTGCTTGAGATACTGACCATCATTGCAGAAGAGTTTCTCACTACTAAAGTAGAAAAATACAAAAGAGGGGTAATCTTGCACTTGTTAAAGTCAAAACATTCTGAAGTGCTCAACCTTTTGATTCAAATTTTTCAAAACTCTCCGGCAAAGTCGGTGCAGGCTCGCATTATCAAATGCTTTTCCAGTTGGATTTCTTTAGGCATTCCGTTTTCCGATTGCGAACAACTGCTTGTCAGCGTGTTTGATTGCGTCAAAGACCCGGAGCTCTTTGACCCGAGCGTGGAATGCTTGCTGAGCACATTTTGCTCTCCTGCTACCCAAGACTATCCTAACACCATCAAAAAGTTCATGCCGCTTATGGTTGGGCTGCAGCCTCTCTTTCAAAAAGCTGTGTCTGACCAAGATGGTGATGCTATTTTAGGTCTCACTAAAGTTGTTTGTAGTCTGGCTGAAAACTTCCCGAAACTTATCATTGAAACGTTCCATGAGCAACAATATGGCATGGGAGTATTATGCTTCGTATTAGACTGTTGTCGTGTACCTTTACAGTATCCCACGGAGGAATGGTCAAGTCCAATTTCATTTACTTTTTGGTGTTCTTTACAAGATGAAATTGAGGCGTTATCATCCGAAGAGCGTGTTTCGGTTTGCGCACATCTAAATCCATATTTTTACGAACTTGTGAACTGTCTTTTGATTAAAGCTTGTTATCCCAAAGATGACTCTTACAGTGACTGGACGGCCGAAGAAAAAGAAATGCATCGAGTTTATCGAATCGATGTGTCAGATGCCCTGATGTATGTACTTGATCTGTTTGGAATTAATTTATTTTTGCATCTTTTTAATAAGCTACAAATCAGTCTTCAGCAAGCTACTTCTGACCCAGAAAAACAGTGGCATGACATTGAAGTTTGTTTGTTTGGCCTTCATTCTGTTATCGAGTCGTTGACAGAGTTTAACACCGATATCCCTCACCTTCAAACACTAGCTGAATTACTCCCTACTATATCAGTAAGTTCACTGCAGTTAGCTGATACGATGTTATATATAATAGGAACCTTGACCGAGTGGTTAAATGCTAATTCCAGCAGCTTATTGCCACTTGCCTCGTTCGTTTTAAAGTGTCTCAGTAACCAAGATCTTGCATTGTCGGCCGTTCTGACAATGCGACGACTTGTTCGTGAATGCTGTGATGACTTGATACCATATGCCGTTGACATAATGCAGCATTTTACAACATTGCTCATCGGTGGCACGTTGCAAAGGAACGTGGAGGTCTGGCTGATGCAGGCGGCGGGGCATGTGCTCGCTGTCATGCCTCGAGAAAGCTGTTTGACATTCTTGGAAAAGTTGCTGGAAATGCATTTGCATCAGTTTGAAGCGCTGTCAAAAGACCCTGTTTCTGCGCCTAACAAGACAAGCATCTTACATATTATCGATCTTCTTGCTAATTTGTTTTGCACACTTGATCGACGCACTGAAACTGAGGATGGTAAACTGGTCGGCGAAAACGAAGAGCAACCTGTTATCATGATTTTAACCAAGCTTAATTCGATCATTCAAAACATTTTGAACACCTGGATCACTGACAAAGATATAGTTGATGCTCTTTGTCAAATGTACGAAAAAGCGATCCGTAGTTTAGTTGAAGACTTTGCCCCGGTCGTAGTACCAGTTAGTGAAATCCTATGTGCTGTTTTTAACTCCTATCCCTATGCATGCGTAATGAACTTATCCCAGCAAGTAATGTTAGTGTTTGGTAGCGAAGAAGCGCATCTTGGCACTGTATTAAAACTTTTCCACTGCATTGTAACGACAGTGCTGCCTATATACCGTAGCAACAATATTAAAAACCATCCTGATATTGCACAAGACTTTATGCGGTTTCTTGGACTTGTTTGCAAAAAGCGTTATAGGGTATTCGAAATTGAACGTGAAAAATACAATCCTAGTATAATAACTGATTTGGTTAAATGTGCAATTATGACATTACAGATGGCTGAATGCGAATGTGTTTCGTCCGGTGCAGGTTTTTTACTTGATTTAATTGCACTTAGTACCAAGTATAGTGAAGTAGCAGCTGTAGTTGACGCTTCAACGAAAAATCTTTTGTTAGTTGCTTTGCAAGCTATCGGTGGAGCTTCGCCGCGAACAACGATGGAGCGATTTGCCGACATATTATCGGCCCTTGCGAATGCTAATTTTCCTCTTTTTAACAAATATGTAGATGAGCTCATGAAACTGCCGAATGTGCCGTGCGCCACAGTTGGTGCTCAGCACAAAAGCGTGTTTGCGAAACAATTAGTTCGCGACGTGAAAAGGAAACAAAAGATCCGCGATTTAGTCAAAGAGTTTACGCTTGTCTGTCGAGGGTTGCACGGCACAGGATATGTTACTGGGTAGTAACTGGAAAATTACACAATTTTTTGCGATATGTTACATCTTGAGTGTTATAGGCCTGTATATTTCAACCATGCATTTGATTTTGAGTATTTTAATATCTTTGATTTTTTAGATCTCTTGGCGCCTATGTTTTCACAGTTTAATAGGTTGTGTTCAAATTGCTGCATTGACATGTCTATCTCGGAATCAAATAATGTTTTGTCACTTTTTGAGAATTCGATATTGGTATTTAAGTTGTGGTAATCATACATTTCGATCAATTATTTTATTTTAGTTGTCATTGCAAGCAATTGTGAGTGATGCTTGGCTATAGATATTTTAAGTCTTAGAGCATTTAATCGTGTACCGCCTTTTATAGTTATGTCCTTGATTGGATCGTTAAACGCTGCGCATGTGAACATAGCACGAACTTTGAAGTGATGAGGCAGTAAATGCTCACTGCAAGATTAAAGGCTACTCTGTTATAACAAAAGGCTATCTGTTCTGAGCATTTTGCTTTGTTCTATTATGACGTCAGCTTTGCCCTTACATGACCTAGAAATAAGCGAATCAAAAGTTCCAGCATGCTTTTGAAAATGCAATCTTGCATTTACTCTACCTCAGGACAAAATCGAATTTATTTTGTACTAACAATTTTCTGGCTTCACAGCTCGTAGATTAAATCTACTGAACCAAAGTTGGTGTGAAAATGATTGGTGAAGCGAAGCAAAGCCAAATTTGCTTTAGCGAGCCAAGTCGCTTAGAGCATTATGATGATGACTAAAGAGAAACCGTGCCAGAATACGAAAAACAGTGTTAATAGGTCCATAGTGCAGTAGTTTATTTGCCTGATTGAGCGCTCTGGTGTAACTGCACGTTTGTAAATGCCTGAAATGACTTGGAGCAGTTTATACTGTTTGGAAATTTTTCTTAAATGTGGACTCCAACTTTCAAAATACTGCTTTTGTTGGCCCATACTTTAGCTAATAAAGTTAAAGCAAGGTTGCGTTTTGGGATTGTTTTATGTTGGGTTTTAGGGGGTACCAAGGAAAGAAAACTCGAAATGAGGTTAATCTTCATATGATGTGAAGCTTATAGACGGTATTGGTAATTTTACCTTTTGATACTTTTGCAAAGCTTCTGAAAGATGACACCATTGTCTACCGTTTTGTGAAACAACGCTGAATTGACTCTTCTAATGCTTGTTGGTTGTACAAGTCTTGCAACGAATTATGATCAAAATTGTTACTGTGTGTGGAACTGTCATATGTCAATGTCTTGCTTGTACGTTCTTTTAATACATGAAAAAATCGATTTTTTTGAAGTGGTGTGTTCGATCACAAAGTTGTTTTCATTTCCATACCCATTTCTTGGAATGGGGGTTCGGTGTTAAACCGTGGGGGTAGAGAAGCCGGGCAGCTTTCCTAGGTCTGGACCGGAGGTCGAAGTTGTCAACGAGTGAGCGGCGCAGAGTCCGTAGCTGGACCGGACAAATTGTGCGATAAGTATGTGGAGTCAGATGACCTCAGGCTCTGGTTGAAAGATTTTCAGTTCCAGAAAGATAGGAGTAATTTGCAACGCGGTCGGGTGACCAGCCGGCTCGTATAGCCCCTATTGCTGTCGGTAGTAATCACCTAGTTCAGGTGGTTAGGTTGTCGTAAGCATCCTTTGAATAAGCATTTAGGAGCAATTCCCTGTGCATGTGCTAGAAATGCGTCGCCTTAGCAGTACTGGCAACTCTGAAGGGAGTTTATCCAATACGAGGTCTACATACATAACTGACATTCAGGTTTACCAGCAACCACAAAGCCAAAGACACGACTCATTGAATCATGGCTAACAATTTAGTAGCCAAAACCACTGTTCGCTTTTGTTTACCGTAACTCACCATATCTTATGAAAACTCAACCCTGGATTTGAGATACGAAACTAAAATGTCCAGAAGCCGTCGGTTTTCAGCACATCTAAATGTAACAATGAGATAACTCGAAATAGTTGCGCTCAATACGCCCACCTCTGAGGGAGAGTGTGCTTGCAAAGCTCTCCCGTCTTATGATAGAACCTAGTAAGCAATATTTTGAAAAAAATGAGTTACCGTACGTTATGATGCGTTGAGACCTAGCTACATGATTCGTCTGTTTTCGGTCGACCAACATAATTTTTTTGGAAATTCAAGGGTATCAAAACCTACCAACTACACTCATTGCCGGAATTCAAAAAGGCATAGCCAGTTAACTTACCAGATCTTCTTAAATGCTGCTTATTTGGTGTTTGCAGTAAACTGGACGCCTGCGGATCGTTCTGCAATTCACGCCACATGCTGAACAGGCAGTGCCAAGTCGGTTCAAGTTCAAGAAAGGTTTCCTGCCCTGCATAACTTCTTCTACAACAACCACCACGAACGTCGAGAATCAAAGCATGGAAGATAAAGAGATACCCCTACCATGTTTATTCAAACCACAGAGACGTTACCGCCTGGCTGTAGCCTATACTGTATTGTTCGAATAGCTTTCGTTCAGGTGAAGCCCGCGCCAAATGCTCGCTGAAAGAATTCCTTCTAAACCATCAGGCAATATGCCATGTGAAAGTGATTTCGCGTAAAGCATCGTCGAATACCATTCGTTCTGCGGCAAGCCTGGGAATTGTTGCTGTGCTACTATTCAAAAAGGAACTCTAAAAACTCGATTATATAGGCCAACCCACAAGATTTGGTTGTTGTGCTCCTGGGATTAGTTGAGAATGACAATTCACAGCTTTTTCCGCAAATTGTGAGATGCACTGACAATTAGGGTCCAAACCATGATCCGGCGCTGGTAGTAATGGATTATGGGTAGAAGTGGACCCACCCGCAATCCAGCGTTGGTAACGATAACTCCACTGCAGATCTGAACCAAAATTATTCTAGACATAAATTGCAAAGATTTTCTAATGAATTTAATAAAAAATAAATTCAACAAGACACAATTAATTCAAAATTAATGCAAAGAAAACATTTTGAGTTTTGTTTCAAAAATTAGCTGCTTAAATTTGATTCCATTATAAATACAACAACAACAAATAAACATTAACATGTGAAACACTTATATCATATTCTGTGCTTTAAAAGATATAGAAAAATACCACTTCGGCATCATTGGCCCGCAATATGCTGGCATGGAAGTTAGAGATATTCAGTTTTATCAAATTTATACGTTCGGGTAAACATTTAGTTTTAAATAAGTTCACATAAAAAGAATTTCGCATAAATTCAATTGCTCAGAAAAGTTACAAAGGAAGAACCTCGCCAAATTGGATTTACTGTGACAAGTGGCGAACGTAGTTAGAATATGAGTCCTTTCCTAGCGAGTAGACCCTCTACTGGGCGTCTCCCTATTAAAGCATAATGTAATGGGCTCTGGATAATTTTTACAAGAAATGCGGGTTTAAACATCCGCTAATTGGGGGGTTGTACCACTAGGTAATTTACACTTTAGGCTACTCTAGAACCGGCTAGTGTTTGCTTAAAACGTGGGTTCGAACGAGTTAAACCAAAGCAGAATAGGAAGGGTGGTCAAACCATAGTACAAGTTTTACTAGGGCCATTCATTCTACGCTTCTGGCAAATAAACTTTTCTTTGGAAAAAAGTAATATCGTGACCGTCAGCCATTAAGGCTGTTTGTAAGCAGGCTTCTATACCACCCAGTTTGCAATGAAATACCTAGCACCTAATAGTGACAACAAAGCGGATATGTACACAAGTTATTCTCGCTCTTTACATATGCGTGTTATACGCATGACATTGAGATTTTTTAGAGGCCAGACCACAAACAATGAAACTTTAACAATAAAATAAGGACATTGCAAAGCCAGCTTTTTACTTAATGCTCAACTCAACACAATCCCATGCTATCTTTTTCTATTGTGCCGCGAAGCCATTTATTAAAGTTATGCAAAGGAACATAGACGCCAGTGTGGCCTCGTGAACCGCATTTTTTCATTCCAAACGACGTTATTCCGGCGATGTACCACTGGTTCGCGCTGTTTTTGCACATCAGTGGACCTCCAGAATCACCCTGAAAAAAAGTTTATATAAAAATATGACAAACTTTTGCCAAGATAAACTACTACACCAGTGAAAGACCTTGAAATCGGCTCTTACGACAAAGCGTTTAGTCCTTGTATCAATATGCCTAAAAGTCATAGCCTTCTTTTTGTAAAAATTCAAAGCATTTTGTCTCTTGAATGCTTTTTCCAAAAACAAAAATTTTCTTTTGTTGATGCACTCTCCTTATCAGAGAGCGATGGCCAATTGAAACCTTACTGCTACAGCACGATTTCAGTGCTCACAAGGTATCGCGAATGAGCTGCGTTACTTTTTATTCACAACCCACTTAGTTTTGCCAAGTTACGCCATCAACACTCACCTTGCATGTGTCGGCAGCATTACGCGCCGGGCTGCCAGCGCACAAGTGGTTCCATCTAGTCAGCCGTTGGTGGTAGAACCATCCCAGTTTTTGGCAAGCTGTGAAACTTAAAATCGGAACTCGAGCCTGCTGTAATGTGGTCGCCAGTTTTGACTGGTAGGATTCTAAAACAATGCGGCAACTATCATTGCCAGAAGTTTGTACACTGTTTACAATACACTAGAATCACCATACGTACTGTATTATTAGTAGGACATATTTTCTGTTTGCAAAAAAAAGAAATAAAACTGTCCTTTAAAGGCTCGAATGGAAAAAATGTGTAGACCTCCATATCGCAATTAAATGCAAATTTTAAGACTTAATTGAAAATCAGGATTGTTGACCGAAATGGGCAAGAATTGCTATGAAATTCTTGACTTAAATTTTAAAGGTTTTAACACTAGAACGGCGGTATGGTCTTTTTGACCGTTTTGGAAATTCAAGCTGGTATCACTTTTTTAACGAAAATTGCATTGGTGTAAAATTTCTTTGAGTTTTTCTAATTAACAGGCCGGAACTTTGATGCTAATTATCAAGCCGAAAACTGCTTTCACAAATATTTTAGGTGTTTTACCTCCAACGGCCATTAACCCTTATGATCCCAAGGCCTTTAAAATCAAGAAATTATCCCGGAATTTTGTGTAACAGCTGATTTTTACGCTATTTGACGATTCTGAAAGCCTCATCTGGTTCGAGAAATAGAAAGGTCCTTGTTTAGGTGGGTATACTTTTGCAGTTAGTGGGATAAACCAGTATAAAATTTTGCTCAAATTGATATTTTTCAGAGTTGGACTCTAGCACAAGTTTTGCGTTACTGCTGCTCAAAACGAAATGTTTATGCATAAAATGTTGTGCATTTAGCATCTGGACAGGTGTAGAATGGCTAATTTTGCCCGACAGTGATCGTCAATCCCCCATATTCGGGCAGTTAGCCAAGCTTAGTCTATTGTTACCATTTCCTCCCGATGGTTAACTAAAAGAAGATAATAAGTTCAAGCGTCCTATGTGCTTGGTTGGCGTTTTCTTTCCCATTATTCAATTATGTAATGCTGTTTTTAAGTTCCTGTCACGAATACATAAATTTGCGTTAAGGAATAGTTTTACATACGAGTATGTACAGAGTTGTAATCTGCTTGTTTTGCCGTGATTATTTTATTTGTAAATCTGAATTGTTTATAGCCCCAACTTGCTAAACTGTTTTTTCTTTTGGATTTATAAATAGACTTGTAACTCACACGCCTTTCTGACATTACAAAAGCTGTCCACGTGATTTTCCAGCGTATTCTAGTGATTTTTCTCGAAGATTTTCCTTTTTTTTATATTATTATTACCGATTATGTAATTTATTAACGGTGTTTTTCCTGTGTCACGTGATATTCTAGCAATTTCTAGATTATTTTCCAGCCATTTATATATGGCGGCGAGATATTTTTTATTCATTCAGAAATTCATTGAGAGTAGATCAGAGTAGAGTAAAGATTTAGAGTGTGGTAAAAGGCGCTGTTGTGTAGTGATTGTTGTTACAGGAATCAAGCGATTATTTTGGTGGCTTTAGTTTTAGTTAGCCTCTGATATTCAATTATTGAAGTGCTTTAGTTCTGTGTTTTGGCAAGAGAAGGAATTCAAAATTATAAAGTGGTTTGTGAACACATTGTTCTGTTCTTGATCGAGAAGTGCGCGGTTTAAAGTATCTTAATGGAAGCCAATCTTTTTCCCAGCTATTAAGTTGCAACCAAACTTAATTATTCGAGCGATACTATACGTGGCCTGAATTTTACGAATAAAATTAAGATTGAGATAGAACGAAAATTCTATTGAAACGCGACAGTTCCGTTATTTTCCCTTTTTGTTTTACTGTGTTCGCTAACGGTCGTTTTGTCGGACCCTGTTAGTTACGTCATATATATGCTATTTATTCATATACATATCTAGTTTTAAACACGCTCATTTTTTAAAAATTGTCTTTAGCAACACCTATGTATAAAGCGTTTGCACTTTGCGTGCATTAACTCTTTTGCTCCAGCGGAAATGGCGGAAAAAATGTCCGTAAGGTGGCAGTGCGAAAAACTGTCATAATCAATCATAATTAATCATAATTATGTACCTCAAGTTTGTTTGTAAATCATTACTCAGCTGTCTACTTCTACATTAAGTGTTATATATGGTTGAAATCTACATTTCTTGAGGATTTCAAATAGAAAAAAAAACATTTTTTTTGAATATGCAAATTTTATGCAAATTAACCCCCCAACTGGGGGGGTTGTCTTCAAAATTAAAGAGCTACCCTCATCTCAAAGATCACTACAGATTTAATTTTCTACCAATTTTTTTAGAAATGGTCGCAAGATGATGCTAAGGAAATAAGCTTTCAAGGTACATCACTCAAAACTTACCTAAAAGCCTAGGTTTTCTACAATTTGCAATTTTCTGAGGCACATGATCTTTTTTTTGACCGGTACCGACCGGTACCAAATTTTGGTAGTTAAATTTAGTACCTAAAATATGATCAGTCATTATCTGCTACAGGTTAACCTAAACCATGTAACTTTATGTATTTTTGAACAGAAATATCAAAATATCAAGTTTAAATAGAATATGCTGTCACTGACAATGAAACAGCCGCTTGTTTACACCCTTCCCATTTCTTGAGAAACAAGGGGGATACAGAAAACTTTGATTAAGAGAAGCCAAACTTCTGCTAGCTTTTAAACTTGTATTTCGCTTCTTGTCTCTTTGGAAACTTGATACAAAATGACAACTTTAATGGTGAAATATTTGCAACTTATTTTATGTTTTTATAGGGTGTAGTTTTTCTAAAAATTATAATTTAGTGAAGGTAAGTAAAAAAATTTTGGGGGGTTTTGAACTGACATGATGTACTGTACTCATTTTTGATCAGTAAATATCATATACCACTTAGTCTAAACTATTTAAAGGTATATATTGCTGGAAAGAAAATTTCCTAAGCTTTCAAATGTAACCAATATTTAGCAACATATGATATTTTTTACGCACTAAATTTACTTTTATCTACCTACCGTTCAAATTTGTTTGGGGGGTTTTGAGACCCCTAAAAAATTTGGAAATTCAAAAACATAAAATTTATTATCATCGCTTGAAATTTTGTCAAATGATGCCCCAAAAGAGTAGTTTTCAGACTGTGTTAATGATAAAGGGTTTGGTATTGTGGTAAAGATGTAATCTCAATTTGATTTTAGTGTAGTTGGCACGTGCTGAGAATTTGGCCGATTTTGTCGTCTGCAACTGGATTTTTGGTCATTTTAACCCTTTTTGGGTATAAAAATCCAAGAATTAGGGCACAAATTATACATGTTCCGATGCGTGAGGAAATAAGCGTGATCTTTTGAAAATTTTATGAAAATTGGATGAAAAATCAAGTCACAAATCGATGTTTTATTAAACTAATTTTGTAACTCAATTTAAAAAAATTTGAGGTAAACACTGAAAACACGAGATCATCAATCGATGATCGCGGGAGCGAAAGAGTTAAGCCTTTTCTGGAGAAGAGTTTTGGAAAACTACTTGCAGATGTAAAGCTGTTTATTTGTACTGTGCGGATGGCACATTTTAAACTTTGATTTTGCTTCCTGTTTACTTCTCTTCAATAAACCCTTCCTAAGCGTGTTATAGTCGCAAATAAACAAAAAAGATGATAGAAGCAGGAGAAGATTCTTATTTCTCATGAAACAGTTGAAAACACGTATTTACATGCAGGCTTTGACAACATTTTGCACAAGAATTAGGGCAATTTTTTACAAATCGCACATCTTTTCACAGGAGCTGGAGAAGGATAATGTCTTACGCCATCTAGACGTATTTCATCCGCTACTTTAAAAGTACGGGCTGGGCGACTTCTGACATCCATGATCTGAGAAGCAGACCTTCTGATCATAACGCTGACCTCTCGCCCACGAAATTCGTTTTGGGACAGGACTTCACTAGAAATGATCCTATATATACGCCAACTATAAACAAATGCGATGTTTATCGCATTTATGATCAGTGGCCAATGCCATTTTTTGCCCCAAATTACAGACCTCAGATTGGATAATGCGCGGTCAAGCAGATCAACACCACCCATTCCGCGATTGTATGCAGCAATCACAGCTGGTTGGGTGATGTTTCCTCTTTCCTTCCTTCTGATCCACCTCTTGGCATTTCCCACCAGCTCCACCTCATATGCATCACTTGTGATGGTGACTACTGAGTTGTCATTCCACCGCACAATTACAGGGTTGCTCGTGCTTCTGAAATCGTACGACCCCTTTTCACTTTTTCTCATATTACTAACATCTGCCAATGGACATTTTCCAATCCAATTGTTCTTCCTGGTACCAGTGGCTCTGAATCCTTTAGCAATCAAGTCAACGAGCAGCTTATAGCTTGAGAAAAAGTTGTCGAAGAAAACACCATGGTTGACCGGATTGTCGCAGATTTCCAGCGCAGTTTTAAAAATGCGCTCCCCAAGAGATATCTTCTGCATTTGGGGATTACCTCGTATATTTTAACGTGCTGAGGCAAACCGCTGAAAACACACTCACAAAAGTGTTCCAAATTGTTGCTTGAACAAAATGATGATGCTGGTTGATTAACTGTGCTTGCGCAATTTTATCCTGGTCCAAAGATGAAGCTGGTTTTGGCTAAATGTGTGTATTCTCCCATTTAAAATTATCGTTTCTCTTGGCTAATTTCTTTGCTCTTTTCGCTGTTGGTTCACTCCTGCCTTGCTCTTCCGAGTCGGAATCAGACATGACCTCGTTGCTAGTGATTTGAAACACTTCCATTTCTCCAGCAACCTCATTTGGCAGACCTGTTGCAACAAGAATCTCTTCATTTTTACTTTCCATATCGCTATCTTCACCTCTAGTAGGAAGCCCTATCATGACTCTATCAGCCGTTTCAGGGTCATCGTTTTCGATTTCACTGATTGCATCATTCAGGAAACAATGTTGGGTATTCTTTTTGCGACAAAATGTTTTAGTGCTATCGTTTTAAAAGTATTCCTGCAAAAACTGTAAAATATTTTTATATGCTGTTAGTCTTCAAAACATAGATCATTGTTCCGGTTGAAACTTTCAATTAGGTAGCAACAAGTGTACTGCTACAATTCATAATAAGCTCGCACTTTCATTCTACAAGGTAGGCTATTCAACTTCATTCAAACGTATAACCAGTTAAAGCCAGATCATTTAGGCAACCACCGTTCAATTAAAGTTGAAAGAACTCTACACTGTGATCTCAGCCTTTTGGTCCCAGGGATCAGTCAACAGTCGATCTTAAATAATCGAAGCAATATATTTCGCACTAACAGTGCGTCATTATTTCAGTTTATACAACATAAATTAAACAGTACAAAAAGCTTGGGCGAAAAGAAAATTTCAAAGTGACGTAATAATCTAGAAAACAATAGTAGATGATTACTGCATAACGGAACGAAGACAAGGCAAAAGTTAAAAAAATCTTGGATTTTTATACGCCTAGCTGATAACTCGCTTAGCCAAATTCCTGTCTGGATAGATTTTGTACTCGTATTATCCCACTGACTACAATTGTAGACTTGGCTATTCCAGTGGCGGTGGCTTTTCTTTGAACAGCAGTGTTGAGAAACTTTCAAATGATTTCACGTCTATAACTCAAGTATCTTTGTAAGAACTTTCTTTTTTCACGCATCGTTACGCTTGATTGAGCGTTTCGAGGGAAGACAAAAACGAGGCTTGCGAACATAAATTTGCAGTTTTGAGTTACATGAAAATCAATCAAGATTCGGAATTTATTGAATTTATGTTGAATTTGAAAGTTTCAACATAACTTTATATGAAGAAGTGAAACAATATTAAATTATATCTGTTCTGGGGGTAGAAAGCGCTTCTTGAAAATGGATTCACTTTTGTTGACACTGGGATAATTTGGGTTAACGGTCATTTTGACCGCTATACAAAACCTCTTTGTAAGACCTTATCGTTTCTATGACACGTATGACTTATTTTCAAACTTTGTCTTTCTATTTTCCAATAAATTAATTTTATTTGTGACATCACAGAGCCACCAGAAAGAAATGCACAACTCAGAAAACATCTATAATAAATTTTTCCAGTTATCGGCTAGACTGACTTCAGATTATAGAAGAGTTTATGAAACAGAAATAGGTTATTGTATATTGTTTACCGCTGCAAGCTTTTATCGGCATTTAGCCCACGGTGCTGTTCGGGTATCCTCCCAGACAGCATCTAGTCCACTTTCTCAGGTAGAAAAAGCAGCGGAGCATGCAGACAATTAGCCTTTAGCATAAGTTATTAAATTGATCATTTACTTTTGTAATAAAAGCATTGTGTGCCTGCCCAATTATTGCTAACCTATTCTGATTCCACAGGTGAAGTAAGCTACTTGACTAAGAAATATAACATAGTCAAATCTATTACATCATGTCTAAAAGACCATGTTAGCGCTACTTCGCTCTGTGTGGATTGATCCCTTGACTATGTGTAAAGTTAGTGTTTTCCGGTTACCAGATACTGTTTTTGGTGTGGTTAGCGATTACCCAATTCCTTTGTTAGTCGCTATCCAGTAATTCAAGGTAGAACCTATGATAATTTAGTGTAGTGGAGTATTAATGTTAATTCAGGGTATAGATAAAATCAAGGTACACTAGATCAGCTGAGCTACTTTATTATAAGAAAAATCGATTTCGCCCTATACAGGCATTTTCAATTTCTTATTCAAATAGATTCTATTTGAATAAAGAAATAGATTCTATTTGAATAGATTTTGAATAGATTCTATTTGAATAGATTCTATTTAAATAGATTCTATTTGAATAAGAAATTGAAAATGCCTGTATAGGGCGAAATCGATTTTTCTTATAATAAAGTAGCTCAGCTGATCTAGTGTACCTTGATTTTATCTATTATATGATTATCAACCTGGATCGCTTCGAGCAAGTTACTTCACGGGTAGATTCCTGGTAGTATATTTACTTTTGCTGTTCAGGGTATAGTTAAGAATAGTAGCTGGTAGCCTACAATGTTCGGTATATCTGGAAGTGTGCTTTGTAGTGCTGGGCCTGGCTTACCTAGGCCTAGCATCATTATCTATTTGTTTTTTCCCTTTAGCTATAGGTTCAAGGTGTTTTAGTTGTTTTGCGGTTTACAGTGGTTAATAGTGTTGATACCGGTCTTTGCGGTTACCGGTGACTGCCTACCCGTATCTGTTGTTGCTGTGGAAACCCAACCTGCATCACTCAAATCAATAGTAGTGTATTGGTTCACGTGGTGCATGCTGTTGGGTGCATTTGGAGCGCAGTAGTTGGTTCACTGTAGTACAATATATTCTTTGATAATCATATTCGTCTGCTGCTGTGAGCTGACACCGTGCCCTTTCCCAAGCTGCTTCACCCCCTGTAGCTCTATCTCAAATAGGATAGTAGGAATAGTCGATTAGCTCACCGCCTAGAACTAACAGACCAGGACGCCTTACTGGAGTACAAGTTGTTGCTATGCTCAGATCCATAGACGAGGATGATTCTGGAGGGGAAGTGAAACTGAAAAAGGCAAGGTCTTGGATTGGGAACTTTGCTCCTCAGATAAAACGAGCGACGATGAAGAAACTGACCCATTTGATGATATTTAATTAATTTTTCATGTAGGTAATCCACAAACCGCTGATACTAACGTTGAAACCGATTCTGCTACATGCTTTGATGATGTTTTTAAATCGGGTGCTGCTGAAAGTTCGAGCACACACGAAACAGCAAGAGATGCACAAAATGGGAGTTTATGGAATTCGGGGTAGAAGCACGAGGAAGGTGTGCAACTGAGAATGTCCTAACTGAGCAATCAGGTTTATCACACTTTGCCCTTAGAATGGTAGACTCCCCCCTGTTGGTGCTTTTCAACATATTTTTGATAACCATATGCTCAAACACATTCAACAATGTACGAATGCAGAAGCTCGAAGAGTCTTAGAAAATGAAGAATGGGAGGTTTCACTTTTTGAGCTCAATGCATTCATTGCACTGCTATATGCACGAGGAGCGTATGGTGGCAAAAACTTTTCCCTTTACAATTTTTGGAAGAAAGAATGGGGCGTATCATTTTTCAACAAACCGTTTTGAGAAATAGTTTTCGTGAGATGCGTTTTTCACGCTACGACTTGCTTTGCACAAGGTCAGTACGCTTGCAAACTGGCAAATTTGCTCTTATCTCGGATATTTGGAATATGTTTGCAGACATCAGCATCAGTTGCTACAAACCTGGAGAAAATATTACGATTGATGAGCAGCTGTTTCCGACAAAATCTCGTAGGTTTACCCAGTATATGGCAAATAACATCTGATAAAAAAGAAATTGGAGACAGTGGAATTTTAAAACAACACCAAAAGTTGTGTTGACGTGGCTGATCAAATAGCCAGGCAGTTTTAAGTCAAAGCAGGCACCCGTCGGTACCCGTTGCTGTTTTCTACAACTTTCTGGATTTGGCAGGCATCAATGCATTTGTGCTCTATAAAAAACAAATAGGTGACAAGGTTTCAAGACGAGATTTCTTGTTCAAGCTTGCTACAGAACTACGTGAAAATTACATCGTTGAAAAATCAAGCACAAACGCTACAATTGCTAGACCTCACTCACTATCGACAACTTCTAAAAAATCAAAGTCGAGAAGTGTAAACAGTGTGAAATAGCTGCCATCTGCACTCAAAACCAAACCAGCAAATTTTGTTGCAAATGCAACAAAACAGTATGTGGCAAGTGTACCGCCACGGAGCTTTCCGAAAACGTTATATGGGCGACAACGCAAATATGAAGCATTTTCCAATTTTGTGTCCAGTTTTAGCCTTCCCTTCAAATAAAACTGTTTTTTGTGGACAAATTGGTTGATTTAGGTGACCTGAGTGTTTGTTCAACACTTAAGTTGCAATCTTACCACGTATATACCAATAAAAACGCTTGAAGAGTTGACTTGAGGTACAGAATTTGAAAATTGCAGAAAGTAGAGTATTCACTCTCGAAGCTTTTCGTCTGACACTTTTCAGCAGAATCCGTCAGAAATAGAGTGAAAAGGTGAACACCTTGACTCACTTCACCTTTTCACTCTATTTCTGACGGATTCTGCTGAAAAGTGTCAGACGAAAAGCTTCGAGAATGAATACTCTACGTTCTGTAATAAAAACGCGTTTTCGTAGAAGCGGTCAAAATGACCGCTGCTGGCCGTTGAGGGCTTATCGCAACACCGGCCGTTCTAGTGTTGGGACAACAAAGAGAAATCTACGTCGCCAAATTCTACAAAAGACATCGCCTTGATTTCTACAAAAAGGTCGGAGATGAGAAACAAACAAAAAAGCTCCCGGATTGCGATACCAGAATGGTGTTTTTCTTTTACGTCTTAAAAATAGGGTAGGGTAGACTTAGAGTAAACCAACAAAATAAGTAAACTAGCAAAGCTTGGCCTAAAACTGATAAATAGAATGTGATAGACTATGATAAAAAGATTTGGTCTGAAATGATAATTGATAGTAGGGTTTATTACCGAAAAATTTTTCTTACTTGTATATCCCCATCCAATGACAAAGCATGACTGGCCAGGAACAGGCTGGCTTACACTTGGCAGACAAGCAGGCTTGACAATGTCAGTCATGGTTGCGGGGTGGAGCAATTTCAGAAGTCCCAAATCAGCTGGAATATTTAAATCGCAATTTAGTTTAAACGTGTCACGTACAAAGAAACACCAAAAATAATAGATTTGATAATTCTATAATTGGCTTATGCTCCAAACGTTTAAAAAATTGCAAGTGTCATTTGAACTTAATAAGTATATATGTCGAATAGCAAATATCTAGACAAAGCTTATAGCTTGCTTTAGCTTCTACTCTGCTGCAATTCATAATCTTTTGTTTACTAACCTACAGTTGTTCCAACTTCGCTAAGATAGCGGTAATTGGGATGTACAAAAATCCGTTGAAGGTAGTGCCGTTCACCGCTGTGGTACAACTGATGCATTCCAAGGACAATACTCCATTGTTTTCCTGGAGAGTCAAGGTTGATTGGAATATTACTAGAAAGAAAAAGAAACAGCTAGGCTAAGTTGCGTAGGCGTTCATTCAGATTTTCATTAGGTAATATCTTTGTATAATTATGGAAGTGATCGAGTGAGTTGGAGCGCAATGGTCGTGAGTTCAAACCTGATGTTGACCTTACTCTGGTCTCTTTGGTTAAGTCACTGCAAGGCAATGTCCTCTCCTTGACTTCATCGTTTGCAGTAAACATGCGTTGTGCCAGTAGTATTGGTAACTTGGAAACGTGTCTCAACTTAAAGATGTTTTGTTGTAACTGACAGATGGTTTTTCGAAGACGAGAATATGGAGTTGTCATTTAGGCTTAGTTCTACTTTAAACAGAAATAACGAAAGGGTTGCTTTGGAGGAATAGCCAAAATTCGCTTGCAAATGACTCCACTTGTTTCGAGAGCTACACTTTTGATGAGTGCAATCTGAATATTCATTTACCATTCTAGTACAATTAACTTTCAGCAATGAAAGATAAAACCCTATCAGCTATTAAGAAATACTTACGTGACCAAAATACAATGGCCGGCTGTCACTGCCCATTGAGGCGTGACCAACGATGCTCCGCAAAGATGTACCCAGTCACAGTAGGCGCATGATTTATGCTGCCAGCTTCCTTGCCAGGGCCACTTGTGAGCACGGGATTGCTGTAAAAAGTGTTTTCTAGTTATCAAGTTGATCACTTTCTTTTAGTCTCAAAAACTCTAGTAGGCTGACTAGAAAATCAGAGCAATACAATTATTAAGCCTGGTAATAAAAGATATGAGCAAGACCTGCTTATCAAATAAACTTGTTGCTGTTTCTCTCACAGCCAGTTTGGCTCTACGAAAATTCTGTCTCAAACCAGGTCATAGTGATTTACCTTGCTTGATTGAGTTTCTAGTGTGAAGGTGGATGTTTCTCGGCATACCGAGTTTCAACTCAAATCACTATTCTCTCCAACTCGCGTCAAACAAAACGAATAAATAAAATATTATGCGGCATTTAGCGCTTTTTTAACTGCAACGATTTTTAGGATTGAAACATTTTCTAATCTTGGCTGAGTAAATTTAGTTTTTCCATTTATTTGTCTTTCCAGTCTTGCGTTTTACTTTCCGCATTGCCCTTATTACTTAGCGTCAAATAGGAGAGCTATAAACACGGTTTTCACAGTCTGTGGTTTGACTCAACAGAGAAATTAATTCGGCGCCTTTCGATTACATTCTGCTCCAAGGAGGTTGCTGGCAATAGCTTGTCTCTTTTTTGCCGCGAATTACCGATGACAACACTCATTCAGCAAGTAAAAACATTGTGCAACAGCTTCTTTGCTAAAAGAGTTACAGTACACAAGGCAAGAATTTACGTCGCAAAAAATTTAGCTTTACGAACTCCAGAGTATTGCAACAAAATCGGTGAGTGCAACAGCTGATAGAAAATGACAAGCAATTCTTACGTAGCCTCCAACAATACGGAATCCTGGATTTTTCTTATTGCCGCATTGGAACGTGTCAAACACTGATGGCATTGTGACGTTGCACGCCGGAAGTTTACATTCAATTTTTTCGCGAGAACTTCCGATGCAAGCTGCAAAGTAAAAAATGTTGATTTAAATAATGATCAAACAATAACAGAACCTGCTACTAAATAAAACTGAAAGCGGTTTGAGTGCGAAACCGAAACGTTTCGCTTTGGGCAGAGTTTTACGAGCTTTTGTTTTTGATATTGGTTTAAGTATTTTTATTTTCCGGTTAGATGTAAATATGATTTTACAAAAAGCAACTTATTCCCAAACCTACTTGGAAGTAGCATGCACCCAAACATACTGCGGACACAATCCATTCTAACACACTCCTGGAATTAAGCAGGAAAATACCCCAAGATAAATTTTCTTAAAAACACAACAAAACATAATCACGTGGACGTCGAACAAACAACGACACAACTGCGTTCCAGGTAGCTAAGCTACCTCGCAGAGAGGAGGAAGTTCCCGGAGTATCAAAGGCTTTTGAAAAAGCTAACAGCCATTTTGACCCAGTTTATGGAAGTCAGCACTACTACCATGAGATGAATGCTGGGGAGGCTTAATTTCGCAGGCAAAATAAAACTTTGCAAACCTTGGTCATTGGTGTCTCTACGACAGTAATAGAAAATTTGTTTCACACTGTAGTTGTCATTGATAAATGCCAGGCATTTGTAAGTCTTATTCGAGAGAGAATGTCGGAATTTAAATTCCTCATTAGGACGGGACTTTAAAGGCGCTGAGAACTCACATTTTACATTTTTTGCCGGAGTATGGACGATTAAAATATCTGAGGTAAGACTGCCTACACTAATATTCTCTTCTTCCTTTATATAAACCACGTTTGTGATATCGATCATTATGCATAGAAAGGCATGGAAAGATTTACCCGTTTTGTTTCATTCATGTTTCCTGTGAAAGCTAGCAGTGAGGCTTAGAAGAAAATTTTAACAAAAAAAGCTTTGTTTTCATTTTTACTCCCTCGACTTACTGTTGCTTTTACTGCCGCTGTTTTTACAGAATCGTTTTCGTAGCTTGAATCCACTTCCACAAGTACGGCTGCAGCAAGTGAACCCGGACCACGCACTCCAATTAGGGCAAGGCTGAAAACAATGCATGACGTTGTACTGGCGCAAAAATAAACCGAATGGTCAAGCTCGAATTACACCCGAAAGTTTCTTATTTACATACTACAGTAGTGAGCTAGCTAATCAATTCGCTGATTTATCACAGGCTGTTTTGTCATTGGCATGGATGAAGACTTCTACTAGCGCCTTGTCAGCGGCTTATCAAGTAACCGCAGCTCATTGAAACGCGGTGTTATTTTTGCTTAAAAATATACCTTGATTTATGTTTAACGCAATTTATCTGCTAGGCTGGTTTACTATGTTATTTTTTCCATGCGCATTCTATATTTTATGAATAAAGTTATTCCTTTTCAACGAGCATTATATGACTCTTTCAATTTGACGAAAGCTTGACCTTTACTGTATGTGTTGCGCATGTGCAGAAAGATACCGCAAAAGACTCTTTAAGGAAAAAGAGCTAGGTGATAGTGGAAATAGCTCTCTTGTGGAAATTGGTTTTAATTGGATTGTTTGTGCTTTGCCAAATTGCTAGAGCATTTTCAACAGCAAGCAAAGTATTTTTAGGGAGAACGATCGAAAAGTGTTTTTCCAATCTCTCGTCAAGTGCGCTAAAGAAAGTGGCCTTACTTCACTAAAGTACTCACAATTCAATAAAATAAATTTTAAACTTTATTACTGAGCTTTTGTAAGCTTCCTGCTGGTCTTTAATTTACACAGCGTTTTTGAATATGTCTTTATGCCTACTTAAACTTACTTTATGCCTTAATGATTGAACGTTAGGCCTACTTACAAGTATCACGACACTTGGAGTATAAATGCTACAAAACACCACAGAAGAAATTTCTCTTACGTTGCGATTGCATTCCAGAGTTTGAACTCGACTTTCAACGCAAACTCCCTTGAGACACGAACGTTTACGAGTCCTTATTCCGCCATCGCAAGTTCTTGAGCACCTGCTGTACATGCCCCATTGGCCCCATACAGGACAGGGCTATAAAAATAAAGTTAGATTCAAATAAACCATCGAATATAGTTAGTAAGAAATTCAAAGAAATTAATTCTACTGACTGGTGTAAGACCAGTGTTGGTCTGTTTGCTATTCATATTTTCCTCCAAGCATCAACAATCTTCACCTTTTTACTCGGAACATTTTGTGATCGGACTCGCTTGGAGTAACTAATTTTTCTGGTGCGACTGGCCTACATTGTTATTGCAAAAAGTGTCTTTTTGAAAACACTGTAACACAAAACTCATGAGCGTTTTATTCTCGTCACCTCTTGACTGCCTGAGCAGTGCGCGGCCGCATGCTGCCACTGCTTTCGGCTGCTTGAAAGCAACCGTGTATTTTAAGATGGCAATTCAAGTCTCTGTAGCCTGTGATGGTTATAACACAATAAGTGCGATGCAAAGTGACAATAGAGGTTTTTTTAAACAGGTAACACCTTTAAAAAAGGGATGAAGGTTTATGACAATTTCAAAGAAGGATCAAAAGTAATCGCTCTTAAAAAATCCACACCACTTTGCATGGGTATTTTGCACAGCTTGGTAGGCCTATACTAGTCTGTGGTAAATATGGTAGATCAACAACATACTTGGGTGTTACATCGTTTTCTCTCTGTGCTTTCTCCTGGACAGTTTTTGTATTCATCCTTAAACTGACTTGTGCCTCTACACCAACGTCTTCTGGACTGAAACTCTCCTATGTTACCGCATGATTTTGTACAAGAGGAATATGGAGTCCACGCTGTCCAGCAGGGAGGGTTGTAGCATCGACGAAACTTTACCGAATTTCCACGGCAAGTTGGTTCATTGCTTGAATCTGAAACAGATTTTTTAGCGATCAAAACGGCAATGAAGCATATCATCCTTCAAGAAAAGTAGACCTAAACAACTCGAGAATAGAATTGCTTTCACGAGGACATGAAGTTAAAACCTCGCAAATTGTCTAAAGCTAACTGTTTTTTTTTAGGGAACTTGCCTTTTCTGGGATCCTAAAGGTCAATAATAAATTTTTGGTTAATTTGAAACCTTGCGGAAGCAGTTTGCAAGTAGCTACCATGCTCAGTCTATCCTTTGCAACGTGCAAACATAAGATATGTAATTAGATACTGGTGTAATAGTGCAGCAGTTGGAAGTTTTGATCCGCCAACTGATGAACTTAAACTGCAATCGTTGCCGAATTGTATCAAAAGTTCAAAAAATATGATTTATAAATTTGGTAACAGGCCAGTTGCCCTCCGGACACTTACTCCCCGGTCACATACCCCCGGCCATATATCCCCCAGGCACTTGCCTCTATAGGCAACATTCCCCCTAGCATATTTACTCCCGGTCATATACCATGAACCAGCTCAACCACAGAGGCGAAAATATCGGGCATTAACACAGAGACTGAGGTCAATTGTTGCGGGTTAGGGTTAGGGACTAAGACTGAGATCACAGAGACTGAGATCAATTGTTGCTAATTATGACAACAAACCTATACTTGATTTTTTACGTGCTATTGGACATAATATTCAGTTGTAGTTTTATGATGTTTTAGTCTGTTTTTTCCGTGTTGCGTGGTTAATAAATGTAGTTATGACTAACAGCTTTGTTCATTGTGTAATTCATTTTAGTTTACTTCTATTGTACACTACACAATGGGGGGCAATTGTTCTAGGAGGTATGATGTCTAGGGAGGTAAGTGCTCGGGGGCATATGACCAAGGGTATGTGACCTGGGGGTTAAGTGTCCGGGAGGTACGTGTCCTAGAACTATAAATGTCCTTTTTGAGGTTTAACAATAGGCAAAAAGCCAAAACCGCAACACGAAATCGAATAAAATTTCTCAGCATTCTTTACCACATGCCATCGCCTTACATTAACATAGTTTATAAGTGTCAAAAACTGCCTTCGCATTTTCGTCGCATAACTTACTTCCCAAGCATACTCTCCTTGTTTCCGAGAATCCAATGCCACAGGAGCTGGAGCAAGTTGACCAATTTCCCCAAGCAGACCACCTTTGTGCGCAAGTTGCGAGAGCAAGGCAAGGCACTCTTCCTATGGCCAGCTTCTCCCCGCCAGGACACAAACTTGTATTAACATTTATAACTAAAAAAATATTTGTTGTTAGCAAAAACAGAATATCAAACCAAAATTACAAACATAATAAAAAGCAGAAACAGAAACTCAAAACACTCTGATCCTTAAATTTTAAGAAAGTTTGAAAAAATATTATTCGTAGAGTTTTGATGAGACCATTACAGACGGATTATTGGGGCATTAGTTTTTATTTGTAACTTTTGAGTTAGTATTGACTTTGCCGCTAACGGTGTGAGAGTTGGTACAGTTGCCAAAAATTTTAAACTGAATATTGCGCAAACAACAACAACAACAACAAGTTTAAGTTAAAATTTTCAATATTTATTGGCTTGCAGAACTTCAAAGCCGTTATTTGAAGTTTCATAACTTACTTCGTTTTCAAAATTGCTTTTGCAAGTCTTCTTGGCAGCATTGGCTCTCATGATCAACCATGAAGAAAAATTGATTTATTTTTTTATCGAAAAGTTGCCAATTTGGCATTCTGCCATCAAATCGTTTAGTCTCACAGGGCTATTTTTAAAAAATGCAATTTTTGTACCTTCGTATGGTCGTCCACTATTCTTTAAAAGATCGGTGTAAGTATCATTTTCATTAACAAAAATTTCGATTCTGCAAGGAAAGTACAAATGCTTAACTTTTCCGTAATAACTTTAAAGTAATGAAGTTTTACCTATGGCCTTTGCATGAACGTTGCCGAAAACGAATTCCTCCGGAGCCGCATGACTTAGTACACGGGCTCCATCTGGACCACAATCCCCACCAAACGCAAGGGATCTGACACAACTTGCTTTGGCTTGCATCTCCGAGACATTCCCTGGAATAAAATGCGTTCTACAATTTTTGTACCACATTGTGCAGTGTTTTTTACGATAAAAGTTTTGCTGATCGATTTTAAAATCCTATATTCTATCGCGGAGCATGATGCACTAGCATCCTGTTCCGCTTTCCTTAAGCCAGCGCTGGCTTCTCCGCTTTGCGATTTATTACTGGAAGTACGCAGGGTAAGACGGTAGAAGTCTTCACAATTGACCACCTGGGATTTTAACTTTCCGGAGAGTCTCTTTAAGACGGCATGAGTAGGCCAAGGTCTACCTGATTAGTTTATTTCTTTTAGGTGCCAGTTTATCCGTATTTCATCACCGATTTTTCGGATTGCGGCATTGAGCAGGCTTATCTTATAGCAATTCGCCTTGCATGGTTGCAGTGCTATAGGTTGTAAGAAAATATACCAACAGTAGGTTTAGTGACAACTTCAAGAGGAAGTTGATAGTAAACCTACTGTTGCTATATTTGTTGGCGAATTGTTTTTTGACATGGTGGCGAATTGTTTTAACAACAGTAAAATTTGACACCAGATAATTAGCTTGCAGCCTAGCAGTGGCATTAAAACCTACCCAGCTTTGCATGAACGTCGACGGGTTTGCTGGCCAATTCCACAGCTTACTGAGCACTCGCCCCATGCGGACCATGAATTCCATCTAAATAAACTGAAAAGTAATGACGTTAAAGCAACTTCCTTTTTATTTGTAGAAGACGATTTGAAAAGAACCGTATTTGAGGGCATATGGGACGCACCTCCATTTCAGCAGGTCAGATTTCGGAAAAAAAGTTTTTAGTATATTGTAGCATATATTGCAAAAAGCAATCCAGCAGCACAATACACAAGCAGAAAGATGATATTTGCAAACATGCATCAGAGCCTCACAGGTGAGATTACTTTCTTTTTAATATAAAAATTTGTTTATCATACCAGCGATAAAACAACGATGCATGAAGTCAGGGTAGGTAGAAGTATTGATCGTAAGCAACGTCAATGATCGTCAGGGAGAAGATTTGCCCGGGGAGATCTCAACGTCGCATATTAGTCGCAGGGTGATTTTTTGAGCAAAAAGTTTGGGAAAAAATTACGTCCTATATGCTGTCAAATACGGTAAATCAATAAATAGTATATATGCTTCAACAACTTCAATCGTTTTTGGTATTTACAAATTCGCTCAAAATCTCATTTTTGATTGTGATGATTTTCCTTCCTAATTTTACCCTACTCCAAGTCCAAAGAGCTACAAAATCAAAAGCGTTGCCAGTAAGGGGAGAGAAAAGGAAAAATTATTTCCCTGAAAGATTTATTACAGCTTCTTTTGAACTGAATTTCTCAGTACGCTTAAAAAAAGTCGTTCCTCAACCTTTACTCCAGAAAATATGTGTAAATGCGCTTGACAGCTCTAATTCTTATCAAAATCCTTTGAGATCTCTAAAACAAGTCTCTAAAACAAGATTCAAAAATTTTGTTCTCTCCCCGAAAAAATTATTGGCTGGCTACGTTTCTGGGTTGAATATTTAAAAAATTTACCTTGTTCGGTTTTCTTTTTTTTCTTCTTCTTCAAGACATGGAACCGTACAATTGCGTGATTCCGATAAAACTAATGTAAAAAAGTAGTTATTTTTTATTACACTGGATACCAAAAACAACTAGAAAAAAATGGCGCCAACTTGCGTAAAAACTTGATGGAAGAGTTATAAACAACTTGATTTGGTCAAGTCTAATTGTATCAGCAAATATAGTTGAGTATAGCTGGTGATCAAGAAGTGTTGGTGGATTAAGAAAAATGCTAAAAGGCAGTGATAGGTAAGCAAAAAATTTTCTAAACTAGGCCGATCTTTTTTGCGACAAACTAAATTTGAGAAAATAGCACGTCTGTTAAAAATTGATCAATCTACCTGTGTCAAAGACTTCAAAAAACCACTTTTGCACGACTCTCCGACGTGGAAATACGAAAATAAAAGCTGCAGCATCAGTAGTGATTATGATAGGTTTTGAAGACGGTCAATTTATTAATATGAAATTATTCGTTTGAAGTGCGCTAATTTCATTATAAACAGATTGTTAATTAAGTGGTTGCGATTGTAAATGCAGTTGGCTGATTGATTTAATTAAACTCTGCAAGATTAAATTAAACTGTAAATACGCTCCAGGCAAACAATCTCAGTTGTTTAGCATTTACTTTAATTTTGAATCACCCAGTGCGTGCGATGTGCTATACCTGTTCCACAGGATATCTCATCGGTTGACGTAATTCCATTTTGACGACACTGACGCATACGTCGCTGCCTTCCATTCAGTCCACATTTGGTAGCATTGCACGCCGACCATGCTTCCCAAGAAAGAATGTAAGCTCCCTAAACAAAGTGCTCGTTTAGTCAGATCTAAAGCAATCCAAAATAAAAGTGTGAACTAAACAATGTGACCGCAGCTCGACTGGTTGATACGAGGGAGGTTTGAATCTTACTCAGCCTTGCTTGTGGACTAAAAAGTTTATGCCATTTATAGAGTAGCTACTGATATTCTTGATTCAAATAGTAATGATACACAGGACAGCAGGATACAAGGAGAGATGTAAATGTGGTCTCACGATAAAGATTAAATTGATCGCGGCATTTTGAAATTCAAGTCCAAACATAATAAACTTTTAAAACAAATTGCGTTTAAAGTCTTGATAAAGAATTAGACTTTCTTGCTCCGAACGATTTCCTGCTTGACGGTCAATGATTTGTAATATCATCCCATTCTGTACACGGAGTTTTGCGTTACACAGCTGTGAAATGAGTCTGAACACAACCAAAGAGCAACTTGTATTAAGACTCATTTTACAGCTTAGTTGATTTTGATCAGAGATATTCCGCCTATCCAACTCCGACATATCCGAGCGATTCCGTTTCTGTTGCTAAGAACTCAAAAGATGTGACTGGAAAAACTAAATCAGCTCGAAACTTTATTCATACATTAATACGTTAAGACAAATGCATTTCGCTATAAAGCATCATCAGTGCTGTAAAAGAACAATAAAAGCAACTAAATCTAAGGTTCCAAGCAATAACTCTACTGACAAATCTACACTCATCACATAAGTAATTATATATCCAGCGTATCAAAACAAATAATTTCATATTATAGTATTGCAGTATTACCCACAAGGCAGCAGACCATTATGACGAAAAAAATACGATTAAAACGCAGGCTGATAGTAGACTAAATTTAAAGTAGTAAAAAATATTAAAGCACAGTGAGAAATAATACTAGGTTACATGTGAGGTAAAATCATTTTATTAATATTTATTTTTGCATTAAGTATGCGATACCATTTGGCTTCATAAAAGTTTAAATTTTCAAATTCAGGTTTTATAATAAATATAACAAAAAAACATTGCGCTATATCAGGTTTACCGGTAAAAATTTCCTTGTGATGTTTATCATAATGTCTAAGTAGGGCCGAATTATCATTATTTTCAGAGTAGTGAAATTTGTTCCATAGTACTCGATGTTTTGTCCAACGTTGTGAAAAAGATGTCATTGTTTGACCAACATAGTAATTGTCACAGTTTTTGCAACATGCCGCGTAAATACCATAATCTTTGCAGTTTAGTTTTTAGGTCAAAGGACGTACTCCATTAGGTGTTCGTATATGTTTCATCAGTGGGACCATAGAATTATGTGCTCGATAATTCAATATTCAATTCAATATTCAATATTCAATTGAATATTGAATATTAAGCTTTGATATTTTTTACTACTTTAAATTTAGTCTACTATCAGCCTGCGTTTTAATCGTATTTTTTTCGTCATAATGGTCTGCTGCCTTGTGGGTAATACTGCAATACTATAATATGAAATTATTTGTTTTGATACGCTGGATATATAATTACTTATGTGATGAGTGTAGATTTGTCAGTAGAGTTATTGCTTGGAACCTTAGATTTAGTTGCTTTTATTGTTCTTTTACAGCACTGATGATGCTTTATAGCGAAATGCATTTGTCTTAACGTATTAATGTATGAATAAAGTTTCGAGCTGATTTAGTTTTTCCAGTCACATCATTTTACAGCTGTATGATATTGCCAGCACCGCACATTTCTACCTAAAGAAAGGAAATTATTTTGAAACCTTTTTGATACCACTTGGCTTTTGGAACAGTTATTATTTTTATTGCTTATTTGTTGTATTGTTTGACTTTGATTTGCTCTCCGAATTCAAAAAATATATCCCTCTCTTTTCCAAGGGTAGTGGTCCAGCGGTACCGAATTCACAACTTCACGATTGGTAGACAGTGTTTTAAAGCATTAACAATTTGTGCTTTGGTTTAATTAAACCAGCGGTTCTCAACCTTTTATAGTTAGTGGCCCCTTTACAGTGACCCTCAAAATGCGTAATCCTCTGCTCATCAACAAAAGTACAGATGGTAAGAAAAAACAAATCAAAAATTCAGGTCAAAGAATTTTGATAGATGCAATCAGGGTGAAACTTGATCTTGAACTGGTTTGAGGAGAGTCTTTTGCATTCGGCTTCGACTTGGACAAAACAAGGCGAATGTCACCGCGTACATTGAGACAATTTTTTCTGAATTTCGTTTTGAACGCTGCCGTATCAGAAATGCGCAAGAAGTCGTAGCTAATTGAACAAACGTGTCGGACGTTTTCGAGCTGAGTAGTGGATGTACATCATGAGGAGGCAACCAGACCCTGGAAATTTTATTTCTGTTCTTAAATATCAGCTTTATTGCATTCGAAACTTTCAAATGTGCCAGCTCATCTGCTTCCTCTGCAATAGGGTTAATTTAAATGTCGAATAGGTCTTTGTGCCATTGAACACGATTAATGAGGATCATGATTAATGAGAATCGAAATTCAGCAGAGACTACTTCAAAATAATTGCTCGCAAATTTTTGTGCTAGCTGGGAACCATTTTTTATTTATCTTTAGGCTCTCGTTCAATGGAGCAGTGTTTCCCGCCCATTTCTTCTCCGACCCAAACTTGTTAGAAAGCGCAGTTTGCAGCAATGACTGCGGCCCATATCTTATATGCAAATACACACAGTGGCGTGGCAACCCAAAGCAAGTACCCCATAAATTTAGACGGGGCCCTATTTTTGTGAGGAAGGAAAGAAAAGGTCAAATTGTATCAGTAGTCGAAAACTTAAAAGTTTTGGACTTTTTTGTTTTTCGGAGATTAATCAATTCCATCGATCAGCTCAGAGTGTTTTTCGATCCAAGTCAATAATGTGTTTTCAATCCAAATCAGGCACTTCCTTTTTCTAGATCAACTTTTCCCAACATTATTCTTTGAGGGTGCCGTCTACCGGGGAGATGGGGGCGATTTCCACAATCCACAATGCACGTACCAACAAATATAAAATTATACCCACAATCTACTCGTGACCCAATCTTCAGGTCTTCGTGACCCATGGTTTGAAAAACGATGCAATAAAGGAAACAGGATAGTGGAACCTGTCTTGATTTGTGCTTGCCCAACCAATATAGCAGATATCTCAGTTTCTTTTAAATGTCGCTGATCATCACATCAAGGCCTTACAAAAACAGATTCATTTCGTTGAGACAACCAAATACATCGGTCAGCTATAACGAATACTACCTTGATGTCCAATTTCTTTTCATCGTAAAATTGGACAACAAGTTTGTATTTGTTATCTCGAAGAAAAATTTCCACATCATCTATAAGTTCATTCAGCCGAGAAAGGCATTTGTCCCTCAATTGCCATCGACCTTTGATATGAATAAAGAGTTCCACATGTTGCCCTCCCATTTCTTTGGCGAAAAGCCGGAAGAGTTAATGATTCTTGATTCTTGCATAAATAAAATCAATCACTTTCGCCGCACTGTTGAGGACTTCCATCGAACGCAAAGGTAGAGTCTTTGGCGTAGGAGCGTGTCGGTGTAGCGAACTGTGGGAAGACGTGATGTGAGGCTATTTATTCCTCACAAACGTGACGAACCTTCCTTTAGCGCCAACCATCGCTGGGGCACTGTTAGTTCAGAAGCGCTTGAAATTCTGCCAGATGAGCCACCCATCTTCAAAAAAAGAGTTGACAACATTTTTTACAGCAACTACAGTTATTACTGTAAAAAATGTTGTGGACTAGGTGTTGCAGAATCAAAATCTTTCTTTCTTTCTTTCTCGTGTCTGACGAAAGAAATTACGTGGCTTTCAACAACAACATTGGTGGACTCGCCCATTTAAATGCTAGCCTGAAGCGTGTTTGCATAATTTTAAAGCGAACATGCTGGCACTCATCATTCGCCATGTCGTCAATTCGTCGTCGAATGGTGTCATTAGAAAGCGAAACTTTGGATCTTCTTTTTCACCCCTATTCCGATTACTAGTTCAACCATTCTCTAGGTGCATTGCTTGATAAGATTCTCAGCAATGGTGTGAGGCTTCTTGCACTTCGCGATTTGATATGCTACCTCGTAGCTGCATCAAAAAGCAGGATTTTATCTGGCGTGAATCCGAAGAGGGCTATCGACTTTTTCCAGTCGTACTACGCTCTTTTGGTAGACAGAGTCTCGATTTCTTCAGTATTTCGCTGCAGATGCTTCTTCTTGAAATGGTTTGTGAGTTTGGAAGGACGTGTAATGCATTTGACATTACGATCGAGCGGTGAGACTTTGTGCTCAATCGTTGCCATTTCAACCGACTTTTGTGAAGCCAAGTGCGACGTAGATGTCGTACCACGTTTGAACTTTTGACATATTTAGGCTAAACAGTAATATCTAAAAACAGAAAATTGTATGAAAGATTCAATAGTATTACCTAAATTGGACCATTACTTCTTATCTCGAAAAGACTTAAACGAATGGGGCGATTTATTTGTCATGTTTTTCAAAATATTTAGTCGTTCTTTCAAAACCACTCTCGCAAGCATGCACTGATATCCTTTGCACCATCTTTTTTGCAGTTGTTTCTCTTGAAGTTAAGTAATTTCGATCAAAAAGAATATCTTTCCTGGATTATCTGTAGGCCTTTCAGCAACCAATTGAGAACTGACTATCCGCAAAAGTAGGCAAAAAGCTGCTACCGATATTCCAACTTAAAAAATTCTCATTTTTCTTTGCGACTCTTTGTCGAAATAACTACACTTTTTTCAAGCTATGGCGCAAATTTTTGCAATAACCCGTGCCACTCGGCTCTCTGTACATGTCAAGCTGCCATTTTATTTGTAGAAGTGTTGTATTTGTGAACTTTATCATTCCATTCTAAAGATAGAGGCACTTTGTTACGTAACACCCAGCCATCCAAAGGAGGCGATTAGAACAATCGCTCTCCGAAAATTAAAAACATCGACTTCTTCAATATGGGAAACAACATATTGAAAGCCATGCTGAATAAATCTTAAATCAATTCTGTCCTGCACAACATTGGAATCAATTTATTGCTTGCGACACGGGCCCATTCTGTTGTACTTTGTTTTGTCTCAGCACGATTACGACGCATGCGTCATCTCTTTTACTGTAGGGAGATATTGTGAGACTACTGCAGTATCGGTAGCCACAAGCTTTCCGAGGATTTTTGGAAAAGAGAAAAGCACAAAGACAAATTAGGCTTACTTTTTACTTTATTGCCAAGGCAAAAGAGGAGGACATGGCACAATGCTTCCTCCCTAAATACGCAAGCAGGACCGTTGAGAGGCTAACCTGGCTCCGGTAAAGGGAACTCAGGACAATAAACCAGATATTTTGAAATTTTTGTAATAACTTTTTTGTTCACATCGAAATCGCAAAACTCTTAAGTAAAACTCGAGCAGCAGCTATTGCCCCTGTACTTATAATGATTTAAAAATCTGTTGATGATTTCATAAATTTTTTTCAATTTTATTTTTAAGAACTTTTGGCTTATTATTGGTCTCAAGGTACCGGGACCTTTGAATCCCTCGTCAGAGCCTTATGTGTAAGTGCTGGCAGTGCACATTGTGTCAACTTGCGAGGTCTCATCACTGCAGTTAATGACTGATAATAAATTTGGCCAAATGCTTAAAGCGAAAAATAACCCCGTAAAAATTTAATTTTTGCTACGTCATCGATCACTAGCTAGGCCTCAAATGTGGCCCTTCCTGGGGTGCTTGGACTCTGGTTGAGAAATCCTGCATTAAACTAACGTTACTGATCCAGAATCTTTCTCAAGAATGATTACTCGTTTTCTGATGTTGTTTGATTTCATTTTTGCGGTTTGTATTTGGGATTGATTTAAATGCCAAAGGATTTTAAGCCATGAAATGTTTTTTCTTGAAAAACTTATGTCACGAATGGCCTGTTACGAAAAAGCAGATAAGATCAGTTAATCAATATACATCAACAGAGAAACTTTGATAATCTTAATAAAAATTTATTTTGTCTTTTAAATTTTTGCTTTTATGGTGACATTTTTCGACATTAATGAGAATTTCTGAACGTTCAAGAAAATTTTCAAACATTAAAAAATATCATAATCTTGCTGATGACTATCTTGCCTTATCAAATCTAAATACATATACAGATAAAAGTGTTGTCTCAAGCAATAGCTTATCTAAATAGTTACAGCAAAATACCTGTAATCAAGAGCAAATGGAAAAATGATTTTTAGTTTGTCAAAATAGCAACACGCAAAAAGTTTTGTTGAGACTTTGATTGCTTATTCCTCCCTATTGTGTCCCTAACTGTATAAAGGCTCATGACTCGGCCAGAGTTCATCAAAAAGAAAGGATCTCCGTGAAGAAAAAAAGGGGCTTTCTCACCGTACGATTCGTTGAGTTATTTTGCGCCCTCCTTTTCACAACGAAATGAACATTTTCTTCTTTTTCGCCGTTTTGATTGTCTAAAACAAAAATTCTAATTTAAAAACGTTTGGTTAGGCAGTGATGACTGCTAAGCAGTGCTAAGCCAAGCGGTGAATACTAAGCAGTGATGGCTGCTCCTTTGGTCTGATGTGCTACTTGGAGTAGCATTTGGATGTGTGGCTATCAAGTCATTTGACATAATTTCAAGGATCGTTCAAGGATCGAAATAAAAATAGATTGTTTGTAGTCTGTTAAAAACGAAGTAGCTTTATTGGAAAACTGAAGTTGGGAAAACAATTGTTTTGTCTATCATAGAAGATAAATACAACGACTCTTTGTGTTATAAATCAACAAAACCAACAGCCAGACTTATCACTTGATGACCGTTATTTCATTTAAATTGTAATCTTTACCTTATTTGGCTAAATTGTTGATGCGCCAAATAAAACTTTGCTATTTTGAAGTGCCATTCCAGGCAAAATCCTTTAAAATTAGCCTTATAAAGATGTGAATTATTCACTCCTGGATTATTTGTATCGGAACCCTTATAAAGACAATCACGTGGAGTGAAGTTACCTGTACCGGCTGTGGTCAATGTTTAACAAATCTAGAAAAGCTTTAAAAATTCAAAACACGTTTTGGCTCCTTTCAACTATAAAGCAATGTAATAAATCATCACTTTTTGGTCAATAGACTTAATTTTTTTCAATTAACCTTTACCAATTTAAGGTAAAATTTGTAGCCATCAACAAAACTCAAGGCAAATATCCAAGAATTGAATGGCTTCTTAATTACAATCAGCCAAGCTTTTATGTAAATTTCGCACAAGCTAAAACAAATCCAGCATTTTATACTTCCTTGTTGTTTTCCTGTAGTAACAACAAGAAAAGAACGACACGAAGGGTGCTCTTTCACCCACCCACGATTTAAACGCAAAGTCACCCGATGCGCGACAGCTTTGATTTTTCAAGCTAAGGAGCTTTTCTCGTATCTGTCGTGTTCACACAAAGTTCAAAGTAGCATAGACGACGGTGAGTCAAAAAGCTGAGATGTGGCGCTGAATAATAAAAATCAAGGGAGCGCGCTTCCGCGATACACTTCGATTTGTGAAAAAGATATCAAACGATAATTCAGATCAAATTCGAAAACAGTTTTCACTGAACACATTCAAAACCACCGTGAACCCAACACCATTTTTAATTAAAACCGAGTTCATTGAAGTTTGATTTTGCAAGACTCCTTTATGTTGTAGATTATTATGCTATTAATTACTTGGATCCAGCTTCAGGCTGTTGTGGCTTCCAAACTCATAAAAAGCTTAAAAACGATATGTTGTGACACTTTTTTTTACTGCGACTGTTTTTAACGTCAAGACATACGATTTCAATCATGACCGAGTAACGTTACATTCATATTTCATTCTCTACTCCACTTCTATTGCTGAGCGCGTAGCAGGAGATTTGCGCGTGCTATTTTGAAAGTTATTGGCGCGGTACAACAGAGTCGAATCAAATCTACTCACTGCGAAATGAACGCTCCAACCCATGGGTTCTTAAACTTTTTGAGATGCACCCCTTGACCATATCAACAATAACCCATTCTTCCTCTTGATGCGTGAAATCCTTTAAATATTTTTGTAGGTGATCTTGTTTTTGGCGGTTGTCATTTTCTAACATTTTTCCCCCAAAACAACATAAAGACTGTTTTTGGGGATCAATATTTTCGATGTACTCATTATTTGCTTTCCAAAACATCACACAGATCTTTTTATATTTTTAGAGATCAATTTCGTGAAAACATTGATTTTGATAAATTTCCTCCATCTCTTTAAGGTGGAATCATGGCACCCCCTTCGTAAACTTTCCAGCACCCCTCTTTGTAACTTTCCACGCCCCGATTTAGGAACCCCTGTTTTAATCATCATATCAGCATTGGGCCGACGAAAAGGCCAGAGCATGACTTAAACCTAGGTTTACACCAGCCTGGAAAATTATTGGCGCAATCTACATCGCTTTAACCTGGTCCACGAGAAACCATAATTGTATACGAGTGTCGTCAGTTTTTCAGTTTTGTTCGTAAATTATGGCTCAGTATCGACAGTTTTGGTTCAAGGCAGCGTGGCGTTTTACGTATTAAACCATACAATTAAATGAAGTCTGGGAGAATACCTCTACATTAAATTGCTTCGTTTTCTAAAATTTTCAATCATGTTTTTTAAAAATAGGGCTTTCTGCATTAACATTCAGTTTGCTTTTTCTCGAGTCCCAAACAGAAAAACTACAGAAGGGAATTCGCCGTGCCAAGCAATTTCGGACCAAGCACGAACCGAAGACTATTTGGAAGTGCATGAATGAAGATTAAAAAAGGCGATAATGAACTCAGAAATTATCATCTGAGTCGAATCCAGGAGAGCGCAATCTATGTCATTTCGAGAGGGGCTGAAACGAGTCCCTAACATCAATACCTCTTGGGAGAACCGATGCAAACAACGGACCCAACTAAAATTATTTCAGGAAATACTGTATTTTTAGGAAACTTTACCCCATCTATGCTCCCACTCACTTTAGCAAGTATCATCTTTATACTGCAAGATGACAAATCATTTAAGCTTGAAACAATAACAGTGCGCTTAAGAGTTATTAAACACTTTGAAATTTATTATCCGAATTAACAACATTAAAAACAAGAAACTGACGGCGAGTTTCCTCTTGGGATACTTTTTAAACACAAAGCTACTCACCAAAAAATCTTGATTTTTCTGTTTTAAAATTTCTCTCAGCAAAATAAAACTTTTCTAGATTTCCAACTTGTAAATTGAGAATATCGGTTTCTTCTGCTTCACTTGAAGCAAAGATGGCAAAATTCTTGTTATGGGAGCAAAAAATATTTTCAAATAACGATAGCAAGCACATTATAATACAACATCTCCAAACAACTTTAGCCATGATTATAACTTATTGATTCTGCATGAGAGTATACGTATTTCTTCATTGCGTGTTATTTTTTTGTTACATAATTGCTTTTATGCTTACACATGATTCAACTTGAGATCAGATCAAAGATTTAAAATCGCCAGCGCCAGCTCACATTGCAGTTCTAATTCACTAGCAGTGCAACGAAGCAAGATAACTTGCTCTAAAACGCATTAGAAGAACATAAACACCTACCTCAATGCTAAGTTTTGTAAAAGCTCTTTACGTTTGGTTCCAACTTCTGACCACGCTCTTGAGTCGGACTATGTCAATTACTATTAACAGGGCTTGATTGGAAGCAGTCTTTTTTGTTTTATTTAGACGAAAGAGGTGCATAGCATTTCCGAATGCAAGCAAGTGTTGTGAAATGATAAAACCAACAAAGAATGCTTCTTACTTTTTGGCTCGAACATCAGAATGATAGAATAGATTTCGACACAGCTTCTGCCAATCAAACCAAATACTGATAAAAGGCTTTATTTCAGCTTTGCTTATATACGTGAGTACGTACATTATGCGCCAAGAACTTCCGGTAAATGTCAAGTGGTTAAGTGCTAGGCACAAGTTAATTCTCGAAGGAATTGGACACCAATATGTAAAAATTCGTATTCATAATTACGATAAGACGGGAGATTGGGGTCACGCTAATACCATGGGCAATGTATAGAACCCCAATGCATTCTCCAAAGAGATAAAATCTTTTCTTAAAAGTTGAAAGCGCACAGGTAAAATCACGATGTCAAGGCAGAAACAGTTTAAACCAAGAATAAAAGACAGATGCACTCAAAACACTTATCGGAAAGTTCTCGCTATTGACCAGTTTTACGTCAATTACCTTTCAAAGACTCACGTTGTCTGACCGTCTTTAATGACAATTTAAGGGGTTTTAGAAATTCAAGCTTGTTAAAGGTTAAAAATCAAACGTCTAAAAACTTCAAAAATTTATTCTTGTGGCTCAAGCCTTGTCTCTATTTGTATACATAAGCTCGTTAGAAGTAATCCAATTTATACTTTCTAATTTCAGTTCTCATCTACATTGGAGTTACCAATTCTGCCCAATACAAACGCAAGAACTAACTCTGCAACAAAAAAAGTAAAACTTCAAAACCGCTTTTTTTTACCCTGCTCTGGTACCATGAAAAAAATTACGTTATCAGCACATTGGGGTCAATATGACCCCATTACTGAAAATACATTTTGACATCAGTAGAAAAACTCAATTTGTTATCAATCCGTGTTTATTGCTTCAAAAATGTAGTGGAGTGCACAATACACGAACATTTTACTTCTGACTCTGATTACAGACCATCTTGCTGTGTTCTTCGCAAGTGGTGTTATGACATTTACTGCAGGTTAGTCTGTACTTTTTGTCCTTCGATTTCGGACAAAGGAAGCATTTCTTGCGCCCTGATGGACGATGCTGGGTGATGTTTTGGACAGCTAGAGGTGCTTCTGGTAAAATCCTACAGCTGAAAATGATTTGTTTCACAACCTGAGATCTTTGAGGGGTTACCAATCTGCGCTTAGCTTGAGGAACAATCAACGATATGAATACTTCTTTCATGGGGTCAATATGACCCCAAACAAATAAAATATGAAATTTACAAAAAGGGCAGCATTGAAATTAAGATTGAATGAGTAGAAACAGTTAACAAGAACCTGAAAAGAAAATACAAAGCGAAATGAAAGCTTGTAATCTCAAAGTTTGGAATATTTAGCCTATCAAATAAGCCTGGGGTCATATTGACCCCATGGTTCAAGAGCAGGGTTGAAAAAACTTGAAAATCACTCTAGTATTGCAACCTTCACTATGGCAAAAATCCTGCCTGATTGTTTTTTTGTATTTATTTTTTAGCGCCAGGATATATTTTAATCTTTAAAACCTGTGACCAATAGTCAGTCACCAACTGCACTGAAGAGACCTCAAAGGTCGAAGCAGTGAGTTCTGTCTGCAGTTACTCTAGATGATCTAATGCTCTAAAATGAATCGCTAGCCTCTTGTATTAATATACAAGACCCAACCACTAAGCTGTGATAGCACTTTTATTCCAAGCAGCATGCTAGACGAAGAGCGTGTGCGATTATTGCCACTAATTCATGAATGATTCGGCTTCACTGAGTGGATCATGTTGCGTATTTCATTCTTCATATTTCTGCCTTTGATGAGCACCTAAAGGAAAAAACTGATTTTTTTTGAATTTACATTTAATTACGAAACAGCCTTAGTCATATCGGAATGGTACCTTTTAAATTGCCCAGGGCCCAATTCTTGCAAAAAATGTTAATGTTTTCTGGCAACAGTATGTAAAAAACCATTGATTGTCGACACTTGTGCGTCTAGACGTACAAAATGCCAGTAGAAGTGCTCTTTCTGACCTGCGTCCGAAAGCTGCAAGCTGGTTTTGAATGTCTTTTTTACGTCGTATTTCAGCATTTTCTAAAAAAGAAGCCTCAGGCGTTATGGCCTTTGATATCGATTTTCACCATCAGATTACCTGATGTCTAGGGCAACTTTTGTTGTAGTTGCTTTTTGTTGCATTGCTAGTTTTTACCAATTTCGATCAAAAGTTTTAATGCGTAGTGATTAGAGCGTCCGCTTCGCAGTCGGTAGACCCGGGGTTCATTCCCCTTGTCGAGTCATACCAAAAGACTTCAAAAAGTGGTATCCACAGCTTCCTTGCTTGGCGCTCGGCATTTAGGGGATGTTGTGGAGAACGAGCCGGCAAGTTCACTTGTTGTGACCTTGGGGAAGACGCTTAACGGGACGCCCCACCTTTATGTGGAAGACAGGAGGCCCAGACACCTCGGAAATGGCAACTCTCAAGCGAGTGCGGGCGTCCCGTTCAAAATATAGCGACACAATTCGCTTTCTCGTGAATGGAGGATAAATATGACAAATAAATAATGACAAATATCCTAGGGTTGCCATACGTCCCGCTTTTTGAGGCCTTGTCCCACTTTTTTGATCGAAAATCCCGCTTTTTGCCTCAGTGTAACAGAACGGATTTGACCAAATTTATGGACATATCAATTACTTCTGCAAGAAAAGCGGGACGGTGAAATGCGTTTGCAGGCTGAATTATTGAGCCAAGGCTGCGGATGTACAGCAGAAGACGAAAATTGGGGTAATCTCAAAAAAAAAAAAAAAAAAAGGTCAACGCTCTCACGGTTAGTGAATTTAATCACTTTTGGGCTTGAAAATGACACAACACGCGGATCTGACAGGCGATGACCTTTTTTTTTTGGAGATCACCCCAATTTTCGTCTTAGGTGTCCGAACTGCACCCTCACCTCGCCAAACCGACCTGTAACAGCAACTCACCGTCCCGCTTTTCTTAAGAACAAACGTTGGAGGGGCCATAAATTTCGTCACGTAAAAATTCGTCATCCAATGTCCCGATTTTTGGTTTTCAAAATATGGTAACCCTAAAATATCCACATGCATGTCAAAGCATAGACTTGGGAAAAATGGGTCAAATTATTGTCGGCGAAATGTTAATTTCATAAAAGAAAATTTTTGATGTTTATTTGGAGAGCAAAATTTTCACTTTATTGTCCAATCGAGAACGATATACCGGTGCAATGGCGTAGTGGTTAGAGCGTCCGCTTCGCATTCGGTAGACCTGGGGTTCATTTCCCAAGTCGAGTCATGCCAAAAGATTTTAAAAAATGGTATTCACAGCTTTCCTGCTTGGCGCTCAGCAAAATAGGGATAGTGTGGAGAACAAGCCGGCAAGCTAGTCGTTGTGTCCTTGGGCAAGACACTTAACGGGATGCCAGACACTTAACATTTTTATATGGCAGACAGGTGGTGAGGCCAAGCAGTTCTACCCGTCGCGTTGGCCCCAGTCTAACTGAAGGCTCGCAAACGGAGCGTGAGCGCTAACGCAGTGTATATACATCTTCATGCATAATACTCACAACAAATAGCTCAAACGACGAAGAAGAAAAAGAAGAGAATAATATGGGAAAAAATCTCCTTTTCAAAAGGTTGATATCCCAAAAAAAGATTTTCCAGTTCAAAAATCCACTTACAATTACATCCCTGTTGGATTGCGAAACCAAAGTTGTTAAAACTTGCTGTAAAAAATTGCATTCAAAACAGCAAAAAGTTGCATTATAAAACTCCGTGAACAGCTTAATACACATTAATTTCTAGGTTTTCAATGCTTAGAAATCTGTCCAAAGCTGTAGCAAAAATTTTCAAAAGTTGCATAACTCATCACCTATTCCATAAGCTCTCCATTAGTTGTTATAAAAGGTTTTGTTCATTATCATTTCCTAATCTCTGGTTATGATAACGACAAATAGACCTGGCTCAAAAACGTTTATGGAAAAAGCCAGCAGTAAATATCGGAACACATTCATTACAGCTAAACTGGCCTATTTGCTTTGTTTTTGCATTGGTTGTTGTCTAGAATACAGCACTTTTAGGCGATTTCTCCGGCTTGGTTGCAGCGTTTGTGGCACAAATTCATTGAGTTTGCACGATGGTGACATTAAAATGGTTTAAATGAAACCAGTGCTCCAGTATCCACCAAAATATGTACTGCAAATCGATCTCCTCAAAAATCTCGTAAAATCAAAATGGTCTGAATTCTGGCTGCTTTTGTTTCATCATTACCTCTCTCAAGTCAAAACATCGACATGCTGATATGGAAACGAAAAGATTCAATAAAAAAAATGCTTAGTTGAAATCTGGGTTTGTTTATTTCTCACTTTTTTGCATTACGTGTCAAAATACTTAAGCTTGTACTTGGTGATTATAGCATATCATAGGTCTACCTTTCTACGTATTTCCGTTTTCGCTATTACCAAAACAAGAAACCAGAACATGAGTTGGCCTACTCAAAGTTGTCTCCAAACTCTCCCCTCAAAATATGTGTTGTATAGTAAATAAATAATTACAGGTTGTTTACCAAGATGCTAGTTTTTACCAATTTTGGTCAAATTGTAGTTGTATTGTTCAAAATTGTGGCATCATATCTGCACAGTCGCAGACTTTAGGCTATGGTGCTTTTTGGTTACTTTAACAATCGTACACCTGCTTCGATATCGTAATGGTAAGAGGGTCTGCCTCAAATGCAGAGGGTAAGCGGTTCAAACCTTCATCTGATTATATGTAACACTTTTTGAAATATGGTATTCCCACTTTCTCTGCTTGAATCTTGGCGCAAGAGAGTTTGCCTTGTGTTTCCCAAAAGCACTTAACGGGATTCTTTCGCTACTAAGTCGCTGAAAGATGATTGCGCCTAGCAGTTCATTCGTCGAGATAGCCCAATATGGTTTAGGACTAGCAGGCAGAGCATGAGCTCTTACACATGAATGAACAGCCATATAACAATATCAAACGACTGATCATGTGTGGTTGTACGTCAAATTTATTGGTAGGCTGCTTCTATTCTCGTAGACCTACTCTAATTTGAGTTTAGAATTCAATGCCTGTGTAACATAAAACTGCTTCTTGATTGATTCTGTGGTTTTTATCCATTTGGAGCAGATAAATTTAGAAATGCTTTGTTTTGAGATGTTGTTTGGATTCGTTTGAGACCGATCTTTTTTGTACTAGATATCTGAGCAGGTGGTAAATAACCAAAATTTAGAATCTTTAGTTAATATTTTTGGACCATGTACTCCACTGGGAGCTTTGAAGAAAGAACGCCCTTGAATGACGTAGTCCGCGGTTTGCTGTTCTGCGCCGCTCTTGTATTTTGGAGAGGAAGCCAGTCCTCATGCGCATATGCTCGCAAGAAAACAACCGAGCGTCGTTCGCAGTCGATTAAGTTTGACCAACAGCGATCGGTCCAAAGACGGTGCTGCGGGTCTTGCAAAGCAGTGCACGTGAAATCACGAAATCGGTTCGTGAAATTGTTCGGTTTCTCTTCCACACTTGGTCCGTCCAATGTGTTACGCTTTTGCTACGGTCAGCCACTTTATCATTTAGAGCGAAGCTTGAAAGAAAGGGCGCCTTGATTTCGGTCTACGGCACAGCTCTTGAGGTGACGAGCAGAGCTTTGAGTAAAGCAAGTGGTCAGCAGTGATGTAAGTCTTAAGCTGTTTTTTCAAGATGTTGCTGTTGGGTTGTGTGGCATAGGTCTTGATCCAAACGCCTAAAAGTCTCGTTGTCTCGAAAAATTTCTGGTCCAAGACCAATATGTCTTTAAGATCACTGTTATACTTCGAAAAGTCTTAAGGCCGCGTTTGTTTCTGTGGTGATTGTGTTGAATCATTTCAGACTTAATCAGTTTTTCAAAAATTTTACAACCATCACAATGAAGACGTAATTTTCATTAGCAGCAAATCCGAGTCTTCATTACGCATTCGAAAAGTTCGGCTATTCGCACGTGTGGCCTTGCGTCGTCGAAATACACGAGCAGGTAAGTTCTTTTGAGTGACATCGTGAGAAAACAGGAGAAGATAGAAGCTTCTTGGCGATTTGCGGTTGCGACTGCGCCGCCAATTCCGAAGTAAGGGCTTAAGTTGAAAGCTTCTTTCAAGTGAGATCGACAAAAGAACATTGCTTTTGCTTTTTTTGCTTGTCAGCTAATTGACTATTAAGATGTTCGACGACGTAGGCAAAACAAACGGCTTTTACAAAGTGTGAAATAAAATCAATGAAACAAAATCAAAGAGCAACTTTATTTCACAGAGACCGAGGTCGTGGTTTGTATTTTCGGAGCTCCATGCTTGAACAAAAAATCGACGATTCAAAAATACGAGCCGTTATAATAAGATATAAGGTTTGGAAAAAATAAGTGCCTTACTTTTAATCAATTTATCGGTTGTTAATCAGTCAACACGCCAATATAAACTAACGTTTGCAGTGACCAGCCAATATTTTCTATATGTCTAACGCAGAGAAAAGTACTTGGTCTTGAAACTTGTGCAAATTGCTTTAACCCATTTGTGCCTGGCGTCCTATATGTAGGACGCCTACTTAATTTAGGATTGCTCTTCGTATATTATATTTTTGAATATAGCTGAAGTTGGACTACATTTATGAGCAAATTTGACACATATGACAGTAGTATTTTTAAAAATTGCTTTATCAGGTGAGACGTGACGCCATTTTGAAATCGTCTGATTTCGCTTTTTTGAAAATGTTGAGAGTGCATATAGAGTTGAGCCAATAACTACGCATTTCCAAAGAAGTACTGAAAAAATTGTCAAGTGTATTTATTTATTAGTAATTCTTCTGTTTTATGGTGAATCTTAAAATTTTTCTGAACTTATAGTTTCCGAGAAATTTTATTTGAAACATTGGCGTCCTACATATAGGTCGCTAGGCACACGTGATAGCAAAATGTGCGCCGCTGCGAGTATGTTCAAGTAGAGTTTGCAAGTCGCTATTCTCACGCACTAGAAACCATAATCTCCAGCAGCGATCCCACGCTATTGTATTTACTAAAACAATCAAATAGATAATTAAATTTTTAAATAGATAAATAAGACTTGCAAATACGTGCTTTCAAGTCTTCTAATCAAATCCTTTCATCTGATTCTGCTATTGAACTCCTTTTTCTTTTAAATTCCACCTGCGCTCAGCATCAAAAAGTTTATCAGTATTGCCAAAGATAACACCGCTTTTCATCTTTCCGCCATAGAAGCCATCTATCTAACCCTGATCATTAACGCCTACTCGCTAATCAGCTCTTGTATATAATATAAATCTCTTTATATCAAATCCGGTCTTCTTGTTTTCATTTATAGTTTACGTTTTTCGCAATGAGTGTTAGAAATTTGTGACAAAACTTGTTTGATCAGAAAAACTTTAGTCAGAAAAGCCGTAGACAAAGGCAGAATTTTGTTTGTAAAAAATAAGTTATGGTGCGTGATTGTTTTCGATATTTCGAGTACAAATGTAGGTGACCAAAAGGTAACACTGTACATATTTTTTCTAGATGAAATCTTCACGTTTTTATGGTAATTGTAGAAATAAAACCCCCACATCATTGAGTAGAATATTAGATTTAGCAGAGGAAAATGCTTTGCCCTACCGCAATGAAGATGACCAATTTTCGGTAACTGTATTTCCACCAACAAATGCCACAGGTTATATTACAGACGAAGACTCAGGAGATGAAGATGGAGCAGGAACGATTAACAATTTACCAGGAAGCATGCTTTTAGCTCCAGCTCTAATTGATGATAGCAGTTGTAAAAATGTCGAAAATATTGATGAGCCAGAGGGGCCACCAAACAAACGAAAGAAGCAAACTGACAAGCCAAAACGAGACTGGGTCAAAACAGATCTGAAAAGTGAGTTGCCAGAGTGGACGTCAGATGATGCCAAAATTGAAGAATTACGAAACAAAAACTTGACCCCCAAAGGATATTTTGAACTATTTTTTGATGATGAAGTTTTGAATTTAATCGTAGATGAGACCAATCGGTATGCTTCCCAAAAAAATCGAAACTTGACTGTTGATAAGCATGAAATAAGATGTTTTATTGGCACGTTATTTTTATCTGGATACCTTGCTCCAGCAAGACGAAGACTTTACTGGAAAAATGCTAGCGACACGCACCACGACCTTGTTACCAATGCTATGAGAAGAGACAAATTTGAGGCAATTTTTACCAACTTTCATTTAGCTGATAACAACTGCTTAGATGAAGAGGATAAATTTGCAAAACTCAGACCACTAATAAAACTTTTTAATCAAAAGTTCCAACGTCACTCACCAAACGAATAATTTTACAGTTTTGACGAATCAATGTGTGAATATTACGGGCGCCATGGATGTAAGCAGTTTTTGAGAGGTAAACCGATACGTTTTGGTTTTAAAATTTGGTGTGGAACTACGCCGCTGGGATACTTGATTTGGTTTGATCCGTATCAAGGAAAATCAGCATCATCTCGACCGCAAGATAACGGATTAGGGCTTGGGGGAAATCTTGTCAGCCATTTTGCAGATGTTCTAACCGGATGTGGTAGAAAGTTTTTCCACCTATGCTATGATAACTTTTTCAATAGTGTGAAACTCGTTACCATGCTAAAAGACAAATTAGTAAAAGCAACTGGTACAATTCGTGAAAACAGGACTGAAAAATGTCCACTGATCTCAAACGATGCTTTGAAAAAGCAAGGACGTGGAAAGTTTGATTTCAAAACTGACACCAAAAACGACGTCCTCGTTTGCAAATGGAATGACAATAGTGTGGTAAATTTATGCTCAAATGCTGCTGGGGTCCATCCCATATCTAAAGCCTCTCGATATTCTTCTTCTGAAAAGAAGCGGGTGCAAATTGACCAACCTTTTTTGATCAAGCTCTACAACGAACATATGGGGGGTGTCGATAGAATGGATCAAAATGTTTCAAAGTATCGAATTGGTTTGAGAGGTAAAAAGTGGTACTGGTGTCTGATTTCATATATGCTCGATGTTTCCATCAACAACGCCTGGCAATTACAGAAAATTTGCAACAATGAAAATCCAATGGATATGCTTCAATTTCGACGATATATTGTTAGAACGTATTTGTCTCAATATGGCAAGCCGCCTGAAAAAGGAATGCGGGGAAAACCTCAAGATGTTTTATCGGATATTCGTTATGATGGATATAAGCATTGGGCAATACCCCAAAATGGACAAACAAAATGCCGCCACTGTCACATGAAAACTACAACTAGATGTGAAAAATGCGATGTTGGCCTGCACGTAAAATGCTTCAAAGATTATCATAGTCTGTAATGTCTTTTCTGTGATTTTCGTACATAGAGAACTGTTTTGAGAACTCTAAAATGCTCTTACCAATTTCATGTTTAGTAAAAACTTTGTTGTGCTTATTTGGTTACTCATCGAAATCAAGACTTCAATAAAATACGCTGATGGTTGTAACATTATAGCTTCGAGCGAAACAGACAAAGTAAGCAATAAAACCTGATTACACAACACGTACGCGTTACGCTCAGTCGCTCACGCATCTTCCACTTTGCTAACGGATTTGCCTAGCGTCCTACATGTAGGACGGCTTTTATCTCTAAAAGTACGCAAAAAGTTTTAAAAAAATCAATCGGAAAAAATTTTATACATGTTCACTAAGCAATCTTCAAGTTTTTATAAAAATATCTTAAGTATTTCAACCTTCGGCACAAATGGGTTAATTGAGATTAGTTAGGTGCTTCTAAGAATATAGCTCAACTTGAAATATAAGTTTGCTTTTGGTATTGCAAAGCATAGCTGCATAATTTAAATTCTAAGCGAACGAAAAAGTGGCGGTAACGAGCGGGGCTCTGGGAAAATATCAATCGGGAGAACAAAGCGTGAAAATTTAGTGCAGTCGGCTGCGCATAATTGTTAACAAAGAGGCTTCTGTTTATGCTGTCGCTGCCGTGGCCCGGATGTGAACCAAAAGCTTATCGTTATGAGTATTTTTGGTCAAATTCTTTTTTAGATAAACCGAGATACTTTCAATTTTAAAGTATATAACTGTATAAAAATCAAAATTGTGCAATAAAATGGATTAGCTAGGAAACGTCTGCTAGTCTAGCTTCAAAATTAATGACGTGAAAACAAGATTGATTTGTTTCTTATAGACACACGTCAGTAAATTAAGCAATTATTAAATTTGCCGAATTGTGCTGGTTTTTCAAAATTATAGTCTTGGTTCTTGTTCAGAAATGGTATTGGTTTCTAAGTGGCTTTGGTCTTGACTGAATGGTCTTGCTGGTTGCCGTCTTGACTACATCACTGGACTGGCCAGGATTCTTTGCTCGGCAACTTAGTTGAAGTGTTACTATCTTGCAATGGAGCCAGGGAGGTTGGCCGCCTGCGAGCACTGGTGGGTAGACCACAGGAACAGAACGCAGGCATTTAGTAACAATTCGTAAGGCGTTGTTGATTTGAACGTCAATAAGATGGGTGTAGGGGCCACGGCACCAAATCGGAGCGCGAAACTTAGCGACAGAAAGGACCAAGAATAGAGCGGTCGTGCGCAAAATAGCACCGCCACCCGAACTGGTTCTAGGCAATTGTCTCGACAATGCTTCGCGTGATAGCTTTTTGCGTAGTAACTGCAAATGGCAGCGCAACGTGAGCAATTTGTCCAGCGTCACCTCAAGAGAGGTCAGCTCTGGACCGAATGGCAGAGGTTTTCCATTGATCTCTTCCTTTAGTTTTCGCTTTGCCTCTTTATTGTTGAGATAAAAAGCTGTCGTCACGGTTTTGATTTCGCAGAGTTTTAGTTTCTATTAATGGAAATATCTTTATAATGTTCCTATGTCGTGGTTCAGCGTCCTCTGCACAGAGTGCCAGTCTTCAGCAGAACAAGCAATTGCCAACTCATTAGCGTATGTATATTTCTTAGAGGTTATAGATGGCAAGTTGTGATGTAGATGTTAAAAAGGATGAAAGCCAGGACCAATCCCTGACGGACGCCATTCCTCAAGCTCCGTAATCTATCAAGTTTTTTTGCTACTGGTGGTGAGAGTGAACCTCCTATTGAGGACAAGTTGCATACTCCTGGTTAAAGATAATTATCTGTACCATGAGCCTGTCAGGGAGGAGCGGAGATAATCGACAAGAAAATGAAATACTCAATGTCTGTGTTTGGGGATTTTGGTTCTTGTACTGTAAAATTACGTTCAGCTTGAGAGATATTCATTGATTAAATTTTCGTCTGTTCAAACTGTAAAAGACTTAGGGCCTAACAATCCTTATCATGAGCAGTGCATTGATTGTTCCAGCGGAGATTTTAGGTAAAGCTCAAAAAGTTGGTTCCCCTTTAAAGTTCTTGCTTCAGCCTCCTCCTCCCTCAGCGCCACTACTAAAGACCGCCACTATAGTCTGCACTACTGGCTACTATGATACAGATTTGACCACAAGTTGTATTGTGTAAATGACAGTACATTACTCGGTCAGACTGGTCTTCAAATTATTGAAGCAAAAGTTCTTTGACGTAGCTCCAAGCTGGTTTTGAATTAGCAATCTTTCATTGCAAACCCTAAGCAGGTGTATTACCAGGAAGGAATAAGAAGACTGAATCCCTTCTTAACTTCGCCACTTTCCTTCAAAACAAGTGGAAACTTTTTATTTTTACGAGCACCAAGCAACTTCACTGGAAAAAACTGTTGCCGGTGTTTGTCCCCCACATACCCTTTACAAAATCCTAATTGATTGTCTGACGCTAACCAATCATTGTTGAACTTTCAGCACATTTGTACTCAAAAGGACTATAAGGTTATTCAATTTTAGCGTAATATTTCTGCTCGTGCGACATTGCATGCTCTCAGCAATTTTAGAAATGCCTATCGTTGCCAATTAATTGCAATTAATTATACTTGAAATCCACTAAACTTTAATTTGTGCTGAGCACGAATTATTGTCATTCTTTGTATTTTATTCGGTACATTTTTTGCTGAAATCGTGGGAAAAACAAATAATTTTGCACATTGCACTTCCGGTTGGCCCACTTCTTATGTTTTTTTCATCATATATGTCTGCTTCATAAGTTGAAAAAAAACAGCAATTTTGAATGGCTTAACTACCAAGCAGGATCGCAAAATCACTACCAAGTGATTCTGTCAGAGAATGCCTTTTAACCATTTGTTCAGGAAATCAATTTTGTGTTCATGTGGATAAGGGTCTAAAAAAACCCAAGTATACCGATTAAATTTAACTACTGTACATAAAATATCTGAAAATATGTGTAAAAATGAACAAACACAAGGCCGTTCGAACTCTTGCGTTCAATTGCATGTCGAACCATTGAAAGATTTTAAAAACAGTATCCACAGATACCTTACTTGGTGGTCAGCAATGAAAAAATGAGAATAAAGAAATATGAAATCTAAAAACTGCTGCATTTAAAAAGGGTTTCAAATCTTCATGATATTTTATTTTTAGTCTGGGCAATTCCGGTCCTAGTTTTACACGCAGCCAGCTGCAAGGTTCATAATTACGTTTGAGAAAAGCAATGGATCATCCAAACTCAAATGATCTTTTTTAAGCCGTTGGCAAGATGAAGCCTCTTGGTCCTCGGACGCTACTAGTGCAATCTTGTGCCAACTACTTGACATCTAACACGTTGATTTCCCTAACAGGCCAAAAATTTATATGTTTTATGTCTCTATATGGTGATCCATCGCATAATTTATTTAAACGGAATTTTGCAGCTGCGATATTTGGTATTATTAAATGTCTGTGCTTCCCACTGACTATGTAGGCCATTCTTGCAATTTGTCTCAGTGCTAAATTTTTCTTTGCGCACATTCTTTTGTTTTTATAAAATTGTTTCCTAACGATATCAATCTACCGAGACAGCCAATTATCATAGCTTTCGAATAAATCGCTTTAAAATTTCCTTCATAAAATAACACACATTATCGGATGCAGATTTTGTCCAAAGTTTCCCCAAATGTTTATTACTTTTTACGTTTAGTTCAAATTTATTTTTGATAACGTATTCCACAAATTTACTTTTCGATTACGTTCCATGAATGCTGCTTTTTGATTTGCATTTTGTATAATTAGTATCAGAGAAGAATGGATTTTCTTACAAACTAATCGAAGAGCCAATTGGTCGGCAACTACATCTAATCAGCATTTTTTCCGCTGAGTTTATTGATTTGGAGTGGATGAGAGCACCAAATGTGGTGACAATAATCGCGTGTTCAGACCTTGTAATACTTTAGTATTGAGCACTTGAGAAAGAAACTTTACGGCAGTTTCCCTTATTTGGTTGCATTGCTTGCACAAATAACGTGTGCCAGTAGTACTGGAAACCCCGAAACAGGTCCAAATACAAAGATATTTTGAGGTTTGTCAATGGCCTACGGTAAGAATAAAAATGTAAAGCTCTCTCCCTCTTTAATTTGATACAACAATATGACACAAAAAAGAATTGCCATTGGAAAAGAATCGGTGTTTTATAATCTACTAGCCGATTCCGCCAGCATCATACGTACGGCCCCCATCAATAACGTTTGCAATGTTTTTGTCATAACCAATTATTCAAAAATCAATAGTAACTTTTTGAAAGGGATTTAATTAAGGAAAACACTGTGGGGCTCGCGCATATTGCCGCTAAATTTCACCAAGTGTTTTTCTGCCCAAAGTTTCTAAATTCCTTCTTAAAATTTTGTCTAATTAATCTCTTTCCAGGGTAAGGGTACTTGGGAACCGAACTTGCTCAGAATTGAAACAGCCAATAACATCACTAACTTTTATCTTTCATTTCACCAAGTGCTTGGAAAGATAAATTCACAGTTGGGGGAGGGCACCGAAGTGATTGACGAGTATTTAAAGATATAAGCTAATAAATATTAAGCATACTACTAACCACTTTTTCGTAATTGCAGGCCTTACTGAAATGACTGAAACTGCGCCCATATAACATGATTTTGGCAAAAGCGTAGCCTGATGAAGAGCAAACTAACTCCAAGTCCAGCACTTATAGTTATTACACTAAGTTTGGTGATGATTTAAGAGAGTATGATCCATCGACCAGATTTTTGTACTCAAGATTCGCAAAATTTTTGTGATTCCTTCGAGATTTCACATGAAAAATCACCAATCCGTTCGTCTTTGCCGCACTTGATTTATATGTCTTGGAGGTTAAGACTGATCAAGCTTGCTATACAACTGTATTAAGATATGCTGAATTGCTTTATTATTAACAAGCAGGGATTTTGGCCATCAGTATGCTAATATTGTCATGTATCTTTTTTCTTTAAGCGGTGACATATCAGCTATTTGCTTTCGAAATGAAAGTGGGAAACAACCTTAATCGCAGCTGCTGCTGGTTTCACCATTATGTTAACCGGATAGCATTACGAAAAAACAGTGCTACAATAAAGCGTTCAAAAAAAGGAATCTGCTGTTGCCTTGACAATTCGGCTCAAATTGTGGTGAGATATTTTCAACGTAATTATCTTGTTAATATCTCCCGAAGAAGCTTTTAACATCGCGTTTCTAGAGTCACTACTTCCTGGGAAAATGAAGAAAACATAATCTGCTATCAAGCGTTACTTGTGACGTCATCTTATGCCCTAAAGGAGTAAACTCTTTGCTTGTTGGTAAGTTGGGAGCTAGCTTTCATTTGAGCAAACAGCTGTTTTCTTCCGTCAAGAACGGGAAATTAAAAAAAGTTTTGGTTATGACGTCATCATGCAGTCACAAGCCCCTTGTAGCACTCACCCCAAGGCGATAATCAATCGAGTCAAGTTTCATGTTTGTACGCATAACAGTTTCGGACGAGTGAAAACGTAGCCAAAGTACGGTACATTTAGATAGAACTCTGCTTTATTGTAAATATTTGACGTCATCAACCCCTCATAACACTCACCTCAAGATGGTGATCAATCGTGCTCATTTTGATGTTTATACGCTCAGTAGTTTTGAAGGAATAAACACATGCAGGAAAAAGAAAAACTATTTCCTTTTTTGTATAGATAAAATATTTTCTGATGTTTTGCTATCCCCAACAGATCCATCAAAGCGCTACATTTGACTAAATTTCTAAGATATGAGCTCTCTGAAAAATTAGGATCATCACTGAAGCTTTACCCCAGCAAATGTTTCAAAAATCTGTCTAGTTTTCCCTCACTCGTGCCAAAATTCTGTGAGAGTTCTAAAAACGTCAGCTCCAGAAATGACTTGATTCCAATATAAAACATCAGGCAAATTCCTCCAATACTTTTGGCATGCTACATCCTGTTTTGTGCAATAGTTTGGTATCGTAATGGTGACTTGCAAAAACCAAGCTGCTCAAAATTGAATTGTTTTGAAATGATACTTGCACTGCCCGTTATTTTTTCTTCATTTATTCACTGGCAAACCTTCTGTCACCTATTGATAAACAACTTGGTGTTCCCTCCAGCTGCACAGTTTACATTTGGCCTCTGCTGATGCATTTGTACCACAAGTCGTGCAACCAAACAGACAAAATTTGCCGTCAGAGTGCATTTTCCAAAGACACCCAGCAGTCATTGTAAGATTTGAAAGCAATATAATTACAGCTATAATGGGCGGTACACTCCACTCCACCTGGTTACCGACATCTAGCGAGTGATTCTTTACTGTTTTTCATATTTTTATTGCAGACCTCAATACAGGTCTACTTTTAACTCACCAACTGGCAAATTTATGGTTGTATGCTATTTTTCTCGCCAAATCAAAGTTATATGTTTACGAGCCGGCGTCGCCCGCAAGGTCTCAATTATAACAGCACTTCTCAATCGATTGGCCGCGGCCCAGTGATGGACTGCGAAACGTTCTGCCATTAATTAAAGATTTTTTTGGAAAAAATTATGAATTACGAAAGCTAAAAATGTACTATAAACTTGACATTTTTTCGTTTCGTAGCAACTGCCTTCCTGGAATAAACGATTGTTCTGAAACAAATTTTTCACGAAGTGGGCCCCAAAACAAAGTCTCGGCGAAAAGTGGTCCATGACATCAAAAAGGTTGAGAAGCACTGATTTATAACGTCGGGCTTTAGAAGAGCGTTTCAGCCGACAAAGCTGGCTTCACCTATCGGGCACTTGTGTGGGCAGTAACCAAAGTTTATGTTTTCTCTGCGCGTAGGATTTTCACAATTTGGTGCACACATTTTTTTCATAAAATTTCTGATGTTAGGTTTTTGGCTACGCCTTAGGCTCATGTGCTTCGTTCATTGCTTACGCGAAGCCAAGGGGCCTCGCGTTTCCCTTATTTTGGAAGTTGGAAACACATTTCTGAGATTAAGGTATTTTGAAACAAAATAGCAGAACTGTCTTCCATATTGTGCGATTTTGCACAGAGATGTTGTCTTTTTTTGATTTCTCTTTAAACTTTCTCAAGTCCGTTCTGGCTACGCATTATGTTGCATAATCTTTCTCCCTGGATGGCGCGCCCAGGGAAGTTAAAAGAGTGCTTGCTTTTCCCCAAATTTTTAAGTTTGATTCCGGTAGCTGTACAAAGGTATTGTCAAGCAAAATACACAAAATGTCTCTCCTAAGTATGGTGCGGTTTTACCCCGGCAGGGCATGCTGTCACTTGTGCCAAGGTAAAGCTTATCAATTAACGTAGCTACGCCGGCTTCATTGTACAAACATTTGTGAGAGCAGCAACAAAACTTTTTAGCAAACAGAAGCTATAGTTTCTGTACGCGTAATGGTGATCATCTTAGTTTATTAATTAAGACTGGTAGTGCTGACAAAAAAAGAATGATGTCGCAAAGTATGATTCACATATTTAATAAGTGCAAGGGGGGAGAGGAGATAAAGCACAGTCAAAAATGGTGGCGCCACCCAAATGGTAGTCGTTTTGATAATAACAGAAGTGAGCTATTTAGTTGTGTGGTTATTTTACGATTTGGCGGGGTTCTTTTTGTGTTCATATTTGCGATGTTATGTTTTTGGCTGCGCTGTTTGCTTTAATTGGTCCATAGCAAAAGGGGCCCATGCTACCCTCGAAAGTCATGTACCCTATTGTATTAGGCGCCTATTAAGCTCTTTTCAAGCACAAACGTTACCTTTTACGCCAGTTTTTTAAATTAATGTTATTGCTGCTTTATTTTGATCTTTCCTTAAACTTGGGATTTTACTACATTTAACTTTGCCCCTAACCCGGACCTTTCTAATTTCAAATAAAGATTACTTTTGCATACCAGTACAAGGAGCCGATCAATTGCAAATATCAGTAATCGACTTTACTGTACATGTTTACTACGGAAGTGATCGCGGATTTTTTGCCTGTTGCTGTTTTTACTCTAGCGTATAGTGGTAAGCACTGTGATGTCATTCAAAATTACGTCGTAACAGTGCTTTTTAAAACGATTCAAGACGAAAGAAAAAAGCATCCTTAAAAAACACTTCAATGAATAATCGCTTTTGGCATCTAAATGCAGCACAAAATGTTTGGGAATTACTTTTAGCGGAAGCACCTTGTTAATGTCTTCTGAAAATGGTTTCAACAACATTTCTACGATCAATATTGTTTTAGAAAATAAAGAAAACAAGTTTTTGAATCAATGTTTGATTAAGACGTGATTTTTGTTCCTGAAAACATGAAGTTTCCTTAAATTGGCAAGTTGGGCGCTGGCTTATCATTAAGCCAAAATTTGCTTTTTTTCATATCAAAAAGTGCAGTATTTAAAAATGTATTTTCAATTCTGACGTCCTCATAATGTCACAATTCTCCTTATCATTCTTACCTTGGTGTGGTAGCAGGTAATACCACGTTTAGGGTTTGTATATCGAGTAGTTTTGAAAGAGTTTAGCTTAAAAAAGCAGTCAAACACAAAATTACTTTTTTGCGTAGCCAATAATTCTTAACTTTAAAAAAGCTTTATTGTGGAAATGATTGTCAATATTTTCAGAAAACAACATCAACCACGTTTCTACGGTTAGTGTTTTTGAAGAAATTAAGGAAAACCAGTTCTGCAATTAGTTGTTTGTTATGACGTCATCATTGATCGTAAAAACGTGGACATTATTTTGAAGTCAGCGGGTCGAGTGCTGGCATTTATTTAAGCGCAAATAGGCATTCCTTGACCCGAAAATTCAATTTTTGAAAAAATTTTCTTTGATTTTGACGTCATCAAACCTCTACGACACTCACCCCTATGACAGTCACCCCTATGTACAAACTTAAGTCATTGAGTTTTTACACCGCTACTGGGCGTACAAACAAGAAGCTGAGTAATTAATTGTAGCCAGTAGTTTCAAAGGAGTTAAGGCATACGTATGCACAATTAAATCTCTGTCTTTTACATGGGAGGTGACGTTTTCATGACGTCACCAACCCTCAGGACAGTCATTCCGTTGTGGTGATCAATTATGCTCACTTTGATTTCTAATAATCTTATGCTGTCAAGCAAGGATTTTTTCCTTTTTTTGGTTTGGTTTTGTTAACTGATCAAAAACTGCTGAGCCTACCAATACCAAACTGGGCACAAGTGATCACCTCACCAATGTGGTTGTCCTGATTGGTCGTTGACGTCATAACAACATCACATCCCATGCGAGTGGCAAATTTGTAGATGTTCGCACGTACGTCTTTTTAACTTCTCCGATACTACTGAACATACAAGCAACAAACTTGGTGAGAATAATGTCTACTCCAGGATAAGTGTCATAAGGGGTAAAATAATGTCATGATACCATCATCACGAAGACAATTTTTTCAAAAGTAGCATTTTTTGACTGATGAATGCAATTTTGGCTTTTAATAAAAGCCAGCGCCCGACTTGCCAACTTCAATAATTTTCGGGTTTTTTAGATTTATGATGAAGCCGTAATTAGCAATTAGTTGGGAAAATAGTTTTTCTGAATATCATTAAAAATACTGGGTACAGAAATGCCATTGATGGCTCATTCGAAGAATATGAACAAGTTTATTCCCAAAACTGAGTTTATTTCTTAATTCAATGATTATTGGCGACGCAACAAATAATTATGTATTTACCATCATTTTAGGCTAAACTCTTCCAAAACTACTGAACATGCAACTCTAAACTTGGCACCTGTAAATAACACACCAAGATTAGGGTCACCAGGAGATATAACTGAATACAAAATTTAAAAAAATTTGATTTTCTGACAGAGGAATGCCATCTGTAGCTTAAATAAAAGCCAGCGCTTGACCTTCCAACTTCATTAACTTTTTATTTTTATGTAATTTATGGTAATTTATTGTAAAATGGTTTTCTTTCATTTCTTAACAAATGCTGATCGTAGAAACGCGGTTGATGGCTCTTTCAGGAGATATCAACGAGATCATTTCCAACAAAAAGCTGTTTTTCACATTTAAGGGTAATTGGCGACACAACAAGCGATTTTGTGACAACCTGCTTTCAAGCTGAACTCTTTTGAAACCACTCAACATACAAACTCCATTATTTATCATCACACAAAGGTTCGGGTGATAACGAGGTTGACTACGTCATGGTGATGTTACAATTGAAAATAAATTGTATAAAATTGCATTTTTTTTATGGAGAAAAGTGATTTTTGGCTTAAACATGAACCAGCGCCCAACTTCCCGACTTTGAGAAATACCTTCAACTGAGATTACGTCATGTAACCAAAATCACAACAATTTTAAGCATTTATTTCAATCGCAACACGCGATATTTCTTTAAGCATTCCGATTAAGTACGCTTTTTTTCTTGGAGGCTGCCTCATCTAACACTTTTAAACTAAGCATATGGCGGCCCTACGAGATACAAACTTTGGATCATCGATGTTTTACTGAAATCAAACATTTGTAGCTAACTGATAAACATTCTCGCTCTGTTAGCGCGCTCGTTATTGTAAATCATTCGTTAACCTCAATACCAAAATCATTCGTTGACCTAAACTTGAATCATTCGTTGGCAAAAACTTGTCATAAAAGAAGACATAGCTACATATCAGAAATAATAATAATATTCGCTCTCTTGTTATAATGAAATAATACTGAGTGACTAAGCCGTATGGCCAGGCTTAGTTCCGTCTGACGTACGGCAAAGTGACCGAGTAAACAGGTATACAAAAAGAGGCATTAACGTTAAAAAGCATTCAAAAGATTTATCGCGTCATTTATGTATTCCACGTTGTGTTCATGATTTGAAAATATATTCGTTCTTGGCATCAGACGTGCTGTGGGTACCACTCAACAACGACAACAACACCAGCACGCCGAAACGCAACGAACCATATCCACAATTTGATAAAACCCGACTTGATCCTCCACAGGCACAGCCAGAGGCGCTAGAAGCACTTAAATATTGGGGGGGGGGGGGGTGAGGGACACAAAACTACAGATCTTATGCACTTAGTGAACGACTTTCGTTTTGTGCTCTAATAGCATAGGATTTTCCATAAAAGAGTCGCTTCCATGTTGATCTCTAAACGAAAAATAAATCGTCACTTCTCACAACCGTTCAAATTTCTTTAAATTTACTAAAATCTCGGTTTCTTTCACAACTAATTATAACAATACTGGGGGAAACAGGTTCGGTATTTCGATCATTGGAAAAACATATCCTCCTTTCTGCGCCCACGGGCACAGCTGAGGGTAAGCCCTGCCAGGGTAAAATCGCACCCTATTTGGAAGAAATAGTTTTGATCTTTTGCTTTACAATAGCGTCATAGACCTACCGGGATCAAGGCTACAAAACTTTGATAAACGCAAAATCCATCGTACAAATGCTGCCTGTTAAGCTTTCTAGGCCTATATCTATTCTACAAAGTAAAGATTTTTTCTTTTACTGATATGCTGCCCGTTAAGGTATCTATATCTCATACTATAAAGAAATGTAGTAAAAGCCCAGGTTTGAGAAACAATCAAAATGAAACCATAGACCTATCTCTTTGTAAGACTGAATTTAGAGAAAGAATATGGTTGGATTAACTTGACCAGGTGGGTGCCTACTAGGATATGATAATTGACTTTGCAGAAGGCATTGCCGCTTTTGTCGTTATGCCGGAAACCAGGCAAATAGCGCAGCCAAGAAACTCAACATCACAAATATAAATAGGAAAAGGGTGGTAACAGATCGTAAAATAGGCCTGCTACTAAAGAGTTTATTTCTGCAATTGCAAAAACACCATCATTTTTCCCACCATTATTTTTGACTGGTTTTTAATTCCTGCCTCCCCCTCCTTCCTCTATACTTTTTAACAGCATGAATAATAGCTTATGACAGCATTCTTTTTTGTGGGCATTACCAGTGTTGATTGATTAATGGGGTAAGATGATCACCATTACGTGCACAACAATAATGGATGTGCATAAAAACACGATTTCTTTGTTTCTGTTCCCATAAGTACCCGATGGGTGAAGCCGGCTGACCGATACCTTTAACCCCGACGTTATCGATGGGGGACCAAGCGGGCGACGCCGGCAGAGCCGGCAAGTCTATACTAAAAGGCGCAATTCTGTGTGTGTTTTAACTCCTTCGAAACTGCTATATGTACGAGCAATAAATTTGGCACGATTGAAAACCACCACGAGTGAGTGTCATAAGGGGGTTGGTGACGTCATCATGGCGTCACAATCAGAGATAATTTTTTTAAACATCGCATTTCCTAATGGAAAAAAGCGGTTTTCGGCTTAAACAAAATTCAATATCCGACTTGTCAACCTCAAAAATTTCAGGTCTTTAGGGTGTCACTTGACGCCATAATTGAAGATTAATTGTAAAATTTGCTTTCTTAATTAACTCAAATACATTTGATCGTAGAAGCGCGACCAAACGCTTTTTTGGAAAATATTTACAAGGTGCTCTAGACAAAAACAATTCTAGAACAATTTAAGCTGAATTGACGATACAACAACAGATTCTTTATTTAAAAATTTTAAGACTTCCAAACATGCTTTTCCTTGTTTTTTCTGATCGCTTCAAACTCGCTCTATGGTGTCACAATACTTCCGGTTTGATCAATAGTCTTTCGCTCACAGATTCATAATATGATAAGTTTTGTTAAGTAATTGCAAAATTTTTACAAAATTAGTTCACTCAACAACAAATTCGTGACCTTGCTCTCAACTGAATTTCGAAATTTATTTACAAACTGAAGGTTATTTCAAGGCAATTCTGACAATATGTAATTTGTACCTTTACTATTTGTTTTTATGCTAAAAAAATTAAACTTTATTACCTGCGGTGTAATTTTTCACCCCTTTACAAAAAGTGGTAAGCTGATGACAAGCATGCACGTTTAATATGTAAAGATTGAAATAAAATACTAACAATCAGTGTCATTTGAAAACTGAGAAAATTTGCCCAGGATAAATTTATAATGGCAGATCAAAATTGGTTGCCATACTTGATTTTCCATTTTTAGTTAAAAACTTTTTCTTTTATCCTTAAGTAACAAGAAATTTTTACAAAAAGTTAGTTTTTTGATATATTTTGACTATTTTCCACCAAAAGCATGCTTCTTCGCCATTATTTTTCTAAAATTAAAAAAAATTTTCACAAAACGAATTTTTTAAATGTAGCAGTTACCGGTCAAAAACACTCAATATTTTGGTGTTTTGGCTTCACACGATTGCAATTTCTAGAAAACTAAGTCCTTTGGTACATTTTCTTTTTTGTTCAAAAGCACAGTTCTTTGGCATTATCTATTGAGATTTTTATAATGATTTATCAAAAATTGAAGTCTCAAAACATTTTAAAAAGTGGCTTACTCCAACCAAAACATTGGTAATCCCTCTAGAAAGAGAAGAGTGATAAAGATAGTCCTGTTTTATCTTTTGCAACAAAATATTGTTCTCCAGCCATATATCGTCTGAGTACTTTCCTTTGCAATTCTGTGAACCTAGCACAGCCGGCTGGTTTGATAATAATCTTTTCCTCGACATTACTGATGGAGGCCTGCTATTGTATTAGCTTAACTGTAAGTGCTTTATGTCGGGTTGGTTTGCTTTTTGCACGGCTGCGTTTATGCCAAGATCAAGTAACAAGCTGCCCACTAGAAGCTTTAGGTCGTACAAACAGGCATACAATTATGAAAAAGTAGTAAGCAGTGGTCCTAATATTTAACATTAGCAATTCTCCTGGAAGCGTGCAGCATAAGCAACAGGAAAATCAGGACTAGGGACATCATTTATGCTAATGATTTCTTTGTTTCTTCATTGTTTATTTTTTTCACGAGGGCAATTCCACTAAGTCGTGAAATATGCGTCCCACCAAATAACTGATTTGTGCTTTCGTAAAACAAAAGTCATTGCGACGCCCATTCCAAACTTTGTGTTTGTTCTAAACTTATTTGAACGAACGGATAGAGAGTTTCCAAGACCTCTCTTTATTGAAGCCAATCGTCCTACGATCGGGATTAGGGGCATAGGGGCGATGTCTCCATTAGTACCAATTCATTGCCAATGGTCTTAAAACAATTTGGTTGAATCCGGCTGAACTGATGTTACTAACCCGACATAACTGACTGGTAGCCTGCCGGGCGATACCGGCTAGCTTGCAACAAAGCATTTTTCAGCAGTTATTTTGAAGATTATCAAGTTATAATGTAAAATAATTTTTAACTTTTTTCTTATTTACTCAATCAAACCAGGAAGAAAGTTTTGAACACATTTTGAATTAAATCAAACGAAGAAACACAAGCTCGCTCTGATCCCCCTCTCTCGCCAAGGTGCGGCTCTCGCCCACCTTGACTCTCTCCCCCCCATGATCTGGTGCTCTGGACAGACGGCTCTGTTCCTTTTCCTTTTGGTAAAGGCGACTTTGGCGTTCTTGCCAACTGCTCTCTCTGTGGCACTGAAGCCACTCTTTCCTTTTCTGCAGGCCCAGTATGTTCCAGTTTTTCCGCTGAAGCCTGCGCCATTCTGCACGCTCTTTGCTGGTCTCGGCAGCACCAACAAGTCTGCCATTTTTCTTCTTTTCTCCTACTATCTGACTCTCGTTCTGTCCTCACCACCCTATTCTCTACTCCATCTTTCCTCTTATCTTTTCCTCTTTTTACCCTCATCTCAAATCATCTTTTTACCCTCATCTCAATTTATCTCAAACTCTGTGGCAGATCTGACAGAAACTGTCTTCTCTCTCCTCCTGTTCTATCAGTCTACAATGGGTCCCCGGACACTTGTTTCTCGTGGGGAACGACGCGGCTGACGAGCTGGCTAGACAGGGAGCGCTACTTGCGCCCTCTGCAATCCCTTGTAGTCTCTGTTCTCTTATCTCTCGTATCTACTCTTGTCTTTTTTCGGACTGGAGGCGTACTGTCTCATCAAAATTCTTTGACACACAGGTTCCCTCAATTTCTACCGAGGAACTTGTGCTCTCTCGTCATGCTCGATGTGTCTTCTCTCGTCTTCGCTGCAACGGACACAGCCTTCTCTTAGGTTCTCATCTCTCTAGGATTGGCAGAATCGAGAATCCTTCCTGCGGACACTCGTCCCAGGACACCTCTCATCTCATTCTGCACTGTCCAGCTACGGACTCTCTGCGCCGCTTACTCTTTGGTGACTCTCTGTCTCTCTACGACCTCTTGTCCAGACCTTGGGGAGATGCCCGAATTCTGGGATGTCCATTGTCTCCCGCCATGCCCCCATCCTTTGGAAGGGGTCGGGTAACCAACAACAACAACAACAACAACAACAACAACAACAAGAAACATAAGAACTTGTCTGTTCAGAGGTAGGCATCCACCACTTCAAAAGCAACAGAGTTACCATTACTTGCCTAAAAATTCTAGCCCGCTACCGCTACTTCGATGAAAAAGTAGCCGACGCTACTCGCTACCGCTACTTTAAGTCCTAATTTTGCTATATTTAAAATGTATGAGATTACAATGGACATTTTACTTGAAATGAAATAGATAAGTTTTTACAAAAGTCAACCACGCTCTTCTTTTAGAAGTATCAAGTGCTGCTCGGTAGGGTTTCAACACATCTCTCCCCAAAGAAAATAATCTTTCTACAGAAGCGCTGGATGGCCCTACCGTATTGTAATGGTATGACAAGCCTTATAATTCTGAATCTTTAAACATACTGGAAGACACTATCCTTGTACAGCCATTAGTGCCTCTTCTTTGCACTAAAGATTCTAAAGCATATCTATCACGTTTTTTCGGCCCGGTTCTTCTATAGGATATATTTCCTTGAAAAAGTCTTCGGTTTCAGGAGCGTTGGGCGAAATCTCCTTTTCAGAATCTTGTGTGTTTGCTCCATTGGCATTCCCGGATATTTTGCATCTGTGCACTTCCAAAAGTGATATGACTTGGTTTGTTATTCGGTTTCGCAGTGAATCCACATCTTAGTTTCAGTTGGGGGCGAGTAAACGCAGCCACTTTAATTTAAAATGAGGGTAAAAAGAGGAAAATAAAATTCTTTTAACAACGAATCTAACTTTTCGACATATGTGGTTACTGCTGACAATAGGAAGTCCATGCAAGCATTATCTTCTGGTAGAATGTTCAATGCTTGACTTACAGGCTTTATAATATTGATATATTTTTTGAAGAAGCTGATGTTCACTAAAAATAGGGGTACACAACTGTTTATTACCAGTAAAACATTGAAGCTAATAGACTTTTTTATAGTTGGTATTACCACATTGGTCTATATATTTTGGAAATAAGCTACTGATCGCAAAAAGTGTTGTATCTACAAAAAATTAGCATCAATTGCTTGTCATACAATATAGGTAGGAAGTGGGGTTTTAAGTATGCATGTAGTTAAAATTAATGCTTGTAGTACATCAGTCGTTGTGTAAAAAATTAGATTCATCAAAAGTTTTCGACGTTAACATACGTTAAGACCTCTTTAAGATCTACGTAGGACACCGAAGAAGACGAAATGTAGCACCCAATGTTTGATCAAATACGTTTCACAAAATCATTGACTATGTACCGCAAACAGTGATTTGTTTTTTCGCCACGGGACGCGTGAAATATAGTTGAACAGGTCTAAGTGCTGCCACATGATTTCTCTCTCATATTTGCTTTTTATTTTTAGTAAAAGTTATTACTAGGGCCATTTTTTTACCTTAAAAATTTAATATTTTTGACTTTATTTTAGTAAAATTTTGACTTTATTTTGACCAAGCCGCTTTCGCCTATTACACTTATCAACAAAAAAATTTTTTTTTCAAAAGTCACTAAATGTGAAAATGATTTTAGGATATATCAAGGTCGCTGAACCCAAATATGCTCTTAGTTTTTTCGAATTGGCTCTAGTTTTTGAGATATAGCGAAATTATTTTTTTCGCATTAGCGCTTACTGATAAACTGCGTATTGCATTTCAGATCACTGTAGATTGCATTAGATGCAGCCGATCGTAATTTTGAGTGCACATAAGCTACTTAAGTAGATATTGTTGACAGAATAAGCAATAAAGTTGGTTTTACTTTAAAGTTACATTCCAAACAAGCCATGCATTAGACATGAACGGCACTGTAACTGTTCAAGGTAACGCTTATGAAATGTGTACACACAGTAGATGCCTGTTAACTTTAACAGAAGAGACAATCTATTAAAATTCAATAACTAATGGCACTGAAATTTTATGTCAGCGTAAACAAAACAAGGTTTACCCTCAACCAGGGCCGGATTAAGCAATGGGCAAACTGGGCAATTACCCCGGGCCCCGCGCTTTGGGGGGGCCTCGCGCTGTTAACTATTTAATGGAATTGAAATAAATTTATAGCCTTATAACCTACATTACCAGCAAACTTGAACTGAAGAAACAAATATTTACATATCGGTACAATTATTATTTGTACGAAAAAAAATTAAAAACAGACTTTCAATGACAAAGTAACTGTGACGTCACAGTAGAGACTGGTATAATCAGTGGTGTATTGCTAAATAACAAAGTAGGTGGACGTTGGAACTGATTTCAAACCGTATGGTCAGAGAGACATGCGCAACGGCAAACTTCGCTACAGCGCAAGGCGGGAAACATAGACAACATATAATTTAACTGTTCGAAGCAAAGGTTATACTAATTAGAATAAATTTATTTTAAAAAAAATGTATTTGAAAACAACTTTTGGAAGCAATAAAATAAAAAAAATTTGAATATTAATAAAATGTGCCTTTAGTCAAGCGTTTTCTACAAAAAGTAAGTGGACAGCGATCTCCTCTGATCCCCCTCCAATACATCCCTGGGTATAATAGCATTCAAATTAATGGTTGCGAACGACTGTCGAATGTTAGAGCTGTTATAAGAAATCTTAGACGCCACTACAGCCCTCAAGGAAAATTTTGTTGAGTTGAGTCAACTGTTACAAGATTTTACGTTGGACGACAATGAAACAAATGAAACCAAATCAGATTCATCATATTTGAAAAAGAGTGTAGATGCCCTAGAAACAGCCATATTATGTGTTTTATGGTACAAAATCCTTCAAAGATTTCACAGTTCAAGCAAAAGTTTACAGCGTGCTGACATGTCTGTAGGAAGTTGCATAGCACTTTACAATGGAATCGAGAGTTTTTGCCAGCATTTACCAAATGAATTTGATACAATTGAAAAGGATGGTTTGAAACTCACAACTGGTATGCAGAAAACCTATGTGTCTCCAAACAAACGAAACCGAAAAAACTTTTGATTATGAAGGAGAGGACACTTGGATGCACTAGAGCTTTGGAAGATGCTCGAGAATCCTTTCGTATTGGAACTTACCTTCCAATTATTAATACCTTGATTGCAGAAGTAAGAACACGAAAACCTGTGCTGCATATTGCAACAGAATTTTAATTTTTTGCTGAATCTGAACACTAGGGCTATCAGTGATATAGAAAGCGCTGCAATAAGTTGTTAAAGGTGTATGCAAACAATTTGGATAGCGACTTTCCTTCAGAAGTTGTGCACTTCGCTTTTCATTTACGTTCATCTCCTGATCTTGGTTCGAAGACAAATACTGCGCAAGCACAGCTGTCATATTTGAAAAAGAACTGCTTAATTGAAACTTTTCCAAATCTGGCTATTATTCTTTGTATATATCTGACCTTGCCTGTAGCAAAACGGAAGGTGAACGTTTTTTTTCGGCATTGAAAAGAGTGAAAAACTACCTGCACTCATCCCTGACGCAGGATCACGTCTGTGATTTCTGTATTATGGCCATCGAAAAGAGTTTCACAAAATCTATGAGCTTTGAGAATATTATTGATAAATTTGCAGCAGCGAAATGCCGAAAACACCAGTTGTCTCAGCTTTTTTTGCGTTGCACTCTCTGTGTTGTTTATTATATTTCCTGTGTTGTTTATATTTGCCCGGATAATGAAACAGTGCGAAAATTTTATTCTATATTTAACCTTTTAAAATAAATTTCAAAGTAAATTTTAAACAAAATTAATGAAATTTACTTTTTTAATAAATCAAAATAACAAATTAGACTCAACCTCTTTGATCTAATTAAACAATATTCAAAATAATAATTTGTTTTTTAATTTAAATTTCTATCAAACAAAAACACAAATAACGCAAAAAAATCAATTTTTAGTTTAAAATAAATACTGTACAGTTGATTTAACCCATTTATACTTCACCCATTTTAAATACCAAGGATTACCTCAGGGACACCTTATTCCCGAAAGGTAAAGAGGTTATTGTGCCTTTTATCATTACGATCTACAAAATCAGTGGCTCCCAAACTTTTTAGAGCGCGACCCAAATCTAAATTAGTTGTTTTCACGTTCCATAATTTAGGGGCTCCGCACTCTTATCTGCCCCGGGCCCCGCGATTTCTTAATCCGCCCCTGCCCTCAACAGTCCATGTTAGGTCAATCCATTTGTTGAAAGGCACGTTTATACGATTTCCGATTGTAATTTTGCTGGGTACTATCCCGCATAAGGCTCCAGCAATAGTCTGACATCATACGAGAGCCCCATCGACCTTGGTACCTCATTTCCATATTCTTATTGGCTAGAAGAAACCTTTCACCCTTTTGTTCGCTTACTTCACCAAGGTTTTCTGGGAATCGGCCAAGGTGGCTGAATAAGTAATGAATTTTTATGCTCATTCTGGCCCCAAGAGCTTGAAAGTTTGTCAGCATCTGTTTCACTATGTCCTGGTAACAGTCTGCCTTCGTTTTTCCCAAGAACTCTTTTACCACGGAAACATATGAGCACCAGGCTGCAGATTCAACTACTGTCATGTGCAAAACAAAGGCTGGATTTCTTATTAGTGTTCGGATTTGTGGTTCGTCAAAGATTCCAACTCTAACTTTCTCATAACTCGTGCTAGGAAATCTGCTGCGGATGTACCTGAAGCAATCGCCATTCTTGTCCAATGCCTTGACAAATTGTTTCATTAAGCCCAAATTAATATGCAAGGGTGGAAGAAGAATGCTATTACGGTCCACCAATGGCTCGTTTATCGCGTTGTTCTCCCCCACCACGAGCTCTTCACGTACGGGCCAATCCTTTCTCTGCCAGTGTTGATCATCAGCTCTACTGTCCCAGAGACAAAGAAAGCACGGGTACTTTACATAGCCCGCTTGCTGTCCCAATAAAATGTTGACTAAGTCCACACATATTGCCCACTTATGCTCGTTGTAGCACAGCTTCTGCAAGACCATCTGTATAGTCGAGTAGCTCTCTTTCAAAGTTACCGAATGACCAATAGAGACATCAGGATAGGTACTTGCATTGTGTAGCAGAACACACTTTAAGCTTTGTTTAGAGCTGTCTATAAACAGACGCCACTCACCCGGTTTGTATTGGGGAACACCCATTGCTGTAAGAAAGCCTTTGACGTTTTTGCAAAACACAAAGTTATCTTCTTTAGTAAAATAATCACTAAGCGCTTCATCCCTGGGACGGTAGAACGTTATTTTGGTCTTGGAATCAAGAATGCCATGTTCACTGAGACGAGAAGCCAAAACTTCAGAAGCCTCTTTTGATAAAGCTAAGTCTCTGACTAGGTCATTAAGCTGGCTCTGGCTAAAAGGCTTTACCATACTTTGCCATTTTGCAGTTGTATCAGACATACTGTCTCTGTAATTCCTACCATCGCTGTTTCCCTGTTCTGTTTCTGCAAACAAGTCATCATTCGAAACAAGCTTTGGCAAAAAAAAAAAGCTGGAATGGGTACTTCCTCGCAATACGGCACCGGCCGCCTTGCAGACTCTAGGTCAGGATAATACCACAAATTCTTTTTTTGGCGGTTCCATCCTGACATGTTCACCATGCAAAAATAGCAGTCGTCATGGTGGTTCTTGGGACTTCTCCAAACCACAGGCACTCTGAATCGCATTGCTGTTACTTTACCTTGAGTCCAAAGGCGAAGAGTATCAGTGCAATTTTTACACACTTTGTGAGGAGCCCATTGCTTGTCTTGATCCCCCAGCTTCATACCAAAGCATGCTTTGTACGCTCTTTTCGTAAAATCCCGCACAATGAAACCATGCTCTTTTTTCATATACTCTCTACAAATGTAGCAGAATATATCTGGATCATTGACACAACTCCTACGCTTTGAATAGCTCTATTTTTAATTTGATCTTAAATACAATTCCTAAGAAAAAAGTAGTTGACATCAGCAAACTGCTACAACAAAAGTCTTACAAAACATTAGTTTGATAATTTTTTCAACACTGACGTATTAAACTATGTTCATAAAAGTAGGCTATAGATTAAACCTGTATCCGTATGAACCGACCTTCGCGCAACATAGTTTACCTTGCAATGTACAGTAGTACAGTACAGTACGTTATTGACTAAACAAAAACAGCCATGGTAACTTTATTGTTTCACAACAATACAGACATTTCAACGAAACAATGCCGCAATTGTTTCATCATACTGCGAATTATATTCGTACTGCTGTTTGTTTTCTGTACGCAAAAATTGTTCATGAAAATTTTCGACGCTCCATATCTCAAAAACTAGAGCCGATTCGAAAAAACTAAGCGCATATTTGGGTTTAGCGACCTTGATATATCCTAAAATCGATCTCACATTCAGTGCTAAAATTTTTTTGTTGACCAGGGTTATTTATGTCTTGTTGCACTTTTTTGATTGAAAATGTTTTATAATCCGCAATTCACATAAGTTTTTAAAGAAGAAGGTAGCCTACTTTAAACATTTTCTCAATCACGCAGTCTTGAAGCTAATGCAACAAAGTGACGCATAACGTCAAAACCTAGGATAACGAGCCATTTTGTGTACCGGTATCAATTAGTGTGTAATACAAAAAATGCGTTGTTATCGCAACTGTGCTGTACATTAACAGTCTGTCTATGATGTTTTTAACGAAAGCCACACAGTATAATTACCAGGACTTTTTAATTGTAATACAGCATCACATATTTTTTTACGTTCTGAACATCAAAATTTCTGTCTTTTTTCAGTAATTTACTAAGCATAGAAAACGACCTCTCAACAGCAGCAGAGGTTGGCTGGGCTTTTTGCAATAGTGCGTAGCTTGTTGGGTCAATTGTCAAGTTGGTACAGTTTATTATTGTTTCTAAATCAGAGTTGGATAGTCGTTTTTTAATAGGAAGGTTGCACGCACGTGATCAAACGTCATCAAAATGCGCTTTCGAAATAAGTGGATGACCAAAGTCAGTGTTTTTGCATTGAATTGAATAGGAGTGATATCGTTTTTTGCAAAGCAAATGAAGAAACGTGACAGTTGTTGAATGCACCTTAAATATGTTGTTTTACTGATGTTATGGAATGAATCTAAGGTCAAAGTAAGATAAGAGGTGCTAAGATTTGCTTGTTATTGCTAATAGTTGGGCTAATTTTATGGGCTAAACATGCAGGCTTATTTGTAGCCAGCTTCTGTGAGGGTTTCATATTCGATTGATCAGCGTGTTTGGGAATGATGAGTTTAAGTTAATTGTAATGTGTAACTTATACAGTATATTTAGTGGCATAAGCATTCTGAAAAGTTGAAAACCTAAGTTATACTGTAGCCTAAATGACAGGGCAGACTTCTGTACCGTTTGACATATGCTGGATTAGTTATTGTTGGATAAAATCAGTAAGTTTTTGAAATTTTTTGTCAATAGTAATTGCAGGCCAATCATATTGATATGTCAGATGTAATTGTGTGACCTTAACCACTTTTTAAACAATTGTTTGGGCTATTACCTAGGCTGCTGGACCAAGGGTAATACAAAAATTACGGTACCAATTTATTGATTCATGCGTAGAGCTCATGCTCTGTTTGCATGTCTTTTGTCACACTGGATCACCGCGACGGGTAGACTGCTTGGCCCCACCACCTGTTTGCCACATAAAGATGGAGGCATACCGTTAAATGCCTTGCTCATGGAGACAGCAAGTAAGCTTACCGGCAAGCTTACCGTACCGGTAGTAATGATCAAATAATGGTTGTTTTTGCTAATGTATCGACTGGTATCTAATTGGTATTGTTTATTTTTAAGTGAGGAGCAAATGGTAGTTAGATGACACTTCTCTTAGGGGCATTTTTTAAAAAATTAGCCCACTATGCTAGGCTTTTACTAGCCAACTGAAAGACCAAATCTCAACCAAATTGCTTTTGGTCAAATTTATTTGTTTCCGAGAATCCAACTAGCAATAATTCATTCCAAATTTCAATTAATTTTCAAAATAACCCCAAAAGTTGGTGTTCGCCCTATACCCCTCCAGCATAAATTAGAGCTTTTGGTCATCCACTTTTTTTGACGCGAAATCCGTGACGTCACATGCAACCTTCCTATATAATTTTTAATTGCGCTGGATCATCATCGAATTGCATATTCTTCAGCAGTCCTTATGCTTCGGTTATGGTGCTAGCACTTCCTTCTAAGAACTCTACGTTGGCTGCTAGAGTCCGGTATTGATTTATTTTAACCAAGTCCAGCACCAAATCTTCCACATTGATAGCGTCTTTTGCTCTGCTGACTAAGAGGCCTGCACTTGTCCAATTGTTGACAATGGTACGAACAGCTGGAAGGTTCTCACTGTAATATAAGGCAGCTCTAAGCCAAGTTGCCCATCTTGTAACTACAGGGTCAGGAGGAGATGGCAGACCAGCATCATGAAAATCTTTCTTGCGATCTTTGTTTTTGATTGTTGCTGCCTTGATCGTTGCTATTATTTCATGAATATATTTAAAATGAGCACGCACACGCATAGCGCAGTTATGCAGTAAGTGGGCAATGCAGGTGACATGCATCAAAGAAGGGTATAATTTCTTTAATGTCTTTCCAGCCAAAGACATGTACCGAGCAGCATCAGTCAACAATGAAAAATTCTCGCGTTTTATTTCAAGTTGTCGCAATATGTCATCCACAGTGTGCAGAATAATACTACTAGTAACATTGCTACCGCTGTCAAGTGGATGGCAATCAACGAGGAATGTCTGATTTGGGGCATCTAAGCTGCCCACAGGCACACTAAGATACTTTTGTTGAGCAATCTCTGCTTCATCCACAATTTAAAAAATTTTTTTGTCACGAAGTAATTCTTGAATTTGTTGTTCTTTTTGGGATGCTAATTTAGCAACACATACCCGGGCTGCAGTCTCCGAAGGCAATACTTATCCCATTGTGGCAAACAGAGACTTTAAAGAAGGATGGTTCAGTTTATGAAGTGGAATATCTGCAGCTAAGAATGAAGAGACAACCTGTTCGTTGAAGTTTACTTGATCGAGTTGTAAAAAGGTTTGCTTACTTTGGGATTTGCTCTTCGTCTCCAATTTTCTTTGGTGTTGCTTACTTTTTCGGTGGCTTTCCACAAAAAACTTTTTGTCGCATTTGACTAACACGTCGCAAAGGTTGCATCGCAAGTCGCGGCCAGGAGTTGCCGAAAACTCATGCGGATATTCCTGGCATATTTGCCTAACTTTCGCTGTAGAAGATTTGGCTTGTTTAGGAATTCTTTGCTTTGCAAGCTACGACTTAAAAAGACCACGTGTAAAGAGCGCAAAGGTTTTATAGGAATAGATTAATTGTCTTACAATTATGTGTTTATGCATCAACAATGACGATTTGATGCATAATAAGTGCTATTTCCTTCTCAATTACCGCACGCATTTTTACCATTGCAACTATTTGAGAAGTTTAAAATCAAATAAAACTGCGCATAAAATTTTAATAGCAGCTCAAAAATTCAAAAAAATCTAAATTTGTTCGTTTTTGTAAGGAAATTTTGACAAGTTTTGACTTTATGCAAAATTTTGACTTATAAAATCTACCAAAACAGACTCCTGAACACCTGAAACGAACGTTAGTACACGTTTGATCATGTAACAAGGTCCTGAAAAAAGTTTAGCCTTATTGACTTTAGCGGGCCCTAGTTATTACTATCCGCGGGAATTAGGTTGTTTTACCTTAGGTAAAAGCAAGTATATTCATCGAATTGTAAACTCAATTCGAAGCTACTAGCTTTTCTCGGTCTAGCATGACAAAAACATTTGGCTAACACTGTCGTAGAACGAGTTCAGACGAGTCACCACTGGTGTTATGAGCATGACACCCAGTCCACTTTAAATAATGTGTGCAGCGTGTATGCTCCTAAATAAGATTGCTTAATAAAACCATACATCCTACTCTAAGCGTGGTTATGACTAATGAAATCTTATTGCAAGGTGACAATGTGTATGTCAAAATTTATATATCACAGTGGGATACTTTCTAGGGCTTACTGCAAATACATGGTTTATTAGCATCAGTTGTTTAGAATTTCATTTGGTACTTGTGGGTTATCTGTCACCACTTTTTTTCACCTGGTATTAAATTACTATTATTTAACTTAATTTAAAAGAAAGGCAGTGTACACTGAAGGGGCAGGCCAGGTATGTAAATGTACGGGGCAGTGTACACTGGAAGGGAGTGTACAGGGTGGGGGATAGATACCTTGTTTACTTTAGGTTTATTAGGTTTATTAAATTAAAAAAAAAGTGGTGACAGATAACCCATAAGTACCTTTCATTTTATACCAAAAATTTTTTCAATAAACTGATCGATTATTAATCCAACAATCTGTGGCAGTTTTTGCCTGAATTATTTATTTCAAAGCTCTTGGAATAACTACTGTACATCATGCAGCTGACTTTGCCCAAGGCCTTAATTAGCATTCGCAGTGGCAACTAAATTCAATGTGTGAGCAGCACAACTCATATGCTTTGAAAGCGTGTTTTTCGATTAGGAGAATTTATCAGTAAAACATCCAAATTATAGAAGTGGCATCTGTTTTTGTTTTCATGTTGGTATAAACTTTTTATCTATCAACAGGTAATTACATAATACGGCAAAAATGTTGGTAAGCTCGTTGTAATTTCGGTTGGTGCCACAATGTTATTAAGTATAAAGTTGAATGTCACCAACATATGATGCGTTTTTTTGAGGTCTGTTTTTTGCGTGACTACATAATGACGTTTATAAAAATATTCATACTAAATTATATAATCTATCAAATAAAACGATCAGATGTTGACTTGTATAGAGTGTTCCACAAAGTGTGCCGAATTTGAATTGGGCTAACGTTGTGTTTGTCATAGTTTAAGAGCATGCTTTTCTCATTTTGCTAGGTGTCTTCACTCCAATTCATTGTTTTTGTTTTATTTTGCAGAATACTTTATGTAAAATTGAATTATCTGCAGAATACCGGTACTTATTCTGGAATTGTTGCTTAAAATATTGTGTCATCGAGCTGTTGCTAACTGAACAACGAATTCGTATTGTTAAGACGTTTTACGAAAATGGAGAGTGTGCGACGCAAACAGAGCGAAAACTTCGAACCATTTTTGGCAGAAATAAAGCTCCGTTCGAGACTACTGTACGCGCAGAGCAATGACAAAGTTCGAAACAACTGGTTCAGTTTTAACGACAAAATTGCCTATGCGGAAACGTTTTAGTCAAACTGAGGAACAGTTTGTTCTAATGCAAGACAGGGTCACTGGGAGTCCAGGAAAATCAATTCAAGCACTTGGATATCCCGACCACTTCATTGCATCGAATTTTGCGACGAACATTCTCCATTTTCGTAAAATGTCCTTAGCAATAAGATTTTGTCGTGTACTTGAAAGCCGCTCCATGACACAATATTTTAACTAATATTTACAAAACAAGTGCCGGTATTCTGCAAATAATTCAATTTCAAATAAAGTATTCTTCAAAATAAAAGCAATTAATCGGAGCGAAGACACCTTGCAAAAATAATAAAAGCATGCTCTTAACTTTAACACGGGGGTCGGCAACCTTTTTCGTACTGCGGACCGGTTTAAAACTCAAAATTTTTCGCGGACCGGCTTTCAATAAACCACAAATGCTCAACAATAAAAAGTTATAAAAGCTCAAAAGTATTTACATTTTTAATTCAATGAGAACCTTGAGCTTGTTTTGCCGCCACGAGACGCTCCGACCTAGGAATCATGGTACTCAATGACACCCGTAATGTGTCCCTGACGTCCAGTCTGTTACGCGGTTTCGTCTTTGTTGCTGCCATCACTGAAAATCCAGACTCGCATAAGTAGGATGTTGGAAATGGCAGTAGAGCTTTTAATGCTTTTATGGCAAGATCAGGGTATTCTGACAAGACCTTCAACCAAAATATTGGCAGAGTCGTTGTATGAAAAATACCTTTCAGACTACCATTATTTGCAATGTCCAACAACTGGTCTTCTTGTCGTACAGGTACGGTCGAATCACCTGGTTTGAAACTAAACGGATTACGGATCCATTTCTTTGAAGTTCGAGGGTCTTTGGCGCTTGGAAAATAACGCTAAAACTCCTGTCTGAGAACACGCAAATGACTGCTCACAAGGTCCGAGAACTCTTGGTCAGGCTCGCTGTCTTTCAAAGTCTCTGCTAATGTTTGAAACATATCAAATACTCCTTTGCTTACGCGCTGCTCCCACAATTCAAGTTTGTCTTTAAAAGCAGCCACTTTATCTGCCAACTTGAATACAGTTGTCATTTTTCCCTGAAGTGAAAGATTTAGTTCGTTCAGCAGATTGAATATGTCACACAAGTATGCAAGCTTTAGAAGCCACTTTTCATCACTAAATTTGTTTGCAAGATCAGAATTTTTTTCCAATAGAAACCTTTGCAATGGTTCACGTAATTCAAACACTCTATTCAACGATTTTCCTCGGGAGAGCCATCGCACTTCTGTGTGCAAAAGAAGACATTTGTGCTCCGCATCCATGTCCTCACATATCTGCTCAAACAGCCGGTTGTTAAGTGCATGAGCTTTAATGAGGTTAATCATTAGAACTGCATCAGTGAATACACTGTGAAGCTCAGGTGATATTTTTCGGCCAGCCAGCATTTCCCTGTGAATGACGCAATGAGTGGCCTCGCACTCTGGTGCGACCTCTTTAATGCGAACAGTCAAACCAGACAGACGGCCAATCATGGCTGCAGCTCCATCCGTGCACACCCCAACACAAAACAACCAATTGATCTGTTTTTCTATGAAATAATTATTTACAGCCTTAAACAGTTCGGAGGCTGTGGTGTTTTTTGGCAACAGCAAAGCACATAAGATATCTTCATGAATATCCTCTTCATAAAGATATCGAACAAACACTAGCAACACAGCTTTGTTTCAATATCTGTAGACTCATCACACTGAATCGTAAACCATGGTGACTTTACAATTCGCTCTATTAACTGAGCTTCAATGTCTTCCGCCATATCCTCAATTCGTCTCGCAACAGTGCGAGCCGAAAGAGGAACCTGCGCTATCTTTTTAGCTGCCGGTTCTCCTAAAATTTCACGGCAAATATCAGTACACGCAGGTCGAATCAATTCTTCTCCAATAGTAAATGGTTTATTGGTCTTAGCAATGCGATGAGATACCAAATACGATGCTCTGAGTGCATTTGAATTTGTTGATAAAACAGTCTTCAATAATCGTTTTTCACCTTCGTGATCACGTTTCCTTCTTTCAAAAAACTCCAGAGATTTATCTTTTATTTCTGGGTGCTTGGTCTTCATGTGCCGAAGTAGTTTTGATGGCTTCATTGCCTCGTTTGATAACTTGCTCTTGCAAATTAAACAGAGTGGACAAGGTGCTTCGGAATCGCCAGTTGAAATAAATCCGTACTTTAGGTACGACTCATTATATTGTCGGTTGAAAGCTTTCCTTTTTTTTGTGATTGTAGGACCCTCGGTCTCGACGTCAGATTCTTCAGATGATATTGGTCCATTCCCAAAAAAACTCAGCATGGATGTTTGTTTTGTAGGCCTACCGGTACTCATTTTTCTCGGACTAAAAATTTAATGCTAAAACTTTTTAAATCTGTAATACAATTTAAGCTTCAGTAATAATTTCTATTCAAGTGTCCCAATTTAACTGCTATTGTATCTTTACTCTAATACCTTATCAAAAATCTAATTCCTAACGCAATATGATCTTACTACACTTGCTAATCTAACCTAACCTAACTAAAGTTGGAATGCGTCAAAATCTTTTGCTTCGTCGAACAAAAATTCGCCCCTGCAGTGCCAAAGCAACTTTCATCGCTATAGTTGGCAACGCTAAAGACGTTTCAAGCCGCAAGCGCAAGCCACTGCAGCGAGGGACTCTACTGGCAAGCAGTTAACCTACGATCAGAGAACGGTAGCAAATTCAGATATCATCTCTGATAAGTGACGATGAATTTGCATTATTTCATCACAAGATGCTAACAATCGAATATTGCGAGCAATCAAGGCTTTAAACAAAGCTCCTAAAACAATAACATCTTGCGTCAAGCTTTAAAAAAATGTTTCAAAGCTTTAGTCTGAAATGCTAAAAAACTATACGGCCCGGTGGTTGCCGACCACTGCTTTAACACACAAAACTTTGGCCCAATTCAAATTCGGCGTACTTCGTAAAACATCCTATTGCTGAAATAGCGAAGTTGGAAAAGTTATGGTCTTTAGTAAATCAATGTAAATGCTTTTTAAGTGGACTATGTGCGATGAAGTGGAGAGTGTGAACGGATTTTGTTATTTGTGAGACAGACTAAATGTTATTGGTGGTTGTGAAGTGACAGTTACAGCAAAAGTAAGAATCGGTTGGGTGAGGTTCAGGGATTGCGGAGAGTTGTTGCTTGGAAATAGGTTTCCCATGAAAATGAAAGGTAAAGTTTATCATTGTTGTGTGAGATTAGCAATATTTTATGGAAGTGAGACATGGCGTCTAAAAGAAAATGAAAAAGCAATTTTAAGGAGAACGGAGAGAGTTATGGTGAGAGCCATGTGCGGTCAGAAAGTTGTTGACAGGAAGACGACTGAAGAACCGATTGACATGTTGGGGTTAAAGGAAACTATAGACCGGTTAGCAACAGCGAATGGAGTTAGATGGTATGGACATGTGCTGAGGAGGGATGACGATAGTGTTTTGAGGGTTGCTCTGGATCTTGAAGTGACTGGCAAGAAAAAGCGAGGACGATCGAAGAAGACCTGGAAGAAGCAAGTGAAAGAGGAGACAGAGAAGATTGGTTTGAAGAAGGAGGATGCCCTGAGACGAGACAAGTGGAGGGACGGAGTGCGAGCAATTGCAGAAGGAATGGGGTAAATCCGGCCATCTCTGCTAAGGGGACAACACCGGATAAAAACTGAATAACTACTACTACTACATGTGGGTCTTGTAATAAGAGGATCTCATGCCGTTTAACATAGGCATACCATATTTTGGTGACTAAAAAACGGGACGCTTGAGGACAACACTACTATGGGTAACGAGGCCAAGTCAGGGATACACCCAGCGGTAGCAATCTTTTTTTTTGGAGCTCATCATTATTTCGGGTGCAATTTTAGTATAAATTCCACCCATCACGGGGGTTTCCTCCAAAAAAAAAAAGGTCAACACCTTATTTGCTGCTCTTTTCATGTCACTTTCGGCCCAAATTGTCATCGAGCTAGAATTACTTGCCAAAATGCCTCCACTTACCGGGACAGACGTTTAAATACCGTAGTTCTAGCTATGCTGGATGACTGAGTGAAAAACCGGAACTTTCGATTGTTTGACCGGGACAAGGCCTGAAAAAACGGGCTGTTCCGGCTAAAACGGGACGTATGGTAAGCCTAGTTTAACACAAATGACATTGCTGGAATTTCGATCGCTTTTTCATCATCGATGTTAGCTAAGGAAATCTCTTGCGCTTCTTCGCCAAATGCACTGACAAACAAGAAAAAAAAACATTAATAAAATCGAAACGTAATCATTATATTCCTATCAAAATCATGATGCCAAAATCGCAAAAAAAATTATCTAAATAATTATGACGTAATAATTATTCATTATAATATCCTGTTTGCTCTGAGCTTGTGGCTTCTCATTGTCATATTAAAAATGAGTCAAGTTGTTTCTCAAGACGTCAATAACAATATTTATGACATTTTTGGCAGTAGGGTATGACTTATACTGAGAATTAATAATGTTGTTTTTCAAAAAAGCCTCAGTTCTGTTCTGCTGTACACTTACAATCATAACGCTTTGCTTTTTTATCATACGGCAATCAACAACAATAACCTTTCACTCTGCACGCAGTCTTGAAGTCTGCATTCTAAGCAGGAAAAGGCCAAAAACCATAATAATTTACCTGAATGCTATTACAAAGTTGAAACAATTGTCGGTGGCTATCACCTCACTTTGCCTTCAATTTGAGGACAATTTTAGGTTGACGGCATGAACCTGAATTGCCGTTCGTGCCGTATCTCCATCCCAAGAAAGAGGAGGAGTAATCACATCAACAGCAGGAAATGGCTACGCTAACAGCGGAAAATTTTGTAATATCGTTCAAAACCCTGTTTCACAAGATCACGGGATGGCGGTCGTGGGCACTGTAGATTTGTATTGCAAATCAAATTTCAAGTGTTGCTTGGCTTTATCGAATATCACAAAAATGCAAAATAACTCAACGCACTGTGAAGTAACAAAATTTTACGTATTTGCACGTAAGTTTGTTTCATAATTGTAATTTAAGATAAAAAATTATCATAAACAATTTTATTGCTACACCTTTCCTCAATGCGTCGAGTTAATGTCCTTCACGACATAGGTTTTGTTTTCGATGAGCAACATGGAGCTAGTTTTTTAAAGAGGACGTTTTCAGCAATTGATACTGGCAAGGTATCATCAACAAAAAAATTTAATAACCGTCCATATTGAAAAGATAATGAGGTATATTTGCCTTTGAAGAGGTTAAATGAAATTTTTGATAGAAACACGCGGAATTAAAATGGCTAATAATGAAAAGTTGCGACAATGCGTGTCAGTTCTGCACGATTACGTCAAGATGTAATTTCTCATAACAAAAATTAAGAGAAAACTTAAATCAAGTAGTTTTATGTAAATACTTTTCCTTCTTCTGAAGAGTATTAAGAACAGCGTCGACGGTAGTATGTTAAAAAACAGATTTTATCCCCTGCCACTTAAATACGCTTTTTCCGAAGATATTTAAACCAACATACCTTATTTTCATACTTTGTTTGAGAAAATCTGAAAATCATTAAAACTTTCTTTAAAAGTTGAGTTTTATCAGTCGGTTTTTCCTTGGCTTTGTTTTTATCGCCATCGTTTTTACTGGCATTGCTTTCAGTATTTTCTTTGGACCAAGCTATTTTGAATCCAGAAGCAATTCAATTTGAACCATTAGTGCTTTCCAAATGTTTTTTGAAATTATATTGCGATCTGCGATTTAATAACAATATTTTCAAAGGTGGTTTGCAAAGAAAACAGTGGAATTTCAAGTTATCCACTTTTCAGCCACCAATAAATACAGAATATTTTCGACATACGGCCAAGGGTTTGAGTTTGTAGTTCTTTCAGTTGACTCATCACATCCAGCATTAACAGCAGTGATCAATGAATTAGTCTCGTCCGTTGCTACAATAGTAGGAATACTTATACGTTTAGCCCAATGATATGCTAATAGTTAATCAAGTATTTCTTAAACGAGTGATTCAAAGATGTTGTATGGATGTAATGGAGAACGGTTCAAATTTGCTTCCGGAATACCGATCACTTAAAGGCGAGATTGTTTGAAGGTGAAATAAAAAATTCTGTTTTCAACTTGCTTCATGTTCGAAATGAGCAATAACAATAGCTTATGACGTCAACCAACGTGAAGCGAAACCATACCATTCAGTTCTTGGCATTACTCTACTTCTGATCAATCTCTCAAAAATAACAATTAATTGCCTATAATCTGCCGTTTAAATTGCATTTTTCGCTAATTTTAACAGCAGGCATTGGGCAACAGTGAGTAGTCACACATACACGGCCGAGCTGCTAACATATTGTACATTGGGCTTATAAAATGTTGGCTACTGACCTCGTCTCCTCTATAAGTCCTCGCTGTTCAGAGACAAATTGACTTTACCCTGAAATAAATCTTGATTGAAATAGGTCCAGTAACCCATATATTACCTATTTCTGTTTCTTTAATTTCGTTTGAAACTATTAACCCCCTCTGCCAAAAATGAACCCTTTAATCAAACTAATAGCTCAGCAGGATGTAAAATGTAACTATCGGGAGGTTAGAAGTCGTTGAAGCAAGTTTCACCAACGGTAGGTTCGGCGTCTTTGAACCGTTTAACCTTGGCTAGCGATATTAGAGCTTAGCTTAGATTTAAAGAGAGGCTAAAAATTTTTATAGCATTCTTACAGTCACCGTTTGGCAATTTTTGATTAGCTTTAGAATAGAAAGGACTGAAGAACAGAGTCGTGAAAGTCCGCTGCAGCTACGTACAGCTTGCTCTCGGGCAGACATTTTTGTTTTTTCACGACTTGATAACCAAGTTATCGCACACTTAGTTCTGTGGCAGGCTAAAATGAAAAATCGTTATCAATAACCGAGTTGATAAAATATTGTTAGCAACAGCGGTATAGCGACACTACAGATGCTACCAAAGTAGCGTACTACTGCTACCGCTATTCAGTGAAAACATTAGCCATGCTATCGCCACTGGCCACTAAAATCAAACAGTCAAGACGCTCTATTGCCCACCGGATCTATTTATTTTACAATAAGCACTACTGCCCCAATCATTATTTTCTTGACTGCTGGCTGGGCAAATTGATGGGTTGTTATGTACTACAATGTTGACGACACATATGTGTTATTGTGCTTTATCAAAAATAAACAAACTAATAAATGAACACTTCTGTTCTATTAATTTTTTCTGTCGCATATTTTTTATGAACCACTTCAAAAATTTCATCACAAAATAGCAGCACGTCATGCATTAGACAAAAACATTGTACTTTTAAGGAGTGCCAATTGTAAAGTGCTTTAAAATTGGCACCCCATATTGTTGCTGTAAGATTTAACTTTAAAAGAAAATAAATATTATCGGTGCAACATCATCTGTCCTAAACTCTGCAAAACTTTACCTCGTACTTTACAATAGGCACTCCATATACTTCGAGAAAACTACCGACAGTGACACTGTTTCGACCAATTACTTCTCTTCAATGCAGCTGGTGACCGACAAGCAGTTGGAAGCTTCGAACAGAGTATTGCTTAGAATAGAGGTTGGTAACCGTTACAACGTAGTTTGCCAGTTTACGAATGGTTGATGACTCACGGTGCCAAAAAAATATTTTTGTGCCCTATGATGTAAATAGAGAGTGATATATCTGATTTGAATTGTAATAGCACTGACATAGTGAAGCCGCTACGAACGCCATGCTCGGTGGCGCAATGAGGCTGTGGTAGATAAAGGGCAACGATTTCTTAAGACGGTGGTAGTTGTAATAAATGTGATAAAAAAAAGTTCTTTATCATTGGCTGGAAACCAAAATGACAAAAGTCTGGCTTTCAAAGGACTAATTTCCAAGAAAAAAGGTCTTTACCCTTTCAAAATGCTCTGTTCTCTCAAAAAAAAATGTTCCTTATTACGCCAATAGTCATGTTCAGTGAGGTTTCTAAATTGTCAGTGAAAACAAAAGCGGAAAGCGCGAAAAAAATCTTTTTAGTGTTTTGATTGAAAAAGTGTACCAAAAAGCCGCAAGATAGAGCAAAAGTGCCGTCATTAACAGAACACGCAAAAAATTTTAAGATTTTTTTTGAAAATTTTCATACCATGCCAATAAGCAACGGTAAATAGCATATAATTTATTTAGCATCATTTTAGACCAACAGGGGGTTAATCCTCCCTCCACCGTGCGTACGCCAATGATTGTACGTAGTTACAAAGGTATAAAAAGAGGATATTTTCCTTCCAAAACAAAACAGGACCCAAGTAGCAAGCGGCCAAAAAGGAGTGGAATGAGATCTAATACTTGACTATTACAAGGCCACGTGATTGTATGTTACTCACAACGTAACAACTCGTCATGGGCTGCTGACAATAGCAAAAAGAAATTGCGATTCATTATTTTTTGGCGTGCCACAAATAACCATCTCGCGTGCCAGAGGTTGCCGGCCCCTGGCCTAGAACGTCACACTTGAGGGACCTAAACTGGGTCCACTGCTATAGACATTCCGGCAGTACTCAAATTTGCGTTGTTGTCTTTAGTCAAAGAATGATTACACTTCTGCCCTAAACTTAACTGTAGACCCAAAACGTAGACTCAAAGGTTAAGATTAAAATTTAGCTGTAAACATTCTGTAAAATACATTTGTAAGATATTTTGTAGACGCAATTTAAAGCGTTGAATATTATATTGGGAGGAAAATAAATTTTCTAGCGAGCGACTTAAATACGTAAATGGTCGTGTAGCATTAGGTCAAAGACCATGCTACTTATCGTGTCATTGTAAGTATGATGACGTCACAGTAGACTAGATCACGCGATGTTCCAGCCAACATGTGACGGCAGAAAGGAAGAAGTAGTAGAATAAGAAGGTGTCAGTGAATTGAAACTGTTTTTAGATAAGACATTAAGTCATTTTTGGATAGCAGTAATTCTTTTTGGATAGTTTTCAAGTCACTTCGCTGTGAAAGAATCAATTCGGCCGCAACTGGACAGGAAGGTGAGAGAACTTTTATATACATGTAGCCCGAATGCTTCTCTGGCAATAGTGATCTCTGATCAGAAGCAATCAAAGACCAACTAATCCGCTACAGTCGGCCGCAACACATTTTTTAGCTATTTTTTTAGTGTATTTTTAATATGCTTATGTATGCAGAACAAAAAAGTACGCAACCTAATTTGTATTGATAAAACTAGTGCTGTGATTTGGGAGCTATAACATTGTTTTATTTTGAAACGAGAGTTTTTTGAGCATGCCGAGCTTTCGATCTTTGAACGGTCATTCGAAGGCAGCCTTCTTGTGAGGAGACTGTTTCGGCTAATGTCTTCAACTTGGAACACTATCAACGGGTTGGCACAAGGATAAACTCTCGACCCCATTTGACAAAGCACTTTCAATAAGAACGTCGACGACGATGATCTATAAAACCGTTTTTTGTTCCTGTCCTTGTCTAAAACAAACGTGAATCATGGAATAGTGGCACAAAAAATACATTTCGAGTACAAGCAGAAAAAATGACAATCTTTAAAAAAATCGATATTACGAATGAATAAAATTCGTAACCCAGCAATTTAAACAACGAGCAGCTGTTTCTTCTTATTGAGAGCTGCGATGGTTTGGCCACGAAAGTAGAATATTCTGAGATCGATTCACATGTCAGTCTCTTGTCGTTTCAACGAGAAAAAAAACTGCGTTGGCGTCCAAGAGCCAGATGCATGAGTTAAGCAAACGACTTGGTTTGCTAAAAGATGGAATTTATCTAGTTGAATTAAGCATGTAGCTGAAGATCGTGAGGTTGATAAGAACTCTTAAGGCTGCTCCCGCAATTTTCCGACAAGGAAAAGCAGGTTAAGGTGGTGCGCTTTTTCTGCTGTGGATATGTGGTTTAGCTCAATACGTTCAGAAAACAACGTTGACTTTTGAATGGCCATGGTGTTTTCTGTTTAATAAAAAAGTTTCTGAAGTCGGAAAGCTGATTGTCTGGTGCTGGCGTTCATTACGATCTCTTGGTTATTTGCATAATGCTCTTCGTAAAAACGTTGATGGAGTTGCACGAGCCTACACTATTTAACCTTCTGTTATGGAAGCCTTTTGTAGTTGAGTTTGCTGCTGCCATACTAGGCCTACAGTAGACTCCGCTTAATAAATCCACCTCCATTCAAAGCTTTTTTAGATTCAATAAGCGGCGGATTTAATATGCGGCGCCGCAAAAGTTAGGGTTAAATAAATAGCAAATACATTACAGTACAACACAAAAACATACTTAAATGTATCAACACTCATGCACAGCACGAAAAAATTGGAATAAACAGAAAATACAGAACAGTAGCCTACAACACAATAACGTGATACAAGCACATAAGTTCAATTGTGATTGTTGTGAAACCAGACCTAACGATTGCGGTGCTTTGAGCGACGTGAAAAGATGAATCTGCCCTGGTCATAAGTTCGCATGCTCTCTATACGTGCTTAATATCTAGCAGTTTGGCAGTCAAAATTGAGAAACTGGAATGAAAATTGGATTTATTAAGCGGCGTTTTTTCAATGCGAAAATTCCATTCCAACTCGATTTGGATTTAATAAGCGGCGGATTTATTATCAGTGGATTTATTGAGCGGCGCTTACTGTACTGTTCTATCTGAAGCAGCGTAGTCAAGCAGAGGAAATTGCTGAAAAGTGCCTTTCGCAAAAAAAACACACAACATCGCGAGGTTTCAACACATTAGCATTGCTATCATACAGAGGGCGGTCCAACTCACTCGGCCGCGTCATCGACATCTGAGGGCTGATTCTTTTATTGTCTAGACCAGTGTTTCCCAATCTTTTTGCCATCGTGTACCAAAATAACGTCATGCGTTGAATGCACGTACCACTAATTTATTTTAATCAAATTTGGCTGTAAGACTGTAAAGCATTGACAAGTCTAGGTCTAACCACTTCAAAAGTAACGCTAAAAACCTACAAAAAGCAATGTTTAACGAACTTAACAATAAAAAACAGATACACAAAATAAATTTAATGCGATTTTTGACTTTGTTTGTTGTCCACAAAACGATCGATACGCGGTTTAATAGATTCGCTGACGGCACATCGAAAATCGTGCTGAGGGGCAACTAATCGGTTATGCTTTTTTGATTTTATGTTTAGAAAGGTCGAAAATCCTTGCTCACATTCCCACGTTGATAGAAATGTTGACAACTGTGAAATAGCACGAGAGGCCAGCGTAGGGTACGATGCAGCAAAGTCCAGCCAGAAGTTAATAGCGGGACGATCTCTATGTCTTATCTTTGCCTCATTATCCTCTTGCAAATCTATTAATTCTTCCTGCTCACCGGTTCCAACAGTCAAGTCGTGTGGATTAACTGAAAAGGGATTTGTTATTTATTCATAACTGGCCGCTTCTGGAAAGTACTGTTCCAATTCCTCTTTAAGTGATGCAAGATGACTAGCGATTTCTTCAGAAAAAGAACACTTCATCTTTAAAGATGACAAACATTTGAACATCCCAAGTTGATTGTTTTCTGTGTTCCTTTTCCACATATCTAATTTTCGAATGAAAGCACCTAGCTTTGAAACAAATCTACGATTGTCCCATTTCGTCCTTGAAGCGACATATTTACGATACTGAAAGCTTCAAAAATGTCTGAAAGGTATGCTAATCTTTGAACAAATTCGTCGTTTTCAAGATCCTTGGAATACGGGTGACCCAACTCTTTAAAAAGCAATAGCATCTCATTCTTCATTTCGAACAGACGTTTAGTAGCATTCCCGCGAGAAAGCCAACGGACTTCGGTGTGATAAAGAAGGCTGGTATGTTCCGAGCCTAAGTCTTCACACAGCTGCTTAAAAAACCGGGTATTTAAGGCTGATGCCTTAACAAAATTTATGATTTTCACTACTTGTTTTAAACAAGCTAACAACTGCGCAGGCAGCACTTTTGTGCATAGGGCGAACCTATGAATAAAACAGTGAACAGACGAGACATTCGGCAAAACAGCTTTAACATACGACTGAAACCCAGACCTACAACCAAGCATTGAAGGAGCTTCATCTGTGGTACACCTAACAAGATTTTTCCAGTCTAGTCCATTTTTCTTAAAAAAACTATCCAAGATATCAAAGATATCCTTCCCTTTCGTAGTTGTAGAAACTTCGTTATTCAGTAGTAATTCAGTTTTCATTATATTCGTCTGAGCATAACGGACATAAACAAGTAATTGACAATAATTGGTAATATCTGTTAATTCGTCCAGTTGTATTGCAAATCCAAACTTTGATTCCTTTATCTCTGCTAGTATTTGGTCGGCGATATCATCTGACATTTCCTCAATTCGACGCTTGATCGTATTATCCGAAAGGGAAACAGCATTTAACTTTGCGATTGCTTGCTCTCCGAAAGCTCGCTTCACTAAAATTTTAGATCCAGGCAGAATAAGAAACTCTGCAATAGTATGAAGTTGGTTCTGTTCGGCCACTAAAAGAGCAATCTCATAAGAAGCCGCAACTAGATCTTTACTTTTCTGCTGCATTTGGCCCGTTTTATTCATACGTTGACGCTTAACGTTGTCAGCCAATCGCTGAAAGTAGCTCTTGTCTGCGTTCATTTTATTTGGGTGATTCCTTTCCAAATGGCGCTTTAGCAAACTAGGCTTCATAGCGGCATTACAAAGCGTTTTTAGGCAAACCACACACTGTGGTAGAATTTCCGCGTTGTGTTCAATTGAAGTAAAGCCATACCTAATATATTTTGGATCATAATTTCGCTTGGACATGACTGAAGTGGCCAAATTTAACTTTGCGTATGATATTCTTTAGGTTTGCCAAAATTACTAAACAAACTTTTGCGATAACTTGCCTCACGTGCTGCAATACTCACTGCTCACTGTGATTCAAAAGTTTCTTGATATGACCAAACGCAAGAACGTTCTTATTACATCATAGATCTCATTTACTGATGATTTAAGACTGCAGGTAGCAGATTACGCAATTTACACTTTAGCTGCCGCAATACCAGATATCGGGTTTCGCGCAGTTAATTAAATAGCGTGCGCGGCAGTACACTCGGAAAGCGCTAATAATCATCTGCAGCAGCGAAAGTGTTAAACTATGCTGTACTAGTTGGAATAGAATATTACAAACTGAAAATAAAAAATTAATCTTCAAAAAAAATGATCAACTCGCGTACCACCTGATAGACCTTCGCGTACCACTAGTGGTACGCGTACCACCGGTTGGGAATCACTGGTCTAGACGCAGTACTTGTCTATATCTAAATCACCAAGTGGCAGATTGGTACCTGCATTGAGCTATTCTTTGATACTGGGCTTGTCACTACTTCATCTAAAAATGTCTTTTTTGCACTCCACAAAATGAAAACATCTTGCGATACCAATGGATCGATGCAATTAAATATTGAGTGTGGTGTCAACTTATAGTTAGTAGCCAAACCTGTACCAACTCTGTTTTTAAACAAACTGACACGGTTGCATGTCTTACACCCAACGATTGTTCATGCATTGTAGTCTTTCAGCAATTATTTTAATGATGACAGCTACGCAATTTTTTTATTCGCCTATTAAATTGTAGGTAACATAATTTTTGCAGTTTTTTTCTAATGCAGCACATTTAATCAAAACGTGTGCACTTCATTTTAACTTCACATTAGTACTACTTTAGAGTGTTCGTCAGTGGCGTTGTTCAGAAAACTTTCTTTGAGGGAAAAAGAATCTGAACCTCAGCTCAATATTGTTTTCAAAAGCGGGATATACTCAAATTTGCGAACCAGCAATTTTTTTGTGGATAGCCGGTTTAAGTCGATGTTTTTGCCTTTTTTCAACTTGAAAAGATCAGTCTTTTGAAAGTATTTGTTTTTCTATTTTTTGCGAGTCATACCATTTGGGTAGCATCGTCCTTTATCCCATCATCCTTAAATGCGCCACAAGTGTTTGTCAAAGCGCAGCTTTTACGAAAATCTTTACTGTATGCATCAACAAGTGATTTAAAAGTGTTAAATCAGATACAAAGCTACTTTTAAAACGCGATGGATAGATTGGGCTAAAATCGTCACTACTTACTGCTATATCCGTATAACCGGGCACCACCAAAGCCTTTAAGCAGAAAAAAAATGGCTGTATGTCGCAAGGTGTCCGTAATGCGCTGTAGCCAAAACTAGATTTAAAAATTAGGTGAAAATGATTTATTTTTTTGTTAGTGCCAGAAAGTTTTTTCAAAAAATGGTTTGAAAATGCCTTTACGTGGAAATTTGAATTTATTGTTTCAGTAAAAAAACGTCTGGTTCAAAATTTTCAAACGCGAGATTGCTGACCAAATCACAACTTTTTTTTATCATTCAGTGGGGTTTCACAAAAAGTATGAAAGTTAATCCTCAAAAAAGATATGCAATATTGAAGATGGGTATAGACGAGACTGCAGTATTCCGTTTTCAATTCGGGGAGATCGAAGAAATTTCGTAACTTCAATAACGATCGTATACCATTACAAAAGGTGGTGCACAGCTGCTATAAGTGGTATACAGGAGAGTTTATTATCAAAGATAAACCCAAGATATTTTTTTCGATTGAAGAGTTTAAAATTATGCTGTTCTTATTTTTTTATGCAGGAATTAACCTTCCAATCGAGTATAGGAATAAATATGGATGTTGTGTGATTGTTTGTTAGTTTTTCAACCTTATTCAATAGGCATCTTGTTAGCGTATAGTGTACTAGCTCCTTAATTTCGATTCCAAGTATTTTGAAAATCAGATTTAATGGTGTTAATACAATATCAGCAGCGAACAGTATTCTGTTTAACGTAGATACATTCGGTAGATCAGTGGTCGGCAACCACCGGGCCGCGGCCCGGTGCCGGTCCGCAAGGAGTCTGCTACGGGGCCGTATAGTTTTTTAGCATTTCAGACTAAAGCTTTGAAACATTTTTTTAAAGCTTGACGCAAAATGTTATTGTTTTAGGAGCTTTGTTTAAAGCCTTGATTGCTCGCAATATTCGATTGTTAGCATCTTGTGATGAAATAATGCAAATTCATCGTCACTTATCAGAGATAATATCTGAATTTGCTACCGTTCTCTGATCGTAGGCTAACTGCTTGCCAGTAGAGTCCCTCGCTGCAGTGGCTTGCGCTTGCGGCTTGAAACGTCTTTAGCGTTGCCAACTATAGCGATGAAAGTTGCTTTGATGTGGTTGCTTTGGCACTGCAGGGGCGAATTTTTGTTCGACGAAGCAAAAGATTTTGACGCATTCCAACTTTAGTTAGGTTAGGTTAGATTAGCAAGTGTAGTAAGATCATATTGCGTTAGGAATTGGATTTTTGATAAGGTATTAGAGTAAAGATACAATAGCAGTTAAATTGGGACACTTGAATAGAAATTATTACTGAAGCTTAAATTGTATTACAGATTTAAAAAGTTTTAGCATTTAAATTTTTAGTCCGAGAAAAATGAGTACCGGTAGGCATACAAAACAAACATCCATGCTGAGTTTTTTTGGGAATGGACCAATATCATCTGAAGAATCTGACGTCGAGACCGAGGGTCCTACAATCACAAAAAAAAGGAAAGCTTCTTTCAACCGACAATATAATGAGTCGTACCTAAAGTACGGATTTATTTCAACTGGCGATTCCGAAGCACCTTGTCCACTCTGTTTAATTTGCAAGAGCAAGTTATCAAACGAGGCAATGAAGCCATCAAAACTACTTCGGCACATGAAGACCAAGCACCCAGAAATAAAAGATAAACCTCTGGAGTTTTTTGAAAGAAGGAAACGTGATCACGAAGGTGAAAAACGATTATTGAAGACTGTTTTATCAACAAATTCAAATGGACTCAGAGCATCGTATTTGGTATCTCATCGCATTGCTAAGACCAATAAACCATTTACTATTGGAGAAGAATTGATTCGACCTGCGTGTACTGATATTTGCCGTGAAATTTTAGGAGAACCGGCAGCTAAAAAGATAGCGCAGGTTCCTCTTTCGGCTCGCACTGTTGCGAGACGAATTGAGGACATGGCGGAAGACATTGAAGCTCAGTTAATAGAGCGAATTGTAAAGTCACCATGGTTTACGATTCAGTGTGATGAGTCTACAGATATTGAAACAAAGCTGTGTTGCTAGTGTTTGTTCGATATCTTTATGAAGAGGATATTCATGAAGATATCTTATGTGCTTTGCTGTTGCCAAAAAACACCACAGCCTCCGAACTGTTTAAGGCTGTAAATAATTATTTCATAGAAAAACAGATCAATTGGTTGTTTTGTGTTGGGGTGTGCACGGATGGAGCTGCAGCCATGATTGGCCGTCTGTCTGGTTTGACTGTTCGCATTAAAGAGGTCGCACCAGAGTGCGAGGCCACTCATTGCGTCATTCACAGGGAAATGCTGGCTAGCCGAAAAATATCACCTGAGCTTCACAGTGTATTCACTGATGCAGTTCTAATGATTAACCTCATTAAAGCTCATGCACTTAACACCCGGCTGTTTGAGCAGATATGTGAGGACATGGATGCAGAGCACAAATGTCTTCTTTTGCACACAGAAGTGCGATGGCTCTCCCGAGGAAAATCGTTGAATAGAGTGTTTGAATTACGTGAACCATTGCAAAGGTTTCTATTGGAAAAAAATTCTGATCTTGCAAACAAATTTAGTGATGAAAAGTGGCTTCTAAAGCTTGCATACTTGTGTGACATATTCAATCTGCTGAACGAACTAAATCTTTCACTTCAGGGAAAAATGACAACTGTATTCAAGTTGGCAGATAAAGTGGCTGCTTTTAAAGACAAACTTGAATTGTGGGAGCAGCGCGTAAGCAAAGGAGTATTTGATATGTTTCAAACGTTAGCAGAGACTTTGAAAGACAGCGAGCCTGACCAAGAGTTCTCGGACCTTGTGAGCAGTCATTTGCGTGTTCTCAGACAGGAGTTTTAGCGTTATTTTCCAAGCGCCAAAGACCCTCGAACTTCAAAGAAATGGATCCGTAATCCGTTTAGTTTCAAACCAGGTGATTCGACCGTACCTGTACGACAAGAAGACCAGCTGTTGGACATTGCAAATGATGGTAGCCTGAAAGGTATTTTTCATACAACGACTCTGCCAATATTTTGGTTGAAGGTCTTGCCAGAATACCCTGATCTTGCCATAAAAGCATTAAAAGCTCTACTGCCATTTCCAACATCCTACTTATGCGAGTCTGGATTTTCAGTGATGGCAGCAACAAAGACGAAACCGCGTAACAGACTGGACGTCAGGGACACATTACGGGTGTCATTGAGTACCATGATTCCTAGGTGGGAGCGTCTCGTGGCGGCAAAACAAGCTCAAGGTTCTCATTGAATTAAAAATGTAAATACTTTTGAGCTTTTATAACTTTTTATTGTTGAGCATTTGTGGTTTATTGAAAGCCGGTCCGCGAAAAATTTTGAGTTTTAAACCGGTCCGCAGTACGAAAAAGGTTGCCGACCCCCGCGGTAGATCATTAATATAGATTAAAAATAGCAGCGACACCAAGATTTGATCCCTGACGAACACCACATTTGTCTGATAAAAAAGATTAGGCGAGTTTTGTGAAGATAAAAAGATAAAATTATTAGAACGACTGCACAAGAGAACAGCAACCTATTGATGCAATGTCTTGTTGGAAAAAGACGATTACAATTTCTCTCTGTTATTCGACTTGTAAAGACAGTTTGTGCGAGGTGTTTGTTGTTAATAACGGATGTCTCACTATTTCTTGAGGTTTATTGCGAAGATATTGCTGGATCTCCAAAATTTTTGTTGTCGAGCAAACTACAGTAAAGTTCCGTTGACGGTTACAACAACCATGTTTTTCGAAGCTCGCAATGGCTACGTTGTTGTGCACCGGGAAGATACTAATCAAAAATTTTTTTCTATTTGGTTGAAGAGCGTGTGGTAAAAACGCGTTGTGCAAGAAGTATCTTGGCATTGTGCCAAGAAGCAGCTCCGAAACGGGTCTGAACGCACAATGTTTTAGTATAACTGACAAAAGATTTCCCCACAACCGGAGAATAGAAATATATGACAAAATCATTTGAAAATACGGACCTCAGAAATATTTTAAAAAGTCAAAAGTTTAATCTTTGAAAACACGGGCATTTACCTGCAGTACAAATGCCTTGGGGGCTTGAAGTTTTACACGATAAAAAATCATGACTATTGCAAGCAGGGGAAAGTCAAAAACCTCTCGACCTCCATCTGGATTTCTGACTAAAATGTCGTTATTTTCATGCAACGAAGTTTTGCCAGTAACACAATATTTATGGAAACACAACAGAATAGTAAATGTCAGAGATGAGCACGGATTAGGATTAGGATCTAGATCCGGCTGGATTTGAAGATTTGAGCTGGATTAGAATTTAGAGTTTTTGAAAAATCCGGATTAGGATTTAACTTCTTAGTGATCAAATAAAGTAAAGCTTGAAATCAATTTCAAAGTTTGCATTTTCAGGATTAGGAATTGGATTTAACATTTTCCAAATTCAGGATTAGGATTTGATGTTTCGGATTAGGATTGGATCAGGATCTGAAAAAAACCTAGATCCACTCATCTCTGGTACATATCGTATTTATAAACAAACGCAAGAGCCGCAGCTAAATGGATGATCCCTGGTCATTTTTTTGTCTACTTGTAGTCTTAGAAAATGCGGAAATGCAAGCAACATTTCAGTAAGAATTACGAGAGTAGCCGTTTTTTAGCAAGAAAATACGGAAATGTAAGCCATACTTTAATGAGGAAATAGAGAAATGCACTTAAAACTTTTTTTTCAATGATACCCAAGCGCAAGGCAGATTTTACTTAGGAAATACCCAGATGGATGCAAAAGTTTTATTTGTGAACTAGGTAGATCCAAGCCATGCAATTACTGTAGGTAATGAGAAGCAAGCCAAGTTTCACACAAAATCCATCTCATAGATGCTAGTTAGATTTTGTTCCTGAATAGGGGAGATGCAATCCATATTGACTTTAGAAAATTTTCAGATGAATCAATGCTGCAGATGCATGTGAATTTCATGTAGAAAGTACGAAAATGCATGCATGAAAATTTTATTTAGAAAACACAAAAATGCAGTTGTCTATTTTTATGTGGGTTGGTCGCACGATGAATGCCATAAGTTGGATTTTGTGTGACCTGAAGCTTTGGGCTTAGAACAATGGTCATATGGCAAATACCATGGGATAATGATCATGAGGCAATGCTAATGGGGCAATTGCCTTGCAGCATTAGGCAATGAACATTATCCGAATTCCATGAGGCAGTGGTCGTTGGGAAAAGAAATTTACCCAATTGTTATGGACAATAATAGATGTGGGCATGCTGGGGCATAAGAAGCTTTGAGCATAACGGGCAGGGGAAACAATAAGTGTGGGGCCTAATTGTCATAGGGCATAATGAGAGTGGGGCATATCACGCATGGGCATAATGAACATGAGTCATGATGGGCATCGAGCATATTTGGCACAAAGCCTATTTGGGTATGGTGCGTAATGGGTATGGGACATAATGGACATGGAGAAAATGGGCATGAGCTTAGTGGGTGTGGGGCATAATGTGCATAGGATGCAATGGGTATGAACAATATAGGCGTGGGCAAAGTGGTCTCAGGGTAACACATGCCTGATACAACATGTGCAAAGGAAAGTTGGAAATGGTGCAATAAGACAATAGGCCCCAGTGATTCTCAAACTTTTTTTGTTGCGGCACACTTTTAACGATTTCAAAATTTGGCGGCACGCATAGAAAAAGATAGGCCTAAGTTTAAAAATTATTTACTTACCTATAACACACTGCGTAAAATAGTTTATAATAATAATTTTAAACTATATACATCTAAAATTTGGCGGCCCACTTTTATAATTTTGCGCACACAAAAATGCCGCGGCACAGTGGTTGAGAATCACTGCAATAGGGAATTGATAGGAATGTGGTGAGGGCGTGAGATAATGTGGGCGCACAGGAATATGATCACGATGCTATATGTGCACATATGGCAATACATGCAGTAATATTATCACGGGTTAAGAACAATCCAAAGCATGGAATTTCGCATTTCCTAATGGAAATTTTATGCATCTTTGTCTTTGCTAACTAAAGTTTACATGGGCCTCCGTATTTCCTACATACCTGTAAGCATTTCCTGAATGAGATCTATACAACACACTTTATTCCCCACACACATTTTTTCCTACGGAGCCAATGCCCTTTGACCCATGACTATTGCTTTATGCTTATCAATCCATTTTCTTAAGCAATGTCTAAAAATTGGCCCATACCTATTGCCTCATGTCTATTATGAGGCAATAGGTGTGAGCCAATGACAGGGCAGACTTTTGTACGGTTTGTCATATGTTAGCTGAGATATTAATGGATAAAAACAGTAGTTCTTTAAAATTGTTTGTCAGTATTGTTTGCAGTCCAATAACATTGATATATCAGATGTAATTCTGTGACCTTAACTATTTCTTAAAAATTTTTTTTGCTATTGCCTAGGCTATCGGACCGAAAATAATTTAAAATTTTACGATACTGGTAGTAATGATTAGATAATGGTTGCTTTTGGTAATGTACCTACGGGTATCTACAGTAATTGACATAGAGTTATCTTTAACCGAGGAGCAAATGGTATTTAGATGGCACTTCTTTTACGGCCGATTTTTTGGCAAATTGGGATACAGTACTTAGCTTAGACTCGCCAACTGAAAGGCCTAATCTCAACCAAATCGCTTTTGATTAGATTTGTTTGTATACGAGTAGCCAACTAGCAATAATTTCATTCCAATTTTTAATTAATTTTTCATTAGTTTTCAAAATAACACCAACTTTAGGATTAATTTTGAAAACTAACAAAAAATTAATTTAAAATTGGAATGAAATCATTGCTATTTAGTTACTCATAAACAAAGAAATTTAATCAAAAGTGATTTAATTGAGATTAGGCCTTTCAGTTGGCTAGACTAAACTTAGTACAGAGTGCCAATAGAAAGGTTGCATATGACGGCATATATTTGGCGCAAAAAAGTGGCTGACCAAAAGCTATAATTTATGCTGGAAAGATATAAGGCAAACGCTAACTTTTGGGGTTTTTTGAAAACTAATGAGAAATTAATTAAAAGTTGGAATGAATTATTGCTAGTTGGCTACTCGTAAACAAGTAAATCTAATCAAAAGCAATTCGGTTGAGATTAGGCCTTTCAGTTGGCGAGTCTAAGCTTAGTACTGTGGGCCAATTGGCCAAAAAATCGACCTTAAGAGAAGTGCCATCTAAATAACAAACAATTTCAAAACATTACTAAATTTATCCATCATTATCTAATCCAACATATGACAAACCGTCCAAAAGTCTGCCCTGTCATTTAGGCTACAGTATAATTTAGATTTACAACTTTCTCAGTATGCTTATGCAACTAAATAAGCTGTATAAGTTTCACATTACAATTAACTTGAACTCACTATTTCCAATACGCTGATTATTCAAATATGAAACCTTGACAGAAGCTGGCAACAAATAAGCGTGCATGTTTAGCCCATAAAATTAGCCTAAACTAGTAACAATGACAAGCAAACCTTAGCACTTCTTTCCTTACTTTGTCTTCAGATTCATTCCATAACATCAGTATAACAACATATTTATCCATTTAATATACAAAAAACGGTATCACTCTTATTCAATTTAATGCAAAAACACTGAAACTAATCAGCCACTTTTTTCGAAAGCGCATTTCAATTACGTTTGATCACGTACGTGAAATCTTCTTATTGGCCAAAAAATCGGCCCTAAGAGAAGTATTATCTAAATATCATTTATTCCTCTGTAACAAAAACTTTTTGCCAATAAGATACCAGTAGACACATCAACAAAATTAGCCAATTATCTGATCATTACTACCAGTACCGGAAGCTTTTGATTATCCAAGGCCTACTTGGTCATTAGTTTTTGTAACATTAGCCGAGGCAATAGCTCAAAAAATTCTTTAAGGAAAAGCGAGTTCACAAAATTACATCTGGCAGATCAATATAACCAGTCTGCAAGCATTATTGACAAACAATTTCAAAAGTCTGATGATTATATTCATCATTATCTAATCCAACACATGGCAAGCGGTACAGAAGTCTGCCTGTCATTTAGGCTACAGTATAATTTAGGTTTACAACTTTTCAGTATGCTTATGCAACCAAATATGCTGTATAGGTTACACATTATAGTTAACTTGAACTCACTATTTTCATTACGCTGATTATTCAAATATGAAACTCTAACAGAAGCTGACCTCAAATAAGCCTGCATGTTTAGCCCATAAATTTAGCCTAACAAGTAACAATAACAACTGAAACTGGTCAGTCACTTTTTTCGGAAGCGCATTTTAATTACGTTTGATCACGTGCGTGAAACCTTCCTATTTATTCAATACGTAAGCGGGTAGGCCTAGGCCAAAATTTTATGAGGATGTGCTCGACAGTTCAGAATGACATAATAAAATTTCAATGATTTTTTGTCTACGATGTTGTTGGTCTATGCTCTTTGGTAGTTGGGTAAATTATCCTAAGTGGAAGCATCTGCCTTTTTGAAAACTTGTGTAAGTGTGCTTAACCCACAACCAATAATCATAGAACGAAAATCATCGTCCATTTACGACTTCTTTTCCAAAGCACCAGAACATAACCTGGTAGAAACCAATCAGACGAAAGAAATCGAGTAAATTTTTGACGCGTAGTAGTGCAGATATTTGCCGAATTACAAAAAAACATTAAACTATTTAGGTTGTGCCATTGTTATGAAGCACCCAGCACATCATAGTTTCATTTTCAGGTCGCCGCTGGAATGAAAGTTTATCTTACTTAGATGGAAACCAATCAAAGTTTTGTATTGAGTGCCGCGGACCCGTCTGATATTGTGAGAAAGCCCATGATCAGGGGCGGCGCCAGCCTTTCATTTCAGTCCGGGCAAGCGCTTGGGCAAGAGTACTGAGAGCCAGGATTGCTCCGGCCAAGCGTTGCCACTGTCTATCATTGGTATTCAAGTGAAGGTATACCGCAAGTCCATATTCTGTCAATTTTATCATAACTACTTTTTTGAGAAAAGTTTCCATCATTCTCTCCTGCTTCATGCTTGTATCCCGAACCTACTTGGCATGTTTATTTGTCCACCTTCTCGGCTCATTACCTATATGTTTATGTAATTTATTTTAATGATATCAGTATATGTGCTATTGCAACATCACGGATCAGAAGAGATCACCTTTCACTTCTGCACCCAATGATGTGGTATAGTGGTGTAGTGGTTAGAGCGTCTGCTTCGCAGTCGGTAGACCTGTGGTTCATTCCCCTTTTCGAGTCATATCAAAAGATTTTAAAAAATGGCATCCACAACTTTCTTGCTTGGCGCTCGGCACGTAAGGGAGGTTGTGGACAACATGCCGGCAAGTTGGCTTGTTGCGTCCTTGGGCAAGGCACTTTACGGGACCTCCACCTTTATGTGGAGAACAGGTGGCCCAGACACCTCGAAAATGGCAACTCCCAAGCGAGTGCGGACGTCCCGTTCAAAAGATAGCGATGCAATTGGCTTTTTCGTGAATGGAGGATAAACATGAACAATACAAAAAAAAGATCGGAAGAACAATATGAAACACTTTTGATCCATGATGAAACAGCAGACGACTCTGCATGAGGTAATCCTTTTGCAAGAGAAAATTTTTTTAGTCTCTTCAGTAGCATTGTAATTCTCTGACATGAACGTAGGCAACTGGGTAAATCTGCAACAATCATTGACTGATGCAGAAAAATACAACATTTCAACAAAAACTTGGAAACCACCGCCGCAATATGCCTTGCCATTTCGCAAAGAAGAGGAAAGAATAAATATCCTTATACGTCGAGAACACTTGGAAAAGTTCCAAGGCTAGTTTTTTCTCATTTGCAAGGTGGCAGATATTGCAAATTGTGTGTTGCTTTTCCTCACACGGAAGGGGGAAAAGTCAGCAAAAATTAAAGTCGTTGGTACTCAAACCGTTAACTCGTTATCTTCCAACTGGTAAAAATGATTACCTTTCCACTCACGCTAACACGGATTATCACCAAACAAACGCACTGAAATCCAAAGATTTTTTCACTGAAGTAAAAAAACCCAGCGAAAACAACTCGTCGTTGGTAGAAAAAGCGCGTAGTGACTGCGCTAAGCAAAATTGTAACGGTTTGAAAGCAATTATACGTGGTGTGATTTGTTTGGGAAAGCAAGGATTGGCTTTTAAAGGTCATCAAGACAATGGTGATTTATTTACCACAGTGAAAGAAACAAGTAAAACAAATGCTGGAAATTTCCGGCTCTTCTGAGATAAACTCTTTTACGTGACGACAATATCTTGAAAATTTATTGTTGAATCGCAATAGAACTGCAACCTATACCATCAAGGAAACTCAAAGTTATATCTTTAATTGCGCTAATGAATGCATTTCTAGCCAGCTTTTCATTTCTATTCAAGTCTGTTACCAGGAACTGATGATGACTATTACATAGTTGAAATATATTTTCCGTTAATAAAAGTTAAAGCTGAACGATTGCCTGTTTTAATTATCTAAAAGATGAAGATACGGCCACTGGTGATCTTCAGCTATAATTGCTCAGTTTTCGATTAGTCAAAGTTTTTGACTAGATCTTTTTACACTTTAACCACCTTGGTAATGACAATGACCACTACAGACAAGGAAGGGAGATCCGTAAAACTAGCAACATTACCACCAAAGACAGCAGAAAAAGAATATATGTCATTTCGAAAATTAAGTTTTTGCAACGCTGTTCAAAAACAGATGTGTTATTGCCATCAAATTTTCATAGTGGCATGGATCGAGATCTTCTACCCATACAACAAGCTAGAAAACTTTAAGAAGACATCAATCAATTACAATTTAAATTGAGATTGCTAAAGGGTCAACTTCAATCCGACCAACTTAACCGTTATAAAAGCAAAATAAAAAAGCACTTCATCTCCAGATATGAAAAGCTATACAAAAAGCAGTACAATTACCAAAATGTCAAAGGGAGGAAAAAAATCACAGACCAAAAAAAAAGATAAACAGCGATTCTATTCACGAAAAGCTAGAAATAAAAGGCAACAACAGAGCAAAAAATATGATTATCAATAAATCCAAAATAGGCCTTACTGAAAATGATAAGATTTCACTCATGCATGGGTTGAATTTTGTTCCTACTCCAAACTGGACCGATCATCTTGCTAATGTAGAATGGTTCAATGCAATGAAACATATTCAGTGTGTTGAGTGGCGTAATGTCCTTGGAGACAACAATACTGACGAAATGGAAAAACTGCCAAAAAAATTAATGTTGCCTTGGTTTTCAAGACCTAGCCTCGAGCAACTGGATGATGAAGTTAAAGCTTATTCTGAAATCATTCTAACGAGAATGCGCAATTTGAAACCTCTTGTTAAATACATGCTTACATCAAGGAAGAACTTGCACAATGAAGTGCGTACCAGCCTCACCAAATTTATGCGGCAAGTTAGAAAGCGGGTTATTATCATCTGTAAAGCTGATGAAGATAGTAAGATCTTGATAATTGATTACAGCGATTATGACCAAATAATAAACGATCATTTGCGCTTGCAATTTACCCAGTTGACTTTAAATGAAGCTGCTATCAAGCAGCATTTTGCTAACACATTAAATCAAGGTAAAAATTGGATGATTAGATTATACGAATTGAATGCTATTACTGCTCAAATGCTTTTTAATACAATAGGTGTTAACTCAAAGACGGTGCCTACCAACAAACGAAAGGGTATTACGCAAAGTTTTTCGGTCAGCATAATGCAGCATAGGCATATCCTCTATTTAAGGCCCACAAACTTACACCAAAAGAAATCTTTGAAAAACTATATACGATATTCCTGTTCGCTTATCGCAAGCCGCTGGAAATATTGCCACTACAAGACTCACCTCGTTTTTGGAACACATCTTTATATCTGTTGCCAAAAATTATTGCCAATTGACCGTGAATGAATACTGCCAAGACAGTAACCGCTATTTGTTAGAGCTAAAGAAACGGAAAAATATTCAGAATGAAAACATTACAGTTCCATTTTCTAATTCTGCGTTGTAAATTGCAGCTGCTGATGTGCAGGGGTTATACCACAACATTAAAAGAACTTATTAATGAAAGCATTTGAAATTGTGTTACAAGAACATACATATTATGGCAAAGAGGTGCGAAAGATTTTAATGTGGTTAGCTGATTTATGTTAAAAAAATGTCATTATTTAATACCAGAACAAGTTTTACAACCAAAAAGATGGGATCATTACAGATGATAGTCATTCAATTTCGCTTGCCAACATAGCATTGCACTACATTGTGTGCCAAGTCTCTACAGAAGTAGAACACACAGAAATATTCAAGCACTTTATCGATGATATTGAATCAAGCCACGCAAAATATAAAAGCCAAGCTTTCAGAGACATTTGCCAAATATGATTTGACATTAAAGTACAGGGATATCAACACAACAGAAGAAAATGGCGAACTGGAATTTTTAGATATTCACCATAAAGTTTCTCCCGATTCCCAATTTCGATTCATCACCCAGACTACGTTAAACCAACAGCCGTTGATCGCTGCCTTATTCAATGTTCTTCACACCACCCAGCTACAGTACTCAAATCGATTTCGCTCTGCGAATCAGTTCGACTTCGACGTTTAAATGAACGCACCGAGGACTACCAAAGCAGCTGGTCAAACACTGGGAATCAGCACCTGGTCAAACGCTGGAAATGGCAGAAGCTTGCTATAAAAAGGTAATCTCGAAATTGTTGTGGCACTTTATGCGCTTTCATCGGTTTTGGAAGTAACTTAGCTTTTACCATTTTAATTGCAAGCTGTTAGGAATGATTTACTGAAAAGCCACGCGCAGATCAATGCGACAGACCACATTTTGAAGACCACGTATTCGGATGAAAAAAAGTACACGTGTATATTCGATGACGCTGCTAAGCAAGACAAAAATCTTAAGATTGGATTCTACTGTTCAGCGCCTGGCCGGAAGACACAAACGTGGACAAAATTATCTCCTTATCGAGCCTAAGCAGTATTTGCACTGTTGTTCGACTTTGTGCTTTCTCAATGCGATGAACGCTTTGCTGGCCATCATAAAATTGCAAAAGTTTGTGCGCGTTGGTTTTTCATTACTCTGGAAAAACTACATTTGAAGACCTAAAACCAGCTCTTCTCTTTCACAAAAGTTTTTGGTTTGGCGACATGTTGGAAGGTGTGGATGATTACGGCGCAGAATACAAATTATGGAAAGTAAAGTGGAAAGATCAGGTGGTTCTTCTTTTAGATGCTCTATCGAGACTTCAAAATTGTTCTAAATATCTTCCTTCAACTAAAATCTTGCTACATGTATTTACCACTTTATCAATTTCAGCCAGGTAATTAGGTGCGGTACGGAATGGTTTCTATACTTTGTACTTCCAAAATAATATTTTTTTGTACTTTACTAAAATATCGTACGTAATAGTACGGTACGGAATTTTTTCCGTACCTTTCCGTATCAATTATTTTGCTGAATTTTTGTTCTTACGGAGCAGCAAATATGTGCTGAGATAAATATCAGCAAAAGTAGAGAATCTATAAAATTATTCCCTTGGCACTATTCCAGTATCCCAATGAGATCTCACACGAAACTAGAATCTACAATGTAAAATAATTCAATTCTCCCTGGAGAAACACAATCTCAATGGGATCTACGATCTAGATTTTAGAATAGTAAATAATCGGCACCGCGCTTTATGCATGCAAAACGTTAAGTTCTAGAAAGTTCAAAAGATAATTCTAGCGATTTCTAAAAATACATACAAAGACTATCACATGATTGATTACCTTACTATTGCAAACACAGTTGTTGCATTACAAAAAGAATCTCCTGGAAAACTCTACAGAGTTATCGTACTTCAAAATATGTTTGTTATGTCATAAAATGCAGAGTCCAAGAAAGTTCTAGGTCAATAAACTCAAGTAAGGGTAAACTTGTAGCAACTAATTAAATTTTGCGCTATAATAATGCATTTTTGTTACAACTGTGAAGTTGGAAATTCGTGTGACTTTTGGTTTCAACGAATCCAGCCTTTCAGAGACTTTTAATTGGCCTCCGGGAAGAGTACGGTACAGTACAGAAAAATAACACCGTATTTCCGTACCATACCGTAGTGTGCCAGAAAACACAGTACGTAATTTCGTGCCGTAATTATCTGCAAAATTTAACCGTACCGTAATTCCGGTACCGTACCTTACCCAAAACCCTGGTTTGAACTGCGAGTGGGGAAAGATCATTTTCAATACTTTGTTTGATCAAAAATTACCGTAGAAGTAGCATGAATCAAAAAAGATTAAACGGACTTTTTAAAATTCATGTTCACCGCGGATTACCGGAAGACGAACGATCAGTTGCTGAGCAGGAGCTGAATAAATTTGCGAGGAAGGAGTGTCGAAAAATACAGTTTACTTTTTAAAGAATGTGAAGTTAAATTCGTTTTTGAATTAAGCTTTGATCCATTGGCGTAGCGTGGACCACGCAATTGGGGTGTGACAACATAGGGTGCAAAAGTTCAACGTAAAAATTATGTGCCCTTGCGAAAGTCTACCTGTCCGAATACCAAATTAGTATTGCGTTATTCATTGTTGCTTTGAATTGCAGGGTGAATCTAATATGCAATGAATATACATTAATCAGTGTAAGCAAACCATCAACACTTACACGTTACACAGCCTACATTAACTAAAGAAAGTTTATTTAGGATTGGATAAGATAACTTTGCTGGAATTCGGCTGCAATATGAATTAAGTGTACGATTAAAGCCCCGGATGCTGGTAACCATGCTATACCTTTAGATATACTTAAGCAGATAATCATCACCTACTGTAGTGCATTGTGCCGTTTCCTGTTACAGTAATCTCCCGCTTATGTAGGAACTTGAATCGCAATGGTTTGTGCGTACTTAGTGCTTTTTAACTTTTTTGTTTCAATCATGCTCTAGTACTGTGCAACAGTACTTCACTACGCATTACAGTAAGCTCTTTTAGCCGTAACATAGCGCAGCAATTAAGTCTTTTCATTTGCTATGCGTATGGTTACGATAGCAATTGCAAGAAGCTTGATAGTTGAGTTTAGCTTTTGAGTTGTATTCTACTGTTCACTGGTGAGAGGTTTAGCATTTCTTTATTGTTGGCTAGAGTTAGACCAAACCATCAAACTTGCACGTATAGCAAATAGGAGGTTAGTGTATCAGGTTGCGGATTCAATTTTGCAAGCATATGTAGCGCTTGCTGTATTAGTAGTGTTGGGCAATGAGCTGGGTAACCTACAATAGAATACTACAATTACTTGCCAACAAAAGCTGTAGTGTTAAACCAGTAGTTCCCAAACTGTGGTACGCGTACCACTAGTGGTACGCGAGAGCCTTTCAGGTGGTTCGCGAGCAATTTACTTAAGTTGATGAGCTACAATAAATATTTAAAATTGAAAATTCTTTAAAATTATTAAGTCATAATTGTTTTTATTTGGGCTTTACACGCCAATAGAAAGGCCAATTGTTTAATAAATAAATGAATATAAAGTTGGTTTGAGCTGTAAGGTTAACTGCTGGTTGCAATAAAATTGTAGCTTATTTATTCATCTTACATTTGTTTAAAACTAATTTTTATATTGTTAGAAATAGCCCAAGTGATATAGAATATTTGGCTGAAAATATATAAAAGCTAAATTATAATTTGTTTAAAAATAATTAATATTTAGCTGAACATATAAAATATTTTTCTAAATGTCGAAGCGAAAATGCTGTCCAACGCACATAAAGAATCTGTTCATAGCCAATGAGCATGGGGGAGAGTCTCTGCCACAATATGTAATTTGTATGAAGACACTTCTAATTCAGCTATAAAACCGAGCCTCCTCAAGCTTTACCTTGTAACAAATCATGTTAAAGAGAAAGAACAAGACGAGAGTTACTTCCAGCGACTTGGAGAGAATGCAAAAAGACAACGCCTAGACAAGAGTGGCGTGATTTACCAGAAAAAGAAGGGTGTTGTCAAAGCATCGTATGAAGTTGCTCTCCTAGTTGCTAAAACCATGAAAGCACTTGCCATTGGCGAGTCTCCAGTAATGCCAGCAGCAAAGATTTTGGTTAAGAACGTAATTGGGGTGGAGGCGGCTGCGAAACTAAAAACTGTATCCCTCTCTAACAACACGGTTAAAAATCGAATAGAGGAGATGCCCATCGATATTGCCGATCAAGTAATTTCGAGTGTGAAAGACTCAAAGTATGGGTTTTCTATGCAACTGGACGAGTCGACGGACATAACAAACAATGCTCAATTACTCGTCTATACTCGCTATACTACTCAAAACTATGATGCAGAAACTGAGTTGCTGATGAGCAGGGAACTTTCCAGCACAAAAAAAGGAAAGGATGCTTTTGAGGTTTTGTACAATCTTTTCAAACCGAATGAAATAGACTGGAAAAAGTTGATTGGCTGTACAACCAACGGGGCTCCCTCCATGCTGGGACGTAAATCTGGGTTTGCAACTTACGTGGAAACAGTTTCATCAAACGCAACCATTATTCATTGCTTCATACATAGATTTGCCTTTTGTGCGAAGATGCTTCCTGAGAAAATGCTATTATGTTTGAAGCGAGTTATCAAACTGGTAAATTTTGTAAAAACATCGGCCGTAAATACCCGGTTGTTTGAGCGACTTTGCGAAGATTTTGGCTCCACACATCTGTCCTCTCTATTACACGGAAGTGCGCTGGCTTTTCAGAGGTAATGCGACAAGGCGTCTTTTTGAACTGCGGGACGAACTATTTCAATTTTTCAGATTTTGAAAGTAAGGAGTTTCTTGTAAGATTGGCTTATTTATCGGACATTTTTGAAGTTCTAAACAACTTCAATATGTCATTCCAAGGTTCCAACGGAACTTTATTTTAGTATATTTCAAAGCTGGAAGCGTTCCTCCATAAACTGACCCTCTGGATGGAGAACGTGAAGAATAAAAAGTACGCAATGTTCAAACTCCTCACCTCTGTTTAGGACAAACCTAATGATGAATTTTCTGAAGAAATTGTCTGCCATCTTTCGCAATTAAAAAAGTGGTTGATGCATAACTTTCCTAGCGTTACATCATGCACTTATTCCATCAACCTATTCTTCGTTGATCCAGCCGATCTGCGTGTGGGGACTGGAGAACAAGAAGAGCTAATAGACATTTACACTGATGAGGCAGCAAAGATTAAGCATAAGGAATGCGGCTGTTCTATAAATTTCTGGTTGAGCATGGAGTCATCGCATTCAAACCTAGCCACTCACGCTGTTCCGCAATTATTGATTTTTTTCCGTCAACGTGGGAGTGCAAGCAGGGGTTTTCGGCTTTCAATGAGCATAAAATCGAAAATCCGGAACCGCCTTGCTGCGCCTGGACATGATTTTAGATGCGCTGTAAGCAAAGTTATTCCTCGAATTCACCAATTAGTCGAGAAAAAACAACTACATCCTTCTCATTAAAACTATTGTTGTGTTTTCAGTCATTTTATGTTTTTTTTTTCAACTCTGGGCTGATACTAGTTTAATAAAACATTGTTACGGTATATTTCTGAGCTATTCAATTATCCAAAGGTTGGTGGTACGCAAACATAGTACGAAACCTTTTAATGGTACGCGAGTTGAAAAAGTTTGGGAAACATTGTGTTAAACGGATAAACTTGCACTGCACAGTACGCAGCAGTAATAATGCTGCAACTTTTTGTGTGCGTGATGTCAAGCAAAGGTAAGCGTTTAAGTGAATCTCAAAGATTAGAAGTCACCACTAAGCTTCTTCAAGCAAGAAAAGTCTTGCTCAAAGGTATGAAGTGAGTGAAGGTGCTATTCGAAAGATATGGAAGAATAGTTGACGATGCCTGGTATGTTCAAACAACATTGAACGGGCTATCACATATCTTTCAAGTTTATTTGTTTTGGTTTTGTTGTTGCTTTATTTTAATTGTGCAGAGGGTCCAGACCCTTTTATCTGCGCATGCTATTTGCTGTGTTTTAATGAACATTGAGTACAATACTGTAGTGCACTGCTGAATACTGATTTTTATAGAAATTACTGTTAAACATGAATCCGGATTTTTTGACACATTTTTGCGTACTTAAGCGGGAGATTTCTGTATTGCTTTCCAACAGTTTGTTGAAGGGTAAAATGTGATATTTGCTAGCAAATGCTTCTTTATTGATCCAGCTTTACCGTCAAAATTTTAATTGCTCCCTAATTAGTAGGCCTACATCATATTTTTTCTCAAACTGTTTTTGTTTGCTTGTAAGATCTATCTGTACATAGTGCTTATGCTCTGCCTACGCCTTTGTTGTAGTTTTTCGTTATTATTTTTTTGTCTGTACTCGCTCAAGAAAAGCCCTGTCTACACTTTGGCTGAACGGTATGAGGCCGAACTGATTTTTTTGTGACATTATTAACGCAACATGATTGCGTCATAGTGAGAGATGCAGAGGAGAGCCTGAATTCGTTTTGCCTGGCTTGGCTGGAGTATAAACAACCCTTAAGACGTCTGTTTATATTGTTTTCTGTTTTGGCTGCTTTTATCCGCTAAATATTTAAAATTTTTTTAGTTTTTGTCCTTTATTTCTGTTTTATTTTGAGGAGGTACAGACACGGCGATCTTGTAGCTTTTCAGCTGCACTTACGATATTTCGCGCCTTATCGAATTGTACCCATTGCATATTTTTTTTCTTGTTTTTCGTCGGTGCAGTTCGGAAAATAAATATAAACGTACTAAGATACAGAGAAAGATTGCTTAAAAACAAACATCTACATCATACTGTACCATGCAACAATCTATTAGAACATGTCAATAAGCCGCCACCGGTTTTGATCTTATTGGGTCTCATCAGGCGGGTGTAAAAGACATGTAATAATAAAAATGCCAAGTCGAAATCATAATAGATTTTGCCATTGTGTGCAAAATAATGATGCAATTTAAAGCTGTACGATACACCAATAAGTACATCGAGGGGTCATATTTAAGGACGCACACAAATGATACGGACAGAAAGTCACATCGGTAAGACCTGATAAGGGCGTGAAATTATTATTAAGATCTCGTCAATTTATGTAAGAACTACTACTACTGCGACAACTTTTATACTTATATACTCAAGACTAGAACGACTCATTGAAATTACACGCTACTAGCCTAATTGTCACATTTTCTTAAAATAAATTAAAAATCTAACTCAGGGATTCCTAAACCTTTTGCGACATGCTCCCTTTTGTAGGGTCAACAAATGTTTGTGCGCCTCGTGGTCCAAAACAATCTCTCATCTCTTCATTGCCAGCCAGGTTTCTTGCTGTTTTTCAACAATTTTCCTCAAAATCATTAAGAAAGATCATTTTTTGAAGATCAAATATTTTCGAGCCTCCTTCCTGATTAATTTAGCAAAATTCTTATCAATTCCGACGGAATGATCTGTTTTGGACGGATCAATTATTATAGAGAGGCTCGCGCAACGCCTAGAAAACTCTCACGCCCCCTAGTTCAAGCATCACTGATCTAACAAAATAACTCCGGGACAAAAAAGGCTTATTTCAAAAATAATTGTATTAATGGATAGAAAACTGTAGTAGCATGGCAGTATAAGCTTTCAATTATCTTTCCCGATTTTAACAACAAAAGAATACGTTGGCTTACCCTGTCTTACCCTGTCTGTCAAAGCTGAAAAACATTTATTCGGCTTATAGACTAGTTAAAATATTTAAATTCGTATACATCCCAAAATTTTTTTCAAGATCAGCTATTGAATGCCATTGTTGTTGTAGCGCTTCCTACAATTTGGTTTGTTTTAAATTCTATTATTAGGTTATTGCTTGCTTTGATTCGAACCCGCCCATTATTTTTAGATTAATTTTCACCGTTCTCGGAACTCCGTAGTTATCAGTTTTTTTTAATGGTAATACCGAGTTACGTTTAATCCTTTACTATCATCACTTAGCCAGTGAGAAACTGTGCTTGTTTTTCATTCAGTAAGTCTTTAAACGATAAATTATCGGATAATCCTAACTGTTAGATCTTGTACACCCAGTCATTTTGAAAATTTTATTAATATGTTGCTGCAGTTAATAAGTTGCCAATTTGCTCTGGTCATCTTGCCCGTTCTGGCCGACGAAACGTTAGCCTAAATAAAGGCACCACCAAAAAATTTGTGTAATAATTATTACTCACCGATAGAACAAAAGTTAGGACTTAATTTTATGGTTGTAAGCTGTTAGCCACGTCGGCTGAAAGTCTGAACATTGTAGATATACTTAACATAAATTAAAGTTATGTTTCAAAATGATTAATCCGTATTTTTGCGTACGAAAGCATTGTTTATAAAAAACTGACCGATGCAGTATCTATTTTTTACGCGTAAATATACAATTGAGGCATCAATTGACTGAGTTAGAAAGCACTTGCTGTTTTTGCTAACGAAAACATTCTTTCTTATCTGGCAGTACCGTAAGTAGACGGGCCTGAGCAGCCTGTAAATTGGGTCACTGTCCAGTGATGCTTTTTTTTCAGGAAATGATTGCCGCCACCTTATGTCGTTACGTCTAAACTTGCTTTCACTGTGTTGCCATTCACTTGTATACGAAACAGATAAATTTCAGTGAAAATATCTTTTTGAGCTTTTCTAATTTACTCAATCCAGGTTAAAGAAAAACTGCAAGATAATTTGAAGTAGGTCGAAAGGAGAAATGTGAAGGACCAAACGACAGCCTGTTGGTTATTATAGTTTTAATCGCATAAACGTTTTGATTTTGCAGTTAACATAATGCTAAGCTTGTTAACTTATTCTGCTATTGGTCTCAGCGGATGGAAGATGTGCCAAATTAATGAGGAAAATCCAGCCATCTCAGGGTGGCGGCAAAATTACAATGAAAACAGATATCTCAGCTTTATTGACACCAATGTGTCAACATCTCTAATAGTTTTTTTTTCAGAAGCATTGAAAGTGAGCCGTATGCGAATTGATTAACTTTGAGGCACCGAAATTAAAAATCTCTCGATGCGGCGGTTGCTTCTTCGGATTTAGGGGTATCGGATGCATTGGTGTCGCCACGTAAGTAAAATGCTCGAAGAATGACTTACCCGTAAACTTCTTTAGCTCCACTAATTGGAAAAAGACCGCTTGGCCGCCCAAGAACTACTATATATGAGGTATATCAGCAACGTAACCTGGGTCAAGGCCCGGAATCAAGCCATCAAGCCATGAAACTTTTAGGAATGCTGCCTTCGCAACTCTTCTTGGAGGAAAAGTGAGTTAATATCTCATCAGATATTTCTGTTTTTGTTTTCTTGGTGAGTTTTTTGATATGCTTTTTTAGCGTAGAAAAGTAGCATACATGACCATTGTATGGTCTTTTCTCGCTTCCGCTAAAAAAAAGACTAAATTGCCCTTAATCGATCAGTAAAAATTTTTAACACGAAGAAATAGCTGGACGATGCCAAAAATTTTGAAATTTTAATGCTTCAATTTTGAAGCCGGGCACCATGAGGAAATAAGTTGTATTAAAACTGATCGCTCGTTGACAGAAGAGAGTAAAGTTTAAACTGTTCTTTGTTTATTTTTGTTCTTTTTGCATTTACCTTTTTTCTCTGGATGGAGGAACAGTGCGAAAAAAACACTTCCGAACCGTAAAGCTCATTAACATCCGGAGAAGGGAAGAACCGGTTATGCTCACAAATTGCAGGCTGATAGCGTCATCACCAGTAAGTCGGACTGCCATTGGTTGATCGACAAATTTTGTTTCCGACGACCTGCTACTCTACATAAGCAGGTTCACTATTCTACTCCGGTAAAGCACGGAAGCGTTGACAATATTTGTGATATTGCATCCTACCGGAAAGTGGTACACGGAATCTGAAAGATACTTCGCGGTACATCTGCTCAGCTGAGTTAAACTGACAGGCTTTGTTCTTGTCCTCCCGTCACAAAAATCGTTTGTACCAAAACAAAGAGAACGTCTTAGCGTTCACTTTTACTTCAGAAGTGTCAACACTGGTAGCAGGGTTTATTTACACCACCAGCAATAAAACCAAGGAAGGAAGCAATCACAAAGTGAATTTTCCAAATGTTTAACAAAGCGGTCAGCCCACATCTTTTGTTGTAATCGATCGTCACATATTACTGCTAGACATCTGCAGCTAAGGTCGCAGACCACCACGGCAAATAAGCAGTTCTTTATTACCGACATCTCAAAATAAATGCTTATCAATACTACTAACTTGAAAAGCGTGCTTAAAGAAAAGCAAATTCTAAAAATACTTTTTCGAGAGTTAATTGCTGAAAATATTTAATTTAAGAGTTAATAAAGAATGGGAAAAGCGTTCGACAACATTAGCGAAAGAAGAAGTACAAAGAGTATAATGTTCTTTAGTTTTTTCCAATTTTTTTCTATTTTCTCTCAGATTCTTTTTTGCTTCTGAATTTTTTGCTGCTCCACGGTACCTCTTTTAATGGCCAAACTGACTCTTGCTTTGCAATTAAGTAACTCAAGCCAGTTGTAAATTAACATTTAAGCCACAGGACGACAAGTAGATATCAATTAAGAAATGCAATGTGGAGTGTTTCGGCTCGTGCATCATCTTCATTGCTTAGCATAATGAAATTTAAATGTAAGAAAAGATTACGTAGTGAAGTCTTTAAAATCATAAGTATGATTCAACTTCTGGTGATATGCAGAAATTTGAGTTGAATGAATTTAATTAGTATTCAATGTTTGTTACCTTGTCACTAGCCTTAGCTACTGCCGAGCTTTAAAAGCTAAAAAAAGACACTTGCAAATTTATTGCACTAGTTTCCTCAAGATTGCCCATCCAAGCTGGATAACCTCCAACAAAGTCATCTCGCACTCAATTAAATTACAATTTCACCGTAAATGGAGTTTTTTGAATTTTTTTTTTATCCTCCAGGGACGGGATAACCTCTTGTCAATTATAGTAGAACATGGCTGCATTTTAACCTACTTTAGGTCACCAGTACAGCTGCCAGAGTGCATTTCTACCACAGGCAGTGCAACCAAGCAGAGAATTGCTGTAAAATAATCTTTTTAAAAGTAAAACAACGTGGCCATCGTGAAAATTAAATTCAAGGTCATTATCATCACAGACTGCGTTCCAACCCATGCGATTACGTTGCTGACAAAAGCTATGCACGATAACATCATGTTTTTTGAAAGCAGTGGTGTTACTTGGTGTAAAATCTGCTCTAGAGAGTTGTTAGCAGAATTCGGGACACTCGTGAGGGCTTTAAGAATGCTAGCTTTGAAATCAAAAAGTTAGCCCGAGCTGTCTTGAAAATGTCGCCCCAAATATAAATGTGTTCATTACCAGAACAAAAAAGTTTTTAACCTAAATGTAGCCCGATTTTGTCAAAACTGTCGTTAAAATGAAAATTAGAGTGTTTTCAAAAAAGTGTCATCCTTAAAATAGTGTCATCCAGGGCAAACTTCTCCCAAACAACACCACTAGTTCTATTCCAGTTGATCCTATATAGAAGGTGACAATCTAGATACTGGTATCTAATAAACCTTAACCTCGGCTTTAGACCTTTCAGTAGGTGATTTTAACTATTGATTGACAAAAGCTTAAATGTATCAAATTTTGGAAAGACACTGTTCGTGTGCACTGCGGGTGACACAGATACTATAGTAACGTCGCTTCCCTGAAGACAATCACAATTTTTTAAAACTTTCGTGGACTTCCGAAACTTTTCCGAAGTTGGCAACCTTTGACTTAGAATATTGTGCCATTGTTTACATAATGCTTTCGTTGCACTTCAAGCACAAATAAAATAAATTCACTTAAAGATGAGCCAGACTTAAGGTGAGTTTCTGCATGTTAGAAACTTCCGTTTTGAGAAACGAAACTCAAATAGAAAATCAAAGTTAAATGATATTTCTCTACTTGGTAATGCTCTTTTAGTAATTGGCTTCGTGTGTGATCATGGTGATTAGTCAACATTTTTAGAGTCGTTTATAGCAAGATTGCTGAAATAATTTTAAACTTTTATTAAATTTCGACTTACATTTAAATCATAATGTCAAAATATTTAAATAACGTAGAAAAGCTATAAAAAGCTTAATTGGTTATGATAGGATTAATCTATTTTTATTAACTCATTCACATCAAGTCGTGGGAAAATGACGATATTCGTTGTAAGGTGTTTAGATTTCATGTTTTTCTGACAGACAATTGAAATTTAACTTTACAATTTCATTACTTGGCCTTTTTAAACAGTAAATCAACCGCTCTGATCAGACCAGGAAGTAAAAAGGCGAGACATTGGTCCCCGCCAAAATATTTTAAAGTCAAACAAGAAAAGAAAAGGCCTTAACGTTTGGGCAACTATTCGGTGATGACCTTCTTTTTTTTGGACATGGCCTTTTCGAAAATATTTTACGGCTGCACACAATGCTTTTCTAAATCGAAATAATTTATTCCTGCCTAAAATACAACACAACTGTTCCAACGCAAATTAGCTTGGAAGTAAATTTCAAAACAATCGATATAACTAATAGATGTACTTTGGAGAGATAGGAAAAATTGGAATAACCACAAAAAGTTTTGATCAGTGTTTCTTGGTGTGACATGCTTCTGGCATTTGCAGGAGTCAGCAAACATGAATAAAACATGAAGACATACGTATTTAACTAAAGCGTAATCACATCAAAGTTGTACAAGGAGAGATATCGGAAAATACAAATTAACATGTGTGTAGCATAGTTGTTCTACCCTTTTATTGTCTGTATCAGGGGTATGCAAACTTTTTTGTTGGCGGGCTGATTTCGCTTGATTGGACAAGACGCCGTAAGGCGCTGTCCCTTACAAAGACCTTTGCTTTTTTTGAAGTTCAGCTTTAAAAGGGCGGAACTGTCAAACCGAAGCTCGATTGTATGATCTCCCAAAGAGCAAAGTTTTTAAATGTTTGAAAAGGCAGACTTTTTGTATTGTGGGAGGTCAATTTGTTGGAAGGAGACCTCAAGTCTCATGTTGCCGCGGCCCGCAGTTTGCGTACTCCTGATCTATATGATCGGAGAACTTGGATTGCCTGCGGCCGCTTGACCCTCCTAGTGTCTAATTTAGTAAATGCTGTGACCACTTAATCCTTTCTATATACAGTATCTTACTTATAAACATTGCACGTTATTAATTTATTGTGTGAAGCATTGTATTATTTGTTTTTTCTCAATGGCAGCCTAGCCTTTGAACCAGCTTCCGCGCATGTGCAGAAAGATCAATATGAATGGAAGTGTTTGCCAAAAACTGACGTACAATCTCGATTTCTGCAAGTGCCGCGCGAAAGAATTGCGGTTCTATCTCGATAATCATATTTAAAAATTTAAGCGACGTAAAATATTTGGTTTGTTGGTTTACCCTCACCTTTGTTGAGATGGGGGCACGGAAAGAGCGGCAATCCAAGTTCACGCCGTCAACCGAACTGAATTAGGCTAGGAGAAAAGTGGCAGCCCATTTCAAACCAGTCATGAATGCAAATTACTGACTGGTAGCCCACCACGAACACCGCGGACCGCCATTGGTGGGTGCCCAAGAGCCGCATCTAACTACATTCTTGTGAGCAGCTTTACAATTCTCACCCGGTGAAGCGTGGGTAAAAAATATCGCTCAAACAATCGGTCTGACTGCAACTTTATTGAAACCTTCAATGATTTAATATTAAATACCTACCAGCTGTAGATCCGCACCGCCTCTTTTTCGAAATAACAAGAAGTACTGTGCATTCGCAATTAAGCTTAACCTCAATTGCAGTACCAACTACGACAATTTCAAGTGTGTTATCAATTCTGTTTGGCCGTTACAGCTTCCAACAACAACCAACTATGGGCCGAATTGCCAAATTCAGATCCTTATTAACACTACCTATCTATTGCTCTATCTGGCTCTCCCTCAGGAATTTTCGGTCTTTCTTTGTATCTATGAAGACGAAGCGAGAAACCATGTCTAGATGTTCTTGGAAAGACTCCAGTAAAAGCAACAATGGTAGTTATGATGACGTCATAAGTACGAATTTGCAATTTCTTACTACTACAGTCACAATCACAAACTTACAATCAATAAGTGGTGAACAAGTTGGGCTAAATATAGATTTATGTTACATAACATCAAAGTAACAGCTACAAATTATTATTCGTTACAGTAAGAGAAGCGTGATAGGCGGAGGGGGAGGAGTAGCCCACTAAAACTTGAATGGTCTTTGCATGGTGTTGGATATCCCAAAAAAGGTTTTTGAAGCAAAGTAACAAGGTTATGGAAAGAGAGCTGCAGCCATTCTTTAGCAGTCGCGGTTTTGTCCTAGGCAATTAAAAATCAAACAACTCCATTTTGAGCAACTGATCATGTAAATCAAGGGTCGGCTATCTACGGCCTGCGGGGTAGATCCGACCGGCCAAAAAATCGTGCAGTCCGCGAACAAAATCGTCCGGCCCGCGGCTCCTTTGTTAATGGTGATGATTATATTGCCGTGTGCGAGTTTCTCTTCGTCTGTTGTGCTAGAATCGCCTCCGAGCCTAGCTATCTTTCTTCTGCCTTAGGAGCTTATCTATTACAGTAGTTTGAGTAAGCGTAATTGTTTCTTTGTTCAATGGCATATGCCTTGCTTAGCTAAAATTTTTGTACACCTCTAGCCAGCAGTTATAAAAGTTTTTAGGTCAGCCGCAAGTAATTCTTTTTTCTAACTTGCATTGCAATGGCATTTCACACGTAACTGAATTCGAAAAAAATGATTTAACTGAAAAATTTAAAAATTAACTGAAAAAAAATGATCAACGAAGGCAAATTCTACGGTTTCAATAATTTTGCACAAACTGCATCAAAATATCTTACAGTCTCAGGTTTGAAGCTTGGTTTTAGTTTTTAGGTTGAATTGTAGAGTGGAAATTTATGCTGAGGGTATATCACTGCTTTGCTTAATGAAAAATATTTTAAAAACAAACTACGTTTAAAATTGGCTTATCTTGCGAGTAGAACGAACTCATTACACGACTGATAGTGTGAACAGCTATTTTCGGCAACGAACCACACCAAAGTAAGTTGAGAACACGAAAAACTGACGACACGCAGCAAAATGTTACGCTTCTGAAATGGGCGTAGCTAGATCGTCAAAGGCAGTAGCGACTTTAGGTATAGGCAAACTGGGCAAATGCTCAGGGCTTGAACTAATTTCTCGCACTAAAGGGTCCACACCCCACTTAAGTTCTCACGTTAAAAGATTTGTACAAGTGTTATACACAAAAATCTAACGCAGATATTTTTGGCCAAAATAATGTAACAAACTCCCTCCAGTTACTTTTTAGGCTTTTGCGGCAAAATTTATACAGTGATATGCCTTAGCCTGTACCATTACATATTTCCATTAATTACTGGTAATGCATTGTATGAACAGCAAATGTGCTTCTGATGCATCCAAAAGAAAGAAAAAAAGAGAATGGGAAAATCTGAGGAAATTCAGTTTATGTTTTCCAGGGGCCCCCTTACCTACGGCTATCACTGGTCAAAAGGGCCATCCCCACAAATTTTTAAAAACCAATCAAGGAAAGAAAATACCTTTGAGTATAACGGTAGCAAAACGTCGACCTTGGACAAAAAGTTAAACAAAATTGAGTGGCATAAAGCTTCCCGAATATTTTTGGCTCTGTCGAGATTTGCTTCTACCTACGCTAATGGTTTCTGGCCTCAGCCAGCCTATCATATAAACTTCAGAAAATTTCAAGCACGAAGTCAAGTATTTCATTAATGCTGTGTCGTAACAAAGTGTATTTTGCTAGTTTCCTAATCAACTGTTTAGTTTGGTAAGCACTAATCAGCAGCCAAAGAAATTTTTCAAGGAAAAACAGAGAATAGCATGAATTGAAAAAGGGGTATGTTATAAAAATAAATTTGTAATATTTTTAATTAGGAATTATAAAAGCGCGCTATAAAATGATGTAAATCCGCAGTGATTAACGCCAAAAAAGCAGTGATGGAAACGAATTTACTAGGGGAAATTAACTCGGTCCGCGGAAATCCTGCAAAATTTACTTTTGACCCGCGAGTAGTAAAATTTTGTCTACCCCTGATGTAAGCACTCACACTTCAAATTGTCATTCACCAACATCCTAATTGCCCACTTAGTACTTATATGAAACAAAGATACAGGGCCAAATGTTGAAGTGGATGTCTGAATAAATATAGCGATAATATTGACAACATACCTTCACGTTTTCAGAACATTTTTTTGATTTTCTTGAAAATGAAATCACTATGTAAAACGAGACGGAAAACTTTTTGGAAGTTTTGATAAAATTAAAGTTTTTATCAACTAATATTGGCTAATTTTAGCGCCTACTCGAAAAATGTGATAACACTTGAATAGTATTTTCTACCGTAAAAGTTATTACTAAATCATATCTCGATGCAGCTACAACTTTAATCTCTCTAAATACAGTTGTAACTTTTAATAATCTCAACGTCAATATTTTAGCAACCACTTCAAAACACGTCTAGAAGTAGGATTCGTATCCACCTCTATAACAACTGGTCAAACAGTTATGATTGGCTCATATGTGTGGGACACGACTTAATTATTTAATAAGAAAATCTTATTGAAATTATGAAAAGCGTGCTGAATTGTCAATTGCACACGTATTTGTAATGCGTGCTTGTTTGTGGGAGTGGAGGGCATTGTCTTAACAAAAGAAAATGGTAAAGCTAGAAATCTTTTTGAAAACTTGGGGGGTAATAAGCAGTTAAAAAAATATCCTCCAAAATATTGTAAAGTACCAAAAAAATTTAAAACTTAAAAAAAAAACAGTTTTCACACATTTCACGAGAGAGAGTGGAGAGTTTAATAAACTCCCTTCACCTATTTATTTGTGGCAGCTGAATTCTGCCTGAGTTATTTATTACGAGTACAAGAACAACCGACATACGTAACAAAGCATTTAAGAATCCATCTCAAATTTCATTGAGGCTGCTCCAAAGCTATTGCCGATTGCGGCAATTCATTCTGATCTTTTGCTTTCCGGATATTTTACGGCATAAGTTTGCGTTTTATCATAATAACTTTATAAGGGGCTGAGCTTCGCAATACGTGCTTGCCTCAAAAATATAAACAGCACTTGTATAAAAGGGGAAAGGAAGGAAATGATCAAAGCTATATTCATAAAAGTTTGTCGGAACATCAGTATTCTCTTTGTTTTGATTTTTTTTGGGGGCTGGCCAAAATTTTTGAAAATGTTTTATGTCAATATTGAAAAAATTATTTTTCTGAAATTGTGTTGTTGTTGCATTTTATTAATCCACGTTTTCAGATTTTCGGGTAAATTTCACATCCAAAGCTGTACAAAGTGGTTTCGACGGCAGCTTAATGGCCTAATTGATTCTTAATATAGCTTTAAGTCAATTAAGGAAACAAACAAGAATATAATTACCCTTTCTGCAAGATTTCGAAATTTTTTGTCAATATCTTTATACGGAGAACGAAAACAAAAGTTTTTTGTAAAAAATGGGGCTATGTTTAACTTCCGTCTAGGTTGAATTTCGCACATCACTATAGGCTACAGTACATCCAATATAGTAAAGAAATACGTTAGCTTTCTTATTCCCTGCATGCTATGCCGTTGCTTGCTCATTGCAGAAGGCATCAAGGCTGAAAAGTATTTTTCGCTTTGTTCAAGCAATCAGCGAAACGTTTTAGGTTTGTACTACGCATTCCGCCACATGCGTAGTAGAATTGACTCTTTCCACTTCACGCAAATTTCCAAAACTTTTCAAATTGCGTTGTCTCTGTGAATTGACCTTTGCAAACCAATTTCTAAACAAAATGAAGCATTAAACCAAAACTGTCTAAAGATATTAAAAATGATTGAAATCATTGAACTGATTATGTAGTAATATAATGCAATAAAATTCTAACTGAGCTAATATGGAAAAAATATTGGCAACACTGATACACACGTGCAGACTTGAGACAAATATTACTTGGTAAGCACAGTAGGCAGTTCTTGCAAGTACGTCATGCTTGAATTAATATCGGAAATAATAAAAGTTTTAATTAAATTTCTGCAAATTTCAAAATCTGAAAACTTGCATTATCTTTCGAATGGGGTTTTTGCAATAGGATCATTGGGACAGCAGCCTTTTCCAGTTCTTTGTACACTTCATGATCTCCAGCTACATGGTTACCTCAGTTGGCTAGATGCAAATCTTAATTAACAGAGCCGCTTATATTGCACAATTATCAAAAATAAAACTTTATATATAATTTATGTTACATACTATATAGAACTGCCGGCATAGTTACGGATGAATCACTCAAAACGCAGAGTAAATGACACAATTAATGCGCTTTTTATCAATTTTCTTGTTTTAGTGAGTTTACCTCTTTAATGCTTTAGTAAGCCGTTTTGAGTTATACTATTTTAAAGTGTAGACTAATATTTATAGAGTCCATTTATTAAGTTATTACTGTATAAACCCGCAAAAGCCAATGAAGTTAAACTTTTTTAAAAAAACCGTTTTGATCATAAATAAGCAAGGTAGTAAGATGGTTTTCACTTATTAAATACTCAATCTTTAAATTTGCGAAATCAAAATAAAGTCTAAATTTTTTAGTAATTGTTATTTTTGTAAAATTTTTTGTCCAAGTGAACAGCATTTTTTTTCTAAATGCACGCACGGGACTGTGAGCCAGAAAATGTCTCACGAACAAACCGTACCAACGAGTAGACAGGAAAACCGACTCAATACCGCTGGCATAGCAGTAACTGTTAGTGCAAACCATTTGTTATCAAAAATCGTCGCCTTAGAGCAAGTTCTTTTTTTTGCTGATGCTCCGTTCGCTAGTTTTTGTTAGACTAGGCCACCGCGACGGGTAGCAAGCTCTACCCCGTCACCTTTCTGTCTCAAAAAAATAGAGGTGCCTTGTAAAGTGCCTAATACACGGACGCAACAAGTAAACTTTCAGGTTACTTCTTTACACTATTCCTTTTGTACAGGGCGCCAGATGGGAAAACTGTAAACACTGTTTTTAAAGTCTTGACTGTCAAAAGGATTAAAGCAAAGTTTGCCGACTGCAAAGCATGCGCTCTACCACTACACCAAAGCGCTTATTCCGAAATTTGCGTTTGTTGACTGAGAAACACTATTTTTGTATAAAGGAAGGCCACGACTTGATATAGCAAATTGAAAATAATTTACTTCGTCAAGGGGTCAGATGACGTCATAATTAACGAGGAATTACAAAATTGTTTTCTTTGTTTTCTCAAGAAATACTGACTGTAGAAACGCAGTCAAAACCTCTTTGAGAATAGTATTTACAAGGCACTTCCGATCAAATCAAATTCTTCATAATTTGAGTGTTATGAACGATACAACAAGAGATAAAGGGTTTAAGCATGTTTTAAACATGCTTTTTCCTTTTTATTTTAAAAGTTCAAAACAGATTTGTTTCGTCATAATTTTGATCTGTCACGCAATAACGCTGTCTGAAAACATTTGTGTACAAACAGCAGCAGACGGCAGCAATACTTTTTGTCCACTGTCGTTTTGAAAGCAAACGTAAATAGTAAAACCTATGGCTAATATGCTGCTTGTGAAATTAGAATGACATATTACAATGCTAACATCCGAGCATAAATGTGGTTTTTGAATAATGCGATGGCAAGCACGAAAATTTTAATTACTGGACTGTTGATGGATTGCAAGTTTGAAAGAATTTGTAGAATCAAGTCCTCAGCCTGACCAACCTCAATCCCTAAGCCGTGGGACATATTGATCACGTGAGGCAAAGTGAAACAAAATGCCAAGTTTTAATGTGAAATCTTGCAGGATTTAGAAAAAAATTATTTTTTTTGTCAGCCTGAAAACCTGGTCGGTGAGATATCGACTATAGCTATTAGACATCGAATTCTAAAAAACTGGTCAGCAAATGCTGGAATGCGAGGTCGCTTTGCCCTACCTTTGGCATTTATGCTGGAATTAAGTAACATAAGCGCAGCCAGAGGCGTTAGGTCATATGACTCGGCCAACAATTAAGGAAAAGTTCTAACAAATAATCTCAACAGGTCCACTCAATCACTTATTTCTGAAAACACATCAATCACTTTAGGGTTCTTCCAAAACTTTGATTTTACGTTTTCATGCACCAAGTGCAAAGAACGGATAAAAATTGTCAAATTATTGGCTGTTTACAAGTGAAATCTTCATTGTGGTGTCGGGATGTCGGTATTGGAAAAGGGGGGGAGAAAGCATAGTTTATAACATCCCAATTTTGAAGAAAATTGAAAAAAAGGTCAGTAGGATTGTACCATAGAGAAAATTCCAACTATGGAGGGAAATTGTGTTTTGTGAAAATGGATTGTTAGGTTGATGAGATGATCAGACGCTACGCATTCAGGAGAAGTATCACCCCTTTTGTTTTTTTAAGGATCAAGGCACATATGCGTGGCCAAAAACTTGACATCACAAATAATCTTACAACAGATGTTGCGCCAAATCGTGAAATAGCCCTACTAATAAATAACTTACATTATCTCCGTAATCGTAAAACGACCATTACGGCGTCAACATTCAACTTTAACTTTATGCCCTTATGCCCATACTTATGAACGGATAGAATCTGTAAAATGATAGAGAGTTTGCAAATAAAACCAGAGCTAGTTCAAGAGTAGGATGGTCGAAATTACGGTCATAGGAGCAATACCCAATACTTATAACAGCTTTTTGTTGCTGGTCTCACAAATGAACTTTGGGTGGCTGTTGCATAGCCGGCTTGACAGGCATATTTAATCCTTACCATAAATCGCTGAAATATTGCAACAGCTGCAGCTTTTTGTCTCACGACAAACACTTACATGTACGTTTTGTTGCTTCTGTAGTCGAGTATTCATGTGAGCTTTGATGCGAGTCACTTTTTTAACCAGCAATAGCAAGCAATAAGTCAATCGTCCTGGGTATCAAGTTCCCATTACTTTCAAATTCGGGTGAATTCGTTCAACTTGCCTTTCATTCACTATGCCAAATTAGCCCTAAAAATCAAATATGCCATTACAAAAAAATAAACTTTTACTGTCATTTAACAACCAAACTTTTGAAATTGGTTGGCTTTTCTCCACAACATCTTTTGTAATTCGGGCTTTTTTGTTTCAGAAGAAGTTAGATACCATTGGTTTGAAGGACCTCTGCGCATTTTTCTACAATTCTTTTATTTTAGTTTCAAAAAGCTCATCAATCACAATTTTCCTAATTTGTGGACGGACAAATACTTCCTCTTTAACTTTTTTAACACTCAATTTGGAAAACTTCTGTCAATTCTGAAGCTAGCACGTTTCTATTTACAGCTTTGACGAACTGCTTCATAAGACCAAGTTTCATTGTGTAAGAGTGAAAGTAGTATTTTATAACAAGACTGCTCACACTTTGGGTCGAGACCCCATGCGAGGTTGCAAGATTAATTTTGGGGTCTCGAAAGATATTGAAAGCAAATTTTTGTGATGCATTAGCAAAAAGTTTTTGCAACATTCGCAACAAAATTAAAACAAAAGTGGTTGTAAAATTATTTTGTAATGCATTTTTAGGGGTAACTCCTTATTTCACGATTTAAGTTGTTCACTAGAATGTGTGCCTGAGCTATCGAAAGAAAATGATCAAGCGATCACATTACGTAACGCTTTGTTACGTACGAACCTTTGTTACGAACCTTTGTAACGTACTGACCGATACTGACTTTGTTGTCATGGCTTCTACTTGGGAACTGAAGTAATTTGACCCTGAAAGTCATGAAAGAGGAAATTTAGAAGAAAATGGTCAAAATAGGAAGGAAATTACAAAATTTCCAAAAAAGTATAAATAAGCTTACAAAGAAAAAAGAAAATAACTAAAAAAATATAGGTTCCAACTGGTCATACAGAAATGCAGAAATTTTGTAAAAAAATTCGAGGTTTCACTTTTCATGATTCTAAAACTGATACAGACAAAAAAGAGCTTTATAGTATTTTACTTGTAATTTATGATCGTGTATTTTTTCAGGCCTAACAAGGCATTTTATAGCTTGAGATGGCTGGTTATTTAAATAGAGCCAAGCAAAAGCCATCAAAAAGTGGAAAAACTATGCAAGTTGAGCATCTCGCCAGGAGTACAGCGCTATGCCCCCATTAGTCGTAACACGAAATTTTCAAAACTAAACAAATTATTTGCAGTTGCGTTAATTTTTGATTCTTTTCAATATTTAATTAAAGACATCTTTTCGAGAGTAAGCCATTTTTACGCATCAGTTTATTTTATTCACACTATCATCAAGCACATACATCGGCGATTGATAACTTTTATAAACACGAATTTGTTATTTTTTTATTTGCTTTACTGTTTCCATTATTTATTATTATTTTCCATTATTATTTGTTATTCCATCATTATTTATTATTTTTCCATTATTATTATTTCCATTATTTACTGTTTGCATTATTTATTTATTATTTTTCGTCAACACAATAAACAAAAACGCCTTCTTTGATAAAAATGAAAAAAATGCTTTTTTACTATCCTTGTTCCTAGAAAATGTGACATTAAAATGCAGCATAGTTCATAATTTCAACCTAGATTCTAAAAGCACAGCAAATGCCTTGAGTCTGGTACGTCAAACTGTCTTGGTTAATATGCTTGTTCTTTTGTCTTCACTGCATTCATATTTCTATGTTTCTCGCGGTTGGCCCTCAAAAAGTGATGCATGAAAGCTTGAATCTTAAACTTTTTATGAATAAGGAGAGAAGTTAGTAATTGAAAAATCTTGGCTATGAGGAGTGGGTCGGTTAGTAGACGGTGAGCCGGAGTGTTGAATGTCATGCTTGTTACTTCCATTGAATTTTGGATATAATGCTGCAGCAAATATAACAATCGTTCCCCAGGCTTTCTTCACACTACGGCAAGTGCTCAAGATATTTGCATGCCCTTACACCAACCTCACAATCATTTGACTCAACAATTACAAATGCTGAGTGGAGCCAATTTTTATTCTAGTCCCCGAATTACATTGCAGAGTGAGCACAGGAAGCATTTTAAACAAAGCTTGTGATGGTTTGACGCTGGACTTCTGCCACAAAGGTATCTTGTAAAAGCACAATTTATGTCGATTAGTTCTGCATCATTTTACTCTCTACGACGAACTACATGAAGATGAAAAAATCTTGTTACCTAGGACGTAAAGCTTTGTTTCTTATGAGAGAAAGCTGAAAGAATTTTTTGAACAAAAAAGGTGAAAATTGAAATGAAGTTTCTCAAAGTGATTCTTTGCTATTTTCAACTCTAAAATAAAGAGAAGATCTTTTTTGTTTTTTTTAGAGATCAAGCTTTTCAGAGTGACTTAATCACAATTTTCAACGCAAAACATAGTGAAAATCTTTTTCTTTAGAAATCAAGTTTTTTTACATAAATAAAATATTTCACAATGTTCAGCTCCAAAAGGACCTTTTTTGGGAGGAGAGGGATCAAATTTTTTGTACGGCCATTTTACTATTTGGCACTTTTTGCCGTATCTTCTGTCCATTTTAAAAATTTCTGCGGTGTTTCAAAGACTGACAATATTCTGACGACTGAAAAGTGTTTGGGGCTTTCTCTGCTTTATTGCTATGCTTGTAACAATGTTATTTTATGAAATTTTCCCTACTGAATCAACAACTAAAAAATTTGCAATTAACATTGTGCATGATCCGGTTTTCAACAGCGCTGTACTATTTTTAGCTTTAAGATGCTACAACATATTAGCGAGGTTGCTATGCTTAAAATAGCCTGCCTTTTGCTGCATTATCACCGTAACTGCTTACTTCTGTAATGGTCTGTCGTCTAGCACGTTTTTACATCAAAATGTAGTATTGTAATAAGTTAACAAATAATGAACATTTTGGAACAATGCGCCAAATGCCCTACCAATAGTGATAAGTTATGCATCTAATTTTTAATATAGTAAAGCGCAATTTTGTGCGTATGATTGTGTGTGTGTATGTGTATGTCTGGTTTAATTCTATCGAGAGTACTAAACGTACACGCATTAAACTCGGCAGGATTGATCACCATCCTTGGGGAGTATGAAAAAAGGAATTTGGTGACGTTATGATGACGTCACAATCGAAAATGATATTTTAAACGTAACATTTTTTAGACCAAGAAAAGCGGTGTTTTGCTGAAACTAAAGCCAGTATCCGACTGATCAACATCAATAAACTGTACAGTTCTAGAAAGTAAGATGACATCAAAATGAATGATTACTTGTAAAATATGTTTACTTCGTTTCTTCAAATAACCTTAATCGTAGAAACGCAGTCAAAAGCTATTTGGAAGATATTAGCAAGATATTGCTTGTGAAAACACTAATTCTTTAACAATTTCAACTTTATCGACGACTCAACAAGCGATTTAGCATTTAAACATGTTAAAGCATGATTTTGCTTATTTTTTCTTCAACGCTTAAATAACTTTGTTTCAACATGATGTTGAGTGACGTCATAATGCTACTTGGTATTACTTCAGTAAAAACAGCAGCAGGGAGCAGCTGTACTCAGTGTCCTCTGTGATTCTGATAGCAAACATAATTGGAAAACCTATTACTGATATGCTTCCCGCAAAGATACAATGATACCATTACAGCACTGACTAACAGTTTTAAATCTAGTTTCTTAGCAATGCAACCGCAAGAACAAAAATGATGAGTGCGGTACTGTAAGTGGACTTCACGTTAAAATATCTCTTTAGCACAGTCATTTCGCCCCTGAGTATTCTTAAGCCCAAAGCACTTTATCACGTGCAACAAAGTGGAACGAAATGCCGAGATATAAGATCTTGCAGGATTTAAAAAAACTATTTTCATTTTTAGTACAAAAACTGTTGGGTGGGTTATTCGCTTGAGTTATTGTCTAACGTATAGTCGCAACTAAACTGTAGATGCTGGAATCCATGGCATATCGCTCTCCCGTTGCTGCGTTTATTTGGGGAGCAAGGATCAATCGCGCAGATAACGGCTTTAAGTTTTATAACTGGGTCTTCAATGACAAAAAAATTGTTAGCAGGGATCCTGGCACTTTATCTCTTATGCGAAATTATCGGCTGTTTATAGCTAAGCGTAGCCTTAGTTTACTACAAGGAAATTCGGTAATATGGGCTTAGTTTATTGCATCCAAAGTTTGAGGGACAATCAAAATAAAAAACTAGGTCAGTATGTTTACGCCACTGTCAAATCATAGTCATCAAATGTACCTATGAACGAAAATTTTTTTGAAAATAGGTCATTGAACCAACCGCGCGATTGATATAAACACGTTTGGGGGTAGTCATTGCCCCATTTGCTCTATTTTGAGACTAACGCACATAGATGCGGCCAAGGAACTTGATATCATAAATATCGTTGCGAAAGATCTGCATCAACTTGTGAAAAAATATACCACCAAATAACTTATTTCAGTAATATTAAAACAAAAACCATTTTGGCGCCCACTACCAACTTTGACTTTGTGCCCCTATATCTACTGGAAGGAACGTATATAACTTATAAAATGATTAAGAGTTTGTATGTAAGTCCAGCGTTAATTCGAAGTACGATAATTGGGATTTGAGGCATCGGTGTAAAGCCTCCATTGGTACAAAAATGTCGTTGCTACCCTCAGAAATGTTATTGGGTAAAGCAGTCGCAGCCGGCTGAATTGATATTTCTGACCAGATTGAACTGAGTGGGGGTCCTGCCGAGCGACGACGGCTAGTAAAAAGTAAAATCGCTATCACAAAAATCATAGCGTGCAAGGAAACAATGAGTTTTATATCACAAACAACATAGTTTGGGTCAGTAACGTACATTTATCCCAAAAATGTTGTTATTATCTAAATCAGGTGAGTACCAATTTCTTTGTAGATGGGCAATTTTGCTCTCTGGATGCATCCACCGGCTCGTGCGACAAAGTTCTTTAAAGTGAAGGCCATTTTCTGGAGGTTAACCTCGTAAGTACAGACATATTTAAGCGAATACCTGATTTTGTCGCAATCGAACTCAAAATGCGCAACATATTTAGTGATTCAAAATGAAGAACTTTTTTTTATGGAAAGATCAACCTCAAAAGAGCTAAACTTCACAGGTGTGGACCGTCTTTTTTGGACGTTAACAGCAAAAGCAGAACAAAAACCAGGGTGGTTATCAATTTATGGTCGCTGGCTGCTGGTTGCAATCTGCGCATCTCTGATCTATACTGCATAAGTCATGTTCTCCGGTACTTTCATTACCTAATTTGGTCATTACAACGTACTACGTTTGATCATTTTTTAAATTTTTTTTGTTTTTTTAAATAAAATACTTGCATGCCTTGCTGGAGTTATGTATAAGATAAATCACAATCTTCTGTGCTTTTCTTTGTTTGTCAGTCGGTTTTGTTCCTACAAAACTACTGGATGTACAACCATAAAACTTGGCGCGATTGATCACTACCCCGGGAAGAGAGTCAAAAGAAGTTGATGAGGTCATAAAAGTCACAAGGAGTTGATGACGTCATTATGACGCCACTATTAAAGATAATTTTTTAAAAGCTCGCTTTTCTTGATAAGGCAAAAGCGGGTATTGTTCACGTGAAAGTTAGCATTACGATTTATCTGCTTGCAAAACTTTCAACCTTCTAGAGTGGAAGATGACGTCATTGTTGACATTGATTGGACAATTGTTTTCTTCATCTCATGAATACTGGCGGTAGAAATTTGGTTGAAAGCTTTTTCGGGAGATGTTGACAAGGTGCTTCCGACAAAACAAATTTTCTAGCAATTTGACTTTCATCGACGACGCTACCTAAGATTCTTTGGTTGAACATTATAAGCAACCTTTTTAAGAATTATTAAAAAAACTCTGCTTTTCATAATGTTATGTGACATGATCATGTAAGTAAAGATGTCAGTGAAAACAGCACTTGCTTGTTATTTTATCCACAGTCATTTTGAAAACAAACGTAAATAATAAGGCTCATCGCTTATTTATTGCGCGTTAAATAATAACATGCGCAACAATAGAATACAGGGGGCTGCAGCCCCAATGAATTACAAAAAAATGACCAAAACAGTCATTTTGTAAAAGTTGATTAAAAAACAATGTTTATTTTTAGCTGGAGATGAAATGTCGTCAGCCTCCTTCCTCACACAAAACAATGTGCTCGACCTGTGAATGACCTATTACAGGGTAATGCACTGGTATAAATCTGTTTTTTTTTAACTATGGCGACTGAATTGTTGGTTGACTCCAGGTGAGAATATCTTTGTAAGTCGTGTCACGCGCCTGATTAATCTTAACCCCTAAGAAATATTGATCACGCGTAGCAAAGTGAAGCAAAAGACCGTGTTTTCATATAAAGCCTTGCAGAATTTAGAAAAATATATCCGCCATGTTAGCACAAATACCTAATCGGCGGGTCATCAACTAAAACTATTAATTAAACTGTTGTAAACTGAACTGTTGGTGCAAGAGTCCGGTTAGTTTGTCCTTCCCTGGCTTCGCCTATAAGTCAGGACCAAGAAACACACGCAGCAGCCAGAGACTTTAGCGCAGGGTGGCTAAAAGAGCGGCCTGCACCAGATGATTTGCGCCCTACGACTATTTGCGTGACAATTGTCTGCGACAAAGTTCGAATACAGAACGCTGATTTTGTTTAAATATAGCTTATGCCATGAATCCCAAAGTAATATCCTTTCTGCTGTTCGTCAAGACTTCAGATTTGTGAAATGTAGCCTGAACCGTAAAAACTTGAAGCATGCTTGCTTTAGGTCATATGACTATAGGCTTGCAATGATGTAAAAAGTGGTAGATCGACCATTAATGGCTTATTCCCGTAAATAAATCAATCACTATGGAGCCCACCTACAACTTTGAATTTCACCTCAATGCACTCAGTGAAACAAACCGATTTTACCCCAATGCACTCAGTGAAACAAACCGATTTTACCCCAATGCACTCAGTGAAACAAACCGATTTTGCCCCAATGCACTCAGTGAAACAAACCGATTTTACCCCAATGCACTCAGTGAAACAAACCGATTTTACCCCAATGCACTCAGTGAAACAAACCGATAAGAGTTTTTAAAGTCATTGGTTGTGCGCATGTAACCGCAGATTTAATTTAATAGTAGAGAGGTTGACGCACTTCATAAAATTCAACGTTTTGGGAAAAGTTTAATAAAAACAAAAATAGGCCTAAAGCAGCAGGTTTATATACCACTGTGAAAATCGCGTCTATGGAAGTAAGATTTTTTATTTTCAAGTAGTTAATAGTCCTGCCGGGATCAAATGCAAGGCATTTGGGGGATACATGACCTCATGTGATCTATGCCGAGACCAAAGCACACAAGTACTGCCAAGTCACTTGACACCACAAGTTTCTGTAGGAAAAACTTCGCTCCAAGCTGTAAAATAAGCTATTTACCAAAAAAATTATTTCTGTTGTCATAAACGGCTTCCGTTACGACGCTCATCCTTTGTAAACGGTAGTACAATTACGTTGAACAAGTGCTCATCATATGAAATTTACTTAACATCTGGTTTTTTTTCCTTTTTTGTTTTTCTGTTCTTTATTGTTGAATCTACCCGTTTAAATATATCTACCATAACCAATTTCCCAACTCTCTCCATGCTAATGTAACGTTGTACACCATTAGTTTTGCAATGCAAGCTTGTTTTCGCTCTCTCGCTTCTTTTCGCCTCGTACATTATCACATTTACGTGTGGTTAGGTTGAAGTTAAGCTCTCAAAATGTATATGAGTTGAAAAATTGCGAATTATAACTTTGTTGAGTTCTTGTAATTAACAGATAATTGCTGTAACCTTTGTGTTACAAAAGTGTGTGAGATTGCCACAATCATGGGAGTATCAAGTGTATTAAACGTTCTGTCTATTTATCTTGTTTTTTTTATAGTTCATTATGCTTAATTGTGTAACTTGTTTTGTTACCGATTCACATTGTGATTTTTTACATCAATTGCTTAATAGCCAAATTATCAATCCGAAATTTAACCTAGCTGGTGTTATGATCGTAGCGATTTGGCAATCTCAGCACCTGTTGTGTTTATGCCATCACTTGGTTGTTTATTTCATGTTATGCAGATAACTGGGCGCCTTCGTGCCTCATTACTCTCCCCGACGCTTGCACCAATTTAATGTAGTGTACTTTGTCGACATCTAGCGGAGATGTGATTACTTGAAGTAGGCGTATATTTCGTATGTACATCACTGTCTCAGTGCGCCAAAGACTGATCTTACAGGCTGTTGTTACATTTAACGTAAAACTTTTACAGCTATACATTGAACATCTTGGGTTCAGACCTGCATAGAGGATGACTGAAAAATAAGTAGAGAAAAAAGTGTTTGGCAAGGGCCCGGTAATAGAAACAGGCTGTCTCAGGATGGAAGCACTGTACGAGGAAGCAAGGGCAACCGCGGTTTACTTTGAAGAGCTTATTAGTCTTATTGTGCATGAGAGAAGCCACTGCATGCAATATTTCTGTGTAGTCAGCGTACTCTTCAAACTATTGAATGTTGATCAACATATTTCGACAAAGCACTCAAGACTGAATTGGTATGCTAGATACCAGTAGGCGATGGAAGCAGTCGTTTTAAAAGGCACTTTGATCAAAGGTTTGACAGCTCGTGCACCACCCCAAAAAAATATATCACGCGAAATTCACGTTAAAGACGAACGTGAGATAATTACGGTACCTATCTTGCAACTGACCTTTAAATCCAGGGAAGTATTTTCTAGAGAATGCCAGTTTGTGCACACGGACAGTAAATGTAAAGATTGTCATCCGCTGAAAACAAGTCTCGTATCATTCGATAGTTATAACAGGGTACTCTCATATTACATGAGATCTCCTCCTTTATAACAGGTGGGAATCCTTCTCTTATTTAATACAATTTCATGTTGCCGAGGAACAGCATTTGCTGATAATTTCGGCCTTAGATGTGACCACCTCAGTGTTGGAAATATTGCAAAGAGTGCTGAGGTAGATTATCAGGTGAGGTTGTTTTGCCTGAATATCAACGCTAAAATGTCTACAAAATGTTTATTTAAGTAATTTCAGGCCACTTTGCCTCAATCGCGGCCCGGGGCAGCAATTTTTCTTTGTCCATATAATGAGTTTTGCGGTCTCGGAGCGGTTCCGCTTATTTTAATGAAACCGCCCAAATCACTTGGGCTAAAGCGGAGCAACTTATTTTGAAAAAATTTATTTTTCTTGTCGATTGCTCCGAATTAAATCCAGTAACGGAAACAGGCTGTTTGCTTCGAGCCTATGGCACTTTAAGCAAAAGGTTGTATTACATCATTACAAAGGAATAGACTCACCCCATATTACGGCAATAAATGCTTAGTTAATTGCGTCTGATAAATTGCTGAAGTCATACACTTCAAAATTGAATAAATATTGCAAGCCTTTGAAAGCAATTCATGTGCAAAATACTAATAACATTTAACGTAAATGTAAAAGCAAATCCTATTTTTTATAGCAGTGCTCTTCAACGTATTTTTCTTTTACACATCAAACAAAAAATGATGCTTGCGCACTTGTATAATAATGTAAAACCTACGTACTTAAATATTCGTTTTAGGCCAGTTGACTGATGTTGTAGACGCAAATTCGTAAAATTGAATACGTCAAAAAACTAGAACCATCATGTTTGTGCACGTAGGGGAAGAATTTGAAATATCCAAATGAAAACACTTTTCAAATTTTTTGGGGTACTCTTCTAAAACGATGTGGTTCACTGGTACTTGATGAAATACCATGTCACCATAAATTTTTTTGACGTATTTTAAATGGGCTCATTATTGCCCACCGTTATGTCTTTGCATATACACAATCTAAAAATGGTACCGGTATGTATAGCAAAATGAAAACATCCCTATGCAAATGTAAAAACCATTTCTAGAGATTCAAAGTACATGTAAAGAAAATTTGACATCGCGCAGTGTTACAAATCACTAATGAAGACCCTTTGAAATAGAGTTACAGCGCATATAGTCTATTCGTATCTCTACTGTGAGCAATGGGTTCCAGCTCGCAACTTTAGAATTTTGTTTGCTAACAAAACAAAACTCAGCTTGAAAGCGCGTCCCACACCCCCATAGCCTATGTGAGACTAACTACATCCAAGCCTATAACCTTAAAACCCATCTCGGAGTGGACATGTCGGCCTTGTAAGCTGCGTGTGCGCTTTACACTAGTCCAAGCACTGTGAGCAAATGCATTTCTCAACCTTTGCATTAAGTTATTCCCATATATCTTTTTCTACTTAGGCAACCGAAGGATAAGCCAAGTCACTTAGCCTAAAAAATAATGCAGACCAACTTCAATACAAAACATTTAGTTTTGGTTCAGCATACATCTCAAAAATTATGATGATTCGCCTTCATGCACCTTCTGGATATTATGTTTCACGTACTTATAATTCCGTTGGTGCTTGCATAACAAGTAGCAACTCAAACAGTTGGGGATATGTCTTCTTCGGTAAATCTGAAGTTACTTTTCAGAACTTTCTGATAGAACATGCCAGAAAACATAATTTAATGCTTCTTAATGGTACGATACGATGTATAAACTTAAAGTTAAAGCAGTTTTGCTTTTATCTAGATATGGGTTTCCGGCCTATTTGCTGACCGCACCACTTACTTTTATTAGAGCATTATTCGTACCACTTAAACCAGCTTTCCTTAATTTGCTATAAATTTATCGAAAGAGATATATTTTCATATCCAATAGAACATTTTTTGTTTTAATCACATCCATGACGTCGTGACAAAGATTTATAAGTTACGAATTTCCAAACAATCGAGAAATTAAGGGGTGAAATTAGTAACTTGAATTAGAAAAATTACAAAAAGTTGAAGAAAATTAAAATTACCTCACTTCAGTATTCAACAAAACCGTTGTTAAGGCAAAAAAGTAAAAAAGTGAACCTCGCACCTTTTGAAGTCTAACCTCCTCCCCTGGGCGGGGAACCAAAGATCTAGATCAGAGGTGCCCAAACTTTTTAACGTTCGGGCAACTTTTTACTAATTTGTAGTCTTCATGGGCAAAACAGCTATTTTTGGGGATCAACGGACCTGAATTAAGGTCACCTGATGTAAAAAGGTAAAATCACTCCGCGCTCTAAACTCGAATTTTGTTGCAGACTATTGTCACGTGACTAGTCGTGGACCGCAAAAACTTCTGTGGCGGGTCGCACTTGGAGCACCCCTGATCTAGGTATAAACTTGAAGTTAGCGCCTCATGCTCTTGAAATACAGTAAGTTAATCAGCAAACGTAAATTAAATTCGGTTTTCCATTCATCTTCTAGAGCAGGGGCTCCCAACCAGAGGTGCGAGATGGTCTTTCAGTTTTTTTGTTGCATTACTGTACTGTCATGCTCAGTTCATCCCGTGCTAATTGCTCTTCACATTCTTTGTTAAACCAAAGCATGCCTAATGCATGGCCTTCGATTTAGCCCGAGATGATGCTGATGACCACAAAAAACGGTCAACACATGCAATTTCAGCCGCAACTTCAATTTTTTGCAAACCAAGTTCAAGCAGCGGCAAATAATGCTTAGACGGCTCTCTGAAAATCATGTGACTGGCCACGTTTTGGCCCCCGGGCCACATAAATTCGTTTCGGGGACCGCGAGTTTGACTCCCCTGCTGCAAGGGGTGCGAGAACATGTTAAAATATTTTAGAGGTGCAAGGACATGCTAAAATATTTTAGGGGTGCAAGACCATATCAAAATATTTTAGGGGTGTGAGAACATATTAAAATACTTCAGGGGTGCGGGCCATTCAAAAGTTAGGAACTACTGTTCTAGAGCAAATATTTTTAAACTTTTTCAGACTTCCTCTCCATGACAATGCCAACAAAAACCCTTGCCTCTCTTAATTTGTGGCAACCTTATTTTTGTTTATGAATATCAATTTTTTAAAGCGGTGATTTTGCTACATTTGCTCTTCAGAACAGTAAAAAATCTTTTTTCTTTTTTGTTTGAAAAGTCAGTTTTTCAAATGGCTGATTTTTACAAATTTTCTTGATTAGTTTAAAGGAGGTCATGGCCTCGTGGCTCCGCATCCCCACCACAAACCTCCTACGCTCCCCAATTTAAGAAACTCTGTTGTGGACACCTAAGATTTTGATACACTCACACAACAGTCATATCCTTTTTTTGATCATCGAGTAAATGGAATGACGATTTTTGGAGATTCCCTTTTCATTAAAAAGTATTGAGAGCGTGACAGGCAACAAATTGTTTCCATAAAGTAAAAACAAATTATCATGATGAGAGTGCTCGACGTCGTTAACATTTTCGCGGCGACGAAATCGTTTCTTCTGCCGGCCGACGGCCCATGATGCTTAATCATCATGACCAACTTTGCCTTTGTATAGAACTCCTGCGTAGCGCAATTTTTCTTTTCATTAGTGCCTAATTTATTATTAAAAATATCATGCCAATTCATACATAGTTCTGTGGCCCAAGGTTGCCTCAACTGTATGGGATTCATTTCTAGAATATCAACCGTAACCGGTGGGAAAACACCTACTTAAGCTTTGCTGCTTCATCGTGGGCAATCATTCCGCTACTTTGTCTTGATTCTGCTGGATCTTCTAACATCTTATCTCATGTGCAAAAAAAACGACAACATGGTTTTGAAAAAATAAAATTCCATCCACTGTTCAAGCTGCTTTAAAAAGAAATTTGCCTGTAAGTTTTTTTTCGGCAATAGGACGACAATTGCATTTCAGTTTATTGACAAAGATAACGTTTTGGAAGAGATTCCTCAGTAGAATGGCTACTCATTGCCTAGTCAATAAAGAAACCTCGATGATGCATCGAGACCTGATCTAGATTTTCGAGTTCTCTGTTACAGGATCTTTTTTAAATGTAGTGATTTTTATCAACACAAACAATTTGGGTAAAATTTTCCTCCTTCTACAAGAACTCTATGTTTGTCCACAGTAAGAGATTGCAACATAAGGTCACTTTTGTTTATGCGAATTCGAGAAACCAAAGTCGAACTGAGAAGAAAAAGATAGAAAGTCAAAATCGTCTCTTTAAGAAGGTTGCTTCAACTGATTGCCTGAAAACCATTGTTTCGAAAGCTTTGGTTACACTTTCTGCAATCTTCATTTCAAAAAGTTTTATTTCCACCTTGCAGATAGTCTTGAAATATTCCTTGAGCAAAGGCTGGGAACATAACGGTAGTATTTACCAACAAATTTTTGTAAATGTAAAATAGGGTCAAAACAGTCACGTAGGCGAAGTAGTACTTTATAAAAACAAGTTGCAATTAAGCGCAACACAATTTGAATTAAATTAAACGGCTAGTGGTCTCAAGCAATAAATATCTGTGTAAAGGACTTTTTGCGGAAAAAATCCGGAAAGGTCTGCCTTCTACAATTTTGCCCTGTCATTTTCTTGTAATTAGACAAATAATTTAAGCTAGTAAGTGCATTGGCTTTTTAATAAAAAATCAGCTAAGTTACATGCGTAACAATTATTAATACATGTAATTATGCGCTTACGAATGACTTGTACAATTTATATATTTTCGTAAATCATAAACGACAAATTTTTAAAATACAAATCTTTTTATTCCCTGCTATTGCGGCAAAGACTGGATTGACGCTAGAACAGAAAAAAGTCAAACCTTCCTCCCAAAATTTGCTAGTTTTGCTTAGATTTGCCCAAAGAAAGTGAAGGAGAGCATGAGATGTTGTACCACTCCATTGAATCTTTGTATGCGATAAAGTTTACGTGATTGCAAAATGGAACATCCACGTTGAGCTGCATGTCTTTCGAAAAACATAAGGCATATATGAAAGCCGCCATTTTGGCAGCAAGAAGAGTTTTAAAGTAATTTTAAATCATATAAGAATGAGTTCAGGAGTTGTCGCGATATTTGGCCGTTACCAAAAGAGCAGGCTAACATATCCGCGGAGTCTAGCACTGACCCATAGGATCCTTCCCCAACTTCCAAAAGCTGGCTGCAAAACAAGAGGTTAGAGTTTTAGAAATTACGTATCATAGAAGTAGCTACTATCAAGTGTTGCTTGAGGGCTTATCAAAAAACTTCACCAGTGACGTAGTTTCAAAATGGAGCGGGGGGCGAGAAACCGACATTTCTGCTTTGGGATTAAAATGAGGGCTTTGTTTGTACTGGTGTCTCGCTAATGTAGCGTAAACATCAACAAGTAAATAACATCTCACAGATTTCGTCCATATTTTATGAGATTTTTTTCCAAGGTTGCTTTCTGGATGTCCGTTGTGAACTCATCCAACGAGTTCAGAGCCGATGTTGCTACTTTGAAAAGGATCCCATTTGTAAATAGTAAACTTTCCCTAGTTAGTAAGGTAGAATGTCTCAATCCTATGGCTGGGACTTCTTTTTTCACTGATACGTTTGTACATGCACCTTGTAATGTCCTCCCTAACCTGTCACCTTTTTTTTTAAAATAATTCACCTAATTTTCTTTGATGCAGTGTGCTCAGAGAGCCCCATGTGTTTCTCCACGTATCAATCAAAAAAACTATGCCTGTTTAACATGCAGCTTATTCTTGTGAAAATGGATTTCACTCTGCACATGCAGTGCACAGTCATGCATTATCATATCCGACGATAACGCTAAACAAATTTTAATAGGAAATTGAAATCCGTCATCAATCGATTTTCAGTCAAACGTCTTTTTGAGTTTGAGACTTGTGGTTTATAGTCGCGTAAACGTGAAGTGAAAAAAATGTTGGACACAAAATGTGCGCGAAAACTCAAGCAACAAGGAAAAGAAAACAGGCACAACAGGTAAGTGCAATGTGCTCCTAAAACAAGTTATATTTTAAAAGTTTGTTACTGAGGAACCTTATAAGTGATTCGGTTACAGAGCCGCGGTTAAGATGGTGACGTTGTTGACACATAGCGCAACGCAACACGTGTGATTAGAAACATATCCGAAATTTTATTGAGATAAGGGCTACACGAAAGATAGATGTCAATCGGAATTTTATTGTATTCAGTTTATGTATCAGCTGACCAACGAAGTGGTGTTGTCGCTATAATGTCCGCTTTGAAGTCGGTAGACCCGGATTCAATATCCTTGTTGAGTCGTACCAAAGACTATTTGTTATTTTGATTGAAAATTAATTGTCAACGATGCCTTTTTCGATACTTATGTCAAAATATAATCATCAAAACATTTGGTCCGCCATTTTGATCATAAAAGAAATAAAACTCGAATATAGTTAAACCACTGGGCTCAATACGCGGGACAGTCAAACAATGTGATTTGCTTCCTTGTACCGGTAAGTACTAGCAAAAAAAATTACAAAAACATCATCATCTCTTCACATTTTGGCCCGACATTAGCTCTCTTGAAACCGTCTGTAAATGACCTATTAGCGAGCTCTTGTGTTATTTCTGTCATTTAATATAACTACAATTGATATTCAAATAAAAAAGCTACTGCAATATTACTTATTAAAAGCGAATCGCACTAAAGCTATCTTTAACTAATGACAAACTTGTTGACCTCGTGATTGATGCCAAATAGTTAGCTCACCTTCTCTTATGTGACGTTCTTGAGTGGCACGAACATTGAGACTAGTATCTGTAGTCATGGGATCGACTCTCAGTCAGTTTATAACTGTCTAAAACTGATGCTCACAGTTTTTATGCTGCATAAGGCCACCTCCTACATATATTTTGAAATATGTACTTTTATCTTTTGGTCACAGGCTAAACCTTTGCAATTTTGAATAAAGCTATTTAGGTTTAGGCCAGCTTCAGAGAAGCACTGCCAGTGCGGATTATTTATTTTATTTCTTAAAAAATTAAATATATGCGTCCTAGCGGCGACCTGCGGCTTCGGAGCAGCATGCGGCTCTTTGCCCTTTAACTGCGGCCCTTTCGCCTTTTTTTGGAGAGCACTTCTGTCGAGAAGATGAAAACTAGGCGAGCGTGTCTTGAAATTTGGTTTGATGTCTCTGATTAAAGGGAAGACCTTTTCTTTTCAGAAAACACTCTAGATGGGTTATGTCATACATACAAGGCATTCGCCCGAATACAATCTTTTGCAGCTCTCGTTGTTCTCTCTTTTTGTGGAAATCGAACTCGAATGGCTGTTCAGTTTTAAGATGTTGCCGACCTCTGGTTTAGCGTCAGCTGTTGCTTCCCTTTTGGAGGTTTCGACTCTTGCTTTTCTCATTCTTCTGTTTTACGATTTCATACAGGTTAAAAACAAACTTACTAACAAACGCTACTGCCTAAAAACTAAAAATTGAGAAAAACTTTCTTCAAAGGCATTGCAGCCCAGAATTTCAAAAGATTTAACTAAAAACGTTGGACTGCTTGACTACCTCAAAACGTTGGCTTCAATCAAGATTTTATTGACGGAGCGTAAAAATTCTTGGGTGTTTATTTCATTTTCTGCGCAGAAGCGTTTTTGTCCGTAAAATACCTTTAAATAGACAGAGAAGAAATTTTTACGTTAAGCCGGCAATTTACATTTAATGAAAACCAGGTCCTGGAATCGAACTGTCAGCAGAAGTTTGCCGCTTTTGCACCACTAAAGCCTTCCTTGTATTTCCTTGAACATTCTGCTTAATTCTAGACAGTAAAAATCGTGCAAAAGTTTCTTTGCAAAGATCGAAAGATGCTCAGACGCTGCAAAATCATTGTAGTGAATGTGTCCAAATTAGTATAAATGTAAGTGGTCAACGATTTGTCTGTCGGAATAACAGGAGACGACTTAAATTAATGCAAAAAAAACTACCTGCACTTATTTTAAGATCCCTTTAAAAAATTGTTTCAAACTTACATTTGACGCAAATTAGAAATGATAAAAACGTCACAAATATATTTTTGCACTCACGTGCTACGTCAGCAAGATGGCAATTTGCAATAACCTTTGTGTTACGTTGCACTAAATGACGACACTTAATGACGTGTGTGGGAAGCAAAATTTCACTTGGCGGCCTGTAGCTCGATTTCAGACGATGATCAAGATGTTTTACGAAATGTTGTTTATTTACAGAAACGTATTGTAGAACTTAACACGTAATCCCTAAACAGAGAATCGCATCCTCGATTGTGGAAATCTTTCCTGCCTACGCCAGATAAGGGCAATGGTGAGATATTGATAATCACGTATTTGGCTTTGGTTACCACTTGGATCACATCGACTTTAAAAGATTTTCCTTCAGCTACATCTATCATTCAAAAAAAGAAAAAGCTAAATTTAGGTTTACCTGCTGCTCCCTTATTGTCGTTATATAAAACAATGAATAAATTTGTGAATGTCGTTTGGTGCCAAGACTGAAAACGTGATCGCGTAAGTGCGTATTCTTTTTACAAGTAGTTGTGACATCAACTTGGAATGTGCCAAAGATGCCAGTGTTTTCGACAGTGGGCCTGCTTCGCCAAGAATTCTGTCTGTTATCGCAATTGGAATTTACTATCAAGATTAAGTATTACATAAATATAAATGGAAAATTGGCACGTTTTCAGATTGCGGAATAACACTCTTTTTGTGGTTGAGCGAGAATGAACAACAAATACGTGAAGCTTTGGCTCTACCTTGTAGGAGTCAACAGGTGCCGCATTTTATCGCAAAACATATTTTCATCAACAGAAAAAATTCAAAAACATATTATGGTGCAAAGCTACCGAGTTTTTTTTACTTTTATTAGCACTTAAGCGGAGATAGTCGGTAATTTCTTATTTTTGGAGGAGGCGCGAATTTTTTAACCATTACATTTTGGGACAGATTTATCTATTTGGCTGAGGGAAACTTGAAGAATTTTTTTGAGATCTACTATTTAAAAGCTAAATGTTTAAGCATGAATCTGTTACTCCAAGCTCTTAAGCATCTTTGCCTATACATTACCAGCTTTGAAAAGATAAAAACCGATTCCTACGAAAGTGACCCAGAAATAATTTTTTAAAACATAACCTAGTGCCTAAAAGGATTAGTTTTTTAACTGAAAGAAAATTTTTATATCTTTTAATCGAATAGATCTCCTTACTGTTACAGTACTTACTTTTGACCATTGTCATTGGTGCAGCGAGATCGTAAGGGAACCTTTATAAGTATAGGACTGGGGTCCCACGTTCTACTCGTACGCAATTTGATGAAGGTGTCAAAGATCATTATTTTATGATTGTTTTAATCACTATAGCGTGACTGCAGGGTAGGATATTCTTGAACCCCCACCCAAGGATCACTGCATTTCTTTTCGTCCTTACATGCTTTGTTGTCTCAAACCAGTAGATCAACTTTTGAAGGCTGCTCTTCAACGTTTCACGATTCTTGTTTAAAAAGGCCTCGTGGCATTTAATCGAGGCCTCAATGACGACAGCTTTTGTCTCAAGACTTTTACGTTTCGAGTCCTTTTGACGATTTCCTCCCATTCCTGTGCTGTCAATCGCTGAGTAAACAATAAATAAGCAAAGCAACGTGCACACTTCAATTAGGTGCCGCAATCAGCGAAGCAAATTAAATAATGAAGCAGTTAAAGTAGGATGTGATGAAGCCTCACGTTTAAACAGCACAAGCTGCAAAAGTACTTTTAAGTCTATATTTTATTTTCTATATTTAATCACAACACTTGTTTTAAGTTTCTCTTTGATTTACTGCATACTGCAATCGTTGAAACTATAAGTAATGCGTTACAAACTATATACCAAAGCATTTGAAGCAATTTGTCGGTAGTTAAGCGTTGGAAACCGTCTTTTTGAACATTGGATACCAAAAAACGATCATATATTGTTGAGGATAATTTATCTTTATTGCTCGTTTGTCCTTTATTTTACTCTTAGGACGCAAAATAAATCATAACCTTCACAACACATGCCGATCCCTGGATTATTCATCAATGTTTCATCGAAGTCAAAGATTCCAAAACGGGCAGGTCCGTTGTAATCCTTCACTTGAGATTAACTGCTTTAAAGCGATTGTTTTACCCAATTTTGAGACTAAAATCTCGTGGAACTTCAAGGTGTGCTTCTACCCGGCTTAAAAACCACTATTTATTAGACAATTTATTAGTTATTAGTTGTTATTTATTAGTTATTAGACAAGTTCATGAAGCTGTTAACCAGGCATTAAAATAGAAATATCAATCTCAGTAAAGGCGCCTCCAAGTAATTTCTTTGGTCTCCATTCACCGGTAGAACGACGAGAGACAGAATTTTCTTTCTCAATTTTTACACGTCGCTTTTGTTTTTGTTTAACCTGTGTTTTTTGAGGTGTGCTCGCTTCGATTTGAAGGCCGATTGCTTAAACTTGATGGATTTTCTATTTGGGTGAGGAAGACTGAAGTGATTATTACATCGGGTGGGCAGAAAAAAGTGATAGCCGAGTTTATTCAAGAATAACTCGAAAACTTAGCTTTGCATACAAAGCAAATTTGGTGCATAGCGAAAGGAGCTAGTTTTGGTAACGTGGTGAAGTTTTCAACCAAAATATTCATAAACACAAGAATAATGAAGAAATGCAAAATTCAGGCAAAAATATCCAATGCCAGACGTTGACTTAAAATTTACTTGCCACGGCTTTAATTGAGATGTCAATATGGTATCCACTTCGGAATCAACCAATCCAAGTCTCTTTTTCCAGGAAGATATGGGCTTACAAATTTCAGCAACTGATATTTCATCCCGTGGCAACTCGAGTAAAAAAGTCTTCGCGCGCTGGCAACTGCGAAAAAATGTCTATCATGCGAAAAAGGTTTTAAGTGCGCAGTTTTGCTGCGATGTTGACGTTAGACTTCGCAGCGCGCTTGTGGTCGAAAGTTCGACCCTCGGCTAGGTGACTGATTTCATTTTCTTAGCTGTGATCGAACTATCAACAACCATTTAAGGTTAGACAAAGTGAGGAAATAGCAAATCTAAGCTCTCCTCTAAAAAGTAACGTAGCATTGCACATTTTGACCTGAATTTTGTATTTCCTCATTATTTCTGTAATTGGGAATATTTTCGGCTGAAAATTTCACCATTTAACCAAAACTAGCTGCTGATGACATGTAGCAAATTGACTTTGTATGGAAAGCTTAGTTTTTGAGTTATTTTTGAATAAATAGGGTTTTTACTTTTTTCTACCTAGCCGATATGTGAGGCAAAAACCATGAGGATTGCCGTAAAGAGAATAGATACCCCAGGTCGGAGAGTATAGAAAGGGAGCGAATCAGGTAAGGATAGAGGCTTCCATCAAAAGAAACAAAACCAAATTTCCACTCATGGCATGGTGATGATGAGGACTCATCAAATTGCTTTCGAACAGAATAAATAATTAAGTTTACCTCTATCTCTTATGCCTCTAAATATGTTTTATTCTTTTGACGTAGTGATGTTTGAAATTATTGATTGTGTTCTCATAACTGGGCATATTGCTAGACGGGTTGATCCAGCTAATGCTTGTAGTGAAGACTACTGCAAGTTGTACCTGGTTCACACTTAAACCGAGCGTGGCCGAACTTTTCGTTGCACGACTTGTGAAAGAGCCAAAAATGGAACAGAGTTATTTTATCGCTCTTGGCTTCAGATTAGGCCGGGCTTGAAACAGAAGCCTTGCGCTGCTTATATAAGGGGCGAAAGACTGGTCGTGCAATTGTTGGAAAAATCGCTTATGATGTCTTTTGAAGAATTTTTTTAGATAAAATTACCAAGAAAAAGCTGATTACAAGACATCTGCTGTAGCGCAAATGAATTTTTTTCATTTTTAGGCCTCTAATTATTTATCAGAAATTTGTTTTATGCGCCAAGAATGCGTTAAAATACAATCAATTGCTTGCGGTCACGTTAAACTTCACGATTTCACTTCCGCAATTACTTTTAAAACCTTTTTGATCGTTGGCGATGGCCAATAGATCAGGTGATTTACGCAATGACGTCACTTCGTGATGCAATCTAAGGCAGAGGCGTCCAATCGGCCGACCACTTGTGGCTCGCCAAAACTTTTAAAGTGATCCGCTTTGCAAATGAGCGTTCCCAAAAATTACGGCAACCTGAAAAATACAAGGTGTATCAAAAGTAGGATACCCGTTAATTACTGAAATATATTAGGAAAATAATTGTATAAATGAGGCTAAAATGTTTACATTTACGGCCGCATCATATATCTGTATAAAAAAAACAGTTGTCATTTTAAATGTGGTGGATTTTCTTTGCATAACGCCATGATATAATGTCATGGCAGCATAATTTGAGACATGTGTCGTGTAAACGTGGCAGTGAAATCAATGACCTAAAATCTAGTTTTCAAGACCGTACAGGATACCTTTGTCTTTAGGAGAGCGAATATTTTTCGTTAAGAAAATGTACACTGTACAGTCATGGTGGAAAATATTCTAAAGAAGTTCAGAAACTTTTCAAAGAAAAATTTAGAGGGGAACACCTTCATAATCGACATTGTGTTGTTGCATTAGTGGAGAAATTCGAACAAACTGGAAACGCGCAGAATCGATCTTTCAGTGACATTTCCATGTTTCGACTCGCATTTTCAGTAACTATTATGATTAGTTAATGTGGCAAATATTCATAGAATGTGCCAATGTACATGGTATATTTTACATTTTTGTGTTTTACCTCGTTTTCTTTTATGAATAAATGTTTATGAACCAATATAGCTTGTCGTCTATTCGTTAATATGAAACCACTTTTGGTATGTTACTTTTGAAACATCCTGTTCAAAGATCCAGATAAAGCTTTACGCGCGCACTTTACTCTGATGATGACCTCGCGCTTTGCACTTACATTGATTTGTTGCTTTCTTTTAAAATTTAGCATCATTTAGTAATTTGAGTTGGGCAAGTAAGAAACGAAAATTTAGTGATGGTAGTTAAATATTGCTAGAGAAGTAGACTGGGGCATACTCAGAAATTTGTTCAGGGGGGTGCAAAAATGACTTCTTGCAAATTTCACGGGACAATCGCGACGAAAACCTTTTTTTTGGAGATCAATATTGTCCGGAAATTCGTTGGCTGAAAGTGACAACAACTCTCCTGAAAAAAGCATTTTCTTGTGGCGGTTCACGCTTAGGAGCCCCTTCCGTGCGCCCTTGAAGGTAGACAGAAGAATAATTTTCACGTAAGTTGGTTTGAAGCCAGTCTGCTTTATTCGCAACAATGTGATATCACAGTTGAAAGAGTATAAAGACTGGTTTCCATTAGGCGTAGATTGCAGGCGTGGCGCGAAACATTTTTGTTTCTCTATTTAGTTTTATGCGCGCTCGCTCCGCGCATAAAACTAAATAGAGAAACAAAAATGTTTCGCTCCACGCCTGCAATCTACGCCTAATGGAAACCAATCTTAACTTTAAACTGCACTACGTCGCAACACGTGCATTAGCATGTAACAAGTTTAAAGATCAGTATAGAACGGACAAATTCAAACTGAATAAGGTGCTTGTTGGACAACAGTTATGTTTAACAAATATTTCCTTTCAACAGTAATCTGTGGCTACAGCTAATTATACATGTGATTACAAAAACATCCAAACCGTTTGTAGACAGAGAATGGGGGAAGGAATGCTTTCAGCGCGCTACAAATGTCACACGTCCCGAGAAAAAAACAATTTGAAAAAAGAAATCTTTCTCGGCAAATCATTAGGCTTCTCGACCTATTGAAGACTTAAAGATTTCTGTAAAAGAGAGTTTTACATGAAAAGCTGGAGTTTTACTCAGTAACCATCAATAAGGCATCGACAGCAAAGACGCTGCTCAGGTGGCCATTTTTGTTCTAGGTGTTGATCAAAAGTTTCGATGTTTCCAAAGAACTAGCTGCCATAGTCCCACTTAAAGGCTCCACAAAAGGTAATGATTTATTGAAAGCTGTCTTGACAATTTTAAGCAGTCTGAAGTTAAATTGAACAACATGTGAGCTGTCACAACAGATGCAGCGCCATCATTGTGTGGAAGTGGAACAAGTTTAGTCGAGTTGTTACAAAATGAGGCAAGCAAATCCGGAAATGATTCAAAATCATCAAAGATGGACAATGTAATGTCTGTTGCAACAAAAACAGTCAATTTTGTCTGTTCTAAAGGTTGCATCACAGATAATTTTGAGATTTACTAGGCAACTTGAAATCGGATTTTGAAACTGTTTTCTGCCACTGCAAAGTGCGTTCCCTTAAAGGCTGGTTTCCATCGGGCGTAACCTGCCGACGTAGCGTAAATATTTTTTGCTTATCTATTTGATGTTGTTTTACGGGCAAAAATGCTCTGCGCATACAAATAAATAGAAAAACAATGAATTTTCGCTATTTACGCGCAATGGAAACCAGCTTTAACCGTTAGAGCGAAAGTTGAAACATAAAGACAAAAGCAGTGTTGCTGTGGGAGCGAATTCAGTGATGAATCACAAACTTATGGTGATGGGATATTTGTTTGTTTCTGGTTACAAGCGTAGGCCATTAAAATCGGTAGATTTTTGGACGTTTTTGGAAGCACTGGTTGGACGTAATTTTAAATATTCATAGAAATATGGATATTGTCTAAAATCGTCCAAGCAAAAAGTGTTGACGTTGTTTTTTCGAAAACGATGGTTTTGAAGAGCGAATTTCCGTATTCTTCATCCAAATTCAACATTCAGTTCTTTTTTTTGTTAGAGATCGATATTAAAAAAAAGTAAATTATTGTTTTCAATTCAACCCAGGGTAACAAAATTTTGCGCCGGGGGGCAAACGTTGCACACCCCTGCTACAAGATATACGAGAAATTTAGAGTAGCCCCAAACAGGAGACACAGGCAGCTGTCAGGGGGGTACGACCCCTGTAGCGACGGCACTGGACGAAATTTAGCAATTTATGGAAATAAACGTTTTGCGAGTGGATGTGTGACTTCGCTTTTTTTGCTGACGCAACTTCTTGTTGAAATGAACGGTATACATATTTTCAAGAACAGGGACAGGTAATCAATTGTGTGTTTGATCAAATCAAAGTCTTTGGGTTGAAACTTTTTCTTTTTGGGAAAATCAGATAAACAACAAAGATCCTACCCATTTTCTACTTTGTGAGCTGTAAAAATCAAACTACGAAGAAGTGTGCAAAACCATTTCAGAACTGATTAAAAAATTAGAAAACAGATTTTATGACATCAAAAAAATGTGAGTGGAGTTTTTAGATTTTTTGTTTCCTTCTTCTATCAAGCCACATGATACTCCAAAAACTTGCAAATGGAGTTGGTTGACTTTCAGTGTGAATCCAGCTTAAAAGGCAACTGTAGTTCATTATGCTTTTACAAGCAGTACGTTTCTCGAAAATAGTACTTAAGATATTTGCAAGAATGGATTGTTTGTGAATTTACTGTTTGAAAGCATATAATTGTGGGAACAAGTTTTCTCCGAAATGAAGTTCACTAAATCTGATCGATCATTGCTATTTGACAATCGTTTGAAGAATTCTCTGACTGTTGCTAGGTCCACATTTAAACCGGATATCAAGAGACTTGTTCATAACAAGCAATGTCAAGTATTGCATAGATTCACTGTATGTATTAGAAACATAAAAAATGGCTTAGATTTTTTTATAATCGCTTATTATTAATGTCGCCAATTTTGGCCGCGGAATATTTTTAAAAAACGAATGGGACTCATGCCTTAAAAACGTTGAACGCCCCTGGTCCAAAACATCGCAATTTTTTGGTGATAGAATGCGATATCCCCCCAATATTTTATAGAAAAACCAAACCTATTCTGTCGTCATGTAATAGATTGCTAATTGTCTCTGATCACACTAACCAGCTTTTAAATTTAGACTGTTTAGCTTGACCAGACCATTAGCAACTTAATGCATGACGACAAGATAAGTTTGGTTTTTTTGTTTATTTAGAGAGGAATAACGCTTTCTATCACGAACGAACATATTAAAATGCTTCCGACTGAATCTTATTGTCAAGTATGGCTAGTAATTGGCGGTGCAAGCCGCGTGAAAAAAAAACGCCTTTTCAACCGGAAGTTTAAGAGATAACTTTGATTTTCAATTTTCAAAATAACTCGGTTGGTTTTGTTGTTAAAATTATGGGTCTAATTGAAAAGCAATTTCCCATACTTCAATTTATGGTAATGAAAATCGTCAAAGTTTAGGCCACAATGTTTACCATGACTCATCAGTTTTTGTATTTAAATGGGTTTCCACAAAAATATGCAAATTTCTTACCACAGTAAATGACTGCTTCTCTTTTACAAATAAATCAAAACTTTTTCCATTAGGAATACAACGAAAATTATTTTTAAAGGGGGAGGGGGACTAACTAAAGGTATGGATATTCTGTGTTAAAGTTGTAATATGTTTTTTAAAATATTTTACCCTTTTTCTTAGGCAATTTATCAAGGGTAAGAGCGGGAAGAGAGACTTTACCCCATCTTTTGATTGCTCCCCCTGATTGTTATAAAAAAAGGACAACCAAACCTATTAAAAGCATTTTTTGGTTGGTTATACTTTGCATAAATATGTAAGAAAATATATAAACTTTTAAGGTTGCTATGAGACCATCAATATATTTCAGATTGCCATGTCGATGCAACTTTTTCATTGATCATTTCGTTTCTTATTTACTCAAACAGTAAAATCACTGTAACTCTCTAATGCAGCACTGAAAAATATTTCCGTGACGCCCTTTACGTATCAGGTCAAAAAAAAGAACGAGTAACAGTAAAGAGGTTTCTATGCAGAGTGCCCGACAAGTAGCCCGATGCAATGGACAGAATGGTTGGCAGTTTGAACATTTATCATAATCATTTATTTATGCTGCTGTGCTTTCTACAAATTTGTAGAATGATTAAAATCTTAATGTTTCAGATGAATAAGTTTGTTAAGTGATTTAATTGAGTACATGAAGTGCTATTTTCATGAGTGATTACTGATTTGACTTTTGGTCTTCTAACTGAAGGGCTACTTATTGGCCACCCTGTATGTCTAAAATTCAACTGCAAAATGGCTCTTTTCAGAGCTACTTTAAAATTTTGTACCACCATTAAATTTTTAATAAAAGCAAAGTGCTGTTTAGTGTACCCATGTCGTTAAAATACAAAGAATCACCGAGAAATTATCTGTGGGCTTTTAGCATCGGCACAACAACTAGTAGTTATCTCTTTCAGTCATTATTAGCGTTAAGATAAAGCGGGAATGTGCTAGTAGGAGCTGGCTTTAAAAGCATTTTCTTATGATTTAAGCAGGACGACGTAAACTGCGCCACGCGGGATGAAATCTTTCGCTCTGCAAAAGCATGTAACAGATAAATCACTCAAACGTAAAACCAGATTTTCTGTTTAAGAAGCCCCCCCCCCCCCCATTCGAGGTGTAACAAAAATAGAAAAGGTCTTTTATTTATAAACTTGACCTTTTGGAATTGATCTCGATGGAAATCTTGTCTTTTGAAAAACCACGTCCTTTTAAGTTTTATGTCGGGAAAACAGATTTTCATTTCAAAAATTTTGTACTTTCGAAATTGATTTTCAAAAGCAAGATCTTCAACTGAAAAACTCCGACGAATAAATTAAAAACCTCGGCTCGCAGCATCATCCAATTGAGTAAAATAGGCCTATTTGCAAAAAAGTTTGCTCGTCCTTGATTCATAGAATCCAAAATTTTCGATAACGTTTTGTCTTGTGTGCTCATCACTAGAGATTTTGGATCGATTTTAGAAAATTTTTTGCAAAATAAAATGATTTGAGAAAAAGATCGACAAGTCGATGATTGGGAACTTTGCGAGCCTATTGATCTTACAACTGAAAAAAATTTCTCTAGCTTACTCTAAAAACAATTCTAAACCTGGTATTTTAATCGTGATCAAATTACAAAGGAGTGTCATTCATATCAAATATCAGAAGCGATCAAAACATCTTGGTTCAAAAAACATATTTTTCTTGATTTTAACAAGAGCGCTGGGGTGCTAGCGGGGGTATCTTCAGGAAATTTTTAGGGTGGCAAAACAATATTGGCAACTGTAATTTGTTTTTTGCTCTATTAAGTTGGTTTTCATTCGAATGCGTTTAAGGCTGTTTTGTCTGTTTTGATTTTTCAAATCTGGAGCATGCCACCTTTTTTTGTGGTGGGCCAATTTCATGACAGTCAAAAATTTAGAGGGCCAATCAGAGTTTTGTGTGCCAAACTTTTTGAAGGATAAAATAAGCTTTGATGCTCTAGGTGGTTGCATTTTTTATCCGAAAACAAGTTGAAGATCTTTTTTTTGAAGACCGATTTTTTAAAGTTTGAATTAGTATATGTGACTTTCCATGGAAACCACCAATTTCCTCCACAAAACACAGCATTTTACCTCGTGAGACGCATTTTTGCTCAAAAGCCGCAGGTTGCACACTCCTGTTTTAAATTCCAGGAGAGGGACATGGGTCCCATGGCCCCCTTGCTTCTGCCCTTGGATATCATACAAGAGATATTTCAATTTGTTTATGCGATTCTTCTTCGAGACCAAAGCTGGGTTTTTTATGTGATTTCAGTCCAGCAAAATGGTTATTTTGTCTGCTTACGCAACTGACGTAATTTCACTTACGTATGCAGATTTATTCACAGCTTTCTGTGTTTGAAATCGAAAACTACGCTATACAAAAATAAAGTGATTTGCATGATTATCTTAACTAAAAAAAGAATATCTTTGTCTCACCGAATACGCTAAATATTAATTATATATGCGTTATTATTACGTTTGACAACGTACATTTTTTGCTGACGTAAATGTCGTTACGCAGCACTTGCAAATACGTTTACAGAGCGTCAACGTCATAACGTTACAAACGCTAAAGCTATAGCGGGCGAAGTAAAGATCACATATCCTCCAAAATAATTGTTGGTTTTGACGTTGTTTTTTCATTTGTAATCGAAACAAATGACAAAAAAATGGAGACAAATTGCTTGGGAAATATTTTGCTGATGGTGGGAGTCAGTATTTGTTCAGTCTTCTTGGACGTCACTACTTGCTCAGGATTCTTAAGAGCTTTATCTCTCGACTCTTTTGTGTTTACCTCTTCAAAACTTTTTTATTGATTACAATAGATTTTGTATCCTCTCTCTACTATTTCTCAATGGGTGTTGCGACCCAATAAACATTCAATCTTGAAAGATTTGATTGCATTTTCCTACAGTTTTTCTCTCGTGGAGACTTCACATAGTCTGTAGTTTAATGTTATTTTGCCTTATTTTTTGAGATTACTTATTTTTTTTCGAGTAGTTCACGTATTACTGTTGTTGTCATTCATATTTGGGGCTTTTGGTCTATACAGTGATTTGATTAGCATTGTAATGTTTGTTTATGTGCACAGCAAAAAGACATGCAACATTGTTCGCAATAACCCAATGGCTGATTTAAGGATTAAACCGTTGCCTGGACAACACAATGTGCACCAACAGTGCTTACGATCACCATGGTTGCTGTGACAACAATTGTTCACCCCAAAATTCAAACATGCTAAGAAAATCGTCCGTAAAAAGTTGCCACATCACCTCTCGAACCAAACAATTCTGACATGTAATGTAGATTAATAGTCGATTGGCAATTAGCTTTTATTGAGACTACTAGATTGTGCTTGCTCATGAAATGGTGTTGTGAAGTGGAAAAGAAAAAGAAAAAATGCAAAGTAAGAAAAAAGGAAAATATAAGAAAAAATACAAAATATTGCCACCTATTATAAAGACTCGTTGTTGACTGCGGCAATAGCAGAATCGCTCTAACTCGGCTAAAAGCAAATGACACTCATATTTCCCAGCAAGTGTAAGTGCTTCAAGCCAAGTGGATTTGACGAAGATCTGCGGAGTTGTAAAATAGTTTTAGAAGAAACCTGGCGCTTAAAAAGTGCTGGGTATTTTATATCGGCGATTTAACATCTCCAGTCATTAGATATTGTCCGAAAAATAGATAGGCTAAATTGGGTTATTTAGTACAGCTTTGGGTTGGCTCCTAGATTTACAACCCAAATGGCTTTCTTTTTTTTGATTACAAATCTTGAATTGAACAATTTAAAAGTTGCCGGCTTGATTATTCTCTCCAAATACAAAGCAGTTAAAAATAGATTTTGGCTTGTTTTCGTCACGTAGAGTGGGAAAAAGCGTATAGGTGGCAAACAGTATCAATATCCATCGGTAAAAACGGTTCCAGCAATATCGTCTGATTCGAGTGCATCCTTTATTGCAGTGTAAAACTGAACAGTTTAAAACTGTTGAAATCGAGTCGAGGAAATTAAAATTCACGCTATTTCCCGATGCTATCGAACTTTGAAGCATTCAAATTTGTTTCGCTTATTTGACAAAAAATTTAAAGAATTCTGAAATCTTAAAATGTTTTAACGATTTGGTTTTGTTGATCTGATAAGAAACCACTCAAATCTATTCATAGCTATAGCCCAAGCGGGATTTGAACTATAGCGTACGGTCAATTTCTTTACAATTTTGATTAATCAGATGAATCTTTCGTTTCAGATCTTTTTGGCGAAATCTTTATAAAGAAAACAGAAAAATGGTACGAAATTTTAGGACTAATTATCATTTGTTATTTGCACTACTTTTTTTGTTCGTCTTTTCGAAACTTGTTTACTCAAACTCTCATCAAGAAAATTCAATGGCGTCGTCGACGAGCAGCATTTATGGTAAGTTGACATCAAGTTCGATTCCCTCTCGCGCCCTCTGCGAGAGTACGACGAAGTATTTTTGTTTGTTTTGTTTTGATGAAAATACGCACAGTGCAAGTAATGTTTTATGAAAAAAACTGATATTTCAGTACATGCTTTGTTCGTGTGCAAGTGAAAAAATCGCTCTTCCAAAAATGGCCGAACGGTCATCTTTGCCTGAAATTAATGCCCGATTGAGCTATATTAGACTTCTGTTAGAATGGCAAGAAGCCGCCAGTGGTCACTTGTTGAAATAGTTTTAGTATTTCAAAATTTAATTCATGCAAAAATAGTTTCAGTATTTTTAAAGATATAAACCAAACCACAACACTGGCATGATTGGCACTTATTTTTTTAAAAATTGGTGAGATCTTATTAACCGAACTGTAAGTACATCAGTGAAAAGTCGAATCTTGCTGCGTATCATGTTTTGTCAACGGTTCATGTTTTTTTGATTAGCATCAACAACATCGACGTTGTGGCCCAGTTTTTGTTTTTGGAAGTGGCAAATTGTTTCACTTCCAAACGGTTACATTTTGATTTCCAACATTTGTTCAAAAAACTTTTGGGCGGCAAGGTACCAAAAGTAATGCAAAAAGTATTCCGATACCAACATGTGCAATTTGCTGCAGAGACAGCTGAGAGTTTTATTGACTCTTGGAGCAGAGAGTACACGGCAATGAATTTCATTGAAAAATAATTGGCTTTATCCATTTTGATATTTTTAACAGAGAAAGCATCCACGCTATTTTTTTATGTTGTAATTATTCAACAACGGTTTGTTTGAAGGCTCGGTCAGTGACAGCGCGCGCTTGATACGTTTTGCGCTTCTGAAATCCTTAATTCTTTGAATTGAGCGGGCGTTGTGACTCGACAAAACTTTTTAGCTTAGTGCGAAAAGGCGATATCTCACACATGAACTTGCGAGTTTGATTCTTTCTTTGAGAAATACACTTTTGTTTGGTTGCAGCATTCGCGATAAGAACATACTGTTCAGAGGTTTAAACTTAGCAAGAATTCAACGCTTTATTTAGTCTGTATAATCGAAACAATTCTTAAATTATTCATTTTCAGTTTTCGCGTAAATGCAATGTTTTCAAGGTATTCTTCTCGTGACAAAACAAAACTGCAATGCATGCCTGCTTGACATGGGCCTACATACATGTATAAACAACAAAAATATTTTTATATGTTTTTGTAAAAAATGTTCGATTGGCTTATAATACATCAAAAGAATACAAAATCTGAATTGTAGCCTATTGCTTTAGCAATTAAACAAAAATTCACAAAACAAAAAAGGCGAACTTTGTTAAAGCTTATTTGCTATCAAATTGCAAAAAATGAATTGCAGTTTTTTAAATTGTCAAATAAAAATCTCGTATGAGCTCTCATTTATTACAATGCATTATTTGTTGAATTTAATAAATAAATAAATAATATTTTTGTTAATTTATAATACTATAACATCAATTTGAAGTTTTTATCTTTTTGAGTTATTCAAAAGCGCATGAAGGCTGAAACTTTGATGTGTCTTACCACCCTAAAAATATATGATCTGGTATAATATAGGTCTGCAGAAAATAATCTTGTAAAATTTCTACACGATTAAAACATATCTTTTACTTTTGATTTTATGAATTGCGCTTCCAACCGCAAATTCTTATTGCGTTAGTAGAGTTTTTGCTGATCTTTAAGAGTTTATTTAAGATTTTAACTTCCGAGAAAGTGATGAAGCGTTAGATATTTGTGAAACGAAAAACATCGGCGGTTTGGCAATATATTTTTTTTCCGAAAAAAAAAACCAATTACTTGATAGCGGTACTGCTTTAAGAAGTTAAGTGGTGATTTTCTTTAAAGCTTTCTTTCGTTTTAACTACGAGTATGCCACGTGCCAAATGAAGACTCTGGAAACTTGTGGTTATTTTGCAGACAACTCATTTTATCAGGTTAACAATTGTTTTTGTTCTTATGACGTACATAACTAAGCTGCCAAACAAACCTAATTTCATTTTAACTGCTGATGCAGTTGCAATTTTGACCTACGCTTCTTTTATAACAAATGCAAGCAATTCAGAATGTTAAGGGTATTGTTTTTAAATTCACTCATGAACCTGGAGGATCTGGAGCACTCCACCGACTTTTTTATCCCCTTTGGTACAAAACCACTAATCTGGCATTCTGAACAACAACCGCAGATTAGTGTTCACTTAAACTGCTATTCATAACGCTCACTTTTTGGCTGACGGCAATTGTGCAGCTTCGAGTTCAAATCTCCGCGTTTTCTCGCGTTGTTGTGCTCTTTGAAAAACCACTTCATACGTTAGTTGCACTGATAAAGATGCCCTGATCTGGTGGTAGACCCTCTGCGGCAAATCCAAAGATAGCCTGTACACATTTTCCTCTAAGTTTAACCATAAGAGTTTTTCTATGCCTGGTGGACAAAAATACAACCTATACCCAACTTAAGAGCAAAGTTTACCTTTATTGTAATACCACCAAAGAGCTAAATTAAAATTAAAATCTAGAAATGTTGTTAAAACTTGGCCTGGCCCGGATCAGGTAATATTCTTTATCACAACTTAATTATGTTTTTATCAAATTCAATATTTTAAGGAAAGTTATTGCAACATTAAGTTTTCAAATTATGCTCAGTTCATGACGTAAATTCGAACAATTAGAATTGCAATATAAAAATAAAATTAGTAATCAAGTCTCTTGAGCTTAAAAATTGATACAATATCCGTTTTTAATAACCTTCAATTTTACAACAACAAAGAAAAATTATGTCCGCATGCCTTGGGACTGCTTCAGTTTATTTTGTCGGCAATAAAATCTGCAAGCCAAATTGAGAAACTAAAAATGACCGTTAAATAACTCCAATCTCGCAAAAATTAAGTAATCAGAGCAAATGAGTATGCTCCGATAAACAAACCGACAGACGGTTTTTAATTTTTTCCTACAACAACGAACAAAGCCATCACGCAAAAACAAGTAAATGCTAAACGCTGCAAAAACCAAGTTCATTATAAAACTGTTGAATGGCTTTTTTTTTGTGTTTTGACAAACTTTGGGTTTATTTCCTACTTGGCACATCTATTACAATAAGCTGGAGTTCTTGGTTGTTTAGGTTGTTGAAGCTCGCTTGTCACAGTTGATTCTTTTTAACAAGATAGAACAAAAATGGCACATCGCATTCTTGTAAAGCACTATAAGTAAATATAAAGCACTATAGGGTTGGTGAATGTATTTAAATAATCTTTAGATAAATTTTTATATTTGATTAGAATTTTGTAATTAAGTTGAGATTTAGGGTTTTTAAGGTTTTATTTTTCTTGTTTTATAGACATTTACAACTGGCGACAAAAGGCCGAAACATGTAGCAAAAAAAATTTTACTTCTTTTTGTTATTTGCATTTTTTTAGTGATAAACAGTTATGATAATATAGTGATTATGCTTTTACATTCTCACAACAAAATTTTTTCTTATTACGAAATAACTTTAAATTTTTAGGATCCCTTCTCCAACGATCAAGAAGAAGAATAGGGTTTTTTAGCCCTCAAAGACATCGGTTGTCTTTTGGAAGCGCCTTTTCTGCGCAACTATTCAAACTATGCGACCGGTTTCAAGCTCCCTGTCCCGAATGGTAATTGAAAAAACAATAGGTTATTTAAAATACAGTAGGGATTTTGTAAGAAAAGGGATAGAAAGAGATTAACCAGGACAAACATTGACTTTTTGTTTGCAACGTTATCAAAGATACTTCAAAAAATACTCTTTTTATTTTTAAGTTTATTGTTTTTTTCTTCACCATTTTTTGAGCATAAATAACACGGCTTGAAAGAGACGAGGGTATCAACCTTCTTGTTCTTTTCCTGGTTTCGTTCCTGAATGTAAATCAGAAACGTTTGACTTCATCAAAAAAAGATTTAGGTGAACTGAAGTTGAAAAATTGGGTTTTAAAGAAGAAGTAGAAACATGTATCGCTAAGAATACACAAATTCAAACCTATGAATCTGTAGTCTGTTATCTGAGGTCGTGCACTTCTGGTAAAAGGTTCATTGTTCAGTAAAAATTTTTAGCAATTGCAGATCAACTTTTTTATTAAGTGACCAATGGGAACAAGGCTATTTTGTCTTAAAAAGACTCATTAGGAGATCCAAAGTCATCTAAATTGATTGATTTTCGAATAACAAAACTCCTGTTTGTCTTTACAGCAAAGGACTTTTTATTTCTGGCACTTTTTTAAAACAATGATTTGGCCGGTCCTACTTTAAAATAAGAACTGACCTTTGAGATGGAAAAAAGTGACTTACTGCTCAACGTACTCTTACTTATATGTAACTCAGGCAATATGAAAAGATGAAAAAATCATTACGATTAAAAAAAATTGTTTGAGCTATAATGACAGCCAAACTATAGAGTTAACATTGAATTATGTTTAAACTACCAGCACTCGCTCATAGTGAAAAATGAAAGCTTTGATGTTTGATTGATATAACTTGGCAATGCTTTTTTAATGTGCTAGTTCTGACACCGTTTTCCTGACCAAGGCTGCATTGTCACAGGAAAATTGCGTTGAAGCGAGTGGGCTGTCGCCATTTTGTGGTGACAGTAGCTTAACATCATCATACGTTCGATCTTCACCACAATTTTCTCTGCTTGGCAGATTAAAACAAAGAATAAATTCACCAGAATGTTGAACCTAGGAAATCTCGAAGCATCGCGGCATCGAGCAACTGGTCTTATTCTTGGCGTCAGCGGCGTTACCCAAGTGATATACCAGACAAACATGCAATAAATAAATGCCTTAACAGCTCTTGAACTTTGGGTGACCAATATTAATAACATCGAATCTTCTTCTTGCGTATGAAACGGCGGACTTCACGATGTTATGTCCAGGCGCTGCAGCCATTGGACTGTGGTTTCATCTGGTCCTGTGAGACCCACGTTGCCAACTTGGGGTCGGGTAGAAGGGTAAAAGGATAACGTCGAATTAAAATGCCTAAATGACAACTTATTGATCGGCCAGTTAGGTGGTGATTACCACTGCTGCTCAATTATTTACAAACCTATGTTCGCATAGAGATTTTGTATTTGCGGTTTATAGAAAATACTGCAATATCAAGGTTTCGTTGTTTTGTTCGCTTGTTCCTATTATTGTCCGTAAACGGTGTGCAGGTACCTTTCACGGTATCGTCTTTTTTAGGTCCAGTTGGTCAGGGCCTCGATCCTGTAGCGTTTCATGCGACGGGGGATTTGCCCTTGAGAGAAGGTACTGCAAACACAAAAAACAAAATTGGGGCTGCTCAGGTCCCGCTACGCGCTCAACCCCGTGCAACTCACAAGCATGTCCAAGCTGGTCTGGATGGAATAATGCAACCCAATGCAGTCAAAGCTGTGGAATCGGGCAAAGAGTACTTCAAAGGTGATTTGAAAATTTTAAATGGCAAATTTTCGTAAAAAATGTTTTTGCTTACTCGGTATCCAATTTAGCTGAAATGGTTTCCACTAAAGTCTTGTAGTTTAGTAACGTAAGCACTTCCCAATCATGCTGCGAGCCATCTTGTGGAGCTTTAAGTCACCTACAATTTGGCTGAAAATGCGCTTCACAAAAGAATGTAAAGTGGAAACAACGCGTTAGGAAGGCTACAGAATGAAGTCAGCACACCACTGCATTAGCTTTAAAACAAAGCAAAAGAAAGAAAAATACTCAATGTAGAAAGACTCTTGCATTATTGTTGAAGTATCAACCGGCTTGAGAAGCCTGCGGTAGTTCAAAGACTTTTTGAAACAACGACATATTAATCTTCTGATTTTAGAAACTGCATGAAAGGCTCAACCAAAGTCAATGGTTGTGTTGGTGCCGCTCACAAAGTGGTGCCATGCTCTGTAAGAAGCGAGTGCCCTTCCAAATGGACTGACTGGTCACCTTATAGTGACTGCTCTCACTCTTGCGGAGTTCATGGGAGACAAACAAGAACTCGACATTGCAAGATTTTTCTGAAAAACGTAAGAATTTTAATACTTTACATGTTTGTAACAAGCTTTTGTTCTTTAAACAGTAGCAGCTTTAGCAATCCTCTAAGGCTAAGCAGTTCATGATCTCTGGTTACAAGGCTAAACCGCAATTAAATCAATTTTTATTTGTAAAAACAACTTTAAAACTCTAGCTTTAAAGTTGTTTTAACAAATACAGTTCGAAATAGGGTTTAGTTACAGTTCTAAATAGTTCGAAATAAACAAAATTTAGTTCGAAATAGAACACAAATTCAGTTATGCATCGATACACTCTTTAATGGCTTAGAAAAGGAATTTGCTTTCTTTAGAAATAATGATTGTTGCTTTGTTAACAACTGGTAGAATGGTTCGAAAAAATGGTAGATCAAAACCACAGGCTATTGACAGGAGGAAAGTGGATGTTCGGGGCCGTCTTTTGAAGTTCAATCTTGCAACGAAAATCTCACATGTCCTTTGAAATACTCTGATTGGTCCTCCTGGAGTGATTGTGACATGGAATGTGGTAAATGGACCACGGTTCAACGCAAAAGATCATGCCTGATTCCTCCATGTTCCAAAGGTAAAAAGTAGAAAGGAAAACCTTAATTTCATGTTATTCTTTTGTAAGCTTGCTGATATATATAATATTTATACCTTAATTTCCCAGTCAAAATACTATCTGTTTGTTTTACACAGTAAATAAAATATAGTAATTCTTTTTACAAAGTTATCAGTGCTGTAAAATGTCGCGTATCACATTTTTAGTTTTCATTTTAATGCTTTTTGGCAAACAACTGTTCAGTCAATAATGCATGCAGCCAATCGCTTTTCTCTTACCAAAGATTACCAAAAAGTGTGAAGAGTCTGAAGTTTATTCAAAAAAGCTCCGCTAACCAGGATTGAAAACTAGTCAGACCTTCGAGTGTGGCGCGTTCACAAGTCTGAAGATTGACTTTTTATTTAAATGCAGCATAAGACCAACGCAATCTTTGGCGTGTATGATTTCATTTGTTTTACAAATTTTATTAAATCAATAGATCAACTTACGCAGAGCCGATTCTGTGGTTTGGAAAAATGCAATGATCAAGCCAACAACGCGGATATCACAAGAATTCAACGGTATGTTTGTATTTTGGTAAGGGGCAATGAAAAGGACTGCTAACAAGAAAACAAATACGATCGGAAATGAGTGTTTTTTAGAAATTTTGATTTTTTTACTTCCAATTCTTATTAATTTTTCTTAATTTTAATATGATTACTTTTAGCTTTCTTATCGAAAAAATAACTACGAAAATAGTTTGGAGGTTTTGTGCTTAGTGGTTTATGCGTGTTTTTATGGACTGGAAAGTGAGATCTGCTACTATAGTTAGAAATTACTCTAAAACCCTTGAAATTTTTATTTTACTAGCGCGTTTTTACGTTCTCAGACTTTGCTCTTATATTCTACTACTTACATTGAAGACAAAAAACTCAACAGATTACACTGGCAGAAAATGCCATCAGTTTTATGGTTGTGCTTTTGGTACATAGTAATAACAAATTGATTGTAATTTAGAAAACTCTGCAAACAAAAAATGATTTCTTTAGGGGGTGGTCCGCTTGGAGTCCCTGCAACGCATCGTGTGGTGAAGGTCGACAAATGAGAGCCTTAATTTGTTCCGTGACAAAAAATGAGGATCTGTAAGTTTGTTAATGTTTTTTCCTCGAAATGCTCTAAATACAGTTCGAAATAGAACACGTATACTTGATCAATCTTTTCTACCGCAAATGAATCATTGTATTACACAGAAAAATAAACATTTGTTAAACATGGAACAAATAACGTTCAGTTTCATTTTTTAGCCAGGCATGAGCTGGTATGTTGTTATCTTTCTTTGACCTTTAGCGTATTAATTGTTTTCAAGTGTAAAGAGAAAAGCATCTACGCTAATACAATTTCGCGAGAACAATTGCTTCTTTTTACGAAGAAATTATTTCAGCATTTGCGAAACCAACTCAACTCAAACGAGGGTCTGTCAAGGGGCTACCAGTTGCCCATTATGGGCCGAATGGGCCCAGTGGACCAAATGCAAGGGTGAATGTGCAAACGGAACAGGAGCTAGAGTCCGAAACCGCCGGTGCTTAATAAAAAGGTACAATCTTGCATATGTGTATGGTGGGGTGGAGCAGCGATCGTTGGAGTCCAGTCTTGATGTGAACATCTAGTCTAAACGGGGGGCCGAATACCCAAATAGACGGGCACAAGCTGTTTCTACGATCTACGCTAAGGCTCAAGAATACCCAAAATCCACAAATGATAGTATTAAAGTGAAGCCAACATCTGAGTATTGTTTTTTAAATTATAGTTGGTGTTGAAGCCGGAACATGAAAACTGCAATCATCAATACGATTTGTTAATTGCTGATTATAATTTTAGGCGGTTTAGTGCGCCATCTCGAAATTTCTTCCGGTTGTCGTTTTAGTTTTTCTAAAAGTAGGTTATGCCAAGCTTGCTATATCTGTTACACTACATATATGTAATAACATGTAGAGCGAGATGTACATAATTAAATAAATGTCATTGATTGCGTACAGTAGACACTAGACGTTTATAGGATGTTCAATGGGCCTTGTTTTAAAACGTGAACAATTAGATAGGAAACACTTAAGATGATGTCAGTTTGCAAAGTCTAATGTTACGCCGAGTCATCATTTTGTATTAATTTCATTTTATATATGGCATTGATTGCATTTTCTTGCGAAGACCTTTTTCACTGTCGCTTCTGCACGTGTGCCTCAAGTGACGTCAGTTGCCTCCAATTTTTTCTCGGCCCCTGTTAGAAGCTTAGGTATGCTTGCGGTGCCCTAGTCAAATTTGATATTTGCCTCATTCAAATTTGGAAACAATTTTTCTTTGGAGATTGACTTTTGGAACTGTTTTGCCCAAACTCTGTTGATGTTGCTCATTTTGAAGCTTAAAACTTGTTTTTTGGTGATAATTTGAGCGCAACTATTTCTGTTCGACTTACCCGTCGGCACTTTGGGAACCACTGAGTTAGGTCAAAAGTTAGTGTGACATTACCTTGAAAGAAACACTAACAATTTGACGTGCATGTGAAATAGGGCTATTTGAACGAGATATTTTGGGGCCTAGTTGGTAGGTGGAGTTTAGGAATAGTAAAAAAATTTGGAAAGATGTAAAACATGTGAAGCTAGTTTTTCGATCTCGATTTTCCTCTTTGCCGTTTCGCCAAGTGTTAAATAAGTTAATTGATTTATATTTCGCAGGTCTACAATAAATACAACTACGACAACATCGAATGTTGACGCTAATGCAACCGGTAAGAAAATAATTATTTTCAACTTACGAGTAGTTTCAAAATAAGTTCACAGCTCTGACCTGTAGCGCAGCGATGAATGCTCCGAAACTTCCTGGTAGCAGTGTTGCAAAAGCGCAAGTCTTTTTCTCATCATTGGAAAAGAAGCGTGCTATGAATCAAATACAAAAACAGCTACTCCGATAACAGCTGGTAAAGTAGTTGATTTAAGTTGGTTGTGGAACAAAATTTGAAGCCTGCTTAAAACGTGCTGCTACAATTGAAAACCTGGCTTACAATAGTAGTAATCGCAACCAGAAGAAATGAACCTTATTTTAAGTTCGATTGCAAAGGAAAGGGGAAATATACACTTTTGGTGGGAGATATTCTCTATAGAGATGCAAACATGTGAGAAAAAATATACATCTTTTTTTCTCATTCAGTAAATGTTTTTGAAAAAATTGTTTACAAACGTGTTCGCAATTAACTTTTTAAAATTTACACGACTTTCACCCAGCCAATTTGGCTTTCAATGCGGTGTCTTAACTTCTCACGCAATAAGTGCCGTATATGATGACCTACTTAACAATTTAGATTAAAAGTATTACAGTCGTTACTTAATTTTGGACTAATCAAAAGCTTTTGACACTGTGGACCATAATATTTTACTACGAAAGCTGTCCGACCAGTTTGGAATCGGAGGACTGGCAAATAAATTTTTTGAGAGTTATCTGACAAACCGCTTTCAGTACGTGCGTATAAATAACTCTAGGTCAAAAAAGGCAAAAATTAACTATGGAGTTCCTCAAGGGTCGAACCTAGGCCCACTATTGTTCTTGATGTAAGTAAATGACTTACCTAAATCTACTTGCTTTAATGCTACTCTTTTTGCAGATGACACGTATTTATCATTAAGTAGCACTTTGCTGATCCACCTTAAAACTCAAGTCATTAGTAAAATAAATAAAGTAGACAAATGGCTTCGATGCAATAAACTCTCCCTAAACTGCAAACAACTTCTTACTTGGTTATAAACAAGTTTCCACGACATTCCATCAATATTAATCTTGAAATATCCAAGAACAATATAAAAATTAGTTGCGGTAAATATGTTAAGTATCTCGGTTTGTTGCTAGATGATGCTTTAAAATTTCATATTCATAATCAGCACTTGGAAACGCATTTGACAAAGTAAACCCAAATGTTTTACCGAATACGTTTTACCGAATACGTTTTACCGAATAGAAGTTACCTCAAAGTTGATGGAATGATTACTCTTTTTTATTCCTTTATTTACTCTAAATTATAATATAGCATTTTAAATTGAGGCTCAGCTAAAAAATAAACAAACTAATGAACTGAAACTGAAATTGGAGGAGGGTACAGTACCCCTGACTCTTCTCCATCGTAGACCTCGGCGGCCTTTAGTCAAAGTTTAAATTTCTGCATCGTTTAGTCGAGCTGCAAAGATCGTTGAAACATTATCTGCTATCTACTACTACCATTTACTTCCCCACACTCTTCTACGAATAGATCGGTTTACCGATATTTGGAATCGAGTATCTTTCCAAACAGAACTCTCCAGTCGAAAAATTCTAAAAAATCTGGTCTCGCATCAAAATTGTATATTTTGGGTAAATAATTTGATAAAACCAAGGAACATGTTTTGATTTTAAACATTTCAATAATTTCTCGGAAACCTACAAAGCACAAGTCAAGCAGCATCTTCGCAGAGGCGCCCAAGTACTCAACGGTTTCAATTGAGGGTGGCGGCACTCCTAGGATGACACTATTTTAGGAGGTGGGAGTCTGGCAAAGTTGCTCCTCAAGAAAGGGCTTTTCCACTTAATGGTTCACAAATAATATTTTTAAGCTGTAAAATGTTGACTGACGCTTTGTAATTTCGAGGGGGACATTTTTAATCAAGCCACAGGCGTCATGGACTATAGCAACGCCACCGTGTGTTACTTAAAAACAATTCTCGTTAATGAGCGAGATTTTTGGCACACTCTTGACCTGAAATTAAGCAAATGGGCAATTCGATTACAGATTGGTTTAGAAATATATCATTAAACACTTGTGAAATGAGCTGAAAATTTTCATAATATGATTTTTTGGCAACTGTAGCAAACTACTTAAATTTTAATGTTTGAAGTTAACCACATATAAGGCAAAAGCATTTTGACCTCAAGCAGGTTGTTGCTCGGCAAAAAGGTCAAGCGTGCAGGAACGTCAATTTTTGGTTGGCTTTGAACATAAGTTGTTTTTTGTATAATCGATCGAAGGTTTTCCGGTTACCAGAGGATAATAATATGTAATCCTACCTTCTTAATTTAAAACTTTCAATTTAGTTAATAAACGAGCTGTTTCGCTTTAGCCTTTCTTGCCATAATTGGTAGAGCTATTCTGTGTCACAAAAGAGCAAGTAAAACTAGGGTAGAGTTTTGAATGTGAACGTGAATTGTACAGACAATGAAAAGCAACGTTGGCGGATTTTTTTTCATTTTATCCGACCCCGCAACTACGTAGCGCGTTTTAAAAAGGTTCTGACACAGCGGCTTTTTCAAAACGATTTGAACTTAGTTTGCAACAACAAAGAAGGAAGTTAGAACAGAAGAGATGAGGAGGTGCAAACAAAGCCGAGATCTATCGCTAAAACTGACTTCGGGTGGGATTCGAACCCATCGGCTAATCCGCTCCAGCTTCCTCACTGACAAAACGAATAACAACTAAATTCACTGTTAACAAGGAAGCCATTTCCAATTATTCCAGGCGCGGTTTTTATAATTGTAAATTACTTTTGATCTTTGACACTGAATTGTCAAAGGCTATATTTTTTGTGTAGATATTTTGAAGAGATATAGAAAAGGCGTGGTTAGTTTCAAGAAAAAGCTATTGAATCAAGATTAAGTTTATATCAAAACAGGTCTTCCTCTTAAACTTTCGTGACGTTAAAGCTATGTCAACATGCTGACGCATAGTAAGTGTGCAGCTTTCAATAAACACATGTACTTTGCGGGAATCTGCACTTGACCTGTGGTCAGATTTATAAAAAGATTTCATTGGTTTAATCAAAAGCCGGTTTGTCGTCATAACAGCGAAAAAAATTGGAAATTTATAGAGATAACCTTCGGTTGTTATCATGAAAGTGTTCAGAGGCCAAGCAATTGGGCGGCGGACAAAGAATGCATGCTTTATATCGCTTCAAACTTAGTGCAACTCTTTTATTTCAGAATCCGTGGATGCTGATATGTGCTCAGGAGGGCACAAGTCCTCTTTTGAGCGGGAATTGTGTGAAGTTACTCCTTGTTCTTTTTGGTGGGAGAAATGGTCCTCCTGGTCATCTTGTTCAGTATCTTGTGGAGAAGGCTATACCAGAACTACAAGAAGGTGCTTCGACCAAAACAAATCAAACTCAAGTAAGTTGGCTTTGAATTAAAACTCGGACAGTTTTCTCCTCCGGACGTAAGAAAACTTGAACAGCGATTGTCAACCGGGAATAACTCAATTTAGACAAATGCCAAGCTGTCAAAACTGCTGAAACTGTGCATTGATAGCAAATGCAGCCGTATTAAAGGAAAGAAACTGTCTTAAAATGCTTATATCAAGGCAGAAAGCAGAATTGATGTCGGTTTTAAACACACAACAGATTGATTTCCGACCGTGTTAATGGGAATATATTCACCTCATTAAACAAAAGATGAATGGGGAGCATGGTGAACCGTATAATGTACAGAGTTATTGCTACAATTTGCTGTGAGATTGAGGAGTGAAAAAGACTTTCCTATCCTGGTGTGACATACCGAAGACTCTAAAAAAGGTTACTTTCAACTTCAAGGCTTGACGCTCAGCAAAGGGGGGGCAGAATAAAACGTGAACCGTACACGATTTCCCTAGAAGTAAATTACAAATGTTCTGGCGGTAAAAAAACCGTGGGATTGAATAGGCGTCAAACAATCACCCAACATTTTATCTTATTAACGTTCAGGCGACTGCAAAGGCCCGTTTTTGAAGTACAAAAAATGCTTTTCTCAACCGTGCTGGTCAGAATGGACGGAGTTTTGCCCATGTACGACCTCTTGCGGCAAAGGTGGAATGCAAACGAGAAATAGAACTTGCCTCGAAACAACGGCAGGGCATTCGTCGTTTCACAGCTGCAAAGGAAACAACACAGAAGTTAGATCATGCAATACGCATGTAAGTTGGTCTAAAAAACCTAATTTACAATTTGCTATAGGCTATTGGTAAAGTCTGAACAAGCGGCATGCCAATAAGCGGCGAACTTAAATGAAAATGAACTAAGAGGTAATTGATATTTAAGCGTTTTAAAATTGCACAAGACAAAACAACTCGAGTTTTGTCATGGTGAATCAGCAATGACTTTAAAAATGGTTTCTCGAATTTCCTGCTTGGCAATCAGCAATGGAAGTAACGTGGAGAGCGAAATACGAAATCGATTGAGCCCGGTCATGAACAAAACTAACAAATCCAGTTAAAACGGGCCTAAAAACTTCATGAAAGGCTACGTCATTTTCTTTAAAGTGCTTGGTGTGAACTGAACATTGAAAGATTGCTTGTTCTCGGCATGCAGTCTTGTGTTTGTCAGTTCGTTGTCTACATTGTGCCCGCATTCCTTGCTATAGAAAAGGTTTGTTATAATAATTGATCTTGAATCGCTATAGTGTTTGCTGCAGAAATGAGCTGTGTCTGCTGCAGCAGCAACTGAAAACTAGTTGAACGCAAGCTGTTTTATCTTTAATCTTCAACATGATAATAATGTATAATTAAAAGATCAAGTCAAGCCGCCAGTATTGTAAATGAAGCAATAATAGTTTTTAGGCGTCACAGGAAAATAGTTGGTGGGACGCATATGCCTGGTAGGCCACAACTGCAGCTTGCTGCTAATCTCACTGTCATGCATTTCGTTGCTTGATTTGTTTTGAGATGTAAAAGCGGGTGTTTTATGTTGCACCGAATCTCCTTTCCACGGAATAGATGCGGGGAAATCAATTCATACTCAAGGCTAAACAGCTTTGATGATATTGCAGGAATGCCCAGTTTGGGGGTCATGGACTCCAATCGGGCACTGTAGTGCCAGCTGCGGGAAAGACGGTCATCAGTTCTTGACGAGAACTTGTTTGAAAGGAAAATGCGAAGGAAATAACGTGACATATTCATACTGCAATAATCGCGTAAGTAAAAAGACTGTAGAAAGGCTCTGGCAACATACTGGCGAGAGGCTGTCACATTTTAGAAAGCATTTTAAAAATTTCATTGCAAAGTTATTTTCCACATTTGCGCGTTAGCGAGAGCGCCGCCAAGCATAGGACAATTGAGCAGATCTGCTTTGAACATTCTGCTTGAATTGCTTGATATTACTTTTAGAAAATTTACTGCGCGTTCAAATCAGCCGAGCTGAGGACATTCATGGTGAAGCGGCTTTCCCGAGTACAAACTAGCGTAGACATCACGAGAATTAAAGACATGGCCTCTCGGTCACCGTGGCCGGTTTTGGTGTTCCATCCCTTCAACCGAATTGAAATTACATGCTCGCTAAGAGTTAAGGCTGGTTTTCATTACGCGTAAATTGCTGGCGTAGCGTGAAAAAATTTTTTTTTCTCTGTTTAGTTTTATGTCGCGAACGCTGCTCGCATAAAACTAAATAGAGAAACAAAACTTTTTTCAGGCTACGCCTGCAATCTACGCCTACTGAAAATCAACCTTAGGTTTAATGAGGCTGATGATGCTAAGTACTTCGCGGGTTTTCAAGTTCAGTCGAAAGTAAAGATAATTTTAGAACTGTAACTTTAGGAATCGTTTTTTTACGTTTATTATTTTAATAACAGCCTTGCCCAGAATGGACCAAATGGGGAGTGTTTTCCTGCTGCAGCACCTCATGCGGTGAAGGAGTTAAAACCAGAACCCGGCAGTGTTTACATGGCAATCCTGGTGACAAAGGTATTTCAAAATGGTTAATTTGTATATTAGGCCTAATCTTGTCTAATTATTAACTTTCTTGTCGTTTTCATTATCTATTTAAATGGAAAATATCATCACTGTGAAACAAATTTATCGATTTTTTAACTTCAAGAAACAGCTGCAATTCTTTTAAATACACTAATGGTCCTGGGTTCAATCCCTCATCGAACCACACCACAGGTTTTAAAAATGGCGTTAACAGATTTCTTATTTGGCCCTCAGCAATAGTGGTAATGTGGAGAATAAAATAGGAAACAAATTTTCACAGTCATTTACAAAAGTTCGGTGCGGCAAACCGGTGCAGTGAAAAAATGGCCAAAATATTTCGTATTAAACGCGTTTACTTTCGCACTATCTATCCATGTGTTGTCCAAACAAAATGAGCCTGCCTGGTTTTATTTGATGCCTGGAAGTTGATGGATATTGTGCCCCATGTAGCTCAGGGTTACTTGGGGTTGACTGGCAAACGTGAGGCTATGAGTTCAGTTCTATGCATTGTAGCGTTAAGAGAAAAGTGCGTTGCATTGCAATGCTGGCGTAAAATGTAAAGTACCGGCAAATCCTAAGCTGTACTAAACCAACGTTGTTCCTTCTGTAACCACAAAATTTTTTCTGTGGAAGGAAGATGAAAAAACAGCGTACTTGCAGTTTTTTTTTAGCTTGCCAACCTCTCTATTTTGGGACGCGAACCCGCAAGCTGTTGTTTTTGAACTCAGCAGTTGAACTTTAGAGCACAATAGTAAAATTAACACCGAAAACCCAAAAGTTCTTCGCTGCATTGTGCATTATAGTAAACTTTTGAAGTGATAGGTTACGGTGATATCTTGTTTTTAGGCTGCGACGGGAACGCAGAGGAAGATTCCCGCTGCAACCCCGGGTTGTGTAACGAGACTGTTACCGTTCCCACTTCATTTCCTTGTGGAGAAAGTTTGCAGCTTGCGAAATTAAGAATTCATGGCGGAAAGGTGAGGTGTTAAAACGTTTTTTTATTGAAACAGTATGTTTTCAATTTGCAATGACAATGCCTAACTTCTTTGCAAGATGAGCTGTCTCTTATTTGGTTTCACCTAACATAACGAATATATTCACCGTTTTATTTCAACACGAGATGGAAGTATTCAAGCACCCTAAAAACATTGTAAAATCGTATTTTTCTATAAACTAGCTACTTTGGAAATGGTTTTTCTTTTAGCCGTTTCTTCTCCAAGCCTGTTAGCCTGCGATACACGACTGTAAACTATGTTCAAATTTACAGATTGCAAATAATCGAAAATGGCCGTGGCAAGTGAGCGTACAAGAAAACGACTGCGGTGAAGATAGCCCGTGCTGGAGTCATTTCTGCGGAGGAGTGCTGATTTCCCCTCAATTTGTTGCTACTGCTAGTCACTGCACTGAGTCAATGTGAGGACGCTCGCCGTATTTTCGCGTTACATTTTTATCCCATAGAAGCAAAGTACAATGAAAGTGGACTAAGCCTCAAGCAACTGCCCTGACATGCTTCGAAGTCTTCAACTTTCGCCTGATTTTCTTGATGTTACTTCCGATGTATTTGATGCTTCACACCACGCAAAAGAAGGTGGACTCATTGCAAAGTGTTTTTCTCATAAGCAAAACAACTTAGCGATCGCGAGGTTCGATTGCACAAACGTTCAAACCTGGTTGCTGTAACAACAGTTGCAGCCCGCAGGCCCACGTAGTCTGTGTTCAAAAAGGGGGAGGAGAAAATTTTTTATCATTTTGGTCTTCTTTTTGCGGCTATGCAGGAAGCAATTACTTTAAATTCTGAGCAGAAACGCGCCTGCTTTGCCGATAGAATTTTTTTTCAACAAGATCTTAGTCAATGATATTCACGTTTTTAGCCTGAAGTACAACAAATTTCGACACGACGGTCCAGTTAACATGCGAGTTGTATTGGGAACAAACGAATTAAATTCGGAGAGAGAAGGTATTCGTGTTGGAGTAAGCAGAATAATCCCATATCCGCATTATGCTGAGTCAGTTGTACTTTACAGTAAGTATAGTTTTGCAGACGTTAATGTTATATTTTGGTGGCAACAACCAGCATTTATATAAATTTTTCTCGTTTTTTTTCCTTTAAAGCTTATCTTCTGTAAAGTGCCGTAGCGTCACATAACGTCCATTTTCACTATTGCTGATCACGAATTTACACCTTTTAAAAAATCAAAAAAAACAACAAACGAAAGATCAAAGATTGGTTGTTTGTTGAATGCTTTGTGCGCAAAAATACGATAAAACCACAGTCTACATTTTCAAAAAATAATTAAAAGTTTGAACGTTCTTAGAGGTGAAAATCTTTGATTCTGTGTACGTGCAGATGGCTAAAGACTCAAAAATTTAGTGCACAATTAATTAATTGCTATAATATCCCTACTAGATATGCCTATTTTTGATAGTTTTATGTCAATTCCAGTTGATTCGACACAAAACCTGCAAATTATAATAAAAAATTTTGGCTTTGTCCGATTAACAATTAGATTACTGTAGTCTTAAATGAGACAAATGGAAATATTCTGATCTGCTATGACAGTTTGAGTGAAAATTTGAACCATGTTTTAAGGACGCTTCTTTTTTAAATTCTAACTTGTAGAATTACAATTGTTGATTTGACCATGCGTGCCATCCAAGGGTTTATCAAAACCTGATTTTAAGTAGAGGAGGAGCTTAAGATAGAAAAGATTGTCCTCAAAAAAAGGACTGGGGGTTTTGACTTAATAAAGAGTATTTTCGCCTAAAACGGTTATGAGAATGAAAAAAATAAGTTTTACTCATCTTGGAAGTGAACACAATGCGTTACATATGCAGGTTTCTTCCAGATTTTACAAATGTAATATTTAGCTTGCTATTTCAGATGATCTTGAGCTTTTAAAACTGGAAACACCGGTTGAAATTGGTCGTGATATAATGCCGATTTGCTTACCGGGAACAAATGCTCCCCGCGACGGAGAGGTCTGCCATGTTACGGGTTGGGGGTACACAGGTATGTATTAATAGCTTTTAAGGTAAAAACATGCTAGAAAATTTTTACCCGAAAATGTCGACAACTAACACCCTATTTTTATGCAACTTTAAGGACTGAAACTCAAATTTACATTTTCAACCTTTTTCAAATCCTTGCTCTTGAAAATGTCGTTTTAACTTTATAATTGAGCCTTACAATCCGTGAATGGTTTCATCAATTGGCAAATGTACTGCAGCAACTTCGAACACTCTGGCCACTCATCTTAAAGAAGCTACCATTCCCATCATGTCCATGCAACGATGCCAGTCGTTGGGTATTGACTACCTTTATTTGAACGAAGACAAACAGATGTGCGCTGGAGATCCAGTGACAGCAAGTCCTGATACTTGTGAGGTGAGATAGCTTGGCTACTTCTATTTTTTTTAGATAGTGAAAACGTTTCGCCAAATACAATGAAAACTGTGCCAGCCCTACATCTTTCATGCTCACTTGTTTAGATGTTCGTAGCACCACTAACTCATAGAATTTCAGCCTCGGCTTTCGTTTGAACTAAGATTTTCTTTTCGGCTCATAGGCCAATTTTCGGCTAGGTAGTCTTTAGTTGCCCTATGGCCTCACTACGGCTTGACAGCTCGACTTCACCACCTGCTTGAAACGTATAGGTAGAAGCATCGTGTTAAGTGTCTAATCTAAAGATTCAACAAGCAAACTTGCTGTTTTTTTCTTCACACTCCACACTTTCGTGCTGAGCGTCAACCAGAGAAGCAGTAATTGCCTTTAAAACCGTCATCACAGCTCAAGGCCAGAGAAGTTAGCCGGGTCTACTGAAAGTAAGGCAGACACCCCGACCGCAACACCGGAGAGCCGGTTGAATAGCATTGTTTACGCATTGCAGAACATTCTCCAGTTGCACTTGCTTGCAATGATCTGGAAATTGTCCTTTTTGTGTCACTTTTTCGGCATTTTTTTCTCCAAAAAGCAATTTTTTTATTAGTGAAGATTTTTATACCGAGTCTTAAATTACCTTTAAAAGCATTAAAGATTGGCGGCACCAACGAAACCAGTTTTTGGAGATGGGAGCCTAAAGTTGTCGTCTTTAACAAGAAGCTCAAATAAAAGCTTTCAAATTTTAATGTATTCCAGGAAATTGGCTTGTGAGCGGCTACGACCATGATTGTATTTGAGAGGTCTGTCAAAATTTCGCCGGTTTCTCTCGAAAAGTGTTAGGAATCTACGTCTTCTTGGCTTCTGAGAGCATTTTTATTGCATATTTACCTTATCAAATGATCGTCCCCGACTGCAACCCATTCTTTAATAGACGTTGAATATAGTCGTCGCTCATTCTGTTGCAGTTCAGCGTGAGGAACTGCTGAGTGCAGTCGTAAGCTTTTACGTTCGGCAACCGCAGCATCTGCGCCGTTGCGCGTTCGAGTAACGCAGTTAGCGGCAAATTTTCTTCCTACTTTGCCGTGTGAGCGATTAAAGCGAATTATATGCTATCTCTAAAAGCAACTCCATAGCAAGTCTTAACTCGCGGCGTTCTACCAATTTTCTTAAAGAATTTGCAGTGATACAAAGAAAAATATATGAACTAAATAACTTTTTCTGTTGTATAGGTTTGTCCTCCGGTCACGGGCAAACCTTTCCCTGTCTTCCGGTCACGGGATTCTTAAAGTGTCTTTCAAAGAAATAATAGCAAATCCATTTTGAGGAATAAACTCTCAATTTTTGTCCCCATAAACGGCTCTTCAATTTAATTGCCCAAGTTAGCGGATAGCCGGACCAAAAAATCACTAAATCCCTCATAATGCATGATTAGTTAGTACATTAACTAATTACTAACCAGTAGCTTATGTTTAGGGAGATTCTGGAGGTCCTCTTATGTGCCAAGACGCAAAAAAGAACTGGTATTTATCTGGTATAACCTCATTTGGATTTACGCTTTGTGGCACTCCTAACCATGTGGGGGTGTATACCTCTATTCCATATTACGAGTCCTGGATACGTGATACTATTGATACCTACTCCCATGCCGGATGTTGATAGCTGTTTTTGTGTTTCTTGTAAAAACAAGTTAGACTATATGATATCCCAAAACTTAATAAATAGATACCAACGTTCAATCTTTTTTGGTTTTGCACTTAAATTTTCCCTGCTATCATTTTTTAAGCATTTTTATTTAAATTTGAAACGATGAACACGAAAGTGGTCTGAGGTGTAAACGGTACGTTTGTTAATTTTGCCATTTGTTTCATACTTTTTTCATTCAATATGACGACAATTAAGGAAGCTTTACATTGGAGGAAAGATAGGTAAAAGCCTCAATAATTGCCAAACATTTATTAAAACGCAAGTGTCTTTGCTCCATATAGCCTTAAAATCTTTAACACCTTCGAAGGTGTTGATTGTAGTTTTTTGGAGTCGCAAATGCAACCGAAAGCGCTTGTCTTTCTCTCACATGGAGCCTATTTTAAATGCTCACGTTGGACATTTGCTTCTAGCTTGCAGGCTTGTTGAGTTAGCAAACTTGTAAACGGAGCTTGAGCGCGGTTCATGACTTTCATGATTAAGGCTACCATCGTTTTAAGCCCGTATGGCCCTGAAACTTGCATTTAATGTAAATAAATACAAGGCTGTCGGCAGGAGGTCAAGGGGGCCGTGGCCCCCTAGAATTTAAAAGAATCAAAATAGCCTTCGCCAAACTCGCTTACATGGAAAGTAACTTAATACAGCAGAAAGCACATTGCCTCAGCCGATAATGTTGTGCCCCCTGAAAGAGTTTCTGCCGACACCATTGAACAAGTACTGTAGATAAGCTATAAACGGTGTCTTCTTAAATATATTGATTGCGTAATATGACTACTTTGCAGCGTAAGTGCAGTCATTACACACTGTTTTTGACCAATTAGGTCTCATCAGCGCAGCTCGTGATCGAGAGTTGGCTAAAGACATTAAAATAAAATACAGCCTAACTAGCTCTAATGAGACTTGATGGGTTGAAAATAAAATACAGCCTAACTAGCGCGCTGAGTGCAGTTATGTTTTAAATCAATCGCTTGCCACTTTTGTTGATGCAATATACACAACATAATCGGTTGATCATTTATATGTTTGCTGTATTGATTCACAACCTTGTCAAAACCATGGAGCATTTTGAAGGAGTGCTTACTCTTAATAATTTAATCGCTAATTTATCGACCATTGTTGTCATATGCGTTTACAAAAAATTGCTTTTAACCTGCTTTGCATTCGGTTTTTCATCACGTTTGATTGCCTGCGTCACTTGCAACTACAAGTCCCACATCCTACGAGGCTTAACTTTACTGATCTCTTTTGTAGACTCATTAGTGGTCTTTGCTCTAATACTAGAGATAAAAATAGCATTATGAGTTTGCACTTAATATTTTTTTTTTCAATTCAATGCAGTGGCGCTTTTTTAAATTGCGGATAGGTAAGTAATCCTAGCGGTAGTTAAGAAACGATAAAGGCGAATTTCTTGTGATATTTTGTGCTTGTCTAGATTAAAGTCCCTATTACAATCTCAGGGTGGGGAGGCCATTAGTTCCGGTAAAATGTAGTTCCAATCATCAATAAAAAGCTTTAACTTTAGCAACTTGATTACTTTTCTACGGCTGCTTATGTCACTTTTCCGATGGGTTTGCTCTTTGTTTGAGATTGCTTTATGTACGTTTATTCGTTTTATGTGCGTTTATGATAGAATTGTTGTTTTTGTGCGTAAAATGCTTTGCCAGTTTGAGGTGTCGTTTTTCTAGCCAATTTTAATTTAAACTAAGTGTGTGCATTTTTGTTTAAATGTAATTTATGCCTATTCACAAATTATACCGAGTTCTTTCAAACAACTTGACAATTCTTTAAAATCTGGGTGTAAGGACAACAATGGCGCGACTAGCGGATGGGGGGGCAGTCAACACCCGGTGGGATTAATAATGGGTAACCCTTGTTTGAAAGTACATTCAAAACTGTAAGAAAATTTATTTAGATTCCTTTTTAAAATATTCTCTAAAAAATAACAAAGTTCGGCTGAAAGAATTTTTAGGAAACCACTTTAATTTTGTGGCTTCCAATTTCGGGGAAAGCTTTTTAAAGCAGCGCCGGGTTTCATAAACAAACCCCACTGGTGAAAAATTTTCGTGCAATTAAAAGGACATCACTAAAATTGAAACCAGAATGATTTTTTTAGCTTCAACATTTTAGTTCTTAAAAAGTTTCTTACAAATTGCAGAAATTAGCATTTTCAACTTGGAATGGAAGTGGCGATGGTAACTTCCACGAGTAATCTTTTGATACGGCATGTTACATGAATACGGTGTTGTACATGAATTACCATCTTCGTAATTTCATTGTCATCAGTGATGAAGTGCTTGTTTATTTATTTTAACTTATAAAAACGATCTTTTCTAACATTGCCAACTTTGTGTCCATCAATAAAAGTAATGCACTTCTTCATGTTGTGTTGTGATCAAAGTGAAAACGCCGTACCGCTCGATAGGAGCGACAGACCGACAGACCGACACAGATTTTGCGTATCGGAAAGGACTGCGGCATAAAAATGACATTGTGAGATACCTGCAACTAATAAGGTTCACTAATTTTTTAATTCGCTGATCTTCATCATCAATCAATATAGTCAAGTCGTATTAGGCTGTTCGACAGCGTACCGTCATAACTACAATCCAACTACTTTTCAGCTGCTTAACACAAACCGTTTGTAAATAATTTTAAAAAATGAAAAAATAATTTTGAGCCTTGTTACCTTCATATGATTGCAGTAAAACACTACGGAAATCGTTATTTAAATAACGCATTTTGTGAAAAACTTTTGATTTTGCAACTTTCACTCAGAGGAGTGTCTCTCTAATTTCCGGCATTTTGCTTAAATTTACTTGATTTCAATGAAGAGAAAAACGTGCAATTTATTCATCTTGTTTTTCTTGTTCGACAAAATGACGTTCTTTCTGTCGTAAAAGGAAAGCAACATGAAAACTGCATCTCCGTGGACGCTTTCAAACCGTTTTTCCGAGTACAAAAACTTAATCCAGTGCTGATTCAGAGCTTAATCAAAGCAATGGAATGAAACGCGGGGCCTATGGTCAGTCACACCGGCCTCGAAACATTTTATCGATCACAGACAAGATAATGAAACTTTTGACGTGGTTATATTTTACAATCCTTCCACTTTATCACGATATCAAAAGTGTTAACAAAGAACAATGACAACTAACAATTTATGGTTTAACAAAATATTTCTTAAATAATGAAAAAATCAATTTGCTAGAGGCGTAAATTTGACCGCTTTTATCTTTCTTGATCGGGCAGACAACTTGGCATGATTGTATCAACATTTTGATTATGACAATTGATTTTGATAACAAACGGGTTGGAGTTTTCACTTTTATCCGTCTAAGAGATCCGGCACTTGGACCATATTACCTAAAGGGCCTTACCAGCTGCATGCACCTTATTCAGTTTTTTAGTGGTTTCTAACGGCATTGAGTTTTTCACGCCAGGACACCTTTACTGTGCCTACCAAAAGTTTAAGACCACTCTCAATTTTTTCTCTTATTCAGTAAATGGCATATTAATGTTGCATCAAATGTTTTCATTTTGTAAGAACTCGGGTTTTTATACGAAATTCATGTTTCCAGAGTTCATTTGAAGTAGTTTCCATGTACATTAGTTAAAGCTTTTTCGAAATTCGGTGCTTTTTATGTCTTCCACCGCTCTGGATCACTACTTGCAGACGCCTTAGCGTGCTGTAAATCAGATCCTTGCAGTACTCTTTTGACAACTACTCCTTCACCCAAACTTCTTTTATCACTCTTGTCAGATCTTTAGCACTTGATGGTTGCTTTTCTTTTTCCTTCATTTCCGTCAACCAGTTTTCTATTGGGTTGAGGACGGAGCAATTAACCGGCATTCCAGGACCTTGATTGCGTTGTGCAAGAAAACTTATCACAATTTTCAATCGGTGGCAAGGGATATCGTTCCTCGTTTAGGTTGTACATCATCTGTAAATATGCTTGTGCTATTTATGCTTATCGGACAACAGTTCAAGGAATCGGAATTAATTGTTGTCGTTCCACAAGGCAAAAAATGACATTGTGAGTCCAACAACACCATTTTCTGAAATCGCGCCTTAAATCATTTGGCTTGATAGGTGTTTCATTGTAGAAAACATATATTTCTCACTACAACGCTTTCCTGGTGGTCAACGATCGTGTCTTTTCCTCGCTACGAATTGCTGAAAGCTGGAGTTATTAGAGAAAGTGTGGCATTATCCCATTGGGCTCGAGTTCAGAGATGGTGTTTCTTCGTGAAGGCCAGTTTGTTGGCGTTCATAGTCGGTATCAGTCGTGGTTTCCTGTAGGTTTGTGAAATTTTAAGGTTAAATTCTTTTGAAAGTAGCCTTGCAACAGACATATCGTTCATTCCAATGCTTCTAACGATTGAGGTAGCTAGAAATTTCTTGACAGAACTCATTGTCAATTGTGAGATTATCCGTTTCATCAGTAGGTCATCTCGAATGGTAGTCCTTCTGGGTCTTCCACTTCTCTTCAGGTCATTTTACGAGCCGTGCATTTGAAATTTCTTGATCACTTGATAAATTGCAGTCTAACTACCTTGAATTCAATGGGTAGCTACCATTCTGATAAACTTTTACCAAGTAGGCTGACGATTTGGGCCGTTTGAACTTCATTTAGGGACTTTCTGTGCCCCATTTTTGCTATTTTCAAACTACAAAAAAGTCGATCGAAAACCCATTAGCATGTTAACAACGACAAGACAATACGCCATTACGCCTAATGACTCGAACGAGTGCGTAATATCAAAACAATAATTATGATGCAATCACGACAATTGCTATGATGCAATAGCACGAAACCCCATTATTTTCATGGATAGTCATAAACTATTGGTTGGCACTCTCATTCCCTGCTGAGCAAATTTTGCTCAATTTCTCATTGGATTCTCGGCCGCTCTCCTGCTGCTTTAACTCCAGCCCTAACACGTCGGCTGCATAGCTCAAAGCAGTAAAGCGCTGGCTTGTAATTGTGCGATCGCGAGTTCAATGCCTGCATGGACTTGTCGTTGTGCTTTTGAAGAAGCTCTTCACGGCAATATCCCGTGTGCTTGATTTCGGGTTTGTAGTACAAATGCTATGTGCTAGCAGTAGTAGTAATTCTAAAGTGGTTCTAAACACAGCAATGCTCCTTGCCCAAGCGCAAAGAATTTTCCGCGACCAGAGGATAAAAGTATGTTAAATTTGAACGTCTTTGTTTGACTCGTCGTTTGAACACATGTCCGCTGACTGCGCAGTGCACATTAGGAGCTTTGTATGTCATACGGCTTCAAATCTTTTTCAAGACACGCCGAAAGTCAAAAGCCCATGCGAAGAGCGTTAGAAATACGGCAAATCAACGCAATTACAAAGTACTTTAAGAGCAGTTGCTTGGGGGTGGGGAGGAAACGCTTTAAGCAACGCTAGTTTATACTCTAGTCTTTACACCACATAGACGTCAGCGCTATGTCTAGCTCAGTGCTTACCAGCCTTTTCGTTGCACTGCCTTTACCGTCCTGACTGAGGTCATCCTTCACCTCCCTTAAATTTAGAGGCGTCATTGTTGAATGGCAGTATAAATATTCGGGGCTAATTTGCATTTTGAAAATTTTGAACTCCAAAAAAATGATTTCGCCGTTTCCGGGGAGGTCAGCCTCCCTAGTTAGGAACCAGTGGTGTAGCTGAAAAGTAAAAACTGCTGCTTAGTTCAAGTCACGAAAGCTATACAATTGAACATTGTTGGGTGTAACAAATGCCTACTTTGTTCTTCTAAATTAATGAACCGAAACATCAGGTGTTGCGGAAATAACAAGCCACAGCAACAGAATCCTTTCTTGCTAGTCAAACCCAAAAATTTCTTTTTGTTTGACTTTTCAGTTTTTTATCTGTTTTTTTTTTCAAAATACCTGATACATTTGCCCGTGTTCTGTTATCGTATTCAAAAGATAAGTTTTTACTTAGTTTAGTTTTTAATTGGGTAGCTACCAGTGGCATTCTCAAGAGGATGCCCTAGGGAGTATTATTCAAGATGTGACACATCAGCTGACTCTTCTCGAAAAAATTACATTGCCAATGATTGGTGGTTAAAAAAAAATCACTTCAAGAAAATTGCTGGGCACTGTGCAAGTCCATGTCTGTGTTTGCCACCCACACTGTTGACGCTTCAGGTGTAGCCGCGTAACAAGGGGTGGGCGATCTGCTCAGGGCGGCCATTCTTGTCTGACAGGGACAACACTTTAGCAGTGTCTGAACATGGGATCAAACACAAGTATTTATGAGTTAATGATTGGAAATGGGACCGAATAAAACTCACACTTCGCCACTGTTCAAATGCTTGCCTTTCAGAGAACTATGTAATCTTTACCTCACCGACAAGGTCTCGTTTTTTTAGCAAGAACCCTCCCTGCATCAAAAGCGCATTATGCAATCATTAAGCCAGAAAAGGGGTTGAGCCTCACAATATTGCCTTATCGTCTCCCATGGCTGTACCTCTGAGCAGTGAACAGTTAGAACAACCGACAAACGAGTGTATTGATTTAGCCACTTTTTCAAAAGATAAAATCGATTCCGTTTTATATTTGCGTGCCAATGTTTAAAAAAAAAAGCGAAGCAAAAAATATTTTTGTTCAGGTCTCAATTTGACAAGGTAAATATGTAAGTAATAAAACTTTGAAAAGTAATACGTTGTGTTTGAAAACACACGTAGTGAATTAATTAATATACCAATGCAAATTTCTGGTACATTTTTACGACTAATAACTGCGTGCCGTGATCAGTAGACAGAACAGAGCAAATTGGAAATATTTTATTTTACTTTGATGATTTTCCTCAAAAAGCGTAAATAGCAAGTTTTTGAAATCACCTTAACACAAAGATCAAGTTTGTTGAGTAATGGCAAGATTAACTTTCAAAATAAATATTCAGGAAATGGTGTCTGGACATCACAAAGCCCACCGGCAGTCTTAGAAGCACATTACAAAGACTGTGAACAAAAAAGGAAAGGAGTTCCCTAAACTTGTAATTTGAATGACTAAATCACAAAAGACACGACTCAATTGACAAAGTTAAAATGCGTACAGATGAAATTTTGCTAACAACAGCAAATTACTTTTTAGAAATCTTAATCCCTACTTGGCCCAACAGATTTGATGCTACTAAGAACAGCCAAAAAAGCTAATGCCGCAGCGAGAATACTGCATGGCTTGAGCAGTGCGGGTAGGATTAAGAGACGAACCCGGGCACGGTGCCAAAGTTGAGAGGCTGTTGTTGTGAACTTTTTGTACGGGTACCTCTTTTTTATTTTCAGATAAAAAAATTTGAGATCAACGTTTTAAAAGCGATTGTTTTGTTGATTTTGATAACGCGAACTCTTCTTTTTTGATGTTTTTGCACGCTGCTTGTTAAAATAGTTGTTTTCACCCTTTTTCAAGTTGAAGACCATCACTTCATAAAATCTATTTTTGTGTCCATTATTGTTTGGGGGCAATCGAGTCTGCAAATCTCTCTCCCTCTTTCTCAAACGATCTTACAAACTTTTGGAACTGGGTTCATATTCGTCCCTTGGATGCCACTCTCTACGTTACTGAGCGGGGGAGGAGAAAATTGACTCCTCAATGTTGGATTGACAGCTCTGTTGAAAAATAATGAGGTTCAATCGTTGTCAATGTTCAACGTGATTGCTAGTTAAAAACTTGGGACTGTTCCCTCTCCAGGTTACGCCATTACGGCCAGTCATTGGCCTGAAAACTGGGGCGCTGAAGACCACAGACTCAGTTTCCCAGAAATTTGAAAAAGGGGAAAAATAGCAAAATATAAAAAAAGACTCTATGAAAAATTAGATCTCCATAAAAAAGGTTTTCACGTTCTTTGGAGTTGAAAATGGCAAACTAGTCATTTTGAAACAGTGATCTCCAAAATAAATAATAAAGGTCTCCCTGTATTTGGGAGGTGGAAATGAAAAAGTCTATTTGAAAAACTTAATCTCCAAAGTAAAAAAATCGTCTTCACCGACAAAAATGCTTTCAGTACTCCCCCACTCCTTACAACACAAGTGTTGCGCTTATGCTGCCAGCTACAAGTCTAATTATACAAAACAATTAATTTTTGTTGTGTTTGCGTTCACACTGTTTTTGCTTTCCTTTGTTTTAAAATGTTTCCATTGGGAAAAAGAATCGGGCATTTGGCGATTGTTTTTACGCAAAGCATTGAAACCATTGCAGCAATTAGTTTCATTTTTTGGCTTGTTTGAGGTCAAAATTGATTTCGATTAACTTTTGATAAATCTGACTGATTGAATGAGTAATCTCAATGTACCATGCTTCATCAAATCGTCGCAGAAGTTATCATCTGCGTGATCCTTCCGAAATTTTAAATGGTATTTGTGAAACTAAAGAAAAACCGGCATAAGAACAGCACGTCACCGTGTTCATTGTTTAGGGTGATGTATTTTGGTACATTTTTACTGTTCCTTACTCGGTAAAAATGCTTCAAAAATGTATATGCAATTATGTGAAGTGTCACATAAACACTTAGCCTCGTAAAACTTATTATTGGTACAACCAATTAGCCCTAACTATTGGAAAATATTCACTGTAGGCTTGCCTAATCTAGACACCAACAAATGCGCTCTAGGTATACTAGAGGTCTTGGAGTACAAAATCGCTTAGCTGTTTACCGTTTTTATGATAATATTTAAAAATTTTTAATAAAGTGCCATCAAGATTACAGACTAATTAAAAGTGAAAAAAATAACATACAGGTCTACTGCACGAAAACTAAATCGTACTCCGTGGCTTGCAACAATAAGCATATATTTTTAGGAGTAGTTTTTGAAAAGGGGAATCTGGAACATCAAGTTAAAGTGCAACCTGCTGATTGAGATCTATCTTTAAACTCATTGTAATTTATTCACTCCTCATGATAAGCACTGGAAAATTTATGACAATTTGAACAGACAAAGTAATCTTGTGTCCAGTGGTGGATAAACGAATTTTGGGGCCTGAGGCAAGAATCCACAAGGGCCCCATTAAGTGCCCAAGTTCACGGTGAGGACCTTTTTGTTGAAAATCGCTCTTCCGAAGGTTGAAATAATTTGTCCTTTCCAAATTGGGGTGATGACCTATTACTTTTTGGAGGTTACTGCTATTTCGATAAACCGTCATTTTCCAAAAATGGGCCCTAAAGAGAGAGGACCCAAGCCAGCTGCCTCACTTGTCTTATCCAGAATCCACCACTGCTTATAGCTAAGCTTAATTGTACATTACAAAACCAACATCTAGAACAGGGGTTCTTAACCGGGGGTAAACTTACCCCTTGGGGGTAAATTTGACCTGCCTTGGGGGTAAATTTTGTCAGCAAAAAATTCAAATTTTTACCGATTACAATAGGTATTTGTAGAAGTGAAAATATAAAAAAATATTTGGGGGTAAATTTTACTTTTGAAATTTGCCAAGGGGTAAATGAGAGAATAAAGGTTAAGAACCCCTGATCTAGAAATACAAAAATTGGCCATCAAATTGTTCTTTCTGGATAACTATCTCAAAATGTCACTAAACTCAGTCGCTCTAATTGCATCAAAAATAGAGCTTCACGCTAAATAAGCATTAAATTCAAAGGTAAATTCAGAAGCAGACAATCAATTTATTTGATGCACTGTCTCACTCGATCCAATGTTCAATATATTTATGGCTGTTCATTCAAGCGCATGAGCTCACACTTTGCTTGCGAGCTCTTTAATCATTTTGAGCCACTACAACCAGTAGAATACTTGATCTCGTCCCATTTACTGTAGGTGTAGGCAGTGGTGTAGGACAGCGGGATCTTACGTGCGCCCCCCTCAGGAAAACGTTAAATGTCATTTTCAGTGAACATGCTTAAAATGGCAACCAATAAATCACCTGATATAGCTCAAAAAAATTGATCTCTTGAAAAAACCTTTAGGACATTTTTACATAAACACTGGAAACAACATGAACTTCAACTAACCCGTGCAATTTTCAAAAAGCCATTTTCACTCCCCCTCCTCAAAAAATTTCTGCGTAAGAGTCTTTCCTCAAGGCACACCATGGGAATCGGTTCTCTCGGACCGATTCTTTACATGCTGGTCGACAAGCTGGGAAGCTGTAGATAACATTGTTTTGAGAAAATTTTTGATATAATTCGAGGCCGTCCTTCAATCACTGCGTTATCGGCGCGGTTGATAATCGTTTCCAAATAAATAAAATAGGTTAAGAGCTGTACAGGCGAAATGCCACAACTTTGCAGCATAGGCTGACACCTACAGCTACAATCTGACCGAGATTGGGAAATGCTGCTAACTTGTTAGCACCGGGAGATTAAGGATTTTCAAGTCTTACGGCAAGAACTTAAGAGGGGTCCTTTGACAACTCAAGTTCCAGATAGAGATCTTATCTGGAAAGGAGGAGCCTTCATTCTCCAAAAAGGGGGATCTAAAAAAGGGGGAAGCGCGAGGCAGCTGCCTCACTTGCTTCACCCCAAATCCACCATTGCTTAATAGTGAGCAAAAATTGTAAAATATGTAGTTGCTACAAGAAATATTATGAACGGGATTTTGAGACAAATTTGAGTGGACCAACCTAGTTGTAGCTTAACTAAGGAAAAACAACAAAACTATTTAGCTACTATAGCGTGTTGCAACAACAAAGTTTATCTTAAGAATGTGATGCCACTAAGTCAGTCATGAGAAGTTCGGGTTGAAAATGAACATTTATTGACCTGAAATTTTTGGAACCATTTTAGACAGTTGATACTTTTGCATGAGTTAGTAATAATTATAATAAAATAAGAAGAGTAAGTAATGGAGCAACGTTATTTTCATAAAATCGTAGAAGGGGGTTTTTTTCGGTATATTTTAGGAGGGGCCGAAGTGCTTGCTCTACTCGCATTGCATTAAGACCAACAATGGGCATTTTGTAAATGTTGGGGCGACACTTTTTGAGGCCTTACTGGGTGTCCTGAATTCTAGTGTTTTCCCTGGCCTAAACACAACGTCAGTAAATAGGCCTACATCGAATTATCCAGCCAAGCAAAAGCTGACCATTTAATGGGGCGCCATGGATTCGGTGTTCCCACTTGGCTACGCCGGTAAGACAAGATCGGTTTTATGACAAGGCTATGGTTTCATTTAAGTTTCAATACAGAAATTCGACTTTCGCCTTATCCATGTCCGAAGTTTATTTGCTATTGCTTTAATTGCGATATGATGTCGATAAGTGATTTGTGAACTAACTAATTAGAAGGTCATCGTGAGATTTGTCAGTTTGGTGATGCATCTAAGCATTTTAAAAATGTGGTAATGGCTTTCTCTGTCGTCACTATCTTGTATTGCAGCAGAGTGCTGGTTTCGAGAGAAAAAGCGAGGAAGAAGAAGGCAAAGTCGTCCAAGGTTGCACTTGGCTGATCGCTGATTGCAACTGAACGTTTTTCTTTTTTGCTCGTGCCCGAGCATCGAGCGTTTTTCGCTGCCAGTTATTTCACTTGGGCTTTCTCCACGGCGCGGTGCAGGATAAGTAATCGCGCAACAGATTAGTCAGGCGGGAACGTACAGGCACCGCCGCCGTCGGAATATACATGTTCGTGGGGGACATGTATAGCCGACGAAACATGGACGTCAAGATGATATGTGTCCTCATGTTCCTTTGTTTGGACTTGGTCCTTGGGCAAGGTAAGTGTAATTGTAAAATTTGCATGAAATTTGAGTTCAGAAAACGAATTTATTCCAGCAATGGGAGTTTGCATGTCGGCTACATTGCTCAATATTCGCATAAAGTATTTGATTTTTGTCATAAACCTTTTGATATTTGTGGATTAACTTATTATTTCAGTATCATGATTAATCGCCAAAAATCAGATATCAAAACGGTAGCTAATGTAGCATAAAAATTTCAAATGAATGGCAGTATGTCAATCAATTTCATTTTTTACTTGGCCAAATTTTCTTAGTGCATGATTTCTTTGTTTCTGGAAATAGTTTGTAATCTGTGAATCTGTGGTGGATCTTTTGTAGAAAGCCCCCGCCACTAATGCAAAAATGTGAGATTTGAGAAAACATCCCCGCCACGTTTTAAGTACTGCAGATTCTAGGGTTAGGGTTAGGACAAAATATTAGCTGACATCGCTGAATTTAGTGCTGAGTTCCATCAATGAATAAAAATTCTAACTGGATAAGAGCGGTGGCGGGGGACTTCTACAAAAGATCCTCTGTGGTTTTCTTTTGTCGCTGTGGACATTAAAAAACTGCGATTTTACTCTTAAAGCAAACGGTGCCGTTGGTATGAGTAATGTTTGCAGGTGTCTTAAGCCAAAATCCACTTAGTAAAAAAACACTTCTCATAAATTTGTAACTACTTCTCCAAAAAAATATCTGAAAAGGGCGTGGCGCAACATGTTGAAAGTCCATAGTGATTTAAAAGTATTGAAAGAGCGCAACATCATTTCATTTGCCACATCCTTTACTTCAGCGAGAAGCAACGGCATGCAATGTCATATGTTGAATTAAAGACATTGTATTTACAGAAATTAACAATAAGTATGATGTAATCACCGAAATATGCAACGATTATTATCAAGTCAGACAAAATTAGAAATTGTCTAACCGGCAAAAATCTCTTACTGTTTAAAATCGCCAAAAAAGCTACTTTGTTTTAATTTGCCTAATTTATTTTTACATTCCTATATCGTATTAATCGTTTTTGCTCTTTCGGAGAGGAGCGGAAACAGCTGCCATAGGAATTTTCCACAAAATCCCGAATTTTGACATGAAATTTGGCAGCGTTAGTACTTCAATACAATGCGTTCAGAAAGTCACTGTGCACCCGCTATTAGCTAAATACAGATACTATTGTTGAATGAAACGAGCGTGGTTTAAGTTGTAGATTTCTAGGTTGATGAATAAAATTATCGCATCGGTTTCGAAATTTTTTTTTTTTGATAAATTTTATTGTAAATTTTATTGTAAATTTAATATCAACGCATCATATAACCGCTTCATTTCGACGTCAAATATGGTTTTGCCAATAGAAGAAAGAATCTTCTTGGTCGAATATGTTTTGGTGCTAATTATAAATATACTGATGAAGTGAAGAAGGAGTTTTTAGAAAAATACTATACATATCACAATCATAGAAAAATTAAAATCAAACTGTTATGTACGCATTGAAATATTAGGTACACAGTGGCTTTATGAACGCACGGTATAAACTGTTTTAATTTTTGTCTTCGGATTTTGAAGAAAACATTTTTTGTTTTATTGGTTGTTCTGAAGTTTGAGCAAAACCAATTGTGGTGCCATTGTCGATGACGGTTTCGCGTCAAAAGATAAGAGTCGGCATCACAGAACTAGTTCTCTTTACTCCTTGCGCGTGCCGCGCGGTATCGAAACCAATGAGAGAGTCACAAAAAGTTTTGGCGAGATTTTAAACAAGACTCGGCTTGGGTGGACATATTCCGTCCGCAGCAACGCGCTGGCTACCCTCATTCTTAGGGGGTTACTTTGACATCGCATTTTGTCACCTCCCTTGCACAGGGGTTCCGCTTTGGTAGGCGGTACAGGGTGAAAGGTAGTTGGGTAGTTGCGCTCTGGCAGGCTCGTCCTTAAAAGAAGGTTTTGTCGAATTGAGGATTGATAGAAGATATTTTTGCAATTTTGGGATGACGCTTTTTGAGTTCGTCCAGTGTATCATGAGCTCTAGTGATCCTATTGTTCTTGCAAGAATCTCGTTTGGGAGAACATTGCAACGAATTTATATACATTAACTAGTCATATGCTGTCGTTTATTTTTATGTGTTCGTACATACAACATTTTAAGTCAACAAAGAATGTTTAACTCCACTTAAACTTTGCATTTTTTGCATAAAAGTCACAGAACGTTAGGTATTTCTAATGGGTTTCATTAAATCATGTTTAAGGGAGTGCAAAAAAGGTGCTCATCTTTGTCTTCTCAAATTTCCAGGGATTTTCATTTTTTTAATCTTTCTATTTTTATGGCATTCTCTAAACTAATTTCTATGCGCTTTTTACTTTTGTCCCCATCATTTTAAGAACGGTTTTCCTCTTTTATATAAAGAAAATTTTTCAACCCCTATTGCATCAAATTAAGCTGGTTCTTCTGCGATTTAAACAACAATGGGGTTTGATCGATTATTGAATTGCTTTACTTGCTCTCTCGTCCGCTGCAATACTTCATTAAATAGTGCGTATTTTCAGCTACACAGAACAAAAAAACTTCAGCAACAGGCAATATACATTTGTTGTGTAGACAAGTCTGCTTACATGATTTATTTCTCTTATTGCTGCGCGTATGTGAATACGTAGCCGTCTCTACAAGTACGTGATTTTCCCCACGGTCTTCGATACTTGAGTCCAAACATTTCCTCAAAGATTTAAATGCTTGTTGACGTTCCTCAAGGATCACTCAAGGGTGCATTTGCACGCGTTGCAAAAGTGCTTTTATAACCCGACGTGCGGTCGTGCCCTTCGTCACGCTTGATCAAATTCCAAATGATTCGGCTAACGCTGAAATATGGGCCACTTTTGAGGCTAAGGATAGCTTCGAAAGCTTATTAGTTTGTAATCTTGGGAAGTAAACAAAAAGCTCACAACCGGTTTCCTGGTGTCTGTCTGCAGCTAGCTTACAATGTAGACAATATGTCATCAGGTGAACAAGCTCTTTTTTTTCCTAAAAAAATGTTCTTTTCACGATCAACTTTTTCGAATGCGTGAAAGCCGGCATTTTGACCGTGAACGTATATTATCCGGTCAATATCACCTTATCATTATGAAAAGAAAGACCCCCTTGTAGTTGAAACTTTATTAAATGTGTAAAAAGTTAACTTAGGCTTTATGTCAATCCAGTAATATCATTTAATCAAAAGTTATGTTTGTGGTTGAAGTGCTTTTGGAAACGAAATCGCGGCTGCTTCTCCAGACAGCGGAAAGTCGCCATGTTTGTTGGCACAAAGTTTAAATTTTACAGATAAGCGGTTTGATGCTCCGCAGTCAAATTGCGCTAAAAACCCAATTATATAATCATCTCCTAAGCAAAACATTCCACGACATCAAGCAAGTTTCCTCTGCATTATTGCAGGCTTGTGGTAGAAACACTTGTGGTATCACCGCCCGCGACTCCACAGTGGATCTAAATACAGTAGACGCCGCTTAATATGACCACCTTGGGACCAGACCATTTTGGTCATAATAACCGAGTGGTTATAAAAACCGAAGCCGCCATAACAGCTCCTAAATCGACGCCGTAAGCCACAAGAAATCCAAATACCGTCAAATTCATCGTTTACCCGAAGTAACAGTGTGTCGTTGGCAGTAAAACAAAGTGCAGTACTTTAACACTACAAGTGACGGTAAAATTTAGTACAGTGTGTAACAATATGTTGAGAAAGCGAAGTTATAAGTGCGTGGCGGGAAAAAATACTGTACTGTAACAAGAAAGATGGAGAAAATGTTGGTCATATTATCTGAAATTTGGTCATATTAAACGGAGATTTTTAAATGGAGAAATTCCGGACCGTACCAAATTGGTCATAATAAGCGGCTGGTCATATTATCCGTGGTCATAATAAGCGGCGTCTACTGTACAAAGAAAGATGTTCTAGCATAACCAGTGAAATGTCTTCCTTTGACTGTAGGATAAAAATCAATGACAAGCAACATTCGAATAAGTGCCACGCGTTGGAGTGGAGTTGACGGAAGGTTTTAAATTATGAAAGTGGCAAAGTTTCTAAAAGAAGTCACCACAAAAAATGAAAGAACTTTGCTACACTATTAGAGAATGAACTCGAATCTGGTCCTTGTAAGCACATTTCTGCGACCCACAATTGTTCAAAAAAACCGTTTGTCCGATGCCTACGACCCATGTAAAGTTTATACATAAGTTGTTGGTAAAACATACTCGCCACCCACGACTTGAGAAGCGCTTCTTTAGAATGATGCTCTTTTATGATAGTACAAATTGTCGTTGGTATTATTTTGAGAAAAGAAAAGACGGGAATCTTCTAAATTGGTTTGAGGAAATCAAAATCTCCACCAAAGTTTCTAACGTAGTTTCCTACTTTTTCATTTAGTGATAAAATTTTGAGGCAATTGGAGGATTGCTTTTTTCTTCCAAAAAACTTCTGCTTTTTGTATGAGTTTGCCTCTAAAAAGAAGCGGTTTACGGGGTGGTGGATTTGGCAACGTTGCAACCAGGTGTTGCTGATCATACGCCGCTTGGCTACGTTGTGCCCGGCAGCATTCATGTTTTGTTTATCTTCTGACTCATTTGAAAGGCGTTTTATGCTATTCTTGTCTCATCATGAGCTTATGTAGGCTGACATTTTGAAATTACCGCATATTTTAAGTGTTTACACTACGCAAAGCCCATTTTTTTGATGCCGTTTCCGTGATTTTGGAGAAATAATTTTCAGAAAAGTGCAATGTACATTTTTTTGTGTTCTTTAAGTTGTGACAGTTAAAGAAAAAAGAAAAAATTGCCGTGTTTAGAGGGCGAGACTCTCGATCGCCTAAAACCTCCGACTTGTACTTGCTGAAAATACTGATTTGCAAACTTAAAGCCGGTCGCTGCTTAGCTATCTTACAACGTGCTTTGATCTCCATAAGTGTGCGTTAAGTTGTTGAAGCACAGTCATTTGTCTTTCTTGAAGTAACATAAGTTCGCACAATTATTCATAAATCAGCTTCTCTTGCTTTGCGTAAGCAAATTTTGTCCAGACCGCTTGATGTCAATTAAATGTCACAGCTTAAGCACTCAGCAAACTAAGTGTCTCCATGACAAGGCAGAATGCTGAGAGCTTAAAAACGCAAAAGTAAAAATTCATGCAGTTATTCAATTAAACCAGGGTCTCCAAACTACGGCCCGCTAAGGCTTTTAATCCGGGCCACTGAGCCCTTTTCATAATTGCAAAACAAATGTATGGTGCAATATTTCTCAAAGTGAGCTACTTGAATTTATTCAAATTGGTCGACTGGCATTATAGGTGCACAGCAAGAAAGGTGATGACCTTTTTCTTTTGGAGATCACCACTTTTTCAGTTAACATAACACAGGTTTCGACGTTACCAACCGTTAGTTAATAGCAACATTTATTTGCTCTTGATCCCCCGAAGTTTTAAAAATTTAGCAATGTGGCCCTCAGTGAGAAAAGTTTGGAGACGCCTGAACTAGAGCATGGATCTGTCGTTTTACTAACAATTAATGCATGTTCTACTAAACGCCTGCTTTCACTTGCTTTTACCCGTGATGTACTGTACATTGAACCATTTTTAGATTGTTTTTCCAAACTGAGTCCAAGCGTGAGAAATTTTTTTTATAGAAAAAAATGAACGACGTATGCTGCAAAAGTGTGCTGAGTGCAACGGGTTCTGATACTTCGCTTTCGATGCTTTACTAACCCAGCCCCCTGTTGTGTTAACATGCCATCCCCAGCGCTGTTAAACTTAAAAGTAACGCTTCGTGTATCTTTCTTGCTCAGTTGCCACTTCGGTAATGCTTTAACATTTGCATCTCGCACAGCACGGTCTGGTCGTCGGCGATATTGCTATCTGCACATCCAATTAGGCTTTTGCAAAGCACAGATTAGTTTTTACTTGTACGCTTCTGAAAGCAGAAGAAAAAAATGAGATGTCATTCGCCATTCAACAGCAACTGATTTTTCAACCTAGGACACATTTCAACCGTGAATAAGTACATATGGAGCCGTATTTCATTTTCCGTAATCGACTCGGCAAGGAAATTTGAACCTAGGTCTATCGACAACGAATCTTACGCTCTAACCGCTACTCCATCTAACTTTTTGTCCATTGGTCACCACAACTTAAGCTTTTTTGTGAAAAAAAAACTTCAGCGTGGTAATCCCCAAATTGTGGGTCGCAACCCCATGTGGTTCTTAAAATTTTTGGGGGTTGCCTGTTATTTTCAGAATTGCGTCACGAATACCAGCGAAACAATTACTTTCAAAAAGATGATCCCTAAAAAAGAATGTACATCTTGAAAATGGGCAAAAACATTAATAAAAAACAGGTTTGCGGTACTAAAGTGGGCGAAACTGTTGATTTCGCACTATTAACGATCTGAACTTGGACAGAGTCATGAAAACTTGCCAGCATTGATTTTTGTTTGAATTTGGGTCGCCTAAAATAAGAGTTTAGGGGCAATGGCACCAGAGTACGTTTGGGGAGAAGATGGGTTGGAAATTGATCTTAACTTTTTTTTCATACGGGATACTCTGACTAGGCAAAACTTGAACTGTTTTTGGCCAAAATACAATCTCACACAAACTATGCTTTTCTAGTTATGAGTCTATTTATGTTGTAGTGGTTTCATATTATAACAAGTCTATTTTTAATTGGGTCTACCTCTATAACCTAAATTACAAAGGTAGATCCAATTTGTAAATCTAGTAAGGAAGTTGTAGGCAAAGAGGCACTTTTAAATGCCAAATAGCTTACTTTATTTATCCTTTTGAATGCAATAATTATCCGATGAAGATGTATATTCAACGCCCTAGGGTTAATGCCTTTGATCAAAGACAATTAAGGATGTTGGTACCTGTCTAGTGTTTGAAGTTTTTCTTTGAGCGGTTTTCCCAGAAATCAGATTTTGAATCAAAGCTTTCTAGTCTCTAACAGTGACAAGTCTATACAAATGGGGAGCACAGTATTAGAAAATCACGGAAATTCTTTTGGAAATACAAAAAAAAACACGAAGAAAATTGCGAATTTAAATAAATACCGAAATTTACGGAAATGCCTGGTTCAACTCTATTTAATTATCCAATTTTATCCAACCAATGGTGAGGTCATTGTTTAGTTTTTATCGACTTAAAAATTTTTCGGTATTTATGTAATTTCCGTAATTCTTCAGTCAGCAGTTTTTCGGTATTTTCGTAATACAGTAAATTTCGTATGTTGACTTCATTTCCGTAATACCCCATTTTTGTTTGATTTTCTGTATTTCCGTCATTCAGTAAGTTGTATCATAATATAAATTTCCGTAAATCCGGATTTCGTATTATCCTGTTCTCCGTAAAGCTAAGTGTTAACGTTCATTTTGAATCTCCACAAAAATTTATTTTTGCAGTATTCTCGTGATGTGGTAAAACCGAATAACTACCAAAACATGCTTTGAGAAAATCAACTTTTTTGTCATTTATTACTGTATGCCAAGGAAAAAACAACCATTTTTTTCAGCTTTCAATGTGTTAGCCGTAAGAACAATAATTATTTCCTCGCATTTGCAGTTCAAGAGCTTCACAGAAACGCAAAAACGTCAAGTTTGTTCAACATATCTGAAATGTAGTTGTCAGGTTTCGCAATATTACAGTAGATTAGTTTTAAACTCTGCGTTTCAGTGTTAAAAAGTGCGGTTTATAAAGGCGTCGTATGTGGTGTTGATGTATTCTTTGCAACCTCTAATAAAGGTTTCCAACGAGCCGTGCTCGACCATAACCTCTAGCTTGGTAAGCTTTGGTTTAGTTTAACCTTTTTTCTGGAGATCATTTTCGCCGCGCCATATTTCTTCGGCTTCAGCTTTGAAGAACGTTTTTAGCTTTAGAGCGTTTTTGCTTTAAAGTCGTTTGCACGCTTCAATTAACGTGTATCGTTTTATTTGAGAGTTTCTTCAACTCGCATGAACACAGGCGGCAATGAAAAAATGAGTAGTAATCCAGCTTTTCCTTTCTATAATTGGGATTTGGAAAAGTCTTCTTGCTTTAAGCCTAGCAGAGCGCAGTTACCTACAAAGCATAAAAAAGGAGAAAAGAGAAATAGAGCAGCAAAATAAGTCCCAAATGCCCACTTCAAGATTTAATTTCTTACTTGTATCTATTTTTTCGTATATCTTACCGTATAATTGCATTTCCGAACAACATAAATTAGGCTGAACTGAACTGAAATTGTAAGGCCCCAAAGTTACTTTTAAGAACATGTGTCTTCAGACAAAATGTTGAAATGCATCACTGGTCTTGTGCAAATGGGTGTGGTTTTGGCGCCAACGGTGTGGCTGTGCTCTCAGGCATCATGGCCGGGTAAACTCAGTTACATGTTTCATTCCCTTCATTACGCCCATTGCTGAGCACCAATTACAAGATCTGTGAAAACCATTTTTAGAGCCTTCGGTGCGACTTAATAAAGGATTAAACCTTGGCCTACCAACTGCAAAGTGGACGCTTTAACTCAGTGGTTCTCAACCTTTTTCGTGCCGCGGATCACTTTCATGAGAACTTTGACGTGATGATTACAATGTCACTGGGATAAGCATAATACATCATGGCAGCGAAGTTGATCTCCAAAAAAAAAGAGCATTGCTATTCAAGTTTACAGGTGCTGGTCCTGATGGCTGTTCATATGGACCGGTATTTCTCAACTTTATTCGGCATGCAAACCCATGCAGACATCGGTGGCCCACCCCACTTACATGCTGTGACCCACCGGTTGAGAACCATTGCTTTAACCGCTTCATCACCTCGCCGGCCTGTGCCAGCGGGTACTGGTTGACTATTTGGTTTGATCTGGGCTCAAGACTCATGTGGAATAGTACCTTACTAAAGATTTTAAGGCGGTATTTACAGATCTGTTGAGTGCTCAGCAATGAAAGCAGTGAGGAGAACCAAGTTTACACGTTTCTGGAAATATGAAGTTTACGTGTTTTCTCAAAAGTTTTTTAACAGTTCGAACATCGATATCAAAAAGTTTTTAGGTTGAGGTACTTTTGCGTTGCCTGAGTATGGAAAAAATGTTTTGTGACTGAAACTTTGCTAGCTAAGGTAGGGCGGTCCACATGCATGCACTAGGTTACAAGTATCACAAGGGACCGTTTTTACAAAAAAAGCACTAGCTTTAGTAAGCTTGTTTTTAGCGAAATTCAAGTATTAATTATTCGGACAACTTTGTTACCCCGCGCAAGCTTAAAGAACAAATAAGTGGGATGTTTTTGCTTGGCTTTTCTTTTTAGTGTTGCCAGGCGCTTAAAATTGTTATTCATAGCAGATGACCTTTAAAACTGAAAGTCTGGCACTTATTAGGTATGAATGCCGGCAAAAATCATAAAATCCAAAGGATAAGATTTTGGCCACAGTTGTGAAAGTGCGACAGTTCTAACAAGAAAAGAAATTTACTTTCTGCGATCACGGTACCTATCTTGGTACTACATCATCACAAATTGATAAGGAAATCGGGAGATTTTTTATCGAAAAGCTTGCAAAAAAACTTTGCTTCATTAGAATCAGTTAAGTGGTTTATAGTACAGCTAATTGCCCGACTTTTGGACTTCTTTTTGCATTGCGCGTCACACTCTGCAAACTTAAGGAATTTTCGTTTTGACTGGACTATACGCGCTTGAGTGAAAGCACGATTGATATACGTCATCTGCACCGTCAGCAAGACTTAATAAACTCAGAAAAGATTAACTGCGGAATCGAAGGCTCCCAGGCTGAACGTAGGAATTTGCCTTAAGAAGGTTGAAGAGGGATGCAGAAAAGTGCAAATGTCAAGAGTTTTCTAGTGACGTAGGTGGGAAAAGAGGGAGGATAGGCACCAAACTTGTATAGAATGACGTTATTAGGACAAATAAAAAGTTAAGCGTCACAAATGAAACGCATTATTTCCTGGCTGTGCGCCGGTCCATTCCTCTCTTACACAAAGCCTTGAAAGCAAAATGGCGATCGGGTTCCAGTCGCTTTCAGTTTTTTGCTTTGCCGCCAAAAACCTTAATTTCATTCTGTTTAGTGTCTTCTGTTATAACTGCTTTGTCGACAACATCTATGCAATAAGCTTTGTAAATCAAAACTGTAAAATACGAAGAGTGGCATTCGGAGGAGGGCTTTTATGCGCGCACCCCCGCAGAAAAACGCAAAATGTCATGTTCAGTGATTGTGCTGAAAATGGTAGAAAATAAGTCCCCATATATAGCACTGAAAATATTAATCTTCAAAAATAAGCAAAAGGTCTTGACCGCGACTGTCCCCTGAAATTTGTAAAAGAGCATTTTCGCGCCCCCTCAACGAATTTCTGCGTACGCCCCTGAACACCAAACTATCTTGCTAATAGACAAAAAAACGAAATGTTTGATCGTTTTTTAAATATCAAAGTACTATTGGGCCGTTAATTCTAACCGCTCGAAGGCTACGATTAGTGGCTTGCCTTGGCAACCAGCATTCTCACCAACGAAACGAGCGGTCTTCCAGGTAGCTGCAACGATAATTCAAATAATCTAACGATTACCTAACAAGAAAAAAAAGCGTGAGATGATGTAATTATGTTGATACACGGCAACTGAGCAAGAAAAAGCACTTTGAATGTAGAGTTTGAAAACAATAAACAACCAAATAAGACCTTTCATTAAAAGGACAATGTAAAAAATGATGAATTGATTTAGGAACCAAATCATCAGCTGTCGTGTTTTGATGCATTTTGGCTGGGAAAGCGATTACGTTTTCGTTTAAGCTGTTTTCTATTTGAAAATGCCAATTATACTGTATGATTGGTGATGGCTTGTTGAAATAAAAATCACTTAAACATTGATTGGCATGTTAATACATCGTTTTCGGGGACTGCATGCCAACGGACCAAGTTACAAACAACGACAAACTTATGTTGTTAACCTATTTAAAAGAAAGCTAAACGTTTACGGCTCATCAAATGGCCCTTATCAGATAAACAAATTTACATAATAAGACGCCGGATATGACAACAATATAGATCTCATTAAAGCTCTACGTCACAAATTAATATGCTATGGATTTGTTTCGACTTTTCAGATTTCATGAAAGCTACTCGGTCACAAAACAATACTTTACGTATTAATTCTGATGAGGACCATGCGAAAAACCGAAAACGACAGGTTTTGAATATGTTCAAGACTGCTGATGTAATTTTGTGATATACATAGTATCACGCTATCAAACGCATCTTTTCATGATCCGTTTCTCTTTAAAAAGATTCATCCGGGAGGCTTGTTCCATCAGGAGGATGCAGGTACCAAGGCCAAGTCTTCAAGCCCCAAGACGTTTTCAAGCCTAGTCCATGCGAGGTCTGCTTGTGTGACAGTGGCCAAGTGATATGTGACAAAATAGTATGCCCGATATTGGAATGTCCCAAACCAAAACTACGGCCTGGCGAATGTTGTAAAGTGTGTGACGGAGGTAAAAAAATTTCCTCTTTATTTTTAATTTTCTCAAATGTAGCAGACCTTAATTTGGTTTTAGCACGTCCATCTTGGTTGTTGAAATAGAAACTAATGTTGAAATACCACGAAAAACAGGCTAAAAACGTAACTGTGATTATAAATCGAACTTATGTAATTCGAATTTCTCGTAAGTTAAGATTAAAATGAGATCGACTTTTTTGGAAACAGTTCACTTTCATTCTTAAGTGCTCTTTGCAAAAATAATCGCTAATTTATCAAAGCTCTGTTGACTGAATCCTTAAATGCCCTCTGAGAAAAGGCCATCAGTTATGCCTAAAAGCAAATACATCGGAAATTTGATTGACATCTTCGATATTCACTGAAATCTAGTGCGGTCTTGAGAAAAGACGTCGTCTCCTGAAACAATTCAGCACAAAACAATTATTCCCCCTCGAAATTTTGGACTGGCTACGCCCGTTTAATTGCAGTTGAATCACTTCTAAATATGTTCACTGAAGATTTTAAAATCGGGTGAAAAATAATAAATTTCGATTCCATTGTTCTTGCTCAGTTGGTGTTGATAAAAAATGTTAAAACTTTACACCTCGCAATAGATATTTCATGTCGCACAACCTCTAACGGTATTACGCCAAAAGAAAAAAAAAAGCTACAGCCAACTACCACACCAGACAAAAGGAACCGTTCCAAAACAGCACTTCATATTTCTAATAAATTCTTTAAGCTGAAAGGTTGACTGTAGGGCAGTGCTCTTCAACCTTTTTAAGGCCGCGGAACACTTGCTCTCCTTTCACAAACGCCACGGATCCCCCACCACCAAAACATTCAGGAGCTGGCTCTGGTTTTCCTGCACAAAAACCTTTGTTCAAGGGTTTGGAAACTGGGATATGCGAGAGAAAATTTGGGGATAAATGAGCAAGTTTTTCGTACAAGTCCATCAAAGATTTTTGACAATAGCATATGCAACAATCCTTGCTTCCGCCCATTATCTACTTAAAGACTTTTTTGGTAATTAACTTTGTGAAAGCGATTATTTTGTTTGTTTTGTCACAGAACATCATTCTCTTTATGAATTTTTTAATACTTCCGCCGTCTTTCAATTTTAAGATCTTTTTTTTTTGGTTGTCAGCTTTATAAATTGGATTTATGTTAATGCTATATTAATCTTTGAGAATATACCACACATCCATGTTTAAATAAAGGGTTTGTTGGGAAAAAGTTTGAAAATCCCTGCCTTTACTGCACACTGATTTCAAGTCACAACATGGGCACCATTACTTATAGCGCAAGACCACAACTACGTATGGTATTCTTCGGCCATTCAACCACTGCTATTTTCAAGCTTTTAAAGAATTTACTTTTTGCTTTAACATGTGTTTATGACGCAATAAAAACGAGACAAAATTGTTGCGCTTAAAGTCAAATAAAATGTGCAATCAAGGTGATTACATCATGCTTTTATACCACTTTTACCGAAATCTTGTCAGAAAATATGAAAAAGTTATATTTTGCCAAATAAACCTAGGAAAGAGGATTTCTTCCGGAACCCTCAGTGCTCACAGATTCCGCTCTAAGTGTTTCATGGAACTCCGGTTTAAGAGTTCTGATATAGGGGATATTAAGCCACACGCGTTATAGACATCAATGGATTACATTGTACGAGAGCTCCGTACTCTGTCTATTTTGCAAGGTGGACCGTGATTTTCGTTTTTCTTGGTGTTGGGAGTCATTGCTGTAAATGGGTCGCTGTTAAGCTTGGGCTTTTGAAGAAAGTTATGAGCCTCGTGCGTGCACATTTTCATTCCTACTTTATCGGATATTTTCTCAACAACTCCGCAGCGACATCTAGCAAACGTACATGCTCCTTTTTTGATGCCGAAATTTTCTTTTACTAAATAACTCTATTATTGGTTTACGAGTGGCCAAATAGAGTTGATTTTTGCTTCACATATTTGAGCTCAAGTGACACTGCAAATTTTTTAAAAATGGAATCTCAATCAGGATTGAGGTTTAGCATTGGTAAAAAGATTTCATTAAAGCCATAGTTCACAAAGTTTAATTTGGGTTTAAACAACAGTCTAACTCTGCAAGCATCACAATTCTGACCGCAGGCGGTAACACTTTGCATTGTATGGGAGGGGGGCTGAAGGCATTTCAAATTTTTGGGGAGCTGAAAACATTCTGATGTTTCTCCGCTTCTCCATTCTATAAAACCACAGAGGAGCCCATTTGGGGGCGCGGCCCATAGTTTTAGAACCACGGCTCTATATGATTAAACCCAACCAGTTGACTCATTGGTGGCTGGCTGGTTATTTGCCTCGTAGACGAGAGGCTTAAAGCCCGTTTTTTTATGGCTACAATAATTGGATGGTCCTAAGTTGAAATCTCACATTGGCTGCGTTGTTGAGATCTTGGAAAGACACTTCGTGATGATTTCCTCTGCTCGGAACGAAGCCAATAGTAAAATTTTTGAAATCATTTTCAAGTGGATTTTTGAGACTTTAAAACTTCAAAACAGTCCTGAAAAACTGCGCTTGATGCTTCTTTTTGCGTATGAGCTCATGCTCTTTCGACAGTCTCTCGTCAAACTAAGCTACCTCCACTGGTAGACTGCCTGACACTGCCATCTGTCTGCCACGTAAAGATGGAGATACCCGTTAAGTGCCATACCCAGCAATATAACAAGAAAACTTGCCGACTTTTTCTCCATGCCCTCCCTTTCGCGCTGAACGCCAAGCAGGTAAGCTGTGAATACCATTTTTTTAAGTCTTTTAGTATAACTCGGCAAAGAAAGTGAATCTAGGTCTACCGACTGCAAAGCGAATGCTGTTGCCGCTACATCAACGTGCCGATGCTATACGCTTAACGCCACTTTCGCTTGGCCTGTGAGTAAAGAGGATAAAAGTGGAATTGTCAAAAGCTTTACTACTGTAGTTATGTGGAAGCAAGATTTTTATTTTGCTGGTTATTATGCGTTTATACCGAGAGCGGAATGCAGCGAACCGCAGATCGTTTTCTTTGTTTGTTTTTTTTTGTTGCATTGAGTGTGAAACCACTATAATCATAAAAATGCCGCTCATGTAAGAGGTCAATTGAAATGATAAGCTCATCGTGTGATGGTGCTTTGCTAGCATGGTCGGATTTAAATATTTTGGAGAGCTGGAAGGGTTAAGCGGTTGAAATAGCAATTTTCTGGAAAAATAGGATTTTGATTATTTCATGTTTTTACGAGCAACTGTGGTTAATTGTCTGTGTTTTGTTTTACAGAGGTAAGAAGAAAGAAAATGAAATCATTGAAACGTTGTATTTGTTTGTTTTGTATGAATAATGGAACTTTGTGATATCATTTTTTAAGAAGTTCTAAACATGTCATATACGGCATTTGGTCTGCTTTTCTGACTTTCAGGATCATCTGCTTGGGAAAAATGGCGAGTTATTTGCCGACAAGTGGTCGAAAGTAAATTGCCGTCTTCGCCTTTGAGTTGCTCTATTGCCAGAATCACTTGCTGTTGTTTTCCCTACTTGATTTTAACGTTCATGCTTAACGGATGCAGTGTTGGTTACCTCGAAGCGACCTCAAGCGCGAATTGTTCTGTGTATGACTGAAAGCTCTACGACTTTTCTATTAAAGAGTGTTAAACCTAAAATTAAATTCGATTGGGCATTTGAAGGGGCTTGGGGGGGGGGGGGTATGTGCCACGACCCGCTTTTTTGTATTTTGCAGCAAAGCAAACGATCAGTTTAATTTGCCATCCCATGTTTTGGTAGAAATCTGTTGTTCGCAAGAATTAGAATCACTTTTTCTTTGAGAGCGTTCGCGTGGTGCTCACAATCTTAACTATGAAAATCTGGTGTTGTGAATTCAGCAAATGACCATGACATCAAAAACACAAACGCTTCATTACAGTTTTTCATTTTTATTAAAGGTAACGGTTGGTAGAGCGCAAAAGGGACAAAAAGGCGAACCTGGTGAACCAAAGCCACCAGTAAGTAAGACGTTAAATTTATCTTCTATCAGCACCGATAACTTGCATACAAACATTAAATTTTTCTGCCATAGCGAAATACTATTTTTGACACATTGTGCAGTTTTTGACACTCATAGACGCAGCCTATTTTTTAGGGTCATGATATTCTCAAATTTTCCAAAGTTTTGAGTGATTGCTTACTCTTCATTTCTCACGCTACTCCAAACTGCTATGCATCAAACAAAAGGCTTTCGAATATCATTTTAAAGTCAACTATTAAAGTAAACAATAACGATTTTGAGATCAACATTCCTTTAAAAGAGCTCATGTAACGACTAAAAGTACAAGTCACAAATTTTTTTGAAAATTGATCTTGCAAATACTTTTGAATCTAAGAATAAATTGAATGTAGGTGGACGAACCCCTAAGCGGTTTTCCTTCCATCAAGTCGATTTTTTTACATTTGTCTGCTTTAGCAATAGTCTTAGAATGTATTCGCCAAAATTAAATTAAATTTTAAGTTTTTACCTATCATGTTTTCTCCATCTTTGGTTTATTCTTAGTCGCCAGGAGAACAAGGGCTGCCAGGCACACCTGGAGCTGCTGGAATACCCGGAATTGACGGACTCCCTGGATCCCCAGGACCTAAGGTAGGTAAAGACGAAAGATATTCTTGTAGAAAGAGGAACAATATTTCCCATTAAATGTTTAGGGTTTAAAAAACAAAATACCACAGATCATACTTAAATCGCATCTAGATTTTAAACATTTCAGGCCGAGAAATTACTCTTTTACACACCTAGCATCGCGAGAATTTATAAAAGATGGCGCTTAGCCTTTTTACTTTCAATTCGAGATTGATGTTTTTTTTGTTTTGGAGATCACTTCGTATTGATAACTTTTTTTGCCCCCATTTTACAGGTGACGACCTATTTTTGTTGGAGAGTTAATTTTTTTGCTTTGTTCAGGGACCAAGATGGGGAGTTCATAGCACAATGGCTGTCCCAAAATACGCTAGTGGCTCTATATTAAATTTTAGAGTAATTGTTTTCCTTACCAACCTCATTACTTGGTTTTTACATGAGATTGAAGTCATGTCAGCCACGTCATTTTTGTTTTCACACTGTGGTTTTAGTGATATCACAAGTGATTAAATTAAGTTAAAAAATAATCCAGTAATTCTTAAAGTCTGTAAACTGGCGGACCACTCAACACCCATCGGTTTCTCCCCCTTTTTTTATAATGACTTTGTTTGAGATTAATCTGATGACTTTTTTGAGATTAACTTGAGAAGGAGGCCTTCAAAATTAACTTAAAAGTCAAAAACCAATGGTTTCTACGGACCCCTTGAAAATCTTGTACTGTTGCCCGGTAGTTTGTGGACCCTAGTCTCAAAACCGCTACACTAATCGGTTGAGTTTGCAATAGCAACAGTGCAGAAGAAGCAATCGAGAAGCTGAAGTGGGTTTGATGCAACAGGTATTGCAGAATTTTGCGTAATTTAGCAAGAATGTTGAAATATTGGCAAGCATCTCTTCCTTTGTTTGTTCAAGACTGCTGGACGCTTTTTTTGTCAATGCATCATTGGCGATCTGTCCGAGTGGGCTGGAGCTCCATTTATGGTGACAACGATCGTGAGTTCTAACCGCACGATTGTTGTGTTTTTGCGCACTTGGGTGAGGCACTTCACTATGGTTTCTCCTGCTAGGTTGCCCTGCTTGTTGTAGAAATGCTCAGTGCAAGCGGCACTGATAACTCTGAAGTGGGTTCGAACGCTACCGCTTTGTAAGCACAACCGACGAAAAGTTCTCCTACGGACTGAGGATAAAAATGCGTCACAAGTACAGTTTTCAATTTTTCGCAGGGGGAAAAAGGTGAAGCTGGAACGGACGGAAGACCTGGTGATCCTGGACAACCTGGACCGCCAGGTCCACCTGGACCCGCAATGGATGGGGTGAGGAGGCAATATTAGTCTTGAAAACTTAGCTATTTGACAAAAACCTGTTTGTGCAAGACTAGTCAGCAAAAGTGTTGTCTTCCAGAAAACAGCTTGAGCAATCCGGTTGGAGGCGACTTTTTTCAGAGTTGTATTTACAATAATTTTATCAAACTCTTTCTCAAGTCAGTGGTTAAATGTTTTTAAATTTTGTTCTGTAGCATCATCTAGCGGAAATTGATTTAGATCTCACAGGCAGCCGTGGCTTGATGCAATGAGATGCTGAAATTGTAATGCAGAGCAGCAATTTGATACAAAGCTGTGCTTCTGGGAAAATCACTTTACGGCAACCGTCCTGCTTGGTTGCGGTGCTTGTTGTAGAAATGCCGGAAGTTTTGGCAGCTCCGAAGCTGGTCTGAAAATAAGTTTGTCTACGCACAAGTGTAACATTTTCTGGCAGCCAATGAATAAAAAGTATATGAACGACATATTTGCTTTAGGGATCAGCAAGTGCATTTGTTTCCGGTTCAAAAGGACCTTCGGGAATCATTTCTGGATCGCCTGTAAGTAGAACGCATGTTTCCTCAAGCTGCAGTCTGATTTTGCTAACTCTAAAAAAGCAAGGCTGTCTGTGTGATAGCAGGCGTGTGCGGTCTGTACGGAGCCGCCGCTTGAAGAGGGTGTCCGGTTTTGACGGAATACGACAAAATTTTAGTTGCGTCTAAACACTGGATTCTAGCACCAAACGTTTACAACTTCCTTGCTTGAAACTGGAGCTACATGTTTTGCTGTGGCACGTGTGGCCAAAACCCACGCTACACCTCTTAAGTGCTATGACTGGTTCTGCAACATGATTCTTCAAGACATGTTTGCAGTGTATTGCCTTTGTTATTGGCATAATTTTGTTATTTCTTTTATTCTTTACATTGACCTTGACATCTACTTTGTGTTGCATCGGAAACAATATCAGTTGGACCGTAGACGATCCATAGCATTCAACGTATTACGCATATTTTACCTATTTTTACGGTTACTAAGTGTACTTTATCTGCTCAGTTATTAAGCTACTAGTAGTCATTGTCGTTTTTGTTGCAGCTTACTGAAAAAAGATAACCTGTAACATAGCAGGTAGACAAGCCTGGCTTTGATAAAGTTTTGTTGAGATTACTGAATAAAATATTGACGGTCCAATATCAAAATAATTTTTGCACTTAAATTTAAATGCAGTTTGTTTGGTTTAGGGCCCACAAGGGCAAAGAGGACCTTCTGGGGCTACAGGACAACCGGTGAGTGTTTTTCTTGAAGTTTTTATCATTGGGTTAATTTTTTGTTGCTAGTTATGGTTGCCGTGCGTTTACAGTAATTGCATGCTTCTCAAGAGAAAATTATGATGGGAAGAAACTTGACTAGATATAGACCTGATTAAGATTTAAATTATGATCATCAAAGCTAGTTTCTCACAAAAGACATCAAGGACTGCATGTCGGTTTTCAACTACATTTGTTTTTAGAGATGGGGCATTTTTTTTTATCACGACTGAATAATTTAGATGTATGCTTCATTCTTAACATTCTTTTCGCTGAGCAAGAGATCTGTGAAACAATTAGAATAACTCCAGTTTTTAAAACACTTTTTGATAGGTCGAACTTAGGTATGAAGTGGAGTTTTAAGAAATAGCTTGTTTTTTTAGTTTCATGCACAATTTGATGACTTTATATATTATTTAGGGGCCACAAGGTTTTCAAGGACCACCTGGCGAACCTGGTGAAAACGGCCCTCCAGTAAGTATCACTGCGCGTTTAAAAAGCAATTTAGTCTAAAGTTGAATTCAGATTTGTCTTTCAAGGGAATGTGATACAAAGAGCGCTATGTGAAGTAAATTTGTCGATTGAGATTCTCAGCTTTTTGAATTGTTTTAATTCTTGAAAAATTTATTTGTTTAGAGCGAAGGGGTAGGTTTACGTTACAGTTTACTACCAGTCTCTTCCTTACAATATTGCTCTTTTTCATTGTGTGAATTGATATTACTGTCACACTTTGTGCTTTTAAATCTGCTGCTCGAATTGTATGGTCTTGCTGTTTTACTGGTAATCTTTTGAAATCTGAAGATAAATCTACCCACGCCTCTTATTGCCATAGCTGCCAAACAATAAGTTCTAATTAGTTAGGCTTAATTACCAATCTTTGAATTCAGGGACCTCCCGGACCAATGGGACCAGCCGGATTGCCAGGCAAAGACGGAAAGGACGTAAGATGTAGTTTTTAACAGCTTTGAAAAGTAGGCTAGCATCAGTAAGTTGTTTAAAGAGTTTTTGAAACAATTACCAATACTTGCCTAGTGACGTAGACTTCAGTATTTCATAAGCTTGGCAAATATTTGTTTTTTATTACACTTTTTTATTCGAAAGGGATCAGATGGCAGGCCCGGAAACCAAGGAATAGTTGGAGCTCCCGGACCTCAGGTTAGTTGCTGCTGTACGTTTTCTATCGGTGAGCTAATCTTGAAAAAGTAATTTCCAAAATTTTTTCGTTTACCTCTTCGACAATGCATCTGAGCGCGTGGTTCCCTAGTAGAGCAACCTTTGTAAACAGAGACGTTTGTACTCGCCGTGGGTGCAATTCTCAAGGCGAATTTCAGCGCATGATCATCGGTCCATGGCATGGCGTGGCGCAATGGCTGGAGTGCGAGGCTTGTCATCGAAAGGCTGCGAGTTGAGCACTCAGAGCGTTCCTTCGCGTGCGGCATTGCCGAGCGGAACCGGTATTTGCATTGAAGGCTCACGGTATATTACGTCATTGTCTTGTATTTAACATGCTGAGAGTTGTAGTGTTGGAAGTAGACCCAATTATTTATTGGCTTGGCACACCAATACAAAATCTCACAATTTCTATTTAAGTTATGGTTTGTGCTGACCGCAACGACATGTAAGTGACCGCTGACGTAAAGACTGTAAGGTTGCTTTACAACTTTTCCAACTCTCGACTCTTCTGGTATTCGATGACTTGAATAAATCAGCTTTCATCGTTCTCGTCATCATCCTCAATATGAAAAAAATTGTTTAAAGCATTTAATATAACCTTTTGCACGACCCCCAGGTCAGAGGGCACCGACAAAAAAACCTACTTTTTGTTCATCTGCTGTCTGTTTGCTCAGCATTCAATAGAAACGAAACAATTATCATTTTCTTTTCCGGATAAGCACCGGAATAATCAATCAAACTCTGGGAAATCTCTTTAAGCAGGTTTACCAATGTCCTACAGTCAAGTAATTTCGCTTTTGAAACGAACTACACTACCTTTTAATCGATAGTAAATATACAAGGCTGCATTGATGTGATTGGGCCACAGGATTCTCGATTATTGGAGATATACTGCAATTGTTACCACACTGTTTAGTCAAAAATCTGTACCAAAGAAATTTCTGAACAATTCGTTTTTTTTTAAGGGCCCACGTGGTTTTGCTGGTACACCTGGAATTCCTGGAGCAAAAGGACACAGAGTAAGTGTGACTTCATCACACATCTCGTCAACGTGTTGGTGCGATGAACTGAGCCTCAGTTTTGTCACTGAAAGCCTGCGAGTTGAGCTCGTAGAGCGTCACGTTGCATGCGACGTGGCCGAGCGAAACCGACGATCGCATTAAGCTAATGCTTCAGGTTCAAACCGGCTTTTTCCGACCACAACGACAAGTATGAGTGACGGATTACTCGAAGACTTTATAGAGTTTCTCTCAAGTCTCTTCAACTCTCTCTTACTCTAGTGCTTGATCAGTTCAGTGAGCACTTATCAGTTTATCATAGCATCAAGGCTTATCAGTCATATTCGCACACCAAATACTTCAAAGTGTAAAATCTTGAATTCTATAGAATAGAAGAAAAAAACCCTATCCTTAAGAATTTCTCTAAGCTTTCTCAGGGTGCAAGCTCGCAATCGAAAAGTTGCGAGTTTGAAACCCGGATAGATGGTGCGTTGTGGCACACTAGGGCAAGATTCGCGCAGCAACTGCATTGGTTTCATCCTGCAGTGATTATAGCAGAAATGCTACCTGCAGTGTTGGCAGTTGCGAAGCAGGTTCGGACACATGTTGTTTGTTGTACTACAGATAGCCTTAGAAGTTGAATACAAAGCCATTGAAAGATAAAAAAAGTCAAGAAAATCTAATCTGGGCAAACTGTTCAACAGGGTATCCCTGGAATTGATGGTACAAAAGGAGAAACAGGTGCATCTGGGGCTGACGTAAGTATGACGGAGTTTTTTGTCACCCGTGAAACGAAGAAAGAAGTTGCATTGACCGAACACGTCAATACATGTGTTAATGCTTACTTTCTGAATGTTTAGGGCGATCAAGGAGCAACCGGAGAGCCGGGACCGTCTGGTATGCAGGTGAGGATCAGTTTTGCCAGTTCCGCGGTTTTCCTGCGGGATTGGGCTAGTTTTGATGAGGCGTTGCGGGAAAAATTTAGCGGTCGCGGGTTGCGGTTTTTTGAAATATTTTTTGCCATCCCGTTCCGCTATTTTGGGCTAGTTTTTGGAGTGCCAACATGTGTAAAAGTACAAGACAACTCTGTGTGATGTGGAGGTTCTTACCGTGGCTGGCATATTTTCGTGAGAATAACAGCTCGAAAATAGGCTCAATTGGCACTAAATCGCATTATTTTCCACAAACTAGGGTGATTTGACACCGCCTGGTAGGTGATGACCTTTTTTTTGGAGATCACCGTCTAGCAGAAAGAAATATTACCAAAACGATCACGGCAGCAGCGTTGGCCTGTTTTTTCTTGAAATCATGCTGAAGCACAGGCTGACTTGTCCATGACCATCGATGTGAAACCAAATACTTTGCTGATGCCGGGCCTGGTCTGTTCTCCCAACGGCCCTATACGGACTAACTTTGCAAATTTTCGGCTATTTTTCAAGAGGCAGGCGTTGGGCTATTTTGGGCTAGTTTTTAGGTACCATTTCCGCTGGAAACTTGAAGAAAATCTGGCAACATTGGTGAGGATAGTGCGTGTGCAACTTTCAAGCTTGCATTGCTCTCGGCGGGTTGAAGGGTCAGCGTGCCCGGAAGTTCTTAGCATGCAGCACAACTGCATGAGTCATTTTGTCCAATAAAGAGCACGGTTGGTTGAAAAAGCCGTTTATTTCAAACCAATCATGAATACGAAATGTGGTATCGTAGCACCACCGCCAACATGACAGAGTTGCGTCAGCGGACTTTTACAAATCGCTTCTCACGACAGTGTATAAGAGCAGCTTTACTGTTCTAACGCGTGGAAGCACGGCTACACACAATCGCCTCGTTTAATGCAAGTCTGGACCAAGCCCGATTATTTCCAACTTTCTATTTCATTTTACTGATTTTTGATCCGTCTTGAGGTTTTTCCGGTGGATGATCCGGAAAGATTTTTTGCTGAATAGCCTACTCCTTTTTCTTGACATAGGGACACAGCATGAAACATATTCAAGCTCACACTGCACACCCATTTTAGATGAAGCTAAGTAAATGCGGCAGTTGATTTGAAACCATTTACAAATATAAATACAAATTGCGGACTAATAGTCTCTTCTTGAGATGGCCATTTGGGCCGATTGACCTTAGTGGGTGCCCATTGATCAAGTTATACGTCATGCTCGTTGAACAGTTTCGCCAAAGTGATCCGGTGTGGCTCGGGTAGAACGAACTTTTTAAGTGAGCGCGAAAAATATTTTCACCTAAAAATACAATAAATGATTCAGAAGTTTTGTATTACAACTTGCTTTAAATCGAAAACTGTAATTTTTCTTCAACGAATGTTCACAGTTTGTTTGACTCCTTACAACTTTTCTGTTCAGGGACCGAGAGGACCTCCTGGAGATCGTGGGAGACAAGGACCTGCTGGGCCTCCGGTAAGATTGTTGGTAGACATTATCCGTAGTTATGTCAACGTCAAGAACATTTCACTTCCTTTTTTCGTAAGTAAACCGACTGTTAAATTGCACCCAAGATTTTGTCTGATAGAATTTACGAATCCTCTGGTTGTCTTGACGACGAATCGGCCTCTGAAATTATTGCATCGCATCGTGACAATTCATAGAAAGTTGAATGGCTATCATCCCTTTCCCAAAGTATGCAAAACTTTTGGGTTTTTTGAGAAAAGTCCGCTTTGCAGACACCTGAAGATATATTTTGATGAACTTTGCTTCGGCTGAGGTCTTTTCTCAAGAAAATAGGCGCTATGCTTTTCTGGCCTAACTCACTGGCGGTCTTTGAAATGATGAAAGACAGGTTTTTAAAATAATTCAGTGGTAGTTGATATGTATTAATTGTTAAAAGCGGATCTAGGGATAATCAAGGGGTTAGATCCCTTAAATTTTTCGAACCTTATGATTTACTAGAAGCCTAATTTGATTTCGCTTGCACTCATTGTAATTTGTGCAATGTGAATTCCCCCCAAAAGAAAATGCTTCATCAGCCCTGGATTATTATTGCTTCTCCATCAGCTAGGCATATCTTTAGGTTGGCTGTTTAGTTACTGTTTGTAGCATAGCCTACAGTATGGTGTACCGCAGAAAGAACAAGACTTTATTTTTCAGGGTGCAAGAGGTTCTGATGGTGCTCCCGGACAGTCTGGGCCTCCTGTAAGTAATGATGACGTTTTTGGGGCATGCTTTAAAGCTTGAAATAAATTGAAAAACATAGGAATGCAAAAAGTAAACGGCTTTCTATTCTAGTTAATTCTTCTGTAGTTGCAGTGCTTTTCAAGAGTACTGACAACTGCGAAATTTTGAACACAAACTAGCTATATGTTGTTTTGTACAACCGCAAGGATTTTTGCGAGACCGAAAAATGAGGACAATGCCAATTGCTAGATCCGAGTTGATTATGATAGAAGACTTGAGTGCGTTTTTGCTCAAGATTATTTGAGATAGATTTACAAAATTTTACTTTTTAGGGATCAACTGGAAATGCTGGACCCCCTGGTTTCCCTGGTTCCCCTGGGTCAAAGGTACGAGTTTCTATGGTTGTGCTGTAAGATAAAATCAATTTTCAGTTACGTGACCCCTGTGAAAGACGGTTTGACAGCATTATGTGGGCGGGGTGGTTGCCAAGTAAGGAATACTTTCGCTTTTTTGTTGAGTTCTTTTTGTCGTGTGCTTTGAATACTTTAGAAGTTTCTCGCATTATCACTTGACATTTAAAAAATTATTTTTGTTTTTGTTTAGGGGGAAGTGGGACCCGCTGGATCGAGAGGTCCCGAGGGGCCACAGGGTATGAGGGGCGAATCAGGAACCCCTGGACCCCCAGGACCAGTTGGAGCACCAGTGAGTAAATCTTTGAGTTTTTATTTGATTCTGATATTTAGTTGGAGTATGAATGCGTTTCAAAAGCTTTAACTCAAGTTGACAAACAGCAGATAGCTGGGTGCTAAGCTTAAAAGAGCAAATTAGCAATGTATGGGCTTAGTTTTCCATATCTCAAATGGTAGAGCATCTAACTAGCAACTAGGAGGCTCTAAATTCCAATCTCGCCGCAATCTTTTTAACTTTTGCACAACTCCATAGCCTGTGTGAGTGACCCCAACTTCTTGCTGTGTATGAAACAAAATACAAATCTATAGTTGTACGGTTGTATATATTGGAATAGATTATATACATGCCGCTCACTAAAACTTTCATATCCTATACTGATAGTCAACCCAACGAGACGATTCGGGCGATCGATGGATTATGGGTTGAAATCCTCTTGCGATTTGTGTTGATCCATTGCTGGAAAAGACACTTTGCGATGATTTCTCATTTGGCAATGTGCGTGATTGAGTAATTTGGATAAAGTTGAATTTTGTTTCTTAACCTAAATAGTACAGCAGCCAAGTGAGCACTGAAAACGAATCTAATGACAGAAAACGCCGTTTAGGACGTGATTCAAAAATGAGTATGATGTTGTGTTTAGGGAACAAACGGAATCGATGGAATTACTGGAGAGAAAGGTTCAACTGTACGTAGACTTAGTATTGACCCGCCAATATATTAATATATGTAAATTTTAATTAGCCCATAATCTGGCAAAATTATAAACACAAGAAATTCGTATTTTTTGAACTCCAAGTTCAGAAAGTATAGCGACGATGATGAAACTAAATTATATTCAATATTCTTATGAATGAAACAGAAAATTGAAACTCAAATTCGTCTGTGAAATGAAGTACGAAGTCAGAAAACAACAGTTACAAATAAACTGGCAGCCGATTTTTATTTTGTATATTTTGATTAACCATCAGACAGTGCTAAAAACTGTTGACCCTACACGCCTAAAATACTTCTTCGCCCAGGGCTCGGCGAGGCGTAAATCGGACTGCTTTGTCTGTTTTTTGTATGAGATATTTCTGCACAATTCAAATTACTTTTTCTACTACCTCTGCAATAGAACGAAGCATCACCGGATTCAATAATTTGCTTTGCTTAGTTCTTGAGGCATTAGTGATTTTACAGCTATATACAGCTATGTGATGTTTTTTCTGTCATCTGTTTTTGTTTGTTTAGGGATCCCCTGGCACTTCAGGGCCTCCTGGTATTCCTGGACCACGTGGCTCCCCTGTAAGTATTTCTTGTGGAAGAGTTTTTGCATGTTGGCCATGGTGAGGATTTTATTGTTTAGCTGTTAGGTGATAAAAGTGTTCAGCCATTAAATGGTCAAGTTAGTTTCTGGTAAGAATGGATGCGTAGTAGAATTTGGTCGAAAGTAAACATTGCTTTCGGGCTTACTCTTTGAATGCAAACTACAAGGTGGGCCAAAAGTAGGTATACAGTTATTAAAAGCAGAGTTTAGGTCTAAAAGTAGGTTTGTAGTTTTCATGTAGGCGCTTTTAAAGTTCAAGAATGCTGGTTATATCTTAAACAGAAACTGCTTAATCTCTTAAGTGCTCGAAATGTCACCCACTAACATTGCAACATTCTTCACACCTGTTCAAAACGCTCTGGCACACAGTCCGGTACAAATTTGGATTTTCATCAATTTCTCTGATTGCGTCATGACTGCAATCTTTTAATTTGTTTACTGTTTTGGGATTCTTCTCATACACCTTGTTCTTTACAACACCCCCAAAAAAGAAAGCCATCGGCGGGTCAAGTGAGCTGTGGTGACCATTCAATGCTACTTCTTCTTCCGAACCAACGCTGTGAAAAGACTTTGTTGAGGGAATCTCGTTCTCTGAACGTATAATGTGGAGGTGCTCCATCTTGCTGAAAGAACAGTTTATCGAAGTTAGGTTTGGTTTGGAGCTGCCGCGCTACCACTGCAAAAAGCGTTTCCAAATAGTTTTCTTTATTCACGCTTCAACCAAAAAAAAGTAGATCCTACAACACCTTCGCTGGATAATGCACCCCAAACTGTAACACCAGGTTGGTTTAGTTGAGTTTTTATGGTGAAATTAATGTTTTTGTCAGCACAATACCCACAGTGATGCCTGTGCACATGACCAGATAATTTAAAGCAAGCTTCATCTGATCAGATGATGTTATCCAAGTAAAATAAAATACACTGCAGGTGACTTCAAAGCATATAAAAGATAGTTTAATAACTGTATACCTACTTTTGGCCCACCCTGTATAACTAGCGTCGACCTTTGCGACGCATAATATTTTAAGATTGTCACTACAGTTAACCGAGGTGTGAAGAATAAGGAAATAATTGCTACACAGATTACTCGTACCTTTCGTTTCATGGAACAGCTGTAGTTTTCTTTTTGTTTTTTTCCACAACCTTTTATCCGAGCGTCTCGATTAGCACTACTATTGCTGTTACGTACCCTTCTCTGTGGTCCACACAGCAAAATGAATTGAAATTAGGCTTGAAGACAACGGCGACCTATTCAGGACCACTTTTGAATATAAATCACAGTTTGGTAATTTTTTCGCCAAAAAGGCGGATTGCCTTTGTTGGATACGCAAAAATTGCTTTTTTAAAATGGTGGCTGAGTAGCTTCACTGTTGTAGTCTAACAAGCGCTCAAGACTTGTTAATGCATCGTACTAACCAAAATTCCCACCAGTAAATTATTGAGATACATTGACTGGGTTTCTGAAAAGAAATCGTTTACTAGTCTTATGATTTTTATGCAAGTGTTGTTTGTCACAGGGACCACAAGGAAACCTAGGATCTTCAGGACCTAAAGGAAACCAGGTGAGAAAATTCTTGTTTTTTGTTTTGATGCAGTTCAGTTCTGCATCTAGAAAAATTTTGGAAATTTTGCAAATAGTCATGATGTCAATGAGAAATCAGTTTGACGTGACAAAAGAATTTTAAAAAATGATCTCTGTTGGAGTGAATTAAGCAAATAGAAAAAGAACTTGGGAGATCTTTTTTTAGATTTTGAGGAATGACGGCTTTAGCAACGAGCACGTACGAAGGGTGAAAAACTTGTAAGGATCTTGTCGCGCTCACATGTCAAAGCTATAGTTTCAAAGAGCTTGTTTTGATCGCCTTAGGAAGAGGCGCATTTGCAGAGTTGAAGGTAGAGATGTGGAGCGGCCAATCTGCTCGCCACACATAAAACTATTTTTGCTTCAGAGTAAAAACGAGCAATTTTCAAAAATGAAAAGCTTCGTGCATTTGTTTTTTCTGATATAGAATTTATAGATTGCTGTCAGAAGCAATTTTAATCTCGATAATCATTTTTAGGGTAATCCTGGTCTACGTGGTTACAAAGGTGACCAAGGCCCCAAAGGAACCGTGGGTGACACTGGAATGCCAGGCTTGACTGGACCTCAGGGAGAAGAAGGCAAGAGAGTAAGTGAATGGCAAAACTATGAGTTCAACATCAAAAATTGTCCTGTGGCTATGGTTAATAGTAACTGCCAAATATAATGATTTTCAATACGCTTGTTATTCTTAAAATAGTTATCGGCAAGTAATGACGGTCTAAGCTATGCTTTATTAAAAGCCTCTAGCTACTTATTGGTCACCAACTGCACTGAAGAGACCTGATAGGTCTAAACAGTGTCACTGTCTGCAGTTTGCTAAGTGCATCGCTAGCCTCTTGCATTATATACATGTAAGGTCATTTTTATTGAGGGTTTTTGCAAAATATTGCAATTCTTAGCAATGGCCACAGTCAAATACGGTAATTGTTGCTAAAGGCTGTTGTCAAATCTTGTAAATCTTTTGATGGTTATTGCCAAGTATTGCAACTCTTATAAATGTTTATATTCAAATGTAGTAATTGGTATGATGCTTACTGTCAAATCTGGTAATGCATAGTCGTGTGGTATTGCATGCATCAACTGTGAGAGGAATATTTGTGGTTCTGTAAAATAAAGTTAAGGTATTTATATCATTGATTGTAGCCAAATATGTTAATACATTTTGGTAAGCATTTTCAAATATGATAATAATTATTTGTAATTTATATTTAAATTTTTAGGGAACACGTGGTGAAGCTGGAGGCCCAGGACCACAAGGTGCTCCTGGAGATAGAGTGAGTAGCCGTAGTCAATTATCTCTTTTAATTTTTAACAACGCTTATCTTCTTTTGCCATTTCAGGGAGCTCCTGGAAGCAGAGGGTATCCTGGAAAAGATGGTAAAACCGGAGAAAAGGTGAGAGCAAGTGGATAATTGAAATCAATTTTGGGTATGGCCAATTAATTTAAATATTTGTCATAGGGTGCTCAAGGAAGAAGAGGAAGAATTGGACCTCATGGAAACAAAGGGTCCACTGGAGATCCCGGAAGAGCCGGAAGTCCAGGAGTTCAAGGATCCAGAGTAATAAGAAGATTTGTTATATAGTTTAAAAAATAGATAATTGTAAATTCGGAGTGGGAGGTCTCAACAAAAGTTGTTCTCGAAAAGTATCGATGCTTAGCTAGCTCTTTGAACGCAGTAGAAAAACGCGATGAATTTGAGGAGCAGAGAATTATAAACTGCCGGATGGTATTTTTTAGCTGACTTATTTGAGAGAAATTGAGCGCTTAAGTTATAAATAATATTGCTATTTTGGTAGAGTTGTTCTGTACCATTTAGTCAAACTACACGCCCACTTTAACATGAGCTCTAGGCCTCGCGTGGGGAGGGCACTTTAACAATCAAACTTAAGCTTTTATTCACCTAAAAAAACTTAGTAACATCATAACAAATTACTTCTGTAAAAAAACACCAATCTTGAGATATAAGCTGTTACTGCAAAACCACAGTTACATTACATGCGACACAGCACAACGAGCGCACAGCTACTAGTGTATTGGATCAGCGAACTGCGTAAAGTTAATTGCGCAGTTTAAAGCAATGATTAAAAGCACAGGTAGTTTGAAGCACAGATGCACGCAGCGCGTAACAATTGATTTGCAGGTCATGTCATTCTTCCCTTATAAATATTAATTTCGCTACTGTTAAAACATCAGGAGGGCGGGTATTTCTAGAAAAGCGGCGCAAGACAAGAAGCTGAGAGAGTGAAAAGTCAAAGGAGTTAGGTCTAGTAGAGTGGTCTGTGGATGTGGTAGCAGTGGGAAAAGAATCATCAACAGTGTCTGATGAAATGTGTTCATGGCTCTGACCATTATGAAGTGGAGAACTGTCGGAGGTAGTGGTTGGCTGCTCATCGTCCGTAATTTCATGACGATATTAGTAGATTCCGGAATGGTAGTTGTTTCGGAAGGGTAGGGGGCCAGATCAGTAACTGATACTGTGGACTCCCAGCCATCTGGGAAGCGAATGTGAGCAAAGTTGAGATTTGTTTCCATGAGCTCGACTTTGTCGACCAACAGTTGATTCTTGTTTCTCACAAAACGCCGTAGAAGAACACGGCCAGGCTGTATCAGCCAACAGGGCAAGCTTTTTCCAATCATACCTCGACGAGATGGTGTTAGTTGAAATGCACAAGAGAGAGCGCACAACATGTAATGCTTCTGGAAGTACCGCCTCCCAGGAGCTAGTAGGAAATTGCATCGTTTTTAAAACAAGTGCAATCGTTTTCAAACAGTTTGGTTTATTCGTTCGCACCGACTGGTCCCGGTAGGATGACATGGAGTGCTCTTGCTTGTTGCAATTCCTCTTCCAATCAAGTACTTAAGTTCACTACACAGAAAGGCAGAACCTCGATCACTGTGAACGTATGATGGAAGTCCGAAGAGACAGAATAAACTACTTAAGCATTTGATCACTGTACAGGTAATCATGTCACGGCAAGGAAAAGCGAAGGAAAACAGCTGTACTCATCAATGGCAAAAAGGATGTATTTGTTTCTTCCTTTTAATGGGCCTTTGAAGTTAATACTGACTCGATCCCAAAGATGCAAAATTTTTATTAAATGAGGGGCTTTTAGAAAAACTTTGGTTTAAGTTTGGCACAGATTTTACATGCTTGACAGACTTTTTTACATCTTCTGTAGAAAACGGAAGATTCTTAAATCTTACAAAATGAGACGGTCTAGATATGTCAGGGTGACGAAGCTGTTGGTGGATTATGGCAAGATATAAATAGAAAGAGGCAGTGGAAAGGATCCGTGATAAGGCATCAACTACATTTAGTTTGCCTGGTCGGTGCTCGATGTGATAATCAAAATTGCCCGATTCGGCACGCCAGAGCTGTAGTTTGGTGTTTTTGATTTTGCGTAATCGTTTGGAATCAAGCATCAAACCTACAGCTCGTTGATCAGTCACAAGGGTAAATCGATAACCGTGGAAAAAGCGATTTCGTTTTCTTACCGCATTCATTATAGCCGCAGCTTCTTTTTCAATGACAGAATAACGTTTTTCGGTGGCAGTAAAAGTGCGAGAATGAAAAGCGACAGGTGAACATTTGACTAAACGTTGCCCCAAGACTGTGCTCACAAGCATCGCTTTCAAGAGTGAGCGGAATTCCTTCTCTAATGCTAACCAAGCATGCTGACGTGAGTTGAGAACGTAAGGTTTTAAAGGCATTGGCAGCTTTAGAAGAAAGCGGAAATGAAGAAGTAACGCTAGCTTGCACTAAGGGTGGTTATTTGGTAAAGAATTCAGGAACCCATTTGGCTTAGTAAGAAAACATACCAATGACTCTTTGGAGCTCAGCTTTTTTTGTGAAAGGGCCAAATCTAGCAAAGGTTGTAATCGCTCAGGACCAGCTCCGATTGGATTATGAGAAATTCTCTATTCTATTACTTCGTGCATTATAAATTGTAATGCAAGTGAACAAGTCGTATCATATTCTTGAGTCATTCAAGCATTGCTATTTTCAATCTTTCAAAAATATCTATCTTTTGCTTTGTTGTTTTATTAGTGATGCAAAAATTATTGCAGATAATTATATCTGAACGTTCAACCTACCAGTGGGAGTGGTTTCCTTAAAATTCGTTAAATAGTGCGTTATACATCACAACTGAAGTTGAACTATTAAAGCGGTTCTTGATAAAACTACATTAGATCAGTGAAATCGCATTCGCAGTTTTGTACAGAAATTTTGGTACTTACGTATTAACGGGAGGACCTTTAAAACACGACTCAAAAATTGAAGTAAATTATTTATTGAAACGGTTAAAACAATAAAATACACCCTTCCAGTGTACACTGCCCCGTACATTTACATACCGGGCCTGCCCCTTCAGTGTACACTGCCTTTCTTTTAAATAAAATAACATTAAAAATCAAAGGTCCTCCCGATAATACGTAAGGACCGAAATTTTTATATTAGCGACGAGCGTAGTTCACGAAAGGCAAAATGCCGTTATAAGTAAATGACGTCACATTAAAAGTTGCAAAATTTGGCCCCCTCTCAATTTTTTTCTGGCTACGCCCTTGTTGTCAATAATACGTTGAAAAAATGAAACACCAAAAGGTAATCGTGTATGTTGACATAATTTATCTTCTGTTTCAAAGGCGGTATATGGTCGATCTTCGACCGATAAAGATACCTGATAGCAAGCAGATTTTAAATCGAGAGTACTGAACATAAAACATTTAGAAATTTTGGCCACTTGCTCGTCTATGTTAGGCAAAGAGTACGCATCAAGTAGAGTTTATCGGCTAACACTTTGCGAATAGTCCACAACCATTCAGCCTTTATGTCGTTCATCTTTTGCCACAAGGACTTGAGCACGCCAAGGAGAATACGGGGGTTGATCGATAACTTCAGCAAGTAATTGTCTTACCTCTTTAATGAAGGATCGATCTGTTTTGTTGAATTGTCTGCTCTTGGCGGCGGTTGATTTTACGTTCGGATCCAGGTTGTAAAATAGTCGGGGACTCCACAACGAACAGGATTTGGGATAACAAGTCCTTCTTGTGTTTCGTTTACTTTAAAAGTAATTTCTTTATGCTTGCTCATAAAGGATTGTCCGAGCACGATATCGGAGCAAAGGTCAGGTACAACTCATGGAGTCACATCAAAGTAATTTTTTCCTTGTATCTCAAGATTGCCTAAAATTTGTCCAAAAATTGGAGCATTTAATTTTCCAGAAACCATAATTGAAGTGCCACCTCGCGGTTTTAAACCCAGAGATTTTGCTACTTTTTCATCGACAAAATTATTGGAAGCTCCAGTATCTAGTAGACTATCGAACAACAAGCCATTTAGGGAACAGGGAACGACACTTACTTTTAAACAAGAGGGGGCTCCGGCCAGAATAAAAAGTAAAAGTAGAGTCTGGTCAGTCGATAAAGTTCCCTTCTTATCAAGCGAGAGAGAAGACGACGCTGAAGCAGCAAAAAGTTTTCGCTCTTCGCTCCAACATACTTTTTGGATATGATCTACTTTTCCACATTTATGACAGTGCTCATTTTTGGTTGGGCATTGCTTTTGCCCACCTGTATGAGCAGCATCACCACAAAAATAGCATTGGCGTATACGCTTTTTCCTTGTTGTAAGGCGAGCCAAGGCAGGAGAAGGGCGGATGCAACGAGTCAGGTTCCGAGTCTTGTTTTGTTGCTGTAGCGGAGTAGAATACTGAATGATGCTGAGCCCGATCAAGTGTTTCGGCCTGCTCAATTGATGTTTTGAAGTCTATATCATCACCTTCAAGTAAGCGTTGTCGGATGCTGAACGAAGCAAGCCCATAAATAAAGGCGTCTCGTGTAAATTCGTCTTTGTACTGCTCAGCTGTGACTTGAACACAATCGCAATCTTTGGCCAACTCCCGAAGAGAGAGGACGTATTCCGCAATGCTTTCGCCAGGACGCTGAGTCGTAGTCATCAATAAATGTCAAGCGAAAACGACACTATTTTGCTTGTGGTAAGCCCTAATAAGAGCGGTCTTGACTTCGTCGTAGGTGGCGCCTTCCGCAATAAATGAATAGGTTTTGTGAGTCAAGAAGTTCGTCTACAGCGCTAGTTTGTTTGTTTCTTCGTTTGTACCAGCGTTAGCTGCTACAGCCGCTATAAAAACCTTCAAAAGTGCGAAGCCAGTAATCGAAAATTTTCGTTGATTCCGAATCTTCCGGTAAGGTATCAAACTTCTCTGGTTTGAGCAAACAATCCATAGGTGTATTTTTTAAGTGAATAAAATTATTTTAACAGCCAAACTTAGGCTTTTATTCACCTAAAAAAACTTAGTAACATTATAACACATTACTTCAGTTAAAAACACAAACCCTGACATATAAGCTGTTACTGCAAAAACCACAGTTACAATACATGCAACACAGCACAACGAGTGCATAGCTACTAATGTATTGGATCAGCGAACTGCGTAAAGTTAATTGCGCAGTTCAAAGTAATGTTTAAAAGCACAGGTAGTTTAAAGCACAGATGCACGCGGTGCGTTACAATTGATTTGCAGGTCATGTCATTGCAGCGGATTTGTACGTATTTTCAAGCTATTTATTATGGAATATAGCATCGAAATTTGTGATTCACACAGTTTTCCAAAGTTCACAATCGGCCTACTTTAATAGCCGAATGGTTTAAGGCTGTTCTCGCGGTTTAAATGTCCAGTTACGATAAGCCTGATTGTACCTGCCAAAATAGCTGTTGTTGATCACGATGTCAAATCCAATCGAAGTCAGTTTCACCGATTTTCTGTGGTCGGTGGTACCTGATAGATATTGACTGGCTTTCACGAGATAAACATCATTGCTCAGGGATAGACCTTGACCTCCCACGCCCCTTAATTGTATGGTTTTGGGGTCTCAACAATAGTCCAGGCTTGCGAGCATGAAACTCTGTTAAATAGACTTGTTGCCAGGTTAAAGTTGGAAATTGACTTGAAAGCTAGTCATTTTTCACTTCGTCCCGGACCTAAAATTTTAGACATGTTGCTTGAGAACTACATCAGCTACAGCTGTGCTACACTCCAGCCTTTGTTCATCTATAACTTGTATTACATTCGCTTCGTGTTAAACTTTTGTATTTTTTTCAGGGTCTAACTGGCAAGCCTGGTGCAGAAGGAAGACAAGGTCAACCAGGTTCGCCTGTAAGTATTTTGGCAAAATTTATTATCTTTTTTATCCACTTACTCGCTTATTTATTGCTGTTCAATAGAAATACCGTACTTCGAGTAGTTCTTAGTGAATACCCGCTTTCTCATTAAAAAGCATACACATGTGATGGTTTTGACAATTTTATTTGCTTTATTCTGCTGTACAATTTGCAGATGAACTTTTTTCTTGTAAAAAACTAGCCAGCGTCGCCCGCAGAGTCCCCATAAATAACGTCGGGGTGAAGAAAATCGGTTCAATCTGGTTCACCGCGGCTTCATCCAACCTGTAGTTGAGAGACCAGTAATGAAAAGTTAATGTTTTTCTGCCTATCCAATTCTCGTTCCTGAATCAAATGCGCTTTTTAACGTGATCGAGTTAAAAACATTAGGAGGAGGATAGGCATAGCCTTGGTTCGCCTGATACTGATTTTTCTATTTCTTCAAATGAGTATCAGTGCGTGCACAATAAAGTGAAACTGACGGCATGGCCGCGCCAAAAAAGCGATTGTTTGGAAAACACAAAAACTGGGTATTAGGTAGTAGGCCTATTTCACGAAGTGACGCGCTCCCTCTCGAAACTAAATTTGTGACTTCAAGATTCTGGCTACGCCCTAGGTCTGTGATCTCTTGTTTACTGCTTACGCTTAGCCTGAAAAAGTGCTCTGCGTTTCCCTCTGTTTTGAAATATGGAAGATATTTCCGCTGATAGGTTATTTTCATTCAAAGCCGTTTTGCACAAGAGTTTTGGTGTCGCTTGATTTCCCCTTAAACTTTCTCACGTCTTTGCAGGCTACACTTTATGTTCCCTTTCCCTTGCTCGGGCGTATTTAGGGAATTAAAAGAGATTTGGTTTTTTTCCGCAAGTTTTTAGCTTTGATCCTAGTAGCTCTATAAAGCTGTTATCAAGCAAAACAACAACAATGTTTCCCCCAAGCATAGTGGAATTTTACTCCAGCAGAGCTTGCCGTCACTTATGCCGAGTGAAAAAATATTAATTGAGGAAGTTGCGTCCGCTTCGCCGTGCAAACATTAGTGAGGGCAATAACGAAGAGCTGTTGTAAGATGGAGGCCATAGCGCGTGTACCCGCGATGATGGCCATCTTACTCTATTAATCAAGACTTGTAATACTGGCGAAATATGATATCACAAATTACTATTTGTTTTTTCCAAACAGTGGGGGTAAGGATGAACGAAATAAAAATTAATGGTGACGCCAAAATGGTGGTCATTTTCACAGTAGCAGAAATGAACTATTCAGCGGTGCGCCTCTTTCACGCCTTGGGGCGCCCTCCTTCGTATTTATATTTGAGATATTAAATGCAACGGCTGTGCTATATCTCCGACACAATGAGAAAAAGGGTCATTTATTCCTCACCCAAAGTCATGCAGCCTATCCCAGCCCGCCCACTAACCTATTTTTGGGCAAAAATTTTCCCTTATGATTTAGTTTTACAAACTGCTTGGCCTATTGTTTTATTTTCATTTTTTTTATAAATTTTGGATTTTGTTCCAACTAACTTTTCCCCTAATCCCAATCCCCTTTTTTAAATCAAGATCAGTCTTACGTGCCAAAGGGTTAGCGTGGATTTTGGCCGTCTTATCCGGAAGCGAAGTATGTCGCATCCTTTTCCGTTCAAGCAAATCATAAACGGAGGGGTTAGATTCCTGTGTTCTGACACACTTAACATTTTGTTTCTTGGTCAACAATGGCAGCCTTGTGCTGACGCACGCGCCGCTTAATCCTTGCTACACCATTGTTACGTACCAACAGCCGATCAGTTACAAGTATTTATCCTTTCTTTTTCCTAAGTGCAGGTGTGAAAACCAATTGGAAATTTTGCTTTGGCGCCAAAGTGTCCCAAATGTTGACCTCATCAATTTGAAGTAGTCGTATCCTCAAAAAGCTTCTCCTTTAACAGACTACTAACTCCAATGGTTACTAATCAATAAACTTCAATTTTAAAAAATTCACTTTTCAGAAATTCATTTTTTTACAACTAATAACATCATAAAAAACAAAACAATATGTAACCGGATTTTTTCAAAAATTGCGGCTGCTACGAAGCTGAAATTGCATCAAAAATATAATGATATCAGGACACGTGATTTAATTTTATGCAAACTTTTTTGGAATGATTAGGAGCAAAAATATCGCTTGGGTTTATCGGTTCAAGTGGTTCACTGCAGGAGCTCACATCTAAACTTTACACTTAGTTTCACTTTGCTGCACGTGATCAATACGTCTTAAGAGTTGAGATTAGTAAGGCACGAGACGCAACTACACGAAGTTATTCCAACGCGGAGTCTCCAACAGTTCAATTATTGTAATTTTCGTATTTGCCATTGCATAAACAAAAACTCAGATTTAAACTGGTATGTTGGTCTGGTAATATATCAATTTACTTCAGCATGCTATATCTGAGCAATTTACGTTCACTTTCATTATGAAAGCGGATAAAAGCACAGCAATTGTTCGCTGCAGTCTTTAGTATAATCGTAGCAGACAGCGTTACCACATGACGCAGACTAGTTTAAAGCGTTCTAGAAAAACGGAGAAAACAATGCTTAAAATTGGAAAAATTTTGAAAAACATTTGGGTGCTACTATAGCGTGAGGTCTACCGACACAAGTCACCTACCGAAATGTAAGGTGAGGTCTACCGCTTGACTCGCACCTAGCGAGGTACAAACCGCGTGAGGTTTGGGTTAGGGTTAGGGTTAGAACCCTACTACCCTAACTCTAACTCTAACCCTAACCCTAACCGTAACCCCAATCAATGATTTATTTGTGTCATTCTTAGAAGATGTACGAAGTGTGTATTGTGAGAATAAATTTACCTTTGTGTGTGAAATGTATGTATGGTGTTTGGAATTATTATCGCTATAGTAGTAAGTGTGTAGCGATAGAGGGGTGAGGGATAAATAATTCAGTGGTAGACCTCACGCTATAGTAGTAACCGGAGGTAGATCTTACGCTATAGTGTGGTAGACCTCACGCTATAGTAGCACCGGTTTCTTGCGTCGTCAATAAAGCTCGTATTGTTGTAAAACCGGAAGCAGCTTGTTGATGTCTCTCGAAAAATTTGCAACCGCTTTTCTACGGTCATCGTTATTTGAGAGGATGAAGAAAAAAAATTCTGCAACCAAACGTTAATTGAGAGGTCATTTTAACTCCTTAAATTTTTGAAAATTAGCTGCTGGATTTTGTTTGAGCAAAAACCGCTTTCTAAGGTCAAGAAATGAAAATCAACAAAATTATTTGTTGGTATGACGTAATCATGATGTCACAAACACCCTTAAAAAACTCACTTTGGGGCAACGATTGGTATTCCGCCTCGCTGTTGGGTGGATTTTTACTTGATTTTTCTCGATAAACCACCCTTTTAAAATTGATGTGGTAAACATTGTAACGCTGTTGTTGTTTTTACAGGGCCCACAAGGAAGCGATGGTGTGGCAGGTCCCACCGGTGCTCAAGGCCAGCAAGGTCCTCCTGGTCAAATTGGATTCCCAGGACTTAAAGGAGCCACGGTAATTGATGTTCAGTTGTGCACTAATTGGCAACGTACGTTGTACAGCACATCAAAGATTCTAATACAGGGGTTCTTAACCGGGGGTACCTGTACCCCTTGGGGTACAAAGCACCAAAGCAGGGGGTGCGAGATGAGGCGTCGGAATATTGGTTATTTTAAACTATTTGCTAAAAATTTATTTTCAATATTTGAAATAAGAAAACATTTTCCGAAGCCTTTTTTAACATCTGCATTTCTGAATGATTTTTTGTCATAAGAAAGAGTTACTGTGACGTAATAAATAGCTTCTTGTATGTTCCGACAGAATTGGTTTTGTTGTGAACAATATTATGGTAAATAAATATACACCGATAACATGCAACATTATGTTTTATTTCATTGTTAGATTGTAGGTGTTAGTTCGATAGGTCTAGGGGTACAAAAACATTTCACAAAATTTTAAGGGATACGAACGCCAAAAAAGTTAAAAAACACTGTTCTGATATTTTAGGGCGACCCTGGAAAATCAGGCGAAAAAGGTATTTCCGGACCACCAGGATTGAGAGGAGTATCAGGAAAAGATGGAGAAGTGGGTCCTCAGGGTCCGCCTGGACCCACTGTAAGTACTGAGGCCATTGATTTAAGCCTAAAGTTTATCTAAAGTCTTTATAAACTGTTTAGGGAGAACCTGGTGAGAGAGGAGAATCCGGGAGGCCTGGAGCACCTGGATTCCAGGGCATGCCTGGCCCACCTGGTCCGAACGGAGAAACTGGCAAACCTGGCGAACCTGTGAGTGACTGTAATGAATTTGCGCATAAATTTTACTTTAACAAAAACCATTTTAAGGGTGTTCCTGGTGAAGTCGGCCCAGCAGGAGATAATGGTCAAAGAGGCGAGCGAGGATTTCCCGGGGAGGCTGGTGCTACTGGGCCGCAAGGTCTGACCGGGCCTCGTGGGGCACCTGGCATAGCAGGATCGGACGGACAGAAGGTAAGTCTATACGTTTTTGAAACGCGTAGAACACGTATGAAAAGTGCTGACAGTGATGTTTCGATCTTTCAGGTCTCGTCGGAGACTTTGCATCACAAGTTGATGTCTGGTTTCTCAAAACGATTGCCAGTAGTGGAGCTGATTCATTCGTTTTTGGAGCCGTTTTGTCTAGAAGCACCTTTACTATTTTACATTTGCCTACACCATATCATATCATGTCTTAAAGCTAGACAGCATTAAAGAAAGATGGCTTAAATTAATGAAATATAGCTCTCTTTAAAGTTGCTCTTCTGTGGAAAACAAAAATAGTGTGGTTGGATACAAACCTCCTGTCAATCCTCAAAATGCGTCATGCTGAAATAAATAGAATGTTGTGTCAGTTGCTTATATTTTGCAGGGACAAATAGGTCCTAAAGGATTGCAAGGAGCCCCTGGACCCCAGGGGTTGCAAGGTCTTGTCGGAGATCGAGGACTTACTGGACAACCCGGAGCCAAGGGAGAACAGGTAGCAAGATGGTTTTGAAATAAAAAGCTGTGTCTAAGCTATCGGGCAGATTAACTCGTCGTAATAAGCCGGTCATTTGAAATCGTGAGAACGCGAGTTCGATGGCAGTTTAGTTTCTGCAATTTGGTGCTCTTGAGAAGGGACTTTGTGAAAATTGCCTAGCTTGTTTGCTACGCTCGCGGTAACTCTAAAGCAGGCCAGTCTCGCAAGCTGCTACGCGAGTAGCCGTAAAGTTTACCGGCAATCTGACCGATCACTGCAAACAACTAACAATCGACTCTTACTTTTAGGGAGAACTTGGACCTCCAGGTTTGGAGGGAGAGTCGGGCAAAGAAGGACAAAGGGTGAGGTACTAACTTAAATTTCATTTCCTTCCCAACTAACAGTATTTTGTAGGGTCTCACGGGACCAATTGGACCTTCTGGACCTCCTGGTCTCAGCGGTGACAAGGTAACGAGAGATTGCGTTGGTGTTACATAAGTTCTTTGAGTTTTGTTACTACTAATAAAGTCTGTAGTTAGTCAATCAGTTTGTTGATACTTACTTCTGACCGCCAAGATTCAGCTTTAAGGACACCTTTCCTTTAACTTGACTAGTAAACCGCTGCAAAATAGATAAATTTAGTGAACATTACCACAAAATAACAAAAAACAAAACACCGAAGCTTTAATAACAAAAAGCCTTGGCCTTTTGCTTTTGTCTTTTTTGGTAGCTTATGCTTAATAAAATTGGTTTTTGAAAATCATTTAGCTGATTAAGTCTTGAAGAGATAGTCTCATCCTTTTCAAAACTTAAAGTTTAAAAAAATTCTGAAATGCTAATGTAGCATTGGAAATAAATTTGCTGCTAGGAGTTCGTAAAACGTGTCTGGGATGTAATTTTAATGCTAAATTTACCGCTGTAAGAGAACTTTTAGTGCCTAACTTTGCCTAAAACACTATGCTTTGTTTTGAAATGCTTATTTTTAACTAAATTGCAATATAAAGATTTAAAATCACGCTTATGCACTTTTATTTTCTTGTTTTCGTATAGGGAGAAACTGGTGATACCGGATCAGAAGGAGCCCCAGGTCCAAGAGGATCTCCTGTAAGTTATTATAAGGAACCGATAGTGAGCCTACAGTCTATTGTGAGAAACATTATTGTGCCGTCACAGCGTCAGCATCATGAATGAGCTCCTGCAAAGTGTTTTCTTTATACTAAGAGATGATGATGATGATGATTTCTTCTACTTTGAAGTATCTACGCCCATAATGCAAAATTAATCAAGCAAGGAGTTGTCCAGTACAGAGATCCTGAGTACAGATCTTCTACTGGATCCTCGTTTTTATGTCTTTTCTTCAAAAATTATTTAAAAGATTTCTTTCATGGTGTCATTAGTTGCCCTAAGTTGTTAATTCCTTTTAATCACGTGAGGGGCAGTTCAAATATATGATGCTTCCGGGTGGGGGGATTTACGAAACATTGTTATATGACAAACTTACTTGCTTTATATTGAAAAGAATTAAAATTTTCAATCGTTTGTTGAAACAGGTTTTTGTGTTGAATCTAAATAATTGAAGTTGGCTTGAGTACTTTTTTTTCTATGAGACCTTGCATGAGGGGGCAGGGGATTTACAAAGCGTCATAATGCGTCCAGTGAAAAGAGAAGGGAGTACAAATCGGGTAAAAGAGTCATAACAGTTCTTAATTGAGACGATGATAAGGCTAAGTCTAAGTTTGTTGCACCTAGTTTTTTTAAGAGTCAAAGAAAATGAATAAAATAATAACATATTTTTCTTTAGGGAGAGAGAGGAGACATTGGACCTGTTGGACCACAAGGTTACACTGGACCCCCGGTAAGTACCTGTACCATGCAAACCGAAAACATGATGATTAATTGTCTTAATGTACACAATCAATATTGCTGTTTAACAAAGCTAGTCTAAAGCCCGCTCACAGTGTCTCTGTTGAGGTTAATTTTATTAATTAATTAAACACGGGATTTTGCGGTGATAGTCACCGCTACGTCAGAAGCTTTAAAAACAACAATACTTCTGAGTGAAAGAGCGGTCTTTAATTAAGTCCCAATTGAATTCTATTAAATTACGCCCTTCATTTGAACAAAATAAAACTAGCAGAGAGTTAAGCCGCGTGTGGTCTCAGTGCAAACCAGGCTTTGGCGTTAATGAAACGCAACTTACCTGTGATAGTAACTTTTTTCATTTCAGGGCAGCAGCGGACAGCCAGGCAAAAAAGGTGATGGTGGATCACGTGGTCCCAAGGGTGACAGCGGCCAGCCAGGACCACAAGGACCAACAGGCGGCTCTGGTCCCCCGGTTTGTATAATAAGAATTAAGTAGTAGCAAGGGGTGTGCAATTTAGAATACCGAATCCGAAGGATTCAAATCCCAAACTATCCGAATCCAAATTGTCCGTTCAAACCGAATGATGGGATTCGGTATATATCCGGCTTACAAGCTTTATCACGTTGCTTGGTCACAGATTTTCTCTTTGTAAAAGTATCAGTTGCATGCGGTGTTTCCTTAAGATTTAAGTAAGTGCATAACCGTCGGCGCAAGCGCGAAATTGCTAGTAAATGTACAAAAACCGCCGGACAATTTTGGTAATTTTTCTCGATTTTATAGGCAACCTCAAAAAAGTTGTAGATGTAAATTTCAGGAATGTTGTCCAAATAAAATAAAAACAAGTCATCGAGAAGATTTTCCAATTTCACTCGATGAGAAGGGTAAATAAAGTATTGGCCCCGTAAAGACCGTGGTCCGCTGATTGAAAATCTCTGATTTAGGCCATCATCATCTGTCACGAACAATCTTTATTTTTTAATTCGATTAAGACGCCAGCTTGCGAGTTGTATCTTGTTTACTCTGCTGCATCTTTCGCAACAAGAACTGGAGCTAACTACGCGTTAGAGATCTTTAACCTATAAACAACTTCATAGGTGTAAGCGCAGAGTTTTCAAAATTTCTGGGGGGAGAAGAGGCAAGTTGTGCTTTGATGACAACTGTGACGTTGCGCTTCGATTGCGTAGCAACTCGCGTAATTATGTCAGCTCTAAAAAAGATTTACAAGTAGCCTTAAAAGGAGAAGATTGAAGATTTTTGTACGATGTAGTAGTCATAATGTTTGTGTCTTGCTTTCTTTCTTAAAGGTATCTTAGAAAGCAATATTGTTGACATGCGATAACAAATTTCACCAGAGTCTTGTCAGCTACTTTCACAAACCACGCACGAAAACAAACGAATTAATTTTCAGGAAGTTTTGTCCCAAATGCGTAAAAATAGCGACACCTTGTTAACTGGCTTGATATTGTGGCAAAAGTAGTGGTAGTTTTGAGACACTGCTGAAGCTTGTTCACGGGACCCTTGGTGATAATTGCGGTTACATGGCTGGCTTAATTTTTTTTTGCTCTTAATAAGTTTTCGTTAACCATTAACCGAATGCTTGAAAAGAGTTTGCAAATATTTGATGAAATTCTATGTGAAAAGCATTCGAAACTTGATCGAAGTAAAGGAAACAGAGAAACTTATGGACGTGAAAATGCGCGAGTCTGGTAAACGCGGTGTCATGTCTGGTAAAAAATTGAAAAGCAGATATTTTTAACCACATATTTAGCTACACGATGGTGTAGTGGTTAGAGCGTCCGCTTCGCAGTCGGTAGACCTGGGGTTCATTCCCCTTGTCGAGTCATACCAAAAGACTTTAAAAAATGGTATCTATAGCTTCCCTGCTTGGCGCTCGGCATTTATGGGAGGTTGTGGAGAACAAGCCGGCAAGTTCGCTTGTTGTGTCCTTGGGCAAGGCACTTAACGGGATGCCCCTGCCTTTATGTGGAAGAAAGGTGGCCCATAAACCTCGAAAAAGGCAACTCCCAAGCGAGTGCGGACTTATCGTCCAAAGTATAGCGATACAATTTGCTTTCTCGTGAATGGAGGATAAAAATGGCAAATAGAACAAATAAAACAAAATAAAAACTACAGGGTCTCACTTAGAGGCGCTTACAGCAAAAAAAAGGAAGGTCTATCTATTTATTTAAAACCACGTAGTTTTACTGCATTTGCGAAAGGGCTGCTCTTCTCAGAAAAAAAAATTTCGGGAGACCTCGCTTCCTTTACCCGGCGCCACTGTACAGGCAAATGTAAAAGATCGCTATAGCCGCGCACACACAATTCCACTTTTGAAGGAAGATCTCTTCCTGCAGTGCAAAATTTTCTGTAAGATTTGACTAATTAGTAATTTTTCTTCATACTGGTAAATGTGATTAGATGATACACCTTAATATTGAATCAAAAGACAGATTTGGAATGGTCAATCGTGAACAGCAGTTTTTTACCATCCCCTAAAGTTGTTGGCAAATTTTACTGTATTTCATATTACCATTCAAGTAATTGACATAAAAAGGCTACAATTTTATATAAACGTTTTTAAAGGGATCAAAACTAGAATCCACTTTTTTTTGCTTCACATTTTAGGACTTGGTTAGAAGTCGTATTTTTTTTACTTTTAGTATTCATAATTGGCAAGTGTAAAAAGGTTATTTATTAGTGTTTAACAAAAACTGAATCATTCCCTCAATAAATGGTGGTTTTTGTGCTAAATTGAAACAGAGAGCTGTGCGCTTTCTTATCTCATCAAGCACTATTGAAATTGGCGTTGAAAAGTAAAGAAAAAATACACTTTTTAACCACTTCCAGCTTCGAACTTCCTTCAAAAAATGATGTCTTGTGTTAAACTGATGTTTAAGAGCTCTTTGGTATTATTGCTTTTTAGCTACGATTGAAATTGACCAGAAAAAGTAAAGAAAAAACAAACTTTTTGACTTACTTTGGGTCAATTACTTGAGAGATAATTTTTGATACAAAAGATATTTTAGTCGCCGTTACTCGCTGTTGCGTCAGAATCACGCGTTGTTTACACAAGCGTTATAATTCTCTAAAAAACCGTCGGTTCAACCTTCAATTCTTATTCACTGTCTCTCACGTGAAAGAGTTGTTTGCAAAGATTTTAACAACTGCGAAAAATTAACAAATACCGCCGGACTTTTTTAGGCATCTTTGAGTTATAAGTGAATCCGCCGGACATGTTTACTCAATTTCGCACTTTTTTCGCGTTTAAAGGGAACACTGATATTGTCATTTGCATTTAATGATTCAAAAACTAAATCGCACACACAGGCAAAGATGTAGAAAGCTTAAATGTATTACGCTACAATAAACTCGTTTTCTGATTGTGCTTTTGTTGTTGTAAACTTGTAATAAATGCTTTCTTGTTGATTATGCTGATTGCAAAAAAGGATTCGGATTCTGTATTCGGTTTAACTATTTTAGAATAGTATATTATTTTGAATTGCCCATCCCTAGTAATAGCACAGGTGTTAAAATATTAGTGACTATTGTTTGAAAAGAAGTAGGGTTCCATTATAATCCGCATATCTATCCTGTGAATATTTTTGGAATTACAGGAGAATCACAGTTATTTGGAATATTCTTTTGAGGCTTTTTGTTGGGACTTTAAAATCCCAAGAGCTTGAACCCAAGGTCCATCTGCGGCATCAGTGTTCGTGAATTTGAATCTCACTTCAGCTTGTGGTGGAATAGCACTGTGCCAGCAGTACTGTAATTTCGAAGCTGGTCAGAACACATGTTTTAGTGTAATCTACAAAAGGTTTTTCTGTAACCGGAGAATAAGAATATGTTACTTTACTCATTAAAGTTTTTTAAATTGTTTGATTTTTTCTGATAAAAGTAAATTAGGTAAAATGGAAAAATTTGCTCAAAAATGATCACCAACATCATAAGGTTCCATACAGCAGTCTATTGCATCATGTCAATAACCCGCGACCGGATTCGACCTTATTGGGTCTCATTAGGCGGGTGTAAAAAACACTCAATAACAAAAATGCTGGAAAAAACAAATTTGCCATTGGGTGCAAAAAAAAAGATGCAATATAAAACAACATAATACAGCAACACTTATATCATGGGAGTAGATCAGCCATAAAAATTGATACCTAGCTACTGTCAACCTCTGTAATTTAAAAGTAAATTAGCATTTGTTTTTTTTATTCTAGGGTCCGCATGGTGTGCGTGGAAGAAAAGGAGATCGGGGTGCAATCGGCCCAGCGGTACGTATCTATGATAAAACTATCATTGCATATGTGAGTTGGGCAACGTGTGGTTTTGCTGTGTGATTTACTGTTCGCTTGAATCTGTTTCTTTTATTTTCCGCTTCACCATTGTTGAGCTTAAATTTATTTAAGCTTTGGCAAATTGTGCCTTCAATTGCTGCTAAATACTTCTAGCTTCTCCGACATAATTGTGAAAATGTGACATTTGACTTATGCATGTCAATCATTAGGTGCTTCATCCTACTTGGTCCTGTTAATTCAAACAACCCAATTAGCTATAATCAGTAGCAAGCTGAGATTTTAAACCAATTAGGAGGTAATTTCAATGAAGGAGTCCTCTAATTTTATAACTCAGTGATCTATGCTTGACGGGTTAATGTAAATTTGGATTTGAATTTTATTCCATGTCATGTTTTTACTATTTTTCATCGGTAAGATTTAGAGGTAAATTTGATTATTGATTGTCTTAACGTAGTAATGATGTACTCTTTGCTTTGATTCAGGGAGCAACTGGATTCCCTGGGCCAGCTGGAAGACCTGGCGCTCCGGGAGAGCAGGTATCGTAAAGTACCAACCAGTACAAATGTTTTTGCTAATATTTAGTGAATAACTCTATCAAGCGGTTTTTTTGAAGTTTTTCGGGAGCACTCATCAGTAAGCGGGTGCGATGTTGTTCTGTTTCTTGAGCTTCGAAAAGTTCTTAACGTAACAGTATTTTGTGACTGTTTTCAAGTTTGAGTTGTATTGTCACCATATATTGTCTTAAGGGTGCTTTTGGACAAACAGGAAATCCTGGTGAACCTGGTAAACCTGGCAGCAAGGGGTCTCCTGGCGAACAAGGTGTACGTGGTCCTCAAGGAGAGATAGGTAAGTGTCTTTTATAGTAATTATGGGACGTAATGTCATCACTACAACCCAACGGTAAATAAACACCCAACAATTTCTTTAAGTATCCTGAAAAAATTTAGCTTAATTGGGTCATGAGTGTTCTCTCGCAAAGCTTTTCTAGCCGCTGGTGTTGTTAAAGAAAAAGGAATAGTGGGCGTAAGGTGTCAGAAATATGCTTTTTCATAAAGTTTTATGTACAATTTATCCAGTTGCAAAGAATGTTGTTGTATTTCCTCTTTCAACCCTGTGGCAAGAATATCAATGCACTTTGAGCAAACTGCAGACAGTGACACTGTCTTCAACAATATTACAACATAAATGCACTTTTAACCTTTTCTAACAATATAATTTGTTTCAGGCGTACCAGGCCTCAACGGTCAACCGGGAGAAAGAGGAGCTCCTGGAGAACGTGGCGCCCCTGTAAGTGATCCATTTTTATTTTTATGTTTCAACCACCTATAAAGCGTTTGATACGCTGTACTTCCACAGAACTTGTCCAAAATATGGCCTTTAATAGTTGATTCTCAATTGCCTGGCCTTCTTTATCTGGGTTTGACGCCTGCTTTGTAACTGGTACCCAGTGGAGGTATTCAGTCGGCTCTCACTGATGCGTACAAACCTGATTTCGTTATTTTATGAGCTCATGGAACCGGATATTAAGATTATTCATGCCTGCTTAAAAGTATTGTAATAATTATTATTTAAGGATTATTCTAAAAGTGGTTTCAATAAGTACTAAAATTCATGTATTTGAGTGTGATTTGGCTAAATGTTCCTTCAGGGGAGAGGGGCCCTGGACTATCCCTCGTTTGAAAAATTTAACCTGCAGCTCATACGCTCGTTCCTTCGGTACTTTCAATTTCCATATTTTTCTAATAGAACCTGTTCTTTAAACCTTTGAAGCCACCACCGCTGGCAACATGCAAACTTTGTGCTTATTTCCGAGCCAAGTCTGGTGGATCCGTAAAGTTACAAACCTGCAAATCTAAGCGCCTGTTCATGATGAACAGCAAATAGTCTGTTCTGTCAAGTAATCTATTCAGTGCGTTTTATCCTCAAGTACAAATATCTATGAATGGCTTTCTGAGAGAATTTGAATCATTAGAAAAGGTTGCCTAACCAAGTAATCATCAGATTTATTAAAATGGCAAAAAAATCTTTTACCGCATTTATAGAAGTTTGCTCCATACTCTCCAATAGGACTTATTTATTTCTTTATTCTGTTTTTAGGGTCAACTTGGAGCTTCCGGAATAGAAGGAAAGCCTGGAGAAAGAGGAAATTCGGTGAGAAATTTTGCAATTTTTTTTCATTGTAGCTTGTTTCTATCTATTAACATGCAGCGTTATCGCAATAGAAAGCATTTGAATAAACAATACTCGCCAAAGACCGGTAGAGGGGCTACTGGTGACTCCGAAATCGAATTAAGCACAAGTTGTTTTATACGTTGCCGAGAAGCTTCTCGATGGCTAAAGCATGCCAATACGTAGCAGACTATAATAAGCTATTTGCAGGGTTTGCCTGGACCTAGAGGTGCACCTGGGGAGAAAGGACCTGCTGGCGTGCGAGTAAGTAACAAGATGTGACATTTTTAGCTTTAATGAGCATATTGTATTTGATTTAAAATAATTTTGAATCAACTGCATATATTGTGCTGCAAAAGTGACAGCTAACAGCGTTAAGCGAAGCATTCCAAATAAAAATGTGTGAAGCGACAGATTTACACTGATTTTGCTTTGGGAATTATCAAAAGCTCCCAATTTCCAAGCTCCCAAGATCCTATCATCAATATTGTTTTAATGAAGTTTGCTTAAAGCAAATTGAAAATTTAGGGTGAGGAAGGTAAGCAAGGTAAACCTGGTATTCCTGGCGAACGAGGCCCTCCTGGAGACATTGGACCATTGGGACCAACCGGACCGACAGGCGAACCTGGCCCAGAGGGACCCGCTGGTTCAGAAGGCCCGGCAGGCAGAGACGGTGATACTGGTATAAAGGTGAGACTAACAAGTTTACACTGTGCGTTTTCGTCTGGCTCTCATCATAAGTCATCGCAAGAATGAGGCAGAGAAGTTGATGATTTTAAAACGAAAACAACCCACACTTTGCCGCCGAAAAGAATTTATCTACGCACTGCAGTTGTTCCACTAGCGTTGGATTTCGGATGATAGCAAAACGCAACTTTTCAATAGTCTCGCCGACTATAGATATAACCACGCTTTCTTCTTTGCCTCATTCCGGCATTAACTTTTGATGAGAGCCCGACGAAAGCGTTTAAATTTTTACTTCTTTCTGAAAAAAGTTATGAATCCCTTTCCAAAAGCTTTTTTCAAAGCTATTTTGAAATTTTGTATCACCAAACGATTGTTTAAATCTATACTGCTTCTTATTTCTAAATAAACAGACACGTCACAATAAAATAGAGTAATTGCTTAAAAATAATAATTTTTTGTTTCCCAGGGCGAACGAGGCGAAGTGGGACGTATTGGACCACCTGGTGGTGTTGGTCTACCTGGTTCACCAGGTATGCCCGGTGTTGAAGGAAAGAGCGGTCCACGTGGCGAACCTGTGAGTATGCGCATGGAAGATGCGGACAGATTTGTTTCCAGCCGTTAGGGCTCGTGGCTTTAAACCTCATGATGATTAAGTTGCTTTGATATTGGAATATGCACTTTTCCGTGATTTTCTCTGGTTGGCAAATTCTGACCAGCATCAACTTATCAGAAGTGATGTCAAGCGGAGCGTTGAAGCTTGAAAACTCTGAAGCTGATCTGGACAATTGTATCTGTAGCGCCACCATGTTGTCCTGTACAGAATAAACGCGATACATGCCGAGATCATTCAATCAAGTAGTCTACGACAAGCTAAATCCATTGTCTTTTTACCTATCGAAAATAGTGATATTTGAACTAAAAGAAACAAGCAGAGCCCCTTTTTTTTTATTAATCAGGTACGTAATGCATAACACAATGCATTAAATACTGTGGTTTATCTTCAAAGTTTTTGTATTTTGATCATATTTATGTTTGTCATACATCTTAGGGCCCACCAGGCACACAAGGACCCCCAGGACCAGAAGGAGGCCGAGGACCGACGGTAAGCATTGGCCATAATGTATAAATGTATTCCGCCTAATATGAGTAGTTATTTAAGTCAGATTCGAAGCATCTTGCTGTGAGGCGTAGAAATGTTTAAAAGAACAAAATCCTGGCACAAAAATCTTGTTGGTGGTACAGAATTTTAATGTAGCTTTGAAAAAAGCTGTTTGAGCCATAAGCTTTTCGTAACGCTCTCATCAGTGGCGGTATCGCGTCAAAAGGGGAAGATCTAGAGTCGGTAAGTATTTTATGTGGTTAATTTGGATGTTAGGTAATCAAGACGAGGCAATAATAGCGCTAATATTGTAAAGTGCGCCAAGAAAGATTTCGCAATAGCGAAAGTCGGAGAAAGCGCAGCAGGAGGCCAAATGCCGCGATTATCGAAAGAGTTTGAGAGCGTAAACAACCTCTTTATGTCTGCATAAAGCCGGGCGTTGGATCTTGATATAAGCAGCCTCAAAGAGATTAAGGTGGAAAGAGCTGCGTGCTGTGACGAGGATTGAAGATCGCTTGTCATCATAGTTTAATGCACATTGATCATTTTTTAAAAGATGTTGACCAATGGCAGAGTCACAATCCGGTTTGGTGTCTTCTCGTTTGCACGATCTGTGTGGTTGAGATCGGCGTGGACGGGTCAATTGCTGTCTCAACCATTGCGGAACATGTTGCTTGATGCGATCCTGTAGTCGTTGAGATGTTCGTCCTACGTACCGACTATCACAGTGGCACTTATAATCATATATGACTGAACTTTTTTGAGTGGTACATAGAACATCCTTGCGGGCCACAGGCAGCATGCGCTTTGACGTAACGACCAAGCGGGTGTTCACGGAACCATAGCGGCTTTACGGCGGTTTTGAGTTCTTTTTCCAAGTTTGTGGAGGGCTTACCAATCCAAGGGACCCTCAAGTATACCGGGCACTTTTCTGGGCCAAATCGCTTAAGGGTGGAAAACTGAGCGATTTTCTTGGTAATCTGAGTGTTGATGACGTTTTGTTTTCCACCCTTCGCTCAGTTTTCCACCCTTAAGCGATTCGGTCCAGAAAAGTGCCCGGTATACTTGAGGGTCCCTTGGATTGGTAAGCCCTCCACAAACTTGGAAAAAGAACTCAAAACCGCCGTAAAGCCGCTATGGTTCCGTGAACACCCGCTTGGTCGTTACGTCAAAGCGCATGCTGCCTGTGGCCCGCAAGGATGTTCTATGTACCACTCAAAAAAGTTCAGTCATATATGATTATAAGTGCCACTGTGATAGTCAGTACGTAGGACGAACATCTCAACGACTACAGGATCGCATCAAGCAACATGTTCCGCAATGGTTGAGACAGCAATTGACCCGTCCACGCCGATCTCAACCATACAGATCGTGCGAACGAGAAGACACCAAACCGGATTGTGACTCTGCCATTGGTCAACATCTTTTAAAAAATGATCAATGTGCATTAAACTATGATGACAAGCGATCTTCAATCCTCGTCACAGCACGCAGCTCTTTCCACCTTAATCTCTTTGAGGCTGCTTATATCAAGATCCAACGCCCGGCTTTATGCAGACATAAAGAGGTTGTTTACGCTCTCAAACTCTTTCGATAATTGTGGCATTTGGCCTCCTGCTGCGCTTTCTCCGACTTTCGCTATTGCGAAATCTTTCTTGGCGCACTTTACAATATTAGCGCTATTATTGCCTCGTCTTGATTACCTAACATCCAAATTAACCACATAAAATACTTACCGACTCTAGATCTTCCCCTTTTGACGCGATACCGCCACTGATGAGAGCGTTACGAAAAGCTTATGGCTCAAACAGCTTTTTTCAAAGCTATATAAAAATTCCTGACACTAAAAATATAAGTAGGCTTCTGTAAATACAACCAACTATAACTTTATTTTGCTTTATTGTTCACTTGAAAAAAGCATTTTATTGTAGTTTCCGCACTCAGTTGTATTGTTTGTAGAAGAATTGCGCCTTCCGGCCAGCTCTGGCAACTGTAAAGCTAGCCTGGATAGAACTCATTTTTTGTGCAACTGTAAAAGATTTCTTTTACTTGCAGAGTTACAGACATAGCTCTTTTGTCAACACAGGTGTTTTTCCAAAAGAAACGATGTCAAAATCAAAATTTTAGACACATAATTCCAACAAAGAAAGAACGTTGAGTGGCCAACTTTAAAACTGATCAAATTTTCTTAGTTTTTCTGTGTGCGTTTGATTTATAAGTTTTGAGTTTTAGGGTCAACAAGGTGCGAGAGGTGACAAAGGTTCTTCTGGTGAATTCGGACCCAGGGTAAGTCAAATGACACCAACATTTTTAAATGAACGTTTCACAGGCTTGTATTTATGTAAATTTGGTTTTACGAAGTTGATCCGAAGCTTGATGACGTAACTTTCAGTCAATTTTTGATGTACTGTATAAATATTGAAAAAAAAAAAAGTTTTTTTCACTCTGCATTTACTTCTATATTTCCTGCTTACAGAGCACTCAAGTTTATAGGTCATATCATCTTTTTTCAGGGTGAAAAAGGCCATCGTGGATTTACAGGATTGCAAGGACTCCCTGGTCCGCCAGTACGTTGTTTTTCTTTTAATTGTTTCAGCATTTTTATTTATTTTCCGCTTTCTATTCTTATTTTCGCTACTATGTGTCAAAAGTGATTCCTTTGTTCATGCGCATGACCTCCTGCTCTGTTAACTAGTTTTTTGTTTGATTGAGCCACCCCAACAAATAAAATGTTCGGCCCCACCACCGGCCTGCCACCTAGAGTGGAAGAATTTCGTGGAGGAAGTGCACTTCCCAAGGACACAACGAGCAAACTAGATTACTTTTTCTTCACTCTAACTCTTTCTTGCTGAGTCCCCAGCAGGAGAGCTGTAAATATCATTTTAAAGAAATCTTCGGTATGACCCAACAGAAGTTTGAACCAGCAACCCACTGTATTTGTGGCGGGCGTTTTAACCACTACAGTGTCGTAGCAGTAATTAATAAAACTCAATTTGCCCCAAAGACGGACACGGGTAGAAATAAATGACAAAATAATCTTTTAAGGGTAAACAAGGAGACAGTGGTCCAACTGGAACTTCGGGTGCTCAAGGTCCCCGGGTAAGGAATGTACTGCTTTGATTATTTTAGTTTAAATATGAAATGTGAGCACTTACTGAATTCATTGATGGCGATATGAAAAAAGGTTTGGAAAAATTACGAAGTGATCTCTTGCTAACGGTTTTCGAGTCAGTTGCCACATGTATCTGTTATTGTGGTAGCCGCAAACCCTCTGAAACTCGTGAAAGAATAACAAGTTTTTGACTTTATAAAACTTGCCGCTTTTCTTCTGTGAAAGAAGTAAATTACTAGCTGTAAATTTTTATATATAACTTTACGCTATGGTCGCAGGACACTTGTAAATATAACTTGTTCTTCTTAGCAGACTTAGATGAGCATTGAGTTAACATTCACCATCTCCAACAAGTCATCGTATCAAGGCGATACGGTTCTCCTTGCATAAGTGCTCTTAGGAGACCTAAAAATAAATACAATATATTTTTAGGCATAAGGGTAAAAGTAGAAAGGGCTGAAGCCCCCACACTGTTTTCAGCCTCTCCCAGAAATTTGACAAATGGATAATGTACTTCCTAAAAAGTGATCTTCAAAAAACGTTCTTTACGTATGTTTGTAGACAATAATACCTTCATTCCCTCCTCCCCCCCTTTAGCAAGCAAAGTGTTACGCCTATGTCCACAGGTCGAAGCAGGCTTGATGGGATGTGTTATGAAAAAACGTTACTGTTAGCAGCAACACGAGCTCAAAATTGGTTTGAACCTCCCATTGCTGCCAGCATCGACAAGCACTGCCGCCAAAAAAAGAAAATTTCCGTTATCAACTATTCCTAAGAACACAACACTTGGAATGATGCTAAAATTGAACCTGCAATCTTTAGAATGCGCACTCCAAGCTTTTACTCAAAACACTAAAATAATTGTTTCCCTTATATCCAGGGTACAACTGGACCCCGAGGTCCTGCCGGAAACGACGGATCTCCAGGGAATCCTGGTCCAATTGGACCTACTGGTCCACGTGGTCGATCTGGTGAAGATGGTATGAAAGTGAGTAGTTAGAAGACGTGATATCTAATAATACAAGAAATTTTTATGTATCAGTAAACCATACAAATGTGGTATAATTTGTTAGATTGTTATCGGAAAATGTATCAGCCAATGACAATATGACCGAACCAAAATATGACACGATTAGTAAGCTATGCTTGTAATCATTGTTTTTCCATTGCCTGGCCACTTACGGTCAAGATGATTAACTCATGACAGCCAAAGTGTCCAGAGATGCTTGTGATGAAACTTTTGTGGTAGCCACCACGATTTCTGGCCAATAAAAAGCAACTCTTTAATAAAAACGAAAAACAGTGGGGACTTAAGGTGAGACAAGTGAACCAGCTGCCTCGGACCGCCCTTTTTGGAGAATAGGCCCCCCCTTTCCAGGCATGTCCGATTAAGCTACTTCAGCCCTTCAAAATACTGTAATCTTCAAAAAAATGGTCTTCATCAATAACTTGGGCATTTAGGGGCCCCTCATAAATTTTTTCCCAGACCCCTAAAATCTTTAATCCACCACTGAGCAAAAATATCAGTTTAAGTAAAAACTGGGCTACCTGATGCAGTATGCTAACCATTATACAGTACATTTTGTTTATCTAATCTCAAGCTGTTTAATGACTTAATTTAAAACTTACTATTAAACGTTTTTTTTATTCCTTTTTTACCACTAAAAATATAATACAATATATTTTTAGGGACCCCAAGGTCCTCCTGGACCTTCTGGACCTCCTGGACCTCCAGGTCCACCAGGGGTAAGTACTTGAAATTAATTTCTCGATTAAATATAGTTGAAACAATTCTTTTAGAATTTCATGTCTTTTCCATCTTCGTTCAAAGGACCTGGTCGAATTTCCGATCAACCTGCAAACGATGATGCGACAGTGGAAAGAGATAATGAGGTAGGCGGATAATTTGGACTCCAGAAAGTGGAAATAGATAAAATGATATAAATAAACAGTTTCCATCTTGATATTCATTTTGCTAGAAGAATTTTTTGCATTTGTAGGCCTTTAGTGAAATAATATTTCTTGCATATTATGCAGTTGGACAACATTTCGCACTTGTATTGTCAGTGGCATTGCTGTTGTTGTTGTTGCTGTCGTGACGTCAACAATGGCTTCGTACTGGGGCCACTGAAGCCTAATGCGTTCTTTCTAATCATGGATGAATAAACCCAGTTCTGTGGGCGCCCAACTGCAGAACTGTGAACCATTTGTTAAGTCTTTGGTGTGACTCAACAAGGAAACTAAACCCAGGTCTACCGACGGCCAAGTGGACGCTGTAGCCACTACCCCAGCCGGCCGGTTTGCCCTTAGTGTTCCTAGATTTCGTAACCACCGAGGTTTCCTTGAAAACGATTACCAATAAATTCATAGCAAATCATATTACTTATTACTACCAAGTCTTGTTACCTCCCCTAAAGCACTGTTTCTCTGAACAGACCGTCCCTCTCTTTATTTCCACTTTCCTAGCAGTTACTGTTTGTAGCTAGATTTATCTTTCCAAACCTTACCGCGGTTTCTTTCAAATAAGTCGCTTTTGATTAGTTGCACGATATGCCTGTGATAAAATTTACCACAATCAACAAGGCCTACACATCAAATTATGCAAATCTATTTTGTTGGCGATACATTTGGATCTAGATTGTTTAGCTATTGAATGATTTATCTAAACCAGTTTTTCCCAAATTATTTCCAACAGCTCCCCCTGGACAACTTAGTGACTATCAAACGCCTTTTTCGACAAAAAAGTAAAAACAAATTGATTTTTCATTCATCACAACTTAATGTCTCACTCTAATGAGACGGATGAGGTTGGTGCAATCTCATCAGCCTGTCGATATCCGGCTTCATTTTGGATAGAAACAGTCGTAAGTCTCCCCGTCTGACCATGTCAAGGCGGTTTCTATTCTTACTCAGAAGCGCGGTCACAGCGCTAAACTCACGCTCTACCAAGCATGAGCTGGGACGGGCAATAAAAAACATTTGATCCGATCCCACGTATGAGGGTATTTCACTTTGATTTAGTTCTATAGCCAGAACGATTGATACGAGACATTGAACTTTGGTTTGAGTTCAAAAACGCTTTGCAACGTTATAAATTCCTCCTCAAGAATTCCATGTTCAGAAATATTACTGAATGGATCAATTATCCAGTCAGAAATCTCCAATTAAAAGACATCCTGGAATCGAACTTCCATGTTTTTGTGTAACTCCAGAAGATGTTTGCTGTACGTGGCTGCATTAACATTAGATATGCCTCCGTCACTGATATCAAGTCGTTGCAAGCTTGAGAGTTGAAAAAATTCTCGTCTAGCTAACTATTTTTTTTATTTGCCATATTTATCCTCCATTCACGAGAAAGCGATGTATCGCTATGTTTTGGACGGTGAGTCCGCACTCGCTTGGAAGTTGCCATTTCCGGGTCACCTGTCTTCCACATAAAGGTGTTTTCGCTAATACTAATTTCGCTAATACGCCACGAACTTATTATTAAGACCAGACAGTGCCGATTTCATCTAAATCAGATTTACTTCGTTACCCCGAAGGGGTAAATTCAGTTCGTTAAATCTGGCAAATATGTCTGGCAATTGGCGATATTCTTTCTCACAACAAGAACTTTTTTCGCAAGGCCAGGGTCGCAACTTTGTAGGAATTCCAATGACAGTATCTGAAAGAGAGTAACATAGTGCAAGGCAGTTTCCCTTGGAGAGCCATCTTACTTCGGTGTGGAGTAGTAATTGCATAAAGGCTTATCATTCTCATCGCACAATTGTTTAAATAGGCCTGTGTTTAGGCCGTGGGCTATAATTTTATTCACTGCCTTGATGACTGTCTTCATGAAAATGTTTAGACGACCGCTCATATTCTCGGCCACTAAATGCTGCCGATGAATTACCCAGTGAATCGTGAGCGCGCGGGGATTTGCTGGAAGTGAAATGAAGCGACGGTAACGGCCAATCATAGATGGGGCGCCGTCAGTTGCACACGCTATGACATTGGTCAATGAAATTTGATTTTTTTCGAAATATGCTTTCACTTCCTGAAATACTGTCTAAATCCGGGTAACTGTATCCAGCGATAAAGCCATTGCTTGCTCTTCATGTAAGACTCTTATCGTACACAATATCCAAGTAGTAGTGACTCATTTCCTGGCAAAGTTGATTTATCCAGTTGGAGACTGAATTCTGTATTCCTGGTTATGCTGCATAAACTTATCTTTTATATCGGCGTCCAACTCATCAGTCCGTCTCTGTACCGTATTATTACTCGAAGGAACAGATTTGATAACTGCCGAAGACGTTGGGTGACGCAAAACAGTGTCCAAAACTTCCTTTACTGATGGTAGGATTAATTCTTCGCTGTTCATATTAAGCTTGCCTTTTCTTGCAATCATGAAAGACAAATTGTTTGACGCAAGTAATCCATCATCGTTTTTCTGGGGTAAGTTTAAAAACATCGTGCCAGACGTTTTTCGTCTTTTGAAATTGTCCCAAAGTGATTGGAAAAATGTTGCATCTGTATCTGTTTTATCTGGATTAATTTTTACTAAATGCTGGGAAAGTCTGGACGGCTTCATTAGAAAACACTTTATTACGTAGTAAACACATCGACTGCCAATTAGAATTTGGGGCTGGAATAAATCCCTATTGAAAGTAACTTGTACTGTACTGCCTACATTTTGTTTCGGCGAATTTATTGTGGCTCTCTAATATTAAGATTATTTTTCTGATTTACTCTCTAAACAAGTTAAATGTTCTGGTAAATATATTTAGTATACTCAAGTTAATATACTGATTCACTCTAATACCCCGACCACTGAAGATCGGAGTACGACAGCAAATATCGCTAGAAAGCTTCTTCCCAAACTCCATAAAGCTTAAAGAGTATCTTTTCAGCAGTCTACTGGTCTAGCCTCAATAAATCGACACTCAAATATACCACACTCATATTCCAACACCTCCATTTTAACATCTGCAAATATATTCAATAACCGCTTACGCATCGGCTAACTAAATTCTAGGGCTGCCTCCTGTTGCAGTAAATTCCCGATTACAGTGGTACCTCGAGATACGAATTTAATTTGTTCCGTGACCTTGCTCGTACGTCAGTTTGCTCGTATCTCAAAGCAATTTTCCCATTGAAATTAATTGAAATACGATTATTCTGTTTCAGTTCCCAAAGTGCCACCTCAGTTGTTTTTGTTTCGTGTTTTTGGATAAGAAAAATGTATTTATAAAAGACAAATACTGTATAAAAACATAATAATGGAACTTAACCAAACATCATTGAACTTAATTGAACATAAAGCATTTAAGTTTGCTTAAATTTCGTCACTAGTTTTCTCTCCGCTGGTCTTTGCCTTTTTCGCCAAGCTTTTCTCACTTTTATCTGCAGGCCGTTTAAAAAACCTGTCCAAGGAGGTTTGTTTCTTCCGCCCTTTTAAATATCGCGAAAATGAGTTTGACAAGTGTCATTAAATGGCTCCGATGCACGACTAGTTGCAACTTTTTCTGGGTGTTTCCTCTCCACGAACTGTGAAACTCTACCACATTCCTAAGATCTTCTTTATCTCACTTGTAGAAATAACCTTCTCCTCCTCTGGCTCCTTCTCGTAACCAATGTCTTGCAGAACCTCCGTAAGCTGTTGCGACTGTAGCTCCTCGGTTGTCAGTTCCTGAGAGTGCTCCTGGACGAGCTTGTTCACGTCTCTCTCATCTACCTCCAGACCCATCGATTTTCCCAGAGACACAATCTTTTCCTCCACTGACACTTCAAGTTCGAATTATTCAAAGTTTCTTTCGGCGACAGCTTCAGACCACAACTTCTTCCGTGCAGAGGTCAAGGTCCTTGTAAAACCCTGCCAGGCATGATCAATAACTCTGAGGTATATCACGATGTTAAAATGGTCCTTCCAGAACTCTCGAAGGGTGAAATTTGTGTTCTCCGTCACCTCAAAGCAGCGGCGAAACAGGTGCTTGGTGTACAGCTTCTAAAAATAAGAAATCACTCGTTCATCGTTGGGCTGCAGAATAGGAGTGATGTTGGGTGGTAGGTAGAGAACCTTTATAAACTTGAATCTACGATGTTCTGTGGGTGAGCTGTAGCATTGTCGAGGACGTGAAAAGCTTGCAGGGGTAGGTTATTTTTATGTAGATATTTCTTTACTGAAGGGCCAAAGACCAGGTTTACCCACTCCATAAACAACTGCTTGATGGCCCAGGCCTTTGGGTTTGCCCTCCACATTACTTGCAGTTTTTCTTTTAGAATCTTATGTGACTTAAAGGCTCTGCGGTTTTCCGAATGGTATACGAGCAGAGTCTTGATCTTGCAGTCGCCACTCTCATTGGCGCACAGTGCGAGAGTTTTTCTATCCTCATGAATTTGTGGCCTCTTATCGTCTTGTTTACTGCCGCTATGTAAGACCTATTTGGCATTTTCTTCCAGAAAAGCCCTGGCTTGTCACAATTGAAGACTTGCTGGGGAATACGTTCTTCTGCTTCTATCTGTTCGAAAAACATTTTGGGGTAATTTTCAGCTGCCTGCGCATCCGAACTTGCTGCCTGATCGTGCCTGACAACGCAGTAAATGCCCGTCTTTTTCCTAAAGTTGTCAAACCAGCCCCGGCGGGCTTTAAACGAGTCTTTCGATGTCTCGTCCGTGGGAGTGCGCGAGGTCTGCATCAGCAAATCATCGTAAATCGCTTGTGCCTTCTCGCATATGATACCCTGCGATAAGGTATCTCCTTTAAGCTGTTTCTCCGTCACCCACACCATCAGCAGTTTTTCTGTCTTTTCATGGAGGGAGGTCCGGACCTTAGAAATCATTCTAACGCCCTTAGCTAGCGTTATGTCCTTTATGAACTCCTTCTGTATCTTAAAAATCTCGTATGTCGAGGCACTCTTATCTCGAGGTACCACTGTATTTATAATTTCCCTTTGGCATCTGGAACCTTTGAGAAAAATTTAAGATTATGAAGTCAAAGTACTAGTTGTTAGCATAGCAATACGGAAAATTACAAGATGTAAGGCGGATCGAATTGACTAGAAACGGAAGAAATTCTACGATTGATAATGGGAAATTCCGCCGACTATGCGACAAGCAAACCGGATAAGCAAATTAAGGCAAATCAAAGCATAGAACTTGAGTAAATTAAGAGCGCAAATACTGTATTATTATTGTTCAACTGTTCTTGTGACTACCGCGATTTTCCCCAATTGCCCAGTTTGTAGCCAGCGCCCCCTTCATTCTCGCAAACGCCCCCAGGGGGGCGCTATAAAAGTCATTACTGGTAAATGTGAAATCAGTATTAGTTTATCATCACTTGGTAAAATTTTGCAGATGATGGTTGCCGTTAAAGACTTGACCAACTCAGTTGACGAACTTAAATCACCAACAGGACGAAATCAGAAAACACCAGCCAGGTCTTGCCTTGACATTTACATGGTTGAGCACAGGCTTGGTCAGGAACCGAAAAATGGTGAGATGGTTGATTGAAAGCTATAAGTCAAAAAAAATCAAGTGATTATTTTCCTGATATCTTGTAAGAGTATCAAGTAATAGCAAGAAATCTCAATCCAGTAGAAGAGTAAGGGACTTCCATAACCGAGGTCTATCTTTTACTGATGTTAGTTTCAATAAAGGCCAGTCGGTAGGTCGCCTTTGTATCCAGGGCTTCCTTAACCCCCTTATTTTTGAGATCTTATTTTTGAGCATTTTTTTAAAGAAAAAAATATACTTTAAAAATAAAGTACTCTTAGTTTTTACGTTGCATTCTTATTTTATCTCTTTTTCAGCAACATGCAACAACGTTTTGTGTGATAGATTTTTGTGTAATTAGATATTGTCGTGCTGTGCAGCATTCGCTTCTACTAACAATAGAAATGGAAAGCAAATAAAAGTTAAAATAAAGTACCCGTTTTCTGAGGCACATTTCTGCAAACTCCTCTAGGACTGGCTTGTTTTTTCAGTTATGCAGCTTTAATGCTTGTGCTTTGCCATTGCTGCTACAGTCACTAAAACTGTCATAAATGTAGAAAAAATTGAGCCACATATCGTAGAAGTTCCAATACCTAGAATCCAGCCCTTATCGCTGTCATGTAGTTCAAATTGAAAATAGCTTTTCCGGTTTCAGCAATGGTTTAGCCCATCTGAGATCTGAAGCCAGACTTTTATGTTGATTTTTAAATCAGGACTCCGCTGGATCGATCCCAATGGCGGCTGTAACGCTGATGCGATTGAAGTTTTCTGCAACTTTGAATCGATCGAGACGTGCGTTTACCCGACACACCTTTCCATTGCAAACGGAACCCACTATGAGCCAGATGAAATTACCAACGGTTACATGTTCTATGGTGATTCAAGGTACGATGAAATGAAATGAGAGCTTATTTAACGAACATAAGATAAACGGAGAGCTTGTAAACTGAAAAGTGACCTTGCGGTCTTCAAGTCGACAGGCACCCACACGTGTCGTTGCGGTCGACGCAAGCCATAGTTTAAACACATACCGTCTGCTTTCACGCCACGTCGCGTACCTTTCAATTACACGTCTGACGCTCATTCCTGTACGCCACGCTGACGAGAACCGTGATAAGTTTCGTTGCTTTACTGGTTTTCAACAAGTTGTAGATAAAAAAGACGATCAAGTGGCCACCTGGACCTTAATGGTGGCAGTTGCATTTCGCATTTGTTATTGCTTTGAAATGGTTTGCCTCTTCTAATTCAGAGTATTCGAAATGGAATGTCGCAACGCACTGGTTCGTCGTTTTCATAGTGCAAGGGCGTCGCTCGTTTAAAGAGAAACAAAAAGTCCACCGTAGTATGTAGATTTCCTAAAATCATGTCATTCTCTTTGAAAGATGAGCGAATTCATCACCAATTCTACGTCGATCTCAAAAATGATTGAAGTTCACGCTACGAATTAGTGCGGCGGGAGACCATGCGAGTTGGGCGCCGCTGCTCTAATCTAAGCTTGACGGTCTGCTTGCTCAATTGTTTGACGGCGTGAACTTCAATCACTAAGCGTTGCTAGGGGAAAGGTAGATGAAAGAGGTTCAGAGCTCCCCAAAAAATCGAACCCATAAATTCTGTAGACGATGAGCGAAGAGTCATTTTGTAATGGTCGCCTAAGAAAGAAGTTGTCAAAACTTTTATGAGAAGGCTGTCCTGAGGTTTGTTTCTAGCTATTCGCAATGTTTCGTTTCACGAGCTTAAAATTAGGGTGGCCTAGCCTCCCCAGACCGTTATTATGTCCGCAAGAATACTGCCAGCCCTCCAGAAATTTTAAAAACGGGCAAAGTACTAACTTCGACAAGGTGATCTCTAAAAAGAAAGTCTTCACCTTTGTTTGGAAACAAAATTGCCTTTAAGTTCCCTCCCTATATACAGCAAACTGTTACGCTAGTGTTTCATTTTACGCCATTTCTTCATCTACGAACCATTAGAAGAAGTCTTGGTTTCAATAAGGCAACATTATGAAAGAATATGAAATAAATACTAGGAGTTAGACATGCTTGGACATGAACCTTTCTTTTAACATTTAATGCCAATGCATTTTGAAAAATAGCTTTAAAATGTTGATTATTTTAAGCCTACTAGACCTCATAGCTTTTTGAAACATATAGATACTGACGTTCTACAAAATTTCCATATCGATTGGTAGTGTCTTATTAAAGTATTAATTTTAAAAAAAGGATTAAGCACGTGAAGCTCTAAATAAAAGTAAAGATTGTTCTATTTAATGGAATATGCTGGAAAAATGTCGCATCAACTCAAGCTGCAGCTATCGAACAAAATGAAATTAAGACACATAGGACAAACTACCTCACAGATGCTAATTCTATGCGACCATTTGCTATACATGATGACTATGCCTTGCGTAATAGATCTACTGCAAAACTGCAAACCGTTTATTTTCAGACATGGAAAGAAAATAACGTACGACCCCCCACGCGAAGCGAGATCCCCTCACGCCAACTACCTAAGTCAGCTGACTTTCTTGAGGCTGCTAAACAACAGAGCGAAACAGGTACGTAGGCCGGGTTCTGATTCGCAGTTGCATCAAAGGCTTAAATAACGCTTATTAGCTACTTCACCATTGACTACTAGAAGCATGACGCAATCTTTGAGAAAACAATGCAGCTATCAATGCTTTTACTATAATTTCCCCATTCTCCCAATGCTACAATATTTTCCTTACTAACGTTAAAGCCTAAAAGATTTCCTTCAATTTTGTTCGTAGGTTGCAAGGGAGTTATAATGGTACAATAGTTAGTCAGAAATCTGTCAAAGCGAACGAAAATATAGAATTCGTACGAGATGATGCAAGAAAGTGTTTTGCGAAACTTTGGCCGCCGAGAGTGATTGCTGGAAGTTGTATTTAGGCGAAGTTGTGCTAACTGAATTGCTTGCAAATCACTGAGCAACGAGCTCGTTTTATCGCTTAATTAGCACAATAAAAGAAGTTACAACAAACTGCGGCATAATGATCGGCTTTTTTTGGTTGCTAGGCAACAGCTGAGGTTTGGTCAGAAGGTCTACCACGAATATTATTGTTCTCTTAACTTTTGCTTGCTTTTTCGTCAGCGAGTCACTTTCTTCTGTCGCAACATGGTGGGTTACTACAACGGACTGACTGATAGTCTCGAACAAGCTGTCAGGCTGAAGGGATTTGGCGACGTGCAGTTTACAGCTGAAGGAAACCCAAAAACCACCTACCGTGTTCTACATGATAGCTGTCTGGTAAGCTACTACTACTAGCATGTACAAAGAAACGCAACTTTTTCGAATGCCTAATCAAAATTTGCATTAAGCAATATTCACAAAGAATTTAGCAACTCTCTGTATGAAATTTTAAACATTCAGCTTCCTTTCTCGATTGTTCCAGTGTCAAAAATTGAGCGCAGGAAATTAAAGCTTCAATTTGTAATTGTGATGATTGGGTTTACTGCTCGCTATTTCCCACTATAAAGGCCTACTTTGAGCTACAAATTAGCCGGAGTGCGATGCAGATGCAGTCTGACAACACAGCGTGGTTGGACTGCTAAGTCAAGGAGTAACTTGAATAGGCATTTTAGGGGATCGGTTTCTAGCCCGCATCCACAAACCCGCAACGTGTTAACAGAAAAATTTGTGGGGTTCGCTAAAGATTTAAGGACGAAACTCGCATGTTGGGTCTGCAGTCTACGCAAGTTAAGACCGACAAATGCGGAAAAACATCGAAGATAGCTGATAAAAACAGATTTCATGATGTTGATATCAAGTTAAGAAAGAGGAAAAACCACGATTTTGACTCAGAATTAGCCAAAAATTCTGTAAAGCAGTCGCTTTCGAAAAGTCTCCCCCGAAAAAGGTGTTTGATTACAAAGATAAACAGAAATTTTTATTTTTTATGTTTATCTCCAATATAAAGGCTGGTTATTAAATACGTACGCACAACTGCAAATCACTGGCCAAATCTTCAAAACGATTCATGGCAACATATAGGTTGGGAACTTTTGGCGTAGATCTTTTTTTTATGCGCCTTGACTGTTACGTATGTTAAGGTTGTTAGTTGTTTGTTGTGTCGGCAAATGCAAAATTAAGCTTTTATCTCCAGATTGACATTGGACTGCTATCTGCGTAAATTACCAACTGAAACGTCATTCAGTTTTTAGGCTCTTCAACTGCTACGGTTTTAGCGTTCGCACAGTTTTGATCAAAACTGATTAAATTTTAGCAAAACTGCAGACAGTGACACTGTTTCGACCTATCAGGTCTCTTCAGTGCAGTTGGTGACCGACAAGAAGCTGGAGGCTTTTAATACAGCATAGCTTAGACCGCCACACTTGCGGAATCTATACTAGATCCACTTGGTGGAAGGTCTGTCAGTACTCTGCGAAGCCGTATCACTCGTGAATGAGTGGCGGTTGTCGCAGGTGCACTAAGTCTAGCAACTGCTAGAACAATAGTGCTGTCACAGCCTAGTGGTCACAAGGTCTTACATGTATAGTAATGCAAGAGGCTAGCGATGCACTTAGCAAAACTGCAGACAGTGACACTGTTTCGACCTAGTCACAGAGTGCTGACAGACCATCCACCAAGTGGATCTAGTATAGATCCCGCAAGTGTGGCGGTCTAAGCTATGCTTTATTAAAAGCCTCCAGCTTCTTGTCGGTCACCAACTGCACTGAAGAGACCTGATAGGTCGAAACAGTGTCACTGTCTGCAGTTTTGCTAAGTGCATCGCTAGCCTCTTGCATTACTATACATGATTAAATTTTGCTTCGTGTTTCAAACTGCAACTTACTCTTAATGCTGAGCGTCAAACAGGAGGTCTGCGGATACCATTGCTAACCACTTCCCGCCGGAATATGTATTATAAGTTTAAACCCCTGCAACGGCATGTGCTTTGCAAAATTTTAAAATTGCCTTTTTTTAAGCTTTACAAAAGTGCAATTCGTAGAAAAACTAATTCTTTTGGTACATTTTGGCTATTTTTCCTGATATCCATGGTTCTTTAGCTGTCTGTATCTAAGTTTTCAGAAAGATTGATCAAAAAATGAACTCTGTGGAATTTTTGATAGATAGCCGACCCCAAGCAAAAAAATTGGTAATATCTACCCCCAAAAAAGGGGGGGTCAACATAGTCCTGTATCATCTTTAGCAACAAAATTTTCCTCTCAAACTACATATTATCTGGAAGTTTAAAAAATTTCCTTTCCAAAAATATATATTGTTGCAAGGTTTAGGCTAAGAGTTATTCTATGAAGATTGATAAAGCATGATACCTATAGTTATCTTTAAAACACGTCGTCAATACACACACACACACACACACACACACACACACACACACACACACACACACACACACACACACACACACACAAATACGAAGGGAAATCCCCTTAAAGCTTCATTTAACTGTCGTAAATTTCATCGCTAGTTGTGCGCGGTTTCCGCACTGGCGGCAAAAACATTTGCGTGATATTACGCTTACCGTTGACGCGGTAGAAAAATTTTGCGTGATATCACGCTCTCCGTTGCTGTGCCAAGACAACGCAGGGCTGCCTATGCCGCTCTCCGGAGGAAAGTGGCTAAACCTGTCCGCATGAGTCGGCCACGCGAAAAACAGGATTACCGACTGCAATGCGAACGCTCTAACTATTACACCCACGTTTTAGACTCGTTCGTCGACCTGGGGCAAAGTTGTGATTGAGGTCGAAACAGAAAAGGTTGGACGGATGCCTATTACCGATATTGCTCCTGTGGACGTAGGAGCACCGGATCAGGAGTTCGGAGCTGTAATCGGACCCGTTTGCTTCCATTAAAGGAAAGATTTTGGAGGAATAAAAAATGGGAAAATGTTTGGGAAATTGGAAAACGACCTTGGAAAATGAAGTGACCACGATTTTTGCCATTCCACTTGACAAAAGCGACGGAGTAGCTCTGCTACGATAAACTATTTTTGACAATAGATAATGATGACGACGACGACGACGATGATGATGACTTTTGCGATGTTTATATTATATTCAGCATATTACATTGTTTTACGCTCAGCGCCTTTTCTATGCTACCCCGCACCACTTATAACCTATGTTTTCGCTTTATTATGTACGCTGCGTAGTTTTCTGTTATAGCCACTTGCTAATTTGTACCTTGTATAACCTTGCATTTACCAGTGCACCGAACCAGTATTTTATTGAAGTAGCATTTTGCCTATCCTCAGCATAATTTTTACAGTTCTTACTTTTTTTACGTTGAAGTTGCACAAAAATATGGCTTGTGGTATCCGCCATTCAAAAGACAATCTTTCCAGTGCTACTTTGAAGCTCCGGGGCACATTTGCCGTTTTTGAGCTATTTACACCTACTGCTATGTAGCGAATGAAGATTCTCGCTATAAAAAGGGATTTTTTTGAAAGACGTCGTTCAAGAAAATTCCTTGAATTCGATTTGCCAGCCGCGAAAATTTTAAATCAGGATCCTTTGTGGAAATGGCCATTCCGTTTACCAGCACTAAACAGCATCGACATTTCCTGAAGAGGCGAGCAAGTTGCGGTTGGTGCATTGGGTGTAGGAGCTTAATTCGCACTGTTTTGCCTCCATTTCGTTTATCCGTGAAGCAGTCTCTCACTGAAATCTACCGAAACTGAAATCGCTTTCAAAATTTTGTTATGTTGTTTGTGATTAGCGAAATAAAAATGACTTCGCTGTCAATAAGAGTATCTTTTTTAAAAACGGTGCAAGATCAATTGTCTGTACAGAGATGCAAAACCTATTTTGGGGTGTTTAATCACTAAATTTTAAAGTCTATGTGATCAATTGCTTTTTGTCTCTATTCCTAAAGCTGTTATTTGGAATGGAATTACAGTGACGTTTGATGTTCGGTCATTCAAACGCTGGATGCAAAACGAGCAACTTCAGTAGCTCTATCCACGGTTTTTTAAGGCCGCCTTGTTCTGGATCAAAAAAAGCCGATCAAGAAAATATATATTTGTTCCAATCTTCAATTTGTCAAACTATTCAAAGTTTGGCAAAAACAGTAAGAGCGACTGATTTTCTACAATGAGAGGGATAGGCATTTTGCGAAAAAATTGTGGCGTTACAAACTACATTTATCGTACCCTAAGATCAAATTCCGTAAACAGTCAAAAATTATTTGATTTTTTTAACACTGTTTTTCCTTTAAGATAGTTACATTATTTACCTAAAATATTTTTAATTCTCCATTGCAAAACTCGTTTTACCCCAAAAGTGACCTTTTAAGATCAAAACATCAATCAAGGTCTGCAAAATCAATTTTGAGCCAACGGCCGAGTAAGACGACTTTTGCTTTTAGTGCTAAACGAGCATTTCAAAATGTTTATCGCCAAATCGTGCTGAGATTTCCAAATATTCTTTCCCATCAATAATGGCCTTTATACACCTGTGCCCAAAGTCATTGGCGCGGTTAAATTTCAAAAATAACTTGGGAGTAGTGCAAAGATGGCTTTAGTTTTTCAACCCTTTCGGAAGTCATTCTTGCAATAAACGATTTCGAGTTGTTTGGGATTTGCTTTTTTCTGAGCTGCTTCGTGCAATAATCAAAAAATCGCCAGCTGCTTCTCATCCAACTCTTATACTGCAGTATGTCGAGGCAAAGCAACTAACTGAATGTAAAAGTTTTCAACAGTCCCAACGAAGGCAAGCAATTTTCAAATAGAATCTAAACCACTGCACTTAAAAAAAATAGCAAGTTGTTGATTCAACAGCACCGGTACAAAAAAAATACTGTCCTGTTGTTGTCCGATCCCTTCCAAGGGATGGGGGTATTGCGAAGACCATGAAGCCCCAGAAGCCGGGCAACTCCTCATGGCCTGGACCAAAGAGTCCTTAGCTGAACAGTGCAGAATGAGGTGAGAGATGTCCTGGGACGAGTGTCCGCAGGTGATTCAAAAAGGATTCTCGATTCTGCCAATCCTAGAGAGATAAAGAGCTCAACAGAAGGCTGTGTCCGTTGCAGCGAAAACGAAAGAGAATACAGGGACCACAAGTTCCTTGGTGGAAATTGAGGGATCCTGTGTTTCAAAGAATTTCGATGAGACAGTACGCCTCCAGTCCGAGAAAAACCAAAAGTGGATACGAGAGATAAGAGGAGAGAGACTACAAGGGATTGCGGAGGGCACGAGTAGCGCTCCCCGTCTGGCCAGCTGATCAGCCGCGTCGTTCCCCGAGAGAAACGAGTGTCCGGGGACCCATTGTAGCCCGATAGAACAGGATGAGTGGACGCAAAAGCTCTCCAGGACGATGTGCAGAGTCTTGGTTTCACTCCAAATATGGCCAAACCTGAAATGGGAAAGGAGGTTGGGAGATGAAGAGCTCGCTCATAAGATGAAAGAGTGAAATGAGTCAGTGTGACTCGTAGGAGAGGTAGAGAAGCCTTAGGGAGGAGAAGTGGGATAGGGGAGGACAAGAGGCAGCAGGAGATGGCGCGACTGGCCGTTCGGTGGAGGCGTTCCAATTTGCTGACATTGGTAACGCTTAAGGATGGAAACTATGTGGGTAAAGCATATGTGAGAAGGGGCCGGAGAAAAGCTTTATACAAACGACAGAGGGACTCCATAAAGGGGCCTCATGAAGAAGCAGAGATGCATCGTAAGGTCTTGAGACAAGGGAAGAATTTGGTCTTCAGCGAAAATACATGCTTAGAAAAGGAAAGACTGCGGTCGAAGGTGACCCCTAGAAAAGTTGGAGTGGGATCGAAACGGAGGCGGGAGTTGAGTAGGAGGAGTTAGGCCGGAGGTTAGCTTGGTGGGAATCCATTGAGAAGAAGGCCTCATATTTGCTCGGATTGAGAGGAAGACACCAGTACTCAGACCACCGTTCCAATCGAAACCGAGCTTCTAGTGTGGCCTCCACCGCAGTAGGAACCGAGGGAGACTAGGACCAAATGGCCAGATCATCAGCAAAAAAGAGAACAGCTGACGGAAGAAGGCAGAGAAGCAGGAAGATCATTGATGAAAAGAGAGAAAAATACAGGGATAAGAACAGATCCTTGCGGAACACCTCGACAGACTCGAAAGGAACGGCTTTTGTGATTGTGATAAACCACGCAAGCGCGCCTATCAGAGAGGAAAGATTGAGTCCAACGAGCAAAGCAAGGTGGGAGGCCAGCCGAAATGAGTTTATGATAAAGAGCGGGGTGCCAGACAGAGTCGAAAGCTTTAGAGAAACCAATAGTAGAGAGGATCGTCCGAGAGCCCGGCCTGGGTTTGTTAAACCCATCCGAAATAGACTGAGAAAGGAACAGAATTTTATCTAGAGTAGACCGTTCTGGGTGGAAACCGGCCTGGCGGGGAGAAAAAATGGAATTAGATTCCAGAAAGAAGAGTAGACGAGATAGTATAATGCGTTTAAAAAGCTTTGATACGCAGGAGGTGAGAGAGATAGACCGGAAGGAAGCAAAAGAGTCGTAAGACTTTCCCATCTTGTGGATGGGGATAATAGAAGATGTCCTCCAGATGGAAGGAAGGAATGCAAAGTCCAGGAGAGATAGAAAATGTTAACAAGAAAATCCATGCCAGGGCAAGGAAGGTGCTTTAGCATGGAATAGGAAACCTTGTCTGGGCCAGCGGCAGAGGGCAGGGAGAGGTTAGAGGCAGCCGCAAGAAATTCAAGGGGGAAGAAGGGGAAGCAAAAGTACGAGTGAGACTCCTCGGTACATGTGGCTCGGCGGAACTCAAAAAGGTAGCCTCTATCTCTGTTAGGCAGGGCCTTTGGCTGAAAGACAGAAAAGTGGGATCTCAGGGAATTGGCGAAAACCGAAGTCGATTCCCTGGGAGAGGAAGAGTTGGGAAAATCAGGAGAGGTGGAAGAAGTGCCAGCGACAGAACGAAGGAGAGAGTACGCAGATTTAGGGTTAGATTTGGGGGATAGAAAAGAGCAAGTCATCTGCCATGCCTCAGCCTTGGCGATGACAGACGAAGTGCGTCGGGAACCGGAGATGTAAGCCTGGCGATCTTCATCACTCCTGTAAGCGGTAGCGAAAGCCTTACGTCTTTCACTAACGGCTTCTTCCACTTCAGCGGACCACCAGGCTTTAGGATGGCTTTTGATGCGGCCAAAAGGAATGGAAGATTCGGCCGCATTCAGTGTCAGAGAAGTAAAGATAGCGGCAGCAGAGAAAAGAGGCAAGTATTCCTCTGCTGAAGGACAGTGAAAGTCAAAGTCATCCCAGCGAGACTTCTGAAAATTAAAGGGTGGGGGACGCTCGTTGGGACGAAAGAGGGACAAATAGAAGAATTGGTAGGTGATCAGAACCCAAATCCTGAAGTACTTTCCAGGAGCAAGGTAGGATGGAGAAAAGGGAATGTCAAGGCAGGAGCAATGGAGTAGAGTAGCCATGTCAGGATTATTGAGGGGAAGGAAGTCAGAAGAGATGACCCAATCAAATGATTCTTCCCGACGGGAGTCATAAGTACCTTTCGAGTCCCAGAGGAGGTGATTGCAATTGAAGTCCCCCAGAATGAAGAGATTTCTGCAGGAAGGAAGAATGGAGGGAGAAAAGAAGTTTGTGCTGTTATCTGACGGAGAAGAGCGAATAGGGGGAGCATAAACATTAAGAAATGAGAGCGAGGAGGAGTTGTTTAGAGAGATGTTGATCCCTACATAATCAGAGTAGGGGTCAAACGAAGAAATAGAGGAAGTATAAAGATCAGTAAAGGATAAGCTCTGTGTGACGAAAATGATGACACCGCCGCTAGCGTGGGTGATATCAGAAGAAAGAATGCCAGACCGGTAGTAGGTGAGATCAGATCGCGGAGCAGAGAATCAAGGGATCCGGAAAGAGAAAGATGAATTAAGGTTGGATTCCTGGATACAAATAAGGTCAACGGGATGAGACGAAAGAAAGTGTAGCAGTTGTGTGCTCCTGGCTCGGAGACCTCCAGCATTCCATTGGAGAACTCTGCGGGGTCGGGGGAAAAAGGAAGCAGGAGGTGTAGAGAAACGGCCGGGAGCATGAAGCGGTGGTGAGGGAGGAGGAGAAGATACAAAATGGGCGGAAGGGGGATAAGAGGTTTAAAGGCAAGAGTGGGGCGTAAGTGCTGCATTAGCAGAGGGAGGACCAGATTAAACAATGGAGGTATACAAGCTGGAGGAAGCCACGGTGTTATCTCCAGATAAAGCAGGGACGCAGCAGAGGGGGAAGCTTCAGGCTCTACCACTGCTGCCAAAGTGCGTGGTCATCATTTGTGCTTGTTGTTCAGATGGACTGGCTAGGTGATTTTCATTGCACTGACCTACCCCGCCAAGTCGCATTTCCAGCGCACACTGAACAGGGAAAGATGGGACCAGGGTTGGGATTAACCTTACCGCTCATCAAGAGTAGAAGAACGAGGAGACGAAGACGGGAAAAATAAAGACAGGCAACCGATTCTAAAAAAGCTGTGAGCTTCCCTTCTACGGTCGTTCATGGGGCAGCACGGCGAAAAAATGGTTTGTGCCAGGGGGACAGGAACCCTCGGGAAGGCCAACATTCATTTCGACCCAAACCAAACGGGGTCGGAGACCGCATCACCACGTTGAGTTGGCTGTTGATAATTGATGGTGGCAATAGGAATTTGCCAAGCGAGTACTGTAAAATAGACTTTGGATATTCTTGAAGTATGCGTTTGCTCACATTAAAAAATATATAGATTTCTTCTAGACATGCAATTTAACGTTCTTCTGTTTGAAGAGTTGATTCGTGGTACATAATTTGAAAATTGCAGAAAGTAGGGTATTCATTCTCGAAGCTTTTCGTCTGACACTTTTTAAGAGAATCCGTCAGAAATATGGTGAAAAAAATAAAGTGAGTCACTTATATGGAGACACGGTTGACGAAAAAGAAAAAAAGCTCCATCTTGATTGGTATAAGGAGTGACCAATGGAAGGAGCGGAAACTAATGTGTGATTTGTAGACCATAAACGAATTTCTTTTGTTTGCATAAATTTGGTTTAGATGTTTTGAAGTAAGTGGCTTCAAGGGTAGAAAGATGAAAAGAAGTACGGCGACGGGCAAAAACAGAAAATTTGTTATCATTGTATTGACGTGCGCATGTACGGTTTTGTAAGAGATGTTGTCCAATAGCGGAAAAGGAACTTTTAGCTTTAAGGCTTCTGCTTGGCTTGCAAGAGCCGGCCAATGTGCTTCGGTCTTGAGAAATATGTCCCTGTAGAATGGTTTTAGGCACGTGTTTCTTGATCCTCTGTTGTAGCCTTTGAGAAGTACGACTATCACCGTGGCACAGAAATTGATAAACAATGTTGCTTTGATGTGAAGCGGGTAGTGCATTCTTTTTGGCTGCAGGCAGAAGTTGTCTGGTGGTGTAGACAATGCATGTTTCAACTGCAAAGTAACAGCGTTTGGCGGCTGTTTTAATTTGCATTTCGTACCTCATCGAAACATTGCTCAGCCACATTTCTTGACGTCCTGGTAGAAAAGAACAATCAAGAATTTGTTACATCTATCAACCGGAAGCCGACTTTCACTGGCCAATACATTCGCTGGAACTCTTTTTGTCCCATCAAACGTAAGGCCAATTTGATTTCGACTCTCGTCCACAGAGCTCTAGTCATCTGTTCGGAATCTACTCTTCAAAATGAACTTTCCAACATTCGTACAATCCTTATCAACAACAGCTATCCTGAAGCTGTTATAACCAAGAAAATGAATCACTTTCGTAGACCAAAACAATTAGGTCCAAAGAAATGCCCAGTTTATCTTCACTTGCAATGGCTGAGCAATGTTTCGATGAGGTACGAAATGCAAATTAAAACAGCCGCCAAACGCTGTTACTTTGCAGTTGAAACATGCATTGTCTACACCACCAGACAACTTCTGCCTGCAGCCAAAAAGAATGCACTACCCGCTTCACATCAAAGCAACATTGTTTATCAATATCTGTGCCACGGTGATAGTCGTACTTCTCAAAGGCTACAACAGAGGATCAAGAAACACGTGCCTAAAACCATTCTACAGGGACATATTTCTCAAGACCGAAGCACATTGGCCGGCTCTTGCAAGCCAAGCAGAAGCCTTAAAGCTAAAAGTTCCTTTTCCGCTATTGGACAACATCTCTTACAAAACCGTACATGCGCACGTCAATACAATGATAACAAATTTTCTGTTTTTGCCCGTCGCCGTACTTCTTTTCATCTTTCTACCCTTGAAGCCACTTACTTCAAAACATCTAAACCAAATTTATGCAAACAAAAGAAATTCGTTTATGGTCTACAAATCACACATTAGTTTCCGCTCCTTCCATTGGTCACTCCTTATACCAATCAAGATGGAGCTTTTTTTCTTTTTCGTCAACCGTGTCTCCATATAAGTGACTCACTTTATTTTTTTCACCATATTTCTGACGGATTCTCTTAAAAAGTGTCAGACGAAAAGCTTCGAGAATGAATACCCTACTTTCTGCAATTTTCAAATTATGTACCACGAATCAACTCTTCAAACAGAAGAACGTTAAATTGCATGTCTAGAAGAAATCTATATATTTTTTAATGTGAGCAAACGCATACTTCAAGAATATCCAAAGTCTATTTTACAGTACTCGCTTGGCAAATTCCTATTGCCACCATCAATTATCAACAGCCAACTCAACGTGGTGATGCGGTCCCCGACCCCGTTTGGTTTGGGTCGAAATGAATGTTGGCCTTCCCGAGGGTTCCTGTCCCCCTGGCACAAACCATTTTTTCGCCGTGCTGCCCCATGAACGACCGTAGAAGGGAAGCTCACAGCTTTTTTAGAATCGGTTGCCTGTCTTTATTTTTCCCGTCTTCGTCTCCTCGTTCTTCTACTCTTGATGAGCGGTAAGGTTCATCCCAACCCTGGTCCCATCTTTCCCTGTTCAGTGTGCGCTGGAAATGCGACTTGGCGGGGTAGGTCAGTGCAATGAAAATCACCTAGCCAGTCCATCTGAACAACAAGCACAAATGATGACCACGCACTTTGGCAGCAGTGGTAGAGCCAGAAGCAATTTTTTTTGGATGAGTTAGGGGGGGATCAAGAAATATGAAATCTGCTGGATAACCTTTCTTACATGCTACAGATTAATAGTTTCTGGCCTGCATTTTTGTAAACATTTCCAGACTTTTTTAAAGATCGATGTTTTGTAACCGCATTAACCAAAAGCATCGGCAATTTCCTGATTGGGTTCAAAAAATTTGGCGGAGCATAGTCCCTGTATCTACGCTCGGCAATACATGAGGAACCTTGATTAACCCTTAATATAGGGATGAACAACGTTTTCAATTAAGCAGCACTTCTTTCAAAGAGTTTATTACTACTTGGCGATAAACGAAGACATTCTTGTGAAAAAAAATGGAAAAAACAAAAAAATTTAATGGAAGGATGTAGAAGATTTGACTGCACAATAGCCGACAAACTGCACAAGAGATTACGATTTCATTATAAGCAGTAGGAACTAAATGTAACAACAATTTAACAGTACAAAACAATAAACAGGAGAGGGACGGTGGAGGAGCAAGAATAATCCGCCTTTTACCTGCGCGTAAGCTAGAGCATTGTTGTTTTTTATTTTTCATAACAAGCTGGGAACTGTATTCTCAGAGTCTGATGAAATTTGGAAAAGTCAATTTAACGTTGCAATCCTTTACTCGAACAAATTATTAACGAAAATGCAAGGACAAAAATAATTACAAAACCAACACTGTTCAGTACAGTACTGTTCGAATTATTCGAAATCGCGGTAAAGAGTGATTAAAAAAGGTAAATCGAAATCATATCTAGTACGGTACCATTATGCAGTGGGACGAAATAAAAATCACGAAGTTAATAAGTTACTTGTATCATTTGGCAGGTGGATAGTACGTACTATGGCCGGGCCCACACGCGCGCAAAATTAAGTCAATAAGAAGTTTCAGTAACTACGATGGGGTTAATCAAAAAGCGAAAAAAAACTTCACACTACTTACTGCAGTACCATAGTACTTATTGCAGTATGACGAATTCGACTTGGACTAGATATAACTAGTGTTAATATGGTTTCAATAGACTTAACGCGACTGCATAGCAGCATATTCCACACGATACTTTCAAGTCGAACCCCACATACCACCCTTAAATCTCATGGCTTCGCAATTGGACGATTGAAAACACGAGTCCAAATGTTAGGCCAGTATAAACCGGTTATAACTGGCGGCTGAGCAGTTCGTTGACGTCAATATTGCAAGATTGAAAGCAGTCAAGGTTCTCGTCGTAATCCATCCCTCCGCTCATTTCATTGGTTGGCTGCTGAAAGTTGGCCACACCCTGGTTCATGTCAGGCCTGTAGAAAAAGCAGAATTCATTAATCCGAGCGAAAATATTTTCTGCCAAATTTTGAGTATAACTGGCTAAAGATCATCGGTGAAAACGAATAAACATCATTACGGGTGCTTTACCAGGTTAAAATAAAGAAGCTGTTCACCCAGCATGTCGTAAGAGGCAACTTTTGGGTCCCCACCAATAGCAGTCCGCCTTCTTGGTAGTTGGGCTACTAACCAGTAATTAGGATTCATGGCTGGTTCGAAATGGACTGCCGCTTTTTCCCTAGCCTATTTTAATTAGGCTTGTAGCATTAATCTGGAAAGTCGTTTCATGCCGTGCCTCCATCCAAAGGAAGAGAAAGGGTAATCACATCAACAACAGCAATAAAGATCAAAGTCGAGCACCGGTCGAGCCTACAACCGAAAACCTTGCTATAACCTTACAATGTAACCGTCAGACCAACTAATAAATTGTTTTAAAAGAATATAATAGAAAGTTGGATATGACGTCACACGTTTGGCGGGAAAAAAAGCGGATGACCGAAAGCAATAACCTACGCTGAAAAGGTACGGGGAACATTAACTTTTGGGGTTATTTTGAAAACCACCGTGAATTTAAATATAAGAATTGTAATGAACTAATGCTAATATGTTGCAAGAAAACAATTATATTTAATGAAAAGTAATAGAGTTAAGATTAAGTCTTTCAATTGGCGAGTGCAAGCTTAGCACGGTGTACCAATTTGCAAAAAAATTAGCCTCAAAAAGAGTGCCATTTATACATCGTTTATTCTTTTAAAAACAACACCATACCATTTAGATAACCGCAGGTAGGTTAGCACAATTAACTATTACCTCCGGTGCTGTAAGTTTTTAAATTACATTTTTCTCGGTCCAGCAGCCTAGGCCATAGCCGAAAATAATTTCTAAGGAATAGTAAAAGTCATAAAATTACATCTGATGTCAATGCAACTGGCGAACAAGCATTTTTATAAAATTTTAAAAGACTTGATCTTTTTCATTAATATTAAATGCCATATAAGATAAACTGTACAGAAGTCTGACCCATAATCTAGGTTACAGTATATTCTACGTTTACAATTCTTCAATAACATTATATAACTTAATATGTTTTGTAAGTTGCATATTACAATTAACTTAACCTCAATATCTCCATATACGCTAATCATTCGAAAATGAATTCCAACCAGCAGCTAACGACAAATAAGCCTGAAAATTAGGCCCACAAACTAGGCTAACTACCGGCAATAATAAGTGAACCTCAACACTCTATACCTTACTTTCACATCATATTCATCCCTTACATCAAGACACATTTAACGTTTTATTTAAAAGCTATCTATTTTATTCACATAAAACGATATTACTCCTCTGCAGTTTAACGCAAAAATCCTGATAGTGATCAGTCACTTTTACAAAAGCGAAATTCGATAACGTTTGATTACATAAGTGAAAGCTTCCTATTGAGTTGTTCTCGTTCTTTGAATGGCGCAAGTAAGCTACAGGGATAAGGTTCGTCTCATCAACCAACCCTTTATATGTCAATAGGACATAACTGTCATCTTTTGAATAATTGCAGCTACTTTCCAACAATCACCACTTTCCTTACCTAAACCGATTAAGTGATATTTGATTTGATTTCTTTTTCGGCAAAACCCTAGCGGAGACTATAGAAAAGTTTCTTTTGGTAGAAGAAACTTTGGTAGAATTTTCGAAAATTTTGATTATTGAAAATTTATTTTGTGGGTACGTGGTTTATATGAACAACATAATCTTACATTTTTGTTCGAATACTTTGAAGTATCTGTGTAAGCAATGCGTTGTATTTAACGCAAACAGGAAATATATGGCCTATCAGGTTCTTGAGGCAAAAGCAAGCACCCCGGTAGACCAACCAGCTCTTCTGTGTCAACTACTGCAATTTGGGATTTATGAATGAAAATACTAGCGACTTGAAATCTATTAGATTTTTGATGACAGCTGTAAGGGGGGTAGAACTTTTAAAACTAGCCAACCGATACTGCGTAGTTTTAGTCAACAATGAGCGCAATCAATCGTAGGCACTCTGCGTACATCTATATCACATAAACTTATTCTACATTCGTCACGTGTGCCTGCATTAACCTTTTAAAGCGAGCAAAAAGAGACGATTGCAAGCACTTTACAACGTGTCAGTAATTTGGAAGATGATTCTAATTTTGACGATAACAGTGGTTGAATGGAGGTGTGTTGACAGATTCTCCAATTAAAATTCAGGCAAAGCCCTTTCCGTGGTTTTTCATTGATAACTTTCAGCATATCATACAAAAATTTCATCTTTCATTTTACGAAGAAACGATTCGACGCAAAAGCTTACAATAGGTTATTAAAGACTATTTAAAAAAGCGTTGCGAATTCGCTTAGGACCTGATCGGAAATATATGTCCTGTTTAAAAGTACCGATGATAAATTTCAAAAATTAGTATAGCAGTGCCAACACAACTACAACAATGCCACAAAACCTGAACATAGTTTTGGTTGAAAAAAAGAATGAGAACAAAAAGGTTTAGTAAGACCTATCTTCAATTTCCTTGATAAGTTACTAAATGTTGTTTGAATCTATTTATGCTAACACCCATAGAGTATGCTGTAAATCTTACAACAAAATCCATCATCGTTGCATGTAAGCCCTTACCTATTACGGAGGTTAGGTACTAAATTCGCCACCTTACTACAACCTCGAACTTCATCAACGTCATTCAACCTTCTAGATGGTGCTCATTCCGATCAGCTTAGCAATGCGGAATGAAAAATCTCCATTTTGAAAGGTTTCCCTGCTTAGCGTTTAGCACGAAGAGATAGTGTGAAGGAAAAAGAAGGCAAGTTCACTTGTTGCGTCTTTGGAAACCTCGATCTCTACGGGGTAGACAGGCGGTGGGGCTGTGCAGTTTACCCGTTGTTGTTGTTGTTGGTTACCCGACCCCTTCCGAGGGATGGGGGCATGGCGGGGGACCATGGAGCCCCAGAGTTTACCCGTCGTATCGGTCTATTGCAAACAGAGCATGAGCTCATAGTAATAAAGCATAAGTTTCAGAAACTTACACGTCGTATGACAACGCGTTGGGATGCGTCACAGGAGTAGGACTGTGCATAGAAAGTTGGGCGTCGTAGCTGCTCGCAGGGGTATTGGGGGCACTATGATCACTCATGAGATTCACCAAGTGCCTGCGATTAAAATATCGACACAGTAAACAAAGTGGCACGTAAAAATATGTTAACATTCCACTGCAATTTATTACCATACCTCTTAACATAAAGACAATATCGATTTTATTGTATAGCAAACTATTTCAACACATAAAGCCTCAACGGTTTACTAGCTGTTATATAAGAAGCAGTCTAATGACAATAATGTTTTATGGTCAATACAACATCAGCAGGTCACGTTCGCAATGGAGTCAATGTTTAGAGTAATTTCGCTCAATCCACAACTTTTCGGAAGCAAGCTTAATCTGTATTGCTAACACTATTCGTAAAGATAATGCTTAAGATCAATAACTTGGAGATCAATTTTGTAACTAGCAATGGAGAGAATATGGACTCGAATCCACAATCAGATCTTCAGATATGTAACCACTTACCCGTGTCCTCCTGGTATGTTGATGGTTTGCCGAATCTCGGTGCGAATGTAACCGTCACCTTGTGCTGCAAAAACAACTCTTGTCATTGACAAAGCAAATCACACGCATTCTAAAACATAACTTAAAACATTCGAAAACGTCAAACGATCTCATCAATTTTATTTTCAATACTTATCAAATTCTACTGGTGTATGAAACCCTTAGCTGAATTATTAAGACCCTCTGACAACCTTAAACCACAGGCTATATCACAAAAGGCCAATGTCTCCTTACCTAGTACCAGCAACCTAAAAAATGGCTAGGGACACTGTGACGTCGAGGTATGACGTTATGATGCTACCGTTTTTGACGGAAGAAATTTCATGTTTCGAAGAAAAGTCGCGTTATGACTTTAAGATTGTAAGTAATTTAATGACGTCGCAGGGTTGCCCATTAAAAAAGAAAAATTTTACTACACGTACGCGTTCCACTTATCGGCTTGCTGTAGTACTGGCTGAAAACCTCATCTTTTGTCGCCGAGGTGTCGTCGATTTTGCAAATGTACATCAGTTGGTTGAGATCCTTGATACGATCTGCCAACGATCGAATGCCGTAATCTCTCAGCGTTTGAGGCTGAAGATTCCACACTTTAGGGACCCCTGGATAAACAGTTATATTGTGTTTTTATTGACAACGTTAAAACCGGCGCGGTGGTATAGCTGTTAAAGCGTTCGCTTCGCAGTCGGTAGACCTATGCCGATTCCCTTGTCGATTCATGACAAAGACTTTAAAAAATGGTATTTACAGACCTTCTGCATGACGCGGCTCAGCACTAAAATGACAGTGCATTGAAAAAGTTAAGTTAGCTTGTTGTGTCATTGGATAAGAGTCTAAAATGGATAGGCCCATCTTTATGAAGCAGAAAGGTGGTAGGACCGAACAGTCTATCCTTCTGGAGGCTCAACCTGGCTAAAGACCAGCAAACGAAGTGTAAACTCATACCTATGAATGAATGGACATCATTCAACATCACGACGTAGTATAAAAACACAAATGCCGTGCGTGACAAGACCGATGCGTTTTTTTTCCGGTAAATTTGAAAGAAAATAAAACCGTAAAATCTCCATTGCTTTCCAACCTCATTTTCTCCACTTCCGCAACCAGCTCAATTACTGCGAATTCGACCGTCAGTCTTTTACAGTTCACACCCATATTATTTCGTATAAAAGTTCTAGCGCCGTAATGACTTCCCCTTTTTTCGCATTTAACACTGCACGTTCATAAGCGAGTTATCTTTTCCACAGCGTATTTCTCAAAGTCAATGAACTGCTTCCGTCAGTGGTTGACGAACTTTTGCGAAGGTGACCCAAATCCATCATTTTTAATCATTGCTGACGGCCCATCGAGCATTAGAAGAAACTTCATAACCACTAAGATTTGCGACAAACTTACTTTTTTGATCACAATTCGTCGTTTAAAAACTTATGTTCTTTTAGATTTTGGGTAAAATTTATAGAGCTTTTCAGAGGCAACGATGTTTAATCAACTCTACTAAAGTTCATTTTTTTGATTTTAAGTAAAATTTTTTGCTCACGTCTATATGGGTTCGTTGACACCTTTAAGTGAGTCGCAAACCCACAGCTTGCTGACCACTGCATTAAGGGGTTTCAGAGTCTTAACTGTTTCAAGTTTTTTAAATTGCAAGCTGATCGAAAGTGCAATCTAATCTAAAGTCAATACTAACGACCTTACCATCTAACTACTCACTCACCACTAAAGCAACACTCTACTGTACATTCTCGATACTTTTGCAGCTGTGCTGAGTAGCAGCTGCACACAACGCACGAGCGATATATTGAAACATCATACTGTAGCACCTTTGTGTTTTGAAATTATTATACAGCGATTTTTGGATAAAAATTAAAGAACAAAAATGGAGCGCAAAAATTTTTTTAAAACCAAACAAACACAATTTTTTTACAGCTCAAACCACTCGAGGTCGCTCTAGGCCAGAGGTGCACAACCCGCCGCCGTGGATAATCACTTGCGCGCCCGTGCACTTGTGTGTTAAGATATAAGTTAAGGTGGCCGTGTATTGACACAAAAGCTTTGGCAACTGTAACCAATCTGATACAGTTTTGTAAGGGCCTACATCACTGGCCACGCAAAAAAAGCGCCTTCAGCAGCTGGTATTTAAGGCTAGACTAGGATTAATGTGTGGAAACAACGCGAAAAAAAACATGCAACAGGAGGCGTTAACAAAGCGGATGGTGACGTCATGAACAAATATAACGTCAATAATAAAATACTTTGCAGGCTTGTGCTTGGATTAATTCATTAAAAATTTTGATATTTTGCTACATTTATACGCACAAGTGAATGACTTAATCGGATATTCCTTTGTAGGAAAAAAAGAAAAGAAATAAGAAAGTCGGTTTTACGTCATTTTTCTCGCGTTTCGCAGGCTCAGACGTGCTGATTCAATGCATGTCTACCACTACACTCTCGCTTTCGAACCACACTTTTTACTGGAGCAACGTAAGCACTTTTAATTCCAATTGCCCTTTCTCACGAATACCAGCGGTGTTTCCATTCAGTTTTGAACTCCAGACCTATTGCTCTTAAGCCCACAACAATACCACTACACCACGGCGGCAACAATAATCACAACACCTTTATAATACGTAATTTATAAAAAAATAACTTGGACTCATTGGCGACGGTAAGTAAAATAACGGCAACAGTGCACCCCTGTTCTAGCCTAACTACTAACTCATGATTGGTTGTTGAAACGTAATATCGCTGCTCGCTGGTAGAAGCAGACAATTTTACTACTAAACTAAAGTACAGAATGCAAGTTAGAAGTAGTGGCAAGTTGAAATCCATATAAAAACTTTTGACCAAAACAGCCAAAAATTGCTAGCATTGCTCAAATTTAATGCAGAAAATGCCGCCGTAAGTGTGGTGTGGTTTCAGTCATCCTTTGCACGAAAGCACACACTCAAGAAACCGCTCGTTGACGGCAACTGCAGACAAGCTTATGTGCTTTCCTCTGAACTCAACTAAATACCGGAATGTGACTACGATGAAGCATACGCACTACGGCTGAAACGTAAATCGAATGCGTTATGGAAGTCGGTGCACCTGCACAAACAGTCAACCGCACAAAATAGTTGGAAAGTGAAATTTTACCATGCAATGCAACAGTCCAAGCACGGAGTAAAAAAGAATCAAAAAGCCGGATACGTGCGAGAAATTTGTTTGTTTGTTTGTGATTACCCCTCCTCTTCCTCGGGATGGAGGTACGGCATGAGCGGTAATTCAGGTTCATGCCGTCAACCTAATTGAAATTAGGTTAGGGGAAAGATGGCAGCCCATTTCGAACCAGCCTTGAGTGACTGGTAGCCCCACCATCAAACAAGGCGGACTGCCACTGGTGGGTACCCAAGAGTCGTCTGACATGCTGGGTTAGCAACTTCACAATTGTAATCCGGTGAAGTACGGGTGGGCCACCTGTCTGCCACATAAAGGTGGAGGCGTCCCGTTAAGTGCCTTGCCCAAGGACACAACAAGCAAGCTTGCCGGCTTGTTCTCCACACTATCCCCTTCATATGCTGAGCGCCAAGCAGGGAAGCTGTGAATACCAATTTTTAAAGTCTTTTGGTATGACTCGACTTAGGGAATGAACCCCAGGTCTGCCGACTACGAGGCGGACGCTCTAACCACTACACCATCGCGCCGGTTGCGAGAAATTTCGCTAATTTGATCGAACTAAAATTCCAAAAAAACCAGGTCACATAAACACTGTCACGCAAAAGGGAAAGCATAGATTTGAAAATGAATACAAAGCATTACGCGAAACACATCCCCTACAGACATCACGGGAATATCAGCGCACAAGAGCTTTCCCCACAACTTTTTCTTGATGAAATTCCCTTCCAATGAGAACGAAGATAACACATAAGACTCTATGGAAGCACTGCTAGCAGTTCTGTCAATCGCTCACTAAAAGCGATTGGCAAGCTTTTTCAAAGACAATTTAAAGTTCTGTACTAAGGGTGGCTTAATTTTCCTTACGCCACAGCCGCATACCAAAAACTCCACATGTAAGAGCCCCAAAGCAAAAACAAAGAATTTTTATGATCAGTTTGCAAGACAACGAAATCAAAATGCTTTTATTCCAGATATATCACGCCTGCGAGGCGATCGTTTGAGCAGGAACGCAAATAAGAATAAAATCCGCTTTATCGCACTGGAGCTCGTTATGTTATGAAAAACACCAACAAAAACCCCAAGTGCCGGAGTTTGGCCAACTTTTTTCCAGATCTTCAACAGCTAATCACGCTCAGTACAATCTATCATTGACAATGTCTAGCTTGAGTCATTAGGCGCTTGGCTTGATACCACTGTACCATCAAGCCAGAAAACAGTATATGGTGGCCATTAGTTAGGTATTAATGGTAAATAAATAGACACAAGGTTAAAAAGCTAGTGTAAGTTAGATTTTGAAAGCAAAACAGGCCAACTGGAGCCCTTACCGGAATCCGATTCTGCTACCCATGCAATGGTTAAGCCAGCTATCTCGGAATCAGAATAACGAAGCAAAAACGTAGCCAGCGGTTTCGATAGGAGCTTATCCTGTGATTCCGCCTTTCCAATAAACCCAATTATGGCTCTGAAAAAACAAGCAGAAATGTCATAACAACTATATTGCGCTATTTCATTACAGAAGTTAATTTGACTGTAAGACAACTCTTAGCCAATCTCACAAGTTAGTGTTGGCGGTATAAAATAATTTGGATTACGTAAAGGTTAGTCGTGGACATACATCGCGTCAAATCTAACCTGGTAGAACGCGGGTAAACAACTCCCAATAACATAGGCAATCGGATATAAACTTATCACGAAGTTTAAGTTTAGGTGAAAATGAAACGATAGATATATCAAGTCGTACCCATCATTCCAATGTTGCTGTAGATGCTTGCTTTTTGTCAGCTCCATGACTCCGTTGAACCATTGCCAGAATGTGAAATTACGATTTGGCAGTGGCTCTCTGTTGAACTGCGCCCAAGATATCTGCCGATCGGAATTTGCTGACACATTTTGCCCTGCAACAAACAAAAAATTAGCTTGATTGATAAAGTTACTTCTGGGTTTCGTACGCCCCACAACGATCATAAAAAAGCTCAAATCACGCAACCCGTTTTCGTGAAGCGCACGTGACAGATAAACACCGCATTAAGGCAAATTTTGTATCGTCCTGAAAAAAATCGCAAAACACGAATCGTCTAGCAGCTGAGGCCAAAGCGGACCTTGCACTAGTAACATGACAAAACATGATCGACAAACTGCGATCAATGCGACTTAACTCCTTTTAACTCCGATTTGAACATGGAATTAGATCGCTTATTACACGATCACTAACCGCGCCAACACAACTTCACCTTGCCAGCAAGTAAACTCCAGTTCATTGAGCTGTTAAAGCAAAACTCCAGCTTTCCACTTTTGCGACTATTACCCAGGCGACAACTCGTGTTTAACCCGCTGCTGTTGGACGTAAACACCCCGAGAATGCATGTTCGAAACACAAAAACCCAAGCAATTAGTCGACCTATTTATTAAGTCTTGAACACGTTTATGTACCACACACAATGTCACAAAAATGTATTCAGTTTGTTTTGATGTAGATGTTTATTGACATCGATACAAGTCCAATGAGTTAAAGACAAAAAAAGAACCTCAAGTCATGAAAGAAAAGTTACTCTTAAAAAAAACAAAAACTGCTTGAGTACTGTTCAGTCAAAAAGTGAGCACATTTTTTGGGTCTCCCTCCATATTTCTTGATTAGCAGATCTACGTAAAATATTCTTTAGTCAATAGGCAACACACTTCAATATCTTCAAAAAAAAAACAGTAGACGAGATGTTTTAATAAACTTGGTAAAGTGTAACATGCTACCAACTATATAAATGCACAGAATCACATTAGCACACGTTTTGTAGGAAGAGATGGTTTTTGAGGCAATGATGCAGTAAGCATAACTTAATCCAAAATAGCGAAAGCTACTGCCAATTATGGCTGTGCCTTTAAGATAGCTTTTTCTGCTTCGTCACAATGCTTGCGATAGATATGCTGTTCACTGTGCCAGCAGCATTGGCAAACTCAGAACTGGGTCTTGGCAAGAAGATTTGTTTTTTAGCATAATCGCACCAGTTTTCCCGTGACCGGCTAATGATCAATTCTAAGGTTCCTGTTGTGATTCGAAAGGGCTTGACGGCGCGTCAAAAATTACGAAACACGATCCTTCAACGCATTGTTTAACATACACTAAAGGAAACGTAGCTTGCTCGAGGCATTTCAACCGGAAAGAAGACATGACGTAAGCGTGACGTCATTGGAAGCAGCGCAAAACATGAGAACGCTGAGCAAGAAATTGGAAAATTTCGTGATATTCAGTAATGCGAAACTGCAGTGACCCACTTGTCTCTGCTGCAGCGTTAGCTACAGTAGAAGCTGGTAACTTAAGGAGCAAAGATAGACGCCACAAAAGGCTGAAATATGGCACAGTGAAAACGAGCAAGTACATAAGAATTACAAACTCTTTCATTCCAACTAACATCGTGATAAAACGAGTTTCACTTACGTATTCGTTATTACAGAAGCTTTATATCAACAGCGAAATAGCACTCTGAAATGATCTAATTACTTTACTGAGTATACCTATAGGCGCCTTTGAGCGTTAGAAATCAAACCTAAGCTCAACAAAATCTTGTTCTGAATCCCGTAATATCCCACATCGTCAGCATGCATGAATGTTCTCATTTTATGCCATATTACAACTATATTTAACAGCAGTTAATAAGCAGTTTGCTAATAGAACTTGAAACCGAAAATGTGGGTGTCAAATACGGATACTCGTCTAGCGCTTGCAAGCAGTAGTAAGCTGGTAAGAAAGTGCAAGTTTACATCAATCTTTAAACAATGAAAATTCAACTCACTGAATACTTTGTACGCCAGATATTGTTTTGCTTGCGGAGTTAGGCCCCTGGAACTGTGACATTCGTGTCTCCATTTGTAGTCCAAAGTCTCGATCAGCTTGCACCAAGGTACCTTGTCTGGCACTTGAAAAGGAATTCGACCCTGGATAAGGGATTGAGCAAACGTATCAAAAAAGAGCCGATACTTGTAAAGTTGGAAACCCACTTTGTCTGTAGGTGGTTTGAATACCAAGGGTTAGTGAAAATGTTAAAGAGCTGTCGCCGGTCCAACTGGTCGAGTGATGCCAAAGACTATTACGTAACCTAATCATTAGAAGTATGACTGGAAGAAAATTGCAAGTTCGCAGAATTAAAATCTTCCCAACCAAGTGCGAACCCCACCGAAAACGATGTATTTTTGAACATTTCAACACTGGTGTGGGTATTCAAATCCTCAAAAAAACAGCGCTTTGCAATTGAATGTACGAAAGTTAGCACATGTAGCTGAGTTAATGAAATGCTACTGCGTGGAGAACTGGAGCTACTGTTTTCACAACCTCATAAGGAAAGAGCTGTCTGCAAGCGTGCATGTACATTTGTAAACTATGGCACAACCAGCAACACACTAACCAGCAAACTATACATTAGTTCTTCTAGCCTAGTTATTAGTCTTGGCATGCAAAGCGTAATTAACCGTACAAAGCTCTTAAAAGCGCAAATTGTCAAGTATAAATGATTGTTTCTAAGCAATCGGATGTAATTTATGTACAAAAAGCTGCGCAAAAATTGACGTAGTGAGTGATACATGAAGAGTTTAATGGCGACAAGGATTAAATTTCTACAAAAAAAAGACTTTTTGAAATAAATAAAGAAAAGTCCTTCAATTCTATCTCGAGATAACCGGGCACAACTCCGTTCTGCTATCCCTCTGCCAGGCAACCCAAAGCCTGGTCTACACTTAGGCCTAGCGCGGCCTAACCCTTCGCTTGTTTTATCTTCGCTGCGCACAGCCAGTGACTGAGCCGAATAATTAAACACAAGCAACCAATTAAGCTGCGCTTGACGACGAGATAGACCAGGCTCTGCGATTTTTTCTTTAAAACACACTCAACAAATACTATAGTTCAGGGTTCAGTTGAGAGACCTTTGGGTGTGCAAGTGAAAACCGGAGGTAAGGAGAAAATTGATGTCATTAAGGGGTACTTCTCTAGCATTCATCAGGTTTTCTACTATACACTGAAATTATGAGTAAGCTTTACCACGGGCTTTTGAAATAAGCTGACAGAGCGAATTTCTCTTTGAAATTGAATCTTGTGGTCAGACGCACCTGTGCTACTGTTTAAACCCTAATTGTAAGAATTCGCCTCATCTATTTCTGCGAAGTCAGAAATAACGCCTCATAAATAGATGAGAAACTAAAAGGCAAAGAACTAAGAAGCATCCAAAAACAAACGAAAGACAAGGATTTTGGATTTGTTCCTTAAATATTGGATAGTGTTAGGGATGTGGTCGTACATCTTCTAACTTGGTTTAGGGTGATTTGAACTAGCATTATCAACACTGAGCTCAAAATCCTATTGGCTTTGCCTTGCTAAAAACCATCAACTTTCAGCTTTTCTTAGACATCCCCATAAACTGTTGAAAATCGCTGACCCAAAAAGTGTTAAAAATGGGATAAAACGCAATAAGACTTTATAAAAATGAAATGAAGCTTCGAGTGAGCCAAGGAGCTGTAACTTTAAACAGATTTGATATGGGTTGCAAAATTACAGCATTAACAACCTAGCATGGGATCATTCGTTGGCTATTGCGGTATTGGTTTAGAATTACAATCAATATTAATTAAAGATTCTGGTAATTGGTCATTTTCTTTCAATTAAATCCGACCCAAACGGCACCAATTAACGTGCCCAGGGCCTAGCAATCGACGTACCGGTACCTTATACGAAAAGGCATTATCCCACAACACAGTTCCCCGAGCATTGCATTCTTGGCTAACATTTACTATCACAACGACTGGTAGAGAACATACAAAAGGCTGAAACAAACATCACTGAGTTAGTATTAATAAATACCTGTTCGGCAAAAGCGTTATCCCATAAAATACTGGCAGCAGCGTTAGCTTCTTGATTTCCGTGAACAATTACAACGACCGGCAGTGAAAGGGTCTAGTTGGAAATATTTTATTAATCACAGAGACTTTACACAGTAGTTCGGTATCATAAATGACGATGTATAATCAAAAGATGTTTTCAATTTCCCTGCTTAACGTTCAGCACGAAAGGGATTGTGTAGAGGAAAAGCCGGCAAGTTTGCTCGCTGTGTTCTTGAAAATGGCAATTAACAGCCTCCGTCCGCAAGTGGCAGACAGGTGGTGGAATTGAGAAATCAAGCAGCCTACAAGTCGCGGTGGCCTAGCCAATCAGAGACTAGCAAACAGGCATGAGGTCATGTACAGGAGCCGAAAACAATGATCTAGCTTAAATAAAGATTAAGGCCTGGAAAAGATGCTTCACAGCAAGGCCTGTAACGGAATGCGAGGTAGAAGCAGAGTCGTGAACTTCGCATCGGGTTTGAATACAAGTTGTTCTAAACGTGTGGAGCAGCAAAGGATTTTCCTGGACCGGGAGGTAACACAAAACTTTTAACCAAAAAGCTATGTTGAAAACAAGAACTATTCAAATACCACGCCAGATAGTTTCGCGAGCTGGCAATGACAATTGCTAGCTTGCAATTTAAGAACACACAAAGAACTTGCATCAGGTCATTCAGCGTACTAGTTTGCGAATTCTTCACAAGTCAAAACCATAACTGCGTTTAGGATTAATCAATGGACATTCCATCGATTGCGAAAACGAAATGTAATAAAAATCAACTGTCCAATTGCAATCGTTTCATTTAAACTTCATTCCAATATAGATTTCAAATTGGAACGCGTTCAGCGCGATTTTTCAAAAATTGATTTAATATTAAAATCGATTATTCGCAGTCCATGATAGAATGAAGCAGAATACCTTATTTGCCTTAAATTCCAAAAATTCGAATATTTTGAGATAAAAAAACCTTGGACATGTGAAGTGAGAACATGCACAAACGCAAATCTTCGCCTAGAGAAATTTTTTATACACTGGTTTTGTTTACGAAGTCTGCCTCATAAGGGCATTGCCAACTTACTCGGACTTGAAACACCAGTTCGTTTCCGCCGACGCTGAAACGAGATTGGAAGAGAATTGTGAACTTCTCCTCGGTTACCGATTCCGCTCCTCGTTTATCCGCTCGCTTTATCCGCCGGAGCGACTGACAAAAAGATGCGTATTAGATGCAGCAACAAACAATTACCAAGAAAATGTAGCATCTCGTAAAAATATAGTTCAGGGACAGTATTTGAAGTGGAAAAATTGATGCCAACCCGGTAACTCAAGCACAGAGAGCAGTGAAAAAGATAATATGGTAAACAGAGCCCTAACGAGGATTTATAAAAGGGGGGATGGGGGGCATAAGTTTAAACAAAATTAAATTTACCAATTGCAATAAAATATTCGCCTACATTTACTTTACACAAACTCAAGCCTTCTATTTTTACGTCTACATTCATTGATTACCGCAACACATTTACGGTTTAAATCTATACTGATATACAGATGGGTCAAGCTACCTTCCACCCATTGTCGTAAAAAAAGTTTTTAAAAATTTTCAGAGCGCTAAATGCCCGCTGATTTTGTAGCTGTTGTGACTGGAATCATCACGAATATCTGGAATAATTTTGATATTAGCGGACGAGTACCCATTCGCACAGCTACAGTGGAGCATCCATGACACGATTCGGGTGATTTGCAGAAGTTTTATGTGACCGGTTACAATTCCAACGGAACACATCGGCCTCAAAGTCAGTTACACCATATGAAAAAAAATTTCTAAAATACATTGGCAAAGATTTTACGCGAAAAAAATCGCTTTCTGAAGTTGTGCAGTAAGCTGGCAACAATAGACTTAAAAAGCAACAATTGCCATTGAGAGAAGAAAATCTTTCTGTCAGTTGTATGATAGTATCGATATAAAAAAAACACTACTCGTCTTTGGTATTGTTCCGATGTTGTGGAAGATTTGGACAGCTTTGCTACCTCACAGTGAATCTTAGGATTTCGATAATACCGCAGGAGCTGCTTTCTCTTGAAAATAGTTCTTTAAAAACAGATCATTTAGCGTGCATCCTATGCAGAACTGTCATGCAATCACGTACCCTATCGTATAATGGAGATCTTGTGAAGCACCCTGCAGTTTAACAGACTAAAGGATTGCTAATTTCGAAAATCGTACCCAAAATTTCAACCGGTACACAAAAACTTCCATTTACCGAAGATGCAAACATTATTGCCTTTCCTGCAGAGTTTGATCCACAAGCAAACCACAGACTGATTTTTTCAGCTCAATCCTTAACTGCAGGTAACAGCTCTTTAAACACGCTGACTGCCACTTTGACGTTCCACTCACCGGGTCATACAATGTTGTTGGCGAAACCGTTTTGATACAGGGCATTTTTTATCAATAAAGTATTGCAAAATATCTAGTGCTTTTGTTTCTCTCGTTGAAAAACATGGCAGTTTTATTCATATAAGTGACCGCTTTTTTAACTTCAGGCATCTGTCCAGCTTCTAGTGGACATATATTGAGCGAATGAGCGGCACAGTGCGTGTATATAGTTACGGAGCATTCATCGCGGATGTTTTTGAATTCCATTTCTAATTCCGGACATTGCTGCAGCACTGTCATAACCTTGTCCGACGATGTCACTAACATCCATTCCTGATTTCTTGAGAATGGTAAAGTATGTGATGCAATACCAATACCGCTGAAGTTGTGCATCTCGTCGAAAAAACGGAACCGTCCACCAATGACACTTCTAAGGATGTAACGTTAAGCGCAAGGCCAACTGCGTAGCTTTGAATGCGTCTGTTGTTTCATCAGCTAACATGGCAAAAAATAGGCTTGTTTAACTTGGCCAACATCGTATTATTGATAAGTTGTGCCTGCTCCAGCAAAATAATCGCGTAGAACTTTATTATTGCATGCAACCGTTAGCTGAAGTGTTGCCCTGATATTACCTAGACTACAATTAATAGCAGTACTTGATGACCCGCTTTCGTTACTCAAAAGTGGTGGCTTTCCGCAGTCACGGTGTCCACGCGGAGGGCAGACCAAGCCTGTCTAAAAATTCGATTGATAGAATTATTCGCCTCAATATGTTTCGTTTTTTCTCATTTTGTTGCGATGCCGAAATATTATTCTGTTCACTACCATTTTCTCTTTCGAGATTTGGCCAACGCTATGAAAATATTGGCTCGTGTTTGAGAATCTTCGTGGAACTTTAGCTTTCAAGTGGGACTTCAAGTAACCATTTTTCCATGCTCCTTTTAAAGCGGTGATTTTACCAAACAACTGAGATGGACTCCGCCCTTTTCCGAAGAACTAGATAGAGCACATGGCTCGCAGAAAATTGGAAGTTTTTGGAAAGGAAAAAGAAAGACATGTGTAAAAACAGGCAAGATGTTGGGATTAAACCATTTACGTGTTATTTTCTGTCTATCCCTGCGTTCGGTATGGGGCCAGTCAAAGTAAGATGGTGGAGACCAAGATTGTTCAAAGAATTTGACCTTCTTCAAGTCAATACTTTATTTTCATAGAGTAAAACCAACGTCGTCTCCAACCAAGCTTGGAAAGTCCATAGTCATCGCCGCTCCTTTTGTGACGGAATCTGAATAAGTTTTCCTATTTGCGACTCATCCAAAAGCTCGGGCATCTCACGATGTCCCGTTAAAATTTTCATCAGCTCTTGCATTGAATTGACTTGCTTTAGATATACTCCCAGATTTCTATGCAGTTGAATAGCAAACAAAGAATCAGCAATTTTTTTCTTCATCATGTACTAACTTGATTTCGCGCTCAAATTAATTAATGTTTTTTACTTAAAAACAGAACTAAAAATGCAATAATACGAAAGCAAAAATGTTTATCGCTTTAAAAACATTTCCTGTCTCACTTGTCGTCTTACTCACTCGAACTACATTATTCGCGCGTTAAAACATAAACTGCTAAACCAAGAAATTATGATATCACAACAAGGAAGGAAAAAGCTCAAGAAAAGCAGTCTACATGTTTCTTAAAAATTATCAACTATTATCACGAATAGAAGTTTTATTAACACCAATCAAATTAGCTGCAAATTTGCAGTATGGCCTAACTAAATTGCTATTGGCGTGCATTGTCGTGCGCGTCAAAACAAAAACTTGTCCGCGCTAGCGTCAGCGTTTACAACCCAAATTCTTGACGGCAGAAGCTAAAGCGTTAGCGCTGGCATAAATCGATGGCGTCAGTGTCAATATTTCGAAATTCGATCGTACGAAAACTTAGTACCAAGTCCGCTAAATCTTTCACAGACTTTCAACCAAATTAATTACAAAGCGACTATCATTTTGCTAAAAGTTTTCCATCTGACAAAACAAATTTAAAGCTAAAACCAGAAAAAAATCAGGCACCGGTACTAAATACGTGAATGCATGCCCTAAACTTTAATCATTTTGCTAATTTCTATCAGTTTCACTGAAGTGTCAACTTAGAATAAACGCAACAAATGTTCTAGAGAAATTAACAGCTTCTATTGTTTCAGCATCAAGCAAAATCTGTAGAACAAGCTAAAAAAGCATGAGTGAAATAAGTGTGAGAAAAACCTACATAGATTTTTATTAAAAATAAGAACTGCTTTTTAAATTCTAGGCTTTAAGTTAGAAAATGAATGCTATTTGATTCAAAGGACGTGTATGAATAACTCGTGAAATAATTGACTCTTGACTTTTAAAAATGGCTAAAGTATATGGCGACACCTGTTCTGAAAACTAGGAAAAATAATTTGAGGCGTAAGCGTCAGAGTAAACAAAATTTGTCGGCGACAATTGACGCCGTCAACACACAACACTGTTGGCGTGAAGCCTGAAGATAGATGCATCGAAAGTTAACACAAATGTAACCAATTTACCGTAAATATTCCAGTACAAGTTGCACCCCCATATTTGATCTGATGAAACGGTACAAAATTCTGTATAAGTCGCACCAGGCTTTTTGGGTAAATTTTTAATACAAAAAAATGCGACTTATACTAGTATATTTACGGTATTTGATTTTTGAATTTACGTGCCAAGCCAATAGAGGGTTAGGCCATAGCACAATGCCTTTACCCTAAATACGCAACAGGTGGGAATTAACTTCAATTTTAAGGAAACGCTATGATAGCAGTTATTGGGTTTAGTTTCAGACTGTAATACAAGCTAAAGCAATACACAAGTTGGCTTAATTTAATTTCGGCTTTTGCTACTAACTTTTTTTACCACGAACATGCCAACAAAAACAACGTCAACTCAAAGGTGAAGTCAGCACCACGTTAAGTCCAATTAATATATATAACATATATATTAATTCGTTACAACACTGTCTGACGGGTGGTGTTTGGTACTTTATGCTGAGTTTGATATTGACATTTTACCTGCTACACTAATCTTTTTGGCATTTGTTTTACATTAGGTTACACAGCAAAAATAACATCCCCCCCCACACACACATACACGTACCATGTTTCTAAAGTTGACACTTAGGATTCCCGATTGTGGATGATATTCCATTACACTTTCCGGATTTAGAATCTCACCACTCATTTCAGTTATGCTAAAAACAAGCACACAGTAAAAGCACAAGAACAGTTGTTCATGTAAATGTACGATGTCCTAATACGAAACTGCAAATAAGTATTTTAACTAAGAAGTCCAAAAATGTATTTCGGAAAAAAGGGGAGAATAACTAGTTTAGGGGGAACGAAGCTCCTGAAAAACCGGAATCGTTGATTTGATAGGAAATATCAATGCAGAAGCTTTAAGTCGGTGGTCAGCTCCAACTACTTTTCAAATTATAGCCAAGTAAAGTCTTACCATAAGTGGCACAACATGTTCTAAGTCACCAATAAATAGCCCATCTCATCAGGTTAAAACGCTTCGTAGAGCAGACAGCGTAAGTGCCCAAGGGAGTTCTACGCGGTAACTAGGGCCTTAGGTGAGGCCAACAACAGTTTTGACCCAATCAAAAGAGATTACGAACCCGCACCACCACAAAAAGCAGCTGGCGATAGGTGCGGACATACCAGCAGTCTACCAAAAAGAACGTTACCTTTTTTGATAGCATCACGAAAGTATATACTGACCTTCTGCTAGAGTCGTTCTTGAGCAGAGCCTTTGCTTGATTCTCACTTATAATGCTCGCTTTCACAGTCGGGGGATTCATGTGAACATTCAACTTTCCCCCCACCAGCAGGCGTATAGTGGCCCCAAACCGGGTCTGCGTTTTCAAAACCTGAGGAGGCTGTTTCTCAATGATGAAAGTACTGAAAAGAAAAATTGAAGTTTGAAACTGTTTCACCATTTTTAAATGGCTGTGTTAAAGATATATGATGAAAAACGATAGGAAACGGTTTTCCAGGTTAAAGCCGCAAACCTAAACACGATCATATTAGCGGAAAGTGGCAAACTGTTTTGAACCGGTCATGAATACAAACTGCACACCGACAGCCTCAACAGTAAAAAGACGGACTGCCATTGGTAGTGGGAGGCCAAAATGTTATACTTGGTGAGAAATTTGTTCATTTTTAATAGATAAAGAAGGGAAATTTTATTGCCATATCACAAGAAAATTAACGAACCCATTACAGAAATTTGAGGGGCGTTTACGCTTCAACAAAAAACTTTGTACAATTTTCTCAAGCTATAACAAAAAATTGAATTTTATAAATTTAATATTTTGCTTATTTCCCAATTGGTTGGTTCATTCATACTTATTGTTTCTTTTTCTTAGTGTTCAATGAGCTGTCGCCATTTTAAGGACTAGGTCAGTCTTTTGGTCCTTACTTTGTAACAAGTGTTGATAATAGTGATGTAATCGTGACGTTGAGATCGGGCAGAATGTCGTGGCCTGCGTTGTTGATCGGCAGTTGCTGCCGCTGCAAATCCACCCTCTTGATTTGCTGACGGTTTTGCCAAATTATCTCAGCAAGCTGTTCACACCTGAAAGAGACAAGCATAACTTGTTTTACAAGCACCTTTAAGCGCAAGCGCAATTAGTAAGGTCAAAAGTAAAGTTAAGCATTTGATGCAGGTAAAATAAATGCCTAAAAATGGCATTGCAAAGCAAGGTAGCAAATTAGAGCACAATGGATGGCTAGAAAGCAACTTGTGTTTGCCCCCGTTGATCCAGCTAAAATAGTGCACTGCAGCGATGAAAAAAGCTTTTTATTGCCAGTCGAAAGCGCTGGCTTTGCGCTCGAGGGATTCGCGTGATATGAATTCTCTTGAGCGGAGACCTATTGGTTCCTGCGACAGTGGGTCTTTCCGAAAGGGATTTTACGGCAATTTCCCCTGCTTGGTTGCAGTAGTTGTGATGAAATGCACTGTGATAGCCGTACAGGCTACTTCAAAGCGAATCTGCACTAGTTGCTTCATCCATAACCGCAAAAATGTTTCGTTACTGAAGAGCGAAATGTCAACCTACTACTGCCAGCTACATTCAAAGGCTTGGAAGACCTCAAACGGACATATTGAACGGGTAAATGATCGGGAAAAGATTTGAAAATTTGAACAACAGGTTCTTTCCATATATACTGTTCATTTTAGTTCAAATACATTTTCATCCTTTGTATAATGTATTACATATTACTGTTTCATAACCGGTTTGCAATACCCTTGGAATTTCATAAACAGATCCTCAGACTGATCAGAACCGGCTGAACCCCACCATTGCATACAGGGGCCTTCGCTTGAAATCGTTGGTAGCGAGCTCTTACCATTGCTGAAGTTGGTCAAGGTTGTTTTCATGTGGAATTCCGTTGTAAGCAAGAGCTTGTGAACGTTTCCATTTAAGCAATTCTTCATCCAAGATTTGATTTTGTAGCTGGGTTATCAGGGCGAAAGTTTCTTCGTGTTTTGATGCCAACGCCTAAATAGAGTATTGAGCATAACGAACGCAACTATGACATTTATCATGAGCATTAACAGCATAAAGTCCCATCTTTTAATGCTTTAAGACAGGGGTGTGCAACCGTTTTTGCAGGCCGGCCAAATTTACCAAATCGGATGAGACAAGGGGGAAGGTGTGGAGAAGATGAAGACTTTTTCTTGGAGATAAACTACAAGCGGTAAAAGTTTTTACAGTAGAATCCTTTTCTCGGGGAGATCAGATCGTGGGCGCCAGCCAAAAGCTACATCCTTCCGCCGCCCGAAGGTCACACACCCTTGCTTTGCATCTCGACAAGCTTGGTTTTGTATCTAATTCAATGGGGAAGCTGTTCACTCTGGCAAGGTTCGAGAGCCAGTGTTCAAACCCATATAGTTTTTCGTCAGAAATAAAACCTGGGAGTTAAATTGCTCGCTGGCAAATCAAGCCTAGTGCAATGGCCGGTCGCTCAAGGCAGTCATGCAAGCATCAGTAACACGTTATCTCTGCAATACTAATGACAAAACGCAACTGATTCAAAGTACAACTTTTTCAACGTCCATATATTGCTGTAATGCAACTGAAAGAAGGCCGTCACTGCAGAAATATTAACAAGTTGCGTATCGCACGGTGCATGACGTCATAATGAAAAAGCAAGCGCTACTGACGTCAAATGTCAGAAAACTTTGATAACCGAGCACGATTTCTGACAGCTCAGTGGCAGAAACGTGTTTAAATATCGTCTTAGACGTTACGAAGCTGTCCAATACATTGTTAGCAATGCACTTTTGCGAGACAAAGACAGCTTTAATCTCCAATGAAGAACTTGTGCTTCCTCGTCAAGCTCGCTACACTTCTCTTTCGCATTCGGTTAAACGCTCGTCTCATTACAGCTTACGAAACTGACAATCGTTCGCGCAGCGCCTGTGGAAGCCTGACTCATTCACCTTATTCTGTTTCGCTCATGAGCATGCTCTTTACGCAGCACTTTTTTTGGCAACTCTTTCGCTGTATATGACCTAAGGGTGAGGTCCTGGGGATCTTGGGGCTCCATCTCGAGGAAAAGTATAGACACTAATTCCACGTTCATGTGCTACATCAGTTGGCGAAAAAACGCCAGGAATTAGTCTAAAACGATGTTTTCACTTACATTTCGAAGTTGCTGCAGTTTCTGAGCTTCAGCACGCAGCAATTTATCAACTTTCTGTTGATCGCGAGTTAGTTCTGGTTCCAACTGCATTCGGCGTGAATCGTTCGTGCTCAATTGCTGTACTTGCTGAAGATTTGCTGGAAAAAAAATGTACCACCATTACTGTAATCATGAGATACTTCTTCTTTGTAATGGAAACAGCATGTGCCTTAAAACATCCTGACAAACCTAAAAACCCACACAAGCAGCAAGCGCATGATAATCAATTTGAGAAAAGCGGCAACTATTTTGTGAACAATGAATCGTGCATTTAAAAATCTGGTATACTAGATGTGGACAAAACAAAACCATCATCTTTCGTACTTTTCTTCTCAGGAGACCAAAATTTAAAACAGTTTGAATAACTCTTTTCCCCACAAAATAAGCTACTGCTTGTGGCCCGACTCACTTTGTATTTTAATACTTTCTTGGTAGTTGATGACAAAATATTCCTGATTGGATTGGAGCTTGCGCAACTCGGCTTCATTGCTTCTGGTCATACTAGCCAGCCTCTCGAGTTCTCTGTTGATATGCAAGATCTTCTCTGATTGCTGATTGTTATGCAAATGCACCCCTCCGTCGATCATCTGTTAAAACATTGAAGCTACATTCTCATCTTTCCGGTCAAGTATCGCCTTGATCGTCACGCGGGTCAAACCGCGATGACGAGCTGTTTTCCATGTCCGCCGCCAAATATAGAATAACTTGAGTTGTGTCTTGATTCAAAGCCAGCATTGCGAAAAGAATGCAATTCTGCGAGTAGCAATGCAACCAAGTAGAGAAAATCGTTGGCCTATGCTTTTTTCAAAACAAAAAAAACTTTATGAGTAACCAATTACAGGCGCGATGGTACAATCGTTAGGGCGTTGGCTTCGCTGTCAGCAGGATAGGACTCACGAATTATACCAAAACCTTTGGTGGTATGCACAGATCTCCTTGTACTCAATGATAGGAATAACGCAGGGGACATAAATCGGTGGTGAACCCACTTAGTAAATATTTGAGCATGTTCTCACGTCAAAAATCTTTGCAGTTTAAAGCGTTCAAAATTGCAAGCCATTGACATTACTTACTGCGTTCGCATGCTGTACGAGTCTTCGTTCAATGGATAGAATTTTTTTGACAGTCCGCACCAGTTCGAGAGGCGCAGGGCCATAGACGTTCTATTAAAATATGATGTTTTTAAGTCTTTGTAACCTCGCCTCACTGAAAATTCAATTGCGATGGCGAGAATGGTGCTCAGGCGTGCTTCGGAGTTACTAACACCACTTACACGGTGCAATAAAGTAGAGGAAATTGCCGCCAAATTACTTTTCCAACTGAACAGCGACGTAGCGAGCGTGAGATTTAAAAGAACGATCATCAACGCGCGTCAAATAGCATTTCAGTTCACTATTGCACGTTGTTGACAATGCTGGAAGTTATTTTATCTTGCAAACGCAGGAAAACCTTTTTACGGCCACGCACAGAGCAACCTATGTTCGACGGGCTTCGAGACTGCCAGCACAGCAGTGCCTTTCAAGCTAACCGTAAAGGTGTTCTTGTCACAAAAAGATAACGGTACACAACTAACATGCAAGACAAACAACTTTGCTAATCTGCAAAAATGTGGCATTAAAATCGGCAGTGTCTGCTTTTTGTCATAAGGTGCATAGTGGTAACAACGACATAAAATCGGAGCAGATAAAATTGCTGAAACCAAAGAAAAGACATGTCCCTCATGCTTCACCGGATTAAAGATACTGCTCATTTTTTTAACATGCAAGAGATCATCAAGCCTACGCTAGAGTCAGCTTGCTTGTTAGTGGTGGAGTTACCAGCCTAAATTTGCATTCATGATTGGTTCGACAGGAATGGCCGCTCTCCTCTACAGGCTGATTTTGATGGTTTGTACTGCGGACCCGCCAAATGTTTCATTCCATGCCTTCATCTCGACGACAAAGAAAAGTAAACAACAACAGCAACTACGACAAGGTGCTTTCAAATATATATCGTAACATAACTTAAAGAGCAAGTGAAAGGGTGAGCATTAAGTAATACAGCACTTTTTTTTGAACCACATAGTGCTAATCGCACGCTTGTTTATATTTCAATAGAAAAAATGTCAAAACTTACTTTAAAATGCGTAGCAATTTCACTGAAATGCAGGCGCTGGAGGAAGTCTTTTCCTTCAGTCAGTTGATCGCACTGCTTTTGAATCTCACCGAGAAATAAATCGAGAATGTACTTGGCGTGTGGTTCATCGTTGGGAATGTTATCCGGATCCAGTTGTTCCCTGGGTAAAATAGATCGCATTTTCGATTTAGGGCTTGTACAAAGGACCCAGACACATCATCGTCTTACGTTACAACTGGAAAATATCACTAATGCAAAGCAGTTGCTTGCCATAATCCCCCTGCTTTTGAATTATCCTTTGATAGTGTGCAAACTTTAAAATGTGGAACACCTTTTCAAGGCTTGAAACAGAAACTCAATGAACTAAATGTGCTAAAGCCCCATTTATTTAGCTCATCAGCACAACATGTTCTCTGAGCTTCACCAAATTGAAATGGTGGAGTGCTCACCAAGCGTGTCGGCGACACCCATCTACGGCAGTCCGTCCAAGTGGGCTACCAGTCTGCAATTTGTGTTTGTGACTGGTTCGAAATGGATTGTCGCTTTCCTGATCTAGATCAGGATTGCGCTGCAAATCTGAATTATCGTTTCAAGCAGCGCCTCTATCCCAAAGTCGAGAAGCAATTAATGCAATGCAAGATGAAAAGAACGCTTGTGAGACCGTGAATTGACCTTACTGTCTCAGTAAACTCATGAATGTAACGTACAGTCCGACCTTCCATCAAACCATCGATTGAGTACCGTCTTTATAGACACGATGCTGCTGCAAATAACACTAACTCACCAGGCTTGTCTTTCAATAATATCAGCGAAATAATGACGGAATTCTATTGGAAAGTTTGGGCCGTAAAGGTTTTGGATTTGCCGCAAGGAGTCGCCTTCCAGTTCCCGGACTTTAGCCCACAAAGACATCCTAGGAGGAGGGACGTTAGGTGATGAGGCGTGCAACTGGTCTGAAACCAAAAAATTACATAACTATTTTTGGACCATTGGGAAAAATGTACAAATCATATATTTTTCACGTCAACTGTTTCTAGCACTAGGCTATACCAACTTGTTCTCCAACAATTACAGAGAACTTTTAATGACATACGTAAAACTTCTGTCAAGATTGGGACAGATCAAGACATAAATACTATTTATCTTAATTCAATGATGACTTTGATGAAAGCACTTTGATCAAAAACACAAGAGCTACGACCACTTCTGACTCCGTCCATATTGTTGCAGAATCTTTACGGAAACACGTAAAACAACTTATGCTGAGGCTTTCTCGCCTATGGCACCGATACAGTGCAACGAAGCGAGTAGAAGTAGCTGTGAAGTGCCTTTTCCAATGCCAACCCGAAGCAGAATCACAGTGAAGCACTGGGTTAGCGTCCATTCGAGTACTGGGACTGCTACAAACCAGAAGCAGCTCCCAATACAATATGATAAATGCATTGTATTTCGCTTCAGCCACGCGGTTACTTCAATTGTCGTATCGCGTGTGGTCGTTATGTCGAAGTTCCACTATCAGTTTGGAACTGCACTGGTCCCTGACCAAGTACAGCTATGGTTACAAGCGGATTAAAGTACTGTTCTACGAACCGACGGCAGGGTCATGGAACTCTTGCTTTATATTCATGCCGTCACCATAATTGTAACCGAGTTGAGCCATTGCAGTTTGGTTGTGATATTTTATCATAACGATAAGAACGGACGCGTTGGAGAGGTGCAGCGCGGCACACCCGGCTAAACGAGCGGCTTACACAGATTTGACTGTAAAAACTACTCGCAATCGCTAGCACAAATTCAGCTCTTATATCGCAAACAATCTGAAGAAAAAGCAGATGTTAGCCGTTTGTAACGTGATAACTCGGAGCGACAAAGCAACTGTAGATTTAGACTCAAACTCAACAAGTGTATGCGGCAGTATTTTGTCAAAAGAGCGCGATTACATCATTATACAAGGAAAATTAATACAGCTGCGCCGAGTAAAAATAGTGGAAAATAGCTCAAAAGTAAAAATATTTGGCCCAAAGTAATGCTGCTCGCCGCACATAAGATATCATGCTTTCTTATGGTGCTTTACAACTACAACGGATTTTTAACAAGGCATATTTTAATTGCGACAGAGTAAATTTTGCGCGGTTTTATTAGTCTGCACATTGGCTCTATCGCTGAGCGCCTAGCAGTAGATCTGAGAACACCATTTTTAAAGTTTTCGGTATAACTCGAGAAGGGAAGTGAATCCACGTTTACTCACCGCGTTGCAGACTACGTAGCCTTTGCTCAAGCAGATGCAAGGTATCACAGTTTGCTTTTGGTGACCTTCTACGCTCAATACAAACCTTTCAATACTTGGCAAATCTCTAAAAACGACTTTTCAAAGTGAGGCAACAATAAACATTCATGCCGTTTCTTAAATCTTTTAAAGGCAACAGCTTTTAACACCAGCACAGATTTTAATCATGACAAAAGCAAATTCAGTCTCATGTAGTATTTTTCTCGTTCTCTTATTGCTGAGCGACCAGCAGTAGATCTAAATCTGCAGCGATGTCTAATTTTCTGATTCTAAGAAAACTAACTTTGATATAATAAGCATCTTCATGACCCTAACTTGAAACTGGAAACCAACATATTAACAACCGCAGGTAAAATTTTAATGTTTTGCAATTTTTCCTGTTTTTACGTCTCAAATTAAGATTATTGAACATAGGCAGTTAAACAATAAGTTTTGGTTGCAAAATTGAACAAAACACAATCTATACTGAAAGATAATCAAGGCAACTGAGATGCACAGTATTGTTTGCTGTTCTTTACCTATTATACATACGCAGCCTCTCACAAGCAAACAAAAGATGCATTCAAGTGATCTTAAAAGCGGAAAACTGCTGAATTGTGGCTTCATAAACGCATTACTGTTTGATTTCCACGATACAAAAAACAAGAGCCATTTCAAAATACAAAATTATTTTAAACAAATGAATTTCGTCCTTCCCCGAAGCGCTTGCACAACCTGCCTTGTTGGTGTCCATGCTATGGACGCTTCGCAGTCGATGATACTGGGTTCCATTCCCTCGTCGAGTAACACTAAAGACTCTGAAGGGCATGTACAGAGCATTTGTTTGATGCCCAGCAACAGAAATAATGTGCAGCATAAAATGGTGCAAATTTACTTAATTCATTATAATAATCTTGGCTCCATAAATCGTTGCAATTATAAAAGCGCCAAAGTTGTTTTGACATTTGCCTCTTAAACTTCACATCATTTAAAATTGTTTTCGAAGCTTTCAACATTGACTGAACGCTCTCCGAGCTAAACCATCAACATCCATCCTGTTCCAAATGCTCTAGACTTGGCTCTACTCCTTAACAATGCTATTTCAAAGCTTCTCCGAGCCAGGTCAGATAGCCTTGAAATCTCGTTTACATCAAAATCAGAGGCTCTATTTAGGGATGGGCAATTCAGAATACCGAATCCGAAGGATTCCAATCCCAAACTATCCGAATCCAATACGATTCGGTTAATATCCTGCTGGCAAGCATTAGCACGTTGCTTGTTCACAGATTTTCACAGATATTTCTGTTCACAGAGGCTTAAATCCTGTTTTAGCAACTCAAACTCGTCCGTTTCAGAAAAGATAAATAAGCAAAAAATGAAACGAGGTTTCCACTACTTTCGCGGCCCTGTCCAACAGCAGCCACTTTTTAGCATCAAAACATATTTCATCACGACTGTCACCCCACTCCTACTGCTGAGTGCCAAGCAGAAGATAAGTGAACGCCAGCTTTAAAATTTTTGGTATGACACAAGAGCACTGAACCCAGGTTTAGCGGCTACGAAGCAGACACTCCAACCACTGCACCAGGGTAATACATCAGGCCATAGAATTAGATTGCGCGCCGTAAGTGGTCACACACAGAATTTCTCATATCTTGCAAAGTTACATCAATGCACAAGCGTGGAGCATACACAACTGTAAAGGTAAACAGGAAAATGTGCTCGAAACAAGGTGCTTTTCCCTAGGGAAGGAAATATTAACGCCCTGCTACAAGCAACTCGTAGCTTGCCATTTCCTCTCATGCTCACAATTGCGTTCAATAAAGAAACTTCAAAACGAAGCCTTGAAAAAACGCCCAAGTTGAAGAACTTTGCAACAGTTAGTGTTAGGATTTCAAGATGTCGTCGCTTAAAATGCATTACGCTGGCGTCGGCCTAATAGTGTGCTACATACCATCAACTCAACGACAGTAAGTCACTGTCCATCGGCATGACATCTTATTTCCACCTTCCAATACCCTCGGTAGGCTGTTACCTTAACAGGCTCTAAGTCCTCCTACGGTGAATTGATTCGGGAGCAGTGCTTCGTGAAAAGCGGCAAATAAATGGCCAACGTGGTCGTGTGGAATCAGAGCATAGTAGCACAAAAAGCAATTGAAATGCAACTCATCGCAACTCTGCGACCGCACCATGAAAAGTGAAGCTGGACGTCTTTTTTGGGCTTTCAAACGCTGAGCCGATACTGGCTTTGAACTCGCTGTCTTTTAGTTGCAAGACCGCGATTTTATGAAGCAAAGTAAACGTTGGTTACAAAAAAGATGAATTATTTCAGAAGCGTAGTGAGCTTTCTTCGTCAATTCTTTTACTACACATTAAAAAAAGGAAAAGCCGAGCTACATGATTTGGTGAATAAGATCGTCGCTTCGCGGGCTTAAGACTCATTTTGAATTTAGGCTGCGTCGACATTTCAAAAAGCGGCTTGCTGCTAGGAGCCACACAGTAACAAGACAGGTAGACGTTCCGCGTCGAAGGAAAGGCGACCGCAAGTCTCGCTAATCGCTACTACCATCAGCGCCGTGGGCCAGGACAATGGGATCCCTAACCTTACTATTCCCGAAGCTCGGAATCTAGTATTGAACCGCTTTTACCTTTGAAGGGTCAGATTTTAGCAGCTTTTGCCTACCGTCTTGATTACATGTTTAAACAAAAAAAACAGAATATCCGTAAGAACTTCACCACTTTCCTTCCGTCCTGAGTTCAATACTAATCTGCTTCTCACTTATTTCTGTAACAGGATAAATTCAGCAAGCAAAATTATTTTTAGCCAACACAACAATGCAACCGTATAATGTAACAACAGAAGCTTTAAATAGTTTAAGTCGCATCCTGTTTTTAACTAAACCGTGCAGTAAAACCAACAAAACCTACTCGCATCAAACAGCAAACACAATATGCAATGGGACATATCAATATGAACGACTTAAAACTCAACATAAACTTTTGAGGCGAAATGTTAGCTAAGCAGTCTACTTAAGTGACTTGTTCAGCATAAATTCAAACCGGAACAAAATGATTTTTTTTGTATTAAACAAATGTCCAACAACCTAATTATATTTCGGTTTAACGCAAGCTATCACTCGATTGTTTAACGTTTTATAATAAAAAAGCTCCTTAGCTATGAAAGTTTAACATTTCAACGCTTTTCTCTAGAGTTGTTGATATTTTGCACGACAATTGGTTTTTTATTGCAGAGCTACTTCGCATTTCAAAACGCTTCAAACTCTAGCACTTTTCACGCTCTCGCTCTCTCACACCTTCTCAGATTAAAGAGTCAAATGTAACTAACGCACGAAACTAATCTTCTGAAATAACGGAATATTTCTGACATGGGTCTTTTATATCTAGCGTCAGTTCAACAGAAACAAAGCCGTCCGCTAGGCTGGTGAACTATGTGCATGCAAGCCTCAACTAAATCACAACGTCTATGTCTGAAAAAATCGTGCAGCATGATATGTTTCGTTATCACGTATAGTTTTTGCATGCATGGTACGACGTAGCACATTCATCCGGCAGCACAACTCGCACAATTCACTGCAATACCGTCAAGCACGACTCGCCAATGCTTAAAATGTTAAAAAAAAACTTGACAGGAAACAGCTCTGCTTAATTGAAAATGTCCCAGCCACTGCTAAATAACTGCTGTTGTGCCTTAACATGTCTTGTCTTCATCACAAGAAACGTAAAAGCGTTGCACAAAAATGCTGACTAACTGTAGCTGGGCACTCAAAAAGTTTTTCAGCGTTGATAAAAAAATTCATGAAATCGTTACCTTTTTGATCTAAGCTTGCCGCTGCCCCTTTGACTAAATAAGCATTGTCCCATGTAGCTGACAAAACAGTTAACTTCAATTCTTATTTCATAACGTGTCTGTCCACCTACCCATGCCCTCTCCCCCCCCAAAAAAAACAGTGAATATTCCAGTATCATTAGACGTGAAATGATTGAAGAAACATTGCTTTGATTTTTCGGGTTACCGCCATTGTTAGTTGTATCAATAATGGATTGAGTATGGTTTTGCTAATTGTATCAATAATGGATTGAGTAAGGTTCGATGCTAAACCCTTGCAGAGTCGAGTTCATGTCGCAGCTACAAACCAACCAACCACACAAGAAAGTGACAAGTTGCAGAGAGAAACCGAAACATACTTCGCAAACATATAAAATAAGTGCAGTCTAGATATCCATATACATGTTTTGAATCGATTTGTTCAACTCTGAATCAAACTTCTTAACATAAACTTGTGGTTTTAAAGTGAGGTTGGCTGAGTACATGCAAAGCTCTAGGCAAAGCACAACGCTGAAAATATGTAATTGACAAAAAGTGATTAATTTTATTGAGGCAAACAATAAGTATGAATTATTATTGATGTACACTTAATGTGTAGCCATGTCTGCATCGTTACATAACAATATAGCCCTACAACAAAACCACTCCAGGTTTGACCACAAAAAACCTTTAAAATGCTAAACGAGTGCAGCAATTTTGAGGGATAAGAGGTAGCAACTTTTAAGCACCTTGGCATTTAATTGGAATACGCACAAAAATAGTTATCGAGACTGGTAAAGCGTCAGCTATTGAAACCGCTTCACAAACACTTGCCATAAAAACTATAATCCACAAACAGGGCTTAAGAAACTGAAATCGTACATCGTAAGTCCAGGGAAAAGCCGTTTTCATCACCAATATAACAACTTGCGTTGAGACCCGCTTCGGAATTATCACTGCCAGCAGCACTACAATCCAACCAGGAAAGTGCCTAAAGCGTCCTTCTCGAGTTAAGAGCAACGCAGAAATCATTTGATAAAATGGTAGACTGAATAGCGAAAACTCGACGGCATTGAGTTGAAGTAGAAATGCTGCAACCTCAATTCAAACGATTGATGGCTGCTGCAATCGAAGTTATCAAGAAAAGGAGTGATTTCAGTTGAGGAAAATGTTCTGTTAGTAAGTCACAATGCTTCAGCCGATATCAAATTGATGATAAGAACGAGAAAAAAGACGTGTTTTCACATGCTTTCACTGTAAAAACAATGCGTACTATGTGTAATAACGTGGGGCGGAGACATGAAACGAGTCAAAACATCAAAACCTTTTATCGGCTCTGGTTAAAGCTACTACTTGGCATTCTACAGCAAGCAATGCACTGTGGTTTAACGTCGCTATTTACCTTCACATGGGACAAGACGTTTTTAATGCAATGAATGACTACTACATGCCACCTGCTTTTGTATCACAGTTGGCTTTGAGCAAGCGAGGCCGCAAAAGTGTATGCAGATGTAAGCAAACGGTGGGTGGATGCTGCTGCGAACCCACTACTTGAAAACCTTTATTACTTAAACTATTACACTGCGCTAAGCAGATCACTTTCAATGCCAAGGAGAAGCAATAGAGCTTGCACTCAATGATACAGCTCGGTAGGTTTCGAAACATATTTGATGGGAATTCTTCTGAGCGTACCAAATCAGTCTAGAATGCAGGGCCTTAACTTTGGGACCCTCTAGCGCTGGTGAGCATTGCAGACTAGTCATACACACACACCATAGCGTAAAATTTGACATTTAATCCAGATGTTAAACCTTAAATCTGTTGTTTCCTCTTGAGTTAAAACATAAAACAATTCCCACACTACCGTTATATGATGTCAAACAAACTCTGAGACATTAAATCCTTTTATTTAAATTTGATAAGTATTTGTCACAGTTGCATCCGTAATTGTTGACTTGCTATTTTAGTTGGCCCAGTAACCAATACTACGATCTGAACTGGTAACCAAGTCAACTTTCTACGTTCTTAAAATATGGTAAAATATATGCACCACAATGCAGTAAATGTTGAGATCAAACTGTAACATGCAAATCATTGTCTGGCTCCTCGTATGTTAAATGCTTCACCAGATCAACTGAGCTTACTGCTTATCAGAAAAACGATTCCGCCTTTTAAACTGGCATTCTGAAAATGCCTCCAAGGTAATTCTCATAAGAGTAAGAACTTTAAACGCATGCATTACTCTAGACGGGCTTTACCGAGTTAAAATAGTGAAGCTTTTTACCCATAACATTGTAAAAGGCCCACTGCTGCTAATCAGTGACAGTCCGCTTCGGTGATAAGAGTACCAACATATGCTCATGACTCCTTGAGTGTATTCCTCTTTCTCCTTGGGATTAATCCTCATAGGCAGATCCACACACTAAATCTACTCATGATTAAGCGTGGGGAAACCGCCAGTCCACTTCACACCATACAAAGTCTTACAGATGCAATCTATTTTTCCGGCTAAACAAAATGCCTGGATTCGCTTGATTGATCCAGGATGTTTTTTGGGGGGAAAAAGAAGGAGTAACCGTCAACATTAAGTTGCTGCAGGACTTGCTCGGAAAACGCGATAAAAAGATGAAACAAAACAGTTTTTAAAGCACCACCAGGTTTTGGTTTAGTATTCTTTGGGAGCACCAAAAGAACAGTAGAGTAACTTCACTGAAGTGATCTCTAACAGCAAACAAAGATTTAGGAAAGCCCCTTGTTACTAATGCTGATAAATGCTTTACAAAAGACCTTAGCAAGACAGCGTTGTTTTAAAACGTTTCAACCCTCTATGAAAATCGGCAAAAAATCCTGAACAGAATGGAATTGAAAATCAGCAATTGTAAAGCTTCTTGAATTATTCTAACGCTTGGTAGAACGCTTTTGGAAAACTGACGACAATGTAAACACTTTCAGCTTTTGCCCATACTAAGATATATCGTATTACAGCTTTGCTGTAATAGTACGTCTTTTTCTGCGGTAGTTCTGCACATGTACTGTGCGTAATTCTGCACATGCGCAACAAGTCAGGCCAAAGGTTAAGTTCCAATGAACTTGCAAGGTAGCCAACACCGAGCAATTTGTGATTGGATCCATATCGCTTGTACTACTTGGGGATCTTACTAAAGTTCAAGCGGAGAACCATTACAAACATTGGTTCTTTGAAGTCACAACGAGTGTTAATTCCATATGGCGGAGTAGCGTGTCGCTCTGTGCACAATGTTGCGTTCACTGCGCATTTGGAAAGCATATTTAGAGTGTTACGTGGAATATCAAGCCAAATTTCTAAACTTGATTTATTCCAGTGGTTTTCAAACTTTTCAATAGGTCGCCTTCCCAGACCCATTTGAAACTATTTTTTACCTTCTTTACATTTACATCAATTGCAACACAACAAACACAAACAGTACAAAAACTGAAATATGTTATTATGAATTGTCAATAGGAACACCACTGTTGCAATTTACGTGAAAGGAAGTTTTTTCATACGGTGTTTAATAATACGAACTACAAAACATATATTTCATAAAAGGCTAAAGTTGCTGTTTCTTTATTACCAACCATAGCAAAAAACGGGCTTCACATAAATTAAACCTCTTCTACAAGTCTTTGTCCACCTCCCCAAAAATGAAGTTTTACCTCCTCTAGGGAAGTCGGGCTCAGTGGTTGGGAACCACTAATCTAGACAATTAGCGTAAAGCCTGATCTACACTAAGGTTTAGCGCGACCCAACTCGTCGTTTGCTCTATTTTGGCTCAGTCCCAAGTCGCGCTAGGCCTCAGTCCAGATCAGGCATAATGCGCAAAAGACGTTTAGCCCGAGCACGAAAAACCTATTGTGAAATGAAATTACGCCCGAATAGCTGGCATCAAAACGGAACTGAAGAACTAACAGGCGATATTAAAATCAGTGAATTAAGACGTCATCATCTGTTCGCAAGAAGTTTTTCAAATTATAATGCCCGGAGCGATTTGCGCCTGCACAAAAACAAAATCTAAAAACGAACTAAAAGTTCATAAACAAAACGGGAAATCTTTGTATTTATGAAATGACTTAACAGACGAGACAATAGGATGGATTTTTGAGAGAAAATGCTCTTTAGTCACAAATATAATAATGGAGACAACAATATGATTTCGCCACGAGAAAAAACAGCATACATCATAATATGATAGAAATTGATGTACATGTAAAACATATACCGGTAAATAAATCCTAAGTCACCACTCATCACACTAGCTTCCATCTTAAGTAAAAAACTGCAGCTGAAATCTGATGTATTAAATAAACTTTTGTTAGCCCTACAACAACAACAAACTAACATTTAATCTTAAAAAACCGGCATGTAGTTGTGGACAATTACGAAAGATTTGTTGTTCCTCTTAGGGAAAGTCACAGGAACAACATCTCTAAAAGGCCTCTACACAAAATAATTTACAATTTTCAAATACTGGTAACACAACTGGTTTAGTACCGAGACCTAAACTGAGTTACCGAAATTGGTAGGCCTACGCCCTACAGTTACAGGGATACGTCTACTAAAACGCGGTAATTTCGCGTACTAACTCTTAACTCTTGCAACCATCGCCAACGCTAACCCCAACCCAATCAGCAAATTAGCGTTCTACTATATCGCCTATGACAGTTACATTTATATCTACCAAAAGCTAGTTTTATGTTACATGGAGTGCCCGTTTTGTCTAATCACCACCCACATTAACCTAACTTTACCGTTGTTTTCAGGAAAAACATTACATGTCTAATCAAAACTGAACTCTTTTGAATCTTAAAGAAAAAAATAGCCGACATCGTTCAAAATGAATTTCAATTTACGAAGGAGATACCCACATGGCTACAACCAGGGAGTTTTTGAATTTCTTTTTCAGCAAACTAACAGGCGCATACACAAAAGCTAACTAAACTGTTTCGGCTTGTCAGTCTCAAAAAAGCGATCTAGTCAGAAACGCGTAACTATTACTTCAAATCTGTTGGTTACCTATGTGATAGGTCAAAACAAGATACTAAGATATATCGTATTACGCTTTTAGAGGCGGTCTGTCGTCTTTCGCACTGCGGTAAATGAAATTGACTAGTGATAAGACTTCAACTAATAATGCGTTAAAAAAAAGGGAAAAAAGCGAGTAGAAAGAGCTCAACGTCTTCAAAACATACGTGTGGACGAGGTAAACAGAGCGCTGCGTCAATGAGCGCGTAAATAGGCAGCTTCATAGAATGTCAATACGGATAACTTTTATGACATCATTATTAACGGAAAAACCAGTAGACTAAGGCTAAACAGCTGAACCAATACAAAAATAAAGCAAGGGATATGACCTTTATTTTGTCCAGAACTGGGGCCTGGGACAAGGAGGTAAGGGAAGAAAAAGGTAAAAGCTGATAATAATGATTTAAAGATGATCTTCATACAAGTGAAAAAGAGTGGCGATTCTGTTAACTATATCGATAAACCTAAAACAAGAGCACGGATATTGGCTAGAATCAGTACATCATATGCCTACACTTAAATTTCAGAAGTCGATTTTACTATAAAAATGGCATCATCAATGTTCCCACTCAGATAGAATCAAACCAAATCTACTTGAATAAAAATATGGTAGATAATATTTTCATCGTGGAATCAATCTGTTACGTAAAAATATGAGCCTATGTAACTGATTAGTTTTGAGAAAAAATTTTTACTTCGAAAAAATAAGCTTGACGCTTCTTTTGCATACAACATGAACATAAAGAACCTAACTGAGTTCCAAATTGTTTTGAGTTCTAAATCATACTACAGGTAAGTCAAAAAGTCGACTTACCTGAAGTATGACCACTTATATCAAAATCTTCAATATTCATTAAACCGGTAATGTTCAATTCAAAAATGAAGCTTCAAAACCAGTTACATTTAAAAATTGAATTTTGTATATCTCACACACATTTTTGAGAATATTTTTTATTAACGATTGCACAATTACAGAGGTATTAACTACAGCCTAACCTCAAGCATCAAAGAACGCATATCAGTTAATACTTTAAGCAGGAAAAAAGTTTCAAATATGCTGCGAAAGAAGATTTCTTGTGGAAGAGCTGATTATTCCTTTCACGTGCGAATAAGATTTCAGTAGGTTTGCAACATTATGCAGGCAACATATTTTGAAATATTTTTAGAATTCCACTTAAGGATTACAAAAAGGTCATCTGGCCTTAGAAGGAAATGCTAGCAGCTTACTCGATAACACCTACTTGTGAGAAGGAACATTAAAATATGCTATTAGGGCATTCTGTTAGTGTATATCCTGAAATTTGGCAGCTTTATGAAATGACTAATATGCCGATACACATATTTCGAAGCAAATTTGTGAAAATACGGCGATTTCCAAAATTTTTACAAAAGCCTGCCTAACTGAAAACAGAGTTGGCATCTTGACAATATTGTTCTGACCAAAGACTAGATGTAAATGAACAAAGCAGTACCTCATTAAATTCACTACAAGAACATTGGAAAGCCAAGCAAGGATGAACAATGCAAATATATTTATCTGAGAGACTTAGCCTGAGCTTCAACAAGTATTTCTTTGAGCGGTGACGGAGGGTGAAAAAATGGTTAAGGAATATTTTTGCAAAATTCAAAGAGCTACACATTCTTCTCTTGCTAAATACGGCCAGGGTGGCGGAATAAAATTAGTTTGTAGTCAACCATGAAGCTCCGAATTAAGTGCAACGGCTTTGCCTTTTTCTCTGAAAATATGAACATTCACAAGCGTTAGTTTAGGAGTAAATCGCTGCTAGATTATCAGCATGGAAAAACTTTCTCAACACAGCCTATTTGCTTTCAACTGATAGAAACAAGACTTTTTGTCGGTCACGTGACATCAAAAGCAAAAAAAGCGCGCACAACTGACGTGGTGAGGTTATCACGGGGTAAACCTGAACACATGCTGCGACGACCTTGCGAAAATGTGCCGAAATCAGCGAATTTTCCATGAAGTAATTGCTCTGTTACAACCGCAATATACTTGTAGCTCATGCCAGGGCGAGGGCAATTGATCGAAGCACTTAAGGCTTCTAAGATTCTAGTGTAGAATAAGGTCGCAGTATAACTTGATCCTACACCATCAGGAAAACCTGTACAGTTATACGCACAGCACCTTGAATTTAGATCTGTTTCGGAACGGCCAGTATTGTCAGCGTGGAACATTTCTACCAACCTTGACAGAAAAACTGCCGCAAGTGCTGAGCAGATACGCCAGCAAACCAGTTTCTATGAAATGCATGGAAAATGCGGGGTGAAACGAAAGACCCAACCGAAGCCGGTGGAGTCAGTGACAACTCGGATGCACTAGAAAAGTGCCACTCCAAAGTAGAAAAAAAGAATAGCTTTTATCAATCGCCAACTAAACATGACCTGCTTTAGTGACAAATCTACAAGGACGAACTATCCCTCTAATGACGTCACTAAACCAAGGTGATATAACATTACAGCTACAACAGCTGATCAACTAAGCCTCAAGATAGACTAGCACCGGCAGTAACCAAAATCAAATCATGTTTAGTGAGCACTGACCACCAAGCAGCTTCCAATTGAGTTTACCTGGTGCACCCTATCAAGCATAAGCGTAAAAGTCAACTTACTTGTAGTATCGTGCGAAAGTTTATACAGCAAGCTCGTGCTTTAGTCGCCAGGTCTTGGAAATTTTGTTCACATTTGTGTAATGTGTGGTACCCACCTGGCATTGCTGTGCTTGAGCAGTCAAGGATCTGGTAATCAACAGTTTGTTGATTATGATTGCATTTTGTATAATTAAGTGCTTTTGTTGATTCCATTTGCGAAGGATGCTGTCTTACGAACTGCTTTGTCGTCATCTGGAGACTAGGATACATCGAGGATTTTGCCAGGCAACAAGATCGAGAAACTCCCAACCTTGCGTAGCTCCAGACCAGCTGCCGGACCAAGACTGTCCCAAACCCGGCATCATGCGAAAGCTCGTGCAAAAACAGTCCACTTACTACTATCGCGTAGTTGCATCAAAAATAAAACTATAATAAGAATATCACAGAACAGTTTAGTTGCTTGTGTACGCCTGCCTTTTGCAGCGTTAATACCAATACAGGGTGTCCCAAAAAATGTATGCACACTATATGCACCTGTTACAAGAATTCGTTATACCGCGCCGGGTGGAATAATTTCGAGATGCCAAGTTTTACTTTTAGAAAGATGGTGCATCTATCCCCCTCATCGTGATGTGAGAACTTATCTATATAAAAATGTACAAAACAAATGGTTTGGAAGAAGAGATACAGATAAAAATTCACCTAGCTAACCAGATTTGACACCCGTGAATATCTTTGTGAGAGAATTTCTAAAAGATAAAATTTGCGGCAGGAAACTTGAAACAATTGCTAAAATAAGTAGCAATTGAAAAAGAATGTCATCAAATACCTGAGGAAATGTTGCTGGACGTTTCTAGGTCTATTTGTTCAAAATATAAAAAACGTATGGAACAGAACGGAAACCAATTTGAGCACATATGTGAACTCGTCATTACGTGAACATTCTAAAATTGCCCCAAATGTCTTATCTTATTCAAAGTTAATTTGATATGTTTTTGTATATTTTACTCTCAAAATTTTTGCATGTGTATTCGCTCTCGTGTATCAATTTATTTACGAGTCAAAATCAATAACTTGATTAAGTTATAACGATTCAAAGAGTGTACACATTTTTTTGGGACACCCGGTATATCAATAAGCCCTTAAAGCCAGTAGTAACATTTAATAGCAAAGGCTAGTTACGCTTTCATATTACAAATGTGAATACTGGAGCATGCTAGTTTGTTTAGTCTGTTGTACAAACTCTCGAAAACCATTGCTTCTTGGTTTACTACAAAAAACTCCCAATGCACGCTTGAACCGTGTTCAAATGGAAATCAATCGAAGATCAATAAAGAAACCTAAAAATGGTTCAACAATGCCATCTAGCGGTTTCAAAAACGCACGAATTTGCAGCTTCTGTATACGCAATTAAGATATCTGCAATGTGAAGGATGTAAATCTCCTTATTTTACATCCTTTAAATAGGAGATCACCTTGACGTCTCCCATTGTGGCAATTGGTAAAACTTTGCATTTTGATGTGATAAAAAGAATCACCGCCCGTTTTCTAGATACCTTGTGTGTGTGTGTGTGTGTGTGTGTGTGTGTGTGTGTGTGTGTGTGTGTGTGTGTTTACCCCTCCTCTTCCTTGGGATGGAGGTAGGGCATGAACGGTAATTCAGGTTCAGGCCGTCAACCTAATTGATATTAGGCTAGGGGAAGAGGGCAGCCCATTTCGAACCAGTCTTGAGTGACTGGTAGCCCCACCACCAACAAGGCGGACTGCCACTGGTGGGTACCCAAGAGTCGTCTGACATGCTGGGTTAGCAACTTCACCATTGTAATCCGGTGAAGTACGGGTGGGGCCACCTGTCTGCCACATAAAGGTGGAGGCGTCCCGTTAAGTGCCTTACCCAAGGACACAACAAGCAAGCTTGCCGGCTTGTTCTCCACACTATCCCTTTTTTATGCTGAGCGCCAAGCAGGGAAGCTGTGGATACCATTTTTTAAAGTCTTTTGGTATGACTCGACTTAGGGAATGAACCCCAGGTCTACCGACTACAATGTGGACGCTCTAACCACTGCACCATCGCGCCGGTTTCTAGATACCTTCGTCATTTTATACCAAGGTGTATTGTATCTTTTTATAAAAACTCTCTGTTGGTGGTATTCCATTGCATCTTAAATTCGCCCGATAAGCCCTTTAAGGACGAAACTAGCCGGTCGCGGACTTTACTGTGTATTTTGTAATGTACGATGTGGTTTGATTTTACTTATGGTTCAATGCAAGATATTAAGAAGGCCCTCATTATACACAATAAAAGCAATTTTTTTGTTCGTTGAAACGCATTATTACCGCAGAAAAATAAAAAGAGAAAAAATCTGGGGCAGCACGCATCAAAATATCATTGAATCTAATTTAAATAAAAATATGGGTTTTAGAAATTGCAGAGATATAAGGGTTACAGTAACATCAATAGCTCTTTAGGGGCACAGCTATCTATATCCTGGTCAGAAATAAAGCACTTGCCTTAATTTCAAACATATTTTGAGCTAATTCGATCCTTCATCACTTTGATAATAAATTTGAAGAACCGACTGCAAGGGCGACGTCACCAACTAGGCCGGCGGTGAGGTGTCACGTGCACCTACAGCGTCTTAAGCAGTACGTTTCGCAAGACAGCTTAAGGCTATGACGTGTTTACATAAAACTGTTCTCAAACATCGTGATCTTTACTTAGATCTTTTCTTTGTACGTAACATAACGCTTTCCGTTAAGCAACATCACAAGCTAGGCCCGAAACAAAGAAAGGTGCCAAGAAACTTTGGGTACTAGGGAAGGCTATAATAAATGAAGGCGGACAACCGGCCTAGAAAAGGGGCTGCATAATCAAAAAATGTATACATGTATGTCATAAATAGTAATTTGTTCACAAGCAAACTAGATTTAAGTTATAAAATTCTTGGCTGCTTTTGCAAATCACTTTGAAATGGGACAAACACGACATCTAGCGGCAATCAAAAACACTACATCTATGTAAAATACGTGACAGATTTGAGCAAAATGTCAAAAAGCAAAGCGTAATAATTATTCTACGAATGGTAAGTGGTAAACACGTAGTTGGCGTGAAATACAATATTCAGCACAAAGCGTTTACTCGTCTTATACGCATTATAAAATTATTCTCAAGCAACTAACCACGCGTTACGAAAGGACAAAAACTCGCAGCGTGTTCGCAAGCTAACAGTCGTTAACAATTAAATCGCACGATATAAAACAACCAAAGCAACCTGACATAACTCGTCACTTAATGGTAATCTATTTCCTTTGCATATTCTAAGTGATCAAAAACGCAAAAATGTTCAACTCAACCATTTAACAAAACGCGGACGCAGGTTGATTGGCGGCAACGTTGGTTCGACCAATCTGGTTTCATCAAAACCTCTATATTTTGGATACGCCAAATTTGGTCGTACAATAACCTATTGTGGAACAGACCACACAGGTAAGATGTCTTATCAGCTTAACCTTTGCAAAAAACGATCATTTGATCGTGCGTTTGAGCTCACGCTCTCGTCGCTAGACCTTGGTCGGACTGAGCTTCAGTGAAGTGTGAATCTCTCAGGCCCACCACCTGACTACCACGTTAAGGCAAAAAGTAATATACTTGAATGGTAAACTTAAACCTGAATGGGCATTTTTTGTCGCATTCCAACGCATCAGTATGTATCTTTAAATCACCTGCTTAATGTTTAACAATTTGAAACATCATCAAACAATGTAGTTTGTAGAAAGCGCACAATCAACAACACTCACGTTAGCTATTCTCTATCACAGAAAAGCCTTTATGACTGCATTGGACAACTTGTGCTTAGACCGGGTTTAAAACAGTCAGTTACACAGTACCGTCGGCGTAGTAAATTTCTCAAAAACGGTGTTCGCCTCGGGATTTCTCGATTCCGTGGTTGGCTTCTCACTTCGCTAAGCTTTCTATTAGCATCTTACTCAATAAGACATTTATTAGTTACATTTAAGGTTAGCATCGCGATTCGGCTACGCAGGCAATGTTTGCACAACTACATTAGAATGCAATTCTAATCGCAGATACATAAATCGCAATTTCAGCATAGATGTGTTTTCAAAGTTCTGATTTTTTTTACTCTCTCTTGAACGAGAATTGGATGGGCAAAATTTAGAAAATGTGGTCATTCATTCATTCGTATGACAATCTCACCAGAAGTTGCAGTTCATCAGATATCGCTTGAGCATAGGGTTATCAACATCTGTTGGGTTGCAAAGAGGTCCTGTTGATTTGCAGTCATTGACAATGCGGTGTGCAGTTTGGGGTTCTCCACATTGGCATAGATTGTAATCACCAAATACCCATTAAGTCACCACATTTTCCTATTCCAGTTCGCAATCTATTTAGTTGAACCCAAGCTTTCTGAAAGAGGCCATGTCCTAGGGGTTTGCTTGACCAGTCTTGGATGTGTGGTTGCAGTTTATGTGATATTGGTTCTTGCTGGGGGTCATAGCCTTGTAGTGATTCCAGAAATGGACGAAGAAATTTGCGACATTTAAGCCTTTTGGGAGGGGTTTTGCTGTACAAGATGTTGTGTAGAAGATGGTCAGTGTCATCTGCTTTGTAGTACAAGCGTTTACAGAGTTTACAGAAAGCTCAGGGTGGACGACGAGAACGTAAAGCAGCTTCCACCCCAAAAATGTGATGAGTCGCTTAATGGGAGAAAGCTTTCGTTAAAAATAAAAGGATTTATCAGAGTTCCTTAAGATCAGCAATGCTATACGGGAGCGAGACAAGGTGTCTGAGGGAAAATCAAATGGCAATTTTGAAAAGAACTGCAAAGCAATGATGAGAGCAATGTGTGGAGTTAAGTTGATCAAGAAAAGAAAGAGAGAAGAATTTATGAGTTTGCTGGGTTTAAAGGATGCTTTGGATGGACTAGCCAGGGCAAATGAAGTACGATGATATGGGCATGTTTTGAGAAGGGATAATGGTGACGTTTTGAGAAGAGCGTTGGATTTTGAAGTGGCGGGAAGAAGAGGGCGTGGGCGACCAAATACGACGTGGAAAATGCAAGTGGAAAAACATATCGATCAGATTGAATTGAAAAAGGAAGATATCATTGACAGAACGAAAGATGTGATGATGTTTACGAACTTGAACGTGAGGTAAATACGGCCAGCTGCGTTAAAGGAGACAAATTCGGATTTTAATAAGTTGATCTCTCTCTCTCTCTGTCGCAGCACAGCACATTTTACGAGAAACACTACCTTTACGCGGCTTCTAAACTGAACACTGCAACAAAATACCATCGTGAGGTCAGCGAGAAAACACGCAGGTCTCCCAACCGGGCAATTGCGAATTCAATACCCGCAGTACAATCTTGCTTTCAAAAGCTAAAAGCTCTCTCCAAGATCCGTACAAGGGGAGGCCCTAAAATCCTAGTTCAGATCGGCAGCATTTTTCTGAAGCCTCATCAATTTGTGTTTTCAGTAAAGGGTCTCTATCATATTCCAGCAGGGGTTGCTTCCTAACTATGTCATAAGCCGCAACTACATCAGTAGATTTACGGAGACAGAAAGATAAATAAATTATTTTCAAAATAAAACGCTAAGCACCTCGCTATGCCACATCAGGAATCTTCAGCCACACCGAGACAAAACCGGTGTAGAGCGTTACTTAACGTTTAAATAGCTTTACATGTAGGCATAGTAAGCTAGGTTAAAAAAGGATAATGGCATAACTTTATCACACTGAAACGGGAGTGCGTTTGTAATTGGAAATGTAAACGCTATAAAATTCCTTCAACTTCAAACGAAAGCTGCCAAACAAATTTTACACCAAGATTATGGTGTCTCGCCAAAACCTCAAAGCCATGGTTTACTTTCAACAGGTTTTTGCAGAACTAACAGAGCTGCCTTGACCTGTTTGCAGCGAAAAGGTGTTGCAATACACAGCGACATCGTATCGTAAGCCAGCAAAGCAAAATGTCATCAAATTTTTTATGTCGATTGCTGATACGATTACCTGGAATAGTTCTAGCCCAGGGCGCAATAATTATAATGCAGTAAACTGCTCAGTCTTTGCGACTTAAATCCCATCTACGAGGTCAAAAAGGCTAATGCAATTATTCTTACGTAGCCCGTATATTCTGTTTGACTGCCAGCTTAAACAGTTTTACGAGTTGTTTTCATTTGCGCCATAACTTTTCAACCGGGGTTGAATTTGTCTCTTGGAAGTAAATTTTCACCTTTAGTGAAATCTCGATAAGCGGACCACCTACGGCATCTCAGTCAAGTGGTTATACTGGCGTGGCGGTCGCGTAATGAAATTTTGTATGAGTACCATTAGTACTTACTTAGATTTGTGGTCTACGCATACTTTTTAACTATATAGGGCAATTTGTTTACAAATTTAATGTACTATTGTTTTTTGACCCCGCAAAACAGACAAGACAATGTGCAATAGCCATTTACCAGTTTAATCACAATACTCCTTTGAAGAATATCTCAATTTATCTGTTGAATCAGTCACACTCTAGCAAGATTTGCTAGAAGCAAAAAAGCGCATCTGTTTGTTTCTTTATCTCGAGCAAACAAGCTCTGGCACGATGAGATAAAAGCAAAAAGCTATGAAGTGTCAATTGCAAAGTACAAGGTAAAGCATAATTTGCAGTGATTAAAATATATCACACTGCAACGATAACATTTTTCCCTTCCATAGACCAATCACATTGCGACGATAACATTTTTCCTATCCAAAAAGATATCATATAGCAACGAAAACATATTTCCTTTCCAAAGACATATCAGACTGGAACAGAAACATTTTTTCTTCCCAAAGACGTACTGTACAGCAACGAAAGCATATTTACTTTCCCAAAACAAATGACACTGCAGCGAAAACGCGGTAACGTGCCGTTCGTAAAATAGCGCCAGATGCAGCACATGCTCGGAAACGTTCGTGGCATTTCAAAAGTGGCAGGTTAACTTTACTAAGAAATGTGCTGGTTGCTTATAGATACGGCTAGGCTTTGCTGTGCAGTCAACCTAATCTCGCCGCTTCCGAATTGCCACAAACGTTCCCGAACATGTTTTGCACGTAGTCCTATTTTACAAATAGCGCTAATTTACAAACGGCACTTTACCGTCTTTTCGCTGCAATACGATTGTCTTGCGAAAGTAATAATGTTTTCGTTGGTGTACGATATGTCTTTGAAAAGGAGAAATGCTTTCCTTGCAGTATGACATATGTTTGGGAAGAAAAAATGTTTTCATTGCCCTACGATATGTCCTAATTACTGTAAAATTGTAGTTTACCACGACCTTTACAGTTGGCATGCCATAAAAAGCAGGTGTTTAACGACAATCGAGTTTTGTTGCAGGAGCAAAAATGTAATGAAAACGGTCTCGTCTACTGAGAATCCATTATCTTCTTGAAGCTCTTAAAAGGTGATCGTGGTTTGGTGGCATTATTAAAATAAAATACAATGCTTTACATTAAAGAAGTAATCGGAAACTAAATAAAGTGGTTGTGATGATAAAGTGGTTTCGCTATCGAGGTGGTCTTTGACTAGGGGTCTACAGTACTACAGTACTTTGGGGTAAACTTAAGGAAACAGAAATCCAGCAAACGCTTTTGGTAAAACCTCAAAGTAAACGTGATTTAAAATGATTCTTAGTTGCTAATAAATGAAAAATTAGTGTTGTTATGTTTATTTTTCGTTTTTAAACTCAAAGCAATTACCATTTTTCAACAGTTTCACGTTTCTCTCCAGCAGCAGTGCGTTAAATCAGAGTTTCCAAAGTTTTTACTACACTGCCTCCACAGCCCTGTCTGAAGTTATCCTTCATCTCCCTAACATTTAGAGATGTCATTCAGCCGGTTAAAAATATTTCGGCGTGAACTATCATTTTAAAAACTTCAATATCCAAAAGAAGTCTTAGCCTTGTAATCGGGAACTCTCATCAACTTTTTTCGAATAGAACCTGTTCTAACAACTACTGAACGCCACCACTCCCTACATTCGCCACACTACGAACACAAACAGCAAAAAACTAAATTACTTTTTTGAGGCAATCAACTTTTTGGAAGGATCGATTTTACCATTTTTGTACCATATCCAACTTGAAGACCTTTCTTTTCTTTTTGAAAGTAATTTTTTTGCAAATCTTTGTTCAGCTCTCATACAATCTCATTTTGCCTCCCCAGGGAAGATCAGCCCCTCTAGTTGAGAACCATTTCGTTAAAGAAAACCGAAGGTAAGGTTTAGTTTTGCTAACTGGAAGAAAAAGGTGGGGAACCGCTGATTAACACAGTCTGCAAGCGCATTCTAAGTATTTGTTTCGTTAAAAATAAACTGAAAACACCTAGCGCTAATATAGCAAAATAAATGTAGATGAGTGAACAAGAATCAACTGCACGCATTCTAAGAATCAAGACATGCAAGATGAGTCTAGTCTAAAATAATATAACCTCACTTGTCGGTAGCGTAGTTGAGTGGCCTGAAGCGTTGTTTTATGGCGATGGTAATCATACGGTAGCAAGATCAAATCTCACGATGACTTAAGTGGTACGTCTTTGAGACGCTTTCTTCGGCTTCTGGTAAAAACACAAGGTGTTCGAAAAGTACCAGTACACCTAATCAAAGTACACAAATACGCTGTTATTCTATTATGATACCGCGGCGAATTCAATCATTAATTAGCAATTTCGCTAAGCAGCATGTTTTGTTGTTAAAAAAACCGTTTTTGACATTAGTCTTTCATATGAACAGTATTCATAGAGACAGCTTGTTTAACATGAAAATTAAAAATCGAGAAAATGAAGAAAATTGACTACATTCACATCTGATATTGACTAGCTTACGTTTAAATGGTGCTTACTGTACGTGAAAGAATATTTCTAGTTCAAAGTGTATTTGCTAAAGGAGCAGAATATTTAAGTGAGGTTTAACCGGGATTTAAACAATGATTTGGAGATGAAAGGTTAACGCATCGTAATTGTGATTCTGAGAACAAGAATTAAAGGAAACTGGAACAGTTCATGACAAAAGTCGTTGTGGTAGACCCAAAAAGATAACAGAACCAGTTTTGAGGGATGTGACAAACAAGTTAGAAAAAAGTCTGACAAAATCTTTTGAAACACTTGTCGCAGGATGCAGAACTTTCGTTAGGGTCAACTCACTGGGTAATGCACAAAATGAAACTCAGTCCATACAAAGTCCATGTTGTTCACAAACTCATAGCTCATGATCCAGAAAGCCGTGTTAATTTTTGTGAGTGGTTCACTGCTTTTGTTGCTGACAGAGAAAACGTACTAGCTAAAACGTTTTTCACCGATGAGGCATCGTTTCACTTATCAGAATGTATCAATAGCCCAAATTCAAGAATTTGGTCAACAGAGGATCCAAACATGCTCAATGAAAAACCTTTTTATGATCAAAAAGTTGGCGTTTGGTGTGCTGTAGTACGAAGTCGCACAATTGGTTCAATTTTTTATGAGAATGCGATGATGTATGAGTGGTATATCAGTGATATTCTTGAGCAATTCTTTGCCTTATTAATGAAAGAGAGAGAACTTGGCTGGTTTCAGCAAGACGGGGCAACAGCTCACACTGCTCGAGTCAGCATGCAAGCAGTTCAGGGTGCGTCTGGTGACTGCATTATTTCCCGCGGCCCGCGGGCTATTGCCTCCTCGCTCACCGGATTTTTATCTACGGGGAAAACTGAAGAGTTCTTGTGTATGGCACAATCCCGTAACGACAGGTGATCTGCGAAGAAACATATCAAATGGTCTTCGCTGTGTTCAACCTGACGAGCTTGCGCGTGTTTTCTAAAATATGCAGCGTCGTGCCAATCTTTGTTTTCAAGTGCATTCAACAACCACTATAGCCAATAAGCTGAACATTTCTTGCGTAATAAAAATTTTCTTTAAATAATTATAATATCATTTACTAAACACTTTAGCCGACAACAGGTCTGTTGTTTTGCTCTTATTGGTTATCAATACCACTACACTGTTACTTTTTGAACACCTTGTATAAGCGGACACGAGTTCTCACATGAATATCAGACGCCTCAGTGATTACAGGATAACAATGCAACAAACAGCAAAAACATTACAGTTAGTAAAGACTGCCTGGTTTCGTATCCGCAAAAAGCGATAAAAGTCTCTTCTGTTAACCCTGTAATGCTCTCATTGCCTATTTCAACCCCAATACCATATTTAACCCAAAGCCGATAAAGGAAAAATGTTACCGGAGGAAGGGCTAGCTCTCCAACTAAAAACAAAACAAGATTCCAACCTAGTTCGGAAAATGTTACTGCCCTGCACTAAGACTTCCTTGAATGGGGCTTATTCTCTGAAAACAGGCTTTACGCAAACAACTTGTGAATAAATCTTGTAATTTGTCAAGATTGGTTCATTTACTCACTATAATTTAACTTGTCACTTTCGCCTAACTGTTTTGCACCGAACGTTCGTAATATCACACAAATAGCCATAGCAACAAGTTACTACTAATTTTAATACAACGCTGTTGGCATCACCTCATGTTTAAATGGAGCAGGTGAAAAAGCTCATTAAAATTAATGCGCATACTACCAATCAATTGTTGGCTCCCTCTGCAGTGCTTTTAAGATATTTTTAGACTGAAAATAACCCAAAGATGCCATATTCCAGCACTCAAAACTCACCCAACACCTTAGCTACCTATCATGCCATGATTTGGTAGAAAATAAAGTAGTCTTGTCTTCTTCCGCGATGACAGCTGCTAAAATTTAAACAGTAACTCATAATGCTGTATGCTAAACTACGCTTTTGACCTTGCTAACAACAAAGCATTAAGATAATTGGTAGGCTAATGCATTTTACTTGCCAAAATGAAGAACTGTGCTAGTGGGGTAACATTGCATATATGCAGCAAGGCTATTCTGCAACATTGAGCAGCTGACGTCACCACAATATGGTCGACAACGTCATTATCTTAGTATGAGCTAAGTACCTTCTTTTTTTGCTCATGCTTTGCTTGCTGATCTTTAGGTTAATTGGATCACTGCGACGCATAGACTTCTCAACCATACACTTGTCTGCCACATAAAGGAGGAAATGTCCCGCTAAGTGCCTTACCTAAGAACATAACAAGCGAACTTTTACGTGCGAAGCGCCCAAGCAGACACCACGTTAATAACATTTTTTTAAGTCTTTGGTACGTTCCCACCAGGGAATTCAACCCAAGTCAACTAACTGCAATGTGGGCTCTCTAACTACGGCACCATCACGCCGATCGTTGGCAACGAGGTCAAGTGGGTTGAAGCGCCGTTTATGATGACAGTGATCGCGAGTTCGAATCTCATGTTAGCAATATCGCAGTGTTCTTAAAAAAAGCATTTTTTCTGCTTGTTAAAAAGCATTGTGTCAAATGTACTGGTTACTCCAAACCAGGTCTAAAACAATGACGTTCTAGTATAACCGATAATAGGTGTTCTTGTGGCTGCAAGATAAAACATAGAACAAAAACAATACAAAAATACTAACGACGTCAGAACTTTTCCAGACCATAATGAACAAGCAAGAAAAAGATCCCCAAATCAGTCAGTGACAACGCTAGGCAGAAACAAGGTTGGTCAAAACCAACGACATCATTCAGATATTATAGCTCTTGGTCCTGCATTAAGGTTGTCAAGCATAGGGGTAAATCTCTGGCAATTTTCGTTTGGAATCCAAAAAATGCTATAAGAAAGTCGCAGTTACGCCTTTACAAGTTGTGTATAAATGATTGAGTTACGCCTTTATAAGTTGTGCATAAATGATTGTTTCACTCACTGGCTATTGGGGGTGAAATCAAGGCAATTAATCGTTTTATGTCTGAATTTTAAGCCACATAGCAATCCTGTTCTGCAAGTACCTTAGGGATCTTTACTGATTTTCTTAACCATATTTCAAGATGTTTTCTTTTTTTTGAACTCGTCTGTGCGTTATATGTTTGAACAGGTCCCCGCTTGCATGCTGTTGCAAAGGTACTTTTAGCAATATTCGGTTACTTCTATTGTAACAAAAACCTAGATTGGTGAAAGTGCTTGCAGTAAGAATAAACCATCAAAAAATGTTCTGCTTATGTTTGTAAACAGTGCAAGTGGATAAGAGTTTGCTACAAAGTCAACAGCGGCCACTCTTCACACCATTGTATTACAAGACTGCATTTTCTTAAACTTTCAATCAAATCTTGATCATGGTGGCAAGAATTATTAATTATACGACTAATCTAGTTCTGAAAAAAATCTGTATGACCAAACGCTTTCCACTTTACAACGGTTTTAAACAAAAAGCTTTTTTCAAAAGCTATAACGAAGTTCTGTGTTAACAAAAAACCAATCACACCATTATCTAAAATTTAAATTTGGTGCATGTAAAGAAATGTGAGTCACATTGTCCCTAGATGATGAATTGGTGATGTCGGACCAGATAAACAAAGAGTTAAGTGGAATGCAATATCCCTTACGTTTTTCGATTCAGTAGTCACCTAGAAGACGTCACTGCAGTCAGGGCAAGTCTTGGCTTGAACATGAAAAGTGAGCTAGACACCAAACGACACCTTTGCTCGACTATGCTGCAAAACACTATGAACTTTCAGTTACTGCACCAAGTAAGTAAAAAAAAATTGCAACTACCTCTAAATCAGTACTTTTAATCTTTTTTAGGCCACAGCCGATTTTAACTAAAAGAAAAAGCTTTTGCGACTTATGTAGACTTATAAAAAGACACAAAAAAGCATTTATTTCAAAGAGAAGTGAAAGGTCCACAAAAACACGTCAGTCACCCCGAAAAAGTCATAAAAAGTGAAGCTTGAAATTAAAAGCTATGCAACCAGTTTTTAGGGTATGGTTTTACCAACCCTGTAAACAAAGAATTGCTGCCTCGTAATCTACCAACCTAGAAAAGGAGTGTAGGTTAAAAGTTACGGAGCTAAACGCAAATTATACACTCATACAAATAAATACAGATTTCACAGTCCCAAAAGTTGCAAGTTGGCAGCAAAGGTTGGGAAAAACCCAATCAAATTAAATGTTGTGCAGAAATTAAGAAATATCATATATACCAACCGATGCTGATGTTGAGGGGCAATACATCGGCAAAACCGACTTTTGATTCGGATCTAGTATTTAAAAAAGCAAATCTAGACCAGCACAAAATATGTAATCATTAAAGGAGGCTTGGTGAGATGGTACATGGTAACGAACAAGCAATTGGAAATCATTAGTATCTAGTTTAGTCAAAGCAATTCCTTTTGCTTAAACTTAGATTAAAGTTATTGATCAATCGTAATTACACATTGGTAGCAAAATTCTTTCCACAAGTCACTTTTCCACTGATGTAAGTCATATCGCTTTTTTTAATACAAAAAAAATCAAGCAGCAGTTATCTGACAACTGCTTCAAAAACAAATCTCCTCTACATTCAAACAATTCCTTAAAAACTGATTGAAAAACCTTGTTTGCCTGACTATAAGCTCCACCAAGCTGCCATGATTGATTTCACAACGTATTTATATCTGGAGGTGCCAAACCATTCATATCAATATTTCTGTGCATTATACGTGATTATCAAGACCAAAAAATGGAGAGCATAAATACTAAAAAGCAACATATCTGTAATTAAATATCATAACTAAGCTTATATGCCTAATTTTAACAGTATTTTTATTTTATTTTAAAGCGCATCAATGAAAAAGATCTGCAATTATAATGAGATTTAGTACTAACTATAACCTAACTTTCCTTCAAAATGTTGTAATAGGCCTTCTGTATTAGGCTTGAGCTAAATGTTGGGAACAGATTCAATCAAAATACAGGAATAATTATTTTTTTAACCTGGACCTTAAGTCTCCGCAAAAACTTTTCACCGTAATTACAGAGTATAAAAATAAAAGAAACTGAAATCAACCATGCACTCAATGGCCTAAAACATTACACTGTTGTCAGTATGATCAATGAAGTATTAACTCAAATTAACAGCAAAATAATAGCAATGATAGCCCATTTACTTTTACACATGCAAAATACACTGCACTTATGCAAAAGCTAATTAAATCTATTACTTACTATCTAGAAGCAAGGCTTGTTTATCCAAAAAGAACTGATTGAGAAAGCCTGGATCAGTTAATTGTGCTGATGTTTTCGAAGTGCTTTCAAATTTGTTGAACAATGTAATGACAGGCTACACATAGGAAAACGTCTGCACGAATGTAGCACAAAGCTGGGTTAAAAAAACTGACAACTTAGCTAAGCAGGATGGCTTGCAATGGTAAAGTTGTGAGTGTACCAGCACAAACTTTTAGTGTTGTCATGTTGTTGGGTGACACTTCACTGCAGCATTCCCCTGCTTAGCTGCACAGTTTGTGATATAAATGCACCTTGTACAAGTATTGTTGGTAAATGAGTATCAAAACAAGAAGTCAGATGTCCAACTGTGAAGAAAATACAAGCACATTTGCCTCTACATATGACAAATAGTTTTTGACAACTTGACACAATCTGAAAAATCTCGACTATAAATTCTCAAAAACTTGACACATTCTCAAAAAATCTTGAATATGAGTTTAGGAATAAGTGCAAGCAACCTCATCCTTACTTCACAAGAAAAAAGACCATCACTGTTTCCTTAGGGCAAAAATTATTCACTTTGACAACAGGTGCACCAGCATGTTGCTTTGTTGCTAGAAAACTGCACCTATTGTTGTAAAAAAAGCTTGTACCTTGACATTAAGATGGCTTCTGTTAAAATAAATTGGAGTGAGAAAAACTATGGGTTGGCAGTGCAAGTACAGTAGTTCTAAGTGGTACATGTCCATGACAACCAAGGCTAGGGTTACATTTTGGGTAAGAGTTATGGTCAGGGTTAGTTCACATCACAGGACACAGCAAATATTTACTATGTAGTAGAACCCATGCAAGTAGCTTCGAACTACAAAACAAAAAAGAACAAAGCCAAAAAAAACCAATGCAGTATGAAAATGATTTCTGAAACTGCAAAACAAAACAGCAAGGCTATTCAATGATGGAACAAAAAAGGAAAGAGACTATGAATTGCTGGACATAACAACAACAGATGCAAAATTTCAACAAGAAGCTAATGAGCATTTTTCTGCATCTGCTACTTATGTTCTTATTACAAATCAGCTCGAAAATAACAAGTGGTAAATTGAAATTTGCAAGCAATTAAAATTAGCTTTCACTTGCAGGCAACTGCCTTTAATTTCAGACAGAGGCTGTTTTGCCGTCAATGGCATTTTACTTTTGGAGGCTATTTTGCTGTGAGGCATTTGTGATTGGTCAATTTTAATGATGTATTAAATATGTGACTGTTGGTTGTTTCTGATTGATCAATTTTAATGATCAGTTAAAAAAACTTGCACCCCCAGTCTACATCCCCCATACTGTACTTTCCCTCCCAGTGTACACTACCCTGTACATTCAAATACAGGGCTCCCCTCCAGTGTTCACTGCCTTTGTCTAAGTGCCATGCCAGCCAAGATTCCAACCTGTAACCATTGCATTTCAAGGCAGCTGCGCTATCCATATGCCACAGTGTCACTGCCAGAGTTGTAGCAATTATGGCTATTTAATCAAACATGAATGGTTATGGCAAAATAACCACTTATTTTATTTTGTTCTTTGGATTAAATCAGCATAGCATTCATTGATTGAAATTAAAAGGGCATTTACGATTCACAGCAACCATTACAATTTTGAAAACAATAATGTAGTTACAAAGGATGTCTATTTCAAAATCAGCATTGCTTCTACAATAATCTCACATCAAAATTTTTGAATCTTATCGACATTTTGAATTACATTTTGACAGTAGTGAAATACCTGTGAAAAAGCCCAACAGTTTGAAACTTCTTAATATTTAAATGCATTTTTATTTGTACACACACACACACACACACACACACACACACACACACACACACACACACACATTAGCACAACGCCAAAAGAGTAGTTCAATAATTAGTCTAATAAAACTACTTTTGCAATAATTGTTTATAGCAATGTAGAATGCCTAGTGCCAACATATGAGATCTAGTTAAGTGAGATCTTAAGCAGATTGCAGCAAGTCCAGCATTAGAAAACTTTTTTTAGAAGCAGCAAAAGAAGCAAGGCTGCACTTGCATTTCAAACACAAACAAAACAATGCAGGACAACTTTTCTCTCCTCTCTTTTTACTAATGTGTGTGCACCATTTTACAAGACAAATAGATCACTGCAAGCTAATACACATTAAGTCAGTTTCAAAATTTGATCCAGTTTAAAATTGAAGCCAGTTCTTACACATTCAAAATTCTGAAATGGACATCCTGAGTAGTTACCCCAATGGACCCCTTGTGTCCTTCAGAGAACTTTACTAGCTGGCTCTGCAACCTCAATAGTCAATGTCTGCTCAATTTCCTGACTGTTAAACCAATCCATATTGCCTTTTGAAACAACTTTTTTTGGCAAAATGGTGATTAATTTCGGTACACTCTACCTTTGCGTTGTAACACATGCTTCATAACAACTGCAAGTGTGTACTACAAACAAACATAGCTACGCATTTTCTCACAAGTTTTTTACTAAGTGCTATGTGCCCAAAATTTTTGGCAATGAACTGTAGCTTGAGAGTAGCAAACTTATTTTGCTTGTGCAATGTCTTTACTCTTGCCTTCTGGAAAATTCAAGGGGTTTGATCACAAATGCATCAGATGACTTCAAACAGAGTCTACCCCCAATTATATAATAACATATGCCTTATATATCATTGACATGTAGTGAAGTACCGGTAGGCTATTACGAGAGTAAATCACGATTTGCCAAAAAAAGGACACCTAGAAACTATGAATGGTGATTTTTTTTATACCAACTCACACCCATATAAACTACATTTCTGTTTCAACTTTTGTTTACAATTTATCTCTCGTAAGTTCATCTACATCAGGCACGCTACACCTTATTATACTACTAATACCATACGTTATCAACTTCAATCATCTTACACTATAGCTTTCCAAAGTAAAAAAATGCGTTTAAATACGAAAAATCACCACCATCCGGCCAAAAAAAAAGATCCGCTTACCTTCACAAAAATACACTGTAAAATTTCAAAGACAAAATGAAACGAAAAAAGCGCTCTCGTTTAGTGAAGGAAGAATTCTGTTCGACGACGCAAAATAAAAATTTATCGACATATTGCTCAGTTTCGTGGGGTGGTTATTAAAAACCGCTCACCAGAATACTGGGGTTGCCGTCCCAAAAAAAAGTGGCTAGGCTCTTTCCAGCTGCAGTATATACAGGTTTAGGAAATCACCTGTTGGGCTTTGCCCCCATTTCTCCTTAACCCCTTCAGATACGATGGGATATTTGTTTTATTTTAAAATGTCCAATATATTGGACAAAATGTATGAAGCAGGGATGTGGAAGCGGCCATTTCGTCCACCGCTTCCGCTTTCTCTAACAAAAAACGAGAAAACAACAGTTGACAATTTTTTTACTTTTGTGGTTCTGTAGCCTGTCTTCTCCTATACTTTATTATTTTGAGGAGTCAAAAACCTATCCAAATATTGTTATTGCTTTACCTACTTCGCTTAAGCTTATTGTTCCGAACTACTCTGTGTTCGTTTTTTTTTTAGATATTAGAACTCGTGTTGAATGTAGAACAGTGCTCTTCAACCGTTTTGTCATTGCGAAACCCCTGGTGCACTTTCGCGTTTGTCACGGAACGCCACCAACAAAAACTTAGAAATCACGAACTGCTTGTAAAAAATCAAATATTTCGTTATTACGCTTTAAAAAATAATTAAACATTTCAACAAACAAACAGTTATTACAAGTTCCTTCACTACTTACAACCACTTTTACAACAGTTAACCTAATCCTTCTCAGATATAAATCGTGTGACCACATATTACAACTCTCGACAATGACCTGTCGTCACAATAACAAATTACAACGATATAACGCGGGGAGTGCCCGGCGTAACTGGGACACTCGGGAAGGCAAACAGCCATTTCGACCCAATTCAAACGGGGTCGGATACCGCACCATTACGGTGAGGCGGCTATTGATTGGTGCAATCAACTCCTCAGTCGATTTTAATCCCACTCCAACCTTTCTTGGGGTCTACTTCGACCGCACTCTTTTCTTTTCTAAGCATGTTTCTTTCCTGAAGGTCAAGTTTTCCCTCGTCTTAAGGCCTTACGCTCTATCTCTGCTTCCTCATGGGGACCCTCTAAGGAGTTCCTCTTTCTTCTATATAAAGATTTTCTTCGGCCCCTTCTCACGTATGCTTTACCCGGATAGTGTCCTTTCTTAAGTGTTACCAATATCACCAAATTGGACCGCCTTCACCGAGTGGCCAATCACACCTTCTGAGGCTACCTCTTGTCCTTCCCTATCCCACTTCTCCTTATTGAGGCTTCTCTACCTCCCCTACGAGTCGCTCTTACTCACTTTGCTCTGTCATCTTATGATTGGTCTCTTCGTCTCCCAATCTCCTTTCCTATTTCAGGTTTGGCCAGACTTGGAGTGAAACCAAGACTCTGCAGATCGTCCTAGAGAGCTTTTGCGTCCACTCACTCGCTCATGCTTCCTTCTGCCTCTCCTAGGGAGGCTCTTCTTGTTTGCCGTCTCTCACGTCTTTGGAATCTACCTTCGTTTACCGTGAAGTGCACCCTTTCCTCTCCATGCTCCCACTATGATCTACCTTTTTCTCGCCCAGGTGCGACTCTCCCTCTCCTTGACTCTCTCCCACCTCACGATTTGGTGATTTAGACAGACGGCTCTGTACCTTTTGACAAGGACGGCTCTGGCGTACTTGCCAATTGCTCCTTCTGTGTCACTGAGGCCACTATCTCTTTTTCAGCAGGCTCATTCTGCTCAAGTTTTTCCGCTAAACCTGTGCCATTCTGCTCGCTCTTTGCTGGTTTTGGCAGCACCAACAAGTCTGCCACTTCTCTTCTTTTCCTGTCTGTTTCTTGTTCTGTCCTTGCCGCCCTGTCTTCTTCTCCATCTTTCCTTTTACTTCAATCTGTATGGCAGATCTGGCAGGAACGGTCTTCTTTCTCCTCCTGTTCTATTAGGCTACAATGGGTCCCCGGACACTTGTTTCTCCCGGGGAACGACACGGCTGATGAGCTGGCCAGACGGGAAGCGCTACTCGGGCCCTCTGTAATTCTTATAGTCTCTCTTCTCTTATCTCTTGTATCCACTCTCGTCTTTTCTCGGATTGGAGGCGTTCTGTCTCATCGAAATTCTTTGACACACAGGTTCCCTTGATTTCCACCGAGGAACTTGTGCTTCCTTGTCACGCTCGCTGTATTCTCTCTCGTCTTCGCTGCCACCCAGTCTTCAGTTAAGCTCTCTTCTCTCTAGGATTGGCAGAATCGAGAATCCTTGTTACAGCGCCTGCGGACACCCGTCCCAGGACATCTCTCACCTCATTCTGCACTGTCCAGCTACGGACTGTTTGCGCCGCTCGCTCTTTGGCAATTTTCTGTCCCTCTACGGCCTTTGGTCCAGGCCCTGGGCAATTCCCAGCTTCTGGGGTTCCATGGTCTTCCGCCATGTTCCTATTCCTCGGAAGGGGTCGGTAGTAACAACAACAGCAACAACAACAACAAGATATAGCGCGGATTTTCACCTTCTATCCTCAACTAACTCTGACTTTGAGTCAACTTTGACTCTAATCATCAATGTGAATCTTTTGTCCGTCCCCAGGACACGTATTGACTCTAATCTTTCTGGATAGTGAAGTGCGAAACTTTGGTCGTATGTACAGTATATACAGCGAGCAAAATTAAAATTACCAGACGCACGATTACGTAACAAAGGGAGTTGGCAAATTTAGACGTTTTTAAAGTTGTAAACAGGATTACCTCACAACCTGCAACTTACTATCACAAGATTCCATTACTAACTATTTATATGCACCGAACACTATTATATATAAAAAAATCAATATACTGAAATAAGAAATAAATACAAGTAATAAACGAAGAACCTTCGCGATCCCTTCACGGAACCCTTAAAACTCACGGAACACAACTATATGTATTTTGTATTTGTATTTGTTCATATTTATCCTCCATTCACGAAAAAGCGAATTGTATCGCTATATTTTGGACGGGACGTCCGCACTCGCTTGGGAGTTGCCATTTTTTGAGGTGTCTGGACCACCTGTCTTCCACATAAAGGCGGAGGCGTCCCGTTAAGTGCCTTGCCCAAGGACACAACAAGCGAACTTGCCGGCTTGTTCTCTACAACCTCCCATAAATGCCGAGCGCCAAGCAGGGAAGCTGTGGATACCATTTTTTAAAGTCTTTTGGTATGACTCAACAAGGGGAATGAACCCCTAGTCTACCGACTGCGAAGCGGACGCTCTAACCACTACACCGCCGCGTCGGTTTATAGAATTCTTTGTTTTGTAGAATCCTAGGGTTCCGCGGAAACCCTGTTGAAGAGCACTGATGTGGAATGATCAAGTTGTTTTCGTAATTTTTTTTCAACGGTTAATTAAGTTAAGGTCAGTTAAGTTAAATCAAATCATCGTTTTATTGGCCCTTTTCATAGTCCAAACTACCTCTTCTCAACCGTAATCGATACAAAATGCTAGTTATACTTTTTCTCGTTCTCTCGCGCTACTGATATCGCACGTTTATTCAGGCTTATAGTGCAACTTCACCGTTTAATCAACATCGGGAAACGAACAAAAATTTTGGCCAAGTTACTCTTCATGTCAAATAACCTATGTGGAAGCGGAAGCGGTGGAATTTTCGCGCTTCCGTTTTCTACCAAAAAAGGACCGCTTCCAGCTTCTGCATCCCTAGTCTGAAGGGGTAAATAAAATGTTGTTTGCGACAAAATTGCGTGGCAAAACGTGCAGTTAGTCACCATTGTTAGGAACACACAGCGTGGAGTGGGGCAGCAGGTTAGAGCGTTGGTTTAGCGACTGTCACGATCCCAAGATCGTTAGTTCAACTCCCACCAGCATCGTTGTTGCGTCCTTAAATAAGAAGTGCTTTACGACCATTATCTCTCTTTGTTGGATCCCAACGTGCAGTAAACAGCAGAAGTAAGAATCTAAGTTCAACCAGAAAATGGACATGATATTGGCTACTTCACAACGAGTCTGGATTTATCCTATAAAAGCGCGTGCGTCGATTTCTCGTGATAGAATAAAGACGGAAGAAATCAAATTAAGTCAAACCAGAATCTTAAACTTTCTTTATTGAAATAGAATTGATGAAACAAAGGAAATAGAAAGGAAAATAGAAAATGAAATATTTGAAAGAACCATTAAATAAAAAGCCAGAACTATATTGAAGAACGCGTAACAAAAGCACAATCAATTTAACTTTATCATTTAAACGAGACTGCATTACGAAGAGATCTAGAAAACTACGAAAAGCAGTTCTAACAAAGGCTTTCGTAATTGAATAGCAAAGTGCAGGTGAATGGGTGACAGGTCATTGTAGCTTTTAAGGGTTACCTAGCGAGACTTAAGGCTGGTTTCCATTAGGCGTAGATTGCAGGCGTAGAGTGAAAAATTCTTTGTTTCTGTATCGCGCGCGGAGTTCATAAAACTAAATAGAGAAACAAAGAATTTTTCACGCTACGCCTGCAATCTAGGCCTAATGGAAACCAGCCTTATATGTCTGTGGTCAGTCCATGACATCGCTGCCGTGCACTCAGGGAGCGCAATGGTGACCACAAATGGCAAGGTGGTCCTTTCACCGAAATAAATAATAATGCTGACACATTATTGATTGTTAGTTTGTTGTGTCGAGATGTCATGGTTATGTTCATTTGAGAAAAACCAAAATATTGCCTAAAATCAAGCGTAATTTCATTATCATGCAATAAAAACCGATCACACGCCCACCTTACAATCTCCTCCTCTCCTTTCCATGGCGCTTTTACGTCAGGCCAAAATTTCGGATACAAAACTTTCAATGATTTAATACACAATGCATCAGCAACATTTGGCAATCGCGAAGATATATTGTCAATAAGAGCTTAGTTAACCAAATCTTTTTTTCAAAAGAAACATATTGACTTAGAGATTTATAAAGATGCAACTTCACCCCCCAAAACCTTTTGTTGTTGAGATGATAGAGCAACTTAATGCTGAAAAGAAAACTTATTTCCAGAAATAGCTGTTTTTATTTCACGGAGTGCATTGATGGACCATATAATGTGCTCATTAGCCTTTCTTACATTCATGTCGCGTTTTTGTCAAGCTGTCGATAATTCAGACAATTTAGCTAAGCACGTGATGGCAAAGAACCAAATCCTCGACATATTGAACAGCTGACATCTTTCAGATCAAACCCTTATGTATTGCTCTGTCGTGTGTTCTAACAAACTTGCTCTGCGACAGTTGTTTAAAATGTTGATAAAGAGAAGTAAAAGTATGAACAAGAGCATTCACAGCTCGGCAAGAAGATGCAACCCAACGTACATCGAACACTTTTCCAATCTTCCTAACTTCAATTTCCAGTTCAGTGGCGCTTTGTTGAAATTCACGTTGATGCTTTGCATAATATGAATAGCAGCAATAAATTTTATCAAGAAGAACTTGAATATGATTAAAACCATCGACAGCTTTCACAGAATTGCCCACAGCCAACTCAAGTCGATGATTTAAGCAATGCCACAGAAGCAAATTGGGAAGTTTGGATTTTAAACGCGTGCAAGCACCACCAGTTTTTCCAAGCATGACAAATGTACAATTGCTTCAAAAAGCAACTAGGTTGCGCTATAAAAAGGCATTATACAGGCCAACAAAAAAATTTTGGCATATAAGGTGAAAGCGGTGAAAGGTAAATTGGGGGCGCTGAGTTCTAAAATGACGTTATTTTTTGCAGATTGGCTCTAGTTTTTGAGATATTTTAAATTTTTTTTGTTTTTTCCGTAATTAGGGCTACTTTTAAATGGGCATTTATATATAGGGCTGTTCAATGAATAAAATGTGTTTTCAGTGTAACTGATCCATATTGGTCTGACATGAATAATTACTGAGCCAAAACAGGCAAATCACCAAGAATCTCTGAGAAATAGTCTAGATGGCTAAATAGATAGTGAAGTTTGATGCTCATCCTTGCATCAAGAGCTTGAAAGTTTTGGAGCATCGCATTCCCAAGGTTCCGGTAGTTGCTAGCTTTTTGTGCTTCCTAGAAACTCTCGTATCACTGAGACATATGACCAAGCAGCCCTCTCAGCTACTGTCATACGAGCAGTGAAGGTTGGATCTCGCATCAGTTTGCGGATTTTGGGGACCATCAAAAATACCTGCTTTAAGTTTTTCCATGCTGATACCAGGAGAGGTTTTGGCGATATAATTGAAACAGCTACCATCTTTATCAAGAGTCTTAACAAATTGTTTCATCAAACTCAACTTTATATAAAACGGGGGCAAGATAATGTGATCTTGATTAACCAGTGACTCATTTATGATATTTTTATCGCCTACTGCAAGATCTTCTCGTGCCGCCCAATCCTTCTTTATCCGGTGCTGATCAACAGCGTGGCTGTCCCAGTAAACCGGCGCGATTGTGTAGTGGTTAGAGTGTCCGGTTCGCAGTCGGTAGACCTGGGGTTCATTCCCTAAGTCGAGTCATACCAAAAGACTTTAAAAAATGGTACGTATTTACAGCTACCCTGCTTGGCGCTCAGCATAAAAAAGGGATAGTGTGGAGAACAAGCCGGCAAGCTTGCTTGTTGTGTCCTTGGGCAAGGATACTTAACGGAACGCCTCCACCTTTATGTAGTATACAGGTGGCCCACCCGTACTTCACTGAGTTACAATTGTGAAGTTGCTCACTCAGCTTTTCGTAAAAGGCGACTCTTGGGTACCCACCAGTGGTAGTCCGCCTTGTTGGGGATGGGGCTACCAGTCACTAATGACCGGTTCGAAATGGGCCGCCATTTTTCCCCTAGCCTAATTTCAATTAGGTTAACGGCATGAACCAGAATTGCCGTTTGTGCCGTACCTCCATCTCTACGAAGAGGAGGGGTAATTACTACAACAATACAACAACTGTCCCAGTGACAAGAAAATAAGGATGTTTGGGGTATTCCCCTTGCTGTCCCAACAAAAATTGTCCATCTTGAAGTCTACGCATTTGGCCCAGTCGTGCTCACTGTGGCGCAGTTTCTGCAAAACAATCTTCACATGTAGATAGTGTTCTTAAACAATCACGGAGTGTCCGATTGGAACACATGTAAAATTGTTGCCATCATGGAGTAACACACATTTCAAACTCGGTTTGGAGCTGTCTATAAACAATCTCCATTCATCTGGGTTGTACTCTGGAAGACCCATTTCTGAAAGGAGGCTTTGGATGTTGTTGCGATAAACAAAGTCATCTTCCACAATAAAAAAACGAATCAATAAATCATCCTTATCACGGTAGAATGTAATTTAAGTTCCCGAATATAGTATACTATGTTCACCAAGTCGAGATGCAAAAATCTCAGACGATTCCTTGGATAGGCCGAGATCACAAACTAGGTCATTCAGTTGGCCTTGACTAAAGGGTTTTGGTTTTGCATTGAGCGAAGATGCTGCAGCAGCCATGCTGGAAGAGCGACTACTACTACTGTCGCTGCTACCAGTATCATCCATCGCTTCCAGTAGCATTTCATCTGCAGTAAGATCAGGTACGTAAGTGAAAACTGGAACTGGAACTTCAGCGCAATGTGGTATGGGTCGTCGAGCAGACTCAATATCAAGATAATACCAATCTTTCTTCTTTCGCTGATTCAATCCAGACATATCCACCACGCAAAAATAACAATCATCGTGGTGATTTTGGGCTCACGCCATACCATAGGAACCCCAAACCGCATCGAATTGACTTTTCCATGGATCCAGAAGCGCAGCGTTTCGGTACAATGTTTGCACACCTTGTGGGGTGCCCAAGACTTGTCTTGGTCCCCTAACTTCATGCCAAAGTAGGCTTCATAAGCTCTCTTGGTAAAATCTCTCACATTGAATCGGTACTTTGCTATCATATATTCACCACAAATGTAGCAAAATACGTCTGGATTGTTTCGGCATTGCCTTCACGTACTGCTCATCTCTACTACTTTCTCATGTACAGCTTTATTCAAGACAATGCAACTAAATTTTCCTACAAATAAATATATAGTACCCATTAAAATGTTTGCCAAAGAGCAGCAATTCATCGTTTATCATGTCCTTAAATCCACAAAATCTAGCACTTTAGTTAGCTGAATGATGCATGCTTCGCACTCTATGCTGCCTTTAGGCCTTATCATCGTTGTTTTTAAACTTAAATTTGTAGTTTTTCTTATTACGTCGTAGACCTCCCTTGTGACGTTCGTCGACGCGTTTTTAAAGAACGTTCTTCAATTGTGTGGCACATTGTAATTTTGTTTTTGATTTGTCCTATTACGTAACTTAAATGATTAAGTCTTTATAAATATAATGGAATCTTGTGATAGCAAGTTGCAGATTGTGGCGTAATCTTGTTTACAACTTCAAGTACGTTTGAATTTGCTAACTCTCTTTGTTATGTAATAGTATGTATACTTTTATGAATTATATATTTTATGAAATTTCACACTTTACTATTCAGAAGGATTCGAAACGTGTTGTGGGGACGAACGAATGGTCCGTATTGATGATTAGAGTTAACTCAAGGTGAGAGTTAGTTGCGGATAGAGGCGGAATATCAGCGCTATACCGTTGTAATTTGTTGTTATTACGAAGATAGTGGTTGTAAGTAGTATCGTGGAGTGAAAAAAGTTTTTTTTTCAAATCAAAAAACCAGCTTTATTAAAGTAAGTGGTTAGGTCTAAAAACGCCTTCCAAAGTTGTTTTGGGGTTCTGCCACTTACACCTAGGTGGCTAAACACACCTAAAAATTTTGCACTCCCCCAAATTTATGAAAATCTCATAACTTAAAAACTAGTTAAACTAGAAAGTTGGTTTTGGGCTTAAAATGTTCAGAAGACTCAAGTTTATATCTGCTCCAATACAACTTTTTTTTCTAACTACATCACACAAGCCACAAATTAGCAAAAATGATGTTATGATGAAAATTGTTAAAAAAATTATTTGCAATAGAAAAATTTGCTCAAAAATGATCACCAGCATCATACGGTACCATATAGCAATCCATTACATCATGTCAATAACCCACGACCGGTTTCGACCTTATTGGGTCTCATCAGGCGGGTGTAAAAAACACTCAATAATAAATATGCTAAAAAAAACAAATTTGCCATTGGGTGCAAAAAAAAGAAAAATGCAATGCAAAACAATATGATACAGCAATACCTATATCATGGGGGTCACATTCAAGGACACACACACATGACATGGACAACAAGTCACATCGGTAAGCCCTAATAGGGGTGCAGTTATAATAGTGTATAAAAAATTATTATTATTGACAGTAATAATAATGTGTATAAAAAATTATTTATTGTTGAGAAAATAGTGCCCTAATAGTGTATAAAAAATTATTTATTATTGAGAAATTGTTGTGAAATCCATGTTTCAACTAAAGTCATTTCTTAGCTACTTGAACAAATAAAGAAATTTTCACGTAGCATTTTAATCTAGCAGTCTTTGAAGCAAAAAAAACTGACAAAGATGCTACTAACACTATATACTCAACAATAGTCACACACTATGTAGAATAACAAAATGTTGCCCAATTTACTAATTTTCAAGTTTTTTAGGCATTAAATTGCTTTTTGGTGTTAAAAGTTTTCATTAGTTTTCTTGATCGTATTTTCTGTCGGATAAGTCCATCTCTATTTTTGAATCCAGCAACAGCTGCTGAAGCTTCAGAAACCAGTTTTGTATGCCTTTCAACAGCTTGATTGTAGCAAGGATGTTCCACGTTGAGTTTATGTTGTTGAAAAGCCTCAGTTTCTTTATGCAATAAGTGTTTTAATGCTGGTGGTTCATGCATGTCTTTTAAACTCAAGCTTGACAAGGAATAATAAGCTTTTGCATTAGCATTGATTTTGGGTATTATGAATTTTCTTACATCTACTTCTTTATCACGACCAATATTATCCAATTTTTTCTTAGATACTCTGATGCTAAGTATTTTGTTGACTGCAAAAAGACGGACATTGTGATCATTACCAGCCAGCATCTCAAGTAATATATTAGGTGCCCAAAAAAGTCTTTGCTGATTTTTGTTGACTTATTTTAGGCCCCCTTTTTTCATCACTAACAGGCATAGTTATACAAGAAGCAACTTGTATTGACAAGTAAATTGTTGAATGGTCTCAGTTTTTGTAATTTTTCATGACTAATGTTATATTATTTCTTATTTCAGAGCCTTAAAAATAACTGATAGAAAATTGATAATTCGTGCTTTGTTGTACGAGTTTAAACTTGGCACAAGTGCTTCATCTGCTTCTCGTAAGCTATGTACAGCGTTTGGTGAAGGTGCAGTAAGTGAAAAAACTGCAGGAAACTGGTTTCAAAAGTTTCGTTCTGGCAATGATACCCTTGAAGATGAACCTCGAGTTGGACGACCAATATCTCCAAACAATGACGATCACTGGTTATCGCCGGGAGATCCTTTGCCACAAATTTCAAAGGGACCACTATTTCAAAAAAAACTTTTGCTCTGTGTTTGGTGGACATGTCAAGGAATAAAATTTACCATGAGTTCTTAAAAATGGGGGAAACCATTAATGCTAACAAATATTGTGAACAACTTATAAGAGTTCAAGAAAATTTGCTGAAAAAACAATCTGCATTAGCAAACAGAAGACAAGTTTTGTTTCTCCAAGATAATGTTTAACCACACGTTGCAAAAATGACCCTTGCCAAGATAGCAGAACTAAAATGGGAGATTATGCTCCATCCACTGTATTCACCAGACCTCTCTCCAACAGATTTCCACTTGATTTTGAGCTTAGATAATCACATGAAGAACAGGACATTCAATATTGAAGATGACTTGAAAACGGAGGTGCATAACTTTTTTCAGAGTAGAACAAAAGACTTTTACAAAAATGGCATTACTAAGTTGCTAAACCGTTGGGAGAAGGCCATAGAATGTGAGGGTTCATATTTTGATGAATAAATAACCTAATACTTTAACTATGAATCTTTAATTTCCTTCATAAAAATCGGCACTTTTTTTAAAATGTTATTTCTGCTGAACTCTTCTTCAGCCAAAATCTCTTCAATACGAGAATGATAAGGTGCATTATCAATGACAATTACAACTGGCCTTCTTTTTGGCTGAAGAAGAGTTCAGCAGAAATAATATTTTAACGTTGGCACCTTACAGCCCAATGTTTAATCCTATTGAACATGTTTGGTCTGTGATTAAAGCAAACGTAAAGAGTAATCTTGATGAAAATGCCAATCAAATATTGAACAACGACGCAAGAAGGCAATTGAGTGTGAGGGAATACAGATTGCACTTCCTTGAAAGATTTATTGGAACAGCAATTAGGTTAATTGATCCTGCTGTGTACTGTAGTGATATTGCGCATATTCAGAGCAAACTAGCTTCTGCATTGGCTGAAGAAAACATGAACTTCTAATAAATTTTTTTTAATATGTTGTTTTTAATTGTAAGATATAACTATCATGTAAATAAATTTTTCTGAAAAATAATATAATTGTCAAAATAATATTTCCATTTAGTTTGTTACTATTCCCATTTAGTATGTTACTATTCCCATTTAGTATGTTATTATTCCCACTTAGTACCAGTATGTTACTATTCCCATTTAGTAAGTAAAATGGTATAGAAATTGCTAGAACATCACATGACACAAAAAAAACACCGTTAATAAATTATGTAATCGGTAATAACAAAAAAAAGGAAATCTTCGAGAAGAAACAAGAATCACTAGAATACGCTGGAAAACTAAGTCACGTAGACACTCATTGTGACGTCAGAAAGGCGTGTGAGTTTCAAATTTATTTATAAATCGGAAAGAAAAAAAGGTACTTTTTTGAAAACAGTTTAGCAAGTTTAGAGCTTCAGGCAAATCAGATTTTCAAATAAAACGATCACTGCAAAATAAAACAACAGATCATAATAACTGTACATACATAAAACTATTCTATTTAGTGCGCCGATTTACGTTATAGGTAAAAGTTTTACTTCACCATCAGCAAAAACAACATTTTTGCTAATTTGTGGCTTGTGTGATGTAGTTTGAAAAAAAAGTTGTATTGGAGCAGATGTAAACTTGAGTCTTCTGAACATTTTAAGCCCAAAACCAACTTTCTAGTTTAACTAGTTTTTAAGTTATGAGATTTTCATAAATTTGGGGGAGTGCAAAATTTTTAGGTGTGTTTAGCCACCTAGGTGTAAGTGGCAGAACCCCAAAACAACTTTGGAAGGCGTTTTTAGACCTAACCACTTACTTTAATAAAGCTGGTTTTTTGATTTGAAAAAAAAACTTTTTTCACTCACCCCAGCAAGTAGTGTAAGGAGTCTGGTGTGTCCTACCCTAGAAAATGTAAAGTTGGAGAATAACGAAGATAGAGTAATTGTGACTGTTGTATTACTCAATTTAACTACAGTGTACTTCTTTGTTTGTATTTTGTTTTGACTCTAGACATTAAATTTTACTCATATTTAGTTTAAACAAGATTTTTGTGTTATCAAATGTCGAAAATTCGCAAGTGGAGCGAGAGCTACGTCTCAGTTGGCTTCACAAAAGTTACTCGGAACGGTCGTGATTGTGCGTAGTGTCTTCACTGCTCGCTCGTGAGTCAAATGCGTCACTACGACCTTCCAAACTAAAAAACCATCGCGATAAAAAGCATCCCCAAAGGAAGGATGATGACATCGATGCTCCGTCTTCCAAAAGAGGACGCTACCTCGTTTGGCATTTACGGTAGAGAAAATGCCTACACTTCGATGCAGCTTGGCTACGAGGTGGCATATCGAACTGCAAAGTGTGAGAAGCCGCCCTTTATCGCTGAGGAACTTATAAAGCCATGCGCAGAAAAAATGGTTGAAGTTGTAGCGCAACGGCAGGCACCTGGCTGTGGTCCGGTGTCAAAAGAGTGCACTCCATACGGCGACTAGTCACTTCTATCATGATAGCTACTATTCGTAGATTTCGTTCGGTTTATATATTGATATTGTTGTTGTAACTTTCGGTTTGTGGTTTGTAACATCTTCGTGCTCATACGACTCTTAGTAGCTAGATCTCATTGTCGCGATAGCTGCGCATGTATGCATCGAAGTTGCAGTGGCTGCAACATTCCTTCCCCGCCATCGATGAGAGAGAGATAAGCTTGCCGGTCGAAGTGAATGAGATTTCCGTCAAGACTTCATTTGGAAGGCGTTCTTGAGGTTTGGGCTTGGCGACTCAACGATGGCTTCTGTTGCTTGATTGAAGGCGCTGCCGTCCAACTACATCGGGGGAGATGTAGCTTCTTTGTCGGGGTCACCATTGTAGCGCAACGGCAGGCATCCGACTGTAGTCCGGTGTCAAAAGAGTGCACTCCATACGGCGACTAGTCACTTCTATCATGATAGCTACTGTTCGTAGATTTTGTTCCGTTTATAACTTAACATTGCTGTTGTTGACTTTTGACTTGTGGTTTGTAACATCGAAGTTGCAGTGGCTGCAACATGCCTTCCCCGCCATCGATGAGAGAGATGAGCTTGCCGGCCAAAGTGAATGAGATTTCCATCAAGACTTTATTTGGAAGGCGGTCTTGAGGTTAGGGCTCGGCGACTCAACGATAGCTTCTGTTGCTTGATTGAAGGCGCTGCCGTCCAACTACATCGGGGGAGATGTAGCTTCTTTGTCGGGATCACCATTGTAGCGCAACGGCAGGCACCGGCTGTGGTCCGGTGTCAAAAGAGTGCACTCCATACGGCGACTAGTCACTTCTATCATGATAGCTACTATTCGTAGATTTCGTTCGGTTTATATATTGATATTGTTGTTGTAACTTTCGGTTTGTGGTTTGTAACATCTTCGTGCTCATACGACTCTTAGTAGCTAGATCTCATTGTCGCGATAGCTGCGCATGTATGCATCGAAGTTGCAGTGGCTGCAACAAAGTAATGATCGGATGAGGGGCGAAAAAGAAAATTCAGTAAAGCGGTCATCTAGGTATCTATAAAATAGAGTAGGCTGTGGTCGAATCTGTTTCGTTTGGTCAATGATCCAATTCATGCACAATCTTTTTCATGGGCTCACAAAAGCTCAATTTAAAAAGTGATTATTCTGGACCACCAAAACCACCACCTTCCAGTTCAACAAATAAAATCCAGCAAGTTTCGCTCTTAAATGACACCATTCGCCGACGAATTGACAACATGGCTGCCAATGTTTGCCAGCAAGTTTGCTCCGAAATTAAGCAAAGCAAGCTCCAGGCTAGCTTTCATCTGGACGAGTATACCGCTAGTGCTTTAGAAAGCCACTTGATCGCCTTCGCCCGATTTCGAGTGTAGCGCTCGTCTGTCTATCAAACACGCGTCGAATTCCCCAACAGATTGTATTCGAACGGTTCAATTCACATAGAGAAAAAACGACAGTTTCTGTAATTTAACACAAGCTAAGCCAACATATTCACAAACACAAAACAAATGCAAGCTAACTTACCAGCTGTTTATCAACGAAAGACGAGACACTCAGAATGTCGAAAAATTTTTGCACAAGTTTATAAAAAGAAACCAAATGCGTGGAAAAAAGAGAAAAGTTTTTAAGAAATGCAAACTTAAAGCTGAGACAGCAATTAAGGTCAGCAAATAATTGGCCGAAACAACATAAAACCGAAATTACTCCCAAACCGCGGCAACTGTCGGTCGTAAAATAAAAGCAAGCAATGCAGGGTTAAATCCAGCTGCAACGACAAGAAAGATGTAAATATTGTTACAACATCTGGCAACATCTAATGCTTTTAATCCATAGTTTCGCGTAGGCAATCTTTGATTTGAACCCGCGTTGTGTCGTTGTTATGTGTGTTTTACTGGAGGTATCGTTTTTCTTGATTAGTTGTTGAATTTGGCAAAGTTGACCCTAAAGCGACGCTGCGAAAACTGCCTTCCTATCACATCTTACATGATTCTCAAGTAGACACGTAGCAGGAAGGATTACGTTGTTTTGTAAACCTGCACGTTTGAGCAAAAGACGAAACTGTCAAAAGAATGCAAGTAGATAAATTGGATAAGTTGTTTTTTGTTGATCGTCTTTGTGGAGCTGTAGTAAAGAAGGTACGTGGGGGTCAAACTAGCTTGAAACCGCTACGCTGCTACACCGCTACAACGCCAACCGCCAACAACGCCACCACCATGCAATCTTGTTTTTCTGTCAATTGTAAAATCTTAATTTCAAGTTTCAGTTCTTCACGATCAATATAGGTTTATCAAAATATTGGTGTACGAAATTTTAGGCGACAGAAGAAAGGAAGCGCAAGGAGTTTCATCTATTTTGTTAAACAACTTCACAACAATCTGTCTCGAGTTCGGAGACTACCGATACCCCAAAGGTCTCTGTTACACGAACCAGTTACAAAAGATAAAAAGATGACGGAAGAGTTCTTGTTTGGCAATACACTGTCAGCCACAACAACTGCTACTAATGTCAAAATTCTTGTGGACTCTTTTTTTGAAGCCAACGAGCTCAGCTGGCAGAATTTCAAGCACATATGTACTGGTAATGCTCCAGTGATAATTGGCGTCAAATCAGGGTTTGTCACACTGGTGAAGAACAAATGGCCTTATGTGACGTTCTCATACTGTTCACTACATCGATACACTCTAGCATCAAAGATTCTACTTCTACATTTGATGGACGTTGTGGTCAAAGTAATCAACTTTGTTCGAGAGTAAAAAGTCACCGGCTCTTCCAACTTTTGCCCAAAAAAATGGGAGCTCAACATGAGGGACTTTTGTTTTATGCCAAAGTCCGTTGGCTGTCGAGAGGCAAGTACCTCTCGGTTGTATAAACTTAAAAGTTAGGTTGAAATCTTTCTTTGAGAAAACAAAAACAACCTCCCTGTTCAATTTGACACTAAAGAGTTTGCTGTGATGCTTGCGTACCTGGCCGATGTATTCGGCCACCGCAACGACATTGACTTGTCTTTGCAAGGCCGTGATGTGACAGTCAGCGACATTAAAGACCAACTGGCTGGGCTAACTGCTTAAATAAGGGCCTGGCAAGCACGAATCAAGATGGGCCCACTACCTCGTTTCCTTTGTTGGAAAAGCGCCTGAAAACGAATAAGATCGATTTGCCAGATAACATCAAAACTTGCATCATAGAGCATCTTGAAATCGTCTCTGCTGAGTTTCGATCATATTTCAACGACGATACATTGCATGTTTCATGGTACAGAGACCCGTTTAACGCTGAAATTGACCCTAATGCCGAAGAAGCAGGGGAGTTGGCAAAGTTCAAAGTTTCGAATGCGATGAAGCTGGCATTTAATAATAAAACTGATGACTCTAGGTTTGTTTGTCTCTTCATGATTTATATCCGCTACTCAGCAAGAAGGCTTCCTAATTCTCGTTTAATTCACAACTACCTACCTTTGCGAAGCTGGACTTTCTGATCTGACATCAATAAAAACAAAATCCTGAAATCACCTCAATGTGTGCAGTGACATTTGCCTTGCTCAGTCCAAGACGGAGCCGAATATCAAAGGTCTTCTCAGGCGAGTACAAAAACACGCTTCGCACTGACTACGTTAATTTAAAGCAAATTGACTGTGATTTATTTAATTCTTTAACAGTAATAGATTTACTCTTTTATTTTCGTTTGTTGGCTTTTTATTATTATAAGCGGCGAATAAAATAAAAGGTGTAAACCCGTTAAAAGCAAAACTAGGTATTTTTTTTAAAGAGCAAGGGGCCACAAGTGTTGAGAATCTGTGGAAGGGGGCCACAGATAATGAAAGTTTGAGAATCACTGGCTTGCAACAATCGCGATGTCAACAGGGAATTCATCGACTGTTGTTCACCAAGTGACAGCAGCTTGGCCAATTGGATCAAACGAGAGGGTAGCTCGTTTTGGTTAAGCACAGCACGTGATTAAGCCGTGTTCTATAAGCAGAGGGGCTCAAAAACAAAATAGTTTTAATCATGTAAACGACAATGCATTTTGTTTTTTTAGAGCAATGGGGGAAGCTGAAGGCATTTTTGTTCTCAAAACCAAAGTGACGACTTTGGTTTGAAGATCAAGATTTTTAAAATTGTAATTCTTGCTATTTTTTGACAAAAATTTTTGTTTGTATTTTTTGGAATCACCTTTTCGAAAGTGAGCAATTTGCTCATCTTGCAAATTTTTGGAGAACACAGCCTCCCTACTTTTAAACCGCTGCTGATCGATAAACTGCAGTAGATTCTTGAGCAACGACTTGCTTGGTTAAGCAGCTTCAAAGCCTTTTACTTCTTCTTTTACTTGAATAAATTAAGAAGGAAGTAAGTGCAGTGACACTTTTAGAGTACCGGTAGTTCCAATTTTTACTGGTCAATAGATGTTAAGGACTTAAATAATGTCTTCAGAAACCCAGTGTGATAAGCTAGCACAAAAACAGCTTTAGATTAAAGTTTTTATTTTCATCAAATTTTCTGTTTAATTGGGGCTATCTTTGATTTGCATATCGGAAGTTAACAGAAGGGACATCTTGGCTACTTGGTGCTACTATGCAGTGCTAACCGAGAAAGGTGCGGTAACCACGTTATCATCAGTGATCCGTGTTGTTATATGCATGTAAGCTATTACTATAGTTTTTTGGTTTTAAAAGGTTTTTAGTGCAAGAAATTGATTCAAATAGATTGTTCTACAGTGTTTGATTTTTTGCGGTTCACTTCATCCTCCCAAATATTCAGTTATGACTTTGTTTGCTAATCAAAGATTTATTTTTCTAGTCAGAAAAGAAATTGCTTGGGGCAACTGTTTCCCCTTTTTGAAACATTTGTGTTTCTTGCTGGAAGTCAGATGATGCCACATCTGAAAATTGCGGAGTGATGTCCAATTGTTGTCCAGAGAAAAGAGCGATAACCTCAACAAGTTTTGAGGCTTGGATGAGCCTAGCATTGACATGTTCCAGCAAAACCTTGCACTTGTCCAAAGCAAGCTGTACTCTTTCAAGGCTATTCTTGCTTTAAAAACTTTTTGTTGCTTCTGTACGTCGGTGTAAACATCTGAATTGATGGTTGCAAGTCAACCAGTATTACGCCAGAGAGATACCAGAACACTGTCTCCATCGCTTTTCCTGCAGACTGCTGAGATTTGAACTTCTTCGTGCGTGACGAGGTAGAACGGCGACACTACATCGATGCCCACTATGTCCCTGGTTCGAAGTGATGAACCAAAGTCTTCTCTCCGGACACTATTTACTGCAAAGTGTTTTATGGCAAGAGCCTGCTCCAAAAGTTTAGAAAACGCTTTAAGAGGGTCATTTTTAAATGAGCCTCTGTAAGATACCTTGGACCCATCTTATATGCACTTCTAAACTTTCCTAGGAATTCACAATTTTTGCAGCACTCCCTGCACTTTCTTCTGACGCAAGGTCATTGAATTGTCATACGTCTGTTTTGTTTAACGTATTTGCGCCATCAATGCTTAACAGAATCGAGAGGTATTTCAACCAGATCACTTCGTTCTTTCGACAATTATTCAAATTTAACGTTTCGCTCCCCTTAGTTACCGGGGAGCTTCTTCAGAAAACGGTAGATGTTAATAATGTAACATACAAACTGTACAGCACAAAAATATAAAGACTACCTGTATTACTAAACACTAAAAATTATTTATCAACAGGGCAGGCAATCACGTAATAACAAAAACATTGTTACATCACAGATATAGGAGTGGCCAAGTGAAAAGTGTTGCGAGAAACATAAGACATTATTTATTAGAGACAAACACACTATAAACAGTCGGAAAATTTGCACCATCATTGCAATTAATAACATTATATGAACAAGCCTTTTGATTTATCAAAAAACTTTCCGCAACGCGACGTCTGTATGCATGTGATTCTGACTTCAGTATTTTGACATTATCCCAATCTATTCTATGATCGAAATCCATAACATGTTGACTCAGCGCTGACTTTTTAGTGTTAAAAGTCTTGACCGCATCAGCATGTTACCGTTTTCTGGTTCACTACGTCCTGTTTCACCTACATACACAGCATTGCAATCCCGGCAAGAAATTTGATACACGTGGTTTGGTGTGTATCAAATATTAACAGTGTATCAAATCCACCTCGTCACGCTGTTGCAGTCTACTGCATTGTGACCGTACACCAGCTTTAGCTATCTGTAAGCGTTTTGAGCTGTTTTTTCCTCCGACAATAGGCCTACAAATTTTATAACAACTCTTAGCTTCTGCCGAGTTTGCTTTTGGAAATCATGCTGGTTTTACAGAAACACGGAAGGGTAGAATTAGCCTAACTTCGAAGTGCAGCAATTTAAATTCTTTATTTAAAAAAATTGTTGGCCTGAATTATTTGGTTACTGGTACAAATCTATAATTAGTAAAAGAACAGATATTAGTTAAAAGTCAATTACATACTTTCTGATTGCTTTTGGTTCTAACTTTGATTGGGTCTATGAAATACGAGGGGGAAGACATGGTCTTATTGTCACGCTTGATTTATAAAAATTTATTATGGAGGTGAGTTTTGGAGACGACAATGCAAATTAAGATCACCGGAAATATAGGAGCATCTTTTTAAGAGGCCATACCTAAATGTGAAGTCCTTTCAGTAAAACGCTTTTTCTTTGGTGACATTTTTACTTTGATGACAGGATTGGTCTCCTTTCAATGCAATAAACATCAGGGTTCTTCAAAAAGTGAAATTTTAGTGTCTCCTAGAGCTCTTTAGTAACTAAGTGCATGGCCTCAAACTCATTTATTTTATTGATAAAAACCGATCTGAGAGATTACAGGGCAGACTTTTTCAGAAAATTTAATTACAGGTTGCGATTTTTTAAACTACCACTGACGGATGTCAGGTTTCTGAATGGTGTCATAACAATCCAACTAGCCTACCGCTGATAATAAAGAACCATTAAGCGCATCGTGCTTCGTTCCACCTGTAGATGCTATTAGTTCTACAAGCAGACACAGGATTAGCAAAAACAAAGTTGGGAAACTGTTTCAAAAATTGACTTTCTATTTTTATGAATGACGTCACGATAGGTTAGTAATCTACTGTTTGAAGAAAAAACTGGGGAGTTTGAAATTGCTGCAACCTCTCACATTACTTTTTGTGTCAGGCACCAACGATTTTCAATGCTTCCCACCTTAGCAGACAACTCCTACGATTGGTTTCATTTTCGGTGGCCAAGGGGCAACAGAATAAACGATCACCCTTCGATGGGAGCACTAGACCACAGATATAGCGAAAGCAGGAAGACGCAGTGGTCATGCTCCACATTATTTTTATGAATTTTAATCACAGGAATCAAGGTTTTTATGGCTGCAAAACGTCACTCTTGAAAAGCGATCATAAACAAGTTTAAGGTGAAATGTGACAAAACTAGGGGTCAAATATACCGCACTCCGAAAAAAATTATGCAACATATCACATAGTTTTACATCCTCCCCCCATTTGCTCCTAAACACGCCACTACATGAGGCTACAAACCAAAAATTTATTGAAAATCGGTCACCAAAACCAATTGAATTTCGACAGAATGGCAAGTCGAACCATGTTTCAATCAACCGTCATACAGCAGAAAAAGCCACTAATGATCCTTTGAATGTATTTAACAAGCGAGAAATGTAAAAGCATCCGCTCAACAGATCTATTCCGTCGATAATATTCATAACGAAGCACTAGATCGAACATGCAACATGGTACTAAATTATAAATATCTGATAGCTGTTTTCACGGTAAAAAAAAGCAAAACGATATCAACGCATTACTTGCTGATGCATGGCACACTAAATATCAAGGCTCATTCGGTTTGCAGAAAAACTTGAAGGTCAAGGCTAGCGTTGTTTTATTCCTTCGAAAAGTAACTTTAAACTTGTTATAGAGTGGTTTCAACTATCATACAATTAATAATTACGTGTACTACTAAATTGATGAACATAAAATGAAGTAAAATGTTGACAATGCTTCGTTTTTTATTCAAAATATGTATCACAAAAAAACTGAAATTACGACAATATTAGACAAAATGTGCCAAGTTGAACACCCTCAGGGTACAAGCACCCCCGGCTGTGATTCTCTGAATCAAAATGACAGTGTAGTGATGAGTGTACACCAATCTTTCAAGCGGATTCTGCTGCGTTTAAGACAGAACAACTTGAAACGAGATTAAACCACAAATGCTTTTCCTCTACGAAGCCGCGAGCCATTGGATGGCAATGGACATGGATTGATAGATAACATGTTTATCCTCAACTGCTTTCATCCCCATAAAAGATTGAGGCATGCAGTACTATTTAAGAGTTACCTTAAAAGCAAATTTCACAACTCTACATAATTGATTTACAAAGATAATTGATAAATGCACACAAATTTATTTTATGCAGCTTCAGTCATTTCTTTCTTGAGTAACAGGCATCAAAGATTTGTTGAATTTCTAGCTACGCCATCGACGGTCAAGCTAGTAGTGGCAATAGATAATCAGCGGAAAAGCCTGCTACGTTGTTAAGAGTACAGCACTTAAAGCGTTCACGTCATGGCGACAAAACTCTCATAATGACTGGATCGTTGTCCTTGAAACACACTTTACGATGATTTCTTTGATTCCGAAAAGTAATTCCAGCAAAATGCTGAAACCACAAAACACATCTGGATAACTCGTCTCATACCAACATCGCTGGTTTGCGAAGGCGATGGAAAACAAATTCAACAACAAAAATCACGGGACTTCCTGACAGATGATGTATTCGAGTGAGAATTCGTAACAAAACCGCCTGAAGAGTCCGCAGGGTCGTTTCACGCAGAGGAAGTGAAGACAAAGATCAAGCATCTGAGGCAACTTATCAAGTTAAACTTGTGACATTAAAAGATTGAAAGCATCGAGAAAAGTTTAAAGTTAAAAACTATCTGTTTTAGAGCGTTGAGAGCGAAATTGGTTATCTACTAGTTGGAATGGTAACTGGTACCATGGACGTCTCCTACTGGCACGTCACAGGCTACATGGTGTCTGGACATAAACGCAGGTGCATCTGGAACACAACATCCACAACGTATCAAAAAAATACGCTTGGATTTGAGGGTTAATCTCATCTGTGTGATCCTTACATCACTAACGACGCATCAGCAAAACGGCAAGACTCAGAGAAGAAACAGCAACTAATTATTTAAGTCGAATGCTTCAACGCAAGCTTACGCGGTACTAGATGCAAAGCTTTAAAACCAATTTACAATAATCAAATAAAAACAACACGATGATGTACAGAGAAAGAGTGTGATAAATACAATGTACTGATGTCGCAAACATGCAGCATAAAACGCCCTTGATGACAGGAATACATTTAGCGTAACTAAAAGTACAGAATGAAGCCGAATTTAATCATTGCAGACCTGCAACTTGCTTGCATTTGGTTTTCAACTAGCTATTTAGTGGGCTAGTTTGATAAAAATCGTGGTTGTTAAACTGGACTTGCAATAACGCTAAATACGACTTAACCACACATTAATGCAAAAATAAACAAATGAAAATAAAAATGTACGTCCAGTGGTGGTTATCAGCTGGTTCTAACCAGTTTGTGCGAATCTGTTCTTAAAATTTTATAAGCTCGTGGAACCAGCTGTTGAAAATGTTAATGCTTGCTTACATTTAGAATGCAACCACGTATATAGGTCATTCATTGCTCCAACAACATTACGCCATATCATATAAATAACTTCTTATGCTACTGCAAATTAGACCAAGGCAATTCATCAAATTAACAGCTGGGAAATATCATGTATTAACGTTATTATACAAAAGAGCGTGTGCATGACGTGACTTAACTAGCAGCAGTAAGAGCACATAAATTTACGAGCTCTGGTGGCAGTCCAACACGACCCATACAGTGGATTAAGAAAGCATTAGACCAAAAAGATTCAAGAACAGGTGCATGAAAAAAGCTACATCCATAAGAATTTCATTCATTTTTTTCATAATTTACGAAAATTGATGAACTTTCTGATAGAACCTGTTCTTCAAATTTTTGTATGCCACCACTGTGAACATCCCAACCATTTCCAAAAACATTAGGTAAAGTTTACGATTTAAAAACGTGTTTTCGCCCGCTCTGTTTAGAGCAATTCGGAAAGTAACAATGCCATACGTCTTAATCTGTCAAGCTTAGCTCACACAGAACGTGACGACATTCTTACATTTAATATCGATAGTTATGGTTGGGTTGTAGCCTAAAGCAACCATTTTGATAACTTCCTATGGGACAAAAATCAATGCGAGAAACGCCATAACTCTGGTTATGAAATTTCCACGAAAACCAAGTTTCAAAAATGAAAATGCCGCGAAGGTAACAAAGTTTTGTCGAGTTCATAGACTAAAAAATGAAAACATATCGACGTAAACATCCCGCGACTTTGCTTTACATTCAGTTTAAACTACGCATACCCAAAAAATGGGTGATTCCAAATTAGCCACACTGTCGTATGTTGACTTAAGCAGTTTGAAATATTAGTTTTTATTGGCTTTACAAGCAAAATATTAGAAAGAAATTTCACGCTTCCTACTTGCTTTACAGTTTAAAATCACTTGTTTTTAAGTTTCCGATAATTACGCAGATGCTAAAGATATTGCAATATAGTGTAATACACAGCATTCTGAAGTAGAAGTGCCTGTTGTGTCGTATGCAGCGCGTGCGAGACTTTTCCGGTCTGTGGCTAACCCCTAAATTGAGATAGATGTCATTTAATCTTTAAGTTAACTTAGCCAATTGTTTACGTTATACCACGGATAGGAAACATTAAAGCACGGAAAGTTCCACAGAATGCTTTCAAGAACTGTAACAGAAACCTTTGGCTTGGGATAAGGATAAGTTGATAGCATAGACTGAAATTAGCAATTAAGATCTAATCCAGTCTTCAACTAATTTCGAAAATAAGATACAGATTACTAGAAATAAATTTGATGTGTATTAGTACAAGACAACTAACTGCTATTTAATCAAAACGTTTACTTTTGTTTTACGTAAATCTTGACATCAATAAATCTATTGTCGGCCGATACCAATATGGTGCCAAAACTTATTGCAGCAAGAAGAACAGAATAGTAGCCTATACAATGAAACCTTTTGGGTAATTTTTAAAGACTTTGGCGGAAAATTTCCACGAGTTTTACTACATTGTTCATGTTTGTGAAAAACGTACAAGTATTGAGTTTGGTGACGTTTTGGCTGTCCATAGGCTCTCACCAGTCGGTGTGATGATAACCGCGAGCCTGTTACCGGTAAGTTGCGTAAAGAACGAAAAAAAAACTTCTCTACACATTTGATTCTCTTTCATAAGAGGAAAGAAGAGAAGACTCCGGATGGAGGTCTACAAACGGAGAGTCGTTGGCCTCATGACTGGGTGGCGCAGGATTTATCAAACGAGAACCTTCGGTGCAGTTTAGTTGGTTCCTTTGTACGTTGATTTGGTTCTGAAAAATGAAGTTTTTACCATTTCAACTACTTTATTGCTGCTGTAGGAACTTCAACATGGCTTCAAAAATGATTTTTGCATTCAAATTTTTGAGATAAGGAAACTATTTACTTTGGTTCTTTACCTTGATCACAATTGGGCCACTAATGAATGCGCAGCTTTTTTCAACTAATAAGAACGATTCCAGATTTACACATTCTACAAACGAACGCTGAAGCAACTTTGAACATACTTCAATACAAACCAACTTACTCCAATGCGCACTTGGAGATAAGCAAGTGAACACTATCAGAATGAAAATGAATTATTTGCGCCCAGGCGACAGGGCTACAGCAGCAGCGGATTTGGCATCAGTATCTTTATCGAGAATGCACAGCACCCACGAGGGAAACGAATATTCAACGCATCGAACCAAACATGAACGAAGTTATATGAGACCGTGACGTGGCATGACAGTCTTCAAGTTATCAGCCACCCCACCTGTCGCTGCGGTCAGTGCAAGTCATAGTTTGAACCCGTAACGAGGGCTTGAAAGCACATGGCAACCGTGCTTAGCAACGCCTCACGTACCACTCTGAGCGACAAAGGGAAAGCTTTCCACTGCATGTTAAAAGCTCAACTTCGCGTGCAACACTGTTGGTGGCACAGCCAACACAATGAAATATCTCGTACTTTTTACAATTACATTTCATCCTCCGACCGCAGGGAAATCTTTGCGGTCATGCATAGAGCAACTTGTGTTTAAATCTGCTTCGGAGCCGCCAGTACTACCACACAGTGAGTTTCTACCACAAGTACTACGGCAAAGCATGGGAAACAGCCGTAAAGTGGCTTTCCACAGAACGCAATAATGCTAAGCCCAAGCGGGCATTGAACTCGCAATCTCACAACTACAAGCCTCACCGCGTTTCTCTGTGAGTAGTATATCTGAACGTCTTACTTGTGTTTCAACGTCTGAAGAAGGGATTTCGATTTGTGCGGGACCACCGTTGAGCTGGTTGGCTTGCAATGGGATTTCCGAAGGCAAAATAATTTTCCGCTGTAGGTTCCGCATCCGCTCTTCCACGCATCCGGCGGATAAACGAGCCTCTACGTCATGGTCCCAACATTCTTCAATGGTTTCACAAAGAAGGCCGATGATCTAAAAAAAACGCCAAGATTTACAGCAGGGGTGCGCAATTTTTTGCAAAGATGGGTCAAATTCACATAAGATTCCGCGAGCCAGTACGAGATTTAAAGTCGATATTGGGGAAAGGCTGCGTGTATTATCTGCAGGAGCCACGAAACCTGCGGACTAGGAATCTAAAAGTTACCCCCAAAAGTTTCAAGTGCCCTTTCTATGCATTAGTCTATATGATTGCTTTGCCGTGTGCAAAGGTATAGTTGTGTATTATTTTATTCATCTGGCCTGATAAACCATGACAAAATTTCGTACGTAGTCTCAGTCCCAAAACGCCAGGCCAAGTTAACTCAAAGCACACTACCCCAAATTGAGTGGTTATACCCCTCATACGGAAGCAGTGTCCCGGAGAAAAACGCATTCAAGAACCGTAGTTTGAGGAAAAATGAAACAATTTTGAGATTTGAAAGCATATGCACAGCCAATTAAACTTTAAGCCTCACCGAATAGAATGCTTTGGTACGGAGTAAACAACCTCTTCTTGTTTAGCATATAGCCTGAGGTACGACGCCAACCGGAGCAACCCGGATTGTTGCCCCTCAAACAAGTCGCTGTGCCCCAGAAGAAAAGGCACTCTACAGCCTTAGCTTAAGGACAAATTTAAGCATTGTGAGATGTTGGAGCAATTTTTCCTCCCAATTCAATTTCTTTATCAAATCTTAAAACGTAGGCAAGAAGTTTGCATCCCGGAATGAAAAATGACTAAATATTTTTGAAAAATTTAGTTTTAAACCGCAAACACAGGAGTGCACCCCTTCTAAACTAGTAAAAGTGCTTGCAGTCTTATAGTATTGTGGCAGTCAATTGTGGGTTTTATTTAGAAAATTCCGGCAAAATGTCTATTTTTACTCAAAACAGGTAACATCAAAAAATATAGCAAGGAACATCGAGGATGAAAAAGACCCATCTTTCCAAAAGATTAAGCATTTCTAGAAATACTTGAGCGAAGAGGGTTTTTTGAACCCTTGATTTTGATGAGCTAGAACTTAGGCTTGTCATAAGTGATAGCTTTAATTATTAGTTGCTTCTTCCGAAACTAACCGAGGTCAACAAAATTTGATAAAAGCTTCAGATAGGTCGAAGATCACACTAGAAATTACAAGCATAAACTAGCTAAGGGACACATACAAAACGGGAACGAAGGACAACACTAAAATACGTAGTCCAGATTTACGGATATTTACACTGAAATTTGGAATTGCGCAATCACTTTCAAACAAGAAATTACTGAATTGTGGAAATACAGAAAAGCTACGGACTAAAGCAGAACGGAAATTTACGAAAGTTAACAGAAACTAAAAACAAAATCAATTAATTGGGTAAAACTAAATAAATGAAAGAAGCCAAACTACGCATTTCCGAAAATTTTGGCATTTCTGCGATCTCCATCATTTTGTACGTGTTTTTCCTATTTCAGTAATTTCGGATATTTTAGCGCTCCCTAATACAATGCTTCAGTAACAACATACACTTTTTATTATTTTGGGACGTTTTTAATTTCGTTTACCCGGAAGTAATCCCTACGGTCACTTAATTCGGGTAGAGTGGTGTTTCCACTAAACCCTCTCTGGTTCCAGTCCGCCTGACCAAGAAGACAGTCAAAGGGGGAAGTATGTTTTTTCTTAATCATATCGTTCTACCGTACCTTAAATCAGCACTAAGTAGTTACAATCTTACAAAGCCCTATATTTTAAACATAAAACCACAGAAACTCAGAAGATACTAAAAATCCTAGATCTGGAGCGAAAGTCCAACTTTGGTCTCCAGTACGCTAGTCATTCTTCGTAGCAACAACTGTAAATTCTACCAGAGAAAAACTTGATGGTCACAACAGATTTCTGGTAGTACTGCGCCCCTAGTACTACGGAGACGAGTTAAACCAGAGCTAAGCTGATTAATGATTGCAAATTAACATGGTGAAAAGTGGCCTATCCATTCCCATGAAAGGAATGTAGCGTTAAGTCCAAAGACCACTCCCCAAGACCTGGTCGTAAATATAAAAAAAGGAGAATAGCATCAGAGAGGCATTTGGACTTGGTTGTGAACAGCAGATTCTCCACCGATTCTACTAAGCCCAATTAAAAATGCTCATTATTTAAGTGCTGTGAACAGATTGAAGCGTCAAAAGTGTCTGAACGTAAAGTATGATCTGTACAGAACTAATGACTTGCTTTAGTAATAATATAATGACTGCATGTCAGTCACGAAGCACTATCACGCAAACGGCGAGACCGTGACAGCAAAGCAACCGATTTAATGCTTAAGTAACGATTTAATTACAATCAGTATGCAACATAATGCTTTGTCATATGTCCCAATTACTAAGATATACCACATTTGCTTTCATAGAAAGAGGGCTATAGCAACTTGCATTTTTAAGCGCCATGGTTACCACTACAGTATCTGCTGCAAATGGCAAATATAACGCCATCAAGCCAGAATCTAATTGACCTATTCACAGGCTTAGCAAGAAAAAAAAATATCATTTCTTAGCGTAGTAAACTCCAGTCTATTGATACGGAGTTTATAACGGTACCACCAGACTGCTACAAGTGTTGGTGACATCACATAATCCTACCGCATGCTGTCTCCATTCATTTTTGATTTGCGGACGGAGCTTCTTGTCCACCACATTCTCCTGCATTGCTTCAATGGTTGGCTGATTGCCAAGTTCTTCCTCGTAGGGCATCAGGTAAATGGATGCAGCTCCACCTGGCAGAGCAAACAACGCATAAGATGTTGGATGGCTTTCCAGGAAACATTAAGGATGAGCACGTAGCGCTAGCAACCATTTGACCACCTCACACAGCAAAAACCAAGAAAGGCAACGTTTACTAGTTGAAAAAAATCATGAAGAGCCAGTTTGAAGCTACGGGTAGTCTTGCGCGACGATCAACGTAGAGCCAGTAGTAGTAGATATGGCTAGAAATTGAGATTTTTTAAAGAACTTTTATTTAAAGGCCACTGCCACAGACAACTTTAACGTGGAAAAGCTGTTATAAATGCATATGTACAGAAAAGTTAAACATGGTAAACATTAAAATGATTACCAACAAAGCTATGCGACTTAGTCAGGTTTTATGCAAGGTGCATGTAAACAAGAGGCATGTTTAACCAAACTTTACTTTTGCGTCGGTTTTAGCTGGCAAGCAATATTTTAAATCCCAGATTCTTTTCCCAATAGATGTGGCCAGATCCTACACCACGCTCACACTGAGAAAGCATATCACTTAAAGTTGATGACCTTAAATAGTTCAGTCACAGCATGCTCCTTGTTTGATGACAATTCGCTTAAAATTGCATAGCTAATCACTATGCAACTTGAAATGCTTGTGTATGCATGTGCGCGCATTTCAAGATGCCGTTGCGCCTTGACAATTATGACGTACCTGGTGCGTCATAGCAGCGAGTCACGATTTCCCAGAGAACAAGCGCGAATGCGTACATGTCTATTCGCAAGAAGGCGTCGCGCTGGAAGTTGATAGCGCCCTCTAGTATTTCCGGCGCCATGTAGCGACGGGTGCCAACCTGTAAAGTCACAACGTGAAAAGAACATCAATTTGACAACTTCTTAAAGCACCAGCACCACAGCGCAACTCAAAAGACTGACACTATACGACTTTAGACTGCTGGCGAAGTTGCCACATGATTGTAAAACAGTTATAAAGTCGCAAATGCGAGAATGCCAAACTATTCGCACTCATCGGTTGCTCATAACCGTTGGACATTATACCGCTACTGACAACGAGTTCGTCAAAAAGCATACGACGAAACAGCTCTTCGAGAAACTACAGTACAGCTGCACACAACTGTTCTTGCACCCACAACCACACAAATTGCAAAAGTTCGAAGCCAAATTGCGTATAAAACACCGGACTGACAGTCAAGACAATTCTCACCGATGACAATTGTTTATGTCAATTCAATTTAAAGCCAGAGCAATATCTCTGTAGATACAATAATAAAACAACTTATGTTCACACTACTGTAATGGTTAAGGTAATCCCATAATCGACTTTGAACCTAGAGGATGAAAAGATTAATGCTCGCGTTGTTCTGGGCCGACCGCACCACTGGGAGCGAGCAAGCCAGTTCCTTTCTCTCGGCTTTCTTTCCTTCGATACCAATGGCTACCACTGTCACTGCACACCCTGATACAAGTGGCGAGCGGTTTTTCAAAATTTCGGGATTCGAACTCAGACCTTACGCATGCGAGGCAAAAGCCTTAACCACTACACCATGCAGTTTGCTATAGTACAGACTGCACACTCCCGCGCGAGTGGGTTTTTATTTATCATAGCACTGCAAACAAGCATGGAAAATTGGGGTCAAGCGCATTACCGAAGCGCAAAGCAACGACGAAAGAAGGCATCTCTGAAACTTGCAACCTCTAGTTTGCAAGCATATTGTTACTAGTAGTAGCACCAATATTGGTGAGGAACAATTTCCTACCTGTCCATGAGTCTCGCCAGGATTCTCTCCCGGCACGAACTTGACAGCTAGTCCAAAGTCAGCGATAACAGCAGTTTTCTTGTTGGTGATAAGAACATTTTTACTTTTAAAGTCTCGATGTGCGATGGCTGGCTTATATCCGTTGGCACCAGATTTGTTACTAAACATACAGTACAAAGTCACGTTGTAGACAAGTGATGTATGCGTCAATAAAAACCAGACAAAAGTTATTGACATCATGATGCTAGAATAAGTTACAATATCAACTTTTAACAGTTTAACGAAAAATGTTTGCATTAAAATATATGGCAATAAAGAAAAAAATGTACTGTGCGTATGAAAGGCGGCATTGCATCATCGCCCGCGCAGCTTAGACTGACCTGCACAAAACGTCTTCATGAAGGAAGGCCAAACCAGTTGCCATAGATTCCATAAAGCGAAGGCCATCTGGGAGCGACACGACATTACCTTTTAAATAGTCAGCGAGAGAACCCTATTAAAAAAAAACTTTTTTGACCAAATTGCTTTGAAATATCAAGGTTATGTTTACTGCTTCTTGTTTTATACCAGTATTTCCCAAACTTCCCCTTGACCAAAAATTTGCGTAAATATGTTTTTATTGCTCAACAACAACGCTAATGGAATGGATGAGACTGGTGCAATAAAACCTGCTTTTTTAACGTCAAGGTACATATTAAGCATAAAGTCTTAAGTCTCCTCGTCCAACAATGTAAGAGCAGTGGTCCCCAGAGTGCGATGGGCAAAGCCCTTGAAGTGTGTAAAGTAGTGTATCAGTTTCACAAAAAAAGTCTTAGTCTATTCTAATCGATCGCAAATACCACACCTTTTAAAACTAACTAATACTAATTTAACGTGACGTGTAAAGTTTGGATAATAATGCAACATCACATAAAATTTGTCACAGGTAATAGAATTTTCGCTTCAGCAAATGGTTGTCATGGGAGATCGATCAGCGTCCTCCCTTTCTTTATATTTCATTACGATCTGTGTGGTGATTATTCTTTTTTTTTTCAATTCATAATTATTAGCTCGAATTGCTTCCCTCAATGGGGTTAATTTTGCTTTCCATTGCTTGTGATTTCGGATACTTTTAATCTAAACTTGGAAACAAATTTGATTTTAAGCAACCTATTTTTCTCCAGCTTTATAGCTCTATTTGCGCTTTCCCTGTGTTCAACGATCTTTGCAGTTCGACTGGGTGACAAAGATAGGATTACGATAAAAATCCTCATTGGTTTGCAGTGATCCAAACAGAAAAAAAAAGCTAATGCACTAATGTGACTTAAAGCAGATCTAGATTCTAAGGGTGAAGTAGGAGACGCGAAATGGGTTGGTAGCTACGGAATCAAAATGGCGCAGGCTTACCGAGATCTTGAAAAAATGGCTCTAAAAGAGTTTATTTGATTTATAACAACCTATGATGGGGAGGCAGCTTTTTATTTTATTTCATATTAACTGAATTTAGTACATGACACGAGATTTGCGCTACGCAAAACCCAACTCAAAACAGATGAAATAAAGCGAAGCAACCGCACTAGTTTCATTAAACTTTGATACGGTCAACGTATTTGCTCTTTTTGTATGGGAAAAAGGAATTCATCAAAAACATTGGAAGGGATTTTTATGCATGATTTTTCAATAGTTTGGTAAGCAATGATCTCGTTTTGCATCAGGAAGCGTAGTCACTGGCCTGAGAGCGCGTTTCACCAAGTATGAGCTTGGAAAGCAATCAAATACACTTTCACCTAACCAACACTTTCCGATATTTCTTTTGAATTATTTATTTTTGCAACCAAAACGCTTGGAACAAAGTTTTCAACTTGGGCGCTAGTTCAAAAAAAGTTGCTTTTTAAGAATTCCACATTGGCAAATGTTAATGAATTCCATATTAACAAATGTTTACGATCCAATTGGAAACATGCTGCTGAAAAATATCCAAGGTCCCGGCTTTAGTCTAACAGCCCTCTTCCTACTCTGTGATACTGCTTGTCTCATCCTGAATCTAGCGAAGAGCTACAACTGAAAACAAGTGAGCTCATACAAAAAAAACAAAAACATCGGGTAAATATAACGCACTTGCAAACCGTTATTTACTTTAAGAAAATGGGAAGCACTGCTATATCATTCCCTTGCATTGTAATTTTTCCTCAGCGCCTCCCAATTACCCACTTACATGTCATCGCTTCCTCCTTAGTGTCCACAGCCCCCAAGAGGGCGGTAACTAAGGAGTATAAAACAGTGGTTCACTTTGGGAACCACTGTTTTATATAGATTCAAAATATCAAAGAATTGTGGTACAAATTGTGCCGAAACAGCCCTCGTTCAAATAAAATACCGTATTAAAATTACTCCCGGCAATGCCAGTTTATTACTTTAGTTTTATTCACTTTATTCTCGGATGTGGATTCGGTGCAGGCTCTCCGTCTACAACCATGGGCATCGCCGTCAAAAATTTTTGGTTGGAGGAAAATTGTTTTCATGCTAAATAATTGTTGGCGATGGCCGCTTTTAGAGATTTCACAAGATTTCGGTAAGAATCAGAGGTGTAAAACGAATGCTGGAGGTACTGGCTTAGGTGAAAAACTGGTTTCTTTCTTAAAAATTCAGTAATCAACAGGACTTTCGTATATCTACGAAAGAGGCAAGCAATTTTCCCCCGCTTTCCTGACCTGATCCTTGTCTACAAATAACCAGCTTCTTTTCACTTTGCACTTTGATTAAAGCGACCGAGTCTTTTAGCACGCTTTCCTAACAAATACCAGCGTTCGCTACATCTCCGGCGGTAAATCTTGAACTCAAGACTATGTGCTGCCAAGCACTTCCGTAGAGACGGCTACAATGTGCACTGACTCAAAATAACGTTTAAAAGCAACATTACAATTGAATTCAAAATAAAAAAGCGATTTTAAAACAGCGTTTGCGGTAGATGGGACGGGTTAAATAACAACATGTTAACGCAAAAACAATATGTACACCGTCAATAACCGCCGTTGGTTTCGGTTGTGTTGACAATAAAGGTAGATTTAAAATGCGATCAGTTATAACCAACAAGCATAAACAAATGAATATTCTCGAACAAATATCGTGTCTCGAATTAGGCAATTAAATCATGCAAACAAAAATACTTGCTAGCTATATAATTTTGGTATAAACCAGGGGTATGCAAACTGCGGACCACCAGGTAAAATTGTGCAACCCGCGGAAAGGCGTCACAAATGGCCAGCGTTCACAGATTAGTCACCCAAAAGAAAGATAGAATTTCTGTTTAAGAAGTTCCACATTCGAGGTGTGACACCACACAAAGAAGCATTCATTTAAAAGCTTTGCCTTCTTGAAAATGATTTCCAGATAAAGAAGTCAATTGAAAAACTATCTCTTTTTGAGGTATATGATTGAACAAGGTTGTCATTTTAAAAGTTTGCCCTTTTTAAATTGATCCATAGAAAAAAAGTCTACAGCTCAAAAAAACGCGGCAAACAAAACATAGGTCTTAGCCCGCCGTATCACCCATTTGAAATGAGTTGGCCCGCCTCGAAAAAAATACGCACTCTTCTGGTCTAAAATTATCTGAAGCAAAACCGGGCGGTTGGTGGTAAACTTACCTCACATCAACCATGAACCTACGAATTCCGAGCAGTTTAATGTGATTGACAACTACTTTGCATTATTTTAGGCATAATGCAGCAATAAAGCGACACAAGATGTGCTGCCCCGTCAACAAGTCTCAAGCACGAGAAACTGCAAGCACCTGTTATCATGGGGAAAAAACAAACATCTACACTACAAAGCACAATTCTGTCTGTGCGTCTGTTTGAACTCCTCTGAAACTGCTAGAGGTACAAGCATCAAACTTGGCCACTGCAAGTGCGTGGGGAAAAAACAAACATATTTGATAAAATTTATTTTTAGCTCTACTGTAATGCAGAACCGTTTGGATTTCCATAGACTTAAGGCACACGCTACAGGTCGCCTTTGATTTGAAATAGTGTGGAACAAGGGTCGGAAAACTACGGCCCGTCAGAGCACTTGTGCGGCCCACCAACACTTGTAGAAACTTCCACATATCTAATGTAATAAAATATTGCAAGAAGCAATTGCAAGATTTTACGCACTGGCCTTCGGTCAACTTCTAAATGGTCAAAGCTTTTAGAAAATGTCGAAGTAGCTAAACATGTGAGAAACTTCTAAAAATCAGTATTTTTGCTGCAAAAGCGCTTTAATAAGCATATCTACGGCCAAATATGACACATCTTTACTTACAAGCTCATGGAACTCTGTTATGAGCCAAAGCTCTGTTTCGACGCCAACACCTCGACTTGCTGCAGCTATATATTTTAAGATATTTGGATGGTTGTTGATGAGCTGCGTGTTGAAAATTTCCTGTTCATTTTGCCATGACTGCTTGTCCTGCGAGAAGTTAAAACGATGATGGGTGCTGCTGTAGTTCATACGGCGCGATAATCAAACGACTGGCTACTACTTCAAAAGCAAAAGTAAACCTACTACCAGGTTCAACGATATCAAATAGCTAAAAAATGCTCCCATCTTTTTGTTGAGTGTGAACGAGAGAACTAAGTTTGATAGCGAATATGAATGTTGTTCAGCGCTTTTTAATTGCACCGATGCTTAGGGCCAGGACACAATTTTTTAATCACAACCGGGCAAATTTGGTTCCATATTTCATTCTCAGAATGAACCCTGTTGCTGGGTGTCAACCAGGAGACCTGAGAAAACCACTGTAATAGTCATTGGTTTGACTCGACAAAGACAATATATCCAGGGCCACCGCGGACGCTCTAGCTAAGTGGTTTTCAACCTTTTTCTGATCACGAAAAACTTGAGGGTCACGTTTTGTCGCCTAGCACTAATTTATTCCAGAGAACTCATTCGATCACATAAACATCATTTTACTCACGAAGAGAACGAATAATGAAACAACCACATAAGTCAAAATTATTTGATACGACGACTGCATTTGTTTACAGTACATTGAAAGAGATGCTTGAGCGCAACAGGTCGGTTTGGATTAATCGACTTAATGATTATCATGACTGATAGCGCAAATTAAATGACAAAAGCAAAATGCACTTAAGGTCAATCTTTTTTTTTTATTGAACATTAAACTTTACAAGACTTAAACAAATTTTAGTTTTGGTAACTGATGTGGTCTTTTTTAGCTTTTATCACTTCCTTTGTTCCATAGGCCGAAAATTCCACCAGCTGTTGGCAAACAGAGATTTCTGAGTAAGTTCTACAGGGTATACGAAAAATCAAGTATCCCTATACACAAGATAGATAGCAATGGTATGAATTCCGCAAGCTTGAGTGATATAAAAAGCCTATGGTAAGTTCTGCTTTATTCAAACTCGTGTGCTATGCACTGCAACCTGTGTCAGATGGTTGTCTGGGAAACATTTCAGATATATAAGTTTAGCAACTTGGTAAATCAATCGGACCGTTCAATATGACTGATGCCAATGTGCATTCGATTGAAGCAAAATTATTGGCCAGGGTTTGGTTGGATGAGACGTCACAACGATATTATTGGTGTGTAATGATGTGGTGTAAGTAAGTACCAACTTCCGATCACCGCATTTGTTAGCATTAAATCTATTTTATCGACCAATTTGATGTTTGTTTTTTGATAGATTTGGGGTACGGTGACTTCTCGGACACCCTGTACAATGCTTGCAATACCTGTTTGGTAAAGCCATAGGTACAAGTTGCAGAAAGAGTAGACATGTGAACCCGCCATCCTAGTGTGATATTTGCGATTTAAACATCACAGAGACAGCAATATACCCAACCCTCAAAAGCGCATATCAAAAAAAAAACGGTCTCATTATAAAACACCAATGACCAGTTTAAAGTCCCTTATGACGTCACGAGACCAATTTTTCAATTGTTACACAATACGCAATTCATTGTTCATTAACCAATCCGAAAACAAAATTGCAGCAATTGCGGTACTACCAAACAAGCACCCAATACATGGTACTAAGACTGAAGCAATAACTAAAAGACAATTAATTTGCTCAAAACTGCACACGGAAATGCAGGAATTTATAAACCAAACCCGATAAGTAAAAGAAAAAAGTATGATTAGGGTTATTTTGTGAAGAAAAAACATCAGGTACTCGTGTACCGCCTGAAAGACCTTTGCGCATCCCATGTTGGAAACCACTCCTCTAACTGTACCACACCAGCGCCGGTACCAAGCAAAACAACTGTAACTAAAAAAACAGTTTTTCGACATAACAGCAGGTACGCTTTCTACAGCATTAACAAAGTGGTATTTTTTCCAACTGATCCAGACGAAATAAACGGCTAAAAGCCACAGTACGACTCAACAGCAACGTAACGTGAAGCAGGTATGCTGCTCCCATTTCAATTTGGTTGAGTGATTCCGGTTCTAACTGAAGTGCATTAGGCTGTTCACATTGCTAAAAATAAAACTATCGATGTCTGGTCATCACAGCACTTCGCTAATGAAAATAGCAATGTTTATTTATCTGTCCTGAGCTCAACATAGGCGCAGCAATTACTAAATTGTACCTAGAAATGCAGTTTATTGCACAATTTGCTCTAGCTTCTGCTACAAAAAACAGTAACTAAATCAGTTCAACAACAAATGCAATTTTTACACGCTGGACCACCATAAAGTACCAAATCTACTACCGATGCAGGGATAGAACTGTGATAAATTATTCAAAATGGAGTGTAATTTAAGAAGTAACAGGTAAAAGGCACAAAATTCGATTTTATAGTTGACATCTAAAAAGTCTTTTACTTAAAAAAGAAGTACAAAAACATCGCCTTTAACAAACGATCACACGCGTCTCAAAAATTGGCAAAACAACAGCTTCAAAAAATGCTAATCTCCAATAAGCGCATCTAGAATCCAGATTCTGGCGGGCTGAAATCTTTTTCGATGCTTGATGCTTTTGGTTAATATCGATTTTTCTCGTCATAATTTTTGGGTAATATCAAAAAAAATTTCCCAACCCGCGCTCTAAATGTAAATGTACTACAATGACCGGAAGATGAAAGCATTCAAAAAATCAAAGCAATTGCTATGAGAACTGCACTGTCTAAAGCCTGAGCGTTACACTACTTACTTGCAAGTAGAATATCTTGACGGCGACGTATCGATCTTGCAGCTGAGCTTTCCACACACATCCAAACCTTCCTCGCGCCTTCATTTCAATTAGCTGCGGGAGATTTATTTCCCGTTTAGGAATAGACGTCATGTTGGTGCCAAGCGAAGAGGTTGTGATGCCAGATGACGGAGTACCCTGCACAACATAAAAGCAACGCTAAACGAAACCGGATCAAAATTGTAGAATTTTTCTTTATGCTGCGAATTAAAACGCCCAGGCGCAAACAGCAGCCCCAATAAAACCTGTACGTGCACGAGGATTTCATTAGTCAAATGGAGGGCAGAAGTCATGAATGCCCACAGCAGGTACAGAGGCGGGAAACCAATAATTGTCTATTGCGATATGGATCAATAAATTCACCATTTAAAGGGTGAAGCAAAGAGAACAGTATCTTTGCGTTTGTATTTCTTTTTGTATCTCAAGAGATATGACAACTAGCTCAAAATAGTGTGTAACGTTTTGTTGAATACTAAACAAAAGGTGAATTTAGGTGTTGGATAAAAAGTGCTGTATAGCAGGCCAGCTGGTTCTATTAGGTACCAAGCTAAACTAATCAATGTAGTCATAAATATCAATATTTGCATGCTTATCAGGGCCAAAGTCACATTACATCACTTTATCGTATCTGACCCTATGTGGAAGTAAATAGCAAGGCCACTGCACTACCGCCACGTTGTTGTGTCCAGGATAAGTCACTTTATTGCCCTTTCTCCGGGTTAGTTGCACTGCTTACGGGCGGAAGCGTGCGATTCTTGCAGTGTAAACAACTCCGAGGCGGACTTGAACGCAATGATGTTCTGCAGCCAACAAAAGGTTTTTCATGACCCAAAAACAAAAATACTTTTTACACAACGTGATCGGCGCGGTAGTGTAGTGGATACAGCGTTCGGAAAACGTGCGTTCAATTCCCTATTCACGTCACTCCAAAGACTTTACAAATGATATTCATACATCTGCTCGGCGCTCAGCAAAAGGGGAAATGATGACGGCGGCAAATGGCATATGAAACTGAGTTTAATCAATTGTGACCAAAATGAGTGCAGTAGGTCTCATATGACCTGAGCATGAAGCCACAAAAACAACAACACATAGAACGCATAATAATACAAAGATAAAGTCAAGTGCGATTAGCTCACCACACTTGCAGTATCCATGTCGTCATAGACCTTCTTGTTTTTACGATAGCAAAAATAGCCAACAGCAATTAAAAGGCATATCCCGCTGATAGGAGCGAGAATGTAAGCAAACAAAAGCAATGGATCGCTCCGAATATTGTCAGATTCGCGACCCGGATCTTCTACAAGTTAACAGTTAAGTGAACTTAGTACATTAGTAACATAATTTCACTCTTTTTCAGTGATGTGCAGACTTCCGTTTAACGGCCAACCACCAATTAGCGAAGCTGAGATTTTAGTTAACTGTTGGCATTTTCCTTACCACTGTAAAGCACTAGCAAACTGGTCAATTTAGAAAAGAGGTGCGCAACTTGCAGCTCGTGATATAAAATTTTTGTGGCCCGTGGAAGAAATTTTGGCGAAATATTGATCTTCAAAAGAAAAAAAAAGGTCATCACTGACCAAATTAGGAAATTTTGGCAAATTTACAGCTGCGAAAACTGTGATCTAAAAAAAAGTCTTCAATGCCATTACCCATAAACGCTGTGACTAATCACTGCTGGTGAGCTTAACTGCGCCTAGAAATCGGCCGGCATGCAAAAAAGATTGCACGTCCCTTGTTTTGAACTTTAAGGCGTTTATTGCACTAAACAAATCAGGTAAATTAACTGCCAAACACGTTAACGTTTTTATTCAAAGCAAAATTGAATAAATAAAAGATCGTAAGATGTTGTTTCACATGATCAAAAACTGGTGTTCAATTTCCAGAGCCCAAAAAAAAACAGGTTGATAAGACACTGCTCTTTGCTTTTCCCAAAAAAACGAGTTAGTTTAAGATTATTACTAACTGTTCCGGTAATGAAATCTTTTCCAGAGTTGTTTGTGTATTACTAAAAGTGTTGCTTTTGCAATAAGAAAAAAACGCTTGTCTCAACTCGTACACTGAGGAAGATGGTATCTTATTTGTTTATGAGAGTGAAAAACTAGAAATACACCACAGACAACTCGCTGTGATTATCGGCTTAGCTTTAACTTTTGTTGAATAGATTTCTTTATTTGCTGTCGGCAAAAGCACAGATACATCTTGATTCCTGTAAATGCATCAATCACTTCAGCAACTTTCCACAACTTTGGATTTATGCCCGCATGCACTTAGACAAATAAACGTATGAAAGAGTGTGAAATTACTTGCTGATTGTAAGTAAGCACCGTCTCAATTCGTTAATAGGGAGGTCAGTATCATGGGCATAATTTATGAAATTCAAAGATTAAAAGAAAATAAACAGAAAAAAATAGATCAGTAGGTCTACACAACTGCATGAAAATATAACCACCAAATATAAATCGATCTTGCAAAGGGATTTTTTTAAAATGAGTTATTTGGCCAACCAGATGATCATGTGCAAAAGATTGCGGGGAGGTACAGTCCCATTTGGTCTATTCCAGACCAAGGCACAGAAGTGCAGCTAAAGACCTTGGTGTCACAAATATCATTGAGATAGGGGTTGGATCAAGTGATGAAATTAACCTACCAACAAAACACTTATTTCAGTAATCATAACACAAAAACCATTACAGGACCAAACACCAACTTTAACTTTGCGCCCCTACACTTACTGGAAAGAACGAATGAACGTGATAGAGTTTGTGACTAAAACCACTTTTGATTCAAAGTACAGTGGATTTTTACCAATTTCCATCACTGCTGTCAGAAATCTAATTTAGGTGAAGCTGGCTGAACCGATATTTTTAACCAGAAATAACTGTCTGGTAGTCCAGCTGGCAAGTTTCCAATACATTATATGCAAATTGCTAAGAGCTATCAATAGTTTGTGCAAAAGAATGACGAAGTATAAATAATCCTACATTGTTTTCAAACTTTTTTAGATGATAATGAACTAGTATTGCTGTGACATCGGTTACACATAATTTTTTACATACAAACCTGGAACATCTAGAGATGTATTGGAAGAAAACTGCGAATTACAAAACTCAGATTCACAACAACAAAAGTAATGATCATTAGCTCTCAGTTGCGTAGCATAACATTCATTTCTGTAAGTAAAAGAGGAAAAGTTACAAAAAGTTCTATAAAACATGGTCAAGTGGATTGGAGTAGCAACATCGTCAAAGGTTGGAATGCTATTGTAATGACCGTGACGAAATAGTCATTTGTTCACACCTTTGAATTGCTGCATTGCTGTGCCTTTCAGAAAAAGTATTTTACGATGACTTCCTCTCGTTGTTGAATTCTAATTAGTAAAACTATCGAAAGTAATACTAAGCAATTGTCCCAACGCTTAATGCCTCTCTTCCGGTTTTGAAGGTGTTGAGGATAAAAATGACATAAATGAAAAACAATTCTGATACCAGCACAAAGAATTACAGTGAAAGTATTTACTAGACTGATAGAACTTATAAGCATAGAAATGGGATCTATTTGCAATTCGTTGCATAAAGAATAAAACCAAAATGCTGGTAATCATTTTATTAAAATATTTCGCTTTTAACCTAAAAGCACAGATACAGCTAAGACAAATACAGAATATAGTATCTGTCTTAGCCTAGCCTTACGTGACTATTTATTTAACTGATGACACTTTTAGAGTAAAAGCAAAACGTTTTAATAAAAAGATAAAACCTAGTTCTCACAAAAAAATTGACAATTATTAAAGTTCTTAGTATATCTTGACATTGGTTGCAACATAACATGAAAAACCAAAACAGTAAACCTAATTTTCGAACAGCAGTAAATGCAACAAAAAATTGTGATCTTATTATTTAAGGTAGCGATCTGCATACATGCAGAGTAGTTATAGACTTGAGACTCATGAATTCAAGTAACGCAGATTGCAATGGTAGGAATTTGCCACCATTTTGCAAAAAGCTGCTGTACTTTGAACATCTGTATTTTACCAAACAACTGCAACAGCCTACTACAAGGAAAGCAACACTAGGGCAGTAAACATGTCCAGAAATTAAAAATTCAAGTTGCGCACCTGAAAATTAGCCTACTTTTTATTTTGCTCAGTCCTGCCACAACAAGCAATTTAATCCGTTCTTAGAGCAGTCTTAGCTTTAACTATAATTTGCCAATACATTATAACCGACCAACATGATCAACACAAAGAAATATCTAGGAAAATGCTATTTGCAAGCCATGGTATAAGTGGTAAATGAGCTGAGCCAATGTTTCTTGCGCAACTGTATCATTCAACTATCAGAGAATCAAAAAGCATGGCCCTGCAAAGAGCAACACAGCTACTTTTAATTTAGTAACAAATGGTCAGCATGCACATCACTTACTTTCCACTACATTCTTCATGCCTCGGCAAGCATCCTTTTTTCACAACAGTTATACTTCCAGACTCATTTTTCCACAAAGCGAAGCAATGAATGTGATTCTTAGAAAAACTTTCCCCACAATCAACTTCTATATCACATATTCCATCTCGAAATTGCTGAAAAGTTTTGTAACATCTTTAATCGTGCATACCATAACCACTTTATTTGATAAAGACTGCCATAGTAAGCAACTATTTATATGATGAGTACAATTTTTGAAATGAAAATAAGAAAAACTAAAAATTTTGCTTTGCAATTAATTGTATTAAGTGGTTAGTGATATACAATACAGCTTCAAACATGCTGCACTTACTGAAGCATTGCAGGCATGTGTTTCTGCTTCGGATGCATTGACTACGTAATGTTCACATCTTATTCCATGACAACTTTCAAACAAATATAAAACAGAAAGAAGGAAAAAGCAGAAATTTTTGCCTTGACCTAACATCATTGAAAAATACTAAAAAAAAGCTGAAATACGTTTTAAATATTTTCAAGTACACTGCATACCAGTAGCCTACTTATTAAATATTAAAGTACGCCAGGACTATATGCTGTGCATTTTGAAGGCTGATGCAGACCCTATCTGTTATCAGGTAGCTAACACATTTAGGGGTATCTGCAATGTACCCATTTAGGTTTTTGACAACTTGAAATATTTTCAGATTAAGAATCTTGGCTGCAAGCTCAACTCTCACGATTTAGTACCAATAACTTTTGAATCTCTATGTTTTCCCATAAAAAAATGCCACTGCTTTTGTCAAGGTGAGAAGTTGAGTGCTTTTTATCCAAGGCTTAGAAGAAAAAAATTAAAAACTGGAGAAGATTGAATACACTAACCATTAACCACTAAGAACACACTACATGATAATTGTAAAATGCAATGAAATCATGAGAACTTAATTAACTTATCGAAAATAAGATAAATGAAGAGTTTGGCAGAATACAAAATAATCTTATGGTCTTCAAGTCAACAGTTACCCATACATGTCAATGCAGTCAGTGCAAGCCATAGTTTGAACCAAAAACGTGAGCTTAATACAACGCTGATTCTGCTTGACCTTGTAACTTGCAACAAAACTTTTTGAGTTCTCAGTACTGTGCCACACTGCAGACAAACATGGTGTATCTACATAAACTTCAATTTTAAACATAAATAGAATATATTGAAACCATACCACAAAGTGTAAAATGCTAATACTCAAGTGGTATGATACATTACAGAAATTGAGCAAATCATATTGAATACCAGTACAACACCAGGCAAAGTATTTTGGGCTATTCACAACAAAAAAAGTATAGATTGACATATCACTTCCAAAACGCTACATATGCTTCAATTTAATGAACTCCCAGCAAAAATTTGTATTACCAACAGGAGAAAAGCTGCCAAAGCACTCTCCAGCTAATTATATTAATAAACAAAGCATATCAAAATTACTTCTTGTCTCTGGCAATACTTTTCAAACAGTCTCACCTCCAATAATTTAGCCTAATTACATTCAACTACTACCAATACCAAATGTAATGGTTTACCGATTCACAAACAGCAACTTTAATGCATAGAAAAAATTCACAAACAGCAACAAATAAAAAAAATAGTTTCAAATTTAGCAGTAATAAACCCCTGGTTCTAGACAATTTTTAAAGTTTGCTCCAACACCCCTAAAAGGTATTGATATTAGATTTTGGGGTATTGAGTGTTTTTATTACAAAATAAGAGATTAGGTCACATAACAATTGAAAAGACAAGTTAAATTACATGTGAATCTGGATTTAGGTATTGGGGCTAAAAACTTTAACTGCTATGATTCTAGACTAAACTCTGGTTATAACTACAGTAGGCGCCACTAATTATGAGCACGGATAATATGACCAGCCACTTATCATGACCAATTTGGTACGGTCCGGAATTTACGGCGTCGATTCAGGTGTGGTTATGGAGGCTTCGGTTTTTATGACCATTTGGATATTATGACCAAAATGGCCTGGTCCCAAGGTCATCATATTAGGCGGCATCTACTGTATAACACAAGATCTGCTAACAAATTTCACTACTACATTCTTGCACTAAAAACAAATCTCAGGAAATCTATGACCACATTTTTTGGCAACAGTAAAATATGGAAATGCAGAGTTACAGAAATACGAAAATTCATATCAATAAATGGAATTAGAAAAATTTATACCAAAAGTGGGATTACTGAATTATGGAAAAACAGAAAAACTATTAACAACAGTATGAAACTTGCAACAAAACAGAAATTGATAGAAATCATAAAAAGCTAAAAATTTTGCCACAAAATCGAATAAATCTTGATCATTAAATTGAGTATAACTAAGCTTCTGGTATGCATCACTGTATTCATTAACTACCAGAAGGTTAGTTCAAAGATAAAACCTTTGATTTTGGTAAGTCTAATCTTCTACATTATTGAAAATCATATAATGGATTTTTTCATATTCCTGCAAATCTGCATTTTTGTGTTTCCTGATTGTATTGGAAGTGGCTATTTTGCTGTCAACATTTTACTCTTGGAGGCTATTTTGCTATGAAACATTTGTGATTGGCCAATTTTAATAATGTATTAAACATGAGACTTTTTGTCATTTGTGATTGGCCAATTTTAATGATAAATCAAAAAAGTTTGCACCCTCAGACTACACTCCCTCACACTGTACGCTTCGTCTCAGTGTACACTACCTTGTACATTCACATTCTGGGCCCTCCTCTTCAGTGTACACTGCCTTTGTCTGAGTGCCCTGCCAACAAGGATTTCAACCCATAATTATTGCATTTCAAGGCAGCTGCAATCCATGTGCCACAGTGTCACTGTCAGAATTGTAGCAATTATGGCTACATAAACACTCATAAATGGTGACAGGAAAATAGCCTCCAAGGGTAAAATGCCTTTAATGGTAAAATAGCTACTTTCTTACAAATATGGTGCGAGATATTACCAGAAAAAAAGATGCCAATAAAAAAATTTTAACTGTTTCGGTTTCACATTAATTTAGTAAAAGCATACAAATATTTTTATAAAGTAACTACAGTTAGCGAACACATTTTGACAACCATCTACTAATATCCTTTTTTTTCAATGTTTACACTGTTCTAGGTTGCTCAGGGTAAAATTTAAGCTGGGCTTATTTTTGATCACAATGGTTGATTGTGCTGAGTATGAGGCATTAGACTACCTTTATCTGCCTATTGTTTTGTTTGCTACTGTTTACTAATTAGCCTAATGATGGTACAATTTATGCTTTTCACGTTCGGTAATAATGAGGCAGCTGACTCAATGTCAATAACATTTTGTTGGCTTAGCTGCTCGCTGGTTGGGTGAACTGCTCAGCATCAATTTAATGCACCGCATTATTTTGATGTCTGTGTGGCATTTAATGAATAAATCAGGCTAAAGAAACTAAAGTGACAGATTATCCTGCACTTCTATTAACTGACTCACTTCCAAATAAAAACACTGTAACTATAGCTTGCAGCTACTATATAGAATTACACACACAAGGTATAGGCCTAACCAACTAAGAACCAGAGCAACCTAGGTCAACGACCATCACTGATCAACGGATTTTTCAGAATTGATACGGCATCCAACAAATCTGAAAACCTTTCATCACTCCTTGCTCTCTTTGAACAAAAATGGCTGCCAACAATCAATCATATATTAATTCTTGAAATTGCACAATAAAATCGTTACCTACAGGATCTTTGGATTAAAATAAGATTGAAAAGTTCATAGGAGCTTTCTTTGTAAAAGTTTACAGGATTTTAAACTACAAAGGTACCGATACCTCAAGCATAGACATTTATATTAAACCAGTGGTTTTCTACGGTGAGTCCGCGGATGCCAGGGAGCTTGTGAAACGTTTTGGGTGGTCTGCAAAAGCTTTTGAATAGTCAACATAAGACTGATAAATTATCATTTTTTGAAAATTTTTATTTGCTCTTTGATATCGCTTTTTAAATAAGCTTGAAGCATTTGCTTAATTGCGGTGCTGTTAAAAGATAGTACTCAGTGCAAAAACTTGATGTATTTATCGCCCGTACTGTGATGTGAAAAACATTTAATACATAAAACGCAATTCTGTCTGTCTATCTGTCTGTTTTAACTCCTCTGAAACTGCTATAGGTACAAGCATCAAACTTGCCGCGATTGATCACCACCGCGTGCTGAGTGTCATAAGGGTGTTCGTGACGTCATGATGACGTCATAACTAAAAATTTTTGTTTTTAACTTGCATTACTTGTCAAAATACAACCGCTTTTTGCTCAAACGAAAACCAGCATCCGACTTACCACATTACAAAAACTTTCATTTGTTTGATGTCTAAAATGACCTCACAATCAACGGTTTATTAGACAATTTGTTTTTTGTTCTTTTTCAAAAAGTACTGTTCGCAAAAACACGATTAAACCGTTTTTTCAGAAGATATTAATAAGGATCTTTAGACAAAAACAACTTTACAACAATTATTGCTTATTTGACAATGCTACGAACACTTCTTTATTTAAACAGTCTGTTTTTGTCATAATATGTCTAGCAGAATTAATACAAATTTTTGGCTACTGCAGATCATAATATCAAGATGTTTTCAAAAATTGCACTCTTTTTGCAAAATCAATTTACTAAAAAACTGATTTGTGACCTCATTACTCAACCGATTTTCAAACTTTTTTAAACAAATTAAGGTTATTTCAAGGCGATTCCGATAATGTATTATATGTATAATTAATATTAATTTTTATAGTGAAAAAACTGAACTTTAAGACCTGTGGTGCAACTTTTTATCCTCCCAAAAAGTGGTAAGTTCAGTAAAAACAGGTAACTTTAATTAAACAACGTTATAGTAAGGTACTAACAATTACTATCCTTTGAAAGATTAGGAAATTTCCTTTCCCGTAATATGTGACTCCAATTATTAGGATCAAGAATTAGTTTATAATGTGTGATCGAAAATTGGTTGCCATACACCATGCTTCCTTTTCAGTTGAATAATTATCCTACTTGACCTGACAAACTTGCAATCGTTAAACCAAAGTTAGTTCTTTTGTACATTTTGACCACCTTTCCTTACAAGCATGGTTCTTTTGCATTATCTGTTGACGTTTTCAAAAATATTTATCAAAAACTGAACTCTCTAAATGTTCATGAAATGTAGTCTACCGGTTAAAATAAACGAAAAATTTTGCTGCCTACATTTTACAAAATTCCAATTCCTAGAAAAACTAAGTCCTTTAGTACATCTTGGATCTTCTTTCTTGATAGCATGGATCTTTGGCATTATCCATCAAAACATTTAAAAAGATTCATCAAAAAATGAAGTCTACAAATTTTAATTTGTAAAGCAAAAGACTTGGTGATCATCAAAGGAAAAGAGAAGAAAGTAAAAATGGTCCTTTCTTATCTTTTGCAACAAAATGTAAGTGTCGAGCTGCACATGATCTAGATGTTAAAACAATTTCCTTTGCAATTGGGCGAGGCTGCCGCAGCACTCAGCTAATTTGATATTCTCAACCACGACATTATTAATGGGGGCCCGGCTACTGCTATAACTTAACTGTGAGCGCTTCATTTCGAGTTAGTTTGCTCTTTGCATGGCGGCGTTTATGCCTGGGCCAAGCAGCCTGGCCTTTAGTTCAGAGACGTTAGTTCATATTAATTCGCCTACAATAACGAGAAAGTGGTAAGTAGCGATCCTAATATTTAATTGCTTAACATGCACTGTGCGATTATAATTCTTAATGACATCACAATGCTTGCTACCATACAGTGAGAACAGCAGCAGGCAGCAGAATTATCCACCATCATTTTGATGGCAAACATAAATGGTAAAGCCCATTATTAATATTTGTAATGGTAAGGATATCGGTGGAAAACACTAATCTTTATTTAACAGCAGATAGGTCTGGATTAGGGGCAAAGTTAAATGTAATAAAATTTCAAGTTTAGAAAAGATCAAAATTAAAAAATAATAGCATATCCATTTGTGACACTGGATTAAGAGGAAATGCTTTTGTTCGAAAAGAGATTTATAGGCGTGTATTGCAATAGGTTATATGGCTTTGGGTAAAGGTATGGCACCTTTTCATGAAATGGCCGAATTAAAGAAAAACAGCGCTTGCAAAGATGTCAATGTCACAAATAAAAATTTAAAAGCGGGGCCACCTAATCGTCAATTAGGCCTACCACTAAATAATTCATTTCTTTAATTGTCAAAACGATCACCATTTGGGAAACTTTAGAATTTGGATGTCCGTACAAAACACTAATCTTCATTTAGAAGTAGGGAGGTCTGGATTATGGGCAAAGCTATATGTAATAAAGTCCCAAATTTAAGAAAAGATCAAAATTAAACAATAATAGCATCAATCTGTAACACTGGATTAGAGTGAATGTTTTTGTTTGAAAAGAGCGTAATAGGCACCTATTGTAATAGGTTATATGACTTAAAGAAAAGTCATAGCCCCTTTTCATGCTATGGCCGAATTAAAGCAAATAGCGCAGGCAAAAATCTTAATGTCACAAATATTAATACGAAGAAGGAAATACTACTAAATCATTTCGTTGTTTCTCTCATAAATGTTTGTACTGTGAAGCCGGTGCAGCTGCATTAATTGATACCTTTTAAATCGGCACGGGTGATAATGTGCCCATCCGGGGTAAAATCGCACCGTACTTAGGATTAAAGTATTTTATCTTTTGCTTGATAATAGTTTTATGGAATTACCGGAATCAAACCTGAATATTTGGGAAAAGCAAGGACTTATTTAACTTCTATGAGCATAACTAAGCAAGGAACAACTAATATGAATCATATTGCGTAGCTAGCAGGGACTTGAGAAAGTTTGAGACGAAAATAAAATTAATAACGTCACTGTGTTAAATCGCACTACATGGAAGATATTATTGGTATTATGTTTTTTATGATAGCTCTATAGAGCTACCGGGCGCGAACCAAACATTTGGGGAAAAGCAAGGACTCTTTTAACTCTCCAGCGCACGTCAAGCAGGGAAAAAGAACATGCTACATAATGCGTAGCCAGCGACTAGGTGAAATCGCACCACTCGAAAGAAATTTTTGCTATTTTGCTTTAGAATAGCTTAAAATCTGAAATGTGATCCCTACTTCCAAACTACGGAAAACGCAAGGTTTCCTTGGATTCGTGTCAGCAATGAACAGAGCTCATAGACCAAAGGCATAGCCAGGATCTTGAAACGAGATATTCTATTAGAAAAAGGAGGAAAAAAAGTCGTGAGTGTATAAAAATTATTTCACTTTTCGCTACTGCTCACGCAAAAGCCCCATGCGTGAAGCTGGCACAGCCGGTTGAACCGAAATGCTAAACCCCGTCATTACTGATGGAGGGCCCCTGTCGAGCAATGTCTGCAGAGCCGGCTAGCGGCCTATATTGCTATAAAAGATTAGAGCAGTGCTCCGCAGACGATCCTAGGTGTGCCGCGGAATAATTATATTTTGAACCACTAAACTGAACTGAAAAGAGTTTATAGGGTTTCCCGATCTATTTCAGAATTGTACCGACCAATCTCAAGAAATCTTTTTTTTCAAGTTTTGCTTATCAGCGGAAGGATTATCAACACCCTTAATTAATCTCCACATTTTTCTGGTATTGCAAAACTGCCAACAGACCCGCACGTTGTACAACAGATTATTGTTATAACAACCGAACCTTTTTCTTGAATGTATCTAGATTTCCCCGCATTCCTGATGATAAGGAGCGTTTTATTGCCAATTACGAATTATTCACTTTGTCTTTGAAGTATAAACATAAACAATTCTAGCTTTCGCTTTCGCTCGACTCGTCCCGTTGTACTAACCTCTGGCTAACTTCTGGAAACCGCTTTTGTTTGATTTCTCTTTTCGCGCAGCTGGAAGCTGATATTTCAACTGACTTTGCTTATTTTTGAAGTGCGAAAAACCTTGAACAACGTTAGTTGTGAATAAAAGCCGCCAAAAGACACCAAGCTAAATAATTCAATATTTCAATGCGCTAGTAGCAATAAGCGGTTGTTTTAGCGAACATTGGCAACTGGTCTATCAGGCAAGTGAAGTCGGAAGACAACTTGCCCGAACTAATTTCAGCCGGTCTCAGACCGGCGGGCAGGCGTTAATGTCAAACACTGTTTTAGTTCGTTTTTCAGGATGATCATTATTAGCCCTTAAATAAGCTTGTTTCCGTGTATTTTAGAGCTACTGCGTAGTATTTTAGTAATAAAGAAATTGTTAAAAACTAAAACTAACAAGCAATGGATAAGTTTTTGGGGATAGCAACAGAGCCAGAAACAGATCGTATACCTAAGGCTAATAACACAATCGGTGTTGCAAAGAGACAGAAACCTGTAAAGAGAAAGTACAATGCTGAATATATTCGGTATGGGTTCAATTGGTGTGATAACGAAGAGGCTCCAAAACCACAATGTGTAATCTGTGGAGAACAGCTTTCAAATCATGCAATGGTTCCAAGTAAACTCATTCGCCATTTAAAAACAAAACATGCCAGTTATGCTGACAAGGATAACGAATTCTTTCAGCGAGTGTTAAGTCAAAACAAAAAACAGAAGCGCCTTATGAAATCGTCATCCACAGTCTCAGAAAAAGCATTAGCAGCAAGCTATCACGTTGCCAAATTGATTGCACAACAGAAAAAACCGCATACCATTGGAGAGAAGCTATTAAAACCTGCATGCCTAGAAATCGTTAAATTGATGCTCGGGAAAAAGGAAGTTGAAGAGATCAAAAAAGTGTCACTCTCCGCAGAGACCTTTAAAAGGCGAATTGATGATATGTCCAGTGATATTCTTGAAACTTTAATTAATAAATTGAAAACATCTGGATATTTTTCTCTTTAAATTGACGAAACCACGGATATTACTAAAAAAGCACAGCTATTAAGTGTTGTGCGTTTTGTCGACGGCGATTCCGTAAGAGAAGAGTATTTGTTTTGCGAAGAACTTCCAGAGCGAACTACTGGCCAGGAAATTTTTAGAGTTACCCACGATTTTTTTACAGCCCACGGTATCGATTGGAATAACTGCCTCAACGTTTGCACAGATGGTGCTTCAGCTATGGTGGGAGAAGGAAGAGGTTTTGCTGCATTGGTGAAACGTCAAAATCCAGCAATTGAAATTACCCATTGCTGCATACACCGGGAAGCCCTTATTGTTAGCTCTAGCTACGAGCTAATCGATTTCTAGTTGTCGTATTCTATCTGAGATAGGGCTACAGGGGGTAAAGCAGCCTGGGGAATGGACACGGTATCAGCTCAGCAGCAGACGAATATGATATCAACGAATATATTATACTACTGTGAACAACTACAATGCCCCAACAGCACCCAGCAGCATGCACCACGTGAATCAATACACTATTATTAATTTGGGTGATGCAGGCTGGGTTCCACAGCAACAATAGATACGATAGACGGTCACCGGTATCAACACTATTTTAACTATCGTAAACGCAAACAATGCATGCAAAACCTACCACTAAAACACCTTGAACCTGTAGCTGCAAGGAGAAAGGCAAATAGATAAAGATGCTAGGCCTAGGTAAGCCAGGCCCAGCACTACGAAGCACACTTCAAATACCATACATAGTAGGCTACCATACCTAACTATATCATGAATAGATACATCACTACTAATTACACTAAATTAGCACAGGTTCTACCTAGAGTAACTGGATAGCGACTAGTAAAGAAATTACGTAATCGCTAACCACGCCAAGAACAGTATCTGGTAACCGGAAAGTACTAACTCTACACATTATCAAAGGATCAATGTACACATAGAGCGAAGTGGCGCTAACATAGCCGGCCCAAAGCGAATTTACAAACCAGCAACGGTTAATGAGCTTTCACAGATAAAGCGCTACGAGATACATCAACAATTGATCACTAGGTGTCACATGGGAGATCGATGCACAAGGTAAGTTAGCACACGAACAAAATTTGAAACAAGAAACATAAATTCACACATGCCTCGTAAGAGAGTAACGTATTGTGATGTTTTGGCACCACATTCAATGATATACGGATCAAACTAGGACGAGGCTAATGATTAACAATCAATAACGAAGAAACAGCATAACAAGCACGTAAAGACACAAACCAAAATATGATTATCCATGGCATAAACGAATCTGCCCAGTGGCAGCCAATAGTAAAAGGGTTACGCAAGGTGGCTATCATTGGTCGGCATGGTCATTAATATCGCCTTCCAGCCAACACAGCTTTCTTATGTCACGCTCATAGGTTTTGCCACTTGCATCACGTACTGTAACCCGCCGCACATGCCCAAATTTGTCAGGGCTAACATTAATGACAATTGCGCGATCATAAGCGCAGCGCGGCTTCACATCATTAGAGCTGACCAACACATGGTCGCCGATTTTAATATTACGTTGCGATTGCAACCATTTTGCGCGCCTTTGTAGAAGTGGCAAGTATTCTTCAGACCAGCGTCGCCAAAACTGATCAGCATGTCTCTGAGAGGCTCTCCAGGAAGAGCGCATACCGTCAGAAGCAACAAACACATCAGTAGGCAGTACAGGATCAACGCAACCAGTCAAAATACTAAGTGGGCTCAGTGCACGGAGATCATTGGGATCAGCACTGACCCGTGTAATGGGGCGACTATTCAATATCAGTTGTACTTCACGAAATAGGGTCTCCAGGCCCTTCTCAGTCAACGTGCGCAATTTCTTGTCCTCTTGCAGAGCAGACAAAGTTTTTCGGACAAGACGTATCATTGATTCCCACACCCCACCTTGATGGGATGCTAAGGGGGGATTAAATCTCCAGTCGACGCCATTTTGCGCCATAGCAGCAGTCATCAATCTCTTGTCTAATCGAGCTAGCCCTCGCTTTAGCTCTGCATGAGCACCAACAAAGTTCGTGCCATTGTCCGAGTACAGAACTCGGGTGGCTCCTCCAGTGACGGAAAGGAACCGACGGTAGGCCATCAGAAATGATTCAGTACTCAAATCTTCGGCTACCTCTAAGTGAATAGCTCGGGTGGCAAGGTATGAAAATATGCAGCCATACCTCTTCAAATTATTCCGGCCTTGCCGCACTAGAATCGGCCCGAAATAATCGACAGCAGTGTTTGTAAAGGGCCGATTTCTTGACTCAATGCGGGCAAGCGGGAGTGGCGCCATAAGCTGGGCGCTAGGGGCGGCATTACGATTGCGACAGTTCATGCAGAGTAATCGAATGTAGTGCTTTACTGTTCGTTTACCACCCAAAACAAAGTAATTCTTGGTGAGTTCATTCATGACAAACCCGCTAGCAAAATGCCCAATCTTACAATGCAAGTCCATAATTATTAAGCCTGTTAACGCATGACGTCGTGGTAGCACTATAGGGTGCTTGAAATCATACGATAAGACCGATCTATGCAACCGACCACCAATTCTAATCAGTCCTTCCTCCACATATGGACAATAAGCAAGCAATGGACGACAAACGCCCTTAATATATGTATCACAAACTTTAATATCTCCACATTCTAAGGCATCCGCAACACCAGGAAGTGCGGTGCGCTGTGCAACACAAATCAGAGCCCTGAGGGCTTCAGCATATTCATTTGCAGAAATAGGACCAGATACAACCACAGAGGGAGTACAGTTTTTCAAAATTCTGTTTCGCAGTATACGCTTTAAGCGTAGCCACCATGCTGCCGCTCTCACCAATCTTGGGAGCGTACTATAATGAGCGATCAGTTTTTCAGATAAAATGTCTTTAGAAACAGTAATTTCGGCAACATTCACATTAGCATAAGCACATTCAGAAAATTCACCAACATTGTCAGGCACACTATTACCTTCAGTGTCAACAGATAAGGTCCGAGTGGCCATAGACCAACCCTCTTCCCCTTGCAACAAAAAGGGGGGACCCTCAAGCCATTCTCGAGCACGTTCTGCACACGACGGTTTTAAACCACGTGAGAAAAGGTCTGCAGGATTTCTCTTCGTGTCCACCCACCGCCATTGCGTCGAATTAGTGACCTGAAGTATACGTTTAACACGATTTGCCTCAAAAACCGGCAATCTCTTGTCAGGATTTTTAACGTAACCGAGTACAGTCTGTGAATCACACCAAAATACAACAGAATCAAACTTACAACCAATTTCACGAATCAGAACAGACGACGTTTTTACCGCTTCGTAGGCGGCATGCAACTCTGCGCGAGGAGTCGTAGTACATTCAGCAGGGAGCACTCTAGATTTTCCCATCACAAACGAAAGAGCAAAATGCCCCTTATTGCAAGTTAGCATATAAAAAACAAAACCGAAAGCATGTTTACTAGCATCAGTGAAGCAATGCAAATGTATATATTCTGCATCTGTGAGTCCAGCAAATCGACGCGGCAATTTTATACCATCTAAATTGCGCAAGCCCTTTATCCACCTCAGCCAACGCATTTTTTCAACATACGGCAAATTGCTATCATCCCAACCCAGATTGGAACGTGAAAGACCTTGCAGAATTAATTTTGCCGGCAACAGGAAGGGCAAAACTATCCCAAGGGGGTCGTACCATCGGCTAAGAAAAGACAACAGGCCGCGACGCGTAAGCACATAATCACCATTTGCTGCAGATATGTGAAAACAGTCCGAACTTGGTGACCAGCACACACCCAAAGTCTTTTGCTCGGGAATGTCCTCAAATCGCAAATCTAGCTCAGCGTACCGAGGCAATAGACGCTCGCTAGCAACACCGTTTAGCAGATCAGGGTGGTTGCTGGAAAACTTCATAAGCTTAAAACCACCACATGTCAACAACTTATCCAGTTCGTCAATCAATGCAACAAGACCTTCAGAGGTCGCAACGCTTTTCAAAAGATCATCAACATAAAAGTTCATATTCACAGTATTACGAGTCTCAACAGAAAACTTTGATTGATTGTCCACAACAGTTCGTCGCAGTGCGTATCCCGCCACACTCGGCGAAGAAGTCAGCCCAAATGCATGTACTGACATTTCATACGTATTTACAACTTCATCAGGATCTCCATCACGCCAATACAAAAACCTTAGAGCACTTCTGTCAGAAGGATCTACCCGCACCTGATGGAACATACTCTTTATGTCAGCCACCACAGCATATTCATGCAAACGAAATCGCAAAAGAACTCCGAGTAATAAGTTTGTATTATTGGGTCCCTGTAAGAGCCGTTCATTTAATGTAACACCTTTATAACAACAGGATGCATCAAACACAATTCGAAACTTCTCACCCTTTGTATTGTGGTGAGGAACATACCAAACCTTACCTTCTTTTCCTTGTTGAACATCCGGATCCACCAAAGCTGCATATCCATGCTCAATCATTTCATTAATTTTTTGAGTGTACTTTGCAAGGATATTCGGATTAGATTTTAGCCGTCGCCCTAAGCTACTCAATCGTGACAAGGCGATTGGTCGATTGTTAGGGAGCCCAGGATTGTTCGAAACCCAGGGCAGGGCAATCTGGTAATGTCCATCAATTATGTTACAACTACTGTCCATGATAGCCGTGGCCCGATCATCATTAACTGAAGGGGCTCGGTAATCAAGCTCAACGTCTGGTGTGGGCCCTCCAGTGCCATTACAAGTTGGGCACTGTCCTTTATTGGCAGGAGAAACCACAGCCAATTTCAACAAGTCTGCATCAGATCGATCGTCAAGGCCTACAATGTGGCACACAACATTTTCTTCGAGTGAAGATTGACTGTAGCAGTCATTTCCATACAAAAACCAGCCAAGAACTGTTCTCCCAGCACATAGTTTCTCTTCCCCAGTATCCCGCCTTTCAATAAGCTCATGGAGAATGCGATAGTTCAAACCAATCAACAAATCAACAGTAGTTCGGTCAATCAATGGTATATCAACATCAGATAAATGTGGATAATTCTCAAAATCACTTGCAGAAGGAATACTGGAACGCAAATCTGATAGTCTGTCAACCACTTGCACCCCTTTTAAAGTGAAGGATGCAGTCTCGTTGAGACCACGAATCTCAATCTGTGTTTCAAATGTGTCTGATGTGCGGTGTTCCCCATTAGCCATGCAAAGATGACTACGTATGGGAGTTCCCACAAGCAACAGCTCATCATATAGGCTCTTCGAGATAAGGTGAGTGTCCGAACCATCATCCAGTAAGGCTAAGACGTCACGTCCGAGACCAGATCGCATATTTGTAACTCTTACAGGCAAAACCTTCAACCTGGTTCTGCCCCGTGCACTGCGAGCTGTATTGGCATGGGCAGCACGATTACAAGTAGGCTCTGCTCCCACCACTGATGCCACAGCAGCATCGGTCTCGTCATTTTTGTTTAAAGTCTCAGGGGTAGAGATTTTCTCAGAATTATCAAAACGGTGAAGGAGCGTGTGGTGAGCACCATTACATTTTTGACAACGACGATTACTCTTACAGTCTCTAACAAAGTGTCCCTCACTTAAGCAATTGAAACAGCGTCTTTGTACCTTTGTATCAGCAATACGATCTTCAACAGATAATGCAACAAACTTATTGCACTTCCAAAGTGCATGCTCAGATGGTTTTCCGCAGTCACAGAGCTTCGACTTGGGGTCACGAGATTGAACGTTAACCTTTGCATCCTGAGGACTCATTTCGTTTGAAGCTAAATCCGTTCTTCTCAGGGCTTGGGTCCTTGTAAACTTTGCTTTAGTATATCTGCTCCCACCACTGCGAGGATAGCTACTCTCAGTGGAGCGCGGCTCAAGAAGCAGTCGACCAAAGGTTGAGCTAGCTTCCTTCTTGCACCGATCTACAAACAACAACACATCATCAAACCGTACACGGCCGGATGGAGAACTATGATCAACAGTGAATCGCACAAACTGCTTGCGCAGATCCATAGGAAGGCGCCAAAAGATTGCCTCTGTTGTAGCATAAGCATTCAACTCATCATACGCACCAGCTGCTAGCATTCCTTGTCTACATGCCATCATGTCAATGTAAAGATCTTCCAAACCATCAGCAGTGGCACGAACAACAGGGCCATTGCGAACTTGTTGCAGCAGAGCACTAGCCGTTCTTTGGGGAGAACCAAATGCAGCTTTCAAGTCTTGCAGCGCACATGAAAGTGCATCTCTAGGTGATGAATTCAACATACAATTATCAATGATTCTACGAGCCCGCCCTCTTGTAGCAGCGGCAAGTAGATGTAGTGCATGACCAGGATCTGATTCCGCATATACTCTCAGAATTCTGTCTTCCACTTGATACATGAAACGATAGTACAGCTTAGGATCACCATCAAAACGATCCTCCAGAGAAGGCGTGGGCACATCTCGACATCTTATCAGGATCTTGGCAAGATCATCAACTGTCATCTTAGAGTCAACAGATTTAGCAGCATTGGGAAGTTGATTAGCTCCACCTTGATTCCCACGTGGAGCTGTAGCAACATCACAGGGTCTTCTATAACCATCAACAGCCGGCCCATGCCAAAGATTCATAGGTCGGGAAGTAGCACTGCATAGGGTACCAGAATCACAAACTGCCGGCCCATATTCAACCGTGGGTAGCTGGAACTTGCTGCGATATAGGACACTTGGGTCCCATGAAGCTTGTACACACGAGGTAGGGGGCTGGTACTCACTATAGACAGCAGCAGACTGTCTACCCTGAATACCTCCAGCACTGACAGTGCTAGTGCTAACTTGAGGCTGAGCCCATACTGGGGCGTCAGGCCTAAGATGGGAACCAGAATGTGCAACTGGTGAACGAGACATCTGGGCAACGGCATCTTTACTATCCAAAAAGTTAACAACCCTTTCTTGTGGAGTCATTGTCTTCTGTTCGAGCTCACCTAGATTTTGATCAACATCTTGTAATTCAGCTTAAGCCATTATTTCAGCTTCTGCAAGATCTGCCTTGGCACGCAAGATCTCAAGTTTGAGCTTGTGCTCTTGTTCTAATTTCCAAAGGCGTGCCTTTTTGATTTTTACTTCAGTAATTCGCCTCGTGGTTGAGGACTTTGATGAAACTGAACAAGCCTTTTCTGAGGCAATCTTATACGTTTTGCTCTTTGGCTCTGTGCCAAAATTGAAACTCACGTTCTCAACAGCATCACCAACAGAGACATCAGTACGAGCTTGCACACTACAGGTATCAGAACTCACAACAACAGCAGATGGTAAATCACAGACTAGTATCTCATTCAGATTTTCAGTTTGAAGCACACTAAAGTCACGCGCCGCAACTCTAGGCGGTGAATTACTGTCACAATGGGGATTGACACAATTAGCAACAGAATCAGCACTTTCACTATTTGACCCCATGGTTATACAAACAGATACAATAAATAAGCTTCTTCAGAAGGATACAATAAGCTTCTTCAGAAGGCAGTAACAAGCAATCAGCAAATCTTGACAAATTCAGCAGAGCAGATAAACAAACAGCCTGATTCGATAGGCTTCCACAACAACAATCAGCAACAACTTCACCAAACAATGGTGTTTTAGCTATGTTAGCTCTAGCTACGAGCTAATCGATTTCTAGTTGTCGTATTCTATCTGAGATAGGGCTACAGGGGGTAAAGCAGCCTGGGGAATGGACACGGTATCAGCTCAGCAGCAGACGAATATGATATCAACGAATATATTATACTACTGTGAACAACTACAATGCCCCAACAGCACCCAGCAGCATGCACCACGTGAATCAATACACTATTATTAATTTGGGTGATGCAGGCTGGGTTCCACAGCAACAATAGATACGATAGACGGTCACCGGTATCAACACTATTTTAACTATCGTAAACGCAAACAATGCATGCAAAACCTACCACTAAAACACCTTGAACCTGTAGCTGCAAGGAGAAAGGCAAATAGATAAAGATGCTAGGCCTAGGTAAGCCAGGCCCAGCACTACGAAGCACACTTCAAATACCATACATAGTAGGCTACCATACCTAACTATATCATGAATAGATACATCACTACTAATTACACTAAATTAGCACAGGTTCTACCTAGAGTAACTGGATAGCGACTAGTAAAGAAATTACGTAATCGCTAACCACGCCAAGAACAGTATCTGGTAACCGGAAAGTACTAACTCTACACATTATCAAAGGATCAATGTACACATAGAGCGAAGTGGCGCTAACACTTATGGTAAAAGTTTTACCAACGGAATTGTCAGAAACGGTGAACGACTGTATTCGTGTTGTAAACTTTATCAAAGCAAGAGCCTTGAATTCTCGTATTTTTTCTTTGCTTTGCAAAGAAATGGGATCACAACATCAGTCACTGCTATTTTACACTTCTGTGCGTTGGCTTTCACGTGGAAAAGTGCTCGCAAGAGTCTTCGAACTGAGGCATGAAATAAGTCAGTTCTTTTTAAGTCAGAACAGCCATGATCTGTATGCACTTTTTGAAAATGATCGTTGGATTGCAAAACTTGCATACCTGGCCGACATATTTGAACACTTGAATGAACTCAATATTAAAATGCAAGGAAAAAATGAAAACATTTTGACGTGTTCCGACAAGCTGAAAGGATTTAAGGAAAAAGTAGTACTCTGGAAAAATGAATTAATACGGGGATCACTGGAAATGTTCCCCAGAAGCAACCAAATCAGTGCTGTTGACAAAGATTTGGTGTTATATTTGTCTCAAAAGCATTTAGCTTGGTTACATCAAAAGTATGACCACTACTTTTTTGCAATTAACTCGGAACAGTATGATTGGATCCGAAATCCTTTTTCCGCTGATGCTGAAATTTCAACGCAAAAATTATCATTGCCTGTGAAAGAAAACTTTCTTGAACTACGAAATGACAGAACACTGCGGTTGAAATTCCGTGATATTCCACTCGATGAATTTTGGATAGCTGTTGGAAAAGAATATAAGCAAATTTCGAAAAAAGCTCTCGAAATTCTTCTCCAGTTCTGCACCACATATTTGTGTGAACAAAGTTTTTCGACGTTGTTGCTGATCAAAAATGACAAACGATCATGCTTGAAAGAAATTGATCAGGAACTTCGAGTTGCCCTTTCAAACGTTGAGCCCAACATACAGCGATTGAGCTCGTTAAGACAAGCCCAAGCTTCTCATTGATCTGCTGATAGCGTTGGTGTAGTTACTATCAAACTTGACTCCAGTTACGATTAAATGAAAATTCCAATAACATTACAGTTGCTTTGATTAGTTTCGAATTCATCCTCATTTCCCGAAAAGCAACTGCTGTTGCACTTTGCGTAGTGACTAGCCTGGTTTCCTTATTAAGTTTGATTGTTACTTGTTTAAATTCACCAAGCAACGAATATTATCGCAGAGTACCGGTATCTTATCCAAGAGTACAACAACGCAACTTGGGTGAGTGTTGAAACAAGAACTGATAATTGCAATTGCCGTTAACAACACACCAATCCATCCGACATAGAGCAGGTGCATTTTTATTTTCAAACTCGATATTTTCAGTCAACAAATAAAAAGCCTCAGTTTGGGTATACGTATAACACATTTCTTGAGGAATATGTGGTTGTTTACTAGTAGGTTTCGGAGCATGAGAAGTTGTAGTTGATTCGCTTTGCGTGGGATAAAATTTACCTTTTGGGTCAAAAATAATTAATACAGTGGATTTGATGTGTAAATTTTCTGCGCTTTTTGCTGAGGTGTGCCGCGAAAATTTGGACAGGGTTTTAGTGTGCCGTGAGTAAGAAAAGGTTGCGGAGCACTGGATTAGAGAATTGATTCGATAGAGAAGACAAGTGGTCAGTTTTTTAGTTAATGCTAGTGGTTGTGAGCAACCTTTAGTAAAGAAAATAGTTTAGCATTCTTAAACTTCTCTTGTAATCTGTGGGTAAATCCGAGAAAGTACTCAAAAAGTCATTTTGAAATGAGTTTTACGTCAGTGTCTGATGGTGAGAATGAAAAACTGCAATACGTTTTATGTTGCCCTGTCCTCAGCAACGAAGCTCGAGCGTCCTTTGCAACAGAAACACCCAGAGCAGGTGGAAAAATATTTATTTTTCTTTTAAAAACACAAATTTTTGTTGAAACGACAGAAAACCGGATTGTAAATATTTTCAAGGACACAGCACTACATGCGCAGAGACTTCTTTCGAAGTGGCATTTGAAATTGTCAAAGAAAAAAAGCCCCATACGATAGGAGAGGGGCTTGCGTAGCCTTGAGCTTCAAAAATGGTAAAGTTGATTTTTGGGGAAGCAAGCCTATGTGTGGAAGAAGTACTGGCGATGCTTATTGGTCTCAACCAAATCTGGTTCCCAATTGAAAGTCAAAGAAAAATATCCACAAATCAAGGGATTACATTCCATGATACTTTGATACCCTCTCGCCTTCAAGTCTTTTCCAAGTTGTTTGAAGAATGTGCTTAATTCTATAGTAAAAATAACCCATTTTGTCCAGAAAAGTGCAACCACATCTCATCTAGTCAAATAGCTTTGCAAAGAAATGAACTCTGATTATGAGACAATTTTGTTTTATACCACAATACGATGACTTTCCTAAGGAAAAGTTTTCACACGCTTTTTTTGCACAGAGCCGAAATCAAGCTTTTCTTGGAAATAAAAAATAAAGGCATCTTCATCATCTTCTTTAATGATAAAACATGGGTTACAGGGTCCGAATTATTTGGCTGAAATTTTTAAATAGTTAAAGAAGTTTCGCTTGAGACGTCAAGGACCTGATACAAACATTTGCAATTCAAAGACGTTTTGCATGGTCTTATAGCAAAGATTCAAAATTGGAATCAGGATAACTTCGCAATGTTTGAAAAACTTTCGGAATTTGAAGCTGCTATTCTCAATGCACAAATAAAACTAGAAATTAGTGAACATTGACAGTCGCTTGTAAAAAAAGTTGAGAAGTATTTTCCCGATTTGGCGAAACAAATTGATATTTTCCCACGCAATCTATTTTCTTCAGTGATAGACATAGCAACTACTCCAGAGGAAATTTAAGATGAAGAGCTGGATTTAAGTTATACCTCCGCTGGTCATGAAATATTTACGGAAAAATTAATTTCTCAATTTTGGAGCATGATGTTGTGACCGTACCCAAAAGTATCAACGGCAACATTATGTGAAATTTTCCCATTTACTTCGACTTACCTGCGTGAAACTGAATTTTCTGCTCTTGTTATATCAAGTCTAATGCTCGTAACAGACTAAATGTCGAAGATGATATGCGGCTAGCGGCTTCCAAAACACAACCGTATATTTCTAAATTAGCATCTGATATGTAACAGAAGAAATTCCTAGCATCAAATTATCGGCCATTCAATAGATTGATGTGTCATTTGAACGTTGTAGTCCTTAATTCTCTAGCATGGTGGTCGCCATTTTCCTGGGCTGTTGTGAGTGACGATAATGACTGCATGAGAAGCGTAAATTGACTGAAGAAATTCTTGATTGTACGTGATTGAGCAATTTCGGTAAAGTCAATTAAGCGAGACGAAACAAGAATTGTATATTTGCATGCATGCAATGTTGATGTAACGATTGCCCCTTTTTCTTCGGCGCATGCCTTGGTAAATATTGTAAACATGGGATTCGTTCTTGTAAGGGCAATGCTTTTGCAAGGAGTTGCGAAAGTTCATTGATAAACTGGAGCCCATTACTTTGGTTTCTGCCCCTCTTTCTATGATAAAGCAAAGCGTATTTTGTATGGCACAGACTTTGCACAATAAATCTATTCTTTGTTACTATGACGTGCTTGAAAGGCGATACGACAGGTTGGATGGCAGCTTGTTCTGCAACTGTCACAAGACGAATAGAGTTTCTCAGATTAGGAAACAATTCCAATACGTGAATTGATTTTGAAATAAAACAAAATGTCGATATTGCATTGTGCTTTTTTCAACATATACCGTTAGATCGTTCTGGATCGGATAGGACGAAAAATGCTAAATTAAAAAAAATTTATTGGAGTCCGCGACTGCTCCAACAGCACCAAAAAGAATCCGTCAAAACAAAAAGTTGAGAACTACTATATCAGACCAATAACCACACTACAATATTACCGGAAATTCATGAGATATTTCGACGTCATCATGCTGAATAGTGTACATTACAATTTTGTCAAGCACGCTTTGATGCATATCAAGAAAAGAATGTCGTGTGATGAATATTCATTTATTTGTCCTTCCCCCCCAAAAAAAATTGTATACCATGTTTAAAATAAAGGCCATAAATTTTTAGAAACAAGGTGGTTTTGAGTTTAAATAATGCTAAGTAAAAATTTAAGTTACGCAGTGTGTGCCAGTCGAAGAAAGATTAGGCTAGAGCGGAGAAGATTTACAAAGATTAGGTAAGAGCAATGTTTTTAAATGACCTGCCGCACTCAGCAAAGCCAGGAGGGTATAACAATGAAGTTTATCGAATTATTGCGTCGTTTGGAAATGGCTTACTTTAACAGTTTTGTTCGTAAATATTTTCTAGCGTTGTTAGCAGGAGTGTATAGTAGTATCGGAATGGTGTTCCTATGCTATTTCCTAACTGGAAGATGATATTTCTACTTTGAATTCACATACTTTCGTTTAGCACTGACCTAGATCCCGATTATAATTAAAGATTTTTATCGCTAAATCTTAGTCTTTCATTAGGCCTATACTTCTAGTTTTCTTGTAAACCTACCATAGGTACCAAATGTACCAGAATTCCTCGATTTCAAATCTATGTTCCGTGTCCGCAAGAAATCAGAAATCATGGCGATTGTCTCGGATTTCCAAGGATGTTTGGGGAATTGCGGTTCAACGAGAGTCACAGAGCTTCAGTTAACGTAAAGAAATAACTTTGAGATCATTTAGAAAACTAGCCAAGAATACAAAAGACGTATATTTGTTTGTTTACAATAACTATTTATCGTTTAGGAGTTTCTACCTCAGCAGTCATTTGGTAAGCTTTTAGCATCAGCGATTTAACATGAATATTCGGAGCATATCAGCAGCTAGCAATCCTCTACCTCCAGCAAAAAAGCTAAGAGACAATGTCGCTATTGTGACAGTTGGAGAAAGCAATGCAATGGAATTGTGAAGGGTAGGAAAGGTACTGCTTAAACTCTGAAATAGAGTAAATTTGTGTGATGTTTCTATCGTATGTTTTATTTTCTTTTAGGTGATAAAAATGCACATTAATAACACACCACAACAAAAAAATTTTTTTTCTTTTATGCCGGGAATGTTGGAATGAATGTAAGGTAATTTAGGGCCGCTGATTCCAAATATGATATTAGTTTTCCTAAATTGGCTCTAGTTTTTGAGAAAAAAGGCATTTTTTGAGCCCAAGTGTACTCTGTCTGCAGGCTACTATGCTTAGTCGCACGTTGATCTTTGTGATGCAGGTAGAGATGATAAAAGCAGATAGTTTTCATGCCCATCATTCCACAGTCGACTTAAAAAAGAATGGAACTAAGCCTGTGCAAAAATTTCCACAACCATATAGCTAGCCTACCCATGCTTTTAAGGTTTTTTAACTTGGACTATTGCGGTACAAGGCTTGCTACTAGCCTACAGGTTGCATTTAAAAAGTTCAGTAGCCTGCAAAATTAGCAGACTATACTGTGCAGTTAATGAAATCAAAGCAAAATATATTAAAAGTGCAGAACATTCAGAACCTTAACTTTATTTTGAGGCTACTAGCCTAGTTAGCTCTTAAGAGTCTAGTTCTACAGGTACCAGTTTGAGCTGATTGCATTATTTTGCTTTGCTAGCTTGCTTTGCATTAACTTAATCACTTGTTTGCAGAATTTCTTATGCATGTTACTAATCTACTACCTAAGCTTCAGTACATTACATTGCAATGTCTTCTTGTCGACGCAGCTGTGCAAATGGTCCTGATGCATTCTGTTACATCTGCGGAGAGTATACGCCCAAACACCAAAGGAAAGGCATCACGGATTTTGTCAAGCAATCATATTTTGCATATTTTGATGTAAAGCTTGGTGACCAGGATAAGCCTTGGGCACCTCACAAGGTTTGCAAAACTTGTGTAGAAAATCTGAGACTATGGAAAAATGGGAAGCTTAAAGGATTAAGATTTGGAGTGCCTATGGTGTGGAGAGAATCACAAAATCACCATGACGACTGCTATTTCTGCATGGTTAATATAAAAGATTTTAACCGCTACAAAAAAAGGAAGTGGGAATATCCAGATTTAAAGTCAGCAAGACGACCAGTTCTGCATTTCGAAAGCATTCCTGTGCCTGTTTTCACTTCACTTCCTCAGCTTCATAATTCAAATAGCGAAGAATCACATGCACTAGAGTGTAGTGAAACATGTGAAGGCAGTTGCAGTGAATACGAAGAAAGCTCTTCAAATCCAAAGCAATTTACCCAGCAAGAATTAAATGACTTGATCAGAGATCTAAATTTATCAAAACAGGGATCTGAGCTTTTAGCATCCAGACTGAAAGAAAAAAACTGCCTGCAACCAGATGCTAAAATCACATTCTACCGGAATGGGAAAACAGGTATTCTTCCCTTTTTTAGCCAAGATAATGACCTTCTATATTGCAACAGCATAATTGGACTTCTTCTCAAAATGAAAATCCCGAACTATTGATAGTTCCGAAAGGAGCTTAAAATGTGTTTTGCTGCACAATGGCAACCGCTTTGCATCCATACCAATAGCTCACTCTACAAAGCTCAAAGAAGAGTATGACAACATCAAAACGGTGTTACAAAGGATTTGTTATGAGGAACACCCGTGGTCAATCTGTGTTGACCTTAAAATGGTGAATTTTTTGCTTGGACAACAAACTAGATACACCAAGTATCCTTGCTTTATGTGTTTATGGGATAGCAGGGCATAGCAACAACACTGGATAAAAAAGTGTTGGCCTACAAGTAATGCTCTGAAAGTTGGTAAAGAAAACATTATAAGGGAACCGATAGTTGAAAGGGAAAAGATTATGTTGCCACCCCTCTATATTAAACTTGGCTTAATGAAGCAGTTTGTTTAGGCTTTGGACAAAAATGGAGGCTGCTTCAAATACTTATGTAGATTTTTTCCTGGATTAAGCCTTGAGAAACTAAAAGCGGGGATTTTTGATGGTCCACAAATTCGTAAGCTCATTAGCGACCCAAATTTTACAAAAAACATGACTGATGTTGAGCTTTCTGCTTGGTCCAGCTTCGTCTCTTTGGTTAAGAACTATTTAGGTAACCACGAAGCACTGAATTATGTTGAAACGGTTGAAAATATGCTTACAAAATATCAAGAAATGGGAGCAAACATGAGCATCAAAGTCCACTTCCTCCATAGTCACTTAGACAGATTTCCTGAAAACTTGGGTGATTTTTCGGAAGAGCAAGGTGAAAGATTTCACCAGGACATAAAAGTTATGGAGGAGAGATATCAAGGAAGATGGGACAGACATATGATGGCTGACTACTGTTGGTGCTTGCAGCGTGATTGTCCTTAATGACCCTCATCACAGGAAATCGTATAAGCAGTATTTCCAAAAAGAACCGAAATTGAAAACTGAAAAAATCTCAGTGTCTTCTGCATAACATTTCAATAGAAATTGTCTTAGTAATTTATTGTGTTGATGTGTTTTAACAAACTTGGATGCAAATAGGTCTACTAGACATTGTGAAAACTTATATTGCATACATTTGCATCCACAATGAGATATTCAAATAGTCAGATACACAAATATTCAAATATCTCAAAAACTAGAGCCAATTTATCAAAATTAATATCATTTTTGGAATCAGCGCCCCTAAATTACCCTAAATTCACTCTAATATCACCGGCATAAAAAATTGTGTTGACCAGTGTAATATATGATGATCCATTTGGCGCAGGTTGCGGCGGAGGAAAATGAGGTCGGTAAAGAATCAACTGTAGTCTTGTCCAGAGCTGTTCACAGTTTTAGGATATAAGTTATATAATATTGTATAAAGATCATGCAATTTTTATACAGGCGTTTGTTGGGATATGATGCAATTTTTGCTTTTGTATTCTATAGACTTGTCTAGAATTGCCCAAGCTTGAATCCTCGCCTCCGTACTGTGCTTACTTAGTCATTTGTATTTATAGTAACATTGTTACGTATTACATAATGATTGTGTTACGAATTATTTGGGGTATATAAACCGAAGTTTGTGGGTGAGATGGTTTTCAGTCGTAGTTCTGTGACGTTGTAAACATGTTGGAACATTATAAGGCGGGAGTCTGTACTTGATTCCGTACCGAAAAACATGGGTAATCGATTTTCTTGTTGTTCTCCACGAAAACCCTTGGTATGAGCATACAAAGTGGTATCCTACAAGTGAATACGTGCTGATGAATCAAGGTGTTAAATATGTGAAAGAAGTGTGTATAAAATTTGAGAAATTCTACAGACCTCGGTTTACCCATCCGTGTAAATCAAATGCAGCAAAAAAAAAAAAAAATATTAAATGAATACGTCCCAGGGTATCTTTGTACAAAGACGACTGATCTACAGGCGAAAAAAATAAAGAGCAGTAGGCTAGAGGTGAAAATTTCAATGTTGGTTGACCCCCACATGCTCTATACAAAAAAGATTGGTAATGATGACGAGAGGATTAGGCATGCCTTGCTTTATCAACTCTAGTCAAACAACTCAAAATTCACCAATTAACAAGATTTACTCAATGCTATTTTGGATCCATCCAAAAACCTAACAAAGAGAAGTGACAGCAGGTGCATCGAATTGAGATATACCCACGCTTTCAAGACATACTAGTAAGTTACTTTTTGTGCCTATATGAAGCTTGCCGACATCAGATAACGCGGGAAGACATTCGTGACGGAAGAACTCATTCAGGTCTCTGTCGTGGTTCTGACAGCTTATGTAGAGTCTTACAAAAAAAGCCATATCATTTTCTATAGATTCTCCCTTTCCTTTGGATGCTTTTTGGTCTTCTGCCGTGAAAAATGGTAGTTTGCTCCTTTTTAAAAGATCGCCAGTTATCCTGGTTCTATCGACCAAGCGATGTTTTGAGTATGTGTGAAACTGTTGTTGTCCAATCTGCTTGGCAGTTCGAGGTGTTTCAGTCACTGCAGAATTGGCAATTTCCTTTTTTGTCTAAAATCAGTAAATATAGACAATCCTTCTCAAAAAGATTTCCCAGCTCTTTAATGACGGCTATAAGTGACAGTATATCTTTGGCAAATGCTTTCTGTGCACTCTATGTTTCTTCGTGGTGAAGTGTCTCCTCATCGGCATTTGGATGCATAATCCGCAATCACTTCAGCCACCTCTGGTCCGGGGACCGTCCAGCACACGGTAATTATAAATAGGCATTAGTGGGCATAGTAGGGGAAAGGAGGGTGATTTGATACGAGAGGTGATTTAATACAGCACCCCTACGGAATTCCATAAAATAAATTTTAGTTTATTAACGCTACCACGTGAAAGAAAGTGTCGAAAAACTTCCGGTTTATAGGAAAAGCTGGTTTAAATGAATTTGAAAGAAATGAAGAAGAGAAGTTTCTTTTGTAAAATTTCGTTTTCAAACTTTGACTGCAGAATTAAAGAAAGGGTTAATAAAGCTGCCAATATGGTGGAGTAATTATTGCTAGATTAAATTGTTATCTAGTGCAGTTGTTTTTTCCAATTACTTTTCCTAGGATGTTAGTTGTCGAATTTCTATCCGAAGTGCTGGAAAGGAGATTTGATACAGTGCATTGAAGGTGATTTGATACGGTGTATCAAATCATCTTCCATATTATAACAACATGGTACGATCATTTGATGAACCTTTTTGGTGTCTTGGAGCATGAAAGACAATTAAAAAAGCACAGAGCACCTAATCAGTAGTTAGGTTGCCTACAAAAAGATTTATTAACCGGTTTCGTATTCTGATATAACTGCGCAGTAATTATTGTAGGCTATGGTGCTGGTAGCACCTACAAGCTAGCAATTACTCTTATTTCAGATATTTTGTATTTGAATAGAACTTTTATTCTATTTAAATTTGCTTTACAGTAATTTCACGACTAAACAGTATGCCGTTTAAATATGAAAGAAAAACTAATCGATGTTTTCGATCACCGCCGGATGTGTAAAAAAGAGCAGCTAAATGTGTCACCGAAGAAGGTATGTCTTATCGAAAGACTGCCGCCAAAATTTTAATGTCGACAAAATGACTCTAATGCGGTATATGAAAAAGAAGGAGGCAAATCCCACTTGTACTATTGGTTATCAAGCTACCGTTCTAAACAATCAAATTTTTTCGCCGGAGATGGAACAACAGTTATCGTCTCACATTGTGCACTTGGCTGATATGTTTTTTGGACTGTCAGTTGAAAAATGCAAAGAACTTGCTTTTCAATTTGCTGCTGCAAACAAATTATCTATTCCACATTCTTGAGAAGTAAATAAGAAAGCTGGAAAAGAGTGGTGGAAAGAGTTCAAAGAGAGGCACCAACTTTCAATAAGGACTCCTGAAGCCACATCAATTGGCTGCGCATCAGCTTTCAATCATCACAATGTAAAAGAATATTTTGACAATCTTGGCATTGCGTTAGATAAGCATCAGCTTACTCCGGATCGAATTTTCAATTTTGATAAAACTGGTGTAACTACCGTTCAAAATCCATTGTAGAACCTTTTTTGTATTGTAACTGGGACTGGAATTGTAACTGGAACTGGAACAAAAATTGTGGGCTCTATAACATCTGGAGAAAGAGGCGAGCTTGTCACTGTTCTTTATGCAGTGTGTGCTGCATGGCATGCTTTGACTTTTATGCTGATCTTCCCACGAGTGCGATACAGGGAACACTTTATTCGTTGCGGTCCACCTGGATGTATTGGAAGAGCAACCAGATCTGGTTGGATCAATGCAGATCTTTTTGTTGATTTTTTGATGCACATTAGTGAGTTTACTGGGTGCTCACCAGATCGCAAGATTTTAGTGCTCATGGACAATCATGAATCACATTTGTCTATTGCTGCAATTGACAAGGCAAGAGATTTAGGTATTGTTCTTTTAACAATACCTCCAAAAACATCCCATAAATTACAGCCTTTGGATGTATCTGTTTATGGGCCATTTAAAACTGGATACAACATAGCAATGGACAATTGGATGAGGACTAACCCAGGAAAGAATGTGATAATTTATGAGGTTTCGTCGTTGGTTAAGGAAGCCCAAATGGTTGCAATGACTCCACGAAATATAATGTCAGGATTTTGTTCGACTGGTAACTGGCCATATAACCCTCAAATTTTTGACGAAACTGATTTTGCCCCTGCTTTTGTCACTGATCGTGACATTATTCAAGATTCTGGGAGCAGTTCTGCAGCTCATCAAGTTTTTCGAAGTAAATTGGGCAATGAACAAGCCTGCAATTCTTCTTTGGATACTAGTCGCCGCGACAATGCTGTCACTATTTGAGTGATTCTACCTGTTTGGGGAATTCGGGAGTTTTCATTTGACTCTATAGCTGAGACCTGTATTATCTTGAATAGGCTTTATTAGTCAACCAGCAAATCACTATCCAAGGCAGAGATACACACAGATACAGTGAAGCACAATAAAAACGTTTTTACCAAATTCCTAAACACGTTAACCCATTATTATTATTGGAATATGGCTCGACAACTTTCTAATATCTAGGACGTTCTACAACAACTAGCTATGCTGGGGAAGCACTTAATTAGCACCACGCTATAAATTACAATATAAACAGCTCCCTAGCCCCACATGGAGGACAGTAAATTTAACAATTAGGAAGGTTTGACACAATATTCAACAAATGCTTCAGGTGATGTTGATCTAATTTTCTCGAAAAAGCAACTCCCACTTCATCAAGTCTTGACACGGCTCCTAATTTCATATCTCCTGAAGATGTTTTGCCTCTTCCCAAAGCGGCATCAAAAAAAAAATTCTAATAGAAGAAGAGGTAAAACAAGAATATATACCGACACTCCTGTTTGTGATGAAGTAGAAAAGGCAAACACAGAAACGACCTAAAAAGTCAGCTGATCGTGGAAAAAGTACTAAAAGAAAATTGTTTTCCAAAAAAAAGCACCATTAGTGATCAGGTCATCTTTTACTGATGAGGAAGACATGGAACTTATATACAATGATGATAGTGACTGCGAGTTGGAGGAGAAAATTGAAGTTAAGTTGGGTGATTATGGAATTGAATTGGTGGCTGGAAAATCAAGGTCATTAAAATTTATAGCTCGGATCGACAACTATGATGGAGATGATTATGAATATGAAGGAGTGATTCTCCAAAAAGTCATTAGCAAAATTGACTCTGGGATAGGAGATAAAGGACAAACTTTTATTGTAAATGAAAAAGATGCTGCTTCATTTGCCCCTGATGACATTGTGCTTATACTTCCTGCTCCAGTTGCTGTTGGTGGGTCAGAAAGAAGAAGTAATCAATTGCGGTTTAATTTTGACTTTAGCAAATTAGACCTAGCTTGAAGTTTCACAAGCCTGTGCCAGTAATTTCTAATATGAGCAGAATGTATTTGTAAATGCTAGAAGAGCAAACATTTTCCTGATACCACACAAAACTGCTATTATGCTAATTCTTTGAAATTTGTTTGGATTTTTGAACTTAGTCGCTTGTACTTGTTTATTTTTTTGACATATTTCATTTTTAGTGTATGTGTTAGAATCAAAATACAATATGATTCGACTCTCACATGCATTAGTGTTGATGCTTTTAGTCTACCATACAATTCTTGTAGTAAAAACTTGACTAACTAAGGTTGGAATTGAGCCACTATTTGATGATTCACTCAAAATAATAATTAATACAATATTGAAAAATTATTCAACTATAGCTTATAAAAGTGTAAAAGCACATTGAAGCAGTGAAACCTCAAAAAATAAGCTTTCTCAAGTGTGCCGTATCAACTCACCTTCCCCTGTATCAATTCACATTCTTGGCGTATCAACTCACCCTCCCAGGAAGGAGAGTTGATACATTTGGGTACCACTTTTTAACTAGTAGTTGAGTAAAGAGTACTCAGGATAAAACATCGTAGTTTTTCCCGAAAAGTGAGCAAAAAAGCCTAGTTTTATTTGTGCTATCAACCAAATATCTATCACAAGCCGTTTGGAATTGAAAGACAAAAGTGTAAAAAGTGTCTCAAATCACCTTCCCTTCCCCTACAGGCACAGTAGGCATAATACAGGCATAGTAGATATAGTACCGGTACAAAGAGAGTAGGGGAGGTGTGCGACCAAAAACCAGTCACACCAATATAAAGAAGCCTTAACTCTTTCCTTTAAAACAAAAATTAATTTTTAATTTTATGAATTTTGATTTAAGCATTGAGTGGGTGCAATGAGATTTCACATTAAAAGCTCTAGTTATCATCATTATGCCTACTTATACCTGTACTATGCCTGTATTATACCTACTCTGCGTATTATGCCTACTATGCCTGTGCCACGCTTGCTGTGCCTACAATACCAGTATTATGCCTACTATGCCTGTAAGACATGTACTATGCCAATGCCTGTAATATGCATACTATGCTTGCACTATGCCTGTACTATGCCTGCTCTACATTTGTACTATGCCTACTATGCGTGTACTATGCCTACTAAGTCTTTGATATGCCTATTCATAACCACCTTCCAGCACATTAGAGCATTGGGATTGTCTATCAGACCAACGGCAACTCCGTTGCACTTGACTCGGGCATTGTTTTGTTGAAGCGCTTGCTCAAGAGATATTGCTGAGAATGCCCCCTTGCTTTTTTGCTTAGCGAAGTGACCTGTCTTGAACTGCATGTAGATCTCTGGGTGCTGTTGTGAAAGTTCTGTCATGTCGCGCAAATGAACTAGAATCCATTTGGCATAATGCATTTGAACTAGCGCAAAGAACCTCGGAACTATCTTTGTGAGAGCATCCAGATGCATGGTAAAATCGGCAACGTAGATATCACGTAGATTGGGACAGAGAGTTCCAGATTTGGAACTGTTGCCCAATACAAAAGATGTGAAGAGCTTATCTCTTTTTCGTGACACCAGTCTCCGAAGTTCTTGCGAGGCCGATTGTCCCCCTCGTTTGGATAACTCAACATCCTTAAAAGCATTATACACTATATCGAAATACATGCAATAATTATGGAGTAGTTTTTGAGCATCGCATTCATACCACCGCCTATCACCACCTCGATCGACACCTGAATATTGAAACAAGCAGAGATTATTATCGCCTGAAACGTTTACCAGTCTATAATTGCTTTTCATGCAGTGAGGAAACGTCACTCTTGCACCCAAACAAACGTCTTTCAAATTGTCGACGTGAAAGGTGATATCAGATATTTGCACTATCTTCCACTTTGTGTCTGGTCAGCTCTGTCCTTCGTAAAAGAACTCTTTTGCGAATTCATTCAAAAATCTTTTAAAGTCCTTGTAATTACTGATAAATATTGCAGGGTATAGCATTTGGGCATTGTTATAGCTTTAGTGATAATACTTCAATTCTTCAGTTTGAATGTTATTTAGCATGTAAGCCAGAATATAATTGATGTTAAAACGATTTTTTTCATGAATCAGGATCCGTTCTCCAATTGTTTCAACTAATTCTTTCGAAACCCTGTCGTAAAAAATGTTGTGTATAGTGACACTGTTTCGACCTATCAGGTCCCTTCGGTGCAGTTGGTAGAGGCTAGAGGCTTTTAATAAAGCATAGCTTAGACCGTCACACTTGTGGGATCTAATACTGGCTCCACTGTAGTGGATGGTCTGTCAACCTCTGCGAAGCCATATCACTCGTGAATGAGTGGCGGTTACCGCATCGCTAAGTGCATCGCTAGTCTCTTGCATTACTATAATGTTGTATATATTTATATTATGCACTTTTTTTCTTCGTGAAACTTCGTATACTACTCCTATATTTTTGCGTAAAGTTTTTCTCTTCTGGATCAGATTCAGTTAATTCCTCGTTTTCTAAATCTCTGTGCTGACCTGATTTAGCAGAATGTTTAAAATATTTTCTTTTTTTAGCTGGCGGTTCATTAAAAGAATTATCGTTTTCTGGGAGTGCATCAATTGCACAGGATGCAGCTTCGTTTGAGACAGATAAAGAATCTTTCATCACAGACGAGTGTTTGATTTGTTTACATTTATGGTATTTGATATTATCTCCTCTGTTTAATTTTTTGTTACATTTTATACATTGGACTTTGCTTGTAGTTTAAGGGACCAAGACAAGTCTTGGGCACCCCGCAAGGTGTGCAAACATTGTACCGAAACGCTGCGCTTCTGGATCCATGGAAAAGCCAGTTTGATGCGGTTTGGGGTTTCTATGGTATGGCGTGAGCCCAAAAATCACCATGATGATTGCTATTTTTGCATGGTGGATATGTCTGGATGAAATCAACGAAAGAAGAAAGATTGGTATTATCTTGATATTGAGTCTGCTCGACGACCCATACCACATTGCACTGAAGTTCCAGTTCCAGTTTTCACTTACTTACCTGATCTTACTGCAGATGAAATGCTACTGGAAGCGATGGATGATACTGATAGCAGCGACAGTAGTAGTAGTCGCTCTTCCAGCATGGCTGCTGCAGCATCTTCGCTCAATGCAAAACCAAAACCTTTTAGTCAAGACCAACTGAATGACCTAGTTTGTGATCTCGGCCTATCCAAGGAATCGTCTGAGATTTTTGCATCTCGTCTTGGTCAACATAGTATACTAGATTCAGGAACTTAAATTACATTCTACCGTGATAGGAATGATTTATTGATTCGTTTTTTTATTGTGGAAGATGACTTTATTTATCGCAACAACATCCAAAGCCTCCTTTCAGAAATGGGTCTTCCAGAGTACAACCCAGATGAATGGAGATTGTTTATAGACAGCTCCAAACGGAGTTTGAAATGTGTGTTACTTCTGTTACAAATCTTCAGTTAATGAAAATTTGCTCACAAGTGCCCGGGAGGAACTCCAGGGCCTTCGCTCCCTCTTCTACACAACAACTAAGTAAAAACTTTTTTGTTGCGGGCACTCGGTAAAAGAAATTAAAACCCGATCGATAAAAAAGAAGGAGCAAAAATTCACCGTGGGCTTTTCGTAAAATAAATTGATGCAGCAACGAAATTCAACCTTCGTGGAGCAACAAAAATTAAGCAACTACTTTTGAAACGCAAAAACGTTGCTATTTACCGTTTGGAGCGAGAAGCCAGCCAATCAAAATGCAAATCTCGCCCGGTTTATCCAAAAAACGCACGAGGGTTACATTTCAACGTCAAGCTACCAAATGCCAAATAGAGAAAAAATAAAGGCGAGCGAGAACAAAGGGCGCTAGTTCAGTTCAGCCACAGAAATCAAAAAAATTTTTTTTTTCTTTTCCGAAGCAGATTCTGTAACAACTTCGTAATGATAAGTTTGCATGTGTTCCAATCGGACATTTCGTGATTGTTAAAGAACACTATCTGAATGTGAAGATGGTTTTGCTGAAACTGCGCTACAGTGAGCACAACTGGGCCATAAGCGTAGGCTTTAAAATGGTCAATTTTTTGTTGGAACAGCAAGGGAGTACACCAAACATCCTTGTTTTCCCTGTTACTGGGCCAGTTGCGCTACTGATCAGCACCGGGTAAAGAAGGATTGGGTGGCACGAGAAGATCTTGCAGTGGGCGATAAAAATATCATAAATGAGCCACTGGTTAATCGGGATTGCATTATTCTACCTCCGCTTCACATAAAGTTGTGTCTGATTAAAAAATTTGTTAAGGCTCTTGAAAAAAATGGTGGCTGTTTCAATTGTATGGCCAAAACCTCTCCTGGTCTCAGCATGGAAAAACTTAAACTAGGGGTTTTTGATGGTCCCCAAATTCGCAAACTGATGCAAGATCAAACCTCCACTGCTTGTATGGCAGTGGCTGAAAGGGCTGCCTGGTGCTCATTTGTCTCAGTGATTTGAGAGTTTCTAAGTAACACAAAAGCTAGCAACTACCGGGACTATGTGGATGTGATACTCTAAAACTTTCAAGCTCTTGGTGCAAGGATGAGCGTCAAACTTCACTATCTATTTAGCCATCTAGACTATTTCCCAGAGAATCTTGATAATGTTAGCGAGGAACAACAGGAGAGGTTCCATCAAGACATTAGGACGATGGAAGAAAGATACCAAGGTCGTTGGGACTCTCACTTGATGGCAGATTATTGCTGGACATTAATCCGTAATCAGTGGCGTACGCAAAAAGTTTCCGAGGGGAACCAAAGTTTCATCACAATCGTGTGACGTCACAAATCAACTTTATGGGGAATGCCAAAAGCACCACCATTCTAGGGTGGTCCGGGGGAATGCCACGGGAAAATTTTGCAAAATTACACCTAAAAATACTCATTTTCGTGCATTCTGGAAGCAACTTTTATTATAATGCTTTTAGACTTATTAGAAGATTGAAATCGTAAAATGAAAATCAGACATAAAACAAAGTCAGTTTGATTTAAATTGAGGCGACGGTTCTCTTTCGCAAATTGGTCAATCACTTGACCATAATCAAGTTTAATGTCGTTGCTTATATACAAAAGAGCCAATGTATTGAGCCGATTTTCTTGCATGCTCGTACGTAAGTACGTTTTGATTAGCGCTTTAGGGCGCTAAATGACCGTTCGCCCGTTGCGGTTGTAACTGGCAACGTTGCGAAAATTTGCAGCAATGCTTCAGTGAACGAATACGTCCCCAGTTGTCTCGCAGTTTTAACCCCTTAACTGCGCCAGTCACCAATTGGTGTTATCGCAATATTTCTTCCTATTGCGTTGATCACCAATTGGTGATATCAAATTTTTTCTGAGTATTTCGTTGCGTTAATCGCCTTATGGTGATTTTCTATTGGGCAAGTTTACTAAAAAATAGATCTGTGACTTTATTTCGCATCCGATTTTCATAAAATTTTCAAAAGATCACGCATAATTTCTCACGCATCGGAAGATGTACAATTTGTGCCCTAATTCTTGGATTTTCTTTTCCAAAAAGGGTTAAAAAGACCAAGAGCCCAGTTGCATACGACCAAAATTGCAAAATTTTCAGCAGACACGTGCAAAAACCAACCGCCTTGAAACCAAATCAAGATACTATGTTTACCACAATACCAAACTCTTTATCATTAACACAGTCTGAAAACTACTCTTTTGGGGCATCATTTGACAAAATTTCAAGCAATAATGATAAAATTTATCTATTAAAATTTTCAAATTTCTAAGGGGTCTCAAACCCCCCAAACAAAATTGTACGGTAAGTAGGAAAAAGTAAATTTAGTTTTTAGAAAATATGATATGGTGCTAAATACCACTCTCATTTGAAAGCTTAGGAAATTTGCTTTCCAGCAATATATAACTTTAAATAGTTTAGGCTAAGCGGTATATGATATTTACTGATCAAAAATGGGTACTGCACATCATGTCAGTTCAAAACCCCCAAAAATTTGTTGAGTTACCTTCACTAAATTATAATTTTTACAAAAACTACACCCCATAAAAAGATAAAATAAATTGCAAATATTTTACCACTGAAGCCGTCCTTTTGTTTCAAGTGTTCAAGGAGACAGAAACTGAAATACAAGTTTAAAAGCTAGCAGAAGTTTGGCTTCTCTAAATCAGAATTTGCTTTATCTCCTTTGTTTCTCAGCAAATGGGAGGGGTGTAAAAAAGCTTCTGTTTCATTGTTAGTGACAACATATTCTATTTAAACTTAATTTTTTCTGAATCTTGAAGAAATTCCCCTCTTCAAAAATACATAATGTTACATGGTTTAGGCTAACCTCTAACAGATAATGACTGATCATATTTTAGGTACTAAATTTAACTACCATAATTTGGTACCGGTTAACAAAAAGGTTATGGGCCTCAGAAAGTTGCAAATTGCAGAAAACCTAGACTTTTTTGTAAGTTTTGACTGATGTACCTTGAAAGCTTATGTCCTTAACATCATCTAGCGACCATTTCTAAAAAATCGGTAGAAAAATAAAATCTGTTGTGATCTTTGAGGTAAGGGTACTTTAACTTCGAAGACAACTCCGAACCTGTTGGGGGACTAATTTGCATATTCACAAAAAAAAATTTTGTTGTTTTTATTATATTTGAAATCCTCAAGAAATAGAGATTTCAATGATATATTACACTTGATGTAGAAGTAAACAGATGAGTAATAATTTACAAACAAACTTGGGTATTTTATGATGATTAATTATGATTGATTATGACAGTTTATGACGCAATAGCTTCTCCACTTCCGAAAAATGATTCCGCAGCTAAGGGGTTAAGGACATTTCCTGGACGGCAATCTGACGGCTGTCGAGCCCAGTAAGCTTTCCATCGCATCAGGTCGGCTTCGAAGCACTCGGCGTCTTCCGGGAAAAAGCATTCGTACGCCCCAGCTGCGGCTCTCAAGTTGCTTATACGAGCGTCGATGACGTAAGCAGGTAGCAAACTGCTTAGGCCATAAACAGTCGCAGGGTGCGCAGTGAACTTCTCGCGTAGTTGTTCTAAATAAACGTCCAACTATGGAAAGTACATCGATTGTCGGTAATACTCTTCAACCCTATCAGCAGGATCGTTTTCACGGTTTCGTTGGCCAGCGTTGATTCTTGGCATCTCGACGGTTACGCCATGCTGTTGCTCAGCGTTTTTAAAGATTTTCTTGAAATATTTATCAGAACGCATTCCCTGCAGTGTAGTAATGCGGTCTCGAACGCTATCACTCACGTTGTGAATGTTCTAAGTTGCTCCTTGTAATCGCACAGACAGGGGTTTCGTGACTTCCAAAACCGACACGAGATTTTAAGAGCCATTACAAACGCATCGTTAAGAGAAGCAGAAAATAGCAACGCTTTTCCATTGGCATCACCAGGCCACAACGCGATGTCATCTTATAAAGCAAATACAGCTGGCAGAAGTTGTTTGAAGACACGCGCTGCTTCCTGCTTTTCAATCCATCGTGTAAAGCAGTGCTGTTTCAGGCGGATTCAGAAAGACTCCTTGCATTTCTCTTGTATTGCATCTAGGAGATTTCTTGTTCTTTTAATTGAATCGTGATAGAAAACGGCAATTTCGTTCATCAGTGTGATTGCTTTTTTGATCCCGGTTACCTGACCTGCTTTCATTAAGGATAGATTTAAACAATGTGAAATGCAGTACCCGTACACTGCTGAGGGATACTTATCACGGATGTGCTTTTTCACCCCATTTTTGCAACCAGACATGGCGGCAGTTCCGTCGTAACCCTGACCGACCATGTAACTTACAGGAATACCGGCAGTCGTCAGCGTAGCTAGAAGATTATTTGCAAGCCCGGCACCGGTCAAATCGGAAGCTTCTTCTAAAACCAACAAAGCCTTCGCATATCCTTCCATCCTTCACGTATTTTAGACAAATAATTAATTGTTTTTTTGTGGATGTATCCGTTGTTTCATCGGCCAATCGAGAAAAAACGTGCTTCTTTCACTTCTGCAACAATACTTTTTTCTAAACTCACACCCATGGCATCCAAGAGATCATTTTGAATGCTTGGCGAGATATAGGTGGAATTTCTTCCAACATTACTGATGTGCTCGTAAATAGTTTGGTCTTTACACGTTGCCATGAATGCTCGAAAATTTCCTTTCGTGTTGTCAATGTCCGATGAGCCCGGTGGAGGTATAGGCAAAGTACCGGAATCACGGTGTCCGCGCAGAATAAGGCCCAATCGCCCCAAAAACTAGATGGAAAAATAATCCTTTCCAAAGCCATTCTGTTTTCCTTGCGTTGCTTTGCAGCTCCGACGTTGGCTTGCTGCTCAACGTCTTCTGCATTGCTTTTTACTAGGGCTACGAATGCATTTGACCTTAATAAGCAGTCTTTGTGAAATTGCTTTGACAGATGTTCTGCCAAATACCCGTTCTTCGCAGTTAAATGCGTGTACTTTTGCAGAGGGCTTTTTACAATTCTGCCAAGTTTCACTCCGCTGACTTCATCTGGTGCAAAAATAGCGCAAGGACGGCAATAAATTCCGCCCTTGGACGAAGAGTAGAAAAATACATCGAATTTTCCTGTAAAATGCTGGGGACCAAGATATTTTCGACGAGTGTTTCCCCGGTCTTTGCGTTGTGTATACAGCCATTTAAATCTTTTTGGCGGACACCATGGCTCTATAAGGAAGCGTACCTTTTCCATGTCCCACAACTTGGACCACCCTGTAGTACCAAAGTCGTAACTTGAGATGTCACTGTCATTATGCATTGGTTGTAAAGCAGTGGATGTCGTTGCCTGTTGCTCTGTCGCTACATTTATTTCTGTTGGGGTGTCTCCGTTTCAGGTTGAGCAGTTGGTTTTCTTTTAGATTGTTGACCAAAAAGGTCAGTTGTAGTTCTTTTCATTCTGTTTTAGTTCAACGAGCTTATATATGTCTATGAAAAATATAAATGTTATTAATGCATAAATTTTCAATTAAAAACCGGACAATTAAACGAAAATGATAACTTTGTTAATTAACCATTAAATAAATGTCAATCTTTGATCTCTAATTTATTTACAAAACTACAAGTATTCGATTAATTGCAAACCTGCAACACTACCAGTAAGACTACAGCTCTGCTCTGCATTGATAGAACCACGTAGAAAAAACATTCACATCGGTCAGTTTAATAACGAGAAGCGAACACATCAAAGCAATGTTGAAAGTCACGCTGAGACAAAATACTTCGTCAAGACCATCAAAGTAGGCATGCCGCATTCTTCAAAAACATTACGGAATTAAAAAGCTTGATGAGGACGAGCGACGACTCGACAAGGTAATAACTTTGCAGCTCGGTCATTTGTGAAGGAAGACAAACCAAAATAATGATCGATTTATTTTGCGTTTACTCAGTAAAAACGTACGTCCTATTAAAACTGTTTGTTTGTTTGGGGTTCCACTAGGAACATTGATTCGAATATACCCTTAAATTTTTAATTGCATTCGCTCACACCGTAGATCTGTGTGAGTGACGTAATACGACGCAACACCGGGGCCGTAGCCAGCTTTGCCAATTTGTGGGAGCTAAAGAAAATTTTGGGAGGGGGGGCTGAAAACAGACGTCCAAAACTTTTTTCAGCGGCGGGGGCTCGCACCCCCTTGCTATGATGTTCTCAGATTTTAAATCGTACAAAATAGTAAAATTTGGCTGGATCTTATTGTATTACAGCCTGTCCCAGGCATGGATCTAGCATTTTCTATAAAAAAAAGTTATTAAATCCTTCCTTGGAGATCAAAAATTCCTAAACCTATTTTTAAAGATGGTCAGTCACGAGATTTTTACGTTGACTTGTGATCTCAATGACGCAGTTGTTATCACTTGACATCGAGGTTTGCCAGTCTTGCATGATGGCAGTGTAGTGCTCTTAATTTTAATATTAGTGCCTCATTCTTCAATTTTCCAAGACCATTAAACTTTGAAACGTTTGGAAATCAATTACCGGATCGCTAATCCCGCGTCCTTTTTTCCTATAACTACGTAATTTCATAAATTTGCTACAAAGCCGCAAGCAGCATAAGCCTGTATTAATATTACATGTTCTATTGTCACCGAAATATCAATATTTAAATCAAACATATGTTCCAATATTACACTGCTTTTAAATATCAAACGCTTACCATACTCAATGTGTGATATTTTATGTGATGTTGCTGAGTTATTTGATTCGCTTTGCATAAGCATAGTAGACTTGCGGAATTGGAAATGCGTGGTTGCAGATATGTTTTGGCTAATTCTTGAATCCAGTGTTTTGTAATCGCTACTGTACTTGCTGCTTAGGATTGCCAATCTATTCGAAAATGACGTTGCTCTGCCAAGAATCTGTCTTCTCGCTAGTGAGTCCTGATGTTAATGTGAAGGCCTGTGATCCACACAGCACGCCGCAAGGCAAGGAAAAATTTGTGCGGCACTTGGGAGATTACGAAATCTCTTGCATCTTACATTACACTTGGCAGTCTCTAACGCGTTCATATTCAAAGTGGTAGATTTTATCGTTATTTCGAAGTCTCCACGTTGCACGATCTGCAGCGAGGATTTTAAAATTTGCTAGAAAGAGTTGCATTTCGTCATGGACTTTTTGAAAAATGTTTTGAGGTTGTTTCCGCCATAATGAAATTTTGTCAGCGATTAATCAATTAGAATTCATAATCGACAACAAAAACAGTCATTTGTCAACTATAGATCATCATCCATCAACATACTACCATATAAGCATTTTACATTGTTGGAAAAGAAGTTTCTTCAAAATTAAAAAGATGGTAACTTCATAAAAAGAACTTTTTTAAATAAGCAAACCAATGCAACTTTACTACACACTTTTAGTGCTCAGTTGTCTTCAAAACCAAAGCACCCTTATTTTAAAAGTTTGTGGAGATTATTTTAAAATCAATTTTTTTGGGGAATAGACGTAAGTTTGTGCCAAAGAACTGTAATTTTGAGAAAAAGTAACCACAAGTCACCAAAGGATGAAGTTTTTCCATAATTTTCTGAGACCCAGTACCAAAACTGCTATTAATTTTTCGGACCAGTATTAAAAAATGTGTATAGCTAAATATTTGATTAATCAATATAAAATAAAGATAACATCAAACCATTTAGCACTATATAATTTTGAGAAGGAGATTTCTTCAAGATTCCTATGCTGTATACTTTGACATGAATGTTTTGTTGCCAACAATACGACAGTACCTCTTAAACTTTTTGATTAGAAAACAAATATTTAGTTTTGAGTGGCTTACAGTCAAAAATTTTTGGAAGCTTGTGATTTAGTTCCATCTTCTGAGAAACTTGATACATTTCGAGCCAATGAATCGTTCAATTATGCAAAAGTGTTCCAAAATATTTAGAGGTTGCAGTTTATCTAAAAATTACACTGTTCTGAAGAGTCCAGCATTGCAATTTTGCACGCTTTTGACCGGTACTAAAATAATTTAGAACCGCGTGTTGAAGAGTCGTTATAAAATAGCTGTTCACCAAAACTGCCTGAGCTTATTTATTTTTGGAAAAAATTTTCTTCAAGATTCCGATGATGCAGAGGCGGCTCGTGGGTATTTTTGCTGACTAAGCTGCAATTTACATGGACAATGCAGTTCTCGCTTATTCAAATTCATGTTGATTTATTCAGTGGTGAAAAGTAACTACACCTACTTCAGCACCTGAATTTTGCACGCTTTACCGGTACTGAAATGATTTAAGACTACGTCTAGAAAAATCATTGAAATATAACTTATTTTTCAATTTGAATTCATTTAGTATAGCTTGCAAACTTGTCAGCAAATAAGAGGAAAAAAAGTATTTAGATAGGTCAGGCGTAGAAGCTGTAATTGATGGTAGCATGATAATCCAAGGCAATTTGACATTCGCGCATGTCTGCTAAACATGCGGCAATTTTTCTTGTCTGAAATGGGTTCTTGGGTTCATCACCTTGTTGTTTTGAAGAAAACAAAAAGGCTAAGGTACAAGTTGTACGTTTTCTAATTCTGCGAGACTTAGCCTTCATTTTAGTGAAAAAAATTTGAGAATCGGTTAAGAAAGAAGGTAACTGTCACGAATAAGTAAATTGCGTTGCAAGAATAGTTTTTATACAAGTATAGTTGCTGTAATCCGTTGTTTTACAATATTTTGCCGTGATTATTTTAATTGTAAATCTGAATTGTCTATAACCCTACTTGCTAAACTGTTTTCAAAAAAAGACCTTTTTTTTCTTTCGCATTTACTAATAGATTTGTAACTCACACACCTCTTCTTACGTCATAATAGTTGACTACGTGACTAAGTTTCAGAGTATTCTAGTGAATCTTGTTTCTTCTCGAAGATTTTTTTGATTGTCAATTACGTAATATATTAAGAGTGCTTTTTCTCTATGTCACGTAATATTGTTCTGGTAATTTCTAGATTATTTTCCAGTCGTATATATAAGGCGGCGAGATTTTTTGCTCCCAGAGGAAGAGTAGTTCATTAGAGTGGCACAGTAATAGAGAAAAGAAGTATATTGATCTGAGGTGATTTACTATGGATTTCTATTAGTGTTACAAGCGATTAATCAGTGGATTTAGTCTTGGTTGGGTCTGATTGTTATATTAAAGCGCATGGTTTTTCTGGTGTTCGACGAGCGAAGGAATTCGAAGTTTCAAAGTGGTTTGTGAATATTTTGTTCTGTTCTTGATCGAGAAGTGCGTGAGTTAAAGTATCTTAGTGGAAGCCAATCTTTTCCTAGCTATTAAGTTGCAACCAGACTTAATTATTCGAGCGATGCTACAAGTCTGCTCAATTTTAAGAAGTAAATTAAAGATTGAGATAAAACGAAAATTCTATTAAAACGCAACAGTAACAAATTACTGTTAAAGTAAAATTAATTGTATAATTCTCATAACTGCGCTAGTTATGCCCCAGTGGGACGAGAAAGTACATTTTGAGATTCGAAGCAGGGGAGTAGCCATCGGAAAATTTAGGGGGCTAATCAACAAATCAATATCAGTAACACATATCCGGTCTATTACCGGTACTAGTCACTCAGTCAGGTAGGCGTTGCAATGCAGCCCAAATTCCGCCAATATCAAATGGCTACGAAAACGCATTTAAAATAAACTGAAAACCTAACAGCTGACTTGCCATCAAATTCTTGGACGGTATCTCGTTTCGGCTGCGGAGTAGTGATGGAAATAAATAATTACTTTATTGTGGAGTGATAACAGAAAAAATATGAATAAAACAATATAAACGTAACCTTTTTTGAACATATGAAATAATAAATTTGAAAATAAGTTTTTGATATTTATTGTCAACTCTACAATTGTTGGCAGTAAATTACAAAAAAAGACTAAAAGTAGTGCTGCAGATCAATTAGCAAAATGGAGGACATTTGACCGTGTTTTAATGTCCTGGGGGAACAACTTCCTTTCAATCAAAAAGGAGCACACGTCCTTCAAAAGGAAAACGTCTTGTAAGCCTAAAACTATTACAAACAAGCTATATAACATGTATCTATTTAACCTCTCTGTATCAGCCAACTTTATAATAAGCTTACTGGTGCGATTGACAAGCATCTCTCAAAAAAAGTGAGAATCAGTTCTTAAAATACAGAATCCGCTCGTCAAGCTTGCTTTGTCAAGTATGCCCAAGAGGTTTTATTTTTTCATTGATTGATGAAAGGCATTGCAATGATGAAAAAAGCCCTTTGCTACCGTTTTACATTCTGCTTTCAAAATGAAACCAATTTCAAATGTCACAAGAGATGTCTAGCAAGAATTGATTGCTGTTGCTGATAACAGGAGTACAGAAAGTGAGACAAACTCAGACTGCAACAGAACTAGATAAATTTTTTGTTGGTCAGATGACGATGAAGAGTTTGCTAAACCAAACTCCAACAATCAGATCTCAATTGAAGTGCTGCAGGGTCGGAAAGATCCGCACTCAACCGTTGAATTGCTTCACCATTTCCCGAAATTAAACAGAGCACTGACTTCGTCTGCAACAGTGAAACGACTCTTTCCATTTGGGGGAATTATTTTGCAAGAGCGCAGAAGAAGGTAAACAGACAACTTTGAAAAACTGGCATTACCGAAAGCAAACCTGTGCATCATGGACTAACGACAAAACGCATTTGAAAAATATTAGATAAATAATTAAATACATTTGAGAAGTATTATTATTTTGTATTTCAAGACTTTGCTAAAATTATTTTATATTTGTGTTCAACTACTTTTTTTGGAATGTATTTTGTATGTGTATTTAAATGCAATTTGAAAGTATTTTATTCAAATCTGCGCATTAATTACTTTGTTACGTTGCACGTATTATTCGCTGCAAGACTAAATCGAAAAATGAAATTTTACTGTTAGATGGTGTCGGATTTTAATAGAAATTTGATTCTATTTCAAATTTAATTTACTTCTTAAAATTGAGGCGTCTTGTAGTATCGCTCGAATAATTAAGTCTGGTTGCAACTTAATAACTGGGAAAAGATTGGCTTCCACTAAGATACTTTAACCCATGCACTTCTCGATCAAGAACAGAACAAAATATTCACAAACCACTTTGAAACTTCGAATTCCTTCGCTCGTCAAACACAGAAACCAAAACACTTTGAAATAACAATCAGGAAACACCCAAAACTAACTCCACCAATTATCCGTTAACATTAGTCACTCCAACAATCCACAATACACTACCACAGAACAACACACTTCTACTATTCTTTCTACTCTGCCACTCTACTACTACTCTCTCTTTCTCTCTCTCTCAAATCGTAAAAATCTTGCCGCCTTATTTTAAAAAAATACAAGCTTCAAAAAAATGCTAGAACATCATGTGACTCAGAAAAAAGCACCCTTAATAAATTACGTAATGGGCAATAATAAAAAAATAGAAGAAAAATCTTCGAGAAGAAACAAGATTCACTAGAATACTCTGGAACTTAGTCACGTAGTCAACCATTGTGACGTGAGAAGAGGTGTGTGAGTTACAAATCTATTAATAAATGCGAAAGAAAAAAAGGTCTTTTTTTGAAACCAGTTTAGCAAGTTTAGGGCTTCAGGCTATTCAGATTTACAAGCAAAATAATCACGGCAAAACAGAACGGCAGATTACAACAACTATACTTGTATAAAAACTATTCTTGCAACGCAAATTTACTTATTCGTGACAGATGGAAAGAAAAGCTTATGTACTACTTACGCTGAGTGGAAAGGAGAAAAAATCGATACTAACGTGATCTATAATCATAGAGCAGCTGGTTGCAGAAAAGCTTGGCTTAGGCTTCAAGTAGGCTTGAGAGCCTTTGTCGCTGACTTTTGACCGTACAAGTTGCCCGAAAAAACCTAGATAGGCATGATACAACAACTGTAGTGCCAACTAATTATTAAGATTTGTATACATAAACAGTAGGCCAAAAGCATGCTTCTGCAGAGGCTGCTTCGAGTTCTTTTCTTTTCAAGGTTGTCTTATTTTGTAGGAATGGCATGGCGAATTAAGAGGGGATTTACCGCGTGCACATCCACCAAAGTTTATCAAAAAAATGTTTTTATAGTCAAGACAAAGACCCTTGATTTCGAAGAACACCGCGCTGATAACAGGATAAAAACAAAAATAATCACTTTTCGATGAAGATGCACCAAACTCCACCTCGGTCTATTAGCTGGGAGAGAATTCATCTCTAGTTTCAGCCTTTTGAAAGAGTTACAAATTAGCCTGCATTATTTTTTAGCCAGCTAACTTTGCATTACGTAAAAGAATACGCTGACCTAGTTGAAAATTGAATTTCAAAATCAGCAATATTCAAAGGAAGAGTGTATTTTCAAAGATTATTATAAGTGCTAGAAAGATATCAAAAACAGGAAATTTTTTGCGCTCTTTATAAGTAGCTAATGTAGTAATGGGAAAAAGAATATATTTTTTGCCATTTTTTTTGCAATTAACTGCTCAATTCACAAGTCTAGTCCAGTTGTACATTGATTTTGAAATTTTTTTGTGCTTTTGACATTAAAGTTGATTCAACTGCACTGGCCAAGATTTCTTTAAACAAACTTCGATTGCAATCTATTATTTATGAAGAGGGATTACTTGATGGAATAAAAAGTAATGCTCATAGGAATTTAAGCAAAGCTGTCTTAATCGTCACTTGAAACAGTTTTAACATTTTCTCCGGAGATACCAGCTAAATGACTTTGATAAACCTTGATAGAGATCAGTCATGATTGGAAGCTGGATCAAAAAAAGAGATAAGTTCAGCCCGACAAAGAGACTTGTCTTCATGTCTACTCTCATAGAGGAAAAATTTACTTTAGCTCCACTTCAGTGAAGAAAAGTTACTATAGTTGCAAATAGACAGCTCTACAGCCTAGCTGTTAGGTGTTTGATACTTTTTGTGTCAAGCTTCATTAGTTCTCTGATAAACCTATAGATCAAAAGAAAGTAAACGAGCTTTGGTTTCAGGTTTAAATCTTGCCTGTTAAGACTTCAATGACGTATACATCGCGTGCAAGGGCAAAGTCAAATGCATAATTTGAGCCCGGCAAACTTTTTCAAAAAATTTTCGACTACTTTATTTACAAATGGCCACCAAAAAATAAAGTGTTCTAAGGTAATCCGTCAGCAGAAGATAAAAAATTAATGCGATATGCAAGCTAATCAAAATTTGAGGATTGTTTCATGGCCTCTTTGGCTACTTCTTTCCCTGCTACACCTATGATAATGCGCAGTTGCATAGCGGCATAAGATTGGCTTTGAAATGAATTTAGTAGCTTGCTTGGAATTAACCATCTCTGTCTTCACTCAAGAAAAGAGAAAGTGTGCTCTTTCCATCGCTTTGGTGAAACTAGTTTGACAAACTGCGTTAGAAATAAAAAAATGTCTAAAACGAGATACTTTTTTGATTTGATGAGTAGATTGCTTTCAAATGTCACCCTCAGCCGCACTTATGGAAATATTTTAAGAAGTTTTTGCTTCTTTATTTACCATTACCTCTTCTCCATAGTTCACCGAAGCTGCGATCGGGTGTATGTTGATCTAATAGCGGTTTGGCTATGAAAACTGGTTCAGTCTTACTTGATAAAAAGCAACAAGAATGGTTTGAATTCAAAAAAGCTTTTCAAAAATCGATTTACCGAATTTATGCTTGAACTTTACAACGCAATCAGGAGAGAAATAGAACGGTTTAATGAGAAAAGCTAGACCGGTATTGATCAACTACGATTGCTCTTTACCTTGACATAAAAAAGCTAAAATTTATCGCTGCTAAACTTCATCGTATAAATTCACTTGCAAAGGCTGTGTTTGGAAACTAAGAGGGCTTAAACTCTAGAAAGCGCAAAAGCATAGCCTGTTTCGAAAGTCGTGCCCAGGGGGCGGAAGTTCACTCAAAATGTGTACTTAAACTTTACATTAATAAAAATTTGAACAAGAGCTTTGCCTTCTATCCGGTTCATCCCCTACAAAACATATAATTAAAACCTTACTAGCATTCCAATTCTCTAGCGATCAAAGATTATTTTCTCAGAAAATCTCTTCGTCAATAAATAAGCTTGTAACCTCTTCGAATTCCACAAGTAGACCTACCACGCTCATAATCGCAAAAAGCAAATTAAAAGAGGTCCTGTATATTCTCAAGCATAAGCTACAGTGGACCTTTGGCATGTTTTCAGTGGCAAACGATTAACCTGTGGGCTATCCAGAAAGAATTATTTTTTATGGAAAACGTTACCTTAATCTAGGGATGAAATCAGGTAGGAGTTAATAATATAATAATAACAATGACAACATAAATTAAACCCACTTGAGGTCATACCCAGTTGGGGAAGCGGGGGGCAGGGGAAGATTTGTATTTATTCATCCCGTTTACTTTTTAAGATGACTTAGGTTTGCAATTCTTATCAAGAATAAACATTACTGTACAAACGCTTTATAAAAAAACAATTATAAAAAATAATATTAACTATAAAAAATCATAAAAAACAATTATAAAAAAACAGATTGGCCTTTAGGGGAGCTTTGATCGCTTTGTCGAGTGGCGAATTAAGGAGATGATAAAGGGCGATGTTCTTCAAACGAAATGATCGAAGCAAAAAATCTACCAACAATCGTTTTTATTACGTTGATCTCCCAAAGTCTTTGGGCAATGTCTTCAAGTTGAGAAAGGGGAGAAAAAACAATTCAATGAGCAACTAACACGAGAATTTCAGACTGTTTATTCCAAATTTGCATATATCCCCCACTTGACAATAAAGTTAAACTGAGTTAAAGTTTTCCCCCTTCAACGACACATTTAAATACGTCACTGGCTTTTTCTAAAATAAACTAAGTGATTGTCGTAGCCTCTTCTTGTTTTTTTAAATAAAATTAGTTCATGCTGTGATGTCAAGATCTTTTTTTTTGGCCGCCAACCACTTTGCATGTGCGCCCCTTTAATCCAGCGCAGAGAGGCCTGTATTACTTTAGAGCAGTGTTGGGGAGACTCGAGTCCGGTGTAAAAAAAGACTCGACTCAATTTAGGATTCGACACCTCTTACTGAAGGCTCGAATACTATGCTTCGACAATCGAGTCAAGACTCGACTGGTCTACTGATGATGAAATTACTTGCATGAAAAGAATTTTCTATTTTGGAAAGTTTCATTTCTTAAAATTTTATTTTAGAAATTTGAATGTTTAAGAATAATTTTTTATAAGATAGGAAGCGATTCAACTTTTAGAATCCATAAAACGTTACTGCATGGCAACACTAAACCATTTGTCATTTTTGATAATTGATCTACACCCAAAGTTGAAAGTGTTTGGCTTGGAATCACGCCCTTGTCAAAGCATCTATTATGTAAAGTATTAGAATTAAATTATGATATAAAACTAAGACCTCAAAATTACCTGTGCAAGTCAGATCATAAAGAGAGAATTGAGGACACAGCAACATATGCCAGTAACCACATACTATGGGTTATGATGAATTAGACAAGCGATGATAAAACAACAACTAAATGATGACTAATGACTAAACAAAATAGCGGCAAAACAATAGATCGATAGATTGTTGTGGAATAAGATAAATAAGTAAAATATTTTAGCAAAAAGGAACAATTATTCGCTTATAGCTGTTTATTAAGTAGTGGCTAGCTTGGTTTAATTAAAAGGGCTTCATGAATGTTTGCATTATATTGAGATGAACATTTCCGTAAAACCGTAAATGACGAGTGCAAATTAATTTCAGTTTTAGAACACAATTTACACTGTTGCAAATGATCCTTTATAGCACTTTTTCTGATGGTATTAATGTTCAAATATTCCTTTGTCCTACTAACCAAAAGTCTGGATGACATACAGGTAATCCAACGTATGTCTTACCCGCACCGGCATGTAAATTGATATGCGACATTAGACACCAAAGCTAAGGGAGTAGGAGATTTTAATTTAAACCTATTTCCAACTTTAAAGGTTTTGTAAACGAGCCTAATTTTAACATCAGCCTAAACATGCTTTTACAAAATCTATAAGGTGGTTTTCCAACAAAAGGTAAGCGAAACAAGATGAATTTTTTGCTTACAGCTAGGCTACATTGTCATTTTGAGTGGTATGGAGGCGACAAAACTTAAAAAACCAATTTGGATAAACGTTGTCATAAAACAAAGACCTCAATTTTTTTTATTTTGCCATAAAAAGCTTTTCGTTAGAGCAAATAGTTTTTCGTTCGATTGATGATACAGAAAACCAATCCGGTTTTTCATTTTAAATTAGCCACTCAAAGTATGTTTATTTACAAGGACAAAACATTCGAGTAAATTAATGGCTTAGATATGGGTTCACAATTGGGTCCCACAATGGCCAATTTTTTTCCTCCCAGACCTTAAATCTCAACTTCTATGATAGATTTTAAATCGCTCCCCTAAATTATATCAATGATATGTCGATGATATTTTTGCTGTATTTGATAAGAAATATGCCTGTGTAGAGTTTCTTAATTTATTTAACTCCAAGCATAAAAAGATAAAGTTCACTATGGAAAAATCGTTTGGTACTATTTTATTTTTAGATATAGAGCTGAAAGTTAAGGCGATAATTTTGATTAATGGATCTGGAGAAAAGCGATAAACACTGGTGTTTCTTTCAACTTCAAGGCAATCTGTCTTTTAAAATGGAAAACCAAATTGGCTTTCTGTATCATCAATCGAGCAAAACTATTTGTTCCAATATTAATATTTTGAAGCTTTAGTTCTATGTTATAATTAAGTTCTAATACTTGACATTATAGATGCTTTGACAAGGGCTTGATTTAGGCCGAAAACGTTAAACTCGTAGTGTATGCAATTCAATTATCAAAAATGAAAAGGGGTTTAGTGTTGCTTTGCAATAGATTTTTGCTCACATACCACCACTCCACCAGTGAAGTACGGATTGAGGGGAGCTCTTGTGTATTCGTCCCTCTCAGGAAAACGTTAAATATTATTTTCTGTCATTATTCTTGCAACCGAAACAAACAAACAAATAACCTGTTTTACAGTGACAGAATTAGTTTGAATGTCTAAGTTCTTGAAGAACGTTATTTGTTTCATGTTAATCGTAATTTGTTTGATAAATCCTTCAGCGTTTACTGACAGGAATAGAGCTTTACTCAATTTTGCCTGGGTGGTTGTTAGCGTACTAAGCTATATGAGATGCAAAGTAGTGTGGCAATATTTCTGGGTGGAACAATATGAATTACCAGTAGGATCTTTTCAGGTTATAAGATTTAATTGATGTGCTCTTTGAAATTTTTGTTCTGCAGCTGCAGCGTAAGTGTGGTACGCGTAGAAAGGCAAGCAGTTGATAATTTCTCAGGTGTAGGAGTAACAAAGGTTAACAAATTTCAAACAAAAATTACCTTAAAAGTGGTTCCAGAAAGCACTAAAATCGCGTATGTTTGAGTGTATTTTGCAAAATTTTTCCCGAAGCTATGCCCAGTATCCTCCTACGATAATCGTGCCTTCGGCACTCACAAAGTGAAAATATGACGAAACGAGATTTTAGTTTCCTTCAAAAGAATCTCTGCAAACACCCCTGCTGGCAGCTCTATAATTGCGTCAAAATCTTGCAAATCATCTTTATCGTTTTATATTGCAAATCTGTAAGGTCTTTGTTGTATGAAATTTTGCATCTTGCAAGTTGCATATGTAGCTTCATTAGTGCGTTCCTAACTTCTTTGAAATCCATTTTTAAACCACAAATCTGTAAGCTTGCTTTCTTAGAAAGCTGCTGTTAGCAAAGCACCAGACTCAGCTTTACTAATACCGGTATGTGGTATTAAAAGTGAGCTTTAAGCTGTCGAGATAAGAGCTTAAGTTAGCCGAGCTTACGAGCCAAAAATTTTAATTTACCATAAAATGTTAAAAGAATTGATTGCTATTATTAAAAAAATCACAGGAAACTAAACATTGGCCATGAATGTAGGAAAGATTCGAGTCGACTCGAGTCGTTGTGCAAAAAGACTAGACTTGGCTCGAGTCGTTAGGACAAAATGACTCAACTTGACTTGAGACTTGACATCAGTGATCCGAGACTCGAATCGAGATTCCATCTCAAGCGACTCGTTTCCAACACTGCTTAGTAGCCCCATATGATTGAGTTTCGGTAGAGGAGAGTCCTCTCGGGTGTCCATTAGAGACGGACTCTGGCAGAGTCCATTAGAAACGTGACAGGTAGCAACAGGGGCAGATAAAAATGGCTGATGTTTTATTTTTAGCTGCTAGTATCGTTTGTAATCTGAGGAAGCAGTAAGAATAATCGATTCACTTCTTTATAAACACATTTTGTATTCTCTGGAGTGCAAGTCTACTTTCCAAGCTCATTACAGGATGTATTCAAAGTCAGTGTAAATCAAAAACAAATTAGCTCCTTGGAGAGCTTCTCAAAAGTGTATTTACTTATTCATTGATCTATGATTATTTACTTCATCAACATCGCACAGCTTAGATCGAAAATAAAGCTGAGAAAAGCTGATTGGTAGGGGCGGGAGATGAAAAAAGATTTTCAAGAGTTAAACCGCAGACACTTTTAACTGTTTTTGCTTTTTTACTTTCTCTTTCCAAAAGACGACGTTTAAAACAGGAAATTGGCGACGTGCTGTGACGTGTCTACATCTCCATATTGAACAGATGCTAGGTGACAACCAGTAGTCATGAAATGTAAACACAACTTAAAAAGAGGCTCATCGCCTCTTTGTGATTGAAGCCAGAAAAACTTAAACTTAATCAGCCAATTGAAAGTGGACATATAGTTCTAGGCTACGCAAGATAATTACCTTTTGTTCATATGTAAGCTACGCTGCTAATACCAATATATTTCAAGGAAGTGTAGAGTATTAGCTGACTTGCTTTGTAAATGTTGATGTAAACTTAATCAAGAATGCCTTTTAAAAAGCCACAAAAAATTAGAACGCTCTCAGAGACTGTCAATGAAAACGGAAACTTTGGCATGAAAGAAATCCAATATGAAGAAAATACTACAAACCACTACAATGATTCGGATAGCGACGACACGGAAGATGACCAACTAAAGCCATCTAATATCCATGTTTTTTCAGCTTCTTCAACACTGCATGGTTTCAGTCATATTTTTGCCTCGCATCATTCAACTTTGAGGCGATTCTCATGGTCCGTGGCTTTTCTCACAAGCCTCACTCTTTTTCTTTTGCAAGTAGGTTGAGATGCTTTACGACAGCTTTTCGTGATGTGCTTATCAGTTGCATTAACGAACAACTGAGATGAGAGCCAGAGCAAACACCAACTTTTTCAACCGCGTTTTCAAAGCTATTGACTGTTTTCTCAGCTATAAGCAACGTCATGAACCTACTATGGAGGCACAGGCTAAACTAGGGGAAGTTTTGCTTTAGATAGAAGTCATAATAGGATAACAAAGATTTTTAATATTTACCGCTTCCGTAATGCTGATAACAATTTAGGGATTTGCCATTTTATGGAGGAAATTCTGTCTCGAAGCAATGCAGCAGATGCTTTAATTCGCATTATGTATGAATGGAATGCTATTGCGATTGAACAATTTTCACAAAAAAAAATGCTGTCAAAAAGAGCACTTTTTAGGGAGCACTCACTTACGTGATTATGTAGATAAAGATAAATCGATTAGCAAACTATTGTTGCGACACCGTTTCAGTTATACTTTTATGGGTTTTTGGAGAAAGTGGCTGTGTTCCAATACAAGCTTGACAGGCGAAAAATAGATTTGCCTGAAGCCACTCCGCGTTCAAAAAATCGATTTTGACGTCAAATATTGCAGAGTTCTAACCGGGCGATCTATTATCTGGGATTTCCGCATGTCACTAAATTGGATGAAGTGACAGCTCGCAATTTGACGTTTCCGGCTGTGACCATTTGTAACTTGAATGAATTCAGATTCAAACAGATCACAAGAAACGACATGTACCAAGCAGGTTAGCTATGTGACCGGTATTCGTTCATGCGCTTCGGCCAATGCTCTGTTGGCTGACCGTTAGTCCGACTGGGCCATCTCGACGAGTGGCTTGCTTGCCCCCGGCATCTCTCAGTCACAAGTTGAAAAAATTTCGTTGAGTATCTTATCCGGCGGCGTAACAAGCGAACTTGCCGGTTTTTTTACTTCACTAGGCTATTTCGTTTTTGCTAAGCCCCAAGCAGTGAAGCTGTAAATACCATTTTCAATAGATCTTTAGAACGATCCGGTCCAGGCTTGAGCCAGCGACTTCTTGGATTCAAGGAATATATTTCTAGTCACAACACCATCGACCCAGTCCGTTGAAATCCTCTAGTAACGCAATCGAGCACTTCAACGTAGTTTTAAATAAACTTTTATTCATTGAAATGCATTGTATTTTGTTTCAATTTCGCAACTATACCTTGCTGACACGGCCTCGTGACTGTGGTTTAATGGAGCAGTCGGCTTACGAACGTCCACTGTGATTAAGAAGCACTTTCAAGACAAGTTTGAATTAATGGTTAAGTGATTTCCCTGGTGATTTGCAAATGCACGATCTCATCACCTGCTTTGGTAAATTTTGCGCCTTGTCTATTGTTTTGCTTCGAATTCTTTAGACTGTTTTGAATTTCCAGTTGTTTTTACTGTAATTCATTGCATTTACACGTGTTGTGCTTTTACCTATACTCTTTCAAAATAAAAATTACCAGAAGAACAGAAATTGCACGTTTAACTGTAACATCTTGCAAATTTCAATGGTTAGTAGAAGAAAAGTTAAGCTCATTTCTATCATGATTTAGCCCAAAACCATTCGTTGTAGCCACCTTTACTCAACACCATATTTAATGACTGCTATCAAATAGATACAAATCAATTCGAATTTTTTAAACATAGCTTTGGGAAAAACATTTTTCAAAAAAAGAAGTTTTTGGACCTGTTGAAGAATGTTGAACTTCCTGCAGGGGTGTCATCAGGATTTTTAAAGGAGGAGGAAGGTCATTAAACTTGCATTGGTTTTATATCAGACCAAAATATTAGTGTTACCAAAAAACAGATCTTTGCTCTTTTTTGAGGCAAAAAAACGATCTTTTTTTTGAGTGGCCTGGCAACGGTAGACTTCAGTGTTCTGATTGTCTTTAGTTACGTTTCTGATCTCTTTATCGTTAAACGCAGCCCTTTTCATCAATGTAGCTGTGCAGGTCTAGTTCTTTTGAACGACATCTTGATTTCAAATTTGTTGTTTAGGCTATCTTCTCGGATTCCTTGATGAAAACGACTCTCTTAAACTTCCTTCGTTTTATCACGAAATTGATCGGATGCCAAAAGGAATGCGGGAAAGAATGCAGGAGCTGAGACGGCGAATGCTTTATTTGACTGAATTTAAAGATCCAAGTTTTACGTAAGTTGCAGCTATGATTATAGCAATAGCCCAATAGGCACTACATGCAAAATGAGGCATTTAGAAATTACGATAGAAAAAAGTGTTAAAATTGATTATTGAGGCAAAGTTTTTTACAAGTATGATTAAGATTGTTTCGCTTGTTATGTAACCCACCAACATGAACAACCGAATCATATTTGCTACGTTTCAAACAATTGCTAGTAATTGTGCTTGTTTCGATTAAGTACCATTAGCGTCCATCAGGACCCTGGCTACCTGTGAGAATCAATTTTCTTTAGATGGAAACAAGTTAATTGAATAAAAAACAATCATCTTATTTGTATAGTAATGCAAGAGGCTAGCGATGCACATAGCAAAACTGCAGACAGTGACACTCATTCACGAGTGACACTCATTCACTCATTCACTCATTTCACTTTTTATTTTCATTTTTTTATTTTCATTTTTTTATTTTATTTTCATTTTTTTTTATTTTATTTTCATTTTTTCATTTTTTTTTCATTTATTTTTATTTCATTATTTTTTATTTTCATTTTTATTTTCATTTCATTTTTTTATTTTCATTTTTTTTATTTTCATTTTTTTATTTTCATTATTTTATTTTCATTTTTCACTATTTCATTTCATTTTTTCACTCATTTCACTCATTCACTCATTCACTCAGTGACACTCATTCACTCATTCACGACAACCGCCACTCATTCACGAGTGATACGGCTTCGCAGAGTACTGACAGACCATCCACCAAGTGGATCTAGTATAGATCCCGCAAGTGTGGCGGTCTAAGCTATGCTTTATTAAAAGCCTCCAGCTTCTTGTCGGTCACCAACTGCACTGAAGAGACCTGATAGGTCGAAACAGAATCATCTTATTGTTTCATAATATAAAATTGTTTCGTTTTCGATAATCAAATGTGTAATTTTTAATAACAAGTTTGACAAATTAACTGCTGTTTTGTACCAATTTCTTTAATCTATATCAAGGTGTGTTGTCACTGATATACTTTCAGCCACGCCTTCTGTGACTTGCTTATGGCAGGAAAGAGCTCTTTTCAAACAATGCGACGGTAGCCTACAGTAGTTTGGGACAATTCAAAAGTGTACAGCATTTGGGAACTGTGAAGATTTACTGTGGCCAGAAGATAAATATTTACAACAAACTAACTAACATTCAAGAACTAATACTAAATCAACAAACTAACTGATATTTATTGATTATTTTTTGAAGAGCAAAAGGCGGCTTCGACATGATGGAATTCTACCACCGTACTGGCCACAATATCTCATTATTCTTGCTCGGTTGTAAATATAGAGGAAAGACATGTAATGCTGCATGGTTTAGTGAGGTGAGGCTTTTGTTTACGTGGTGACTTGATAATTAAGCAGAAAAGAGAAATGAGTTTCCATCAAAACCACTTTTTCCGATAGGAAAAACTTCAGTCGCTTGCAGAACTTTTTTTCCGACAGATTTAGCTGCTTGAAATTCGTTGAATATGATCTTGTTCCACAACTAATCCGTATTTTGTGATTTTTAATTATTGAGCCCCAGCACAGATCATTTACAATATAGTCATTGTATAGGTGTAAAGCACTCTCATATGAGTCTATATTTTCAACGTAATACTTTACTTCTCGTTGCAGGACACCTGAGTGAGCTTTGCCACATATATGATATGATTTAATGCAAACATATTGTGAATATTTTACGTTGTAAAAATCAAACCATAATTTCAACGCAAAGAAAACTTAGGCCCAACTAAACTAGCACTATATTGTTGGTACTAAAATCGATTTTAGTTACATCAAGTCCAAACTTTACTATTTAAATTTGAAAATATTTCAGCTTTCTTTATCGAGCTCAAAATAATGATTTTTAAATTAAGGTACATTAACATGAGAGAAAAAAAAGCATTAATTTTTCATAAGCTATTAATCTATGCTGCATTTTAAAGTCTATGCTTGCATAAAAGTTCAACTTCAATAATGATGTCCTTAAATCAAAGCAAACAAATGGCAAGTAAAAAAGCAGCTGATTACCATGTTGAAAGAACATTTGGCGCTGTTGGCTGTGGTTTTTAAAGCTCCATACACTTCTTCAATTGGAAGTGACTTGGCTCAATTTCATTGTACGTTCTTTCTATTGCTAAACTTTTTAAACAGGTTTGACAAGAGAACTGAGGCCAAAATCAAAGGTTAACGACTTGGTATTGAATTAAATATAGGCAAGTTACATATTGTTCATATTGTTGTCTTTCGGTCACAGAAAAACTTTTTTGTTGGTTAGGTGCAGGGCCGTTGAGAGAACGATCTGGGCCCGGTAGCAACATTAATTCCAGGCCCGGTAGCAACATTGATTCCAGGCCCTCCTTGAAAAGGATCTGGTAAACTCGAGTTTTCGGGTTTCATTCAATTACAAACAAATGAGTGTTTGGCATAATTGCTTAGAAATTGCTTTTCTTTCTTTTTTTAGCTCCACTCTGATACCAATAAGACATTGCTGTCTGGCTACTTTCTGTTCAAATAATCAAATTTCTATTTCTGATAAATCAAGTACAGTTATAATGCTATGTTTATGGAATAATATAGAGCTAGTAGTCAAAAAACAAAATGTGAATAACATGCAATGCATCGTTTTCAGTCACCAGTAATCGGTAAATAAAATGCAATCTTCCTGTTTAATAGAGATAACAAAATATAACAGGATTAATGTAAAATGCTTTTGCAAAATCTGACCATAAACATATTTATTGTTCCAAATGGGATATCTGGGTTTCAGATTTAAGCGTTTGGGGTTTGAAATTATGTTATGTTTAGGAAGTAATGTGCTTTCAGAGTTACAGAAACCAAACTTTATGTTTCTGGCCACGGGTCCAGGAAGTATAAAGTATGAGCGCGAGAGAAAGCAAATATCGTAAACCTAGTACATAATAGGTTACGAAACAATAGGCGAAATGAGAGATGAAGAGAATATATTAACTATACAGACAGACTTATTTACAATTCAAGCAAACATATACTCACAAACGATTTGACGAGACCATCCCTGGACGCGTTTTGTCCTTTTGAACTTATTAGCAGGGCCCGTCCCGTCGTATGAAAATAACCCATGTTTCCTGAAATTTTGATTGTACAAATGGAAGTATTCTGGGGGGCCTGAATTTTTTTAAAAAGGAGTATTTAAGCAAATTTTTGTGGCCCAAATGAAGAAATCATAAGCCATCATGTCACAAAAATTGTTATGTAGGCCAGACATTTGTTAACAGAAAAAATAGAAAGCTTAAGCCTAATTCATTTTTAGGAAGTTGTTATTTGGCATCGACGGCATTTTACCCTTCGAGGCTATTTTGCCATAACCATTCATGTGTGTTTATGTAGCAATAATTGCTGCAATTCTGCAAGTGACGCTGTGGCGCGTGAATAGTGCAGCTTCCTTGAAATGTAATGGTGGTTACAGGTTGGAAACTTGGCTGGCAGGGCACTTAGACATAGGCGGTATACACCAGAGGGGGTCCAGTATATGAATGAACGGGGTAGTGTACAGTGCGGGGGAGTGTAGACTGGTGGATCACATTTTTAAAATTCATTATCAAAATTGACTGATCAGAAACGACCAAAAGTCACTCGCTCAATATGTTATCAAAAGTGACCAATCACAAATATCTCACTGCAAAACAGCATCTAAAGGTGAATTGCCGCAGACGTAAAAATAGCCACTGTCTTATTGTTAACATTACGTGCGACGTTTTCAAAAATCTGTGCCCCCTAAAAATATCCGGGCTCGGTGCCAAAGGTACCTCCTGGACTCACATGTCAGCGCTCCTGGTTAGGTATGCTGTGGGTATACAGTATTTCTACAACAAATAATGCAACTAAACTGAAGAATTTGCTGTGAATTTCGTTTAACCGGAAGAAGCAGCCATCTAGAGGTTTGAACACACGGTTATTGCCATTGAAAGCTGTGTTCTAACCCACTCCACTGCATTGTCATCTCGACTTTTGCTCTCAAGTACAAAAAGCTTTATATGTCCCTGTGCATGAGCTCATGCTTTGCAGAGATACCATAACGGAGTTGTGCACTTGCATCTATCTTCTTTTGATCTATAGCTGAATATAAAGAGCTTTCCGCTTATTATCGGTAAAACTTGGTTCAAATACCGTGACGATTGTTGAGTTATTACCAAAAACTTTTAAACGCATTCACATACCTTCTGCTTGGGGTATAACAAGGAGAATGAGACAAAAAACCACACGCAATTTGCAATGTATTACCGATTAACAAAACTTTGCACAGATAAATGAAAGGAGATAAGCTAAGCGTTTAAAGGAAAATGTAAAGTTAAACCGTGGCGTGGTGTGAATTTTTGGCCACCATCTGCCCGAATAAAAATTTTGCCTCGTTTGCAATCGAGCAAACTATAAACGTTGGTGTCAGAGTTCTTGGTTTGGACACAGCTAAAATTTTTCCTCTCTCGGTCGAAAACGGCCGCCCACTTCAAGTGGCCGCCCTGTGCGGACCGCACACCCCTGTGTGGGGTAGAATCAAATCGACTAAAATCGCTGTAAAAAATGACTGGACTTGACTCAAATCATTTGCCCAAAATGACTCGACTCGACTCGGGGTATAGTCGAGACTCGATCACCAGGACTCAAACTCGAGTCAAGACTCGACTGACTCGCTGATAAAGAAACTTACTTGGATAGAAAACGTTTTTTACTCGTGATTTCTTTGTGATATATATAACATAGGATATGGTGAAAAGCATATTTATATGTCACACAAAAATGTTAACGATTAACGACGATCTTACGATATGCAGGACGCAGTAAATGGTAGCAAGCAATTTCTATAATTATGGTGCACTACAGTACTTGGTAATGAACAATTCTTATGTGATATAGCGCACAGAAATTTTTAAAAACGCATTCCTACGTGCTGAAGTACAAAAGAAACCTTGGTCAAAACATTCTCAAGTAATATGATGTATGGTAATTTCAAACTATTCCTTTTTTGTGTTTTAGCACATTAGTCTTTAAACATAGAAAAGTTACCTTTTACTAATAGCCCCCCGTAATCTCATTACGCTGAAAGTACTGAGCAACATTTTGCTAGCTTTGACTAAATTAACCAGTTAAGTGCGTATGACACGTATTTGTGTCATAGACTTTATTGATACGTATAATGTGTATAACACGTATTTGTGCCATAGAGTTTATCGCGACAGTGCTTGTGAGAAAAGACTTTTACCGTTACAGTGTGTATGGCACTTGTTGGTGTCATGCATAAATTACACATTAACACCATAATAGACTCTTTCTTGATTTCAATCGATACATTTTGATTTTGGCAATGTAAACGTCATGTGCTTCAGTATTACTTAGCCCTGCCACAGCTCTTTCGCGGTGTAGACCTATTTCCAAGCTTTTCATGGATGTTGAGCTCCTTGCAAAATAAATAAATAAATATCTTACAAAAATAAATAAAGCTCTGGCTGTACAGTTTTCACTTGATAAAATTGTGAAATTATACTCAGCAAGAACAGCGTTTAAGACGTCAGTTGTGATGTCACAAACATTGTCCTCAAAACGTCTAAATATACATGCATCATTTATTGCAGCAAGATATGAATATTAAGTTGTCTCAAAGACAACAACTCCGTATAGCGAAAACAGCGAAAAGTCTGAAATTAATTACACACTGAGCTAGGCGACAGCGAATTTGAAATTACACGCTTAACTGTTTTTTTTGTGTTTTAGCACATTAGTCTTTAAACATAGAAAAGTTACCTTTTACTAATAGCCCCCCGTAATGTCATTACGCTGAAAGTACTGAGCAACATTTTGCTAGCTTTGACTAAATTAACAAAAATGTGCTGAGGCAAAATGACAAAACATTTTAATACCTTGAGAAATGTTGTCAATCAAATATGAAGTTTTGAACGTGAGTATATGTTGTGAAAATAATTGTCCCCAAACTAGCTACCGTAAATATCTAAGTACTTGGCAGATTGCTGTAACTATATCTGAAGCGATACAATTCCTGATGCATTCACTTTCACTTTTATAAGTACTAGCAAGTCGTTTAGGGAGTCGACATATACACAAACACCTTTTTTCGTACATACATGTAAGGCAACCTTGGTATAGATTATACAAAGCATAGAATCCTCACGTATATGTGTTGCTTGCAGAGGTACTAACTATATTTTTATCATCGCATTTAGATATAAAGCCTACCATAAGCATTGAGCTCCCGTCAACAACCAGTTTAAACAAAATGTTATTGGAAACACCATTTTTAACTCTCTGTCGACCCGCAATAAAGGCTTTTACGAGACGCGTGTAGCCAGCGGATCGTATGCTGTGCGTGCCTTGTGTACAGTACATTGCTAGGATTTTCAAAAGGGTGGTTTGTGATATGTTCGCGAAGCTTTTAGTCTGTGGCTGCATTCAAGAGAAATCTTCACGAAAAGTTTGAAAAAGTAAACTTTGAAGATGACAAAAGATAGCGGCTTTTCTGTCATAGTAGTAGCTTGAGGGCAACAGATGCTATAATCCCCCACATTTTTTAATCTTATCAAAAACTGAAAGCATTTTTGGGCCGATAGTAGGAAATTGGTCTCGTTCAAAAAGTTGATCTCTGAAAAAAAAGTTGAAAATAGGCCAAAAATAGGAAAATTTATTTGTCCAAAAATATTTTTCATCTAGCAATTTTTATATTTTTGATGCTCCCCAATTTAGCCTCCGGTCAAGCCATTACTCTGTGAATGGAACCTGGTCTGAGGACAGCTTTCTTTCTGAGAAGTAGTAACGGAAATAAAAAAGCTTTGAAAATATTTTGTTTCAATTTTATTTTATTTATAAATAACATAAAATTTGAGAGCGCATAACTTTGATTTTAATCATATTCGTTTTTGAATAAAAAGATGACAAGTCAAAACAAATGAGAATAATTTACTCTCGTTTTTGCAAATGCGAGTAGTTTAGCAAAATACTTTTTGCAGTTTCTAGAACAAGATTTTAGTATCGGTAAAATGATGATATAAAAAAATAGTTTACTATTTTTTGCTTGGTACTTGTGTTTTGCACTCGCCTACAAAATAATTTTTGTGCATTAGCGTTGCCAAAAACCCCGTTGGGGGGGGTGAAATATTTTTTGATCCTTGTGTGTGTTAATTAATTATAAAGATCACTTTTTTTTTTGATAGCAATTGTCTATCCCCAAGTGTTTTCAATTTGCACTTTAAACTTGTTTGATGATCTTTTTTCGAGGTACAAATTTCAATTTCCTAACTTTGTCAAACTGCATTTAAAATTTGTTTACTGATCTGTTTTTGGAAGTCGGCATTAGTAGCCGTTAAACCTAAAAATGACTTCAATCTGTGATCGAGCTAAAATAATTTGGGGGTCGTGGGACATTTATATATGTGTCATGCCTATGGAACCCCGCGCCCACCCCTAGATCTTTTGTGATATGACAAAACCCAGGAACTACACAAATCACGTTTTAGAAAATATTGATTTGGTTGTCATTTATTATTGTTCAACGAGAAAGAAATCAAACCTACTTTTCTTGACTTTGCCTCGAACATTAAATATTTCTTCCTCTTTGCAGATCAGTAGCTTTGCATAAACAAAAAAGATCAAGATTGTTTATGATATTTGAAATGTAGTTGTTAGGTTTTGCAATATCACGGCGGAGATGCACTTATGGATTGGTTAAAGGTGACAACCGGTAATGTTGTTACAAGGCCAAGGTCTTTTTCTGTATCCATGACTCAATGTGACAAACCTGTGAGTTTTCACTCTCGTGTGTTCTACGTCAGGGCTCTTCAACTTTTTCAGGGTCGTGGAACTCTTGCTGTGCTGTTACAAATGTCTTGGGATCACAATTACAAGAGAATTTGTGAGAACTGCATTGGTTCTAGTTTTCGGACACAAAAAACTTAGTTGAACGGTTCTCAAATTGGGGTAGGCGAGAGAAAATTTGGGGGTGATCAAGCAAGTTTTTCATTCATGTACATTAAAAATTATCGATAATAGCCTACGAAAATTTCGTTGTTTCTGCCCATTCTCAACTTATTTAGAATTTTTTTGGAAATAAACTTTACAAAACTAATGATGATTTACCCATTTTATCACAGAAAACTATTTGTTTTTTAAAAATTTCAATACTTTTATCCTTATGCAACTTCAAGACGTTTTTTTAATCAATTTTATAAAATTGGATACTGCTTATGCTATTAATATATTCTTTTTTTGAGGATACGCCGCACATCTAGATTAAACTAAAGATTTTGTAGCTGGAAAAAAACTAGACAATCCCTGCCTTTTTCCATCATAACAATTTTAAGTCTTTATACGTGCATCATTACTTTTGTGAGTAACTAGTCGTATCGTATTATCTGATCATTTAACTGCTACTATTTTCAATCTTTGAAGAAAACCTACTTTTTGCTTTGCTGTGTCGGCATATTTGTGACGCAATGATAATTGATATGAAATTGTTACGCTCAAGATTAGTCAAAAATGCGCTGTAAACGTAATTACGTAATGCGCTAACTCTATAGAGTTGTTAAGTTTTGCGAAATAAAACCAAGAAAGAAAACCCTTGCGGAACCCTCAGTGCTTATGTATCCCCTTTCAATGTTTTATGGAACCCCTGTAGGAGAGCTCTGTTGTTGTGTCCCTGAAAAAAACACTTAATGAAATTTTCCCCATTTTTTTGCAGTGATTGTGGTAAAAATTCACTTCCTAACACCCCACGCCCTCAATTAAAAGTGTTTATAAAATCAAAAAACTTAGCGTTGGCAATTAGTGTGAAAAAGACTCGAGGCGTGATAAGAAAAGACTCGACTTCACTCGAGTCGTTTGCACGAAATGACTCGACTCGACTTCAAGAAGTTCGTTCCCAGCACTGGCCTACCACTTACTAGGTCTGCGAGTCGAATGGTTTCCACAGAAATCGTTAAGAGTAAAAAGACGTTTTTAAGGTGGAAAAATTTTTCATTCTTAGAGCGTTGGCGCTTGGCACTTGCACTGAACAAGTTGGTACTTTGAAGCTTGACACTTCAACAAGCAAAACTGATATTGTAACGATAGGGTGCGGTTACGATGGAGTCAGGTAGCAGCTTTCCGTCAAAGTTCAAGTTATCAAATTGCCTACAACCATTGTGTAGTAGTACAAAAAATGTTATAAAGTACACCTTGCCTGCTACTCATAAGCAACAGCGAGCTAAGGAAGAAAGTGATTCTCAACCTTTTTGAGCCGATGGGCCACTAAAAGATAATCTACACAGCCTTAGACTACTATTTCCAAATTTCCCACATATGAGCTGTGACAATTCAAAAAGATCAATGAGGTTTGAATTCTTGATTCAGTTCGGAATACAATGCTTACAAAGACTTTGATAAATAATAAGAATTTTAGGCTATATGTATAAAGCCAGAAAGCGAGAGGCATTAGAGCTCTAATTTAATCGAGGCTGAAAAGTAACAAGTAGCGCAATTCATAAACTTTGAGCCTAACTAGCAGCCAGCCTTGATTCCGCAACAGTATTGTGTTAAAAACAAAAGTTGTAACGCTTATTGTTGAAAATCACAGAAAGACCCACGTAGAATCTGTAGAACAAGCATTTTGTGGTAAATATTTCGTTCTCACTCTCAGTAGACCACTTGAAAAGCCCAATGCATCACTTGGTGGTCCATGGACTACCGGTTGGGAATCACTGATCTAAAGGATTACTCCTAGGTACAGTACCGCCTAATTGTAAGTTAAAACTTTTTCGCTCGCTGAAAAAAATACAACTCCTGTTCTAAACGTAGGCTTAGTTTCGTTTGCGATTAATTTTTTGTATATGATGCAACAATTTTCAAAAATTACTAAAGAAATCATTGGTCCAAACTATCAGAAAACAATAGCATTTGTCAAAATTCAAGCTAATAAGAAATAGCTGTTCATTAAAAAACAAAACATGATTCCAAACCGATTCTTTTCCGAAAAACTATCAAAATTTCCACCGCAATCGATTTCTGATTCCGGTCCATGCGCCTTGCACAACTCCACCGCATGGGCTCCGTTTTAGAAATAACTTTTTGCAGCAATTTTTCGTGTGTGATTGCAATGTAGCTGTTTTATTGTCGAGTGAATTCAAAAGCTTAAAAAATGATGTTTGCCGATTTCTTGCTTGGGGTTCACCAATGGGACAGGGTGGAAAATAGAACGTGACACCGATATTCCTCAGTAATTTTCTGGTTATACGAAACCGTTGCTGTTATAAAGGGCCACAGGCTTTAATTTTGTATGACAGGCTAACTAGCCTACTCAGCAGGTGTCGTCCGTTAGGGTTACCCGTAAGACCTGATGAGTTAAAGCGCCGGCTTCACCTTTAGGAATACTTGTAAAAGCTGTGACGAAATCTTGTTATAAAAAGAAGGCATCGCTCTGTGCCCCAAATCCGGAAGGTCCTAATCGAAATTCAAGACAGGTTTAATTCACAGCCTATCGTTTCAAAAATTTTGTTAGTACTGGAGTAAGGAAACAGAGTCAAAGTTGGGGGTGCGTACCAAAATGCAACTAATTCTTACAATTGCAGTCCTTTTGGATGTCATTTCGCATGGTGATTGTCCAAACTTTTTTTTATTTCTCTCTCAAACTTGAGATTTCATTAACTATGCCCTTCACTCTAACCGATCTTCTGTTAAATTCACACTGATCTGACTAGTGTGTATAACATTCATCCGTTCCGAGGAAGAAGAGGCGGGACACAGATTCAAAGTCTTGAGTTGGCGCAAAGTATCCCGAATCCCGATTTTCCTACCTTAAATCAAGACTAATTTTGCTAAAGAAAAGCGTATTACTTTACAAACTTTTTTCCTTCCGTTCACTAAGTTCTGGAAAGAGGCACAAAGTCGAAGTGGGAGTGGGAGCCAACGTGATTGATCTGTTTTCAGAAATAAGCTATTCGATTAAGTGACGGTCCTACTCACGAGTTTCTAATTATTACATTTGTCATCTTAAGTCCCTGTTTGGGCTTATGTTACCCGGTTCAAGCACAGACGCAACCGGGAAGACAAAAGGATCCAAATCTTCTCTCTAGTTATTACGGCAGGACAAAGAACATCGGTAAGTGATCCGACCCACAGTTTAAACCGTATAGTGCGGTTGTTGCAATAAGATATTGTTGGAACCGATTTCCCACTGTCTAAGTGTCTAATAAAAGAGGCGGATAGCTTTTTCTGAATCCTGCGCGAATTTGCATCAAAACTCGAGATTTTTATCCTCTTCGTTACATGCAAACTATATGTGCATGGGGTTGAGATCGGACAGGCACGATGCATTTCCTAAAGCTAGTTTATATTGGCCTCAACCTACTGCTTATTTGTAATTTTCATACTCGCTAGTGCATTATAATATCGATAATAAAAAAGATATAAAAAGCACCGTTTGTAGTTAGCAATATAACTTTCTAGCTTTTGATGAACCGAACAGAGATAGTCTAATCAACAAAAATTTGTTAAACATTGCGTATAAAACAATACGCCAAAGCTCACTTTATCATAGCAAAATTATCTTTAACACAAATTGAGTTATCTGAAACAAATTTTACTGTAGATTTGATTTGCTAAGCTAGACTGTAATGCACTAGATCAGTCTGATGAAAGCAGCGGCTTTTTAACGCTTTACCACTAAATGGAAAACTTGCAAAAGCGACTTTTTCCATAAGAATAGATTACTTTCACATCAAACTAGAGCTTAAGGCGTTTGACGAACCACGCTTCCTATACTATCAGTATTTTGTTTTAACTGGTAGCATACCAGTAACTGGGTTAGCTATTTACGCTTACTTTCGAAATAACAGCGCGTAATAGCAACAAATGCTGATTTTTTTGCAAAAATGGTATTAAAGAAAGACAGAAGATAAATAGAGTTGGGAAGACTATATAATGGCCTAATAGTCTTCAAATCAACAATAACCTTTACATGCTGTCGGGGTCGGCGTCATGGATAGTGTGAAACCAAAAGGTGAGCTTCAATGCAAACTTAGATTCCGTTCGGCCATGCCGTATGCAACAAAACGCTCTGAGCGTTCAACTTATAGTGTTTCAATTATAGTCAAACCTCGGTTTTGGAACACAATTCGTTCTGGAAGGTTGATCGAAAACCGATTTGTTCGAAAGCCGAATCATATTTTCCCATTTCAAATAATAGAAAAGAGATTAATTTGTTCTATACACCAAAAGAATAACTTATTTACCTGGTTACACTATACCAGGGGTGGGCAATTGCTTTGGCCTGCGGGCCGCATCGCGGTCATGGAAGCTAGCTGAGGGCCGCACTTATTAAGAAGGCACTGCGAGGGCCGCACTGAGGATTGAAAAGTCGGTCGAGGGCCACATTGACCAAATATAAGTGGCCGAGGGTCAGTGCTCAGGATCTTGCAATAGCCTGCGTCAGCTTTATGTTATACGAGACCTCAGTACATTGACCTTATACCGAGCGTGGACATGGTGGTCTCCAAAAAAAAAGGTCATCACCCTCTAATTGGACGGAAAATGCGTCTGTACAAACTATCAAAGGCTCTTTTCAACGTGGCATGTAATACCTTTTTCTTGCCTCTGTAATACGGCAATTGTTTCTCCACTTATCATCTTTAATCAGCTTTACTAAAGTTTCAAAAATGTTCGCGGGTCGCACAAAATGCTCTCGGGGGCCGCACTTGGTTCAGGTAAATCTTTCTCTTGAGTTGTTTGCGAACCGAATTTTTTGTTCGAGGATTGAGTGATTTTCATCTCGAATTTTCCGTTCGAAAACCGAATTGTTCGAACTGCGAGACGTTCAAAAGCCGAGGTTTGACTGTATAAGTCTAGCGCTTATTCCTCTACGCAAGGCTACGACCGCGTTGTAACGTTCTATGCGTTATGTCGAAATTGAGTTATCTTAGAGACGTTCAAATCAAAAGAGAAAAAACTATGTTCAAAAACAATTGCTTATTGCGTCGCCGAGCAAGATCAAATTGTCGAACAATTTTTTTGTCAAAATAAACTTTTTCATATCTCGTGAATAATTTCAACCGCGTTTGTGTGGTAAGTACTTTTAAAGGAAATGAAGAAAACCAATTTGGCAAAACTTGTTTATTATAACGTCGTCTTACCCCATAAAGAGGTGCAGTTTCTTGCAAGCAGGTAAGTAGGGTGCTGGCTTTTGTCTAAGCCAAAAATCAATTTTTCCATGGAGAGATGCAAATTAAAAAAATTGTTTTCAATTGTTATTTTCTGACGACACCCTCTTATGACACTTTTCGCAGGAAGGTAACCCGTGGTGGTGAATGCCATGTTTCAGCCAGTAACTTCTGAAGAGTTCATACACACACAAACACACACACACACACACACACACACACATCGATTCACAGACCGGAAGGGTTGTGCTTTAGGCTGTAACTTAGTGTAGATAAAAAACTGCATAACATGACAAATTTTGACGTAAAAGAACACCAACATTTATTCGGCCTAAATGAAAACGAGCAATCTCTTGCCTTTAATCAAAGGGAATGAAATAACGTAAAGCTTTTGGGTAGTTTTTATCTTCAACATTTTTTGGCGCAAAGATATATTATATCAATTGTGGTTGAGTAAATTTTGCACAGTCTCGTATTTCATTCTTCTCATCACTCTTATTGCTTATCACCAAGCAGGCGGGTTGCCAATGCGTTTCTTTAAGTATTTGGTATAATTCGACATGAGAATTAAACCCAGGCCTACCAACTGGGTGCAGCTGCTAACAAAACATAGAAAATAATTGTATCGAAAGCTTTTGGCAATCTAGGTATCATTTAATAATATACTAAAGTCCATTGCAATCCATTGTCCATTAAAATACATCAACAGCGCAGTGGCGTAGTGGTAAAAGCTTTCGCTCAGTGGTGAGTAGATTCGGGTTCAATTCTGTTGATGAGCCATGCAATGTTTGTGAAATTGAATTCAAGTTCTGCTGCTTGGCACTCAGTAATAAAAGTAAATGGTGAATCGTAAATGAAATATCAAGCTGTATTCACTCAGTCACCATAAAGTATATTCTAAAAGCTTAGAACCACACAAAAACAAAATAAACAAAAAAATTCAAAGCTGTAGGCCCAAGCATTCAGTAAAATGTAGTTGCAATTATAACGATTTAGGGCATTTATATCGTTTGCCTATCATTGATGTTTTTATTTTTATGAGTAAAATTGATCAAATGAATGAATAAAATTTGGCATTTTTAACGTCAATAACTATGAGCTTTTTTAAATTTGTGTTTTTTGTGTTATTCACACTATGCATTTAAATATTGCCTTGGTGGTCCTGATCTTGTGCTAGTGACTATTAATTTCGATACAAAAAAGCTCTTACAATTAAATAAGTGCTTGAGAAGTTTAAACAAAACAAATTTTTAACTGTTTGGCGCCAGTAGTGATGTGCTTATTACAAAAATTTTACCACTTGCGGAGCAGTTTGAAAAGATGGTAACTCGCTCTTCAAACCTTTAAGTTATGTTTCTCGTCGGCCAAAAGCAGGCGGCTATAACGTCTGGCTCGTAGATCTAAGTTCATAACTCATCAAATTGATTTTCACGTTGATTAATTATTTGTTATTTTTCCCGAGGGCGATTTTTAGAGTCGAGGTTAAAGAGTGAAGGTTGGAATACAATTTATCCTCTTTGTATAATGGAGATAACTGTCCCTGATTGTGAATTTGCTTTTAAATATTTTAAGACTACTTAACACAGTTAATCAGGCCGACAGAAAGCAGTGGAGCTTGCAAATGACCATGCCTGGATGGCATTTCCAATCTTGTGGCATTTGCATTTTGTGTTTAACCTCACAGTAATTAATATTGATTGTAAGACTTTTTTTCCGTCATCAGAACTACACGGAGCGAACTACTTTCTTACATTCAACTTTCGAATTTGTTTTCTGGTGTAGGTGTTAATCAATTTTGCCTTCCTTTTTTTGTAAAGTGATCAAGCAATCTTAGCTTTGACTATTATAAACCAATATTTTTCTTTACTATAAAATACATGAGGCGCTTTTCATCATTTCACGCAGTCCTGAAAATTTAATTTTTCATTGAGCCTGTTACTCCTTCCTGCTTTTAGAACACACATAGGCCTATGAGCACAAAGAATACCGATAGAACAGTCCAAGATTTTCTCAAGTCCCTAAAAATTGGACTCTTCTGGAGATTACGACTCCCAAGTTGAGTAGTTCAAATTAATACTTAATTTTTATGGTTTTCATAGCCATATTGGGGATAACCACGGCAAGCAATAACGCTTCATGACACAAGGCATAGGTTTAGCTACATGGCCTAGGGTGAAAGTTAATAAAAATCAAGATTTTTTAAAAATCGGATGTTTTTGATTTAAATCGTTTTTTTTATTTCAATTAAAAATTTTGTTTTCATTTGCAGTACGTGGTTAACTATATTTTATAAATATTCCGCTATGTTTCAACATCAGTAAATTTTTGGCACAAGATAAACTAGGATAGCGACAGCCAATTTGAAGGTTAAAAAGAAAAGAAAAACATAAAAGTTTACTCTGACTAGGGTTTTTATTTTTTCGTGGTTTAGGAAAACTAGATAACCACCTAATAATGTAACACAATCTCTGGATCCCGAGAAAAAACAGAAACTTCAAGAAGGAGTTGTATTTGTAGGAGTGAATCATAACACACAAGAAGCAAGCCATCTCAAATCAACCCGGCGAAAATATACTAAAGCTTAATTTATTCACTTTTATTGTGATAATTGCAAAGAAAACATAGAGCATTGACAAATTGGTAGCTTAACCTGGAACAAGTTTTGGTGGCAAACACGCCCGCGGCCGAAAACGCATGTTCTGCTTCAATCAAGGTTGCTGGAATGCAGTTTAGCATCCAGGAAGTACCGTAAATTTTGTTAATAGAAACGGGAAAAGCAAAAACACTCTAATACCCAAGAATTCCCGAAACCGGCATCCCAGTTTTCAAACCCTAAACCTGATCGCCGCAACCTTAAATCTATTTCGTCATTTTCTGTCTTTTTGCCCTTTTTGTATTCACACAATGGCTATTTTTTAACAGGATATGCTTCAAAATGTAACAGGAAATTTAAGAACAACTTGGTTAAGTCAGGAGTAGTCAAGCTCTCTGCAGTCAGAAAAATAAGATATATTTGAACGAGATATGCAACAAATCTTGAATACACTCAAGTAGCTAAAAAAATTTAAATAATTGTTGCGCAATAAAAACTCATTGTCATGTCGCAAGAAATAATGAAACGATAAATGCGATTGCTTAGGAATAAAAATTGCAACAACAGCAAAATGACAAAGCATTGGAGAATCATTTTTAAAAAGAAACAAATGAAAAACGTCTCAAATTCCGCTGACCGGACGTATGGTAAACACATCAAATTGCCATCGGTGGCATAAAAGAAAGCACGTTTTGCCTTAAGTCAAAACAAAGCAAAAAGAGTCCAAACGTAAAAAAAGTTGAGAGATTAGAGCGATTTTTTTGTTTGATTGAAAAGACATTTTCCTTGATTTGAGGCAGGGGTTCTCAACCTTTATTCTCTCATTTACCCATTGGCAAATTTCAAGAGTAAAATTTACCCCCCAAATATTTTTTGTATTTTCACTTCTACAAATGCCCTATACAATAGGTAAAAGTGTGAATTTTTTACCAACAAAATTTACCCCCAAGAGGTAATTTGACCCCCTGTTGAGAACCTCTGATTTACAGCAATTAACCCTGCCAAGGGCCCCTTTGAAAAATAAGCATCTGATTGTCTAAGACATTTTTTGAAGAGGACGCTGACAGATTTTTGATTTGATTTGAGCAAAATACATCAAAGTTGTGAAAAACAGCTCGTTGAAGGATTATCTTTGACTGAAATATGAATAAAGCATTTGGAAGACAGCTTTTACTTTTTTCGTCACCTTGGGTGAATGAGTTGCTGGACATTTGGTAATCACTTCGCAAAATATTTAACAAAAAGAATCAATTAAGATATGCATCATGCGATCTCAAAAAAAAGTATAGTTGATGTAAACATTGTTATATTTTATTTTTTTGTTTTCTTTTATTACAATTTTTTTCATCGATACTGTAATTTACAAGATAAGAATTTGTTCGATCGCTTTACTACCGCAAGTTGACGCTAGAGGTTCGGGATGTGGCTTTATTTTCTGCAGCTTGGAATGGGCGTTTTAAAGCCACTTCGTGAGCTTAAATTAAATGCAGAAGTCTTTCTAAGACTTCCACATCGAGCACATTTGACCTACAATACGCTGATAACTGTTCTGCAGTTCACTTACTCCAGTTGGACTGCAATTGAACGTTACGTTTTTCAATGCGTTCCATGACAGGATTAGACGAAATGCCAACATGCTCAAAACATTAACTTTGCAAGGCACATTTCAACAAAGCAATGCTCCGTCCCTCCACGTCCCTTGCAAATGGCGTTGCGCTGGAAAGATCAACTCCTTAAATATTTTGAAAGCACTGTATCCGTTGATATATTTTTAATGTAGAGATAACCAATCGCATCCAAAAAGCGTCCTCGGCGTTTGGTCGTCTTCGCAAGCTCGTGTTTTTATGCTACGACCTTTGCATTAGAACCAAGATTGCTGTTCACCCACTGCAGTGTTTTCGTCTTCACATATCTTAAATGGATGTGAAACATTGACACCTTACAGAAGACACGACAAAACATTAAAGCATCCCACATCAGATGTCTTCAGAGTATTGTTAAAATCACTTGTATGAGCAGGATCCCTTACACAGAAATCCTAAACGGTAAAGGATCAATTAGTATTGAATCCTTTTTCATTCGGAGGATTTTTGGCTGGCCTGGGCATACGGTTCGAATGGGCATTAGACAACTGTTTTACGCAGTCTTTTATGAGGTGTTGGCAAAAGATGCCCACCCTCGCGGTAAACCTAGATAGTGCAGAAAAGATTTTGTCGAAGAATCTATAACGAAATAGAACAACTCAGTAGCAAATTTCAAAATCTTCGCCGCCGATCTTGCATCGTGGAGACGTGGAAACAATGATGAAATCTACCACTTTGAATATGAACGCATTAGAGACTGCAAAGTGTAACGGGCTAGAAAAAAATAAGAGATTTTGAAATTTTTCAACTGCTGCACAAATTTTTCCTTGCCTTCCGGCGTGTTGTATGAATCACGCACAGGGTAACGTCATTATCGGATAGATTGGCAATCCTAAGCAGCAAGTACAGTAGCGACCACAAAATACCGGATTCAAGAATTAGCCAAAACATATCTGCAACCACGCATTTCCGATTCCACAAGTCTACTATGTTTATACAAAACGAATCAAGTATCTCAGCAACATTACATAAAATATCACACATTGAGTATGGTAAGTGTTTGATATTTAGAAGCAGTGTAATATTGGAACATATGTTTGATTTAAATATTGATATTTCGGTGACAGTAGAACATGTAATATTAATACAGGCTTATGCTGCTTGCGGCTTTGTAGCAAATTAGTGAAGTTACGTAGTTATAGGAAAAAAGGACGCGGGATTAGCGATCCGGTAATTGATTTCCAAACGTTTCAAAGTTTAATGACCTTGAAAAATTGGAGGAGGCACTAATATTAATATTAAGAACGCTACACGGCCTTCATGCAAGACTGGCAAACCTCGATGTCAAGTGATAATAACTGCGTCATTGAGATTATAAGTCAATCCAAAAATCCACGAGATAAAACGATTGGTTGAATCAGGGAATACCAAACTTCTGCTCACTGGCCGCAAGGTATTTTTCCGGCCTATAGCACCCTGCAACAAATAAGCAAAAATACATTATTCATGCGAAATATTCACCCAAAGTTGAACTGGTGATCGATAAGAAATCTGCCAGTTAATATATTTTTGTTCTCCTGCAATTCTTACCATGACGTACGTTTGACAGAAGGCGTAACCAGGCGTTACACGTAGTCATAGGAGCACAGGAAATTTCTTCAAGAGGATTAGGGTATAGAGCTATTTTCGAGCGAACAAACAAAAAGTGTTTGCGTCTCAGGTGCATCTGCAATTACTTGTAGGCTGGTACTTTGAATATCAAACGTAAGCGTAAAACTCAATTAATTGCACTCAAGTCCATTTTCTTCAATTTCGTGATTTGTTCAAACACTGTCTTATAAAATATTATGAAATTCAAAAAAAGAATGGACAGCCCTTCAATTTATTTTCAAGCTGAGTCCTTCAATATAATTCGAGCTTGTGTCACAAACGGTGTTGTTGTTGTATAAAGCTCCCTCATTTTTTCAATTCAATTTCTTTATTTTGTATGCCATTGTAGACGAACGCAGCTACTACAAGGTTTGTTGGCAAGCACTTCCATATTGATTTCATTGTGTTGTATTGAGCAAAGTGTGTATTTAGCCGGCGATCATTAGTTCTTCCAGTTTTTACTCTCTTTGGGAAAAAAAGTTTGGCCAGTGGTGGCCCCTAAATTAAATGATTGGAGACACAGTGACAAATACTTAAGACACAAGTAATAAGGGGAGTATCAAGCAAATTCTTGACGCTTTCAAGCGCAACCGTTTTTTTCAACCCTAGGACCTATTTTCGTCAAATCTGAGTAAAACAATCAATCCTCAAAGTGCATCGCTGGCCTCTTGTGTTACTTTGAATAAAATATGCTTCATATGTTATTCGTTTTGTTGGTCCTGTTTCGGAGAGTTGAGCTTGAAATTTGGAAATACAATTCTTCAACCTTTTGATATCACTCGACAATCAAATTACGCTCAGGTCTATGGACTGCAAAGCAGAAACATTTTGTGGGGTTCTAATACTTTTTGTTGAATGTAAAATGATTTAGATATTGTGCAACATGAATACCATAGCAATACATTTTGCATCGGCAGCATTTGTCTGTCTCTATGGTTTTCAGAAAACTTGGTTATTTTTTTTACTTTGAGCGAATAACTCTATGATTAAGCAATTACAATTTATTCCTTTGGGAAATACAATATATGAAAAAGAAGTTTTTATACATTTGCTAGCAAGTAACCAATCAAAATGCAATTAAATTGAAAGCTTTTTCTTTATGTCACTATGCTCAAGCTCTTGTTTCATACTGTTTATGTTCATTTTTAGGTCAAGTTCATCTTGCGAAAACGTTGGTTTATCAGAGATATATAATGCCCTTTTACTGGACATAATCCCTAGGGGGCTAAACGCCTATTAATAAGTAAAGCATGATTTAAACAAGGCTTTATCTGGCTTTATTAGGCATCGATTGTGGCGAAAAATCACGATGAAATGGCTCGGCTGTCGCCTAAATTCTCGCTCAAAACGCATTGAACTATTCCGCAGTCGATAAGATTGTTGAGCATAAAAAACTTTTTCATCAGCCGTTGTTTTAACAAAACAGTCCTGACAGCACATCGTTTTTCGGAAACGAAAAGAGCAAAGCTACAAATCAAGAGCTCGGAAAGGTGATTACGCAGCACACAGAGTTGTAAGCCGATATCTTTTTTGTTTGTGAGTCTGGCAAGTTAGCAGACAGTTGCGGATAACTATATTTGTAATATATGCTAAGCTAGAAAAAGCAATTAACCGTTGCTTGATAATTAAAGCAACAATAGTAAGGTAGGTACGGTTTCAGTAGATTGCAAAAGCTAGGTTTTCATCATTATGCAAACAAATTTGAGCTAATTCCTGGGCAGCACCACAGCTAGCAATTTCTGGGAAAAGTCCATTATTATTTAGGTCCATGCTTGAAAAAAAAAATTCAAAATCTAGAAATTTTTCAAAATATCTAATATCAAGGAAATAAAGTCTAGTTTACAATCGATAAATTTCAATTTCAATGCCCACGTGATGTCCGCGTTGTTTGACCTTTTAAGAAGGCATTTTGTGACAATACTCTGTGCTTGACTATGGAGGTTGTTTATAGAAATGTACTGTGCAGTCAATACGATCAACTTCGAAGCAGTCTGAACAAATTTTGTTTTAGTGTCGCAGCAACTTATTTTCAAAATTGAAAATAATTGTGATACCTCACTCATAACTCTTTCAACTTCATTTTAAGTCGAGTGGAGGGCAATTGTCTTTGTTCTACACGCTATTGGGTAGGATTAGCAGCACTAAGTAAGGACGTGTAACGATTTCGTTGTGCAGAGACCTTTGGGGTCGTCTCCGAACCGGAGACAGATCACCGTGGAGCTGAAGAGGTAAATAGATGAAACGCGCTTTTTCTTTCGTTACGCTGTTGTTGTCGTCTGACTTTCTTGGACAAATCCTTTGATAGAAATTGTATTGACAATACGCAAAACTAAAAACGGAGATAATGAACGAGATAAGCAGATATGAAAAACAGACGGATTGGCGTAGCGTGGCGAGGCTACGGCGATGGCGTCGTTGGTGATTTCAAACTATTTTGATCCCCATGTACCTTCTTCTTTACCTCACCTCCAACACGATAACAATCGACAAAGGGAGCAACTTAATCAACTTTCCTCTACGTTGGCATCTGCGAGCTTGTTGTTGTGATGATTACCCCTTCTCTTCCTCGGGATGGAGGTACGGCACGAACGGCAATTCAGGTTCACGCCGTCAACCTAATTGAAATTAGGCTAGGGGGAAGATGGCAGCCTATTTCGAACCAGTCATGAGCTTCAAGCTTCTACGAGCTTCGTTTGTGACAGTTCGAACTCAAATGCACAGGTACAACGTTAAATCCTTCCTGTTGCGTGTCTGCTTGAGAATGATGTAAGTGTGACAAGAAGGCAGTTACCGCTGCGTCGCATGAGGGTCAATCTCGCCAAGTTCAACGAATAATTACTGATAATGATACCACAAGTGCGACAAACATGACGACACAATGGGGGTTCAACTCGCGCACGGGCTACGCAAAAACTACTGATTCAAAGCGCTAGATATTGCCACTATTATAGCAATATTTACAGGACGTATAAAGTCTATTGGGGACTCAGGTGCACATTTATTGAAAAGAGATTTGATTGAGGGCGCACTGCGACTTTTCTCCCAAATCGTAATTGGAATTCTTTAAAATAAATTGTCTACGATTTCAGGTCAAGTGCTTAATTTTGTTTAACCACCTGCCCTGGTGCAAGTGCATGTTTTTTCGTACTTTCTTTCCCTTAATTCTGCTTTTGGTGTAGGTTTTTTTGGCCTATTTGTTTTCTGATCAGGTTTTTCAGTTCAACTATACTGTACACTATAAGTTATAAATCACAAAAGAGTGGCTTAAATTTTTTGAGTTGTGCATAACTCCTTAATTAGCGTCTGATTTCAAGATATGGTTAGAGCTAGATAGGCTACTTTCACAAGATGAATGATTCTCGTAGTGAATATACGACTTCGCATTTCAAGACTTCGTATCCACAAAATTTCAATGCCGAGATTGTGGATTTGTCAAAAAATAGCAAGTTTTTCAGTCGTAACACAAGACCATTTTTCCGGGTGGACCATCAAGTTCAAAACAACCCTCAATCAACTGTCACTGTTAAAGACAGTTATCTACGTCCCCCGACACCTCCTCCTAAAGAAAATGAAGAGGTGAGTGCAGTTGTAAAAGTAGTTTTTGGTAGGTTTTATGCCGAGCTCAACAGTGGCATATCTAGAGGGGTGGCACTGTTACGCCTCCAAAAACTTTTGAACTTCCAAAAACGTTAAAAGCCAATGACGTTATCACTTCAATCAGCAGATCATACCACATTCGTTTTTCCACTTTTACATGGCTTAGCACTTGATGATCTTGCTCTTTTTCATTTTGCAAGAAATTCAAAAATTCAGAGAAGACAAACGTAGAATTGTAAATGATTTCAAGGAGAAAGGCAGTCTCTCTACCCATCCGCTAAAATAGACTTTACCTTCATTTAGTTATTGTAGGGTGCGCAGTGATGGTGAAGCGCACTCGGTAATTTCGTATTTAGGGGAAGGCTAGCTAGAACAACTAATTCCTTAAAACTCATTTTTCAAATCACTTGTATTGCTATCTCCCAGTGACGTCACTTAAGTCAGTGACACAGAGAATGGCCAAAAAAAGGTTGTTCCAAAAACTAGCACTCTGTAACCCTTAGCCTATTGGAAAATAGAGTAGGTTTAGTTATATTTAGCTATGCTCTTTTTTCAGTTTTTTGAGGTTTCAAACATAGGCCTCTAATGTAATGTGGATACCTTCATATAATTTACTGAATTGCGAAAAGAGCTGGACTCGAGGACTTGATAATCTTTTTCTGAATTAAAAAAGAATGGACGTTCTTCTAACTACTATATGTGCTTGGATTTACGCCACTATTATTCTTCAGCGGCACTTTAATCGTCAAAGCGATTTTTGTGACGAGGTTTTAATACAGGTCTTTGCAACTCAAAACAGTGAAGAGGCCCTAAAGCCAAGTATTTCTTTCGCGGGCCGCATGCCGACATTGTTTTTCTTGGCTAGTGCAAAAGTTTTTCGAAGCTCAACTTTTTGAAGCAGAATTTTTTGATTTTAATTAAAATTTTTTTCGAATCGATAAATTTTCCTGCTTTCTTAGAAGTTACCGTTTTTTTTGAATATTGACTTTTTAAAGTAAATTTTTGTAATGTTGTACTAAATTTTTTTCAAATTAATAACTTTTACTACTTTTTAATGATGTTGAAGATCATCTTTACAAAATCTAATATTGCACTCTATTTCATGAGGAAAAAGCTAACAAAATACCTGACGTCATCAGTGGGTCTGAACATGGCTGTGCTTAAACTGTAACATTTTTGCAAATCATCTGGGGGCAGCACAAAAGACTTTTGTCGCCACCATGCGCCCGAGAGTGTCACCCCGAAAATGGTGTCAAGGGAGTTCCTCTCCCTCATTATGCCACTGCTAAGTACTACTTAGAATTTAGCCTAAGATAATAAATAAAACAGAATTTTTAGGCTAATGGTGATAAAAAAAATGCCTCGTAATCTGACTTTACCTTTGTTCTTGGTAAACACAATAAACTGCAAATTTTAGGTGGAAAAATCCAAAGCCGTTGGTGACAATGACCTTAAACCTTCAAGCATTGTGTTTTTTGCTTCGAATTCTACTTTCCACGGAATCAGTCATTTTGTCAACTCCGGACCGTTTACAATTAGAAAGCTTTTTTGGGCCGCAGCATTCTTTTGCAGCCTTTCAGGTCTTTTAACTCAGGTTGGTAACTTCATCGATTTAGAAACTACTTTCGTTCCGCCGAATTACCGGAAACCATTGCCTGTGCATGGATGCAACCTCCATCGACATTATTTAAGTTCAAGTTCGAACGCCAGTTCGGCAAAGTTTTACATATTTTATTCCTAAATCGAGTCAAAGACCTTTATTTTCTTTAATCTTTATCTAGGTTTTTATTTCCTAATAGAAATGCTGACTTTACTTTTACTTGTGTTTCTCAGTTAGTGATCTCCAAGTCCGCGATCGGCTACTTTCGAAGTCGATCTTAGCTAGATGATCAAATTTTTTCCAAGTTTCCAGCCCTGGTCCTCTAATATACAACTTACCACTGCAACCCGGAGAGAGCGATAATCACTCTCTCTCTGTAAGTTTCAGGGCAGATACATGTCATGCTCTCTTGTTTCCAACGGTGCTCTGTGTATCACTTAACCAGTGCTGAGATACACATAAAATTCTCTTATTTTCGGGGATATGTTGAATGACGCTTTGCTGTACGTATAGTAGAGATGCATTGTGCTAGCAGCAATAATAACTGCCACTGCATGGGATATTTTACGCCACAAGCACATTAGAGTGTCTTTCCACAGAAATATCAATGTAAAAACCAATAAGGAATTGAACTTGTAACTTTACAGTTTCGATGTGCTGGGTTACGTTGACAAATGATGTCAGTTACAAGCAGCAGTGCCACAGCTACAAATTTTGTCATGTGCTGTTTTGCAATGAGATCCTTGAAAAACTGCTTTTTGAGTTAAAAGCTCCAAGATTTAAACCAGGGGAGTCTAATTCATTCAGTGGTGTGAGCCACATATACATACCTAGATGCGGCCAGACTATTTCGTAAAATTTAAATAACGATACCAACAATACTGCTACAGCTAGGGACGGGCCATTTTTACCAAAAAAAAAGGTGAAGACTTTTTTTGGAGATAAATCCTTCCAAAGCAAGATTTTTCGTGTTTTTCATCCAAATTTAACACTAAGATCTATTTTTTTTGGAGATAAATGTTTTGTTGTAGCATGACGCAGGCCACAAAACGGAACATGGCGGGCCGGATCTTGCCCGCATGCCCTCAGTTTGAGGTTCCTACTTTAAGCCTTTACGCGTTTGAATTGAATAAAGGAAATATTTGCGCCCATTCAAAATCTTTAGTTGTGCCTCTGATCTTATTGAATGTCATCATATGATGATGAGAATTTATTGAACTTATGTACTCGAACAGAAGTTATACGGAAAGTTTGAAAGACTGTGGAATAACTTACGGTTTTAGAGTTAGCACCACAGTTAATTACAAAAAAGTTAAGTGCATTTGAATTAATTCCTCTGCTCTTGGAGTTGGCTTTGATTGCGATGTCATTTTATACTCTTGTATAGGTCTATGATCGATACATTTATTATCAATCTCGTCCTCATGTCACAAAATTAGATGAGGAAGAAGCATCAGAAATTAGTTTTCCTGCAGTAACTTTGTGCAACATGAATCCATTCCGTCTGTCGGCTGTAACCACTGACGATTACTATTACACGGGACGATCATTGCTAGAGTTGTTTAACTATGACTTCTCACTCAAAGAGTAAGTATTTAGGTTATTGGCTACTGGGTGGCTCGGTAACCAAAATTGCGACTTTTGCTTTAGAGTAGACCGGCTCCAAAACCATTTTTTTCGTCTCTTTCTGAGAAATTAGTTGAGTAGAGATTTTATGCTTTTACTATCCAGCTTTGCAAGCGTGGTTCAAAGCTCCCGTCAGCTCGTCGGGGTATACAACGTCAGTTTCATGGATTGCGCCAGCTTCATTTAAGTGCAGTTGTAAAACAAACGAAAAGTTAGTATGAATTGATAGGCTTTTAAACCAGCTAATTTCTATTCCAGAGTCAAGTGAAGCCAAAACAGCGATACAAATAAGCAACATCTTTGGGGCAATGACCTTGTGCCCCTAATACCGATCCCCATTACAGTACTTTTCAATAAGTGCGGGAAGCACACACAATCAAAGTGGTGGTTGATTGTCAAAACAGTAATAGGCCATCATGACTTCGCGCGCTCTCTTTTATGATTATTGGAGACTTCAAATCCCTGGCTACGCACGTGTACCCTAGTAATCCCCGTAAACTTAGTCACCAGGAAAAATCAAGCAAGAAATGAGCCATTCCTCTTCGCCAAATTTTAGATCCAATTCCGTTAGGTATGATAAGCTATTTTCTGGCAAAATACCAAATATTTATCTTGCCTACAAAGCGAATGGATACAGCGGTGTGGCTTACGTTTGATATCTTTTCCAACTTTGAATTTTATTTACTTCCTTTTATTGTTTTAATCGAAGAACGCAAACATTCAATTTATTTGTATACTGCCGGCTCTTCCGGCGTTGCCGGCAGGGTCCCCATTGGTAATGTCTGGGTTAAGAATATCGGTTTACCCATCGATTAGAGGTGTGCAAAGAGTAAGGCACAATTAATGTTTTTTCTGCGGATCCAATTTTTTTGGTGCTCTTCTTTTCGCAACAAAATTTGTCATTTCAAGGTCCTCGCTATGGCTTAGGTCTATATCCTCTGTTCATTGCTTACGCAATCCCTCAGAGGCCTTGCGTGTCCCTTAGTTTGGAAGTAAGGAATACATTTTTTTCTATTAAGGAAACTAGTATTTCTTACTAGTTTAAGAAATACATTTTTTTCTATAAAGGAAACTAGTATTGCTTACTAAAAAGCAAACCAGCAAAAGTCTCTTTTACGTGGTGCAATTTCACACAGGGATGTTGTTTTCTTTTGATTTTTCTTTAAACATTTTCAAGCCCCTCCCGGCTACGCATTATATTGTATGTTCTTTTTCTCATCTTAGGCGAGCCCACGAGAATCAAAATGGTTCTTGCTTTTCCCTAAATTTTTAAGTTTGATCCCAACAGCTTTACAAAGCTATTATGACGGAAAATAGTAAGTATGGTACAATTTTAACCCAGCAGGGCATGTCATTACCTGTGCCAAGTTAAAACGTATCAATTAAGGCAGCTGCGCCAGCTTTACAGTACAAGCATTTGTGAGAGCAGCAACAAAGAGTTGTAGAAAATATTGGCCACAGCTCCTGTACCCGCAATGGTGATCATCTTGGTCCATTAATTAAAACTGGTAATACTCACAAAGAAAGAATGATGTGACAAATTATCATGCGTACTTTTCAAGAAGTGTAAGAAGGGGGCAGGGAGTAAAGCACAGTCAATAATGATGGCGACGCCCGAATGGTGGTCGTTGTGACAATTAATGAAACGAACAATTTAGTAGTAGGTCTATTTCACGATTTGGTGGACCTCTTTCGTATTTATATTTGTGATATTAAGCTCTTTGGTTGCGCAATTTGCTTTAATTCGACAATAGCTGGAAAAGGAGCCATGCCTTTCCACAAAGTCATGTGATCTATTCTAATAGGCGCCTATTAAGCTATTTTCAAGCAAAAACATTCCCTCTAAACCCAGTTTTTCAAATTGATGCTATTATGGTTTTATTTTGATCTTTTCTTAAACTTGGGATCTTATTATGTTTAACTTTGCCCCCAATTCAGACCTCCCTACTTTTAAATGACGGTTAGTGTTTCGTGCCGATACAGAGAGCCTTTCAATTACATATCAGTTATTGGCTTTACTATTTATGTTTGCTGTCAAAATGATAGTGGATAATTTTTCTTCCTGCTTCTGTTCTCACTACATAGTGGTAGCATTATGATGTCATTTAAGATTATGACGTAACAGTCGATTTAAGACCGAAAAAAAGCTTGCTTAAAAAAACACTTAAGTCAATAATTGCTTGTTGATCTTGAAAGAGCCTAAGAAGTTAAAGAATCACTTTCAGCGGAAGCACCTTGTTAATATCTTCCGAAATTTTTCAACTGCGTTTCTATGGTTTGTATTGTTTGAAAAAACAAAGAGAACAAATTTTAGAATCTATGTTTGATTATGACGTAATCTTAGTACCCTAAAACATGAAATTTCTTAAAGTCGACAAGTTGGGCGCTGGCTTACGTTTAAGCCAAAAATCGCTTTCTCCATCAAAAAACGCAATTTTAAAAAATCTATTTTTAATTGTGACGTCACACTAATCTCACCAACCTCCTTGTGACCCTCACTTTGGTGTTTTTGTAAATCATGCCAAATTTAGAGTTTGTATGTCCAGCAGTTTCCAAAAAGTTTAGCTAAAAAATGTGGTCAAACAGTATTTTTTTTGAGAAATTAAGGAAAACCATTTTTACAATCAATTGGTAATTACGACGTCATCATAGATCGCAAAAGCATAAAATTACTTTGAAGTTGGCAAATCTAGTGTTGGCTTATATTTGCGCACCAAAGGGCTTTTCTATGTCAAAAAATCCAAGTTTTAAAATATTATCTTCAATTGTGACGTCACCAATCTTTTTGCGACCCTCATCTTTGTCTAGATAAATCATGCCAGGTTTAGAGTTTGTATGTTCAGAAGTTTTGAAGGAGTTAAAAAGTACGTACGTACACACACGTACAAACCAAAAATTTGTTTTTTTAGAATAGATACAACGTCATAATGATGTCGTCGACCCCTCATGAGAGTCACCCCATGACAGTGATCAATCGTGCTCAGTTTGATGTTTGTATGCCCAGTAGTTTAGGATTAGCAAACAAGAAAATTTTTGCTCTATAGCGTAGATATATGCAATTAATGCAAATAGCTGTCAAAGCTAGTTTATGCTACTTAGTGTGTGAATTTTTCGGTTAAGAATTTCAGAAACTCTTGGAAAAATTTTCCGCTTTTTAAATCTTGTTCTTGGCTAGGCTAAGCATTTGAATCCCAGGCAAGTTTTCCTCTTCATTCAGGACTGGTGATATCTTCTTAATAAGCAAACGATAACTGACTTCATAAAATTTTCTTTTCAAATCCTATAGTTTGTGTGTGCAAGTCAGCATTTGCTTTTCATCTTTTGATTTCCACCAAGAGTTGCCGTGATTTATAATGATAATCAAACTTCGTGCTTGATTTTACCTCCTTGTTAACTACAGTATATCTATGTTTTCAAAATGGCAGCGAAAAAGCACGAATTCTGCTGGCTTTGGTAAAATGGTACCTCACAGCATGATAACGTCACTATGCATTGTGATGCAACCGAGCAATATTTGAACTGCTATCGAACTTTCCAACAAACCATATGTATAGCAAGGAGTCGTTTATCGCGAAGTCAATAAAATTCAACTAACAATTTTTTGCATCGGAAACCGGTTTTTGACCTTCCGCAAAAGCTTTCACGGCAACTACATGTTTTATAGTTTTTGAGAAAATGCAAAAGATTCTAAATACAGAAAATCTAAACACAGAAATTCTAGAAAAAATGTTCATTAGTCTTTAACGTCCACATTTTTGTTTTTACGTTAAAAAAGCTACTAGTTGGATTATTCTATTTAGTTGAGTGTTAGTAGTGTACTGTATCAAACTTTTTGGAAGTTTTTTATTTACACCCCCTTTTTCAAACGTAACAAATTTGTCAACTTGGTCCACCAAACTACTAAATTAAGAGAAACTCTGCACCCATACTCAAAAACTCGAAACGTTCTAAATTTGTTGACTTGGTCTATAAAGGTTAGGATGCTATCTTCACCCTTAAGAGAGCACAGTTGCTAGCAAATTGATCAGCTTCACTATACTTACCAGGTGAGGCGTGAATTATTATTGAATTTCAATGCCATACATTGCAACGAGAGCAGTGGTTCCTAATCTTTTTTTCATCAATACCCACTTACATCTTTGACTAATCTTGTTTTCCAACAACATTAGTCAGATCTGAACAATTTTTTTGTTGTTCAGATATGCGTTGTCACAAGTTAACCTCTAAAAAAGATTATCAAGTCAAAATGGAAAAACTTTTAACACAAGATGACTTTCTTAACGAAAAAGTAATGAAGTCATCTGAAGGTGCTTTCCGAAAATAAGAAACCAAAAATGCAAGCTTGTGACGCCCTTTCAGTCTCAAAACGATGCACAAGAGCCTCGACCCCCATTTGGGAACCTATTCCTTCAAGATAATTCCTGACCTGCAACCTTTGATAATCTTGATAGCTGCATCGATAACAAATTTACAGGTTAGAATAGTGAAGCTGTTCACCCAGCATGTCGTAAAAAGCGACTTTTGGGTATTCACCAATGGCAGTCCGCCTTGTTGATGGTGGAACTACGATTCTGCAATTTGCATTCATGATTGGTACGAAATAAACTGCGCTGTCCCCAATTTTTATGTTAATTAGGGATTGCCGTTCACGCCGTACCTTCATTTCAAGGAAGAGGGGTAACTTGAGTCAATCGTAACAACTTTACTGGTTGTTCTCATCTGCACCGCTTCAAATGGGAAATAACCACAAATGCTTAACTCTTCCCATTTACCCCAGTCGGCAGTCTAAACCGGTCAGTGTGCGCAAAAAGTTTTTCAAGCATTTTCATTTTAGGGGGTTTCGAGACAATGGGACGTGGTCTTTCGTGTTTCAAAAAATATCATCTATTGTGTCTCAAGGGATTTACTACCGAGCAGCCAGCAGGAGATTCAACATGTTTGAGTTTTACAATCGCACAGCCCACACCCGGAGCGGAATTGTCAAAATGTGCAAGTACAGAGGAGAAAAGTGTGATAGCAGACAATGGATTCCGGTACGAATGCATGTGTTTGCTTTGACAAATACTCACTTTGTAAAACTGTTTAGAAAACTTATTGGCATGCACCCTATTGAAGAATGTGGCGAAAGTGAGTTTGAGCTGCATTGCCTCTGATTAGAAATGCCTTTTTTTTGATACAGCGTTTGCATTTTCTTGTTTTGTTGTTTTATATTTTGGCAGGTATTGTTGTGTTATTTGATGTAAATAAACTTTTTGTGTGTCAATTTTATTTATCGTCGATAGCGTTTGGTCATCTTCAGGAATATTATTGATGATGCTGTAGTTATTTTTAAATAATCGTTTATACAAATAAATATGCTGGCGGATGTAAGTGATTATAAGTACGTTTTCGATAGTGACAAATTGTTTTATTTGCTTTGCAATGGTTTTTGACCAATTTTTGTCATCTAGACGTACACGAGATATGGCAAATGCTACACATTTAACTCCGGAAAAAATATGGAGCCACTGAAGACATTGAAAGGAGGCGTGGATAATGGATTGGAATTACTGCTAGATACAGAACAAGATGAATACATGCCTGTATGGGATGAGACAGGTGGGGAGATAAAAGTTTGCGAAAACGATAGAAACCACAAATAGAAAGTTTTTGACAAAATAATCCTGATTTACTGTAGAAATTGAGCTCAATGATTTTGTATAGAGCTTTGCTTTGCAATCGGTAAGCTTGGGTTCATTTCCCTTGTCGTGACATTCCAAAGACATTTAATAAGATATTCACTGATCCCTTGCTTAACCTTTAGCAATAGAGGTGATGCTTCGGAAAAATAATATACTGTGCAAAATTTTCTCCGTCCAGATTAAAATATGTCATGGTGCTAATAAAAAACGTTTCAATTTTAAAGTGCTCTAGAAACGAGTAACACTTTATAGAGCTTCCGCTTTGCAATTAGTAAACCTGGGCTCAATTGCCTAATCGCGCCATATTACAGACACAAAAATAGTGTTTTCAAGTCTCTGAGTCGGTGTTAAGTAATGAGAGTAATGTGGAATATGAAGTACAAAACTGAGCTGAATTTATTCAAAGTGAATAATTGGTCCCGGCCTTTAAAACCGTTGCGGTTAAATGCGTCCGAATTACATGCGTAACTCATCACTACGCTTACTTGATGCTATGATCTTAAAATACTTCTTAGATGAAATATCGGTTGAAGCTGGCTTTAAAGTGCAGATTCACGTCCAAGAAGAACCTCCGTTTATACATGAGTTGGGGTTTGGGATCTCTCCTGGATTTCAAACTTTAGTGGCCACTCAAGAGCAAAGAGTAAGTCACCCTTTTTTTTCACACCAATTGCTTATAAAAATTCCACTTTCAATCAACCCAACAAAGATCAAAAGCAGAAGCTTACGCTTAATAAACTTTTGTTTTTGATGTTCAGCAAAAATCTATTTTTCGATCTTTGATTGGTTGACTAAAAGTTAGAAGAGTTTCTTTTTCCAGAAATCTACTCGTATAAAGATTCGTTGATAGGTGTTCCAGCAAACGAGTTTTGATTTAAAGCGCTCTTTTTATGAAGACAATGATTGAGTAAATATAGATTCAATCCTCACAATTTCTAAGTTATGGTGTATTTTGAAAAGTTTAATATTGGCTACTAAAATTTGGTAATTGAAAGAAAATAAGTAAGGTGTTCTCAAAGGTGTTCTTAAAGGTGTTAAAAGGTGTTCTTCTTCCAGGTAACGTTTTTACCTGAGCCGTACGGATCGTGCGAAACCGGAAACAATGATTCGAAGCACTTCCACTACAAAAATTACAGCATATCTGCTTGCAGGATCACGTGCGAAACTGAATATGTGGTGAAGAAATGCGACTGTAGAATGATCCACATGCCAGGTAAAGTATATGGCGAGCCATTAAGTTTGTGTTTGTGTTTAAAGATAGCATCGAGGACAAGCAGAACCGTACCCTTAGAAATATACAAGAGCTAAATTTCGACTGCGTATTTTCTGAAAAACCATTATTTTTCTTTCGTATACTTTCATGTAGTTCTACCTCACGTATGAACAGTTTGCTTTACATGAGCTTAACTGTTTTTACTAAGTAATGAAACCTTTATCTATTGATTTGACTTTCTGCGTATTAATTATTAACGGAAACAAGTACGATAAAGGTTCATTTAAAATAGAAATTTAAAATAGCACTACAACCATTATAATGGCAGTTTCAAACTTAATACATTCAGAACTCGCCAATGTTTACTACTTTTAACTTGAGGAACAGAAATTTAGAAGAAATTTGAAAACACTTGTCGCAACGCACCCGCCAGTGGTCGTGCGCAGAGCTGAAAAAGGCCAAGTAGAAGTACGAACACCATAAATTGGTCCTAACTGTAAGAGCGTGTCTAAATTCTTTGCAACTAAAAAGATGTTCTCTGAAAAGGAATGTTCTTTACCAGAATGTTAAAGGCTGCTTTTTTGTCGGCGGACGTTCATCCTCTGCGTCCCTCTCCTTTTAATCCAGCACTGCTGGTATTACGTCAAATGAAAAGAGTTAAAATAAACGCAGGTGCGGTCAGTAAATTGCAAAAAGCCTTTACACTGGGCAACCAAAATTTTTTTCGAATCGCCGAGAATACTAAATCGAATTTGGGATACATCGTAAGCGCTGAAGCCAAAAATGAGCTTTTTGGTCACTTTGCTTTAGTTTTGAAAATAAAGCTTGGGTCCATGCACGTGATATTTCATCATTTGCGCAATGTTATATCAAATATTCTGTACCGTTTTAAATATTGATTTATGACAGACATACCAGGAAAGCGACAAACTTTGTTTCTTACGTTCTAAGCAGTCTCACTGCAACATAAAGATATTTAGGAATTATACAACTCATAATTTTTGTCTGACTATATGTGATGTGACTTCTAATTTGGTTTCACAGCTATATACAGTACATGCTAGTGATAGAAATTGTTTTTTTTGGCTTATCGTTATTACTACGTAAACAAAACTTTTTGTGTATGAACTGGTAATTAGTATACTAATTTTGCTTAGTTGTAAACTTGAGAAATGGGTTCCGTCACTGCATTAAGAAGATGTCTTTATGATCCCAATTGTTTCTTTTATATTTGTTGTGATTATGCTATATAAGTACAATGGAAGCGGAAATTTAATTTTGAAAAAAAGCATAAATGCTTATTTCGGAATAAAAATTGGCAAAGCAGACCAAGATAAAAATTGAACTTCGCATATTGTTTGTAAAGCATGCACTGAGATTTTACAAATGCGGACCAATAAAGAAAACACCTTTAAAGTTTGGTGTCCCTATGCTTTGAAAAGAACCAAAACATCAATCAGATGATTATTTTGGCACTGTTGACATAAAAAGTTTTAAAAAAGGCATTTCGTTTTATCTTGATTTGGAGTCAGCCAGAAGACCTGTGCTTCATTGTGATAAATGTCCCGTGCTTGTTTTTAGTCATGTACCAGACCTTCAAATGGGGCAAAATAAATAGATGGAATGTTTGGTTAGCGAAACAAACGGTAGTTGAGCAAGCGAATTTGAAGATTCTGTTTGAGGCCAAGAACTTTCTACTCAAATGGAACTGAGTGATTTAGTTTGAAACCTTGGCTCATCTAAAGAACTCTCAGAAGCATTTGCCTCTAGCCTTAGTGAGAAAACTGCTGACGTTTTGAGATCAAGACAACAACAGCACGAGACAAAAGATACTAGGATATTTTACTAAAAAATTTGTTGATTGTAATGACATCAACGGGTTACTTCTTGAAATGGGAATTCCTAACTACAATCCTCAAGATCGGCACCGCTTTCTAGACAAAACAAAAGTTAGTTGGAAAAGTGTATTGTTGCACAAGCCGGTAAAGTTCGATTGCTGTGTCCTTGGGTAAGGCACTTAACGGGACGCCCCAACCTTTATGTGGAAAACAGGTGGCCAAGAAACCTCGGTAATGACAACTCCCAAGCGAATGCGAACGTCCCGTCCAAAATAAAGTGATACGATTCGCTTTCTCGTAAATCGAGGATAAACATGGGCAATACAATACAATACAATGGGAACGCTTCAATAACCATTGGGGATCTTACGAAAATGAAAGAAAGACATTAAAGCATGAAAATTGAATTGCAAAAACTAGCTTATGAGGAACTCTAGTGGTTTATCTGTGTTGACCGACAAACGGTAAACTTCTTGCTTCGCCAGCAAGCAGGATACACAACATATCCGTGTTTTCATTGCCTTTGGAACAGCAGAACTCGAGATAGATATTGGAAAAGAAAAGAGTGGACTTCGAGAAGCACCATTAATATCAGAACAGCAAATATCAATAACCAACCACTTGTTTCCAGAGAAAACATCGTTCTTCCGGCTTTTACAGATCAAGTTTGATTGATGAAGCAGTATGTAAAGACTTTAAATACAGATGATGACTCTTTCAAGTACACTTGCAGGCAATTTCCAGATTCGAACAAAGAAAAGCTCAAACAAGGCATTTTTGATGATGCTGAAATTCGTCAACCTGGGATGGATGCCAAATTTGTCTGATCTATGACTGAATTAGAATCTTCGGCGTGGAATTGCTTTGTATTGGTTGTGAGAAAATTTTTAGGAAATTATAAATCAATAATTACAGGGAATTAGCAGAAAACATGTTATCAAAACTTCATGATAATGGAGCCAATGTGAGTACATAAACTTGCTTTGCCATTTGGACCGCTTTCCTAAAAACCTGAGATCTAAAAGAGGAACAGGAAAAAAGGTTCCATTAAGACTTTAAAACTATTGTGGAGAAGTAAATGGGATGACCACATAATAGCGGATTGTGGCTGGAACAAATTACATGATTTCTATCAAGTGTAAACAAGTCATACTAACGCAGATTTTGTGTTGAATAAAATGCTAATTGTTTAGTTGTGCCTTTCAACAGTAGGCCTGTATTATGGCTAAACTAAATTGTGGTTTTATGCGTTTCGTTTTTGGTAGTTGGTGTAGTCGCTCATTCGATCCAACAGTATGTGGTCTAACCTAGTATGTGATTCTATCATTTTGTTAACTTGTGATATAGTAAGTCTCAACAATATTTTATTATTGTTCTGTTAAAGCACGGTATTTTTAACTTGAGTTAGCATGAATACGGCCTTCGAAGGTGTAAAATTCTCTGTCATGCTGGATTGTCGTAATCATAGCATGATGCCATGCTGTTGATTGGCGAAACTGCACTAATACTGAAAAAAATTTCAGTTTTTGGAAAAATTCTTGAAGTATCTTCAAAACAAGAGTTAATCTGACAATATTGGCTCCATTTTCAAAATCCACAGCCAAACTATATACAAAATTTGATGGAAACTTTTTGACAAATGTGTTGTTCAGTGTTATTAAATACCTTTTAAAAGCGATATTTGTTTAAATAATAAAATTTTTAAGCATAAGCCAGAATACAGAGTAGGTCAGGCTTGCGCAACTCAAAACAATAAAAAAGCTTCAACAGCTAAACATTTTCTCCATGGGCCGCATTGAAGAGACTGTTTCTAAGAGCTTATAAAAAAATTTTTCGGAGATTAATTTTTGAAAGCAAATTTTCTTGATTTTAAACAATTTTTGTTTGACCAGGTAACTTTTACTTCTTTATAAAGGTGTGACCTTGTTTTGGAGATCAGCTCTAAAATCTATTTTTAGTCTTTATTTTGACGGAAAGAAAGCTAACGAAATATAAAAAGCCAACAATGGGTCTAAATATGATCTTGTTTAAAGTGCAACATGTTTTCAAATCATCTGGCGGACTGCACAAAAGGCTTTTTCGGGCTTGCATAGGTCTACCACGTCTGTAAGTGAAATTCTGCCAGCGTATGTTTTCACTTATAATTAAAAACTTTTGAATATGGACCCCATGGTCTCTCGCTATGCCCCTACCTCGAGAAAGAGGTCAAAAGACAACGAAAATCAATGAGGTTACTTCCGATTAGGCCGTAATATCTTCATAAAAAGATCCCCTTTCCTCCTTCCGAAAGTCAGTGAATAGCTTTTATTTTTGCAAGGTAACGCTCCTTACTGTACACCTGAAGAATACAAATCTTGTGCTGATAAATGGTTGGATTGGCTTGTGAATGGCGACGAAAAAGAATGCGTTTGCGGTACTCCTTGCGAGGTGACAAGGTAACACTATTTTGATTGCTAGCGACAGCACTGTTTCAGCCTATCTGACCTTATCAGAATACCTAATTTTTAAAAAGCAGATGTTGTCATAAGAGATGTAGTATGTTTGGTGGCGAAAAATTTATCAATACACTCGACTTTCGTTTTTCCGTATCTCGTTAATCCAAATTTCAGTTTATCCGGACGGTAAGTCCGGATGGCCGACAAATGAATTCAAACAACGCGCGCCTCGCGTAGCCTATTGTCAGAAATGCCCGATAAGTGGCTACCGACGTTCGTAAACACCATGTTTTGTCGGGTATCAGTGAACAATTCTTCCGTTCCGTACAAAAACACAACGTTAGTGAACGGAAATTTATATCATTTTATTAATATAAATGATATGTTTATTTTATAAATACATTTGTGTTATTCATTAGATAAATACATTTGTGTTATCTGGACTTTTTCATTATCCGGACAGGTTCCTGCACCATCTAGTTCGGAAAAACTAGGGTCGAGTGTAGTTACAAACATGAAGTATGCTGGCTAGCGGTAAAAGTATGCCGTAATAAACCAATGTGCTGTTCCGGAAAAATGCTGTTACCAGTACCCGTTGGTAAAAACTTTCAAAATGCACCCTGAAGCAAAAAATTTCCCAAGAGTTATAATCTTTTATTTGATTAAACGAGCACTTATTGACAATTTTCAAACCTGTTAGAAAGCCATTGTTAGGTTAGGTCACATGAAGAAAACGATTGTAACTCACCCTCGGAAATTAATAATTGAATTTGGTCGGCAAAAGTCGACTGGTGTACTTTCTAATTTTTTAATGATTTTGTGTGGCTTACTCTGCCGAAAAAAGATATGGCATCTTTTTCTTGTACTTTAGGTCAGCGGTTCCCAAACTGGGCGCCGCGAGACTTTGCCAGGGGCGCCACCAAAACATGTAAAAGTTGCTTATTATTGCAATAAAAACAATGGTTTCCTTATGCTAATTATTTTTTGTAAGCTATATAACTGTTTTGATTTAAAATCTCTCCTTTATGACGTCATAAGTCTCCAACTGTGTTGTTCTAATAGAAAAACTAATCACACTTACATACGTTAACTTCTGAGACTTCTGTCAGCGACAACAGTAAGAAGTAATTTTAGGGAGAAAAGTGTGACAATTTCGTAGCCTAGCTTGCTAATATTTTGTTTTAGATTTAGAGCATACTGCACGAATTTTAAAATAATACATTCCGTAGTGTTTGTACAATATCTGCCTCGTAATGGACGCATTTGTTACCGATACCATACCTCAAAAAAAGACAAGTACAACTCGATGCAAACAAACAGTAAAGTGGAAGAAAGAAGACCAGAAAATACGGCAGCAGTTATCTCAACTTTGGCTTTACAGTTGCAGAAAAGGAAGGCGCTGAGCATCCATAATGTGTTATTTGCTATAAAGTTTTAGCTGCAGAATGTGTGCTACCAAGTAAACTAGAATGCCACTTAATAATAAATCACAACAACTTATCAGGAAAGTCACGCGAAGTCTTCCCTCCCAAATTAACAGAAATGAAGAAGCAATCTGTCGAATTATCAAGTTTTTTGCACACACCTGTCAAGGCACTGCTTGCGTCTTTCAAAGTTGCGTACAGAATTTCCAAATGTAAAAAACCGCATGCTATTGCGGAAAGACTTGCGCTCCCTGCTGCTCTTGACTTGGTCTCAACAATGAATGGAAAATCAATCGCTCAAAAACTAAAAGTTGTTCCACTCTCAAACAATACTATTTGTAGGAGAATTGAAAAAATTTCTGATGATATTCATGATCATCTGATAGCGAAAGTGCGTAGAAATGAGTTCAGCTTACAGTTAGATGAGGCAACAACTAGTACCAGTGACAAAGATGCTTATTTGATTTGTTACGTACGTTTTATTGATAACGACGACAACATCGTTAAAGATTTGCTTTTTTGCAAGCTCATTCTAACAAATTGCAAAGAAAATGAATTATTTGCAATACTGAACAATTTTTTTCAGGAAAATAAGCTTGAGTGGAAATATTGCGTTGGCTTGTGCACTGACGGAGCCCGAGCTATGTCTGGTCGTTTTGGCGGCCTGCGAACGTTAGTGCAGGGCGTTGCCGTCAATGCGAAATGGACCGACTGCTTAATACACTGTAAGGCCTTGGCTTCGCAACAGCTCGGTGGTTACTATCATGGAGTGGTTGAAGATGTCGTCAAAACTGTGAACTTCATTAAAGCAAGCCCACTTAAAGTACGGCTTTTCCAACGCCTTTGAGATGAATTAGGGCCGACTACAACAATTTATTGTTTTACTGTAATGCAAGGTGGCTTTCCAAGGGCAAAAATTCTTTTACGTGTGTATGAATTGAGAAACGAAATTTTCATCTTCCTGAAAGAAGAAAACCAAGCACTTGCTCCCACCTTTGAGGATGAAGTTTTTCTGACTCATTTGGCGTATCTCTGCGAAATCTTTGCAAAATTAAACCAATTAAACATTTCACTTCAAGGTAAAGATACTCACCTTTTGCAACTCCATGACAAAATTAAAGCCTTTAAAAGAAAACTAGTGTTGTGGAAAACTGATCTTTTGATAAAAAAACGAGGAATGTGATAGTTTTCCAATTTCAAAATCTTGTTTTAAGTCACAATCTGGAAATCTTTCCCTGGGTACAAGCGATAAGTGTGACATAGAGAGTGTAATGTGCTCGCATTTGGATGCCCTAACCTTGCATTTTGAAAAATATTTTTCTGAAGACATGGAGAAACACAATTGGATAAGAAATCCTTTTGTTAATAATGCGAATCTTCCTCAAGGGTCTACCTCTCTGGAAGCCGAACAGTTTATAGATCTTACTTCTGATCTCACTTTGAAAAGTTTATACAACCCTAACTCACTTATTTCCTTTTAGGTTAAGGTTCGATCTGAATTTCCACTTGTAGGCCGTAAAGCTCTCCGTGTTCTTGTGCCGTTTGCAACGTCATATTTGTGTGAAGTCGGTTTTTCTGCAGTAGCAGTAATTAAGTCGAAGTACTGCAATAAGATTGACATTGAACGCGAGATGTGTGTTGTCATATCAAACATTGCACCACAATTTGGTAAAATGTGCAGAGAGCAACAAGCTCACTGCTCACATTAAACATATTTTCTACATTATTTTGTATTCTGTATTTTTTACACTAAACATGATTTAAACACAACTGTTTGATGAAACTTGAAATTTGCCAATTTCAGCGTCGCTCATAAGTTTTGAAAGGGGGCCGTGGCTATCGATAAGTTTTAAAAGGGCGCCGCCAACGAAAAAAGCTTGGGAACCGCTGCTTTAGGTCTTTAGTTTTGCCATCGTCTCGCTTTTTGATTTTCGCTACAGCGCTGACGGCTTAAACAGCATCACGCGAGTTAAAAAAAAAATGAATAATCAGCCAGATCATGACATAACTTTGTGGTTTAGATACAATTTGGAAATGTCTACTCTTCAGCTTCCAAGCACGCAGGCAGTCGGTTATTTGGCCTCAAAGTACAACAAGACTGAAGAGTATGTCAGGTAAAGATTTAATTAGACTGCTTATCGATTGGGTAGTCTTTCAAATGACATCAAACATAAAATATTTATCAACTTAGAACAACCATAAAAATACCATTTGCTTATTGTAGCTGCACAATGTCACTTCGCCTACATTAGTCTGTCCACAGTAGATGGGTGGCTTTTAGGCTCATTACTTATCAGAGTGTTAATGAGAAATAGCTCAGCACCGGCGAAGGAATTTTGTCGAAGGACTTCGCTAAATTAGGACGACTACTTTGTTGACTGAGATTTGTCAAAACTTGTCGTGATGTTCTCTCGGGAAATGATGTAATAATAGCTCACTACGGGTAATTGGGTTGTAAAAGCATGAAAGTTTTTTTAATTTTTCAAAATTTTGCATTCCCTTTTTGCTTTAATTTAGATTAACATCAAAATCCAACTTTTTGTCGCGGCATATTAACAGCCATCCATAGCTTTTCATACAGTTGGTGAAGACAATGATACCATTAAGTGACGTCACTTAGGGCATTATTGCTGCCAAGTTGCACGCAATGAAGGCTGACGTCAATGTCAAATGCTGTACTGTATTTCACCACTTCAGAATAGTGAAGCTGCTGACGTAGCCAGTGACCTATTCAGTGATGAAGATAGAGGGTGGTGCCCCCAAACAGTATGACAGTAGCAAAAAATGTAAAAAAATAAAGAATTTCATGTCTGTTAGGAGACTAAATTGAGCGAAACTCTCAATTTCAAAAAGTTAATTTCCAAAAAGGTCTTCACAATTTTCCAAATGCTCTGGTCCCCCAAAACTTGTTTTTATTTACGACGGTGCACTCATCACGTCAGAAGAAGCAATTTTTGGTCATTCACTTATGGCAGTTCGCCTTGTTGGTGGTGACGCTACAAGTGCGAAGTTTTGATTTATTACTAGTTCAAAATGAATGCCGCTTTGCCCTAGCCTGATTTCGATTGATTTATGATATGAGAGTGGAAAGCCGTTTTGCACCGTATCTCTTATTCGAAAGAAAATGAGTGGCAAACGACAACAACGTCAAATCCTGTCGTCATTGTGTACGCAAAATAGTAAAGTGATTTAAAAATTTGGACTTTTTTTACACCCGAGGCTCTAAATCCAAATTGTAAAGACAGTTACTTTTACTGTAATTACGATCTAATAGCGTATTTCTTTTTTGTCAAAGTCAGAGCCTTTTAAAAGTTACTTATTAATCGCACCAGAACTACGAAAGATACCGTAACCTTCGTATGAAGGCTTCTACGTACGCATTGATGGTAATGGAGTCACTTGTACTTCCAATGAGCAGTGCCAAAGGCTGAAAACAATTCCTATGAGTTGTGGACGAATAATCTTTCGCACTGCTTCTTAGTAAGTACATGGACTCCCAATTATTACCTTATATTCAGAGATAAAAGTATTAATTTTTTTAAAGGAACAATTTTGCAAAGTTAAACGTCTTCTTTGAAGCGTTGAATTACGAAACAATTGATCAGAAAAAAGCATACGAGTTACCTGGATTGTTTGGTAAGCACCACATTGTCAGTTTGAAACTCTAGGGGTAGCAGCCTTAAAAGCACCGTTTTTATGCTTCAGTTGTCCAGCTGCATGGGATGCCTCTACTGGTTTGATGTCGCTTGCCTACAAAATATACTGGTTAACACTGGTTAAAAGTGATCACAAAACTTAAGTTTGTCATGAAAAAATCTTTTCCTTATCAAGGGGTTTGCGGACCCCTTTTTTGCGGTCGTGCTTCTTTGCGGACCCCCAAGAATATGTGACAATAGCTTTGTCACTCGTCTCGTTTGCGATAATGATATTAGTAAGTGCTGAAAGTGTCCTCTCACTCACACCTGTGCAGGTGTCATCCAAAAGAAAAGGATCAACGCCTTTATTGCTGCCACGATTGTGTCACTTGCGGTCCAATTTACGATCAGGCTAAAGTAAATTTTCATAAATTTGTTCGCGGTCCCCCTGGGAAGTCGTCACGGACCTTAGTTTGGGAATCTCTGTTCTAGAGGTCTGTGAAGCAGTCTTACAAGAAGCTTGCCACCCAGATTTTTAAAATTAAGCCCTTGAAAAATAAATTGTGGCCGGTAATGCTCCGCTTTGCTCATTAATAAAGGAAATTTTTTTTTAGTTTTGCGTAACAACTGACTTGTTTCAGCTATTCTAGCGAACTGCGCTATCAATGGTGTCATCACTAATTTGTTATACGTTTTTGATTCCCTTTATAGCTCTAATTGTATAATGGATTTCGAATCATCGAAAAACTGCAAGGAAACCGTTTTCAAAAATATCGGAAAGCTTAAGAACTTCTGAAATGTATTTTTGTACTTGCTTTCTAGAGAACCCCCCCCCAAAACCTCCAAATTTATTATTTTTGATCAAAATATGCTAAAAAATAAGATTTAAGTGCTGTGAACAAGGCCAGGAATTAGCTTTGCAAAAAGGAAAATATAGGAAAAATGCTCTCCCAATGAAGATCAATAAGTGCCAGGTAAGATAAAAACTCCGGAAGAAAGTGATATTCTTACTTATTTCGGTGGGGAAGCGTATTACTTTCTCTCCCATAGTGTAATGGCCGGGTGAGTGTCGCTCGTTGAACCAAGTGTAAAAGTGCTTTTATTTTCTCGAACGATATTTACCCACATATTACCTCGGCCTTCACTGATTGCAAATAATCTTTTCTTGGCACAGGTGACATTGGAGGTCAAATGGGTTTGTTCATTGGAGCCAGTTTACTTACAATCTTGGAATTGTTTGATTACGTTTACGAAGTTATTAAGGTGAGGTTGACATGAGGTTATACCATAATGCTCTTGCAAACCACGAACAAAAAACACTCCAACAAATAAGATGTCTGCCCAAAAAATGTGTATGCCTACAACCGAAAAATGTAACCTGCCTTAGTGGAAGGATGAATGATGTTATCAGAGAACTGCGTTCACGAATTGAATTAATAGGTCGACAGTAGACACATTTAAAAATCAGCTTTTTTGAAACCGAACTCGTTACATAATTTTCCAAACCAAAAGAGTTTTTCAAGCTCGTTTCGTATCAGAAACTGGCAAAAAAGTCATTGTGAAAACGATGATCTTTAAATAAGAGTCTTCTCTTTCATCTGAAACGTAAAGTCACTACAAAAACTTGATCTCCAAAAAATGTCTTAGGAGAATGTTATCATCAATAAACTATCTGTGGCTTTTGGAATCTTGCGCTAAGGTGAAATTAGCCCGTCTGCGAAAAAGATTGTGGACCCCTGACTTACATCATTGCTAGTAGTTCTTGATCGAACCTGATTTTATTTTTTCTTGCACATTGGGAGTTACAGGATCTAATTGTAGAAGTAGATTCGATAAATAAATTTTGTGGATGCAAACATATACGCTTCTACGATTTTAAAGCTCAAATTAGAATACAAAACCACTCCTGGAAGATATAGTTACTTCTAGTTTGTGAAAACAATGTTCACTGTCTTTATTTGACCCAAGTTTTTATATCCAGGATAAAATTTGGGGAAGGAAAGCACGCAAAGAAAAAAATCAACACCTGCCCACTGATGCTTCTAGAATTGAAGATGACACTGAAATTGAAGGTAACCTTTTCATATTCTACCTCACATTTATACAAATTGCCGTTAGTCATTTACGTTGGAAACTGAAAAAATTGCGGTTAGGCGTAAGTGTTGAACCTACAAGGATGTAAGAAGGCAAGGAAAAGATGCAGCTGCTTCCTCAAAACATTTATCAAGGCCTATATATCTATACGCTCCTTGGTTTTGACAGAATTTCTGAAAAACCTCTCGAAATAAAAGAGAACGATCATTTCAGGTTTTGGCTACGCCTACCATTTGGTTGTGATCTCGATGGTGTGGTGGATAAAGCACTCACCTTGCAAGTGCAAGACTCGAGTTCTAATCCCGGATGCGTTTGAATTTTGAAAAACAAGTCGCGATTTGTATCCAGGTGTATAGCAAGAGTAGATATTCGTGTCGAGGGAAAGACAAACGAGAGCAAAACTGGCCCCCCAACTCCCATCAGGAACGTGGGTCCAGGGTAGTGGTTTCTGTCTTTCCATTCCAAAGCTCGGAATCGAGTGTGGAATTATTTTTATTTTATGATTAGTGCCTCTGATTCTTACCAAAACTTCCCGAACCTATAAAGGAATTACGTGGCTAAAAAAATGCAGCTCATTAAAATCTGGAGCATTAACAACCAGCCCGTTCCCCCACCGGCAAATTTGGCTTAGTGTGTCCCTGGCAACTAGTGTTTAGACCTGCTTTTGCTGATTTTGTGGTGAGTTCAGTTCTAACTACCGCTTGCAAGAAGTTCAACAGCATGTCACCTTGAGGTTTGAGCATGGGTGGCCGGCAACATGAAAAACAACGTCCAAAGCTGAGTTTGGTTCAGTTTAGTGTAATCGATAGAATCCGTGACATTTGGGGTGCTTTCGAAAATTTGAAAAAAGATTTTTATCAACCACCAATTAGATTAGACCATTTATATAGGCGAATTTGTTGCAGTGTTGTCCCCCAAAATAGTGTCACTCAGGGGGACTCTTTTCCCTAGTGACATCATTTTTTAGCCTATGGAAGTAAGACAATCTGGTATCTGAAAAGAGCAAATTGATCAAAAATTAGTTTTCACATTTTGGGGATACACCCTTCTGTCTTTCCCTTTTCCTATTGACTCGCCACAGTGTCTTTTCACAGCAACCCTCTTTAGTCGAGTGCTTAAGGTTTAAAAAGTTCAATGTTTTGACCGACTTTGACTTAACAAAAGCATGCGCTGTGGCATATCGATTCGTTGCTGTATCAAAAATCTCATTAGTGAGCGTATTATTTACATGGTATTGAGCTTACACTTGCCACAATAGCAAGAGAGAAAGTGTTTTTTTCAAACAGTTTTTTGTAGGAATGCAAGAATATGACCAACAACACTTATCTCCGTTTGATCCACGTTCCAACGATCGAAAATCCCACAATTCCTACCTTTCCCCTCTGCCGGAATACTCGAGCCTTCGAAAAAGGCCAGGAGACGGTTACATTTCGCAGGCAAGCTCAGAAGTAAACACTCGCCTGCCGCTGCATCTTCGTAGCTCGTACGCCACCGAAAGACCGGATGAAAAGAAGGCGGAGCCCACTTTCTCCTATAAGCCTCAAGCTGCCTTCCATCATTTGTCTGGAGGAGGAAGAAAGGAAATGAGTGTGAGTTACAACGATCTGTACCGCAATTCAGGCAGCAGCTGGGCGAATGAGGATAGCACTACAAGCTTAAATCGGCCCCAAATGAGCTCCAGTGCCATTGGATATACACTGCCTTTGAGCCCTGTGTCTTCTGGAAAGTACTTCCGCCCAGCCCAAGAAGAAGGTATCTTCATGACTTCGGATTACCCCCCAAAGCAATATGCTGCACAACAGAAAAGTCCTACCCGCACCATCGTCTCCGATTTTCCCGACTTTCCTACAACAAAAGAAACAGAAATCCACTAAAGCCTGAAGAACCTGAAAAACTTTGTCACGGACAAAGATTTCATTCTAGTGGCTATTGCGGTTGTTACAATTAATGTCAACGTCAAAGGCTGACACTTCATTCTGCACTCGTATGCTGACTTATATCTGTTTATGATTTGCTAAAAGCGCGGGCTGTTGTGAACGCATGTTTGACCAATATTTCAGCTAACGCTAATAGAGTGTGCGAGCGTAAACAGCTTCAACACCGCCAATCTTGTGCTGATTACTTTGAAATAAAGTGAAAGATTTGTTTTTGTACCAAGAATGCAGTTCGGAAGAGCAAATATCTGGGATGTCTTACGATGTTTAATGTAAAAACTAAAGCTTAAATACTCCTGACCCTAGGGTGTAGTCAAGATTAGGCAAAGTGGGCAAGTATTTCTCCCCTAAAAAATATATTAAACTCCTGTTTTTACTTAATTCTAAAGTGACTCCTAAAAAGATTATTACTCAAGCTTTACCATAGCAAACACCTCCAAAATTCGCCAAATATTTCCCAATCTGAAACCTAGATTCTCATCAAAACTCTGAGGGATATTTAAAGGAAAGCAACATCAGAAATATTCCATAAAGAGCCTGATCACCAAAATTTTGGTTGACTACACTCCTGGCTGTAAATAATTGATATGGCTGTCTTATTCAGTAGTTGCAGGCTACTTCGTTGTTGACAATGCTTGCGCCTTGTAGCGTTTCGCAAAACGTGCAAATAAAAATGCGTAGCTTATGAGCCTACATAGCAATTTGATTGATTTTTGTATAAACTTTTGTTCACGTTGTGTCGTTATTGTAACTTAGCTTCATGTATGCTTGTAGTTAGGGCTACAATTTAGTCCAGCTTGACAACTTTTTTAATTTTTTTTCACAATTTGTGATCAAATATCTACATGAAAGTTGTTATATGTACATTAGCCGTTTTGTTATTTGGTGTAGGGAAGAAGAGATACAATCTTTATGATCAAAATGATTTTAGCTCATCAAATTCATCGCGATGACGCTATCGCAAGCACTGCTGCAAGAACAAAATTAGAGGAGGAGGCAAGCGGCAACGTCTCCATCCCCTTGATACGTCGTTGGTGACCAATGATTAATTGGAATTTTGCTTGAAGATAAAACTTGTTGCTTTTTTTTGGTGGTTCATATTATGCCAAAAAATTTAATAATTTGGAGCAAATAACTCATTAATTTCGGTTTATTTCTTTAATTGCCTAAGTTGGAATTAGTAGGAATTAATTGGAATTAGTAGTCGAGCTTGCCATAAGCCTAAAAACCTAGCTTTAAAGCTGTACGAGAAATGGTTGCTGACTGCTGACATAAAGCTGCATTGAGATGGCAATTAAGCATGGCCTCACAGCAAAACACTGGAAAGGAAACCAAGATGTTATTTATCAATCTCGTTTTTTATGTCATATAAATAAATTGTTACGGATAAAATAGATAAAAATGCACATTGTCTGTTATTGTGAACTTGACAAGTTTTATTGTTGTGTCCCGTTCAACGCCAACCAAGCTAAATGCAGTATTCCAACAATAGCAGCAATAGTTAAATCCAGAATTCCAACAATAGTAGCAACAGTAATTATACAACCTTATTTCACATGTTTCATTAATCACCAATTTAGGCCTACGAACCTGAAACTTATTCAAATAGAATTAATTAGTTAAAAGACAATACTAAACAAGTACTTATAACACGAAACCATCTTACAGATCTATCTTAACAATCTATAACACTAAACCAATTTACTTTAAGAACATCTTACTACAGCAGACTACTTGACTATCCTAGCCAACACAACTAGCACATGTAAAAGGTTAACGGAAGACTCACTCCTGTAGGGTGCTAGTCAATCCGCTGACTAAACTTCACAGTTGAATGATTTTGTATCAACCAACCTACATAGGTGTTGTTGCCTACACCTAGATTGTGATACGTGGGGCGCCAGCAATTCAGCGATTTTTGGACTACAAACTGTAAAGTTATTTATTTCATGTACAGATTTTGTTTTGCCAGTTATAGACTGCATAACGTTCAGCCTACGGTTTGCCTATTTATTTTTGTGTTGGAGGTAAAACCAAGCTAGATTTTTGACGTAGAAAATTTTTTCTGTTCGAATTATTCAATCAAGTAAAAGTAGTTGAAATCATCTTTGAACACAGCTTCTTCAATCAAAGCAATTCTAGTTTTGCTTGGTTTGTGAATGCAGGGCTTCAAACTCGAAAACTCAAGTACCGGTAGCAGGCTTAAAAAATGTTAAACGCCAATACCTGGGTGAAATTGTGGGAGTAAAATCTTGGCGAAAACTAAAGAGGTGTCTTCAACCTTTTTTGGGCTAGAAATTACTCGAGAATGTATGAAAAACAAGTCAACATTGAAGTAAGGCGATAGTTTGTTAGATTTTTTTTTGTCATTAGCTTTAGAAGCAGAAAATATTTTGGCAGTTCTGAGACGTTGGGAAAATGCCTAATGAAAACAAATGATTTAACAAGAAGCCTATTGGCCAGAGATGCATTGTGCTCAGTGCAAACTGTTACCGGCAGAAGCATGTGATTTGAGGTACGCATAGACATACTGATCACTCAAGATGAAAAAGATTTTTAGTTAAAAACTCCGCCCTGATGAGGTTGAAAAAAAGGTTTTCAACATCAACTGCTTGATTAAAATTGGTCTGGCTGCAACAAGCTTGCAAACCCCTGTTGATAGAACGTGGTTAGCGTGAAATATTCATGGAATATCATCAAGCTCTGTTGATGTTGTTGCCCTTTAGGAAAGATTAGCACAATGCATCTTTTAAAATCAGTAAATGCAAAATAGGGTAGATGAAACTTTATTGAACGTAACGTTTAAATGATGACAATTATTAATAAAACAAAAAATTATATTTTCTATTTCTTTGCCTATATTGTAAAAATAATGACAAGATGTATTAGCAGTAATTGTATCTTCAGAAATCTTGGTTTCATAAGTAATAAATTTAAAGGAGATATTTTTCTCAGATTTCTGAAGTAGCCTAGAAGAAAATTTATTAATTTTCCTGGCCATAAACTATTGTTGTCGTTAGTTTTATTTTGTTTGATTCATCAGCATATTTTTTCTGAGCATTTTTTTGTTCCTTTTAAGAAGTGAAATTTATAAACCTTTGTTATATCCTTTTGACACAAAACTTCTTAAGTAATTCCCAGGATTATTTCGTAAGTTTTTTAATAAGGTTATTGTAACTTAGCGGTTGATTTAATCGTAGACTATACTTTGATTAAATTGCATTAAATTATCAACTATAGATTTGACAACTTTAAATATTCTGTCTCATTCCACTTTAGATGGGTTTTACAAATCCAAGTCTAGCTTTTGCACAATTCTGACAACTACCAATTTTTCCTAGGCATTCGACACTGTCTAGCACCCCGCTTTTTTTCACCTGCTTATTTCTGATGGCCTCCCTCCTTGCTTTGTTCACTGGACTCAATCTGTTCTTTCTGACAGGTGGCTCGTGTGTTGTTTCAAACTCATAAAATTTGCTCCTGTTCTTTTTTTCTTCGTGTAGAGGAGCATCATTTACCGTCGGGATCAGATGCTGGCTGTAGTGGTACTAAACCAGCATCAAGTATTGTCATCCAAAACCGTCAGACAGTCGCTTCTCAAGGTGCCCGATGTATGGGGTACGCTGAGATAGCGTGGTCTGCGGTTTGTTCGATGGCGCCGAACTCGCAATTCGACGATGGAGCGAGACCCCATTTGCACATGGAAACGCCCGACGTCAGTCCGCAGGCAATTGAGCTTAGCCAAAGATGTTCCAAACAAGCCCATTCCAACGGGCCTAGTAATGGCCCTAGAAATGAAAACATGGAGTATGGATGCACTTTTGGAGTACTCAGCACTCCATCTATAGTTTTTCCAATGAGTCACGCGACTGCCTAGCTCAGATGGGTCATTGAATATTTAAAAGAACATCAGCATGTCTGTCGAATTTGTCACGAGTTAATATTTCAAAATAACGTTAAAAATGCGAATATAAGTGTATAAACGGTATTTTGCATAGCTGCATTACCTTAATATCAATTTGTTTTGTATGATTATCAAATGAGTATTTGTCAAATTTAGATGTGTATTAATATTAGAATCAATCTACTTATGATTTTAAAATGAGCTTGAAATCCTTGTTCAGCATTGATCCATGACCTTGAAAAAAGATGAGAAAAAAAACCAGGCACAATTCTTTCATTGGCAACGTTGAGCAATATTCACACGGTGAAGCAACATCAGCTATCTGGTTTAGGTGACACTAAACAGACCTCGTAGCGACTTGCGAAGATTTAGAGCACAGATGTTTAAATGAAGATTTATCGGTATGAGGTACATGTGAACAAACTACAAACTACATTCCAGGGGAGGCCAAACTGCGGCTCTTTTTATTCATGGTGTATTTGCGTACAGTCATGTAGTGTAAGGGATGTACGAGCTGCTGTGCGCCACGTTTAAGTTTTGGGGCCGGTGAATTCCTAATTCCCTGCTGTGGAAATGATCAACATTTTTTATTTGTATGGAAAATGCATAAACTTTAGGACGGAAAATGCGTCAATTCATACTAAGGATTGCATAGCGGGTCTTTCAATGATGGCCTCTATTGTTTTTGACTCTTTATTACGATAAATGTGACCACTCCTGCTATTTCTCTGCTATTGACTATATTCTATAGTCATTTCTCATATTTTCTTTACTGGTTTTGGAGATCCGGGCAACAAAACAATCCAGCGTTTGATCAAAGTGTTTTCAAATTTTTGACCCTAGGCTAAATCAAATACAACATCAAACGAAAAAATAGATAAGCTGCTATCGCACGTAGTCTTAGCTTTATATTAATTGATTTGCATTACTTACAGTAGCCTGCTTTGCTCAGCCTGTAATATTTGGAGGAATAGTTGTCTAAAAAGGACGACAAAAGAGGATAAAATCTCTCAAAAGAAATCCTGCCGAAAATTCAAAAAGCCGCATTGCGTTAATGATCTGATCTAAATCGTAGCAAAAACGTCGCAAAAATGTACTAGTAGAAGATCATCTAAACACCGTTCCGACTCAATTAACCCCTTATTCATGTGCGATTTTGAACCGCTTTCAATTAAAATTATGACTTTAACCGGGATTTTGAAAAGATCTTTGCCATGGACTCAAAAAGTTTTAAATTAGGCTTACCCCCAACCCTTTTAAAATTCTCGATACGTTAGTGAATAACCTAACGTGATTTCCGAAAAAAACCCGATGGCAGTTTAATGTTAAAATAACTGTTTTTATTGGGTTGAGGTCATGCAATTGAGTTGCCTAGAAACAAACGCGCCTCCGGAATTTCATAAAAGAGAGGAGAAGAAAGAACGAGTTTAAGAAAATTTTTTGTTCTCCGAAAATTGCTTTTTTGATCATTTAGAAATATAAGATTAAATACCCCTATAAACGTTTCCTCGACTTTCAAGGAAACGTTGTTGATCAGATGGCTCTAAGTCGTGTCAATAAAAGGGAGCTTTAGCTTCCTTATTTTCTCTCCTACGATTGTGCTCTCGCATAGGAAAAGATTTGCGACCGTTTCTTGGTGATGCCGTCAATAATGCATAAAACTCGCGTCCCATTTGGAGATTGATACATCAACATCACTAGATAATACAGTCAACAATTTGATCTGCCGACGTGCTGCACAAAGTACTAATTCTCATTTGCACACGTTTTGAGTAGTGAAGGATCGCTGTAGAAAATGAAATGATATGGCTCATACACTGTTCAGAAACCAGTAGACCTAATCAAAGTCATTGAACACAAGAGAAATAGAAAGTAGGGAAGAGTGTGATGTGAACTCACAGTCTTCGAGTCAGCCGTCACCTCTTCGTAACATTCCAGTCGTTGCAAGCGCCGTAGCTAAAATCTGAACGTGAGCTGTAATACAAAGGCCGGTTCCATTCCGCCATACAACATTGTGACGTAAATAAAATTTTGGTTCTATTTCAACTTTAATTTTTTTCCTTAAAATTGAGGCGACTTATAGTATCGCTTGACTAATTAATTCTGACTGCAAGTTAATGGCTAGGTAAAGATTGGCTTCCACTAAATATTTAATCACGATACTTTAAACCACGCACTTCTCGATCAAGAACAAAACATATATATTCAGAAAATACTTCGAGACTTTGAAATTTCTTCACTTGTCGATCACGCAAACCAATGTACTCAAATATATCAATCAGAAACTAATCAGAAAAACTATACCAATCAATTAACCGCTTGATTCTTGTCACTAATATTCCACAACAAACCACCACAGAATAACACGCTATTCGTCTCTCGACGCTTTTTCACAATGTGGGCTCTTTCACTCTTTTCGCTCTCTCTGCGTGTGCAAAAATCTCGGCGTTTTATGTATGTGAATGGGACGCAATCTAGAAAATTCAAGAACGGCATTACAATGCAAAAAAGCTTCTACTACAAAATTACATCAAATAGGCAATTGAAAACTTTCAAGAAGGAAAAGTGTGTTTTAGAATCTAGATATGTCTTGAACGTAAACACATGATCTACCATTGTTACCTCATAGAGGAGGCATGTATGATACAAATCTTAACTCAAAAGAAAAATTGATTTTTGCAAAAACAGTCGGGATTTAAAAGCAAATTTTGATCCAAGATAATTCTAGATTCACAAATATAATAATTACAGCCGAACGAAAGCAACAAATTTCAGAAACTCTACATACGTAAACTATTACAACGGAGCAAATTTACTTATTCGTGACAAGCATTCCAGGCCACACTTTTGAGTTTTCAACCGGCAGTCTTTCGATAACTAGTCAAACACTCAGTCCATTGCGCCACGAAGTTGAAGATTGATGTCGGCAAGATTGAGATCGAAAAGCTGGTAAAGTAGGTAACTGGCAATGTCGGAATGAAAAAGATTTTTGAAAATGGGCATTGGAAGCGGACCAACACATCCTACCATTACAGTCATGTTACTTCTTCCGTCGCTCTCTTTATATTGTAATATGGCTTTATCAGCATCACAAAGCTCAATAAATGGATCTTTTGTGAAAAGCCCCCGCCACGTTTTAAGTACTGCAGATTTTAGAGTTAGGGTTAGGAAAAAATATTAGCTGACATCGCTAAATTCAGTGCTGAATTCCATCAATGAATAAAAATTCTAACTGAATAAGAGCAGTGGCGGGGGTGTTTTTTGGCTGGGGCTTTTTACAAAAGATCCCAATAAATTTACTCTTAATATGTTCATGAACATATGGTTACAACTCAACTTCCTGTATCACTACCAACTCATCTTTCACATTTTCTAACAAGCATAAGTACGAGAAGGAAGGCTCAGCTGCGCTCCTTATCACTAGATCGCCACTTGTTTCAGCTTCCAGTGGCGGCAAATGATGGGAATGATGAGCTTGCTCCTGAAAATGCGGTTGATTTTGTTGAGGCTGCTTCGATTCTCTCGTCTGTTTCGATTTTTTTTGCCATTGTTCTTGCCGATACTGATGTAGTTGTAGTTGTTGTGATAGCAGCATTGGTTGATCTTGTAAATGCTGAAATAGCACTTCTTACGTAGGAACTGTATCCGGTTGGACAAGCGGTCGTGTAGTTTGCTGTGGAGGAAAGTAAATATTTAGTTCAATTCTAATGGACTTCAGCATCTTCACTTTTACTTCTTGTTTCAATAGTCGAGGGGCAAGATTTGAATGGTAAGTTGAAAGGCATTTTCTTGATATTGAGGCAAATTCTTGATATTGCCGTTGTTTACGTGGCAAATTTATTACGTTTTGTTGAAACTGTTGGATCTTGTCGATAGTTGCGCGTATTGCTTCGCTGGCCTGGTGGTTCATTTCATCAGCTAGCTTGCAAAGCAGATTCCATTTTTCGAAATTTGTTGAAGGAAACTTGAATCCACGAATAAGCTCCAGTATTTCGTCGATTGTTTCAATCCACTGCAATCTGTTCAATTCTTGGACATTTGTTAAGAAGTTTGCGTTTTTGAATTGAAGTAAAGAAGTGAATAATCTTTCAAAATCAGGATAATTTTCTCCTCGCGTAATTTTAATGCCTTGTTCATCTCTAACCATAGACAACCAGTCAATCCGCAGGTACTGATGTAATAAAAAGATGGGGCTAAATGCCTTTATATTGTCAGACAATATCCCATCTTCGGGTATAAGTCTTTCTATAGGGCACTCTAAAACAGATTTCCCTTTTTCAGTGACGATAAAATTGCTGTAGTCATAATTTTCTCTACACGTCACCACCTCTGGACTGCATCGGTTTATATCACACACCACATTCAAAACTCTGCGTCTTGTAATATGCAACTTTCCTTCAATTTTTTTGCAATCCAATAATCCTAAATGACCTCCATCATATAATGACTTTACTATAAAATAATGAACTTGCGATTCTTGTTCGCTTGCAAAGTACTCATGCAAACAATTTTCTTTGTCAACTTGGCTTGCCATTTGTAAAACCGGGCCTTAGCGCAGACATAAGTTTACATAATAAATCCTGAGCTGAATCAGTCAATTGCTACAACTTGAGCAACTGCACTCTGACACCTTAAACCCTTAAGCATAATTGTGTGGTGGTAAGCGCGTTCGCTTCGCTGTTGATAGACCAGGGTTCTACTCTATTACTGAATTATGCAAACACTAACAGTTGCCTTCACAGAACTGCTGTTTGAAGCAAAACAAATGACGTAATGTGGAGAATGTTAGCATAGCTTTGAAAAAAATAATTTGGAGAATCGTTGTTGTGGAAAATCCAACATGAAAGTTTGCAAAAACTTTACTGAATCACGCTCACGGTTTAAGACCAGATTTTGTTTTAATGGTATTGACAAATATTCATATTTCTTAAAATTTTGCAAGGATGCGAAAGTTTAAGGACATTCTACGAAAAAGATGTTCGAATTTTCAGTGATAAATTTGATTATGCAAGAAATTTTGAGGTGCATGCATTCTTTGTATTCTCTTCCTTTCTTTCGTTATTGGTCGTTAACAAAAATGTCCTGGCATTGAAAACTGTAGCAGTATAAAAGCTCCAAAAACAAAAAATGTTCCATATTTGCAAGTCCACGCCTAAGTATACAACCAATGGCGAGTTTAAGGAGCGGGTAGGAATAAGGCCGACAACGACATCTCCTAGTTTGTTTGCAACTTCTGTAAATGAAAAATACAGCAACGGTGTAGATCACTAGTGACACCTCGCACAAAAAATTTGTCCAAAATATTCAATCAAGTTGACATAGAATTTTAGCTAATTCATGTTCATTACTCTTTTTAACTTTCAGTTTATTAATCGTGTTTACGAAATGGTGAAAAGCTGCACAATTTGGCGGTGGGATCTAGAACAATGTTCTTCAACCTTAAGGTCTCGGACTCAATCGAGTCTACAAAAAGCTTTGGGTGAGTCGGCAACCACAGCTTGTGGTACTGCGACAAATAACAATGGGAATTGTGGCAACTCTATGCCACTAATTGTAACAAGATAAATATGCAGTACTTCTGATTGCATATCTCTCATTAATGTAGCACTAGCGAATCATGATAATTACCATGATTATAATCATTATAATCGTTATATAATTATAATGATTATAATCATTGTGCATTGACTACCATTTCTTTGAGATTTGATAAACTTGTCAACAAGTTTACAGGCAAGATTTCCTTGACACTTTAAGCAAAAGTCGACTAGCAAAATGGCTTTACCAAAAGTAGACAGCTTCATTTGAGTTTATTTAGTTCTAGATGTATGACTTAAAACTACAACTGGCGACAGGGTTTATATGCCTTGAGACGTAAAGGAGCTGTTTCTTGCTGTCAGTTGCTCCCAGTTGTTTCCAGCTCACCCTTGGGCAAGGTGTAGCACTTGATAGCCTCCCCTTTTAGGTTACAACATGAGAGTTTGTTCTTTATTTTTAATGTATTTTGCGGCACCTTGTACATTCTGTATATGCTTTTTTTTCGTGTGTGATTTTATTTATCTGCTACCTTACAGGTGCGATGGCCATGCCACTATCTTCAAATCTGAACTAAATTCTTTTCCTGTGCATGTATTAATACATATCGTTTTGCCATCGTCTCCTTTTTTATTCCACTGCTGTCAAATTCATTTGCTATGTATGCTGATTTGGACAAAAATAAAATGACTGATTGATTGATTGAGTGCATGAATATTTTTGCTAGCATAAAAATGTTGTCCGCGGATCAAAGAAAATGAGAAAAATTGAACTGCTGTGAAAATAAATAAAAGTAAAATAAAATGTTTGATTATCTTAGCAAGCTAAGAACTGTGCTTGCAAGTCCAAAACGTAAGACAAGCGCAGTTTTGAACCACAGTCCTACTTTTACGACAACGCAACACAGTCCCATTTTTAGCTTGCAGTTGTCTTTTGTAGAACTTGGCTGCATTGCTTAAAAGCTAGGGCCATTAAAAATTGGAATTGGATAGGGTGATGTAGCGTTTCAATAGAATATTTTGATTCTATTTCAACTTAAATTTACTTCTTAAAATTGAAGCGACTTGCAGTATCTATCGAATAATTAATTTTGGTTGCAACTTAATAGCTAGAAAAAAGATTGGCTTCCACTAAGATACTTTAATCCGCGCACTTCTCGATCAAGAACAGAACAATATATTCACAAACCACTTTACAACTTCGAATTCCTTTGCTTGCCAAAACACAAAACTAAAGCACTTCAATAATTAAATATCAGAGACTAACTAAAACTAAAACTAAAACCACCAAAATAATCGCTTGATTCCTGTCACAACAATCACCACACAAAAACGCCTTTCACAACACTCTAATATCTCGCTCTGAACTATACTTTGAATTACACTCTCTGAATCAATAAAAAAAATCCTGCCGCCTTATATATACAACTGGAAAATAATTTATTGCTAGAACATCACGTGACGCAGGAAAAACACCGTCAATAAATTACGTAATCGGTAATAATAATAATAATAATAATAAAAGGAAAAAATCTTCGAGAAGAAACTAGAATCACTAAAATACGCTGGAATTTCGTCTAGACCAGGGGTCGGCAACCTTTTACTGCCGAAGAGCCATTTGGACCCGTTTACCACAACAAAAAGAACGATGAGAGCCACAATAAGTCTACTTAGCGCAAATGTTTTCTAAAAAAAAAAAAAAAAAGAAAAAGGTCTTCACCTATAATTAGTGGCAATATTTCGAGAATTAACACACCTTCGCCTGCTTCAAAGATTGGCGCAAGAGCCGCAGTTGATGGGCAAAAGAGCCGCGGGTTGCCGACCCCTGGTCTAGACAGCAATTGTGACGTCAAAAAGGCGTGTGAGTTACAAATCTATTTATAAATCCGAAAGAAAAAAGGTCTTTTTTTGAAAACAGCTTTGCAAGTTAGGGCTACAAACAATTCAGATTTACAAATAAAATAATCACAGCAAAATAAACAGATTACAACTTCATACATATGTAGAACTATTCTTTAACGCAAATTTATGTATTCGTGAAATATGCCCCTCCTAAGAATATTACAATAATAAAATTAAAAACTACAAATAACTAAATTTGAGAGTCCCATTTACTACTAAGATCCTTGATGATGCACAAAATTAATTCGATTACCATATCACACACACATATACAATTAAAGCACAGCACAGCAGTACATACAAACACAGCACTATTAGTTTATCACACGACTAAGATATAATCAGCCGCTACATTATCCTTTCCAGGAATATCCTGTACACTATAATCGTACCCTTGAAAAGCCGGAGCATCGCATTGTGTGATTGTTCTGATACTTGGTATTGTTTATATATGCAAGGGTCTGGTGATCAGTTTGTAAAATAAACCGCTTGCCAACCAAGCATAGCCGGAACTTTGTTATGCCCCACAAAATACCCAAAAAATCCTTTTCTAAAATTGAATATTTGGTCTCAGCAGGTGTAGTGGTTAGAGAACCGACGCGATGGTGTAGTGGTTAGAGCGTCCGCTTCGCAGTCGGTAGACTTAGGATTCATTCCCCTTGTCGAGTCATACCGAAAGACTAAAAAATGGTATTTACAGCTTCCCTGCTTGGCGCTCAGCATTTAGTGGAAGTTGTGGAGAACAAGTCGGCAAGTTCGCTTGTTGTATCCCTGGGCAAGACACCTAATGAGACGCCCCCACCTTTATGTGGAAGACAGGTGGCCCAGTTTTCCCTCTGAAGAGAGGGTTGGTGGCAGGAAGGGCATCCGACCGTAAAATAAATGCCATGTCGTAAAAATGCAGATATCTGCTGTGGCGACCCCTAATCGGGAATAAGCCGAACGAAAAAGAAAAGGTCTCGGCTGATGCGAGTTTCTTGCTGGCATTCGCCACTGGACATAGTTTCTCGTCATGCTGTTGCATGAGGGCGGCACCCAGCCCGCAATTCGATGCATCAGTTCGTAGTGTCAAAGGCTTGCTGTTGTCTGGTAGCTTTAAAATTGGTCGCTTCAACAAACAGTCTTGCAAGCTGCTCAAGGTCTTTTCTTGAGCTAGCCTCCATCGCATTTTGTTTGGTTGTCCCTTGCGTGCTGGATCAGTCAAGGGCGCTGCAACCGCTGCAAATGTGGGGATGACGCGGTAACAGTTTGCTAACCCCAAAAATGATCTTACCTCTTTCTTCGTAGCCGGTCTTCGTGCTGTACGTGTCTTCTCCAAATTGTCCTCATTAACTGTAATCCAGTCACGGCCGATATAATGTCCAAGGAATTCAATGGATTTGGCCCCAAATACACATTTAGACGGTTTTGGCTCCAAATACACAATTAAACGGTTTTGCTGTAAGTCCAGCCTTCCGCATACGTCGAAGCAGTTCCTCTCATACTTGTAAATACGCTAGACAGTCATTGGTATGTATTATGAGGTCGTCAATGTAGCTATTCACGTTGCTCATTCCGGCTAAAATTTTCTTCCACGAACCAACGTTGCTCCTAAAGTTTTCATTCCGAAAGGCATCCTTAGAAAATGGTACGTGCCGTCAGGTGTTACAAATGCAGTCTTTTTGATTTCCTCTTCCGAAACCGGGATTTGCCAGTATCCTTTGCAGAGATCGATCTTGGAGTAATACTTGCTTTTCCCCAACCGCTAAAATAAATCCCCTGCTGTTGTCATAGGCTCCGGATCTGCTACTGTGAACTTGTTTAATTTCCGATAATCGACGCAGATGCGATCTGATCCATCCTTCTTCTTCACAATTACAATAGGGGACTCAAATGGTGAGCTTGATTCTCGAACGATTCCAAGGCTAAGCATGCCATCTATTTCTTTTTTAAGTTTCTCTCTCATGGCGTACGGCAAAGAATGAGGCCGATACCTGACTGGATTATTTTCAGTAAGCTCTATCTTATGTTTGATCAAGTTAATTTTACCCGGGATATCTAAAAAACTTCTTCGTGTCTTGACAAGGTGTTCATCATCTCTTCCTGCTGTGTTGTAGTCAGTTTGAACCCCAACTTGACGTTCTGTACTGTTTCCTTTTGATGACAATTAGCCAATTCCATCATCTCGTCATCGTTCACACTCAGATCTTCATTTCCTCCTATAATCCCGGTACAAACATCACAAGTTATTAATTGGTTATCGTCTGAATTTTGTTGTGGTGTTCCGTCCTGGTCAGCTCTTTCGATGTACTTCTTCAGCGTGTTCGCATGGAACGTTGTCACTTCGCAGGTGTGGCAATAACGGCAAAATTTTCGGAAAAAGAATCATCGTGACATTTATACTTAATTTACCAACGCTTCTACCATTTGTATTGATGGGCTTCCAATCGTGGACGCCTTCATTTCATCGTAATACATTTTTCTAGTTTGCAATGACAATGTGCAGTAAAATGCAAAGCCCCTTATTATCAACCGGTGAGTCAAAAGCACCGTAAGTCGAATGGGTTTGAAGCAACGAAAATGTACATAAAAAGGTTAAAAAACCCCGGTCTAGGCCAAAGAAACAAAACACAAGAATATAGCGGCATTCAGTGCCAGAGAAACAGGATTGTCGTTCCAATAATTACGTCTTGATTGATTTGCTATTCGACAATCCTAATTGGTAACTCTTGTACGCGTAGCCATTTCGAAATTTTATTAATTTGTAATTTTTATAATAACTTGCCATTTTTTGCTCTGGTGATATTGGCTGTTCCAGCCGACGAATGTTTGCCCAGATTGAAGCGTATCAGTTCCCTGCTCTAAATCCACCTCTGATGAGGAGGTAAGAGATATCGCATAAGACAGACTTTCTATTACAATGAAAAGAATTAAAAGCTTTTTATTGTGTCAATAACCAAGGTCTAGAGGAGAATTCGAGCAATTAAAATTTGTTTAAATAAGCTGGCTTTTTTTTGTAACGACAGTTTGTTAAAAGTAGCGCAGTTTTATTCAAAGCACTTGGTAAATTGCGAAATTGCGCGGTGATGTGCAAAGAATTTGTTGCGAAATAAGCCAAAACGTGCTTTTTCATCTTACAGACGTGCTAAATTGTTTATCAACATATAGTACTGAATTCGCAGCGGGCGGTATAAAATTGATCCGCGATGGCATCATCAAAGAGAAAAGTTGCCACAAATATTGAGAAAAAAGAAGTTACTTCGGCCAACGAAATTTTTTTGGCACAGAAGGCAACAGTGTTACTACGGCATATTGGGAATGCTGAGTTCGAAAATGACATCAGTTTTTGTGATTTGGTTCTAGGTTTTGAGCTATCAAACTATTCTGTTAATTGCGTTTTGTGTTTAGAGCTAATCATTATGCATTGTATTGTAGCCATCATTAGGTGGAACAAGCATGTTGAATTGTTGTTGTACACATTTTAACAGTAACGAGAAGCTTGGGCTCAGATTTAATTTAAAACAGCAATTCATCCTCTGATCACACTACTTTTGATTTTACATAAATCACTTCTATTCTTCTCGTTATTGAAAAGAGCGATATTGACCAGATTCGGTCGAGAAAAGAGCTTAAAACAAAACTAACATACAAATACAGTAAACTACTTTATACCCACAACTTGTAGATTGTGTGCGACAGCTTCAAACAAAATAGCGATCCAAATAACTTGTACCTATTTATAAAACAATTTACGAGGGACAAAATATGTTAATGTACATGAAGCAATTCTATCGTTTGTAAATTAATGTACTTAAAATCTGTCAATTACTTCCACAACCTATTTTCTTAAGATGCAACATTTGATAAAAAGATTGTACAGCGAGTTTACTTTTCGATGAAAAAGCTTAGTTTATGCCAAGTCGTACCGTCTTTATTGTTTTGAATTCACTTGCTAGAAGTCTTTTTCTTTGAATTATGCCTGTCACTTGATATTGCATGAGAAATTACTTAGTGGTTGAGGTAAAAGCTAATTGTATGGACATGCCAAAAAATTTTATAATAAAAAGCGACCAATCGGTTTTTTGGCATGTGTGTTGACCTATCAGTGTTTGGAAGGCAGACAATAGTTGAAACCGCAAAATTGTCTCATTAATTCCATTTGTTTGCATTCGGTTTAAAATGCATGTTGCTATCGTATTGTGAAACCCTGCCCTTCTGTTTTTTATATAGCGGGCACGAGGAAAAACTGCTGGTGGCCAAAATCATTAGTCAGTCGAAGTTAGCTGCAGCAAGTATAGGTGTTTTTGGAAGGGTGCGGCCACACATTTGACAAGGGTATATCTCGTTTTTGCAATCTTTTCTGGTCTCGCCTTTACAGATCTCGTATTCTCTGGATTGGACTTAATAGACACAAGATTTAAATTCGATAATTGAATTCGACTGACACATCTCAATATTTTGTTTCTGGATCACTTCTAAATCGTTTCTCAGTAATTTCTTTTTGTGTTTTCAAATACTTCTCCCGATTTTAATGAGAAGAGAAGATTGGAGAAAGTGAAAAACAACTTCTCCACAGGAAAGCTTAAACCACAGTTGATTCAAAATAAAGCTCAAACCGTAGTTGATTCAAAACATTGATTGAGAACGTTATAAAGAGAACAAAGACTTGATGAAGATAGCACCCGTGTTCTGGTGTTTATTGTCACGTGTTTAGATCGTTGAAAACCATCTATTTACCACTTTGTTAATGGTGTTTTTTAAGTCGCGAGCGCGCGTTTAAGACTGTTTGCAAAAACTAGATTGCTCCATATGTTTCTATTTGGGTGACAAAACCTTGGATTCATCGCTGAAATAGCATAGGTTTATTGATATAGCGCGGTATATCGACAAATATTCAAAAATTTAAGTCAGAATATTTATACATCATAGCAATAAATTTCAAATTACTAAAGAACAATCACTAACTTTGTATACCTTCAAACAGTTAGTAACGATATTGTAAATACACAGAGTAACATTGTACTTGACAGATTCTAATACACTGTTTGTAACGTTGTAATTGACAATACACCTCACTATTATTACTTTGATGTTGCATCTCTAAAGTAATCAGTTATAATCGAAATTCAACGATTTACATTTTGATCCATACAAGTAACTATTTGTTTCACCGCTTGTTGCAAGCGCAACATATTCAAGATGTCCTGTGTTATCTTGTCTCGGTTTTCATTTAATTTTTGAACGTTTTTGTTGTAGGTATCCACAGCAAGGTTGTACAGCAAAGTCAATTTTTCCACAATGGCTGAAGGAAACTTAGATCCGCGTTGGATTTCAAATCTTCCTTCGATTATTGCAATCCACTTGGCCTCAACCAAACTTTCTTTATTCGTTAAACAATTTGCTTCATTGTACTGGTACAAAGACTTATACAAGTTTAAAAAATCGCAATATTTCTCACCCCGTACATACTTTATGACTTCGTTGCTGCTGTCCATATACAACCAGTTGTTACGTAGATATTCGTCCAGAAGATAAGAGCTGATTGATTTTGTCAAATAGTCGGCCGAAATTCCTTCTTGCGGCACAATCTTGGTGATGTCGTATTGCAAGACACTTCTTCCCAATTCAGTGATAGCGATTTTTCTGTAACTTGGGTTATATTCAATAATCAATGCTTCAGAACAGTGTTGATTTATTTCGTTCACCGCAAAGTGCACTTTAGCATGTGAAACTCCAAGCAGCTTTGTGACGTCATCACATGGCAATGCACTTCCATCATTTTCATCATAAAGCGAGTTTATAATGAAGTAATGACTTTGCAATTGTGGTTCGCTATCAAAAAAATTCTTAAAACATCTTCATCGACAACTTGGCTCTCCATTATCGTAATTTCAGAAGTACACTGTTTAGGTTTAAGTTTTACTTGAAATTATATCTGTAAGAGAGATTATTGTACTAACATAACTATGTGTTTAAATTTGGCTTAGATTGCACTTCTCCTAGCTGCGATTATAACAGGATCTAGAAATACACGCGCAACCAGAGACGTTAGGTACACAAATAGGCATACAGTCGAAAAGTTCTGAGTAAGATGGCATATTTTTTTGTTCGGTTTATTTATGAAATTACACAACAATCACTTAGCTGTCCTTGGCCAGTATCACTTTATTTTAATGCTTTCATGCAAATGATGAAGTGAACGGATAAAAGCTTGTAAAGCTATTGACTGTTTCAATGGTGAGCAAATTCGCTTGTAAAGTACGTGCTGCCAACACGGCAAATAAGACATTGCGAGGGATTTCAAAGAGTTTGAGAGAAATATAGCGGCTACACGCTACGGCTCCTCATGTTTTTCTATTCGATTACCATTAAAAACACGACACTTTTAACTGTGAGTGCATTACTTCGGATTAATATCCTCTGCCCAGTCGCGTTCATGTTAAAACGAAGCAACATTCTCTCATCCAGAAGTCTTTACTCTTACAAATTCACCTACCGTTTGGGAAAAAGTCGTAAGTAGTGGTCTTAGTATTTAATGCTTAATCCTAAAACTACATGTCAATCTTCTTGGCGCCCTTTCACAACTTTGAAATGCATATCAAGCACTTGCTGAAATTAACGAATAAAAGTCTGTTAAGTTTATTGACGCATATGGTAAAAACAGCAAATAAGACGTTGCCAAAGACTCGACAAACTTGGGAGACATGTAGCGGCTCTGCGCAACCCCTATTACGTTTCTTTAATCGGTTCCTTTTCAAAAAACGATAATTTTACTTTGGAACGAGATTGGGCTATGTCAAAAACACACACATTTTATTGCTACTTTCACAACTATCCGTTGGGTAAATCCGGTGCAGCTAGCAGAAGCGATTTACTTTACTTTGACATTACTGATGGGAGGCCGTAGTAGCATTTATTTCATACCTTAAAGTATTCTTAAAAATACACAACTGTCACTTCGGTGCCCTCCCACAATTTAATTCATGCTATCATCCAAGCAATGAAATGAAGGGACAAAAGTTTGTAAAATTATTGGCTGTTCAACTATCAGCAAGTCCACTCCCAAAGTGCGCCAAGGATGGAAACCGGGCAAACCAGTCGTGGACAGGTACTTCAAAAACTTACAAGAAAATCAAACGGCCATGCGCAACAACCAGTCATGCTTTGTTTCTCGATTTCCATGAAAAATGGCTTTTGATTTTGGAACAAGAATTGACTTTGTCAAAAAATATTAATTTTTGATTATTCTTCTCACAACTACCCAATGGGAGAAGCCAAGGCAAGCGGATGAACCGATATTCTGAATCTAGACATTTCTGACGGAAGCCTTGCAAGTATAATAACTCACTATAAACGCATGACGTCGGATTAGATTGCATTTTCCGTGGCAGCACTTATGCCGTGACCAACAAACACATACGCAAACACAGGCTTGAGATCATGCTGATTGGCTTACAGTTACAAAAATGGCTTGAGGAATGCACCTAAATTTCGACAGCATATTGCTTGCATTGCTTATACATAGCTAGCATTTTTATCCCAGAGTGTTGTTAAGTTAGTGAAAACCGGTTACTAAAACCACTGCTTCTTATATCTAACATCAGTTGGCTCAAAAAGGAATTCAACTGTACTTGCACACTGCACAGCCTGGTCGCACGCTAGACTAATTTCAAGTCTTATGACATATTGTTCTTGTGCAGCAGAGTGGAACAGGATGCCGGGATTTGGTGTGAACTTCTGCAGAATTAAAACGAAGGTCTGCTTCCTGGCATTAAAAATAAATCGTGGAATTAACGAATTACGCCGTAATTTATGACAATAACTAAGCAGTAATTCCTGGATTCGAGTTAGACTGCCTACCAACGTTCTTCACCCTGATCTTACTGATTGGGGGATACATCGGTCATTTCGCTATTTCCTGGCTGTGTTTGAGCTGTAACCAGAGTCATCAGAGCTATCATAAACTTAAGGTCACAAGCACTACTACGTCACAAAAAAGTCGTAAGTTGGCCTACCACTTAAAATATATTTCTTTGAACTTATCAATTACTTTAGGATCTACCTGAACTTTACATTTGTGGCCCATCACTGTGCTTAGTGGATGAAAATAATGCATAGATTGTGAGATCAGTCTAGATTGTAGAACAAAAAAGTCTGGATTAGGTGCAATTTGGCGCCAGCCCTCTTTCGTTGGAAGGAATATAAAAAAGCTTTTATTTGTTGGAGAACATTTTGGTTTATAAGTCGTTGTGTATGTTTTTGAGATGGGGGCGTATTTTGCATTTTCATTTGGAAATCTCTACATTTCTTGTTTTATTCTGCGCGCTCATGTTGTAAATCATGGTTTTACTAAATAATCAGCTTTAAAAAATTTGGTAAAATTCCTCCTCCCAATTCTCTCCTATGCAGCATGATATATCTTCCAGTCACGGGAAAATGTTTTGTTAGTGATTCATAAAACAACTTGTGTTTAGACCTAATTCGTTGTTGTAATAATGTAGAAGATGCAGCCTGCATTTCCCCTCAACAAATGCAACCTAGAGCGAATATTTCTATCAGGCGTACGCAAAAAACTCATTTATCTGCAAAATTTTTGTAAGGATGTTTAATTTTACTCTTTGGAACGTATGCTTTCACATTATTCTGGCATTAAAGTTTTCATCTAGCTGCCTATTTGTAATTATAGAAGCTACAATTTATTGCAACCAACTACTGTAGAGTTATATCGATGGAACCACTGTTTATTCAGTAATGCAATTTGCTTCTTCATTATTTGACTTAATCTCATATATGAAATTAGTTTCAGAATTTTGAAATTTTAACTCAATCCGCAACAACATCGCTTTACTCATTCTTCAGCAACCAAACTGTGCATTGCGACCGATGCAGTGACTTATATACGCACCACGATAAATCGCTTTCACGATGCTTTGCTTGCGACAATGAAATAAAGAAACAAAGCTTTTGTGCTTTAGAACACTTGTATCTGGCCGAGCCAAATTGGTGATAAAATTAGAAATGGCTTTATTTGCCACGTCAGCGATTCCTAATGGTGCGAGATTGAAAATCAAATACTGTACATGCTTTGTTGATCTTTATTTGCTATTCATTAACTGCCTTTGTTTAAACATAACGCGAGAATGACTATTGTGATTCTAGATACACCATCATTTGTATGGTTTTCTCCTTCTGCAAGAGCTGGGTGTGATGTAATCATTATAATCGATAGCACTGCCGTCACGCAGCTGATTGAATCATTTAATCCTTATAATAGAATTGTAATCTCCTTTTGTGCTGTTTATTTGACTTTCTTTGTTCGCACCATCAGACAGCGCAGTGTCAAACCGGTGTGACAAAGGTTGCATCTAATTTTGGCACAAATGTTTTGTTAGAGTTGCATCCTGTATAAGTTGTGTAAAACGTGAACCTCCTTGGGGTGAACTTACGTTTATAACTCTTCCTGGCCACTAAGTCTACAACAGTGTTGCACAGATGAGGCTGCGACCGGTTGCTGTGTTGGCGATCATTTGTTTCTTGATGTACAGATTGAATAAAGTGATCAAGAAAGGATTAACCCTTAAAGGGACGATTGACTACATTTTGTAGTCATGGGGTATTTAAAACCCCGCCACACCCATACTTCTCTAGATATCCAGGCATTCTCCAACTATGATGAAAGGTTTTATGAGATGTTTGCTGTGTGCAAAAATTTTTGTTCACGCTTCATTGATTTTGAAGTAATCAAGAAAAGTTACGTTGAAGGACGATAGACTACAAAATGTAGTCATTCATATTTACCATTACAATCAATGCATAACGCTATTTTAGAAGTGTAATTTCACTCTCCAAACATACTTAGGTAAAACTAGACACTGTTTATTCAGTTGCTGTTCATGCAGTTGAGTTAGTAAGCTTAGTTGTCAACATCGGTGTGTTTATTTTGGCTAAAAGCTAAGACCATGGTTGTTTTACGAAAACAACTATAATTAAATTGTGTTTCTCAGAATTTTAGCAGCAAATATTGCTATAATCAATTTGCGTCTTGCAGCATTTTAGCAGTATATGTGACGTGTTTTTTTAACTGAAGGTCAGTGAATTCATCTCTAAACAATTCTATAAAAAGGAAGGTCAAAATCATACCTTGTAGAATAGCAGGAACGTACACTATGAGTGCTATGAGGCTAAGTAATGAAACCTTCTCCTAGCAGCGATAGTGACGTCACAAAGTGGAAGGAAAAGTTCTTCAGCCCCGTTCTCACTGAAGCCGCAAAGTACTGTTGGCGTATAGTTACATAAAGTTATGTATTCGATATGCAAGTACAGGTAGCTTCGGTGTGAAAGGGGCTGCACACAAATTTGGGGTCTAATTTAGAATAGTCTAGGCTCCATCAGTTTTTGTCCCTGTGACTGAGGTGGGTCGATGGTTATTAACTTTTTTACTCGAACAATTGTTATTTCCTTACTCAAACACATACTGTAGATTAAACCTCGCCAGTTTTGGTGCCTTACCCACGATATTTCTTTTATTAGTGATCGTCTGAGAATCTAAATTAGTGCATCATTATTATTTTTACAGTGTAATTGTTCTTAGTAATAGGCCTGTGAACGCTGTATGGTACAGTATGGATAAACCAGTAATGTTTAGTGAACTTTGTGCTAATTTGGGCATCACAGAAGATGATTTATATAATGATGGTGATGAGGATGAAGACGATTTGATCGAAACTGCCGACAGTCTACGGGATCCGTCAGATAACGAGGAAGAAGTTGATGTAATTGCTGATGATGAAGGTGATGTTGAAGTGTTCGTTGAAAGAGGAAGTGATAGTTCAGATGATGATGAAGAATCAGTAAACAGTGAAGAAGAAAACGATCAAGATGATAATAATCAATTTCTAAGTCCAAGTGGTATTTCGTACACATCTCGTCCGATTCCATCAAGAAGACGACGAAGAAATGTGCTAACGGAGACTCCAAGAGCAATTCTTAACCCTCGGAGTGAGGTGGAAAGTTTTGAAGCTTTGATCAGTGAAGAAATATTGCGTACAATTCTCATGCATACGAACAGGAAACTGCGAGAAATACGAAGGAGCCTTCACGTACGTTATCCAACAATAAATTTTTTGATGGAGGAGTTAAAAGCAGGACTGGCTCTGATTTTGAGAGCTGGACGTGACAGAGACAATTTTTCAGATCTGCAAGGTCTATGGCAACCAAGTGATAGCAGACCCTTTTATCGTACTGTGATGTCCTTGAATCGTTTTAAGCTTTTATTGCGGTGTCTTCGTTTTGATAACTGGCACACACGTGATGAACGAAAGCGGATAGATAAGTTTGCAGCTGTATCCGAAATATGGAATATTTTTCTTGGAAATGCAAGGCGTGTTTATATTCCAGGAGAATGTATTACTGTCGATGAACAGCTGGTTGGCTATCGAGGAAAAATTCCTGGACGCACATACATGCCTTCTAAGCCACGGAAGTATGGTATAAAGATTTTTTGGGCTTGTGAATCTAACACTGGCTATGGATTGAATGCAATTGCATACGGTGGTAAGGAGGGTAATCGCGTTCATCATAATTTGGCTCAAGATGTTGTGATGAAACTTTTGGAACCTTGGTACGGGACTGGAAGGGATGTTTGCACTGACAACTATTTCACGAGTTACAGTCTTACACAACAATTGCTTCAAGAAAATTTAACGATTTTGGGTACCGTACGGAGACATCGTCGGGAAATTCCACTAACATTGAGACAAAAGACCGAATTATATAGCAGCCAATTTGTGTTCGATCACTCTGATGGAATATGCTTGGTTGCTTACCAAGCCAAGCGAAACAAACAACCAGTAATGCTACTTAGCTCCACCCACACCGAACCATCAGTGGCCAGTGATGAAAGTAAAAACCCCACTTGATCTTGGATTATAATGAAAGAAAAGGTGGTGTGGATAGGTTTGACCAAAGCATAGAAGCATTCTCTTGTCGACGAAAAACTGTGCGCTGGCCCCTTTTGTTTTTTTACGACATGTTGGATGCAGCTGCACTCAATGCCTACGTTATCCTGAAAAAATGTGGGTACCAAAGCGATCGGAAAGAATTTCTTACCAACCTAACATTGCAACTAGCTACACCTGCCATACAAGCGAGGCTTACCAAGACGAGAACACGACGATCAGTTCACGAGGCAGCAGCTGCAATGGGAATTTTGTCACCAGCTGCAAGAGGAAACAACTCGCAAGTTTTTACAGCACCGAATCTGCCAAAGAAATGTACAGTGTGCAAAAGGAACTCTAGAAGGCAATGCAGTTTGTGCAAAAAGTCGGTTTGCCCACAACATTCCGTAGTTTTGAAAATTTGTAAATGTCATCATTGTGCAGATGATTGAAGAAAGACATCTTTCTTCTTCTAAACGAAAGGAACTTTTGTGGCCTGTGTATTAAAATTACTGTACTTTGTTTTGTGTTTTCTGATGAGTTATGCGCAAGACTGTATAGTTTTGTATGTTTCAATATTCAACAATGCGTTTTATCATGCAGATGCAACGTTGTGCTTCGTTAATTTCTTTTTGCTGCTAAATTGACGTTAAAAATGATCAAGTTGTATTCTTTAGCCTACATTCGTTTGTGGCTTCTGATTATTATTTTTAGTGAATGAGTACAAAGAACAAGTTACCCATCCTCTATTATAGGGCTGCACCAGCTAGACGCAGGCAGCAAGCCTGCATTTTCACTTTTTAGCTGTATCTGCAAAATAAGTTTATCTTTTAGAGACATTGTTAGTAACCACATATTTCTTGAACAAAATGCCGTTTTTCATTCATTTCTATTGAGGAATTAAGTACCAATCAGCAATGAAGCATAAACTATCATCGCGAAAATAAATTTACATCTTAAAGCCACATGTTAGGCCATGACTACAAAATGTAGTCTATCGTCCTTCTACGTATGCGATTATTAGCGTCCTGATAGGGGTTAAAGGAAGTAGGAAGTAGCTCTTCTTGTTCAGAATTCCCCCTGGCAACATCGATGGCCCAGACAGGTTGTCAGCGAAACAACAAATGCGATTAAATGAACGGTCGACTGAACACAATCCTGGCCACACTTTTTAAGGCAAATCTGTTGAGTTCTTTAATATTTCCGCATCATCAAGTCAATGCACAACAATTAGATAATTTTGCAGTAACAAATTCGAGAAAAAAAGAAAATTAATTACCGACTGTTTTCGCAGGTGTGGCAATAACGGCAAAATTTTCGGAAAAAGAATCATCGTGACATTTATACTTAATTTACCAACGCTTCTACCATTTGTATTGATGGGCTTCCAATCGTGGACGCCTTCATTTCATCGTAATACATTTTTCTAGTTTGCAATGACAATGTGCAGTAAAATGCAAAGCCCCTTATTATCAACCGGTGAGTCAAAAGCACCGTAAGTCGAATGGGTTTGAAGCAACGAAAATGTACATAAAAAGGTTAAAAAACCCCGGTCTAGGCCAAAGAAACAAAACACAAGAATATAGCGGCATTCAGTGCCAGAGAAACAGGATTGTCGTTCCAATAATTACGTCTTGATTGATTTGCTATTCGACAATCCTAATTGGTAACTCTTGTACGCGTAGCCATTTCGAAATTTTATTAATTTGTAATTTTTATAATAACTTGCCATTTTTTGCTCTGGTGATATTGGCTGTTCCAGCCGACGAATGTTTGCCCAGATTGAAGCGTATCAGTTCCCTGCTCAAATCCACCTCTGATGAGGAGGTAAGAGATATCGCATAAGACAGACTTTCTATTACAATAAAAAGAATTAAAAGCTTTTCATTGTGTCAATAACCAAGGTCTAGAGGCGAATTCGAGCAATTAAAATTTGTTTAAATAAGCTGGCTTTTTTTGTAACGACAGTTTGTTAAAAGTAGCGCAGTTTTATTCAAAGCACTTGGTAAACAGGATTGTCGTTCCAATAATTACGTCTTGATTGATTTGCTATTCGACAATCCTAATTGGTAACTCTTGTACACGTAGCCATTTCGAAATTTTATTAATTTGTAATTTTTATAATAACTTGCCATTTTTTGCTCTGGTGATATTGGCTGTTCCAGCCGACGAATGTTTGCCCAGATTGAAGCGTATCAGTTCCCTGCTCAAATCCACCTCTGATGAGGAGGTAAGAGATATCGCATAAGACAGACTTTCTATTACAATAAAAAGAATTAAAAGCTTTTCATTGTGTCAATAACCAAGGTCTAGAGGAGAATTCGAGCAATTAAAATTTGTTTAAATAAGCTGGCTTTTTTTGTAACGACAGTTTGTTAAAAGTAGCGCAGTTTTATTCAAAGCACTTGGTAAACTGCGAAATTGCGCGGTGATGTGCAAAGAATTTGTTGCGAAATAAGTCAAAGCGTGCTTTTTCATCTTACAGACGTGCTAAATTGTTTATCAACATATAGTTCTAAATTCGCAGCGGGCGGTATAAAATTGATCCGCGATGGCATCATCAAAGAGAAAAGTTGCCACAAATATTGAGAAAAAAGTAGTTACTTCGGCCAACGAAATTTTTTTGGCACAGAAGGCAACAGTGTTACTACGGCATATTGGGAATGCTGAGTTCGAAAATGACATCAGTTTTTGTGATTTGGTTCTAGGTTTTGAGCTATCAAACTATTCTGTTAATTGCGTTTTGTGTTTAGAGCTAATCATTATGCATTGTATTGTAGCCATCATTCGGTGGAACAAGCATGTTGAATTGTTGTTGTACACATTTTAACAGTAACGAGAAGCTTGGGCTCAGATTTAATTTAAAACGCCAATTCATCCTCTGATCACGCTACTTTTGATTTTACATAAATCACTTCTATTCTTCTCGTTATTGAAAAGAGCGATATTGACCAGATTCGGTCGAGAAAAGAGCTTAAAACAAAACTAACATACAAATACAGTAAACTACTTTATACCCACAACTTGTAGATTGTGTGCGACAGCTTCAAACAAAATAGCGATCAAAATAACTTGTACCTATTTATAAAACAACTAGCCGGCGTCACCCGGCAGAGGCCCTTCATCAGTATTGTCCGGGTTTAGTGTTTCGGTTCGCCCGGCCAAGCCGGTTTCACTTATCCGGCTCTTGTGTAAGCAGTTGCTTTCACAAATAAAAAAAAACTATTTAATAGTAAGCCTATTTTTCCAATTGGCGCCTCTGCTTTCCTATTTATATTTGTGGTATTAAGTTCCTAATTTGGCTGCGCTATTGTTGTTTCCGGAATAGCGACCAAAGAGGCTGTTGTTCTCTCTATATTCAGTTTTACAAATTGTTATGGTTAATTTTATGTTATATTTTTAAACTTGAGATTTTATTACAATAATGTAGAGTATAGACATAAATGGCATAAATACCATAACAGGCAGCATATGAGCATTAGAAAAAATCCTTGCTTTATAGTATACAGGGGGGTGCAAAAGTAGGTATACAGTGATAAAAATAGTTAACCCGTACATTATTGACAGCATTTATTATACAAAAAACGAATGTTGGACAACATGTAATAAGAAACATACGTAATAAGAAGCTCTAATCCCTCAGGTACTCTAATTGCTTGCCGTCAGCGATCACTCACTCCTCTATTTGAGAACGAACACTCATGCACGCTCTAAAACAAAGGTCTTTACCAGCATCAATTTCCTGACAAGCCTTCAAAATGAACTGAATCATGTCTTCAACAGCACGGGGCTTGCGTGCAAAAACCTTATCCTTTATGGTTCCCCCAAAAAGAAGTTCATAGAAATTAAACCTGGCAAGCGCGGGATCAGTAAATAGCACCTCGTCGTATAATCCATCAGTTGGAAAATATTAAGTCAAGCAGTGCATGCACAGTGAGAGCAATATGAAGTGGGGCTCCATCTTGCTAAAAACAAAACCTGCATTTTAATTAAACGAAATGACTAAAACTAGATGGATTTTTATTTTAAGAAATGTTGCTTTCACTTCTATATAATATGCCACTAATTTCACTGATGTGGTACAACTGTATACCTACTTTTGCACCCCCCTGTATATGACGGCATCACCCTCAGAGACCAGTCAGTGACGTCGGGATTGAGAGGGTCGGTTCAGCCGACCAAGCCGGCTTTACCTATCAGGGGCTTGCATGAAGAGTTACCAAACGTTTTTGTGTTTTCTGCACATAAAATGTTTACGACTTTTTGTGCTCCTTTTCCTAATAGAATATCTCATTTTAAGATCCTGTCTATGCCTTACATCTATGTGCTCTGTTCATCACTGACACGAACCCAATGGAGCCTTGCGTTTCCCTTAGTATGGAAGTAGGGATTACATTTCTGATATTAAGCTATCCTAAAGCAAAAAGGGCAAACATGTTTTTTGTGCGGTGCGATTTCACACAGTGACGCTGTTTTCTTTTGATTTCCTTTTACACTTTCTCAAGTCCTCGCTGGCTACGCATTATGTAGCATATTTTTTCTCCTTGCTTGACGTGCCCTGGGAAGTGAAAAGAGTCCTTGCTTTTCCTCAAATGTTTGGTTTGATCCCGGCAGCTTTAGAAAGCCAATATACTGTAAAGCAAAACACCAATAATATCATCCATGTGGTGCGATTTAACACAGTGACGTTAATTTTGATTTCGCCTCAAACTTTCTTAAGTCCCTGCTTGCTACATGTTATGATTCATATTTGTTTTTCCTTGCTTAGGTATGCTTATAGAAGTTAAATAAGTTCTTGCTTTTCCCAAATTTTGAGATTCGATTCCGGTAGCTCTATAAAGCTATTATCAAGTAAAATAGAAAAAATGCTTCTCCTAAGTATGTTGCGATTTTAACCCGGCAAGCTATACTATCACCCGAGCCAATTTGAAACGTATCAAATAATGCAAATGCGCCAGCTTCACATTACGAATATATGTTGGAGCCACAACGCAATGTTTTACTAATTATAAGCCGTAGCTCCTGTACATGTAATGGTGATCATGTTGGTTTATTAATGAAGACTGGAAGTATTCAAAAAGAAAGAACGATGACACAAACTACCATTCGTAATTTTTAAAAGTCTAAAGGGGAGGGGGGAAGATGAAACATAGTCAAAATTGATGACGCCGCCCAAATGGTGGTCGTTTTGACTCGTAAAAAATGAGTTGTTTTGTGGTAGGCATGTTCGACGATTTGGTGGGCCCGCTTTTGCATTAATATTGGTAATATTAAGATTTTTGCCTGCGTTGATTGCATTAATTCGGTCTTAGCATGAAAAGGGGTCCTCCCTTTTCTTAAAGTCATACAAACTATTGCATAGGCGCCTAATAAGCTCTTTTCAAACAAAAACATTTCCTTTCAATCCACTGTTACAGATTGATGCTACCATCTACGCATGCTCGCCTCCTTCACATCCACACCGTGTCCAGAAATTTAGCATTTTCGCAAGACTTTGGAGTAGGGGGGAGCTTCACCTGAGAGTAGTGGATAAATTTTCGATAAAATTTGCCATAATGCTGCCAACTAAGCCAACCAACTCAACTCTGCCAAATAAGCCAACCAATTCGTTTTGATTTAATTTGTGATATGTGGCCTGTCGCCTGTGGCACATTATGTAAGGTGAAGACAAGTTTTTTACTTTAATGTCTTAGGTTTTGATAATTTTTGGAGTAAACATTTATTCTAGTAAAATAACAAGATGTATAAAATTTTGGGCTTATGGGCCCTTAAGTACGGTTTAAACGGCCTGACCCTCGAACATTTTGAAGCTATATTTTTAGTCCCTGTTGTCAGATTTTTTTTATTTTGATACCACATTGTCCATAAAATAGTGACCTTTCAAATGACAGTACGCTTGAAGTTATTGAGAAAAATAGATTAATGTTTGACTTCGATCTTTGACCTCACATCTTCTACAATCAGAACTTAAGTGGGCCAATTTTGTTAGGTAGAGATTTTACATAAATCACTTCTATTCTTCTCGTTATTGAAAAGAGCGATATTGACCAGATTCGGTCGAGAAAAGAGCTTAAAACAAAACTAACATACAAATACAGTAAACTACTTTATACCCACAACTTGTAGATTGTGTGGGTTTCTTGGCTTGTCTACGCCACGCATTTCCTTTAGCACATTTACAACAGCGGTGGACACGTTTGAACCGACATCAGGTGGTTGATAATCGGGCAGACGAGATAAGACTTCTTCATGGTTAAATGGAACCAAACCACATTTTCGAAAACCTGAAACAAGGCTGGCACTTTGTCGCATCAGGGTGTCTTCACCGCTGTCATCACCATAAATGGCCACGCACAGCTGCTTCAGGAGCCTGGGAAAGTGGTCTTTTGATAAGGTGGAAGAGCCTCTAGCAGGTGCTGCTTTCCAATTGTTGAGGATATTGCGCCAAGCCCTTTTCATTGGAGCGAAAAACGCCACATCAAGCGGTTGCATGATGTGGGTTGCGTTTGGAACTAGACATGCCATTACGATATTGTTTTCTGCAGCAGCTTTCAATACATTGGGGCTAAAATGTGTGCTCAAATTATCCATAAGTAAAACCTTCTTTCCAGGTATATTTCGAACATGACTCAAAAAGATGGCATTGAACCAATCTTCAAATGTTGGTCCGTCGAACCAGCCACTCTTAGACTTGCTATAACGTACACCAATTGGCCCCCTTCCGTCCATGTGGACCAGATGTGTTCAGCTTTGTAGACGACATATGCAGGAAGCATGCACCCATCAGCAGATCCGCAAAATATCATGGAAGTGGATTCTTTTGTGCTATCTTTCACTCTTTCAAGGTATTTTACACCTCGTTTTAACAAACACTTTTTTGTCCCCGGGATGTCGGAGAGGTTCGTTTCATCAAAATTAAACAGATTAGAAGGAGGTATCTCTGATCCATCTGACTTTGTAAGAGTTTCCTTCATTCTTTCAAAGTATTCAGATACGTCCTCAGCAGAAAGTTTAGCTCGAGACGCCTTGATATTTTGGCATTGACGAAGAGTAAGTTTTTCTTTGTGGTGATCAGAAAATGTCTTGGCCCATTCATAACTAGGAAAATTATTGACAAAATTAGACACTGTTTTTCCAATATGATCCAAATACGTTTTTGCCAATACTCTCAAATCATACAAATTAAATGGAAATCCCCAGCGAGACACCTCTAAAATTTGTGCGACAAATGCTGCTTCTTCCTCTTCTCTGAATACATACGGATGACCTACTTTTTTTCATGAAGACCTCGCAGTTTATTGCTCAAAGTTCCTATAGGAATTTTGTAAGTTTTACTTGCAGCATTCATCGACATCTCCTCATTTTTCACCTTTTGTGTAGCTTCTTTGATTGCATCTTCACTGTAGTCTTTATATTTTCTGCTCCCCAGCTGTCTTTTGTATTTTTTGACCATCCACAATGTAAAAAATGTGTAGTTGTTAATTGCAACGCCCATGTCAGCCTTTATTAGGGATGCGTTCAAAGTAACCCCCTATTCAAAGTAGCCCTCAAAACACTAATATTTTGATTGCAAAATACTTTTTTCAACATATTTCTTTTGTATTGATAGCTAAGCCACCAAACTTTTTACAGGTTATATCACCACTAAATTAAGAACATACATAAAAAGTTTTAACCTAATACAACTTTTACTTACCTTTGGGCAGAAGGAAGTTAACAGGAGAAAAAAAGCTGCAAATTTGTTGATCCAAAGTAATCTCAAAAATATACAACTAAACAAATCAATTTAAACCTAATAGTTTATGTATCAACTAGTTAAATGTCCAAAGACCTGCTGAAAAACAAAACAAAATCTACCGGACCTGTGATTTGCATGTTAGGTGTCATTGAATCATTTTCTGAGAGCCTTTTCAAAGTAGCCATCTATATCTAAAGTAGCCCCCATTTACGGTATGCCAACCAATTTCAGATTAGCCATCATGAACTAATCCTTTGCCCTTATCAATTAGAGTCACATATTGCGGGAAAGCAAATTTTCTAAGCTTTCAAGCAACACTAATTATTGGTACCTGATTATAATCTATTTGTATCAAACTTATTTGCATTTACTTACCGATAGCTTACCACTTTTTAGGAAGGGTAAAAAGCTGCACTAAAGTTACAGAAAAAAGTGAAGAAGCATGCTTTGAAAGCTTGAAATACTTGAAAAAGGAATCTGCTGTGAACTTAAATTGTTGTAGAGTTGTTTTTTTCAAAAGCACCTGTTAATTTGTCCCAAAAAATGTTTAATCACATTTCTATAATGACTACCATATTTTTCGGACCATAGGGTGCACCAGACTATAAGGCATAGTATCAACAAACGTCTTCTAAGGCATTTATTTTCATACATAAAGTGCTCCAGACTATAAGGCGCATTTAATGAAACAAAAACTAAACGTGTTTTATTCCGTGAGAAGTGTATGGCTAGTTGCTTGGTATATGTTGCAATACATGCACAACGCACGTGTGTGTTTACACACATAAGGTGAAGAGAAAAATACACTTGTGAAGGGAACGGGAGTAGGTGAAGAAAAAAAACACACTCATAAAGGGAATGAGAGTAGGTAATTTGATCACAAGAAATAAACAAAAAGTTTGCTCTCAAGAAAGAACGAGTTGAGGTAGGTACAATTGCATTGGTAGCGCTTCTTGCAGCATAAAATTTGTTCAGAGCTTGGTGACAAAGCGCAATCTGATCCACACATTAGATGCACTGGATGATAAGGCACACGTTTCATTTTTGAGAAAATTTAAGGATTATAAGTGCACCTTATGGTCCAAAAAATACGGTATTTCTTGAGTAAATTAAGAAAACAAATTTTGCAATCAATCATTAATTATAACGTCACATGAGATGCTAAAGAAGTGAACTTTGTTGAAGTTGATTAGTTAGGTACCAGCTTTTGTTTAAGCCAAAAACACTTTTCTTGGTCAAGAAATGCAAATTAAAAAATTATCTTTAATTGTGATGCCATCACAATGTCACGAACCTCCTAATGACACTTACCTTTGGGTTGTGATCAATCGCATCAAGTTTGATGCTTGTACGTTCAGCAGTTTTGGAGGAGTTAAAACTCTCACACACACACACACACACACACACACACACACACACACACACACACACACACACACACACACACAGAATTGCATTATATAATGCAGATTTTTGATAGAGTATGGATTTCAGAAGGTGTTTTGGTAAATTGTAGATGTGCACAATTTCCACGTCGATGCCTTGCAATGTTGACTAATACTAATTCTAACTTTAACCCAAATCCTAATTTTGAATATAATGAACACAGACATTACAGGAAATTGCATACATTTACTAATTAGAACTAGCTTTAGGCAGCATCATCAGGAATAATAAACAAAATTTATTTGTTTGTTTTTTTTGTATTGAATAAGTAGAGATGCAATTGCAATCAAATGCGTTTAATGTATTTTGAAGAATTTATTAATCTAATAGTTCAAAGGACAAAATGAGCTGCAAACATATTGTAGCTTGCTGCAGAAGGCTATGGCAGATCAGAAGAATCAAGAGCAATAATTGTTTGAGGGGTTTAACTGGAGCATTTTAGGTTATTCCAATAGTGATCACTATTGTGTTATGCTATGTAATCAATTGCAAGAACCATGTGGTGAATTCAACCATCTCAATTGACAGCGAAAATTTTTTAAATTGGATTTGTACGGTTTTAAACTGTTTTAAGAATGTTTTAGAGGAATACTCTATGGTCCTAGGCAGTATCAATAATTTATAAAAAAAAATACAGGCAGCCTATGGATCGAAATCTTCCTTTGCATATGGCCATGTTCAGGACAGAAGATACATGGCCTTTTTGAAATATAAAAACCATGTGTCCCAGTTGCCTGTTCTACATGATTGACTTGCAGCCCAGCATTCCCTCTAAGATTTTAGGTAGTGCGTAACCGCCGGCGCAAGTGCGAAATTCCTAGAAAATTTACGAAAACCGCCGGACATTGCTAAACAAACTGTTACACTAGCTTTAGTAACATACTTTAAAAGTGTTAAAAATGGATATTTGCCGTAGCCTACTGCTATTTATTTGGTGCATATGCTAAGCTAACGTTGCATACCGTGAAGTCTACCCATAACGTTATTTTGCGTACAACGGCACCTTTTGTTTTTCTCTCAAACGTATTTTGCTCGGTTACGACACTCTTTATCTAGTTCAGTGATTTCCAACCGTTTTTGGCATGTGGCCCAATTGCAAAATGCATGAAAGCATGTGTCCCGGTTACATATTTTTCTAATTTTTACCGAGCAACCTCAAAAACGTTTTCGTAATAAATTTCAAGAGTGTTGTCCAAATAATGCACTGTATATAAACAAGTCAAGAAAAATTTTTCCAATTTCACTCAATATGAAGGCTATTTAAAGTTCTGACCCAGTGAAGACCATGGTCCAACGTTGAAAATCATTGATTTTGGGGATCATCTATAACAAATGATCTTTATTTTTTAATCCGATCAAGACGCCAGCCTGCGAGATGCATCTTGTTTACTCTGCTACATCTTTCACAGGATGGACTCGAGTTCACTGCGCGTCCAAGACCTTCAAAGATGACCTAAAAACAAATCCGAACAACAATAGTAGTATGTAATATGATTTTGACCCGGTTTTTGCGGAGGGTTTTGCGGAGGGCTACGTCATTTCCGAACGTGGTGATACGTCATTTCCAAACGTGCGACTACATCATTTCCGAACGTGTTGATACATGAACTTGAAGTACATTGTAACAGCTTGTAAATACAACGTGTAACAACTTGTAAATAACAACTTGTAAACAAATGGTAATACAACTTAAACAAATATATTTGTTTTTAGGAATGGTTTTATTTGTTTGAGTTCTTTTAGGAATGCTTTAAAAATGTTCTTGTTTTAGGAATGATTATATTTCTTTTTGGAAATGATTTTATTTGTTTGATTTGTTTTTGAAAATGCTGTTTGTTGTATTTAGGAATGATTAAGTATATTTGTTTTTAGGAATGGTTTTATTTGTTTGAGTTCTTTTTAGGAATGCTTTGAAAATGTTACTTGTTTTTGGAAATGGTTTTATTTCTCTATGGAAATGATTTCATTTATTTTTGAAAATGTCCTAATTGGTCGTACCCTCGCTTCAGAATACCCCCACTTCAAAAGTTCTCCAATTGATTTCACTTTTCAACTCGTTGACGATCTTTTGCCTTATTGTAAACACAGCTATTGTAAAGCGGAAATACTAACTTTTAGGTCGTGACTGAAGTCTTTGATAGTAAATTATCAACAACTTCCTTTCGAGCGTAAGCGTCAATCGCGTGTAATCATTCACATCTTGAAATTGTTTATAAAACCTCTGATCGATTTCTCCTTTTGATTCCCTAGAATGTTGTTTCTTTACTCTTCTAGATGTGTTTATTGGAGGTATTTTCCTTTACTTGTTATATTTCTGCAGTTGGCTGGAATTAATTTACATCTATTTCAGTATGTAGGCAATGGATTTAGTCTTATTACAATACAATCTTGGAGGAATATAGACGTAGTTGCTGGTATTATGAAAGACAGATGCTTGAGGGGAGAATTTCGTGTGTCTATCACTGGCTGAAAACGTACATAAGAAAATATTATGCAATCTCGGAGGAATATTGATGTAATTACCACTGTCATGAAAGACAGATGTTTGATGGAAAATTTACGTGTCTATCACTAGCTGAAAACGTACATAAGAAAATAATTTTCAACCAACAGTTTAGAACTAGCCGCAGATACGATGTTGGGGAGCATAGACTTCAAAACTAGGGTCAGACACAATCTTGGACGAGTATCGATTTCATTACTAGCCGCAGATAAATCTTGGAGGAGTATAGACTTCATTACTAACCGCAGATAAATCTTGGAAGAGTATAGATTTCATTACTAACCGCAGATAAATCTTGGGGAGTATAGATTTTAGAACTAACTGCAGATACAATCTTGGGGAGCATAGATGTAGCTACCAGTATAACGAAAGACAGATGTTGAAGGAGAAAAATCTGCTCGTTCATCACTTATTGTAGGCTTACAGAAGAAGATAATATACAGTTTTTCTAGATCATACAGGTATTTCAATCAAAACATTTATCTTTATTACAGCTAGTCGTTAGTTTTAGGGGAAAATAGCTAACAGTTTTCTAGATTATCAGGTTTGCTGGGGAAAATCACAGGCAGCGACGTTGCTTCCAGAAGAGTGCGGTGGAAGAAACAATTTCAAATAAATCTTTATCGTTACTTTTACACTTTTAGATTAAAATTTCAGTAGCTTGACCAGACCTTTGAGTGAAATGTAGATTTGCTTCACATATGACAGTGAGGTAGTTACATTTTTATGTTAGCTTCACGCTTTCTTGGAAGAAGATTTCAATAGATTAACTACACCTTTGAGTGAAATGTAGAGTTGCTTCACATATGACAGTGAGGTAGTTGAAGTACAGTGGTGGAAACATTTTGAAAAGATCACAACAAAGAAGCTTGTTCAAATTCAGCAGTTTTAATCACTACTATTATTAAACCAAGAAGATTGAACCTTTGCTGTGTTTGGAGACTACTTCAATAATTGTTGAACTTTTACTTGTAAACATTCACCAAGCATCTAATTTACAATATCTTTTCATACAACTAGAAAACAACATTGTATCCTATCATCACACTGTTTTAAGATTTTTTCCAAAATTTAGCAACTTTTAAACTTATTAACACGAAATTTTACTACCTTTCAAAGTCTACTCAACTCACCTACATAGAAATAAGTCAAACTTTTCACATTATTTGTAGGACATTAGCATAAAATTCATGGTTTTCACAGTCTACTTAGCTCATCTACATAGCAATAAGCACAACTTTTGACATTATTCGTAGGATATTACCACAAAATTCATGGGACATTAGCATAAAATTCATGATTTTCACAGTTTACCTAGCTCACCTACATAGAAATAAGCACAACTTTTGACATTATTTGTGGGACATTACCATAAAATTCAGGGTTTTCACAGTGTTCTTAGCTCATATACATAACAATAAGTCAAACTTTTTACATTATTTCAAGGACATTAACATAAAATTCATGTTTTTCACAGTTTACCTAGCTCACCTACGTAGCAATAAGCACAACTTTCGACATTATTCGTAGGACATTAACACAAAATTCATAGTTTTCACAGTTTACCTAGCTCACCTACATAACAATAAGCACAACTTTTTGACATTATTCGTGGAACATTAACACAAAATTCATAGTTTTCACAGTTTACCTAACTTACCTACATAACAATAAGCACAACTTTTGACATTATTCGTGGGACATTAGCATAAAATTCATAGTTTTCACAGTTTACCTAACTCACCTACATAACAATAAGCACAACTTTTTGACATTATTCGTGGGACATTAGCATAAAATTCATAGTTTTCACAGTTTACCTAACTCACCTACATAACAATAAGCACAACTTTTGACATTATTCGTGGGACATTAGCATAAAACTCATATTTTCCGCAGTTTACTTAGCTCACCTACATAGAAATAAGCATAATTTTTAACATTATTTCAAGGATATTAACACAAAATTCATGGTTTTCACAGTCTAATTAGCTCATCTACGTAGAAATAACCACAACTTTAGCATTTTTGTAGAACATCAGTAAAACAAAACACAAAAATTATTTTTATTAAAATGAGTATTCACCCTCTACTGCAAATAGAAATTATTGATCCAATTCTTTAATTTTTCGTTGTTTGCTCAAAACCACAAACAGAAAGCTTCAAAACCAATCTGACTCTGTGCTATCACCAATCTAAAACTCATTGCTTTAACAAAAATTCTCAACTTATCCGTTAATTTGTAAGCACTTGAGCAAACATACTTACGTATTGTGACAAGTCGTCTTAGCTGATCAAAGACTTTTGTTTCGTACAATTAAACTCTTGCACTAAGTTTTGATCTATTTGAAATCGTTATTTGTAATTCACAACTTTCAACTCGCATCATATTGTCTTCCGTATAGGCAAATCAAGAATTTTACCTAAATCCTGGCAAAATTACATTAAGTGATATCTATTATACACTTCTTATACATAATCACTGCTACACACGTTTGCAATTGCAGATTAGACCAAGTTGATTCATTACAAAATCCCTTACTATCTATTATCAAACAACTTCAATGCTACTGTATTAAGTATAAACCATAAATTAAAAATGTAAAATCTGAGCTTACAAAACCAACTGCTAAACGTTTTTCTACCAGCTTTATCAAATCTAATGCTCTGTTAGAAGCGAACAAACTCACATAGTAGCATCTAACATAAACTTACAGTTGTCTTTCTCAGTGACCTCATTAGTAATTGCTGTGACCAACACACAAACGTTTGAACGTGGTCTCGTGATAGTCTTGACTAACTTTCTGACAAGCCACTTTCCATTCTTAAAACAATTTTCCTCACAACCAACTGCTTCAATGCTTTTAACACCTCAAAATCTAAACGTATAAAATATTTTCTGAACTTCACCAAGTATTGACTCGCATAAAAAATCATGACCCGCTATTTTCAAATTTCATTCAAGTTTTTACCAAACTCGCAATTTGATAACTTCTAAACTCATTCATTTGCACAACAAATCTTTCAAACTTACCGTTTATTTTCAAGAAGCACAATTTCTGATATTGCTATACATTGAAGTGTAAATAATTCTTAATCCTCAACCTATCAAAATTATATACCCTCGTTCTGATTGATTCGTTTTTGGTTTATTGTTTTGCTCTTACTTATTTCATCATGTTGATATTGATTTATTCAACAAAATATTTGCCGTTAATCGCTGTAAAATCTGTTCACCTCCATCCAAGATTAAATTCGCTATTTGCACCATTTCAAAATAAAGCTTTTCATAGTTTACCAACAAGAAAAACTCAGACTAACCACGGTCAACAGACATACACTCCGCACATACTAGCAAACTTGCATCGAATTACTTTAAAAATTACCCATTTAGGTAGAAATCTGCACAGTACGGTTTATTCTTTCCAATCAAAATTACTATTTGGAGCGCTATTTTGTTGTGATTATGATAAAAGTACAAACCATATAAATTTCTTTATCAACATGCAATTTAAAGCTATTTTCATTACATCCACCAAGCTTCAAGTTTAAATTTCTAACACTGTTATACGTAATTGATATACAAAATATCTAAGTTAGCCTATATTCAATCATCATTTAACTTTCTCATCGAATTTACTTTTACCCTACACCTCATTGTGCAACAAAGAGTTCAATTTCGCCTAGTTTACACCAACGTCAATACACTTGAATTCATATCAAAATTTTATAAATCTACCTATATTCTTTGGTTGAAAATGTGGTTGGAGACTTTAAAATTTTTAATAACTTTTTAGATTTAGTCACTTGTTAAAATCTTCACCAAATGTTGAACACGTTGAGACAATAAAAAGTTTTATCTGAAGCTCTCATGAAATAGTTGAGATGAAGACCACTAAGCTACATTTTGTGCGATCAATGTATTGTTTTCTGATTGTAGCACAACTCAGTTCAATGGCAAACGAGTAGTCTAATGTTTTTCAACCATCACGTATTTTTTGCACCATGTAATAAATCTGATATTTTGTGTTGCATATCAATTTAAATCAAAAAACCCTATCTTACAGTGTAAAGCATTTTCAAACTTATGTCAAATTTTCTTACCGTACACTCACCTCACCACATTTTTCACCTCTGTACATAACTGTAAATTGAATTTACCTCAAAGCTCTTAAAAGTTTATGTATCAAGCCTCATATTTGTAACTTTCGACACACATATCACCGAAACAAAGCAATTTTTTGATTACCTTACAAGTTTTTTTTATGTAACTAAAAGTCAAACTTATGACGATTGCAACCTTTTTCCAATTATCAAACGAACAAATATGGTGGTTAGAGCGTATTAGACTTGGGTTCAATTTCCTTGTCAAAGACTTTTAAATGATTGCAGCTTAGTGCTCAGTATGAAAGGTTTGTTTGGAGAAAGACTATTTTCATTCAAAAAGTGTGTTTTCCACTACAGATAGGTGATGGGTTCGGTGTACCAACTGCAAACTTATAGAAGTGAACGAAACTAACATTGCCACTACACACAATTTCAAAAGCCACCTGTTTCCAATCCACACCTAAATCATTTTATTGCTTCTCATCTCCTTTTCGTTTGCCGATTTTCATTTGTTTGCAGTAGAGATTGGTATCTTTCCAGTCATTTTCTTTAGCATATTGTTGCATAACATCCTGGTTACATCAATTTTGTGTATTTAACAACTTCCTGGTTTACAATTCGTGGCCATTAATCTAAGAGTAACAACTTTACCTTGACAGATGTTGTTCTTACAGCTGAGAAAGTAACTTTTCACTAAACTTTTTGAGATCATACTACAAATTTGAGATGTGGAATAAGTTGGGGTTATCACATGATGTATGTTTGCTAAAAAGAGCTTAAAACTGTTGTTTTTGCAAGTGACTTAATAAATGATAAACATCTACAATTTCAAATGTTTTTACTTTTGCAAAGACCTTTTCAAGAATTAAAATCTGTAAATGCGACGTAATAATTTCAAATAATCCACATAAGATATACAATGTGTCCAAAAAGTTGATATCATTCAAAAATTTTATGTATTTTTTATTATTTTTTCACAAAAAGTCACTACGATTGAAAAAATTTATATATTTTCCATTATTTTTTCAGAAAAAGTCATTACGGTTCAAAAAATTTATATATTTTCCATTATTTTTTCACAAAAAGTCACTACTGTTCAAGTTTTTTCAATTTTAAATTCTTAATGTAGAAATAAATTTCAATGTTATTTGCATTACTATCTATTGAACCAGTGTGATGAGTGTTTTTCTAAATTCATTGTCTAGATATTTAACATTTTTTATTTACAACAATTTCTCATTTCCCGTGTATATAATTGATATATTGCAAAAATTAATGTATTATTTTGGAATATCAAACTCGTTGGATAATCCCCTCACTGAATTGTTTGGATCATCGCTGACATCTTTCTACACATCATTGATCACATCTCCCATTCAGTTTGTCTTCCACTCCTTAGTTTGTCACACAAGCTACCAATCTCCAGTGACTTATTACTCCAAACCTTCATTATGCAATGTTATTCCAAAATAATACATTAATTTTTGCAATATATCAGAAAAAAAGAATTTTATGCATACGAATATTTGCGAGTTTGGTAATCGCAGCTTTTAAGTTTAGTAAAAAATTTGAAATGACAATATTTGTAACTTCACATAAAACTGCACGGTTTCACCGAGAGGCGCTTACTGCAAAAAAATATTCAGGTATATTCTCTATTTATAACCACAAAAGTTTATTGCATTTGCTTTAGGGTTGCTTCCCCCCGAAAAATTTTCAGGGGACCCCGTCTACTTTACCAGGCACCACTATGTACAAGTAGATGTAACAAACTGCAACAGCCATGCGTGCGCAATTACACTTTAGCGAAAGTTTTTTTTACGCAATGCACGAATTTCTGTTAGTTTTGACTTTGTAGTAATTTTTCGTTACTCTGGTAAACTGGATTGGATAAAACAACTTGATGTTAAATTACAAGTTAATTTTGGAGTGATCAATTGAAAACGGCAGTTTTTTAAATTCCATAACATTATAGGCAAATTTCGCTGTATTACATACTATTTTTCAAGCAATTAAAATGGCTAGAATTCAACGTAAAACGTTTTTAAAGAGATTGAATTTGACTTTTTAGTAATTTTTCTTTACTCTGGTAAACTGAATTAGATAAAACAACTTAATGTTAAATTAAAAGACAATTTTGGAATGGTCAATTGTGAACGGCAGTTTTTTAAAATCCCATAACGTTATAAACAAATTTTACTGTATTACAAACTATTTTTCAAGCAATTAAAATGGCTAGAATTTAACGGAAAACGTTTTTAAAGACATCGAAACGATAATTTACATTTTTTTCTTCACGTTTTGAGGCCTATTTCAATCATAACTGGTAAGCCATGGCAGCACATATCTTTCAGCAACATTTTATTTAATCAAAAAACATCTCTAGAGGGGATTTGAAACTTAGATTGTGTAGAAGTCACATTCTTGTATTACTTTTAGTTTTCATAAGTAGCAAGTAAGAGAAGGCTATTTATTTGTGATGTACGAGAACTGAACCATTCCCTCAAAAAATTGTGCTTTTTGTGCTAAACTGAAATCGATAGCTATGTGCCTTTTTTATCATAACACGCGCTATTGAAGTTAGCGTCAATACGTAAAGAAAACACATAGAGTTTAACCAATTCCGCTTTCAATCTTCCCTTGAAAAATAATGTCTTGTGTCAAAACTGAAGCTTGAGAGCAGCTTGCTATTACTACTCTTTAGCTGCGATTAAAATCGGCTGGGAAAAAGTAAAGAAATTTTTTTTGATCTTTAGATAATTGCTTGAGGGATAATTTGTCATACAAATAAAGTGTGGCAATGGCGTGCGCGATATTCTAAGTCGCCGTCACTAGCTGTTGCGTCACAGCCGTGCGATGTTTTTGGTGACACGTTGCACTGCTCTAAAAAAGCGTCGGTCCTAAAGTGGATTCCTTTCATTTTCTCCCACGCATTAAACAGTTGGTTGAAGATTTCACTAACAAAATGGTAAAAATTTCAACACACCGAAAAAGTTACCAAAAACCGCCGGACATTTTTTACGCACTATTGAATTTTAACTGTGAATCCGCCAGTCATAATTTCGCAAATTCGCACTTTTCTTGCGTTTAAAGGAAAATTGTTGCAGCCCCATATCATCTAAACGTTATTTTTAAAGGTAACTGGTTCAGACTCTCTCCACAGCTGGCTTGATACAACCTGCCTTGTTTTCAGCTATGCACTGCCTTTACATGTGAATGAATGTACTAACACTTGCAACACAAACGGGATTTTTCAGAATTTTTTGTAAAAGTGACCTTTGTATGAAATTAACTTAATTAGCATGACAACTGCATACATTTAAATCTGAGCCGTCATTATGAGATTGGTATAAATTACTGGTATAGTTATTGGGTATAAGAACTGATACTAATAGTATTTTGCTTTTTGTTTAGATATATTCTCTTCGGCAACTAGGCATCTAGATTATGGAACTTGATTTGGACAATCTAGACCTCACGATTGATGACTTTGTTTTGGACAATGTTGATGGTAAGAATTAATTGCCGATAGCTTATGCCAAACAATTTTATAAACCGCATCACTTTGCTATATTCTAGAGTCTAGCCTATAAACTGTAAATTGTGCGGTAATCCTGTACTTTACCGTGGTAAATTATTTAAGCTGAAAGGGCAGTGTACACTGTAGGGCCAGGCTCGGTATGTAAATGTACGGGGCATTGTACACTGGAAGGGAGTGTACAGGGTGGGTTCCAGTGTACACTGCCCCATACATTTACATACCGGGCCTGGCCCTACAGTGTACACTGCCCTTTCAGCTTAAATGATTTACCGCGCTAAAGTACAGGATTAGCAATTGTGCTTATACAATATTATTTATTCTTAATTTATATTTGAGCAGTTCATGTGATTTGCATGTCTTCTTTTACTATAAAAACAATTTGAACTTTGTTAAATACTGCATTATATATTGTCCACTATTATAATTATTTTGTTTTATTGCGTTTAGTTTTTCTCTGAGATAAAAGCAGTCTTGTTATTAGATCTTGAAGTGATTGTAACCGTTGGGAAATTTTTGTTTTTCTTCTGGAGCCCAACTGTAATTATTTTTTAGAACACATTCAAGAGAATCTGGAAGATGAACTTGTAAAAGAAGCTTTGAAATCAGTGAGAAATTATTTAGGCTATTTTATATAAAGCAATTACCATGTCTCTTTTTGGTTAGTAGAAAAATACAAAAATGTGAAATTTTGCTGAAGTTTTTCAAGTTTTTTGTGATATAAAAACCTTAATGAGTGATGTTCAGATTGGTGGCAAAGCATAGGATGAGCAATACAAATCTAGTCCTCTCAATTTACAGGTTTTTTCAACATTTAAACGTCATCAAAGTTGGAATGATGTTTTCAATTTTATAATTCAAAATTTAAGATGTTAGTGTTAGCCTGATATTATAAATTAATTTTTGATAGGTGGTGATAGACCTGTTGTTGACCATCAGCTATCAAAGATTTATTCAATTTCATACTCACTTTTTTGTGAAACATTGCTTAAAAATACAGAAAGATATTTAAATGTCAAGTTGCCAGTGCTTACAATTTCTCTTTTAAAAGGGTGTAGATTTACGAGAATATGCAAAGCAAATTGAAAACGATTTACACAAAGTTGAAGAAGAATCAATCAAGGATTGTAAGTTAATTTGACTGTAGTATATATAAAAAGTGAAGGAGCTGCATGCTGATGAAGATGCTTCCAGGTTGTTTACAATACAGTGTTCATGACTGCATCATATTTGGATCAGGTCATTTAGCTCTGTATGCAATTCTGTTGTAACTTGTTTTTGTTTTTTTTAATGCTATTATCTATTTATTGTCTTGCTAGATATTGCTGAAAGTGAACACATTGCCTGTCTTCATCAACAAATTGGAGAATGCGACAAAATTTTGGAGGTGGATTTAAGTTTTCTCATGATCATTATTTAACTAGACCTATAATGATTATTTCAATGTTACATTTTTGATAAAGACTTGGTGAATTGTTGTTGCTGATATTAGATCATGGGTTTATGAATAAAGCGTTAGTTTGTTATTGATGACATTTTGACATTTTTCTAATCAAATGACATTTTTCTAAATCAAACTTTGCTGTATCCTCCTTGTTTTTCAACAAATGTGAGGGGTGTAAAAGAGCTTCTGTTTCATTGTTAGTGACAGCATATTCTATTTACACTTGATATTTTCTGAATCTTTAACCCTTTAAGGATTACAAGAATTTAGTTCATAAAATTTGAAACAATGCCGCAATGGTTTGGTAACAACGGAATTATAATGGATTTCAGATAATTGGTTATCACGTCATAATGATATAACAATCAACAATTATGGTACATATGTGTGCCAAAGGTCCTCAAAGGGTTAAAGAAATTCCCTTTTCAAAAATACATAATATTACATGGTTTAAGCTAACTTCCAGCAGATAATGACTGGCCATATTTTAGGTATTTAATTTAACTAACAAAATTTAGTACTAGTCAAAAAAAGGTCATGGGCCTCAGAAAGATGCAAATTGTATAAAACCTAGGCTTTTAGGTAAGTTTTGATTGATATACCTTAAAAGCTTATTTCCTTAGCATGATCTAACGATCATTTCTGAAAATATTGGTAGAAAAATAAAATCTGTAGTGATCTTTAAGGCAAGGGTGCTACTTTAATTTCGAAGACAACTCATCACCTATTGTGGATAATTAGCATAAAATTTGCATATTTAAAACAAAATTTTTTATATTTGAAATCTTCAAGAAATTGAGATTTTAACACTTGACGTAGAAGTAAACAGATGAGTAATGATTTACAAACAAACTTGGGGTATATAACTGACAAATTATGTTTTTGTGGCTGTCTATTCATTTTTGTCATGCTTGTGTACATGCTCTTGTGACAAGAACTCGTCAAACGTCGATGTGACGAACAGACAATTATTTGCAAGAATTAAAAACCATTTTTCTACAAGCCAAGGTTCCTCTTGACTCTGCCACCAAATCCCATTGTGATCATTGCAGAGCCTGCAGAGAAACAATGCCAACAGAGCAAAACGTTGCCACATAACAGAAGTGCTGCTTTAGCACTGAAACCGACCTGATCGAAGTGTTGCTAATCAAACGCCTTAAGCCATCTTTAAATATAAAACTTTGTTATTCACATGGAGTGAAGTCTTTTTTGCATGTGTTTCCTTGAGAAGTGCAGTGTTAACGTGGTACTATCGTTATTAGCATTCATTTTTTTAAATTAGAAAATATTTTTTAAAATTTTACATTTGTATTTAAGCATAGCCTTGACGAAGTTCCCATAAAGGCGACGAAAGGCATCGGTGCTTTTTTTGTGTTAGCTTTTTGTTTTGTTGACTTGCTTATGTTTAGTAGAGTACTGCTAATCATTTTCGTTTGGCTAACAAAAGTATGGAAGAAAAGTTTTTTGTCTAAAATTCTTATTCAATTAAAAATAATGATCGGCTACAGGGCATTGCTATTTGAGGCTGTCTAACACTAAGCTCAAAGCTATCTATCACGGTCTAAGCCAAAAGTGAAGACATTGCGCAAGTTGTATTTGCCCACAAGTTGTGCGAGGCAAAAGACGTCAAACGATATGCGCAAGTATAATATTACTTGTTCAAAACTTACCCAATAGTGCCAACTACAGGTGGCTAAAAAAAAGACAATAGGTAGTACACTCTAACAGGGGCTCATGCCTTTGCTTTAGCCCCGTTGCGCTTTCATAATTATGATTGAGTAAACTCAGTTTTATTTTACATCCTTCACATTACTTCTATGTTTGAGCGCCCAGCAGGATACATGTGTATACCATTTTTAAAGCCTTTGGCATGAATCGATAAGGAAAATAAACCCAAGTATACGGATTGCAAAGTGAATGCTCAAACCATTCATAGCGTTGATCATATATCGCTCGTACAGCATTTTGAATGTTTCCATTTTACTTGCATGATGTTGAAGTGTGGAAGGGAAGAGAAATGGGCCCGTCAATACGGAAAGACTAAGATAGATAAAATGATGGAACGTCTCTTTTTTGTGTTCTGATGTAGTGCGGTGTTACATCAAAAGCTTTTTCAACAAAAGTCTTAAAATACACCCATTTAACATATTCTTCATCGACCAATCATGATAAAACGGTTGCCAGGTTTAGGACTTGTACTTTTCATGTGTTTGCACGTTCAAAGAGTAAACTAGATTGTTTGCACGTTCAAAGAGACTGTTTTCATGGTGTGGAGTTGTGTTCGCTGTAGTTTATCTCAGTTGTTGCTAGTCTCCACCACATTATCTCTGATGGGGACTAGCAACAATTGAGATAAACTACAGCGAACACAACTTCACACCAAGAAAATTATCTCTGGTAAAAGCATTACGACGAACCTCTAGAAATAACCTCGTTTTTTCAAAGGCATTTCAAAGAATATTTTCTGCCATTTACAGTTCAATACTTCAAATGTCTTTTTGTTGTACAGCGAATGGAAAGCATGCTGCATGGATTTCAGCATGACTTGAGCAGTATCAGTGCAGAGATCCAGTGCTTACAAGAACAATCTGTCGCCATGAATGTAAAGTTACGAAATCGGCAAGCTATCAAAGGAGAACTGAGTCAGCTTATTGATGAAATGGTGGTTCCAGAACCGATGATAACGTAAGTTGTTGGTGCGCATTATTCACTCCTATTTTTGTTATTGGGGTGAAGGTCATGTTTAAGAAATTGATCGTCTACTGAATATGACATCCTAAAGTTGGTTTTCCAAACGTTTTAGATGGTTGCGATCTATCGGGTCTCATCAATGCAATTGATGATCGGCAATTGGCAAGGGGTTTGAAATGTATTGTAGCCTGTTATTTTTTTAAAGCCTCTAGTCTGGTGGTTTTCAACGTTTTTTCTGCCTTCCTCCCTTGCAGAATTCAAATTTAATCCTCCTTTAGGTCAGGATGTTTTTTTTGGTGATCGATATTGTAAATGTGTCTGTTGAAGAATAATTACTCAAAAACAAATGTAGGGTCCTTTTTTCTTTTTTTTATGAAGATCGATATTTTTGGAAGACTATATTGGCGAATTTGCTGTCCCTGCATCTTTATTTATACATTGAAGCGGTACATACACATACTCTCACCAAAACGCTTAAGTGCACTTACAAATTGCAGAACAAAATTTTTCCTCAAAAATAATTCTCAAATTGAGAGCCATTGCTCTGGCCAATTGTCCAAAAATTGTCCTCCCTTGAATCAATTTCCTCCCTGAAAAAACAATTTTCCCTTGGGTAGCGAAGTGACTCCCGGTTGATAACCACTGCTCTGACGATTTGTTGGTTATCAACTTTCTGGTGAGACCGTACAGGTGTGGAAACAGTGCACAGTCTACAATTACGCTCTAAATTGAATCACAGACCTTTTGCACGAATTTCTCGGACTATCTTCTAACATCGCACACAATATTGCCATCCAAAAACTTATTTTCACTTGCATATGGATGATCTTTCAATTTGATGACAACTGGTTGTTGCTTAACTTTTCGCAAGAGCAGTTTGAGAAAAAATTCATATATTAAAATACGATTTTGGCCTTATTAACAACGGTTTCTGGATTTACCTCGCGTTTCTCTTAGTTTCAAAAACAACGTTGCATCACTTCGCTCTTTTGATAGCATTTTTTCTAATTTATCTTTATATTTTTCTCCATTTTTTTCTCAAGGTTTTCTTCGTTAGCCTTCGTCTATGTGCATGGTGAAAAAGTGCTGTAGTTTTGTAAACTTGAAAACGCGGTTTAGGGTTTGTAAACAACGCCAACCATTTGCTGTAATTTTGTAAGAAGCATTTGAATTTTAAAAGCTTTTGTTACTCTGACCCCTTCCAAGGGATTGAGAGCGTAGGAGGAAAGAGTCCTATGGCCTAAGTTTATGTGATTAAAAGCATGACAACATCAGTCCAACAGAGCTGGGTGGTAGAGGGGTGCACTGCGTCAGTAACGGCCAGTGATGTACCGATGCCGGTTTTTTCAGATGTTGCCAGTGGCGATGTATTGGCCCTTCTCAACATCGGCATCAACTGACACATTGTCGATATTTATTTAAGTTGGAAATTACGTGCAACTAACTATCTGCAGCATGCAACCGAAAATCCCTGAATTTCAGCTCGAATGAAGTTACAAATTGTTTGGTATCGTCCTTTCAAAAACTTCATTTATGTTCGGATATTTTGGAAAATAGATGCTGACTACGATATTTTCGATAGGAGCAAAGGGCCTTTGTGACGTTAGCCAATATCAAGGGCAAATAATCAGCTTCGGCACTAGGTCAAAGTTACAAAAATCAGCTAATACACCGGCAAAAAAAAGAACCAATGACAATACATCGGTAAAGTGACCGATACATTAGTTTGCCGATGTTTAACATCGGCATTGGTATATCCCAAGTAACACGTGACCGTAGTTTAACAATGCATGAAAATTTTGCTTCACTAAATTTTGCTAGTTCGTTATTTTTGTGCAGTCATATTCTCAATACTCCTGTTACCGAGCGTGCTTTTTTGGAGCAGCTGCACGAACTAAATCATAAAATCAACTTTGTGAAACAACATTCTTACAATGACACTGCTGCATGCCGAGATGTGCAAGATGTCGTGGAGAAGCTAAAGTTTAAGGTACTCTAATTGCGATTTACGTGCTTCGGAGTACATGTTATGTGTTCAATACTTGCCTATTATAAGCCCATGATGTTTGCGAGAGCAATATGTGGTGTAATGCAAAGCAAATATATATTCTGTATCACCAATAAGGTCTGAAAACCGGTATTCCGGCTTCAGGAATTCCCGGAAATTATTGCCTTTTTATCAGGATCTTTTTTTTTGGTCAAAATGTTTCGGAGATTTTTCCGAAAAGCCTTAAAAAATTTCGTACATTTTAAATAAATTCTGTCAGTCTGTACAAATAGTATTTCCTAGCTACGCGATTAATAAACTAAACTAAATGTAAGCTAAAGTGACTTTAACTTGTCTAACGTTGAAAAGGTAGGGCAGTTTACTTTAATAATGCCATCGCCAACTGACGATCTCTTTAAAGTTGCAATCTCATTGTACTTATCAAGAAATAAATCGCAAAATACGGTTTATTAAAAAGCAGTCAAACAACAGCACTGATAATTAAAATTAAATGCCCGACTTGACAATACCATATTTAAAGCACATTTGCGTTTCGTTAAAACACGTCAGGCTCTATCGCAGGGCTACTCAACTGGCGGACCGCGGTCCGAATCCGGACCTTTCGAGTATAGAAACTGGACCTCAAGCTACAGGATGAGAAACAGTAGGTGCAACCACGGACTGCGAAAAAGCCCATTCCCATTTTACCATACTTGGTTGACTTGTTCTCAGTACTAAGATATTTTCAAACAAAATAGCAATAATTTTCGCGTCTGCGGCGCAACTGCACATCCTTAACATTGACTAACGGCACCGAAGGACTAGCAAACAACACGATCAGCATGTAAAACAGAGAAATACTTATTTCACAGTGCTGAAGGTCTCTTTGTCATGCTTTTCTTGTCCAATAAATGTGTCTCTGAAATTAAACTGATCAAGTGTGTAAAGTTCAAAGCCCAGACAATATCTCGCCAGATATATTCTGAAGCACTGCGACCCCAAATGTGACCCATGGCCAATGTTCTCTCTAAGCTGCGCGGCCGCGCAGTTGCAAAGGCCCCTTTGCGCAGTTACCACAACGCTTTGCGCAGTCTCCACCATAAAGAAAGACGTGAAATTCTGAACACAAAGGAATAAAGTAGGCCACAGGAAGTTAAAGGGCTCCGCGAGGTATTCGTTTGAAGCCAAATCTCGGTTTACGGACGTCTCGAAGCCTGGACAATTAGGTTCTCTAACAAAATTTTGGAAAGGAGAACGACTTGAAAAAAGCCACCCACAGTCTTTGTTGACGTATTTTCCGTCCAAAAAGAGGTTGATGACTTTTTTTTTTTTTTGGAGAACACCATGTCAGCGCGCGGTAATAGATCCAAGGTCGTGAGCACTGACCTTGGGTGTAATTTATGTTCTATTTCTGGGTAGTAGACTTTTATAAGTTCTGCCTAGTAAAATTGTGATTCAGCGCACTCGTTGGTTTTTCCGCGCAGCATTATCAAAAATTAGAGGGAACGTTGCACATGGTTTCAAAAACATTACACTGCCTGCGTCACCAACTTAACGATCCCCACAATATGGCCACCGGGCACAGTTATCTCTGTTCCAAAACCTGACAAAGCACCTAATAATTGAAAGAGCTTCCAGCCTATGTCGCTCCTGAAAGTTTCTTACAACCTTTTCGAGCGGTTACTCTTGAGGCGTCTAGAACCTTTTTTGACCCCCAACTTCCTGACAAACACTCTGGGTTCGGGCATAGTCAATGCATAACCGATCAAGTGTTTAAACTAACCTATGACGTTGAACACCGTTTTGAAGAAATCAATAAATCAGGCATGGTATTGGCAGATCTTACTGCCTCACACGGTAGCCTACTGTATGGTACGAAGACCTTACCACCGCCTTTGATTTGCTGTTACTTCCATGGACCAGGTTTTCAGAACTGGCTAAAAATAAGAAATGCGCTTTTTTTTTACAAAATTAGCAGAATAAACTACACCAAGATCATTTATTTTTGATTTTGATGATTAGTTGTAGAGTGTGTAGACTCAGAGAAAATCCAAGTATTTTTTTGTATTTACTGATAATGAGGGTTTCGTTTTTGTCATTGTAAATCAGAAATTTTACTGGACCTCTCGAAGTACTAAACATATCCAACTGGACCTCCGTTAAAAATAGTTGAGTAGCTCTGCTCTGTCGATTATATAAGTATTTGTTTCGTTGACTTCAGCCTCTATGTTGACAGCGCCACTAACATTATAGCGAGAGCGGGTAAAACTTCGCAACCATAACGCGATTTTAACCCATTAGTGTCCACACATAAAAAGATTTCGAATATTTTTATCAAATTTAATTTTCGAAATATAGTTCTTAAGTTATTTGAAAAAATGAAAAAAAAATTAAATTTCTTGTTTGCTTTTTTTGTTACGTCACCGTCCTTTTAAAAGGAAGATGAGCAGTTGAGCACATATAGTACCGAATTTGATAGCAAGCGAGCGCATCATTTGCGCAAATATGTTGTTGAAAAAATCGTATCTATTGGTAATTTTTTTGCAATAATAATGTGTTTGACTTCTTTGCATTTTTTGCTCTGCCTTTTGACGGAATAACTGAACTTTGCTGGCAGAACAGAACACATTGCAATACAATTTCATTTTTTTACTGCAGAAAATTTCACCAGAAAAATAACAAATAACAAACATGAAATATCAAACAACAGTCAATTACAGCTACTTTGTGTGATGTCCTAAAAAGCAGTCCACGTGAAGACCAACACCACATTTCGTGCATTGTCTTTTTACTTTTTTGTGGCAGAGTGCACACCTGATTTGCTTCTCCGTTGAAGCAACATAATGGTGAAGCCCGTCATATCTTGTTTCGGGAGTGACCCGCATTTGAATTCCTCCTACTGGTTTTGAATCTTTGAATGAACTGTATCGGTTCACGTAAGTCAGGACGATCCTTCTGGTAAAGCCAAGTAAGTCTAGTGACTCAAGCTGTTGTGAGCGGGCAAGCATGTGATATGTTTGCCATGCATTATTGACAGAAACATTCAAAAGCCAGCTAAACATTGGCCACCACCACTTTTTCATCCTTATCGCCACACGTACTTTACCAATATTTTCATCCAATCGATCAACCCCTCCCATAAACTGATTATATTGATATACCACATCCGGCTGATCGATGGAGATTCTCTTTTTCTTTGCATTGGACCAACGTGGAGCTGATCTCACAGGGTTGACACCATAGCAGTTGGATGCCAAGGTAACCACGCTGTTGTCATTCCAGCGGACAAGGATGCATCCAGAATCTTTTTCTTTTGCATGGCAGTAAGTACCGCGAGCCTTTTTCTTCATGCAACTGGGGTCTAACAGCGGTGTTTTACCAGTGCGATTCACCCTAATTGTCCCTGTGGCCCCAATTTTGGATTGCTTCAAGTGGTCAATTAGCGGAATGGAAGTAAAAAGGTTGTCGAAAAACAATCTGTACTCGACTTCAGACGGCAACTCGGATATGAGGTCCAGAACAACAGACCCACCCATACCAAACTCAGGATTTGAATAGCCTGTGGTGCTTCCTTGATAAGGTATTGCCCGCACAAGGTAGCCGGTACGTGTGCATAAGCACCAAACTTTATAACCAAATCTTATTGGTTTCCCATGAATATGTTGTTTCAGTCCGTTTCGGCCATAATATGGCACCATTGCTTCATCTACTGCAAGAAAGTTTTCCTTCGGAAAATGAGCCAACTATTTTGCATTCAATAGCGAAACAAGTGGACAGATTTTCGCGAATTTGTCTTCTTTTTGCAAGTGATTGTTGTCCGCCAAGTGAAGAAAGCCGAGTATTTCTTCAAATCTATGCCCAGACATGGTGCTTGCAACAGCTTCGTTGTTGACATCTGGTAGCTTTTCCCAATACATTCTTCGTCGTGGCAGAGAAACATAACTGCTCAGAAGCAGCAATGCCAAAAAAGCACGCATCTACTCCTTCGTCACATGAAACTGGTGTGAAGCTTGGTCAGCAGCATAACTTTTGCTAAATTGAATAACTTGTTCCATTACCTCGTCATTAAAAAAGAATTCAATAACGTCGGAAGGTGACCACTGTTTTTCAAAATATTTTGGCGGATCTGCTGATTGGGGCGGCTCACTTATCAGATCATCTGATGTCCACTGTCTTATGGACTTTTTATGGTAGTTCTTGTTTTTCTCGAGCAGTGGTTCTGTAATTCTAATCTCCGTTTCGTCGTTGTCTATAGAATTTGCATTAATTGGCTGATGAAGAACTAACTCCGCTGATGCATCCAGTTGCTTTCCAGACAAATGAGTTAGGTCATAAGGTTGATCTTCATCGTCTGAGTCTTCTTCAGAGATTGATCCCGAGTCATACGGTGGCTCCGTATAGATGTCAGCCGACGAGATATGTTGAATATGATTTTCCAGGCGAGCCAGCGCTTCATTGACATTCAACCTGTAAATAAACATTGTAGTCTAATAAGAAAAAGCAGTGTAACTTCACCCTTATACTTTGACATTGTATGTATTCAACTTGAATATACTACAAACAATCTGGTCCTAAATTAGCTACAGAATGACAAAAATGCTAGTTACATGAAAACTGCATTGTATACTGTCATTTGTTGTGAGCGGTAAAAGTATTGATCCTAGCAAATATTCACGCAAAAGTAAAATTTTGTTTTCTATGCTAATTTGTTGGTTGTATAAAAAAAGTAAATAATGTCAGTACTGGGATTCGAACCAGACCATCAAAATGAATAGCAAGAGTCTATACGTAATTCACCCACAAAGCAATGCACTAAGTGCTATTACCTTCAGTAAAACAAGAACGCAGGTAAAATGCCCTGTATGCTGTCTCCAAAGCAGCAAACGCAATGCGAAAGCCTATTGTGACTTGGCTTCGTGGTTGGAATTATTATGTACCCCACGCGCTCATCGTCCCTTTAAAAGGACAGCACATTTTGTTTGCAAATTTAACAGATAAAAAATAAAAAAAAAGGTAAAATACAAAATTAAATCACATACTTCTATCATTAGCAACAATGAATCACTATCAACAAAAATAATAGAACTAAAAAAATAGAAAATGTACTTACTTTAGTTTTCTTGCTTCTGCCATTTTTCAAAAAGCAAAATTCAGACAGCCTTATAATCTTTCAGACAATTTTGTATATTCGAAAGTATTACGCGATTTTCACGCAATCGTGAGAACTATAAGCGTCCTTTTAAAAGGACGATGGTCACAAATGGGTTAAAGAAGCGCAATTTTTGAAAATAGATTTCATAATCAGCCGATTGCTTTTTTGACTAGTTACTTTTCAATGACTTCCTCCTATCAATCTTTGATTTTTAGCCGCCAATAAGTTTTTTAAAAATTCAAGTTACGGTATTGCGGTTAATTGTTATTTGCGATGCAGCGGGAGTCCAGTGATAAAAGCAGTCGCAGTGAAACTTGAAAAGAAATGTAAAGATCATTTACATATTCCGGCGATTGGATTTTCCTCAAAATACCGTGGCGCATTTCTCCTCGCTTGCACTTTTAAAATTCAGTTATGCTGCGAAAAAGCGTCGGTCCGACAAGCGCGCAAGTTTTTTGGAAAGACTTTAAACGATTCATGTTGCCTGAAACCGATACTCAAAACTACCTTGTGCTTTTTTGTAGAACTTTTTTAAACAAATTTCGATAAAACGGCTTGCGAAATTTGCTCGCTTGCTCTTGATAGCGTTTAAATATTTTTCGGTCATATTGACCGAAATAGCTCAAAAACTTTCGGACAATCGGTCTACCGTATGTCCGAAAAATGTTTGAAAAAAAACCCCTGCTTTTTTATATTTCCCGCTTCCCTGTGTTTCTGGATGGTAAGCAGTCACTAGTTACATAACCATTATATCACCAAACACGAAAATAATGCTGAAAATTTCATTTTAGCCTTCACGTTAAAAAGACTTAAAAGTCCATGCAAAAAATATCTTCTCTCCAATTACAAAGCTTTACTAAACATTCCAGCAGCATCACTTGAAGCAGAACATGCCTTTTCTGCTGCGGGCTTGTACATTGTCAAAATTCATTCGCAGTTAAGCGATTATTCTGCCTATGCTCGGGTTTTCTTGAGCAGTTATTATGAAAAAAGTAAACTTGCGTTGTTGATTTTACATGTATTGCTTGTGCGTTATAATTAGAGTTCTGGGGATTTCTAATGCCCAAATTGCCTTGGATTTTCCCGGTTTCATAAATAGCCCTGAAACCTTAAACCCTAATCAGTAAGTCTTGCATTCTTGAAAAAGCTCGTTGCTGCGACAGTTTTTGCTCGGTTACGGCGGCTGTGCATTGTGCAAGATAATCGCTCTGTCAGCAGCAATGGCAGCCCTTTATCGAATCGGCGCTCAAGTTCTTCAATAATTGTAAGATCTTCCTCTGTCTAGAAAAAGAAAACAGTTTTGAGGTAGTCTGATATTTCAAAATATTCAGATAAAATGATGCTGCATTTCACTTTGTACGTACTGTTGAGTTGTGGTGTGTATTTTTCTTAGGCGGTTGGAAAAATCCGGGAATTTATGATTCAAAAAATCTACAGTTTTCGCAAACCTTTAAGCAATTATCAGCTTGGTCAAGACGCACTGTTAAACTCAAGGTAATTGGCAAGATTTAAACCTTATATAGCAGCATGTTAATTATTTAAGTTTATGGACAATCTAGCTCTGGTAGCATTAACATCAAAGCGTCTATGTCAGAATAGATGCGACATCTTCTGTAAGAGCATGCATATGCGCTGCAGTTATTTGTAGTAGTGTATTGCTCCTAGTGACTTAAACAAGTATTAAGTGGAACGATGTTACGTACGTTGAGAATTTGAACTCGTGCAGTAGTTATGCAATTGTTGCTGTGCTGTGTTTGGACAATTGTTGCTGTGTTTGGAAGGCACAGTGATAACAGCTATACCAAGTTAACACCGCAGAACTAGTCGAGGTCATGCAAGAAAAAATAGCTCTATGCTACTACATCCGTGTATACTCTGCCGCTGTTTTCCCTTCTGAAGTGTTGTTATGAACTGGTGCTGTTAAGATTTTATTACAGAAGTTGCTAGTTGCTAGTTAGCAATTTTCAAGGCGATCTCCTATTAAGAGGGATCTGCCTCCAGCATCAAAGTACAATAGAATTTTCTATTGTGTTTAGATTTTATTACGAGTTTCTTCTCTCCAACGAACGACATGTTGCGAAGGAAGTACGCGACGAATACGTTGACACTGTCAGTAAAATGTACATGTCGTACTTCAAGACCTACGCCAATCGTGTCATGAAGCTACAAGTAAGAGCGCTTTACACTTGAAAGAGGAAACTTTCAAGTATTTTTTAAAGCTTCAAATATCTGCTTTGTGTCAGCATAGGGTGTGGTTTGAAAGCGAGTGAGCAGTGCTAGATATTTGAAGTTAGCCCGTCTGAATCTGCGAAAACGCGTCGAAGAAAGGAGGCAGGATCAACTGTTTTGCGGAGGGCGGCTGGCAAATTTGTTTCGTGGGAGGGTGCAATTTCTTTTTAAAATGTGCAATACCTCTTTGAAATATGTTCTGACACCTAACACCCCTTCTATTATGTAGAACTTTTATTTTTATATATGCTCCGAGATGACTTGGAGGAAATTTTATACGGATAGCATTGCAGTAACACCATGCTGGGGGTCGAATTCGGCAAATTAAAAATGTCTCGTGATGCTATAAATCTGTTTTAATTGTAAGCACTTTTACTATGAAGCACTGCGAAAGGCTAAAACGATTCCGACTGGATTCGAATTTTCTGCCCTTTTATTAATTATTTAAGCCACTCAACATCAAGCTGCACTGCTAAAACGTCTGATCAGCTGTCGGAAGACTAAAGAGTTCCATTCAAATAGAAATCATTCCAGCTTTTCGAACTGCTTATAATCAGTACTAGTAATCACTTTATATTCAAGTACATGTAATTGTGCATGGATTAGATTATAGACCTTCATAGACAGTTAATCGGTTATATATACATTTAATTTCTGTAGTTCGCTCAACTTGCGTCGCTGGCCTCTTGTATTACTTTAAAGAGCCTGTGACTATTAAGCTGTGACAACGCTATTGTATTGGCAGTTGTTAGACGTGTGCACTTGCGACAACCGCCACTCATTCGCGAGTGATACGGCTTCGTAGAGTACTGACAGAACTTCCACTACAGTGGACCCAGTACAGGTCCCACAGGTGTGACGTTCTAAGCTATGCTTTATTTAAAGCCTCGGTGTTTGTTGGTCACCAACTGCACTGAAGAGACCAGATATTTTGAAACAGTGTTACTGTCTAGTAACTGTCACTGAATTTCCCAGATTTCGTAATTTAACTGAGACTAGTAGGTAACATTTTAATTACAACTGATGATGCTTTCACCATAAAGCGATACGTTTTGAAATACAATGTCCATTAGTTTACCGGCTATCATATTGCTACTGAGATTGGTAAAGAAAGCTCATTTTCATGCTCCTGGTTGCATTTAATTTAGTTTGACGAATCTGCCACTAAAGATGATCTGCTTGCCGCTGATGATACTCAGAAGCGCGGTTTTTTCTCCAGCGCAAGGCCAGCCATGCGGAACCGGTCGACTGTTTTCACTATCGGAAAGCGAGATGAGATTCTCACGGAGGGGTTAGAAGCCCCCATCATTGTGCCTCACGTTGCTCAAAAGAATGAATCAAAAGTAAGAAAGGTCTAGTGTTCTGCTGGTTACAGTAATTCATAAAATTTATTAAACAGACCCGCTTTGCAATAGCCAGCATCTTTGACGCAGGGCATTTCTACAATTAGTAGTGTTATCTAGACCGCATAATTAACTTTTTCTAAAGCGGTTGTCGTGGGCTAGTGATTGTCGTTCCTGACTTGGGAACAAAAGACCAGAGTTAGGAATTCAATGAAACGCACCATTGGTACTCGTCAGAAAAGAGATTCAGAATTTAAAGTGCTACTACTGGAAGCATACAGAAAAGCGGAGAAAAATAATACAAAATCGAGCAATCTGAAGGTACAAACATCTTAAATCTGTGAGTATTGATAGATAGATCTACTGATTACGACTCCCAATGCCTCTGCACTGAGTTACCGTCCCTTTGTCTTGTAGTATTCGTTTGAAAGCCTATTCCGCAGCCTGCACTATTCTCTGTTGGATGCCAGCTGCAGGGAATATCATTTCATTTGCGACTTCTTCATGCTATCAAGCCACGCTGCCCAGGATTTGTTTAACAGTGTGATGGGAAAGACGCTCGCCATGTATCTGGTATGACCATAGTTCTTACGATTTGAGATTTTACGCCGCATTCTTTTGCATTTTGAAAACAGCTATGGCTATCAGGCTAGCTTGGAGTTTAAGTTTTGGCTAACTTTTGCATAAATGGTGTTAGGAATCGCTTTTGTCTGTACAGTTTTTCATAGCAGTACTTCTGTATCTAAAGTTGGGGGTAAGCAAGAGTACTCTCCTTGTAGATAATTTTTCTTCAAAAAATAAAATTTATCTGGATTTAAAAAATTAATTATACATTTCGCTTTTATCCCAACGGAATCGTTTTTAGCCTCTTGCCCTGCTCCTTGGTAAGTGACCCCAATTATTAACTATAGATGGAGCTGTTGGTAATTTTTCGTTTTGATGGTGGTTTGTGATCGCAGTCATTGCGTTGTAGAGTTTTTGTTTGGTTGTTTTACACAACTTTTTTTTCAACAGAAACACGTGGACTCTTACTGCTCAGCTTGCTACGACAGTTTGGCTTTGTTCCTTTGCATGCACATTATTAACAAATTCAGAGTAGGTGCATGATAGTTCAAGTAGTGGTGCTTACTTTAGAAAAAGAGCAAATCAAGGGAAAAAGTTTCCAAACGGTGTTGTTGCTCTATATCTTCCTCTAGATGAGAAAATGGCGAGGGAATACCATGGTAGCTTAAGTCTTTAGATGGGTTATTTCTTTTTTCACCTCTCTTTTTTGTTAAGTTTGAATCAGTAACGCTTCAATATAAGAAGCTGTATTACTTATGGTATTTAGTGTGCTTGAATGATTTCAGAATTAGATTAGTTGTGGCCGCAGATTCTTGTTAAACCTCAAGCGTAATTCCTTGTCGAACGACAACAGAAATAAGTGTGAGGTGTTTTGAGAATCTAGGTCTGCTAACCCCGCGATCTTGTGAAAAGTGAAAATAATTACGCCCGAATTTCGCTTGGTGCGAAATCGAATACGAAATTCGCATGGTGTTTTCTATTGTCGTAGGCCAGGGGTCGGCAACCTACAGCCCCCAGCTCTTTTACAAATTATAGTAATGATGCGGCCCGCCTAGTGGTAGTGTACTTTATTTTATTGATCTGCCCTCGCAATTATCTGGCATTGTGTAGATAGTTATGAGAAACTATATTACCAGAAATCGAACTTTGTGAGCTGGCGTAAAGTTTTGATTCACTATAAATGTTTGCAAACCGTATTAGGTTGTGCAAGCGTGATAGTGGTGAATGCAAGTAACTCTGTTCTTGGCTTCTTAGCTTTTTTAAGCCAAGGTCGCATTAAACTACTTTCTTGTGTACATGTGCTTTAGTGTTAACATCTTAAGACGCTTGAGTAAACCAAACGCCTCTTATACAATGACGTAATGTTTGCATAACTGATAACTGACAGAAATTTGTGCTTAACCCTTCTCTCAAGTTTGGTGGTGTATTTCATTGCAGTAGTGTAGTTGCGCCCAAGGAGAGAATTGAGTGGAAGTCATACGAGGGTTGAATAAAGGTGCTTGGCAGTTTTAGCTTTGTAATTGAAATGTGCGATTTACCCTAATTTCTAATGATAACTTTATTTAATAGGTACCGTAATTACTGGAATTTAGTTGATAATAGTCATTAAGCATATCTATCAATCTTTAGCAATCTGACAATGTTGAAAAAACGTCGAAAAGTTGTTGCTGAGTGCCGAGCTTTCAATGAAGATCAGAGAACAAGTACTTTTTTTTAACCATTGTGGTAAAGCCACGAGTTTGACTTGCAACGTTTTCGTTGCTGTAAGCATGCAATTTAACTTACTGCGCCATTATAATACGAACCATATTAATTTTTCCAAGTTTACGGGTCAAACAAGAAAAGACAAAATTAGTCGACTTAAAAACCTAAAAACAGCACAGTTCTGTAATTCAAAGGCAAACCACTAAATCGGAAAATAATGCTCTTGCTAGAATTGGAAAACAAGGCAGCACAATTAGTTGCAAATGACAAGAGACCGTTCACTGATGGCGAATTTGTGAAAAAACGTATAATGACTGTTGTTAAAACCGTATGTCTGGGGGAAACAAAACTGTTTTTATTTGTCAGTTTTTCAGCTAGAACCATAACCCGACGAATAGTAGAGATGTCTGAGAACGTAAAATGTAACCAAAAGGATTATTTTAAAGATCTGCAGTTTTCTCAATAGCGATAGATGAAAGCACAGACACGACAGATACAGCTTAGCTGGCAGTATTTGTGCGTGGAGTAAACGAAGACATTCATGTTGTTTGGGATTTTGTTCAACTGATTGCTATGATGGGTACTACTACAGGATATTCTATTGATATTCTAAAGGTATTGCTTCAATGCCTTGAAATCGTGAATTAGAATCTCTGAAAATTGGTTTCAATAACAACTGATGGAGCCCCATCAATGGTTGGAAAAAGTAAAGTTGTCGTGTCTTTACTTTAAAAACACATGGAAGACCTTGGAACTAATAACAACATTACACAATTACAATGTCTCATTCATCAGAAAGCATTCTGCGCAAAGATATCAAGCTTAGAGAGCGTTATGAACATGGTGGTGAAGGCTGTGAACTTTGTTTTGTCTCGAGGGTTTTAACCCATCGTCAGTTTTGTCAAATACTTTTACAAACAGAGAATTTGCATTGAGATTTGCTTTATTTCTGCTATGTCCGTTGGTTTAGTCGAGGTGATATGCTACAAAGATTGTGCATATTGAGGGAAGAAATAGCAACCTTTCTTGATAATAAAAGATTGAATGCTACTAGATTTCGCAATCAAGAACGAGTTTTTAATTTGATATTTTCAGTTGATTTAACATCGCATTTGAACAACCTGAATTTCCAGCTTCAGGTAGATAAAGCTCCGATTGATACATGAGGTGTGGAGTTACGTACGCGCATTTCAAACAAAACTACGACTCAAGGAAATTCAGTTGCGATATGCAAATTATGCTCACTTTACTACACTGCGAGAGAACAAACCTATGAGCACTACTTTATTTACGAGGTGCATTCAATAAGTTTCCAGACTTTTTTGGTATGGACACTTTTATTAACCGTACACACAAAAAACTCTAGTCCCCTTCAAAGTATTCTCCTCCGACATCAATGCACTTGTTGTACCGTTCCAACAACTTCTGGAAAGCCCCCTGGAAGTCTTCTTGTGTGAGCGTGTTTAGGACCCTCGTCACAGCCTCTTTCATGTCCTCAATTGTGGAATAACGATTGCCTCTGAGGTTTTCCTTGAGCTTTGGGAATAGCCAAAAGTCGCAGGGAGCAAGGTCCGGGCTGTAGGGAGGATGGGGAACCGTCTTGATGCCCATCTGGGTCAAATAGTCTGTGACGAGGATGGAGTTGTGGACTGGGGCATTGTCCTGATGGAAATGCCACTGACCTGATTCGAAGAGTTCTGGCCTCTTCCGACGGAATCTCTTCCTGAACTCCCTTAAAACTTCAATATAGTACTCCTTGTTGACTGTGATTCCAGTGGGAACCCAGTAAATGTAGATTATGTCCATGCTGTCAAAAAAAGGGATCATCATGAGTTTCTGGGTGGACTTGCTCTGTCTGGCCTTCTTGGGTCTGGGAGATCCAGCATGCTTCCACTGGGAACTCTGTCTCTTGGTCTCTGGGTCATAACAATAGATCCAGCTTCCATCGCAGGTTACCAGGGCATCAAGAACTTGGGGATCTGAATTAATGAGCTCGACCATCTCCTTGCTGTCATTGCAACGTCTTTCTCTCTGATCTTCCCGGAGCACTCTTGGGACGAACTTCGCGCAAATCTTCAGTTCCTCACGAATGATTATATGTACAGCTCCCACACTGACATTAAACTGTGCGCTTAGTGTCTCTATAGAAACACGACGGTCCCTATTCATGAAATCGTTTATTTAGCCAATCATCTCTGATGTTCTGACTTCCCTACTCCTCCCATATCTCTCATCATTCCTCAAGGACTCCCTGCCTTCCTTGAATCTCTTGTGCCACTGAAAAACTGATGATCGATTCATGCAAGATGGTCCATAAGCAGTCTGAAGCATACCATACGTTTCCGTGGCAGTTTTTCCAAGTTTAAAACAGAACTTGATCGCATATCGTTCTTCTAATGTGTCCTCACGTCCAGATTGCATTTTTGAAATTCACCAGCTGTGACGAATCAGGATTTAGTAAGGTGTACTCTAATTCCTACTTTACCTATAAATTTGCACCTAAACAAGAAAAAGTTGGTCAATCATCTCATAAGGAGTATAGTAACAACATACTGAAATATCTCGAGTTTACGGCAATTATAATTGCCTGTACAAAAAAAGTCTGGAAACTTATTGAATGCACCTCGTATATCTGTGATATGACATGTAGGAACTGAATTTTCATCTCGATTTAGTGACATTTGTTCTCGCCAAAATGATACCAGGTGGTTTAGTACGCCGTTTGATAAACAGGTCGACGCTGTACCAGAGAAATATATCACATGGAACTAATTGAGCTCCAGTGTAGTGTAGAGTTAAGATCAAAGTTTCTCTGTGAACATGCATCACTGGTTTACTTTATCCCAACTTGGTTAAACATGCTAAAAAGAAGGCATCCGTCTTTGGCGGTACTTATGCGTGTAAACGATTATTTTCGTCAATGAAATTAACCCAGACCAAATTGAGAGCACAACTTACTGATGAACATTTTCAAGATGTTATGCTTCTTATCGAACTTATCACCTGAACTTCTTGAACTTTCAAATAAAAAACATCAAATAAAGGTTTTCCTGCCAGTATCAACAAATAAATGTGTGTTGTATTTTATGCTGTCGTTATGAACTGTTAAAATCGGCAGTTAATCGGATTAGAATTTCATAAATTCGCAAGTTTTAACAACACTGTTAGTGGTAAATTAGTACGGCCCGCTGAAGGCTTGCAGATTTTAGTTTTGGCCCGCTGCTACTGAGAGGTTGCCGACCCCTGTCGTACACAATGCTGTGTGATCTTGTCTTAACCTTCTAAGAAATTTAAGAGTTGTTAAAATTGATGTCTAACGAAGTTATAAGCTTTTCAAAACACTTAGAAAATGCATGTATTTTCCATTTTGATTTAGAGCAAAACTGTGACGTCACACTAAAGTTCTCTATTTTACAAAATCATGTTTTTCAGGTTATAATGCACAATCGCGATGTAAACGCGTTAGATCGGTATTGGGACACCATCCACGCTATTCTGTGGCCACGCTTTGAGCACATCGTTCGACTTCACGCACGAAGCGTTCAGGACTGTAATGTCCAAAATTTCGCGTCAATTGACGTTAGACCTCATTTCGTAAGTCATAACGTGTACCTGCACTTACTAAATATCATGATGGCTTATTGTAGGGGTGATTGCGACTGCGTGCCCTTCGCACTGATTAATGAAAAAATTCTAAAAGACGGATTTTTTAAGCCAATAAAGTTATTTACAAATTAAGCAAAATTTTTGTTGCAATGTAGGAAGGCTTTAACGTAAGATGTTGCATAAAATAAGCATTACACAATGCCTATTTTATGCACTAATTTTTGGCGTTTTTTTTCTACAGATCACCCGACGTTACGCTGAATTCAGTGCCGCCATCGTAAGAATAAATCAAAATTTTCCCAATCCAAAAGTTGATGCAGTGTTAAGTGAACTTCAAAGTGAGGTTTGTGCGTGTTGAAGCCCTTGTGTTGTTGTGGCCACCCTTCCTTTTTCTTGAGATGGAGGTACAGCATGAAACGATTTTCCAGATTCGTGCCAAAAACCTAATCAATTTTAGCTAGGGGAGTGAACCGAGCAATTACACAAGCTCTTCAAACAGTCGTGAATGCAAATTACTGGCTGGCAGCCCCACCAACAGCAAGGCGGACTTTCATTAGCGGATACCCAAAAGTGGCATCATACGACATGCTGGGTGAGCAACTTCATTATTCTAACCCGGTGAAGCACAGGGGATAAAAAACCCTTCGTTACCGATAAAGATTATCCACGTGGTTCCCTATTTGAGGTCCGTGAAGCAGTTCCTCAAAGTCTACAAGAGAAAAGTTTTGAGCTTTTCTCAATTGACGGTAGACACTTTTTTGAAGCTAGTTGTAGAATAAATTTTTACAGTTTTTGTTATAGGATACCGCTAATCAATAGTAAAATCGCAAAAGGTTACTCGTGAAAACATTTTTCAAAAAGTAAGAGAACGCTGGACTGTCCCATCTTTAAACCTCCCTACGAAGCACGCAACATCCAAGTCTTGAATGATATCATCACAGTTATCTGGCCCACCATGTTGTTTCAGTACATGTTTGCAAAAGATTGTGCGCAGGCAATGCAGAAAACCTACATTTGTAGCTCAAAATGCCAAAAAAAAAGATTCACGATTTCGACTTCTTCAATGTGCTGCTCAGTTAACGCTTGCGTTCAGGTGCAAAACTTCGTTCTCAGATTAGCGTCGTGTTTTCGTGAGCGCAAAGATCAACTTGTTTTCCTCATTAACAACTACGACATGATGCTGTCAGTCATATTGGTAAGTAGTATTTTTTTAAACGAGCTGATTTTACTCGCTGCTACGCTGGTGGTAGAAATCCTTTGTGTCGGCGCCAATACGATTGCAAAGGAGGCTCAGGGTTTGTGCGTAGCAGTGGATTTTGTTCTAGATACTGAATGAAGACTAACTAGCTGCTATGACAAGGTTGTTTTTCCAGGAACGAACTGTTGAAGATTCAAAGGAATCGGACAGTTTCCAGCAGCTGCTGAACAGTAGAACACAAGAGTATGTCGAAGAAATCCTTGCACCGCACTTCGGTGGAATGATGGCGTTTGTGAAAGAGTGCGAGGTAAGAGCTATGTGAGGCCAACTTTCCACAAGACGCGGTTCATGAAGTTGATAAGTAGTTGATTCAGGAGAACAGTACTAATGCGCATGCACTGAAATGTTTTGGTGTTCCTCTAAGAAAAAAAACTCTGATTGATAGCTAGGGAATAGTGACGAACACGCAGGACCAGCTCGTTAAGTCAGCAGAATCGGGGAAAAAGGGCATAAAATCTAGTTTAGCTCGACTTCAGATTTGTGTTGACATTCTGTAAAGTTGCGCAATAAACCGTAGCTGCAAAAGTGTAAATTGTTAAATGTTTATATAGTTACTCAAAGTGATATTTAAAAAAAGAGAAGGAAATGCTAACTGGATGGAAGAAAACGTGTTAAAAAAAAATTGTAGAGCTCCTACCCCACTTTCATAAATAGCCGCGATACTGTTGGTAAAGTCTCATAAGTTCTTGCACAAGTGAATTATGCTCTTTTTTTGTTGTTGACAAATCTGCTTACACTTTCAGAATTAGTATTGGCCGCCTATCTTCGTTACTGTAGTGACCTTGTATTTTCTACGTAAGGTTGCCAAAATCGAATGACTTCAACACATATCAAAACTGAAACATAAATTAACAACGGCATTTCCTGAAAGCAGTGTCATTAGTGCTGTGGAAAACAGCAAAACTCAATTAATGTGAGAAAACTGGCCTAACTGAAAACTTATAAAATATATATTTGAATGTTTTTGGGCGATCTTTCAAACTGCTGACCCTACGCTTGGTGTGAGCTAGATCTTTCTTTAACGCTACGAGTCCTTAATCTGCTTGCCAGTCACTACACGCAGTGGATCGTCACTCGCTGTTGCACTGTTCAACCTCATCGTGTGCCTGCCAAAAAAGAATAGAGGTATTTCGTCAAGTGCCTCATCCAAGGACGCCACAAGTGAACTTGCTGGCTTTTTTCCACTCTATCTCGTTCATGCGTAGTGTCAAACAGGAAAGCTGTAAACCCTACTTTTGATCAGACGCAACAATTTTTCCACTTGTGCGTAGCTGCCTGGCAAGCAAACTCGGTGAATCGAATTTAACAATGAATCTACCAGCAAACAGCTATGATGTAAGAAGTTGTTGGCGCTCAAAAATAGAACCAGCAGGATGACATACGCTCCAAACCAGAGCTTTTGGCGTTAAGTATGCGCAGCCGTTTACCTTCAAATATTTACCGTTGTGAAAATATCGATAAATCAATGGGGTCAGTCAGGTTCGCTGGTAAAGATTTTTTGGGAAATTTATTACAATGGGTAAAAAAGGACGAATTATAATATTCTACTTTTTAAATCTGCAGCGTAAATTTAGTTTCTCTAGAAGTTAAATTTTGCGCCAATCGCCGGGGGCCATTAGGTGTGTAAGCGAATATGCTTTATGTCATGGGAGTTATGCGAATCTTGCATGGTTCCCCCAAAAGTGCACCTTCAACACAGTTTAGAAACATTCCCATTCGAAATACTTTTAAAAGAAACAGGTAACAAGTTGTGGTATTACCTTTCCAGATTGTGTACAGTCTGTTGGCCAGCGTGACATTTGATTATGAATATTTTGAAGCTGGCAAGATTGTGACAGGTTAGGGACCTGGTAGTTTATATGTAGTCATGCCTTACATTTTTTTTTGGAAAGAAAAGTGAATTGCTCGTATGATATTGGAGTTGAATAGACTGTACTATTTTGTATTTTTCAGGGAGTGATTGAGTCCGGTCACACAGACAAGTTGAAGCACTACGAGAAAAAAGTGGCGCCTTTGGTCCAAGGATTTGCCGCCGGCTGGCGTACGAGTGTTGATCTGATCAGCCGGGAAGTAACTCAATCTTTCACTAATTTCAAAGTGGGCAGCACCATTGTTCAGGTTAGCAGCAATTTCGGAAAGTGTCCGTTGCACTCTGCTGTTTAGGGTCAAATGACGGTTTAGGTAATTCACTTTCCATTCCCTCCATGATTTGCCTTATTCAAAATCGCTACCAGGTGCCATTTCATGACAAACTGCAGAAATTATTTTTCTAGACACGAGATAGTCAGATTTTGGATGGTTGGTAGTTTGTTTTAGCTTGTACAAACCGTTATGTTGTTGTTGTTGTTATCCGACCCTTTTAGAGGGATGGGGGCATGGCGGAAGACCATTGTGCTACAGAAGCCGGGCAACTCCCCAAGGTCTGGACCAGAGGTCAGAGAGAGACAAAGAGTCGCCAAAGAGTGAGCGGCGCAAAGAGTCCGTAGCTGGACAGTGCAGAATGAGATGGGAGGTGTCCTGGGACGAGTTTCCACAGCGCTGCAGGAAGGATTCTCGATTCTGCCAATCCTAGATAAATAAGAGCTTATCAGAAAGCTGTGTCCGTTGCAGCGTTGACGAGAGAGAACACAGCGAGCATGACGAGGGAGCACAAGCACAAGTTCCTCGGTGTAAATCGAGGGAATGTTTGTGTCGGAGAATTTCGATGAGACAGTACGCCTCCAGTCCGAGAAAAGACGAAAGTGAATACGAGAGATCAGAGGAGAGAGACTACAGGGGATTGCAGAAGGCGAAAGTAGCGCTCCCCGTCTGGCTAGCTCATCAGCTGCGTTTTACCCGGGAGAAACAAGAGTCCGGGGACCCACTGTAGCCTGATAGAACAGGAAGAAAGAGAAGACAGTTCCTGCCAGATCTGCAAGAGAGATTGAGGTAAATGAAGTCAAATGGGAGAAGAGAAGTGGCAGACTTATTGGCGCTGCCGAGACCAGCAAAGAGCGTGCAGAATGGCGCAGGTTTTAGCGGAAAAACTTGAACATACTGGGCCCGCTGAAAAGGAAAGAGTGCCCTCAGTACTACAGAGAGAGCAGTTGGCAAGTACGCCAGAGCCGCCCTTGCCAAAAGTAAAAGGAACAGAGCCATCTGTCCAAAGTACCAGATTGTGGAAGGTGAAGAGTCGAGGTGGGCGGGAGCCCCACCTTGTCGAAGAAGAGGGAGATAAGAACGGGAGCATGAAGAGGAAAGAATGGACTCAACAGTGAAGGAAGGAAGGAAGGTTGCGAGGAGGTGAGGGAGGGCAAGCAAGGAGATCCTCCCTAGGGGAAGTAGAAGGAAGCATGAGCAGGTGAGTGGACGCAAAAGCTCTCCAGGACGATCTGCACAGTCTTGGTTTCACTCCAAGTCTGGCCAAACCTGAAATGGGAAAGGAGGTTGGAAGACAAAGAGCCCGCTCATAAGATGGCAGAGCGAAATGAGTCAGGGTGACTGGTAGGAGAGGTAGAAATGCTTCAGAGAGGAGAAGTGGGATAGGGGACGACGAGAGCCAGCCGGTGATGGCGCGACTAGCCACTCGGTGAAGGCGTTCCAATTGGGTGATATTGGTAACCCTTAAGAAAGGAAAACGCATCCAGGTGAAGCATATGTGAGAAGGGGCCGAAGAAAAGCTTTATAGAGAAGAGAAAGGGACTCCTTAGAGGGCCCCATGAGGAAGCAGAGATGCACCGTAAGGCCTTGAGAAGAGGGAAAAACTTAGCCTTCAACCAAGATACATGTTTAGAAAAGGAAAGAGTGGGTCGAAGCTGACCCAAAGAAAAGTTGGAGTGAGATTGAAACGGGAGGGGAAGTTGAATAAAAGGAAGTTGAGCTGGAGGTTAGCTTGGTAGGGATCCACTGAGAAAAAAGAAGCCTTACATTTGCTCGGATTGAGAGGAAGACACCAGTACTCAAACCAGCACTCCAATCGAATCAGAGCTCCTTGTGTGGCCTCCGCCGCTTTAGGGACCGAGGGGGAGATGGACCAAATGGCCAGATCGTCAGCGTGAAGAGAGCAGCTGACGGAAGAAGGCAGAGAAGCAGGGAGATCATTGATGAAAAGAGAGAAAAATGCAGGGCCAAGAACTGATCCTTGCGGAACACCTCGACGCACTCGAAAGGAGCGACTTTTGTGATTTTGAAGTACCACGCAAGCGCACCTATCAGAAAGGAAAGATAAGAGTCCAACGAGCAAAGCAAAGAGGGAGGCCAACCGAAATGAGTTGTGGAAAAGGGCGGGATGCCAGACAGAGTCGAAACTCTAAAGCTTTCGAGAAATAAATAGTGGCGAGGATCGTCCGAGAGCCCGGCCTGGGATTGTTAAACCCATTCGAAATGGACTGAGACAGATATAGAATTTTATTGAGGGCAGCGGTCCAGGGCGGAAACCGGCCTGACGGGGAGAGAGAATGGAATTAGACTCGAGAAAGTAGAGTAGACGAGATAGAATGATTAGTTTAAAAAGCTTTGAGACGCAGGAGGTGAGAGAGATAGGCCGGAAGGAAGCAGAAGAGTCGAGAGACTTTCCCATCTTGTGAATGGGAATAATAGAAAATGTCTTTCAAATGAATGAAAAGGAATGTAAAGACCAAGGAGATAAAATGTGAAGAAAAAAATCTATGCCAGAGCGAGGAAGGTTCTTTAGCATGGGATAGGCGACTTTGTCTGGGCCAATGGCAGTGGACGAGGAGAGGTTAGAGGCAGCCGCAAGAAGTTCGGCGGGGGAGAAGGGGGAGCAAAAGGACGAGTGAGACTTCTCAGGGCAGTTGGCTTGAAGGAGCTTGGACAGGTAGCGTCTGGCTCTGTCATGCAGGGCCTTTGGCTGGGAGACAGAAAAATAGGATCTCAGGTAAGCGGCATAGACCGAAGCCGAATCCCTGGGGAGGAACAGTTGGAGAAGTTAGGAAAGGAGGAAGATCAGGAAGAAGAACCAGCTACGGAACGAAGGAGAGAGCACACAGATTTAAGGTTAGATTTGGATGAAAGAGGAGCAAGTCGCCTGCCATGCCTCAGCCTTGCCCTCGGCAATGACAGACGAGGCACGTCGGGAAGCGGAGATGTAAGCCTGGCGATTTTCATCGCTTCTGCGAGCTGCAGCGAAAGCCTTACGTCTTTCACTAACCGCTTCTTCCACTTCAGCGGACCACCAGGCTTTATGATGGCGTTTGATGCGGCCGAAAGGAATGGAAGATTTGGCCGCATTCAATGTCAGAGAAGTAAAGAGAGCAGTAGCAGAGGAAAGAGAAAGAGTCGAATATTCCTCTGCAGAATGACAGTGAGAATCAAAGTAATAGGCAAAGTCATCCCAGCGAGCTTTCTGAAAATTGAAAGAAGAGGAACGTTCGTTGGGGCGAAAGACCGGAGAAAGAGGAATGGCTGGTAGAATTGGTAGATGATCATTACCCAGGTTCTAAAGCGGTTTATTCACACTTCATCACGCGACATTTCATCATGCAACTGTTAATCACGGACATTTAACCACTAGACATTTAATCACGAGATTTCATCACTTAGACATTTTTTCGCCACACAGATCATCACGTGGATATCTAAGGCCCTAACATGGGCCTAACCCTAATTCTAACCCTAACCATATCGCATAGATAAATAATGTCATTTTGACTTTTTTCTTTTTCGCATGACTAAGTGTCTGAATGATTAAATTTTTAAGTGATTCAACGTCTGGTGATTAGATGTCTGTGATTGACAGTCAGGTGAATAAATGTTAGGTGATGAAATGCCTCTACACCTCTGAAGCACCTCCCAGGAGCAAGATAGGGCGAGAGAGGAGTGAGCAAAGGAGATGTCAGGGGAGGAGTGACTGCCAGAGGAGCGATGGAAAAGAGTAGGTATGTCAGGGTCATTGAGATGGAGGAAGTCGGAGGAGATGACCCAATCAGATACTTTCTCCCCACGGGGGTCAGAAGAACCTTTTGATTCCCAGAGGGATGATGGCAGTTGAAGTTTTCCAGAATGAAGAAATTTCTGGTGGAGGAGAGAATGGAGGGAGGTAAGGAGTCGGTTTTGCTCTCCGTCGGAGAAAAGCGAATAAGAGGAGCATAGACATTAATGAATGAGAGCCAGGAGGAGTTGTTCAGTGAGATGTTGACCCCTCCGTAGTCGAAGTTGGGGTCGAGCAGAGTTGAAGGGGGTACAAAGTTCAAAGAAGGATAAGCCCTGCCTCACGAAGAGATGACGCCGCTGATAGCGTGCGTGGTATCGGGAAAGAGAATCCCAAACCGGAGCGGGTGCGATTCGATCGCAGAGCAGAAAATCCAGGGATCCGGAAAGAGGAAGATGAATTAAGGTTAGATTAGTGGATGCAAATAAGATCGACGGATGAGACGAGATAAAGTGTAGTGGTTCAAGAAGGAAAATCATTCATCACCTACCAATTCTAAGGCCAACAGCCATTTGGTCCCAACCCAATCGCGGTCCGAGACCGCACCACCACGTTGAGGCGGCTGTTGATTGGTGCAGGCAAACCGTTATCGTGATTGCAAATTATTGTCACTAACTTCGCCGTCATATTTTTATAGTGAAATTTAGAAATTTCACTAAAAATGCAATTTTTTTTTGTAGTTTTGTTCCCATTGATATCGATTTTAATTGCACTACAGATGAAAACTTAATTATTATGCTTTTTGGCAAAAGAAAAACCTATTCTAGTAACCTGAAAAAATGTTAATTTTATGCTGAAAAGCATTCTGCCCTAGACGTTATTGATTTTTCACTTTTAAATTTGAAATGTTGCGAGACGTGAGAATCAGATTTTACTGCGCAATTGGTCTGGTGGTACAGCGCAGTTGCGCACCTCAGAGAAAACATTAGCTGGGCACAGTGAATTTTTTAATTGATATCCGTATGCCTTTAAGTATCTTCGAGGAACACTATCTGAAAATTTTTGTCTTCTAAGCCAGCATTCTATTGCTTTCGTTCATCAGTATCAGATGTTTTTGCAGCTTTAGGATCGTATGAATACGAAAATCAGGTAACAAAATTTCTTTTAGGCCGCATTCACCAATCTTATTCAGTATTATCATCGGTTCCAGAAGCTGTTCACTCAAGCGCCTTTTAAACTGATGTCAGCCAGGTCTGAGTTGGTAAACATGCATTTGATTATGGTAGAAATGAAAAAGTACAAGCCCAATTTTTAGCTGTTCTGTCACAATATTTTTGCGCAAGATGTGCAATTTTTCAGGCACCAAATGGAGCTTATTTTTTTCTTGTATTACACCGTAACCATAACTTTATTGGTAGTTATTTAAAGCTGAGTTCAAGTAAGCCTTCAAAAAATACTTAAGTAATTAGTAATTTTCAAAAATTTATTTAAGTTACTTAAGTGTTTTAAGTAATTTTTAGAATACAATTTGGTATATAACCTGCGGCCCAAAACCCAATTAACCTTTTGATAATTTTTTGGTCAAACCATATAAGAATTTATTGCGAAGAATTTCATCGAATTTCGTAAGCTATATACATTAGTTAAATACTGTATATTACATAAGTTACTACCTATGTCAACAATTACTCTCGTTAGACTAATAACAAAAGGCCCGAACATGATAAAGAAATACCTGCCATACAAACAATCTAATCACATATATTACATTTTTTTAATAATTGATGAGATTTTGTCAAGGTTTATTACATGAGAAGATTCTTGAAATTGCTTAACGGTAGAAGTACCAGAGATTTTACACTGCTGATTACAGTATTTAGCACTCTAGTTCTTACAACAAAACAGCACTTTGCATTTCAACAAAAGATCAAAGCTCCCACAAAACAAAAATAATAATCTCCTTCAGATATCACTGCAGTAGAATCATTTCAAAAACTTTGTCTAGACAAAAACGTTGATTGAAAGTGTTTTTGCAAGACAATTGTGTTCACAGCAAACAGAAAACCAGTGACCCTTGCTGGTACTTATAAGTATATCACCATACATAAGCTAATTCAAAACATATTTTTTTTCTGAAATTACCATTAGCATGTTCAACAACTAAATTTAGGAACAGTCAGGAAGTTTCACGTTTCTATTGGAAGTAGCATTGCAGGTATACGCAAATAACTTAAAGCTATGGGTCAAAATGGTCCCTATGGTACTTCTAGTGTTAAGTAGGCCAAAATATACTCAAGTATACAATAAATAAAATTTTTACTTAAGTAATTACTTACTTGAACCCAGCCGTATAGTTATTGCTTCCAACGTGTTCGGTGTTGTTAATAATAAACTGCGCCAGTTTCTCTTATGTTTGGTGGTAGAGGATTTCAGTAAGTCTGGGTGAATTTGAAGTCTGTCACTGCGTTTAGGATCAATTGATTGGAATGCGAAAAAATTTGTTGCAAGGAACAAAACAAAGCTTCCTAGCAGGTAAAGTTACCTAACTTGTGTAAAGCGTTTTGCTGGTAAAAACTGCTTAGCCCATGGCCTAGAGCTGCCATGTCCAACCACTTTGACTTTCAGGGCCACAGATAAAGTCTGGCATATGTTCAAGGGCCGCAGGTTGTCTAAGGACGAAATGGGTTACGATCGTGCGTTATCTCAACTAGTAAAACTTGCTTTCGACATGTCTTATAAACTTCTTCTCTTGAATTGTTTGTTTAATGTTGAAATACACAAAAATTGTTTATTTTGTATATTTCTCAGTGTGACGTTTGCTTTTGAAAATCAGAGCTAAGTTTGTTAATGTCGACTGGCAAGTTGGTAACTGCGCATCGTAATTCATTCATCATGTTAGTATCCGTCAGTGTACTTCGGCTTTTCGACTTTACAATTTTCAATCTTGAGAAAAATGATTCGCATGCAAACCTTGTGCCCATTGCCGCCGCAATTCGCAATGCCAGTCGTTTTAGATTCGGAAATTCACTTTCCGGAACATGGTCTCTATAAAACTGCAGTTTATCCGTAGTATAAAATAGCGATTTTCGTTCTGTATTGACTTGAAGATCAATCAACTCTAGTTGCATTTCATAGCAATTGTACATCTTCATAGCAATCTGTAATTAGTTTGTCCTTTCCTTGAAGCTTTTTATTAAGCTCGTTTAACTTCGTTGTTATGTCGACCAAAAAGCAAAAATCCAGTAGCCATTTCCCATCTTCTAGTTGCGGAACAGGACTACCGTTTTCAGTCATAAAGTTTCCGACTTCTTTTTTCAAATTCCAAAATCTTTCTAAACACCTTCCCCCAGTCCCGTAGCACTCCAACTTCGGGCCCCCCCCCCAAAGTAAGCGCAAGAGCCCCTGCGCACAGGTCATATCACTTTAGAGGTGTAAAATTGAAAAGCTGCATTAAGAAAATACACCACAATTTGTACATAAGTAAACAGGCTAATGTCAGAATAAAGTATGCCGATACCGAAGGTGCAAGTCATAAAAAATTCGGCACCGATGCCAGAGTTCAGTAGGACATTTATGCAGACACTGCGAAACGAAAGCAATGACACTAAAAAACATGAAAAAGTTATAAAAACACAGTATCATTTAAATAGTCTGGAGCGAACCTTTTTATTCGCAAATGCTGTTATGACATTGTCATAATCAAGAGATCGGGCGCAGTCATTTTTGATTGACAACATGGCTAATGAAGATAGTCTACTGTCTGTCATAGACGTTCTATTAAAAGTTTTGATCAGTTTCAATTTGCTGAAGCTTCTTTCAGCGCTGGCAACAGTCACGGGGCAAGTTAGTAAGATTCGAAGTGCGATGTACACATTCGGATACAATTCAAATAAATGAGTCTTTAGAAGATAGTTCAGAAAGTCTTGAGCCGTATTGAGATTGCGTTTTTTTTGTAAAATTAAAACAAACCGCTGTAGCTCAGCGCTCATTTCATCAGAATCAATGTCACCGAACTTTTTTTGGAACTCTTTACAGCAAGTAAGAAAAGCATTTTCTTGTTGCACAAGCAAAAGTTTGTCTCGTGTGTACAAAAACGAAAAGGCGGAAGAAACCTCACGTAACAAATTAAAGCGCTCCTTTATTGACATAATAGCCTGGTCTACTAATGGATAGAAAAAGTTGCTTTTAAATTTCAGTTCAGGAGTAGCTCGTTGTTCCTCTTCACCTTGGTAATCAAACAATCTTCTTTTCTTTCCACTTCTTGACAGAGGAAAAGAAGGATCAATATCCAATTCCTGTGCTATTTCAACAGCAGATGTTGCGGCACTGTCATAACCCGTTGTGCGATAGTTTTGCAAAAACTTTTCAGTTGCCTGGATTTCCGTTTCCATTGTATGAAGGGAGACTCCATACGATTGAAGAATCTTGCTTGCTTTATTGACTTGGAATAGGATATCATACCAAATAAACACCGACAAAAGAAAACTCCATTTTGATAAATGAGCTATCAACGATTTTGTTTCTGAGGCAGCTCTTCCATCTTTTCTTTCTATGGAAATGGCTTCCAAGTCTTTCAGTGCCAGCAACACCTCTTTTAAATTGTATCGAAGAGGTTCGATGCATTTAATTCTGCTTTCCCAACGAGTATCAGATTGTGACTTTATGGACAGCTCCACATGTTTCTTCAAAATTTCCCAACGCTGAGCAGAGGAAGAAAACAGCACATACAACCTTGTAAGTACTCCAAAAAATGTCAATGCTTCCGTGGATGAATTAGCACTGTCAACAACAACTAAGTTAAGGGTATGGTTTGCACAGGGCACATAAACAGCTTTGGGATTGATGTCTAGCATTCTTGCTTGGACCCCAGAATGTTTTCCTTTCATGTTAGCACCATTATCATATGACTGACCTCGACAATCAGACAATTCGAGTTGCAGTTCGGTCGCTTTTTCTAAGAAAGCGTCCAACAAGCCTTTCCCAGTACTGTCACTTATTCTCAAGTAGCCAAAAAATGTTTCTTTAACAACAGCAGCTTCTTCATTACATAGTACATAACGGAGAATGACAGACATTTGTTCATGATGTGACATATCTGGAGTGCAGTCCAAAATTATAGAAAAATATTTTGCCAATTTCAATTGCTGTAAATTTTCTTTTTCAACTTCTGTCGCTAGCAATTCAATTAGTTCATTTTGTATGGTAGGACTCAAATAGTGATCTTTAGTGTTTTTATTCTTGATTCTGTCTTGAAGCTCTTTTAGGATCGGATCTCTTCTTGCCAAAAGCTCAAATATACCCAGAAAATTTCCATTGTGAGGAGATCCTAAGACTTCTTCAGATCCTCTAAAAGCAAGATTCCTTTCCGAGAGAAACAAGGCAATGTCGATAAGTCTCTCTAAAACATTTCTCCAAAAACGTCTTTCATTGAAAAAAATATTCATCTCGCGTTTGTCGATAGTGGATGAATTTCTTATCCCTTCAGCTAGCAACATCCATTGACTGCAGCATTCTTGGTGGGAAATGCCGTTTTCATGGTCTTTCAGTTTTTTCGAAAAACCCTCCCATGTATTTATACCACTACAAAAGGGGCTTAGTGTTTTTCCAAATAGCTTACAACAAAAGCAAAAAACTTGATCTGATTCCCCAGAATAAACTAGCCACGACCGTGAAACACTTTCACCATTAGGTAACACACGTTTATAATGGTTGGAGGAAAAACGTCGCCTTGGAATTGTGTTATTATATGGAAAATTCATTATTAGTTGATGTGGTCCACGCTTTACTATATCACATCGTTGAGCATCAGAAATACTTTCAGGCCATTTACATGGGTCATCAGGGATAGGGGTAAATTGAGATTCAGTTATTTTTGATATTGAAGGTTGCGTATTGGCAGGTAAATCACAACTTACATTTCCTGGAAATTCACAATCACTTTGATGCTGATCGTCATAGTCTTCTTTTTCTTGTACACTATAGTTTTCTTCATCCCTCTCGGTACTAGTGCCAGGTCTACTCTGCTCAGTAATCTTGAAAAAATCTGTCATCTTGGGCAATTTCGCTACAGCATCTCGAGCAGTGGCTGCTTCTTTTCTCTTTTGAGCACCACTTTTTGAACGTTTCATTCTATACAATGTCAATAAAATACTTTATCTGCACTCTGCAGTGTATATATATTGTCCCGGTATTTATAGCCAAACAGAATTCCAGACCATTCTATGATTGTTGCGTAACAACGGCATTGTTACGTCAATCGAATATTCAAGATTCTACCAGAAAATCAATCGAAATATTCTAGATTCTGCGAGATAAAATAACGTTGCATTCACTTATGATGTCACAAGCCAATTTCTTCCTACAGTTTAAATCGGTTGTAAACAAGTCTGCTGAACTGAAAATAGTCACGTAGCCAAAAAGCAATTTCAGACTAACTTGGGCCCCCAAAGTTGGCCTGGGCCCCCCCCAATGGGGGGGTTTGGGGGGCGGCTGCTACGTTTCTGCCTTCCCCTACTTCACCAAGGAACCTTTGCATAATATAATAAATCACCATATTCGGATTCCAATTCTATCAAATATTGCTGGAACTGGCGGTGCTTCAGAGCATTATGTTTTATCACATAAACAATTGTCACAACAACCTTCATTACGTGGGACACATCAAGTACTTGGGCGCAAAGGTTTTCTAAATGCAGGAAGCAATGGCAAATAAACATTTCATCTGTAGCACTTGAATCTTCCTTCAAACTGTCAATGTGTGACAGAATCAAAGTAACAGCTCCTGCATTTCTTACCACCATCAAAGGGGCGCCATTAGTTGCAATGCCAATAAGATTTTTCAAATCAAGTCCGTGATCTTCAGCACATTTCACAACGGCATCCTTTACGTTACTGCCAGTAGTTCTTTCTTTCAGACCAATAACATCAAACAAATCTTCATTTCATCATTTACTCCTCTGACAAAGATCGAGAGCTGTGATGTATCCAAAATATCTGTCGTCTCATCAAACGCCAATGTAAAATAGGTGAATGAGTTTGATGCAGTTTTGAGGGTATTGGAAATTTGATTGCATATGAGATCAATTTTTCCGGTTACAGTTTGACGGGAAAGACTTATCTTTCGAAAATCTTTTACTTTAGTTGGGGCAAGTTCTTCTACAGCAGCCAGCAGGCAATCTTTTACAAATTCACCATCCGAAAATGGCTTCCTTTTTCTCGCTATAATTTGGCATATTCGCAGACTTGTATTTACTATTGCCTTATCTTCGGAAGCTGCTTTTTGAAAGACATTTTGCTGGGCTTGTAGATTTGATTTAAGCAACTGCAGCTTGGTGTTTCGAGCGGAATCATTAAGTTTAGCAATCACATCATGCTTTTGCTCATGATGTCTTTTCAAATTGTACAACTTAAAGCGTGTTAAATGATTGACGACATATCAAACGCACAGCTTTGTCTTTCACCTGATTAAAAAAAATACAATTTTTCCCATTCAACTTGAAACGTACGATTTTCATCAATTTTTCTTTTTCTTTGTGAAGCCATAAGCAAGTTAACTTACTCTTCTTGCTAGTAATTAATGTATATCCTGGTAGCTTCTAACCAACTTACGTAACACTGCATCTGGCGATGCGAAAACTTGAACTAACACAAGTTTTATCCATTCTACATTACAGCTTACGATTACGTAACAATAAATATCTAAATTACAAATGAAGCGAAACAACACATATTTCGTCAAAAACTTAAAATAACGTAGATTCGCATAGCCATAATGAATCACGGCTGTAACAAGTAATAAAATGAAATACGCTATAATACGGTTGTTCGGTTACACACGATCACTAAAAATTACAAGTAGTTTAGCATAATAAAATGGTCTCAACTGGGCCGCACAGAAACCTTAAAAGGGCCGCATGCGGCCCGCGGGTTGGCCACCGCGGGCCTAGAGCCAACCGCTCATTGAAACAAACGTTTTTTTTGTCAAAGAAGTTTCATACTTGAACGGAAAACTCTGGAATACATTCCATGGGGGCTCGTAAGAAAAAATCGGTCCTTACGTATTATCGGGAGGACCTTTGATTTTTAATGTTATTTTATTTAAAAGAAAGGCAGTGTACACTGAAGGGGCAGGCCCGGTATGTAAATGTACGGGGCAGTGTACACTGGAAGGGAGTTTTTAATGTTATTTTATTGTTTTAACCGTTTCAATAAATAATTTACTTCAATTTTTGAGTCGTGTTTTTAAAGGTCCTCCCGTTAATACGTAAGTACCAAAAAATCTTTGCTCCAGAGTGGTCAAAATATAAACCGATAAGTTGCAAGCATTCTTTTTGGAAATTAATAGTGATGCAAACCCTCTGATACAGAGTTTCTAGTTGCGCGCGCACCTGTCTATTGATGAAAACTTAGTTGAATTCGCCGAAGAGACGAGCAAATGTTTTGGGGTCTTCGAGATGTTTGTAAGGCCTTTGAGACGGCAGCCACTCTTACAAATATTCGAGATCGGCCCAAGCTATAGCGTGAACACAAAACGTTTACTTTAATGCAAACACCGGTTCCGATCGGCCATACCGCAAGCTACGTAACGCTCTAAGCGCTCTGCACTTATCCTTCATTTCAGGTCTTAAGCTCGTTCCATTGCGCCTTGCTGCCGACCCAAGCTGCGGCATGCAAAGTCTTTTTGTCAAAGGTGTTGCAAATTCTTTTTTTAAGGCGCTTTGTAGACGCCTTATTCGCGCGAAACTACGGTTGCTACGACTTGATAGTTGATATTTTTGTTTCTGCAACCCGTCTCGTAGTGGCTCTCTCTCCAGACTTTGATTCGAACTTTGACAAATGATATTTGGATATAAATAAGCTTACCATACGTCCCGTTTTAGCCGGGACACTCCCGTTTTTTCAGGCCTTGACCCGGTTTTTTATTCAGTCAGCCAGCATACTTGAACTACTGTATTTAAACGTTTGTCGAGGTAAGTAAAGGAATTATGACAACGAACTCTAGTTTGATGACGATTTGGGCCGGAAGCGACACAAAAGGAGCAGCAAAGCAGGTAATGACTTTTTTTGGAGGACTTTCCCATTTTGGGTGGAATTTATTGATATAGGCCTACAGAGTCCGGCAAAATGATCTGACACATTTGTAGGTTTAATAAAAGCCAAATAAAATAAAGAAACAAAAAAGTGTTTTCATTTTCGAAAAGTACATATGATGCCATTTTGTTTCAATAAGTTTTAAAAATTAAGTCAGTCAAATGGGATCCACTATTGTCCACACACTGCCGAAGGTGTTCATTAAAGTAGTCTATAACTTGGTGGGTCATTTCATGTGGAATGGCAGTAATTTCTTGACAAATTGCATCTTTAAGTTGTTCAATAGAGCAAGGGCAATTAATGTACACCTTTGACTTGAGGTATCCCCAGAGGAAAAAATTGTACGGATTTAAATCAGGTGAATGGATGGACCAACTGATGTCACCACGCAATGAGATCAAATGACCAGGAAACATCTTCCTCAAAATCCCCATTGCACGTTGAAAAGTGTGGGATGTTGCCCCATCCTGTTGATACCAAGCATTGTCCATATTGTGGAGCATATTCAATTTTGTCTGGGAAATGTCTTTAGCATCTCACAATATCGATCAGAGTTCACAGTCACTGTAACGTCTTCTTCGAAGAAGTATGGACCCCATATACTGAATTTTGCCACCCACACCATACAGTCACCTGAGGACAATGCAAAGGGCGTCCATGCAACTCACGAGGGCTCTTCTCTAAGCTGAAGTTTTGCTTGTTCACTGTGCCACGCAGGAGAAAATGTGCCTCGTCACTGAACAACACAGCTGTTGCATGGAGGACATGTTGTTGAATTTCCAAACACAATGCTCTGCGAGTTTCAATGTCTCTTTTGCAGAGTTCTTTTGACAACATCATTTTGTATGAATGCATTTTCAGATCCTGGTGAAGAATTTTTCACAAACTTCTTTTGGAAACCCTAAGAGCCTGGGCGCATTTAAATGCTGAACGATTATATGAAACAAAATGGCATTATATGTACTTTTCAAAGCTTGAAAACACTTTTTTGTTTCTTCATTTTATGTGGCTTTTATTAAACCTACAAATGTGTCAGATCATTTTGCCGGACCCCGTATGTAGTGGAACTAAGGTAAATTGCACCCGAAATGGAAGTGTGCCCAAAAAAAAGGTCAGCACCTGTATTGCCGCGGCTAAGCGTGTTCGGACTTTGCCTCGTCACACACAGTCGGGCGTGTTGCCCTCAAGCGTCACGTTTTTTAATCAGAAAAATAAGGTAAGCCTAGATGTAAACAAAGTCAAACAAGATAAATGATCCAGAATAATTACAATACTTGAATTCCAAGAGCGGAAGTTGAGGGGGAACGGTTGAAGTACGCGGTGATACCAGACAGGACAATATACGGTGTTACGAAACTGTAGCCCTACAAGACGCGTTGCAGAAACAAAAATATCAACAATCAAGTCGTAGCAGCCGTAGTCTCGCGCGGATAAGGCGTCGACAAAGCGCCTTAAAGAAAGAATTTGCATTTCGCAACAAAGTTTCAAAAACAATATTGCGCCAAACTTCACTCAAACAATTGCAGGAACACATTTTATTATAACAAACTTCATCTTCTTCAAATAGAATCGTTATGTTTCCAACTTTAGCAAATGAAACACTTGATCTAGTCTACATACACACAACTGCCAGCTCTTTTGGCTTACTATTAAAATTACAAAACAACGATACAGTAAAATAACGAATTTCGCGCTGAGCTTGAACAGTCACGTGATCGTGTGATCAACAAAAGGCAGCATTATAACGTAAAGACGGAATAAATATCTAACAAGAGATGATCAAATTCTTGTAACACTTTTTCGAAATTTCATCGCGGTTTTTCATCGTTTATGCAGACTAGCTTATTTCCTTAGCTTTTTCATTTTTGACTGGCTGCCACCAAATTTAATCTCACAAAAACTGTAAATTTGGCTGTGCAAAGTTTTGCGGATTGTGTTGGATGATTCATTGCACGTCGCCTATGTCTGTAACAACTAAAATTCATCCAAACTAGGGTTTGAGAACCGGGATCCCGGTTTCGGGATTTCCCGGGAATTAGCAACTTTTTAGCTTCCCGCTTCCGGGTTTTTTGACAAAAAATTCTTGGTTTTGTGAGCTAGTATACTCACGACACTTGTGCCTAAATTAAATTGATCATGATTGTTCCCACTGTGACGACGCGATACTTGATGCTTCGATTGTTGAACGGTTGGCTGTTGATTAAAGGATAACAGATTTGTGTCAGTTTATTTTAGTCATTACGCCAGAGCAAGTAGCTGAAATTCAGTTGCAATGTCATTTAGTAATGGAACGTAGTAATCAGTCTTAACTTTGGGAACCTTTACACGAGATGATGATGATGACAGTGACAGAGCTAGTTGTACTCATTGTTCAAAAAAAAATTGTGTAAAGATGGTTCAACCAGCTGTCTTTTTCGTCACCTGAAAAGCAAGCACAACCTTAGCTTAGAAAGCAAAGATCAGCCTTGTAATTCGAAGAAAACAAAAATTCAGCAGAAATTGATCGTACCATTTGTAAATGTGAAGACAGAAAGTTTGCAAGGTATTGTCTCTCAACTGGCAACTGAGGATGGTTTTTTTATCCATTCTATAAGCAAAAGTAAGTTCATTCGTGAGTCACTTAGTGCCAAAGACTTTCATCTTCTTTCTTCGGACTCAAGTGTTATGAATTTAATTCACTGTAAATACAATGGCATTCAAAATGAGATAAAGGCCGAAAATGAAATAAAAGTTAATGCCAACACCCGTTTTAGTGTGACCATGGATGAGTATACTTCAGTTCGTTACCGAAGATACATGAACATCAACGTTCGCTATCAAAACGATGTTATAAATTTGGGCCTTAGGAGAATGCTTAAATCATGTAGTGCTGAGAAGATTTTACAGTTGATGGAGAAATAGTTGGCTGATTTTGGAATGACCAACATGCAGACATCTGTTGTCAGCATCGTCTCTAATGGCGCCTCAGTAATAAAGAAATTGGGTAGAATTTTTCAATTTTATCACCAACGCTGCTATGCGCATGATGTGCATCTGGCTGTGTGTGATGTAATGTACAGAAACAGAAGTATGACTCATATTACAGATGAAGATTACAATTACGACGACGATCAAGATGAAGAAATGTATAAAGAAGGTTTTGGTATAGTTATCCCCGCAATTGCATCAAAAGAGATACCAGTTTTCAATGCAGAATTAGAGAATGTACTCAAAAGGGTGCGAAAGCTGGTAAAGATATTTCGAAGAAGTTCGATGAAAAACGAAGTCTTACAGAAATATGTGTTGTTGGAACAAAACAAGGAGTTGTCACTTGTCTTAGATTGCAAAACTCGCTGGAGCTCTATGTATAAAATGATTGAGAGGTTTATATGTCTAATAAAGTGCATATCGAAAGCTTTACTCGATTTGTCGATTGTGCATGATATATCAAGAGCTGAACTTTTGTTTCTTAGCGAGCGAAAATGCGCTCTTGAAATAACCAAACTTGCAGTTAATGCTTTATATTGTAAAGATAAAATACTTTTGACTGCAGAAGGAATTTTCCGATTTTTATTTTTTGAGTTGAAGAAGAGGAAGTCAAGCCTTGCCGAATATTTGCTTTGTTGCGTAAAAAACTGTATACAACAAAGACGACAACACGATATGGTTAATTTGATACGTTATTTTCAAAATCCAAATTTATCGATTCATGATGAGCATTATGCTGATGGCATATCGTTATTAGGTAGTAACACCAAAGATGGTGTTGTGAAAACTGCTACCACTTTATTTTGCCGTCTATTTTGGGAAAGTGACAGTAGGCTAATAAGGAAAAGGTCAGGGTGAGAACGAAGTTATAAAGTTGGCCAACAATACTAACAAAAATCAGGAGCATGAAAATCTTTTCCAAAGACTTCAGACACACATTGAACATTCCACAAACTCCACTCCGACCAAGTTGGAGATATTTGTTGATGATAGATGTCAAGTCAGCGAACTTCAAATTGTTATCGAGCAGAAAATGAAACTACTATAAGCTACCGGAAAAAGACCAAGCAAATTGGAGCGGTTATTCAAAGTCTTATTGACCATCCCACCAATGTCAGTTAAAGCAGAACGAGCATTTTCTGCTGTAGGATTGTTTGCCACAAAACTACGGTCACGACTAAGTGACAAATTTGGTAGTGCACTGAGTTTTTTAGGCAGTCTTTATATAAAAAATAATTAAACAAATTTGATGCATTTACGTTTTGTTATTTGTATTTTATACAGTCCTGGTTTTTCCCGGAATCCCGAGATTAGGTCAGACATTACCCGAATTCCCGGATTTTTTCAGAACCGGAAAATTGGAAACCCTAATCCAAACCGTTTTAAACACATGTTTAAATTTTTTTCTTTTGTTTGAACTGTCACCGGTTAAGGAAAAACCGACTCAGTTAAATTTAAGCACTCGGAGGGGAAGACACCTCTCGGCCATGTAGACGAGGCTTGCTTGGTTGGAAAAAATTGAAAACGTCTTTCCTTCAACAAGGATAGAAATAATCAAAACCTGATCGACAGCTGGAGATGAAACACTACTCAGACTGAAAGATATTTATTTGTTTAACTGTTACAAAAATATACTTTTTTGCACAAGCGCTCAAGCACCACTAAGTCAAAAACGTGTTAGTGAATGTGGCAGAACGCCGTTGCTTAGTCTTCGTGGCTTTGTGGAGTTACGAAGCTAGATTTTAATTTGTCTAGGAGCACCAAAGAGCGCTCTATCATTGCAACCGGATTAGAAAGTATCGCAGTATTTTCGCGATTTCATGAGAAAGCAATTTTTTTGCGGTTGAGAACCTTGTAATAGCAATTAGGTCTTTGTCAATTAGTGCTTTCATTTCGTATTTGTGAACAGGTAATTGTCTTAAAAGATTTGATAAAAACTTTAACTGAATCAACTGTTCTTCTGAGTTAACATCGACAAGATACTTTTAAAAGTCTTCAAATATATAACCTGAAAATTGCTGCAAGATACTTTGTTGGTCTCATTCTTCCGATTGCAAGTTACTTATTGCTCGAAGGGTATTTATTAAATTTTTTTTTGGTTCCAAAAATGCATTAATTCTTGAAAAATACTTGATTTTAGCAGACTTGTGGAACGAAATTCGAATTGTAATGGCAGAATGCTTATCCAAACAAAGAAGTGCGGTTTTGTGTCAAATCTTTTTTGAAGATACCTCTCAACACTTGTATTTCAATAATTTTTCGCTATTGTAAAGTGATATTAAGAAATCGGTAGCCTACATCTCATTTCACTGAGTTCACTGCGCAGAATGGCTAAAGCTTGATGAGTTTTGTTGGTAGATATATTTGGTATTCTTTGACTTCATGGCAAAGTATTCTCACATTTCAAATATACCATCTGCAATGCAAAGCCCAAGCACAGTTTCAAACTTCTGCCGTTTTTTCAAAAGCCCATAAAATACTTTACAAACATAAACCAAATAATATTTCTTTTAACGATCTTCTTAAAAAGATTTATCAACATAGAATTATCTTTCAAAATTGATTGCACCACATTTACTCGTACACGAACAGTCTATCCAATAGGACAAAATGTTGCAAGCTTTGAAAATGTCCCAGTCTTGTTTTTGTCGTCTTCGAATAGGAGTAAAGCTTAAATATTATGAAAAAAGCTTGAATATTATGAAATAGGCTATCTAAAAAAATAATAAACAAGGCTTCAGATATCACCTCGCAAACATAAGAAAGAAAAAACTTTAATCAAGTACGCTTAAAATAAAAATTTGATGACGTAATTTTAAAGAGGGGCAAAAACCTGGTGCCTCCTTGATCAGAATGTAAGCGGGGGTACGGCTCTCTTCCTTAGCAGTCCATTCCCGACAAAATCAACTGTGATTTGTGTGCAATCACAACAATCGTTTAACAAACTGCCAATCCGCAAAAAAATTATTAAAGTTGTTAAAAAACTACTCGGCAACTCTGATCAGGTTTTAACTTTTTAAATTATTTAAATGCTTACAAACTTAAATGAATACTGAATTCTGCCTTTTGGAGTTTAGGGATAAGATAATTGCTTGTGGTTCGGCTCAGTATCCTCTGCGATTGAATTTGAAACTGAGTGTTAGGCCTAGGCTAGCAATATAGTAATAATAGGCTAGTGACTTGAAGATCACACATCTATGTTCAAATGTTGTTTCTTGTCATCACAGCGTTTATAATATTTATTTTTTTACCACATTTATCTTCCATTTATGAGAAAGCGAATTGTATCACTATGTTTTGGATGGTATGTCCACACTCGCTTGGAAGTTGCTATTTCCGAGGTGTCTGGGCCACCTGTCTTCCACATAAAGGTGGGGCGTCCCGTTAAGTGCCTTGCCCAAGGATACTACAAGCAAACTTGCCCTCTTGTTCTCCAGAACCTCCCATATCTGCCAAGAACCTAGCAGGGAAGCTATAGATACCATTTTGAAAAGTCTTTTGGTATGACTCGACAAGTGGAATGTACCCCAGATCTTGTGACTGCGAAGTGAACGTGCTAATTACTGCACCGTCGTGTCAGTGTAAAGACTAAAAGATATTTATTCATTTGCACAGGCTATTTTTCCATCAATGGCATTTTACCTTTTAGTGGCTGTTTTGCCATGAGACATTTGTGATTAGTCAATTTTAATGGCATGTTAAACATGTGATTTTTGTTTGTTTCTGATTGGTCAATTTTATTAACAAATAAAAAAATTGCGCCCCCAGTCTACACTCCCCCACACTGTACACCACCCTGTACATTTACATACCAGGCTCCCCCCTCCAGTGTACATTGTCTTTGTTTAAGTGCCCTGCCAGTTAGGATTCCAGCTCGTAACCATTGCATTTCAAGAAGGCTGCACTTTTCACATACCACAGTGCCACTGCTAGAATTATAGGCCTAGCAGATATGGCTATTTGAACACACTTGAATGGTGACAGAAAAATAGCCTCTACAAGGATTTAACGCTGCCAAAGGCAAATAGCTGCTTCCTTTATAGTATGTGCAGTGACGTTTCTCATCAAAAATCACTGAAATTGAATTATTAAACTATTGGGAAAGATTATGCTCCTTAGGATTATTCTCTCTTGAAAGAAGGAGAAAAAGATATATCATTCTCTATACTTACAAGATCATTTATGGCCATGTCCCAAATCCAGGATTACAGTTTGGTATATCCACCCACGAAAAGGCAGAATGATTAAAGCGCAATTATTTACTAACACATCATCACAATGCTTTTCGAACAATGCTGCACGATAAATTACTTACCTAAGAAACTTAGTGACTTAAATACAACCATCAGTGGGGTGAAAGGTGAAAGATGCATTAGACAAGTTTTTCACACAAATTCATGACCAACCAAGTCAGCCTGGGTATGCATAGTTTTCTCCAGTTACCAAAAACTGGATTTACTATCAGTTAAAGTACATTGAGTAATGCAATGTGTACTGTACTTTACTAGTTTGTTGCTGAAATGTGGTGATCCAACTATACTTTAGTAAAAGAATGAGTTCAGTCATTAAAAACCTGCTAAAATCACACACACAAAGAGGCTTATTTAATCTTAGAATTAATATGTCTATGGTATTCCTGTTACTCTAGTTATCTTTGTAAAATTTTTTTATTTTTGAGCATCTTTTCAACATACAGTAAAACTTGTATGTAACAGACTCTGAATATGACAGATAATTGTATATAACAGTCATAATTTTAAGTCTGAATGGCTCCTATTGATTTTAGTGCATTTCAACTTTGTCTATAACAGATTCATGATTGTTTGTAATGGATCAATTTTTCAGATTCATTGAGAAAAAACAATGTAAGCTATCTTGCCTATAACATTATAACAAATTCATTCTTTACCAAAGAAAATTACAACTTGTGGTAAAGTTGTGATAGAACAATAGCGACTGTTCATGAGATTGATGCAAGTCTGATGTGATAATGCCCTTCTCTGAAATTCAATTAACTTAATAATTTTTGAAGAGTTCAATCAAACTTTAGTGTATTATTGGCTACAGTGGAAGGTCATTATGGCAAATAACTCCAGAGCACAAAACGTAATATATCTAAGCTGGAGTGTAATGGGCATGTATAGTGAGCATCAGATCAATTTTATATAAAACAGACAAATATTGCTGGCCTCGACTTGTCCGTTATATACAAGGTTTACTGTAATATGTGCTTTACTATTAGTGTTTATTATGCTGTGCAACTTCTCATCATGTAGCTGTTGTAGTGTTCTCTTTTCTAGTATTTATGTAATGTAATCTACATAATTATTGCAGTGTAAATTTTGCTTACATGTAGACCCATGGTTAGCACATTCAGTTCCCACTGTAAATTATGTAATTTATGACATTTCGTTATGACAGGCTTACTATTTGTTTTGAAGTGGCTATTGTGCTTTCAACAGCATTTTACTCTTGGAGGCTATTTTGCTGTCACCATACATGTGTGTTTAAATAGCCATATTTGATTCAGTTGTGGCAGTGATGTTGTAGTGTAGTGGGTAGTGTCAGTGGATTGAAATGTGATGATTATTCATTAGAATCTTTGCTGGCAGGTTACCTAGGCAAAGACATTGTACACTGGGGTAGGCCCAGTATGTGAAGATAGAGTGGAGTGTACAGTTTATTTGATTTGTCATTGAAATTTTCCAGTCAGAAATGACCAAGAGTCACATGTTTAATACATTATTAAAATTGACCAATAACAAATGTCTTGATGGCAAAGTTCCTTTCAAGGGTAAAATGCTGTTGATGGCAAAATACCCACTGTATATTTCTTTTGTTTAGTTTTTTTTGTAAATTTGTAAATAGACTCCTCTGAAATGTTAATAAAAACAGAATAGGCTATATTAACTAAAACAGTATATTTCAGTTATTTCCATACTAAAGTTATCACATAAACTGGTCTTGGTAATAGATTTAATTTAAACTTTTTTGCAAGAAGTAATTGAGTAATTCAAAAGTACCAGTAAATTTTGGACTATAACCTGTCAGAGTTCAAAACACCTTTTTGAGTACCGTAACAGTTGGTTTTTTGATAGATAAAGATGGAAACTTCATTTAAAAATTTGGTTACTCCTTCCAAACTAAGTTTTGCAGAAAGTGATTATTTTGGATACAGACCTGAACCAGTTGTACCAGATGGAGTGTGGATTGAAATTCAAGGAAATCCTTCAGAAAATGAAGCAGTGGTAAGAAAGCCCAATTAACGTTGTTCAAAGTTATGTATTTAGTTTATGCATGTGCTATTTCCAGTTCAATGCCATACATGAAGAAAAAAGAATTTCATCAGTGCATCAACTTAAAAACAAGCAGCTGAAGAAGTTCCAACAAGATGTTCAAAAACGAGTGGTTCAAGCAACTCAAGCACATAGAAAATTCATCATTAATTCACAAAGTGCAAAGGTGATGTGATAACCGAAAAGTGATGTGATATTTTATGTATATTACTTAGCTACTATTTTTATACTCAGTAGCATTAACAAGGGGATACAGGGGGTACCTTTGGTACTGGGCCTGGATATTTTTAGGGGCCCAGATTTTTGAAAACGTCATGTGCACTGTTGACAATAAATTAGGCCTGAGTTTTCTTTTTTTGTTAACAAAAGCATAACCTATATATTAATAATAATTTTTGTGACATGATGACTAATGTTTTTTTCATTTTGGCTTCAAAAGTTTTCTTAAATAACTCCTTTTTCAAAAAATTTGTGCTCCCAAAATACTGCTTGGCCTGTTGCTAGAAACATGACATCTGGTTCCTGACTCTTAATGCACATAACTTTTTAAACATAACATAATTTTAAGCCCCAAACCCTTAAATCTTAAATCCTGATATCAGGGATTAATCAATTTGTTTGTGGTCAGATTTTACACAATCATTTCACATCAATCCTGTTATCTTTTTTTATCTCTATTAAACAGGAAGATTGCATTTTACGTACTGATTACTGGTGACTGATAATAATGCATTGCATGTTATTCACATTTGGTTTTTGACCTTTTTTGCCTCATATTATTCCAATAAACATAGCATTAAAACTGTGCTTGATTTATTACCCAGGTATGGAAATTTGATTATTTGAATAGTAAAGTAGCCAGACAGCAATGTCTTATTCGTATCAAAGTGGAGCTAAAAAAAGCAATTTCTGAGCAATTATGCCAAACACCCATCCATCGGGAATTGGATAAAACCCAGCTACTCCAGTGTACCACATCTTTGTTAAAGAGAACCCAGAGTTGATGTTGGTACTGGGCCCGAACTGTTCTCTGAAAAGCCCTGTTTATACCAGAGGTGATGTAGCTATCAAAAGTTTTTTCAGTATTCTTCTAGTTTTAACTGCCATTTTTTTAGGGCAACTCGAGGTGTCATATCTACTCACTAGTGACTACAACGTCAAGTGTCACTTATTCTCATGTAACTGAAAGGAGTTAGAGTTCTATTGCTTATTTTAAACTTGCCAACAATTCAAACCCTACCTTGCTAAAAGAGTTGTGGATAGTGTCTTCGCATAGGTAGGCACTAAAAATAGTGGCCACTATTAGCAAAGCTAGTATTGCATAGCATTCATTGTAGTACCACTGCTGTCGTGTTGAACCGGAAGCAACAGTAGTGGTTGTTACTTTTTTTTTGTGCAACAGTGCTTGCAGAAGCTGTGCCAGTTTTACAAAAGTTAGTTGACGGCAGCGTGAAGTCTGCTTCTCCAGGTAAAAATGCTGTTTTTAATGTGTGACCAGTGCTTTAGCAGTTAGCAGCTGCTACTGTTTTGTGAAAGATTGGCATTAAAGTTTATCACCTAAAAGTTAATAGTGTCTAGTTCAGTGACTCTTTACGTTTTTTTAAAGCAATTCAAATTTTTAAAAGATTTTATGACCCAAGGTTATGTTTAATCAAACTTACTAAAAAGTAAGCGGTGAAGATTTTTGTGTCAAGAAATAGATGCTATCAAGCTTTATGTGGTGATACTTCCCACTTTACCTAACAGCAAGGGTGTAGCACAACAAATGAGGTAGGGGCCAAATTTTTTCAGAAAATTTTGATATTTTTTGAAAAGGTTGACCAGAATTATGACATTGTATTTACATTTGTTTGAATTTGTTGAAAACTTGTACATTCTAAGTCTAAGTTGCATGAAATGGATTTAAGTGCAACATATATTAACGTTTTTGTACAGGCAAGCATATAGTAGTTGCTAGAATCACCACTCCATTTGTCATTACTTCAATAATTTTTATTAATGCAAAGCTATGCAATGAGTTAGTAAAAAGTATTAAAACTATAAATGGATTTTTAATGCTTTTAGCAATTATTCTATTTGTGGTATACATAAATCAAATTACCCCTCCACCAAAATGTATTTTACCAATAAATATAGCAAGCTAATAACATTGTGATCATAGCAAATGAAGGTAAAAATTAATGACATGTAGCGTTGAGAAATATCAAAAATACTAATGCCTTTGTTAAAAAATTTTTACTATTTTGTCATAACCCTGGGATCAGATTAAAAAAATTTAGAGGAGTCATGCGGTTTTTTGCTCCTATTTACTCTGGTAAGCCTATGCAGAACAGTTACGCAATATCATGAATAACAAAAAAAAGGAATGCTGTTTTTACAAAACCAAGCAACCCAAAAGAATTTGTAGGCAACTCAATTCTTGGTTTGGAATCTCTAATTTAGCCATTAGCTAGTGTCAACAAAATTTTCTGACTAACAATGACAGTAGCGCCATCAGTTTGTCACTAGTAGATGCCCGCCACTGTATCTTGGTCAAGTGACTTTGGTATGTGACCTCAAGTTTTCCTGACAAAATGTTGGTCAAAACTAGGATAGCATTCTTTTTTTTTTATATTACACACTGTATTGTGTGTTGTTTTGTATTGTGCTCAGAGCATTAGTCTGTTTAATGCTCTGAGCACTCAATTCATCTGGCTTTCAACTACGTATCTGATTGCCCCGTTGCTGAGAATAAATAAAATTTTATTGATTTAGAACCACTAGTTATTGTTTTTTTGTAAAGCATATAATATTCTGCAGATGGAGAAAGAGAGAGAACTTCTATGTCAAAGTGCATCAGCTGCAAGTTTATCAACTCCGAAGAAGAACCTGTGTTTATATAATGTCAATCAGTGTTCAGTAATCTATGGGTCTGGAAAGTTAAATGACACTGACAGATTTCTTAGCGTTTCCAATCAAAATCTGGTATGTAATGTCACGCGAGTGTGTTTCTGTTTTTGGTGCCGTAGCTGATATGTGATATTTGCTTGCATAGGCATTTCTTAGTGATTGACAAAAGCTTAGATGAAAGACATGCTATCAAGACGGTCCAGTTTTTTAAATTAGTTTAATGTATTACATTTTTATGTATTCTTATTGGCAATACTACTGAATACCGGGTTCGGCAGAAGTAACCAAACCGACAGATATTTTTTGTTGTTGTACCATGTTATTCAAATTATTGCAATGTTCCATTTTCTTGCTCTGCAGCAGAAGTAGCCAAACCCACAGAAAATTCAAATTTTAAATCCTTTTATATGATTAAAACAAGGAAAATTCAGAGGAATGTTAGTATATGAAAAAAAGGTTAATAGCAATACGATTTTATTTAATGGAAATGTTCAAAATGATGTCCTTAGGCTGCAACACAGTCCCTGCAACAACGAACGACACTTCGGGATATTTTCGTGCAAGTTTCAGCTGCAATTTTTTTGTCATTCTTCAATGCACTGCTTTAGTTGAGAGTTTGTTTCTCGCTTGTGATGGTAAACGGTGTTTTTCAATAAACTCCAGAGAAAAAATATGGGGGACATGTCAGGAGGTCAAGTCGGCCACTCCATCAGATCTCGACGCGCAATCAGTGGATTGGGATAATGATTGTCAAGCCATTTGCAGATCTCGGTAGGGTAATGCAGCAGTGCGCCGCCTTGCAGGAAATAAATTTGGTCAATATTCTCGCGCTGAGACGCCAACGGCCCCATTTGAAGTGAGCATTCATTTGAAAATATCTCTCGGTTCGGTTACTTCTGCGGCACCCTGTATGATATTACATGTATTATGTGCTTTTTGGTAAGGACAACATAAACTAAAATATAAAATGTGCAGACAGTTTTACGGAAACGCAATAGAGATGTATCGATTTTTTCTACTGCTGCTGTTTTTGATATTCTCACGCAGTTTTATTGTGACAATTGCACAGATGACGATCTTTTTTATGTCTTGATTATCTCAGCTAAAAACAGTTGCTAACGTAGGCTTAATCATATCTTATAGCAGTTTTTATTCTCTCAAATGCGTTTTTTGATAAATACGAGTTACATTAATTGTAAAAAAATTTTCTAACGAGATGTAAACGAATAAATGATTTTGGAACTTGAGGGATAAAAAAATTGATATACAAATTGGTGATGTTGGCAAAATTAAACACACATATAAGGTGGAAATTCTGCTGAGACAAAAGGTTATATGATACATGACAGTATTGATTTGGCCAGTCACGGTAGGCAAATTTTGCTATACGTTTAGTCAAATATTATCTACTATTGTTTATATTTTAACTACAGTGCAATTTTTGGGCTTAGTTGTAAGAATTAGGCTTTGATGTAAATTGCCGATTTTGCATTTCTGACAAAAACGAAAAGTAGTGGTTAGTTTTTGCACTACATTTATACTACTTGTCGCAAACAGGACTCTACCTCTCTGTATGAGCTTATGCTTTGTTTGCAAGTGTTTTGTGAGATTGGGCCCCGTGACGAGTAGACTTTTTGATCTCAACACCTCTGTCCCATGTAAAATGTGGTGTCTTGTTGAGTGCTTTAGCCAGCGCAGTGTCTCAATGTTGAGTATGAAGCAGGAAAGCTAAAGGGACTATTTTCAAAGTCATTGGTGTGACTCAACATGGGAATTCATCACGGGTTTACCGGTTGCAAAGCAGTCCAACCACTTCATCGTCGTGTCGGCCTACTCAAGACTGATTTTGGGTGGGTGACTCAGTTGACTATTTTTTTGGCTTCTCTACTACTACAGTGTAAAGCAATATTTTACATTCCAGTTTTCATTTTCCTCACCTTTGATTAGCTAAAATTTTCTCGCTTGGTGAAGAACATAATGTAAAAACAAACAAAAAAATTATTTATCCTCAAGTATGATCTTATTTTTACGGGCAGGGTGATCCAATGTTACATATTTGTTCTGCTGCGAGTACGAATAAGGATTCTAAAGATGTTCGAAAGAAATTGGCTTGCCACACTATCTTGCCAAAGAAAATTGACCTTGAAAATGACTGCAATGACCTGCCTGGTGGTGTGTGGGGCGTCGGTCCTAGTAGAGATGTAAGTTGAATATTGCTTGATTAATTGCTTTGATTTCTAAAAGGACTCTCTTGCTGTTTGCAACTAAGAGTTATACTGTACAATAAAGCAATGTTTTTGTTATATTCCTTGGTAGTTTATTATACAGAGTGTAGGTGGTGCGGTTGTGCAGTGGTTAAAGTCTGTGCTTTGCAGTTGGTACACCTAGATTCAATTCCTTCATTGGGTTTAAACACTCCAAAAATGTTGCTCATATCTTTGACGCTTGATGCTCCGCATGCAATAGATAGTGTGGAGAAAAAGCCAGCAAATTTGATTGTTGTGTCATGGAAGGGGCACTTCATTGAATTTCTTCTTTTTGTGGCAGACAGGTGGTGGGGTCAAACTTTCTTAACGATGCAGCGTCTCATTGTCCCCGAGAACTTCTTAGCAGAGCATGAGGTTACGTGCATGAATGAATTCGGGGTCGTGCTCAATGTTGCCTATGTCCAGTTGTCCGCCAGCAGCAATGTCGCCTCGTTTCAGATTTGCATTAAACTTTGCGTTGTAGATGCAGATAACACTTGCAACGACGCATGCGGCACTTTTAATAAGTTATGTCGCCAATTACGTTCTCGTAAGTTCCACATGTATCGTCTTTGGCAGAACAATTTACACCAATTAACTCTCTTCATGTCAATTTTTGATAGAAATGCGCTGCGCGAATTTGTGAGAAACGCAATCAGCTCTTTAATGACGTCAGTCCGTCAAAGGAATTAGATCTAAATCTACAAACAGTATCAGCTACATCTGCTTCGGACGACGTCACCCTTGCCTCCGTACAGGAAAGCATTGCGTCGAGTGAGTATTATCTGATGAAAAAATAAGAACTTATTGAAAACATCACTCGCAACACAGAGTTCGGAAACTGTCAAATGATCTTACACTGGTTAAGTTGGTAGTCACTCATTGATGTTGTTGTTACCCAATCCCTTCTCAAAGATGAGGGCATGGCAGAAGGCCATGGAGTTTCAAAAGCCGGGCAACTCTTTGGACCAGAGGTTGTAGAGAGACAAAAAGTCGTCAAAGAGCGAGCAGCGCAAAGAGTTCGTAGCTGGACAGTGCAGAATCAGATAAGAGGTGTCCTGGGACGGATGTCCCCAGGCGCTGCATGAAGGATTCTCGTTTATGGCGACTCTACAAAGATTAGAGCTTAACAGAACTTAACAGAAGGCTGTGTCCGTTGCAGCGAAGACGAGAGAGAACACCGCGTGCGTGACTAGGAGCACGAGTTCTTCAGCGAACGCAGAGGAGACCTGTGTGTCAAAGAATTTAGATAAGATAGTACACCTCCAGTCCGAGAAAAGAGAAGAATGGATGCGAGAAGTCAGAGGAGGAAGATTATAGGCTGCAGAAGGCAGGAGCAGTTCTCCCCGTCTGGCCAACTTATTAGTCGCATCGTTGCCAAGAAGAAATGGGTGTCCGCGGATCCATTGTAGCCTGATATTACAGGAGGAAAGAGAAGACAGTTCCTGCTAGATGTTGTTGTTGTTGTTTACCCGACCCCTTCCGAGGGATGGGGGCATGGCAGATGACCCTGGATCCCCCAAAGTCGAGCAACTCCCCAGGGTCTGGACCAGAGGTCACAGAGAGACAAAGAGTCGCCAAAGAGTGAGCGGCGCAAAGAGTCTGTAGCTGGACAGTGCAGAATGAGATGAGACGTGTCCTGGGACGAATGTTCACAGGCGCTGCAGGAAGGATTCTCAATTCTGCCAATCCTAGAGAGATAAGAACCTAAAAGAAGGCTGTGTCCATTGCAACGAAGACGAGAGAGGACACAGCGAGCATGGCGAGGGAGCACAAGTTCCTCAGTGGAAATCGAGGGAACCTGTGTGTCAAAGAATTTTGATGAGACAGTACGCCTCCAGTCCGAGATAAGACGAGAGTCGATACGAGAGATAAGAGGAGAGAGACTACAAGAGATTCCAGAGGGTGCAAGTAGCGCTCCCCGTCTGACTAGCTCATCAGCCGCGTCGTTTCCCGGTAGAAATGAGTGTCCGGGGTCCCATTGTGGCCTGATAGAACAGGAGAGAGAAGAGAGTTCCTGCCAGATCTGCCAGAGAGTTTGAGATAAGAGGAAAGATGGAGGAGAGAACAGGGTGGCGAGGACAGAACGAGAGTCAGATAATAGGGAATGGCAGACTTGTTGGTGCTGTCGAGACCAGCAAAGAGCATGCAGAATGGCGCAGACTTCAGCAGAAAAACTTGAGCATACTGGGCCTGCCGAAAAGGAAAGAGTGGCCTCAGTGCCACAGAGAGAGCAGTTGGCAAGAACGCCGGAGCCGCCCTTGCCAAAAGTAAAAGGAAAAGGAACAGAGCCGTCTGTCCAAAGCATCAGATCATGAGGGGGGAGAGAGGCAAGGTGGGCGAGAGCCGCACCTTGGTGAGAGAGGGGGGGATCAGAGCAAGAGCATAAAGTGGAAAGGGTGGACTCCACCGTGAAGGAAGGCAGATTCCAAGGAGGACAGGGAGGGCAAGCAAGAAGAGCCTTTCTAGAAGAGGTAGAAGGAAGCATGAGCAGGTGAGTGGACGCAAAAGCTCTCCAGGACAATCTGCAGAGTCTTGGTTTCACTCCCAAGTCTGGCCAATCCTGAAATAGGAAAAGAGTTTGGGAGACGAAGAGCCCGCTCATAAGAAAAAAGGGTGAAATGAGTCAGGGTGACTGGTATGGGAGGTAGAGAAGCCTTAGAGAGAGAAGAAGTGGGATAGGGGAGGATGAGAGGTAGCCAGTGATGGCGCGACTGGCCGCTCAGTGGAGGCGTTCCAATTTGGTAAGATTGGTAGCGCTTAAGAAAGGAAACCATCCGGGTGAAGCGTAAGTGAGAAGGAACCGAAGAAAAGATTTGTACAGAAGAGAGAGGGACTCCTTAGAGGGGCCCCATGATGAAGCAGAGATACAGCATAAGGCCTTGAGACGTGGGAAAAACTTGGCCTTCAGCAAAGGTACATGCTTAGAAAAGGAAAGAGTGTGGTCAAAGGTGACCCCAAGAAAAGTTGGAGTTGGATTGAAACGAAGGCGGGAGCCGAGTAAGAGGAGGTTGGGTTGGAGATTGGCTTGGTGGGGATCCACTGAGAAGAAGGAGGCCTCACATTTGCTCGGATTGAGAGGAAGATATGCCAGAGAGTTTTCTTTCTTCCTTCCTGCTAGATGTGCCAGAGAGTTTGAGGTAAAAGAAAAGACAGAGAAGAGGACAGTGCTGAGGACAGAGCGAGAGTCAGAGAGAAAGTCATAGAGAAGAAGAAAAGAGACAAACTTGTTGGTGCTGCCGAGACCAGTGTAGAGCTTGCAGAATTGTGCAGGCTTCAGCGGAAAATCTGGAACAAACTGGGCCTGCTGAAAAGAAACGAGTGGCCTCAGCACCACAAAGCGACCAGTTTGCAAAAACGAAAAAGCTGTCTTTGCCAAGAGGAAAGGAAATGGAGCCATCAGTCTAGAGCGCAAGTTTATGAGATGGGAGACAGTTAAAATGAGGGAGAGCCGCACCTTGGCGAGAAAGAGAAAATCAGAGCTGGAGTATGTGTAGGAAAAGGTGGACTCCACGCTGAAGGAAGGGAGGTCAAGCAAAGAAAACCTCCCTAGGAAAAGCAGAAGCAAGCATGAGCGTGAGTGAACGCGATTACTCTCCAGGAGTATCTGGAGAGTTTTGGTGTTACTCCAAGTATGATCAAACCTAATATGAATAAGGAGGTTGGGAGACGAAGGGCTTGCTCATAAGATAACAGGGAGAAATGAGTCAGAATGACTAGTAGGGGAGGTGGAGACGCCTCAGAGAGAAGTGGGAATAGGGGAGGGTGAGAGGCAGCTGGTGATGGTGCGATTGGCCACTCTGTGTAAGCGTTCTAATCTGGTTAAGTTGGTAAAGCTAACAACAGAAAACCATCTGGGTGAAGCATGAGTAAAAAGGGGCCGAAGAAAAGCTTTATACAGAAGAGAGAGGGACTCCTTAAATTAGCCCTATGAAAAATCCATTAATTTCGCTGTGGCCGGCGCACTCCTTAGTTTAAACACAAAGCACAAACTTGAAACCAAGCGGCAGTACGTCTCGGCCATTTCGTTTCCATCTATCATTTTGTCACTGAAAAGTCGCTATGGTCAAGCCTGGGTTAGAAGTGAAGCCGAACGCGGTTTAACTCCTTATTTTATTTTTACTCATTCGGAAGTCGTGAGACCAGGCTGTTTGCATAGACAACTTGTTTTCAGGCTTGTTTCAAAGTAACCTGTGCTCCCGGCACATATTTTTTCCACAAGCATTGAAACCTAAGAAAAAGTAACCGGCTCAATAATTTAGTGGTTACAGCGTCCGCTTCGCTGTTGGTAGACTTGGATTCATTTCCCTTGTGCGGTTGTACTAAAAAATTCAAAATGGTATGTACAGATCTGCTTTGCGCTCAGCTTGAAAGAAACGATAATTTTTCTTGAGTGCTTGGGGAAGATACTTAACGGAATCCTTAGTCATGTAACTGCGCTTGCGCTCATACACATCAATGAATCAAAAGAAAAAGTATCTTAATGTTTTAGTGCTGTACAGTGACACCTAAATTTTCTAACTGTTATGATAGCAATTTAACCCCTGGGTTTATCTTCCCAAAAAGTCATGTTGAAGTCGTTACAATTGTGGTAGAGCCCGTATCCTTTTACACGATTTGTTACTTTTTGCAGTAGTGAGGTAAAACTGTTTGCTAGGTCTTATTACGAGTCAAAAACGCTTGAATGAATTGAACAAGTCAGGTCGAATTCAGGAAGAAAACGATTTAAAAGAAAGTGCTCGATCTCAGCTTGAAGCAGTGCGATTGAAAGCGAACGTTCATTTTGAACTGGACGACCAACAGGCAACGTAAGTTGTCCTGTTATAGTTCTTGAATTTCTGTATAATACTTGGTGTTGTGTTGGTACTTGGCACCAAAGAAATCCCAAATGCGTGATGTTGTATTTCGTGCAAATCTTTTTTTGCGTGCTTGAAAGCTTGAAAGAAGAAGTGTTGCTTTGAATGTCTGGCTTGTAGTGAACTTATTTCAAACTCGTTCTCCAGAACATGATTGTAGTGCGGTATTACTCAGCCCAACCCTCATTTGCTTGTACACTTCGTGTTTACTGTACGGCTTCCGCAGGTTTCAACTAAATGCAAAGATGGCTGTTGAAACAAAGGGCCTACCTCATCTCATTTTCCCCTTAACTGTTCTTCTCTCTTGTGTTCCACCATTGAGAGATTGTTCAGTCGTAATCAGCATCAAAGTCACGCAGGCTATCAGAAAAACCTTAAGTTGTTGAAAGAACAATGGGTCTTATGCCAAAATCCTTGAAATGGCGAAAAGAGTGAGCGGAGTTTATTGGATTATAGTTGTTATTTATTTATAGGCTCACGGACGCGCCTGTTCTAGTAACAGCCGAGCAAATCAATCAGCATGATAGCAATCATCTTGTAACGAGATCTGCCCCTAAATTAACACAGTCCGAAACTCACCATAGAGATTTGACCGAGTGCAGAAGCCTTCGATTTTCCAACGGTAAGAAATAATGTAGAGTTATCGTCAGAGTGCGGAGGGGCTTGCTTCTGTTGCTGCTCTTACTGCATGATCTAGCAAATTGACCGCTTAGTTACTAATGGCAAACGTTACCTGATGAGAACAAGATGAACCAACGCGCACAAGATGAACCGGCATTGGAGTTAACGCTTTGGGTTGCTACGACTTAAACTCGTAATGGCGAGGCTCCGAGTTCAAATCTCATTCACTCATGCCATGAATCGTGTATGTCCTAAAAGCATTTACTGCTGCTCCAGTGTTTCACATTTGAGTAGCATTACAATAAAGTCCGATTGAGTGGCTCGCTGTAGACTGGCCATACATCAGAAAAAATAATCTTTGTATTATCGATGTAAATTACGTTTTCAAAGGTTGTTGACTTTCATCGACGATGAGTGTGTCATTAGATTTAGTGGTTCCAGTTAAAGAGCATTTACAAAGCTGCATTACCATGATGGCTTTGTGATGTTAGAATTTGCCGTTTTTCAGCGATGGGTGATCTTACAAACGGAGTCCTTGCAGCGCCGCCTCTTGTGAAGCCGGGAGCCTTTGCTCATAACCTAAAGCTTGCCGATAAAAGAGCAAAGTGGCTTTCTCGTCGTGTGTTTTCAGATGCTGAGCGCGAACGGTCGAGAGAGCTTGCAAAGTTAAAGCATCATCAACAGCGAGTTGCAAGGTGTAATGTGTATTTTGTCTTTCTATTGTACTCTACAAGCATATACCTAGTTTTGTTTTCTCTGTATTTTTCAGATTAGAATAGGGAGGCTGTTCACCCAGCTTGTTGTAACTGGCAATTTATTTGCTGCTCACCAATATCAGTTTACCTCTCTATGTTTAGGCTAGATCTATTTTTTGGCTCGCGCGTATGCTCTGCTTGCTAGTTTGTAGTCAAGACTAAACCAACGCGACAGATAAACTGCTCGGCCCCTACGCCTGTCCGCCACGTAACGGCGAACGTGTCCAGGTAATTAACTTAGCACAAGGACACAACAACCAAACTTCCCTATTTTTACTTCACTTTATTCCTTTCATGCTAAGCGTCGAGCAGGAAAGCCGTGAATGTAAAAGCACGAAAGCCTGTTTTGTAGTGTTCAGTATGACCCTAATGGGAATTGAATCCTGGCCTTCCGACTGCAAGGCGGACGCTATAATCTCTACAGTGTCTACACCATCTCATCGGTTCGCCTTGGTGATGAGGTCAATATATTGTATGTTTGTGAATGGTTCAAAAATTGCTGCTCTTGCTGTAACCAGCATCTTCCTATTTGCGTGGTTATATTTGCGGTTTGGATTTTGGATGAGCCGTTTTGTACTTCGTGCCTTTTCTCAAAGGAAGTGGAGAGAAATTCGTTGATTTGTTTTATCATAAAGTGGTTGGTCATAATTTACGATATTATTAATGCAGTTGGGTGTCCCACATTTTGACGCCACAATTTTTTACAGGTTGCGAGAGGAAAAAGAGCGGGAACGAGCCGAAATTGAAGAGAAATCACGGGAGCAAGTTGAAGCGATTGAGAGAGCGAATGAACTAATGAAAAAAGAAGCAGAAGATCGAGAGAAAAGAGAAATGGAAAGGAAAAAAGAGATTGCCAAGAAGCAACAAAAGACCGACCGGTAAGAAGCCTAATTTTTGGGCTCTGTGTGCAATGTTCCTGGTCTTACGTTGTTGCGGTAGAAAAAGAAGCGAAATATCGAATATATCGACACAATATTTGTGTCGGTGAAAATGTCCAAACCCTGTTCCCCGATTTGGCCTCACCCTGTGATGGCCGGGATGCACCTAGAAAATTTTTTTACGCTTAAACAAAAGATCAAGGTTTGCTCTTTGTAAATAGTATTTGATTCGGTGTTCGAAGCGAAACAATGTATGTTGATGTAGTTTAAATTCGCTTAGGCGTAGAGCAGGCATATGCAACCTTTTTTACTGGAGAGCCACATAATAAATTTTGAATAAGAGCGGGGGCTGCATCAATTTTTTACTGCAAGATATAGCATTATTTACTAAGAGGCATCCCACGACACATGTTAATATGATTTTTGCAGTTACAAATCTTTTGGAATCTTTTGAAGTCGTCTTATAAACCGAAATCATTATCTATTGTTTGCAGTGACTTCTTCAACTTATTGGCTTCCTCTTATTGCAATTGGCCTAAAATTCCTATCATACTGTTGTAAAAGCAGGGAGTTGTAGTGTCGCTTCAAATTAAATTATTTTAGGCGAGCAATTTTAGTTTTGCCTATCAGGCAGATGGCTTTTTCATTAAGTTGGATAACAAAGTATTTTGCCAACCATTCATCTTGAAATATTCGCCCTTCATTAATTTTTTGTTTTCTACTCATCATACGTTCGTATCGAGAAAAAACTAAATGAAAAGTTTGAAATTATTGTTTTCTTTTGTTGCCAAGAAGTTGGAATTAACACTTGCATCCAACAAATTAGCCTAAGCAAAAATGCTGTTGAATGATTTCAACTACTTGCGTTGAAATCAAATGCGAGGTTACCTATTTAGCACCAACGACTCGCTTATCAACTACCAGCTACGGTATTGTAGGCCTACAGTTCCACAAGTTTATTATAAAATGCTAACAATTTTGCTTTGTAAAACTGCGATGCATCATTAAAGGTTCAACTCATCATTACAGAGAGCGCGAAAATTTGTACTGCCGTTGACGTGAAGTTGTCGACCACATCAGAGAGTAGATTTAGTTATTGTAACGTTCTTTATAATTAACGCTGTTGTTGTTGCTACCCGGCCACTTTCGAAAGATGGTTGCATGGAGGAAGACCATCAAGCCTTATATTATAACCTGGGCAACTCACCAGGGCCTCGACTAGAGGTCGTAGAGACACAAAGACTAGCCAAATAGCATACGAGGCAGAGTCCGTAGCTGGACAATGTAGAATCAGATGAGAGACATCCTGGGAAGGATAACCGCAGGCAATACAAGAAAGATTCTCGATTCGGCCAATTTTACAGAGATAAAAATTTAGCACATGGCTGTGTCCGTTGCAGTGAAGATGAAAGTGTGACAAGGAAGTATGAGTTCCTCAGTACAGAGACCAAGAGGCCCGTGGGTCGAAGAAGTTGGTTGAGACTGTATGCCTTTAGTCCAAGAAATGAGAAGAATGAATATGAGAGGTAAAAGGAGAAAGACTACAAGGGACTGGTGTCACTGCAAATGTGATCAAACCTCAAATGAAAAAGGAGGTCAGGAGACGAAGAGCCCGCTCATGAGATGACAGGACGAAATGAGTCAGGGTGACCCGTAGGGAAGGTAGAGATGCCTCAGACAAAAGTAAGATAGGGGAAGACGAAAGGCAGCTGGTGATGGCACGACCGGCCGTTAGGTGACGGCGTTCCAATTTGGTTAAGTTGGTAACGCTTAGAACAGGAAACCATCCGGGTGAAGCACAAGTGGGAAGGGGCCGAAAAAAGCTTTGTACAAAGACAGGGACCCTATAGAGGGGCCTCATGAGCAAGCAGAAAAAGCGCGTACGGCCTTGAGGTGAGGGAAGAACTTCGGCCTTCAGCGAAGATACATGTTTAGAAAAGGAAAAAATGAGGTCAAAGGTGACCCCAAGAAAGGTTGGTGCGGAATTAAAACGGAGGGGGAATTGAATAAAAAGAGGTCGGGCTGGTGGTTAGGTTGATGGAAATTCACTGAAAAAAGAAAGCCACACATTTGCTCGGATTGAGAGGAAGACATCAATGCTCATACCAGGGATCCAGTCGAATCAGAGCTCCTTGTGTAGCCTTCACCGGATCAAGAAGATGAATGAGACCTTTTTGGGCACGTAGCCAGTTGGAGCTCCGACAGGTAGCCTCGGGATCTTTTACGCAGGGTCTTTGGCTAGGAGACAAAAAAGTGGGATCTCAGGTAGTCGGTGAAGACCGATGCCAACTCCATCGGAGAATAACAGTTAGAAAAATTAGAAGGAAAAGAAGATGAGGAAGAAAAGCTAGCCATAGAAAGGAAGAGAGAATACACAATTTAGGAGAGAGAGACAAGCCTGTCGCTTGTCATATCTCAACCTTGGCTCTGGCGATGACAGACGAGGCATGTCGGGAAGCAGAAATGTGAGCCTGACGATTATCATCACTTCTATGAGCGGCAGCAAAGACTTGCGTCTTTTGCTTACCCCATCTTCCACTTGAGGAAACCATCAGGTTTGAAGTTGGCGTTTGACGCGGCCAAAAGAAATGAAAAATTTGGCCGCATTCAGTGCCAGGGAAGTAAAGATAGCTGCAGCAAAAAAAAGAGAAAGACAGAAGTAATCCTCTGCAGAATGACAGTGAGAGTCAAAGTAAAAAATCGCAAGAAAGGGGGCCGTTCGTTGTGGTGGAAGAGCAGAGAAGGAGGACAGTCAGTAGAATTGAAAGGTATCAGCGCCTGGTCCTGAAGCACCTTCCAGGTGCAAGAATGTAGGGAGCAAAGGAGATTTCAGGAGAAAAGCGATTGCCAGAGAAGCGATGGACAAGGGTGGGGGGTGTCAGGGTCCTTGAGAGGAAAAAGGTCCGAAGAAAATCAATCAAATACTTCCTCCTCATGGGGTCAGAAGTTTCTTTTGAGTCCCTGAAAGAGTGATGGCAACTGAAATCACCCAGAATAAAGAGATTTCGGGAAAAGGAAAGAACTAATGAATTGCTTCTGCTATACGTCAAAAAACGAATAGAGGGAGCATAGACGTTAAGAGAGCCAGCAGGCGTTGTTTAGTGAGATGTTGATCTCTAAATCGTCAGAGTAGGGGTCACGCGAACAGAGAGAGGAAGTAGAGAGTTCAAAAATGGAGAGTCTTTGCTTGATGAAAATCATAACGCCACCGCTTATGTGCAGATCATCAGGAGAAAAAATCCCAGTCCCGGAGTGATTGCCATCAGATCGCAGTGCAGAGTATTTAGGGATCCGAACAGAGGAAGACGAGTTGAGGTTGGATTCCTGGATACAGATAAAATCTACAGGTTCAGCGAAATAAAGTGGAGAAATTCAGCGGTAGTAGCTTGAAGACCTCCGGCATTTCATTGAAGACCACTGACCAAGTCAGGGGAGGAAAAAGGAGCTGGAGATATAAAACAGCCAGAAACATATGATGGAGATAAGGTGGAGAGAGAGGAATTGCGAAGTGAGCGGAAGAAGGATAGGATGTTTGTAGGCGAGGGTTGAGTGGGGATGCTGCATTGGCAAAAATGTTGGGTGCCAGATGGATCAGGTTGTACAGTGGAGGTATACAAGATGGAGGATCCGGAAGAGCGAGTCACAGTGTTGAAAGGTGTAGGATCCCGATGAAAAACAGGGATGCAGCAAGTAGGACAGCTCCACGAACAAGAGTTTCCTGGGACATTAAACATGGAGAAGAATAGTAGTGAGCACTTTAGATGGACCCATTTAGAGCAGTTGCAGCATTGCACCGACCTACCCCTCCAGGTTACATTTCTAGCGCACACTGTAGAAGAAAAGACGGGACCAAGGTTAGGGTGAACGTTCTCGGTGATCAGGAGGAGAAAGATAATAAGAACACGGGAAAGAAAGAGGCAGGAGAAGAGAAGATGCAGGCGACTGATTTTAGGGAATGTGAGTGCTGTCCTTCTGCGGTCGTTCAGGGGGCACCACGATGTGAGGGGAGTGCCTGGAGTAACTGGGAGTCTCGGGAAGGCCAACAGCCATTTTGATCTAATCCAAACGATTTACGCTCGGTACTGCAGGACTGTGTCTTACGCGGGCCGCACATAAGAACGTGTCGGGCTGCTGGTTGCACCTGGCGTAGAGGTTACTTGTAGAGCAGTACCAAAGGCTAAAAGAATTCTGGTCGAATTCAAAGTCACGTTCTTGTGGTTGTTAGTTAATGACGCAGTTTCACCGTATTAATGTCACTCACGCAACCAAGATTTTGAGATGGGTTTATTACACCTGCTGTACTGGAGGTCAAAGCACTCGCACACGGTTAGGGTCATTTCAATCCCCATAACCTCTCCTTGTAAGATGCTTTGAATTATTAACTTCAACGTCACTATATTGTCATTTTGGTTATATGATTAGGTACATCACTGCTTTGCACACCCAGCTCCGAAAGCGAATTTCTCAGAACAACGTCCAACTGCCTCCTCTGTGCATGTGCGCTAATACTTTCTGGGACACAAACCCGAACACCTGTGCGAACAACTGTCTTTTTTACCGAAACTTCAAAGGTAACACTATTCATCTTCGAGGCTATGTTTCCGATTGTACATTCTACAAATGTACGTTGGAGCATTTGGGTGCTTTTATTTGACAAATAATGCAAACTGTGTGGGCGCAGGAACAATGGCACTTTCATTGTACACTTTTGGAAGACAGGATTTCTGCATTAATTTACCGTTGCAATGTCGGCCTAGATTTTGTTACAATTTTCATGCTAGTTGGTTCTAGGATGTTAGAGAGAGAGATTCAAATCCAGTTTTGTCTTTATTAACGGAGACAGGAAAAAATAATTGGATTGACCATTGGGCGTCGTTTGGAAAAAAATTATTTATTTTGTGCGAGTGTTTTTTTTTGCGTATTTATCATACACCAGTCAATAAAATTAGCTGCAACATATATCGGAAATTTGTGGTAAACATATCGGAAAAAATCCACCTTAAATATGACAAAAAACAGCCAAAATTAAGTCGAAAATTTCCGATATATGTATCGGACAAAACCAGTTTTAATTAAGACAAAAAAACAGCTGCAAAATTATCAGAAATTTTCGATAGGAAATATTTATCTTAAATATAACGAAAAACATTAAATAATAGTCGAAAATTTCCGAGATATTTATTGGACAAAACCAGCCGTAAGACAAAAAACAAAAGCAAAATATATCGAAAATCTATGATATACATCACATGAACTATATTAGAAATCTAAAAGCAATAATTTCAGGTGACTTCGTGACCTTGGTGCAACGGAAAAAGAACGAGAAAATACTTGAAAACACGCCACGCAGGCAGTAATTTTGATAAATAAAGTGCAAGGAAAAAACTCATAATTACAGTTGAACAAAATGAGCGATTATATTACGAACCAAATATCAAACTACCAATCTACAGTAGGTTTTTGGGGTAACGCCACAAATTGAGCACACAAAATCCCACTTCCATTGTACATGATGTTCCAAAAGTCTTGGGCACATTTTGACGTTGAATATGTCAAAAACTATTAAGGAAATAACAATGCATCTGATATATTCTGAAAGCTTGCAGTCTCAAGTTTTTTATAGAATGTTCAAAGATGTTCAATGTGAACACCGTTAGTCATACGCCACACATCAGGCCGACAGTCAAATTCCTGCTAAAATGCGTTCCAGCATTGTGTTGTCTATGATTGCAAGTTGCAACAACTTCCATTATTCGGCCTTGATATCAGCTACATCTTTTGGAAGGGGGAGGCGCATAGACCAGTGCTTTCACGAAACTCACAAAAAGAAGTCGCAGGGTGTGACATCTGGAGACCTAGGATATCAGGGAAAGAGAACGCGATCATCAAGTGTCGCTGAATCAGTTTTTGAAAGTTCAAGGACACAAAACGCTTTTTCTGGTTGAGTGAAAGCCATTGGTGGATCTAGGTTATCTTAGTTATTTAAGCTACATGAAAAGATATGAAAAAATTATCAGCATGACAAAAAAAACTCAATGAATTTAGCATTAAAATGACAACAGTTTAATTCAACTACCATTCATAGATCAGCAGAAATGAGGACTTGAAATGTGCCCAAGACTTTTGGCACACCCTGTGTAATAAGTAGAAACAACTTCAACCAAAAATCTAATCATGTAGCATATAACAAGTTGAGTGGACCACCAGTATAAAATTTGATAAGCACTGATCTAGAGCTTGCGCGAATAATTTTTAACTGTTGGCTGTGTTTATAATACAACCCAAAATGCCTTCTGCATTAAAATGATGTTGTGATTGCACCAAGTTCATAAAATTACTTCTAGATTTCCTGTATAGCTGATGTGGTGTATCTCAGAGATTTCCGATATATTTTGCAACTGTTTTTTGTCTGATATATATATTGAAAATTTTGTGAGCTACACCAATCAACAGCCGCTTCAATGTGGTGGTGCGGTCCCCGACCCCGTTTGAGCTGGGTCGAAATGGCTGTTGGCCTTCCCGAGAGTCCCAGTAGCCCTGAGCACCTTTCACATCCAATCATTTGTTTGCCGTGCTGCCCTCTAAACGACCGCAGAAGGACAGCATCACTCTCTCTAGAATCTGTCTCCTGTATCTTCTCCCTCTTTCTTGCCGTAATCTCATTTTTTTTCTTTTGATGAGTGGCAACGTTCACCCTAACCTTGGTCCCTTCTTATTCCGTGCGCACTAGAAATGCGACCTGGAGGGGTAGGTCGGTGCAATGCTGCAACTGCTCTAAATGGGTCCATCTAAAGTGCTCACTACTTTCCTCTTCTATATTCATTGCTCTAGGCTGCTCCCACTCATGAAACTGATCTTGCTGCGTCCCTGCTTCTCCTGGGGGTCTCCAACCATCCAACACTGTGACCTTCTTTTTTGGGGCCCCCAAGCACGTATATTTCCATAGTTTAGTCTAAACTTGCTGGCACCCAACATTTTTGCCAATGCAGCATCCCCACTCAAGCCTTGCCTACAAACATCCTATCCTTCTTCCGCACACTTCGCAATTCCTCTCTCCACTTTTCTCTCCATCATATGTTTCTGGCTGTTTTATATCTCCAGCTCCTTTTTCCTCCCCTGACTTGGTCAGTGGTCTTCAATGAAATGCCGGAGGTCTTCAAGCTACTACCGCTGAATTTCTCCACTTTATTTCGCTGAACCTGTAGATTTTATCTGTATCCAGGAATCCAACCTCAACTCGTCTTCCTCTGTTCGGATCCCTAAATACTCTGCACTGCGATCTGATGGCAATCACTCCGGGACTGGGATTTTTTCTCCTGATGATCTGCACATAAGCGGTGGCGTTATGATTTTCATCAAGCAAAGACTCTCCATTTTTGAACTCTCTACTTCCTCTCTCTGTTCGCGTGACCCCTACTCTGACGATTTAGAGATCAACATCTCACTAAACAACGCCTGCTGGCTCTCTTAACGTCTATGCTCCCTCTATTCGTTTTTTGAATAATTATGAAAAAAGATAATATGGAATGAGTGGTTTGATAATTTTCTGCAAATAACTTGAAAACTAAACGATGTAGAGTATATTATGCATTGCAAACTGGTAGAAAACATGTGTTTCTGAATATGTTGGCTCAAAAATGGTTACTCTATGTGCTGTGTTTCTCGAAATACAATCAATTCGTGGTTTTTTGTACCTTAAAAATTCTTTTGCACATTTTAAGAGTATTCAGATGACAAAATTTAATAAAAAAAGTTTTTGCATCGTATTTTGACGCTGAATTTTTCTTCAAAATCATACAAACTAAGCGACTGGATAAAAAAAAAAAAAAAAAAAAGTGGACACCTTAGTGTAGGGTTAACCTAATTGAGAAAACGAATAGCTAAGAAGCTATGGATTTGCTGGGTTTGAAAGAAACATTGGACAGTATGGTGTTAGTAAATAGAGTACGATGGTATCGACATTTTGACTGGTTCAAAATGACCACTCTTTCCTCAGCTTGGTCTTAATTACGTTTGCGACGTGAAACTGGAAAACCGTATTACACTGTACAGTGTGCCTCCATCTTAAAGAAGTGGAAGAGACGAGGCTTTAACAATAGTTATTGCAAAATAGTTCAAATAAACTTAAATAGTTGCTGTCTTTATCAAGTTCCGTAAATGTCGTGTGTTTTAGCTTACGCCAAAGCGCTTGAGGCTGTGTTGAAAATCGTTGAACGGAATGTGGTTTCTGTTCATCAGGATCTCCTCCAGCGTAGCACGGTGTCAGTCGGATTTGTGGACGAGGATTTTGTCTGCTCTGAACCAGATTCTGCGAGGAGTTTTAATTTCTCCACAGCGAGGTCAAGCAATTTGTCAGTAGCATCTATCAATACATCTGTTTGATTGATCTAGCTTTGTTGTGGTTCTGTGTTGATTGTTACGTCGATTGAAATGATAGCATTGGCAACATTTTAACTTCATCCATTTGCAACTCTACATTGCTGCGTTGTACCATCTTTCAGCAATCGTCCAAAGGTAATGCTGAGGCAGTGTGTCATGTGGCTCCCACAAAATCTGTTGGCTGAAACCCTTGTTTTTGTATAATAATTTTTCTTGGACACCAGAGGGTAGCTTATCAGTAACCTATACGAGTTTAAAACCGATTTTAACACATCCATCGAACTTTATCTGGTAGCAAAGTGGTTTATTTTTGTGTATTATGAATTATGTAGTAGACCTACTAGTTGTTGTTTTTTGAATTTGTTTGATGTAATATTAAAATCGTTCTTTGCTATTGCTGACGTGTACCACTCGTACTGCAGTACTTTAGCAGTAATAAATCTACTGCTGTACTATTTCACAGAGTTTAATGATCGTTTTCCCGCCAGAATTAGTGATTGGGTAAAATTACAGATTTATCTCCATGGCACCAGACATCCTAGGTTCCATTTATTAGCTTTACCTGCCGACTTTACCCACAATGCCACAGATAACTCATGCTTGCACACGTTTCAATTTTTCAAAATCTGTCGGACATAAAGCGAAATCAGCTCAAGTGCGGTAAAATAAAGCTTATAATTTTTGATTTCATCTACTGCACCTGATCTGATTTGTTTTTTTTTCAATCTTGTTCTTTTTTGGTGGTGGGCAGTACCATGGTACCTTTCTTGTACCGGTAGCGTGCCACATTTTTTGCTTATATATTGGCCTGTACCTTTAATTCAAAATGAGCCACCTACATTTGTTACAATACGAATTTTAAACAAAAATTGAATAAGGGAGAAGTTTAAATGATATTACTTTATGCTTTTTGGTAAAATTTTGACATCTCACACCAATTATGTAAATTTTCAAGAAGTATCAATAGAAATGAGCGTCAAACGGGTGACCAAAACCACCTAAGATCATTTCCAAAACAAAGGTCTCCAACTTAGAATTCGTAAAAAAGCTCTCGATTGCAAGTCGATCGCCAAAAACAAAACTGGTCTTCATCTTTAAATGGTACCTCGTTCCAGATTAACCTAAATAGTATTGGAAGGTACACTTAAAGAACCATCAGATTAGCGTCATGCAAAGTGTGGCCGTAATGCAAGAGCGTGAACGGATTTACGCTCTTACCTTTCAGTTGTACCTACATTAACCTAGTCTGATATTTCTTTATGTTCACACTCCAATACTACTGTGTTCATACCGCGCCAGTATGGGATTTGAATAGGTTCAAACAATTCGACGTTTTAAAGCAATGTTAAATTCCCTCCTTATGTGGCAGGCCTTTTTGAGGCAGCGTGTCTCGAATTAAGAATTTTTAATTTACTTAACAAGGCTGATAACTTGGAAAGGTCTGTTTAACGAATTCGTGAGCCTAAAAACCTTTTTCTTTGTAATGCAATAACAATTTGTAATAATTTTATGCAGTCGTGTCGCAAACCTGACTAATCTTATCCTCCAACACATAAGCTTGTTAGTCACGTGTCGCAAGTTGAACGAATTGACAATTTTATATATAAAATCTTAAAAGAATCACAAAGATTTCCCTCTTCGCAAAAACCTAGTCGATGGATTACAGCAGGCCTGCACAACTCATTTTTTCAGCGGGCCGCATGTCGACACGTCAAGATAAGGGTTTCTGTATCTCAACAGGCACAAATTTCTGGCACATGTAGGTAATCACTGTGACATTTTTAAGCAACAGAGAATCGTTAGCCCGTTTTGACTTTTTTAGTAGGATCACTAATTCCAAAGGCTTAGTTGCGCAATTTCCATTCCAAATTGAAGTTGTTGACCATCGTTTGGAGTGGGGGATCAAGTAATGAAACATTAATGTAACGTGTTTTAAAACTTCTTGTGATCCGCACAAAAACTTTATGCGGGCCGTATGTTGTGCTGGCCTGGATTATTGTCTCAATCTGAACTTAACTCATTACAATAACTCAACTGTAAGTGCTGTCAGCTTTCTCTTTACCTAGCTGCAATTATGTCAGAACGAGCAACAAACGCCCAGCCAGAGATTTAAGGTCATACAAATCGGTATACCGTGACCGAAAAATTGTAAATAATCGCTTGATTTTTAATTCCTTTTTTTTTAAAACAAATTATTCTAGTTTATTCCAACAATTTTGGATTGATACATTTTATGTACGCCATCAAACGAATGCATAAAACTTGGCAAAATTGCTGTTTCAGTTGTGCGCAAGTCCAGTTTGAAAACCGCCTATGCTGCAAAAAATTCAAGCAAGACGTTCGCGGGGACTTAAGGAACTTTGAGAAAATATACCAGCTCTGCGCAAACCCATTGCAATATTTTGCTTAATCGACCTTTTTGTAAAAAGTGGCCCTTTTGGTCTTTCAACGAGAATTGGCTATGCCAAAAAAACACCCATTGGGTGAAGCCGGCGTTGGCTGCTAAACAGATATTCTTAACTCCGACAGCCTACTAATGGGGTACTGCGGGCAACGCCTGCAGAACGGGCTAGTTAAGATGTAAAGTAATTAACATAGGCAAACTACTTGCTACTTTTTCGTTCTTGTAAATCTGGTTAGAAAATTTAAAGCTTCAGGTTGGTTGTGTTTAAAGTTATAAATGCTAACTGTGGAGAATTAAATGACCCGGAGTCCATTTTACAGCGCCTATAGATGAGTCTAATGGGGAGGAATCAATTGGAATTTGTGTGTCTGCTCGAGCATCATCAATAGAAACCAAAACCTCATTTTCAGAGCCTGTTTTTGGCGTAGCTTCTTCAAGAAAAACAATGTTTTCTTCATCAATAGGATCATCTCCATCAGATGAATCAGAATTATCAGCTGTAGTTAGCTGGACTACTTAATCAATGCCCACAATGAATTCCCTTGATCTAATTTGCCTGTTTGACATCTGTATATAATACTGTATAGTGGTAAATGAAAAGTACATATAAAACCGAATGGGACTAAATAGTCCCACTTCCTAAAACAGTATGAAAATTGCATAAAACTTGCAATCTATCAAACCACGGTTGAGAGTGTAACTAAAATCCATTTCACACCTAACAACTACTTTACGTTCAAAAATAGGTTTTACGTAAATTTAGGTATATTTAAAATTACAAAATATTGAAGATCAATTTCACAAACTTCACTAAGCTTTATAATTTATGACTCCGCATTTTCAAAACTTTAAAAGCATTTTCTGGGTTGCCAAATTAGTTTGAAGAAAATATTTAACAATTAAAATAATCTGACAGGGACATGCATCCAGCAGTAGGCAAAAATTCCGAATGGGACTAATTAGTCCTATCGGTCTGAAGGGGTTAAAACCGAAAACTTGTTCCTTCTGATCCTTTTTAATAAAACTTGAACCATTTGAGCGTCTGCCTAAAACGCTGGCATTGTAATTTCGTAATGCAGAAATCTGATGATTAGTTCTAAAACAGCCAAATTAATAGATCTTTTTTGTTACAAAAGCTTTTGGATAGTTTTTGGAAACAAATATGCAGCAGACTTGAAACAATCTTAACCGGAAAATGTTAAAAACAGGTTTAGTGTTTGCCTCAAAACTGTATGCTTTGGATAATCCGCTAGCTCCTTTTCATACGTTAGAATTAGGGTGAGAGCTAGAATTAGGATTGGAACTAGGATTGGGGTTAGGACTAGAGACAAGCTCCACCGCAATTGACGTCAAATAACCCATCGTATACTACCTAATTGCCCCTACTCTGTTTTTATTAACACAGAGATGGTAAACCAGACCCCGCGGGTATCGTTGCAATTTTTGTGTAAAAAATTGCAAGCGTGTGAACAGTGTTGCTTCAACATTTGACTGTTTTGATTTTTCTAAAATTTTCAAATAACCCCTTGCTGGAGCGTCGATCTCTAAATGCTAAAAAAAGGTCCTTGATTTTCGTAACAGTGCAAACTTCCTTAAATCTGCTAAAAGCTCTTGTCGCTACACAATCACGTATCTTTACCGAGTTTCTCGATCACAAACTTCGCAAGATTGTCAGATAAATTCTCACGATTGAAAATCATGTTTGGAGTTCAGGTAAAGAACAATTGCGTGATTCAAGGTGTAAATTGACAAAATTGGAAAAATTCAAATTCTTCCTTCGCACATCAAAAATCCTTTAAGGATTCCCTACTCCCTCAACTGACTAAAAATGCTTGCGGTGGATAATGAGTAGATATGCAGGTGCTACCTACTGCTGTTTTCACAGAAGTGATACCAGACAACAGGGTTACGAAAAGTATTTTTTGAAGCTTTCAAGAAAAAAACAAAAGAAAAAATGCGTGCTTTAAAAAGTTTACGTGCTTAATCCGTTGTTGCATCTTTGATAAAATTTGAATCTTATAATCTCCTGATAAAGGAATTAACCGAGGTTCTACTAACAGTATTTTTCGAGATAGAAAGAAAAACAATTTCATCATTTGTCGTTAATTATGACGTCATCTTAGTTCCATAAGAGATATTTCTTGAAGTTGGTGCGGTGGATACTAGCTTTTGCTTGAAAACTGCTTTCCTTTGTCAAATAATAAGAATTAAAATAAATCATCTGCAATTATGACATAATTTTAACGTCATCAACCCCACTTATGACACCTCAAAATGGAGATCAATCGTGGCAAGTTTCATATTTCCGAGAAGTTAAAACACATAGACAGAATTGATTAAACTATTTTTGGTACAACAATAAGTGGTATGAATAAATAATTATCACTTCTACATCGCTAGATGGATTGATTTAATTTTAGTAACTGCTTGTTGTGGCTTATAGACTACAACAAGTTGTATCGTTTGCTAATAAATCTTTTTTATTGACAACTTAATAGCGTAGATCAGCGTGGTCCAACTGTCGGCCTGCCGGCCAATTTTGGCCAGCATGTTATTTTTTTGGCCCGCGAATAATTAGGGCAATTAGCGTGTTAAGATTTATAATTTTCATACTTGTTGCGAATAAGCAAATTTGCTTCCTTGGAACAGTTTATATATATATGTATGTATAGTCTGTAATTTTATTGCTTTCGTTCTGCTGTGATTATTTTATTCGTCATTCTAGATTTGTCTCGAGTCTAAATTTGGTATTATATCTCGATTGTTTTTTCTTAAAAAAAACTTTTTTTGGATTAAGATTTGTTCGTACACCCCTCTTCTGACGTCACAATGGTAAATCAAGTGTATACAATCAAGACTGATCCAGAATACACTTTTTCTTCTCAAAAGTTTCCGATTGCGATTGACGTGATATTGTAGTAAGTGTTTTTGACACGGGATGTTGATCTTGAATTTTCTGGATCGCATCCCATTCATATATATCGAGCGACGAGATGTTTTCACGTTTTTTATGTGTCTTTTACCAGTCCAGTATCGTAGACACGGTAGAGTAGAACGCTAATTTCACGAGTTTAGGCTTAAAGTTTAAAAACAACCGTAGCTGCATAAAACCACTGCATAAAAGTAAAACGATGAGTAGTAAAAAAAAGGAACGCGGAAGAAAGAACATTTCTTAATAAATGGGAGGAATATTTTCTATTTGTGGAAAATAATTGAAAGCCACTGTGCCTAGTATGCTAAAAAACAGTTTCAGTTGCAAAGGAATGCGATATAAAGCGCCATTATGACGCCCTTCACAAACATAAGTAAGAAAAATATAAAGGAACCGAAAACACACTGTTTTGCAGAAAGTGAAAAGCAAACAGGAGAAACAAGTCAGTACGATGTTCAATTTTGTGAGCAGTTAAAACTCTAGCCTAGCCGCATCATATGAAGTTGCACTCCTTCTCGCAAAAGAAATGAAGCCATTTTGAGATGGTAAATTAGTAAAAGTATATGCAATTAAAATGGCAGAAGCATTTGGTGAGAAAAAAGTGGCAGAAAAATTTTAAACGGTGTCTTTATCCCAATAGACAGTGGAAAGGATTTAAGTCTACATGTATTTTGTAAACTGAAAACGCATATTAGCAAATCTAGCTATTTCTCACTTGCTTTAGATAAAAGTGTTGATGTAACTGACATTAGCCAGTTGATGATATTTGCTCGACTAGTGAATGAAAATTTTAATTTTCACGAAAAATTGCTAGCAATTCATCCGTTAACAGGCGGAACAAAAGGATGCGATATATATAAAGCACTAAACTTTGTTGTTCCTCAGTTCGGAGATTTTAAAAAGTGCTCTTGTATAGTAACAGATGGATCAAAGGCCATGGTGGGGAACCAAAATGGTCTCGTTGGATTGCTAAGAAAAAACGAAATTAACTGCGTTGCTCTGCATTGCATAATTCACCAAGAAGCACTTTGCGGAATAGTATTGAAAATGATGAATGTCATTCAAAGTGTAATCAAAATGGTTAATCTAGCAAGGAGTGGACATAAAGCTCAAAGTCACCGAAGATTTGTGGGATTTTTGAGAGAGCTTGATGCTGAAATAAGTGACTTGCCCTTGTATACGAGTATTAGATGGTTAAGGGTAGGCAAGACACTGAAACACTTTTTTGGGGTGCGCAAAAAAATTCTTTCATTTTTTTGAAAAACAATTAATAGATAGTACAGGTAGGCCTAATTTTCAAGCACAATTGCAAAGCACTGAATTTCTTTGCGGGTTAGCTTTTCGGACTGACATGACAAATTACTTGAATATGCTAAATTTGAGATTGCAGGGAAAGAGGTAAAGTATTTTTCATTTGGTAGGACATGTTAAGAGTTTTCGCTCAAAATTGCGTTTATTCACGGACTGTTTGCAAAATAATAATCTTGCTCATTTTTCTTGCTGCTCTATCATCAAAAATGAGTATTCCTATGCTGATTTTACAGTTTATATGTAATATTGCCTCATTTTCTGAGGAATTTCTCAGTAGATTTCAGGATTTCCGTAAGTTAAAAAGTCTTCTTGCATTATACAACAATCCCATGCATGGTAATGCTGCCACACAGCCGTCGTAAATTCAACTCGAGTTATGAGATCTTCAGAATGATCAGTTCTTATTGACGAAGAAAATGGAAAATCCAGAAAATTTTTGGAAGTTTGTTTCAAAAGAGAGGTTTCTGATATTGAAGAATGCAGCTTTAAAGCTCTTCTCGATGTTTGGAAGTATATATATTTGTGAGTGTGCGTTTTCAGCAATCAACATTATCAAAAGTAAAAATCGAAACCAATTTGGAAACAACGCTATAGCTTTGCAGGATTGCCTTCGTATTGCCACAACTAACACTCTCGTAGATACAATTGCAATTGCAAAAGAAGCATGCAGACTTCAGAAGTCGCATTAATTAGCAATAAATTTACAAACTTATATGTGGTTATATTTCGCATTGATTAGCATAAAAGGTTGACTCGCAGAATGAATTTGTCAGATTCTAATAGCCCTCAATAAAATTAAGTTGGACCACTCTGGCGTAGATTATGCATAAAGCAGCCTTGATGTTACATGTCTCACAGAAAAAATAGACGGCATTTTAATTCATTAGGACGTTTTTTGTTTACTCAAGCTAAGCCACAAGCTGGTTTCGAATGTGAATAATTTGACTATGATTTAACAATTTTTCTAAAAGTACCAGAATTTGTCGGAAGTGTCGAAATTCTTACAGAAATTTTTAATGTGACCGAAACTCTGAACAACAGATTGCGCTTTGGCATTTCCCGAACGCATTTATGGCATTGAGTTATCGCACGTATTTGCTCAGAAAATATAATCGTGCTATGAAGATATACTGTACAATAAACCAAGTTACTAAAATAATGCAAATCGCTGCCTCGGCTAGAGCACAAGAACAACGGCGGAAATTGGTCTGTGTTTAATAACATGCATTGCTGTTCAGAGCAAAAAAAAATAACATCGCTACAAAAGATACGTGAAGCAGTTTTGTGACATATTTCTAAGTAGGTCAGATAGCAACCCATCCTGTAGTCAGTAAAATCAGTTATTTTTTGCAAAGATAACGCTACCCCTATCAGATAGAGAGTTATGCAGCGATTGCTTGTGAATTTGATGAAGAAAACTTAAGTTTTGAACACTTATGGTGAGGCTTTAGATCTACAACTCTTCCTTTTCACAATAGTGAAATCGTGAAAAGGTGTTGCTGAAAGTATCTACTACAACACATGATTTAAAAAACAAAGTTTTCTAGCTGTGGGTTTATGATATTTGGTGCGAAACTAAGAAGGGTGTAAGTCTAAGATGGTAAGAGTCACTCATCTTGGTCATGTTATTTCAAAAAAATACCAGTTTCTTAGAAAATCGGAAACGTTTTTTTAAAAGCACACAAAAACTTAAAGGTTTTAAATCCAGATTACTTCTGACCGCTATTTTGCGCCCTGGCAGCTTTGCTTTGCACCTTCTGCTTGAAAAAATTCTTCTTGCGCCCCTAAATAATAGGTTGAAAAACTGATAACAGATACCTACCTAAAGTGTATATTGAAGTTTTGTGGTGAAAAATAAAAGTACCAGCTTTGAAGATCAATAGAAAACGAGGCCTAAGATATTGTTTGATGCTAAAATTAAGGTCTAGAAGGAAAAAACCGCTTGCTTATCCTTCTCAATATTTGGCGTCAACGTTTATAGGCCAGTGGTTCCCAACCACCGATACCGGTCAGGAAAGCGTATGTAACCGACCCGTCACATTTTATTGGCGAAGACTCTTTAGGTGCATTTTTGAAGTTTTGTTCGGAAGTTGATTTATTTTGCAGATCAATCTGAATTTGGAAAATTTTTAGAGGGCAATCTCTTTTTTTCTCAAGGCAAACCTGATACGTTAGCCGTGAAATGAGTTTATGGTCTCTCTACTTCCGCATGTTTAGTATTCCGGATCAATATTCTGCATATTCAGTTCATTTCAGTTCAGTTCCGCATGTTTAGTTCGCATTGACAAAATAAATTGACTCCTACAGCGTTAGCACAAACTGGCTAATAGTTTACGATGTTGTCGGTGACGCTAATCACCCAAAAAAGTGACGCCGTTGGCGTTAAGACTAAGCTGGGCGAATTTACACCTAGATTGAAAAAAGTTTTTCGCTTTGTTTCGACTGAATCATTAAACTACATTGAATTTTCTAGCAAAAATATTAGCCTTAAAAATGTTTATTTATGCAAAGATGCAAACCTAGGTGCTAACTTGTACGGTAGCTTTATTTACATACCAACCAAACAGTGGTGGATAAACAAATATCAGAGTCAGTGGCATGAAGTCATAAGAAGCCCCCTAGATGCACAAGTTCTCGATGTGGACCATTTTTTGAAGATCACCATGTCGAATAGCTGAATTAACGTGTTTTTATTCCAAATTGGGATGTTTTTTTTTCGAGATTACTTCTATTTAGAAGGACTTTAATAACCTATCTTTGCTTCAAATTAGGGTGTAGGCCATTTTTCTAGCGATCAAAGATTTCAATACCGAAATAATTCCGGATATGACTGAAAGAGGGTACCGGTACCTCATTTTTCAAAAAGGGGGACTCGAGGAAACTGCCTCACCCTAAACTCATGATTGAATATTGAGTGAATATTGACGTATATAGCGCAAGAAATGGCGTCATCATAAGAGATAGTCCCCCCGAGAGACATTATGTTGGGAGGTAACACTGCTTTTAAAAGACTTTCAATGAGGGATTCCTTGATAAATGTTGATGACTTTTTTCTTTTGCGGAAAACTTTGTAAATTTAATTTTAAAAATTTTTGTCGGAGAAACTTTTATATTTTGGGGTGACATGTGTGAATTTAGGCTCGGGTAACACAAATTGTAACACAAAGGTGGAAAAAAAGCAATTGTTTTATTTCAAGAAGTGTGAGGTGGTAAATAAATTGAGATCCGCTGATGCAGACTTAAAGAATGCAATATACTACAGACAAATTTGCGTAATTCTTGTAATAACTACATTTCCTAGTAGGTTTATTTGATTGTTGTTCTATGCTTCTGAAAAAACTTTTGTTAATAATTAAAAATCGCTAGAACGTTAAGCGTCGTAGTAAGACTAGCGTTCTTCAACTTCTAAATAGAAAATTAGATCTTCATTATATCTAAATTTTAGGGTAACAAAATGAAGTCCTATATCATAGTCAGCTAAGCATTTTTGGAAAAAAGGGAGGCAAAATTTTTAAATCTCCGATTAGATGATTAGCTTAAGCTTCGATTAGATGATTAGCTCCGATTAGATGATTAGCTAAAAGCGTGTGAGCACAGAGTGTATGCTATACTTTTAATCTAAATGGGTAAATCTCAATTTTAAGGTTTATCATAAATTAAGATTTCCCCACTTAGATTGTCACAAGAGGAGTTCAAAAAAACGAAAATGTGACAAAGACTATCTTAAGCTCGGCTTCACCGAAGCCATAGACTTAGGGCAAGTTCTTCCAAAATGTGTAATACGTCTGGAATACTTGAGCAACAATACTTTCAGACCAAGTCGCTGACAGCGCCATTTATGAGCAAAACATCCTGACCTACTAGACAAGAACTTAGAATTTTTTGAAGCCTTTGTTCAAAAACGAAAATTGTGAGTACTGATGCATTTCGGAAATATTCATTTCGACAGTGGCTAACAGGATCTACTTCATACGAAGAAGAAATGCTATTTTGTAAACCCTTGAAAAAGACTACCAAAGCAAAAATGTATTTGAAGCGGTCTCCTCTTACTTCAACCACCATTTAATTAAACAGGAGAACCTTGTGGGTGTCTGCCCCTGAAATGCTTAGATCACGAAACGGGTTCGTTGCCAGGATAAAGAAGAGAACTCCAAACACAGTAGGAGCTCACTGCGTTATCCATCGCGAGTTTCTTGCCTCAAGGGCTTTACCTGCTACAATGAATGACAAGCTGGCAATTGCCATTCGTGTTTTCAACTTTATTAAAACAAGTTCTCTCAAATCGAGGCTCTTGGCCGCTCTGTGCAAGGATATGGATGCTGATCGTGGGACTCTGTTGTTTCACACGGCTGTTCGATGGTATCGCGAGGCAGCTTAGCTAGCTCAGGTTTAAGATCTGAGGAAAGAAGTAAAGCTAGCTACTTTTCAAAGCTCAAGGAAATCACAATCTTGTGCATTTATTTTCAGCAGATGAGTTTTAACTGAAGTTGACATAACTTGATGACATTTTCGAAGCGCCTAATCTTCTTAACCGACATTCTAGCCACATAGCTACCTATCATTCCTCACCTGCATTTACATAAAAATTAGAGTTGTGGTTTGAAAAAGTTCAAAGGGGAATCGCTGCGTCTCTCTCTTAATTAGATGGAGCCCATGAGAAAAACAGGGTTGATCTGGATGCAGAACTAAAAGCCGAAATAGAAGTCCATCTATAGTCATTAAAAATACGGGAAGAATTCTTCGAATTAAAATGCAACTCTGTTGCTGAAGATGATTTTGAAACAATGCCTCTCAATGATTCCTGGGCTAAATACGTGCGTGTGTACAGGAATATTGGTAATGGTTGGTAAGCGTATTCTATTGCTACTATCATTTTCAGCCTTGTATATATATGTGTAAAAGAGGCTTTTCTGCACTTGTAAGGGTAAAGACGAAAGCTCGGTGCGTACTTGATTGTAAAGCCGGTAGGCGATGTGCGTTTTCTTCAACCAAGTCAAGAATTAAACTGCTGGTTTCGAAAAAGCAGCTACAGCCTTCACATTAATGCTTGTGAAAACAAATCGTGTTTTACAATTTATTCAGAACTTTTTAAGAGAAGAGGGAGAGGGGGCGCTACATTCTTTGATTAATGCCAAGCGGGGCACAACAAAAAAGTTTAACAACCCCTGCTTTAGCATCTACTTTAGTAAAAGTTGTAACTATTTAGGCAACGTTATTTCCTACTTAAATAAAAACAGAAATAGTAAAAAATGAACTTACCCAAGCAAGTGGGTCGTTACCGATAAATCTACTTAAATAGTTGACTTAAGTAGAACTACTTTACTTTGTTACCGACCACCTTTGAATAACAGTTGTTGGCAAAGTACGTGACGAGAATCACAAACTTGCAGGGCCTAACAACAACAACAACAACAACAACAACAACGACGACGACGACGAGAACAAATTTAAAATAAAAATGAGAGATGATAAGATACTTTCTGAAAAAAAAGTGACGCTTTTGCACATATTAGGAATTTAGCAAAAGAAGTCGCACCGTTACTACTTCGGTTAACTTATAGAAAAGTTGCAGCCGCTAGCGTTAGCGCAAACAAAAATGAACCCCTTTAATTTGTCCATGCAAACGTACTACACTGCTTATGTTCATGGCCAACAGGCCACGTTTCTTTATGGCGAATGAAAGTGTCTTTTGAATGACCACAAAGGCCCGTTGTTTGTCCTCGAGACCTTCCGGCATTCCTGACTTTTAAGCCTTAAAGATCGGCCAGTGATAAAAATGCTAAACGTAAAACGGTCAGTATTGCAAAGAAGTTGGAGACAACAGGTTTAGGTAACTAACCTTTGGTATTTTTTCAAGGTATTTTTATAGCTTTATACTGACTAAAATTGCTCTATATATTCTGCTGGTAGTCTTTTAGTTTGTTTTTGTGTTTTACCACTTGATTCATAAGTGAATTGTTGATCACTATGCACTTGTTTTGCTGTTATATTTTTCTGCTGTTACTAATAACACATCACTGGTCCCACGTTGAAGGTAAGAGATTTGACGATATTGCGTAAGAAAAATATGTGCTGATCGTTTAGATTTCAGTTACAGAAAATCTTTTTTGAATTATGAACTTGTAGCTGCAGTGTGATACCTGCAATCAGCAAAACAATCCAGCTTTTGGCCCTTGCTCACTGGTTGATCTGCGGTTTGTGATTGATTTCCAAAACTTCTTGATTTTGAAAAGGCTCCATGCCATGCACTCTGGCCCGCTGTTCTATCCGATTGAGAAAAATTCAGTGAATTTGGCTCGCTTGCGCAAAAAAGTTGCATATTCATACTTTAAACTAATTTAGGGTGCCAACTGGGGGGGATGTTAAGAGGGTTAAATTTTCAACAGATTGAGGACTTGCAACAAACTAGGCACAAAAACAGTTTTAAACAAGAGTAATTTGCCACCAAACATCTTAAAATGACTAATTTTCCCGATGAGATCTGGAAAAGAGTGCAAAATGTTTATTCAGAGTCACTATTATTACTTTGGTTTGCCCTCTCATTAGAAAATGACAATTTTGCGCTAAAAAGTGCTATCAATAGAGAACCGTATTTAGGCATTATTATTGTTGTTTAGCGGTGCCAGGTGACTGTACGCTCAAGCCATAAAAGTCTATTGCATACTGCACTATTAAACTTTTATATGTTTCCAAATCTTCCTGTTTCCTGGATGAAATTTTAGATTACATTTAGATGAAGTTTATGTATCTTATTTGTTGTGAGTCAGTAAGCTCCCATGGTACTTGCTTTGTTTGCGCTAAGTGTGACACTGTGACAAAGCTAATGGGTGCCTGCATGCCTCAGCTTCTTCACAGAGATCTTAACCAAGAATTTCTTCTCACCATATCATTCTAAGATCGCGACTACGCTCGCAGTAACGTGCGAAAACGCCAAATATTAGTTTTAGGTTCCTGCGAAGAATTCTAATCATCATTTAATTTAACTTTGCATTGGACTTGCCACTTGGCTGCTTCGTTTGTCTACATGTTCTAAGGCCGTTTCATTCGAAATGATGCTCTGTCTTGCGGCCATATTTATAGCATTTTTGCATTTGTTAGTTTCACAGGTAGCTCTGGTCCAACAAAAGGTGTATTAGTGGCTTTCTTGACAAGTTTACAGTTTTGTTACGCAAGTGCTTTTTAATGTAACATAAATTTGCTTTATTCCTTATACCTAATTCGTTCAGTACTTCGGAGCCAAGATCGCATTATTTTCGATTTACGTGGTAAAGCTTTTTGTTGCATTGAGTGCTCCCAAACAGTCTAAAAAAACATTAATAATCATGTTTTTGCAACGTTGTACGTCTACGCTCAATGCATATGTCGAGATCGCAAGGATTCCAGCTTGAAATGCTGTAGTATATTTGCTCAATGATATTATGACACATCTTCGTCATCAAGCTACTAGTCCTATGCCTAAATTATCCATGCTGTTCTTGAATGTATCTATACTACAATGTAGTACAAGAATATTTTCTTTTATGGTTTCCTTCTGCGTCATTTTTGATTCTTTTTTCTGTGGAAGTAGATTGACATTGAACCTTCATTGAACTACAGGTGTCCCAAAACAATGATTACACGTTTTAAACAATTGCAGAGCAGTTGTTTATAAGAATTCGAATAACTTCAAAATGAAACAAAATTTAGATTTCGAATAGGGGAAACTTTTCTTCCAAGTTTTGATAAACCAAACAAAAATTCAGAATAATATTGTAATGAACACAATTAAATTAGTACAAGAAAAATTAACATAACAGAATTCTCCGAAGCTTTTGTCCCCTCTCGGGTACTTCATCAGGGCTAGGTAAACAAATCTTTAAGTTTAAAATAAATTTGAAATGACATTAGGATACGGGACACTATTGACTAAATTAGTTACGTTTCAGCACCGCACTCTCAATGAAACACCTGCGGAAGCGACTTTGCTTCTTGTGAATGACCAAGTGTATTGGAAAGATGGTTTTCAATTCTGACGAATAGTTGTCTAGTCGTCATACCGATGTATGACGCGTTCTTGTCAAAAGAACAGATATATTCGCTGTTAGACGAGTTAAAGAATAAATTCATATTCCCTGATAAACAGATTTAAGAATAAATTCAACAATCAGAATTGACAATTTCCTGATGACACCCCCAACAATACCCCTAATCCAAATCCTTGTTTAACCCTCTCGTGTATTGGTATCCCATTTATCAAATTTGGCAAGCGCATTGCTACATTGCTTCGCAACAGACTGGACAAAAATATTGCCTCTCAAATTTTAAAAATAATCTCATATTTCAATTTGCAAGCAAGAACTCTCCGTAGCAACCGATTTAAAGCTCTTTGAAGTGATATTAACTTGATGATTTGGAAAAAAAAGATTCTATAGCGAATCAAGCTGAATTGACAATGCCACGTTAGATTCTTTTATAAGCATGCTTTTCTTCTTTTTTCTTGAACGCTTTAAACTTGCAACGCTTGCCTCATTACACTTTGTTATTGATGCCATACAAATGATTTGAGTCGAGACGAGACATTTTTTTCCTCGTCCCGATCGTTCCCAACTCAGGCTTCATGTTTCCACTGATCTCTTAATTAAGTAGTCGTTTGCAGGTTGGCATTGCTTCACTCATAATAAACATAGCAAGGGGCGGCAGATTAAGGAGTGTATTTGGGGTTGTGTGGCAGTGATTCTCATGGGCCCCCTTGATGCAAAGGCAGCAACTCTTTGCAGTTGACTTCTGAACTGTAGCACTACTAGTTCCATGCGTGGCCAAAACTCTAGTATGGCACGTGACAGCATGAATAGGATAACACTATTGTATTGACATCTTGGGCAAGGACGTTAGCAGGGGACATCGAATGGCATGAGATGGCGGACCATGGCTCAAATTATGTTTAAAACCCCAAGGAAGTTGTAGCCTTCCCAGGGATTTTGGACATAATTTGAGTTGGAACTTCCGCCCAAAACACGCATATAAGCAATACAGTCAACTTCGGGTATAAGGGATGGGAATATAAGAGATTTTCGCTTATAAGAAACGGTTTCAAATGGTCCCAATCATTTTCAATTTGAAATAATACAAAAATTATTCGCTTATAAGGGATGCGAATAAGGGATTTTCGCTTATAAGGGACAAATTTCAAAGTCCCAATCATAATTTTCTGTAGTAATTTCAGTCGGTTATAAGGGATAACCCATTCTGCCGAGGGATTTCTGTCTGCGAGATGTCGAATTTAGCTTTATAGGCTAATCGTACTTCTGTAGCTGCCTTTCGGCTTTCAACTACGGTAGCAGTCTAATGCCCATTGCGACGTTTGTATGCGGGGAATGTATGAAAAGCTTCAAAAAGGGTGTTTTGAGCATTTAAAACTTGCGATCTTACGGTATCGGATCAAACTGTGTACATTCGGTTATAAGGGATATACGGATATAAAGGACTGATTGACCTGTTCCCGACGCGTCTCTTATATCCGGAGCTGACAGTATATGGTACTGCTGTTACTATCATGTTTTGTGTATTTGTGTATTGTAGGCAAGCATTTTGCACGCACACACACATACACACGCGCGCGCGCGCATGCACACAGCGGGTTCCTCCTACCTTTTTGTTAAAGCATACCACATCAATTTCGCACCCATTTTGGATTTGACAAGTCGATTAAGTGTTCATTTTCTAATGATGATCTTCTGTCTTAATTTGTAGGAAATTGTCCTGGAACGCCGCAAACACGGGAAGCAACGACGGAGAGAAAAGTCATATCTTCCCCAAGTTGGCCAAGCAATTATCCGAAAAACCAGGAGTGTCGTTGGAAGATAAAAAGATCAAATGGTGCCAACATTTTAGTCAAAATAGAGCCCAATAAATTCGATCTAGAAGACGCCCATGACTTTTTGGTAAGTTCTTTCGCACCAAGATTGTATTGAAAGCTTGGCAAGGACGGTAATCTGATTCTTACTTGCCCACACCCAAGCGAAGGCCTTCTCAGAAAAAATTTCTATTTGCTATTGGCTGAAAAGTACGCTTGCTATGATATTTTTTGTAAAATTGATTTTTTGGACTTCGAAGCAAAGAGCCGGAGTCAGAAACTAAATTAAAGAAAGCCTTGATATTCTAAAGAAATATTACTTGAAGTATAAATTATAGTACAAAAGCGAATGAATGATAGCAGACACATCTCAAACCAAAATGTCTAAGCCCAGAAAAAAGAGAGAAAAAAACAAAATCAAGTTAACATGTCTCTTTGAACCACAGATGTAATTGTTTGCCCGATAAGTTAATTTAAAAAAACTTATGTTTGTTATGTTACAGACTATAGAGTGCTCAAACCAATCACCAGGAAGCTTTGGTCAATACACGGGAAGCTTTTGTCAGCCTGTGACTAAACACTTCAACTGCGATGAAATTTCTGTCGTTTTTACTTCAGATAATACAACTGAGAAAAAAGGTTTTCAATTAATATATAGTACTGGTAAGTTGCTTTTTATTTAAAGCATCTTTTGTTTCTCTTTTCCCTGTACTTTGCTGATTAGTACCAGTAAGCCAAAATTTTCTGGATCTGCTGCAGTTCATTAATTTCTTTGTCACTTTGAAAGTTCTTTTTACTGGAATAAGCACAAAAAAACCGCTTTGACTATGTTCACAAAAATGTTGTTGGTGATACAGAATTTTAATATATCGTAGCTTTGAAAAAAAGCTGTTTGAGCCATAACCTTTTCGTGACGCTCTCATTAGTGGCGGTATCGCGTCAAAAGGGAAGATCTAGAGTGAATAAGTGTTTTATGTGAATAATTTGGACGCTAGGCAATCAAGACAAGCCAATGATAGCGCTAGTATTGCAAAGCGCGCCAAAGAAAGATTTCGCAATAGCGAAAGTCAGAGAAAGCGCAGCAGGAGGCCAAATGCCACGATTATCGAAAGAGTTGGAGAGTGTAAACAAACTCTTTCTGTCTGCATAACACCGGGCGTCGGGTCTTGATATGAGTAGCCTCTAAAAGATTAAGATGGAAAGAGCTGCGCGCTGCGGCGAGGATTGAAAACCGCTTATCATCATAGTTTAATGCGCATCGATCATTATCTCAAAGATGCTGACCAATGGCGGAGTCACAATCCGGTTTGGTGTCGGTTCGTTTGCACGATCTGTGTGGTTGAGATCGGCGTGGACGAGTCAATTGCTGTCTTAACCATTGCGGAACATGTTGCTTGATGCGATCATGTAGTCGTTGAGATGTTCGCCCTACGTACCGACTATCACAGTGGCACTTGTATTCATATATGACAAAACTTTTCTGAATGGCAGGTAGAACATGCTTGCGGGCCACAGGCAGCATGCGCTTAGACGTAAAGACCAAGCGGGTGCTGACGGAACCATAGCAGCTTTCCACGGCGGTTTGACTTCTTTTTCCAAGTTTGTGGATGGCTTACCTATCCAAGGGACCCTCAAGTACACAGGACACTTTTCAGGGCCAAATCGCTTAAGGGTGAAGAACGGAGCAATTTTCTTGGTGATCTGAGCGTTGTTGATGTTTTTAGGATAGCCATTGTCCAGTAATATCTTCTTGATCCGTTCTATTTCTCCATTGAGTCTACGCTTGGTGCAAATCATTAGAGCTCGATGCACCAATGTAGATATTAGACTTATTTTGTGTTTGAGAGGACTAAAGGACTCCCAACGCAAATACTGGCCAGTGAAAGTGGGTTTTCGGCATACACAGGTCTCCAAGCCAACATCTGTTCTTTCGACATAGACATCAAGAAACGGTAGACATTTCACTTTCTCTTTTTCAAAGGTGAGTTTGAGGGATGGATGAAGGCAGTTAAGTTTGGTCAGAAATTCATCTGCTTCAGCTTCGTGATCGAAGATGGCAAACGTGTCGTCAACATATCTTAAGTATGTTGGAGGCTTTTGCGTTTGAGAAAATAACTTTTCTTCATAATATCCAACGAAGATGTTGGCCAAAGCTTGACCAAGTGGTGATCTCATAGCTACTCCGTCTGTTTGCTTGTACATGGTGTTATTGAAGCTGAACTCAACTGAGGATGTAGCGCTCCTCATCAATTCAACAAACACGTCCTTTGAAATGACTGGTCGGGAATTAGACTGATCATAGAGGGCTTCGCAAAATCCTCCAACATACTTAAGATATGTTGACGACACGTTTGCCATCTTCGATCACGAAGCTGAAGCAGATGAATTTCTGACCAAACTTAACTGCCTTCATCCATCCCTCAAACTCACCTTTGAAAAAGAGAAAGTGAAATGTCTACCGTTTCTTGATGTCTACGTCGAAAGAACAGATGTTGGCTTGGAGACCTGTGTATGCCGAAAACCCACTTTCACTGGCCAGTATTTGCGTTGGGAGTCCTTTAGTCCTCTCTAACGTAAAATAAGTCTAATATCTACATTGGTGCATCGAGCTCTAATGATTTGCACCAAGCGTAGACTCAATGGAGAAATAGAACGGATCAAGAAGATATTACTGGACAATGGCTATCCTAAAAACATCAACAACGCTCAGATCACCAAGAAAATTGCTCCGTTCTTCACCCTTAAGCGATTTGGCCCTGAAAAGTGTCCTGTGTACTTGAGGGTCCCTTGGATAGGTAAGCCATCCACAAACTTGGAAAAAGAAGTCAAACCGCCGTGGAAAGCTGCTATGGTTCCGTCAGCACCCGCTTGGTCTTTACGTCTAAGCGCATGCTGCCTGTGGCCCGCAAGCATGTTCTACCTGCCATTCAGAAAAGTTTTGTCATATATGAATACAAGTGCCACTGTGATAGTCGGTACGTAGGGCGAACATCTCAACGACTACATGATCGCATCAAGCAACATGTTCCGCAATGGTTAAGACAGCAATTGACTCGTCCACGCCGATCTCAACCACACAGATCGTGCAAACGAACCGACACCAAACCGGATTGTGACTCCGCCATTGGTCAGCATCTTTGAGATAATGATCGATGCGCATTAAACTATAATGATTTTGTACCGGCGTGATGGTGTAGTGGTTAGAGCGTCCGCTTCGCAGTCGGTAGACCTGGGATTCATTTCCCAAGTCGAGTCATACCAAAAGACTTTAAAAAATGGTATTCACAGCTTCCCTGCTTAGCACTCAGCACATAAGGGATAGTGTGGAGAACAAGCCGGCAAGCTTTCTTGTTGTGTGCTTGGGCAAGGCACTTAACGGGATGCCTCCATCTTTATGTGGCAGACAGATGGTGGGGCCAAGCAGTCTACCCGCCGTGGTGGCCCAATCTGACGAAAGACATGCAAACCGAGCATGAGCTCATACGCGTGAATGAATGAAAAAGCGGTTTTCAATCCTCGCCGCAGCGCGCAGCTCTTTCCATCTTAATCTTTTAGAGGCTACTCATATCAAGACCCGACGCCCGGTGTTATGCAGACAGAAAGAGTTTGTTTACACTCTCCAACTCTTTCGATAATCGTGGCATTTGGCCTCCTGCTGCGCTTTCTCTGACTTTCGCTATTGCGAAATCTTTCTTTGGCGCGCTTTGCAATACTAGCGCTATCATTGGCTTGTCTTGATTGCCTAGCGTCCAAATTATTCACATAAAACACTTATTCACTCTAGATCTTCCCTTTTGACGCGATACCGCCACTGATGAGAGCGTCACGAAAAGGTTATGGCTCAAACAGCTTTTTTTTAAAGCTATATTATAAATATGTTTAAAAGCTGAAAGAACTTTAGGTCTACTATTTCTTCATAAAATACAAATATAAAATCCTGGCTACGCAATGATTAATTGGCCATTGTTTCGGTCAAAAACTGCCTGTCAGGTCAATTGTTTGATTCGCGTGGCAATTCATAGTATCTCTCTCGACTTCGTTCTTTTATTCCTTTAATATCTGTTTTCATTGTCTTTTAAACGTATAAAATTGTGCAGATCTAATTTTTGTGGTAGGTTTGAAAAAGGTGTGTTTTTTTTTTAGTCAGTAGTATAAGTGTCCTTTAACAAGTTTGAATGTTGCTTAATTCCCTTAAAACTGTTTGAAGCCTACTGCTGAATGGAATTACACTGTGTTCAAACTTGTCGGGTTCCTAATCTTTAACTCTAGAACGACCAAGCGCGTCAATTGACGCATTTAAAGTATTTAATTTCCTGTATCTTTACCGAATTTTAATTTTTTTTCCTAAAACTTTTGGACATTTTTTGTATTATTGCAACATTGAGTTTGTGTGTTTTTTGAGGATTTTACGATTAAAACAACAAATTTAGTCATATATCTACCTAGAACGAACAAGCGCGTCAATTGATGCACACAGCTGAAAATTTCACCTAGAGTTTACAAAAAGTTTAAAAATCTGCAGAATTAGCACTGCACTAATTACAACCTGAGAAACCAGACAACGCGACAATTAGTTTGGTCTGAGAAATAATTGAACATTGAGAGGTCACAGCAGGCGTTTTCCTTCGCTGTAGAAATTCGAGCATTTTTTGTGATTTTATTTGAGACTGGCTCGTGCTTGCAAACAGTAGATATTTAGGAGGAAAAACAAGCACTACTGTTGTACAGTGAATGCTGTTATCATTAATAACAGCGTTTTATTTTATGATTTATTGCAGGTGTTGACATGCCTTTGCTTTTTCATGCTTTTGAAGTGTGTTTTGCTAGTAATAGTGTATTCATTACCTAAAGAAGTTTTACTGCTCCACAGGCTTTGTTGCAGTTACAAGATATTTCAGCAGACTGCTCCGACGGTAAAAATTCCAACAGCGAGATTCATGATGCATTAGATAACGATTTAGAAGAAGTGTAGCTTGATTCAAGTGGGGAAGAATCAGACGTCAATAGTGCTAGCGAACACAATAAAAACGATCCACAGAATCAAATGAAAGTGAATCTGGACTTGATTGTAAAAGATGAAAAAGTTTGGCAAGCTTTGGCTACTCCCCATGCACAACTAGGGCGCTTGCAATAGCAAAACATACTGAGCTTCAAGCCTGGCCCATCTGCATTTGCGACAGGCAAAATTATGAAAAGCTGTCCGCTGTCATTCTTTCGCATTTTATTTGATGAGGCAATGCTCAGATATACAGTATAAAAAAATGCACTGTAGTTGAAACCCTTTGCATTTCTGACAAAATATATTGGGATCTGACGCTTGATGAGCTGGACAAGTTCATTGGACTGATTATTGCAAGAGGAATTTTAGGACAGAGAGATTTGCCTGCGAAAAGTGTATGGCAATTAACCTGAGCATTTCCGATGTTCAACAACACTCTATTTAGACATATATTTAAGGAAATAATGCGATTCTTACGTTTCGACGTAAAGAGTATTAAGCGTCAAAGGGTGATACATGACAAGTTTTGCCTGGTTTCTTCGTTATGAAGCCTTTTTTTTGAGAACAGTTAGATTGGGTATGTACCTGGCGCTTACATTACTATTGACGAGCAATTACTTCCATGTAAGACTAGATGCAAGTTAATTCCATAGATGCCAAATAAACAGGATAAGTTTGGAATCAAGTTCTGGTTGGCGGTTGACGCTTAGGCCAAATACCCTGTTCAATAGCTTTCTGTATCTAGGGAAAGATGAGAGCAGGGACACTTCTGTAAGTGTACCGACATATGTCGTGACAAAGCTGGTGCAACTGATATTCAAACGTGGCTATAATGTAACTTGTGACAACTTTTTCACAAGACTTGATGTTGCCCTGCATCTAGCTGATCAAAAATGTAGTAATATGGCCACAGTCCGACAGAATCGAAGAGAATTTCCAAAAGCATCCAAAAAAAAGCAACAGCAACACCAAACTTCCCTATTTGCATTTACTTAAACAGCTACTGTTACTTTGACTTCATATTAGTGCGAAAAACAAAAGTCGGTAGTAATAATGAGCACATTACATCCTGATGTAGAGGTTACTTCCGACAACAACCTTAAGACAAATCAGAGACTGTTTTATTCAATTATAAAACAAAGGCTGGCGTTGACGTCACTGATTAGATGGCTAGGAAATGCTCTGTAAAAGCTGCCAGCAGAAGGTCGCCCATTCACTTGTTTTACAATTATTGATCTGCCACTGATCAATAGCTGGATTCTCTTCCGGGGTATCTGCAAGTCGAGCGTCAGTCGCCGAAAGTTTGCACAAGTTGTGGTAGAAGAACGGGCAACTTTAGAAGTCGATAATGGAAAAAATGCTGTAGCACAAAGAAATCCCTTAGAAACCAACGAACCTTCAGAAAAAAAAGGAAAAACAAGTGCTACCTCAGAGTGCCGTAACAGAACAATGGATCTGCACAACACTTGCCGGAGCACAATATGTGGTGAATGCTCCACAAAAATTTGCCCAAACAGTATTGATTGAACGCAACCGACAAATTCCTTGTTTTTGTGAAATATTGCGGTTTTGTAAACAACAGCTTGATAATCAATTATTTTCTTTTAAACGCTGCTGGTATCCAAAATCTGAGTTTTATGTTTGGAAAATTTGCTCTTTTAACTTTACTTTGTTCTTGCTAATTATGCATTACATGATGTTTGATTATTTTTAAGATGCAGCAAATAACATCTCGACTTCAAGAATGTTTACTTTACCAAATAAAAGAACGAATTAAAGTTTATCTACATTATGCGTCAATTGACGCACTTGGTCGTTCTAGGTAGTTTGAAAACACGGTCGTTCTAGCGTGAAACAGTAGTTCAGAAAAATTTTTTAATCAAAGTGCTGTTGTACCGTACAAGTTATTTGGAGCAATCAAGGACCTTGGCGTTACAAATAACTTAAGTTGGGGCTACATAGAAAAACTAAAATAACCTTACCAACAAACAATTTATTTCTGTAATTGCAAAACAAATACCCTCGCGGCACCTTCCCCAAAATTTGACTTTATGCCGCTATACTTTTTGGAAGAAATGGATAGAATATCAGAACGTTTTTGAATAAAGCCAATATAAATTCAAAATACTATGATCGAGATTAGGCGATAGGAGAGATTTTCCCAATTTATACCAACTTTTTGTTCCTTTTCTCTGAAATGCAGAGCCTGCGCAGCCGGATGCATAACAAATAAAACGTATTTTTAAGTTGCGGGATTGTTTTGTTTTCTGTTGCTACACAAAGTAGTTACTTATTTAGCTGAAGAATTGGTGCAACTTGGTTTTATGAAACAACCTCGATAAACTTTTTTTTTACTCTTAACTTGTTGCCATGTTATCTAAGTAAGTTTTTGTAATTAGAATTGTTTGAACTGATTTTTGAAAGGATACTAAAGTTTACCCTTTTCTTTGTGGTAAGCAAAAGCTTTGCAGTTCCTCAAGAACTTTTATTGCTCAGATTCTCGTTTAAAAATTTCTGCGACATAATAGTGTTATGGTCAAATTCAAGTTCAAATTCAAAATAGTGTTATGGTCAAAAAAGTTTTCCTGGGACCGGAAGATAGAAATGTGTAACTTTTAAACTTCGTCCCTTATTTTGTCTGAAAAAGAAAATTTTTAATTTTTTTGTCATAATTAAATGATAATTCGCCAGCTACCTATTAAGCTTGGATTCCAATACTGGAGATCAGGGGTGCACAAAGTGCGCCACGCGACTAATATCGTGACAATTGTCTGTCACAAAATTTGAGTTCGCAAAACTGATTTTGGCTTTTTAGATAACTTCAAGTTATGACATGAGGCCCAAATTATAAAAGCCTTGAGCATCCTGCTGTAGCGCATTAAGCATAAGGCCTTGCATAACGTTCGTCTAACAAAAATTGATGTTGCTGTTATGGGGGCATAGCGGAAGACTATGGTGGCCCAGAAACCGGGCAACTCCCCATCGTTTGGACCACAGGTCATAGAGACACAAAGAGTCGCCAAAGAACGAGCGGCGAAAAGATATCGCAGCTGGACAAAGCAGAATGAGATGAGAGGTGTCCTGGATTGAATGACCGCAGGCGCTGCAAGAAGGACTCTCCAATCTGCCATTTCTTGAGAAATAAGAGTTTAGCAAAAGACTGTGTCCGTTGCAGCGAAGACAAGAGAGGACACAACAAGAGTGGTGAGAAGCACAAGTTCCTCGGTGGAGACCGAGAAGACCTGTGTGTCGAAAAATTTAGATGAGACAGTACGCTTCCAGTCGAAGAAAAGAAAAGAGTGGATACAAGAGATCAGAGTGGAAGGACTACAAGGAACAACAAAAGCAGGATTAGCGCAGCCCATCTGCCAGCTTATCAGTCGTGATGTTTCCCGGAAGAAATGAGTGTCCGGAGACTCATGGTAGCCTGATAGTGAAGGAGGAGAGAGAAGACAGTTCCTGCCAGATACGCCAAAGAAATTGAGATAAAAGGAAAGACGGAGAAGAGGACAAAGTGTTGAGGAAAGAGCGAGAGTCTGAAAGGAGGAGCAGAGAAGTGGCAGATTGTTGATGCTGCTGAGACCAGCTGAGAGCTTGCAGAATGGCGTATGCTTCAGTAAAAAATTTGAAAATTTTTATCGCGGAAAAATTGTCATCGCCTTGGAAGAAAAACAGCAACAAAACGGAGTTGGGAATACATGATTTAGGATCAGATTTAGTACATAGAGAGACAAGCATGTCGCCTGTCATGCTTCAGCTTTGCTTTGGCGATGACAGGTGAGGAAGGTCGGTAGGCAGAGATGCGAGCCCGACAATCTACATCTTTTCTATGACTGGCAGCAAAAGTCTTACGTCTTTTGCTTACCGCATCTTTTACTTCAGGAGATTACCATGCTTGAGGTTAGTGTTTGACGCGGCAGAAAGGAATGGAAAATTTGGCCACCTTCAATATCAGAAAAAGTAAAGTGAGCAGCAGCAGAGGAAAAAGAAAGACAGAAATATTTCTCTGCAGAAAGGCAGTGAGAGTCAAAGGAAAAGGCAAAATAGTCCCATTGAGCTTTCTGAAAAATGTAGAAAGGGGCCATTTCTTGAGACGGAGGAGTGGAGAAAGGGGGACAGTTAGAAGCACTGTGAGGTGATCACAATCAAGGTCTTGAAATACCTCTCAAGTGCAAGAGAGAGCAAGAGAAAAAGTAGCAAAGGAGATGTCAAGAGAGAAGCGACTGTCAGAGGGGCGTTGGAGAAGAGTAGGAGCCTCAGTATTATTGAGGGAAGAAGGTCCGAAAAAGTTGTCCAATCCAATACTTCTTTTTCACGGGGCTCAAACGTACCTTTGAATTCAAAAAGGGGTAATGGCAATTAAAATCTCCAAGAATATCTGGAGAAAGGAAAAACGGAAGGAAGAAGAAGTCTGTTCTATTATCGATCGAGGAAAAGCGAATAGAGGGAGCACAAATGCTAAGGAAAGAGAGCGAGAAAGACTTGTTTGATGAAATGTCGACCCCTACGTAGTCAGAGAAGAGGTCAAGAAAATAGGAAATGAAAGAGAGTTGGTAGAGAGTTTAGAGAAAAATAGGCCCTACCTGACAAAAATCATACGCCACCGCTGGCGTGCGGATTATCAAGAGAAAAATTGTCGGGCCGGGAGTGAGTGCCATCAAATTGCAGAGCAGAGCATCTAGGAAACCGAAAAAGGAAGAGTTGAGGTTGGACTCTTGAACAGAGATGATGTCTACCGGATGAAGCGAGATAAGTTGGAGAAGTTCAGCGCTTCTGGCTTGAAGACATCCGGTATTCCATTGAAGAACACTGAGAGAGTTAGGGGAGAGAGAGGGAGCTGGTGGTGACAAAGAACAGCCAGAAACATAAGAGGATGGGCAAGTTGCAGAGATAAGAGTTCCGAAGTGAGCAAAAGGAGGACAGAATGTTTGTAGGTGAGGGTGATGTAGGGGCGCCACATTGACAGGGTAGGGCTAGAAGATCCAGATTGAGTAGAGGAGGTATACGTGCTGGATGGCTCCGAAGAAGAAGAAGTCACCATGTTGGAAGATTGGAAACCCCCAGTTAAAGCAGAGAAGCGGCAAGGAGAATAGTTCCGCAAATGAGAGCTGCCTAGAGAATTGAATTTGGAGGAGGAAAGTAGTGAACACCTTTGATGAACCAATTAAAGCAGGTTTAGCATTGCATCGACCTACCTCTTCCAATCGCATTTTCCGTGCATACTGAGCAGGGAAAGACAATGCCAGGTTTAGGGGAAACGCTGCCGCTTATCAGAACAAGTAGGAGAAGGAAAATATGTGCAAGAAAAAGGCAGGAGAAGAAAAGAGACAGACAACAAATTTTAGATAAAGTTATTGCTGCCCTTCTGGGGTCGCTCAGAGGGAAGCACGGGTGATCTGGCGGTCGAGTAGTTAAAACTGCATTCCCGGTTACAGCGTCCCGTTACCGAAAGCATGGATTCGCACCCTTGAGAAGATGGTTCGGGTTGTGGCTCAGTTTTTGGTGATGCTGCCGTTTGGTGGCAATGTGTTGATTAATTTCATGGATGTTAATATCACGATCGAAGATTAGATCACGGTTTTGCATAGATCGTTCTTTTATCATCCCATAAAAAATCAAAAAGCTTTATCATTTTTGTTTTTTTATATCTTTCTGTTGCGTTATGTCAAATGAAGTCATGATGTTACATTGGGATAAAATCCATGTTGTATACCACAAATCTGCTTTTATAGTTTTCAAAATATACATTTTTTCATGCAACAGCCACAAAAAAATTGTTGTTGCCCTAATATTTTTGAAGAAACCTGAAGTAATTGCAAATGCACAGTTGCACATCTAAATCAGCAACTAAAGGCCATGAAAAGCTAATGGAGATTAATAAATTAATACCTATGTAGTGGAATGGACAACCATAAAAGTGATCAAACAACTTTATCCACAAATAAATTACTGTAGATTGTTTTGTATTTTTTTTAAATCTCAAAGGCTTCTCCTGACTGAAATGCTATTTTAAATCATCCACGGTTATTAGTAATATTCAAACAGCCTACTTCAAATGAATATCTAAAAATACTGTATGTTGCTCTAGTTATGATCTCAAACGTTTCTCTGAGACAGAAAGATAAAGATAATCACTGTTAACTGTTTAGGCTTTTATTATGTGATGTAGCTTGATTGTAACGACAGTATTCTCATATTTTTGTTGGCTGCAAAGTCCTTACTACGTTCTTTTGATAAGAACTGTTTATTACAAAACTCGATTTAATATTGTTTTGTTGGTAAAGACTATCTGACTTGTAGTGAACGCATTACTCCAGCCTGATGCGCTTAAACTCTTTTCATTCTTCAACCTGACTCAGTCACTGATTTTATGTGATAAATGCTATTTTAACATAGTGTAAATTTAAAAAGAATTTATGAATATTTTTATATTATAATTTGAAATGTCTTTATCAAATGTAGAAAGCTGATTTCATCATTATTTTTTGACCAAGGTGATCCTTCTTCTAAACAAGATGAGTCGCCACGCACCAATGGCGGAATAGAAATTAATGGCATGAGTGAGTATAGAACTGTAGTAACTTAACGAGATGGTGGTTCTTAACGTTTGCAAACTTGTTGAACCCCTGCCATATTTACCAAACTTTCATCAATCCCAGAAATGCCGGAACGGATAGGGCCGTTGAGAGGCTGGCCAGTGTCAGGTGCAAAGTTGGAAAGGATGTTTGTATTTTTCGTATCTTTTATATTTGGATACATGCTTCTAAAAATCGTTCCTTTTCTTTGTGTTAAGTTTAAGCCTTTTTCTTGCAGATCAACTTTTTAAAAGTGACAATTATATTCAATCTTATATCGCAGACCTTGTCTATCCCTGGGAATCCTTAGCGACCCCTGGATGAGAACCATTGTCATAGCTATTATTCATTTTTGTTTTAGTTCCTCTTAATCCTTCCAAATCTGCAATATATTCTGCAAAAACGTTTTGTATTTCAATCTTTTTTCCACATGGTTTTATTTTGGTAACTGTTTTGTCGTACAGGGAATGTATCAATGAACAAAGTTGCATTTGTCGCACGAGTTTCCACATAATTTGATCTTGCAAATGTTGGGAAACAATATTATCAATTTTGTTGCTTTGGATGTTCCTGAACCTCAGTGTAGTTGATCTATTGTATATGAGCAATAAATACCATTGATTGCAGATTTTAATTTCAGGTGTTTCCAGTGTTACTCTTCAAGAAAATAAAAAAACTCGCTTTACATTTCAAAATTACCAAAACAACACGAGAAAAATAATAAATATCTCTGCTCCTAATGGATCTTTAATAAACTTGGCCTTCGACAGTTTCAAAACTGAGCAATGCTGCGACTACTTGATGGTAAGTAAAACAAAAGCCTAGAACCAATTGTCGGTACGTTTGAAGTTGATATTTTTATAATATTTATGATAAAATGAGTTAAACGTTGCAAGTGAACCTGCAAGTGTCATAAGAGGCTGCGAAGGGTCAGCGAGGACTTTGAGTTGCAGTAACTTTGAGACAACAAATGTGGATTGAGCGATTTAGGAAACAAAATAGCAAACGAGAAAATAATGGTGAACATTTAACTTTAAAAACATGCAAACAAGCACGCACGCTCTCACACGCACACACATGTATACCCTCCCACACACCCACACACGTATACCCTCCCACACACCCACACCCACATGCGCACACACCCACCCCCCCACACACACTCACGCACGCACGCACGCACGCACGCACGAATGCCTAGGTTACAAATACGCCATGAGGCAATAGCTATCAAGTCCAGCCAAGGAAAAAGTGGTTCATTTTTTGAGGCTATTTTGAAACAAATATTAGGAAACTATTGGCATCTTTCCAAACCAAACTTTGGAAAAGCTGAAAGCTGCGAATGAATTTTACGCCTTTGTTTGTATAAGATATCAAAATTAGCAATTGCAATTGCAATGACAGCAAAGATGCTTTATCGCACCAAATGTCTCACTTTGCAATGAAATCAGTAGCCATCTTGATGCTTCAATAAATCCGCCTCTCGGTGCCTTCATAAAAATATTTGTGAAAAATTCTTTTTCTTAAATGCGAATTATCAAAGTGTTTGTGATTTTAATGCACAATGCTGGCTCCTAAGTAGTTTGTCTTGGGGTAATAAACAGGCTGACCATAAAGCTTTCCATCGACCAAAATATATAAGTACAGGGTGCGCCAAAAAGACCTGACATATTTGAAAGTTTAATAAAAATCAAGCCAGTTGACGAAAACAGGAAATGTTCACATTTTTGGAAAGCGTACAGCATGCCATTTTGTGTGGAATACGCGAAACATGAACACTACATTTTGTGACGTAATAATAGTTGATGTTGAAAATTATGGCATTTTGTTAGCAAAGTGCTTTTTAAATGCAAAATAACAATTATATTAATGCAATATAATAACCAAAATAACACTAAAAACCAAACACTACAACATTTTTAAATAAAAACGTAAAATAACAAAATAACAACGATGCATTTTATTAGGTTTTAAAAATTAAATCAGTTAGGTGCTTGCCGTGATTGTTTGCGCAGAGGTTAACACGCTTATGAAAGTTGTCGATTACTCGGTTGATCATCATGTGAAGAATTCTTCTTACGCTGGTTGTGAAGAATTCTTCTTACGCTGGTTGCGAAGAATTCTTCTTACGCTGGTTGCGGAGATCCTCAAAGCAGCTGCGTGTTTTCTCGCAGAACGTTGTGGAGATTGTTGAACTGACGCTTTTACTGCCATTGCATTTTCTGGAGTTGTGGAAGTCCGAGGTCGGCCGGTCGATCGTCGTTTTAGTGCAGATCCATTTTTTCTAAAGTTCTTTATCCACAACAAAATTGTGTTTCGACTTGGCATTGGATCGTGTCTTCCAAGCTTGAAGTGCGTACGAAATAATCTTTGAGTTGCAGTTATTGATCCACTGTTCGTAAAAAAAGTTTCCACAACGAAAGAACGGTGTGAGCCCAACCACTTCATTTTAGCAAATAAATCACAATTTTAAAAATTACATTAATTTAAAAATCAACCATTATGACGTCACAAATGCATTGTAGATTGTTTTTTGGACACCGCACAAAATGGCATGCTATACGCTTTCCAAAAATGTAAACATCAATTATTTTTGTCAACGCGTTTGATTTCTATCAAATTTTCAAATGTGTCAGGTCTTTTTGGCGCACCCTGTATAAACACCCGCTTTGCATGGCATTTTACTAAATCAAAGTTAGGAACGAAACATAAATTAAACAGCAAGATTTGCCATTTAACATCAAACATTATGACATTTAACATGAAGTCAGCAAAACTTTGAGAATGCGTGAAAAACTGCAGATAACAACTTTTAAAAGAGGGAATAATGAAACTGCATCTGATGTGCGGTAAACACTTAACAACTCAGCTAGAAATGGGCCCTGGCTTGCATAGAACAATCACTAGTTTACAATGTGTTGCGTGCTAAGCATAACAAATCGACCCCGTTTGCGTAAATGCAATCTGCTTAAAAAGGTAATGCCGCTCGTGGCATTTCAAAGTAGCGCAAACTTTTTGGTGAAAATTTTGCTCTTCTTCCAACTCTCATTGCATTCCCTTTCTATAAAAACAATATCATCTCACTAAATTGCGTACTTCAAAAATGAATTTAGGGGCGGAACGAAACGTTAAATAATCTCAATAATGTCATTAAGCAATGTAATGAAATTAGTGAGTTAAATCTTCTTTTGGGGTCAGAGCACTAAGGAAGAGAAGACTTTTTGAAAGTGAAAATTTGTCCAATTTGGTGTCCAAATCAGCATAGCAATCTTTTCTTCGGAGATCGACCTTTTGAAACCGCAAACTTGTCTCTAGAATAACTTTTTTTTTGCATTTCTTACTTCTGTCATACCGTTTATAGGGAAGAGAAAATGCTCTTTATCTCTCTTCTTAAATACGTGACCAATCTTATTCATATTAGACACCGTAAAACTTTTGCAGATTTCGTAATTACGATAGCCTAATTGAACTTCTGAGAGAAAAGCACCGAAGAAGCAAGATGACACTAATGCCTTAGGTAGCAAGCAAATCGAGCAAAGCGAAAAACGTACCAGCGCTTGCATTATCGTTGTGGTCGGCTAGTATGCTACTGATCGCTTTATCAGACTTCTTTAAAGTACATATACATTATATGGTATTCTGGCGAAAATGTTGACTGATCCACTGCTTTACGCAATATGCTCTTACCAAGGATTACCTCAGGTAAATTGGGGGCATAAGTAGCGTATAATTGTAGTACTAGCTCGTGGATTGCGCGCATAAATGAGATGCAACGTGATAAACACAAAAAAATATTGCCAGAAAAATATTTGGTAAGGAAAGCTTTTTTCGAACTTTTTGATAGTCTGATGAGAAAGTTTCACCGCAAGCATGATATCTTATTTTTAGCGTTTTCAGATATTTTGGTTAATTTCGCACTCGGCTTTGCGCGAAACAGTTTTCACTACTACATAGAATTTATTTTGTGCAAGTCCGTTTTTATGTAATAACAAAGAGCACTTAGCAAACTGCACACGGTGACACTGTTTCGACTTATCACGTCTCTTCACTGCAGTAGGTAACCGACAAGAAGCTAGAGGCTTTTAATAAAGCATAGCATAGACCGTCACACTTGTGGGACCTATACTAGGTCCACTGTAGTGGATGGCCTGTCAGTACTCTGCAAATTAATGAAATTTAAAGTTTGAGAAAAAATCGAGTGAAAACAATAAGCGCTTTTGTCACAAAATCAATATAACTTTTAGAAAAGTTAATATAGCTTTAAATTTCGAGGTTCTAGATAATAATTTAAGATGTGCTTCGGGCAGCAAGAAATCACGCCGGTAGCTGCATTCGGTCCGGGGGGCCAGCGTTTGAATTACACTCTACCAACTTGTAAGGGCGGTCTCTCTTACATAGCCATTGGCGTAACACTCTGTTTCGTGTGCAGGGGGGACAATGGGCATTTTTATTTTAGGGGAAAGGTGAAGATTTTTATAGGTGATTTATTTCCTACTTTCGTCTCAGAGCAAAGATGAAGATCTTCAAACGTAACCATTTTGTCAATTTTTGGAATTAATAGAGGGACTGCAGCTCTTTCGCTCCCCTACTTTTACCCCTACAAAGGCAGTAATGCATTTCCACACGATTTAACAATTTTGCTGGTTATCAAATAAACCCGCAATATTACATTACGAATTATGCCGTTTCACTCACTGCAACAACGTTAGCATTGAATCGATGTTTTTCCACCACGAGGCAAAAACCTGAAAAAAGATTAACGACTAATAGTGAAATAACTAAGTAAGTGCTCATATACAGAAAGATTGCCAATAATTGTAAAACTGGAAGTTGGGAAAGAACATAACGAGAATCACTAAATGATAGTAATAACATCAACAACAAATTTTCGATGAAAGAGAAAGCCAACAAAATATTTACCGAAAAAATTTAAAGTTTCGTGCAAACGTTTAAAATTAGCAAAATTAGTTAATCGACATCGTTTAATTGACGACACGAAAGTAAACATTGAGTGTTAGTGACTGCATGTGGCCACAGAAAATTAGTTTATAATTCTTTTTGTGAGCAGTAATTGTGAGCAGACCATATCGAGTTGAGCGTAAACAAAATTGCTCTGTAGCCATAGAAATAAAATGAAAAGTTTTTTTAGACATTGCTCTTGATTCGCCGAGAAAAGCGATTGAAATAGATTGCACGTTCTCAGCGAACACAAAGAAAATTAACAATCTCAATGTCATTCTATCCTGCATAGAATTTTGAAAATTTAACTTCTGGTTTTGTTGATACTTTTAGATAATCGACGGTGGTGTTCCGGTAAGACTACTGCAAGGATCTATTTGCCCAGAACCATACACATCCTTCACTAATCAGTTGACTTTCAATTTCACCTCTGATGACAATAACCCAGAAGAAGGATTCGTCGCTGTTTTCGATGGTTGGTGTTGTGTGTGAGCAGATGTGGGTGGGAGCATTGTTTTGGCGTGAATGACAAAGCGCCGGTTCTGTTTTTCGCAAAACGGCAAAGCCTCTTCTATTAACGGTAGTTATCAATTTTTCTTTTATTTCCGCTCCTTTTACACCTAAAATCTTTTTTGTTATTTATATTGTTTCCACTATGTCACAACTGACATCTGAAATCAATTATGACGTACTAAAGCCAAGTATTTTTACATGTTTTATGGAATAACGTATTTCGTATGAACTTCGCTTTGCACAGTTCATGCAGTGGTTATAGAATGCGTGTCTACGTTAGAGAAGCATGCTGTGTTGCAAAGAGCGAAAAGCCGAAACGCTATTTCTTCTTTGAACTAGGAGAGGCAAAGCCGTTACATTTGAGTGAGCGATTGCCCGTTTCCTTATGTAAGCCTTAGCTCGGTAGTACTGGAATAATTCTGTTAAAACGAGAAGCGGTCCCGACTTCCTTCTTCCGTAGATGCTGTTGCCCTTCAGGTCGAAGGGCAATCGTTGATGACTTATTGGCCCGTGCTAGGCATTAATATTTAGAAGTAAGTCAGAGATCTTTGTTTTATACTTTGTCAAGACAGGGGCGTTGCCTGCCAGAAGTATCGTAGGGAGGAAGGAGAAGCAAACTGTTGCATTTTTGGTGATATCTTCTTTTATAGAGAGCTTCCCCAAAATATTTGAATAATGATGAAAAGTATTTACCCAAATTCTAGGAGCGAATCTAAAATCATTTATTTTTTTGGAGATCAGTCTGGAATTTCATATTGTAATTACCCCTTTTAACTTATCTTAATTACGTTTATCAGTAAATGTCACGTAGTAAGAGCTTGTGCTTGAGGAAGCCTGCCAAAAACCTAGTTTTTACTGACGTTGAAAAGGCCACTCAAAATAGCCTCAAGGATCTACACAATTCATAATACAAAGTAGAGCTTATATCATCGGTGCTAAACTATAGCGAGTGCTAATGCAGAAGGCTGACTACTATTTCACTTTAGTAATCTCGAACAAGAGCGAAAATGTGGAAAGCATAAAGATCAACAGCGCAGTGACAAGGCTACATGGAAGTAAGTGCTAAGCTATATTATTTGCTGATGGAATAGTTATTCACTAAGACTCTTTTTGTCCCTTACTGAATGACCCTCCAGACCTTTCCAGGTCTCTTTCTATAATTTTTAAAGATTCTACTTTCTTCATCAATTTGCCTTTTGTGTTGCACAAAGGCTAAATCGTGTTGTCGTGTAGATTTATTTCTTTGTCTGTCACGATTAGTTTAATGACGTCATCACTTGTTAGCATTGTTGCAAATCTAAAATTGAGGAGGCGGGGGAATACCACTTTATTTTTTTGCCAACCCGTATCTAAAGATCTTTTCAGAAAAATTTTTTCTTTCCCACTTCCTAAAAACACTTTCCAGTCGTATTTGAATCTGGTTAAGCTCAATATTTTTGCGTTTTGCTGCATATCGAAATGGCGGTAGATCCATTGTCAAAATTAGAAAATCACGATTAATTTCCTTTTGTTTTCTTTTTTTGGATTAAAGATTGGTGGATCCACCAGAAAACTTCTGGATTTTGCTTTTATGGAATTAAATTCTTTGGTTTTCAGATCAAATGTTTTGTGAAGCAAACGGAACAGATCGGCACAAATCGGTTAACCGAAGGGATTTCTTTTGGCTTTTTGTCGATCCCAATCAATTCAAAGATTTTGCCACAGGTGATTGTTATTTGGGAAGACAATGCAAACCAAAATTTTGTTTTGGACGGTTTCAAATTGACGGAACGACTTCATTCTACAGTTGACAATCGTTGTCAGAAGCTTGAATGAAAATCTAATTTCAAACAAATAAGAAGATTTTGAGAAGATATACGAGTCTTTTGGTGTAGGTGTAAACAAGATCTACAACCGGGATATAATGTGGCCTTTAATACATATGCGTACATTGGGTTCAGTTTTCCTTTGCTCTTTTTGTAAGTAAAAACACGGGCACTGTCTATGCAATGTTTAAATCATCGGTATTTTTTTCAGCTGATGAAACCGTTTGTAATCAAACAAACGCATTTGAAAACCTGGAAAAAGTTCTGGATAGTAAGAATGTAAGTAAAAAGAATGCGTTTGCGTTTAGGCTTTATGTTAAGTTGTTTATTTAGAAGCATATCTGCGGTGAGTCTGACTAACATCTGCTTTTCTAAGTTTGCAAGATATTGGCGATGCTTAAGTGGCATTTAGTTTAAAACACTTTGCCTGAACCAGCATTTAGCGTTCTATTAGCTTTCAAGTTTTGTATTTTCTTTAAAAAAGATGTTGCTGCGGAAAGCTGGCATTGAAAGTCGTTATTTAGTGTCGCCAATATTAGCTGGAGGCCTTTGTGTTTCCTCATAAAGCTGGTAGAAAAAACACAAATATTGAAAACCTTTGGAGAAAAGAGCAAATTTCCGGATTATTTGCTGGAGAACGAGGGGCAACTAGGGGGCGCGCAATCATTTGATTTTGTTTTAAAAAACGGTAAAAAGAACTTTGTTGAAAGCTCCCTACAACTTCGCTCAAAAGAGAGAGTTAAAGCTTTGTTCTGCTCTTTCCTCAAGGAAATCCTTGTTTTGCGCCTGCTTGAGAGCAGCATATAGCTGTCAGTAAAGCGCAACAACGCATCGACTATGAGATTTGAACACACGATATTTCAATAGCCGCCTTCTAGAACGGAACTTTGGTCCAAGATATCAAGATTGTATTTTAGTTGTGTTTATTGGAACAAGAACAAAGGATTCGTTTCCCGAACAAATTGGCTCATGGAAGAAACAAGTTACGAGAGCCCAACAAAACGCCTATTGATTACACACTCAAAGCGGTTCTGCAGCCCCATCTTTCCTGATAAACGCACAAGCCCATTACATGACCATAAATTTTTGATTTTAGGTTACCCAAGAAAACCTTGAGAATGCCGTTGAAACGATATCAGACGTGCTGATACAGCAGGAAAATAATAGGTATGTGCTAGCATGACATACACAATGTGTGTGTGTGTTTGTGGTGACGTTCTAACTTCAAAGCTGCTATACGCACTCGTGTGCGCGTTCTAAAATTTTAACATTATTTAAGCTGCCACTGCTAGTTCTGCTAGTCATGACGGATCTTTTGTAGAAAGCCGTGGCCACTAATGCAAAAATATGAGATTTGAGAAAAATAACCCCGCCAGGTTTTTAGTACTGCAGATTGCGCTGGAAATTCAAATTTTCAAATCTGCGCTCGCCACGTTATGAGTAATTGCACATTTATCTCTGTGAATTCATGTGGCGCACGAAATTTCGTGCGTTAAACCTTTTTGACAAAATATCAGCTGACATCGCTGAATTCAGTGCTGAATTCCATCAATGAATAAAAATTCTAACTAGATAATTACTAATTTTTTATTTTGAGCGATGACGGGGGTGTTTTTTTTGGCGGGAGCTTTCTACAAAGATCCGTCTGGACTTTGGCTGGTTTAAAAATAGTGATCGATTTAGACAAGAAGCGGCAACCTTCTGCGGTTACACACGCCGACAGAGCACGTTTTGCCATTGGTTTTAAAGAAGGGGCATAGAGAGTCAAATAGGAAGTACCGTTCGAAAGGTTTTTTCGATAAAAACCATGGTGCAAAATAAATTGTTGGTAAGTTATTTCCAGTTTAAAGCCAGCTTTTGTCCCCAGTCTCTTTTATCCTAATCACTACCCCACCTGCCAATAGCTTTGGTTTGATAGAAGCTCTTTAGGCTTTTAGTTCAAGGTTGGCAGTCCAGCAGGCGTTACGTAATCACGATATATACCTTACATTTTGTTTCTTTGGTTTATTTATATCATTTTCCAAAAGCATTTTGACTCACTTTTTTGCGGGCTGTATCGTCGACACTAAAAATACTCACATTCAAACATGCTTTTATAACTATCGTATTTTCCTAAGTTTCTTGAATTTTTTCCGCGTTTCGAAAAGCCCTTTCTTCCTGTACAGTTTTCATACTTTTAATCATTCCACAAGAATGTTACCAAACTTTTATTCTAAGGTTACTTCATAAGAGTGACCGGACATGTTTGTGACGTCACTCGTAGTCAACCGGGTAGCGCATTGACACTTAACCGCGAACTTGCAATTGAAAATTTATGTCTTGGGGCCTCACAACGTTACATGCATGCGGCATGACCAAATGGAACAGTCGCTAGCTTTCAGGTTTTTTTTCAAGCTTTAATTGATGGCTTGCACCGAAAGCAACAAGACGCATGAATGTCTGTTGACTCGAAGACTGTTTGATCACTTTACCGTCTCCTAAACACTCCGTTCCTCTTGTTTTCCATGAGTTGAATAAGTTCTCATCACTTCTTTGATCCAGACTATACTTCCTTACCGTCGGCCATTAATTATTTTGTAATGTATATTATAACAGTTGTCGCTTCACAGAAATAGAAATTTGATTCTACGCCTATTACGGAAACTGTATTCAAATCAATCATATAATTGAGGCAGCTGAGTGTATCTCTCAAATTATTTTTCTGACTGTACACTCCATGACACTTGGCTATCTTCAGTAGCAAGTAACTCATCCACCAACAGTAGATTAACGTCACCTTTTGTTCAAAAAACAACAGATATAAATCAACCCGCATAACGGCTTTTGATCTGACATAGGTCTAAATTACGCAATAGTAGTAATGATTATTTATTGATAAAACATACAAACCGAAAGGCTACTTAGCGTCACCAACTTTATTAAGTTATAATTTCTTCACTGAGCGACCAGTCGGCCATCATCGGCTGCCTCTCGCCTTCCTCTATCCCACTTTTCTTCCCTGAAATGTCTCTTTCACCTTAAGAGTCACCCTGACTGATTTCGCCCTGTCTGTTGGTGAGCGGGCACTTTGTCTCGCCAAGCTCCTTTTCCATTTTAGGTTTGGCCACACTTAGAGTGAAACCAAGACTCTCCAGATTCTCCTGAAAAACTTTTGGGTCCACTTAACCGCTTACGCTCCCTTCTACTTTTCTTAGGGAGGCTCTTTTAGCTTGTCCTCCCCTTCTCATACTTGGAACCCACCTTTCTTTAGCGTGAAGCTCAATCTCTCAACTCCATGCTCCCGCTTTGACCCTTCTTTTTCTCGCCGGGAGAGAGTCAAAGGTGCGGCTAACGCTCACTTTGAATCTCTGCCATCTCACAATCTGGTGATTTGGACCAATGAGTCTATTCCATTTGGCAAAGGTGGGTCTGGCGCCCTTGCCAATTACGACTACTGCTCACTTGGTGCCCCTGAGGCTGCACTTTTCTTCTCAGGATGTCCAATTCGTTCAGATTTTACGCTAAAACCTGCGCCATTCTGCAAGTTGTCACTTGCAAGCTGTCACTCAGATTTCCCGCTGGTCTCGCCAACACCAACAAGTTGGTCACTACTCTTCTCTGCTACTCCTTTCGGACTCTGGCTTTTTGCTCAACACTCTGTCCTCTCCTCCATGTTTCTTTTTACTTCAATCTCACAGAAATCTCTGGCAGGAAGTGTCTTCTTTCTGCTTCTTTACCATGAGGCCACCATGAGTACCCGGACACTCATTTCTTCCTGGAAACGACAAGGATGATGAGCTAGCCAGGCAAGGTTCGCTTCTCCTGCCTTCTGCAGTCCCATGTTGTCCCCTTCCTCTTACTTTTGTATCCACTCTTCTCGTTTCTTGGTCTGTCTCATCTAAATTCTTATACAGACGGGTCTCCTCTGTGTTCACGGAGAAGCTTGTGCTTCCTCGTCAGGCCCGTTAGGTCCTTTTTCGTCTCCGCTGCACAGGACGCAGTCTTCTGTTAAACTCTTATCTCTCAAAAATTGGCATAATCGAGGATCGTTCATGCAGTGTCTGCGGTCATCCGACTCAGGACACCTATCATTTCATTCTACACGGTCTAGCTACGGACTTTTTGCACCACACGTTTTTTGCGACTCTTTGTGGCTCAACGACCTCTGGTTCAGGCCCTGGGGAGTTTCCCGGCTTTTGGGACTCTATGCTTTTCCACCATCCGCCCATGCTTCGGAATGGGTCGGGTAACAACAACAACCTCTTATGCTAGAGTATGAAATATCACGTGGTACTTTGGCGCTTTTTAAATGCGGTGGTTTCTCAACGCGCGGTTTCTGAACTCAGTTTCATTCTTTACTCATCACGTTATATCAATGGCTAAATGCCAAGCAGCAACTCGATGGCTTGACAAGGAAGTTACACTCAGGTCGAACAACTTAAAAGTGGAACATGAAAACCATTGAAAGAGAAATTTTAATTTTAGTATGTCGTTTAGCAACTTTCAAGCATAAAAGTGATCATCTTCTTTGTCTCATACCCAGCTGTTGGCTGATACAATTTGCTGTTTAGGGCAAATATAAAGTTTTATTCTGTTTTTTTTTTTATTTAATTTAAATGATTTAGTAGTGTCAGCCGAAATGGTGATGGCTATGGCCAGTGGCGTAGCCAGAAGCAAGTTTTTAGGGAGCCAAAACTGTGAATTGGTTTGGTGGTCTTTTCTTGGAGATCAGTTTTGAAAAGGCAACTATTTTCGGTCTAAAACGAAGGTGAAAACGAAAATATCAAGTGTTCAAGCGAGATCGTTTTCCTATTTTGGCCCAAATTGCTATCATGCCTTTTTGTGGCAGGGTTTAAATAGATTGCGGTGTGGGGCATTTGCTTTTGCGTCCCCCTCCTTTAGCTACTGTTATGCATATAACGTACTTTCAGTTTCATGAAATATTCGTCGCCTCTGTGAAAAATTCCTACTTTTCAGCACGTCGCTATATTGACAGACACTTCATAATAAAAAGAGCTATTTCAACTAAAAAACGTGAAATTTGTAAGCGTGATTTTTAATGCTTCCACGATTGAATCGCTGGTAATGTTCATTCTAAATTCAATTTAGTATGATCTAAATTCGAAATGACTCGAAGTTTTAGACCTAACCGGATGTTAGTTTTAGGCTACGGGTAGCAATTTGGTTACCATCATTGAAGATTTGGTAAATAATAGGCTTACTCCATTGAAGTCGCGCTTTGCTGGATGGCACGGTACTGGTATGTAAGTAATTGTCACTGGGGCAAAAAGTCATGGCTAAATTTTATACCGAGGCAAATATTTTAAGTTCGTTCTAGAAAAGATGATTTGCCTTGACTTTTAAAAATGACTTGTGCTGCAATCTAAAATACCAGCTGAGGCGAGTCTCTTTTGCCTTGACGAAGCTATGACTTCGCATTACAAATTTTTAACTATTTCAAATTGCGACTGCAGTTGACATCTAGAGCTTTGTTATTTGCAGGTGAAATCTAGAGCTAGAGCTTTGTTGTAGTTGCAGTTGAAATCTAGAGAAGCTACGTAGGCCTATCTTAGCAATTCAAGTTTCTGTTGCTATTTTTATGTATTCGTCGCCTCAGCAGCAAATTATTGATGGAAAGCCAGCCTAAAGCAGAAAATTTTAATAGTATTATCTTGAGCTTTATTGTGGTAATGATATGACTAACAAGGGTGGTGTCAATTAAAATGGCTCACTCGTATCGGCGGACGTGACATTTTTGTCTTTTTTGATGACACGGTTGAACAGCAGCAGCTAGCAGTCAACGAAGCTAGCTATAGGCTATTTATATTCGTAACTAGCCGACTTTGCCGGGCGACGCCCTGCCGGCGTCGCCCGGCAGGGTTCTTCCATCCGTAATGCCGGGGTTTAGCATTTTGCTTCAACCGGTTGCGCCGGCTTTACCCATCGGGCTCGTGTGTGAGCAGTAGTGAAAAGTCAATGAATTTTATGTGCTTTCACAATTCTTTTATACAAAATTGTAAACATCTTTTCTATTAATCATGGCTGGCAATGCTCACAAAAAAAAAGGCCACAAATTATCGTTAATACTTGTGAGGGGGTAGCTATTGCATATAATCAAAACTGATTGTAGCGGAAAAATGGTGGTTGCTTTCACAATTACAGAAATAAACCATTGAATGATAAGCCCATTTTGCGATGTTGTGCTTCCCCTTCCCTATTTATATTTGTGGTATTAAGTTCCTAATTTGGCTGCGCTATTGGTCTTGTTTCCGGCATAGCGACAAAAACGGCTATTGTTCTCCCTATATTCAGTTGTACAAATCGCTATGGTTATGGTTTGATGTTGATTTTCTCTTAAACGTGGGATTTTATTGCAATGCTGTAGAGCAGCGGTCCCCAAACTATGGATCGCGACCCATTGGTGGGTCGTGGGCGTAATTTCAGTGAGTAGGAAAAGTCATTCAAAATTTCTATTACTGCAAGCTATGTCTCAAGTAATTTCAAAGTGAATTAAGATCTTGAGTAGTTTATGTTTTCACTGTATTTTTTTCCAAAGTACTTCAAAGTACATGCAGAATAATGTGGATCCGAAAATTGATGTTTTGAAAAGTGGGTCGTGACTTTAAAAGTTTGGGAACCACTGCTGTAGAGTATACACATAAATGCCTTAACAGGCAGCATATTAGCGTAAGAAAAAATCCTTGCTTTATAGTATATACAACAGCGTCACCCGAAGAGTCCCCATCAGTAACGTCGGGATTGAGAGTGTCGGTTTACCTATCAGGCTTTTGTGTGAAAAGTTACCAAAAATTTCGTGTTTGTGTTTTCTGCACATAAGATTTTCACGACTTTTTGTGGTTCTTTTCCTAATAAAATATCTCATTTCAAGATCCTGGCTATGCCTTATGTCTATGTGCCCTGTCCATTGCTGACACGAACCCAATGATGCCTTGCGTTGCCCGTGGTTTGGACATAGGGAAAACATTTCTGATATTAGGCTATTCTAACGCAAAATAGCAAAAATGTCTTTCATGTTGTGCGATTTCACACAGTGACGCTGTTTTCTTTTGATTTCTCTTCAAACTTTCTCAAGTTCTCGCTGGCTACGCATTATGTAGCATGTTTTTCTCCCTGCTTGACGTGCCCTGGGAAGTTAAAAGAGACCTTAGTTTCCCCAAATGTTTAGTTTGGCCCCGGAAGTTCTAAAAAGCTATCGTATAGCATAATAGCAATATACGATTTAACACGGTGACGTTGTTAATTTTGATTTCCCCTCAAATTTTCTCAAGTCCCTGCTGACTACGCACTATGATTCATATTCGTTTTTCATTGCTTTTGGTATGCACATAGAAGTTAAATGAGTCCTTGCTTTTCCCAAATTTTCTGATTTGATATCGATAGCTCTATAAAGCTATTATCAAGCAAAGTAGAGACATGTTTCTCCTAAGTATGGTGCGATTTTAAGCCGGCAGGGCAAGCTATCACCCGTGCCAATTTAAAACGCATCAAATAATGCAGCTGCACCAGCTCACCCTTCAAACATTTGTGAGAGCAACAACGAAATGTTTTAGTAAAGATAAACCATAGTTCCTGTACATGTAATGGTGATCATGTTGGTCTATTAATCAAGACTGGAAGTATTCAAAAAGAATGATGACAAAAACTACCATTTGTAATTTTTAAAAGTGTGATAGGGGGTGAAACAGTCAAAATTGTTGGCGTCGTCCAAACGGTGGTCGTTTTGACTTATAAAGAAATGAGCTAGTTAGTGGTAGGCCTATTTATCGATTTGGAGGGCCCGCTTTTGTATTTATATTTGTGACTTTAAGACTTTTGCCTCCGCTATTTGTTTTGATTTGACCATAGCATGAAAAAGGGGCCATGTCATTTTCCTAAGTCATATAACCTATTGCAATAAGCGCCTATTAAACTCTTTTCAAACAAAAACATTACCTCTTAATGCAGTGTTACAAATTGATGCTATTATTGTTTAGTTTTGATTTTGTCCTAAATTTGGGATTTTTTGCATTTAATTTTGTCCCTAATCCAGACTACCGAAAATTAGTGTTTTGTACCGATACAAATATCCTTGCAATTACAAATATCAGTAATGGACTTGACCATTTATATTCGCTATCAAATTGATGGTGGATAATTTTGCTGCCTGCTGCTGTTTTCACTAAATAGTGGCAAGCATTGTGATGTTATTTAACATTATGACCTAACTGTGCGTTTTAAGCCATTAAATATTAGGATCACTACTTACCACTTTTTCGTTACTGTAGGTGAATTAATATGGACTAACGTCTCTGACTGCGTGCATGTTCCTTGGCCCTGACATAAACGCCGCCATGCAAAAAGCAAACTAACCCGAAACGAAGCACTCACAGTTCAGTTATAGCAGTAGCGGGGACCCCTATTAAGAATGTCGACGTTCAGAATACCAAATCAGCTGGTTGCTGCGCCATCCTGGCCCAATTGCAAAGAAAATGGCTTCAACATTTAGATCATATATAACTTGACCCCTACATTTTGTTCCAAACGATAAGAAAGGAACACCTATAGTCCTCGTCTTTTTTTTTGAGTGATCACCAAATGTTTTGCTTGCAGTATGCTACAAATTAAAACTTGCAGACTTCATTTTTGATGAGTCTTTTTAAATGGTTTGATTGATAATGCCAAAGATCCATGCTATCGAGAAAGAATAGACAAAATGTACCAAAGAACTTAGTTTTTCTAGAAATTGAAATTTTGTAAAATGCAGGCACGAAAATTTTGTGTTTTTAACCGATAGACTACATTTCATAAACATTTGGAGACTTCAGTTTCCAATGGATCTTTTTGAAAATGTCGACAGATAATGCAAAAGAACCATGCTTGTGAGGAAAAGTAGTCTAAATGTACCAAAGAACAAACTTTGTCTTACAATTGCAAGTTTGTTAGGTCAATAGGATAATTGTTCAACTAAAAATGAAACATGATGAATGGCAACCAATTTTTGATCAGCCATTAAAAACTAATCCTTAATCCTAATGATTGAAGTCACATATTACTGGAAAGGAAATTTCATAAGCTTTCAAGGGACAGCAATTGTTAGTACTTTATTATAACGATTTTGTATTGAAGTCACCTATCTTTATTGAGCTTACCACGTTTTAGGAAGAGTAAAAAGGCACACTACAGGTTTTAAAGTTCAGTTTTTTCAGTATGTAAACTAGTATTAATTGTACATAATATACACTATCGGAATCGTCTTGAAATAACCTTTAATTTGTTGAGAAAAGTTTGAAAATCAATTGAGAAATGAGGCCACAAATCATTTTTTTAATAAACTGATTTTCCAAAAAGGCTGCAATTTTTGAAATCTCTTCATGTTATGATCTTCGATAGCAAAAGATTTGTGTTAATCATACGAGACATACATGTATTATGACATCATAGAGCCTATTTTCAGCGTGCAAGGGAAAAAGAAAAGAAAAATGCTTAGAGGACTTAAAAGTGCTTAAATAAAGAATTATTCGTAGCATTGTCAAATAAGCTTTAATTTTTGTAGAGTTGTTTCTATCGAAAGCACTTTATTAATATTTCTTAAAACAGCCTTTAATCGCGTTTGTGCGATCAGTACTTTTAGAGAAAGAACAAAAACACAGATTGTTGAATGAATCGTTGATTGTGACGTCATTTTAGACCTCAAATAAATGAAAGTTTTTGTAATATGGTAAGTCGGAAGCTGATTTTCGTTTCAGCAAAAAGCAATTGTCCTCTGTCAAGTAATGCAAATTCTTAAAAATATTTTATTATGACATCACGAACCTCTTTATAGCACTCATTTCGAGGTGGTGATCAATCGTGCCAAGTTTGATGCTTGCACCTCTAGCAGTCTCAGAGGAGTTAAAACAGACAGTCCCAGAGACACACAGACCGATAGATTTGCGTTTTATGGTATAGATCACGGATGGGCAACCAGCGGCCATTTTGTAGTTGATGTGCCGTCATATGCGGCCGCGAAAATAAATACGTTGTTTTAACTCCTATATACTGTATGTAAGGCATGATGTATCATTGCTCTATCATTGTGTTTTGGGATATTTTTCTTTTGGCATTCATTGAGTGTGGTGATACTCGGTTTGTTGCCAGCGGTCTAGAGATGAAGACGTTTTCTTTTTTTGGAACACACTTATGTTGAGCAGACAAATGGTGGCTCTGATTGCTGTGGAAAAGAGGTCCAAACGGCTCTTTGGCCGCAAAAGCTTGCTTAACGCTGAATTCTGCGGTCATGTGACTAAAGATAATTTTCAATGCGGCCATCTAAGGATAAAAGGTTGTGCAACTCTGGTATAGATGATTCTTTTTGAATTTAATGATACGTGGCGTTTCATCTCAATATGTCACTTTACAAAACCTCCTATCTTGGTAACTGGCACAAGTAGCACGATAAAACTGGTTTCTTTGGAAAGGTAAAATCTCCAAGTTGTTCTGCTGCGGCGGTTTTGCCAGACCATGGTTGCGTCACAATCTAAGTTTTAGCTTTTTGCGTAAAATGTCTTTTACTGGAAAGCAGAAAGCATTTTGCATTTTGGAATTTGATAAAAACAACTCGTGGACACATTTTCATAATAACTTATGGACAAAATTTTCAAAACAGCCACGAGACAAACGTATCATACAGAAATTGCATGCAAAATTTGAGGAGGAGAGATGTTTGTGCTTCTGGAAAAGAATTGTCCCATCACCTTCAATTGAAACGATTGAAAGAGTTCGTAATGTCTTTCAGCGAAGCCCCAAAAAATGAATCAAGAGAGCTAGTTGTGAGCTTCAGATGTCCCCTACAACTATTGGCGAGTAGTAAGAAAACGCCTGGATTCGACAACGGTATATAAACTGCATTTGCTCCAGCATTTGAAGGACACCGACAAACCAGCTCGCAAAGATTTTTGTACCGATATGCAGGAGATGTCGGAGCAAGACGGATCTGACGACCGTCGCCTGCATTGGCCCCCTAGATCTCCAGACCTAACGCCCTAAGATCCTTTTCTCTGGGGCTGTACAAAAGGCTTTGTGTAGGTTCCTCCTCTTCCAACATTAGTGGCTGATATGAAGACTCGATTAACTGAGGCCTTCACAACAATCGAACGCGATATGCTTGTTTGAGTTTGGCAAGATAAGAAATACCATAAAACCATTTCGATGTGTGTCGAGTAACCAAGGGCTCGCACATTGAACATTTGTGAAAAGTTTAATAAATCATTCATTTCTTGAATTTTTGTTATCAAATTTTTGCTGCGTTAATTTAAGATCATTGGTTTTCAGAAAATGTAAGTTTGATTTTATATCTTCAACAGGTATTGAAATATAAGTTATCATAGAGTGACATATTGAGATGAAACACTCTGGAATTATCTTGTTTGTTTTAAACTAACAAGTGTTCTTGGACCGGTGCGGTGATGTGGTGGATAAAGCGTCCACTTGGCAGTCAGTAGACCTGAGTGGAATTTCCTTGTTCTATTTAAAGCTTTCCTGGATGGTGCTCAGCATCAAAAGGGAAATTTAGAGAAAAAGCCTGCCAGTTTGCTAGTGTCCTTGGGATTGACGGTTAACTGGATTCCTCCATTTAATCGCACAGACAGATGGTTGGGTCAAACAGTCTACCGACGCGGTGACGCAGTTAAATTAGCGTCATGTAATGAGAGCATGGGTTTATATGCACAAAGGAAAGAACGTGAACCAAACAATCGAGCAAACTAGGAAAATATTGCTGTTTTTTTTGTTATAGATACCTTTTAGCCAATATATTTTGGAAGCGTTTTTGTCAATCAAATTCAGACTAGTTTTTTATGACTTTGGTTATGAAAAACCAAGGTAATTCTTTCATTTTGTATAAGGACTTCTTTTGGGGAGGTTAAATTCTCCAAAGTAACTTTTAATCGCCTTCTTGTTTTACCAAAGTGTACTGAGTTTCGCCGATAGGATTTGCCCTGAACATAAGCAGGACCGTTAAGAGAAAAGTCTGGGCTCAATGCCAACATTCATAGCGGGCTCCCTTTAACAAAGATTTGGTAAACTGGTGTTGCCGGGTTTTATCTAATTACGAATGGATACATGTTTGGCATAATTGGTCAGAAGTTTCTTTTTTTTTGCGCTTGTTTTTTAGCTTCACTTTGACACAAATAAGACATTGGTGTCTGGCTACTTCAATATTTAAATGATCAAATTTCTATATGTGAGGTAACAAATCAAGCACAGTTATAATACTATGTCTAAGGAATGATATAGTGCTAAAAGTAAGTCAAAAAAAATGTGAATAAGATGCAACGCATCATTATCAGTCACAAGTAATCGGTAAGTAAAATGTAATCTTCCTGTTTAAAAGAGACAACTAAACATAATAGGATTGACTTGAAATGATTTCGTAAAATCTGACCATAAACAAATTGATTGATCCATATGGAATACCTGGGTTTAAGATTTAGGGATTTGGGACTTGAAATTATGTTGTGCTTAAGAAATTATGTGCTTTAAGAATAATTTTGTTTCTGACCACAGGGCCACGAAGTATTCTGGGAGTATTTAAGCAAATTTTTGTTGCCAAAATGAAGAAAACATTAGCCATCACGTCACAAAAATTATTATATAGATTAAGAATAGGTTAGTATAAAAAATAGAAAGCTTAGACCTAATTTATTGTTAACATTGCGCGCGACGTGTTCAAAAATCCGGGCCGTCTAAAAATATTTGGGTCCGGTACCAAAGGTACCCCTTAGATCCCCTTGTCAACGCTTCTGGACATAAGCGTTGCCAAGGGCATTCAAAGAAGCCATTATTCCCGTAATTTTTGAGCCCGTTCAAGTCATTGAATCATTTTCAGGTAAAATGGCCACAAAACGTCGATTTTCAAAAAAAAATCAAAAAAACCAAAAAGTTCATTAAAAAACTTTAACCCTTCTCCAATTTTTTCTGACTACGCTGATCCCAGGAATCTTGCTTCTTCCTAATATGATCTTTTAGAAAGAATTGATGTTTTGACACTCTGTCCCCTGGAACGCGTAACAACCTTCCTCCTTGGCGTAGTAATGTGACGGAAGAAATGAAAAATTCGATTCAATTATTTGTGATTAAATATTTTCCCGGCGCAAAGAAACCGTTACCGTCAAAAAGTGCTAAATAACTCCATGATATTTCATTTTTTTGTCGTACAACAGAGCATTACCCCTGGCAATATCAACAGCTGAATGAGATGCAAAGCTGCTCTGAATACAGAGCTAGTTCACAAGTTGATCTTGGATAGCCGATTTCCAGTCATGTGTTTTCGTATCGCCTTCAGCTTTGTTTTTGACAGTTATAGTCCAACATAATGCTTCTGTTTATGCAGAAAACTAAGCACCAATGCAAACGAACAAGGTGTCGTTGAAAAGGCTTTCGAAGAGAACGATAAACCCCCACCTCAAACAAAAAAAGAAAGAGAAGAGACCAAAAAAGTTCTCAATTTTTTGAATGGTTTTGTAACTACAAGAACAAAGAACATTTTATCATCAGAAAGTCACTCCACGACTATAGGCAACTCCTCCCACAAAAGAGAGCTAGTTTCATTTTCAAATCAAGATATCAGCCTTGAGGTAAGTGCTGTATCATGATAAGGACTCGATGAAAGCTCATAACTTTCCCTGACGAGAAGAAGACGATCAACTGTAATTTTTATGCAATTTCTACTACGTAAACGTAAGCCTTCATAGACGTAAGACAGCCAAAAATTTTTTATGGGTAGGTAGTTTGGCAAAAAACTTTTTAAATTTCAAATGTAAGGCCTTGACAACGATTTAGGGACTTGTGCGTTTTTAAAAAAATGTCATCACTCGATTATGTGAGAGCATGAAATTATGTGGAACAGCCAATGGAGCTGTGATTATATCTTTGCCTATTACTGTATTCTATGCGGAGATCAAAGCAAGACGTTTAAGTTAAGTTTACAGATGTAAAACAATGTGTGTTCGGATTTGCTTTTACGTCGCTAGAGTTTCAAGTAAATTTTTTTTCATCTAAGCATGCCAGTGTGACGTTAAATATGTTGCCCGAAGCATGCAAGTAGTTAAAGATGTAAAAACACACTGGAATGTCGTTATTTTTCAGGTCAAGCAGGTGGTCCCGGCTAATAAATCTGATCAACTTGTATATGAAGAAGTTGTTTTTGAGTTATCTGATGACAGAAATGATGAAAGCGTCACCATATCTATGCCAATCGGTACAATACAAAATATAGCAACTGATAACAATACGGCGCCAGTCATATACGCCATAGTGGTTGGAAAGCTTCGATTTAACAATAAAAGCAAGACACAATCACAAACTAGATCTCAAGTAAGTTTTTGTCAGTTGTTAGTACAGGGATATCAGGTTGCAAGCAAGTTTTCATTATTATTTTTTATTATGGGGAAACATGGATCAATTAGAAGAAAAACTTTTTATGCAAATTTTTGATGGTTGGCAAGGTGTTCTAATAAAGAACAAGGCTATTATACCACTTGTGTAAGCTGAGCGCTCTCTTTCAGCGTTTAACTTACGGAGGGTAAACTCAGATAACTACTTGGATGTTTTATTAAATTAAAAGTTGAAAGCAAATGGGTGCATTTAGCTCGAAAATCTGCAGATCTTCCATTAAAAATGTTCTCTTTTATTGGAGACACAAATTTATCCCAAACTACTGTTTACTTTATCTGGAAAAAGAGAAAATAAATCGTCTTTCGAAATGAGGATGCGCCTGAGGTCAATTCTTAAATGTTACTCTGTTTAGTGGGGTTTTTGAGCCTCGTCTGGATTTGATTAGTCTGCAGACTCGCTTCAGATTTAGCTTGGTCACCCCTAACAAAAGGTGATCATTTGTGCTACACTTAATGCTGTACAAAAAGTGCTTTAATTTCCTTAGCTTCATGTTTTGTTAAAAATTTTGCTTTTAGATTGTGACCGTTGGCATCCTAAAACCAGGTTCAGCACGAACAACCAGGTCAGTTCAAGGTGCATCACCGTCGGAGGATGAAGAATCAAGGAATATATCATTTAGTATCGATTACGAAAAAGAGCGCTGCCCAAACGAAACGGAAAAGCTTGACGATGAAACCTACGTAAGTTAAAACTGCTTGTTACATCTATTGTTAATGAGTAGCCTATATTGAAATTAAGTCGAGTAAAATTGAGTTAGCATTTTCAGCTGCTACATTATTGAGCGATTTGGATTCTGCTGCTAAGAACTGAAAGAAAACAGCATTAGCTTAAATGCAGTGGAATATATCAAAACCCCACTTGCAAAACAATTGCATTTTGCGCTTCCAAAAACTATACAGATGCTAAAAAAATTTAAATATTCAACTAAAAAACAAAACATTCTTCAGCTTTCATATTTAATCTTCTCGTTACCCTCATTGCTCAACTTCAAGCAGGAGATCTGTAATTACCATGTTTAAAGTCTTTGGTACGATTGGATTGCGAAATCGAATCTAGGTTCATTGTCTGCTCTTCGCACCGTTTCTGATCTATACACTACATCGTGTCCAACTATTCCCCGCATCGTCATCAGTCTCTAATCTCTATACAAACCTCTAACCTCGGCATCTCGTCTTCCTCTTTATTCTCTACACCACATCTTTAGTCTCTAACCTCTACATCCCATCGTCAACAAAAAAAGGTGACCATCAACTGCTTTCCATGGTATGGTAAATAAAACCAATTTTGCACTCTTGCACCAATGATCAAATTAGCTGGAAATCAAACTGGATTATTTAAATTACAGCCGTAACAACGGCGAAAGCCCAAAGCGTAAGCAAAATGATTTTAGACGTGGGTTAGATGGTCAAATAAGCAGGTAATTAAAGTGGATTATTGAAGTTACAGCCGTAACAATAGCGAAAGCCCAAAATGTTAACAAGTTGATTTTAGACGTGGGTTAGATTCCCTTGTGAATTAATGCGAGAAAGACTGTAAAAATGATATTTTCAGATCTCTTGCTTGAAGTTCAGCTATAGAAGTAAACAAACCGCTATTTTTTGAAGTATCAAAAAATTGCAGAAAGTTTTACTGAAACAGTCGTCCATTTTGTGTAACATTTAGCCACCCCAACAATAATCTTGCTCGATATTGCCGTGTAGTTCTGCTGGTGGAGTGTTTGTGGAAATAGACGAAGCATCAATGAGTATCTGCTTTGTTGCAAGGTGAAAGTGGATACACCAACTTGAAAAATTACTTTAAAAACACAACTTTTAACGCCAATAGCACAATTTTACATCACACGTATCAACAAAAAATATTAATCAATAAAAGTGACTTGCAATCTTTTTCCCGTCACAAGAAACTCTTGAAAAACTGATAATGCCTTGATTAGAATTCAATAAAGAGTGGGGTGGATATGCTGGCAACAAAAGATTTTTCACGCTTGCATGAGTGACATCGTTGTCAAAATAAAACAAACAAAAATTGGTTTCGATCTGGCATGAACGTCATATCAATGGCGACAGATATCAATCAAAAATTTTCTTTACAGCGCGTTTTGGTTGACTTGGATATCAAAAAGTGGGATGATGAGAAGGATGAGTGGGTGCCGGCTAAATGCTCGTTGGTGACAAAAAACTGCACGAAAACCGGGAAATCACCAAAATATGAATGTACAGAATTTGGAAGCTTTGCCATGTTTTTCGTAAGTTTATTGTTTTGTTAATTATAGCATCTCACAGTAACCCCGACAAAACATAGCTAGCTGAAGCGTTTGCTGTATTTTTATTGTGAAATTATTTACTGACCGACATGTTTGAGTGTAACAGAAAAGGCCTACGTTATTTTGTAGTAACAAGACATCGTTTGGCTGTTTATCGAATACCTAGTGTTTGGACTCGCTTTGGAGTGACTGCCAGCATATAGCACTTCGACTACAACCGAGCAAACTTATAATAGGACATTACTGTTAGCTAGTTGTTGGTGCTGTGGTGCCAATCGTGGCTACGTGCTCAAGCTGTGGAGACCCATTGCTCCCTTCTTGATCATGACAGAGCAAACTGAGTTTCACATTTCACCTTCTACATTATTATTGCCAAGTGCCAAACAGGAGAACCCTGGATATCATTTTAAAAGTCTTTGGTATGACACAACATGGGAATTGAACCTCCGTCTACCGAAAGTGAAGCATACGTTCTAGCCACAACACCACATAGTTGGTACCTGACATGGCGCAGTGTTTGCTGTGACGTAACTGAGCTATTATATACTTATATTACAGAGCAACCGCGTAGTGAGATCCATTGCTGAACTGAACATAGCGAGCCAAGTAGGATCGTGGCTCTCCATTGTATTTCTCTGCGCAACGATTCTAATCCATCTTGTTTTCAAGTAATATTAATAACCTACAGCAACTGTGTGCACCCTTATTTTCTGGCGAACTCATTTAAAGTAGTTGAAAATTCTGCAAGCCAGTCAGAGTTTGCAATTCCAAGCAATTTGTTTGCGCAAATAAGCTTCAAAGCAGTGTTTCCCAAACTGTGTGCCGTGCAAGATTTGCAGGTGTGCCGCGGCTTAACATTTATACAAGTTTTCAGCTAAAATTGAATAAATGCTGTCATGAAGTAATAGTAGATAACGTAGTAGATTGTGTTATGTTGCTCGGAAAAGTGGTGATTTCCAGAAAAAAAAGGTCATCACCTGTGATGCTGCTCGCGATCAATATGAATACCGGCGCGATGGTGTAGTGATGAGAGCGTCCGCATCGTAGTTGGTAGACCTTGGGTTCATTCCCTAAGTCGAGTCATACCAAATGACTTTAAAAAATGGTATTCACAGCTTCCCTGCTTGGCGCTCAGCATAAAAAAAAGATAGTGCGGAGAACAAGCCGGCAAGCTTGCTTGTTGTGTCCTTGGGCAAGGCACTAACCTGACGCCTCCACTTTTATGTGGCAGACAGGTGGCTCACCCGTACTTCACCGGATTACAATTGTGAAGTTGCTCACCCAGCATGTTGTAAAAGACGACTCTTGGGTACCCACCAGTGGCAGTCCACCTTGTTGGTAGTGGGGCTATCAGTCACTCAAGACTGGTTCGAAATGGGCTGCCGTCTTTCCTCTAGCCTAATTTCAATTAGGTTGACGGCATGAACCTGAATTGCCTTTCATGTCGTACCTCCATCCCGAGGAAGAGAAAAGTTAACCACAAACAAACAACAATTAATATGAATAGATGCATGTGGCTGGTGTGCCGCGAAATTTGTTTAGCCTTTTTACTGTGCCAACAGACAAAAAGGTTTGGGAAACTCTGCTTCAAAGTATTAGCCGGTGGCATTTGTCACCCAACACGTAAGTAAAGACCATTTTTTGGGGAAATCAATACTTTCAAAGAGAGCTTTTACGCCAAACTTTCCAAGTTTAACATTAAAAGACTTTTATTTTTGACAATCGGTTTGTTGGTAGATTTAACATCCACTTTGTGCCATCAAATCCTTCCGTAGGCTACAGAGTATCACATCGCTGAGCTACAATAGACTATGACATCAGTTACGTGGTGTAAATTGGTACCACCTGAATATTGTATTTGCTTTGGGGTGCTGAAATGAAGTCTGTGAGAGGTTTTAAAGCTTTTGATTGATCAAATCGACCTCTTTTTTGGCGTTTTTTGACTTCAGCAGCATTTTAGAGTCAGAACACTTTATTGATCATCACTGATTAGATTCAATTTCATAATCGTTTTCCTTATTAACCTTGTTGTTTAGTGACAAGTAGGAGATACGTGAACATCATTTTTAAAGTCTTATACATGGCTCGATATGGGTATTGAACCCAGGTATATCAATGGTGAAGCGGATTAGTTTTTGTTTGCCGTATGATAGATCATTTTCACACTGGCTTTTGCCCGTGTACTTTGGTTAAATGACAAACTGGAATGGTATTGATGCACGTAAAATTAGGTTGTTTACAAATGGCATTATGAGCGAAATCAGTTGGTGGATTTTAAGTACAGCGTTTGGAAAGTCGTCACTTTAGAGAGTTATCTACTACATGAGGCCAATTTGGAGTGTCGCGTTGATCCCAGTCGCTTCACACCAGTTGTGACTTTCTCTCTCCTTTTCTCTTTCTTTCAAAAGCCTTAAACCCTGTTTAATGACATACGTAGCGTTTTAATCTTCAACCGATACGGCGTTTGCAATTCCCAGGTATAAACAACTAATTTAATGTAACAAAAGCTGCTTTTTCCTTCCATTTTTTGAAATTTTGTCGCAAATTGTCAGTGGCCAGTTGGTTAGAAGTAGAAAAATGTGACCTAAATTCCTAAGTTTTTAATACTTTATTTATCTTTTTAAGCTGATGCAGTAGTAGTAGTTACAGATGTTTAACTTATTTTCAAAGAACAATTGTTTTTGTTAACTTGTTTGTCAACTTATTTCATTAACTTTTAACTTATTCTAATGGTAGACATTTTCTTGAAATACGTAATTACATCTTATTTATCTCAAAAAAATGGCATTAGCAACATGTAGATGTACCGCAACATTTTTACTGGTGGTGCTTATGAAGTCCTTCATTTCAACTTTATATCTCAGAGAGCTGCGTGAAAAACCATCCACTCCAATCTTGGTTAATATCTGTGTATGCTTGCTGGCAGTATACCTGCTATATGTGGTTGGAATAGCTGAAGTTGGCGTAAAGAGTGTTTGTGACGCTGTCGCTTTCCTTCTGCATTATTTCACGTTAACTTCTCTCTTGTGGATGTCAGTCAATGCTTACAAGATGCACAGAGCTTTTTCACAAGTGAGTTAAACATACGAGCATAAATATGTCTCTGCACTGTTCCGTTTGCTATGTAATGAAAACAACAAAATCCATATGCTCAATGATTTTGAAGGTATCAAGAGCAATATATGCACAGCGGTTGAGGGATATTACGGACTTGCATTAAAATTAGCAGTTTCCATCATTTATGACTTTAGAATCGATCAAAACGAATCGAATTGTATCCAGTCTCCTACACTTGCAAAGAAGTAGGGTGACATTGAAGCTGTGACTAAAGCATTATATACATTTCTGGTAAATCTGCTTTTCCCCTTGTGAAGTTACAGACGCATTGCTTTAGTGTTCTCTGTGGTTTTCACTTCGAGATCATTTAGCTAATTAAACTCTCACCCAATCCAAAAAAGAAAAAAACTGTTTTTCATAAGAAAGTGGCTGATTCAAAATGGAATTTTCTTTGTAGCTTGATCTGCATGCGTCTATTTGCTGAAATAGGTTTACGATGCGAACGCTATATTTCTGAGAGTGCATACCATCTTAAGAAATAGAGATACTTAACGTGGCCATCAACCATATCTTTTTACATTGCAGTTAAAACCGCTTTCGAACCAACGCGAGCCGTTTCTCTATCTCGCTGTTTACTTGATACCGTTTGTCTTGGTGTTGATCAATTTTTCAGTCACAGTGCTCCATATTGACACGAACAAGGATCCTGAGGGTAAGTAAGGCTAATAGTTGGGAATTGAACCCAGTTCCAGGGATTTATGGGTGTCGCGTAAATAGAATTTTGGTTCTATCTTAACTTTAGTTTTTTTTAATATTAAGGCGACTTATAGTATCGCTCGAATAATTAATTCTGACTGCAACTTAACATCAAGGTGAAGATTGGCTTCTACTGAATACTTAACCACGACACTTTAAATCACGCACATCTCGATCAAGAACAGAATAGATATATTCACAAAAATACTTCGAGACTTTTAAAACTTCTTCAATGTACTATAATGTATCAATCAGAAAAATTATACTGATCACTTAACCGCTTGGTTCTTGGCACGCTAATAATCCACAACAAACCACCACAGAACAACACGCTATCCGTCTCTCCATGCTCTCTGTTACTCTCTCTTTCTGTTCTTTGCGTAAAAATCTTGTCGCCTTATATAAATGAATGGGGCGCAATCCAGAAAATTCAAAATCAAATCGCATGACAAAAAAAGCACCTACTTCGAAATTACGTCATACTGCCAATCGAAAACTTTCGAGAAGGAAAAGTGTGTTCTAGATCAGTTTGGAAGGTAAGCACATGATCTGCTATTATTACTTACTAAAGAAGGCATGTACGATACAAATGTTGACTCCAAAGAAACAAATTTTTTGCAAAAACAATCAGGATATAAAAGCAACTTCAGAGTAGAAATAATTCCAGATTCACAAATAAAATAATTACAGCAGAACGAAAGCAACAAATTACAAAACTATACATGTACGAGGTATAAACTATTTCAACGAAGCAAATTTACTTATTAGTGATAATAGGGTTTGACTTTGATAACTTCTACGAAAGTTTAATTGATCGCAACTATTTATCGAAAGTAGTATTTTTTTGGCAAATTGTAAGCAAGTTACATGTGGCTGTGACTATATGAAACTGTAGATATAGTTTTATTGAGATCCTCCGAAGCAATGTTTAACAGAAAAAGAAAGGAAAAATAGCGTGTTGGATACATCAAATCAAAAACATCCACTGCTGTCATAAATTTTGTGAAACGATTGCAGAAATTTTGGACACCGTTTTAGTTTCTCAAAGCGGCTTGAAAAATACCGCCCTGGTCTCTGTCGACTGCAAAACACTTGCTATCAGAGGCGGGTTTAACCCATATGTGCCGAAAGTTTAAAATTTTAAAATTTTTTTGCTGCATCTTATAAATTGATGCTATTTAGGCCCAAGCAACACATTTGCAATAATTTTTTCAATTTTTGCATAGTAATTAAAAAAATACGAGCCGTCCTATATATAGGACGCTAGGCAAATCCACTGGCGTTTATTGCGCCCATATCCTCTTTGGTTTGTCGCTTTTTCTCCTTTCTTAGCGAGCGATTTAACTGTCTGATGTATTCACAATTCGTTTGCATTTGTGTTTGTATTTATTGAAAGAAAACTAGTCTTATTTTCAAGCTTTCTGACACAGGTGCGATAACGAACAGCATCTTACTGTTTGAAACATTTGAAATGAAGACCAGTGTCACATTTCTCACACCTCGTCATTGGTTTTGTATAGTAATGTGCACAGCGAGTCTGCTTCACTTGCGGAACAACCCAGTGCTGGAGACAGTCAAAGCGTATGCCTTGCAAAGTCTTTCGAGGTCGGCCCCACATGCCTTGGGTAGGTGGAATTCCGCACTGGGCCAAGTACGTCCTTGCGATATACCTGCACAACTGCAACAAATCTATTGAGATTTCTTCACTGTTGGTGCATATTTTGCGCAATTACCAAGCATTGTTCACTGCTACGTCTAACATATACGAAATTAAACACCAGTACCGTTTCTACCCAAGTATTGCTACTTTATATTTTGTGACATTTTGGTCCATTCTGTCCACACCCCCCATGTGTTTATTACAAACCTTTACCTGGAATGGCTGCTGTATCCGCACCCGCTTTCTAGCAGCGGAAGAAAATCAAGACGCACTTGAAATGGGTTGTATTCCAACAAACTGACAACGCTGTTGTCGTTCCATTTACAGACAATCACTCCATTTTCAGGATCAGCCTTGTAATCAAACGATCCTCTTGGTGGTTTTTTCATATTGTTGCTTTCAACCAATGGGCACTTTTCTGTTCTACATTCTCCTATTGTAGCCGTGGCTTTGATGGAATTTTCTTTTAGAGCCGACACAAGCTTCACGCTGGTGAAAAAGTTGTCAAAACATAAATAAAACTCCTTTTGTTCTTGACTCTGGAGAACATCCGCAAAGGAGGAAACAAGATCTCCTCCTGAAACCAAAACGTATTTGTTTGCCCCTAAGGAACTGTTTGCAACCATGGCCCCCATAATACTCTCACACTGATTCATCAAAGCTATAAAATTCCTCTACAGGAGCATGTTCTAAGAATCTTTTGTTCAGATGCTTTACAAGAGGTCGGACTTTTGAAAACTTATCCGCGTCATCTAAATAGTAGTTGTCTGCAAGGTGAAAATTTGTTAAAATTGTTTCAAACTTGTCCCGCGTCATGGCATTTGCGACAAGTTCATGACGAGTATGGGGCGCATTTTCCCGCCTTAGTCTGCGTCTGAGCATTGAAACATACCCGCTCAACATCAGTATTCCGAGAAAACAGTTTATATCGTTCTTGGTAACCACAAGCTTTCGATTTTTCTAAGAAGCATATCGATTTGTTTCCACGACAATTAAATCTATCAGCTCATCATCAAAGAAAAGTTTGAAATAGCCCAATGGTGATAATTTTTTGCCTTAATTTCATCCATGTGAGCATTAGGAGGTATCCACGGAGCCTGGTCACAGGCCAAGTCGGTTTTGACCCAGTTCCGCTTTGGTTTATGACCTTTCTTTTTCGGTTTCTTTTTTGCCGGTTCATCGTCATCTTCAGTCGCTGTGTTCCTTTTACGATCAACCTCAGCTGAGGCTAGCAGCATACTTCCTGGTAAATTATTGATTGTTTTCGAGCCGTCTTCATCACCAGAGTCTTCGTCTGTGATGTCGCCAGTAGCATTAGTGGGAAGAAGTATCGTAATTTTAATCTGATCATCCTCATGGATCGTTCTCAGCCAAATCTAAAATCCTGCTCAAACTTGCAGGAGTTGTATCCTTATTTTTATTTCGGTAGAAACAAAAAGGTTTCATTCTTCTAAAAATATTCAAAGCATTTTATGAATACAACGTAGACATCTCAGTAAATTTCTTCAGTTAAAACTCTGTCAATTTTTCCTATTTTCGAAACTAATTGTTCTGCCTATATGCGAGCGCTTATTATATAGCAATGACTTTGGTTGCAATAACAAATAATCAACATTTAATAACGAGCTTATTATAAGCTTACAAGATCTGTCTTACGTCAAATAAAAACCGAAAATCAACTTCTACCTTGCACTACTATTACACTGCTTCAAAACTTACCGTGCAGCGCGTTTTACTGAAGAACTTCGCAGTCTCAGAATGACTAAACCGCTCGCTTACATAAACGCTTTTTTCTGCTATTTTGCTATCGTTTGTGCCTGGCGTCCTATACATAGGACGAAAAAAACCTCGAACGAAATTGCCGACTCTCGTAAAATAGCTTCAGTTGGAAACTTTTCCTGCGAAAGGTTCCACACATAGCAATTCCAAAAAAGCATAGTCGTGAGAATATATCTAGTTTAGCAAACAGTTACAGCACGTTGTTTCAAAGCACCCTAGGCAAAATGTAAAATCGAGAAATCGGTCATATTCAAACCGATATAATTATCGGTAAAATTTAAAACACGTCTAAAATATGGCTTAACCTTGTAGTAAATCTGTTCTACATTTCATATCAGCCACAGGAAATTTGATATGTTGACGCAAAAAGTTTTTATGCGGATTTAAATAGATGTCCGACATATAGGACGCTAGGCATATATGGGTTAAGAGGGGGAATATAGGGCTGTGTCCTACGCAAACAATTTGGCCAGATCGATCTCCAAAAAACGATTTTCATTCTTGGTTTGAGAGCAAGAAATTACCTCAAAACCTTGATCTCCAGCAAAAAGGTTTTCAAGTGAGCCAAATAATAACCCCAACTCACTTCGCCCCCAAAATAGTTCACACATTTCTAAAGACTCCCCGCTCAGTTAAGCTCTCCCTGCCCCTCCCCCTAAAAACGTTTCTAAATGCGCCCGTGGTTGATGTAACCACCACACCACCAAGTAAGATTGGAGGAATATTCAATATTTGTGGCAATTGTGGCCAAGACCAGCAATTCAGCTCAGCATGAACACGGCACAGCATGGTTTGTAATCGAAAGTTGTCATTTATTGCCTGGGGTTTTTCTGCACCGCTTCTAGTAGAAATTCTCTGTAAAAGCACTACTGGTAACTCTAAAATAGCACTGAACAAAAAGTCATCCATGAAAAACCGAAGGAAACAGGATGTTGTTGCAACAGTATAATGGTAAAGCGTCCACTTTTTATTCGAATGATCTGGGTTTTATTCCGTGGTCTTTCAACGTCAAAGACTTGAAACTAGACCCCTCATATCTCTAGCTTGGCGCTCAGCAATAAAAATAACGTGGATAGTGATATGTGAAACCGTTGATAAAGTCAGTTACAAACAAAATAAAATTAATGGGCTGTTACACACGTTGTGCCATGGTCTAAAAGTAGATGATGCTGTCAGCGTTAGGCAAAACATCCCAAATACCAGTTGTACAGAAGCATATTGTCTCTCATTCGTGATCAAAGTGTATTCAGTGATAACTCAGTAACTTGCTCTGGTGTAACCAAAACTGTGTAATTTTTCAACCGGATAAATGGTAGGAGAAAAATATACAAAACTAACTTGCCGATTTGTAGATATATACTATGAATCGCACTATCGAGCGAAGTTCATGTGTTGGCTAAAGCCTCCTACTTTCCATTATGGATTCTTAATTCCGTTCGGAGTCCTATTGTTGACCAATTACGTGTTCTTTGCCATGCTGCTTCGTGAGGTCGTTTTTCGGAAGAAAACGGTAAAAATTTAAGTGTCGTTTGCTTAATTATGCTTCAGGGTAAGAGGAAGAAGAATAGAAAAATGAATTTAGGCAAGGTGGGTGTAAATGTCAAAGGAGTTGTTTCAAGAAATGGGCTAACCGGGAGTAAAACGGACCAGCTTATCTATGAATGCGGTATTGTTAGACATTTTGGGTTGCACCGGCAAAAAGGTGTTGGAGAATGTTTTGTTTTGTGATGAAAGTAATTAGTCAATAAATTTTTTTTGGAAAAGGAGAACTATGAAGTTGATCCTACCATTTTTTTCCAACACAAGCATGGAAAACGGTAGACCTAATTTTGGTTGCCTTTTGATGAAGGTTTTGTGAAATCTTTAAAAATCAATGACGGTGTTCTAAAAGTTCTCTTTATTTTGAAATATGCTAGGCCTGTATTCAGCCCTGCAATCGATTAGCTACTTATATTTTCAGTCATATATTTTGTGCTTTTTTTCACTAGAGTTGCGTCCAGTAGTTGAGGTTTTTATGGCAACAAGGTTTGCGCATGTTCTAAAGGGACCCTAAACCTGTGGTTACTACATACTTAAAAGGTAGTGGTCTTGCCCAGGAAAAAAGATCTGAGCAGAACCAAGTCCAGTCGGTGCCACTGTGCTCCTCTGTAAAAAGGCGCAATTTATAACTTTAGAGATAAATTTTTTTACTGTAAGTTTTGTCAGTGAGGTAGACCTCTTGTCCTACCAACGGGTTTATTCTCTGGGGGCCCCAATTATTTTTCGAATGTAAATGCATTACCAAAAAGATTTCGACCCTAAAATCAGTTGCGCTTCTACAATCTCAATTCTCATTTTTTCATTTCGCTAAATTTTATCGAAGGACCATCCGAAGCAACTATATTATGTGCCATGTTTACCGAGTCTTCTTTTAGACCAGGGACTCTGTTTCATACGCACTCTGTGCGACAGGCGCCATGTGTCTTTCCCTGGTACTGAACAGAAGATGTACGGCTTTCGATCCAATGAAAAAATGATGCAAGGCTTTTTTATCTTTAACAACAGTGGAAGCTGGATATGTCAGCTGTGGATTGCATTTTCAGTTTAGTGCCACCATCTTTTCAATCAGCGAGTTTACATTTTTGCTCGCTGTAGGTCTTCCTGGTTTTAATTCATGTGCCAGGCAATTTAATGAAAGGATTGTTAATATAGATTCGCTCAACTGCGAAAGAGCAAGACATTGTTGATCGTCTTATAAACGCTTTCACAATGGTTACAATGTTAGGATTGACTTGGCTCTTTGGATACTTCCTTCTTGTTCCGTCTGATCAAAGTTATGAAGAAGCCATGCAATGGTTGTTTACTATCTTCAACGCATTTCAAGTAAAATATGCTAACTTTAAATCAACTTAAAGAGAAAAAGAGTTGCATGTTTGTGCCCACATCCGTTTCGTAGTGGTCAGGGCTGGCACATTGTGCATTTCTTTAGGACATTACAGTATTGGGATAGGGATAGCGTGGAGAACAAGCCGGCAAGCTTGTTTGTTGTGTCCTTGGGCAAAACACTTGACGAGATGCCTCCATCTTTATTTGGCATACAGATGGCGGGCCCAAGCAATCTACCCGTCGTGATGGCCCCATCTAACTGAAGGCTAATGAAAAGAGCTAATGAGAAGCTCATAATCTGAGACGCTTCTTCAAAAATGAAAGATCTTTCCCATACGAAGAAGAAGAACAACCAACTTTTTCGCTATTATCCAAGCAAATATCGTTTCTTTTGAAAGAATTTCTAACTAAGAGCTTTGTAAACATGCTGTTAATAGCAGTTAAAAGACAATCTTGCATTGAATCTGAATTCAACATTGTTTCACCTTTTACCGTAAACGTAGGAGAAAGGAGTCGAGATGAGTAGCAGCCCTATTCCTTAGTTTGGAAAATTTTAGAGCAAACGCAAGTTTCTCAATAAATTCTGAATGGTGAAAAAAATTTCAATACAATTTATATCACGGGGCTGTGATCACCGGGCTCTGATAACGCTATTGTTCTAGGAGTTTATTAGAGCTAGTGCACCAACAACAACCGCCACTTATTCACGAGTGATACGGTTTTGCAGAGTGCCGACAGAACGTCTACTAAAGTGGACTAGTTTGGGTCCCACAAAAGTGATGTTCCAAGCTATGCTATATTTAAAGCATCTAGCTACTTGGTGGTCACTAACTGCACTGGTGAGACCTGATAGGTCGAAACAGTGACACTGTCTGCAATTCGCTCAATGTACATGGCTGGCTTCTTGCATTGCTTTATATCATTTATATTTACGAAGTTACTGAAAAATGCCAACAACGACCAGAGAAAAAGCCAACAAACGAGCTCCGTAAACTGACAGCACACGTTTTCTTGCAGGGGGTCGTGATCTTTATTCTCTATTGTGTTCGTCGCAAGAAAGTACGCGATGTTTGGTTATACTGTGGGAAGAAGAAGGGCACGAGCTCAAGCATTCCAATATCAACCGCTAAGGCACAGGTCTTGACCAACGCATACTCTGAAAGCACCACAGGAATCTAAAAGTGGAAAGATGTTTTTGGTTTTCTTTGGTTTTTATCTCTAAAACGCCATAATTGCACATAACTTTTGTTCAGACATGATCTCCTATTTAGATCCAAGGCCACATTATTGTTTTTAAGAGGCTTAAAACACTTCAAAAATACCTCGATATGTATCTTGATAATTTGTGATGTTGTTTGCATGTTTTTAACCTGCAAGAGCAAAGTAGGCTTGAAGGTATATATGTACGCTGCAATATAAATTGTGAAACTACAGGCTGTACAAACCATACTTTCAACTAAAACACCGTTGCACAGTGACTTTATCAAAGCAAACTTCATCAGAGTAGTAGTGACACAAACTTTATAGTTTATAGTTTGTGTCACTACTACGTATAAATATTGCCCTGTACTTCAATAACCAGCTGTACTTTAACTTCTGTATCAAATAATCGTGGTGTCACCCAAATCATATCATGAAAACCCAAACGGCGTTTGTGACGTCACAATTGCTTTATGCCAAAGTTGCGATAATAATGATGAGACGAAATCTTGCCTATGGAAACGAATTGTTGATATATTTTTACGATACTTATTATGCTATGTCTCTACTAGGTTATCCTAAGCTTATACGTATTGATGTTTATAATTTGTTAATTGTTATGCGAACATCTACAACCCCTATGTACATGTAAACAAATCCGCATAAAATTTTATTCATTTTGTATGTATAATTGTCTTAGTTCATGACAACCACTTCAACAATCTGTCATTGTTTATCCGCAAATCGGATCAACGCAACGGAGAGTTTGTTAAAAATAGAGAAGACTATATAAATAAAGCCGCCTATTTGTTGCAAATAATTTCCTGCTTAAAACTACAGATATTGCCTTACTGCTATCACTCTGTGTTTGTTTCATCTTTAACAAGGGGTCGGCAACCATCTGCGAGTAAATAACAGTTTGAACCCGGATTCCATAAAAAAGAAAAACATGAGAGCCGCAAGAATTTAATTTTGTTTTAAAACCTTGTTTCAAAGTAGAAAATCTTTCTTTTTTCTGAACAACAATTATTTTTCTGTGATCAACTTTTCAGTAGCGCTATTTTCGTCTATAAAGCGAAGTGGAAGACCTATTTTCTTCGTTTTTGCGTTACGGTGGATTTTTTTCCTAAATCGCAGGGAACCATAGTTGAAGGAAAAAAGAGCTGCTGGTATTGGTCCCTGACTTAAAAGCACTGGTTCGTAACTGTTAAATGTGGTCGTGCCCATTTTTTTAATGAGGTTTCATAAACTTTTGCTGCACTATCTGTATAAATTGTGTTACAGCTATACATACGCAGCATTGGGCTGGACTTTATCTCTCTCCTGCTACGATGTGACGATTTTATCCCTGGGCTGTTGTGGCATCTACACTTCTATGGTTTATAACCGCAGTTTTAGAGAGCGAAAAAGACTCCATATCTTTAATTCCATGTATCTCTCACATTGTGTTTGCTCCATTGATAAACTTGAGCATTCATTCCTGTTAACATGAACTTTGGTAGGGGGTTTCAAAAAGTTGGCATTACCTAAGAATGTGAATTCTAAGAAAACAAGTATTGCGATTGTCAGCGAACTGCAAATATTTCAAATTAGTAAAGTTATTGCACTGTACGTTTCAAATTCCCTTTCTCAGCCTTATCTCTCTTAAAGACGACCGTGGTTTATAAATAGAAAAGTTTTTTTAGAAATCTGGGGTATGCATGGTCTCATTTAACCTCCTTGCTACTCATGTGACCTGAGCTGCAACACAAACGGTTTGCTGCTTGTGCTTGTAACATTTTGCGTCATTGCTGTCAATGTTTATCTGCCATTATGCTGATCAAAACAACTTTTCTGGTCATGATAATCTAGCTTTGGCTGTTGGAACTATACAATCGGTATTCTCACTACGAACTGTATTTGTACATTAATTAAATTAATCCTATCAAATTACAGTAAGTCCTCGGTTTACGACGGTCTCTACTTACGATGTTTCAAGGTTACGAACGCACTTTAAATGCAGTGCTTTGGGCTCATTTGTTTTCGTCATTTGCATCGTACATGACGTGAACAATTGCGAACTATTACGATTATGAACGAATAATCACTAAGCTTCACTCTCATGGTACACAGTTTGAGTGATACGCCATTTTAGTTGTTTAAGCCGGTTTTCTCGTACAGTAACTTGTTTGATCGGTTATTTAAACTTTTTGCCCTTTGTTATAAACTCAAAGGACAATTTCTAATAAAACTGATAAGACCCTTTCTAAATAAGACTCTTTCTAATAAAGTACTGTTTTGCATTATTTGTACATTTTATTACAGTACCATACTTTACAGTACAGTACGATATGTATAGAGTAATTTATGTATAATGTTCCGACTTACACTAAATTCGGGTTACACCGCGTCCCAAGAACGGATCACCGTCGTAAGTCGAGGACTCCCTGTACCAACGTTTGGTTTATGTCGACAGAATTTCAGATGTTTTGACTGCCTAGTCATTTGTCGATAAGCTGCAGCAAGAAGTATTTAGGGCTGATTTGGGATAATTTATAATACTTACTTGCTACAAGGTTACGCAGTAATATCTTCATGCTGTGAAATGATCACAACACATCCAACTTAATTACGAACACACAATAATTGAAAAGTTTGACGTGGTCGGTGTCAGCAACGCCCCAAACATTGGAAGAAACCATAGCTTGAACGTGTAGCATTGGCGTGAGACTGAATAAAGTTTCGCTTGATGATGCAGCATGCAAGAAAAGGTTCGTAGCGTTGAATGCTCACTTTTAAAACACGTGTTTGTCTCTTACTGTAAATATATGTTGAAAATTATTGAAATTTAAAATTGTCTATGAGGTGGCAATCGTAGAGTTAGTGGCAAAGTAAAGTTTTGCAAAGATTAGGACATATCTTATTGCGACGAAAATATATTTTCTTTTCGGAGCCCCATCTGAGTGCTACAAAAACATTACGGTATTTGTTTCTGAAGACAAATCATATAGCAGCGAAAACACAGTGATGTGCCGTTTGTAAAATAGCGCTACTTGTAAATAGTGCTTAACGCAAAAGATGTTCGGAAATGTTCGTGGTTATTCGTAAGCGGGGAGATTCGGTTAACTGCAAACCCTAGGCCTACCAATAATTAACCAAAACATTTTATGGTAAACTAACAACTCGCTGCTTGCGGTATATTCGGGAACGTTCGTGTTTTGCACGTAGCATTATTTTACTAATAGCTCTATTTTACATGATCGCTGTTTTACCGTATTTTGCACGCAATGCGATTTATTCTAAGAAAGAAAAAAGTTTAGATTACAATGCAATTTGACTTAAGAAATAATGTTTTGCTTGCAATGTAATGCAATTTGTTTTTGGAAAGGAAAAATTACATACTTTACAATTTGCGCCCCATAACTGTTTGCCAGCTTGAGGACAGACTAAAATGTTGTAATTTAGCATAAGCAGAAAACTCATTCTCAAAAACTACAGTGCTCATAGCATATACTTAGCCAACGATTCATGGTAGATCACCTGAAAGTCGGCTGAAGAGCTATTTCGCTTTTTTTAAATCATCCACAAAAGCGAGAAAAACAACTTTGCTGGACGTCACTTGACTTGAATTTCGGAAATCAACTGTGAAAGAAGTGTTGCAAATTTCAAAAAGTCGTCCTCTGAATTACCTTCTGTTCATGCTTTGAGTGGCAGCACTAACAAGCTCTGATGCCTAAACTATCAAGAAATTGTTGACATCGATTTATGAATGCTAGCTTAAAGAAATTACAAGTCCAGTGATAAGCGGTCAGGAGTTAGCTTACAATGAAAGCTGAATCTAGAATCTTCCATTACAGGTCGGCCTCAGCTGGTAAGGACACAATTGAAAGCAAACGATTCATTTTAGCAATTGTTTAGCGTCAGATATTCTTCAAGTATGACTGAGTAAATTCAGTACTTTCATATTGCATTCTTGATGCTACTCTAACAGCTATACGCCTAGAAAAAGATCTGTCAATAACCAGTTGTTGGTATGACTCGACAAGTCTGCCGATTGCCAAACGAATTCTCTCCAAACTCTTGGTCATTCCCCAAGCGAAGCCTACATATCTCGGATAAAGAAACATCGATCTTTACTATCTCGTTCTCCACATTAGTCTTATTGCTGAATGTCAAGCGGGAGTTCTGTGAATACCATTTTCAAACCCTACGAAGAAACTAAAGCTGTCTATTTTCTATGTTTCGGGTTATTCAAAATTCGTTGCACCAAAGAGGGGTTTTTGCAAAGAGGGAAGCTAAAAAATTCAAAAGGCGAATAAGTTGATGAGGCAAAGTGATATAACTGAGGAAAGTGGTTGGAGTTCAACCACGTTAACCCACTTGGTGGTACCTTTGTGTTCCACGAATGCGTCGCTTGTGTACAGTTTCAACATCACTTTCTCAACCTTTTCACTACTCCAAGGACATTTCTCATCTCCGATCTTGCTGTGCGCAACAGATTGCGGTTGTTTGTCACAAGACGTAGTAACGCAACTGCATCTGGCACTTGACTTAAAAAAATGTAAAGTGTTTTCTTGTACATGTTTGTCTCACCTTGCACGCTATATGTATACCGTTACTATGTTGTAATTATTTCGTAAACTGCACTAAGGCTTTACGCAATGCTATGCGAGTTCGTGGTCAAGCTACTACTCACCTAAAAAAACGCTCTAGTGTTGATTTAAAATGCTGTGAGTTTCGAAACAGGGTTACCAGCAGAATATTTCAAAAAGTAACAAATTAACTGAAAAGGTAACAAATCTGTAAAATAAAGTCGAGATGCTAATACAATCAACAAAAAACATGTATCTGATTGCGAGAGAGGTAAAGACTTTTTTTTTGGAAGCCCCACTTATGTAGAATATTCCAGGCTTTTCTTCGGAATCAACGTATTTTCCGGCTATTTTAGCAAAGGGACCAGGAAGGTACCCAGTTTAACTTTAATCAAGTGAAATAACAAAAAATTCTAGTAGGGTCGTAACAAGTTTCAAATTTGCAATCAAAAGGCAACAATTTGTTATCAGAAGAATGAAGTTAAGTCATATCGGTGCATATGAACCGCCATACGGACCAGCACTCATGAATTGGAGGCCCAATGACCTTATTTTCCTTTGTAAATCAACTCCGATTCCAACCGCGGATTGACCATTCACGGCACTGGGAAAGCAATGACCATTTTTTGGAGATCACCTCCGCTGCCATGCGTTCTGACGATAATCCCACCAACTTTGTCATCATCACATCTCAGACGTAATCAACGTGGGCCACGAAAATCTGCGGCCCCATAAAGTGGGCCACAGCACACGGAAAAGATTGATCACATCAAGAAACTGAGCCACAAGGATTTGTGGCTCCTCAAAGTGGGCCACGGCACGAAAAAGGTTGAGAGCATTGTTCTAGATAATAATGCAAGATGTGCTGCGGGCAGCAAGAAATCACGCTGGTAGCCGCATTCGGTCTGGGGAGCCAGCGTTTGGATTACTCTCTAACAACTTGTAACGGCTGTCTCTTACATAACCATTGGCATAACACTGTGTTTTATGTGAAGAGGGGACTGAGGGCATTTTTATTTCAGAGTAAAGGTGAAGATTTTCAAAGGTGGCTATTTTCCTACTTTCAGCTTGAAGTAAAGGTGAAGTTATTTTGTTTTACCTTTTTTTGGAAATCAACTTTTCAAAAGTAAATATTTTTGCCCATTTTTAGAACTCATAGAGGGGCTTTAGCTCTCTCGCTTCCCTACTTTTACCTCTACACATGCAGTTATGCATTTCCACTCGATTCCACGATTTTGCTGGTTATGAAATAAATCCTACAACATCACATCACGAATTATGCCGTTCCACTCGATGCTGTTACGTAACAACATTAGCATTGTTCGGGATTTTCCCACAACGAGGCAGAGACTAAATAAAAGATTATACGACTAATAGTGAAATAACTAAGTTCCCAGATCGCTAACTATTGTAAAACTGGAAGTTGGGAAAAAACATGACGAGAATCACTAAATGATAGTAATAACATCAAGAACAAATTTTGGATGAAAGAGAAAGTCAACAAAATATTTAGGACAAAAAAGCTATGCTTTAGTAAAAGCTTCTAGCTTCTTATTGGTCACCAACTGCACTGAAGAGACCTGATTGGTCGAAACAGTGTCACTGTCTGCAGTTTGTTAAGTGCATCGCTAGCCTCTTGCATTACTATAAGAGCTTGTGACCACTCGGCTGTGACAGCACTATTGTTCTAGCAGTTGTTAGACTTAGTGCACCTGTGTCAAACGCCACTCATTCACGAGTGATACGGCTTCGCAGAGGTTGACAGACCATCCACTACAGTGGACCCAATATTAGGTCACACAAGTGTGGCGGTCTAAGCTATGCTTTATTGAAAGCCTTTAGCTTCTTTTTAGTCACCAACTGCACTGAAAAGACCTGATTGGTCGAAACAGTGTCACTGTCTGCAGTTTGCTAAGTGCATCGCTAGCCTCTTGCATTACTATAAGAGCTTGTGACCACTCGGCTGTGACAGCACTATTGTTCTAGCAGTTGTTTGACTTAGTGCACCTGTGTCAAACGCCACTCATTCACGAGTGATACGGCTTCGCAGAGGTTGACAGACCATCCACTACAGTGGACCCAATATTAGGTCACACAAGTGTGGCGGTCTAAGCTATGCTTTATTGAAAGCCTTTAGCTTCTTTTTAGTCACCAACTGCACTGAAAAGACCTGATTGGTCGAAACAGTGTCACTGTCTGCAGTTTGCTAAGTGCATCGCTAGCCTCTTGCATTACTATAAGACAAAAAGGTTTGACGTTTTGTGCATACGTTTGAAATTTAGCAAAATTAGCCTTGTCGTTACCGCTTTCCTTAACTTCTGGAAATATTGCCGCCGCCAGCGTTAGCGAGCAAAAGATTAACGCCGTAATCGGCACCGTTTTAATCAACGGCACGAAAATAACCACTGAGTGTTCGTGACTGTATGTGGCCACAGAAAATTAGTTTGCAATGACAGCAGTTGGATAGGAAAAAGTCACACCTTTTTCTTTTTAATTACCACCATTGTAAATGAATAAACGTATTTTTGTGAGCAGTAATTGTGAGCAGACTATATCGAGTTAAAAGTGAACAAAATTGCTCTGTAGCCATAGAAATAAAATGAAAAGTTTGTAGACATTGTTCTTGATTCGCCAAGAAAAGCGATTAAAATAGATTGCATGTTCTCAGCGAACACAAAGAAAATTAACCATCTCAATGTGATTCTATCCTGCATAGAATTTTGAAAATTTAACTTCTGTTTTTGTTGATACTTTTAGATAATCGACGGTGGTGTTCCAGTAAGACTACTGCAAGGATCTATTTGCCCAGAACCATACACATCCTTCACTAATCAGTTGACTTTCAATTTCACCTCTGATTACGATAACCCAGAAGAGGGATTGGTCGCTGTTTTCGATGGTTGGTGTTATGTGTAAGCAGATGTGGGTGGGAGCATTGTTTTGGCGTGAATGACAAAGCGCCGGTTCTGTTTTTTGCCAAACGGCAAAGCCTCTTTTATAAATGGCAGTCATCAATTTTTCTTTTATTCCCGCTCCTTTTACACCTAAAACCCTGTTTGTTATTTATATTGTTTCCACTATGTCACACCTGACATCTGAAATCAATTATGACGTAGCAAAGCCAAGTATTTTTACTTGTTTTATCGAATGACGTATTTTGTATGAACTTTGCTTTGCACAGTTCGTGCAGTGGTTATAGAATGCGTGTCTACGTTAGAGATAAGAGCGAGAAGCTGAAACGCCATTCCTTCTTATGTACCAGGAGAGGCAAAGCCGTTACATTTGAGTGAGCGATTGCCCGTTTCCTTATGTAAGCCTTAGCTCCTTAGTACTGGGATAATTATGTTAAAACAAGAAGCGGTCCCGATTTCCTTCTTCCGTAGATGTTGTTGTCCTTCAGGTTGAAGGGGCAATTGCTGATGAATGATTAGCCTTACTAGGAATCACTATTTAGAAGTAAGTCAGAGATCTTCGTTTTATATTTTGTCAAGTCAGGGGCGTTGCCTGCCAGAAGTATCGTAGGGAGGAAGGAGAAGCAAACTGTTGCATTTTTGGTGATAGCTTCTTTTATAGAGAGAGCTGCCCCAAAATATTTGAATAATGATGAAAAGTATTTACCCAAATTCTAGGAGCGAATCTGAAATGATGTATTTTTTTGGAGATCAGTCTCAAATTTCATATTGTAAAGGGTTTAATAAAAATTTGAAGGAGCAATTACTTCTTTTACCTTATTTTAATTACGTTCATATGTAAAGGCAACCATCCCAATTTTGTAAAAGGACATATTTTGCAAACCAAGACTACCACGCAAATTTCACGAGGACATTTTTTGGGTAATATTTTTAAACATTTCTCTTTTCCGTACCTCTCTGTTGTTTAAAATGTCATATTGTAAGGGCTTGTGTTTGAGGAAGGTTGTCGAGAACATAATTTTTTTAGCTTTAAGCGTTAAGATATCTTTAGGAATCTACAATTCATAATACAAAGCAGAGCTTATATCATCGGTACTAAACTATAGCGAGTGCTGATGCAAAAGGCCGACTGCTATTTCACTTTAGTAATCTCGAACATAAGCGAAAATGCCTCCCGGTATAACACAACAAATAAGCAAATCGACAGCGCAGTGACAAGGCTACATGGAAGTAAGTGCTAAGTTGTATTATTTGCTGATGGAAAATGCACTGGTAGTTAGGGACTCTTTTAGTCCTCTTACTTAGTGACCCTCCAGACCTTTTTAAAGACGAACCAGATGTTGCACTCGAATTACTATAGAAATTTACTAAACCATTTAATATAACTTGGACCACTGTTTGGTAACCAGGTTTCAGAAGATGACGTCGGGGTCTTTCTATAATTTGTGAAGATTCTACTTTCTTCATCAATTTGCCTTTTTTTGTTATACAAAGGCAAAAGCGTGTCGCCGTGAAGATTTGATTCTTTGTTTGTAACCATGAGTTTATCGACGTCATCACTTGTAGCATTGTTGCAAATGTAAAATTGAGGAGGCAGAGGATAGTACTTCTTTATTTTTTCGCCAACTCCAGTCTAAAAATCTTTTCATAAAAATGTTTTCTTTCCCATTTTCAAAAAATGTTTTACATTCAATTTTGAATCTAGTTAAGCTCAATATTTTTGCGTTTTGCTGCATATCAAAATGGCAGTGGATCTGTTGTAGAAATTAGAAAATCATGGGTAATTTCATTTTGTGGATTAAAGATTGGCGGATCCCATCAAGAAACTTCTGAATTTTTCTCTATTGAATTCAATTCTTTGGTTTTGAGATCAAATGTTTTGTGAAGCAAAAGCAACATGTCTGTACAAATCGGTTGACGGAAAGCATTTTTTTGGCTTTTTGTTGATCCCGATCAATTCACAGACTTTGCCAAAGGTGAATGTTTTTAGGAAAGCAATGCAAACCAAAATTTTGTTCTGGAAGGTTTCAAATTGACGGAACGACTACATTCTACACTTGACAATGGTCTTCGGAAGCTTGAATGAGTCTGGTTTTTAACATATATGAAGGTTTTGAGAAGATATACGAGGTTTTTGATGTAGGCGTAAATAGGATCTACAATCGGGATATAATGTGGCTTTTATTACATACGAGTAAATTGGGATCAGTTTTCCTTTGCTTTTCTTGTAAGTAAAAACATGGGTACTATCTATGCAATGGTTAAACCGGGGTTGACGAACCTGTTCGCTAACGAGGGTCGCTTTGTCAGTTCCAGCTGAGTAAGCAAGCCGCACAAGTTTTCAGTCATACCATAAAACTTTTTTCTATAATTTAAAAAGCAAAACGCGTCCTTGTTGGTTATGTTAAAAGTAAATAGGCATGAGATAAAATAAAACAATCTTAATAAAAATTTTACACACCAAATTTGGGTTTAAAGTTTTAAGTTGTATTAGAAATAAAAGCGCGTTAAAAAGCAAAGAACCCAATCAACAATGGAATTGTATCACAAAATTATAAACCTTTTACAAACGAAAAAAGATATTGTTCAACAACAGTAACGAACAACAAACGAAAATAATTAAAACCCAATTTGTCGCCTAAAACCACCACTCTACAAAGACTCTGGCGTGGGTATGTTGTAAGAAATCATAATTACAAAAATATACACAGAATAGTCCAAAAATCAATGCGAACCATAAAGCTGAAGTTATTCAACGCGGCATTGAAGCATAAAATAACAAAAAGTAGCTAAAAAACATTTAATGAAAGATTATATTAGCTTTGCCAATATAACCCTTAGTGAGATTTTTGGAAACTTTTTTGCTTTACTAGGCGCCTAACATGAATCGAACTCACAATGTGGCAGCTCTCAACTGCATACTAAGATTTTCTTTGGTCAGCCTTGACCTGTAACAACTTTTTGTGATGGTCATTTTAGAAAAGAATTGCTCGCATCAGTGCTTCCGAAAACTGATGAGCATTTGAGAGAATGAGCTCTCAAGTTTGAAAACTCTACCTTCCGACCCCTTCCGAGGGATGGGGGCATGGAGGAAGACCACGGAGCCCCAGAAGCCGGGAAACTACTCAGGGTCTGGACCAGAGGTCGTAAAGAGTCACAGAGTTGCCAAAGAGTGAGCGGCGCAAAGAGTCCGTAGCTGGACAGTGCAGAATGAGATGAGAGATGTCCTGGGGCGAGTGTCCGCAGGCGCTGCACGAAGAATTCTCGATTCTGCCAATCCTAGAGAGATAAAAACTAACAGAAGGCTGTGTCCATTGCAGCGTAGACGAGAGAGAACACAGCGAGCATGACGAGGCAGCACAAGTTCCTCGGTGAAAATTGAAGGAACCTGTGTGTCAAAGAACTTCGATGAGACAGTACGCCTCCAGTCCGAGAAAAGACAAAAGTGGATACGAGAGATAAGAGGAGAGAGACTACAAAGGATTGCGGAAGGTGCAAGTAGCGCTCCTCGTCTGGCCAGCTCATCAGCCGCATCATTCCCCGGGAGAAACGAGTGTCCAGGAACCCATTGTAGCCTGATAGAACAGGAGGTGAGAAAAGACAGTTCCTGCCAGATCTGCCATAGAGTTTGAGATAAGAGGAAAGATGGAGGAGAGGACAGGGTGGTGAGGACAGAACGAGAGTCAGATAGGAGGAGAAGAGAAGAAAAATGGCAGACCTGTTGGTGCTGTCGAGACCAGCAAAGAGCGTGCAGAATGGCGCAGGCTTCAGGGAAAAACTTGAACATACTGGGCCTGCTGAAAAAAAAGAGGGGCCTCAGTGTCACGCCAGAGCCGCCCTTGCCAAGAGGAAAAGGAACAGAGCCGTCAGTCCAGAGTACCAGATCATGAGGGGGAGAGAGTCAAGGTGAGCGAAAGCCCGCACCTTGGCGAGAGAGAGGAGGATCAGAGCAAGAGCATGGAGGGGAAAGGGTGGACTCCACAATGAAGGAAGGCAGATTCCCAGGAAGATAGGGAGGGCAAGCAAGAATAGTTTCCCTAAGAGAGGTAGACGGAAGCATAAGGGGGTGAGTGAACGCAAAAGCTCTCCAGGACGATCTTCAGAGTCTTGGTTTTACTTCTAGTCCGGCCAAACCTGAAATAGGAAAGGAGGTTGGGGAACGAAGAGCCCGCTCATAAGACGAAAGAGTAAAATGAGTCAGGGTGACTCGTAGGGAAGGTAGAGAAGCCTCGGAGGGAAGAAGCGGGATAGGGGAGGACGAGAGGCAGCCGGTGATGGCGCGACTAGCCGCTCGGTGGAGGCGTTCCAGTTTAGTGAAATTGGTAACGCTTAGAAAAGGAAACCATTCGGGTGAAGCATAAGTGAGAAGGGGCCGAAAAAAACATTTGTACAGAACAGAGAGGGACTTCTTAGAGGGGCCCCATGAGGAAGCAGAGATACAGCGTAAGGCCTTGAGACGTGGGAAAAACTTGGCCTTCAAGCGAAGATACATGTTTAGAAAAGGAAAGAGTGCGGTCGAAGGTGATCTCAAGAAAAGTTGGAGTGGGATTGAAACGGAGGTGGGAGCCGAGTATGAGGAGGTTGGGCTGGAGGTCAGCTTGGTGGAAATCCACTGAGAAGAAGGAGGCCTCACATTTGCTCGGATTGAGAGGAAAACAGCAGTACTCAGACCAGCGCTCCAATCGAAACAGAGCTCCTTGCGTGGTCTTCACCGCAGTGGGGACCGAGGGGGGAGGAGGACCAAATAGCCAGATCGTCAGCGTAAAGAAAGCAGCTGACAGAAGATGGCAGAGAGGCAGGAGATCATTAATGAAGAGAGAGAAAAGTACAGAGCCAAGAACGGATCCTTGCGGAACACCTCGTCGGACTCGAAAGGAACGACTTTTGTGATTTTGATAAACCACGCAAGCGCACCTGTCAGAAAGAAAAAATTGAGTCCAACGAGCAAAGCAAGGAGGGAGGCCAGCCGAAAGGAGTTTGTAGAAAAGGGTGGGATGCCAAACAGAGTCAAAAGCTTTAGAGAAATCTATAGTAGAGAGGATCGTCCGAGATCCTGGCCTGGGTTTGTTAAACCCATCCGAAAAGGACTGAGAAAGGAACAAAATTTGACCTATGGTTGACTGTCCAGCCGGAAACTGGCATGGTGGGGAGAGAGAATGGAATTAGATTTCAGTAAGAAGAGTGGACGGGATTGAATGATGCGTTCAATAAGTTTTGTGACGAAGGAGGTGAGAGAGATAAGTCGGAAGGAAGCAGGAGAGTCGAGAGGTATTTCCATCTTGTGGATGGGAATAACTGAAGATGCCTTCCAGAAGGATGGAAAGGAATGTGAAGACCAGGAAAGATTGAAGATGTGAAAAAGAAAATCCATGCCAGAGCGAGGAAGATGCTTTAGCATGGGATAGGCAACTTTGTCTGGGCCAGTGGCAGTGGAGGGGGAGAGGCTGGAGGCAACCCTAAGAAGTTCAGTGGGGGAGAATGGAGAGCAGAAGGACGAGTGAGACTCCTCCGGACATGTGGCTCGGCGGAGCTCAGCGAGATAGCCTATGGCTCTGCTACGCAGAGTCTTTGGCTGAGAAACGGAAAAGTGAAATTTCAGGTAAGCGGCGTAGACCAAAGCCAATTCTCTGGGAGAAGAACAGTTTAAGAAATTAGGAGAGGAGGAAGACAAGGAAGGAAAGCCAGCGATTGAGCGGAGAAGAGAGCAAACAGTTTTCGGGTTTGATTTGGGTGAAAGAGAAGAGCAAGTCGTCTGCCATGCCTCAACCTTGGCTTTGGCGATGACTGACGAGGCGCGTCGAGAAGCGGAGATGTAAGTCTGGCGATCTGCATCACTTCTGTGAGCGGCAGCGAAAGCCTTGCGTCTTTTACTATCCGCACCTTCCACCTTAGCAGACCAGCAGGCTTTAGGATGGCGTTTGATGCGGCCGAAAGGAATGGAAGATTTGGCCGCATTCAGTGCAAGAGAGGTAAAAAGAGCAGCAGCAGAGCAAAGAGAAAGAGACAAGTATTCCTCTGCAGAAGAACAGTGGGAGTCAAAGTAGGAGGCAAAGTCATCCCAGCGAGCTTTCTGAAAATTGAAGGAAGGAGGACGCTCGTTGGTGCGAAAGACCGGAGAGAGAGGGACAGATAGAAGAATTGATAGGTGGTCAGAACCCAGGTCCTGAAGCACCCCCCAGGAGCAAGAAAGGGCAAGAGAGGAGGGAGCACAGGAGATGTCAGGGGAGGAGCGATTGCCAGTAGAACAATGTAGAAGGATGGGTGTGTCAGGGTCATTGAGGGGGAGCAGGTCAAAGGAGATGACCCAGTCGAATACTTTCTCCCCGCAGGGGTCGGAAGTACCTCTTGAGCCCGAGACGGGGTGATGGCAATTGAAGTCCCCCAGAATGAAGAGATGTCTGGAGAAGGAAAGAATGGAAGGAGAAAAGGAGTCGGTTCTGCCATCGTCGGAGAGGAGCGAATAGGGGGAGCGTACACATTAAGGAATGACTGCGAGGAGGAGTTAAGAGAGATGTTGACCCCTACATAATCAGATTAGGGATCGAGCGAAGAAAGATAGAAAGTAGAGAGTTTAGAGAAAGATAAGCCCTGCCTGACGAAAATGATTACGCCAACGCTAGCGTGCCTGGCATCAGGAGAGAAAATGCCAGACCGGGAGTAGGTGCGATCAGAACGCAGAGTGGAGAATCCAGGAATCCGCAAAGAGGAAGATGAGTTAAAATTGGATTCCTGAATACAAACAAAATGAACAGGATGGAACGAAAGAAAGTAAAATAGTTCGATGTTTCTGGCTCGGAGACCTCCAGCATTCCATTGGAGAACCCTGACAGAGTCAGGGGTGGAAGAGGAGACAGGAGGCGTAGAAGGACAGCCAGGGGCAAAGAACGGTGGTGAGAAAGCAGAGGGAGAAGATACAGAATGGGCCGACGGGGGATAAGAAGTTCAAAGACGAGGATGGGGCGGGAGTGCAGCATTAGCAGACGAAAGAATAGATTGTACAGTGGAGGTATACCTGTCAGAGGAATCCGAAGAGAGAGTCACTGTGTTACGAGTGGGGACACAGCATGGGGGCAGCTCCAGATGTGAGAGCTGTCAAGAGTTCTGAATTTGGAGAGGAAAAGTTGTGAGCACCTTAGATGGACCCATTTGGAGCAGGTGCACCATTACACTGACTTGTCCCACCAGGTCACATTTCCAGAGCACACAGAGCAGGGAAAGATGGGACCAGGGTTGGGATGAACGTTACCGCTCATGAGGAGAAGAAGAAGAATAAGGAGACGAAGACGGGCAAGAGAAGGGCAGGAGAAAAGAGAAAACAGGCGACCGATTTTAAGGAAGCTGTGTGCTGGCCTTCCGCAGTCGTTCAGGGGGCAGCATAGCAAAAAAATAAAGGTGAGTTCCTGGGGTAACTGGGACCCTCGGAAAGTCCAACAGCCATTTTGACCCAACCCAAACGGGGTCGGGCACCGCGCCACCACGTTAAGGCGGCTGTCGGATTGGTGCAGTACACTCTACTTGCTTGCAATATTGCTTTCACTCATGTGCAGAGGACTATAATGCAGTGTAGATCAGTTACAAAGTTGCCAACGCGAAAACGACAACCAGCTGCGTTGGTTATTTTAGCTCTTCATGAAGAGAAACAGAAGAAAAAGAGTGGCTTATTGGATTAGGCCTTGGATTAATCTACAGGCACATTAGGTGCCTACAATATATTAATGCGAGAACTAACTATGGAAGATCCTCAGTCACTTTCTCTTTTCTTCTGTCCTTAGCTCTTCCGCAAACTATGGTTACAAAACGGAAGTTCTTTTCCGTCTGCACTTAACTGCTGACCGATTCTTAACTAATTTGAAATACCTGCTTTTTATCGCATTAGTCCAATTAATTGTATTCTAAGACTATCTGTGATTGTTGGCAAGAGAATATTACCGTAACTTGTGCTATCTCTGTAGCATTTCTGATACTTTTCTCCACTCGTTAAGCTTTTTTTGCGGTCTTTATAGTCTTCTAAAAAACATTCGAGACATAACGTCGACTTTTTACTGACCAAATCAATAGTTTTGTTTCCTCTGCATACTACAATCCAAAGCAATTTGATTAACATCAGAAAATTTAAATCATCAGCTACGAATATAGGCTCGCCAAAATAGTTTGATAAAAAACGTGCGGGAAAATAGAGACATGCTCTGTGGCACAGTGGCCCTTTTTGTTGTGTTACTCTGAATAGAAGTGTACTCTAAAAAAAAGATCATCATCTGTCTCGCTATCACCAATTGTGCTACTCACGCGGTAATCATCACTAAATCCAAGCGGCCCGTTTAAACAAATGGGCCGGTTACAAACGGACCACGCATGGTGACTAAACACTAAAATTCCTGACATTTCTTCCTGACGCAGATTGTAGCACCAAATTCCCGGACATGTCCGAGAATATCCTGACGTATGGCAAACCTAGACTAAACACTAAAATCCTAACATTTAAGCATTTTTTGGCATTTTTTCCTGACGCAGATTTAACACTAAAATCCCAGACACGAACGGGAAAATCCTGGCATAGGGTAACCCTAAACTATGAAAGTCTATCACCGGCAATTTTTGAATATCTTGATCTCCAAATGGGCCGATAATATCGATTGACAATGTCAATAATTAAAAAGTTGACTAGGGCAATAATATTTGGTAACCTACAACCAAAATTGTGGCTGAACCCCGCAGGACTAACAACTTCTCTAACGGGGTCCAATGACTGTGAAATTTTGAAAACCACTGCTTCAGAGATTGCCGGTACTGAAAGCCAACCGCAAGACAGTGCTTTTACCAGAAGTATTGCGTGTATAGCAAGTGAAGTATAGCCTTTGTAGCAAGTATAGACTTGTGCAATGAATCTTGTGCAAGCATCAACGTACGATCTGCATAGGTTATAAACAAATTACAAGCAAAACAAGTCCTTATGGGAATAGAATACACAATGTTGGAATAAATGTGGTGATGCCGACAATTACAGAAAATGAAGTTATTGGGAACCGTTTACACTTCACTGCTACACCTAACAAAGAGCCGACCTTAACTGCAAGAAATGAAACCACCCAGTTATTTGGCGCTTTTGAACTGGAAGGGATATTTAGAGCCAGTAAGTGATTGGTCATTTGGCTTTTGTTTGCTTCAAACATTTAAAAAAATACACCTTGTCTGCAAAATACTTTTCCATGACCACGAATTTGCTTTAATCATGATTGAGTAGATTCGGTCTTGTGTTTATTCCTCACATTACTTCTGCTCGTGAGGGCCTAGCAAGAAGTCTGTAAATATCATTTACGCCTCTGGGTTGACTCGAAAAGGTAATTTAATTCCGGTCATGGACCGCAAATCGATTCCAGCTGAAGGGGATAAGGTGGCAATTCCATACTTCGTTTAAGTAGCATCTTACTTTTTTTAGTCCACGTATAGAAGCATATGTTCTGTTTCTTAATCTTTGGTTAGACCGTGCCACCCCGACGAATAGACTGTTTGACTCCCACCTGTCTGCCTCATAAAGATAAAGATATCTCGGTAAATGCCTTACTCAACTCATCTCGTGAACTTGTCCGCTTTTTCTCACAATTATTCTTCTATGCTAAGCGCCAAGCAGAGAAGCCATAATGACCGTTTTTAAAGTCTTCGGCATGATTAGGCAAAGAATTAACCCACCGTCTACTGACTGCCAAACTGAGGCGCCGGCATTTAAGAGATAAACTGATTGCATGCGCAAATTCACGTTCACAAATCTGCGGGCTGGTTTGATATCGCGATGCTAGAACTGCGACCAAAAAACAAACTGCCGTAAAATGCTTTTTCAAACCCATAGGATTTCAAAACAACACTAAACCGTTGTTATAGGTGGGTAGTAGCTTGACCATGAACTCGCATAGCATTGTGTAAAGACTTATTGCAGTTTACGAAATAATTGCAGCATAGTGATGGTATACGTGCAGTGCGCAAGGTGAGACAAACATGTACAAGAAACACTTCACATTTTTTTAAGTCAAGTGCCAGACGCAGTTGCGTTACTACGTCTTGTGACAAACAACCGCCTTACAACGCCTTCGTTGATAAATCTGTTGCGCACAGCAAGGTCGGAGATGAGAAATGACCTTGGAGTAGTGAAAAGGTTGAGAAAGTGATGTTGAAATTGTACACAAGCGTCGCATTCGTGGAACACAAAGGCACCACCAAGTGGGTCAACGTGGTTGAACTCCAGCCACTTTCCTCAGTTATATCACTTTGCCTCATCAACGTAATCGCCGTTTGAATTTTTTAGCTTCCTTCTTTGCGAAAATCCCTCTTTTGCGCAACGAATTTTAAATAACCCGAAACATAGACAATTGACAGCTTTAGTTTCCTCGTAGGGTTTGAAAATGGTATTCACAGAACTCCCGCTTGATATTCAGCAATAAGACTAATATGGAGAACGAGATAGTAAATACCGATGTTTCTTTATCCGAGATATGTAGGCTTCGCCTGGGGAATGACCAAGAGTTTGGAGAGAATTCGCTTGGCAATCAGCAGACTTGTCGAGTCATACCAACAACTGGTTATTGACAGATCTTTTTCTAGGCGTATAGCTGTTAGAGTAGCATCGAGAATGCAATATGAAAGTACTGAATTTACTCAGTCATACTTGAAGAATATCTGAAGCTAAACAATTGCTAAAATGAATCGTTTGCTTTCAATTGTGTCCTTACCAGCTGAGGCCGACCAATAATGGAAGATTCTAGGTTCAGCTTTCATTGTAAGCTAACTCCTGACCGCTTCTCGCTGGACTTGTAATTTCTTTAAGCTAGCATTCATAAATCGATGTTAAACATTTTCTTAATAGTTTAGGCATCAGAGCTTGTTAGTGCTATCATTTAAAGTATGAACAGAAGTTTTAAATCAGAAACACTTCTTTCACAGTTGATTTCCGAAATTCAAGTCAAGTGACGTCCAACAAAGTTGTTTTTCTCGCTTTTGTGGATGATTTATAAAAGGCAAAATAGCCCTTCAGCCGACTTTCAGGTGATCTACGATGAATCGTTGACAAAGTATATGCTATAAACACTGTAGCTTTTGAGAATGAGTTCTCTGCTTATGCTAAATTACAACATTTTAGTCTGTCCTCAAGCTGTCTGATGATTTGGAACCAAATAGTAAAGTACGTAATTTTTCCTTTCCAAAGAAAAACTGCATTGCATTGCAAGCAAGACATTGTTTTATTTCAAATTCAAATTGCATTGCAATCTAAACTTTTTCCTTTCTACAAACAAATCGCATTGCATGCAAAATACCTGTGAAAAAGCGATCATGTAATAAAGCGCTATTAGTAAAACAGTGCTATAAGCAAAACATGAACGTTTTCAAACATACCGGTACCGCAGTCAGCGAGTTGTTAGCTTACCATAAAATGTTTTCGTTAATTATTGGTAGGCCAAGGGTTTGCAGTTAGTCGAATCTCGCCACTTTCGAATAACCACGAACATTTTCGAACGTGTTTTGCATTAAGCACTATTTTACAAGTAGCACTGTCTTACAAACGGCACATCACCGTGTTTTCTTGGCGGTATGATTTGTCTTTGGAAAGAAACAACGTTTTTGTAGCAGTCAGAAAGGTCTTCGAAAAGGAAACATGTTTTCATTGCCGTAAGATATGTCATAATCTTTGCAAAACTTTGCTTTGCCACTTGCTTTACAATTGGCATCTCATAGACCAGGGGTAGGAATACTGCGGCCCGCGACGAACTTTTGTGCGGCACGCGAAAGCCCAAAGCAAATAATTAAAAAAAATTAATTAAAGTAGAAAAACATAATTGGGTGCATTTTTTTCATTGATAGAATTTGAAAATCAAATGTGCTCGCATTTTTAATTGAATAAAACTACTTTGATTCATTTGTTTAATAATTGTTGGTTTTTAATGTTATACCAAATTAAAAACGCAAATCAATTAGAATAATATGCCAATGTGCCGTTAAAAAGTGCCGCCCTCAGCTAGCTTCCGTGACCGCAATGTGGCCCGCCAGTCAAAACAATGGCCCACCTCCTGTCATAGACAATTCTAAATTTCAATAATTTTCAACATATATTGTTTCAGTAAGAGACAAACACGTGTTTTAAAAGTGAGCATTCAACGCTACGAACCTTCTCTTGCATGCTGCATCATCAAGCGAACTTTTTAGTCTCCCACCAATGCTACACATTCAAACTATGGTTTCCTTCAATCTTTGGGGCGTTGCTGACACCGACCACGTCAAACTTTCCGTTTATCGTGTGTTTGTAGTTAAGTTGGATGCAAAGCATGCAGTTGCGGTGGCGAACCTGGGGCTTTCTCCATAGGAGTGCTAGAAAAAAACTGTGAATTTACTAGATGCTGATGCTTCATATCCACTAAAAGAGAATGCGCCCTTAAGAAGTCAGCCCCCAGAAGGGGTTGAGCGACATTGGCTATAACAAAGGTCCATTCGAATTTACTTTGGGGTGTGCCGATCGAAAGTGGTAATCTTGCTACCGTTGGCCGCCAGAAGCGTTTGTGCGGGCCGCCCTTTTTGTCTGTCGAATCTTATTGCTGGCAAAATGATTATTTCGGCGCCAGTATCAATTAAAAAATTACGTTTGCTTTGACGATGCCACACATAAAAAACGGCCTGTTAACTCCAGTCATCGCTGCCGTTAACGACGACCGGCTGTCTTGTTTCCCTGGTAGCTGTATGAGAGACAACATTTATAAACTTTATCGCCAAAACGTTTATGATAAAAACATATTTTCTCCTGTTTCCTGCTACTATGTTGCTTGTCTAAGCCATAATTAGCCCCTTTGCGTTGTCTCGAGATACGTAAAACCGGTGGGGCTGGAGATCTAGCTAGCCATAATTCATTCGCACTTGCCGCTAGTTGGCGCCGATCATCTCACTGTTGGCCGGACGGAACTATACGAATGTCCTCAGGAAAAAGTAGCAGGAGCAAGTAGTTGAATAAAAACAGGGACGATGATCTGCTGTAAGCGCCAACATTTCATCCATTAAAACTGATGGTTTTTTATCGCAAAGCTGCGGTATGTTTAGCAATCGCGCGGCACGTTCATTTTCGGACAAGTCAACAGCGCTCAAAAGGCGTTTCTTAAGCGCTAAATATTTATGATCTCGTGGGGGATCTTCCGCAGAATCTTGGTCTAAAGCTCCTACGACGTAGAAGTACTTCGTGCTGCCAGCAGTGACCTGCATGAGTGCAAACTGAGCTTCGGTCTGCTGGAACCAGACCCTGGGATAACTAGTCCAAAACTCTGGCGACTTTAAGCTGACTGCGTGTTGCTGCATCTCTTGCTCGCTTGCCATGGTGAACTGTCTAAATCACTATAAGGAACATCGGGGTCACCAATTTTGCTTCTCTGCTATAACTCACAGCCGCATGTTTGTATCTTTTACTGACAACTGAAAACTCGAAAACACACAGCAACTCGAAAACTCGAAAACACCGACGCGATGGCGTAGTGGTTAGAGCGTCCGCTTCGCAGTCGGTAGACCAGGGGTTTATTCCCCTTGTCGAGTCATACCAAAAGACTTTAAAAAATGGCATTCGCAGCTTCCCTGCTTGGCGCTCGGCATTTATGGGAGGTTGTGGAGAACAAGCCGGCAAGTTCGCTTGTTGTGTCCTTGGGCAAGGCACTTAACGGGACGCCCCACCTTTATGTGGAAGACAGGTGGCCCATAAACCTCGAAAAAGGCAACTCCCAAGCGAGTGCGGACTTCCCGTCCAAAGTATAGCGATACATCGCTTTCTCGTGAATGGAGGATAAATATGGCAAATAAAACAAAAAAAACTCTACACAATAAGATCAAGTACTACAACGCCACAGAGAGCTGCCACAGCCTAACCTAACAGCAAGTAGTTTACCGTGTCCGGAAAATTCGCCGTAAACAAGTTTGCCGTAGGAAAACTCGCCTCAGGAAATTTCGCCTAATAGGCGAAAGGCAGTGTACACCAAAGGGGCAGGCCCGGTATGTAAATGTACGAGGCAGTGTACAGTGGAAGGGAGTGTACAGGGTGGGGGGTAGATACTGGGGATGCAAAATTTGACTGCGGCGAAACTTCCTGAGGCGAGTTTTCCAACGGCAAACTTGTTTACGGCGAATTTTTCCAGAACCGTATTTTAGATTATCCCAAACCGGCCTTAAAATGCTTTTTGCTGTAGCTAATCGACAAATGACTTGGCAGTCAAAACATCTGAAATTTTGTCCAAATAAACAAAACGTTGGTAATTTGAACTGTACAAATACGGTTCGTAGTAAGAATGTCTGTTTGTATAGTTTCCACGGTCAACGCTAGATTATCGTGACCAGAATTCAAGCTGTTTTGATCAGCGTAATGGCAGGTAAACATCGACAGCAATGACACAAAGGGCTACAAGTACAAGCAGCAAAACGTTTGTGTTGCAGCTCAGATCGTATAAATAGCAAGGAGGTTAAATGAGACCACGCTCACGCCAGATTTCTAAAAAACTTTTCAATTTATAAACCACGGTCGTCTTTAGGAGAGATAAGGCTGAGAAAGGGAATTTGAAATGTACAATAACTTTACTAATTTGAAATATTTGCACTTCGCTGACAAAGGCAATACTTGTTTTCTTAGAGTTCACATTTTTAGGTAATGCCAACTTTTTGAAACCCCCTACCAAGTTCATGATGACAGGAATGGATGCAAAAGTTCATCAATGAAGCAAACACAATGTGAGAAATACATGGAATTAAAAATATGGAGTCTTTTTTGCTCTCTAAGACTGCGGTTATTAACCGTAGAAGCATTAATGCCACAACAGCCCAGAGGGAAAATTGTAGCTACATAGCAGGGGAGAGATAAAGTTCAGCCCAATGCTGCGTATGCATAGTTGCAACACAATTTATACAGATGGTGCTGCAAAAGTTTATAAAACCTCGTAAAAAATGGGCACGACCGCATTTAAGTTACGAACCGGTGCTTTTAGGTCAGGGACCGACACCTGCGGCGCTTTTTTCCTTCAACTATGGCTTCCTGCTATTTAGGAAAGAAATCCACCGTAACGCAAAAACGAAGAAAATGGGTCTCCCACTTCGTTAGACGAAAATAGCGCTACTGAAAAGTTGACCACCCAAAAATAAGTGTTGTTCTGAAAATATAAAGGTTGTCTACTTTGAAACAAGGTTTTAAAATAAAATTAAATTCTTGCGGCTCTCATGTTTTTCTTTTCTGTGGAATCCGGGCCCAAACTGTTCTTTACTCGCAAACGGTTGCTGACCTCTTGTTGGAGATTAAAAAAACACAGACTAAGCAGTAAGGCAATATCTGTAGCTGGAAATTATTTGCAATAAACACGCGGCTTTATCTATATAGTCTTCTCTATTTGTAACAAGCCCTCCGTTGCCTTGATCTGGTTTGCGGATAAACAATATCGGATTGTTGAAGTGATTGCTATGAATTAAGACGACTATATAAATAAAATGAATAAAATTTTGTGCGATTTTGTTTACATGTACATAGTGATTGCAGATGTTCCCAAAGCAATTCAGAAACTATAAACATCAATACGGACAAGCCTAGGATAACCTAAAGACGTAGCATAATAAGTATTGTAAAAAAATATCAACAATTCGTTTCCATTGGCAAGATTTCGGCTCATCATCATCATGAGTATTAAAGTAATTGTTCTGATGAAGTCACTGTGCAACGGTGCTTTGGTTGAAAGTATGGTTTGTAAAGCCTGTAGTTTTAGAATTTATATTGCAGCGCACAAGTACACCTTCAAGCCTACTTCTTTCTTGCAGGTTAAAAACATGCAAAAAACATCACAAATTATCAAGATACATGTCGACGTATTTTTGAAGTGTTTTATCCCCCCTTTTTGAAAAAATATTGTGGCCTTGAAGTTACATAAGGGACTATGTCTGAATAAAAGTTATGTACAATGTTTGACCAGTATGGCGTTTTAGAGATAAAAACCGAAGAAAACTAAAAACGTCTTTCCACTTTTAGATTCCTGTTGTGCTTTTAGAGTACGCGTCGGTCAAGCCTCGTGTCCTAGTGGTTAATATTGGAATGCTTGAGCTCGTGTCCTTCTTCTTCCCACAGCGTAGCCAAACATCGCGTACTCTCTTTTGACGAACACAATAGAGAATAAAGATAACAACCCCCTGCAAAAAAACAAGTGCTCTCAGTCTACGGAGCTTATTTGTTGGCTTTTTTCTGTGGTCATGGCATAGTTATGATCTACTATAGACAAGCAATTGTTAAAGACATGGGCGTAGGGGAATACATTTTAATGGGAAAAGGGGCAGTCCTAACATTGTTCTTTTAAAATTGGAAACATTGTGCTCTCAAAATGCTGTTGCATAAATCACTATTTTAATATTTAACTGATTTAACTTTGTAAACATAAATGGTTTAAAGTAATGCAAGAAGCCAGCCGTGCACATTGAGTACACTGCAGGCAGTAATACTGTTTTCGACCTATCAGGTCTCACGAGTGCAGTTGGTGACCACCAAGTAGCTAGATGCTTTAAATAAAGCGTTGCTTGGAACGTCACAACTAGTCAGACTCAAACTAAGTCAACTTTAATCGACGTTCTGTCAGCTCTCTGCGAAGCCGTATCACTCGTGAATAAGTGGCGGTTGTTGTTGGTGCACTAGGTCAAATAAACTGCAAGAATAATACTATTATCACAGCCGCTTAGTCTAAATTGTATTGAACATTGCATTGAAATTTTTTTCACCATTCAGGATTTTTTGAGAAACTTGCGTTTGGCCTAAAATTTTCAAAGTCAGGGAAGAGGGCTGCTACCCTTCTCGACCTCCACCACCCACGTCTATTGTTAAAAGTAAAATAATGTTAAACTCATATTCAATGCAAGGTTGTCTTTTAACTGCTATTAACAGCATATTTACAAAGTCTTTAGTTGGACATTCTTTTAAAGGAAACGATATTTGCGTGGAAATAATACAGCAAAAACTTGGTTGGTCTTCTTGGTATGGGCAAGATCTTTTATTAATGGAGAACCGCCTCAGAGTATGAGCTTCTCATTAGCCCTTTACCCTAGTCTTCTGCTAGACTAGAACACCACGATGGATAGATTGCTTGGGCCAGCCAACTGTCTGCCAAATAAAAATGGGGACATCTCGTTTAGGTTTTGCCCAAGGGCACAACAAGCAAGCTTGCCGGCTTGTTCTCCACACTATGCTTTTTGTGCTAAGCTTCAAAGTCCTTTCGTATGACTGGACTTGGGAAATGAACCCCAGGTCTACCGATTGCGAAGCGGATGCGCTATCCACAATGCCATATCGCCGATAATTGGTTGGTGAACCCCCTTTGAATTGCCATCACTTTCACGTCGCAATAAATATTAGACCATTGCAGTATACTACTCAAAGAGTTAATAGTAAGCAAGATCTTTTTAAAGCTCTTACCTCTATGAACATAGTACGTGATCATCATAACTGTATCATACATCGATTTATTGGGTAATACAAGGCATTTTGTTATTTACAATACTATTACTTTGTGAAATAATCACGTCATTTGTGTGAACATGCATATAAAGCAAGTAGATTGCCTTATATTACTCATTAAATCGATGTATGATACGGTTATGGTGATCACGTACTATGTTCATTGAGGTAAGGGCTTTAAATAGATCTCTCTTACTATTAACTCTTCGAGTAGTACCCTGCATCTTCGATATGGATGGGATCCCCGTACCAAAGTGATGGCATGCGCCGGGCCCGTGATGTGTGCGAAGGAATTTGTAATAAAATGATACTACATTTTTCATATTATTGCAAATATGGGGTTTTGCTTTTTGGTGATGACGGGACAGGCCCTGCTGATGAGTCCAATAGGACAAAACGCCTCCAGGGATGGTCTCGTCAAATCATGGGAGGGGACTATTTATTATTTGCAATACCATTACTTTGTGAAATAATCACGTCATTCGTGTGAACACGTATATACAGCGCGTAGATTGCCTTTATAACTCAATAAATCAAAATATTAGGCCACTCATCAAATGAATGCAGAGCTACTTTGGTTTAATGAAACCAGTTTAGTGAATCTTTGATGAAACCGCACAGCGTAAACACGCCGTCCGTTTGACGTGGTCTCCCAGATCACTCACTATCGTCAGCATGGTGTATTGGGTTGGAGCGCTGTTTATGAGAGAAATGACCGGGAGTTCAAACCTCTTCATATTACTATACTGTAATGTCCTTGAGAAACGCAGATCGCGGCACTTTCTCTGTGTATTTTCACGCTTGTGGTAGCAATGTGCCAGCCCTGGCAACTATGAAACGGATGTGGACACGAACATGCTCAAAGACACAGCTTCTTGGAGGATAAAAACATACAACTCTTTTTCTCTGTAAGTTGATTTGGAGTTAGTATATTTTACTTGAAATGCGTTGAAGATAGTAAACAACCATTGCATGGTTTCTTCATAATATTGATTAGACGGAACAAGAAGGAAGTATCCAAAGAGCCAAGTCAATCCTAACATTGTAACCATTGTGAAAGCACCAATAAGACGATCAACAATGTCTTGCTCTTTCGCAGTTGAGCGAATCTATGTTAACAATTCTTTCATTAAACTGCCTGGCACATAAACCAAAACCAGGAGGACTGAGAGCGAGCAAAAATATAAACTCGCTGATTGAAAAGATGGTGGCAGTAAACTGAAAATACAATCCACAGCTGACATATCCAGCTTCCACTGTTGTTAAAGATAAAGACTTGCATCCTTTTTTCATTGGATCGAAAGCCATAAATCTTCTGTTCAGTACTAGGAAGAGACACAGGGCACCTGTCGCACAGAGTGCGTATGAAACAGAGTCCCCGGTCCAAAAGAAGCCTCGGTAACCATGGTACATAATCTAGTTGTTTTGGAAGATCCCTCGATAAAATTTTCTCGAAATGAAAAGATGAAAATCGAGATCGTAGAAGTGTTACTGATTTTAGGGTCGAGATCTTTTTGGTAACGCATTCAAAATATTATTGGGACTGGCCAGAGAACAAAGCAATTTATTCTCTGGCGAGTCCCAACAATTTTTCCCTTTTGATCCCTTTCCTCCTTTGAAATTTACACCCACCTTGAAAAACCTAAATTCATTTTTTAACTCTCTTCCTCTTGACCTGAAGCATAATTAAGCAAATGTCACTTAAATTTTTACCGTTTGCTTCCGAAAAACGACCTTAGGAAGCAGCATGGCAAAGAGCACGTAATTGGTCAACAATAGAACTCCGAACGGAATTAAGAATCCATAATGGAAAGTAGGAGGCTTCAGCCAACACATGAACTTCGCTCGATACATCGACTCAAAGTATATATCTACAAATCGGCAAGTTAGTTTTGTATATTTTTCTCCTGCCAGTCTACGCGGTTTAAAAATTACGCGGTTTTGGTTACACCAAAGCAAGTTATTGAGTTATCATTAAATACACTTTCAACGCGAATAAGAGACAATATGCTTCTGCACAACTTGTATTTGAGATGTTTTACCTAATGCTGACAACATCATCTACTTTTAGACCGTGGCACAACGTGTGTCGCAGCCCATTAATTTTGTTTGTTGACTTTATTAACAGTTTCACATTTCACTCTCCACGTTATCTTTATTGCTGAGCGCCAAGCTAGAGATATGGGAAGTTTAGTTTCAAGTGGTCGACGCTGTAAGACAAGGGAATAGAACCCAGATCTTTCGACTAGACAGTTGACGCTTTAACCATTACACTGTTGCAACAGCATCCTATTTCCTTCGGTTTTGCATGGATGACTTTTTGTTCAGTGCTATTTTAGAGTTACCAGTAGTGCTTTTACAGAGAATTTCTACTACAAGCGATGCAGAAAAACCCCAGGCAATAAATGACAACTTTCAATTACAAACCATGCTGTGCTGAGCTGAATTGCTGATCTTGGCCTCAAACATTGAATATTCCTCCAATCTTACTTGGTGGTGTGGTGGTTACATAATCACCACTGACACATTTAGAAAGCTTTTTTGGGGGGAGGGGCGGAGAGAGCTTAACTGAGCGTCGGATTTTTAGAAATGTGTGAACTATTTTGGGGGCAAAGTGAGTTGGGGTATTGTTTGGCTCACTTGAAAACTTTTTCGCTGGGAGATCAAGTTTTTGAAGTAATTTCTTGGTCTCTAAACAAGAATGAAAATCCTTTTTGGAGATCGACCTGGTCAAATTGTTTGGGGAGTACATAGCCCTATATTCCCCTTCTTAAACCCGCTACTGATAGCAAGCGTATTGCAGTCGACAAAGACCATGGCAGTGTTTTTCAAGACGTTTTGAGAGACTAAACCGGTGTCCAAAATTTCTGCAATCGTTTCACAGAATTTATACAGCAATGGATATTTTTCATTTAATGTATCCAACACGCTTTTTTTCTTTTCTTTTTCTGTTGAATTTCGCTTTGGAGACTCTCAATAAAAACTATACGTACATTTTTAAAAAACCAGCTGTAACTTGCTTACAATTTGCCAAAAAATACTAATTTAGATAAATAATTGAGATCAATTAAACTTTTGTAAGAGTCATCAAAGTCAAACCCAATAAATTCCTGGAACTGGGTTCAATTTTCTCGTCTAGTCATACCCAATTCTGTTCTTTGCAGATTTTTGCTTGGCTTGGCCCTCAGAAATAGGAATGATGTTGAGAATGAAGCATGAAACCAAAGTTACCAAAGTTATGAATAGAAAATATTCTGACGCTAAAAAACTGCATGCCTCAGTTTATGTAATTTCGTGGCGAACAACTAGCTATACTTACCCTCAGGATCCTTGTTCGTGTCAATATAGAGCACTGTGACTGAAAAATTGATTAACACCAAGACAAACGGTATCAAGTAAACAGCGAGATAGAGAAACGGCTTGCGTTTCCTCCTAAGCCAATATATCTGCAATGTAGAGAAATGTGATTGATGGCCGCGTAAAGTTATCTCTATTTTTTAAGATGGTATGCACTCTCAGAAATATAGCGTTTATATCTTAAACCTCCATCTGCACTGTTGGCATCATAACCCCAATCAACATGCTGGCAATTAAAGTCACCAGGATAGAGACAGGGATGTGGGAATGCTGGGAGATCAGATACTTGCAAAGGAATCGATGGAGATTTGTAAACGTTGACTACCTTATATCCACCAACTTCGATGCACAGCCACTCAGTCTCCGATGTAGGTAGAGTTTGGACTAAAAAGGTTCATTTCAATCGTTTATGGACAAACGTTTAATGCTTCTTGCTTAAAAAGAACCCAGCTAGTTGGTAGTCCGGTAGAACTAATCTCTATGCAGACGTGCAGAGGGTCTCTAGGAGTAGGATGACGAGTGTCTCACCCTGAGCAGCAAGATGGAAAAGAACACTCATCTTCCTTGCAGTGAAGCCTTTGATGTTCAACTAAAGAATGGCAGGCCTTCAGATCTTGTTGACGATACGTTTTGATCCATCGCCCAACCCTGAAAAGGGTGTTTGCCACTTAAAAGGCTTTGCTGGAGCTTGTAATCCATGCTGGTCCCTGCTTGAAGTTCTGGCTTTGTGGCTTCGTGGCTTTCTTTTCTTTCTGCTTGCACCAACTTAAAATTCCAAAAGTGTTGGCAGTCGCGATTCCTAAGCCCTCTAAACCTGTAGAGGACCCACAGAGCTATCGTTAAATCTCTCTGCTCTGCGTCCCTTACAAGATCCTCGAACAACTGATCATGAAAAAAAGATTGTGTGGAGAAAAAGCTGGCAAGCTTGCTTGTTGTGTCCTTGGGCAAGGCACTTAACGGGACACCTCCACTTTTATGTGGCAGACAGGTTGCCCACCACTTCACCGGATCACAATTGTGAAGTTGCTAACCCAGCATATCAGACGATTCTTGGGTACCCACCAGTGGCAGTCCGTCTTTTTGGTGGTGGGGCTACCAGTCACTCAAGACTGGTTCAAAATGGGCTGCCATCTTTCCCCTAGCCCAGTGGTTCTCAAACTGTGCGTCGCGACGCCCCGGTGCGTCGTTTCAATTTTTCAAGGGCGTCGCGTGATATTTTGGTATTGTGCCATGAAGTCTAAGTTTTATTGCGTCAAAAGAGTTCTGACGGTAGATTCCTTTCTTACTTTCTTCTGACATTTTCACAATAGTGTTTTTACTACACTGTTGTAACGGTTGACTTGTTATTCAAGAATCAAATTGCAGAAGTTTAACTTAATTGGCGAAAAATATATAAAGAATAAAGCATTCAGTTGTATGTTGGAGGAAAACAGGAAAGATGAGTTACAAACTTAGAAGAGCGTAATTTTACGATTGAAGATGACAAACCAATCCAAAATCTCGGGAGCATTAGGGCAGTTATTTATGTAGATTATGGGCCACATTTATCTAGCAGTACGGCAAACTAAACTGAAGGATGCTGCCTGGTGCGTCGCAAAGTCTCGCAAGCTTATTTAAATGCATCGCATCGAAAAAAGTTTGAGAACCACTGCCCTAGCCTAATTTCAATTAGGTTGACGGCATGAACCTGAATTGTCGTTCATGCCGTACCTCCATCCCGAGGAAGAGGAGGGGTAACCACAAACACTGATCTACAATCGCGTCGAACCAATTGTCAACCTCTTGTTCTCAAAAAAACAAACTGGATTTCGACACGGAAAGTCTAATGCAGATCAGGTCGTTTTGCTTGCGCAAAACAATGAGGATTCTTTTGAGTCATAAAAGAAGGCCGGTGCCATGTTCGTCGATCCGACAGCTGCTTGTGGCATTGTCTGGCATCGTGGTCTCACCTGCAAGCTGCTGAGACTTCTGCTGGAGAAGCAAATTTTCCGAATGATCATGCAACTTGTTCATACCGAAGCTTTATCCTAACCAAAGGTGACAGTAAGCCAAACAGGCTCCGACGTCTGAAAAAATGGCGTCCCATAGAGATCAGTTTTATTTTCCCTTCTTTTCAACATGTACATATACGATCTACTTTCCACAACCTCCAAAAAGTATGCCTGCACTGACGACTTGGAGATACTTTACTCATCTAGAGATTGGAAGGTGTTAGAAAGACTTTGAGCAAATAAGACATGAATACACTTTCCGCATATCTCCTGACTAAACGGCTAAAGGTCAGCCATGCTAAAACGGTGACCGTAGCCTTTCATCTCCACAGTCGAGAAGCCAAGCGTGAGCTCAATGTTATTAGCAATAGTAAAATCTTATTTTTTGCCCAGTGGCGACCTATCTTGGTGTGAAACTGGACAGGGCGCTCACGTATCGCCATCATTTTGAGGCATTGCGCAAAATACTATCCACGCACGTTTTGCTGCGGAGACGACTTGTGGGTTCAGGATAGAACGCTGGTGCCAAGACATTGCGCACCAGCTTGGTGTCGCTGAGCGCATACTCGCCTTTATTGACAGCATTCTTAATGACGCTTTGCGTATTGTCACTGGATGCCTAAGTCCCACTCCAACAGACGAACTTCCAGTTCTCTCAGGCATTCAGCCAGCTGAGCTTCGCCGCCAAGGAGCGACACTCTCCTCGGCTAAGCACAGTTCTTTGAACCCTGGCCACATTCTGCATGGCCAGTTGACTCTGTTGCAGGCTTCTAGCAAAGAGAGCCTGAAATCTAGACGCCCGTTTGTTCCTGCCGCGCGGAAATTATTGCACAACTTATCTGAATTGGACATCCGCGTTGCTCAATGGACAAACTTGGCATGGGAAACAGGGTACTCTAAAAGTACGTCAGCGCTCTGTGTCCACATTCCTAAGATCAGCACAAGGCCTACTGGAATGAGTTTGATTAGAACAGCTTGGGTCAAACATCGCCTGCGCACTGGCGTTGGGCGTTTCGGTTCGTCCATGCACAAATGGGGTTTCGCTTCTTCAGCGAAATGCAAGTGTGGTAATAGTGAACAAACTGCAGATAAAGTTATTTTAACATGTGTCACACGGTTCACACATTTAATCACGTAGACATTTAATCACGAGATTTCATCACTTAGCCTAACATTAACCCTAACCCTAACCTATCAAATAAATAAATAATGTCATTATGACTTTTTTCTTTTTCGCGTGATTAAGTGTCTGTGTGATTAAATTCTTAAGTGATTAAACGTCTGGTGATTAAATGTCCGTGATTAACAGTCGGGTGAATAAATGTTAGGTGATGAAATGTCTGTACACCGTGTCACACATCGGGTACCTTGAGGAATAATGGGTCTGACAGTTTTGGATGATGAAACAAGGTGCTGGCTCAACTCCATCACGGTCAGCATTTGATCTGGGCATCACAGCAGGCTGGAGTGGTAAAAGGATAAACCCTTGGCCCCCATCCTTTTTGTGTGCCTGACCTGGATCATGGATACCCTGCCATAGAACGAAGAAGATCGTAAACCTAATTCAGCAAATAGATGCATGCAGATTATGCTACAAAGAAACAGTCCGTTTTGAACCAGCCACTTTTTTATAAATAGCAGCTACTTCTTTAGGTTTAGATTGGATGATAGTTTAGTCAACTAAATTATCTTGCAGTGAAGACCACAGGGAACACTTATGTAATGCGTCTGTAACTTCACAAGGGGAAAAGCGGATTTACCAAAAATATCTAAAAGGTTTAGTCACAGCTTTAATGTCACCCCGCTTATTTTCGAGTGTAGAAGACTAGATACAATTTAATTCGTTTTGATCGATTCTAAAGCCATAGATGATGGTTGCCAATATTAATGCAAGCCCCATATATATCCCCCCAACCTTTGTGAATATATTGCCCTTGATATACTTAAATGCATTGAGCATGTGGATTTTGTTGTTTTCATTACACGGCAAACGGAGCAGTGCAGAGACATATTTATGCTCGTATGTTTAACTCACTTGTGAAAAAGCTCTGTGCATCTTGTAAGCATTGACTGACATCCACAAGAGAGAAGTTAATGTGAAATAATGTAGAAGAAAAGCGACAGCGTCACAAAAGCTTTTTACGCCAACTTCAGCTATTCCAACCACATATAGCAGGTATACTGCCAGCAAGCACACACAGATATTAACCAAGATTGGAGTAGTTGACTTTTCACGTAGCTCTCTGAAATATAAAGTTGAAATGAAGGACTTCTCAAGCACCACCAATAGAAATGTTGAGATAACTTATGTTGCTAATGCTACTTTTTGAGATAAATAAGATGTAATTACGTATTTCAAGAAAATGTCTACCATTAGAATAAGTTAAAAAGTTAATGAAATAAGTTGACAAACAAGTTAACAAAAACAATTGTTCTTAGAAAATAAGTTAAACATCAGTAACTACTACTAGTGCATCAGCTTAAAAAGATAAAATTTAGGGGTTAAGGTCACATTTTTCTACTTCTAAGACCCAACTGGCCGCCGAAAATTTGCGATAAAATTTCAAAAAATGGAAGGAAAAAGCAGCTTTTGATACATTAAATTAGTTGTTGATACCTGGGAATTGCAAATGCCGCATCAGTTGAAGATTAGAACGCTACGTACGTCATTAAACGGGGTTTAAGGCTTCTTAATGGAAGAGGAAAGGAGACAGAGAGTCACAATCGGTATGAAGTAACTGAATTAAAATATTTTAATAGCAGATCAGCGCCACACTTGAAATCGACCTCATGTGATGGATAACTCTCCAAAAGTGACGACTTTCCAAACGCAATACCTAGAATCCACTAACTGACTTCGCTCACAATGCCATTTATAAACAATTCAATTTTACGCACATCAATACTCTTCCAGCTGGTCATTTAACCAAAGTGCTGTACATATGCAAAAGCAAGCGTGAAAATAATCAATCACACGGCAAGCACAAGCTAATCCGCTTCACAAATGGTATAAATGGGTTCAATACCCATGTCGAGATGTGTATAAGTCTTTAAAAATGATGTTTACGTATCTTCTGTTGTCACTCAAAAACAAGGATAATTAGGAAAACGATTATGAAATTGAATCTACTCAGTGATAATCAATAAAGTGTTCTGGCTCTAAAATGCCGCTGAAGTTAAAAAAAACGCCAAGAAAGAGGTCGATTTGATCAATCAAAAGCTTTAAAACCTCTCACAGACTTCACTTTCGGCACTCCGAAGCAAATACATGTTTACAGCTTGTAACTGATGTCATAGTCTACTGTAGCTCAGCGACGTGAAACTCTGTGGTCTGCGGAAGAACTTGATGGCACATAGTCGATGTTAAATATACCAATAAGCCGATTGTCAAAAGCAAAAGATCTTTTAATGTTATACTTTGAAATTTTGGCGTAAAAATTCTTTTTGAAAGTATTGATTTCTCCCCAAAGTAGTCTTCACTTACGTGTTGGGTGACAAATGCTACCAGCTAATACTTTGAAGCTTATTTGCGCACTCTGACTGGCTCGCAAACTTTCAACTACTTTGAATGGGCTCGCCAGAAAATAAGGGTGCACACCCTTGTCGTAGGCTATCAATATTACTTGAAAATAAGATGGATTAGAATCGTTGCGCAGAGAAATACAATGGAGAGCCACGATCCTACTTGGGACGCTATGTTCAGTTCAGCAATGGATCTCACTATGCGGTTGCTCTGTAATATAAGTAAATAAATAGCTCAGTTACGTCACAGCAAGCATTGCGCCATGTCAGGTACCGACTCTGTGGTGTTGTGGCTAGAGCGTACTCTTCACTGTTGGTGGACGGAGATTCAATTCCCATGTCGAGTCATACTTAAGGCTTTTAAAATGTTATCCAGGGTTCTCTCGTTTGGCGCTTGGCAATAATAATGTGTTTAAGTGAAATGTGAAACTCAGTTTGCTCTGTCGTGATTAAGAAGGGAGCAATGGGTCTCTAAAACCTGAGCACGTAGCCACGATTGGCACCACAGCACCAACAACTAGCTAACAGTAATGTTCTATTATAAGTTTGCTCGGTTGTAATCGAAGTGTTATGTGCTAGCAGTCACTCCAAAGCGAGTCCAAACTATAGGTATTCCATGAACAACCGAACGATGTCTTGCTACTACAAAATAATGTAGGCCTTTTTCTGTCACACACAAACGCCTTGGTAGGTAAATAATTTTACAATAAAAATACAACAAACGCTTCAGCTAGCTATGTTTTGTCGGGGGCTAATTTGAGATGTCTTAATTAACAAAACAATAAACTTACGAAAAACATGGCAAAGCTTCCAAATTCTGTACATTCATATTTTGGTGATTTCCCGGTTTTCGTGCAGTTTTTTGTCACCAACGAGCATTTAGCCGGCACCCACTCATCCTTCTCATCATCCCACCTTTTCATACTCATGTCGACCAAAACGCGCTGTAAAGAAAATTTTCGATTGAAACCTGTTGCCATTGATATGACGGTCATGCCAAATCGAAACCAATTCTTGTTTGTTTTATTTTGACAAAGATATCACTCACGCAAGCGTGAAAAATCTTTTGTTCCCAGCATATCCACCCCACTCTTTATTAAATTCTAATCAAGGCATTGTCAGTTTTTCAAGATTTTCTTATGACGAGAAAAGATTGCAAGCAACTCTTATTGATTAATATTTCTTGTTGATACGTGTGATGTAAAAATGTGCTGTTAGCGTTAAAAGTTGTATTTTTAAAGTAATTTTTCAATTGGTACATCCCTTTTCACCTTGCAACAAAGCAGATACTTTTTAGAAATCTTTGTCATTTACTTTTGGTTAAGACTCTTTGAATTTTAAGCAAATATAATTGCACCGAAATGGCTTGACACTTTGCAGGTGATAGATGTGGGTTCGATTACCTAGTCGAGCCATATCAAAGCATTTAAAAGTGATATTCGCACATCCTTGCTTAACGCTCAGTAGCAGGAGTGATGTTAAAACTAACCACAAAACCGATTTTATCTAGCCACGATTAAAATAAAGGCACGACATTGATTCGAGTACAAAGAAAATTTGTAGCTTGAAGTGATAGCAGAATTCGCAGCAAAACTGACAGGAATCGCGACGTGAACGCTTCTGCTATGATTACCAGACCAAAACATTTCCTGGCGTTAAATATCGGTTGCAGTCGTCAAAAACTCAGTGATGCTTCGTTTATTTCCACAAACACTCCAACAGCAGTACTGCGCGGTAATATTGAGCAAGATGCAAATGCTGGGGTGGCTAAACATTATACAAAATAGACGTCTGTTTCAAAATAACTTTCTGCAGTTTTTTGGTGCTTTAAAGATTAACATGTTATTTACTTCAATAGCTGAATTTTAAGCAAGAAATTTAAAAATATCATTTTTGCAGTCACCTCACATTAATTGTCATTGGAATCTAACCACGTTTAAAATTACTTGTTTACGCTTTGGGCTTTTGCCATTGTTACGGCTGTAATTTAAATAATCCAGTTTGACTAACAGCTTATTTGATCATTGGTGCAAGAGTAAAAAATTGGTTTAATTTACCATACTATGGTAGGCTGTTGATGGTCACCTTTTGGTTGACTATGCGGTGTAGAGGTTAGAGACTAGAGGTGTGATGTAGAGATTAGAGAAGACGAACTTATGTGGAAGTTAGGGGAGTGGTATAGAGATTAGAGACTGATGAAGATGCGATGTAGTGTAGAAATCAGAAATAGTCCGATGAGCAGATAATGAAACTAGATTCGATTTCGCAATCCAATGGTACCAAAGACTTTAAACATGGTAATTACAGATCTCCTGCTTAAAGTTTAGCAATGAAGGTAACGAGAAGAAGATATTAGGCTGTCCGGAAAGTTTTTAGCGCTTTTTTTCTGATTTGCAATACAATGATTGATGATGTTTGAACAAACTTTATTCAGTAAAATACCTTCCATTATTTTAAACATCCTTTGTCCATCTAGCGGTAGCTCATACTGCTCAACGGGAAGCGGACCCGCTCTCGTCCTCGGATTCGTTCTAGGGGTTTGCTGTCCCCCTCTAGAGCCATTGGATCTGTTTTTCGTCCACCGTGGGCCCCAAGATTGGTCTACGAAGCCAGCCCTAGCATCTATAACACCTCGAGGACTGGTAGAGACAAAGATGCTTTCTTGGGACGCTTCGCGTCTTACACGGCAATTAATAATACCAGTCGGTTATCGGCAGCGTGTGGAGTGCCCCGAACTCATGCCTTCCTAATAATTTCAATTGGGCCACCCCTGGGTAAAGTGGTACTTTTAAGTTGGGAGGGTGACGCAATTACAATGCCACTCTTCGAGTGGTGAGACATGGGCACGGGACCGAAATAGTAACATCGCAAAACCCGAAATATTCCCCTTTTTTAATGAGAAAAAGCATTACCACTCTAATATGAAATTTCTCACAATTTATTTTTATTGACATCCAGGGTATCTGAAATAAGACGTTTATTTATATTTGGCTATGAGCAAAAAAGACATATATTAAGCAAATGTTAAAATTTGATCAGGGATGAAATTGGATACACTGTGGTTCTGTTTGGTGACTTTGCTATCATGTATTGCAAATCAGAAAAAAAACGCTAAGAACCTTCCGGACAAGCTAAGAGGGGACAGCAAACCCCTAGAACGAATCCGAAGACAAGAGCGGGTCCGCTTCCCGTTGAGCAGTATGAGCTACTGCTAGATGGACAAAGGTTATTTAAAATAATGGAAGGTATTTTACTGAATAACGTTTGTTCAAACATCATCAATCATTGTATTGCAAATCAGAAAAAACGCTAAGAACTTTCCGAATAACTTAATAATATGAAAGCTAAAGAATGTTTTGCTTTTATTTGAATATTTAAATGTTTTTAGCATCTATAAAGTTTTTTGAAGCACAAAATGCAATTGTTTCGTATTTGTGTTTTGAAATATTCCACTGCATTTAAGTTAATGCAGTCTTTTTTCAGTTCTTAGCAGAGCATCCAAATCGCTTAATAATGTAGCAGCTGAAAAACCTGTATACCTCGAAACTAACTCAATTTTGCCAAACTTAACTTAACTTCAATATAAGCGACTCATAAATATTAGGTGTGTAACAAGCAGTTTTTAACTTACGTAGGTTTCATCGTCAAGCTCTTTGGTTTCGTTTGGGCAGCGCTCACTTGGGAAACTCATATTAAATGATATATTTCTTGATTCTTCATCTTCCAATTGTGATGTACCTTCAACTGATTTAATTGCTCGTTTTGAATTGTTTTGAATTGCGTGCGCTGAATTTGGTTTTACGATACCAGTGGTGACAATCTAAAAACAGAAGTTTTTTAACGAAACACAAAGCTAAGGATATTAAAGCACTTTTTGTGCAGCTACGAAGTGTAGCATACAAAATCACTTTTTGTTACGGGTGACCTGGCTGGACATGAAGCGAGTCTGCAGATTAATCAAACCTAGGCTCAAAAAACCCACACTAAACAAAGTAACATTTAAGAATTGGCCTCAGGGGAATTCTCATTACAAAAGACGATTTATTTTCTCCTTTCCCAACTAAAGTAAACAGGAGTTTGAGATAAATCTTTATCTATGTCATATAGCGCACTTCTGCCTGCGTGTCTGTCTGTTTTAATTTTAACTCATCTAAAGCTGTTTTTTGCACAAAAGCTATTTTTGGCACAAATATTTATGACGTCATGATGACTTCAAAATCCTTTTTTTTTTTAATTTGCATTACTTGACAGAGGACAATCGCTTTTTGCTCAAACGAAAACTAGCTTCCGTCTTATCCCATTACAAAAACTTTCATTTGTTTTGGATCTAAAGTGATGTCACAATCAACGATTCATTGCTTAATCTGTTTTTTGTTCTTTCTCAAAAAGTATTTTTTGCAAATACTTGACTAAACTCTCTTTTAGGAGATATTGGTAAGGTGCTTTCGATAAAATCAACTTTACAATTATTAACATCAATTTGATAATGCTACGAGCAATTCTTTATTTAAGCACTTCAAGCCGTATAAGCATTTTTTCTTCTCTATTTCGCTTGCACTCTAAAAACTGGCTCTATGATGTCATAATATGTCTCGTACAATTGACTCAACTCTCGCTACCGCAGATCATAATATAAAAATGTTTTTAAAAATTGCAACGTTTTTGAAAAATCAGTATACTAGAAACTGATTTGTGACCTCATTTCTCTACTGATTTTAATTGTCAACATACTGACTGGGGTACAATAACATCAGCCCTGATGGAGAGTGTTTAGCAGTATGGGCTGCAAAAAACGACCTGGCCCTTTTCAAGACCCTAAAGATAACTCCACTTTTGTTTGTGGACGCTGGAAATCTGAGACTAATCCAGACCTAGCATTTGCACAACCGAAACATGTAGCCAACTCTCTTATAGACGAGTACTTGGGAAGTTTCCATGGTCACAACATCGACCCTCCCTTATTACAGCTTCTCACCGCATAACAACTACAAGCGAACCGGTGAAGTGCTGGAACTTTCGCAAGGCTAATTGGAAACCCTATGGCACTATTACCTACAATATTGCCAAGAAGCTTCCACTACCAGATGCACGTAATGTGAACACAGCATACCAAGCTTTCTGCAGCATGACCATCAATGCTGCAAAACAGTGTGCCCCTAGTGGCAAGAGAAAGCTATTTAGTGTATACCATGCTGGGATAAAGAATGCGAAACTCTCTTCCAAACTACCCAAACCTCTACTGGCAATGCATCAGATCTGGCTGCTGGCTCCCTGATCACAAGACTTGATAACAACAGGTGCGCACGATGGGAAGAGACTGTCCAAAACATAGACTTTACGCATTCGAGCCGCAAGGCGTGGAGAACAATAAATAAACTGACTGGCAGATCCAAATCATGTCTTGGAGAACGCCCCATTACTTCCAATGCCGTTGCATCACAACTCGTGAATAGTGGGACTTATCTTGCGAGGAAAAAAGACATGGCTCGTCACGTGTCTAGAGAAGAGTCTGAACAATGGAAGATTCCAACACCACTGATCACAACATCTCCGAGGAATTCTCTGATGATGAGCTTACCTCAGCACTGAATCTTCTTATGCCAGGAAAAGTACTGGGCCCAGATGGTATATGCTCGGAATTCATTCTCTATGGAAGCAAATCTCTGAAATCTTGGTTACGTGAATTTTTATCTTCCTGCCAGCACTACCTCAAGATACCCAAGATCTGGAGACGAGCTGATGTGGTTGCCATACCGAAACCCAACAAGCCCTTGAATGATGCTAGGAGCTATCGTCCTATTTCACTCCTATATGTGTTCCATATAAAATACTTGAACGGCTCATCCATTCCCACGTCAAGCCAATAATTGACCCTCACCTACCATCTGAACAAGCGGGTTTGCGACGAGATCGGTCAACTCTAGAACAGGTCACTCGCATGAGTTAAGATATTGAGGATTGTTTTGAAGATGAAAAGAAATCTGGTGCTGTGTTTATCGACCTCACAGCAGCATACGACACTGTATGGCATCGGGGTCTTGCCTGCAAGCTCCTTCGACTCCTGCTCGATAGGCACATGGTCAAGATGATAACGGAGCTTGTCTACAATCGCAGTTTTACTCTTACCAACGATCGTGGAGAGAAAAGCAGGCTGCGTCGAGTCAAAAATGGCGTTCCTCAGGATTCTGTTCTGGCTAAATCCTCCTTTTCAACATTTACATCAATCACTTCCCATCAACAACTTCTAAGCTGGGTGCCTATGCCGATAATTTAGCCATAGTGCATTCGGCTGCTAAATGGTTCTGTCACGAATAAGGAAATTTGCTCTGAAAGAATAGTTATTATACACGTGTAGTTGTTGTAATCTGTTGTTTTATTTTGCAGTGATCATTTTATTTGTAAATTTGAATCGTATGAAGCCCCAAACTTGCTAAACTGTTTTCGAAAAAAGACCTTTTTTCTTTGGCATTTATTAATAGATTTGTAACTCACACGCCTTTCTGACGTCACAATGGTTGACCACGTGACTAAGTTCCAATGCATTCTACTGATTCTTGTTTTTATTCGAAGATTTTTTTTTATTTATTATTACCGATTACATAATTTATTAATAGTGTTTTTCCTGGGTCACGTGATGTTCTAGAAATTTCTAGATTATTTTCCAATTGTATACATATATATAGATATATTGCTAGTTCCAAGTGGTTACGATCGATAGAAAGCGTCTTATAAGTGAGAAACAAAACAACAAAGCGAGTGCCGAAAGCGCGAGGCTTCCGAAGGGAGCAATGCTATTGAGAGATATGTTCAAATTTACAAAGTGATCCCTGGACGCGTTCCGCATTTTTGGACTCATCAGCAGGGCTTGCCAAGGGCCAAGAGGTCCCCCAATAGCATTAACGTTGACTTTTTTAAAAACAAACTAACACAACGTACAAGACTTACGTGCTGTTTACTTTTGAACGAGGGTCGTTTTGATGTTCTTTTAGCCGCTCGACTCTGGATTTAAACTAATATCCTTATGTAAAGTTGCTCACACAAGCAGTGATTAATAAAAGGTCTTCCAAAGTTTACAAACTAAATGCGGTGCTTTAAGGCATGGCTGGCTGAACGTGGTGCATGGCAGCAAAACTCGGCGCGCGAGGAGGCCAGTTCGAAAGACGCAGATTCGAATCAAATTAACACTAAGCACAAGACTTACGTGCCGTTTACTTTTGAACGCGGTTAGTTTTGACGTACTTCTCGCCACTCGACTATGGATTAAAACTGATATCCCTATGTAAAGCCGATGACACAAGCTATAAGGTGGCAAGATTTTTCATTCATTCCGAGTGTAATTCAAAGTGTAGTTCAGAGAGACATAGTAGAGTGTAGTAAAAAGGCGTTGTTCTGTGGTGATTGCTGTGAAGGGATCAAGTGATTATTTTGGTGGTTCTAGTTTTGATTAGTCTCTGATATTTATATATTGAAGTGCTTTAGCTTCTGTATTTGACAAGTGAAGGAATTCGAAGTTGTAAAGTGGTTTGTGAACATAGTTGTTCTCTTCGTGATCGAGGGGTGCGTGGGTTAAAGTATCTTAGTGGAAGCCAATCTTTTCCCAGCCATAAAGTGGCAATCAGACTTAATTATTCGAGCGATACTTTACGTCGCCTCAATTTTAAGAAGTAAATAAAGATTGAGATAGAACGAAAATTTTATTGAAACGCGACAGGTTCTCATTGGAAAAGATTCTTAACCAGAACATGGCAATACTATCATCACACCTTCAAAATTTGAGATTAAAACTCAGCAAATCTAAAACCGTGTCGACAGCTTTCCATTTGAACAACAGGGAAGCCAATCGTGAACTTAACATCATAATTGATGAAAATGGCCTGCCCTACAATGCTACACCTACCTATCTCGGGATCACCCTGGACAGGACCCTCACGTATAGACACCACTTGGAAACTCTGCGTAAGAAACTTACATCACGCGTCGCCCTGATCCGTCGACTGGCAGGTACTGGCTGGGAAGCACATGCAACAACTTTACACTGGTCTGGCCCTTGTCTACTCCACCGCCGAGTAATGCGCACCAGTATGGAGTCGCAGTGCACATACACACCTGCTTGAGAGATCTATTAATGACGCCTTGCGCATGGTGACAGGATGCCTAAAACCAACACCCACTGAGTATCTTCCAGTTCTCTCTGGCATTCCCCTGCTGAGCTTCGCCGTAAAGCTACTACACTCTTACTGGCACGTCAGTCTTTAGAACCAGGCCATACTTTTTATAATTATTTCAAGAAACCAATGACTAAGAGGAGCCTTAAATCAGGAAAACCATTTGTTATCGAAGCTCAAGGCTTTCTGGCTCAAAACACCAATGCCCCAACATGGATCCGCAATACCTGGAAAGAGAACTGGACAAAAAACATCACACGTCTTCACTCTTTTGTTACCGATGTAGGACCATTACCGACAGGTCATAAACTCAGCCAGTTAGCCTGACTTCGGCTGAATCGTCTTCGCACTGGTGTCGGACGATTTGGATCTCTGATGTATAGATGGGGACTGACAGCAACTGCAGTATGTGATTGTTATGCAGAACAACAAACTCCTGAATATTTACTGTATCAATGCCCTGTTTACAATCTAGCCAGAAAAAACGGGCTATTGGTAATGGATGATAACACCATCGATTGGCTGCTCAATGTGTGCCCGAACATTTGATCCCATGCAGATGATCGAACAACGACACCTCAAACGAAGGAAGAAGAAGAAGAACTAATTTTCAAATTTTTTTCAACCAATCAAAGATTATTTCAAAGCCATTCCAATAGTGTATAATATCAACTATAAAATCAATATTAGTTTTTATAATTAAGAAACTAAACTTTAAGATCTGTGGTGTAACTTTTTACCCCTTTTAAAAAGTGGTAAGCTCAGTAAAAACGAGTATCTTTAATACAAAATCGTTATAGTAAGATACTAATAATTACCGCCCCTTGAACGCTTAGGAAATTTGCTTTCCAGCAATATACATGTGACTCCAATTACTTAAGACTAAGAATTAGTTTATAATGGCTGATCAAAAATTGGTTGCCATAAATCATGTTTCATTTTTAGTTGAACAATTATCCTACTTGACTAAACAAATAAAATTGTTAGACAAAGTATGTTCTTTGGTACATTTTGACTACTTTTCCTCACAAGCATGGTTCTGTTGCATTAACTGTAGACGTTTTCAAAACAATCTATCAAAAACTGAAGTCTCTAATCGTTTATGAAATGTAGTCTACGGGTTGGAAACACCAAAATGTTGGTGCCTGCACTTCACAATATCACAATTTCTAGAAAAACTAAGTTCTTTCGTACATTTTGTCTATTCTTTATCGACAGCATGGATCTTTGGCATTATCCATTAAATTATTCAAAAAGATTCATCGATAAATGAAGTCTACAAATCTTAACATCAAGCAAATGTAACCAACTTCAAGCAAAACATTTGGTAATCACCCAAGAAAATGACGATTGGGTAAAGATGGTCTTTTCTCACCTTTTGCAACAAAATGTAAGTGTCGCTACATATGATCTAAATGTTGAAGCAATTTCCTTTGCAAATGGGCGAGGATGGTGCAGCCAGCTGATTTGTTCTCCTTTCATTTCGATATTATTAATGGGAGCCCCCCGCTATTGCTATAACTGAACTGTGAGTGCTTCATCTCGGGTTAGTTTGCTCTTAGCATGGGGACGTTTATGCCAGACCAAGAAACATGTACGAGTTCATATTAATTCGCCTACAGCAACGAAAAAGCGGTAAGTAGCGATCTTAATATTTAATGGCTTAAAACGGACAATTAGGTCATAATGGTAAATGACATCATGATGCTTGCCACTATGTAGTGAAAATAGCAGCAGGCAGCGAAATCATCCACTATCAATTTGATAGCGAGCATAAGTGGTCAAGCCTGTTACTGATATTTATAATTGTAAGGATATTGGTACAAAACACTAATCTTCATTTGAAAGTAGATAGATATGGATTAGGAGCAAAGTTAAATGTAATAAAATTCCAAGTTTAAGAAAAAATCAACATCAAACAATAATAGCATCAATATGTAACACTGGGTTAAAAGGGAACGCTTTTGTTTGAAAAGAGCTTAACAGGCGCTTATTGCAATAGGTTATATGACTTAGGGGAAAGGCACGGCCCTTTTTCATGCTATGGCCAAATTAAAGCAAACAGAGCAGGCAAAAATCTTATTGTAACAAATATTAATACGAAAGCGGGCCCACCAAATCGTCAGAGAGGCCTATTACTAAATAGCTCATTTAATTGTCAAATTATCACCATTTGGGCGACGCCATCAATTTTGACTATATTTCACCTTCCGTTCTCCCTTACACTTTTAAAAATTAAGAATGGTAGTTTGTGTCACTGTGTTAAATCGTACCACATGGAAGATATTGTTGATATTTTGCTTAATAATAGCGTTATAGAGCTACGGGATCAAATCAAACATTTGGAGAAAACCAAGTACTATTTTAACTACCCAGGGCACGTCAAGCAGGGAGAAAAGAACATACTACATAATGCGAAGCCACCGAGAACTTGAGAAAGTGTAGGGGATATCAAAAGAAAACAGCGTCACTGTGTGAAATCGCACAACACGAAAGACATTTTGGCTGTTGTTTGATTTAGAATAGCTTCATATTAGAAATGTGTTACCTACTTTCAAACTATGGGAAACGCAAGGCTCCCTTAGGTTTGTGTCAGCAATGAACAGTGCACATAGACCTGAGGCATAGCCACGATCTTGAAATGAGATATTTTATTAGGAAAAGGAGCACAGGAAATCGTGAAAATCTTCTGTGCAGAAAACACAAAAACTTTTGGTAACTGTTTATACAAGTGCTTGATAGGTGAAGCCGGCTTGGCCGGCTGAACCGACACTTCCAATCCCGACGTTTCTGACAGGGGCTGTTCGGGAGATGACGTCGTTCATACTATAAAGCAAAGATTTTTTTCTTATGCTGATATGCTGCCTGTTGAGATATTGATGTCTATACTCTACAGCAGGGGTGAGCAATTGTTTTGGCTTGCGAGCCGCATTGCGGTTGCGGAAGCTAGCTGAGGGCCGCACTTTTTAACGAATGCATTGGTATATTATTCTAATTGATTTGCATTTTAAATTCGGTATAAAATTAAAAACCAACAATTATTAGACAAATGAATCAAAGTAGTTTTATTCAATTGAAAATGCAAGCGCATTTAATTTTCAAAGTCTGTCAATGAGAAAAATGCACCCAATGATGTTCTTCTACTTTAATTAATTTTTTTAATTATTTGCTTGAGGCGTTCGCGAGCCGCACAACAGTTCGTCGCGGGCCGTAGTTTGCCCATCCCTGCTCTACAGCATTGTAATAAAATCCCAAGTTTAAGAAAAAAACCAAGGTAAAACCATAACCATAACAATTTGTAAAACTGAATGTAGAGAGAATAGCCGCTTTTGTTGCTATGCCGGAATCAAGACCAATAGCGCAGCTTAATTAGGAACTTAATACCACAAATATAAATAAGAAAAGCGAAACCCCACATCGCAATATAGACTTACCATTAAATAGTTTATTTCTGGAATTGTGAAAGTAACCACTGTTTTGCGGCTACTATCAGTTTTGACTGTATTTCAATCCCTGCTCCATCACAAGTATTAACAGTAATTTGTGGCAAGATTCTTTGTGAGCATTGCCAGCCATGATTAAGAGAATATGATGATCACAATTTCGTGTACAAGAATTATGAAATTGCATAAAATTCATTAACTTTTTGCTACTGCTCACACAAGAGCCCAATGGGTGAAGCCGGCGCAGCCGGTTGAACCAAAATACTAAACCCCGACATTACTGATGAAGGGCCCCTGCTGATGGACACCGGCTAGTCTTTAATATGGAGAATATTCTCAATGGAAGATCTGCAGATGTTTGAGCTAAAAGCGCTCATTTACTTTCAACTTTAAATTTAGTAAAAGATCCGAGCAGTTATCTGACTCTACTCTGCGTAAGTTAAACGCTGAGAGAAAAAGCGCTCCACACAAAAAAATTGTGTAACAACCTTGTTCTTTATTAGAACGCCTTGCCAACCATCAAAAATTTGCATAAAAAGTTCTTCTGTTTCCAATTGATTCATGTTTCCCCGTGTAAAAATAATTAATGAAACCTGCTTGCAACCTGACATCCCTGCATGAAACAATTGACAAAAACTTACTTGAGATCTAGTTTGTGGCTGTGCTCTGCTTTTATTGTTAAATCAAAGCTTTCCTACCACCACGGCGTATATCACTGGCGCATTGCCGGTAATTGATTCAGCTACATTTTGTATTGTGCCGCTTGGCACAGATATGGTGACGTTTCCATTGTTTCTGTCATCAGACAAAGCAAACACAACTTTTTCATATACAAGTTGACCAGATTTGTTAGCCGGGATCATTTGCTTCACCTGAAAAATAACGACATTCCAGTGTGTTTTTACGTCTTTACCTACGTGGATGCTTTGGGCAAGACAGTTAACGGCACACTGGCATGCTTAGATGAAAAGAATTTTGCTTGAAACTCTGGCGACGTGGAAGCAGATTTGAACACACATTGTTTCATATTTGTAGACCGAACCTGAACGTCTTACTTCGATCTCAGCATAGAGTACAGTACTAGGTAAAGATATAACCACAGCTCCATTAGCTGTTTTGCATAATTCCATGCACTCACATACTCTTCCTCGAAAGTCGAGTGATGACCTCTTTTAAAGACGCACAAGCCCCTAAATCGTTGCAAAGACCTTATAAATGAGATTTAAAAAGTTTTTAACAAAACTACCTATTCTTAGAAAATTTTTTCTGTCTTGCGTCTAGGCAGGCTTACGTTTACGAAGTAGAAATTGCATAAAAAATTACCGTTAATCATCTTTTATCTTGTCAGGAAAAGATGTGAGCATTCATTCAACGCTTAGTATCATACAGCACTTACCTCAAGGCTGATATCTTTAGTTGAAAATGAAACTAACTCTTTTTCCTCACCGAAGTTGGTTATATTCAGAGAGTAATTTTGCAATGGTAAAATGCTTCTTGTTCTTTTAATTACAAAATTATTCAAAACATTGAGAACTTTTTTGGTCTCTTCTCTTTTCTTTTTTGTTGGCGCTGGGGGTTTATCGTTCTCTTTGAAAGCCTTTTCAACGACATTTTGTTCGCTTGCATTGATACTTGGTTTTCTGCATAAACAGAAGCATTTATGCATGCCAAAAACTTCGCTGAAGGCAATACGAAAGCACATGACTGGAAATCAATTACTGAATATAGCTCTGAATCGCAGAGCTGCATTGCATCTCATTCAGCTGTTGATGTCACGAGGGGTAATGCTCTGGTGCACGAAAAAAAAAAGAAATATTGTCACGAATAAGGAAATTTGCGTTGAAAGAATAGTTTTTGTATATGTATAATTATTGTGATCTGTTGTTTTGTTTTGCCGTGATTATTTTATTTGTAGATCTGAATGGTTTGAAGCTCTAAACTTGCTAAACTGTTTTCGCAAAAAGACGTTTTTACCTTTCGTATTTAGATTTGTAACTCACACGCCTTTTATTACGTCACAATGGTTGACTACATGACTAAGTTCCAAAGTATTCTAGTGAATCTTGTTTCTTTTTGAAGATTTTTTTGATTGCCGATTATGTTATTCATTACCGGTGCTTTTTTGTCACGTGATGTTGTTTTGGCAAATTCTGGATTATTTTCCATTCGTATATATAAGGCGGCGAGATTTTTACTCATTCAGAGAATGGCATTTAAAATGGCAGAATAGAGTGTAGTAAAAAGGCGTTGTCCTGTGGTGATTGGTGTGACAGGAATTAAACGATTATTTTGGTGGTTCTAGCTTTGATTGGTCTCTGATATTTATATATTGAAGTGCTTTAGTTTCTGTGTTTGACAAGCGAAGGAATTCGAAGTTTTAAAGTGGTTTGTGAACATATTTGTTCTCTTCGTGATCGAGAAGTGCGTGGGTTAAAGTATCTTAGTGGAAGCCAATCTTTTCCCAGCTATTAAGTTGTAACCAGACTTAATTATTCGAGCGATACTAAAAGTCGCCACAATTTTAAGAAACAAATCAAATATTGAAATAAAATTAAAAAATGTCTATTGCACGCGACAAATATCATCGAGTTTAATTAACATTTTTTAACTGCAACGGTTTCTTTGCGCCGGGAAAATATTTAATCACGAATAACTGAACTAGATTTTACATTTCTTCCTCCACGTTATTACGTTACGGAGAAAGATTCTTACGAATTCCAGGGGACAAAGTGTCAAAAAATCAATTCTTTTCTAAGATTAGGCAGAAGCAAGATTTCTGGGATTAGCCTAGCCAAGAAAAATTTGGAGAGGGGCCAAAGTTCTTAAAAACTTTTACGCTTTTTTGATCTTTTTTCGGAGATTAATTTTTTGTGGCTATTTTTTAAAAATACCTTAAATGTTCAGGGTAAATCCTATCGGCGGGGCTCAGTACACTTCGGTAAACAAGGAAGTGATTAAAAGTTGACTTCGGAAAACTTTTATCTCCCCAAAGGAAGCCTTTATACAAAATAAAATGATTACCTTAGTTTCCATAACCAAAGTTATAAAAATGTAATTTAAATTTGATGGAGAAACGTCTGCAAAATATATCAGCTAAAACGTATATAAAACAAAAAACAGCAATATTTTCCTAGTTTGCTCGATTGTTTAGTTCAGATTCTTTCGTTCATGCATATGAGCCAATGCTATCATTACATGTCGTTTATTGAACTGCTCCACTGCGTCGGGTAGTCTGTTTGACCCAACCACCTGTCTGTGCCATAAAAATTGAGGAGTCCAGTTAACTGCCTATCCCAAAGACCTTGGGAAACTAGCAGACTTTTTCTCTAAATTTCTTTTTTGTGTTGAGCACCAACCAGAAAAGCTTCAAATAAGACAAGGAAATTCAACTCAGGTCTACCAACTGCCAACTGGACGCTTTATCTACTACATCAAGGTACCGGTTAAATAACACTTGTTACTTATTACAAACTATCCGGCTTTGCCGGCGTCGCCCGGCAGGAGCCCTCCAGCAGTAATGTCGGAGTTTAGTATTTTGGTTCAACCAACTGAGCGGACTTCACCCGTTGAGATTTTGTTTGAGCAGTAGCAAAAAGTCAATGAATTTTACGCACTTTCACAATTCCTGCACACGAAATCGTGATCATCAAAATCTCTTAATCATGGCAGGTAATGCTCACAAAAAAATTTTGTCACAAATTAATGCCATTACTTGTGAGGGAGCAGGAATTGAAACACAGTCAAAACTGATAGTAGCGGCGAAACAGTGATAGCTTTCACAATTCCAGAAATAAACTACTTAATGATTAGTCTATATTGCGATGTGGTTCTGCCCTTTCCCTATTTATATTTGTAGTGTTAGAGTCTTTGGTTGCGCTATTGGTCTTGATTCCGGCATAGCGACAAAAGCGGCTATGGCTTCCCTGAAATCATTTACCATATCTTAGCGGCGCCCATCAGGCCGATACATTTTCAAACAAATGTTCTCTGTAAATTCAGTTTTACAAATTGCTATGGTTATGGTTTTATGTTGATTTTTTTTTAAACTTGGGATTTTATTACAGTACTGTAGAGTATAGACATAAATACCTTAACAGATAGCATATCAGCAAAAGAAAGCATCCATGCTTTACAATATACAGTATATGATGTCGTCGCCCGCAGAGCCACCATCAGAAACGTCGGGATTGAGAGTGTCGGTTTAGCCGACCAAGCCTGCTTCACCTATCAGGCTCTTATTTGAACAGTTACCTACAGCTTGTATGTTTTCTGCACATAAGATTTGCACGACTTTTTGTGGTCCTTTTCCTTATGGAATATCTCATTTTAAGATCCTGGTTATGCCTTAGATCTATGTGCTCTGTTCATTGCTGAAACAAACCCAACAAAGCCTTGCGTTTCTCTTAGTTTGGAGGTAGGGAACACATTTCTAATATTCAACTGTTTTCAAGCAAAATAGCAAAAATGTCTTTCGTTTGGTGCGATTTCACACAGTGACGCTGTTTTCTTTTGATTCCCCTTTACACTTTCTCAAGTTCTCGCTGACTTCGCATTATGTAGCATGCTTTTTTCTTCCTGCTTGACGTCCCCTGGGTAGTTAAAAAAGTAATTGGTTTTCCCCAAATGTTTGATTTGTTCCCGGTAGCACTATAACGCTATTATAAAGCAAAACACCATAAATACTGTATATTCCATGTGGTACGATTTAACACAGTGACGTTGTTAATTTTGATTTCCCCTCAAACTTTCTCAAGTCCCTGCTGGCTATGCATTATGATTCATATTCGTTTCTCCTCGCTTAGGTATGCTCATAGAAGTTAAATGAGTCCTTGCTTTTCCGAAATTTTCAGGTTTGATCCCGGTAGCTCTATAAAGCTATTATCAAGCAAAATAAAAAACATGTTTATCTTAAGTATGGTGCGATTTTACCCCGGCAGGTCATGCCATCACCCGTGCGGATTTACAACTTATCAATAAATGCAGCTGCGCCGTCTTTACCGGACAAACATTTGTGAGAACAACAAAATATTTTAGTAAACATAAGCCATAGTTTTTGTACATGTAATGGTGATCATGTTGGTCTATTATTCAAGACTGGAAGTATTCACAAAGAAAGAATGATGACACAACATTTATAATTTTTAAAAGTGTAAGGGAGAGCAGGGGGCGAAACATAATCAAAAGTGATGGCGTCACTCAAATGGTAGATATTTTGACAATTAAAGAAATGAGCTATTTAGAGGTGGGTCTATTTGACGATTTGGTGTGCTCGCTTTGATACTCATATTTCTGACATTGAGATTTTTGCCTGCTCTGTTTGCTTCAATTTGGCAATAGCATGAAAAAAGGCCATGTCTTTCCCCTAAGTCATATAACCTATTGCAATAAGCGCCTGTTAAGCTCTTTTCAAACAAAAGCGTTCCCTTTTAACCCAGTGTTACATATTAATGCTATTATTGTTTGATGTTGATTTTTTCTTAAACTTGGGATTTTATTACATTTAACTTTGCTCCTAATCCATACCTCCCTACTGTTAAGTAAAGATTAGTGTTTTGTACCGATACAAATATCCTTACAATAACAAATATCAGTAACAGGCTTGACCATTTATGTTCGCTATCAAAATGATAGTGGATAATTTCGCTGCCTGCTGCTCTTCTCACTGTATGAAGACTTCTTTTTTTTGACTATTTTGATGAATAATGCTAAAGATCCATGCTATCGATAAAGAATAGACAAAATGTATCAAAGGAATTATCTGGAAATTGCAATATTGTAAAATGCAGGCACTAAAATTTTTTGGTTTTTAATCGGTAGACTACATTTTATGAACGATTAGAGACTTCAGTTTTTGATGGATCTGTTTGAAAACGTCTACAGATAATGCAACAGAACCATGCTTGTGAGGAAAAGTAGTCAAAATGTACCAAAGAACATACTTTGTCTAACAATTTTATTTGTTTAGTCAAGTAGGATAATTGTTCAACTAAAAATGAAACATGATTTATGGCAACCAATTTTTGATCAGCCATTATAAACTAATTCTTAGCCTTAAGTAATTGGAGTCACATGTATATTGCTGGAAAGCAAATTTCCTAAGCGTTCCAAGGACAGAAATTATTAGTATCTTACACCAACGATTTTGTATTAATATTAAAGTTACTCGTTTTTACTGAGCTTACCACTTTTTAAAAGGGGTAAAAAGTTACACCACAGATATTAAAGTTCAGTTTTTTCACTGTAAGAACTGATATTGACTATGCATATTGTACACTATCGTAGTGGTTCTTAACCGGGGTGGGGGGGCACGCTTTCCCTGAGGAGCGTGAGTAAATTTTCAAGGAAGCGCGAGCCCTAGCGTGTTTTACAACACATTCTTTATTGATTTTGAGATTAACGTTTTCTCGCCCATTGTATGTTTGTGAGTAGTTAATTACTGTCTGAAATATTATTGTGAGTAGCTGTAGCCTACCATTGTATGGTAATCCTGTCTCGTAAATTGAATATTGTATGATGTCATAAAACAGGGCTTCTCAAACTATGGGTCGCGATCCCATTTGTGGTCGCAAAACAAATTCAAAACAAATTGACTGTATTCATCAGCATTAAAAGCTTTTGTAACCATCTCAAGAAAATTAAAATAAGACCTGTTTTAATTGATTTTGTGCTACATTTTTAGGGGTAACTAAAAAAGAAATTCCTTTTTTAGTTGCTTTTAGAGCTTTCAAGTAAAAATAATCAAATAATTGAAACAAGTTATTCATTGTTATTTTCTGTTTGTCGTAACATACTGACCGATATCGACCTTGTTGACACGGCTTCAATTTGGAAGGAAATTTTCTTATTTGAGAAAATTTGACTCTTAAAAGTCAGAAAAGGGTAAACTAGGCGGAAATGATTAAGATAAAAAATCAGATGGAAATAAGACAATTTGCAACAAAAATCTTCACAAAAAATATAGAGTAAAATAAAATGCCATTTAGAAATAGAGAAATTGCGGGAAAAAACGCTGGTGAACTTCATTTACCGTGGTCCAAACACTGCTAAGGAAAAGAAAAATATTTATGCCTTATCTGTAATTTAAAACCGTATTATTAAATCTTGGCAAGATAGCTTTCGACTACTACTAATCTTGGGAAGATTGGTTTGTTTAAGTAGAGCCAAGCGGAAGCCAATGTAAAGTGCGTAAGCTATGCAAGTTGCTTACCACACCAGTAGCGTATTTTGAGAAAGTGTCATGCTCCCTTGCTTTGGTCTTTTTACGAGAATTTAAAAACTAATTATTTTAGCTACATTTGCGATAATTCTTGACTTTTTTCAATATGCATTTGAAGACATTATTTTAAAAGCAGGCAATTCTGATGTTTTCAGTCATTTCTTTCATAAATCATTGTTCGCAATATCCATCCCGTTAGATGTGCATGATAAATTTTATAAAATGATTTTTTATTTCGTTAATTTTTTTGTTTGCTTCACTATTTTCATTATGTATTCTTTTTGTTACTGTACAGTTACTTTCGTGGATTGTGCGCATTGGCATGATTTCGCCCTAGAAAAAGATACTTGAGATTTGTGATCAGTGGAGCAATTGTAGAAGTAAACATAAAAGATAGCTCTCAAAGGATATGACAGAAGCAAAAAATCTAAAAGAACAGTTTTTTGTGACCAAAATATGCAAATTCTTGCTTTCGCAAGGTTTTTTTCGTTTAATGCTTCTACCTACAAAAGAAAATTGAGTTTACGTAGTTTATATTATTGCTTGATAATACAACTAAGCTTACTTCATGCTTTGCTCTCCTCACAAAACAAAGCACGCCAGTGCCTGTGAGCGGACGTTTATTGCTTGAAAATCATTAACGTGTAGGCAGCCCATCCAGGGGTCGCGTAATAATTTGTTTTCTAAAATGTGGTCGCAGAACAAAAAAGTTTGAGAAGCCGTGATCTAATCTATAAAGCGCAATTCTGTTTGTCTGTGTGCCTGTCTATGTGTCTGTCTGCTTTAACTCCTCTGAAACTACTGAAGGCACAAGCATCATACTTTGCACTATTGACCACCCTCCCCGTGGTGAGTGTCATAAGAGTGTTTGTGGCGTCAACATGATGTCATAATCAAAAATACTTTTTTAGAATTCGCATTACTTGACAGAGGACAACCGCTTTTTGCTCAAACGAGAACCAGCTTTCGACTTACCACATTACAAAAACTTTCATTTTTTTCGGGTCTAAAATGACGTTACAATCAACGCTTTATTGCACAATCTGTTTTTGATCTTTCTCAAAAAGTGCTAATCGCAAAACACAATTGAACGTTTTTTTAGAAGATGTAATAAGGTGCTTTCGAAAAAAAACTTTACAACAATTAAATCTTATTTGACAATGCTACGAGCAATACTTCATTTAAGCACTTTAAGCCGGATAAGCATTTTTCTTCTTCACTTTGCTTGCTTGCATTAAACTCGGTCCATGACGTCATAATATGTCTCTTACGGTTAACACAAATCTTCGCTACCGAAGACCATAATATGAAGATGTTTTCAAAAATTGCAATGTATTTGCAAAATCAGTTTATTAAAAAACTGATTTGTGGCCTCATTTCTCAACTGATTTTCAAACTTTATTCAACAAATCAAAGGTTCCAATGGTGTATAATAAGTACAATTAATATCAGTTTTTACACTGAAAAAAACTGAACTTTAAGACTTGCGATATAACTTTCTATCCCTCACAAAATGTGGTAGGCTTAGCAAAAACAGGTAACTTTAATATTAATACAAAATCGTTATAGTAAGATACTAATAATTACTGTCCGTTGAACGCTTAGAAAATTTGCTTTCCAGCAATATACATGTGACTCCAATTACTTAAGACTAAGAATTAGTTTATAATGGCTGATCAAAAATTGGTTGCCATAAATCATGTTTCATTTTTAGTTGAACAATTATCCTACTTGACTAAACAAATAAAATTGTTAGACAAAGTATGTTCTTTGGTACATTTTGACTACTTTTCCTCACAAGCATGGTTCTGTTGCATTAACTGTCGACGTTTTCAAAACAATCTATCAAAAACTGAAGTCTCTAATCGTTTATGAAATGTAGTCTACGGGTTAGAAACACCTAAATTTTAGTGCCTGCATTACATAAAACTGCAATTTGCAAAAAACTAAGTCCTTCGGTACGTTTTGGCTCGATAGCATGAATCTAAGTCCTTTGGTAAAAATTCTTTATCGACAGCATGGATCTTTGGCATTATCCATTAAATTATTCAAAAAGATTCATCGATAAATGAAGTCTACAAATCTTAACATCAAGCAAATGTAACCAACTTCAAGCAAAACATTTGGTAATCACCCAAGAAAATGACGATTGGGTAAAGATGGTCTTTTCTCACCTTTTGCAACAAAATGTAAGTGTCGCTACATATGATCTAAATGTTGAAGCAATTTCCTTTGCAAAGGGGTGAGGATGGTGCAGCCAGCTGATTTGTTCTCCTTTCATTTTGATATTATTAATGGGGGTCCCCCGCTATTGCTATAACTGAACTGTGAGTGCTTCATCTCGGGTTAGTTTGCTCTTAGCATGGCGGCGTTTATGCCAGACCAAGAAACATGCACGCAGTCTATGACGTTAGTCCACGTTAATCCGCCTACAGCCCTACAGTGCTAAGTAGCGATCCTAATATTTAATGGCTTAAATCGCATTGTGAGATCATAATTTTAAATGACATCTCAGTGCTTGCCACTATGTAGTGAAAATAGCAGAAGACAGCAAAATTATCCACTATCAATTTGATCGCGAACATAAATGGTCAAGCCTGTTACTGATATTTGTAATTGCAAAGACATCGGTACAAAACACTTATCTTTATTTAACAGTAGGGAGGTACGGATGAGGAGCAAAGTTAAATGTAATAAAATTCCAAGTTTAAGAAAAAATCAACATCAAACAATAATAGCATTAATATGCAACAGTGGATTAAAAGGGAATGTTCATGTTTGAAAAAAACTTAATAAGCGCTTATTGCAATAAGTTGTATGACTTAGGGGAAAGACATGATCCTTTTTCATGCTATGGCCAAATTGAAGCAAACAGGGCAGGCAAAAATCTTTGTGTCACAAATATTAATACGAAAGCGGGCACACCAAATCGTCAGAGAGGCCTGCCACTAAATAGCTCATTTCTTTAATTGTCAAAACGACCACCATTTGAGCGACGCCATCACTTTTGATTATGTTTCATTTCTCTTACACTTTTAAAAATTAAGAATGGTAGTTTGTGTCATCATTCTTTTTTTTAATACTTGCACTCTTGATTAATAGACCAATATGATCATCATTACATGTACAAAAACTATGGCTTATGTTTACTAAAATATTTTGTTGTTGTTCTCACAAATGTTTGTCCGGTAAAGATGGCGCAGCTGCATTTATTGATAAGTTGTAAATCCGCACGGGTGATGGCATGACCTGCCGGGGTAAAATCGCACCATACTTAAGATAAACATGTTTTTTATTTTGCTTGATAATAGCTTTATAGAGCTACCGGGATCAAACCTGAAAATTTCGGAAAAGCAAGGACTCATTTAACTTCTATGAGCATACCTAAGCGAGGAGAAACGAATATGAATCATAATGCATAGCCAGCAGGGACTTGAGAAAGTTTGAGGGGAAATCAAAATTAACAACGTCACTGTGTTAAATCGTACCACATGGAATATACAGTATTTATGGTGTTTTGCTTTATAATAGCGTTATAGTGCTACCGGAAACAAATCAAACATTTGGGGAAAACCAATTACTTTTTTAACTACCCAGGGCACGTCAAGCAGGGAGAAAAAAGCATGCTACATAATGCGAAGCCACCGAGAACTTGAGAAAGTGTAAAGGGGAATCAAAAGAAAACAGCGTCACTGTGTGAAATCGCACCACACGAAAGACATTTTTGCTATTTTGCTTGAAAACAGTTGAATATTAGAAATGTGTTCCCTACCTCCAAACTAAGAGAAACGCAAGGCTTTGTTGGGTTTGTTTCAGCAATGAACAGAGCACATAGATCTAAGGCATAACCAGGATCTTAAAATGAGATATTCCATAAGGAAAAGGACCACAAAAAGTCGTGCAAATCTTATGTGCAGAAAACATATGAACCACCGTTACTGACGGTGGTTCTTCTGGTGCCGCCGTCGTATATAGGCCTACTATAAAGCCAAAGTTTTTTCTTATGCTGATATGCTCTGTGTGTTAAAGTATTTGTGTCTATACTCTACAGTACTGTAATAAAATCCAACGTTCAAGAAAAAATCAACATAAAACCATAACTATAACAATTTGTAAAACTGAATGTAGAGAGAACAATAGCCGCTTTTGTCGCTATGCCGAAATCAAGACCAATAGCGCAGCTTAATTAGGTACTTAATGCCATAAGTATAAATAAGAAAAGGGCAGCACCACATCGGAAAATAGGCTTACCATTAAATAGCTTTTTTCTATATTTATGAAAGCAAACCACCATTTCGCCGCTGCAATCACTTCTAATTATGTTTCAATCATTCCTCCCTCACAGGTATTAACAATAATTTGTGACAAGATTTTTTTGTGAGCATTGCCAGCAATAATTAAGAGAATTTAATGATCACGATTTTGTGTACAAGAATTGTGAAATTGCATAAAATTCATTAACTTTTTGCTACTGCTCAAACAAAAACTCAACGGGTGAAGGCGGCGCAGCCTGTTGAACCGAAATACTAAACCCTGACATTACTGATGGAGGGCTCATGCCGGGCGATGTCGGCAAAGCCGGCTAGTTACGAATACAAATACCATATTGCTAGCTTCGTTGACTGCTGTTTGTTTGTTTGTGGTTACCCCTTCTCTTCCTCGGGATGGAGGTACGGCATGAACGGCAATTCAGATTCATGCCGTCAACCTAATTGAAATTAGGTTAGGGGAAAGATGGCAGCCCATTTTGAATCAGTCTTGAGTGAATGGTATCCCCACCACCGACAAGGCAGATTGCTGCTGGTGGGTACCCAAGAGTCGTCTTTACGACATGCTGGGTGAGAAACTTCACAGTTGTAATCCTGTGAAGTACGGGTGCGCCAACTGTCTGCCACATAAAGGCGGAGGCGTTCCGTTAGTGCCTTGCCCAAGGACACAACAAGCAAGCTTACCGGCTTGTTCTCCACACTATCCTCTTTTTTATGCTGAGCGCCAAAGCAGGGAAGCTGTGAATACCATTTTTTAAAGTCTTTTGGTTTGACTCGACTTAGGGAATGAATCCCAGGTCTACCGACTGCGATGAGGACGCTCTAACCACTACACCATTGTGCCGGTAGCGCGATGGTAGTTAAGCGTTGACTGCTACCTGCTGCTGTTCAACAATGTCATTAAAAAAGACAAAAAATGTCTCGTCCGCTGATACGCGTAAGCCAATTTAATTATCATCATTGTCAGTCATATCATTACCACAAAAGAGCTCAAAATACGTCATATACATAACAGTAGCTAGGGGGGCACAAGAGCAAATGCTACACCCCGCAATCTATTGCAACACCGTCAAGGAGAGACATGATAGCAGTTTAAGCCAAAAAGAGTCTGTCTAGACACTTGATATCCAAAAAATATTTTCACCTTCGTTTTGGACCGAAAATAGTTGCCTTATCAAAACTGATCTCTGAGAAAAGACCACCAATTCAATTTATAGTTTTGACTCCCTTAAAACTTGCTTCTGGCTACGCCACTGGCCATAGCCAACACCAGTTCGGCTAACAATACTAAATCATTAAAATTAAACGAAAGTCACAAAATAAAACTTTACATTTGTCCCAAACAGCAAATTTTATCAGCCAAGTACGAGACAAAGAAGATGATCAGTTTTATGCTTGAAAGTTGCCAAACGTTAAGCTAAAATTGAGATTTTCTCTTTCAATGGTTTTTATGTTCCTCTTTTAAGTTGTTTGACCTGCGTGTAACTTCGTTGTCAAGCCATCGAGTTGCTGCTTGGCATTTAGCCATTGATGTAACGTGATGAGTAAAGCATGAAACTCAAGTTACTCAGTTTCGAACAAAAACGTTTTGACGTTGAGAAACCGCCGCAGTTAAAAGCGCCAAAATACCAGGTGTTGTTGTTGTTACCTGACCTTTTCCGAGGCATGGGAGCATGGCGGAAGGCCATAGTTTCTAGAAGCCGGGCAACTTCCGAGGGTTTGGACCAGAGATCGTAGAAAAACAAAGAGTCGCTCAAAGAATCCTTTGCCGGGTCGAGCAAAATGAGATGAGAGGTGTCCTGGATCGGATGACCACAGGTGCTGCATGAACGATTCTCGATTCTGTCTAATTTTGAGAGATAAGAGTTTAACAGAAGGCTGTGTCCTGTGAAACGGAGACGAGAAAGAACACAGCGGGCCTGACAAGGAAGCACAAGCTCCTTAGTGGACACAGAGAGGACTTGTGTATCAAAGAATTTAGATGAGACAGTACATATCCAGTCCAAGAAACGAGAAGAGTGGATACAAGAAGTGAAAGAAGGAGAACTACATGGGACTGCAGAAAACAGGATTAGCACACCTTGTCTAGTCCGCTCATCAGCCCTGTCGTTTCCCGAAAAAAATGAATATCCGCGGATCCATGGTAGCCTGATAGTAAAGGATGAGAGCAAAGACAGTTCTTACTAGATGCTCCGGAGAGATTGAAGAAAAAGGAAAAGGGAAGAAGAGAACAGAGCAAGAGTCTGAGTGAAGGAGAACAAGATAAGAGTAGTGGTAGACTTGTTGAAATTGCCGAGACCAGCGGAGAGCTGGCAGAATGGTGCAGGCTTTAGCGGAAAATCTTGAAAGAACTCGGTATGCTAAAAAGGTAAGAATGGCCTCAGCGCCACCAAGTGAGCAGTAGTCGTAGTTGGCAATGACGCCAGACTCTCCTCTGCCAAATAGAACATACCCATCTGTCCAGATCACCAAATCGTAAAGTGGGAGAGAGTCAAAGAGAGAGAGAGCCGTACCTAGGCGAGATAGAGGAGGGCCAAAGCGGGAGCATGGAGTTGAGAAATTGAGGTCCACGCTAAAGGAAGGCGAGTTCCAAAGAAAAGAGTGAGGGCAAGCAAAGAGAGCCTCTCTAGGAAAAATAGGAGAAAGCATAAGCAGATGAGTGGACCCAAAAGTTCCCCAGGAGAATCTGGAGAGTCTTGGTTTCATTCCAAGTGTGGCCAAACCTGAAATGGGAAAGGAGGTGGGGGGAGACGAAAGGCCCGCTCACCAACAGACAGGGCGAAATCAGTCAGGGTGACTCGTAGGGAGAAGGATACACCTCAGAGAGGAAAATCGGAATAGAAGAGGACGAGAGGCAGCCGATGATGGCGTGACTAGCCAGCCGCTCGGTGAAGAAGTTATAACTTAATAAATATGGTGACGCTAAGTAGCTTTTCGGTTTGTATGTTTTTATTAGTGAATAATCATTACTATTGTTGCGTAATTTGGACCTATGTCAGGCCAAAAACCGTTATGCGTGTTGATTTATATCTGTTGCTTTTTGAACAAAAGATGATGTTAATCTACTGTTGGTGGATGAGTTATTTGCTAGAAGTAGCAAAGCGTCACAGAGTGTACAGTCAGAAAAGTAATTCGAGAAATACACTGAGCTGCCTCAGTTATAGGATTGATTTGAATACAATTTCCGTAATAAGCGTAGAATCAAATTCCTATTAAGCGACAACTGTTACATTATACATTACAAAATAATTGCTGGCCGACTGCAAAGAAGTATAGTCTGGATCAAAGAAGTGACAAATGATGAGAAGTTATTCAACTCATGGAAAGCAAGAAGAACAGAGTGTTCAGGAGATGGTAAAGTGATCACACAGTCTTCGAATCAGCGGCCATTCGTAGGTGTTGTTGCTTTCGGTGCAAGCCATAAATTAAGCTTAAAGCAGAACCTGAAAGCTAGCGATTGTTCCGTTTGGTCAGGCCGCATGCATGTAACTCTGTGAGGGCCTAACACACAAATTTTCAACTGCAAGTTCGCGGTGAAGTGTCAATGCGCTACGCGGTTGACTACGAGTAACGTCACAAACATGTCCGGTCACTCTTACAACATGACCTCAGAAGAAAAGTTTTGGTAACATTCTTGTCGAATGAGTAAGTATATGAAAATTTTACAGGAAGAAAGGGCATTTCGAAACGCGAAAAAAATTCAAAAAACTTAGAAACATACAGAACAGCAATAAAAGCATGTTTGCATGTGGGTATTTTTAGGGAGTGCTGTCATTTCCGTTTCAACGATACACCACGCTAAAAGTGAGCCAAAATGCGTTTGGAAAATGATATAAATAAACAAAACGAACGAAATGTAAGGTATATATCGTGATAGCTTTTGAACCAAAAGCCTAAAGGACTTCTATCAAACCAAAGTTATTGGCCGACGGGATAGTGATTAACATGAAAGAGTTCGAAAACATAAGCTGGCTTTAAAATGTGTAAAGAACCTACCAACAATTTCTTTTGCCCCATGATTTTTATTTAGAAAACCTTTCGAACGGTCCTTCCTATTTGGCTCTCCACTGCCCCCACTTTAAAAACAGTGGCTAAACGTGCTCTGTCGGCGTGTGTAACGACAGAAGGTTGCCTCTTCTTGTCTAAATCGATCACTATTTTTTAACCAGCCAAGTCTAGATCGAACTAGCAGTGGTAGCCTGAATAGTGCTAAAATTTCAAAACAGCTCACACCATTGTGTATAACATCAACGTGATGGTGTAGTGGTTAGAGCGTCCGCTTCGCAGTCGACAGACCTTGGGTTCATTCCTTAAGTCGATTCAAACCAAAAACACTTGAAAAATGGTACTCACATCTTCCCTGCTTGGCGCTCAGCATAGAAAAAGGATAGTATGGAGAACAAGCCGGCAAGCTTGCTTGTTGTGTTCTTGGGCAAGACACTTAACCGGTTGGCTTTAAGTGGCAAACAGGTGGCGCACCCGTACTTCACCGGGTTACAATTGTGAAGCTAGTCACCCAGAATGTCGTAAGAGGCAACTCTTGGGTACCCACCATTGGCAGTCCGCCATGATGGTGGTAGGGCTAATAGTCATTCATGACTGGTTCGAAATGGGCTGCCACTTTTCCTCTAGCCTAATTTCAATTAGGTTGACGGCGTAAACCTAGATTGCTTGTGCCGTACCTCCATCCCGAGAAAGAAGAGGGGTAAACACAACAACAACAACAACTGCGTATAACAGCTTTGAAATCAAAACATCACCATAAATACACATATTCGTTTGTCATGCCAGCACATACCTATCATATTCCTGCTGTATCAGCACATCTGATATCGTCTCCACGGCATTCTCGAATTTTTTCTTGGTAATCTAAAATCAAAAATTTACCTTTATGCAATGAGCTTATGCGTTTAACAGGAAAAGAGGGGCTACAGAACCGCTTTGAGTGTGTAATCATCAGACGTTTTTTGGCCTCTCGCAGACTTTCTTTCGCAAATTGTTTTTTCCATGAGCTAATTTCTCCAGAAAACGAATTCTTTTATTCTTGTCCGAATAAACACAACTAAAATACAATCTTGGCACCTTGGGCTAAATTTCCGTTCTAGGAAGTGGCTATTAAAATATCCTGTGTTCAAATCTCATAGTCGATGCGTTGCTGCGCTTAACTGACAGCTATACGCTGCTCTCAATCAGGCGCAAAACAAGGATTTCTGTGAGGCAAGAGCTGAACAAAGCTTTAATTATTTCTTTTGAGCGAAGTTGTAAAAAGTTTTTAACAAAATTCTTTTTAACATTTTTTAAAAACATAATCAAATGATTGCGTGCTCCCAAAGTTGCCCCTCGTTTTCCAGCAAATAAACCAGAAATTTGCGTTTTTCTCCAAAAATTTTCAATATTTGTGTCTTTTCTACTAGCTTTATCAGGAAGCACAAAGGCCTCCAGCTAATATTGACGACACACAATAACGACTTTCAACGCTAGCTTTCCGCAACAACATCTTTTTTGAAGAAAATAGAAAACTTGAAAGCTAAAAGAAGGTTTAATGCTGGTTCAGGCAAAATGTTTTAGACTAAATGCCACTTATGCGTGGCCAACATCTTGCAAACTTAGAAAAACAGATGTTAGTCAGACTCCCTGCGGATACGCTTATATCCATACTATAAAGCTCAATTTTGTCTGTTAGTCTGTTTTAACTCCTCTGAAACTACTGAAGGCACAAGCATCATACTTGGCACAATTAATCACCCTCCCCGGGGTGAGTGTCATAAGGGTATTAGTGACGTCATGACAACGTCATAATCAAAAATGTTTGTTTAGAATTCGCATTACTTGACAGAGGACAAACGCTTTTTGCTCAAACGAAAACCAGCTTTCGACTTACCACATTACAAAAACTTTCATTTGTTTTGGGTCTAAAATGACGTTACAATCAACGCTTTATTGCACAATCTGTTTTTGCTCTTTTTCAAAAAGTACTGATCGCAGAAACGCGATTGAATGCTGTTTTAGAAGATATTTATAAGGTGCTTTCGAAAAAAACAACTTTACAACAATTAAATCTTATTTGACAATGCTACGAGCAATTCTTTGTTTAGACACTTTAAGCCGGATAAGCATTTTTCTTCTTCATTTCACTTGCCCGCCTAGAACTGGCTTTATGACGTCATAATATGTCTCGTACGATTAACACAAATCTTCGCTACCACAGACCATAACATGAAGACGTTTTCAAAAATTGCAATGTATTTGCGAAATGAGTTTATTAAAAAACTGATTTGAGCTTATTTCAAAGCCATTCCAATAGTGTATTGTATGTGCAATCAATATCAGTTTTTATAATCAAGAAACTAAACTTTATGACCTGTGGTATAACTTTCTACTCCTCACAAAAAAGGGTAACCTCAGTAGAAACAGGTAACTTTAATGCAAACTTGTTATTGTAAGATACTAACAATTACTGTTCTTTAAACGCTTAAAAAATTTGCTTTCCTGCGATATGTGGATCCAATTGCTTAGAGCTAAAGATTAATATACATGTATAATAGCTGATCAAAATTGGTTGCTATATATCATGCTTCATTTCTGGTTGAATAATTGTCCTACTTGACCTAACAAACTTGTAATTGTTAGACAAAGATTGTTCTTGGGTACATTTTGACTACTTTCCTCACAAGCGTGATTCTTTTGCATTATCTGTTGACGTTTCCAAAAATATTCATCAAAAACGTAAATCTTTAAATGTTTATGAAATGTAGTCTACCGGTTAAAAACATCTAAATTTTGGTGCCTGCAGTTCACAATATTACAATTTCTAGAAAAACTAAGTGCTTTGGTACATTTTGGCTATTTTTTTCTCGATAGCATGGATCTTTGGCATCTTGCATCATCGAAAGTCTACAAATTTTAATATGTAGTCTACTTCAAACAAAATTCTCGGTGATCACCCAAGAAAATGACGATGAGATAAAGATGGTCCGTTCTTATCGTTTGCACCAAAATGTAAGTGTCGAGCTACATATGATCAAAATGTTGAAGCAATTTCCTTTGCAAATGAGCGAGGATGCCGCAGCCTGCTGATTTGATATTCTTAACTTTGACATTATTAATGGGGGCCCCGTTATTGCTGTGACTTAACTGTGAGTGCTTCATTTCGGGTTAGTTTGCTCTTAGCATAGCGGCGTTTATGCCAGACGAAGGAACATGCACGCAGTCAGAAACGTTAGTAGTTATTCAGTAGTTATTCAGTTTTTTATCCGGTGTTTTCCCTTTAGCAGAGATGGCCGGATTTACCCCATTCCTTCTGCAATTGCTCGCACTCCGTCCCTCCACTTGTCTCGTCTCAGAGCATCCTCCTTCTTCAAACCAACTTTCTCTGTCTCCTCTTCCACTTGCTTCTTCCAGGTCTTCTTCGGTCGTCCTCGCTTTCTCTTGCCAGTCACTTCAAGATTCAGAGCAACCCTCAAAACACTATCGTCATCCCTCCTCAGTACATGTCCATACCATCTAACTCCATTTGCTGTTGCTAACCGGTCTATAGTTTCTTTCAACCCTAACATATCCATCTGTTCTTCAGTCGTCTTTCTGTCTACAATTTTCTGACCGCACATGGCTCTCACCATAGCTCTCTCCGTTGTTAGTTCATATTAATTCGCCTACAGTAACGAAAAAGCGGTAAGTAGCGATCCTAATATCCAGTGGCGGCTCGTGCCTATGGGCTGAAGGGCTGCAGCCCTCCCCCCCCCAATTGTTTTTATGATCTGTTTTTTTCGAATTTTTTATTATGTTAATATTTTTTTATAATCTCATAACTCATACCTTATTTACCAATGCACCAGTTTATGTCGCTGAAAAGACGAATATTTCTATATTGCTGTCACTAAACTAAGTGAACGTGCGACACAGGGCTTCTATGTGACAACATCATATGGTGCGTAGGCCGGGCGGCAGCTGCAGCGCCCGAGACTGTAATTTTGTAAAGCGATTTAGTTGCTTCATAAATGGTTTAAAGCTTTAGTTTCTGTGTGACATAGCAAAATGTTTTGCCCCTGCACGTATTGTCAACATAACTAAGCCAAATTTTTTTGTATAACTGAATATTTCTAACTTTTGAACACCGCTCGTTAAGCTGCAAAAGATAGCAGCAGGAAGGGAAAAATCAGTAGCGCCCAGACGCACGACAGTATATGCGTTGCTTTCTCGGTTGCTTGATTCTTGTCACTTTTCTTGTGACGTAACAATTCCCACTAAGCTTGCTGATGTTGCGGCTCTAAAACAGGGCTAGTTGCCGTAATTGCTAAGATTGTTTGTAGGTAAGCAAATTCAAATGTTGCTATTCAGTTGTATCAATTAATGAAATAGGCAAATAAATAGGAAGTAAGAAAACTTATTTAAAGGCGAGAAAGTTGTTTAACTTATTTTTTCTCTTCTACCGGTCAAAAAAGTCGTCGTAAAATGTTCGCTTTGTCATTTAAATATCAGACTACCGCAACTGTGTGGGGGAATCTTGCTGCTGTACGCGACTAACCAAGAGTGGCTGAACTCTTATGACTCCCCCTAGATTGAACCCGCATACCCGGTAAAATGGGGGGATAGGGGAGCGAGGCATCCGACCTTCGTTTTCGAGTGGGGCAAAGGCATTGGCTTTGTCCAGCTGCCAAAACTTATTTCCGCGTATTTTACAAAAATTTCATTTAAACACCACCTGCCCGACTGCCCGCTTTATGACAGTCCCGGCTACGTAGATTCTGATGACTTGGTTTGGAAGCGTCGATGGTTTGATTCCACCAGCGTCGCGGCTCGCACTTTTAACGTTGGTCCATGCGTTGTTTTGGTTTATGATAACTCATCGCTCAACCCCGAAACCGCAATCATTCATTGTTTAGTTACGCTTTGCGTTCATCTGGAATGCAGGGGGCAACGTTAATCTCTAATTCTAGGCGCACAACGCCCTCACCGGGGGCGCTGCGTTGGGTGGGACGAGTCTTTGTTGATGAGGCCAAATGGCCGAAACCTGATTCCAGGGATGGTCCCGCCTATTTTTCCATACTAATGTTGCTCGGATCGTGACTCTTCGTAAAAACTAATTTTTGCCCGGAGGTATGTTGCGTCGTGTCTGGTTCCTGTGGACTTCGAACCCGGGTCTTTCGAGCTGCTTTTCCGTGCATGCCGGGACATGCCATCACGTAATCACCTACTGCCATGAATGCCATAAAACAAAACATTTAGTATACAATCATTGGAAGGTTTTTCTATGCCTAATTAGCTTTTGTGTGATCAATTTCATGTAAGGATACCAGTTTTAATTCATACTTGCACGGTTAGCAGTAATGTCAAAGGGAATCCTGGTTCAAAAGTAAACGGTACGTAAGTCTTGTGCTTTGTGTTGGATTGTTTGGGTTTGATGTGTATACAGTCCAATGTTGGATATCGGGCTAGTCAGGAGCCACGGAAAGTATCATACACTTGGCAAGAGCCGTAGTGATGATAATGCATCTGCATTACTCGTATTTGAAGGATGGTTCCGCCTATTTTGCTATACTAACGTTGTTTTGATCGTGACTCTTCGCAAAAACTGAAAAAAATATATATATTGCTGATGTCCAAGGATGTTGAAAGAAATTTTGCAAGTCATCAAATTAACCGGTTATAAGTTCAAATGCGATAAATTTGTACGGCTTGTACTTGTTCATATGCTTCACTCTTCAAGCTAGTCCTTAGCTTGGTGATATGAGCGAGACGTTGTATTGGTCCTATTTTCTTTGTAGATTTCAAAATATTTAAACAAATTAGAACACCTACGCAGCACACCTAGCCTACCGCAATTCTGTTTATTCATCCAAAGTAATGCCTGACTGAATACAATCATTCAACTAATACAGTGCAGAGTTTCTGAAAATTTGCACATTTATGATTAAACAACGGCAAATAAACCGTCTACAAAGAGTGCAAAAAGATTAGAAAATGACTTGCAGCCCCACTAGCAAATTCAACTATGAGCCGCTACTGCTAATATTTAATGGCTTAAAACGCACAGTTAGGTCATAATGTTAAATGACATTAAATGCTTGCCACTATTTAGTGAGAGCAGCAGCAAGCAGCAAAAGTATCCACTATCATTTTGATAGCGAATATAAATGGTAAAGCCCATTACTGATATTTCTAATTGCAAGGATATCGGTAAAAACACTAATCTTTATTCAACATTAGGGAGGTTTGGATTAGGGGCAAAGTTAAATGTAATAAAATCTCAAGCTTAAAAAATATCAAAATTAAACAATAATAGCATCAATTGGTAACACTGAACTAAGAGGAAATGTTTTTGTTTGAAAAGAGCTCAGCAGGCTCCTATTGCAATAGGTTATATGACTTAGGGGAAAGACATGGCCTCTTTTCTTACTATGGCCAAATTAAGGCAAACAGCGCAGGCAAACATCTTAACGTCACAATTACAATACGTTTTAAATCCGCACGGGTGATGGTATGTCCTGCGGGGATAAAATCGCACCATACTTAGGAGAAACATTTTATAAATTTTGCTTGATAATAACTTTGTTGAGCTACCGGAATCAAACCTGAAAGTTTCGGAAAAGCAAGGACTCATTTAACTTCTATGAGCACACCTATGCAAGGAGAAACGAATATGAATCATAATTCCTAGCTAGCTATCAAAAACATAACGGCACTGTGTTAAATCGCACCACATGGTAGATATTATTGGTATTTTGCTTTATAATATTTTTATAGAGCTACCGGAATCAAATCAAACATTTGAGGGAAAAGCAACGACTCTTTTAACTTTCCTAGGTACGTCACGCAAGGAGAAAAAAATTGTTCATAATGCGTAGCCAGCGAGAACTTGAGAAAATTTGAGGGAAATCAAAAGAAAACAGCATCACTGTGTGAAATCGCACCACACGAAAGACATTTTTGCTATTTTGCTTGAAAACAGCTTAATATTAGAAATGTGTTTCCTACTTCCAAACTACGGGAAACGCAAGGCTTTGTTGGGTTCTTGTCAGCGATGAACAGCGTATCCAAGAATAGCCAGGATCTTAAAATGAGATATTCTATTAGTAAATGGAGCACCCAAAGTCGTAAACATCTTATGTGCAGAAAACACAAAAACTTTTGGTAACTCTTCATAGAAGAGCCTGATAGGTGAAGCCGGCTTGGTCGGCTAAACCGACACTCTCAATCCCGACGTTACCGACGGTGGTTCTTCAAGTAACGCCGTCGTATATACTAAAAAGCAAGGATGTTTTCTTATGCAATTATGCTGCCTGTCAAGGTATTTAGGTCTATACTCTACAGCACGGTTTCTCAAACTTTTTTGTTCTGAGACACCATATTAGAAGAGAAATTTCTTCGCGACCCCTGGATGGGTTGCCTACAATACTGATGGAGGGTCCCTGCCGGCCAACTCCGGCTAGTTCTAAATCAGTGGTTCTTAACCTTTCCAACCCCTAGGACCCCTATTCCTAAAGATTTTGGTTTGGAGACCCCTTGTTTGCGCAACTTGCAAAGGAGGTGTATGTTGAAAGAACAAACACTATTGTGATAAGGCGAATAAGTTGTTTACCGCTGGATCTCTAATAAATTAAAAAAACTCTCTTCATGAAAGCATAACACAAGTAGTTAGTGAAACATCACAATTTACTCGACAAAACGCAGCGCAAATGATAGTCAGTGTGACTTTTGCTCTTGTCTCTTTGAAACAAGCTCATCAATACGGGGGTTAATATTGCTGAGAGCAATTCTCATGTCATTTGCAAAGGCAATTACGGTACGTAGTTTTGATTTTTACTACAGCAGACATGGCATCTTCACATAGGTATGTCATTGAAAATGGAGTTAATGCTTCCAGAGCTCTTTTTTCCCAATTTAGGATATTCTTGCAACATACTGGACCAAAATTCTATCAGTGAGGAGGAGCTGAACTTGGTCTTTGCAGCTTGAGAACTCTGCAATTCCAGATGTTTCTCATGAAGGTTGAGCTGCTTATTGTCGTTCATCTCAGCAATAAAAGGCTGCTGAATCCATGCTGAAGAAGCTTCAGACGTTGGAAAGTAATCTTCCATTTTTTTCTCGAGGTTGCTTATGTGATCATCGATTAAAAGTAGTCAGCCATTTGTTGGTATCCTAATCACCAATTTTTACTGTCCAATAGTAAAAACATAGCAAAATTCTTGTTTCTTACTCTCTTTTTCCATAGGAATAACTTCGTTTTAAAGGCGGAGAACTTTTCTGCAGCCTCTATCTGAAATTGTTTTTTTCCCTGCAGAGAGTAACTGAGCTCATTCAAAAGACTAAAGATGTCTGCCAAATAAAAAACCTTCATTTGGAATCTATTGTCCTCAAATAATGTATCATGTTCCACTGACCCATGCTCACGAAGGAACATGGTAACTTTAGTGACAAGTTCTACAACACGGGAGAGCACTTTTTGCCGCGATAACCATCGCACTTCGGTGTGGAAAAGAAGGTAATGATGCTCCTTTTCAAGGTCATCGCAAAATGCTTTGAATAATCGGCATTTACGGCCCTGCCACGAATGAAATTCACAGCCTTTACTACAGAATCAAGAACACTTTTCAATTCAAGAGGGACTGTCTTACAAGCTAATGTGTATTTATAAATAGCACAGTAATTTGATACTACAGTACTGTATATGCGGAACAATTTGTTTCATTTGCCTCTTCGTACACGCCACCGGAAGGAGATAAGCAAAAAATTATTTTTTTGCTTTTTTGCAGAGATTATGGTCACTGATGCATGAAGCAAATATTTTTTGGTTGTGACGTCATTCATATGCAAATTAGTTAATGTGTACAATTGTAAACATTGTGCACAAATCCATGCATTTGACGTAATTTTTTGCTATTTTATGTTTGCCGCAATATTATTCATTTTGAAAAATTTTTTTTATTGACCTTTTAATGTTCGATAATGTCCTCATCAAAACTTCAATACCGCTGTTTCACAGAGATGTAACAATGTTATTTGGAGATTCACTTTTATTAACAGGTCATTTAACGTGAAAAACTTTGAAGCAATTTCGTTTATTAGTTAAGCACAAAAACACATCACATTTTTCGCATTTGATGCAACTTCGCCCTTTCCAGTCTTCCATCTTACACCGTTGGCCCAATGCATTGATTGCACATGGAAAATGACGAAACTGATCCAATCTTACATCCGAGTTTGGACAGAGTCTCTTGGCTAATAGCCCATTGTCTCCCTGATGATTTTCTAATTCTTCTGGACTGGCAGTAGTAAGACGAGGCCGTCCAACAGGATTTGTTGCTACTACAGATGGAGAATCTAACTTTGCTTCAAGCAGAGCATCAGCAACTTCATTTCTGAATGATAACAAATCAAGATATTTTTTGTTTCCATTAAGAATTTCAATATCCCTGTACTCAAGCCATGAGTTCGCTAATGCAAATTCCTCAAAATGACAAATAACTCGAAGAGGTCATTTTTTGGTTTTGCTTCTTATGCGGTAATAAGAGATTAAACTCAAGTTTGTCCACCCCGCCCATGAATTCATTGTAGACTTGCACACATGCTAGACGGCAAATCATAACAAATTTTTTCTCTGCTACACTCCATCGCCTATCATAGTCAATTGGTTCCACACCAGTAAAGCTGGAAGCCAAGGTTACAGCAAAATTGTCAAACCAACGTACAACACAAATATGTTTTTCTTTGGAAATCTTAAGAGTCCATTGCTCCACGACTTTCTTCTTTCAAATCTTTTGCATTTTTCAAGCAGCAATCCATTAGTTTGTTTTTTCTTACGACCCCGGGCGAATGTATTCCTTCCTTTTTTTATTCACGAATAAGAGACATTACAATAAAATAATTGTCAAATACTATTTTGTGATTGATTTGTTTTGGTACTGTTTTAGATAACCTAAGTACAATTGATGCCCCCAGGCCAAGACCAAGTTTCTTGTACTTTTCGGGGATACCTGTACCAGCACCTTGATACAGCTCAAAGTCCAGTGCTCTACCAGATTTTCCACAAAGAACTAAATTTTTCAAGCCAATAGATTGGGTTTATTTGCAACAAATTGCTTTGCAGGGGTTCTTCCTTCAAAAGGAATCATTTGTTCATCCACCGAACAATATTCTTCTCTTGGCAACTCAAGGCAACGGCTGTGAATGCACTCCACCAAAGGCTGAATTTTCCAAAATTTGTTGCAACCACCAGGACCTGCATCGGCAGCTGAATTGATGTAAATACTGTTGCGAATCTTCTGAAATCTGTCAACAGGCATTGCGGAAGCTATTCTCTCAACTCTTGTTACATGGTGCCAGTACATTTGTTGTTTCGGAAACTTCAAATTTGCCAGACATATGGATATGCCAAAAAACTTCTGTACTTCTTGAGATGTAGTTCGTAAACTTTGTCCAGTTGTTCTGCAATAGTACTTATTTGTTTCCTTTGAAAACGTTTGTAGCAATTTTGGTGTGAAGTATTTTATGGAGTATTGAGCAGATGTATCAAGTGACTCACCAAAGTCAGCACGACCCAGCCATTCAGTTGACCCAGGTTCTAAATTACGTCTTTCATTAATCTCGCACCATTGTATCGTAGGGCGAGAATTCTTATTGTGCACTGGTACCGCTTTTCGTAACTGAATGGGTCTTGCAGAAGTGGAAGGCTGAGAAACACCAACATTTTGGTCAAAAGAACTTTCCTCTTGGTCACTGGAACTGTCTGACTCCCTTTGATTGTATGGCTCCTCATGCCTGTTAGTAGGAAGAGGTGTCCATATTTTATCAGCAACGTCATCTTCATAGTCATCAAATTCATTATCAGACAAGCAATCCAAATCTGAATCACAAAGGTGTTCCAAGATAGCATTGCGAGTCAAACATTGCTTTTGTGCTGAAAAATATCAAATCATAAAATAAAAAAGCAAAACGGTCTGTATTAAACTTTACGGTTAAATACTCGGCCTCTGCTAATATTTTTACACCAAAAGGTAGGAAAGTACATTCAAATATGCTACTTTTTTGCTTCCATATGCAAAATTTTCTTTAGGAATAGAAGATTTGACCCTATGGCCTAGACCATACGATTTAAAAACTTACGTCACAATTAATCACGTAATGAGACCAAATATTTAGTGAAAATCATCCACATAAGAGTACATTTGGGAATAAAAATAGCAAAAGAATTTGGAGGCTTGGGAGCTCTGACATAACCCTGGTTTGTAACTTCATTGAAAAAAATTTTCATTCAAATCTAAAATGCCCTTATTTGCAGATAGCTTTAGCTCTGCTTATAGACCTATTCAAAACCGTAACTTAGAATAAAAATTTAAGAATGATATTGAGTGTGGTGTAAACTGCAATATGACTCGAAATTTGATAGAACATCTGACATACAGTACTCTACAGCTTACAACAAAGCATCAATACATACTTGCCATTTCGTTTTGTAACATGCAATCGTAAAATAACTAGTACAATTTATCAATAAGTTGTATCTGCAATGAAAGCGTAGTTTAAATGACTTGTTGGTCACATTCATATCGGCTGATAGCCTAGGCTATGCACTTCCAGTTTTTCTGTCACACAATCAAACTGAGAATCAAATCCACACAAATGTTTTTACAGAGCACCGAGTTAATGATGCAGCAAAACATGAAGTTTAACCTAAACTTCACACAGACTAGTCTTAGTTTGCCAACCGTTATCTTATTGCTTGCTAAATTTTTAGATAAAATTTTTACCTCCACAGACTATTTCGATAACTGGGAATCAAAGCAATTAGCCATCAGTAGCCTAAGCCAGTTGCACAGGCACAATAAGCCTAGGCACAACATTATAACTGCAGCTGGATAAATAGTTTACCGTAGACTACAATAGCCTAAAGACAAAACGCTTTCCTAACAGCATTAGCCTAACCTATGTGGCTCATGACTCAAGAGTGGTATCAAAAGTTAACTGCTCGCTTTGTAGGCAACTGAATAAAACAGCAGGTCTAGGGCAAATGGTCATATGGTTATTCTAGAGCTAAGCTAGTAGGCTATTGACACCTAAATCGCAATTTTCTAGATGCTCAATATTGCTTACGAGGTTTTGTTTCTCCGACCTCATATGCTTTCTGCTTCAATTAACTTTTTGTTTTGCCGTCCATGTGAAGCACGCAGGAATTAGAAACAAAAAAATGCAATGTTGCCAACTCAAATCTTGAAACATAAAGCACAATTCACAAATAATGCGAATCAAAACTGTATAAAAAAATCCCATTTTTATCGGTTGATACACCATGTGTACAAATGATGACACAAAAACTTAAAAAATTATTGCCACCAGCAAAACACTTTTTCATTAGAAATGGAACTTACTAACAAAAAGTATCAATCCTCTTCAACATATTTTTTCCTGATTTTATGACTTTTTCGATCATAGAGAGGGGATTCCAAAAATTTCAAAAGCACCACTATTTTACTACAAAGTATGACTGTAAACAGAACTAAAAAAATCATACTTTTAAACAAAAATTTTTGAATTTAGTAATGGTGCTGGTAAAGTTAACAACGTGTACAAATGTGAACATGGTGTACCGAGTTAATATTTGTTTTGCCAAATTAGATAAAACCCAATGAGATTCTATATGTACAATTGTACACATTGTGTACGAAGAGGTTATCGCTACAAAACCAGATCGATACCCTATCATAGCTGGCGCACCATTTGTGCGTAGGCTACCAATCCCACTTTATTCCATGCTATTGAATTTTCTTAAAGAAATGTATTAATAAGATCAAACACGTCTTTAGCTCTAGTTTTCTCCTTCATTTCTAGACAAAATAAAAACTCGTCCACAATTGCGTTTTCTTTAACAAATCTCATATATGCTACTAATTGGCTTATTGATTTGATATTCCTTGTTTCATCAAATTTAAGACTTATTCTACACGGGCTATCTTGGATTTGAGTCTATTTTTTAGGCCTCATTTAGGCCAAGTAATATTTGTGCTATTTTTTTTACCGCACTTGGCTTTATTAGTTTCTCTCCAGCTGTGTGAGGTGCTTTTGCTTTTGCTATTATCAAAGAAACTTTATATGAAGCGCGCAGGAGTGGTTGGGAAGTTAGGCAAAAGCCTAACGCAGGAGCGTTCCCCTCACATCACAACGAGCTTTTTTCGCTTTGAACATTTGTACTGAGTCCGTATTCTTTTTATGCTTCAGTTCCTCGGGCCTCTTCAACTTCGAAGGCTTTAAGGATCGTTGCCCAAAATGGTATTGCACAATGTGAACTGAGCATTGTCAAATTTATCACAATCAATAACTTTTGTGAAACCAACTCAACGTAAGAATCGTCCCAGAAACGTATTTTATGTCTATTTTTCGCAGCCATTAGTAAACAAAATAATTTTGACTTAAGGAAACCAAAATAATGACTGATTGAAAAGTCCTAATATACTTCTTTTTCTTTCGGCATATTCCCGATTAGGGGTCGCCACAGCAGATATCTGCATTTTTATGACATGGCATTTGCTTTACGGTCGGATGCCCTTCCTGCCACCAACCTTCTCTTCAGAGGGAAAACTGGGCCACCTGTCTTCCACATAAAGGTGGGGCGTCCCGTTAAAGTGCCTTGCCCAAGGACACAATAAGCGAACTTGCCGGCTTGATCTCCACAACCTCCACTAAATACTGAGCGCCAAGCAGGGAAGCTGTGAATACCATTTTTTAAGTCTTTTGGTATGTTTCGACAAGGAGAATAAACCCTAGGTATACAGACTGCGAAGCGGACGCTCTAACCACTACACCATCGCGTCGGTCCTAATTATAAAAGTCCTAATTATGCTAAAATTGGCCAAATCATACAATAAATTAATATATATTAAGGCAACTTATAGGCTAACTATAATTAGTTGATCAAAATTTCACTTCCACGACCGGTTTTGTTCCTATTAGAACTCTTCAGGTGGACTCAGGAAATGAACCGACGATCACGTGAATAACTTCATCACTTCATGCGATTTATATCACTCCGCCATCGGTACTCACAACTGATGCTATTAATTTTAAGCTTATATTATGCAGCTTATATTATGATTATGGTAAATAATACCGGAGTTCACCCGAAGAGTTCTAATAGGAACGAAACCGCTCGTAAAAGTGGTATTTTAATCATATGATTATAGTTAGCCTATAAGTTGCCTTAATATCTATTAATTAATTTAATATCTAAATAACCAGCTTCTGTAATTTGAATTATAACGTAATAAAGGCACTGGCTTGGCTGGGAATCAACTTGCTACAGCGAGCGTGCATAATATAAGCTTAAATTAACAGCATCAATTGATAGGACCCATGGCGGAGTGGTATAAACCGCATGAAGGAATTCATGTGATCGTGGGATGTGAATACCGGAACCCACCCGAGGAGTTCAAATAGGATCGAAACCGGTCGTGGAAATGGTATTTTAATCAACTGATTATAGTTTGTCTTATATATTTAATATAGTTATCAACTGATTATATAAATTGCCTTAAAATCTAAATTGGCCAACACCAGCTACTGTAATTCGAATTAAGTCATACAAGTTCATTTTCGTGGTAATTGCATGTAAAATGTAGAAATGATAGGGCAAATACTAAAAGGAAACAGGCATAGTGATTGTCTTAAATTCCTTCCGCTCCTTCATTGCTTAAATTGTAAAATTCTATCCAGGCCGGTAGCAACGAGCTATCAGATGTCAGAAAGCTGCTGGAAGAAAATTAGACTCTCTGGTATCCCGCGGTACCTGAAGTTTTCTGTTTCTTCCTTTCACGTTGTGGGGTTGTTAGTAGAGCTAGAAGAGAAAGTGCCGCAACTGCAACCTTTATGCTTCAACTCTCAAATGCTTTATCAAATCACATCTCTTATGGCTAGGGATTTAATTTTAAACCCTCAATACAAAAACAACTAGTTGGATGATCATATGCTTCTCCAGACACGTTAGTTGCATTATTCTCACCAGAATTATCTTAGCTACTGCTGTCAGTTTTTAACTACTTCTTCAATGCTATTGTCTAAGCTTACATAACTGCATTCTCGATATAAAAGTCACCACCACATAGCTTTATCCACCTAATTTTTAATCTGGAAACGCAAAGCGTCAGTCTTACTATAACAAAACTTTAAAACAGTTGTAGCAGTGGGATTGTTTTTCTTACTCTGGTCTATTGCATCATGACATGTAGTAAAAAACTGAAAATGACGACCTATTGCGTCAGATTAAAACAAATAATTGGTTCAGCACTAAAACAATGTGATGCTGCGTACGTTTGACTATAAGGTGGCATGTTACTGTAAAACCACTGTTTTTATTAGTCAAAGTGGTGGTCGCTGTTGTTTGTGCATTTGAGGGTTAAAAGAATGCAGTTTGGCATTCTGCATTCTTTCTGAGAACCCTCAAATTTTTCATTGGGGGCCCCGTTAAGAACCGCTATTCTAAATAAACACCTTAACAAAAGCTTTAATACAAACGCATTCTTTGTACTTACATTCCCGCTTTCCAGAACTTGATCCAGGTTTTCAAATGCGTTTGTTTGATTACAAACGATTTCATTAGCTGAAAAAAATATCGATGATTTAATCATGGCATAGATAGTGCCCATGTTTTTACTTGCAAAAAAAGCAAAAGAAAATTGAACCCAATGTACGAGTACGTATTAAAGGCCACATTATATCCCGACTGTAGATCCTATTTACGTCTATAGCAAAAAGCTCATATATCTTTTCAAACCCATTTTATTTGCTAAAAACTAGACTCATTCAAGCTTCTGAAGACCATTGCCAAGTCAAAAATGTAGTCGTTCCGTCAATTTTAATCCTTCCACAAAAAACTTTGGTTTGCATTGTCTTCTCAAACAACATTCACCTGTGGCAAAGTCTGTGATTTGATCGGGGTCAACAAAAAGCCAAAAAAAATTCCCTTGGTCTTCCGATTTATACCGATCTATTCCGTTTGCTTCGCAAAACATTTGATCTGAAAACCAAAGAATTTATTTCAATAAGAGAAAAATTAACAAGTTTCCTGGTGGGATTCGCCAATCTTTAATTCAGAAAAAGAAAACAAATTACGATGTGACTAGTTGTCCATGTCATGTGTGTGTCCTTAAATGATACCCGCATGATATAGGTATTGCTGTATCATATTGTTTTTTATTGCATCTTTTTTTGCTCCCAATGGCAAATTTGTTTTTTTCACCATCTTTATTATGGAGTGTTTTTTACACCCGCCTGATGAGACCCAATAAGGTCGAAACCGGTCGCGGGTTATTGACATGATGTAATAAATTGCTGTATGGTACGGTTTTCCTACACTTCATCACGCTACATTTTATCACGCGACTGTTAATCACGGACATTAAACCACTAGACATTTAATCACGTAGACCTATTAACACTACGAGATTTCATCACTTAGACATTTATCGCCACACAGATCATCACGTGGACATGTAAGGCCCTAACGTGCGCCTAACCACAACCCTAACTCTATCATATAACTTTATCTCATAACCCTAACTTTATAACTCTAATAACTCTATCACATAACCCTAACTTTATAACTCACATTACTCTATCACATAAAGTTAGGTGATGAAATGTCTGTACACCGTATGGTACCGTATGATGTTGGTAATCATTTTTGAGCAAAATTTTCTATTTTACCTTTGTGTGGTGCTGGAGGCATAGCCCTCTTTTTAGGAGATGGCCTTGAAAATTGCTAATTAAAAACTAGCAACTTCTATATTTTGTAAAAGGAAATTAACCATGATTTTCTAATTTTTATCATAGATCCAATGAAATTTTGATATGCAGCAAAAAGAAAAAATATTGAACTTAATTAGACTCAAAACCGAATGTAAAATATTTTTTGAAAATGGGAAAAAAATTTTTTCTGAAAAAATCTCCAAACACGGGTTGGCGAAAAAATAAAGAAGTACTATTCCTCCGTTTCTTCATTTTTAGATTTGCAACAATGCTACAAGTGATGACGTCATTAAACTCCTTGTGACAGACAAAGATTCAAATTTTCACTGCAACACGCTTTAGCTTTTAAATAACAAAACAGGCAAATTGATGAAGAAAGTAGAATCTTCAACAATTATAGAAAGAGACCCTGACCTTGTGCTCTGAATCCTGGTTTCAAAACAGTGGTCCAAGTTATATTAAATGGTTTTGTAAATTTCGATAGTAATCCAATAAACGCACGACCTGGTTCATTTTTAAAAAGGTCAGGAGGGTCACTAAGTAAGGGGCTAAAAGAGTCCCTAACTACCAGTGCATTTTATATCAGCAAATGATATAGCTTAGCACTTACTTCCATGTAGCCTTGTCACTGCGCTGTCGATTTGCTTAATCGTTGTGTTATACCGGTAGGCATTTTCGCTCGTGTTCGAGATTACTAAAGTGAAATAGCAGTCAGCCTTTTGCATTAGCACTCGCTATAGTTTAGCACCGATGATATAAAGCTCTGCTTTGTATTATGAATTGTGTGATCCTTAAAGCTATTTTGAGTGGCCGTTTCAACGTCAGTAAAAATTAGGTTTTCGGCAAGCTTCCTCAAACACAAGCTCTTACAATATGACATTTAAACAACAGACAGGTGCGGAAAAGAGAGATGTTTAAAAATATTACTCAAAGGAATGTCCTCGTGAAATTTGCGTGGTAGTCTTGGTTTTAAAAACATGTCCTTTTTACAAAATTGGGATAGTTGCTTTTATATATGGACGTAATTAGAACAGAGCAAAAGGGGGTGATTGCTCCTTCAAATATCAATATTTATAAAACTCCTTACAATATGAAATTCGTGAATGGTCTATGCAAAATGCATCATTTCAGATTCGCCCCTAGAATTTGGGTAAATACTTTTCATAATTCCAATATTTTGGGGCGGCTCTCTCTATAAAAGAAGTTATCACCAAAAATGCAACAGTTTGCTTCTCCTTCCTCCCTACGATGCTTCTGGCAGGCAACGCCCCTGTCTTGACAAAATATAAAACAAAAGTCTCTGACTTACTTCTAAATAGTGATGCCTAGCACAGGTTAATTAGTCATCAACAATTGCCCCTTTGACCTGAAGGACAACAACATCTACGGAAGAAGAAAGTCGGGACCTCTTTGCGCTTTAATAGAATTAGCCTAGTACTACCGAGCTAAGGCTTATATAAAGAAACGGGCAGTCGCTCACTCAAATGTAACGGCTTTGCCTCTCCTAGTTCAAAGAAGAAATGACGAGTCGGCTTCTCGCTCTTTGCAACACAGCATGCTTCTATGACGTAGACACCCATTCTATAACCACGGCACGAACTGTGCAAAGCAAAGTTCATACGAAATGCGTCATTCCATAAAACATGTAAAAAATACTTGCCTTTGCTACGTCGTAATCAATTTCAGATGCCAGGTTTGCGATCTGCACCAATCAACAGCCGACTCAACGTGGTGGTGCAATCCCCGACCCCGTTTGAGTTGAGTGGAAACGGCTTTGGACTTCCTGAGGGTTCCGGTTACCCTGGGCGCTCCCCTCGCCCAAACTCTTTTTTTCGCCGTGCGGCCCTCAGAACGACCGCAGAAGAGCACCACGCAGCCTCTTTGAAATTGGTCGCCTGTCTTCTTTATTCTCCTGCCTTTCTTTTTCCCATCCTCATCTTCTCGTTCTTCTCCTTCTCCTGATGGACGGCGGCGTTCGTCCTGGCCCTGGACCCGTATTTCCCTGTTCAATGTGCGCAGGAGGTGGAACCTGCAGGTTAGGTCGGTGCGGTGTTGCGCCTGTTCCCGGTGGATTTATTTGAAATGATCGCTTCTCTTCTTTTCTAGATTCAGAACTCCTGGAAGCTCTCATTTCTTGAGCTGCCCCCACTGCTGCGTCACTGCTTCTTCTGTAGGTCCTACACCTGCCAACGCTGTGGATTTCTCTTCGGGTTCCTCCGGCTTGTATGCCTCTATTGTTCAATCTGCCCCCTCTGCTGGTGCGGCGCTCCAGCCCCGCCATCACCTCCGGGCTTCTTTTCACCCTTAGACCCACTTCGTGTTTTCTCCCCTTGCGCCCTCATCACTGTCTCATACTCTTAGCTGTACCTCAACACCTTCTGCTTTTTCTTCCCCACTGACTTCCTCAGGGTTTTTCAATGGAATTCTGGGGGCCTTCGAGCCAGGAGCAATGAACTTCTACACTTTGTTTCGTTTCATCCTGTTGACTTTGTTAGTATCCAGGAATCTAACCTTAAATTCATCTTCCTCAATCCGCATCCTTGGATTCTCTGCTCTGCAATCTGATCGCACCCACTCCCGGTCTAGCATACTTTCTCCTGATGGCACGCACGCTAGTGGCGGCGTGCCATCAGGAGACTTTCTACCTCTTCTCTTTCTTCGCTTGAACTCTACTCTGATTATGTAGGAGTCAACATCTCACTAAACAACTCCTCCTCGCTCTCATTCGTTAATATTTATGCTCCCCCTATTCACTCTTCTCCGACGAATAGTAGAACCAACTCCTTTTCTTCCTCCATCCTTTCCTTCTCCAGAAATCGCTTTATTTTGGGGCATTTTTATTTGCCATCACCCCCTCTACTACTCAAAAGGCACTTCCAACCCCCGTGGGGGAGAAGTATTTCATTGGGTCATTTCCTCTAACCTCCATCCCTTCAATGACCCTGATACACCTACTCTTATCCATTGCTGCACTGACAGATGCTCCTCCCCTGACATCTCCTTTGCTTCCCCCTCTCTCGTCTTATCTTGTTTCTGGGAGGTACTTCAGGACCTGGGTTCTGATCACTTACTAATTCTACTAACCATCCCTCTCTCTTCGGTCTTTCTCTCCAACGAACGTTACCCTTCCTTCAATTTTTCAGACGGCTCGTTTGAATGACTTTACTTCTTACTTCGATTCTCACTGTCATTCTGCAGAGGAATACTCGGCTCTTCTTCTTTCCTCTGCTGCTGCTGCTCTCTTTGCTTTCCTGACACTGAATGCAGCCAAATTTTTTATTCCTTACGGCCGCATTAAACGCCATCCTAAATCCTGGTGGTCTCCTAAAGTGGAAAAAGCGGTTAGTGAAAGACGTGAGGCGTGGGGCTTTCGCTGCAGCTCACAGAAGCGATAAAGATTAACAGGCTTACATCTCCGCTTCCCGACATGCTTCGTCTGTCATCGCCAAAGCTAAGGCTAAGGCATGGCAGGCGACTTGCTTTTCTCTCCCGCCCAACTCTAACCCTAAATCTGTGTACTCTCTTCTTCGTTCTGTCGCTGACTCTTTATCTTCATCTTTTTCTTATTCTAACTTCCCTAACTGTTCTTCTCCCAGGGAGTCGGCTTCGGTTTTCGCCGATTACCCGAGACTCACTTTTCTGTCTCCCAGCCAAAGGCCTTGCTAAGCAGAGCCTAATGCTACCTGTTCGAGTTCCGACTGGCTACGTGCCCTGAGGAGTCTCGTTTCTCTTTCTGCTCCCACTCCTCCGCCGCTGAATTTCTCGCAGCTGCCAAAAACTTCTCCTCGTCTACTGCCGCTGGCCCAGACAAAGTTGTCTATCCCACGCAAAAGCACCCCCCTTACTCTGGCATGGATTTTTATCTTCACATTTTCAACCTTTCCGGGTCTTTAACATTCCTTTTCTTCCATCTGGAAGAGACCTTCTATTATTCTCATTCGTAAGATCTCCATCCATAAGGGAAAGCCTCTCGACTTTCTTGCTTCCTTCCAGTCTGTCTTTCTCACCTCCTGGGTCTCAAAGCTGTTTGAACGCATCATTCTATCCCGGCTACTCTTCTTTCTGGAATCTAATTCCATTCTCTCTTCCTGCCAGGCCGGTTTCCTCCCTGGACGGTCTACTCTAAATCAAACCGTTTCTTTCTCCGCCTATTTCGGATGGGTTTAACAAACCCAGGCGGGGCTCTCGCACAATCCTTGCTACCATCAATTTCTCGAAAACTTTCGACTTTGTCTAGCAGCCCGCCCTTTTCCATAAACTTTTTTCGGCCGGCTTCCCTCCTAACTTTGTTCCTTAGACGCAAACTTTCCTTTCTGTCAGGCGCGCTTGCGTGGTTTGTCAAAATCACAAAAGCCGCTCCTTTCGATTCCGTCGAAGTGTTCCACAAGGATCCGTTTTTGACCCTGTCTTTTTCTCTCTCTTCATTAATGATCTTCCTGCTTCTCTGCCTTCTTCCGTCAGTTGCTCTCATTATGCTAACTATCTGAAAATTTAGTCCTCCTCCCCTTTGTCTCTACTGCGGTGGAGGCCACACAAGGAGCTCTGATTTCATTGGAGCGCTGATCTATGTAGTGATGTCTTCCTCTCAATCTGAACAAATGTGAGGTTTTTTTCTTCTCAGTGGGTCCCCACCAAGCAAATCTTCAACACAACCTACACTTATTCAACTCCCACTTCCATGTCAATCCCACTTAAACTTTTCTTGGGGTCATCTTCGACCGCGCTCTTTCCTTTTCTAAATATGTATTTTCGCTGAAGTTCTTCCCTCGTCTCAAGGCCTTACCCTGTATCTCTGCTTCCTCTTGGAGCCCTTCTGATGAGTCCTTGTGTGCTCTGTACAAAGCTTTTCCTCGTCCTCTTCTCACTTATGCTTCATTGGGTGGTTTCCTTTTTAAGCGTTACCAATATTACCAAATTGGAACGCCTTTCCATAGCGGCTGGTCGCGCCATCTCCGGCTGCCTCTCGTTTTCCCCTATCCAACTTCTCTTCTCTGAGGTTTCTCCACCTCCCCTACGAGTCACCCGGACTCATTTCTCTCGGTCATTTTATAAGCGGGCTCTTTGTCTCCCAAACTCCTTTCCCATTTCAGGTTTGGCCAGACTTGGAGTGAAACTAAGACTCTGCAGATCGTCCTGGAGAGCTTTTGCGTCCACTCACCCGCTCATGCTTCTTCCTACTTCTCCTGAGAAGACTCTTCTTGCTCGCCCTCCCTTACCACCTTGGAATCTGCTCTCCTTCACTGTGGTGTCCACCCTTTCCTCTCCATGCTTCCGCTTTGATCTTTTTTCTAGCGAAGGTGCGGCACTTGCTCACTTTGACTCTCTCTCACCTTACAATCTGGTGCTTTGGACAGACGGCTCTGTTCCTTTTCCTTTTGGCAAGTGCAGCTCTGGCGTACTTGCCAACCGCTCTCGTTGTGGCACTGAAGCCACTCTTTCCTTTTCAACAGGCCCAGTATGTTCAAGTTTTTCTGCTGAAGCCTGCGCCATTCTGCGAGCTCTTTGCTAGTGTTGGCAGCACCAACAAATCTGTCACTTCCATTGTCCTCCTATTTGACTCTCGTTTTGTCCTCACCAATCTATCTTCTCCTCCATCTTTCCTTTTACTTCAATCTCTCTGGCAGATCTTGCAGGAACTGTCTTCTCTCTTTTCCTGTTCTATCAGGCTACAATGGGCCCCCGGACAATTGTTTCTCCCGGGGAACAACGTGGCTGATGAGCTGGCCAGACGGGAGCGCTACTCGCTTCCACTGTAATCTTTTGTAATCTCCCTCCTCTTTCCTCTCGTATCCACTCTTGTTGTTTCTCGGACTGGAGGCGTACTGTCTCATCGAAATTCATTGACACAGATTCCCTCGATTTCTACTGAGGAGTTTGTGCTCCCTCGTCACGCTCGCTGTGTGCTCTCGCGGCTTCGATGCATCGGACACAGCCAACTGCTAAGCTCTTATCTCTCCAGGATTGGAAGAATCGAGAATCCTTCTTGCAGCCGCCAGCGCATATCCGTCCCAGGACACCTCTCATCTCATTCTGCAGTTTCCAGCTACGGACTCTTTGCGCCGCTCACTCTTTGGCGACTCTCTATCTCTTTACGACCTCTGATCCAGGCCCTGAGAGTTTCCCGGATTCTGGGCTCCATGGTCTTCCGCCATGCCCCCACCCCTCAGAAGGGGTCGGGTAACAACAGCAACAACAGGTTTTTGATAAGCTAACAAAAAAGATTTTAGGTGTAAAAGGAGCGGGAATAAAAGAAAAATTGATAACTGCCGTTATTAGAAAGAGGCTTTGCCGTTTGGCAAAATACAGAACCGGCGCTTTGTCATTCACGCCAAAGCAATGCCCCCACCCACTTCTGCTTACACATAACACAAACCATCAAAAACAGCGACGAATCCCTCTTCTGGGTTATCGTAATCAGAGGTAAAATTGAAAGTCAACTGATTAGTGAAGGATGTGTATGGTTCTGGGCAAATAGATCCTTGCAGTAGTCTTACCGGAACACCACCGTCGATTATCTAAAAGTATCAACATAACCAGAAGTTAAATTTTCAAAATTCTATGCAGGATAGAATCACATTGAAATAGTTAATTTTCTTTGTGTTCGCTGAGAACGTGCAATCTATTTTAATCCCTTTTCTCGGCGACTCAAGAACAATTTCTAAAAAAACTTTTCATTTTATTTCTATGGCTATAGAGCAATTTTGTTCACTTTTAACTCGATATGGCCTGCTTACAATTACTGCTCACAAAAATACGTTTATTCATTTAAAGTTACCATGGTGGCAATAAAAATGGAAAACGATGCGACTTTTTCCTATCCAACTGCTATCATTGTAAACTGATTTTCTGTGGCCACATACTGTACAGTCATGAACACTCAGTGTTTACTTTCGTGCCAATAATTAAACGGCGCCGATTAACGGCGTTAACTTTGCTCGCGCTAACGCTAGCGGCAGTAATATTTCCTGAAGTTAAGGAAAGCGGTAGCGACGAGACTAATTTTGCTAAATTTCAAACCTATGCACAAGACGTTAAATTTTTTTCCTAAGTATTTTGTTGACTTTCTTTTTCTTCGAAAATTTGTTCTTGATTTTATTACTATCATTTAGTGATTCTTGTCATGTTCTTTCCCAACTTCCAGTTTTATAATATTAACTATTAGCGACCTTCCAGTAGATTGGCACTGACTTAATTATTGCGTTTTTAGTCGTATAATCTTTTATTCAGTTTTTACTCATTGTGGAAAAACACCGAGACAATGCTAACGTTACGCAACAGCAACGAGTGAAACGGCATAAATCGTAATGTGATATTTCGGGTTTATTTGATAACCAGAAAAATTGTTGAATCGTGTGGAAATGCATAACTGCGTGCGTAGGGGTAAAAGTAGGGGAGCGAAGGAGCTGCAGCCCCTCTATCAGTTCTAAAACCGGGAAAAATATTTACTTTTGAAAAGTTGATCTCCAAAAAGGTAAAATAAAAGATCTTCACCGCAAAATTAAAAAATAGTCGCCTTTAAAAGTTTACATCTTTGCGAAATCCGGGTGGGAAATTAACCAAATTATATGAAATGCAGAAAATAAAATTTTTTCATTAGATAATCAAATATTTTTTTGATAATCAAATGTTTTTCTGGTTATACAGGGTGATCCAGAAAAAGCGGGCCCCAGCTTTCGGTAGTCCTTATTATCTAATTTTCAGCAAGAATTGAATGAAACTTTGGTGAGAACTAATTTATTGTTTTTAAAACATCATATCAAAACATGAGAGTCTTTGTACTTTTCTTCCTTATTCTACTGTATGTGTTCCAGATAACCTCCATTTAGCTCTGTGCATTTTTTGAGGTGCAGTGCAAAGTTGTCCATAACGTTCTTACAAAGAAATGGCTATGATCTCCTCCCTGATGGCTTCCTTGAGTTCGGTAATGATCTTCGATCTCACTGCGTGTGCTTTGTTTTTCAGGTAACCCTAGAGAAAAAATCTATAGAGCTGAGGTGCGGGCTGTGAGATGCTTCCTCAAAATTAGCCTTGAGACTGATCAGAGAGTTTCAAAAGTACTCATTTAGCCAGTCTTGAGCTAGGTTTGAGGTGTAAAAACTGGCTCTGTCTTGCTGGAACTAGAACTTGCCCATAAGTGACGGGTACAAGATCTGCAGTTCACTCTTGAAAGTTTTGAGGATCTGAACATATCGCTCCAGATTGTTGCTGTCTTCCCAGATTCCTCGATGAAGCCCGACGATGCTTCTTGCTGAAATTGCAGTTCATACCGTGCACTTAAGGGAGTGCAGTGGCTTGGTGGCTATTTTATTGGGTCTGGATGTTTAGACATTTGCCTTCGAGTTTACTTTTCCTTCAACATCCGTAATTCGCTTTCAAAAAAAATAATTTTTCATAATTATTTCTATAATGGCGCCGAGAGGCGGATTTGTGAGCGTGGTTGTGTGTGTGTGTGTGTGTGTGTGTGTGTGTGTGTGTGTGCGTGTGTGCGTGTGTGTGTGCGTGCGTGCGTGCGTGCGTGCGTGCGTGCGTGCGCGCGCGCCCTTGTTTGCATGTTATCAAACTTTAATATTCACCATTTATTTCTCGTTTGCTATTTTGTTTCATAAGTCGCTTCTAACCACATTTGTTGTTAGAAAATGGCTGCGACTCAAAGTCCTCGCAGACCCTTTGCACCTTCATATGACATTTTTGATTCATTTGCAATCTTTGACTTATTTATCATAAATGTCATAAAAATATAAACTTCAAACTTATCCACAATTAGTTGTTGGCTCTTGCTTCACCTACCATCAAGTAGTCGCAACACTTCTCAGTTTTAAAACTGTCGAAGGTCAAGTTTATTAAAGAACCGTCAGGAGCAGAGATATTCATTATTTTTCTCATGTTGTTTTCGTAAATTTGAAATTTAAAGCGAGTTGTGTTAATTATTTGAAAATCATCCTTCGCATTTTCTGAAATTAAAATCCGCAATTAATGGCATTTATTGCTCATATACAAGAAAGATTAACTAAGCGGAGGCTTCAGAAACACCCAAACCAACAAAGTTGATAATATCATTTCCCGTTATTTGCAAGATCATGTTTTGTGAAAACTTGTGCATCAAATGCGAATTTGTTCATTGCTCCTTTTCCCTTTTAAGACAAAACATTTACCAAAACAATACCATGTAAAAAAAGATTTAAATACAAAACATATTGCAGATTTGGAAGGATTAAGAGGGACTAGAACAAAAAATAAATAATAGCTATGACAGTGGTTCGTAACCTGGGTTCGACAAAAAATCCCCAGGGATTAAACAAGGCCGGCCATATAAAATTGAAAAAACTGTCATTTTCAAAAAGTTAATCGGAAGGAAAGGCTTAAACTAAAAACGAACGAAAGGAATGATTTTTAGAAGGATGTATCCAAATAAAAAATACGAAAAAGTGCACAACATCCCTTCAACTTTGCACCTGGCACGGACCAGGCTCTCAACGGCTCTATCCGTTCCGGCATTTCTGGGATTGATGAAAGTTTGGAAAATAACGCAGAGTTTCATCAAGTTTGTAAACGGTAAGAACCACTAGCTCATAAAGTTACTACAGTTCTGTACTTACCCTTTCCATTAATTTCTCTTTTGCTGCTGGTGCGTTGCGACTCATCATTTTTAGGAGGACCTCCTAGGTAAAAAAATAATGATGAAATCAGCCTTCTACACTTGATGAAGACTTTTCAAATTATAATGAAAGAGTAAGGATTTATATAATAATAAAGTAGTCACACACGAAAAACAAAAGCACCAGACCGGTTTCGCCATTATTGGGACTCTTTAGTGGCGCGTATAGCTGCTTTCTTTTTAGACCAGCTTAAAAACAAAGCATCTATAACAGAGATGCTCACAATTTTTCAGCAGGTGTGCTATTTATAAAATTATCACGTCAAAATGATCTACCACTACAAAAATGCAAAACATTTTTTGGTTTTTAAATATATTGAAAATTGTTTATATGTGCAGTACATGTTGATATGCCTTGCATCTCCACATGAGCCAATATTGCACAACGCAACATAGTCAACTATGAACATTTTTTTGTAATTGCCTGAGTTTAATTTGATAACTCGCATCGAATTTAATCAGACAGGGATGCATAGTCCGGACTGTAGCTGCTGACAGCCAGGCTCAAGCACACTTTTAAATCTTCATCAGTCATGGTAGAACGGTATTTGGGCTTAATGATTTTCATGTGGTAAAAGGCTAATTCACATAAATAAGTGGAGCTGAATAATGTAGTCAAGGAGGCAGCGCATTTCGTCATGTCGAGGTACTTTATTGCTGTGATTAAGTTTCAGAGCTGTCTATGAACTCTGGATTTCAGTTCAATGTCAGATTGTAGAGTCAAAGTCTCATCTTCCACTTCAGAAGAGTTCGGGTGAAATAGTGTGGCAATTTTTGATACTAGTAAATCAACCTCAGCATCTTCTCGAAAAGGATAGCACACTAATGTAGCAACTGACTCCAGCAAAGAAAAACCTTCAAAGCTTTTGTCAAACTCTGACAGACAATTGTGAATATGCTCCATGTAGCGTGCACTGTCAAGCTGCATACAGGCTTTTCCTTGCTTCTCCAAATTCGCCAAATAACGTCGCTGCAGCTTTGAGGAGAGATGTTGCATCTTTCGTTTGAAAGCATTAACTAAGTTGATCATATTGATCACTGTTTTGTCTTTTCCTTGCAGCTCTAGATTAAAGTCATTCAACATGTTTGTCAGATCGGTTAAAAATGCAAAGTCTAACAGCCACTGACCGTCATTTAGTTTCTGGTATTCTGTATGTCCAGCTAAACGAAAAAACTTCTTAATTTCCGGACAAAGCTCTCGAAATCTTTGCAGGAATTTCCCTCGACTAGGTCATCTCACATCAGTATGTAGCAACAATTCAGAGTGGTAGCAGTCAACCTTCTCCGGATGTGCACGGAATAACCGTCTTTGAAGAGATCTGTCTCGAATAGAACAGGCGATCTTTGTTGCCACATCCATAATCTCTTTCATGTTGAGCATTTTAGTGCATAATGCTTGTTGGTGGTTTATACAATGATAATCCAAGAAGTCTGGGAAAGCATTGTCGGCTTGCACTTGGCAATAAATCCATTCACGTGGCCAACCATAGCGAGTGCTTCATACGTGGTGATAGATAGCAATTTGTACACTGGGAGCTGAGTTTTCTCAATAAAGTTTTTAAACGACTAAAATATGTCATCTCCTCGCGTATGCTCTTTCATGGGAAGTACTGTTAACAGCTTCTCTTTTGCAATGATAACGCTAAATACCATACGAATCAAAATGCACATCTGGGCTGTGCCACTTACGTCCGTAGATTGGTCCAACTGTAGTGAGAAATACTCACAATCTCCGATGTCCTTCCACATTTGCTGGACTAAATTCTCAGCCATGGCTTCCCAGCGCCGTGTAATTGCAGCTGCGGAGCTTTGATTGAAGTTGATATTTCTGCCTTATCATTAAAGTCTCAGAACATTGAGTCAGCCTCTTCAGTGAATACCTCTTTTATCATCTCTTCGCCTAGGAAAGACTTATTGTTCTGAACGATGACGCGACTTATCCGGAACGATGCTTCGGTGGCGGTTTTCGCTTTTGAAGTTTGTTGTGTGAAAAATGACTGCTGTCCGGATGTCGCGTGCAATAGAATTTTTTGTCTTATCTCAACGTTTATTTTATTCTTAAGATTGAAGCGACCAAGAGTATCGCTTGAATAATTAAGTCTGGCTGCAACTTACCAGCTAGGTGAAGATTGGCTTCTACTAAGATACTTTGAATCACGCACTTCTCGGTGACGAATCAAACGAATATATTCACAAACCACTTTGATAAACTTCGAATTCCTTCGCCGTCGAACACAAGCTAAAGCACTTTTATTATCAGAGGCTAACCAAAACTAAATCTACCAAATAATTGCTTGATTCTTGTCACAGCAATCACCACAGAACAACACGATTTTTCTTTTCAGTCTCTATACACTTATTCTCTCTTCTCTACTACTCTCTGCTCCACTGAATGCGCAAAAATCTCGCCGCTTGATACATAAATGGGCGGCTTTCCGGAAAAAGTCAGAACAACATCACTTGACACTGAAAAAAAGCAACGTTAATAAATTAGGTAATCGGCATTAAAAAAAATCTTCGAGAAGAAACAAGATTCACTCCAATACTCTGGAACTCAGTCACGTAATCAACCATTGTGACGTAAAAAAAGGCGTGTGAGTTACAAATTTAAATGCGAAAGGTCTTTTTCGAAAACAGCCGAGATATTAAACGCAAGTTTAGGGTTTCAGGCAGTTCAGATTTACAAACAAAATAATCACGGCAAAACAAAACGACAGATTACAACAACTATGCATATATAAAAACTATTTTTTGAACGCAAATTTACTTTTTCGTGACATACGACCTCCCAAAGAATATTATTATAAAAATAATATTAAAAACTACGAACAACGAAATTTGCGAATCTCATTCACTACTACGATCCTTAATCATGCACATTCAAATTTGATTACCATACCTTACACACACATACAATTAAAGCATAGCACAACAATACACGTAAACGCAGCACAATTAGTTCATCACATGACTAAGATAATCAGCCGCACATTTTCCTTTCCAGGAATGTCCTGTACAGCAGAGGTATCAAACTTGTGGGCTTCTGGAGGCCACATTGCACGTTGGCAATCGTACCGAGGGCCAATCGTGGTGAAGTCTATTTCCCAAAATGTATTTGCAATCGTGGCGAGGTCGATCTCCAAAAAAAAAGGTCGTTACCACTCCGGCATCTCCACACCATTGCCCTTATTCAGACATCGTTATCGAGTTCTGTAGCACAAAGTGAATTTTATTAAGAATTTTAGAATCGTCTCGAGGGCCGCATTAAAAGGCTCCGAGGGCCGCGAGTTTGACACCCCTGTTGTACAGTACAATTGTATCCTTGCAAAGCTAGGGCCCATGCATTATGCGATCATTCTGATACTTGATCTTGTTTACATATGTAAGGGGCTGGTGATCAGTTTGTAAAATAAACGGCTTACCAGCTAAGTATAGCCGGAACTTTATTATGCCCCACACGATACTCAAACATTCCTTTTCTAAAGTACAATAACTAGTTTTGGCTGATGCGAGTTTCTTGCTGGCATACGCCATTGGATATAGTCTCTCGTCACGCAGTTGCATGAGGGCGGCATCGAGCCCGCAGTTCGATGCATTTGTTCGCAGTATAAACGGCTTGCTATGATCTGGCAGCTTTAAAATTGGTCGCTTCAATAAACAGTCTCGCAAGCTGCTGAAGGCCTTTTTTTGATCTTGCCCCCATCAAATCTTGTTTGGTTGTCCCTTGCGCGTTAGATCAGTCAATGGCGCTGCAACCGCTGCAAATATGGGGTTGTGGACGCGGTAATAGTTTGCTAACCTCAAAAACGACCTTAACTCTTTCTTCGTAGTCGGTCTTCGTGCTGTATGTATCTTCTTTAAATTGTCCTCATTAATTGTGGTTCAGTCACGTCCGATATCAGAATACACATTTAGACGGTTTTGCTGTAAGTTCTGCTTTTAGAAGACGTCGGAGCAATTCCTCCAACACTTTTAAATACGCTTGCCCGTCATTTGTATGTATTATGAGGTCGTCAATGTAGCTATCAACGTTGTTCATTCCGGCCAAAATTTTCCTCATTCCGCCAACCAATATTGCCCCAAATTTTTCAATCCAAAAGGCATCCTCAAAAAATCGTGCGTGCCGTCGGATGTTACAATTGCAGTTTTTACGATTTCTTCTTCCGCGACCGGAATTTGCCAGTATTCTTTGCTGAGATCAATCTTAGAGTAATACTAGCTTTTCCCCAACTGCTGGAATAAATATTCTGCTGTTGTCGTAGGTTCTTTGTCCGTTATTGTAAGCTTGTTTAATTTCCGATAATCAACGCTGATGCGGTCTGATCCATCTTTCTTCTTCACGATTACAATTGGGGACGCGAATGGTGAGTTTGATTCTCGAATGATTCTAGGCTAAGCATGTCTATTATTTCCTTTTTCAGGTTTTCCCTCATGGCGTACGGCAAAGAATAAGGCCGAGACCTGACTGGATTATTATCAGTAAGCTCTATCTTATTTTTGACCACGTTAGTTTACCTGGAATATCCGAAAAAATTTGTGATCCTGACAAGGTGCTCATCATCTCTTCCTGTTGTATTTTAGTCAGTTCAATCCCCAACTTGACGTCCTGTGCTGTTTCCTTCTGATGACAATTAGCCAATTCCATCATCTTGTCGTCGTTTACACTCAGATCTTTATGTCCTCCTATAATTCCTGTACAAACATCACAAGACATTATCTGGTTATTGTCTGAATTTTGTTGTGGTGCTCCGTCCTGGTCAGCTCTTTCGATGTATTTCTTCAGCATGTTTGCATGGAACGTTTTCACCTTCTTATTTACTTCTACCCGATAATTATTACCTTTTCCACATCTGCTCATTATTTCATGAGGCTCTTTCTATTGCATCAAAAGTTTATTTGTGTCTGTCGGCAGTAGCAATAATACTTTGTTGCCTTCTTGAAATTCTCTTCTTTTAGCACTTCTGTTATACAGCATTTGATTCTTTTTCCGGCTTTTTAGCAACTCTTCCTGGGCGATCTTCATGGTGTTGTCTAAGCGTTCTTGCAATTCGAAAACATACTGGTAGCTCGTCTTGATTTCTGTCCCATCTGTCTCTCCTGTCCACAGCTCCTTCAAGATTTGTACTGGTTCGCGTATTGTCCTCCCGTACAATAATTCAAACAATGAAAATCCGGTGGCTTCTTGCGGCGCTTCTCTGTTTGCGAATAGTAAAGGATTGACAAAACGATGCCACTGGCGGGGCAGCTAATTACACAAACGTCTTAGCATTTTCTTGAGTGTACCATTAAAACGTTCAGCCAATCTATTGCAAATAGGATAATACGGCGTAGTTGTTAGTCGTTTTATGGACAGCAATCTTGATACTTCCTCCATGCACTTCGATACAAATTTGCGTGTACCAAGATCACTCAAGACTTCCTCTGGTATTCCTAGACGACTGTATATATACAGCAACGCTTCCACCACTGTCTCTGTTTCAATGTTCTTAAGTGGAACGGCTTCAGGGTATCTGATCGCATAATCCACCAAAGTCAGGATATATTGATGTCTTTTCTCGCTTGCAGGTGAAATTGGTCCAACTAAATCCACGACGACTCTCCTAAATGGCATATCAATCAAAGGCATATCTCCTAGTGGCACACGGGAAACGGATCCTTTAGCAGTCGTTTTCTGACATAAATCACAAGATCTGCAGAAATTAGTAACATCATCTTGCATGCCAGGCCAGTAGAAATTTGTCTGAATGCATTCTTTAGTCTTGTTGATCCAAGATGTCCTCCGAAAATGAGTCTTGGGCGACTTCCATAATCTTCCTTCTCAACGTTTTCGGCATCACAATCTGCTTTGAGCGCTCGCCTAATCCATTAACTCGGCTCCGAATTTTGTATAATATACCCCTAAGCTTTTCATACTTTACCCTTTTCTACCACATTTCCGCCTCGTCTTTTGCAACTAAAGTTTTAATCGTGGCATTCTTCCAAACTTGAGCTCTCGTGACCACAGCGGCACATGTCTCCACACGGGAAACAGGATCATTCGGATTCCGTGCCCAAGGAATGTTTCCAATGACCAGGTCAAATAAATGGCTGGAGTTACTCTCGTATAATAGGGCGTGTCCACTTTAATTCCAGCAATGGGTGTCTCCTTCAATGTCCGATCGATAGCCATTACATAACCCTTGCTACCAGTAAAATCATCTTTCTTCACCAACTCTCTTCTGACAATAAAACCATTGCAGCCTATATCATGAAGGACCTCAACTGCATTCTCGTCTACCTTTCCGGTTGCAGGAAGCATACACTTCCTATTTTCATTACTCAGGCAGGCGCCATTAGGCACGACTTTAATTTTCTCTCCAGATTTGAGCTCCAAATATTCTTCATCCTTCGCTTTGGCATCATCCGACAACCTTCCAAATTGCGCAGCGCATCCAACTCGGTACAATTGTGAGGTAGGTCTAGGGGTTACCTTCTATGCCTTATCCTTCGGCCTCAGGACTTACGCTTGAGAAGCTAGGTTGCCAGCCCACTCTTTTACAACACAACTCTGTTAGTATACAAGCTTTCGCACGTACACAATCACCGACATCACACTTGTAGCAGCCGATAATCCCCCTTCCTTAAAGTAATGCTTGGCACTTGCCTTCTAATTCCTCTCCCTTCTCGCTTGTCTCTTCACCTTCCTTTTTTTCTTTCTTCTCTGTTCCGTCGTTTGTTTGCTTTCGTCTCTCAGTTTTCAAAATCACTCACCCCTATATATGCTTCCCATTCGTACGTAACCGAAATAAAGTTCCCAAATATTTTAGCCAATCAAAATTACTAAAAACTAAAACTTAACGAGAAAAGGTTTGAAAACGGGGGAATACCGGAAACTGCTACCCAAAAAGCAACCAATAAAAACACATATAAAATAAATCAGAAAAGGTTTGTCTACGGGGGGAGTACAGGAAATAGCTACCAATAAAATTGATTTGAGAATAAAGTAAACAAGCGACGGTTTGTATGCGAGGAAATACCTGAAATAATGACCAAAACAGAAAACCTACGTCGACATGGGATAATAACATGAATATTCAAGAGATTATTATTGTTACAGTTGTCTTTCACACCGGCTCTTGCGCTATCACGTTTGATCACTTCCTTGCTCGACAGCTTTTGATTGCTCGCTGCCAAATATTGATCAGCCAACCATGACAATTCATCTAAAGTTTTTGGGTTGCTCTGCCTTAGCCCTTCTTTGGTAATACTATGGTAGACTGGCAGATGAAGCATACGCACTTCAAAAATGATATCGAGAAAAAAATTCCACCTCCCATTCTGCATGAAAGTGAAATCTTTTGATCTTCTTACTTGATCCATCTCCCCCACTCATTTTTGACGACCATAAGCATTCTTTAGTTTAAAGAAAAAAAAGTGAGGGCTTAAAATTGGAGGTAACTCCTGGACTAGCGAGTTTTGCTGCACTTAGAGCTGTTGTTTGCGCATTGCACGTTCATACAAATGTTACAAAAAATCAGTTGTCATCTGACCGACTAACCTGTAAATCAATCAAGTGACAGAATGAATGATAGGCTGACGCCTATTTTTTTTGATGTCATGCCATCTACCAATACTACCTTTGCGTTCGACTGGTAGATCGAGATCGACTTATTGAGCATCCCTGAGCTATAACATCAGCATCGGTGTCCAGCCAGGTAGTCAAGTGGTACTTACAATAGATAGAAGGTCTACATCGTGAAGGCTCAGTTCCCTGCTGGTCGATTACGTGCCAATTAAGAGCTCCAATAATGGCAAAACCGGTCTGATGCTTTCTTATTGTTCGAATGTGACTACTTCACTTTTCAAATTATTAATATATTATCAAAATATTCATAAATTCTTTTTAAATTCGCACCATGTTGAAATAGCATTTGTCACATAAAATCAGTCACCGAGTCAGGTTGAAGAATGAAAAAAGTTTAAGCGCATCAGGCTGGAGTGATGTGTTTACTACAAGTTAGATAGTCTTTATCAACAAAACAATGTTAAACCAAGTTTTGTAATAAACAGTTCTTATCAAAAGAACGTAGTAGGGACTTTGCAGCCCACAAAAATATGAGAATATTGGCGTTACAACCAAGCTACATCACATAATAAAAGCCTAAGTAGTTAACAGTGATTATCTTTATCTTTCCGTCACAGAGAAACGTTTGAGATCTTAACTAGAACAACATACAGTATTTTTAGATATTCAGTTGAAGTAGGCTATTTGAATATTACTAACAACCGTGGATGATTTAAAATAGCATTTCAGTCAAGTGAAGCCTCTAAAATCTGAATAACAAACAAAGCAATCTACAGTAATTCATTTGTGAATTAAGTTGTTTGATCACTTTTATTGTTGTCTATCCTATTACATAGGTATTAGTTTATTAATTTCATTAGCTTTTTATGGTCTTTAGTTGCCGATTTAGATGTGCAATTGTACATTTGCAATTACTGCAGGTTTCTTCAAAAATATTAAGGCAGTAACAATTTTTTGTGACTGTTGCATGTGCATGAAAAAATATATATTTTGAAAACTACCGGTATAAAAGCAGATATGTGGTATCTAACATGGATTTTATCCCGATGTGACATCATGAGAACATTTGACATAACGCAACAGAAAAAGAAAAAAAAACAAAAACGACAAAGGTTTTTAATTGTTCGTAGAGTGATAAAAAGAATGATCTGTGAAAACTGTGATTTAATCCTCAACCGTGACATAAGCATTTATGGAAACCAATCAATACGTCACCATCAAACGGCAGTATCACCAAAAATTGAGCCACAATCCAAACCATCTTCTCAGGGGTGTGAATCCATGCTTTTGTTAATGGGACATTGTAACTGGGAACACAGTTTTAACCACTCGGGCACCGAAGCACGCCAAATGCCTGTGCGATCTTCGTTTGACTGCACCAATCAACAGCATCCTCAACGTGGTGGTGCGGTCTCCGACCCCGTTAGGGTTAGGTCGAAATGTCTGTTGGCCTTCTTGATGATCCCAGTAACCCTAGGCACTCCTCACATCCAATCATTTTTTCGCCGTGCTTCTCCCTAAACAACCCCAAAGGGGCAACACTCACTCTCTAAAATCGGTCGCCTCTCTCCTTTCTTCTCCTGCCTCTTTGCTGCCCATATTCTCCTTCTCCTCTTCCTTCTGATTAGCGGTAACGTTCACCCAAACTCATAACGTATACGGAAAGTGCGACCTGGATAGATTGGTCAGTGCAATGCTACACCAGCTTTATTGGATTCATCTAAGGTGTTTACTATTTTCTTCTTTTAAATTCAATGCTCTAGGCAGCTCTCAATCCTGGAGCTGTCCTCCTTGCTGCGTCTCTGCTTCTGCTGGATCCCCAATATTCCAACACTGTGACTTTTTCTTCTGCAGGGCCCTCCAGCACATATACCTTCTCCGCTCAAACTGGACCTCCCTTGCCAATGCAGCGCCCCTACACCGCCCTTGCATACAAACATCCTGTTCTCCTTCTGCTTACTTCAGAACTCCTCTCTCTCTCTGAACGTTCCTTACCCTTTTAAGGTTCTTGATGTCGTTTTTCACTTCCGGCTCCCCCTCTCTCCCCTAACTCGCTCAGTGTTCTTTAATGGAATGCGAAAGGCCTTCAAACCAGAACTGCTGAACTTCTCCTATATATCTCGGTCTATCCTGTAGATCTTATCTGTATCCACGAATGCAACTTCAACTATTTTTCCTCTTTCTGGTTCCCTAGATACTCAGCTCTGCTATGTGATCGCACTCACTCCCGGCCGGACAACTTTTCTCTTGACAAGCAGCACGTCAGCAATGGCGTCATTATTTTCGTCAGGCAGTGCCTGATTTTCTCTGAACTCTCTACCTACTCTCATTCTTTCTCTCTCTCTTTGCTTGACTCCTACTCGGAATGTGTTGGGGTCAACATCTCATTAAACAAGTCTTTCTCGTACTCTTTTTGTAACATTTATGCTCCCTCTATTCGCTTTTCCTCGATGAAAAGCAGAACCGACTCCTTCTCCCTTCCGTTCTTCCTTTCTCCAGATATTTAATTATTTTGGCCATTTCAATTGCCATCTCTACCTCTGGGACTCAAAGGTACGTCTGAGACCAGTAAAAAGGAAGTATTAGATTGGGTAATTTCTTTGGACTTTCTTCCTCTCAATAACCCTGAGATCCCTATTCTTCTCCATAGCTCCTCTAGCAGCCGCTTCTCTCTTGACGTCTCCTTTGCTTCTTCCTCTCTTACTCTCTCTTGCACCTCCCAGGTACTTCAGAAACTGAATTGTGATCACCTCCTAGTGCTTCTAACTGTCCCTTTTCTCCGCTCTTCCGATTAAACAAACGGGTTTCTTTTTACATTTTTCAGAAAGCTCGTTGGAACGACTTTGCCTTTTACTTTGACTCCCACTGCCCTTTTGCAAAGAAACAGTTCTGTCGTTCCTTTCTTTTGCTGGTGCTCTCTTTACTTCTTTGGCATCAAATGCGGCCAAATTTTCCATTCCTTTCGGCCACGTCAAACACCAACCTCAAATATGGTGATCTCCTTAAGCGAAAGATGCGGTAAGCAAAAGACGTAAGACTTTTGCTGCCAGCCATAGAAGTTATGAAAATTGTCGGGCTCATATATTTGCCTCCCGACCGGCCTCGCCTGTCATCGCCAAAGCTAAAGCTGAGACATGAAAGCCAACATGCTTGTCTCTCTTTTTCCTAAATCTGATCCTAAATCATGTATTCTCTACTCCGTTCTGTTGCTGGCTTTTCTTCTTCATTTTGTTTCTCTTCTCACTTTTCCAAATGCTCTCCCATGGTGTTGGCATCGGTCTCACTATTGCGTAAGATCCCACTTTTGCGTTTTCCCGCCAAAAACTTTGCGTAGCAGAGCCAAAGGCTATCTGTTCGAGCTCCGACTAGCCACGTGCTCTGATGAGTCCCATTCTTCTTTCTGCTCTCCCTCTCTCTCTCTTCCCTTCCACTGTTCCAAGCAAAGTCGCTTATTCCACGCCATAGCACCTTTCTCGAATTTCTTCTTTGCATTTGTTACTTTCCTAGTTGTTACATTCCTTTCTTTCCATCTGGAAGATATCTTCTATTATACTTATTCTTAAAATGGAAAAGTTTCTGAACTCTTCTGATTCGTTTGGGCTTAACTCTCTCACCTCCAAAGTCTAAAAGCTTTTTGAACGCATCATTCTATTTCCACTACTCTTCTTTCTGGAGTTTAACTCCATTGTCTTTCCTCGCCGGCCGGTTTCCGCACTGGACGGTCGACTCTAGATCAAATTCTGTTTTTTTCTCATTCCATTTCGAATGGGTTTAACAAACTCAGCGGCGTTCTCGGACGGCTCTTGCTGCAATCGACTTCTCCAAGGTATTCGACTCTGTCTGGCCTCCCGCTCGTTTTCATAAACTTATTTCTGATGGTATTTCTCCTTGCTTTGCTCGTTGGGCTCAATCTTTTCTTTCTGATGGGTGCGCTTGTGTGGTATTTCAAAATCACGAATGATGCTCCTTTTGGAGTCCTCGCGGTGTCCCACAAAGATGCGTTCTTGATCCTGTTGATTATTGTCTTTTCAAGAATAATCTTCCTGCTTGTCTGCCTTCTTCCGTGAGCTGCTATTTTTATACTGACAACCACACCATCTGTTTCTTCTCGCACTTGGTCCCTGATACTTTATAAAATACACAAGGAGCTCAGATTTGACTAGAGCGCTGATCTGAGCACTGGCGTCTTCCTCTCAATTCGAGAAAATGTGAGGCCTCCTTTTTTTTGGTGGATCCCGATCAAGCTAACCTTCAGCCACATCCCCTCTTATTCAACTTCCTCTTTCACTTCATTTTCACTCCAACTGTTCTTGGGGTCACTTTTGATCGCATTTTTTCCTTTTCTAAACATGTTTTTTTGATGGAGGCCTCGTCTCAAGGTCTTACGGTGTATCTCTGCTTTCTCGTGTGGCCCCTCTAAGAAGTTCCCCTCTCTCTGTCGCACAAAGCTTTTTTTTGGTCCCTTCCGCTTATAATTCACCTGGATAGTTTTCTTTCCCAAGCGTTACCAATTTTATCAAATTGAAACGGCTAGTTGCGCCATCACCGGGTGCTTCTCGTCCTCTCGTATCCCACTTCTTCTCCCTGACGCGTCTCTAGCCCCTCTACGAGTCACCCGGACTATTTTCGCCCTATCTGTTTATAAGTGGGGCTTTTGTCTCCCAATATCTTTTCCCATTTCAGGTTTGGCCAGACGTGGGGTGAAACCAAGACTCTCCAGATCCTCCCGGGAAGCTTTTGGGTCACTCAACCTTTCATGCTTCCACCTACTTCTCCTAGTGAGGCACTTCTTGCTTGCCCTCTCTTTCTTCTACCTGCCTACATACCTACCTCCTCTCTACCCATCTTTCTTCAATGTGGAGCTCAATCTCTCAAATCCATGCTCCCACTTTGGCCTCCCTCTTTCTCATCAAGGTGCGGCTCTCGCTTACTTTGACTCCTTCCCATCTTACGATCTGATGATCTGGACCGATCTGTCTCAGCAGCACCAATAAGTCTGTGACTGGTCTTCACTTGTTCTCCTCTCACACTCTCGCTCTGTCCTCAACACACTATCCTTTCCTCTGTGTTTCCTTTATCTCAAACTCTCTGGCACATCTTCGAGAAATTGTCTTCTTTCTCCTCATTTACTATCAGGATACCATGGGTTCCCGGACACTCATTTCTTCCGGGAAATGACACAGCTGATAAGCTGGCCAGGCGGAATGCGCTAATTATGCTTTCGGTTGTTCCTTGTAGTCTTTCGACTCTGACCTCTCGTAACCACTCTTATCTTTTCTCGGACTGAAGGCGTATTGTCTCGTTTAAATTCTTCGACACACAAGCTCCCTCAGTTTCCACTGAGGAGCTGTACTTCCTCGTCACGCTTGCTGTGTCATCTCTCGTTTGCGCTGCAACGGACACAACCTTCTGCTAAACTCTTATCTTTCAAGAATTGGCAGAATCGAGAATCGTTCATGCAGCGCCTGCGGTCATCCGACACAGAACACCTCTCATCTCATTCTGCTTTGTCCAGCTGCGTGCTCTTTGCGCCGCTCGTTCTTTGGTGACACTTTGTGTCTCTTCAACCTATGGCGAAACCATGGAGAGTGGCCCGACTTCTGGGCAATCATGGTCTTCCGCCATGCCCCCATAACAATACCAACAACAACATAAATTTTTGTTAGATGAACGTTGAGGCCTTATGCTTACTGTGATACAGCAGGGGTGTTCAAAGTTTTTATAATTTGGGTCACATTTTGCTAGCTTAAAAGTTTTGACGAGCTGCAAGAGAGCAGTATTTTGGGAGTTCAATTGACGCAAGTTAGGGCTACCATATCTAAAAAGTCAAAATCAGCTCTGTGAACTCAAATTTTGAGACAGACAATTGTCACGACATTAGTCTCGTGCCGCACTTCGTGCACCCCTGATCTACAGTATTGAAATCCAATAAACCCTTAACACGTAGCTGGCGAATTGTCTTTTAATTATGAAAAAAGAATTAAAAAATTTCTCTTTTCAGGCAAACTAAAAGTTGAAGTTAAAGTTACATATTTCTATCTTCCGGTCACAGGAAAATATTTTTGACCATGTCGCGCAAAAATTTTTTAAAGATAATCTGTCTCATAAGAGCCCTTGAGCAACCGTTAAGCCCTTTGCTTACTACGTGAGTAAACTTTAGTCTCCTTACAAATATCAGTTCAAACAATTCTAATTACAAAAACTTACTTGGATTCTTGCAAATATCAGTTCAAGCAATTCTAATTACAGAAACTTACTTGCAGTACAATTCTAATATTACAAAAACTTACCAATTACCAACAAACAAAAGAGTGGAAAAAAAAATTATTGAGGTTTTTTATAAAAACCAAGTTGCACCAATTCTTCGAATACAAATGCTAAACAAGTAACATCTTAGTGCAGCAACAGAAAACAAAACAATCACGCCACTCAAAAAAACGTTTTTGTTCAACATGCAGCCGGCTGCGTAGGCTCAACACAAATAGCATTTCAGAGAGCAGGAACAAAATGTTGGTGTAAATAGGGAGAATCACCCCTATGCCCCCAATCTTAATCATTGCAATTTGAATTTAGAGTAGTCTATTTAAAAACTTTTTATCATTTGACAATTTTTATCCGTTTATTCAAATTTTGAATAAGAATTACCTCCTGACAAGTCAAAAGGAGAAACAGACTGTTGAGATGTTTTTAGCTTGAATATATTTCATTTTATTATATTTTATTGCTCTGACTCGGCCATTGAGCTCTCTACTGTGAAATCGATTAACTAAGTTTCTTCCAATCAGTATAGAGCACAAAGTGAACTTTGGAGGAAGGCGCCGTAATGGTTTTTTTGCAATTACAGAAATAAATTTTGTTCGTAGGGTTATTTTACTTCTTGGTGTAAACCCCACGTAATATTATTTGTAACGCCAAGGTCCTTGGCTGCACCAATGTGTCTTGGTCCCGAAACTAAACAAAAAGCGTTATATCTACCTACATGTACATACCTTGCGTCCAATTACCCGGTTGACTTAACAACCTATTTTGAAAAAATCTCCCTGCATAAACACGATTGTATATGATTCTATGATTTCACTTAGTGATGTAGACCTACAAACCTATTTTTCAGCTGATTTTTCTCAAACTTTGAACTACATGACTAAAATTCTATGACTAAAATTCTCAATTTTCTTCCAAGATTCCGTTATCGCATCAGATTATTTCGGTTTCCTGGTTTTCATAAACAATCGGGAAAAAATTGAGAATTTTAGTCACAATTCACAAGTTAAACATCTGAAATCAAACCGGCAAAAATCGGAGTGCCAGCGTAATTTTTTCTTAGCTGCTAATACCAAATATGACAACAAAAAACATGGCGAGAAGCACAATCCTGCACCAATCCACAGCTACCTCAACGTGGTGGTGTGGTCCCTGACCCCGTATGGGTTGGGTCGAAATGGCTGTTGGACTTACCGAGGGTCCGAGTTACCCCGAGCACTCCCTTTAGTTTTTCGCTATGCTACCCCCAGAACGACTGCAGAAGACCACCACACAGCTTCCATAAAATCGGTCGCCTGTTTTCTCTTTTCTCCTGCCCTTCTCTTCCACGTCTTCGTCTCCTTATTCTTCTTCTTTTCTTGATGAGCAGTAACGTTCATCTCAACCCTGGTCCCATCTTTCCCTGCTTTGTTTGCGCTGGAAATGTGACCTGGCGAGGCAAGTCAGTGCAATGCTGCACCTGCTCCAAATGGGTCCATCTAAGGTGCTCACAACTTTTCCTCTCCAAATTTAGAACTCTTGACAGCTCTCACACCTGGAGCTGCCCCCTGTTGTGTCCCCACTCGTAACACAGTGACTCTCTCCTCACCCGACACGTATACCTCCACTGTACAATCTAGCCCTTCGTCCCCTAATGCTGCACTCCAGCTCCATTCTTGTCTTTAAGCTTCTTATCCCCCGTCGGCCCATTCTGTATCTTCTCCCTCAGGCCCCTCACCACCGTCCTTTGCTCCTGGCTGTCCTTCTATGCCTCCTCTCCCACCCCCTGACTCTCTCAGGGTTTTCCAATGGAATGCTGGAGGTCTCCGAGCCAGAAGCACCGAACTATTTTACTTACTTTGGTCCCAATCTGTTGACCTTATCTGTATCCAGGAATCCAATCTTAACTGATCTTCTTTTTTCCGGATTTCTGGATTCTCTGCTCTGCGTTCTGATCGCACCCACTCCCGGTCTGACATTTTCTCTCCGGATGCCACGCACGCTAGCGGCGGTGTCATCTTTTTCGTCCGGCAGGGCTTATCTTTCTCTGAACTTTTTACCTCCTCTTTTTCTTCGCTGGATCCCTACTCTGATTATGTAGGAGTCAACTTCTCTCTTAACAACTCCTCCTCGCTGTCATTTCTTAATGTGTATGCCCCCATATTTTCTCCTTTCCGACGGATGGCAGAACCGAATCCTTTTTTCCCTCAATTCTTTCCTCCTCCAGAAATCTCTTCATTCTGTGGGACTTCAATTGCCATCACCCCCTCTGGGACTCAAGAGGTACTTCCGACCCCCGTGGGGAGGAAGTAGTCGACTGGGTCATCTCCTCTGACCTTTTCCACCTCAATGACCCTGACACACACACCCTTCTACATTGCTCCACTGGCAGTCGCTCCTCTCTTGGCATCTCCTTTGCTCCCTCCTCTTTTGCTCTTTCTTGCTCCTGGGAGATGCTTCAGGATCTGGGTTCTGACCATTTACCAATTCTTGTAACTGTCCCTCTCTCCCTAGTCTTTCGTCTCAACGAGCGTCCTCCTTCGTTCAACTTTCAGAAAGCTCGCTGGGATGGCTTTGCCTCCTACTTTGACTCCCACTGTAGAAGTGATAAAGATCACCAGGCTTACATCTCTGCTTCTCGACGCGCTTCATCAGTCATTACCAAGGCCAAGGCTGGGGCATGGCAGACGACTTGCTCTTCTCTTTCACCCAAATCAAACCCAAAAACTGTTTGGTCTTTTTTCCGCTCTATTGCTGGCTTTCCTTCCTCATCTCCTCCTGTCCTAATTTTCCCAATTGTTCTTCTCCCAGGAAATCGGCTTCGGTCTACGCCGCTTACCTGAGGTCTCGCTTTTCCGTTTCTCAGCCAAAGACTCTGCGTAGCAGAACCAGAGGCTACCTCTCTGAGCTACGCCGAGCCACGTGCCCGGAGGAGTCTCACTCGTCCTTCTGCTCTCCATTCTCCCCCACTGAACTTCTTGCGGCTGCCTCCAACCTTTTCCCCTCCACTGCCACTGGCCCAGACAAAGTTGCCTATCCTATGCTAAAGCATCTTCCTCGCTCTGGCATGGATTTTCTTCTTCACATCTTCAATCTCTCTTGGTCTTCGCATTCTTTTTTTTCATCTGGAATACACCTTCATTATTCCCATCCACAAGATAAGAAAATCTCTCGACTCTTCTGCTTCCTTCTGGCCTATCTCTCTCACCTCCTGCATCTCAAAACTTTGTGAACGCATCATTCTATCCCGTCCACTCTTCTTTCTGGAATCTAATTCTCTTTCCCCGCCAGGCCGGTTTCTGCCCTGGACGGCCTACACTTGATCAAATTCTGTTCTTTTCCAGTCCACTTTGGATGGGTTTAACAAACCCAGGCCGGGTTGTCGGACGATCCTTTCTACTATAGATTTCTCTAAACTTTTGACTCTGTCTGGCATCCCGCCCTTTTCTACCAACACCATTTGGTTGGCCTCCCTTCTTGCTTTGCTCGTTGGACTCAATCTTTCCTTTCTGATAGGTGCGCTTGCGTGGTTTTTCAAAGTCACAAAAGCCGCTCCTTTCGAGTCCGTCGAGGTGTTCCGCAAGGTTCCGTTCTTGGCGCTGTCTTTTTCTCTCTCTTCATTAATGATCTTCACGCCTCTCTGCCTTCTACCGTCAGTTGCTTTCTTTATGCTGACAATCTGGCCGTTTGGTTCTCCTCCCCCTCGATCCCCACTACGGTGGAGGCCACGCAAAAAGCTCTGTTTCGATTGGAGCGCTGGTCTGAGTATTGGTGTCTTCCTCTGAATTCGAGCAAATGTGAGGCCTCCTTCTTCTCAGTGGATCCCCACCAAGCTAATCTCCAACCCAACCTCCTCTTACTCGGCTCCATCCTTCGTTTCAATCCAATTCCAACCTTTCTTGGGGTCATCTTCGATCGCAATCTTTCCTTTTCTAAACATGTATTTTCGCTGAAGGCCAAATTTTTTCCACGTCTCAAGGCCTTACGCTGTATCTCTGCTTCGTCATGGGGCCCCTATAAGGAGTCCCTCTTTGTTTTGTACAAAGCTTTTCTTCGGCCTCTTCTCACTTATGCTTCACCCGGATGGTTTTCATTCCTAAGCGCTACCAATATCACCAAATTGGAACCCCTCCACCGAGCGGCTAGTTGCGCCATCACCGGCTGCCTCTCGTCCTCCCCTATCCCACGTCTTCTCTCCGAGGCTTCTCTACCTCCCCTACGAGTCATCTTGACTCATTTCACTCTTTTGTCGTACGAGCGGACTCTTCGTCTCCCAACCTTTTTCCTATTTCAGATTTGGCCAGACTAGGAGTGAAACCAAGACTCTGCAGATCGTCCTGGATAGTTTTTGCGTCCACTCACCCCCTCATGCTTTCTTCTACTTCTCCTAGGGAGGCTCTTCTTGCTTGCCCTCCCTGTCCTCCTGGGAATCTGCCTTTGTTCACTGTGGAGTCCATACTTACCTCTCCATGCTCTCGCTCTGATCCTCCTCTCTCTTGCCAAGGTGCGGCTCTCGCCCATCTTGACTCTCTTCCCCTCATGATCTGATACTCTGGACAGACGGCTCTGTTCCATTTCCTTTTGGCAAGAGCGGCTCCGGCGTTCTTGCCAACTGCTCTCGTTGTGGCACTGAGGCCACTCTTTCCTTTTCAGCAGGCCCAGTATGTTCAAGGTTTTCCGCTGAAGCCTGCGCCATCCTGCACACTCTTTGCTGGTCTCGGCAGCACCAACAAGTTTTCCATTTCCCTTCTCTTCTCCTACTATCTGACTCTCGTTTTGTCCTCGCCACCCTGTCCTCTCCTCTATCTTTCCTCTTATCTCAAACTCTGTGGCAGATCTGGCAGTAACTGTATTCTCTCTCCTCCTGTTCTATCAGGCTACAATGGGTCTCCGGACTTTCGTATCTTCTGGGGAACGACACGGCTGATGAGCTGGCCAGACGGGGAGCGCTACTTGCGCCCTCAGCAACCTCTTGTAGTATCTCTCCTCTTATCTCTCGTATCCATTCTTTTTTTTCTCGGACTAAAGGCGTACTGTCTCATCGAAATTCTTTGACACACAGGTTTCCTCGATTTCCACTGAGGAGCTTGTGCTCTCTCGTCATGCTCGCTGTGTCCTCTCTCGTTTACACCGCAACGGACACAGCCTTCTTTTAGGTTCTTATCTCTCCAGGATTGACAGAATCGAGAATCCTTCTTGCAGCGCCTGCGGACACTCTTCCCAGAACACCTCTCATCTCATTCTGCACTGTCTAGCTACGGACTCTTTGCGCCGCTCACTCTTTGGCGACTCTCTGTCTCTTTACGACCTCTGGTCCAGACCCTGAAGAGTTTCCCGGCTTCTGGGGCCTCATGGTCTTCCGCCATGCCCCCATCCCTCGGAAGGAGTCGGGTAATTAACAACAACAACAGATGTACAATCAAGAGATGTGGTATCGGTTTAGTAGCGGTTAAAGAATAATTTTTCTTTTTATTTTTTTATTAAAGCGGATTCTGTAAAAAGTGGCAACATGTGCTTAATGCCGCTTCGGAGCTTAAAAGTTTGTAGTCTCAAAACGCTGATGTTGTAAGGTACTTTATAAGGTATGTAAGGTTGTAAGATATTTGGATTAAATTACTTTTCTGAACTATTGTTTAAAGATTAGGAGCTTGATAAGTTTAAACTTAGTGTAATTCCATTTAGCAGTAGGTTTCAAACAGTTTTAAGGAAATTGAGTATCATTCAAACTTTTTATGGGGCACTTGTACTACTGACCACAAAAATAAACACACGTGTTTCACACTTACTACAAAAATTACACCTACACAATTTTATTCTTTTAAAAGACAATGAAAACGGGTATTAAAGGAATAAAAAACCGAAGTCCTGCAAGATACTAAAAATTTCTACGCGAATCAAACAATTGACCTGACAGGCCGTTTTTGACTGAAACAATGGCCAATTATTCATTGCGTAGCCGGGATTCTTTTTTGGTTTTGAAATATTTTATATTTTATGAAGAAATAGTAGGCCTAAAGTTCTTTCTGCTTTTGAACATATTCAGAGCAGTTTTTATGCTTATTACAGTAAAAAGAACTTTCAAAGTGACAAAGAAATGAATGAACTGCAGCAGATCCAGAAAATTTTGGCTTACTGATACTAATCAACAAAGTACAGGGAAAAGAGAAACAAAAGATGCTTTAAATAAAAAGCAACTTACCAGCTTTATAGGTTAATCGAAAACCTTTTTTCTCAGTTTCATGATCTGAAGTAAAAGCGACAGAAACTTCACCGCAGTTGAAGTATTTAGTCACAGGCTGACAAAAGCTTCCTGTGTATTGACCAAAGCTTCCTGGTGATTGGTTTGAGCACTCTATAGTCTGTAACATAATCAACATAGGATTTTTAAAATTGACTTGTGAAAAAAGGTGGAAGAAACACATATCGGGAAAACAACTACATCAATCGTTCAGAGAAAGATGTTGATATTAGACTTGCCAGCGTCTTGACACAGTCTTGATAAACAGTACACTCAGTGCAAGCCTTGTGCTGCAAGACCTTGTTTAAGGGAAGTACCTCTACCGTACGTGCAAAACTGTAGCATAAAAAAATTACTCCGTTCGTTAAAAACAGTTGGTGTTGATATTGTTTTCTTCGCAACAATAAAAAGCCAGTCCGTCACGTCTTAGTTCCACCATAGAAAGGTTTGCGTAAACCCAGACCGTCAACTAGCGCACAAAGATTTTTCGACATTCAAAGCAGATCAGTTTGAGATCAAAAATTGTGGGGATATAGACTGAAAAGTCATCGTGGGATCTGCTGTTTTGTAAAAAATGAAGCCTCTCAATTGAAATGTGTTTTCTGGTTTTAATTTTGCGCGCTGTCGTTGACAAATTTCGTAATACTTTAACTTGATTTCGTTTTTCCCTCTGTTTGCTGTGCTTAGACATCTTGATTTAAAATGTGTCTGCCATCATTCATTTGCTTTTGTTCTACAATTTAAATTTCTTATGACATTCCTGTAGAATACCAATGATGCTTTCTTTAATTCAGTTTCTGTCTCCGGCTCTTTGCTTCGAAGTCCAAAAAATCAATTTTACAAAAAAACCATAGCAAGCGTACTTTTTAGGCAAAAACAAATAGAAAATTCTTCTGAAGAGTTCTACTCTTGGGTGTGGGCGAGTAAGAATCAGATTACCCTCCTTGCAAAGCCTTCGATACAATCTTGGTGCGAAAGAACTTACCAACAAGTCATGGGCGTCTTCTAGAGCGAATTCATCGGGCTCTATTTTCACTAAAATGTTGGCATCCTTTGATCCATTTATCCTCCAACAGCTGTTTTGGTTTTTTGGATAATTATTTGGCCAACTTGTGGAATGTATGTAGTTACTCTCCTTCGTTGCTGTCAGTGTTTGCTGTGTTCCAAGACAATTTCCTACAAATTAAGACAGAAGATCAGTACTAGGAAATGAACACTTAATCGACTTGTCAAATCCAAAATGGGTGCGTAATTGATGTGGTATACTTTGACAGAAAGTAGTAGATACCGCTGGGTGAGTGTGTGGGATGCTTGCCTATAATAAGCAAATATACAATACATGGTAGCAATGGCACTACCATGTATTGTATAGTTGCGTGTTTTAGGCAAAAGTTCTAACTCAAGTTATGCCCAAAATCCTAGGGGAGGCCACGGCTTTGCCATGGCCAGCTATCTCATACCATCTTATGTCCCCTGCTAACGCCCTTGCGCAAGAGGGCTACACATTAGGATTGCTCTGTGTATGCTGTCATATGGCACACTAGAGTGGTGGCCGCGCATGGAACTAGTAGTGCTGGAGTTTAGAAGATACAGGGATCCATGAAAATCACTCCCACAGCAGCCCGATAGACACTCCTTGACCTGCCACCTCTTGCTATGTATATTATGACTGAAGCAATGCCAACCAGCAATCGTGTGCTTAAAGGAGGACAAAGGAAACATAAGAGCAGTGTTGGGGGGACTCGAGACAAGAAAAAACGTCTCCTCTTGACTCAAGTCATTTGTATGACATGACTCGACTCGGCTTTGGCTAGTCGTGTCAACTCAACTTCAGTGACTAGAACTGGAGTCGAGACTCGACTGACCCGCTGATAAAGAAATTTATTGCATAAAACCTATTGTCTACCAAGTCATTTCTATGTGACACAAAACATTACAAATGGTAAAAATCACATTACTGTTTTACACAAATGTATTAACGATCTTACGGTAATGAACAATTCCTATGCCATATACCCTGTATGCTAAAGCGTATTAGATATAAAAATACGCATTTCTATACCCTATACCAGGGGTCACCAACCGTATGCCCGCGGGCTCCACGACGCCCGCGAGGACAACATGAGACACCTGCGAGGACGATAGGAGTTACTCGCCAGCCTGATTCAAAAATATTTTAAAATATTTTCTACGATGAACTGGACCGCGAGTGACACAATCGCGGCAGCAATACAGGTATTGACCTTTTTTATTTTTTGGAGGACATCTCCATATGTGTGAGATATGAACACAAAGTATGATGTGCGGTGAAGATCATCGGTTGCATCGTATAACAGAAAGACAGTAAAATATATTGTAATTGTATTGATAATTGACCTCAAAAATAGTTTGCCTCACTTTAAAGTGTAATAATTCTCATCAAGGAGACATGTAATTATCAGAGAAACAACCAAATTTCAATTCAACCGGAGGTTAAGTAATAAAGCATGAACATTGTAAACATCTTTTCAAAACTGATTCAATTCAATCCACTCGACTTAAAATTAAACGTAATTAAAAATTCGTGATTCTATTAGAAAGCTATCCAAAAGCTTTCCTACCAACTATCTGCCACATTAGTGTGTGAAATCAGTTTGTGTCAACTTAAACGTGACTTGAAATATTTTTTTTTTCGCTGCGCATATCCTTTTCTGAACTATTCATGTTAAATTTTGAAACGGTGTTTAATTGTTTATATTTTCTTTTAAAACATTTGTCTTATTGCTTGTTATGTCGTTATATACTTGTTCTCATTTGATATTTCAAGTTCGGAGGCGGACCTAATATTTGTTCTATTTCACTGTCATTCTGGTGTACGAAAGCTACCGATGATCCTCATGGCCCATCATGAGGAAGATAGGAAATTTGTTGAGCTTTCCAAAATATATGACATGAAAGGAACAAACGTGCGGAAAAACCTTTTATATATGGCTATATGAAGTGGTCTTAAGTTATTTGATATTTAAAGTTTTAAAAGGGGGCGGACCTAACATTTGCTCTATTTCACTGTCATTCTGTTATACAGTGCAACCGATGATCCTCACCGCACATCATGAGGAAGATAAGAAATTTATTGAGCTTTTCAAAAATATATGACATGATAGGAACACACCTGGGCAAAGATGTTTTTTTTAGTTTGGATTGTTTAGTCGTGTTTGCCGACAAGGTGCAATGTTTTGTTTCGTTTGTAACTTTTGTTTCTTTTATTCTCATATTTTGAGCTTCTTTTATAGTCGTTTTAAGAGCGATGGTTGGTTACATAAATTTCTATTCGTTTGTCGCTTTTGTTCCATGCTTTTTAAAACGAGAGAATCATTCTGCCAGAATGAGAGTGGTGTTATCACTATATAGCGGCAAGCATTGTGATGTCATTGAAGAGCAAACGTAGCACTGCTTTGTAAAAGATTCAAGATAGAACAAAATAGCATGCTTAAAAACATTAAATGAATAATGGCTTGTTGCACCTTGATACAGAGTAAGATGTTATAGAATAGACTTACCATATTTTTGCAATGAAAAACCGGGACGCTTCAGAACAACAGGCCTGATCAAAGGGCTTTGCTATAGCTAACCAAAAAAAAAAAAAAAAAGGTCATCACTTGCTAGGCTGCACAATTTGTCCAGTTGTTGGCTTGAAAATGACGCAAAACGTGCAGCCAACCAACTGATGACCTTTTTTTTTTTTTTGAGATCACCCGTTTTTTTCACTATTTTTCAATAACTGAACTTCTGCCTCACCAAACTAGCGTAACTAGCTGACTCCATGAAAAACCGGGACTTTTGCTCAGCTGACCGGGACTGTCCCGGCCAAACCGGGACGTATGGTAGGTCTATTATAGAATCACTTATAGCAAAAATTAATCTTTATTTTAAAGCAATGGATTGAAAAACAGTATGGACGGGTGAGCATAGCCACTACATGTCTCCCAAGTTTATCGCAAGCTGGAAAAGTTTTATTTGCCCTGTTTTCACCATAGGCGTTCTTAACCAAACAGACTTTTATCCATTAAATTCAGCAATTGCTTGCATATCAAAGTTGTGGGAGGGCGCCAATACAATTGAGATGTATTTTCAGGATTAAGTCATTAAATAATAGGATTTTTAGGATTGAGCCATTACACATTATTGCAATAGCAAGACCTCCACTGATAATGTCGAGGTTAATAATATCAAATCAGCTGCGTCAGCCTCACCCAATTACAAACAAAAGTGCTTCAACATTTAAATCAAATGTAGCTCGACATTAATATTTTGTTGCAAAATAAAGCAAGACTAAGATTATTCCCGCTCCTCTTTATCTTGGAGTATCACCAAGCGTTTTGCTTGGAGTAGGTTGCATTATAAAACTTTTAGAAACTTCATTTTCACATGAATCTTTTTGAATATTTTGATTGATATCGCTAAAGACCCATGCTATTGAGAATGAATAGACAAAATGTCCCAAAATAGTTAGGTTTTGTAGATATTTCAAGTTTGTGTTCTGCAGGCAACCAGAATTTTTAGTGTTTTTCACCAATGGGCTACATTTCATAAACGTTAAGTGACTTCATTTTTTGGTGAATCTTTTTGGATACGCAGACAAATAATGACAAAGAACCATGCTTTTGAGGAAAATTAGTCAAAATTTACCAAAGAACAAACTTTGTCTAACAATTGCAAGTTTGTTAGATCAAGTAGGATAATTGTTTAACTAAAAATAAAACATGATGTATGGCAACCAATTTTTAATTTATCACTATAAAATAATAATCGTTAGCCGTAACTCATTAGAGACACATGTTTCTCAAAAACAAATTTCCTAAGCTTTCAAACGACAGTAATTGTTTGTACCTTATTATAATTTTTATGTATCAAATTTACCTGTTTCTACTCAGCTTACCACTTTTATAAAAGGGGGAAAGTTACACTGACAGTTTTTAGTGTAAAATGTAATACTACCAACAGATGTTACATACTATTGGAATTGCCTTGAAATAATCTTTAATTAAATTAATCTTTAATCTGCTTTTGATTAAATCTATTTTGTAAAAATGTTGCAATTTTGAAAAAATTATTATATTATAATCTCTCTTAGCAAAAGACTGTATTAATCGTACCAAACAATATTATGACATCATAGAGAGAATATAAGTGTGATAGAGAAAAAGAGAAGTATGTATAGAAGGCTTAAAATGCTTAAATAAGAATGGCTCGTTGCACTGTCAAATGAGCATAAATTGTTGTAGGGTTGATTTTATCAAAATCATTTGATTAATATCTCCTGAAAATGCGTTTAATCGCGTTTGTATGACCAGTAGTTTTTGAGAAAATACAGCTAACAAATTCTGCAATCAAGCGTTGGTTGTGATGTCATCTTAGATTCCAAAAAGGTAAAATTTTTTCCAAAGTAATAGGTCGGATACTAGTTTTCGTTTGAGCAAAAATGGCTTTGCTCTGTCAAGAAAGGTAAATTAAAAACAATATTTTTGATTATGACATCATGATGACGTCAGGAATACCCTTATGACGCTTATACCAAGGCGGTGATCAATCGTGCTAAGCTTAGTGTTTGTAAGTCCAGTAGTTTTGGCGGAGTTAAAGCGTACATAAATAAGTACGTACCAACACACGTACAGACAAAATCGGGCTTTATATGTATAGAAGCACTTCATAAAACAAACGCACAAACATTTGTGAATTCGTTGGCTGTTTCAATTGTTGGCAAGTCCAGTTCCTAAGTATACTTACGCTGGAAACAGGGCAAGCAACACGTAGCCAGCGACTCCAGAAACTTTGGGAAAATATGATAGCTATGCCCAACTTTACATAATGTTTGTTTTAATCGATTTGATTTTGTAATAAGAATTGGCTGTGACAAAAAAAAACTTAAGCTTTTATGACTGTTCTGTCAACTATTAATTGGGTTAAACCGGATCAGACGTCTAATCCGATATTGTTAATCTCAACTTTACTGATGAGGACCCTGCAATAGCAATAACTTAATTGTGAGTGCTTTACTTCGAGTTAATATCCTCTTTCCGAGCTGCGTTCACGCCAAGACAAAGCCACATACCCGCAGTAAGAGGCTTTTGCTCATGCAGTTACAAAAATTTGTAAGTAGTACGCCTAATATTAAGTAGCTCAATCCTGAAAATACATATCAATCCCTTGTTGAATTTGACGGACAAAATTTTGATAAGTTTAGGGACGCATATGGTGAAAATAAGGCAAGTAAGACGTTGCCAGGGACTCAATATACTTGGAGATATGTGGTGGCGCTGTGCAACCCCACATAATGTGTTTTTTACTCCATTCCCTTTCAAAACACACTTCGGTTTTGTCTGGGAACAAGATATGACAATGTAATAAAACATAAACTGTTTATTTATTACTGTTGAAACAACTATCGATCGAGTAAAGCTGACTTAGCCGGATAAACTGATAACTTCGACATTACTGATGGGGTAACACCAGTTAGTTTATTTTTAAGATTTAGTGGGTTTCCTATGGTTGAAGCTTTTCTGATACCATTGCTTGTGTGTCAAAAATGATGTTAGTGGTAGCAAGCTGAAAACAGTTGCTCAGTGTTTTGTTGTCATTCGATTTTCATATTTTGGTGCAACTTGTGTTGTTATAGAAAATGCATTGTTACATACATATTATTCTTCTAAATACTGAGAGCATTTTCAATGCAAAATCTTTCAGTTTGACAAATCTAACTTTGCTAAGTAATTTTGAAAAGCGGTTTTGAAATTTGCTCTTGGGCAAAAATGCCTTTGGGGACCTGAACTTGAACAACACTGTATCAAACAATCAAGGCTGTAATGTATCAGACAAACTTATGCAGCCCGCTTTTGTCCACCACTGGCGTATTTAGGAAAAGGATAAACGGCGGTGACTCCTCTCAAACGGTTTGATTAAAACAAAACATAGGAAAAACCGTTTTGGAAAAGTTGATTTAAAAAAAATTCCTCGTGTGTGCTTGGAAATTAAAATGGGCGAAAAGGTGATTGAGTTTACATAAGGCAAATTCATCGCATTTTTTACAAGGCTTATAGAAAAACTTTTCGATGTTGATCACATAATTAATACTGTGGCCTCCCCGGATAAAATTAATTTTCAAATACGCCAATGGCTGATTAGATTGTGAATTTGCTTCAACTGATAAAATATAGTATTGAATTAAGTAGTGTGGGCTAACCCGTAACGCAACACAAACGGGAATTTAATGAAACCCTTAAATTTTGCGTGGTTCTGGGCTTCAGCCCAGTGCGCCCTTTTACCCACTAAGTCGGCCACTTGATATCTCCCTCATTTCATGGCAAGAGTCGTCGCTTTCCCCTATTCAAATTTTTAACCTGTCACAGAACTATTGCGTTATCACAACAAGAGAAAAATCTACTATTTCACAGCCAAAGTTATTTTGTGGCTACGTTCCAACCCCCGCTTCCATCAATATAAATATAGTCGCATCAGTGAGGAATCAAAATTACAAAGTATTGTCTTGCATTATTTCATTTGTGCTTCATACCTTATCGTCTAGAACAGGGGTTCTCAACCTTTATTCTCTCATTTACCCCTTGGCAAATTTCATAAGTAAAATTTACCCCCAAATGTTTTTATATTTTTTCACTTCCACAAATGATTATTGTAATAGGTAAAAGTACAAATTTTTTGCTGACAAAATTTACCCCCAAGGCAAGTCAAATTTACCCCCGGTTAAGAACTCCTGGTCTAGAACAATGGTTCTTAACCGATAGGCCACAGCACCGAAGTCAGATGGGTAATTTTCAGTTTTAATCAATAAAGATAACATCGCTGAAATTGCAAAAAGTGCATCGAAAAAGGGCCACAAATCTCTGTTTAGTTTTAAAATGGGCCATATATCCAATAAAGTTGAGAAACTGTTCTAGAAAAAATGAATTGTATGAAAAAAAATACAAAAATAAGTATAAATGTGGTTGCTGGCAAAACAATTTAATGATTTTTGGCTTGTCAACTTGCCGTAGATATTCACAAAAGCAAGGTTCTGCTTTTCCAGTTTGACAATCACAATTTCTAATTTATGAGAAGCAGTAATATTTTATTGAGATAGCTTCACTACAAAAGAATTCTGCTGTTTACGTGACGCTTTACGGTTGAACGTATCGAACGTATCAAGCATCGATATTTTGTTGAACTGGATTTTGAAATCGCTTTGTTTATTTCAAAACTATGATGAACGTCCCTGCCACCTTACAGTCAACCATAAGCAAGACAAATTTTAGAAAAAGTTAAAACATTTCAAACACTTAGTTTTGATATCGCAAAGTTACACCAGTTTTAATTTGATTAGGGTCGAAATCAACACTGCCCCGGGCTTAATTGGGTTAAACCCCAGAGCATTCAGCGCAGCTGCGTTCATAAAATAGATACTTAACAGCAACTTTACCGCTTTAGTGCAAAAATTGTCGCAGAAGTACACTTTTCCTACAGCCTAAACATTTCACTACACCTACTGAAAAAACTCTGGCAATTAGTGCTATGAAGATTCAAGTCGTAAAAAAGTCAACTTGGCAAGAGCCGTTTGCACGAAATGACTCTACTCGACTCGAGATCACTAACTTGTGACTCGACTTGAGACTTGACTTCAAGCGACTCGTTTCCAACACAGCACAAAGACCACTGTTGAAATCACTCATGCATCAAATTTATGACTGAGCTATATGCTCAAACCATCATTTTGACAAATAACTTGCTAGAACCAATATACATGCAGGCTGTCCCAACATAATGCTCACACATTTTAGCAGCTGGAAACCGTTTCGTCCAAACTGGTAAATTGAAAAACAGAGGGATTTTGTGCCATACCCTCCACGTTCACCAGACTTCATAACTTTTTTTTATGAAAATACCTAGAAGACAAGGTCTACACTATGAGGTTCACAACAATTGTTAAACTGGAAGCAACCACTGAAAATGGAAGCACGCAAACACCAAGGAGATTGTTTTGTAATGTGCGCAATTCCATTGCTTTACATTGTCAACTGCTCTGCAATTGTTTAAAATGTGTACACATTATTTTGCGATATCTGTAGTTCAATGAAGGTTCAATGCCAATCTACAGTACTTTCACAAAAACAAGAATCAAAAATCACGCAGGAGGAAGCCATTAAAGAAAATATTCCTGTACGAGATTGTACAGGGTCCGCCACCCAAGTGTAGACTTAATTTTACAATTATTCTAAGCTTATTTATAAATTCCCTATTGTTCTTATTATACTTAATATTTAGTATTAAGTATCTAGTATTTATACTAAGTATAAAATATTTAATAAATTTGTTATAATTTTGGTGAAAAACCACAATGAACAGTGCTATTGAGAAACTCTATCAAGATGGTAAAACTGCACCTGAGATTTTCAAGATTCTGAAGGGATGTGTGAGTCGCTCTGGTGTTTTCAAATCAATCAAATGACTTAAAGAGACAGGTAGCGCACAACCAAGAGTAAGGAGTACTCCAAAAAGACCCATAAGGACCGAAAAACTCATAAAGAAAATAATCTGTAATACATATAGGAGATTATACATTAGAAAAAATTAACAGAATCGTGAGACCAAATTGAAAGCGAAACTGTGCGTGCAACCTGTGCTCAAGTTATTCAACGTCTCCGTCGTGTAATCCGGGAAAAGGGTGGATATATAGAATAATCTGTAATACATATAGGAGATTATACATTTTTCTTTGCTCTCTGTAAAATTTCATTATATTTTTCATTTTTGTTTTTGAATAAAATGAAAGTTTAATAGTCTACACTTGGGTGACGGACCCTGTAGTACAGATATATTCAAAAACAGCATGGATAATACAGGCATAAGACTGCATTTTGAGTAGCTTGATGACAAAGATATGTCATAATCGTTGGGGAAATATACTACATCAAGCTGAAATCCTTGCGGTCTCGACATATGCATTGAGTTTACATGTACAACGTTGTAAAAATAAGATTATTGATGGTTTTTCACAGTCTTTGGGAGCACTCAAAGTAACAAAAGCTTCACCTCTAAATTAAAAATACTGTAGTGTGATCTTGGCATCGAGATACTGAACAAACTGGATATATGCTATGAAGTAAATTTATGCTAGATTAAAAAGCACTTGGGTAACAAAACGGCAAACTTGCCAAGAATGCCACTGATACACCTTCTGTTGGACCACAACTAACTGTGAAACTAACGACCACAAAAATGCTATAAAATATGCCTCCAAGACAGAGCATCATTTCAAATAAAACGGCTTTAATACATGCAGAAAAATTAAGCAGTCAAGTGGCAAGTCCATTGCAAAGTTAAATTAAGTAATGTTTAGAATTCTTCATTATTAAACAATGATTAGTATTTATCAGAGTTGCATAAGATCCGCAATGCTGTATGGGAGCGAGACGTGGTGTCTAAGGGAGAATGAGATGGCAATTTTGAGAAGAACTGAAAAAGCCATGACGAGAGCAATGTGTGGAGTTAAGGCTCTTGAGAAACAAAAAAGTCAAGAAATTGTGAGTTTGCCAGGTTTAAAGGATACTTTGGATGAATTAGCCAGGGCAAGTGGAATGCGATGGTATGGGCATGTTTTGAGAAGGAATAATGGTAAAGTTTTGAGAAGAGCGTTGGATTTTGAAGTGGCAGGAAGAAGAGGGCGTGGGCGACCAAATATAATGTGGAAGAGAAAAGGGGAGGAGTACATCAATCAGATTGGACAAAAAATGAGGATGCCATTGACACAGTGAAGTGGCGTAATGGTATTTACGAACTGTCGAGAAGCACGAGGTGAATCCGGCCACTTGCGTTGACGCGGACAAAACCGGATTTAAAAAACTGGATTTCTCTCTCTCTCTCAAAGAAACCTAAGACTAATAGTTGGCGTTTTCACTCGCTACTGCGAACGTAACCGCGATCTTAGAATTACAAAATGAGAGTAAATCTATGCTTAAGACTTCTGTGAAGAAGCTGAGATGTACAGGCACCCATTAGCTTTGTCACTGTGTCGCACTTGGCGCAAACAAAACAAGTACCATGGGGGCTTACTGACTCCAACAAATGAGATACCGTATTTGCCGGTGTATAAGTCGACCTTTTTCGATCAAAAATCGACCTAAAAAAATCGACCTCCTTTTTATACACCGAGTCATGAAATTCAAAAATAAGTAGTCATAAAATCGTAAATTTCCGTCGAATTTTAGGGGGTCGACTTATACAACGAGTCGATTTATACACCGGCAAATACGGTAAATAAACTTCATCTAAATGTAATCTGAAATTTCACCAGGAAACAGGAAGATTTGGAAACAAATAAAAGTTTAATAATGCAGTAGGCAATAGACTTTTATGGCTTGAGCGTACAGTCACCTGGCACCGCTAAACAACAATAATATTGCACAAATACGGTTTTCTGTTGATAGCAGCTTGACGCTAATTTTTTGTTGAATATATTATCACTTTCTAGCGCAAAATCATCATTTTTGAACGAGAAAGCGAACCAAAACAATAATAGTGACTCTGAATAAAGGTTTTTCACTCTTTTTAAGATCTCATCTGGAAAATTAGCCATTTTAAGATGTTTGGTGGCAAATTACTCTTTTTCAAAGTGTTTGGGAAAAGTTTGTTGGAGGTTATCAATTTGTTGAAGGCTTATTCCTCTCAACATCCCTCTCTCTTTACACCCTACATTACTTTAAAGTATGGGTATGCAACATTTTGCGCAAGCGGGCCAAGTTCACTGAATTTTTCTCATTCGGATAGAACAGGGAACCTGAGTGCACGGCTTGGAGTCTTTTCAAAATGAAGATGTTTTGGAAATCAATCACAATCAGCAGATCAACCAGTGAGCACGGGCCAAAAGCAGCATTGTTCCGCTGGCTGCAGGCAACACACTCCAGCTTCAAAGGCATAATTCAAAAAAGGTAGTCGGTAATTCAAATCTAAACGATCAGCACATATTGCTCTAACGCAATGTTGTAAAGTCTCTTACCTTTAACGTGGAACCAGTGATGTGTTATTAATAACAGCAAAAAAATATAACAGCAAAACAAGTGCATAGTGATCAACAATTCACTTATGAATCAAGTGATAAAACACAAAAACAAAACTAAAAGACTACCAGCAGAATATATAGAGCAATTTTGGTCAGTATGAAGCTATAAAAATACCTTGAAAAATACCAAAGGTTAGTGCCCTAAACCTGTTGCTTCCAACTTTTTTGTACTACTGACCAGTATCATGCTTAGCATTATTATCACTGACCGACCTTCGTGGTTTAAAAGCCAGGAATGCCGGAAGATCTCGAGGATAAACAACGGGCCTTTATGGTCATTCAAAAGAACACTTTCATTCCCCATAAAGAAACATGGCCTACTGGTCATGAACATTAGCAGAGTTGTACGTTCGCATGGACAAATTAAAGGAGTTCATTTTTTGTTTGCGCTAACGCTAGTGGCGGCATTTTTTCTATACGTTGACGGAAGTGGTAACGGTGCGACTTCTTTTGCTAAATTCTTAATGCTTGCGTAAAGCGTTACTTTTTTTTAGAAAATATTCTAGTACATTCTTTTTTCATTTTAAATTTGCTCTCGTCGTTGCTGTAGTTGTTGTTATTATATTAGGCTCTGCAAGTTTGTGAGTCTTGTCACGTATTTTGCCAATTACTGTTATTCATAGGTGTCCGGTAACGAAGTATTATTACTTGAGTAAACTACTTAAGCAGGTTTATCAGTACGAGCCACTTACTTAAGTAGGTTCTTTTTTCATTACTTTTACTTATACTTGAGTAGGAAGTAACGCTGCCTGAGTAGTTATATCGTTTACTTAAGTAGATGCTAGGCTTTTTTGGTTGCACCCCTCTTGGCATTAATCAAAGAATATAGCGCACCCCCACTCTTCTCTTAAAATGTTCTTAATCAATTGTAAAACGAACAAAGTTAATTTAAATTTTTTTGTTATGTGTAAATCAACAGAAATAAATAGAACACAAGTTATTTTCACAAGCATTAATGTGAACGATGCAGCTGCTTTTTCGAAGCTACCAGTTTAATTCTTGGCTTAGTTGAAAAAAACGCGCATCCCATATTGCATACATGTCAACCTATACGCTTTCCCCGTATTTTATACGTTTTTTTACATTTCCAAATGTATACGGCATAGTCGGATTTTTATACGGGAAAATACAAATTTGGCTCAAGGTTGGGTCTTCCCGTTCGTGACAAGGAAAACAGGCGATTCTATCGCGCAGATGCTCACTTTCGTACGCGTATTGTGCTGTAGCCTTCATCACAAGTCGCCTTCTTGATCTATATATTAAAAGGCGTTACGATTTATGATTTAAAAATTCGTTCAGTAGCTGTTTAGTGCAAAAATTCATCTTGTCGGAGGAATTAAAACTTTGTAAACAATTTAAATTCGTCAAGCATATAATGTGTTATCGTATATAGATATGAGTGACTGTAATTAGTCATGGAACCTGCTGCTAAAAAGCCGAAGATTGGAACAAGAAGACACTTGAAAGAATGGAAAACTTTAAAAGGACAATGCAAGGGATTGATAGAATCATCAAAGAAAGGACAGGATTATTCGTATTGTGTGCAGTGTAAGAAGGATATGAAAGTGACTGCGTTTGGATTGTATGACTTGGAGAGTCATTTTAAAACAAAGAAACACGCTGAGAATTTCGCTGTTTCTAAAATCTTCAAGCCGGTGAACATGCACTTTGCACCTAAAAAGGAGAACAACATTGCAACTACAGAAGTAGAAGTAAAATTTTGCTATTTCATAGCTGAACACAACATTCCTTTCACTGCCTCTGATCACTTCTCAGACCTGATAAAATCATTGTTTCCAGACTCTAAAATTGCCAAGGTACGTGTGTCAATTAGTAATCTCCGCCACTAACCCTTGATTCATTTATGGATTTTTTTCTATTAACTTTTTGTCTCGTTTTATTAATTTTTACCACATCCTCGATTTTCTTTCTTCCCTAATTTTTTTCTATATGTTTTAGGAGTTTGCATGTCGGAGAACCAAGGTGATCATGAAGGGCTGTCTGGCCCCTGCATTCACAGATCTAGTAATATAGTGGCGTAGGACTCACCCATTTACTCTCATCAATGAGAGTAAATGGGTGAGTCCTATGCCATTCTATTACTGGATCTGTGAATGCAGGGGCCAGGCAGCCCTTATGACAGGAGCCAGGCAGCCCTTACTCTCATGATTGATGAGAATAATGACAGAAATTCAACCAAGAGATTAGTAATCCTTCTCACTTCTTTGAGGACGACTGTACAAAGACAAGATTTCTGGATTTTCCAGTTTTAACATCTGGCACAGCATCAGATATCTTTGAAGCTGCGGAAAATGTCGTTACAACCAACAACATCCATTGGTTGAATGTAGTCGGATTCGCTAGCGATAACTGCAACACCCTGATTGGCTCAAAAGAGTCTGTTCTCACAAGGCTCCGTGATAAAAACCCCAATGTGTTCAGCATCGGATGCTTCTGCCACCCAGCTAGTCTGTGTGTTAAAGATGGTGTAAAAGCTCTGCAGTTCAAAGTTGATGATTTGTTAGTGGATATCTTTTAGTTTTTTCATCACAGCTCACAGCGAATACAAGAATTTAGAGCATTCCAAGAGTTCACAGAGGTGGATGAAGATAGAATATTGAAACATTGTCCAACCACATGGCTGTCACTTGAGAAGGTAGTGAACAGAACTCTGAGTCATCTACCAGCACTAAAGAGTTACTTTGCAAGCCATAAAGATGTTGTAAAAATAGGTAAGCACATGATCCTATGACATCATTGATTTCGAATATTTTAGGCTTCATTCTGCCACACATAAACTGGTTTAACGTTATCTTCCAAACAGAACGGTGTGTGATTGGGGATTTGCGCCAAGAAATGGATAGGCTATTGCGGACATTTATTGTAAAGTTCGTTCAGATGCGTTGCGTAAAGTCCTGCCTGAATCTTAAGGAAAAAGATTTCAAAGAGCGAGAAAATCAGCACCAAGATGACAAATTTGCTGTTGGAATGAATACAAGATCTCTTTTGGTTGATGCAGTTGCCAACTACATCACACCCACCATTGAACAGAAGTTTTTTGCTAATGTGAAAGCATTCTATGAAGCCGCTGTTCAGAAAATGCTCCAGAAATTTCCCTTTAGTGATAGAGTTCTGAAAGATCTTGTCATCTTGGATCATAGGAAAAGGGAAGACTTGGACTACAGCCATGCTGCATGTATAGCGGAGAGATTTCATCTTGATTTTGATCAAGAAGAATTAAAAGAGGAGTGGACTGATTTCCAGCTGATGACTGATGAACAACTTCCTAGCCTTCAACAGGATAAACTTTCCACTGATACTTTCTGGGGAACACTACTCAACATGAACACATCCCTCAATGTCCCTAGATTTCCACTAATGCAAAAATTGCTCAGTGTGCTTCTCTGTCTGCCACACAGTAATGCGGATAGTGAAAGAGTGTTTTCACAGGTACGTAAAATCAACACTGAGTACGGGAAACGCATGGAATATGAGACACTGACCGCATTGCTACAAGTAAAGATGAACTGTGATAGTCGTTGCTTCCAGTTCTCTCCCACTAAAGACATGCTATGTGCAGCGAAAGAGGCAGCAAAAGCCTACAATCAACAGCATTCACATTGATTGATTGTTGATGCTAATCGAAGAAGAATAAGTGTATTTTGTTATTTCATTATTGCTTATTGATGTAACTAAGATAATCGAGTTTATGAACTAATTTTTTCTCGTGTAACGTTTTTTTGGTTTATAAGGAAAAACGTCCGAATCTATAAGGGCAGAGTGGTGCAGAGGTTGACATGTATGCATATCGTCTTCACAATCAAGTATGTACCGTGGTTTTTTTCTTCACACTTACAAGTTCAGAAAAACCTCTTTCACATACATATATATGACTGAAAATGGTAATAGCTCTAGAATACGCATAGCAACATTACCAATATTCCTGTACACACGCACGTATTTAACCCAGGAATCATTGAGAGGCATTGTTTCAAAACATTTTTAGCAACAAAGTTGCATTTTAATTCCAAGAATACTTCCTGTATTTTTAACGAATGCAGGTAGGCTTCTATTTCAGCTTTTAGTTATGCATCCAGATCAACCCTGTTTTTTTCAAGGGCTGCATTTAAGTTACAGAAAGACGCAACAATTTCCCTTTGAACTCTTCGAAACCACGACTTTAATATTTCTATAAATTCAGGTATGGAATCATAGATATCGATGCGGCTAGCACGGCTGCCTTGAAAATAACGGTTAAGTAGGTTAAGCGCTTCGAAATGTCAACATGGTATGTCAACCTCAGTTGAAACCCATCTGCTGCAAACAAACGCACAAGATTCTGATTTTCTTGAGCATCGAGGAATAGCTCCACTTTCTTCTTCAGCTCATAAACCTGAGCTAGTTAGGTTGCCTTTCGATAACCATCGAACAGCCGTGTGAAACAACAGAGTCTCACGATCAGCATCCATATTCTTGCAAACAGTGGTAAAAAGCCTCTGTTTGACAGAACTTGTTTTGATGAAGTTGAAAACACGAATGGCAATTGCCAGCTTGTCATTCTTTGTAGCAGGTAAAGTTCTTGAGGTAAGAAACTCGCGATGGATAACGCAGTGAGACTTCTCTTCTTTATCCTAGCAACGAACCCGCTTTGTGATGTAAGCATTTCAGGGGCACCATCTATGCAGACACCCACAAGGTTCTCTTATTTAATTGAATTCTGGTCGAAGTAAAAGGACACCGCTTCAAATACATTTTGCTTTGGTATTCTTTTGCAGGAATTTTCAAAATAGCATTTCTTTTTCAAGTAAAGTAGATCCAACCAAGTGGATGTAAACCAGCAACTGAGATATTTAAGCAAAGTCAGTTCTCTCGTCACGTTGGAAGGCAAAAGCGCATGAGTTGTTTTATTTTTCGAGTTTTTGCAGTTCAATATCCTTTGCGATTTCATCAATGCATGTTTTCCATGTAGAGTCAGAGAGAAATTTTTGCCATCTATTTCCTGTTAGCCTCGCCCAAAATAGATATTTCCGAAATGCATCAGCACTCACAAGTTTTATTTTTTTAAATGACTCCTCTTTGGCTTCAAAAATTCTAAGTTTTGGTCCAAAGTAGGTCAGAATGTTTTGCTCGTAAATGGCGCTGTCAGCAATTTGGTCTTAAAGCATCGTTGCTCAATTTTTCCAGACGTATTACACATTTTGGAACAACTTGCTCTTTGTCTACGGCTTCAATGAAGCCGAACTTTAGACAATCTTTGTCACATTTTCGCTTTTTTGAATCCATCTTGTGGCAATCTAAATTCTAAATCTTAATTTTAAGACTTATCCTAAAGTTACACCTATCCTAATATATACCTTAAATCTAAATGGGTAAATCTTAATTTATGATAAATCTTAAAATTAAGAGTTACTTATTGAGATTGAAAGGTATAACTTACACTCTGTGCTCACACACTTTGGTTCACTTCAACCAAACCAAGACTCATCGGCATTTCATAATGATGGTTGGTTTCGCATCATTATCTTCTGTTTGAGCTATATTAATCTTCTGTTTGAGCGTAAGCGTATAATGATTTTCAGAATATTCATTGTTTAAGATTTAGAATGTATTAGAAAAACATTTTATTTTCAAATTGTTTTTGTACTATTACCAACGAATTTTCGCAAACACAAGGAAACGTATCAAAGTTGTTTCTGGTTATGACGTGCACAAAACAGCACCATTGCAACATTCCACATCCTTCGCACCCACTCTAAAGATTTTCGACGTCCCTAAGTTTGAGAACCCCTGCACTAAAGATTTGAGGATTGTTGAATAGGTATGCTGTGTGCTAGCCAAGAAAAACAGCTATGAAATGAAGATTTTATTTTTTGATAACCCCTTATTGAAATAGGACTTTTTTGGTTTGAATTTTGAAAACCATTTGGTAGGCTTTTGTTTACTGTAAACTATGCAAGGTGAGATAAGTTATCAGCAGGGATGTGGAAGCGGTTATTTTTCAAACGCTTCCGCTTCCGCTTCCACACCTATCGCTTCCGCTTCCACCAAAAAAAAACGAAAAAACGACCGTTGACAATTTTTTTTAACTTTTGTGGCTTTGTAGCCTGCCTTCTTCTACACTTCATCATTTTGAGAAAACAAAAACCTTCATTTACTGCTATTACTTTACCTACTTCGCTTGAGCTTATTGTTTTGAACTACTCTGTGTTTGTTTTTCGTAGATATCAAAACTCGTGCTGAATGTAGAACAGTGCTTTTCAATCTTTTTGTCATTGCGGAGCCCCTAATGTACTTTTGCGTTTGTCACGGAACTTCCACTAACAAAAATTTAGAAATCACGAACTGCTTGCAAGAAAATCAAATATTTCGTTACTACAATTCCAAAATTAATTAAACACTTCAACAAATAGACAGTTATTACAAGTTCCTTCAATACTTACAACTACTTTTACAACAGTTAACTTAATGCTTCTCAGATCTAAACCGTATGATTCCATATTATAGCTCTCTACAATAACTTGTCGTCACAACAACAAATTACACCTTATAGCGTTGATTTTCCCTCTCTATCCTCAACTAACTCTGACTTTGAGTTAACTTTAACTCTAATCATCATTACGAACCTTCTGTCCGTCCTCAAGACACGTTTTGTTTTGTTTTATTTGCCATAGTTATCCTCCATTCACGAGAAAGCGAATGGTATCGCTATACTTTGGACGGTAAGTCCGCACTCGCTTGGGAGTTGCCTTTTTCGAGGTTTACGGGCCACCTGTCTTTCACATAAAGTTAACTGCCTTGCCCAAGGACGTTAAGTGCGTCCCGTTAAGTGCCTTGCCCAAGGACACAACACGCGAACTTTCCGGCTTGTTCTCCACAACCTCCCCTAAATGCCGAACGCCAAGAAGGGAAGCTGCGGATGCCATTTTTAAAAGGCTTTTGGTTTGACTCGACAAGGGAAATGAACCCCTGGTCTACCGACTGCAAAGCGGACGCTCTATCCACTACGCCATCGCGCCATCGCACGTATTGACTCTAATCTTTTTGGATAGTAAAGCGCGAAATTTCTGTCGTACTCGTATATGTAGTATGTAAATGTAAAGCGAGCAAAATTGAACTGTACCAATCAACAGCCGCCTCAACGTGGTGGTGCGGTCCCCGACCCCGTTTGGGTTGGGTCAAAATGGCTGTTGGCCTTCCCGAGGGTCCCAGTTACCCCGGGCACTCCCCTCATACAAACCATTTTTTCGCCGTGCAGCCGCCTGAACGACCGCAGAAGGGTAGCACGCAGCCTCTTTAAAATTGGCCTGTCTTCTCTATACTCCTGCCTTTCTCTTGCCCGTCTTCTCATTTTTCTCCTTCTCCTGATGAGTGGCAACGTTCATTCTAGCCCTTGCCCTGTCTTTCCCTGTTCAGTGTGCGCTGGAAATGTGAACTGGCGGGGTAGGTCAGTGCAATGCTGCACATGCTCTAATTAAGTTCATTTAAAGTGCTCACTACTCTCCTTTTGTAGATTCAGAACTCTTGGCAGCTCTCATTCCTGGAGCTTCCCTCCCTGATTTTTTCGAGATTCCACACCTACCAGCACTTTGCCTTTCTCCTCGAACTCCTCCAGCTGGTATACCTTCATTGCTCAATCTGGCCCCCTTCTTCTAATGTAGCACTTGCACCCTACCCTCATCTTCAAACCTCTTATCCTTTTCCGCCCACTTTGTATTTTCTCCCTCTGCACCCTCACCACCGCTCATGCTCCTGGCTGTTTCTCTTTACCTCCTGCTTTCTATTTCCCTCCCTTACTCTCTCAGGATTTTTCAATGGAATGCTGGGGGTCTTCAAGCCAGGAGCACTAAACTACTACACTTTATTTCGTCTCATCCCGTTGACCTTATATATATCCAGGAATCCAACCTTAATTCATCTTCCTCTTTTTAGATCCCTGGATTCTCTGCTCTGCGATTCCATGGCACCTACTCCCGATCTGGTATTTTTTCTACTGATGTCGCAGACGCTAGCCGCGGCGTCATCATTTTCGTCAAGCAGGGCTTATCCTTCTCTGAGCTTTCTACGTCCTCTCTTTCTTGGCTTGGCCCCTACTCTGATTAAATAGAGGTCAACATCTCTCTAAACAACTTCTCCTCGCTCTCATTTCTTAATGTTTATGCTTCCCCTATTCGTTCTTCTACGAAGAATAGCAGAACCAATTTTTTTCTCTCTCCATTCTTCCCTTCTATGTGGAAGCGAAAGCGGTGGATTTTTCGCGCTTCTGCTTCCGATTCCACAGAAAAAGGACCGCTTCCACGGCTTCCGCTTCCAGCTTCCGCTTCCGCTTCTACATCCCTGGTTATCAGTGGGCCCAATTATCAAACTATTTGATTTTGAAAAGTTTTCAGAGCCGAGAGTAAACTACAATATTGTACAGTGTTTATTTTTTTGGAGTTTGTTTTATCTTTCCAAACATATATCAATATGTTCACAAACCAGCTACTGGTCCTGTCAAGGGAGTAGCCAAGGGAGGCCAAGGGAAAATATCCAAAAAAGGTTATTGTACAAGTTTAACCTAATAAAATATTATTAAATTTTGCTTATGCAACTACTTTTTACCAAAATAAAGAGAAAAGCTAATCATCTGATCCGAGATTTACAAGTTTTGCTTCTTTTCCCAGAAATGATGAGCTGACTATGATATAGGGCTTCAGTTTTAATACGTTAAAATTTAGATATAATTAGGATCTAATTTTTTATTTAGAAGTTGAAGAATGTCAATCTTATTGAGACGCTTGACGTTCTAGCGATTTTTAACCATAAAAAAAGGTTTCTCAAAAGCAGAGGACAACTATCAAATGGACCTACTAGGAAAAGTAGTGATTACAAGACTATGCAAACTTTTCTGTACTGTATTGCACACTTTATTTTTGCATCAGCGGATCTCAATTTATTTACCACCTCACACTCCTTGAAACAAAATAATTACTTTTTTCCACCTTCGTACTAAAACTTGTGTTACTCGAGACGGATTCGCACATGTCACCACAAAATATAAGTTTCTCCAACAAACGAAAACTAAATTTACAAAGTTTTCCGCAAAAGAAAAAAGTAGTCAACTTTTATCAAGGAATCCCCATTAAAAATCTTTTAAAAACAGTGTTACCTCCCAACATCATGTCTTTCGGACAAGACCATCTTTTATAATGACGCCATTTTCTGCGCAATACACATAAATATTTTTTGCTTGCAGTGGTGGATTTATGGTGAGGCAGTTGGCTCAAGCCCCCCTTTTTGGAGAATGAGGTTCCCCTTTCCGACATGATTCCCAAAAAAATTGTCGACATCGAGAACTTAGGCAATTAGGGGACCCCTTATGATTTTGTGCCACTGGTCCTGATATTCCCTAAATTACCACTTGTTTGATTGGTGTGTAAATAAAGCTACCTGCAAGTTGGCACCAAGGTTTGCATCTTCAGAAATCCCTTCTGGCACTTTGGTTGGCGCGAGCTTCCCGTATTAAAGATCGCTGGCTTAGAGACACAGAGCAAAACTGCTAAAAAATGAAGCCACTTTCTACTTTTACTATTAGGTTGTCCGGAAAATAATGGCCATTTCAGGAAGACTGTTTTGAAATTGAATTTTATCATAGAATTTTTATTATATTTTAGGTAAACATCAACATGATTATTGATTTATATGTGCTCTTTAATAATTTCTTACTTTTTTCTTTCAGAAAACGTTTTATGAGCGAATGAACCTTAATTTTGAATATGAGAAAAGAAGACTTAAGATTACTTTTCCTGCATGAGTTCAAGCTGGGTAACAATAACAAGGCCTGCATTAGTGAATAGGCGTGGTCCAATCCTGCTCCACGATAATGCGCGGCCTCATGTTGCGAGCATGACACTGCAGAAACTCACAGACTTGGGATACGAAACTTTACCACATCCTCCTTATTCTCCAGATCTTTCACCCACGGACTACCATCTTTTCAAGCATTTAGCCGCTTTTTTAAGCAACAAAACTTTCAGATCTAATGCAGAGGTTGAATCTTTTTTCAAAGATTTCTTAGCATCTAAGCCAAAGGATTTTTATCAACGAGGCATAAATGATCTTGTTGATAGATGGCAAAGATGCATGGCTGTTCAAGGATCATACTTTGACTAATTTCAATGTCTAGTGTCACCTATTTGATTAATAAATTCTTTTTCTCTAAAATTGGCCATTATTTTCCGGACAACCTAATATTTAAACAGTTTAATTCTTTACCACTTTTGTACTTTTACTCAAGTAGATTTTTAAGCTACTTTGACCACCTCCGCTGTTACGTTAAAACTGTACCTGCACTTCAGCAAAACGGTGTAGGCTCATAAACAAACATTTTTAAGGCTAATATTTTTGATAGAGAATTCAATGTAGTCTAATGATTCAATGGCAACAAAACAAAAGACTTTTTTTAACCAAGGCGTAAATTCGCCCTGCTTAGTGTCAACGCCAATGGCGTCACTTTTTCCGGTGATTAGCGTCACTGAATACGGCGTTAACTATTAGCCAGTTTGTGCTAACGCTGTAGGAGTCAATTTATTTTGTCAATGCGAACTGAACATGCGGAACTAAACTGAACGCAAACTGAACATGCAGAATATTGATCCTCAATGCTGAACATGCGGAAGTAGAAAGACCATAAACTCAGTTTCACGGCTAACGTTTCAGGTTTACCTCGAAAAAAAGACATCGCCACCTAGAAATTTTCTAAATTCAGATTGATCTGCAAAATAAAACTGAAAAAATGCACCTAAAGGGTCTTTGCCAATTACATTTCGTACGAGACGGTTTGGTTGCAAAAGTTTTTCTGACCTGTGTCGGTTGTTAGAAACCACTGGCTTAAACTATAATCGGTGACGCAAAATATTTAGAAGGATAAGCAACCAGTTTGTTCCTTCTAGGCCCTAACTTTAATTCGAAATCATCAAACAATATTTTGGGCCTTGTTTCCTATTGATCTTGAAAACTATTATTTATTTTTCACGACAAAACTTTGATACACTTTAGCTAAGTTTACCTGTTATCAGTTTGTAGGCCTATCATTTAGGGGCGCAACGAGGATTTTTTCAAGGAGAGGATACAAAGCAAAGAAAATGTTCTAGATTTAAAATTCTAAAGTTTTTGTGTGCCTTTTAAAAGACATTTCCGACTTTCAGCTAATCACAAGCTGGTATTTTTTTGAAGTAACATGATCAAGATGAGTAACTTCCACGATTGTAGCCTTGCACCCACTCGGTTTTGCCCCAATTATCATAAACCCACAGCTAGAAAACTTTGTTTTTTGAATGATGTGTTGTAGTAGATACTTTCAGCAACACCTTTTCACGATTTAACTGTAGTGAAAGGAAAAGTTGTAGATCTAAGCCTCACCATAAGTGTTCAAAACTTAAGTTTTCTTCATCAAATTCACAAGCAATCGCTGCCTTACCCTCTACCTGGTAGTGGTAGGGTTATCTTTGCAATAAATGACTGATTTTACTGTCTACAAGATGCGTTGCTATCTGACCTATGTATTTAGAAATACCGTATGTCACATAACTGCTTCACGTATCTTTTGTGGCGATGTTATTTTTTTTGCTCTATACATCACTGTATATTATCAAAAACTGACCAACTTCCGCCATTAATCTTGTACACTTGCCGAAGCAGCGATTTGCATTTTTTTGGTAACTCGGTTTATCCTGTATCTTCATAGCGTATTTTCTAAGCAATTAAGTGCGATTACTCAATGCCGCAAATGCGTTTGGTAAATGCCAAAATCAAACAGTTGTTCAGAGTTTCGGTTTGATAAAAATTTCTGTAAGAGTTTCGACACTTCGAACAAAAACTTTAGAAAAATCGTCAAATCATAATCCAATTATTCACATTCACAACCAGCTTGTGGCTGAGCTTGAATGAATAAAAAACGCTTAAATCAATTAGGATCTCATTCATTTTTTCTGTGAGGTATGTGACATCAAATCTGCTTTAAGCACAATCTACGCCATAAACTTGCCAATTGAAAAGATTTATTAGCAAACGATACAACTTGTTGTAGCCTAGAAGCGACCACTAGCAGTTACTGAATCAGCCCATTTAGCGATATGCTTAGTTATAGAGAAGTAATGATGAGCGTGTGTGTGGGCGCAAAAACTTTCCAGGAGCACCTGCAGAGTCTTGGTGTCACTTCAAATCTGGCCAAACCTAAAATGAAAAAGGAGGTTGGGAGGGCGCCTTATAAAATGACAGAGCGAAACGTGTCAGGGTGACTCGTAGGGAAGGCAGTAAAAAGAGAGAGGGACTCCATCGAGTAGGGGTTCTTAACCTGGGGTCCATGAGCCCCTAAGGAGTCCATAAAGGTGCTCTAAGGAGTCGCTTGATTGGTCACAACCGCAAATATATATGCACCACGACTACTCTAAAAAAAGGCAAAATCGCATACACAACAATTATGTCATGATAGAGTAAACCATAAACTGTACTCGTGCATGCTGAATTGAGCGCTTTAAAAATATTTAATTACTGCCAATGAATTTTCTGTTACAAAAGGTTGATAACCAGGAAAGGTAAATAAATTAGAAATTTTAGCCATTCAGAAAATCCCAAAAAAGAGGAAGTACAGTGAAGACTATGTAGCTTTTGGTTTTACCTTCGTTACTGATAGTGATGGCAGTGAAAGATCGCAATGTTTTTTGTGTGGTAAAGTCCTTGGCAACAGTCCCGTAGCACTCCAACTTCGGGCCCCCCCCAAAGTAAGCGCAAGAGCCCCTGCGCACAGGTCATATCACTTTAGAGGTGTAAAATTGAAAAGCTGCATTAAGAAAATACACCACAATTTGTACATAAGTAAACAAGCTAATGCAGTCCCGTAGCACTCCAACTTCGGCCCCCCCCCAAAGTAAGCGCAAGAGCCCCTGCGCACAAGTCTAATCACTTTAGAGGTGTAAAATTGAAAAGCTGCATTAAGAAAATACACCACAATTTGTTCATAAGTAAACAGGCTAATGTCAGAATAAAGCATGCCGATACCGAAGGTGCAAGTCATAAAAAATTCGGCACCGATGCCAAAGTTCAGTAGGACATTTATGCAGACACTGCGAAACGAAAGCAATGACACTGAAACACATGAAAAAGTTATAAAAACATAGTATCATTTAAATAGTCTGGAGCGAACCTTTTTGTTCGCAAATGCTGTTATGACATTGTCATAATCAAGAGATCGGGCGCAGTCATTTTCGATTGACAACATGGCTAATGAAGATAGTCTACTGTCTGTCATAGACGTTCTATTAAAACTTTTGATCAGTTTCAATTTGCTGAAGCTTCTTTCAGCGCTGGCAACAGTCACGGGGCAAGTTAGTAAGATTCGAAGTGCGATGTACACATTCGGATACAATTCAAATAAATGAGTCTTTAGAAGATAGTTCAGAAAGTCTTGAGCCGTATTGAGATTGCGTTTTTTTTGTAAAATTAAAACAAACCGCTGTAGCTCAGCGCTCATTTCATCAGAATCAATGTCACCGAACTTTTTTTGGAACTCTTTACAGCAAGTAAGAAGAGTATTTTCTTGTTGCACAAGCAAAAGTTTGTCTCGTGTGTACAAAAACGAAAAGGTGGAAGAAACCTCACGTAACAAATTAAAGCGCTCCTTTATTGACATAATAGCCTGGTCTACTAATGAATAGAAAAAGTTGCTTTTAAATTTCAGTTCAGGAGTAGCTCGTTGTTCTTCTTCACCTTGGTAATCAAACAATCTTCTTTTCTTTCCACTTCTTGACGGAGGAAAAGAAGGATCAATATCCACTTCCTGTGCTATTTCAACAGCAGATGTTGCGGCACTGTCATAACCCGTTGTGCGATAGTTTTGCAAAAACTTTTCAGTTGCCTGGATTTCCGTTTCCATTGTATGAAGGGAAACTCCATACGATTGAAGAATCTTGCTTGCTTTATTGACTTGGAATAGGATATCATACCAAATAAACACCGACAAAAGAAAACTCCATTTTGATAAATGAGCTATCAACGATTTTCTTTCTGAGGCAGCTCTTCCATCTTTTCTTTCTATGGAAATGGCTTCCAAGTCTTTCAGTGCCAGCAACACCTCTTTTAAATTGTATCGAAGAGGTTTGATGCATTTAATTCTGCTTTCCCAACGAGTATCAGATTGTGACTTTATGGACAGCTCCACATGTTTCTTCAAAATTTCCCAACGCTGAGCAGAGGAAGAAAACAGCACATACAACCTTGTAAGTACTCCAAAAAATGTCAATGCTTCCGTCGATGAATTGGCACTGTCAACAACAACTAAGTTAAGGGTATGGTTTGCACAGGGCACGTAAACAGCTTTGGGATTGATGTCTAGCATTCTTGCTTGGACCCCAGAATGTTTTCCTTTCATGTTAGCACCATTATCATATGACTGACCTCGACAATCAGACAATTCGAGTTGCAGTTCGGTCGCTTTTTCTAAGAAAGCGTCCAACAAGCCTTTCCCAGCACTGTCACTTATTCTCAAGTAGCCAAAAAATGTTTCTTTAACAACAGCAGCTTCTTCATTACATAGTACATAACGGAGAATGACAGACATTTGTTCATGATGTGACATATCTGGAGTGCAGTCGAAAATTATAGAAAAATATTTTGCCAATTTCAATTGCTGTAAATTTTCTTTTTCAACTTCTGTCGCTAGCAATTCAATTAGTTCATTTTGTATGGTAGGACTCAAATAGTGATCTTTAGTGTTTTTATTCTTGATTCTGTCTTGAAGCTCTTTTAGGATCGGATCTCTTCTTGCCAAAAGCTCAAATATACCCAGAAAATTTCCATTGTGAGGAGATCCTAAGACTTCTTCAGATCCTCTAAAAGCAAGATTCCTTTCCGATAGAAACAAGGCAATGTCGATAAGTCTCTCTAAAACATTTCTCCAAAAACGTCTTTCATTGAAAAAAATATTCATCTCGCGTTTGTCGATAGTGGATGAATTTCTTATCCCTTCAGCTAGCAACATCCATTGACTGCAGCATTCTTGGTGGGAAATGCCGTTTTCATGGTCTTTCAGTTTTTTCGAAAAATCCTCCCATGTATTTATACCACTACAAAAGAGGCTTAGTGTTTTTCCAAATAGCTTACAACAAAAGCAAAAAACTTGATCTGATTCCCCAGAATAAACTAGCCACGACCGTGAAACACTTTCACCATTAGGTAACACACGTTTATAATGGTTGGAGGAAAAACGTCGCCTTGGAGTTGTGTTATTATATGGAAAATTCATTATTAGTTCATGTGGTCCACGCTTTACTATATCACATCGTTGAGCATCAGAAATACTTTCAGGCCATTTACATGGGTCATCAGGGATAGGGGTAAATTGAGATTCAGTTATTTTTGATATTGAAGGTTGCGTATTGGCAGGTAAATCACAACTTACATTTTTTGGAAATTCACAATCACTTTGATGCTGATCGTCATAGTCTTCTTTTTCTTGTACACTATAGTTTTCTTCATCCCTCTCGGTACTAGTGCCAGGTCTACTCTGCTCAGTAATCTTGAAAAAATCTGTCATCTTGGGCAATTTCGCTACAGCATCTCGAGCAGTGGCTGCTTCTTTTCTCTTTTGAGCACCACTTTTTGAACGTTTCATTCTATACAATGTCAATAAAATACTTTATCTGCACTCTGCAGTGTATATATATTGTCCCGGTATTTATAGCCAAACAGAATTCCAGACCATTCTATGATTGTTGCGTAACAACGGCATTGTTACGTCAATCGAATATTCAAGATTCTACCAGAAAATCAATCGAAATATTCTAGATTCTGCGAGATAAAATGACGTTGCATTCACTTATGATGTCACAAGCCAATTTCTTCCCACAGTTTAAATCGGTTGTAAACAAGTCTGCTGAACTGAAAATAGTCACGTAGCCAAAAAGCAATTTCAGACTAACTTGGGCCCCCAAAGTTGGCCTGGGCCCCCCCCAATTGGGGGGTTTGGGGGGCGGCTGCTACGCCTCTGCTTGGCAATGCAAGTTTGAAACCCACATAACTGAAGGAGTACCTCACATCTATTCATCCTAAAAATGTGCTGGATAAAGTTCATTCTTTTCGTCCTAAGAAGGCTCGATTTGAGAAAGCTGGGACTTTGCCAAAGTTCGGATTTATCAAGACGCAAAAGCCTTTCATCGAAGCATCATATAAAGCTGCTTATCGCAACTTGTGTGTGACTACTTAAATACTGTTTTTAGGATAAAAACATTCGCACAAAATAAGTAAATTTTTTTCAACGGCTCTTAGTAATTGGTAAAATATGGAGAATCTGGGAAATTGTTTCGTGGAAGAAAGCTTTCGTTGACGGTGAAAGGACAAATTTTTCAGAATTGTATGAGGTCGGCGATGTTGCACTAAAGCGAGACATGGTGTCTAATAAGATGACAATTTTAAGAACAACTGAAAGCGCAATGATGAGAGCGGTATGTGCAGTAGGGTGTCCACTTTTTCCGTTTTATTTCTAATCTGTTAGTTTGTATGATTTTTATGGGACAAATCAGCACTGAAATACGATGCAAAATTTATTTTGTTTAATTTTTTCATCTTTATACTCTGAAGGGCACAACACTTTTTCCGGGTGGCAAAAACCACCAATGCATTTCATCTTGAGAAACACAGCTCGTAGAGCAGGGCTTCTCAAATGGAGCCCTCGGCCCTCTTTTGGGGTCACGGAGCGGTTCTCCAGAGGCCACAAGCAAAGGCCTTTACAAGATAGCTTTGCAGGGGCCTTCACTACTATTGCAAAACCCAAGTGTTACGATATTAAGTATTCGCCAATCAAACTTAAGTTAAAATTGTAGTTTTCATTATTACGTCGTAGAGCTCCCTTGTGACGTTTGATGACGCGTTTTTTGAAACGTTTTTGAATTATCCGGTGCGTTGTAGCTTTGCTTTTAATCTGTAGGATTACATAACTTAAATGATTAGATCTTTATATATTGAAACAGAATCTTTTGGAAATTGTGACGTAATCCTGTTTACAACTTTAAAGAACGTCTGAATTTGCAATCTCCCTTTGTTACGTAATAATGCGTCCGGTAATTCCATTTTTGCTCGCTTTATATTACAGTTCAAACCTCGGTTTTCAAAGGTCTCGGAGTTCGAACAATTCGGTTTTCGAACGGAAAATGCGAGATGAAAATGACTCGGTCCTCGAACAAAAATTCGGTTCTCGAACAACTCGAGCAGAAAAGAAGAACAACAGCGACACGTGACTGCCAAGAGGAAACGTAACCATTTTCCAGTCGACCACCCAACGAGATACGGTACGTTCGTTGTTACGCTGTGCTTGATTGTTACGGTTGTTACATTCATTGCTGCGCAGTGCATTTACAATGTTATTGCACTGAACATTCTTTCTCTTCATTAGCCCTTAGTCGTGGGTGCAAAGAAAGTGAGAAGTGATATTGGTCAAGGAAAAAAAAAATTGTAAGAACAGTTGTAGTGAAGAAAGAAATTATCACAAAACATGAAAAGAGCGTTCATGTGTCTGATCTTGCTGCAGAATATAATGTGGCAAAGTCACCTATATCTACAATTATAACTAATAAGGAAGTGATGAGGGGGGCTGATGTTGCAAAAAGAATCACTGTTATTAGTAAGCAAAGACCACCAATACTCTAGAAAGTGGAAAAGTTGTAGCTTGTTTATATAAATGAGGTACAACTAAGAGGTGACAATATCAGTGAATTGTTCTTTTGTGAGAAAGCATTAGAAATTTATGATGACCTAGTAAAGAAAAACCCTGGGACAAGTGATGATACTTTTGAATTCAAGGCTAGTAGAGGCTGGTTCGAAAAATTTGAGAACAGAAGTAAAATACACAACGTAATTAGGCATGAAGAGGAGGCGAGTTCAAACAAGGAAGCAGCGGAAAAATTTGTAGTTTAGTGACAATAAAGAAAGAAGGCCATCACCACCAACAAGTATTTTGGAAAAATTTTATTAAATTAACGAAAGAAAAAAATTAACGCGGATCAAACAGGGTTATTTTGGAAAAGATGTTTAACAGGAACTTACATTACAAACGAGGAAAAAACATTGCTAGGGCACAAACCAATGAATAACAGACGAATTTCTTTACTGTGCGGTAATGCAAGTGGGGATTTCAAGGTCAAACTAATGTTAGTGTATCATTCTAATAATCCAAGAGTTTTTGAAAGAAATAACTTTATAAAAAGTAAATTGCCTGTCATGTGGCGTGGTGATACAAAGGCTTGGATGATCAGACAATTTTTTGTAGATTGGATTCATGAAGTTTTTGCCCTAGTCTTAAAAAATATCTGCAAGACAAAAAGTTGCCATTGAAATGCCTTCTTGTGTTAGACAATGCTCCCGCTCAACTTCCAGGTTTGGAGAATGACTTAGCTGATGAGTTTAACTTTATTCAAGTCAAATGCTTGCCACGTAACACAACTCCACTAATACAACCAATGGACCAACAGGTTTATAGTTAATTTAAAAAAAACTTTACACTAAACCAGTGTTTCGCAAGTGTTTTCAAGTCCCCAATGATACTTTTCCCCAATGTTTTCAAGTCCCCCATTTTTGTATTCTGAACTGGATTAACCCATTAATGCCCGAAATTCAAAAATTCAAAATTTTTTTTTCACATTTGGTAGATTTGCTTAAGTCAATCTTCTTATCACATTACTAACATTTTTTTTTGAATAAATTGTTATTAAGTTGTATTTTTTAAGCGTATGATAAATCATACGCTGGGCAGTTACGTGTAGTGAGTTGCATTTTTTCTTCTACGAGAAATGTTTAGTTTGTCGTGTATAGCTAAGCGCTGCCATGTTTAACCTGAACCTATTCGTAGTCAATTTCGTCAATTGTAGTGTAAAACAAGATCAGAACCGATACATTTTAGCAGGTTTATGGCAATAACTATTAGCATATAAAAAACACTAAAAGCAGTTCAAAAGCAGTTAAATGACAAAAAAGTGTTACTGGTGAAATTTAACAAAACATCAATCTGGATGGAGGCCAACATTACATTTCAAACAAATGAACTTAGCACATGAACCGCAGGCAGCACATCGACGCTGGGTCTTGATTTTGTCAACAAGATGTCCTTTACCATCCAGTCTCGTGGCATCCAGGATTTTCTTTTTAGTTTTGGGTGCAATACCACTCTTCTTTTTCACGTTCGATGAAGCAAGCAATGCATTAACCACTTGCCTGGTGAATTCTAGCGGTGACATTTTGCTGTCTACGTGCCTATACAACAGCCACAAGTTGATCATGCTTCCATTTAGGCAAAATCTAAAGAGCGGCTAATACCATTTTTGTGAACGGATTCTGATTCGATAATGACCTCTAAGTTTATCAAACAAGTCAACTCCACCCATGTTTTTATTATAGAGCTTCACAATATTTGATTGAGAAACACTAATCTTTTTTCTCTCAGATCGCTTCCATCGTTTGCAAGAGCCAACATCAAAAACTTTATCCTTTGTCATGTTGCTGATAAGGTTAACTCAGCTGTTGTCATTCCATCGAACTAATGTTATTTTACTTTTGCTTTCTGTGACTGAGCAAAATGAGCCTCGCTCTGATTTTTTGAGATCTTGCAGTGGAGCCTTCTCGATCCTATCATTCCTGATAGTACCAATTGCATACAGGTTTTCTTGTGACAAAGTTTCCATCAAAGGCAATGATGTAAAATAATTGTCCATGTATATGCAGGAACCTTGTGGAATAGTCCCAATGCACAAATTCTCTGTGACACTGGCACCCACAGATTTTCCTGGAGTTTTATCACTACCAGTGTAGGGTTGAAACTTGACCAAATATCCTTGGGGACTTGTCAGGCACCATAATTTAAATCCATATCTAATAGGCTTTCCTCTCATGAACTGTTTCATAGAGTGACGGCCATAATATGGTTCCATAGCTTCATCAAGGGAATACTTTTGTCCAAAAGGTTGGAAAAATTGACCAAAGCAGGCATTCAAATGATCGATTATGGGCCTAATTTTGTAAAGTCTATCATTGTAATCAATGCTCATATTATCATTGAAATGCAAATATTGGTGAATTTTTACAAATCTGTTTCGGCTCATGGATTGGCTAACTAAAAAGTTGTTTGCAGCAGGTCTGGTTTCCCAGTACATTCTTCTGAATGGCATTTTGTTGTAGCCAGACAAGAGAAGAATGCCAAAATATCTATACAGTTCTTCCACAGTGACTACAAACTGAGATTCACCTTTTTGAGAAGCATATTTTACAGTCTCGTGGCATGTGTAATTCATGATTTCATCGTCAAAACACAGCTTGAACAAGTCTACTGGGTTCATGCCTTCTTTTTTTATGGTATCAACAACAGCTGGGGCTTCATTGTCATGTTCAAATTTATAGGATGAGGCTGTGTTTTTCAGTTGCTTAGGTAACCATTTTCGAACTGTCTTTTGTTTTTTGCTTCGTTTTTTGGAACTACAAGGTAGATCTTCAGGTGTTTCAGTTTCAATATCCAAATCTCTTTTTCCATCTTTAATAATAATTCTAATTTCAGCACTTTGCGACAAAATTCCTCTCCCAATATCTTCAAAATTTGCACATGCTTCCTCATTATCACTTGGTGCATCATCTTTGTCGGAATATGCACCATCATTTGGTGGTTGGAACACAATTTGTAACTCTTCGGCATCTTCTATTTCTTCAGCAATTGCGGTTGTATTTTGTTCCGAAAATAAAATGTTGAAAAGTTCTTCAGCATCTTTTTGTACGGACAATAACTTCCTTTTAGACATTACGCTTTTAAGGCAAAATGGACTTAAACGTTAGATATTTTTGGTGATGATCTACATGTACAATAACATATATTTGAACATATAAAACTGTAGATAATGCAATGTAACTATAGAAATAAAACATAACGCAATGATTTTTGAAAATACTGTATCATACAATGCCATTTCAATGGTTTAGGTAAAGTTATATACTAATTGTTGCATGTAACATACGAGGGTCAGTCAATAAGTAATGAGACTTTCTCAATTGCTTTTGTGTTTTTGTAGCTAAGGAACTCAAATTTTATGTGATGATTATGAATGGAGTTGTCATCTCATTTACAACAAAACTTGTTTATTTTCAGATTACTGTAGGTGTGATGATAAATTGAAATAACTACTAGGCTAGCAAACAGCTCATCGTTGGAACAAAGAGGAGTCATCAGATTTCTGTTGGCAGAGAGTGTAAAATCATGTGAGATTCTGTCTAGAATGCAAAGACAATATGGTCCTTCCTGTATGTCTAGAGCAAACTTCTACAAATGGGTGCAAGCATTCAAAGATGGACACGAAAGCATTACTGATGATCTGAGAAGTGGAAGACCTGTGGATGTCTCTACCCCAGAAGCAGTACAGGCAGTTGAAGACCTGATCAAATCTGATAGAAGGGTCACTTTAGAAGAAATTGCGACAAAATTGGACATCTCCCATGGCACAGTGTACGCGATTGTGCGTGAGAAGCTGCATTTTTCAAAAGTCAGCTGTCGCTGGGTTCCCAAGATGTTAACGGATGATCACAAAATGCAACGCCTGATGGCTTCCAGAGCATCAATACGCAGATACAGAAAGGAGGGAGATGCATTTCTGTCGAGAATAGTGACAACTGATGAGACCTGGGTTTAACACACCCACCCTACAGCCCAGACCTTGCACCATCTGATTTTCACCTCTTCGGCCCACTCAAAGAGAGTATGAAAGGAATTCACTTCCAGACTGACGAAGAAGTGAAGGCTGCTGTGAGCAACTGGCTAAGGACCCAGTCCACGGAATTCTATGCCAAAGGAATAGACAATCTAATATCAAGATGGAACAAGTGTGTTGCAAAGGAGGGAGACTATGTTGAAAAATAAAAAAGCATTTTTTGATTACCAGTCATTGCAAACTTGAGTTATTGAGAAAGTCTCATTACTTATTGACTGACCCTCGTACATAACAAAACATGTATACTCATGTAAATTAACAGTTAATTGCCTAAAGCTGTATCAAATTTTAGTATTTTTCCAGTTAATTTCTAATACCACTGTCTGATGAAACAACTTATATGCATTATATAACATATACTTTTAATTTAGGAGTGTAAGATATATATCGCATTAGTACATGCTACTTCCCAGCGTATGATATATCATACGCAGAATTGTAAGTATTTTTGCTGAGACCACAGACAAAATTTTTATGAAATTAGAATGGCTGCAGCTTAGTTGAAACATGCTTTACAAAAGACGCCATAAAAAATCCTAAAGGTTTATGTCTATCTTGTGAAAAATAGCAAGAGTTTACTTACACCTCTATAAATCTAATTATCATAACTTTGCCCCAAAAAGAAATTTTCTTTTCACACCTTTGCTGATGATGCAAATATTTCTCATTTTGACACATGAAAACATGATAACCAGCAATACGAAATGTAAAAAAAAAGAAAAGAAAAGAGTTTCCAAAAAATTTTTTTCACACAATTATAAAGTACACTCTAGCGTATGATATATCATACGCTGGGCATTAATGGGTTAATATTGATAATGCATGGAGCTAAGTTAGTTACAGAAATATGAGATCGGCATCGCAGAAACTTTGTCGGGGTCGTGCGCCACAACAAGACTGAGGGGTTTGTAACAAATGATCCTACTGCCAATGCTGCTGAAAATTTTATTGTTGAAGAGATTATTTCTTTTGGAAGAAGTATGGACTTAGAGGTTGACAGTGAAGATGTTGAAGAGTTGGTGCAAGATCACAGAACAGAGCTTACCACCGAAGAGCTTGTTCACGTTGAAATAAACAACAAATGAATATGGCTGAGGAGCAGTCTTCTAATGATAGGGAAAAACTGAGGAGAGTATCCCAAGTGTTTCAATCAAAGAAATTTGTGCTAAATGGAGCAATGAGCAAGCATTTGTGGAAAAATTTCACCCTGATACTGTGGTAGCGAATAGAGCAGTAAATATTTTCAATCATAATGTCATGTCTTGCTTTAGAAAAATTTTACAACGCACGCAAAAACAACAAACATTGGACAAGTTTTTAATGAAAGAAAAAAGGAAAGAAAGTCAAGAGAAAGATTTACCTGAACCAAAGAGACAGAGAATAGAAGAAACACCTTTAGTGTTGCCAGAAGTTTCTATGGAAGGGGATTTCCCATCCAAGACATAGTTCATTCCTTTCTTCCCATCACTTCGCATCAAAAAGGTGTACATATGTACAATCACTAGCTTACCGAGGGGGGCGACCACTGTGCCATGGTCCGCCCCTTAGGTTTTAAAAATGTAAAGCAAAACCAAGTAGTTTTAGCAAAAGCAAAACTGTTTTTTTTTCGAGTATTCGGGGTTTGCCCTGGATTTCGATTTTCCTGTGAAAAACCATTCGTCGCTCAGACCACTTGCTGGTAGAAATTTAAACTGGACTATCTGGTTAAAGTAAAACAGTTATCAAAATTTGCTTTGCTCTTGAAAGTGAATAAAAGTTATAGGGCAGACAAAACCTTGCAGAGGGAAGACGTATAGCTACACCAACCACTATTTTAAAAGCGATATTTGATTAATTAACTCTGCTACTTATGCGAAATACCAGCTTTCTGTATATTTTCGCAACGTTGGCAGTTACAACGACAACGGACGAACGGTCATTTAGCGCCCTAAAGCTGATCAAAACGTACTTACGTACGAGCATGCAAGAAAATCGGCTCAATGCATTGGCTCTTTTGTATATAAACTACGACATTAAACTTGATTATAGTCAAGTGATTGACCAATTTGCGAAAGGAAACCGCTGCTTTAATTTAAAATAAACTGACTTTGTTTTATGCTTGATTTTCATTTTACGATTTCATTCTTCTAATAAGTCTCGTAAGAGCACTATACTAAAACTTGCTTCCAGAATGCACCAAAATGCGTATTTTTAGGTGCAATTTAGCAAAATTTTTCCGGGGCATGCCCCAGACTACCCTAGAATGGTAGTGTCTTCGGCACTGCCCATAAAGTTGATTTGTGACGAAACTTTGCTTCTCACCTCGGAAACTTTCAGCGTACGCCACTGTGTACAATACAGCACTGTATTATTTAGATTTGCATTGAAATTACTTGTTATGTTTTTTGGTTTATTTATACTTTTGTGTTTTATTTACTATTCGAATAAATGGTTTTATACCATGATATACCAGGAATTGTGTAAGCATGTAAATAAGTTATTCTTTTACTGCATGGAACGAATATTAATCTCTTTTACATTTTTGTAATGGGAAAATATTGTTCGGTTTTCGAACAGCCTTCCGCAAAAAGTCGTGTTTGAAAATCGAAGTTTTGATTGTATTACGAAGATAGTAATTGTAAAAGTGGTTGTTCGTAATGGAAGGAGTTTGATGCGTCCTGCCCTAGAAAATATAAAGTTGGCGAATTACGAAGATAGAGTAATTGTGACTGTTGTATTTATAGAAATTTAACTACTTCTTTGGTTGTATTCTGTTTCGACTGTAGACCTAAAGTTATAGGTATATTTAGCTTAAATAAGCTTTTTGTGTTATCAAATGTCGAAGATTTGTAAGTGGAGCGAGAGCTACGTCTCATTTGGCTTCACAAAAATTACTTGGAACGGTCGTGATTATGCGCAGTGTCTTCACTGCTCGTTGGTAATGTGAAATGTGTCAATTCGACCCTCCAGACTAAAAACCATCACGATGAAAAGCATCCCCAAAGGAAGGAGGATGACATCGATACTCTGTCTGCCAAGAGTACGATACGATCTGGAAGCAATGCTACCTCGTTTTGGATTTGCGGTAGAGGAAATGCCTACTCTTCAACGCAACTACGAGGTGGCATGTCGAATTGCGAAGTGTGAGAAGCCGCATATGTGTAAAATGTAAGAAGCCGAAGCCGCTGAGAATCTTATCAAGTTGTGCGCAAGAAAAATGGTTAAAATAATAATGGGATCAGGGGCGAAAAAGAAATCCAACAAGTTTCGCTCTCTAATGACACCATTCGCCGACGAATTGACGACATGACTGCTAATGTATGCCAGCAAGTTTGCTCTGAAATCAAGCAAAGCACACTCCAGACTGGCATTCAAATGGGTGATTTTACCGAGAGCGTTTTAGAAAGCCACTTGATCGTCTTCGCCCGATAGAAAAAAGAAAGAAAGATGAAGGAAGAGTTCTTGTTTGGTAATACACTGTCAGCCACAACTGCTGCTGATGTCAAAGCTCTTGTGAACTATTTTTTTGAGGCCAACCAGCTCAACTGGCAGAATTTTAAATACATCTGTACTGACGCTGCCCCAGCGATGATTGGTGCCAAATTAGGGTTTGTCACATTGGTGAACAACAAATGGCCTCATGTGACGTCCTCGAACTGTTCACTATACCGATACACTCTAGCATCAAAGACTTTACTTCTACATTCAATGGAAGTTATGAACATTGCGGTCAAAGTAATCAACTTCATTCGTTCGAGAGCGAAAATCATCGGCTTTTCCAACTTTTGGCCGAAGAAATGGAAGCGAAACATGTAGGGCTTTTGTTTTATACCAAAGTCCGCTGGCTGTTGGGAGGCAAATGCCTCTCTCGGTTGTTTGAACTTAAAAATGAAGTTGAAATCTTTCTTCGAGAAAACAAAAACAACCTCCATATCCAATTTTACAATGAAGAGTTTGCTGTGATGCTTGCGCACCTGGCCGATGTATTCGGCCACCTCAACGACATGAACTTGTCTTTGCAAGGCCGTGATGGGACAGTCAGCGAGAATAAAGACAAGCTGGCTGGGCATTCTGCTCGAATGGGAGTCTGGTAAGCACGAATCAAAGTAGGGTGCACTACATCGTTTCCTTTGTTGGAAAGGCCCCAAAAAAGAAATAGGATTGATTTGCCAGATAACACAAAAACTTGCATCTTGAAACGGTCTCTGCTGAACTTCAGTCATATTTCAATGACGACAAGTTGCATGTTTCATGGTACAGAGACCCGTTGAACACTGAAATGGATCCTAATGCCGAAGAAGCAGAAGAGTTGGCAGCTAGAAGTTTCGAATGCGATGAAGCTGGCATATAATAACAAAATTGAAGACTCCAGCTATTGGTTGTCTCTTAATGATTCATATCCACTACTCAACAAGAAGGCTTCTGTAATTCTCGCTCAATTCGCAACTACCTACCTACCTTTGCGAAGCTGGATATTTCTGATCTGGCGTCCGATAAAAACAAAATCTAGAGATCGCCTCAATGCATGCAGTGACATTCCCCTTGCTCAATTTAAAACAAAGCCGAATATCAAAGGTCTTCTCAGGCGAGTACAAGAACACGTTTCGCACTGACTACGTTAATTTAAAGTAAATTAACTGTGATTTATTTATTTCTTGGACTGTAATGCATTTATTCTTTTACTTTGGTGTGTTGACTTTTATTGTTAGACGTTTTATTGTGAGTCGTTTGTTGGCAATGCAGAAGTAAGTTGAAGCAGAATGTGAAAATCGCATTGTTTTGTTTTGTGATGTTATTACTAAAAGTGATCTAAATTGCTCTAAACTCATAGCACAGCAAGCAACTCAATGTAACTTCGACTGCATTCAATTGCGTCTTAAACAGGTGAATCGCAAATAGGAGCTCAAAGGGTAAGGTTTTTGATTTAACTTATAAACGGCGGATTCATGGATTTTGGGACTTACAGAAATTAATTCGATCTTGAATGAATTACCCAAAAGAAACCACTTGATGGTTTACCCTAATGCTTGTAATTTCTCTGTATATCTAATTTTGAAACTGGGAAAATAATTTTTTTCTCTATCACATTTTATAGCAAAATTTTAGTGGGGTGTTAAAAGTTTTGGTGGAGTGCGAACGTTGACAGAGCCAGATTTATGCCTGGATTTTAGGGTTTAAAGCCCAGGGGCATCCCAAGTTTCTGATTTGACTTGGTCAATTGCATGTGCTGGTTTTTTAAAAATTGTTACTATTTTGCTGGCACGATATTGCAGTAATCAGGGGGATAAAAAACTAAATCATAACACATAACATATTTATCGTAAACAAGTGATTTTGATGATAGCATGAAAGCGCCTATTTGTAGTGGTTGTGTCGAAAATGCAAGTTCTTCAAACAGAGAAAACTATAATTTAATAATTAAAGGAGGTATAGTCGTGTCGACTTATAAATAAGAATCTAAAAATTTACAAATGACACTTGTAGTCGACTATAATCTTTATTATTGCAAGCCTTCGTGAGCAAATGCTCACTTCTTTAGGCAAAATAAATTAAGACTAATGAATGAATGGAAATTAGACTGAAACTTTATAGAGTAAAGTTGTGACTGGAATCAGTCAATAATAAAACTCACACTTTATTTAACAAATCGATTTCACTAAATTAGCATCATCAGTGTTCTTATTCAAATAGAATCAAGCGTTATTACAATTCTATTTGAATAAGAACACTGATGATGCTAATTTAGTGAAATCGATTTGCTAAATAAAGTGTGAGTTCTACTATTGACTGATTCCAGTCACAACTTTACTCTAAAAAGTTTCAGTCTATTGAGTTCAATGTTTGTGAGGAAAAGGTATTTGACAGTACCATGTTTATTTAAGCAAGAGGTTGTTACCTGTTATTGAAAAAAATTTGTAAAAAGCTAATTAACCCTTTTGTTACCACTAAATGTTCCAGTTGTCTATTTCTATTCAATTGCGCTGTATAAGACATCGTGGTACACGTCCCAACACATGCTTTTGACCCAACTCATACTTTTATTTGAAGCTCGTTATCTTTTTTTGGTTCTCTATGTCAGAAAACCTACTTGATCCTCCTCCACATCATCTACATCTTCTTCCACTCTGAGATCACCAGCACGTTCAAAAACCGTTTCAGAGTCGTGAGGAACTTCTTCATTATCACTTGCTTGATCACATTCATCACCACCAGCAGGCGAGAGTAGAACTACACTTCTTGTTGTTTTTATTGTTTCTACTAGGTTTTCCGCTTCTGACATAGTAGTAGCATGAGTTACACGTCTGTGTGAAGACTTATAAAAAAAATTTGGGGTCCATATTTCTTACCGCAATGAATAAAATCAAAACAGCCAATTATGATAGTACAGTGATCCCTCGCTACTTTGCGAATCACCTATCGCGGATTTAGCACTTCGCGGGGTCGGCAAACTCGCACACACACACATATATATATATATATGTCTGTTTGTACAGCTACAGAATAGACATTAAAAACATTAAAACCACAACAGTCTGTTTCGCCTAGAGGCTCATCAGGTGGTGCGTCTGCAAAATACATATAAAACACTATAAAACGCTATAAAAACCGGCATAAAATTGTAAAAATTAACCAATAAGTGCAATACATTTAAAAATTCAGCAACAATGCAACTCGTTTCAGAAGTTAGAAAAGATATCAATTAAGCCGCCGGTGGTATTGGGTGATAAGACTTTTGGCGAAGGTTGATTCCCAAACTCAAAGCTCTAGAGAAGGAAGGGATCGAAAATAGTGTTGGTACAAGGAAAATTTTTTAATTTAAATTTGTTGGTGTGGCGGCATTTTCCCATCAGTTCGGTTCTATTGTTCAATCACGTAGCGGGATATGCTTGTAGAATAGTGCACTTTTCTGTGAGACACAGCATGCAAGCCCTTGTCCCTGGTTGGTAAGGGGTGGTTTGTGTGACAATTTCCCATGTGATTTGAGGGCTTTTCCCATTAGTTTTGTCAAACCAGAATGCCTTTAAAAGCTCGGTAGCATTGCTTTTTCGTTGGTATTCTAAAGCTCTAGCTGTGGTTGTAAAAACGGGCTTTGAACTTCGTTTCACAGCTACCGAGGTAGTGCATGATGCTGTCATCAGATGTTAATGTAGCTTTATATATGATGCATTTTTCGCGGCACTTTCCTTTTAAAGAACAGCTGGCTTTGCTCTGCAGTTGCACGGTGGTGTGGTGTTGCTGGAGTTGGCTTTTCTTTTTAGCACGGTCTTATTATGCTTGGAAATGAGATTTGCCATGTTGGGCATGCAACTGTTGCTCAGTTTTACGTTGTTGTTGTTGCAGATTTTGTGCAATCGATGGGTGGGTGAAAAGTCCTTGGTTAGGAGTCGGCGGAATTCTCTACCAATATTGCTGCAAACGTGTTCACTATATGGTGGGTTAAACCATAAAATTTTTCGTTTTCTAGATCTTCTTTTGTTTGGGTGGGGACTCGTTTCATATTTTGTTTCGCTCTTGTGTCCGTTCCTGTGCATGGCTTCTTCATACTCTGGGATGGCTTTTGCGAATTCTTCGTGGTTACATGAGAGGTTGGATAGGCGTTTCGCTAGCATAATCGGCAATTGTTTTTTAATTGTGGGTAAGTGGTAGGATTGAGTGTGCATGTAAAATGGGAAGTTATTGGGTTTACGAAATGGCCAGTATTTACCTGACTTTAGGCTTAGGGTTACGTCCAAGAAATTTGTTTTTACTAAATTGGTGTCTGCTGTAATTTTCAAACCATGTTCCTGAAAAATTTTCGTTATTTTCTTCCTGATACGCTCCGCTGTGGGTCCAGATGCGTTCTTCAATATAGCAAGGCCATCGTCTCAGTAGAGGCCGATGTTGTGGGCACCTACGACGTTCGCTAGATTGTGGAGCATGAATAAGCCAACTAGTTCGCATATTTCTGCGCCGTTGAATGATCCCATTGTTACGTTAAAAAGAGAGCCGCTTTTTTTATCCAAGTGCCGTCACTGCTAAACAGCAGTAATTTTCTGCAGTGGAAAATTATGTTGATGATATGGTCATCGATAAGTGTAAATTGCTTGGCGTAGTTGATTGCGTTGTTAAGCAGCTTCTCTGAGATCGAGGGATAGAAGTCAACCACGTCAAAAGTGAGGAATTTGCATCTCTGTTTATTGGGTAAGTTGTTAAACCATGTGATTACAGCCGATGTGTTTCGCCATTGCTGAAGTTTGGTAGATTCTCTTACGGCCGAATTTATGTTGTCCAAGAGTTGTTTGCTCACTTTTCCGAGATTGGATTTTGAAGAGTTTATTAACCTGCATTTAGGGTTGCTTTGAAAGTTTGGCTTATGGTCTTCAAACGATAAAAAGGCGTGTTGTTCAGGTAGTATTTCAATTTTGTCGTTTAATTCTAGGTGTTAGGCGATTATTTTTGCTTCTAAGTTGATCTCTCTTTGAGTGTTGTCGTTGGATTTGCGGTGTTTGGCAGATATCTTATCGTGCAAGAGTTTGCTGTAATCATCAGTGCTGACCTTGTATAGGTTGGTTGTTTTATCTGCTGATACGAACAGGTCTGGTCTGAAGATCCTTGGCAAGTTTATCTTGAAGGGGGTTGGAAACTCTTCTGAACCTTGCGGATCGTGCCAAATTGTACAAATCATTCTCGAAATTAAAAAGGTCCTTGCATAGGGGTGGATTTTTTAAGGATTCAAAACCATATCTGTTGTTAATATTTGGTTTGTGTTCGTTTTGGTTATCGAAAAAGAAGGCCTTCCATCTGAGACGTCTAACAAAGCTGTTAACTTTCTCCGGTAAGCACTTGAGGTAATGCTGGTTGCTTGGTATTGGTATATTTTTAAGTGAATAATTGAAGTTGACCTTTTCCATTACTGTAGCTGTACAAATAGAAATATATTAGGACTCCGGCAAGCTTGTTGTTGACCACTGTGAAGCTAGGTGACTATTTTTTATGTATATATATACATATATATGTATTTTTTTTAATACTATGTGTTACTCTCTTATTTTCTGTAACATTTCGTGTGATTTCTTAATAATTGTTCTTATTATTTCAGAATAGTGAACAGTATTGTAGTGGGCGGATTAAATAATCCTACAGAGAGGGTTTTAAATGTCTAAAACACATAAACATATATGTAAAAATTGGTGATCCCACTTCGCCTATATTCACCTATCGCGGGGGGTCTTGCAACGCATCTTCTGCGATAAACGAGGAATCACTCTAACTTTAACTGAACCTGCAAGCACAAAGCAATAGCAATTAAGTTTTTTAGCCTGATGCTTCAAATAAAGTTGTAGAGCAGCAATTGGATGCATGTCAATTCAAAGTAGCAAATGATAAAATCAAACACTATATTGAACAACTACTCCATTATCAACTACAGATAAAGTTTAAAATAGCTTGAAAAATTTAACGAAACTCTTTTCAATTGTAAAAACATTTAACAACACACTTTTAAATAGTTTGATTTCAAACGTTTAATATTTTACTTGCGTTTTTAAAGTTTTTTTTATCTGCAGTCAAATATTCTGGTAGTTATGAACAAATTGTCCGTCTACACCATGATGATATATCTAGCCTAATTTCTTCACAGCCTAAGCTTTGGATATAACCTAAGCTACAACTACTGCTACAAGATGCTAATATAGCTACAATTCAAAGTGTCCTGTCACAAGGTATACGTATAAATATCACTAACTGCTATAATTAAGCCTAATATACTGAAGTTATATTTTCATCCTCAATAAAACTTACGATAGCAATGTTCCCATGTGGAAACATTGAAAAAACTGCTTCATACCTTGCAACTAACAAGCAAATTACAAATAGCAACTAGTATGTCAGGTCAAGGAATGTGCGCTTTTTAATAAAACACTATCGCTGACTCCCATAAATGTTCCCCGAGTGTGATGTTGCCATGGAAACTGATCACATGAGTAAAGCGTATTTATCGGCATTTTTCGCCTTTAAAATTTCTCAAGCAATGCAATAAACCACACCAAAAACTATAGAAACTTAAAGAAAAATGTTTCTTTGTATTTTTTTTGCTTTTTAATGCTACAAAAATTAGTTATTTAAGAAAGAAACACACGATCGATAATATATTCGCATATGGTAGCATTGGTAAGAAACTGGTTGAAGAAGCTTCTGCTGTAGTACTCTAAAGCTAAGTTGAACAAAAAACAGATTTGACCTGATGCAACTGAAATTTTTATTTGATACATGTCTCTGCAATCGCAACCGTTAAGTAGTTGCAGAGAAATATGAAAAAACATGATGCAACTGTCCTTTTGAAAACGGAATTCCAAGAAAAAGTATGGAAATCTTTAGCAAATTGAAAGGTAAGAAATTACTGTGTGTTTATTTTTTACTAGAGCACTCGTTTGTAATGGACCAAAGAATTTGTCGACAAAAGTGTGTTGGTGACGTAGACGTAAATGGAGCCAGGGGCAATCTCGTTTCCGAAGTAAATGTTACAAGAAAACTGGGTGAAATTCGTATAAATTTACGAAAACTTGTAGCAAGGTTTTGCATTGGAAAATAGTCCTATTTTAGATAACAAGCAGCTACAGTTATCTTTTAAATTTTGATTGAGAAAATTTGACTAAGTTGCAGCCACGGCTGTCCAAGCGGTCCTTGGCCAAATTTGTGAACTCAAACGATGATGATGTTTTACTCTCATCATCTGCCAAATTCTGCGCTTGCGCCAGAACAAGAAGCCCTGAGTCACGACACGCAGCATGGATGCAGACGGGATGATAGAAAGCGTCAGGCAGCAGCAAGTTGTGATCAACCATACCCTAGAAGCAATAGAAGCACCTAGTTTTAAAATCAGTGAATCGGCAATTTGCATTGCCAGAGTTACAAGCAGATAATGACGGGACTGAAGAGCATCAACGAGTTCCTGCGAAAGCAAAGACTGCGATGGCTGGGACATGTGGAGAGAATAGACAAAAAAGGGGACCAGTAACGGCACTACACTTCAACTTGAATGGTACAAAAAAGGTAGACCAAAAAAGAGATGGTGGAGCGAGAAACGACTGCCAGAGAACTACAGAGGATGGACGCACAAGATTGCACACCATGGAGACTCGGCTTCAAAACCCGGCTTACCCTTGCTTAGGAAGAAGACCTGCCCAGCCCCAGAAGAAAGAAGAAAAAAGACGGATCCTCACTCTTGAGTAAAACGATATAGATGATAATAACGAGAGTTACGAGCAGGTAGGTATTATGCCAAATCTTTTATTGTTTTTTTACGTGAGCACAAGATCAAGGATGACTTAAGGTGGAATCTCTTAAGATTCCACACGATTACGGAAATAGACAAAGCGCATTTTATCAACGAGTCATCTGCAGCTGCTTTGTGGTGGAAAGAAAGTAAATGGAAGAGAAATATATCTGTTTATGATCCAGTATTATGACGAAGGAGAAAAATACAGGTAACACAGGCCTAGTCTGAAAATCATAAATTACGGTGTTCAGTAGGTAACAAGGATTTTTGTTCCAGGCAGAAAGATTTTATTTGAACTCGTTTGAGGAAAGTCAATCAGTTGCAGTTAATTTGTTATTTTCAATCGCAATGAATAGCATTAACCAAAAACACTTAAAAAAGTTTATCCCATCGTGGCGGTTACAACAAGCATCAGTTCTGGAAACGATAAAGGAATTAACACACGTGTAGCTGCTTATTTTTATTAAGCAGTTGGCCATCACATTCATGTGTTTGAATGATAATTTCAAGTGAATGAGATTTTGCTGAGCGACGAGATAAAATACATTGAGAGTAAGCCTACAGCTCCAAATCGAATGTCGCCAGAATCAGTTTACATTTTTATCAAGCTGTTCAAGCCAAACAAAGTAGATAAAATGGATGGTGACCTTCATTCTAACCTGCCAGTTTCATGAAGAGTAGCGAACAGCTCTACAATGGCTTTGTGATGACGAGGGTAATGGTAAGTAGGTCAAAAGAGAACTTTAATCTTGAGCTTATTTAATTGTTTCATGTTCATTTAGACGAAGATTTTCTAGATGACATGCCTGTCTTCTGGTTTTGGCATGTAGCTTGATCGGGGATAAGGTTTCAGGCAAGTTTGAAATATTTTTGTCCTACAAACAGAAAACTATTTCATTTGCCAGATACGTAGAATGATGTTGGAAATGTTGTTTAATACTATCAATCCCATGCTTATACAAAGATATAGTTGGCTTACTATTGCAAATGGTTACCTAAGACTATTGCTGTTTGGCGTATATATGATCAAAAAGTCACTTGATGTACAAAACCACACTCTATTGTAAAGAATATAACTAGGGTGAATAGCACGTACTGTATACATGCAGCATAATAAAACAAACTAAAAAAGAATAAATTTTTTGTCTCACAGTACCCCGGATGGGGGTACTGTGAGATCATCATTGGGGCAGAATAGGACAAGCTTCCGGTATTGTTTTAGTTTGGCCTACATTAAGCAAGAAAAAGTTGTAAGCAAAGTTGGTGATATTCTTGGTCTTGTAGTTGATCCGCATTGATTGGGCACACGTAAGACGACATTTGTATCACTATGTTTTACTGAAGCCAAATCTTCAACCAACAGTTGGTCTAAATATTACTTAAAAAGCACAGCGCATTAGTATTTATTCCTCCTAACTGGGTCTCCTCCAGCGTAGCACGGTGCCATTCGGATATGTGAACAAGGATTTTGTCTGCTCTGAACCGGATACTGCAAGGAGTTTTAATTTCTCCTTAGTGAGGTCGATCAATTTGTTAGTAGCATCTTCCAATACATTTGTTTCATTCATCTCGCTTTGTTGCGGTTCTGCGTTGATTGTTACGTCGAATGGCATCACGCCGATTGAAATGATAGCATCAGCAACATTTTAACTCATCCATTTGCAACTTTACATTGCTGAGTTGACTATCTTTCAGCAATCGTGCAAAACTGATGCTGTGGCCGTGTGTGATGTCGCCCCCACCATATCTATTGGCTAAAATCCTTGCTTTGTACAATAATCTGTTTTGGACACCAGAAGGTAGCTTATCAGTAACTTATACGAGTTTGAAAGCAATTTTAACACATTTATTGAACTTGATCTGATAACGAACTGCTATATTTTTATGTATTATGAATCACGTAGTAGACCAAGTAGTTGTAGGTTTTTGACATCTGTTCGATGTAATATTAAAATTTTTATTAGCTATTAGTTGCTGACGTGTACCACTCGTACTGCCGCATTTTAACAGTGATAAACCGACCGCTGGTCTATTCCACAGAGCTTGATGATCTTTTTCATGCCAGGGTTAATAATTGGACGTAATTATAGATTTGTCACAAATGGTAGTTGACATCCTAGGTTCGATTTATTAGCTCTATTTGCCAACTTTACCCACAATCCCACAGATAAACTTATGTCTGCAAGCGTTTCAATTTTCAATCACGTTTGGGACATAGTACGGTAAATTATAAGTTATAACATTTGATTTCATATACTGTACCTGATCTGATTTTTTTTTTTCAATCTTGTTTATTTTTTGTGGTGGGCAGTACCATGGTACCTTTCTTGTACCGGTAGCGCGCCACATTTTTTGCTTTTATTTTGGCCTGCACCCTTAATTCAAAATGAACCACTTACGTTTTTTTTAAATACAAATTTTAAACAAAAATTGAATAAGGGAGAAATTTAAATGATATTACTTTATGCTTTTTCGCAAAATTTTGACATCTCACACCAGTTACGTAAATTTTTAAGAAGTATCGGTAGAAAGGGGCGTCAAACGTGTGACCAAAACTACCTAAGATCATTTCCAAAAAAAAGGTCTCCACCTTAGAATTCGTAAAAAGCTCTCGATTGCAAGTCGATCGCCAAAAATAAAACTTGTCTTCATCTTTAAATAGTACCTCGTTCCAGATTAACCTTTAAATAGTATTGGAAGGTGCACTTAAAGAAACATGAGATTAGCGTCATGCAAAGTGTGGCCGTAATGCAAGAGTGTGAACGGATTTAAGCTCTTGCCTTTCAGTTGTACCTACATTAACCTAGTCTGATATTTCTTTATATTCACCGTCCAATACTATTTTTCGTAGCGTCATTATGTGATGTGAAAAAATGCAAATAAATCGACGTCATAAAAATAATGTTAAATTCCTACGCTTGCGCAGCAGCCCTTTGGCCAAACTCCCTTGTCAGGGCATCGTGTCACGAAATACAAATTTCTAATTTTCTTAAGAAGGCTGATAACTTGGAAAGGTCTTTTTAACAAATTCGTAAGCCTAAAAACATGCTTTTTTGTAATGCAATAACAATTTGTAATAATTATATGCAATCGTGTCGTAAGCCTGACTAATCTTAACCTCTAGCACATAAGCTTATTGCAGCAGGCCTGCATAACTCAAAAAAGTAAAAAGGTCAAGTTTTTCAACGGGCCGCATGTCGACACTGTTACGTCAAGATTAAGGTTTCTGTATCTAAAGAGGCAAAAGTTTTTGGCACATATAGATAATCACAAAATTTTTAAGCAGTAGAAAATCATTTGCCCGTTTTGAATATTTTTTAGTAGGATCACTAATTCCGAAGACTTAGTTGCGCAATTTCCATTCCTAATTGAAATACATGACCGTAGTTGGGAGTGAAGATCAAATTTTGAAATATTAATGTAGCGTGTTTGGAAATTTCTTGCGAGTTGCACAAAAACTTTATGAGGATCTCATGTTGTGCAGGCCTGGATAATAGTCTTAATCCATATCCTAACTCATTGCAATAACTCAACTGTAAGTGTAGTCAGCTTTCTCTTTACCTAGCTGCAATTACCCCAGGACAAACAACAAACGCCCAGCCAGACACTTAAGATCATACAAATAGGCGTACTGTGACCAAAAAATCGTAAATAATGAGCTTGATTTTTAATTCCATTTTCATTAAAACACATAAATTATTCTGGCTTATTCCCACAACTTTGAATTTATGCATTCTATGCACGTCACCAAACGAATGCATAAAACTTAGTGAAATTGTTGGCTGCTTCAATTGCTAGCAAGTCCAGTTTCAAAACACGCCTATGCTGCAAAGAATTCAAATAGACGTTTCCAGAGACTCGAGAAACTTTGAGAAAATATAGCAGCTTTGTGCAAACCCCTTGCAATATTTTGTTTAATCGACTCCTTTTTAAAAAGAAGCATTTATGGTTTTGTAACGAAAATTGGCTATGCCAAAAAAACATTACCCATTGGGTAACACAGGCGTTGGCTGCTGAACAGATATTCTTAACCCTGACATTACTGATGGTGTCCTGCGGGCAACGCCTGCAGAACGGGCTAGTTACGATGTAAAGCAATTGGCACAGGACAACTACTTGCTACTTTTTCGTTCTTGTAAATCTGGATGGAAAATTTAAAGCTTCAGGCTGGTTGTGTGTTTAAAGGTATAAATGCAGACTATAGATGATGAAGTGACACTGATCCCAAATTACAGCGCTTACAGATGAGTTCGATAATGACTACCGACCAGGTTTTTGTGCCAAAAAAAAATACTTTTTTCTAAATCCTGTAGAATTTTACATCAAACTTCGATTATATTTCCTTTTGCTACAGGTAATTAAAATGTCTTGGGGGTTAAAAGTACTCTGGTAAGCCACATCACCGTTCCATAGAGGTATTCTTTTGTGGAGTACACCTACAGGTCACTATAATAATGTTGACAGGCAGCATATCAGTAACAGGCTTTACTATTTATGCTTATTTTAGTATGACAGTAGATCAGTGCTGACACTCAAAATTTCCAAACATCCCTGCAGCAAGTGGGCAAAAATTCCTACTTGAATAGTATATGATGGGTCATTTGGCATGGATTGCGGCGGTGCTGGTGGCGGAGCTTGACTCCAACCCCAATCCTAACCCTAACTCTGGGCCTAAACCTAACAATAATTCCAACTCTAATCCTAACCCTAATCCTAAGCCTGCCCCTAACTTAAATCCTAACCGTAACCCTAGTCCTAATCTTATGTAAGAGAGCAAACTCTAAGTCTACGGATATTAGTGTGAGAAAGCTAACCATAGTTCTAATGAAACTAATTCTAGGTCTAACGACACTAATTATATGTGAGGGGTCCGAGGGAGCTAATTCTAGGTCCAAAGAACTAACCTTTGGTATTATGTCAGGGAGCTAACCCTAGGTATGAGGGAGCAAACTGTAGATCTAAGAGTGTTAACACTAATCTGAGGAAGCAAACCCTAGTTCTAATCCTATACAAGAAAGCTAATCCTAGATTTAAAAGAGCTCACCCTAGGTCTGAGTGAGCTAAGCTTATATGAGGGAGCTAATTCTTGTCTAATTTTATCTCTAACGCCGTGTAGATATCATCGGGTTTGTTAGCTTGTAGAATATTGCAAATGGTTTGTTGGGGCGCAACTCTTGCCACTTCATGATAGTATTTAAATACTATTATATGATATTATTAAATACTCCACCTTTAAAGCCAATTAAATTTATGCAAACAAAAAGAACTCGTGTATGATCTAAAAATCACACATTCGTTTCCGCTCCTTCTATTGGTCGCTTTTTTTTACCAATCACGACGAAATTTTTTCGTTTTTCTTTTTCGTCAACTGTGTCTCTATATAAGTAACTCACTCCATATTTTTTACTCTATTTCTGACGAATTCTCAAGAAAAGTGTCCGACGAATAGTACTAGGGTTTAAATTGGTGTAAAGACAATATTTTTTGCTTTGTAAACACATATATAAGTTTTAAAAATTGTAAAGCTTTGGAAGTGTTGGCAAGTATGCCTCGTTTTTATTTATGGTGTTTTTAGTCAACATCAAAGAAGAGTTAAAAGTTGAATGTTTAATTAAAATTGAAGCTTTGCAAGAGTTGATGCATATGGCACATTCTATTTGTGGTTGATAGCAAACGCTCTATTAAAAGATATGAGTGTGGTTGTTAGTTCTTGATTTTGGTTGTAAAAAAGTTGATAAAATATTTGATAAATTACAATTTTGTGTTTTTCACTAATAAAATTAATAACAGCTGTAGATTTGGGGTTGAGTAAAATCATTTACATAAGAGTTGAGAAGAGACTGGAAGCTCACATTATTTTACATGTACAAACAGATTAAAGCTGTTAAAAGTTGTGACTTGGTAATTTTATATACAAAAGTTGTCGTGTTTTGATGAGCTTTTGAAAATTTTGATCTAAATCGTTTCTAACAATTTGCATCTAATGAGTTTTAGTAGGCACAAAATATTATGCCTGTGTGTTAATGCACAGAACTACCGAACGACAATGAAATTACATGACATCATATTTCGAAAAACGGATAAGTTCAAGTATTTACAATCAATCGTTTCAGAAAATGATAACTGTGGAAGTGAGATCAAGAAGATTTAACCAGGATAGTGTGGGTGGGGAAAAAGACTGCTGCAGAAATACGTAATTAAAAAGATATTGGCTAAAACTAGCGGTAAAGTTTTCAAATCTGCGGTTAGATTTCGATGTTTGGATTGGAAGCAGCATTGATAACTGCAAAATGTGTGATGGAAATTGATGTAAATAAGCTCAAATTTTAAAGGTTTTTATTAAAAGTGACTACAAGGAAAAAGTTGCATAAACGCTGTATAGAGAAAAAATTGGTGGTAAAGAGAGATTTTTTTTTAGTGTTAAATGATGTCAGCTTTGATTTATAATATTATAAAGTTTTATGAGCTTAAAAAATGTTTGTTTGTTTACTAGTCAGCTAAAGCATTAAAACGCTTAGAATTATTATGTTATGTTGTGTTGATTAGCCAAAGTAAAACTGTAGCAATAACAATCCAGTTGTTGTGACAATCAATATTTAAAAATGACATTTCAAGTCTTTAAAGCTATTTTAACTGAAAAAGACGTCAAATTTATATTCAAACAAACTTTTTCCTCAAAACATCTTTTGGGTCACGTTTAGTAATCAGGGGCAATTGTTTTGTGTATATACGATTGCACCAACATGGCACAAGTGTTCTGATTATTTCTCTCACTGACTCACTGTGTGCATTGTCATTTTCAGATAATAAGTTCAAATTGGTGACATGATCTACTGCGTGCTTATTGATCACGTGATGATGTCTTAAGCACTTTAATTCATGACGTTTCAGCTTAAGGCAGCTTATCCTTTAAAAAACTACCTCTTATTACGTCCATCAATGTTACTATCTTCCATGCGTGATTCTTTGTAATTCATTCAAATGATCCATTTCTTTTTTAGATTTTTACTTGTTTATCACATGGTTAGTGATTGCCTGATGACGTTTTAAGCATGGTAATTCGTGACGTTTCATCTTTGCTAAAACGAAAATTGTTCAAAAAAACTTTGTATTTGACAATGGCCAAACAGGATGACTATAAGAATTTCTCTAAGGGCGCACATCTAACAGTTGATAGCGTAAAGTTGACAACTGCAAAAAGTCCAAAATTTTGTGAATAAAACACCGAAACTATTAACCAATATCAGGAAAAGAAAAAGAAGATGGATGATACACATTTTAAGACATGATTATATGTTAAGAACAGTGTTCGAGAAAAGAATGAAAGACATTTAATTGCAGGAACGACAATGTGGATGAAATTAAAAGTGAAAAAGTACCAAAAAATGAAGAGAAGAGCTGGAGACTTAGAGAAGTAACAAAATGATGTGATAAGAAACTTGTGTCTTGAACTATCTTTAATGTTTATTGGAGATTATCTGTAATGATGTAGGTGTGTTGCGAAGAATGAGCAAATTAAAATTTAAACATTCAAAAATAATACTAGTTTTGTAATGCCGTATAAAACTTAATTAGGATTGCAAATTCAATGCTCAGTGAATTATCTCAAGCAGAGTTGCAAAACTTATTGAAACGATCTGTGCACAATTGCTCCCTGACAAAAGGTAAACTTAAAACTCCACCCGTTTCGCGGACAAAAAGTTCCTGTATTGGCTTAAAAGAGAACAAATTTTATTGGTATGTCATGTTTCTGCTAACGCTACAAAAATTGATAGTTTTACTATAAAGTGGTTAAATTATTTATACAATAAGTCTAGAGGAATAATTTTGCTTTAATTCTTGATTTGTGACATAAGATCTACGTAATGTTGGTAAATGATGCGTCTTTCTTACTAGATTGAATTTGATTATGTAACATTTTTGACTCTTAACTGATACCTAGAGATGTAAGATCTGTAACATTGAATAACAAGTCTACGCAACAACAGACTTGATCACACGAGCCTTTGCATAATAAGTCTATACAACAACAGCATTGCTTACAAGAACCTTTGAGTATCACATAAAAACATTGTCATATAGAATCGAAATCATGACTGTTCACATAACAAATAAAACTTTTGATTTCGAAGTAGAGCTTGCAGCTGGTTATTGTTATTGGTCTGAAGTGGTGTTTAAAAGACATTAGCATTGCATGGTGCAGATCAATTAGTTTTGTCTCATAATATGACGATGTTTGGACTCATGACGTGGTAGAAAGAAAAAATGTTTGTGTTTGATAATTCTATTTAAAAATCATTTCTTTCACTGTTTTTTTTTCTGTTTGTTGTAGCTAAAGTTTGTATATTTTGTTGTCGCTTGATGAGCGCAGCAGTTGATTCTGATGATCAGATGTTTTTTTTTGCCGTCTCATTGTCAGGTGACTGCACAAAATTACATTTTCCTTGTTTCTGTTTAAGTAATTTATACAAATTTTTAGTTTCGTGCAGCGTTTGATAGATAAACTTCGTGAATTGAACAATAGTACAAGCTAGTGTGTCTGCTTGAAACGCTGGCATTGTAATTACGTAATGCAGAAATCTCATAAATACTTTTAAAACAGCTAAATCTATAAATCTTTTTTGTTATAAAAGCCCTGTAAACATTTTTTGGAAACAAATCTGCAACAGAATTAAAACGATCTTAACCGTAAAATGTTGAAAGCAGTTTTGATGTTTGCCTCAAAACCGTATGCTTTGGATAGTCCGAAGAGCGACGTTGCATTTTGCTGACTGTTTCCAACCGCTTTGCTTAAACGTCATTGCGACACATCCCAGCAAACAATTGCACCGGAATTGTGAAACCATTACTCAATATTTTATAACCTCATTTTGGATAATTCTTATGCTACCATGAAGAGATAAGGATTGCACCATCCCCACAAACAACCACATTAAAATTACGTAATCGTTGTGCAATAACTTCATGTAGGGCAAGTCAAATACTATCATGAAGTGGCAAGAGTTGCACCCCAACAAACCATTTGCAATATTCTACAAGCTAACAAACCCGATGATATCTACACGGCGTTAGAGATAAAATTAGACAAGAATTAGCTCCCTCATATAAGCTTAGCTCACTCAGACCTAGGGTTAGCTTCTTTGAACAGGATTAGAGCTAATGTTTGCTCCGTCAGATTAGTGTTAACTTCTTCAGATCTAGGATTAGCTTTCTCGGACCAAGCATCTACACCGTTTTATGGTTAGGGTTAGAACTATAATTACCTCCCTCACACAACATTAATGTTCTTAGACCTAGGGTTAGCTTCGTTACCGAAAACTATGGTTAGCTTTCTCGCACAAAATTATTGCCGTTAGAACTAGGGTTAGCTCACAAAAGATGGGACATAGGGTTTGCTCCCTCAGACCTAGCGTTAGCTCACAAAGGATAAAGGCTTTGGTTAGCTTCCTCAAAACTTAAAACTATGATTAGCTCTCTCACATAAAATTAGTATCCTTAAATCAGGGTTAGCACCCTCAGACCTTGATGTTAGCTCCCTTAGAAATACAGTTAGCTCTCTCACAAAAAATTGATACCTTTATATTTAGAATTGGCTCTCTTACATAGGTTAGGGTTAGAGCTAAGATTAGGGTTAGGGTTGATTCTAGGATTAGGGTTAGAACTAGGATTGGGGTTACGGTTAGGGTTAGGATTAGGGTTAGAAGCAAACTCTGCCGCAATTGACGTCAAAAGACCCACCATATACTACTTACTTACACTTCGCTGTTTTCATTTACATAAAAATGGTAAACCAGACCGCGCGGGTACCATTGTACTTTTTGGGTAAAAAATTGCAAGCATGTGAACGGTGTTGGCTCAACATTTGACTGTGTTCTGATTTTTCTTAAATAACGCTGTGTTTCAGCATCAATCTCTAAAAAACAAATAAAGGTCCTTGATTTTCATAACCGTCCAAACTTCCTCAGATCTGCTAAAAGGTCGAGTTGCTACACAATCTTCACGTATAATTCACTGAGTTTCTCGACCAAAAATTTCGTAAGATCGTCGGATAAATTCGCCAGATTGGCAACCAATTGTGTGATTCGATGGGTAAATCGACAAAACTGGAAAAATCCCCACCTTTTATTACAATTTTTGAAAATCTCCCTATGCACAATCAAAAATCTCTACGAATGGCAGCCCTGAAGTGGATAATAAGCAAGCATGCAGATGCTCTCTGCAGCTGTTTTCACTGAAGTGGTACCAGACAGCATTATGACGTCACATATCAGTACGACAAATCAGCGATATTTTAAAGCTTTTCAGGAAAAAGCAAAAGGAAAAATGCGTGCTTTAAAAAGTTTAAGTGCTTGATCAGTTGTTACATCGGTGATAAAACTTTAATGTAAATATTTTCCGAAAGAAGATTCAACTGCGTTTCTAAGAACAGTATTTTTTCGGGATAAGAAAGAAAACCAATTTTATCATCTGTCTTTGATTATGACGTCATCTTAGTTCCATAAGAGTGATCGTTTTTGAGGTTGGTAAGTTGGATACTAGGCTTTGCAAAAAAATTGTTTTCCTTCGTCAAAAAATGCGAATTAAAACAAATTTATCTTTAATTACAACATAATCAAAAGGTAATCAACCCCCTTATCACACCTCAAAATGGAGATGAATCGTGGCGAGTTTCATGAGTGTACGCCCAGTAATTTTTAGAAAAATTAAAACTCACCAATAGAATTGTGCTTTATAGGGTATTGATCCAATTATTTTTATTGGTACAACAATAAGTGATATGGATAAATAATTATCACTTCTATATAACTAAGCATATCGCTAAATGGGCTGATTCAGTAACTGCTAGTTGTGGCTTCTAGGCTACAACAAGTTGTATCGTTTGCTAATAAATCTTTTCTATTGGCAACTTAATAGCGTAGATTGTGCTTAAAGCAGATTTGATGTCACATACCTCACAGAAAAAAATGGATGAGATCTTAATCAATTTAGGCGTTTTTTATTCATTCAAGCTCAGCCACAAGCTGGTTGCGAATGTGAATAATTGGATTATGATTTGACAATTTTTCTAAAGTTTTTGTCCGAAGTGTCGAAATTCTTACGGAAATTTTTATCAAACCGAAACTCTGAACAACTGTTTGATTTTGGCATTTACCAAACGCATTTGCGGCATTGAGTAATCGCACTTAATTGCTTAGAAAATGCGCTATGAAGATACAGGATAAACCCAGTTACCAAAGTAATGCAAATAGCTGCCTCGGCAAGAGTACAAGGCCAATCGCGGAAGTTGGTCAGTTTTTAATAATATACAGTGATGTACAGAGCGAAAAAATAACATCGCCACAAAAAACACGTAAAGCAGTAATGTGACATATTTCTAAATACAGAGGTCAGATAGCAACGCATTCTGTAGACAGTAAAATCAGTCATTTATTGCAAAGATAACGCTACCACTACCAGGTAGAGAATTAGCCAGCGATTGCTTGTGAATTTGAAGAAAACTTAATTTTTGAACACTTATGGTGAGGCTTTAGATCTACAACTTTTCCTTTCACAAAAGTGAAATCGTGAAAGGCGTTGCTGAAAGTATCTACTACAGCATATCACTTAAAAAACAAAGTTTCTAGCTGTAGGTTAATGATATTTGGGGCGAAACTGAGGGGGTGTAAGGCTGCGATGGTGGAAGTCACTCATCTTGGTCATGTTACTTCAAAAAAATACCAGTTTCTGATAAACTGAAAATCGGAAAAGTCTTTTTAAAGGCACACAAAAACTTTAGAATTTTAAATCCAGAACATTTTCTTTGCTTTGTACCCTCCCCTTGAAAAAATTCTCGTTGCGCCCCTAAATGATAGGCCTACAAACTGATAACAGGTAGACTTAGCTGAAGTGTATTGAAGTTTTGTCGTGAAAAATAAGTAGCACTATTGCAGATCAATAGAAAACGAGGCCCAAAATATTGTTTGATGATTTCAAATAAAATTTAGGGCCTAGAAGGAACAAACTGGTTGCTTACCCTCTAAACATTTGACGTCACCGTTAATATTTAAAGCCAGTGGTTTCTGCCAACCGACACCGGTTGGGAAAACGTGTCGACCAAACGTCACGTTTGATTGGCGTGACGTTTGATTGACACGCTTTGCTGACCGATGTCGGTTGTTAGAAGCGTTTGATGGGCGAAGACCCTTTTGGTGCATTTTTGATTGGCGAAGACCTTTTAGGTGCATTTTTGCAGTTTTGTTCGGAAGTTGATTTATTTTGCAGATCAATCTGAATTTGGAAAATTTTTAGGGGCGATGTCTTTTTTGAAGCTAAATCTGAAACGTTGGGCGTGAAACTGAGTTTATGGTTTCTCTACTTCCGCACGTTCAGTATTGCGGATCAATATTCTGCACGTTCAGTTTTGGTTCAGTTCACTTCGGCATGTTCAGTTCGCATTGACAAAATAAATTCACTTTTACAGCGTTAGCGCAAACTGGCTAATAGTTAACAACGTCATCAGTTACGCTAGATACCGGAAAAAGTGACGACGTTGACACTAAGCAGGGCGAATTTACACCTAGGGTAAAAAGGTTTTCCGCATTTTTTTCGATTGAATCATTAGACTACATTGAATTCTCTAACAAAAATATTAGCCTTAAAAATGTTTATTTATGAGCCTACACCGTTTTGCTGAAGTGCAGGTGCAATTTTAACGTAACAGCGGAAGTGGTCAAAGTAAAAATCTACTTAGGTAAAAGTACAAAAGTAGTAAAGAATTAAACTGCTTAAATAGTAAGTGTACTTTTGTTTTTTAGCAGTTTTGTTCTGTATCTCTAAGCCAGCGATCTTTAGTACGGAGTACTCGCACTACCCAAGGTGCTAAAAGGGGTTTCTAAAAATGCAAACCTAGGTGCCAACTTGTACGGTAATTTTATTTACATTCTAATCACGCAGTAGTGGATTAAGAAATACTAGGGCAATTGGCACGAAGTCATAAGGAGCCCCCAAAATGCCCAAGTTCTCGAAGTCGACCATTTTTTTGAAAATCAGCATGTCGAAGAGCTGAATTAACGTGTTTTTATTCTGAATTTGGTTGATTACCTTTTTTTTTGAAGATTACTTCTATTTCAAAAAGCTGTAATAACCTATCTTTATTCCAAATTAAGGTGTAGACCGTTTTTCTAGCGATCAAAGATTTTAATACCAAAATTCTGAAAATGTCTGGAAGGGCGTCTCTTATTTTCCAAAAAGGGGGGCTCGAGGCAACTGCATCACTTGCCTCACCTTAAATCTACCATTGCAAACAAGTAAATATTTACTTGTGTTGGGCTGGAAATGGTGTCGTCATAAAAAAGGTCCTCCCGAAAGACATTATGTTAGGAGGTAACACTGTTTTTAAAAGATTTTCAATGAGGGATACCTTGGTAAAGGTTGATTACTTTTTTTCTTTTGTGGAAAACTTTGTAAATTTAGGTTTAAAACCTTTTGTTAGAGAAACTGGATCACCTAAAGAATCGTCACCCCTGAGTTTCCACCTGCAGAATAGTCATCCTAGACATCAAATAGAAACAGCGAATAATATACAGATAATGGATCATCTGAAAAATTATGACCCTAAGCCAGTCTGGGGTGACGATTCTTCAAGTGATCCGGGAAACTTTTATATTTTGGGGTGAATGTGTGAATTCTGTCTCGGGTAACACAAATTGTAATACCAAGGTGGGAAAAAGCAATTACTTTGTAGCAAAGAATGTGAGATAGTAAATAAATTGAGATCCACTGATGCAGACATAACAAATGCAACATAGTACAGACAAATTTGCATAATTCTTGTAATAACTACTTTTCTTAGTAGATCTATTTGATTGTTATTCTATGCTTTTGAGAAACCTTTGTTAATGATTAAAATCGCTAAAACGTCAAGCGTCTCAATAAGACCAACTTTCTTCAACTTTTAAATAGAAAATTATATCTTCCGTATATCTAATTTTTAGCGTATTAAAACTGAAGCCCTATATCGTAGTCAGCTAAGCATTTCTGGGAAAAGGGAGGCAAAACTTAAATGTCGAATCAGATAATTAGCTTGTTTTCTATATTTTGGTAAGAAGCAAATTTTTTAAATATTTGCTAAGATAAAACTTGCACGAAAACGTTTTTGAGAGCAATTTTTCCCTTGGCCCCCCTTGGCTACTCCCACGACAGGAGCAGTAGCTGGTTGGGGAACAAATTAATGTATGCTTGGAAAGATAAATCAAACTCCAAAAAATTAAACACTGTACAATATTGTAATTTAATTCCAACTTTAAAAACTTTTCAAAAAGTTTGATAACTGGGCATACTGATAACTTATCGTACCTTGCATTGTTCGTAGTAAACAAAAGCCTACCAGGTGGTTTCCAAAATTTAAACCAAAAGGTCATTCTTAAATGAGGGATGTGCATAACATAAAATCTTCATTTCATAGCTGTTTTTCGGCCAGCACACCGCATTCCTATTAAAAAGACATCAAATCATTAGCATAGGGGTTCTTAAACTGGGGGACGTGGAGAGTCTTTAGGGTGGGTGCGAAGAGTGTGGAATGCTGCAATGGTGCTGTTTTGTGCAAATCCTAACCAGAAACAAGGGTAATACGTTACCTCGTGTTTGCAAAAATTTGTTGATAATAGTACGGAAAAAGGTCTTACATATATAGTAATGCAAGAGGCCAGCGATGCACTTAGCAAACTGCAGACAGTGACACTGTTTCGACCTGTCAGGTCTCTTCAGTGCAGTAAAGCCTCTAGCTTCTCATTGGTCACCAACTGCACTGAAGAGACCTGACAGGTCGAAACAGTGTCACTGTCTGCAGTTTGCTAAGTACGGAAAAAGTTTGAACAAAAGATGTTTTTCTAATACATTTTATATGTTAAACAATGAATATTCTGAAAATCATTATACACTTCCGCTCAAACAGAAGATAGTGATGCAAAACCAACCGTCATTATGAAATGCCCATAAGCTTTGGTTTGGTTTAAGTGAACCAAAGCGTGTGAGGACAGCATGTAAGTTATACTTTCTAATCTAAATGGGTGAATCTTAATTTTAAAGGTTTATCATAAATTAAGATTTGCCCATTTAGATTGTTACAAGATGAGTTCAAAAACGAAATTAGGACAAAAATTATCTTAAATTCGGCTTCACCAAAGCGATAGACAAAGGGCAAGTTGTTTCGAAATGTGCAATACGTCTGGGAAAATTGAGCAACGACGCTTTAAGACTAAATCGCTGACAGCGCCATTTGCGAGTAAAACATTCTGACCTACTAGACAAGAACTTGGAATTTTTTGAAGCCAAAGAAAAGTCGTTTAAAAAAATGAAAATTGTGGCTGCTGATGCATTTGGAAATATTTATTTTGGGGGAGGCTAACAGGATCTACTTCATACGAAGAAGAAATGCTATTTTGTAAACCCCTGGAAAAGACTACCAAAGCAAAATGTATTTGAAGCGGTCTCCTCGTACTTCAACCACAATTTAATTAAATAAGAGAACCTTGTGGGTGTCTGAACGAATAGTGGCCCTGAAATGCTTGAATCACGAAGCGGGTTTGTTGCCAGGATAAAAAAGAGAAGTCCAAACGCAGTAAGAACTTACTGCGTTATCCACCGCGAGTTTCTGGCCTCAAGGACTTTACCTGCTACAGTAAATTACAAGCTGGCAATTGCCATTTGCGTTTTCAACTTTATCAAAACAAGTTCTGTCAAATCGAGGCTCTTTACCACTGTGTGCAAGAATATGGATGCTGATCGTGAGACTCTGTTGTTTCACACGGCTGTTCGATGGTTATCGAAAGACAACCTAGCTAGCTCGGGTTTACGAGCTGAAGAAGAAAGTGGAGCTATTCCTCGATACTGAAGAAAATCAGAATCTTGTGAATTTGTTTGCAGCAGATGGGTTTCAACTGACGTTGACATACCATGTTGACATTTCGAAGCGCTTAACCTACTTAACCGTTATTTTCAAGACAGCCATACTAGCCGTATAGATACCCATGATTCCATACATGCATTTATAGAAAAATTGTGTTTTCGAAGAGTTCAAAGGGGAATTGTTGCGTCTTTCTGCAACTTAAATGCAGCCCTTGAAAAAAACAGGGTTGATCTGGATGCATAACTAAAAGGCAAAATAGAAGCCCATCTGCATTCATCAAAAATAATGGAAGAACTCTTGGAATTAAAATGCAACTCTGTTGCCAAAGATAATTTTGAAACAATGCCTCTCAATGATTCCTGGGTTAAATACGTGCGTGTGTACAGGAATATTGGTAATGTTGATATGCGTATTCTAGTGCTTCTACCATTTCCAGCCTGCATAGAAGTGTGAAAGAAGCTTTTCTGCACTTGCATATGTGAAAAAAAAGCACGGTACATACTTGATTGTGAAGCCGGTATGCGATGTGCGTTTTCTTGAACTAAGTCAAAAATGAAACTGCTGGTTTCGTAAAAGCAGCTACAGCTTTTACATTAACGCTTGTGAAAATGAATTATGTTTTACATATTTCTGTTGATTTACAAATAACAAAAAATTGAAAATAACTTTGTTCGTTTTACAATTGATTCAGAACTTTTTAAGAAAAGTAGGGAGCACTATATTTTTTTGGTCAATGCCAAAGGGGCGCAACCAAAAAAGGTTAGCGACCCCTGCTTTAGTATCTATTTAAATAAGGATGATAACTGCTCAGGTAGCATTACTTCCTACTCAAGTATTAGAAGAAGAGGTAAAAAATAAACCTACTGAAGTTAGCAGATCATTACTTATAAACCTACTTCAGTAGATTACTTAAGTAGAACTACTTTGGAATCTTTTGTAGAAAGCCGCCGCCAAAAAAACACCCCTGTCACCGCTCTTATCCAGTTAGAGTTTTTATTTATTGATAAAATTTAGCACTGAATTCAGTGATGTCAGCTAATATTTTGTCCTAACCCCAAAATCTGCAGTACTTAAAACGTGGTGGGGGTGTTTTTCTCAAATCTCACATTTTTGCATTAGTGGCAGGGGCTTCTTACAAAAGATCCCTACTTTGTTACCGAGCACCTCTGAATAACAGTAGTTGACAAAGTACGTGACGAGAATCACAAACTTGCAGGGCCTCATAACAACAACAACAACAACGGCGAGAGCAAATTTAAAATAAAAAGGAGGTAATGGAATATTTTCTGAAAATAATAACGCTTTACGCAAACATTAGGAATTTAGCAAAAGAAGTCGCACCGTTACCACTTCCGCCAACGTATAGAAAAACTGCCATCGCTAGCGTTAGCGCAAACAAAAAATGAACGCCTTTAATTTGTCCATGCGAACGTACAACACTGCTAATGTTCATTGCCAACAGACCATGTTTCTTTATGGGAAATAAAAGTGTCCTTTTGAATAATCATAAAGGCCCGTTGTTTGTCCTCGAGATCTTCCGGCATTCCTGATTTTTTCATCTTGAAGGTGGGTCAGTGATAATAATGCTGAACATGAAACAGGTCAGTAGTGCAAACAAGTTGGAAACAACAGGTTTATATTACTAAACTTTGGTATTTTTATAGCTTCATACTGACCAAAATTGCTCTATATATTCTGCTGGTAGTCTTTTAGTTTTGTTTTTGTGTTTTATCACTTGATTCATAAGTGAATTGTTGATCACTATGCACTTGTTTTGCTGCTATATTTTTCTGCTGTTATTAATAACACATCACTGGTCCCACGTTGAAGGTAAGAGACTTGACAACATTGCGTAAGAGAAATATGTGCTGATCGTTTAGATTTGAATTACCGACTGCCTTTTTTGAATTATGACCTTGTAGCTGGAGTGTGTTGCCTGCAGTCCGCAGAACAATGCTGCTTTTGGCCCGTGCTCACTGGTTGATCTGCTGATTGCGATTGATTTCCAAAACATCTTCATTTTGAAAAAGCTCCATGCTGTGCGCTCTGGCCCGCTGTTCTATCCGATTGAGAAAAATTCAGTGAACTTGGCCCGCTTGTACAAAATGTTGCATATTCATACTTTGAAGTGATCTAGGGTGCCAACTGGGAAGGATGTTAAAAGGATTAAGTCTTCAAAAAATTTAGAATCTCGAACAAACTAGGCCCAAAAACACTTTGAAAAAGAGTAATTTGCCACCAAACACCTTAAAATGGCTAATTTTCCAGATGAGATCTTGAAAAGAGTGTAAAACCTTTATTCAGAGTCACTATTATTGTTTTGGTTTGCTTTTTCATTTGAAAATGATAATTTTGCGCTAAAAAGTGTTCAACAAAAGATCAGCATCAAGCTGCTATCAATAGAGAACCGTATTTATGCATTATTGTTGTTGTTTAGCGGTGCCAGGTGACTGTACGCTCAAGCCATAAAAGTCCATTGCATACCGCTTTATTAAACTTTTATTTGTTTCCAAATCTTCCTGTTTCCTGGATGAAATTTCAGATTACATTTGGATGAAGTTTATTTATCTCATTTGTTGGAGTCTGTAAGCTCTCATGGTGCTTACTTTGTTTGCGCCAAATGTGACACAGTGACAAAGTTAACGGGTGCCTGTACATATCAGCTTCTTCACAGAGATCTTAACCAAGGATTTCTTTTCACCATATCATTCTAAGATCGCGACTACGTTTGCAGTAACGTGTGAAAACGCCAACTATTAGCTTTAGGTTCCTTCGAAGAATTCTAATCATCATTTAATTTAACTTTGCAATGGACTTGCCACTTGGCTGCTTCGTTTGTCTGCATGTTCTAAGGCTATTTCATTCGAAATGATGTTCTGTCTTGCGGCCATATTTTATTGGATTATAGCGGTCGTTAGTTTCACAGTTAGCTCTGGTTTACAAAAAGTGTATTAGTGGATTTTTTGACAAGTTTTCAGTTTTGTTACGCAAGTGTTTTTTAATCTAGCATAAATTTGCTTTATTGCATATACCCAATTTGTTCAGTATCTCGGTGCCAAGATCACATTATTTTCGATTTACGTGGTGGAGCTTTTTGTTGCTTGAGTGCTCCCAAACAGTTTGAAAAAACATGTTGTGAGTGTATACTCAATGCATATGTCGAGATTGCAAGGACTTCAGCTAGAAATTCCGTAGTATATTTGCTCAATGATTATGACACAACTTCGTCATCAAGCTACTCAAATTGCAATTCTATGCCTGTATTATCCATGCTGTTTTTGAATGTATCTGTACTACAGTCTAGTACATGAATATTTTCTTTTATGGTTTCCTTCTGCGTCATTTTTGATTCTTTTTTCTGTGTAAGTAGATTGACATTGAACCTTTATTGAACTACAGGTGTCCCAAAACAATGTTTACACATTTTAAACAATTGCAGAGCAGTTGTTTATAAGAATTTGTATAACTTCAAAATGAAACAGAATTTAGATTTTGGATAGGGGAACTTTTCTTCCAAGTTTTGATAAACCAAACAAAAATCCCGAATAATATTGTAATGAACATAATTAAATTAATACAAGAAAAATTAACATAACAGAATTCTCTGAGGCTTTTCGTCCCATCTCGAGTTCTTCATCAGGGATAGATAAATAAATCGGTACTTGTGGGTTATCTGTCACCACTTTTTTTCACCAGGTATTAAATTACTATTATTTAACTGTATATATAATGTTTAAGCCTAAAATGAGTTTGGAAGGCAGTGTACACTGAAGGGGCAGGCCCGGTATGTAAATGTATGGGGCAGTGTACACTGGAAGGGAGTGTACAGGGTTAGGTTTATTAAATTAAAAAAAAGTGGTGACAGATAACCCATAAGTACCAATAAATCTTTAGGTCCAAAATTAAATTTAAAATAATATTATGATACTGGACACTATTGACTAAATTAGTTACGTTTTAGCACTGCACTCTCAATGAAACATCTGCGGAAGCGACTTCGCTCTTTGCTAATGACCAAGTGTATTGGAAAGATGGTTTTCAATTCTGACGAATAGTTGTCTAGTCGTCATACGGATGTATGACGCGTTCTTGTCAAAAGAACAGATATATTCGCTGTTAGACGAGTTAAAGAATAAATTCATATTTCCTGATAAACAGATTTAAGAATAAATTCAACAATCAGAATCGACAATTTCCTGCTGACACCCCCAACAATACCCCTAATCCAAATCCTTGTTTAACCCTCTCGTGTATTGGTACCCCATTTATCAAATTTGGCAAGCGCATTGCTACATTGTTTCGCAACAGACTGGACAAAAATATTGCCTCTCAAATTTTAAAAATAATCTCATATTTCAATTTGCAAGCAAGAACTCTCCGTAGCAACCGATTTAAAGCTCTTTGAAGTGATATTAACTTGATGATTTCGAAAAAAAAGATTCTATAGCGAATCAAGCTGAATTGACAATGCCACGTTAGATTCTTTTATAAGCATGCTTTTCTTCTTTTTTCTTGAACGCTTTAAACTTGCAACGCTTGCCTCATTACACTTCGTTATTGATGCCATACAAATGATTTGAGTCGAGACGAGACATTTTTTTCCTCGTCCCAATCCTCCCAACTCAGGCTTCATGTTTCCACTGATCTCTTTTAATTAAGTAGTCGTTTGCAGGTTGGCATTGCTTCACTCATAATAAACATAGCAAGGGGCGGCAGATTAAGGAGTGTATTTGGGGTTGTGTGGCAGTGATTCTCATGGGCCCCCGTGATGCAAAGGCAGCAACTCTTTGCAGTTGACTTCTGAACTGTAGCACTACTAGTTCCATGCGTGGCCAAAACTCTAGTATGGCACGTGACAGCATGAATAGGATAACACTATTGTATTGACATCTTGGGCGAGGACGTTAGCAGGGTACATCGAATGGCATGAGATGGCGGACCATGGCTCAAATTATGTTTAAAACCCAAGGAAGTTGTAGCCTTCCCTGGGATTTTGGACATAATTTGAGTTGGAACTTCCGCCCAAAACACGCATATAAGCAATACAGTCAACTTCGGGTATAAGGGATGTGAATATAAGAGATTTTCGCTTATAAGAAACGGTTTCAAATCGTCCCAATCATTTTTAATTTGAAATAATACAAAAATTATTCGCTTATAAGGGATGCGAATAAGGGATTTTCGCTTATAAGGGACAAATTTCAAAGTCCCAATGATAATTTTCTGTAGTAATTTCAGTCGGTTATAAGGGATAACCCATTCTGCCGAGGGATTTCTGTCTGCGAGATGTCGAATTCAGCTTTATAGGCTAATCGTACTTCTGTAGCTGCCTTTCGGCTTTCAACTACGGTAGCAGTCTAATGCCCATTGCGACGTTTGTATGCTGAGAATGTATGAAAAGCTTCAAAAAGGGTGTTTTGAGCATTTAAAACTTGCGATCTTACGGTATCGGATCAAACTGTGTACATTCGGTTATAAGGGATATACGGATATAAAGGACTGATTGACCTGGTCCCGACGCGTCTCTTATATCCGGAGCTGACAGTATATGGTACTGCTGTTACTATCATGTTTTGTGTATTTGTGTATTGTAGGCAAGCATTTTGCACGCACACACACATACACACGCGCGCGCGCATGCACACAGCGGGTACCTCCTACCTTTCTGTTAAAGCATACCACATCAATTTCGCACCCATTTTGGATTTGACAAGTCGATTAAGTGTTCATTTTCTAATGATGATCTTCTGTCTTAATTTGTAGGAAATTGTCCTGGAACGCCGCAAACACGGGAAGCAACGACGGAGAGAAAAGTCATATCTTCCCCAAGTTGGCCAAGCAATTATCCGAAAAACCAGGAGTGTCGTTGGAAGATAAAAAGATCAAATGGTGCCAACATTTTAGTGAAAATAGAGCCCGATGAATTCGATCTAGAAGACGCCCATGACTTTTTGGTAAGTTCTTTCGCACCAAGATTGTATTGAAAGCTTGGCAAGGACGGTAATCTGATTTTCACTTGCCCACACCCAAGCGAAGGCCTTCTCAGAAAAAATTTCTATTTGCTATTGGCTGAAAAGTACGCTTGCTATGATATTTTTTGTAAAATTGATTTTTTGGACTTCGAAGCAAAGAGCCGGAGTCAGAAACTAAATTAAAGAAAGCCTTGATATTCTAAAGAAATATTACTTGAAGTATAAATTATAGTACAAAAGCGAATGAATGATAGCAGACACATCTCAAACCAAAATGTCTAAGCCCAGAAAAAAGAGAGAAAAAAACAAAATCAAGTTAACATGTCTCTTTGAACCACAGATGTAATTGTTTGCCCGATATGTGTAATTGTTTGCCCGATAAGTTAATTATAAAAAACTTATGTTTGTTATGTTACAGACTATAGTGTGCTCAAACCAATCACCAGGAAGCTTTGGTCAATACACGGGAAGCTTTGGTCAATACACGGGAAGCTTTTGTCAGCCTGTGACTAAATACTTCAACTGCGATGAAATTTCTGTCGTTTTTACTTCAGATAATACAACTGAGAAAAAAGGTTTTCAATTAACATATAGTACTGGTAAGTTGCTTTTTATTTAAAGCATCTTTTGTTTCTCTTTTCCCTGTACTTTGCTGATTAGTACCAGTAAGCCAAAATTTTCTGGATCTGCTGCAGTTCATTAATTTCTTTGTCACTTTGAAAGTTCTTTTTACTGGGATAAGCACAAAAAACCGCTCTGAATATGTTCACAAAAATGTTGTTGGTGATACAGAATTTTAATATATCGTAGCTTCGAAAAAAAGCTGTTTGAGCCATAACCTTTTCGTGACGCTCTCATCAGTGGCGGTATCGCGTCAAATGGGAAGATCTAGAGTGAATAAGTGTTTTATGTGAATAATTTGGACGCTAGGCAATCAAGATAAGCCAATGATAGCGCTAGTATTGCAAAGCGCGCCAAAGAAAGATTTCGCAATTGCGAAAGTCAGAGAAAGCGCAGCAGGAGGCCAAATGCCACGATTATCGAAAGAGTTGGAGAGTGTAAACAAACTCTTTCTGTCTACAGTACATAACACCGGGCGTCGGGTCTTGATATGAGCAGCCTCTAAAAGATTAAGATGGAAAGAGCTGCGCGCTGCGGCGAGGATTGAAAACCGCTTATCATCATAGTTTAATGCGCATCGATCATTATCTAAAAGTGCTGACCAATGGCGGAATCACAATCCGGTTTGGTGTCGGTTCGTTTGCACGATCTGTGTGGTTGAGATCGGTGTGGACGACTCAATTGCTGTCTTAACCATTGCGGAACATGTTGCTTGATGCGATCACGTAGTCGTTGAGATGTTCGCCCTACGTACCGACTATCACAGTGGCACTTGTATTCATATATGACAAAACTTTTCTGAATGGCAGGTAGAACATCCTTGCGGGCCACAGGCAGCATGCGCTTAGACGTAAAGACCAAGCGGGTGCTGACGGAACCATAGCAGCTTTCCACGGCGGTTTGACTTCTTTTTCCAAGTTTGTGGATGGCTTACCTATCCAAGGGACCCTCAAGTACATAGGACACTTTTCAGGGCCAAATTGCTTAAGGGTGGAGAACGGAGCAATTTTCTTGGTGATCTGAGCGTTGTTGATGTTTCTAGGACAGCCATTGTCCAGTAATATCTTCTTGATCCGTTCTATTTCTGTATTGAGTCTACGCTTGGTGCAAATCATTAGAGCTCGATGCACCAATGTAGATATTAGACTTATTTTACGTTAGAGAGGACTAAAGGACTCCCAACGCAAATACTGGCCAGTGAAAGTGGGTTTTCGGCATACACAGGTCTCCAAGCCAACATCTGTTCTTTCGACGTAGACATCAAGACACGGTAGACATTTCACTTTCTCTTTTTTAAAGGTGATTTTGAGGGATGGATGAAGGCAGTTAAGTTTGGTCAGAAATTCATCTGCTTCAGCTTCGTGATCGAAGATGGCAAACGTGTCGTCAACATATTTTAAGTATGTTGGAGGCTTTTGCGTTTGAGAAAATAACTTTTCTTCATAATATCCAACGAAGATGTTGGCCAAAGCTTGACCAAGTGGTGATCTCATAGCTACTCCGTCTGTTTGCTTGTACATGGTGTTATTGAAGCTGAACTCAACTGAGGATGTAGCGCTCTTCATCAATTCAACAAACACGTCCTTTGAAATGACTGGTCGGGAATTAGACTGGTCATAGAGGGCTTCGCAAAATCCTCCAACATACTTAAAATATGTTGACGACACGTTTGCCATCTTCGATCACGAAGCTGAAGCAGATGAATTTCTGACCAAACTTAACTGCTTCATCCATCCCTCAAAATCACCTTTAAAAAAGAGAAAGTGAAATGTCTACCGTTTCTTGATGTCTACGTCGAAAGAACAGATGTTGGCTTGGAGACCTGTGTATGCCAAAAACCCACTTTCACTGGCCAGTATTTACGTTGGGAGTCCTTTAGTCCCCTCTAACGTAAAATAAGTCTAATATCTACATTGGTGCATCGAGCTCTAATGATTTGCACCAAGCGTAGACTCAATACAGAAATAGAACGGATCAAGAAGATATTACTGGACAATGGCTGTCCTAGAAACATCAACAACGCTCAGATCACCAAGAAAATTGCTCCGTTCTCCACCCTTAAGCAATTTGGCCCTGAAAAGTGTCCTATGTACTTGAGGGTCCCTTGGATAGGTAAGCCATCCACAAACTTGGAAAAAGAAGTCAAACCGCCGTGGAAAGCTGCTATGGTTCCGTCAGCACCCGCTTGGTCTTTACGTCTAAGCGCATGCTGCCTGTGGCCCGCAAGGATGTTCTACCTGCCATTCAGAAAAGTTTTGTCATATATGAATACAAGTGCCACTGTGATAGTCGGTACGTAGGGCGAACATCTCAACGACTACATGATCGCATCAAGCAACATGTTCCGCAATGGTTAAGACAGCAATTGAGTCGTCCACACCGATCTCAACCACACAGATCGTGCAAACGAACCGACACCAAACCGGATTGTGATTCCGCCATTGGTCAGCACTTTTAGATAATGATCGATGCGCATTAAACTATGATGATAAGCGGTTTTCAATCCTCGCCGCAGCGCGCAGCTCTTTCCATCTTAATCTTTTAGAGGCTACTCATATCAAGACCCGACGCCCGGTGTTATGTACTGTAGACAGAAAGAGTTTGTTTACACTCTCCAACTCTTTCGATAATCGTGGCATTTGGCCTCCTGCTGCGCTTTCTCTGACTTTCGCAATTGCGAAATCTTTCTTTGGCGCGCTTTGCAATACTAGCGCTATCATTGGCTTATCTTGATTGCCTAGCGTCCAAATTATTCACATAAAACACTTATTCACTCTAGATCTTCCCATTTGACGCGATATCGCCACTGATGAGAGCGTCACGAAAAGGTTATGGCTCAAACAGCTTTTTTTTAAAGCTATATTATAAATATGTTTAAAAGCTGAAAGAACTTTAGGTCTACTATTTCTTCATAAAATATAAATATAAAATCCCGGCTACGCAATGATTAGTTGGCCATTGTTTCGGTCAAAAACGGCCTGTCAGGTCAATTGTTTGATTCGCGTGGCAATTCATAGTATCTCTCTCGACTTCGTTCTTTTATTCCTTTAATATCTGTTTTCATTGTCTTTTAAACGTATAAAATGGTGCAGATCTAATTTTTGTAGTAAGTTTGAAAAAGGTGTGTTTTTTTTTTAGTCAGTAGTATAAGTGTCCTTTAACAAGTTTGAATGTTGCTTAATTCCCTTAAAACTGTTTGAAGCCTACTGCTGAATGGAATTACACTGTGTTCAAACTTATCGGGTTCCTAATCTTTAAACAGTAGTTCAGAAAAATATTTTAATCAAAGTGCTGTTGTACCGTACAAATTATTTGGAGCAATCAAGGACCTTGGCGTTACAAATAACTTAAGTTGGGGCTACATAGAAAAACTAAAATAACCTTACCAACAAACAATTTATTTCTGTAATTGCAAAACAAATACCCTCGCGGCGCCTTCCCCAAAGTTGATTTTATGCCGCTATACTTTTTGGAAGAAATGGATAGAATATCAGAACGTTTTTGAATAAAACCAATATAAATTCAAAATACTATGATCGAGATTAGGCGATAGGAGAGATTTTCCCAATTTATACCAACTTTTTGTTCCTTTTCTCTGAAATGCAGAGCCTGCGCAGCCGGATGCATAACAAATAAAACGTATTTTTAGTTATGGGATTGTTTTGTTTTCTGTTGCTACACAAAGTAGTTACTTATTTAGCTGAAGAATTGGTGCAACTTGGTTTTATGAAACAACCTCGATAAACTTTTTTTTACTCTTAACTTGTTGCCATGTTATCTAAGTAAGTTTTTGTAATTAGAATTGTTTGAACTGATTTTTGAAAGGATACTAAAGTTTACCCTTTTCTTTGTGGTAAGCAAAAGCTTTGCAGTTCCTCAAGAACTTTTATGCTCAGGTTCTCGTTTAAAAATTTCTGCGACATAATAGTGTTATGGTCAAATTCAAGTTCAAATTCAAAATAGTGTTATGGTCAAAAAAGTTTTCCTGGGACCGGAAGATAGAAATGTGTAACTTTTAAACTTCGTCCCTTATTTTGTCTGAAAAGGAAAATTTTTAATTTTTTTGTCATAATTAAATGATAATTCGCCAGCTACCTATTAAGCTTGGATTCCAATACTGGAGATCAGGGGTGCACGAAGTGCGCCACGCGACTAATGTTGTGACAATTGTCTGTCACAAAATTTGAGTTCGCAAAACTGATTTTGGCTTTTTAGATAACTTCAAGTTATGACATGAGGCCCAAATTATAAAAGCCTTGAGCATCCTGCTGTAGCGCATTAAGCATAAGGCCTTGCATAACGTTCGGCTAACAAAAATTGATGTTGCTGTTATGGGGGCATAGCGGAAGACCATGGTGGCCCAGAAACCGGGCAACTCCCCATCGTTTGGACCACAGGTCGTAGAGACACAAAGAGTTGCCAAAGAACGAGCGGCGAAAAGATATCGCAGCTGGACAAAGCAGAATGAGATGAGAGGTGTCCTGGATTGAATGACCGCAGGCACTGCAAGAAGGACTCTCCAATCTGCCATTTCTTGAGAAATAAGAGTTTAGCAAAAGACTGTGTCCGTTGCAGCGGAGACAAGAGAGGACACAACAAGAGTGGTGAGAAGCACAAGTTCCTCGGTGGAGACCGAGAAGACCTGTGTGTCGAAAAATTTAGATGAGACAGTACGCTTCCAGTCGAAAAAAAGAAAAGAGTGGATACAAGAGATCAGAGTGGAAGGACTACAAGGAACAACAAAAGCAGGATTAGCGCAGCCCACCTGCCAGCTTATCATCCGTGATGTTTCCCGGAAGAAATGAATGTCCGGAGACTCATGGTAGCCTGATAGTGAAGGAGGAGAGAGAAGACAGTTCCTGCCAGATACGCCAAAGAAATTGAGATAAAAGGAAAGACGGAGAAGAGGACAAAGTGTTGAGGAAAGAGCGAGAGTCTGAAAGGAGGAGCAGAGAAGTGGCAGATTGTTGATGCTGCTGAGACCAGCTGAGAGCTTGCAGAATGGCGTATGCTTCAGTAAAAAATTTGAAAATTTTTATCGCGGAAAAATTGTCATCGCCTTGGAAGAAAAAGAGCAACAAAACGGAGTTGGGAATACATGATTTAGGATCAGATTTAGTACATAGAGAGACAAGCATGTCGCCTGTCATGCTTCAGCTTTGCTTTGGCGATGACAGGTGAGGAAGGTCGGTAGGCAGAGATGCGAGCCCGACAATCTACATCTTTTCTATGACTGGCAGCAAAAGTCTTACGTCTTTTGCTTACCGCATCTTTTACTTCAGGAGATTACCATGCTTGAGGTTAGTGTTTGACGCGGCAGAAAGGAATAGAAAATTTGGCCACCTTCAATATCAGAAAAAGTAAAGTGAGCAGCAGCAGAGGAAAAAGAAAGACAGAAATATTTCTCTGCAGAAAGGCAGTGAGAGTTAAAGGAAAAGGCAAAGTAGTCCCATTGAGCTTTCTGAAAAATGTAGAAAGGGGCCATTTCTTGAGACCGAGGAGTGGAGAAAGGGGGACAGTTAGAAGCACTGTGAGGTGATCACAATCCAGGTCTTGAAATACCTCTCAAGTGCAAGAGAGAGCAAGAGAAAAAGTAGCAAAGGAGGTGTCAAGAGAGAAGCGACTGTCAGAGGGGCGTTGGAGAAGAGTAGGAGCCTCAGTGTTATTGAGGGAAGAAGGTCCGAAGAAGTTGTCCAATCCAATACTTCTTTTTCACGGGGCTCAAACGTACCTTTGAATTTAAAAAAGGGTAATGGCAATTAAAATCCCCAAGAATATCTGGAGAAAGGAAAAACGGAAGGAAGAAGAAGTCGGTTCTATTATCGATCGAGGAAAAGCGAATAGAGAGAGCACAAATGCTAAGGAAAGAGAGCGAGAAAGACTTGTTTGATGAAATGTTGACCCCTACATAGTCAGAGTAGAGGTCAAGCAAATAGGAAATGAAAGAGAGTTGGTAGAGAGTTTAGAGAAGAATAGGCCCTACCTGACAAAAATCATACGCCACCGCTGGCGTGCGGATTATCAAGAGAAAAATTGTCGGGCCGGGAGTGAGTGCCATCAAATTGCAGAGCTGAGCATCTAGGAAACCAAAAAAGGAAGAGTTGAGGTTGGATTCTTGAACAGAGATGATGTCTACCGGATGAAGCGAGATAAATTGGAGAAGTTCAGCGCTTCTGGCTTGAAGACATCCGGTATTCCATTGAAGAACACTGAGAGAGTTAGGGGAGAGAGAGGGAGCTGGTGGTGACAAAAAACAGCCAGAAACATAAGAGGATGGGCAAGTTGCAGAGATAGAAGACTTCCGAAGTGAGCAAAAGGAGGACAGAATGTTTGTAGGTGAGGGTGATGTAGGGGCGCCGCATTGACAGGGGAGGGCTAGAAGATCCAGATTGAGTAGAGGAGGTATACGTGCTGGAGGGCTCCGAAGAAGAAGAAGTCACCATGTTGGAAAATTGGAAACCCTCAGTTAAAGCAGAGAGGCGGCAAGGAGAATAGTTCCGCAAATGAGAGCTGCCTAGAGAATTGAATTTGGAGGAGGAAAGTAGTGAACACCTTTGATGAACCAATTAAAGCAGGTTTAGCATTGCATCGACCTACCTCTTCCAATCGCATTTTCCGTGCATACTGAGCAGGGAAAGACAATGCCAGGTTTAGGGGAAACGCTGCCGCTTATCAGAACAAGTAGGAGAAGGAAAATATGTGCAAGAAAAAGGCAGGAGAAGAAAAGAGACAGACGACAAATTTTAGATAAAGTTATTGCTGCCCTTCTGGGGTCGCTCAGAGGGAAGCACGGGTGATCTGGCGGTCGAGTAGTTAAAACTGCATTCCCGGTTACAGCGTCCCGTTACCGAAAGCATGGATTCGCACCCTTGAGAAGATGGTTCGGGTTGTGGCTCAGTTTTTGGTAATGCTGCCGTTTGGTGGCAATGTGTTGATTAATTTCATGGATGCTAATATCACGATCGAAGATTAGATCACGGTTTTGCATAGATCGTTCTTTTATCATCCTATAAAAAATCAAAAAGCTTTATCATTTTTGTTTTTTTATATCTTTCTGTTTCGTTATGTCAAATGAAGTCATGATGTTACATTGGGATAAAATCCATGTTGTATACCACAAATCTGCTTTTATAGTTTTCAAAATATACATTTTTTCATGCAACAGCCACAAAAAAATTGTTGTTGCCCTAATATTTTTGAAGAAACCTGAAGTAATTACAAATGCACAGTTGCACATCTAAATCAGCAACTAAAGGCCATGAAAAGCTAATGGAGATTAATAAACTAATACCTATGTAGTGGAATGGACAACCATAAAAGTGATCAAACAACTTTATCCACAAATAAATTACTGTAGATTGTTTTGTATTTTTTTCAAATCTCAAAGGCTTCTTCTGACTGAAATGCTATTTTAAATCATCCACGGTTATTAGTAATATTCAAACAGCCTACTTCAAATGAATATCTAAAAATACTGTATGTTGCTCTAGTTATGATCTCAAATGTTTCTCTGAGACAGAAAGATAAAGATAATCACTGTTAACTGTTTAGGCTTTTATTATGTGATGTAGCTTGATTGTAACGACAGTATTCTCATATTTTTCTTGGCTGCAAAGTCCTTACCACGTTCTTTCGATAAGAACTGTTTATTACAAAACTCGATTTAATATTGTTTTGTTGGTAAAGACTATCTGACTTGTAGTGAACACATTATTCCATCCTGTTGTGCGTAAACTCTTTTTATTCTTCAACATGACTCAGTGACTGATTTTATGAGATAAATGCTATTTTAACATAGTGTGAATTTAAATAGAGTTTATGAATATTTTTATATTATATTTTGAAATGTCTTTATCAAATGTAGAAAGCTGATTTCATCATTATTTTTTGACCAAGGTGATCCTTCTTCTAATCAAGATGAGTCGCCACCCACATATGGCCGAATAGAAATAAATGGCACGAGTGAGTGTAAAACTGTAGTAACTTAACGAGATGGTGGTTCTTAACGTTTACAAACTTGTTGAACCCCTGCCTTATTTACCAAACTTTCATCAATCCCAGAAATGCTGGAACGGATAGGGCTGTTGAGAGGCGGGCCCGTGCCAGGTGCAAAGTTGGAAAGGATGTTTGTATTTTTCGTATCTTTTATATTTGGATACATCCTTCTAAAAATCGTTCCTTTTCTTTGTGTTAAGTTTAAGCCTTTTTCTTGCAGATCAACTTTTTAAAAGTGACAATTATATTCAATCTTATATCGCAGACTTTGTCTATCCCTGGGAATCCTTTGCGACCCCTGGATGAGAACCATTGTCATAGCTATTATTCATTTTTGTTTTAGTTCCTCTTAATCCTTCCAAATCTGCAATATATTCTGCAAAAACGTTTTGTATTTCAATCTTTTTTCCACATGGTTTTGTTTTGGTAACTGTTTTGTCGTACAGGGAATGTATCAATGAACAAAGTTGCATTTGTCGCACGAGTTTCCACATAATTTGATCTTGCAAATGTTGGGAAACAATATTATCAATTTTGTTGCTTTGGATGTTCCTGAACCTCAGTGTAGTTGATCTATTGCATATGAGCAATAAATACCATTGATTGCAGATTTTAATTTCAGGTGTTTCCAGTGTTACTCTTCAAGAAAATAACAAAACTCGCTTTACATTTCAAAATTACCAAAGCAACACGAGAAAAATAATAAATATCTCTGCTCCTAATGGATTTTTAATAAACTTGACCTTCGACAGTTTCAAAACTGAGCAATGCTGTGACTACTTGATGGTAAGTAAAACAAAAGCCTAGAACCAATTGTCGGTAAAATTGAAGTTGATATTTTTATAATATTTATGATAAAATGAGTTAAACGTTGCAAGTGAACCTGCAAGTGTCATAAGAGGCTGCGAAGGGTCAGCGAGGACTTTGAGTTGCAGTAACTTCGAGACAACAAATGTGGATTGAGCGATTTAGGAAACAAAATAGCAAACGAGAAAATAATGGTGGACATTTAACTTTAAAAACATGCAAACAAGCACGCACGCCCTCACACGCACACACATGTATACCCTCCCACACACCCACACACGTATACCCTCCCACACACCCACATGCGCACACACCCACCCAACCCCCCGACACACGCACGCACGCACGCACGAATGCCTAGGTTACAAATACGCCATGAGGCAATAGCTATCAAGTCCAGCCAAGGAAAAAGTGGTTCATTTTTTGAGGCCATTTTGAAACAAATATTAGGAAACTATTGGCATCTTTCTAAACCAAAATTTGGAAAAGCTGAAAGCTGCGAATGAATTTCACGCCTTTGTTTGTATAAGATATCAACATTAGCAATTGCAATTGCAATGACAGCAAAGATGCTTTATCGCACCAAAGGTCTCACTTTGCAATGAAATCAGTAGCCATCTTGATGCTTCAATAAATCCGCCTCTCGGTGCCTTCATAAAAATATTTGTGAAAAATTCTTTTTCTTAAATGCGAATTATGAAAGTGTTTGTGATTTTAATACACAATGCTGGCTCCTAAGTAGTTTGTCTTGGGGTAATAAGCAGGCTGACCATAAAACTTTCCATCGACCAAAATATAAAAGTACAGGGTGCGTCAAAAAGACCTGACACATTTGAAAGTTTAATAAAAATCAAGCCAGTTGACGAAAACAGGAAATGTTCACATTTTTGGAAAGCGTACAGCATGTCATTTTGTGTGGAATACGCGAAGCATGAACACTACATTTTGTGACGTAATAATAGTTGATGTTGAAAATATGGCATTTTGTTAGCAAAGTGCTTTTTAAATGCAAAATAACAATTATATTAATGCAATATAATAACCAAAATAACACTAAAAACCAAACACTACAACATTTTTAAATAAAAACGTAAAATAACAAAATAACAACGATGCATTTTATTAGGTTTTAAAAATTAAATCAGTTAGGTGCTTGCCGTGATTGTTTAAGCAGAGGTTAACACGCTTATGAAAGTTGTCGATTGCTCGGTTGATCATCATGTGAAGAATTCTTCTTACGCTGGTTGTGAAGAATTCTTCTTACGCTGGTTGCGGAGATCCTCAAAGGAGCTGCGTGTTTTCTCGCAGAACGTTGTGGAGATTGTTGAACTGACGCTTTTACTGCCATTGCATTTTCTGGAGTTGTGGAAGTCCGAGGTCGGCCGGTCGATCGTCGTTTTAGTGCAGATCCATTTTTTCTAAAGTTCTTTATCCACAACAAAATTGTGTTTCGACTTGGCACTGGACCGTGTCTTCCAAGCTTGAAGTGCGTACGAAATAATTTTTGAGTTGCAGTTATTGATCCACTGTTCGTAAAAAAAGTTTCCACAACGAAAGAACGGTTTGAGCCCAACCACTTCATTTTAGCAAATAAAGCACAATTTAAAAAATTACATTAATTTAAAAATCAACCATTATGACGTCACAAATGCATTGTAGATTGTTTTTTGTACACCGCACAAAATGGCATGCTATACGCTTTCCAAAAATGTAAACATCAATTATTTTCGTCAACGCGTTTGATTTCTATTAAATTTTCAAATGTGTCAGGTCTTTTTGGCGCACCCTGTATAAACACCCGCTTTGCATGGCATTTTACTAAATCAAAGTTAGGAACGAAACATAAATTAAACAGCAAGATTTGATATTTAACATGAAGACAGCAAAACTTTGAGAATGCGTGAAAAACTGCAGATAACAACGTATAAGCACTAAAGAGGGAATAATGAAAATGCTTCTGATGTGCTGTAAACACTTAACAACTCAGCTAGTAATGGGCCCTGGCTTGCATAGAACAATCACTAGTTTACAATGTGCTGCGCGCTAAGCATAACAAATCGACCCCGTTGGCGTAAATGCAATCTGCTTAAAAAGGTAATGCCGCTCGTGGCATTTCAAAGTAGCGCAAACTTTTTGGTGAAAATTTTGCTCTTCTTCCAACTCTCATTGCATTCCCTTTCTATAAAAACAATATCATCTCACTAAATTGCGTACTTCAAAAATGAATTTAGGGGCGGAACAAAACGCTAAATAATCTCAATAATGTCATTAAGCAATGTAATGAAATTAGTGAGTTAAATCTTCTTTTGGGGGTAGAGCACTAAGGAAGAGAAGACTTTTTGAAAGTGAAAATTTGTCCAATTTGGTGTCCAAATCAGCATAGCAATCTTTTCTTCGGAGATCGACCTTTTGAAACCGCAAACTTGTCTCTAGAATAACTTTTTTTTGCATTTCTTACTTCTGTCATACCGTTTATAGGGAAGGGAAAATGCTCTTTATCTCTCTTCTTAAATACGTGACCAATCTTATTCATATTAGACACCGTAAAACTTTTGCAGATTTCGTAATTACGATAGCCTAATTGAACTTCTGAGAGAAAAGCACCGAAGAAGCAAGATGACACTAATGCCTTAGGTAGCAAGCAAATCGAGCAAAGCGAAAAACGTACCAGCGCTTGCATTATCGTTGTGGTCGGCTAGTATGCTACTGATCGCTTTATCAGACTTCTTTAAAGTACACATACATTATATGGTATTCTGGCGAAAATGTTGACTGATCCACTGCTTTACGCAATATGCTCTTACCAAGGATTACCTCAGGTAAATTGGGGGGCATAAGTAGCGTATAATTGTAGTACTAGCTCGTGGATTGCGCGCATAAATGAGATGCAACATGATAAACACAAAAAAATATTGCCAGAAAAATATTTGGTAAGGAAAGCTTTTTTCGAACTTTTTGATACTCTGATGAGAAAGTTTCACCGCAAGCATGATATCTTATTTTTAGCGTTTTCAGATATTTTGGTTAATTTCGCACTCGGCTTTGCGCGAAACAGTTTTCACTACTACATAGAATTTATTTTGTGCAAGTTCGTTTTTATGTAATAACTAAGAGCACTTAGCAAACTGCACACGGTGACACTGTTTCGACTTATCACGTATCTTCACTGCAGTAGGTAACCGACAAGAAGCTAGAGGCTTTTAATAAAGCATAGCATAGACCGTCACACTTGTGGGACCTATACTAGGTCCACTGTAATGGATGGCCTGTCAGTACTCTGCAAATTAATGAAATTTAAAGTTTGAGAAAAAATCGAGTGAAAACAATAAGCGCTCTTGTCACAAAATCAATATAACTTTTAGAAAAGTTAATATAACTTTAAATTTCGTGGTTCTAGATAATAATTTAAGATGTGCTTCGAGCAGCAAGAAATCACGTCGGTAGCTGCATTCGGTCCGGGGGGCCAGCGTTTGGATTACATTCTACCAACTTGTAAGGGCGGTCTCTCTTACATAGCCATTGGCGTAACACTCTGTTTCGTGTGCAGGGGGGACAAAGGGCATTTTTATTTTAGGGGAAAGGTGAAGATTTTTATAGGTGATTTATTTCCTACTTTCGTCTCAGAGCAAAGATGAAGATCTTCAAACGTAATCATTTTGTCAATTTTTGGAATTAATAGAGGGACTGCAGCTCCTTCGCTCCCCTACTTTTACCCCTACGAAGGCAGTAATGCATTTCCACACGATTTAACAATTTTGCTGGTTATCAAATAAACCCGCAATATTACATTACGAATTATGCCGTTTCACTCACTGCAACAACGTTAGCATTGAATCGATGTTTTTCCACCACGAGGCAAAAACCTGAAAAAAGATTATACGACTAATAGTGAGATAACTAAGTAAGTGCTCATATACAGGAAGATTGCCAATAATTGTGAAACTGGAAGTTGGGAAAGAACATGACGAGAATCACTAAATGATAGTAATAACATCAACAACAAATTTTCGATGAAAGAGAAAGCCAACAAAATATTTACCGAAAAAAATTTAAAGTTTCGTGCAAACGTTTAAAATTAGCAAAATTAGTTAATCGACATCGTTTAATTGACGACACGAAAGTAAACACTGAGTGTTAGTGACTGCATGTGGCCACAGAAAATTAGTTTATAATTCTTTTTGTGAGCAGTAATTGTGAGCAGACCATATCGAGTTGAGCGTAAACAAAATTGCTCTGTAGCCATAGAAATAAAATGAAAAGTTTTTTTAGACATTGCTCTTGATTCGCCGAGAAAAGCGATTAAAATAGATTGCACGTTCTCAGCGAACACAAAGAAAATTAACCATCTCAATGTGATTCTATCCTGCATAGAATTTTGAAAATTTAACTTCTGTTTTTGTTGATACTTTTAGATAATCGACGGTGGTGTTCCAGTAAGACTACTGCAAGGATCTATTTGCCCAGAACCATACACATCCTTCACTAATCAGTTGACTTTCAATTTCACCTCTGATGACAATAACCAAGAAGAGGGATTCGTCGCTGTTTTCCATGGTTTGTGTTGTGTGTAAGCAGATGTGGGTGGGAGCATTGTTTTGGCGTGAATGACAAAGCGCCGGTTCTGTTTTTCGCAAAACGGCAAAGCCTCTTCTAATAACGGCAGTTATCAATTTTTCTTTTATTCCCGCTCCTTTTACACCTAAAACCTTTTTTGTTATTCATATTGTTTCCACTATGTCACAACTGACATCTGAAATCAATTATGACGTACCAAAGCCAAGTATTTTTACATGTTTTATGGAATAACGTATTTCCTATGAACTTTGCTTTGCACAGTTCGTGCAGTGGTTATAGAATGCGTGTCTACGTTAGAGAAGCATGCTGTGTTGCAAAGAGCGAAAAGCCGAAACGCTATTTCTTCTTTGAACTAGGAGAGGCAAAGCCGTTACATTTGAGTGAGCGATTGCACGTTTCTTTATGTAAGCCTTAGCTCGGTAGTACTGGGATAATTCTGTTAAAACAAGAAGCGGTCCCGACTTCCTTCTTCCGTAGATGTTGTTGTCCTTCAGGTCGAAGGGCAATCGTTGATGACTAATTGGCCTGTGCTAGGCATCACTATTTAGAAGTAAGTCAGAGATCTTTGTTTTATATTTTGTCAAGTCAGGGGCGTTGCCTGCCAGAAGTATCGTAGGGAAGAAGGAGAAGCAAACTGTTGCATTTTTGGTGATATCTTCTTTTATAGAGAGAGCTGCCCCAAAATATTTGAATAATGATGAAAAGTATTTACCCAAATTCTAGGAGCGAATCTGAAATGATGTATTTTTTTGGAGATCAGTCTCAAATTTCATATTGTAAAGGGTTTAATAAATACTTGAAGGAGCAATTATTTCTTTTAACTTATCTTAATTACGTTTATATGTAAGGTAACCAGACCAATATCGCAAAAGGACATATTTTGCAAACCAAGACTACCACGCAAATTTCACGAGGACATTCCTTTGAGTAATATCGTTAAACATTTCTCTTTTCCGCACCTGTCAGTAAATGTCACGTAGTAAGAGCTTGTGCTAGAGGAAGCCTGCCGAAAACCTAGTTTTTACTGACGTTGAAAAGGCCACTCAAAATAGCTTCAAGGATCTACACAATTCATAATACAAAGTAGAGCTTATATCATCGGTGCTAAACTATAGCGAGTGCTGATGAAGAAGGCTGACTACTATTTCACTTTAGTAATCTCGAACACGAGCGAAAATGTGGAAAGCATAAAGATCAACAGCGCAGTGACAAGGCTACATGGAAGTAAGTGCTAAGCTATATTATTTGCTGATGGAATAGTTATTCACTAAGACTCTTTTTGTCCCTTACATAGTGACCCTCCAGACCTTTCCAGGTCTCTTTCTATAATTTTTAAAGATTCTACTTTCTTCATCAATTTGCCTTTTGTGTTGCACAAAGGTTAAATCGTGTCGTGTAGATTTATTTCTTTGTCTGTCACGATTAGTTTAATGACGTCATCACCTGTTAGCATTGTTGCAAATCTAAAATTGAGGAGGCGGGGGAATACCACTTTATTTTTTCGCCAACCCGTATCTAAAGATCTTTTCAGAAAAATTTTTTCTTTCCCATTTCCTAAAAACACTTTCCATTCGTATTTGAATCTGGTTAAGCTCAATATTTTTGCGTTTTGCTGCATATCGAAATGGCGGTAGATCCATTGTAAAAATTAGAAAATCACGATTAATTTCCTTTTGTTTTCTTTTTTTGAATTAAAGATTGCTGGATCCACCAGGAAACTTCTGGATTTTGCTTTTATTGAATTAAATTCTTTGGTTTTCAGATCAAATGTTTTGTGAAGCAAACGGAACAGATCGGCACAAATCGGTTAACCGAAGGGATTTCTTTTGGCTTTTTGTCGATCCCAATCAATTCAAAGACTTTGCCACAGGTGATTGTTATTTGGGAAGACAATGCAAACCAAAATTTTGTTTTGGACGGTTTCAAATTGACGGAACGACTACATTCTACACTTGACAACCGTTGTCAGAAGCTTGAATGAAAATCTAATTTTAAACAAATAAGAAGATTTTGAGAAGATATACGAGTCTTTTGGTGTAGGTGTAAACAAGATCTACAACCGGGATATAATGTGGCCTTTAATACATATGCGTACATTGGGTTCAGTTTTCCTTTGCTTTTTTTGTAAGTAAAAACACGGGCACTGTCTATGCAATGTTTAAATCATCGGTATTTTTTTCAGCTGATGAAACCGTTTGTAATCAAACAAACGCATTTGAAAACCTGGAAAAAGTTCTGAATAGCGGGAAAGTAAGTAAAAAGAATGCGTTTGCGTTTAGGCTTTATGTTAAGTAGTTTATTTGGAAGCATATCTGCGGTGAGTCGGACTAACATCTGCTTTTCTAAGTTTGCAAGATATTGGCGATGCGTAAGTGGCATTTAGTTTAAAACACTTTGCCTGAACCAGCATTATACCTTCTTTTAGCTTTCAAGTTTTGTATTTTCTTTAAAAAAGATGTTGCTGCGGAAAGCTGGCATTGGAAGTCGTTATTTAGTGTCGCCAATATTAGCTGGAGGCCTTTGTGTTTCCTCATAAAGCTGGTAGAAAAAACACAAATATTGAAAACTTATGGAGAAAAGAGCAAATTTCCGGATTATTTGCTGGAGAACGAGGGGCAACTCGGGGGCGTGCAATCATTTAATTTTGTTTTAAAAAACGGTAAAAAGAACTTTGTTGAAAGCTCCCTACAACTTCGCTCAAAAGAGAGAGTTAAAGCTTTGTTCTGCTCTTTCCTCAAGGAAATCCTTGTTTTGCGCCTGCTTGAGAGCAGCATATAGCTGTCAGTAAAGCGCAACAACGCATCGACTATGAGATTTGAACACACGATATTTCAATAGACGCCTTCTAAAACGGAACTTTGGTCCAAGATATCAAGATTGTATTTTAGTTGTGTTTATTGGAACAAGAACAAAGGATTCGTTTCCCGAACAAATTGGCTCATGGAAGAAACAAGTTACGAGAGCCCAACAAAACGCCTATTGATTACACACTCAAAGCGGTTCTGCAGCCCCGTCTTTCCTGATAAACGCACAAGCCTATTGCATAAAGATAAATTTTTGATTTTAGGTTACCCAAGAAAACTTTGAGAATGCCGTTGAAACGATATCAGACGTGCTGATACAGCAGGAAAATAATAGGTATGTGCTAGCATGACATACACAATGTGTGTGTGTGTTTGTGGTGACGTTTTAACTTCAAAGCTGCTATACGCACTCGTGTGAGCGTTCTATAATTTTAACATTATTTAAGCTGCCACTGCTAGTTCTGCTAGTCATGACGGATCTTTTGTAGAAAGCCGTGGCCACTAATGCAAAAATATGAGATTCGAGAAAAACAACCCCGCCAGGTTTTTAGTACTGCAGATTGCGCTGGAAATTCAAATTTTCAAATCTGCGCTCGCCACGTTATGAGTAACTGCACATTTATCTCTGTGAATTCATGTGGCGCACGAAATTTCGTGCGTTAAACCTTTTTGACAAAATATTAGCTGACATCGCTGAATTCAGTGCTGAATTCCATCAATGAATAAAAATTCTAACTAGATAATTACTAATTTTTTATTTTGAGCGATGACGGGGGTGTTTTTTTTGGCGGGAGCTTTCTACAAAGATCCGTCTGGACTTTGGCTGGTTTAAAAATAGTGATCGATTTAGACAAGAAGCGGCAACCTTCTGCGGTTACACACGCCGACAGAGCACGTTTTGCCATTGGTTTTAAAGAAGGGGCATAGAGAGTGAAATAGGAAGTACCGTTCGAAAGGTTTTTTCAATAAAAACCATGGTGCAAAATAAATTGTTGGTAAGTTATTTCCATTTTAAAGCCAGCTTTTGTCCCCAGTCTCTTTTATCCTAATCACTATCTCGTCTGCCTATAGCTTTGGTTTGATAGAAGCTCTTTAGGCTTTTAGTTCAAGGTTGGCAGTCTAACAGGCGTTACGTAATCACGATATATACCTTACATTTTGTTTCTTTGGTTTATTTATATCATTTTCCAAAAGCATTTTGACTCACTTTTTTGCGGGCTGTATCGTCGACACTAAAAATACTCACATTCAAACATGCTTTTATAACTATCGTATTTTCCTAAAGTTTCTTGAATTTTTTCCGCGTTTCGAAAAGCCCTTTCTTCCTGTACAGTTTTCATACTTTTAATCATTCCACAAGAATGTTACCAAACTTTTATTCTAAGGTTACTTTATAAGAGTGACCGGACATGTTTGTGACGTCACTCGTAGTCAACCGGGTAGCGCATTGACACTTAACCGCGAACTTGCAGTTGAAAATTTATGTGTTGGGGCCTCACACCGTTACATGCATGCGGCATGACCAAATGGAATAGTCGCTAGCTTTCAGGTTTTTCTTCAAGCTTTAATTGATGGCTTGCACCGAAAGCAACAAGACGCATGAATGTCTGTTGACTCGAAGACTGTTTGATCACTTTACCGTCTCCTAAACACTCCGTTCCTCTTGTTTTCCATGAGTTGAATAAGTTTTCATCACTTCTTTGATCCAGACTATACTTCCTTACCGTCGGCCATTAATTATTTTGTAATGTATATTATAACAGTTGTCGCTTCACAGAAATAGAAATTTGATTCTACGCCTATTAGGGAAACTGTATTCAAATCAATCATATAATTGAGGCAGCTGAGTGTATCTCTCAAATTATTTTTCTGACTGTACACTCCATGACACTTGGCTATCTTCAGTAGCAAGTAACTCATCCACCAACAGTAGATTAACATCACCTTTTGTTCAAAAAACAACAGATATAAATCAACCCGCATAACGGCTTTTGATCTGACATAGGTCTAAATTACGCAATAGTAGTAATGATTATTCATTGATAAAACATACAAACCGAAAGACTACTTAGCGTCACCAACTTTATTAAGTTATAATTTCTTCACTGAGCGACCAGTCGGCCATCATCGGCTGCCTCTCGCCTTCCTCTATCCCACTTTTCTTCCCTGAAATGTCTCTTTCACCTTAAGAGTCACCCTGACTGATTTCGCCCTGTCTGTTGGTGAGCGGGCACTTTGTCTCGCCAAACTCCTTTTCCATTTTAGGTTTGGCCACGTTTAGAGTGAAACCAAGACTCTCCAGATTCTCCTGAAAAACTTTTGGGTCCACTTAACCGCTTACGCTCCCTTCTACTTTTCTTAGGGAGACTCTTTAGCTTGTCCTCCCCTTCTCATACTTGGAACCCACCTTCCTTTAGCGTGAAGCTCAATCTCTCAACTCCATGCTCCCGCTTTGACCCTTCTTTTTCTCGCCGGGAGAGAGTCAAAGGTGCGGCTAACGCTCACTTTGAGTCTCTGCCATCTCACAATCTGGTGATTTGGACCAATGAGTCTATTCCATTTGGCAAAGGTGGGTCTGGCGCCCTTGCCAATTACGACTACTGCTCACTTGGTGCCCCTGAGGCTGCACTTTTCTTCTCAGGATGTCCAATTCGTTCAGATTTTACGCTAAAGCCTGCGCCATTCTGCAAGTTGTCACTTGCAAGCTGTCACTCAGATTTCCCGCTGGTCTCGCCAACACCAACAAGTTGGTCACTACTCTTCTCTGCTACTCCTTTCGGACTCTGGATCTTTGCTCAACACTCTGTCCTCTCCTCCATGTTTCTTTTTACTTCAATCTCACAGAAATCTCTGGCAGGAAGTGTCTTCTTTCTGGTTCTTTACCATCAGGCCACCATGTGTACCCGGACACTCATTTCTTCCTGTAAACGACAAGGATGATGAGCTAGCCAGGCAAGGTTCGCTTCTCCTGCCTTCTGCAGTCCCATGTAGTCCCCTTCCTCTTACTTTTGTATCCACTCTTCTCGTTTCTTGGTCTGTCTCATCTAAATTCTTATACAGACGGGTCTCCTCTGTGTTCACTGAGAAGCTTGTGCTTCCTCGTCAGGCTCGTTAGGTCCTCTTTCGTCTCCGCTGCACAGGACGCAGTCTTCTGTTAAACTCTTATCTCTCAAAAATTGGCATAATCGAGGATCGTTCATGCAGTGTCTGCGGTCATCCGACTCAGGACACCTATCATTTCATTCTACACGGTCTAGCTACGGACTTTTTGCACTACACGTTTTTTGCGACTCTTTGTGGCTCAACGACCTCTGGTTCAGGCCCTGGGGAGTTTCCCGGCTTTTGGGACTCTATGCTCTTCCACCATCCGCCCATGCTTCGGTGGGTCGGGTAACAACAACAACCTCTTATGCTAGAGTATGAAATATCACGTGGTACTTTGGCGCTTTTCAAATGCGGTGGTTTCTCAACGCGCGGTTTCTCAACTCAGTTTCATTCTTTACTCATCATGTTATATCAAAGGCTAAATGCCAAGCAGCAACTCGATGGCTTGACAAGGAAGTTACACTCAGGTCGAACGACTTAAAAGTGGAACATGAAAACCATTGAAAGAGAAATTTTAATTTTAGTATGTCGTTTAGCAACTTTCAAGCATAAAAGTGATCATCTTCTTTGTCTCATACCCAGCTGTTGGCTGATACAATTTGCTGTTTAGGGCAAATATAAAGTTTTATTCTGTTTTTTTTTTGTTTAATTTAAATGATTTAGTAGTGTCAGCCGAAATGGTGATGGCTATGGCCAGTGGCGTAGCCAGAAGCAAGTTTTTAGGGAGCCAAAACTGTGAATTAGTTTGGTGGTCTTTTCTTGGAGATCAGTTTTGAAAAGGTAACTATTTTCGGTCTAAAATGAAGGTGAAAACGGAAATATCAAGTGTTCAAGCGAGATCGTTTTCCTATTTTGGCCCAAATTGCTATCATGCCTTTTTGTGACCGGGTTTAAATAGATTGCGGTGTGGGGCATTTGCTTCCTTTAGCTACTGTTATGTATATAACGTAATTTCAGTTTCATGACATATTCGTCGCCTCTGTGAAAAATTCCTGCTTTTCAACACGTCGCTATATTGACAGACACTTCATAATAAAAAGCGCTTTTTTAACTAAAAAACGTGAAATTTGTAAGCGTGATTTTTAATGCTTCCACGATTGAATCGCTGGAAATGTTCATTCTAAATTCAATTTAGCATGGTCCAAATTCGAAATGATTCGAAGTTTTAGACCTAACCGGATGTTAGTTTTAGGCTACTGGTAGCAACTTGAATACCATCATTGAAGGTTTGGTAAATAATAGGCTTACTCCATTAAAGTCGCGCTGTGCTGGATGGCACGGTACTGGTATGTAAGTAATTGTCACTGGGGCAAAAAGTCATGGCTAAATTTTATACCGAGGCAAATATTTTAAGTTCGTTCTAGACAATATGATTTGCCTTGACTTTTAAAAATGACTTGTGCTGCAATCTAAAATACTAGTCGAGGCAGGTCTCCTTTCCTTCGATGAAGCTATGACCTTGCATTAAGAATTTTTAACAATTTCAAATTGCGACTGCAGTTGACATCTAGAGCTTTGTTATTTGCAGTTGAAATCTAGAGCTAGAGCTTTGTTGTAGTTGCAGTTGAAATCTAGACAAGCTACGTAGGCCTATCTTAGCAATTCAAGTTTCTGTTGCTATTTTTATGTATTCGTCGCCTCAGCAGCAAATTATTGATGGAAAGCCTAAAGCAGAAAATTTTAATAGTATTATCTTGAGCTTTATTGTGGTAATGATATGACTAACAAGGGTGATGTCAATTAAAATGGCTCACTCGTATCAGCGGACGTGAAATTTTTTGTCTTTTTTGATGACACTGTTGAACAGCAGCAGCTAGCAGTCAACAAAGCTAGCTATAGGCTATTTATATTCGTAACTAGCCGACTTTGCCGGCGTCGCCCGGCAGGGTTCTTCCATCCGTAATGCCGGGGTTTAGCATTTTGCTTCAACCCGTTGCGCCGGCTTTACCCATCGGGCTCGTGTGTGAGCAGTAGTGAAAAGTCAATGAATTTTATGTGCTTTCACAATTCTTCTATACGAAATTGTAAACATCTTTTCTATTTGTCATGGCTGGCAATGCTCACAAAAAAAAAGGCCACAAGTTATCGTTAATATTTGTGAGGGGGTAGGTATTGCACATAATCAAAACTGATTGTAGCGGCAAAATGGTGGTTGCTTTCACAATTACAGAAATAAACCATTGAATGATAAGCCTATTTTGCGATGTGGTGCTGCCCCTTTCCTATTTATATTTGTGGTATTAAGTTTCTAATTTGGCTGCGCTATTAGTCTTGTTTCCGGCATAGCGACAAAAGCGGCTATTGTTCTCCCTATATTCAGTTTTACAAATTGTTATGGTTATGATTTTATGTTGATTTTCTCTTAAACGTGGGATTTTATTACAATGCTGTAGAGCAGCGGTCCCCAAACTATGGGTCGCGACCCACTGGTGGGTCGTGGGCGTAATTTCAGTGAGTAGGAAAAGTCATTCAAAATTTCTATTACTGCAAGCTATGTCTCAAGTAATTTAAAAGTGAATTAAGATCTTGAGTAGTTTATGTTTTCACTGTATTTTTTTCCAAGTACTTCGAAGTACATGCAGAATAATGTGGGATCCGAAAATTGATGTTTTGAAAAGTGGGTCGTGACTTTAAAAGTTTGGGAACCACTGCTGTAGAGTATACACATAAATGCCTTAACAGGCAGCATATCAACGTAAGAAAAAACCCTTGCTTTATAGTATATACAACAGCGTCACCCGAAGAGTCCCCATCAGTAACGTCGGGATTGAGAGTGTCGGTTTACCTATCAGGCTTTTGTGTGAAAAGTTACCAAAAAATTCGTGTATGTGTTTTCTGCACATAAGATTTTCACGACTTTTGTGGTTCTTTTCCTAATAAAATATCTCATTTCAAGATCCTGGCTATGCCTTATGTCTATGTGTCCTGTTCATTGCTGACACGAACCCAATGATGCCTTGCGTTGCCCGTGGTTCGGACATAGGGAAAACATTTCTGATATTAGGCTATTCTAACGCAAAATAGCAAAAATGTCTTTCGTGTTGTGCGATTTCACACAGTGACGCTGTTTTCTTTTGATTTCTCTTCAAACTTTCTCAAGTTCTCGCTGGCTACGCATTATGTAGCATGTTTTTCTCCCTGCTTGACGTGCCCTGGGAAGTTAAAAAAGACCTTAGTTTTCCCAAATGTTTAGTTTGGCCCCGGAAGTTCTAAAAAGCTATTGTATAGCATAATAGGAATATACAATTTAACACAGTGACGTTGTTAATTTTGATTTTCCCTCAAATTTTCTCAAGTCCCTGCTGGCTACGCATTATGATTCATATTCGTTTTTTATTGCTTTTGGTATGCACATAGAAGTTAAATGAGTCCTTGCTTTTCCCAAATTTTCTGGTTTGATATCGGTAGCTCTATAAAGCTTTTATCAAGCAAAGTAGAGACATGTTTCTCCTGAGTATGGTGCGATTTTAACCCGGCAGGGCATGCTATCACCCGTGCCAATTTAAAACGTATCAAATAATGCAGCTGCGCCAGCTCACCCTACAAACATTTGTGGGAGCAACAACGAAATGTTTTACTAATTATAAGCCATAGTTCCTGTACATGTAGTGGTGATCATGTTGGTCTATTAATCAAGACTGGAAGTATTCAAAAAGAATGATGACAAAAACTACCATTTGTAATTTTTAAAAGTGTGATAGGGGGTGAAACAGTCAAAATTGTTGGCGTCGTCCAAACGGTGGTCGTTTTGACTTATAAAGAAATGAGCTAGTTAGTGGTAGGCCTATTTATCGATTTGGAGGGCCCGCTTTCGTATATATATTTGTGACATTAAGATTTTTGCCTCCGCTATTCGTTTTGATTCAACCATAGCATGAAAGGGGTCCATATCATTTTCCTAAGTCATATAACCTATTGCAATAAGCGCCTATTAAGCTCTTTTCAAACAAAAACATTACATCTTAATGCAGTGTTACAAATTGATTCTATTGTTGTTTAGTTTTGATTTTGTCCTAAATTTGGGATTTTATTGCATTTAACTTTGTCCCTAATCCATACTACCGAAAATTAGTGTTTTGTACCGATACAAATATTCTTGCAATTAAAATATCAGTAATGGACTTGACCATTTATATTCGCTATCAAATTGATGGTGGATAATTTTGCTGCCTGCTGCTGTTTTCACTAAATAGTGGCAAGCATTGTGATGTTATTTAACATTATGACCTAACTGTGCGCTTTAAGCCATTAAATATTAGGATCACTACTTACCACTTTTTCGTTTCTGCAGGTGAATTAATATGGACTAACGTCTCTGACTGCGTGCATGTTCCTTGGCCCTGACATAAACGCTGCCATGCAAAAAGCAAACTAACCCGAAATGAAGCACTCACAGTTCAGTTATAGCAGTAGCGGGGACCCCTATTAAGAATGTCGACGTTTAGAATACCAAACCAGCTGGTTGCTGCGCCATCCTGGCCCAATTGCAAAGAAAATGGCTTCAACATTTAGATCATATGATAACTTGACCCCTACATTTTGTTCCAAACGATAAGAAAGGAACATCTATAGCCCTCGTCTTTTTTTTGGGGTGTTCACCAAATGTTTTGCTTGGAGTATGCTACAAATTAAAACTTGCAGACTTCATTTTTGATGAATCTTTTTAAATGATTTGATTGATAATGCCAAAGATCCATGCTATCGAGAAAGAATAGACAAAATGTACCAAAGAACTTAGTTTTTCTAGAAATTGAAATTTTGTGAAATGCAGGCACCAAAATTTTGTGTTTTTAACCGATAGACTACATTTCATAAACATTTAAAGACTTTAGTTTCCAATGGATCTTTTTGAAAATGTCGACAGATAATGCAAAAGAACCATGCTTGTGAGGAAAAGTAGTCAAAATGTACCAAAGAACATACTTTGTTTAACAATTGCAAGTTTGTTAGGTCAATAGGATAATTGTTCAACTAAAAATGAAACATAATGAATGGCAACCAATTTTTGATCAGCCATTAAAAACTAATCCTTAATCCTAATAATTTGAGTCACATATTACTGGAACGGAAATTTCGTAAGCTTGCAAAGGACAGCAATTGTTAGTACTTTATTATAACGGTTTTGTATTAAAGTCACCTATCTTTATTGAGCTTACCACGTTTTAGGAAGAGTAAAAAGGCACACTACAGGTCTTAAAATTCAGTCTTTTCAGTATGTAAACTAGCATTAATTGTACATATTATACACTATCGGAATCGCCTTGAAATAACCTTTAATTTGTTGAGAAAAGTTTGAAAATCAGTTGAGAAATGAGACCACAAATCATTTTTTTAATAAACTGATTTTCCAAAAAGGCTGCAATTTTTGAAAACCTCTTCATGTTATGATCTTCGATAGCAAAAGATTTGTGTTAATCATACGAGACATACATGAACTATGACATCATAGAGCCTGTTTTCAGCGTGCAAGGGAAAAAGAAAAGAAAAATGCTTAGAGGACTTAAAAGTGCTTAAATAAAGAATTATTCGTAGCATTGTCAAATAAGCTTTAATTTTTGTAGAGTTGTTTCTATCGAAAGCACTTTATTAATATTTCTTAAAACAGCCTTTAATCGCGTTTGTGCGATCAGTACTTTTAGAGCAGGGGTGGCCAAGCTTTTTATGCAAAGCGCCAACTCTTCTACCAACCCGTGTCGGATGCGCCATAAATGTAGGGCAGGGGTGGCCAACCTTTTCAGTCCATGCGCCAAAATTTTTCGCCACACAAGCATTCATTTGAAGATGCGCCACACAAACATTCATAGCTTTTCATTGCTCTCAAACGTGTAGTAATATATTTATACTTTGAAGTCAAAACAAGGCCATATTTGGCGGTGATCTCCAAAAAAAAAAAAAAAAAAAAAAGGTGTCATCCCCTGTTTCGCTGCACCTTTTCCATCACTTTTGGCTTAAATATGCCACCAAACGTGAGGCCAACCAAGTGCAGACTTTTTTTTTTTTGGAAATGTTATTGGAGTGACAAATTTTTCGGCCAGATGAAAGGACACTTACCCAAATTGCCCGAAAAATCTTAAACCTGGAATGCGCCACCTCTAAACATGCAATGCGCCAAATTTGGCGCAATGCGCCACGGTTGGCCACCCCTGTTTTAGAGAAAGAACAAAGACACAGATTGTGGAATGAATTGTTGATTGTGACGTCATTTTAGACCTCAAATAAATGAAAGTTTTTGTAATATGGTAAGTCGGAAGCTGGTTTTCGTTTCAGCAAAAAGCAATTGTCCTCTGTCAAGTAATGCAAATTCTAAAAAATATTTTATTATGACATCACGAACCTCTTTATAACACTCATTTCGAGGTGGTGATCAATCGTGCCAAGTTTGATGCTTGCACCCCTAGCAGTCTCAGAGGAGTTAAAACAGACAGTCCCACAGACACACAGACCGATAGATTTGCGTTTTATGGTATAGATCAGGGATGGGCAACCAGCGGCCATTTTGTAGTTGATGTGCCGTCATATGCGGCTGCGAAAATAAATACATTGTTTTAACTCCTATATACTGTATGTAAGGCATGATGTATCATTGCTCTATCAATGTGTTTTGGGATATTTTTCTTTTGGCATTCATTGAGTGTGGTGATACTCGGTTTGTTGCCAGCGGTCTAGAGATGAAGACGTTTTCTTTTTTTGGAACACACTTATGTTGAGCAGACAAATGGTGGCTCTGATTGCTGTGGGAAAGAGGTCCAAACGGCTCTTTGGCCGCAAAAGCTTGCCTAACGCTGAATTCTGCGGTCATGTGACTAAAGATAATTTTCAATGCGGCCATCTAAGGATAAAAGGTTTTCCAACTCTGGTATAGATGATTCTTTTTGAATTTAATGATACGTGGCGTTTCATCTCAATATGTCACTTTACAAAACCTCTTATCTTGGTAACTGGCAAAAGTAGCACGATAAAACTGGTTTCTTTGGAAAGGTAAAATCTCCAAGTTGTCCTGCTGCGGCGGTTTTGCCAGACCATGGTTGCGTCACAATCTAAGTTTTAGCTTTTTTCGTAAAATGTCTTTTACTGAAAAGCAGAAAGCGTTTTGCAGTTTGGAATTTGATAAAAACAACTCGTGGACACATTTTCATAATAACTTATGAACAAAATTTTCAAAACAGCCACGAGACAAACGTATCATACAGAAATTGCATGCAAAACTTGAGGAGGAGAGATGTTTGTGCTTCTGGAAAAGAATTGTCCCATCACCTTCTATTGAAATGATTGAAAGAGTTCGTAATGTCTTTCAGCGAAGCCCCAAAAAATGAATCAAGAGAGCTAGTCGTAAGCTTCAGATGTCCCCTACTACTATTGGCGAGTAGTAAGAAAACGCCTGGATTCGAAAACGGTATATAAACTGCATTTCCTCCAGCATTTGAAGGACACCGACAAACCAGCTCGCAAAGATTTTTGTACCGATATGCGGGAGATGTCGGAACAAGACGGATCTGACGACCGTCTTGTGTTTAGCAATGAAGCGACCTTTCACCTAACTGGCAAAGTCAACAAACATAAGACACGCATATATGGAACTGAGCATGCTCATTTAACGCTGGAGCATGTGCGAGATTCTCCCAAGGTGAACGCGTTCTGAGCTATATCAGAGAAGCGTGTGTATGAGCCTTTCTTTTTTGAAGGAAGAACAGTCAACAATCAAGCATACCCTGCTATGCAGCAAAATTGGTTGATGAAACTTTCGATTAAACGAGAGTGAGCAGACTCTATTTTCCAACAGAATGGGGTACCCCATCACTTGAGTCTCACTGTAAGAGAGTATCTAAATGCTAAGGATGATTACGTGCTCCTGCATTGGCCCCCTAGATCTCCAGACCTAACGCCCTAAGACCATTTTCTCTGGGGCTGTATAAAAGGCTTGGTGTAGGTTCCTCCTCTTCCACCATTAGTGGCTGATATGAAGACTCGATTAACTGAGGCCTTCACAACAATCGAACGCGATATGCTTGTTTGAGTTTGGCAAAACCATTTTGATGTGTGTCGACACAACACCATTTTGATGTGTGTCGAGTAACCAAGGGCTCGCACATTGAACATTTGTGAAAAGTTTAATAAATCATTCATTTCTTGGATTTTTGTGATCAAATTTTTGCTGCGTTAACTTAACACATTGACCGCGGCGAAGTTTCCTCGGTACACGCTAACGCGTTTTATCGTAAAAGCGCATATTTCGCATATTATGCCGATATGTCAGACAACTGAATAAAGCGAAACGTGGTTTGTAATAAAACGTAAAATTGTGTCCAAACAATAATGAAACAATCAAGCAAAATAAGACGGGTAAAGAAAGCAATTTAAGTTCGCAAAATCAATATGAAGAAATCAGTACTGTGTTGTTTGAAATAGTACGCTGACTGTTTTATCGCATTCAAATGAAGGCTTCACTGTGGAATTTTTTGAAGCAAGGAACCACACACAGAGCTGGTTTTGAGGGGCATGTTTGACACATGTAGCGAGTTTCTTTGCGTTGCTTTTGATGATTGCAAACAATGCACTTTCAAGCAGCATCTTTCTTTGAAGTTGTTGAAGGGATGTGAGCCAAATAGTGCTGGCCAGACAGACGAGAAAGATCAGAACTTTTATGATGATGAAATGCGGCTGTATTTGATGCTTGTGGGAGGTCTTCATTTATTCTAATATCAGAACTCAACAGCGAAGCAATTACCCTCCTTCAAAATTTCAACTGCGCCTTTGTACCACCAACCTTTTTGTTCAAAATGAAAGCATTTACCATAGCCATGTCGAGGTGCTGTAACACAACTTTGCGGTACCATTTTAGCGTTTTTCGTAGTGGACTATAATAGGACATCAGTTGATCCATTCTGTCCACATCGCACATAAAGCTATTATACGATATAATAGACTCTGGTTTTTTTTCTTCCGCCCTCCTTTTGTTTGTCTGTTGCTCTCAACCATTTTTCCGGAATGATGTGTTGAGAGCATTAGCACTTTCCTTTTGTCTTGCCACTTTTCTACAACAATACGCCCTTTTCGTTTTGCAATGTGCTGTCCTTTTTTAGTTTGGTAGAAACAATATTTTATGGGAGCTGTTTTCTGTTTTTCCTCGATGTTCCACAAATCAACGTTTTTCGATTTAGTAGAGCTTTCGCTAAAGGCACGCTTGTGTAAAAATTATCCACGTAAAGAGCATGACCAAGTTCTAACAATTTTTCCATCAGCTTTAGAACAACAGTTTCTGCGTGACCGAAACCAGAGAGAGGATTCATTTTTGCGCAGTATACCAAGTCATTCCACACATATCCTGTATGTTCACACAGCATGTAAAGTTTCACATCGTATTTATGTCTTTTGCCAGGAATATACTGACGAAAGATCAAGCGGCCTCTCGAAAAAAACATTGATTCGTCTATAGATATTTCTTTCCCAGGGATATATAAAGCTTGAAATCGTTCAAGTAGAGCAGTGGTTCTCAAACTGTGCGTCGCGACGCCCCGGTGCGTCGTTTCAATTTTCCAAGGGCGTCGCAGAATAATTTGGTTTTGCCCATTAAGTCTTGATTTTATTGCATCAAAAGAACTCTGATCGTAGATTCCTTTTTTTTTTCTTCTGCCATTCATGATTAATTGTATTTTCACAATAGTGTTTTTAATACCCTGTTGTAATTGTTGACTTGTTTTTCAAGAACCAAATTGAAGAAGTTTAACTCAATTGGCAAAAATATATGAAGAATAAAGCATTCAGTTGTATGTTGGACGAAAACAGGAAAGATCAGTCACAAACTTAGGAGAGCGTAATTTTACCATAGAAGATGACAGACCAATCCAAAATCTCGGGAGCATAAGGACAGTTATTTGTGTAGATTATGGGCCACATTTATCTTGCAGTACGGCAAACCAAACCTTAGGATGCTGTCTGGTGCGTCGCAAAATCTCGCAAGCTTTTTTAAATGCGTCGCATCGAAAAAAGTTTGAGAATCACTGAAGTAGAGCATTGCATATTTTTCGCAATTTGGATAAACGATCGCCATCAACTGCAGATTCGTTGTCACTAAAATGCCAAAAACGGAGTAGTAGCTCAAACCTGTCTCGTGGCATCGTAGAATTGAACATGGGAGTCGCTATCACAGGATCAGTAGACCAATAATTTTCTATGCATGCTTTTTTTACCAAACCCATTGTAAAAAGAATTCCTAGAAACCTCTTCATTTCTGTGTTTGTGGTGGTAACCCAACGTTTCATTCTGCTTTTTGCAGTTACTACTGAATGTGCTATTATTTGCTCAGCATATCTATTTCTTTTTGTGACCATAATCTTTATGATATGCTCGGTCACGAACAGCAAAAAAAATTGCACTAGCAATGACTCTTTGTTGAGAGTGACAGAATTGCTCATGCCACTTGATTCAGAAAAATTTATATCTGATGGAGATGTGTAAGTTGGTTCTACAGATTTCCAGTTGTGGTCAGCGAAATTAGATGCTGAGGCAGTATCAGAATCATCATTGCTGCTAAACAGTTCTAACATGCTCTCATTGCGAGTTGCGTCGGTAGTTGAAATATCACTAGTATTGCCTGCAGACTGAACAGAGTCATGACTGGTGTTTGCTGTTGCTGATGATTGCAAATGAGCAACAGTGTTAGCGTCATTTTTAAATTCTGAATCACTAAAGTAGCTCTCCCTATCCGAACCATTATCGTCTTTGGGCTCCGCTTCAGATAAATCTACCAATTTAAAATTTTCTACCAAATCGCTCAAATAATACTTTTTAGTTCTTTTTCTAGTAGCCATGATCATTTTGTAGCTCTATAAAAAAAATCTGAAATAAAAACTTCCGGCTATATTAAGATAATGTAAGACCGCAGTAAAGTCTAAACAGTCTAACGAACTAATTGTAAGTCATCTTCTATCCGAAATCGCTTTCAAACATAAGAACTGCGGAGTACACACTTTTCTATCATTGTGTCTGATTTCAAATAAACTGACATTAAAAAAAAATAATAATAATAAAGTCTATTTCTTTTTGATACTGTGCGGTAATTTCTACCAAGGTTGTTTGGTTTTTCTGAGAAAAATACAATGGCTTAGAACTTCAGTAAAACGTCATAAAAGTTTTAGAAACTAGAAAAAAAAGAAATTAGCTTAGTTATTTTCATAGGAAAAGATTCGGCGATTATACCAGACGCTGAAACAATCGAAATCAAAGTTGGCTGAAAGACGTATTTATACGTCCTTAGCGTACAAAAAGGAAAAATAAGGACGTATTAATACGTCCCTCGCGGTCATTGTGTTAAGATCATTGGTTTTCAGAAAATGTAAGTTTGATTTTATATCTTCAACAGGTATTGAAATATAAGTTATCATAAAGTGACATATTGAGATGAAACACTCTGGAATTATCTTGTTTGTTTTAAACTAACAAGTGTGATTGGACCGGTGCGGTGATATGGTGGATAAAGCGTCCACCTGGCAGTCAGTAGACCTGAGTGGAATTTCCCTGTTCTGTTTAAAGCTTTCCTGGATGGTGCTTAGCATCAAAAGGGAAATTTAGAGAAAAAGCCTGCCAGTTCGCTAGTGTCCTTGGGGTTGACGGTTAACTGGATTCCTCCATTTAATCGCACAGACAGATGGTGGAGTCAAACAGTCTACCGACGCGATGACGCAGTTAAATTAGCGTCATGTAATGAGAGCATGGGTTCATATGCACAAAGTAAAGAACTTGAACCAAACAACCGAGCAAACTAGGAAAATATTGCTGTTTTTTTGTTTTAGATACCTTTTAGCCAATATTTTGGAAACGTTTTTGTCAATCAAATTCAGACTAGTTTTTTATGACTTTGGTTATGAAAAACCATGGTAATTCTTTCATTTTGTATAAGGACTTCTTTTGGGGAGATTAAATTCTCCGAAGTAATTTTTAATCGCCTTCTTGTTTTACCAAAGTGTACTGAGTTTCGCCGATAGGATTTGCCCTGAACATAAGCAGGACCGTTGAGAGAAAAGTCTGGGATCAATGCCAACATTCATAGCGGGCTCCCTTTAACAAAGATTTGGTAAACTGGTGTTGCCGGGTTTTATCCAATTACAAATGGATACATGTTTGGCATAATTGGTCAGAAGTTGCTTTTTTTCTGCGCTTGTTTTCTTAGCTCCACTTTGACACAAATAAGACATTGGTGTCTGGCTACTTAAATATTTAAATGATCAAATTTCTATATGTGAGGTAACAAATCACGCACAGTTATAATACTGTGTCTAAGGAATGATATAATGCTAAAAGTAAGTCAAAAAAAATGTGAATAAGATGCAACGCATCATTATCAGTCACAAGTAATCGGTAAGTAAAATGTAATCTTCCTGTTTAAAAGAGACAACTAAACATAATAGGATTGACTTGAAATGATTTCGTAAAATCTGACCATAAACAAATTGATTGATCCATATGGAATATCTGGGTTTAAGATTTAGGGATTTGGGACTTGAAATTATGTTATGCTTAAGAAATTATGTGCTTTAAGAATAATTTTGTTTCTGACCACAGGGCCACGAAGTATTCTGGGAGTATTTAAGCAAATTTTTGTTGCCAAAATGAAGAAAACATTAACCATCACATCACAAAAATTATTATATAGATTAAGAATGTGTTAGTATAAAAAATAGAAAGCTTAGGCCTAATTTGTTGTTAACATTGCGCGCGACGTGTTCAAAAATCCGGGCCATCTAAAAATATCTGGGTCCGGTACCAAAGGTACCCCTTAGATCCCCTTGTCAACGCTTCTGGACATAAGCGTTGCCAAGGGCATTCAAAGAAGCCATTATTCCCGTAATTTTTGAGCCCGTTCAAGTCATTGAATTATTTTCAGGTAAAATGGCCACAAAACGTCGATTTTCAAAAAAAAAAATCAAAAAAACCAAAAAGTTTATTAAAAAACTTTAACCCTTCTCCAATTTTTTCTGACTACGCTGATCCCAGGAATCTTGCTTCTTCCTAATATGATCTTTTAGAAAGAATTGATGTTTTGACACTCTGTCCCCGGGAACGCGTAACAACCTTCCTCCTTGGCGTAGTAATGTGAAGGAAGAAATGAAAAATTCGGTTCAATTATTTGTGATTAAATATTTTCCCGGCGCAAAGAAACCGTTACCGTCAAAAAGTGCTGAATAACTCCATGATATTTCATTTTTTGTCGTACAACAGAGCATTACCCCTCGCAATATCAACAGCTGAATGAGATGCAAAGCTGCTCTGAATACAGAACTAGTTCACAAGTTGATCTTGGATAGCCGATTTCCAGTCATGTGTTTTCGTATCGCCTTCAGCTTTGTTTTTGACAGTTATAGTCCAACATAATGCTTCTGTTTATGCAGAAAACCAAGCACCAATGCAAACGAACAAGATGTTGTTGAAAAGGCTTTCGAAGAGAACGATAAACCCCCACCTCAAACAAAAAAAGAAAGAGAAGAGACCAAAAAAGTTCTCAATTTTTTGAATGGTTTTGTAACTACAAGAACAAATAACATTTTATCATCAGAAAGTCCCTCCACGACTATAGGCAACTCCTCCCACAAAAGAGAGCTAGTTTCATTTTCAAATCAAGATATCAGTCTTGAGGTAAGTGCTGTATCATGATAAGGACTCGATGAAAGCTCATAACTTTCCCTGACGAGAAGAAGACGATCAACTGTAATTTTTATGCAATTTCTACTACGTAAACGTAAGCCTTCATAGATGTAAGACAGCCAAAAATTTTTTATGGGTAGGTAGTTTGGCAAAAAACTTTAAATTTCAAATGTAAGGCCTTGACAACGATTTAGGGACTTATGCGTTTTTAAAAAATTGTCATCACTCGATTATGTAAGAGCATGGAATTATGTGGAACAGCCAATGGAGCTGTGATTATATCTTTGCCTATTACTGTATTCTATGCGGAGATCAAAGCAAGACGTTTAAGTTAAGTTTACAGATGTAAAACAATGTGTGTTCGGATTTGCTTTTACGTCGCTAGAGTTTTAAGTAAAATTTTTTTCATCTAAGCATGCCAGTGTGACGTTAAATATGTTGCCCAAAGCATGCAAGTAGTTAAAGATGTAAAAACACACCGGAATGTCGTTATTTTTCAGGTGAAGCAAGTGATCCCGGGTAATAAATTTGATCAACTTGTATATGAAGAAGTTGTTTTTGAGTTATCTGATCACAGAAACGATGAAAGCGTCACCATATCTATGCCAAGCGGTACAATACAAAATATAGCAACTGATAACAATACGGCGCCAGTCATATACGCCATAGTGGTTGGAAAGCTTCGATTTAACAATAAAAGCAAGACACAATCACAAACTAGATCTCAAGTAAGTTTTTGTCAGTAGTTAGTACAGGGATGTCAGGTTGCAAGCAAGTTTTCATTATTATTTTTTATTATGGGGAAACATGGATCAATTAGAAGGAAAACTTTTTATGCAAATTTTTGATGGTTGGCAAGGTGTTCTAATAAAGAACAAGGCTATTATACAACTTGTGTAAGCTGAGCGCTCTCTTTCAGCGTTTAACTTACGGAGGGTAAACTCAGATAACTACCCGGATCTTTTACTAAATTTAAAGTTGAAAGCAAATGGGTGCATTTAGCTGGAAAATCTGCAGATCTTCCATTAAAAATGTTCTCTTTTGTTGGAGACACAAATTTATCCCAAACTACTGTTTACTTTATCTGGAAAAAGAGAAAATAAATCGTCTTTCGAAATGAGGATGCGCCTGAGGTCAATTCTTAAATGTTACTCTGTTTAGTGGGGTTTTTGAGCCTCGTCTGGATTTGATTAGTCTGCAGACTCGCTTCAGATTTAGCTTGGTCACCCCCAACAAAAGATGATCATTTGTGCTACACTTAATGCTGTACGAAAAGTGCTTTAATTTCCTTAGCTTCATGTTTTGTTAAAAACTTTTGCTTTTAGATTGTGACCGTTGGCATCCTAAAACCAGGTTTAGCACGAACAACCACATCAGTTCAAGGTGCATCACCGTCGGAGGATGAAGAATCAAGGAATATGACATATAGTATCGATTACGAAAAAGAGCGCTGCCCAAACGAAACGGAAAAGCTTGACGATGAAACCTACGTAAGTTAAAACTGCTTTTTACATTTATTGTTAATGAGTAGCCTATATTGAAATTAAGTTAAGTAAAATTGAGTTAGCATTTTCAGCTGCTACATTATTGAGCGATTTGGATTCTGCTGCTAAGAACTGAAAGAAAACAGCATTAGTTTAAATGCAGTGGAATATATCAAAACACAAGTTACAAAACAATTGCATTTTGCGCTTCCAAAAACTATACAGATGCTAAAAAATTTTAATATTCAACTAAAAAACAAAACATTCTTCAGCTTTCATATTTAATCTTCTCGTTACCCTCATTGCTCAACTTAAAGCAGGAGATCTGTAATTACCATGTTTAAAGTCTTTGGTACGATTGAATTGCGAAATCGAATCTAGGTTCATTGTCTGCTCTTCGCACCGTTTCTGATCTCTACACTACATCGTGTCCAACTATACCCCGCATCGTCATCAGTCTCTAATCTCTATACACACCTCTAACCTCGGCATCTCGTCTTCCTCTTTATTCTCTACACCACATCTCTAGTCTCTAACCTCTACATCACATCGTCAACAAAAAAAGGTGACCATCAACTGCTTTCCATGGTATGGTAAATAAAATCAATTTTGCACTCTTGCACCAATGATCAAATTAGCTGGAAATCAAACTGGATTATTTAAATTACAGCCGTAACAACGGCGAAAGCCCAAAGTGTAAACAAAATGATTTTAGACGTGGGTTAGATGGTCAAATAAGCAGGTAATTAAAGTGGATTATTGAAGTTACAGCCATAACAATAGCGAAAGCCCAAAATGTTAACAAGTTGATTTTAGACGTGGGTTAGATTCCCTTGTGAATTAATGCGAGAGAGACTGTAAAAATGATATTTTCAGATCTCTTGCTTGAAGTTTAGCTATAGAAGTAAACAAACCGCTATTTTTTGAAGTATCAAAAAACTGCAGAAAGTTTTACTGAAACAGTCGTCCATTTTGTGTAACATTTAGCCACCCCAGCAATAATCTTGCTCGATATTGCCGTGTAGTTCTGCTGGTGGAGTGTTTGTGGAAATAGACGAAGCATCAATGAGTATCTGCTTTGTTGCAAGGTGAAAGTGGATGCACCAACATGAAAAATTACTTTAAAAGCACAACTTTTAACGCCTACAGCACAATTTTACATCACACGTATCAACATGAGATATTAATCAATAAAAGTGACTTGCAATCTTTTTCCTGTCACAAGAAACTCTTGAAAAACTGACAATGTCTTGATTAGAAGTCAATGAAGAGTGGGGTGGAGATGCTGGCAACAAAAGATTTTTCACGCTTGCATGAGTGACATCGTTGTCAAAATAAAACAAACAAGAATTGGTTTCGATCTGGCATAAACAACCTAACAATGGCAACAGGTTTCAATCGAAAATTTTCTTTACAGCGCGTTTTGGTCGACTTGGATATCAAAAAGTGGGATGATAAGAAGGATGAGTGGGTGCCGGCTAAATGCTCGTTGGTGACAAAAAACTGCACGAAAACCGGGAAATCACCAAAATATGAATGTACAGAATTTGGAAGCTTTGCCATGTTTTTCGTAAGTTTATTGTTTTGTTAATTATAGCATCTCACATTAGCCCCCGACAAAACATAGCTAACTGAAGCGTTTGTTGCATTTTTATTGTGAAATTATTTACTGACCCACATGTTTGAGTGTAACAGAAAAGGCCTACTTTATTTTGTAGTAACAAGACATCGTTTGGCTGTTTATCGAACACCTAGTGTTTGGACTCGCTTTGGAGTGACTGCCAGCATATAGCACTTCGACTACAACCGAGCAAACTTATAATAGGACATTACTGTTGGTTAGTTGTTGGTGCTGTGGTGCCAACCGTGGCTACGTGCTCAAGCTGTGGAGACCCATTGCTCCCTTCTTGATCATGACAGAGCAAACTGAGTTTCACATTTCACCTTCTACATTATTATTGCCAAGTGCCAAACAGGAGAACCCTGGATATCATTTTAAAAGTCTTTGGTATGACACAACATGGAAATTGAACCTCCGTCTACCGAAAGTGAAGCGTACGTTCTAGCCACAACACCACATAGTCGGTACCTGACATGGAGCAGTGTTTGCTGTGACGTAACTGAGCTATTATATACTTATATTACAGAGCAACCGCATAGTGAGATCCATTGCTGAACTGAACATAGCGAGCCAAGTAGGATCGTGGCTCTCCATTGTATTTCTCTGCGCAACGATTCTAATCCATCTTATTTTCAAGTAATATTAATAACCTACAGCAACTGTGTGCACCCTTATTTTCTGGCGAACTCATTTAAAGTAGTTGAAAATTCTGCAAGCCAGTCAGAGTTTGCAATTCCAAGCAATTTGTTTGCGCAAATAAGCTTCAAAGCAGTGTTTCCCAAACTGTGTGCCGTGCAAGATTTGCAGGTGTGCCGCGGCTTAACATTTATACAAGTTTTCAGCTAAAATTGAATAAATGCTGTCATGAAGTAATAGTAGATAACGTAGTAAATTATGTGATGTTGCTCGGAAAAGTGGTGATTTCCAGAAAAAAAAGGTCATCACCTGTGATGCTGCTCGCGATCAATATGAATACCGGCGCGATGAGAGCGTCCGCATCGTAGTCGGTAGACCTTGGGTTCATTCCCTAAGTCGAGTCATACCAAATGACTTTAAAAAATGGTATTCACAGCTTCCCTGCTTGGCGTTCAGCATAAAAAAAAGATAGTGTGGAGAACAAGCAAGCTTGCTTGTTGTGTCCTTGGGCAAGGCACTAACCGGACGCCTCCACTTTTATGTGGCAGACAGGTGGCTCACCCGTACTTCCCCGGATTACAATTGTGAAGTTGCTCACCCAGCATGTTGTAAAAGACGACTCTTGGGTACCCACCAGTGGCAGTCCGCCTTGTTGGTGGTGGGACTACCAGTCACTCAAGACTGGTTCGAAATGGGCTGCCATTTTTCCCCTAGCCTAATTTCAATTAGGTTGACGGCATGAACCTGAATTGCCTTTCATGCCGTACCTCCATCCCGAGGAAGAGAAAAGTTAACCACAAACAAACAACAATTAATATGAATAGATGCATGTGGCTGGTGTGCCGCAAAATTTGTTTAGCCTTTTTACTGTGCCAACAGACAAAAAGGTTTGGGAAACTCTGCTTCAAAGTATTAGCCGGTGGCATTTGTGACCCAACACGTAAGTAAAGACCATTTTTTGGGGAAATCAATACTTTCAAAGAGAGCTTTTACGCCAAACTTTCCAAGTTTAACATTAAAAGACTTTTATTTTTGACAATCGGTTTGTTGGTAGATTTAACATCCACTTTGTGCCATCAAATCCTTCCGTAGGCTACAGAGTATCACATCGCTGAGCTACAATAGACTATGACATCAGTTACGTGGTGTAAATTGGTACCACCTGAATATTGTATTTGCTTCGGGGTGCTGAAATGAAGTCTGTGAGAGGTTTTAAAGCTTTTGATTGATCAAATCGACCTCTTTTTTGGCGTTTTTTGACTTCAGCAGCATTTTAGAGCCAGATCACTTTATTGATCATCACTGATTAGATTCAATTTCATAATCGTTTTCCTTATTAACCTTGTTGTTTAGTGACAAGTAGGAAATATGTAAACATCATTTTTAAAGTCTTATACATGGCTCGATATGGGTATTGAACCCAGGTATATCAATTGTGAAGCGGATTAGTTTTTGTTTGCCGTATGATAGATCATTTTCACACTGGCTTTTGCCCGTGTACTTTGGTTAAATGACAAACTGGAATGGTATTGATGTACGTAAAATTAGGTTGTTTACAAATGGCATTGTGTGCGAAATCAGTTGGTGGATTTTAAGTACAGCGTTTGGAAAGTCGTCACTTTAGAGAGTTATCTACTACATGAGGCCAATTTGGAGTGTCGCGTTGATCCCAGTCGCTTCACAATAGTTGTGACTTTCTCTCTCCGTTTCTCTTTCCTTCAAAAGCCTTAAACCCTGTTTAATGACATACGTAGCGTTTTAATCTTCAACCGATACGGCGTTTGCAATTCCCAGGTATAAACAACTGATTTAATATAACAAAAGCTGCTTTTTCCTTCCATTTTTTGAAATTTTGTCGCAAATTGTCAGTGGCCAGTTGGTTAGAAGTAGAAAAATGTGACCTAAATTCTTAAATTTTTAATACTTTATTTATCTTTTTAACCTGATGCAGTAGTAGTAGTTACAGATGTTTAACTTATTTTCAAAGAACAATTGTTTTTGTTAACTTGTTTGTCAACTTATTTCATTAACTTTTTAACTTATTCTAATGGTAGACATTTTCTTAAAATACGTAATTACATCTTATTACGCAACCTGTAGATGTACCGCAACAATGTTGCGGTACATCTACATGTAAGCAACATGTAGATGTACCGCAACATTTTTACTGGTGGTGCTTATGAAGTCCTTCATTTCAACTTTATATCTCAGAGAGCTGCGTGAAAAACCATCCACTCCAATCTTGGTTAATATCTGTGTATGCTTGCTGGCTGTATACCTGCTATATGTGGTTGGAATAGCTGAAGTTGGCGTAAAGAGTGTTTGTGACGCTGTCGCTTTCCTTCTGCATTATTTCACGTTAACTTCTCTCTTGTGGATGTCAGTCAATGCTTACAAGATGCACAGAGCTTTTTCACAAGTGAGTTAAACATACGAGCATAAATATGTCTCTGCACTGCTCCGTTTGCTATGTAATGAAAACAACAAAATCCATATGCTCAATGATTTTGAAGGTATCAAGAGCAATATATGCACAGCGGTTGAGGGATATTACGGACTTGCATTAAAATTAGCAGTTTCCATCATTTATGACTTTAGAATCGATCAAAACGAATCGAATTGTATCCAGTCTCCTACACTTGCAAAGAAGTAGAGTGACATTGAAGCTGTGACTAAAGCATTATATACATTTCTGGTAAATCTGCTTTTCCCCTTGTGAGGTTACAGACGCATTGCTTAAGTGTTCTCTGTGGTTTTCACTTCGAGATCATTTAGCTAATTAAACTCTCACCCAATCCAAAAAAGAAAAAAACTGTTTTTCATAAGAAAGTGGCTGATTCAAAATGGAATTTTCTTCGTAGCTTGATCTGCATGCGTCTATTTGCTGAATTAGGTTTACGATGCGAACGCTATTATTTCTGAGAGTTCACACCACCTTAAGAAATAGAGATACCATCACGCGGCCATCAACCATATCTTTTTACATTGCAGTTAAAACCGCTTTCGAACCAACGCGAGCCGTTTCTCTATCTCGCTGTTTACTTGATACCGTTTGTCTTGGTGTTGATCAATTTTTTAGTCACAGTGCTCCATATTGACACGAACAAGGATCCTGAGGGTAAGTAAGGCTAATAGTTGGGAATTGAACCCAGTTCCAGGGATTTATGGGTGTCGCGTAAATAGAATTTTGGTTCTATCTTAACTTTAGTTTTTTTTAATATTAAGGCGACTTATAGTATCGCTCGAATAATTAATTCTGACTGCAACTTAACATCAAGGTGAAGATTGGCTTCTACTGAATACTTAACCACGACACTTTAAATCACGCACATCTCGATCAAGAACAGAATAGATATATTCACAAAAATACTTCGAGACTTTTAAAACTTCTTCAATGTACTATAATGTATCAATCAGAAAAATTATACTGATCACTTAACCGCTTGGTTCTTGGCACGCTAATAATCCACAACAAACCACCACAGAACAACACGCTATCCGTCTCTCCATGCTCTCTGTTACTCTCTCTTTCTGTTCTTTGCGTAAAAATCTTGTCGCCTTATATAAATGAATGGGGCGCAATCCAGAAAATTCAAAATCACATCGCATGACAAAAAAAGCACCTACTTCGAAATTACGTCATACTGCCAATCGAAAACTTTCGAGAAGGAAAAGTGTGTTCCAGATCAGTTTGGAAGGTAAGCACATGATCTGCTATTATTACTTACTAAAGAAGGCATGTACGATACAAATGTTGACTCCAAAGAAACAAGTTTTTTGCAAAAACAATCAGGATATAAAAGCAACTTCAGAGTAGAAATAATTCCAGATTCACAAATAAAATAATTACAGCAGAACGAAAGCAACAAATTACAAAACTATACATGTACGAGGCATAAACTATTTCAACGAAGCAAATTTACTTATTAGTGATAATAGGGTTTGACTTTGATAACTTCTACGAAAGTTTAATTGATCGCAACTATTTATCGAAAGTAGTATTTTTTTGGCAAATTGTAAGCAAGTTACATGTGGCTGTGACTATATGAAACTGTAGATATAGTTTTATTGAGATCCTCCGAAGCAATGTTTAACAGAAAAAGAAAGGAAAGATAGCGTGTTGGATACATCAAATCAAAAACATCCACTGCTGTCATAAATTTTGTGAAACGATTGCAGAAATTTTGGACACCGTTTTAGTTTCTCAAAGCGGCTTGAAAAATACCGCCCTGGTCTCTGTCGACTGCAAAACACTTGCTATCAGAGGCGGGTTTAACCCATATGTGCCGAAAGTTGAAAATTTTAAAATTTTTTTGCTGCATCTTATAAATTGATGCTATTTAGGCCCAAGCAACACATTTGCAATAATTTTTTCAATTTTTGCATGGTAATTAAAAAAATACGAGCCGTCCTATATATAGGACGCTAGGCAAATCCACTGGCGTTTATTGCGCCCATATCCTCTTTGGTTTGTCGCTTTTTTCTCCTTTCTTAGCGAGCGATTTAACTGTCTGATGTATTCACAATTCGTTTGCATTTGTGTTTGTATTTATTGAAAGAAAACTAGTCTTATTTTCAAGCTTTCTGACACAGGTGTGATAACGAACAGCATCTTACTGTTTGAAACATTTGAAATGAAGACCAGTGTCACATTTCTCACACCTCGTCATTGGTTTTGTATAGTAATGTGCACAGCGAGTCTGCTTCACTTGCGGAACAACCCATTGCTGGAGACAGTCAAAGCGTATGCCTTGCAAAGTCTTTCGAGGTCGGCCCCACATGCCTTGGGTAGGTGGAATTCCGCACTGGGCCAAGTACGTCCTTGCGATATACCTGCACAACTGCAACAAATCTATTGAGATTTCTTCACTGTTGGTGCATATTTTGCGCAATTACCAAGCATTGTTCACTGCTACGTCTAACATATACGAAATTAAACACCAGTACCGTTTCTACCCAAGTATTGCTACTTTATATTTTGTGACATTTTGGTCCATTCTGTCCACACCCCCCATGTGTTTATTATAAACCTTTACCTGGAATGGCTGCTGTATCCGCACCCGCTTTCTAGCAGCGGAAGAAAATCAAGACGCACTTGAAATGGGTTGTATTCCAACAAACTGACAACGCTGGTGTCGTTCCATTTACAGACAATCACTCCATTTTCAGGATCAGCCTTGTAATCAAACGATCCTCTTGGTGGTTTTTTCATATCGTTGCTTTCAACCAATGGGCACTTTTCTGTTCTACATTCTCCTATTGTAGCCGTGGCTTTGATGGAATTTTCCTTTAGAGCCGACACAAGCTTCACGCTGGTGAAAAAGTTGTCAAAACATAAATGAAACTCCTTTTGTTCTTGACTCTGGAGAACATCCGCAAAGGAGGAAACAAGATCTCCTCCTGAAACCAAAACGTATTTGTTTGCCCCTAAGGAACTGTTTGCAACCATGGCCCCCATAATACTCTCACACTGATTCATCAAAGCTATAAAATTCCTCTACAGGAGCATGTTCTAGGAACCTTTTGTTCAGATGCTTTACAAGAGGTCGGACTTTTGAAAACTTATCCGCGTCATCTAAATAGTAGTTGTCTGCAAGGTGAAAATTTGTTAAAATTATTTCAAACTTGTCCCGCGTCATGGCATTTGCGACAAGTTCATGACGAGTATGGGGCGCATTTTCCCGCCTTAGTCTGCGTCTGAGCATTGAAACATACCCGCTCAACATCAGTATTCCGAGAAAACAGTTTATATCGTTCTTGGTAACCACAAGCTTTCGATTTTTCTAAGAAGCATATCGATTTGTTTCCACGACAATTAAATCTATCAGCTCATCATCAAAGAAAAGTTTGAAATAGCCCAATGGTGATAATTTTTTGCTTTAATTTCATCCATGTGAGCATTAGCAGGTATCCACGGAGCCTGGTCACAGGCCAAGTCGGTTTTGACCCAGTTCCGCTTTGGTTTATGGCCTTTCTTTTTCGGTTTCTTTTTTGCCGGTTCATCGTCATCTTCAGTCGCTGTGTTCCTTTTACGATCAACCTCAGCTGAGGCTAGCAGCATACTTCCTGGTAAATTATTGATTGTTTTCGAGCCGTCTTCATCACCAGAGTCTTCGTCTGTGATGTCGCCAATAGCATTAGTGGGAAGAAGTATCGTAATTTTAATCTGATCATCCTCATGGATCGTTCTCAGCCAAATCTAAAATCCTGCTCAAACTTGCAGGAGTTGTATCCTTATTTTTATTTCGGAAGAAACAAAAAGGTTTCATTCTTCTAAAAATATTCAAAGCATTTTATGAATACAACGTAGACATCTCAGTAAATTTCTTCAGTTAAAACTCTGTCAATTTTTCCTATTTTCGAAACTAATTGTTCTGCCTATATGAGAGCGCTTATTATATAGCAATGACTTTGGTTGCAATAACAAATAATCAACATTTAATAACGAGCTTATTATAAGCTTACAAGATCTGTCTTACGTCAAATAAAAACCGAAAATCAACTTCTACCTTGCACTACTATTACACTGCTTCAAAACTTACCATGCAGCGCGTTTTACTGAAGAACTTCGCAGTCTCAGAATGACTAAACCGCTCGCTTACCTAAACGCTTTTTTCTGCTATTTTGCTATCGTTTGTGCCTGGCGTCCTATACATAGGACGAAAAAAACCTCGAACGAAATTGCCGACTCTCGTAAAATAGCTTCAGTTGGAAACTTTTCCTGCGAAAGGTTCCACACATAGCAATTCCAAAAAAGCATAGTCGTGAGAATATATCTAGTTTAGCAAACAGTTACAGCACGTTGTTTCAAAGCACCCTAGGCAAAATGTAAAATCGAGAAATCGGTCATATTCAAACCGATATAATTATCGGTAAAATTTAAAACACGTCTAAAATATGGATAAACCTTGTAGTAAATCTGTTCTACATTTCATATCAGCCACAGGAAATTTGATATGTTGACGCAAAAAGTTTTTATGCGGATTTAAATAGATGTCCGACATATAGGACGCTAGGCATATATGGGTTAAGAGGGGGAATATAGGGCTGTGTCCTACGCAAACAATTTGGCCAGATCGATCTCCAAAAAACGATTTTCATTCTTGGTTTGAGAGCAAGAAATTACCTCAAAACCTTGATCTCCAGCAAAAAGGTTTTCAAGTGAGCCAAATAATAACCCCAACTCACTTCGCCCCCAAAATAGTTCACACATTTCTAAAGACTCCCCGCTCAGTTAAGCTCTCCCTGCCCCTCCCCCTAAAAACGTTTCTAAATGCGCCCGTGGTTGATGTAACCACCACACCACCAAGTAAGATTGGAGGAATATTCAATATTTGTGGCAATTGTGGCCAAGACCAGCAATTCAGCTCAGCATGAACACGGCACAGCATGGTTTGTAATCGAAAGTGGTCATTTACTGCCTGGGGTTTTTCTGCACCGCTTCTAGTAGAAATTCTCTGTAAAAGCACTACTGGTAACTCTAAAATAGCACTGAACAAAAAGTCATCCATGCAAAACCGAAGGAAACAGGATGTTGTTGCAACAGTATAATGGTTAAAGCGTCCACTTTTTATTCGAATGATCTGGGTTTTATTCCGTTGTCTTTCAACGTCAAAGACTTGAAACTAGACCCCTCATAGCTTGGCGCTCAGCAATAAAAGTAACGTGGATAGTGATATGTGAAACCGTTAATAAAGTCAGTTACAAACAAAATAAAATTAATGGGCTGTTACACACGTTGTGCCATGGTCTAAAAGTAGATGATGCTGTCAGCGTTAGGCAAAACATCCCAAATACCAGTTGTACAGAAGCGTATTGTCTCTCATTCGTGTTCAAAGTGTATTCAATGATAACTCAGTAACTTGCTCAGGTGTAACCAAAACTGTGTAATTTTTCAACCGGATAAATGGTAGGAGAAAAATATACAAAACTAACTTGCAGATTTGTAGATATATACTATGAATCGCACTATCGAGCGAAGTTCATGTGTTGGCTAAAGCCTCCTACTTTCCATTATGGATTCTTAATTCCGTTCGGAGTCCTATTGTTGACCAATTACGTGTTCTTTGCCATGCTGCTTCGTGAGGTCGTTTTTCGGAAGAAAACGGTAAAAATTTAAGTGTCGTTTGCTTAATTATGCTTCAGGGTAAGAGGAAGAAGAATAGAAAAATGAATTTAGGCAAGGTGGGTGTAAATGTCAAAGGAGTTGTTTCAAGAAATTGGCTAACCGGGAGTAAAACGGACCAGCTTATCTATGAATGCGGTATTGTTAGACATTTTGGGTTGCACCGGCAAAAAGGTGTTGGAGAATGTTTTGTTTTGTGATGAAAGTAATTAGTCAATAAATTTTTTTTGGAAAAGGAGAACTATAAAGTTGATCCTACCATTTTTTTCCAACACAAGCATGGAAAACGGTAGACCTAATTTTGGTTGCCTTTTGATGAAGGTTTTGTGAAATCTTTAAAAATCAATGACGGTGTTCTAAAAGTTCTCTTTATTTTGAAATATGCTAGGCCTGTATTCAGCCCTGCAATCGATTAGCTATTGATATTTTCAGTCATATATTTTGTGCTTTTTTTCACTAGAGTTGCGTCCAGTAGTTGAGGTTTTTATGGCAACAAGGTTTGCGCATGTTCTAAAGGGACCCTAAACCTGTGGTTACTACATACTTAAAAGGTAGTGGTCTTGCCCAGGAAAAAAGATCTGAGCAGAACCAAGTCCAGTCGGTGCCACTGTGCTCCTCTGTAAAAAGGCCCAATTTATAACTTTAGAGATAAATTTTTTTACTGTAAGCTTTGTCAGTGAGGTAGACCTCTTGTCCTACCAACGGGTTTATTCTCTGGGGCCCCAATTATTTTTCGAATGTAAATGCATTATCAAAAAGATTTCGACCCTAAAATCAGTTGCGCTTCTACAATCTCAATTCTCATTTTTTCATTTCGCTAAATTTTATCGAAGGACCATCCGAAGCAACTATATTATGTGCCATGTTTACCGAGTCTTCTTTTAGACCAGGGACTCTGTTTCATACGCACTCTGTGCGACAGGCGCCATATGTCTTTCCCTGGTACTGAACAGAAGATGTACGGCTTTCGATCCAATGAAAAAATGATGCAAGGCTTTTTTATCTTTAACAACAGTAGAAGCTGGATATGTCAGCTGTGGATTGCATTTTCAGTTTAGTGCCACCATCTTTTCAATCAGCGAGTTTACATTTTTGCTCGCTGTAGGTCTTCCTGGTTTTAATTCATGTGCCTGGCAATTTAATGAAAGAATTGTTAATATAGATTCGCTCAACTGCGAAAGAGCAAGACATAGTTGATCGTCTTATAAACGCTTTCACAATGGTTACAATCTTAGGATTGACTTGGCTCTTTGGATACTTCCTTCTTGTTCCGTCTGATCAAAGTTATGAAGAAGCCATGCAATGGTTGTTTACTATCTTCAACGCATTTCAAGTAAAATATGCTAACTTTAAATCAACTTAAAGAGAAAAAGTGTTGCATGTTTGTGCCCACATCCGTTTCGTAGTTGTCAGGGCTGGCACATTGTGCATTTCTTTAGGACATTACAATATTCGAACTCCCAATCGTTTACATGATAAACGGCGCTCCAACCCACTCGATCACATAGACGATAGTAGATGCCTTGCGAGATCACTGTTAAACAGACAGGTGTGTTCAGGCTGCTGCGGTTTCATCAAAGATTCGCTGAACTGGTTTCATTAAACCAAAGTAATATACATTTATTTGATGAGTGGCCTAATATTTATTGCGACTTGAAAATGATGGCAATTCAAAGGGGTTCACCAACCACTTATCGGCGATATGGCATAGTGGTTAGCGCTTCCGCTTCTCAATCGATAGACCTAAGGTTCGTTTCCCAAGTCCTGTCATACCAAAGGACTTTGGAAAATGGTATTCACAGCTTCCCTGTTTGGCGCTCAGAATAAAAAAGGGATAGCGTGGAGAACAAGCCGGCAAGCTTGTTTGTTGTGTCCTTGGGCAAAACACTTGACGAGATGCCTCCATCTTTATTTGGCATACAGATGGCGGGCCCAAGCAATCTACCCGTCGTGATGGCCCCATCTAACTGAAGGCTAATGAAAAGAGCTAATGAGAAGCTCATAATCTGAGACGCTTCTTCAAAAATGAAAGATCTTTCCCATACGAAGAAGAAGAACAACCAACTTTTTCGCTATTATCCAAGCAAATATCGTTTCTTTTGAAAGAATTTCTAACTTAGAGCTTTGTAAACATGCTGTTAATAGCAGTTAAAAGACAATCTTGCATTGAATCTGAATTCAACATTGTTTCACCTTTTACCGTAAACGTAGGAGAAAGGAGTCGAGATGAGTAGCAGCCCTATTCCTTAGTTTGGAAAATTTTAGAGCAAACGCAAGTTTCTCAATAAATTCTGAGTGGTGAAAAAAATTTCAATACAATTTATATCACGGGGCTGTGATCACCGGGCTCTGATAACGCTATTGTTCTAGCAATTTATTAGAGCTAGTGCACCAACAACAACCGCCACTTATTCACGAGTGATACGGTTTTGCAGAGTGCCGACAGAACGTCTACTAAAGTGGACTAGTTTGGGTCCTACAAAAGTGATGTTCCAAGCTATGCTATATTTAAAGCATCTAGCTACTTAGTGGTCACTAACTGCACTGGTGAGACCTGATAGGTCTAAACAGTGACACTGTCTGCAATTCGCTCAATGTACATGGCTGGCTTCTTGCATTACTTTATACCATTTATATTTACGAAGTTACTGAAAAAAGCCAACAACGACCACAGAAAAAGCCAACAAACGAGCTCCGTAAACTGACAGCACACGTTTTCTTGCAGGGGGTCGTGATCTTTATTCTCTATTGTGTTCGTCGCAAGAAAGTACGCGATGTTTGGTTATACTGTGGGAAGAAGAAGGGCACCAGCTCAAGCATTCCAATATCAACCGCTAAGGCACAGGTCTTGACCAACGCATACTCTGAAAGCACCACAGGAATCTAAAAGTGGAAAGATGTTTTTGGTTTTCTTTGGTTTTTATCTCTAAAACGCCATAATTGCACATAACTTTTGTTCAGACATGATCTCCTATTTAGATTCAAGGCCACATTATTGTTTTTAAGAGGCTTAAAACACTTCAAAAATACCTCGATATGTAGCTTGATAATTTGTGATGTTGTTTGCATGTTTTTAACCTGCAAGAGCAAAGTAGGCTTGAAGGTATATATGTACGCTGCAATATAAATTGTGAAACTACAGGCTGTACAAACCATACTTTCAACTAAAACACCGTTGCACAGTGACTTTATCAAAGCAAACTTCATCGGAGTAGTAGTGACACAAACTTTATAGCTTATAGTTTGTGTCACTACTACGTATAAATATTGCCCTGTACTTCAATAACCAGCTGTACTTTAACTTCTGTATCAAATAATCGTGGTGTCACCCAAATCATATCATGAAAACCCAAACGGCGTTTGTGACGTCACAATTGCTTTATGCCAAAGTTGCGATAATAATGATGAGACGAAATCTTGCCTATGGAAACGAATTGTTGATATATTTTTACGATACTTATTATGCTATGTCTCTACTAGGTTATCCTAAGCTTATACGTATTGATGTTTATAATTTGTTAATTGTTATGCGAACATCTACAACCCCTATGTACATGTAAACAAATCCGCATAAAATTTTATTCATTTTGTATGTATAATTGTCTTAGTTCATGACAACCACTTCAACAATCTGTCATTGTTTATCCGCAAATCGGATCAACGCAACGGAGAGTTTGTTAAAAATAGAGAAGACTATATAAATAAAGCCGTCTATTTGTTGCAAATAATTTCCTGCTTAAAACTACAGATATTGCCTTACTGCTATCACTCTGTGTTTGTTTCATCTTTAACAAGGGGTCGGCAACCATCTGCGAGTAAATAACAGTTTGAACCCGGATTCCATAAAAAAGAAAAACATGAGAGCCGCAAGAATTTAATTTTGTTTTAAAACCTTGTTTCAAAGTAGAAAATCTTTCTTTTTTCTGAACAACAATTATTTTTCTGTGATCAACTTTTCAGTAGCGCTATTTTCGTCTATAAAGCGAAGTGGAAGACCTATTTTCTTCGTTTTTGCGTTACGGTGGATTTTTTTCCTAAATCGCAGGGAACCATAGTTGAAGGAAAAAAGAGCTGCTGGTATTGGTCCCTGACTTAAAAGCACTGGTTCGTAACTGTTAAATGTGGTCGTGCCCATTTTTTTAATGAGGTTTCATAAACTTTTGCTGCACTATCTGTATAAATTGTGTTACAGCTATACATACGCAGCATTGGGCTGGACTTTATCTCTCTCCTGCTACGATGTGACGATTTTATCCCTGGGCTGTTGTGGCATCTACACTTCTATGGTTAATAACCGCAGTTTTAGAGAGCGAAAAAGACTCCATATTTTTAATTCCATGTATCTCTCACATTGTGTTTGCTCCATTGATAAACTTGAGCATTTATTCCTGTTAACATGAACTTGGTTGGGGGTTTCAAAAAGTTGGCATTACCTAAGAATGTGAATTCTAAGAAAACAAGTATTGCGATTGTCAGCGAACTGCAAATATTTCAAATTAGTAAAGTTATTGCACTGTACGTTTCAAATTCCCTTTCTCAGCCTTATCTCTCTTAAAGACGACCGTGGTTTATAAATAGAAAAGTTTTTTTAGAAATCTGGGGTATGCATGGTCTCATTTAACCTCCTTGCTACTCATGTGACCTGAGCTGCAACACAAACGGTTTGCTGCTTGTGCTTGTAACATTTTGCGTCATTGCTGTCAATGTTTATCTGCCATTATGCTGATCAAAACAACTTTTCTGGTCATGATAATCTAGCTTTGGCTGTTGGAACTATACAATCGGTATTCTCACTACGAACTGTATTTGTACATTAATTAAATTAATCCTATCAAATTACAGTAAGTCCTCGGTTTACGACGGTCTCTACTTACGATGTTTCAAGGTTACGAACGCACTTTAAATGCAGTGCTTTGGGCTCATTTGTTTTCGTCATTTGCATCGTACATGACGTGAACAATTGCGAACTATTACGATTATGAACGAATAATCACTAAGCTTCACTCTCATGGTACACAGTTTAAGTGATACGCCATTTTAGTTGTTTAAGCCGGTTTTCTCGTACAGTAACTTGTTTGATCGGTTATTTAAACTTTTTGCCCTTTGTTATGAACTCAAAGGACAATTTCTAATAAAACTAATAAGACCCTTTCTAAATAAGACTCTTTCTAATAAAGTACTGTTTTGCATTATTTGTACATTTTATTACAGTACCATACTTTACAGTACAGTACGATATGTATAGAGTAATTTATGTATAATGTTCCGACTTACACTAAATTCGGGTTACACCGCGTCCCAAGAACGGATCACCGTCGTAAGTCGAGGACTCCCTGTACCAACGTTTTGTTTATGTCGACACAATTTCAGATGTTTTGACGGCCTAGTCATTTGTCGATAAGCTGCAGCAAGAAGTATTTAGGGCTAATTTGGGATAATTTAAAATACTTACTTGCTACAAGGTTACGCAGTAATATCTTCATGCTGTGAAATGATCACAACACATCCAACTTAATTACGAACACACAATAATTGGAAAGTTTGACGTGGTCGGTGTCAGCAACGCCCCAAACATTGGAAGAAACCATAGCTTGAACGTGTAGCATTGGCGTGAGACTGAATAAAGTTTCGCTTGATGATGCAGCATGCAAGAAAAGGTTCGTAGCGTTGAATGCTCACTTTTAAAACACGTGTTTGTCTCTTACTGTAAATATATGTTGAAAATTATTGAAATTTAGAATTGTCTATGAGGTGGCAATCGTAGAGTTAGTGGCAAAATAAAGTTTTGCAAAGATTAGGACATATCTTATTGCGACGAAAATATATTTTCTTTTCGGAGCCCCGTCTGAGTGCTACAAAAACATTACGGTATTTGTTTCTAAAGACAAATCATATAGCAGCGAAAACACAGTTGGAGTTCAACCACGTTAACCCACTTGGTGGTACCTTTGTGTTCCACGAATGCGACGCTTGTGTACAATTTCAACATCACTTTCTCAATCTTTTCACTACTCCAAGGTTATTTCTCATCTCCGACCTTGCTGTGCGCAACAGATTGCGGTTGTTTGTCACAAGACGTAGTAACGCAACTGCGTCTGGCACTTGACTTAAAAAAATGTGAAGTGTTTTCTTGTACATGTTTGTCTCACCTTGCACGCTATATGTATACCGTTACTATGTTGTAATTATTTCGTAAACTGCACTAAGGCTTTACGGCTACGCAATGCTATGCGAGTTCGTGGTCAAGCTACTACTCACCTAAAAAAACGCTCTAGTGTTGATTTAAAATGCTGTGAGTTTCGAAACAGGGTTACCAGCAGAATATTTCAAAAAGTAACAAATGCAATGGTCAAAAAGTAACAAATTAACTGAAAAGGTAACAAATCTATAAAATGAAGTCGAGATGCTAATACAATCAACAAAAAACATGTATCTGATTGCGAGAGAGGTAAAGACTTTTTTTTGGAAGCCCCACTTATGTAGAATATTCCAGGCTTTTCTTCGGAATCAACGTATTTTCCGGCTATTTTAGCAAAGGGACAAGGAAGGTACCCAGTTTAACTTTAATCAAGTGAAATAACAAAAAATTCTAGTAGGGTCGTAACAAGTTTCAAATTTGCAATCAAAAGGCAACAATTTGTTATCAGAAGAATGAAGTTAAGTCATATCGGTGCATATGAACCGCCATACGGACCAGCACCCATAAATTGGAGGTGCAATGACCTTATTTTCCTCTGTAAATCAACTCCGATTCCAACCGCGGACTGACCATCCTCGGCACTCGGAAAGCAATGACCTTTTTTTGGAGATCACCTCCGCTGCCATGCGTTCTGACGATAATCCCACCAACTTTGTCATCATCACATCTCAGACGTAATCAACGTGGGCCACGAAAATCTGCGGCCCCATAAAGTGGGCCACAGCACACGGAAAAGGTTGATCACATCAAGAAACTGAGCCACAAGGATTTGTGGCTCCTCAAAGTGGGCCACGGCACGAAAAAGGTTGAGAGCACTGTTCTAGATAATAATGCAAGATGTGCTGCGGGCAGCAAGAAATCACGCTGGTAGCCGCATTCGGTCTGGGGAACCAGCGTTTGGATTACTCTCTAACAACTTGTAACGGCTGTCTCTTACATAACCATTGGCATAACACTGTGTTTTATGTGAAGAGGGGACTGAGGGCATTTTTATTTCAGAGTAAAGGTGAAGATTTTCAAAGGTGGCTATTTTCCTACTTTCAGCTTGAAGTAAAGGTGAAGTTATTTTGTTTTACTTTTTTTTGGAAATCAACTTTTCAAAAGTAAATATTTTGCCCATTTTTAGAACTCATAGAGGGGCTTTAGCTCTCTCGCTTCCCTACTTTTACCTCTACACATGCAGTTATGCATTTCCACTCGATTCCACGATTTTGCTGGTTATGAAATAAATCCTACAACATCACATCACGAATTATGCCGTTCCACTCGATGCTGTTACGTAACAACATTAGCATTGTTCGGGATTTTTCCACAACGAGGCAGAGACTAAATAAAAGATTATACGACTAATAGTGAAATAACTAAGTGCCCATATACAGGAAGATCGCTAACTATTGTAAAACTGGAAGTTGGGAAAAAACATGACGAGAATCACTAAATGATAGTAATAACATCAAGAACAAATTTTGGATGAAAGAGAAAGTCAACAAAATATTTAGGACAAAAAAGCTATGCTTTAGTAAAAGCTTCTAGCTTCTTATTGGTCACCAACTGCACTGAAGTGACCTGATTGGTCGAAACAGTGTCACTGTCTGCAGTTTGCTAAGTGCATCGCTAGCCTCTTGCATTACTATAAGAGCTTGTGACCACTCGGCTGTGACAGCACTATTGTTCTAGCAGTTGTTAGACTTACTGCACCTGTGTCAACCGCCACTCATTCACGAGTGATACGGCTTTGCAGAGATTGACAGACCATCCACTACAGTGGACCCAGTATTAGGTCAAACAAGTGTGGCGGTCTAAGCTATGCTTTATTGAAAGCTTCTAGCTTCTTTTTGGTCACCAACTGCACTGAAAAGACCTGATTGGTCGAAACAGTGTCACTGTCTGCAGTTTGCTAAGTGCATCGCTAGCCTCTTGCATTACTATAAGACAAAAAGGTTTGACGTTTTGTGCATACGTTTGAAATTTAGCAAAATTAGCCTTGTCGCTACCGCTTTCCTTAACTTCTGGAAATATTGCCGCCGCCAGCGTTAGCGAGCAAAAGATTAACGCCGTAATCGGCACCGTTTTAATCAACGGCACGAAAATAACCACTGAGTGTTCGTGACTGTATGTGGCCACAGAAAATTAGTTTGCAATGGTAGCAGTTGGATAGGAAAAAGTCACACCTTTTTCTTTTTAATTACCACCATTGTAACTTTAAATGAATAAACGTATTTTTGTGAGCAGTAATTGTGAGCAGACTATATCGAGTTAAAAGTGAACAAAATTGCTCTGTAGCCATAGAAATAAAATGAAAAGTTTTTTTAGACATTGCTCTTGATTCGCCGAGAAAAGCGATTAAAATAGATTGCACGTTCTCAGCGAACACAAAGAAAATTAACCATCTCAATGTGATTCTATCCTGCATAGAATTTTGAAAATTTAGCTTCTGTTTTTGTTGATACTTTTAGATAATCGACGGTGGTGTTCCAGTAAGACTACTGCAAGGATCTATTTGCCCAGAACCATACACATCCTTCACTAATCAGTTGACTTTCAATTTCATCTCTGATTACGATAACCCAGAAGAGGGATTCGTCGCTGTTTTCGATGGTTCATGTTATGTGTAAGCAGATGTGGATGGGAGCATTGTTTTGGCGTGAATGACAAAGCGCCGGTTCTGTTTTTTTGCCAAACGGCAAAGCCTCTTCTATTAACGGTAGTTATCAATTTTTCTTTTATTCCCGCTCCTTTTACACCTAAAACCCTGTTTGTTATTTATATTGTTTCCACTATGTCACAACTGACATCTGAAATCAATTATGACCTACCAGAGCCAAGTATTTTTTCATGTTTTATGGAATAACGTATTTCGTATGAACTTTGCTTTGCACAGTTCGTGCAGTGGTTATAGAATGGGTGTCTACGTTAGAGATAAGAGCGAGAAGCTGAAACGCTATTTCTTCTATGTACCAGGAGAGGCAAAGCCGTTACATTTGAGTGAGGGATTGCCCGTTTCCTTATGTAAGCCTTAGCTCGGTAGTACTGGAATAATTCTGTTAAAACGAGAAGCGGTCCCGACTTCCTTCTTCCGTAGATGTTGTTGTCCTTCAGGTCGAAGGGGCAATTGCTGATGAATGATTAGCCTTACTAGGCATCACTATTTAGAAGTAAGTCAGAGACTTTTGTTTTACATTTTGTCAAGTCAGGGGCGTTGCCTGCCAGAAGTATCGTAGGGAAGAAGGAGAAGCAAACTGTTGCATTTTTGGTGATAGCTTCTTTTATAGAGAGAGCTACCCCAAAATATTTGAATAATGATGAAAAGTATTTACCCAAATTCTAGGAGCGAATCTGAAATGATGTATTTTTTTGGAGATCAGTCTCAAATTTCATATTGTAAAGGGTTTAATAAACATTTGAAGGAGCAATTATTCCTTTTACCTTATTCTAATTACGTCCATATGTAAAGGCAACCATCCCAATTTTGTAAAAGGACATATTTTGCAAACCAAGACTACCACGCAAATTTCACGAGGACATTTTTTGGGTGATATTTTTAAACATTTCTCTTTTCCGTACCTCTCTGTTGTTTAAAATGTCATATTGTAAGGGCTTGTGTTTGAGGAAGGTTGTCGAGAACATAATTTTTTTAGCTTTAAGCGTTAAGATATCTTTAAGAATCTACAATTCATAATGCAAAGCAGAGCTTATATCATCGGTACTAAACTATAGCGAGTGCTAATGCAAAAGGCCGACTGCTATTTCACTTTAGTAATCTCGAACATAAGCGAAAATGCCTCCCGGTATAACACAACGAATAAGCAAATCGACAGCGCAGTGACAAGACTACATGGAAGTAAGTGCTAAGCTATATTATTTGCTGATGGAAAATGCACTGGTTGTTAGGGACTCTTTTAGTCCTCTTACCTGGTGACCCTCCAGACCTTTTTAAAGATGAACCAGATCTTGCGCTCAAATTGCTATAGAAATTTACTAAACCATTTAATATACTGTAACTTGGACCACTGTTTGGTAACCAGGTTTCAGAACATGACGTCGGGGTCTTTCTACAATTTGTGAAGATTCTACTTTCTTCATCAATTTGCCTTTTTTGTTATGCAAAGGCAAAAGCGTGTTGCCGTGAAGATTTGATTCTTTGTTTGTAACCATGAGTTTAACGACGTCATCACTTGTAGCATTGTTGCAAATGTAAAATTGAGGAGGCAGAGGATAGTACTTCTTTATTTTTTCGCCGACTCCAGTCTAAAAATCTTTTCATAAAAATATTTTATTTCCCATTTTCAAAAAATGTTTTACTTCAATTTTGAATCTGGTTAAGCTCAATATTCTTGCGTTTTGCTGCATATCGAAATGGCAGTGGATCTGTTGTAGAAATTAGAAAATTATGGGTAATTTCATTTTCTGGATAAAAAAATGGCGGATCCCACCAAAAAACTTCTGAATTTTTCTCTATTGAATTCAATTCTTTGGTTTTGAGATCAAATGTTTTGTGAAGCAAAAGCAACATATCTGTACAAATCGGTTGACGGAAAGCATTTTTTTGGCTTTTTGGTGATCCCGATCAATTCACAGACTTTGCCAAAGGTGAATGCTTTTAGGAAAGCAATGCAAACCAAAATTTTGTTCTGGACGGTTTCAAGTTGACGGAACGACTTCATTCTACACTTGACAATGGTCTTCGGAAGCTTGAATGAGTCTGGTTTTTAACTATATGAAGGTTTTGAGAAGATATACGAGGTTTTTGATGTAGGCGTAAATAGGATCTACAATCGGGATATAATGTGGCTTTTATTACATACGCGTAAATTGGGATCAGTTTTCCTTTGCTTTTCTTGTAAGTAAAAACATGGGCACTATCTATGCAATGCTTAAACTGGGGGTGACGAACCTGTTTGCTATCGTGGGTCGCTTTGTCAGTTCCAGCTGAGAAAGCGAGCCGCACAAGTTTTCAGTCATACTATAAAACTTTTTTCTATAATTTAAAAAGCAAAACGCGCCCTTGTTGGTTATGTTAAAAGTAAATAGGCATGAGATAAAATAAAGCAATCTTAATAAAAATTTTGCACTCCAAATTTCGTTTTAAACTTTTAAGTTGTATTAGAAATAAAAGCGCGTTAAAAAGCAAAGACCCCAATCAACAATGGAGTTGTATCACAAAATTATAAATCTTTTAGAAACGAAAAAAGAAATTGTTCAACAACAGTAACAAACAACGAACGAAAATAATTAAAACCCAGTTTGTCACCTAAAACCACCACTCTACGAAGATTCTGGTGTGGGTATGTTGCAAGAAATCAAAATTACAAAAATGTACACAGAATAGTCCAAAAATCAATGCAAACTATAAAGCTGAAGTTATTCAACGCGGCATTGAAGCATAAAATAACAAAAAGTAGCTAAAAACATTTAATGAAAGATTATATTAGCTTTGCCAATATAACCCTCAGTGAGATTTTTGGAAACGTTTTTGCTGTACTAGGCGCCTAACATGAGGTCGAACTGACGATGTGGCAGCTCTCAACTGCATACTAAGATTTTCGTTTGTCAACCTTGACCTGTAACGACTATTTGTGATGGTCATTTTAGAAAAGAATTGCTCGCATCAGTGCTTCCGAAAACTGATGAGCAGTTGAGAGCATGAGCTCTCAAGTTTGAAAACTCTACCTTTGATACATAAACACACGATAGAATTCAAGCAGCGGCTTGTACAGATACATCGCTTTCAGCGTCTCATCACTCTGTTGTTTTATGAGTTCGAGTTGGAGCTCAGGGGGTGCAGAAGCGGGTGTAACATTGAAGGGGATAGAAAAGACATCAAGCTCTATCTGCTTGCTTTTGATGTCCTGAAATCTAGCATTTAAGCTTTCCAAGAGCTGGAACATTCCAAAGCATACGGAGCACAAGAAGTCGGATTGTGTTTTTCAACGTGAATGAATGCGTGCAGTGGTTACCTTTCAACTGGTTTTTCCAGAGGCTCAGCATTGACATGTAGAATTTGATCTTGGAAAACCTCAATTGCAGGGCCGTTGAGAGAACAGTCCGGGCCCGGTGCCAACATTAATACCGGGCCCCCCTTTAACAAGGGTCTGGTAAACTGGTGTTGCCGGGTTTTATCCAATTACAAATGGATGAGTGTTTGGTATAATTGGTCAGACATTGGAGTTCTTTCTGCGCTTTTTTTAGCTGCACTCTGATACGAAAAAGACATTGCTGTCTGACTACTTTACTGTTTAAATAATTAAATTTCTATATGTGGGTAATAAATCAAGCACAGTTATAACAGTATGTCTATTGAATAATATAAGGCTAAAATTAAGTCAAAAAACAAAATGTGAATATCATGCAATGTATCATTATCAGTCATCAGTGATCGGTAAGTAAAATGCAATCTTCCTGTTTAATGGAGACAACAAAACACAAAAGGATTGATGTGAAATGGTTTTGTAAGATCTGACCTTAAACAAATTGATTGATCCATATGAGATGCATGGATTGTATATTTGGAGATTTGGTTTGGGACTTAAAATAATGACACGTTTAGGAAGTTATCTGCTGTAAGAGTTACAGGAACCCATGTTACATGTTTCTAGCCACGGGGCGAGGGAGTATTCTAGGGGCCCAAATTTTTTTAAGAATGAGTATTTAAGCAAATTTTCTGTGGCCAAAGTGAAGAAAACATTTATCATCATGTCACAAAAAATATTATATAGATTATGAAATTGTTAACAGGGAAAACAGGAAACTTAGACCTAATATATTGTTAACATTGCGCGCGACATTTTCAAGTACCCAGTGCGAAACCAAAGGAACCCCTGGACCCCCTTGTCGACGCTCCTGAAAATTCTATTAGGAAAAGAAGCACAAAAAGTAGCGAAAGTATTAGGTGCCGAAAATACATAAACTTTTGGTAACTCTTTATACAAGAGCCTGATAGGTGAAGCCGGCTTTACCTGCTTGTTGTATTTTTAAATATATACATGATGACAACTTTCCACACAAGATTTAACTTCAACTTACAACGATACATTAGAATTACAAGAACGTAATGGAATGAATGAAAACGCCCAGACACTTGCTATATAGTGCCATTCCAATTGTAATTGCGTAATCTGGACCTGTTGTTACTTTACTTGTTGCATTGCGCCAAAAGCATGTGCGCTTACGGGGTTTGCATAATTTAAGAAGGCAAGGCGTGCAAGGCACAAAGCGGTGTTTCCAACATAATATAACACAACACGGCTGAACCGACATTCTCAATCCCGATGTTACTGATGGGGGCTCTGCAGGTGATGCCGTCGTATATACTATTAAGCAAGGATTTTTTCTTTTGCTGATACGCTGCCTGTTAAGGTATTTATGTCTATACTCTACAGCATTGTAATAAAATCCCAAGTTCAGGAAAAATCAACATAAAACCATTAACCATAACAATTTGCAAAACTGAATTTACAGAAAACATTTGTTTGAAAATAACTCGGCCTGATGTGTGCCTACTAAAATATGGTGAATGATTTTGGGGAAGCCATAGCCGCTTTTGTCGCTATGCCGGAAACAAGACAAATTGCGCAGCCAAAGAACTCAATATCACAAATATAAATAGGAAAAAGGCAGCAACACATCTCAAAATATGCTTACAACTAAGTAGTTTATTTCTGTAATTGTAAAAGCAACCACCATTTGGCCGCTACCATCAATTTTGATTGTGTTTCAATCCCTTCTCCCCGACAAGCATAACGATAATTTGTGGCAAGATTCTTTGTGAGCAGTGCCAGTCATGATTAAGAGAATATGATGATCACAATTTTGGGTATAAGAATTGTGAAAGTGCATAAATTTCATTAACTTTTCGCTACTGCTCACACCAGAGCCCGATGCGTGAAGCCGGCACAGCCGGTTGAACCGAAATATTAAACCCCAACGTCACTGATGGAGGGCCCCTGTCTGGTGACGTCGGCTTGTCACTACTATAAAACCAAGTCACCCAGTAGCCCATGCAGTTAGCGTAATATTTTGAGAGCAGTTTGTTGCTAGAGAAGATCAAATTCTCGTATAAAAAAATAAAAGTTATCAAAATGTTACTGTTGATACGATACCAAAAAACTGAAATTTTTCTTAATTTTACAGAAGCAAAGCCAAAACCAAGTGACTTTGCTGAAACCTTTTTTAAAAGAGGGACATCCAAACTGAGTCTAGTCACACTTTAGGGAAGCCTTTTTCTTTCCATAGTCTTTTAATGGAAAGCGCAATGTATTTATTTAGTTGTTGCGCCACTGTTTTTTTCAAATCGATATCATTTTCAAATATTTCACGAACAGATTAATTTTGTAACCATGTAGCCCACTATTTGTATGCACGATTGCTGGGCTATAATTATTTTTAATAAATAAGTTTATCAACAAAAAACAAGCTACAATAATTCTTCAAGACACTAATTAAAGTTTTGCAACAAATGCGGGGGAATAGTGAATGGCAAACCCTGCGATGAAATAATGGGATCCGCCATCATAGTCCAATATCGGATGTTTCTCAGGCTATTTGTCTGCCTTGTGTTCTGTTTCGATGAAACCACTAATGCCATTCTTGCACAATCGTTTTAAACGGCGCGGCGGTGTAGGGGTTTGAGCGGCCGCTTCGCAGTCGACAAACCTCAATATCATTTCCTTATCCTATTTTCCACATACCAGGTTTCGATGCACTGCTGTGATTCCTTGATCTTATTTCTTCGTTTATCCTACCCTACTACTACAGCTACGGCTACACTCGGGTATTGTACTACTATTATTTAGTGTTTAGTCACAGTGATTCTGAATACGTTTGCAAGTTTGACGTCTGGTTAGATATTAGGGCTTGCATTTCCTGCATAAATGCCTTCTCCGCAACATTCTTGCGAAATTTGTTGATGACAGTGCACATGGAAATCCCTTTCAGCTTCAAAGTAACAATAAAAAATATATGCATTGTTGCCCATTACAATTTTGAAGTTTGATTTTCATGGCCCTCCCAGACTCTTAGGTGCCCTGGTGCGGCGCACCGGCTGCACCCCGCTCTCGTGGAGCCTGCTAGAGTGCAGCAGTTGATCTGGCCTTAAAGTTGCACATTCAAGTCGTTGAAATGCTTAGTGATATCTACCATGAATCCTAAGTCGCGCAACTAGTTTTCATCTTCCAGCTCAGTGAGAGGACACTTCTTCAAATTTGTAAACTCGATGATTTCTGACAGAAGAGAATAAAAGCGCTCAAGCATATTCCCACGACTCGTTCAGCAAACAACACAGAAATAAAGAAGTTTGTGATAGTCAACATCAAAGTTTGTGAGAACTTGCTTGAATATGCGGTTGTTTAGGTCTTTTTTTTAATAAAGTTAATGCACTCTGTAACCACCAATACCACATGATCAAACTTCATAGATTTTGCGCAAAAGCTTTGCTGGTGAACAATGCAATGAAAAAATACCAATTTATCATGTGTAACTCCTTTTACATTTATTTTCTCTTTTAACAATGATACCAACGCTTTATGTGTTCCGAACATAGCTGGTGCGTCATCAATAGCAACCCACACAGCTTATCTAATGGCATTTTGAAGTTGCCAAGGGCTGGGAGGAGCTTCTGTAGCAGTTCCTCTCCGCGAGTAGTGCCCTGCAGCATTTCGCGAGACAACAAGTTTTCTTGATTTTAAAAATCTGATGTTAGCCCTTGAAAAATATTGCCAACTGCTCAGTGTTCTTGATGTCCGTTGTTTCATTGAGACACAGTGAGAAGCTAACAAATTTATCAGCTCTTTTGAGATTATCTTCAACATCTTGATCCATTCCTTTTACCAGTGTACAAATAGTGGGTTGGGACCAACTCAACTCCTGGTACAAATGAACTAATTTTGAAGCCAACGTTTCAGCTGCTTTTATTAGTGGTTCCTTTGCCCATGCCCCATCGTCAGTCGGCTTAGCTTTTTTGCGATTAGTTACAATACTTCATTGTTCACAGTGAGCACATCGTCATTTGTGCTGCAAAAGGAAGTCATGACATTTTTCTGAGAGAGCAACTCTTTCTGAAGTTCTTCTATCTTCATTTTTCTAAGCTTCCCATCCAAGTTTTTAAGCTCAGAATCGTGAGTCTCGTAGTGACGCTTTAAATTTTCTTTCTTCATGATTGCTAGGGCCATTTCGCTCTATAAACAAAACGATTTTTCTCTTTTCCTGACAAAGAAAAACATATCGGTCCATTCTTTCTTCTTTTTCTTCTTCGGGTCAGTTTCAGCTAGATGGTGTTGCATCAAACCGTTGTGATTTTTTGGTCTTGCTGTTGAATTGCAGTAAGTTGTCCATCGTGCAGGTCGTTCCAGTTTTTTCGCAAGTTAACAAACGGTTCATGGTTAGATTCTCTTTTCCACACTGGCAGGCGGTATCAGTGCCAAGGGGGAAGTAGCTCCACTTCAGTACAAGAGATTTGGTTTTGCCCAAACCTGATCTTAAGCGGTTGAGGCAACGCCATTTGTTCCATTGTAACTTGTACCCTGGGAGAGAGGTTCTTAAACTGGTAAATTTTGGAGCTTATATTGATCTGGAATATTGTCCATGTAGTTCTGCCATAGGTTCTGTGTTTTGAGTTGGCGCGTGGTGTCCTTGTTGAGAGGAGGAACAGTTCTTAAAAAACTCTTTCTAGATTTTAATCTGCATGGAGTGGCTGTCAATTCATACATGGGATGTCGTTAGTCCAAATCTCATTTTTGTCGCTCAAATTGATTGGATACTTCACGGCGAATTTTAGGAGGAGTAATTCCTGCCAAGCTGTACATCTTGTTAAGGGGAGTTGGTTTAAGGCATTCTGTAATTCGACGGTATGTATCATTCAGGGCTGAGTCGACTTTTCCTGCATGAGCTGATCTCTCCCACACATGACAGGCGTATTCAGCTGTAGAAAAGCACAATGCTAGAGCAGTTGTGCGCAAAGTATAAGGGTTTGCTCCCCATTTAAAACTTGCCAATTTAGAAAGCACAGCATTTCGTGATTAAATTTTAGCCTTTAGTTTTCTTATGTGTTCTTCTAAGGAGAGGGTTTTATCCATTGTGACACCCAAATATACGGGATATTTGTCGTGCAAGATTGGTGTTCAATTCCAAATTATGTTCATTTTGCGAGTAGCATAGTGATTACGTCGGTGAAATAGACAGGATTGCGTTTTTGCCAGATTGCTTTTTAATCGGTTGTTTTGGTAGTATAAGGATAAGATTGGTAATGCCTTTCGAAGGTGCTGTTCAAACATTTCAAAAGATATGTTTTAGGCGGTGATGCAAAGGTCATCTGCATAGAGAAATCTTTGTGTATTTTCTGATAGGGGTTGGTCATTTGTGTAGATGTTAAAATGTAGTGGGGCTAGAACACTACCCTTGGGTAGGCCATTTTTTTGGTTTCTCCATTTACTTCTTTTGCCATTTAGAATGACATAGAAGCGTCGATTGCTAAACATAGTTTGTGTGAATTTAGTCAGAGGCGAATCTTTTGTTGTCTCTAAAAGTTTGTGTCAAAGTTTTTGATGATTTATGGTGTCATAAGCAGCACTGAGGTTTACAAAAATAGCACTAGTCACTATTCCTTTTGAAAACCGTCTTTAATGTGTTGTGTGAGCTTTAATATTTGGCCTGTACAGGATCAATCTGGTCGAAAGCCAGTCTGCTCGGTATTAGTTTTTCATCAATAATACGCAGGAGGCGATCAAGGATCATTCGTTTCAGGAGCTTGTAGGTGTCACATAGCAATGAAATTGGTCGAAAACTTTTGGGTTCTTGGGGTTTCTTGCCAGGTTTTAAAATGGCTATTGGTTTTGTTTTACGCCACACTTTTAGGATGCTGTTTTCTCTAATGCAGGCATGAAACATTTTTAGAAGCCATCTTTGACAATTAGGTCTGAGGTGTTTGAGGAGTATAGTGTTTATATCATCTAGTCCAGCGGCATTGCCATTCACAAGGGTTTTGATTGGTTCATCCAGTTCATGCAAAGTAAATTCTTCAGACAGTAGGTTCGTCTGTGTTGTATTTGGAGTATTGTATGTCCATTTTTGGTTGCTTGTGTTTTGCCATGCTTGACAAGTACGTGGGCCACTTGGTTTGCAGTTACTCCGCATTGAAAGCTTGGTTTGGTTGGATCATTGGAGATTTTGCGAATGTTATGCTGTCGCGTTTTAAATAATAGTAGAATTTTCGGTTCTATCTCAATTTAAAACTTTAAAATTGAGGCGACGTATAATAATCGCTCGGATAATTAGGTCTGACTACAACTTAAAACAACTTGGAAAAGATTGGCTTCCACTAAAAACATCTTAAACCACGTTAAAAACAGAATAATGTATTCACAGAAACAATAATTCACGACTTTAAGATTCTTCGCTCGACGATCTCAGAACTAATCACTTCACTACACAATGAAGAAACCGCCAAAACTAATTCCAACAATAACTGTTCAATATTTGCCACGTCAACAGAATCCACAATAAATCATCACAAAAAACAATAGCCCTTTTTTTGCTCCGTCAATCAATCTCTCTTTTCCCACAACAACGTTTCTCTACACTCTAACTACTACTACTCTACTCTCTAAAAAATTCCTTTGCCTTATAAATAAATCAAAAAAACAATCAGAAGTCGCTAGAACAAAATCATGTGAAAAAGAGAAAAAGCATTACTAAGTTACACTCCCGTAGCACTCCAACTTCGCCCCCCCCCCCAAAGTAAGCGCAAGAGCCCCTGCGCACAGGTCATATCACTTTAGAGGTGTAAAATTGAAAAGCTGCATTAAGAAAATACACCACAATTTGTACATAAGTAAACAGGCTAATGTCAGAATAAAGCATGCCGATACCGAAGGTGCAAGTCATAAAAAATTCGGCACCGATGCCAGAGTTCAGTAAGACATTTATGCAGACACTGCGAAACGAAAGCAATGACACTGAAAAACACGAAAAAGTTATAAAAACACAGTATCATTTAAATAGTCTGGAGCGAACCTTTTTGTTCGCAAATGCTGTTATGACATTGTCATAATCAAGAGATCGGGCGCAGTCATTTTCGATTGACAACATGGCTAATGAAGATAGTCTACTGTCTGTCATAGACGTTCTATTAAAACTTTTGATCAGTTTCAATTTGCTGAAGCTTCTTTCAGCGCTGGCAACAGTCACGGGGCAAGTTAGTAAGATTCGAAGTGCGATGTACACATTCGGATACAATTCAAATAAATGAGTCTTTAGAAGATAGTTCAGAAAGTCTTGAGCCGTTTTGAGATTGCGTTTTTTTTGTAAAATTAAAACAAACCGCTGTAGCTCAGCGCTCATTTCATCAGAATCAATGTCACCGAACTTTTTTTGGAACTCTTTACAGCAAGTAAGAAAAGCATTTTCTTGTTGCACAAGCAAAAGTTTGTCTCGTGTGTACAAAAACGAAAAGGCGGAAGAAACCTCACGTAACAAATTAAAGCGCTCCTTTATTGACATAATAGCCTGGTCTACTAATGGATAGAAAAAGTTGCTTTTAAATTTCAGTTCAGGAGTAGCTCGTTGTTCCTCTTCACCTTGGTAATCAAACAATCTTCTTTTCTTTCCACTTCATGACGGAGGAAAAGAAGGATCAATATCCAATTCCTGTGCTATTTCAACAGCAGATGTTGCGGCACTGTCATAACCCGTTGTGCGATAGTTTTGCAAAAACTTTTCAGTTGCCTGGATTTCCGTTTCCATTGTATGAAGGGAGACTCCATACGATTGAAGAATCTTGCTTGCTTTATTGACTTGGAATAGGATATCATACCAAATAAACACCGACAAAAGAAAACTCCATTTTGATAAATGAGCTATCAACGATTTTGTTTCTGAGGCAGCTCTTCCATCTTTTCTTTCTATGGAAATGGCTTCCAAGTCTTTCAGTGCCAGCAACACCTCTTTTAAATTGTATCGAAGAGGTTTGATGCATTTAATTCTGCTTTCCCAACGAGTATCAGATTGTGACTTTATGGACAGCTCCACATGTTTCTTCAAAATTTCCCAACGCTGAGCAGAGGAAGAAAACAGCACATACAACCTTGTAAGTACTCCAAAAAATGTCAATGCTTCCGTCGATCAATTAGCACTGTCAACAACAACTAAGTTAAGGGTATGGTTTGCACAGGGCACGTAAACAGCTTTGGGATTGATGTCTAGCATTCTTGCTTGGACCCCAGAATGTTTTCCTTTCATGTTAGCACCATTATCATATGACTGACCTCGACAATCAGACAATTCGAGTTGCAGTTCGGTCGCTTTTTCTAAGAAAGCGTCCAACAAGCCTTTCCCAGTACTGTCACTTATTCTCAAGTAGCCAAAAAATGTTTCTTTAACAACAGCAGCTTCTTCATTACATAGTACATAACGGAGAATGACAGACATTTGTTCATGATGTGACATATCTGGAGTGCAGTCGAAAATTATAGAAAAATATTTTGCCAATTTCAATTGCTGTAAATTTTCTTTTTCAACTTCTGTCGCTAGCAATTCAATTAGTTCATTTTGTATGGTAGGACTCAAATAGTGATCTTTAGTGTTTTTATTCTTGATTCTGTCTTGAAGCTCTTTTAGGATCGGATCTCTTCTTGCCAAAAGCTCAAATATACCCAGAAAATTTCCATTGTGAGGAGATCCTAAGACTTCTTCAGATCCTCTAAAAGCAAGATTCCTTTCCGATAGAAACAAGGCAATGTCGATAAGTCTCTCTAAAACATTTCTCCAAAAACGTCTTTCATTGAAAAAAATATTCATCTCGCGTTTGTCGATAGTGGATGAATTTCTTATCCCTTCAGCTAGCAACATCCATTGACTGCAGCATTCTTGGTGGGAAATGCCGTTTTCATGGTCTTTCAGTTTTTTCGAAAAACCCTCCCATGTATTTATACCACTATAAAAGGGGCTTAGTATTTTTCCAAATAGCTTACAACAAAAGCAAAAAACTTGATCTGATTCCCCACAATAAACTAGCCACGACCGTGAAACACTTTCACCATTAGGTGACACACGTTTATAATGGTTGGAGGAAAAACTTGCCTTGGAGTTGTGTTATTATATGGAAAATTCATTATTAGTTGATGTGGTCCACGCTTTACTATATCACATCGTTGAGCATCAGAAATACTTTCAGGCCATTTACATGGGTCATCAGGGATAGGGGTAAATTGAGATTCAGATATTTTTGATATTGAAGGTTGCGTATTGGCAGGTAAATCACAACTTACATTTTCTGGAAATTCACAATCACTTTGATGCTGATCGTCATAGTCTTCTTTTTCTTGTACACTATAGTTTTCTTCATCCCTCTCGGTACTAGTGCCAGGTCTACTCTGCTCAGTAATCTTGAAAAAATCTGTCATCTTGGGCAATTTCGCTACAGCATCTCGAGCAGTGGCTGCTTCTTTTCTCTTTTGAGCACCACTTTTTGAACGTTTCATTCTATACAATGTCAATAAAATACTTTATCTGCACTCTGCAGTGTATATATATTGTCCCGGTATTTATAGCCAAACAGAATTCCAGACCATTCTATGATTGTTGCGTAACAACGGCATCGTTACGTCAATCGAATATTCAAGATTCTACCAGAAAATCAATCGAAATATTCTAGATTCTGCGAGATAAAATGACGTTGCATTCACTTATGATGTCACAAGCCAATTTCTTCCTACAGTTTAAATCGGTTGTAAACAAGTCTGCTGAACTGAAAATAGTCACGTAGCCAAAAAGCAATTTCAGACTAACTTGGGCCCCAAAGTTGGCCTGGGCCCCCCTCAATTGGGGGGTTTGGGGGGCGGCTGCTACGTCTCTGCTAAGTTACGTAATAAAAGTTATGTCATCGGCCAGCGAAATTCTTCGAAAAAGCTAGATTCACTAGATTAATCTGAAATTTTATTATGTCATAAACAATTGTGACGTAATAAAGGCGTACAACAGCAAATCCAATCGCGAGGAAAAATAGGTTCTTTTTTCAATCAGTAGCCGAGCGAACAAAATAGTACTACATGCATACGCATATATGAAAACTATTCTCACAAGACAAATTTCTTTATTCGTGACATATGCCATGCCTTTCGACTGATTGGGGTTAGATCAGTTGACTCCACGAAGTGTGTCCATCTTTCTTGTTGTACATCTGTGAGTTGTACCATGATTGACTCGCCAAGTTCGATGGTGTCTTCACTGAAGACGTTTTCTTTGAACTTATTCTGGTATTTATCATACAGAAGTTTTGTTTCTTTTGTTAAACCAGGTATATAATCTATTTGACAGCCACGGGGTGTGTATTTCCGAGTTGATTTCTCAATTAGTTTAACAAATTTGTCATAGTTTTCAGGTTTTGGTTTTAATTTTGAGATTAGACTGTCGCTTTCAGCTTTAAAGCCTTTCTACTTTGCCTTTCTGAAATTAAATCAACGCTTGAAGTTCGTGTTTTGGGGGGGATACCAAAGGTGAGATTTTGACTGAATGGGGCGATGCTGTGAGCGAGGAATGGCATCCAAGGTAATTTTTCAATCAATCACTTCGTTCTTTCGACAAATTTTCTATTCAAATTTAACGTTTCGCTCCCCTTAGTTACCGGGGAGCTTCTTCAGAACACGGTAGATGTTAACGGTAGATGTTACTGTAGATGTTACTCCCGGTAGATGTTACTCCCGGTATTAACACGGTAGATGTTACTCCCCGGTAACTAAGGGGAGCGAAACGTTAAATTTGAATAGAAAATTTGTCGAAAGAACGAAGTGATTGATTGAAAAATCGTTACACTCGACATACGAGGAATGCCTGCTATATTTATCCAAGGTGATTTTGTTGCAGTTGGGAGCAATGTTTTGGCTGGCAAACAAGAGGTCAGGGTTCCAGCCACGTTTATGCCTTCGACTGTTAAACGAATACGGTTGTTTAGGATCATGGATCAGTTCCAGATTCTTAACATCCATCCAACTTTCCGCTGTTTTTTCATCTTCATTTGTTTCATCATAGCCCCAGTTTGTGTTGTGGCTATTAAAGTCATCCATTATGATTTTAGTAGATTAATGACAAGAAGGGTCTTTGTATGTAAAAGGCGTATTCTGTGATTTATATATGCTTGTCACAGTAAGGCCTTCCACGTTGTTGGAAAGGATTTCCATGTTGTTGTCACTGTAAATATTGGTGTAATTGACATCTAAGCCAGGTTTCACATAGATTGCATTTCCATATTGATCGTGGGGTCTCTCTACATTGCGGTTTATTCCTGGGATGTTAGGTCGGTTTCTGGCCGGTCTTCTGTGGATTTCTTGTAACAGTAGGACTGCACTATTGGTTACTTTGCACACCGGCGAGAGAATATCAGCTTTCTATTTTGAGAACTCCTCCATATTGAAAGAGATCAGAGTGGTCAGCCCTGATAAGGGCTCATATGTTTGGCAATTCATTCATAGGTGGGGCATTTACACCATCCATATCTTGATTGAGAAGTTTCACTTTGGTTTCAAGTTAGTCTCAAACGGTGAGTGGTAGATTCTGTTATCTGCAAAGGGACATTGCCCAGGGTTTAGCACGCGGAGCTTGCTGTCATGACCCCTTCCATTCTTTCTAAAAAAACCCTTCTTTTATCTGCAATCTTTTTTTTCTTTGTGGACGATATCGAAAAACGTTTAGTGTAACTCAAAAACATAAGAATAACAAAAAACTGCCAATTATGTTTATGATTTACATAGTTTTTTCATAAAATACTGTCACATTGAAACTTAGTTCTAGCTTAAATCGTTTTCAGCTTGTTTTCGTTTCTAGGCAACAACTGCCAAAAATTTCTAAGGGTATAGTGCTTTTACTACAAGAAGATAATTAAAAGAAATACAAGAAATTTAAAGAATACAACTTAAAAAATCATTAAAATAAAATTTTGAATTATAATGATCGGGTTTATCAAAACGAAAAAAAGATCGCATTTATTAATAAATATTTGAGAACTATTATTGAAATTTATCAAAAATTAACAGAATAACTAGTATCATTCTTAAGCATTAATTAATATAAAGGTAAAAAACTCAGGTGAAGGCCAGTTACAATTCTTGCCCCCAAACTCTCTCTATTATCTTTACAGTATTTAAAATTGAAAACCTTTACTTTTAATAAACTTAAGTCAGCAGAATGTTTAAAAACCAGAAAAGTCTTTTACATGGAAACCGTTTTATTTTGATACTTAGAAAACCTATAAGCAAAACTCAAGAGAAACAAATCTTTTTGCTCAGTAATCCATCATACAATCGCACTTGGCAATCAATTAACTCGAAAACGAGACAACTAGCTGCAGCTTCTATCTGTGCTTCCAAACAAGATCGAACCACCTTGCCTCTTCTAATTGAAGATAGCACTTATGACATTATGTATAAAAAATTTGCATAACGTTAGCATTCAAGCGGAACAGCTTCATTCAGCCGATTAGAACCTATTTTGCATTGCATGAATTTGAGGGGTTTGTTTTCCTTTTTTCAAAAAATTTTCATACCACCTTTAGCATGATTGTTTTCTTGTGCGCCGAAAGCCGGTTTTCTGTGGTCAAAGCAGCGTTTTATGGGTGCATTTTGTATATTTAGAATCGTTTCGGCGAGGGTTCGCGCAAAAATTTAGAAAAGAGTTGATTTTGTCAAAAACCGATTCGCGGCCCGCACAAAATTCTTTAATGGACCACATGTTCGTCACCTCTGGTTTAAATCATTGATATTTTTTTCAGATAATGAAACCGTTTGTGATCAAACAAACGCATTTGAAAACCTGACGTTCTGCAAAACGGAAATGTAAGTAAAAAGAATGCTTTTTCGATAAAGCTGGGGAGTTGCCCGGCTTCTGGGGCTCCACGGTCTTCCGCCATGCTCCGATGCCTCAGAAGAGTTTGGACAACAACATCTACCTTTTATGCTAGTATATCAAACATTACGTGGTATTTTGGCGCTTTTAACTGCGGCGGTTTTTCAACGTTAAAACGTTTTTGTTCGAAACTGAGTAACTTGCGTTTCATGCTTTACTCATCACGTAACATCAATGGCTAAATGCCATGCAGCAACTCGATGGCTTGACAAGGAAGTTACACGCAGGTCGAACGACTTAAAAGTGGAACATGAAAACCATTGAAAGAGAAAATCTCAATTTTAGTTTATCGTTTAGCAACTTTCAAGCATAAAACTGATCATCTTTGTCTCATACCAAACAGTAGGCTGATAAAATTTGCTGTTTGGGACAAATGTTAAGTTTTATTCTGGTACTCTTGTTAATTTTATTGATTTACTAGTGTTAGCCGAAATGATGTTGGCTATGGCCAGTGGCGTAGCCAGAAGCAAATTTTAAGGGAGCCAAAACTATAAATTGGATTGCTGGTCTTTTGTGGGAGATCAGTTTTGAGAAGATAACTATTTTCGGTCCAAAACGAAGGTGAAGGCGTTTTTTGGATATCAATTTTTGTAACGAGGCAGTTTTTTTTTATTTTTTTGGCCCAAGTTGCTATCACGTCTTTCCTTGACCTGGTTTAAATAAATTGCAGGGTGGGGCATTTGCTCTTGTGCCCTCTCTTCTCTAGCTACTGTTATGCATATAAAGTATTTTCAGTTTCATAAAATTTTTGTCATCTCTGCGAAAAATTCCTGCTTTTCAGCACGTCGCTATATTGCCAGACACTCCATAATAAAAAGCGCTTTTTTAACTAAAAAACGTAAAATTTGTAAGCGTGATTTTTAATGTTTCCACGTTTGAATCGCTGAAAATGTTCATTCTAAATCCAATTTAGCATGGTCCAAATTCGAGATTAACGTCACAAGACCTGACCAGATGTTAGTTTTAGGCTACAGGCATCTACTTGAATACCATCATTGAAGATTTGGAAAATAATAGGCTTACTCCATTGAAGTCGCGCTGTGCTGGATGGCACGGTACTGGTATGTAAGTAATTGTCACTGGGGCAAAAAGTCATGGCTAAATTTTATACCGAGGCAAATATTTTAAGTTCGTTCTAGACAATATGATTTGCCTTGACTTTTAAAAATGACTTGTGCTGCAATCTAAAATATTAGTCGAGGCAGGTCTCCTTTCCTTCGATAAAGATATGATCTTGCATTAAGGATTTTTAACAATTTCAAATTGCGACTGCAGTTAAAATCCGTTTTTTATGACTTAACCTGGTTTAATTTTGCAAGAAACCACATACAAACGAACGAACGGCGCTAAAACGCCCCAGAAGAAAACATCGGAGTCAAACTAAACGCCCGCAATCAAAAAAAATGTTTTTTTGCAGTTTAGCAATCAAGTTGTTTACAAAAAACCAATCACAAAAATTTTAACTTGAACCGCCATTCAAAATCTAGAGCTACGCGTTAGCACCTTTCAAAGTCTTTGAGACAAGCTACGTAGGCCTATCTTAGCAATTCAAGTTTCTGTTGCTATTTTTATGTTTTCGTCGCCTCAGCAGCAAATTATTGATGGAAAACCTAAAGCCGAAAATTTTAATAGTATTATCTTGAGCTTTATTGTGGTAATGATATGACTAACAAGGGTGATGTCAATTAAAATGGCTCACTCGTATCAGCGGAAATGATATTTTTGCCTTTTTTTAATGACATTGTTGAAGAGCAGCAGTTAGCAGTCTACGAAGCTAGCTATAGGCTATTTATATTCGTAATGATTCTTTTTGAATTGAATAATACAGGGTGCTTTCATCTCAATATGTCAATGTGCAAAATCTCGTATCTCGGTAACTGGCAAAAGTGGCACGATAAAACTGGTTCCCTTGGAAAGGTAAAATCTCCAAGTTGTTTTGATGCGGTGGTTTTGCAAGACCATTGTTACTTTACAATCAAGATTTTAACTTTTTGCGTAAAATGTCATTTGCTCTGATTTCTCTCATATTTACGTAAAATGTCTTTTACTGGAAAAAAGAAAGCGTTTTGTGTTTTCGAATTTGATGAAAACAACTCGTGGACACGTGTTCAAGGTTACTTTTGACAAAATTTTCAAAATAGCCAATTTTCAAAACAGACAAACGTACCATACAGAAATGGCATGAAAAATTTAAGGAGAAGGGATTTTTGTGCTCGTAAGAAAATTGCTCCATCATCTTCAATCGAAACGATTGAAAAAGTTCGTAACATTTTCCAGCGGAGCCCCAGAAAGTCAATCAAAAGAGCTAGTCGTGAGCTTATGATGTACAACCATTTGGCGAGTGGTAAGAAAACGCCTGCGTATGACACCTTATAAAGTGCATTTGCTCCAGCATTTAAAAAACACTGACAAACCAGCTCGCGAAGACTTTGTACCCAAATGCGGACGATGTTGGAACGAGACGAATTTGATAACCGTCTTGTGTTTAACGATGAAGCGACCTTTCACCTAACTGGCAAAGTCAACAAACATAACGCACGCATATAGGGAACTGAATATCTTCATTTAACACTGGAACATGTGCGAGATTCCCCAAGGTAAACGTGTTCTGCGCCATATCGAAGAAGCGTGTGTATGAGTCTTTCTTTTTTGAAGGAAGAACAGTCAACAGTGAAGCATACCTTGCTATGCTGAAAAATTGGTTGATGAAACTTTCGATTAAAGGAGAGCGAGCAGTCTCTATTTTTCAACCGAATGGGGCACCAACTTACTGGAGCCTCACTGTAAAAGAGTATCTAAATGCTACTTTGCATGACAGATGGATCGGATATGCCGGAAAGGATGATTACGTGATCCTGCATTGGCCCCCTAGATTTCCAGATCTAACGCCATGTGACTTTTTCCTCTGGGGCCATATAAAAGGCTTGGTGTACGTTCCTCCTTTTTCAACATCAGTGGCTAATCTGAACACTCGGATAACTGAGGCCTTGACAACCATCGATCGCGATACGCTTGTTTGAGTTTGGCAAGAAATGGAATACCGTTTCGATGTGTGCCGAGTAACCGAGGACTCGCATATTGAACATTTGGGAAAAGTTTAATAAATTCAGTGACATGCAGAGGTCTGTTGATGCCCGGGGCCATCTGCTTGATTGTATGCCCCTCCTTCCAAACTTTCAAGTACTCAAAAATGTGACAAAGAAATACACTTGAAATACGTATAAGCTAGTATTGAGAAAAAATATAAAAAAAATTAAACTTAAATATTTCAAAGAGTACATTTTATTTTAATGTGTTAATTAAAGGTTAAGGCCTACATTTATAAAAAAGATTCATCTGGTGAAAGGTATGCATTCAGAAACAAGACATTGCGTTTATTCATGCAAATAATTGTCAAACAGGCCCACCAAAATGATCTATTACATATACAGGGGTGGCCCATAAGTCACTTTACATTTTAGAAATTAAATAATTTTTTTTCTATTAATATATTTCTATTTTTCTTTTCAGAATTTAAAAATATAATCCTTGTAAATTTTTGGTATGGAAAAGTTTACAACTTTAGACTCTAAACTTTGTAATAAAAAAAGAATTAATTAAATATAGTCATTTAAGAAAAAATTATTTAATTTCTAAAATGTAAAGTGACTTATGGGCCACCCTGTATATACAGGGGTGGGCATAAGTTACTCGACAATTTTGATGAGTACAATAATTTGTTTAGTGTAGCGTTGACACAAAGCTTCATATGTTAAACGCCCCCATCAATAGCGTGCATCAAGTGCGACTGATGTACGTGTACTTGCCTTGCTGACGATCCTATTTGCTGACACGTGTAGGCAGTGATGACTACTCATTGCGTGCACGTAAGTGATTGATCAGCTTGCAAGTTGCAATGGAGTTGAACGCATTACCTGACAGACATGCAGAGAAGAACGCCGTCAGAGAAGATCCATATGCTTAAGACCTACTGGAGAAGAGAGAATGCCATGGATGAGATTAGAACATGGCCTGATTTCTTTGAGTCTGATTTTCTTTGAATCCACCGCATCGAGAGACAATTTACAATTTACGAGATAAATTTGATGTGACCGGATTGGTGTCTGATGCCCCTCGATCAGGCAGACCAGTAACTATCAATACGACAGAAAACCAAGAACTGGTGGCACAACTGTTTGTGGAGAATCCCCAAACTTCTGCCGTATCTGCATCACGACAGCTCGACATTGATCAAAGAAGTTTACGACGCATCATGGGCAGTATTGGACTGAAGGTCTACATTCCACAACTGGTTCATCTTCTGGTTGAAGACGACGGTGACAGACATTCCCAGTTTTGTGAATTGTTTCGTAATCAACTTGATGACACACCCGAACTTCTTGATCACATCATTTGGTCTGACGAATCAACCTTCAAATTATCCGGCCATATGAACAGACACAATTGTATTTAGTACAATACAAGTGATCCACACGTTTCCATTCAAAAGCATCTGAACCAACCTGGTGTGTCCGTTTGGGATGGACTTTCTTCCAATGGAGCCATCGGCCCGATTTTCATCGACAGAATTTTGACTGGGGCCAAGTACTTTACTCTCTTACAGAGAGATGTTCTCCCCATTCTTAAAAAGCGCGAAGATTTCAATAATCTGAGGTTCCAGAACGATGGGGCAACGCCCCATTTTGCGAAGTGCGTACGTGATTTTCTTGATCAGACATTTCCAGGAAGATGGCTCGGGAGGCGTGGATGTGTAGATTGGCCATTACGTTCCGCTGATCTAACGCCGCTTGATTTCTTCTTTTGGGGAGCGGCAAAAGAATAGGTCTACAAAGAGCGGTTGACTGATGTAAAAGATATGAAGCGAAAAATCACAGATTTTTTTGTTCTTGTAAATAACAATGCAAACTTTTGTCAAAAAGTTTGCGGAAGTGTGCGTGATCGATGTGACCGATGTGTCGATGCTGGCGGTCTACACTTTGAGGATTTGTGAGAAACTAATAGACATTTATTTGATATGTGCTATGTTTGTCTTGTTACATGTATGGTTTGTTGATAAAATAAATGATATGTGATTTCGGAAAACATTGTATTCTTATTTAAAAAGCGAAAGATGGGTAAAGACAGGTAACTTATGCCCACCCCTATATATATATATATTATATATCATTTGGGACCTACCGGACTTAGTTGGGCGCCCTTTTCACGTTGCGCGTGCAGTGCGTTCTTGAGAGTCAGCGCTGGCTTGACGCGCCTGAGGGATTCGAACCTGCGCCTTTGAATCTGGCCTCGCGCGCCGGTTTTTTGCTGCCATGCACCGCGTACTGCCAGCTATGCCTTAAGGCACCGCATTTAGTTTGTAACCTTTGGAAGACCTTTTATGCATAATCACTGCTTGTGTGATCAACTTCGCATAAGGATATCAGTATTACTCCATGGTCGAGCAGCTAGAACTACGCTAAAACGAACCTCGCTCAATAGTAAACGGCACGTAAGTCTTGTGTTTTGTGTTAGTCTGTTTTATAATGGCCAACATTAATGCTATTGAGGGGACCTCTCGGCCCTAGCAAGCCCTGCTGATGAGTCCAAAAGGACGAAACGCGTCCAGGGATGGCTTTGTAAATTTAAATATATCTCTCAATAGCATTGCTTTCTTCGGAAGCCTCGCGCCTGTAGGACTCGCTTTGTTGTTTTGTTTCTCGCTTATAAGACGCTCTCTATCGATCGTAACCACTTGGAACCAGCAAATGTATATATATATATACACATTATAACATCATTTTCATGGAGAAGCCATTTCGACGTAGACATCAAGAACAGATGTTGGCTTGGAGACCAGTGTATACCGTAAACCCACTTTCACTGGCCAGTACTTGCGTTGGGAGTCCTTTAGTCCTCTCAAACGCAAAATAAGTCTAATATCTACATTGGTGCATCGAGCTCTAATGATTTGCACCAAGCGTAGACTCAATGAAGAAATAGAACGGATCAAGAAGATATTACTGGACAATGGCTATCCTAAAAACATCATCAACACTCAGATCACCAAGAAAATTGCTCCGTTCTCCACTCTTAAGCGATTTGGCCCTGAAAAGTGTCCTGTGTACTTGAGGGTCCCTTGGATAGGTAAGCCATCTACAAACTTGGAAAAAGAAGTCAAAACCGCCGTGGAAAGCTGCTATGGTTCCGTCAGCACCCGCCTGGTCTTTACGTCTAAGCGCATGCTGCCTGTGGCCCGCAAGCATGTTCTACCTGCGATTCAGAAAAGTTTTGTCATATATGAATACAAGTGCCACTGTGATAGTCGGTACGTAGGGCAAACATCTCAACGACTACATGATCGCATCAAGCAACATGTTCCGCAATGGTTAAGACAGCAATTGACTCGTCCACGCCGATCTCAACCACACAGATCGTGCAAACGAACCGACACCAAACCGGATTGTGACTCCGCCATTGGTCAGCATCTTTGAGATAATGATCGATGCGCATTAAACTATGATGATAAGCGGTTTTCAATCCTCGCCGCAGCGCGCAGCTCTTTCCATCTTAATCTTTTAGAGGCTGCTTATATCAAGACCCGACGCCCGGTGATATGCAGACAGAAAGAGTTTGTTTACACTCTCCAACTCTTTCGATAATCGTAGCATTTGGCCTCCTGCCACGCCTTCTCTGACTTTCGCACTTGCGAAATCTTTCTTTCGCGCGCTTTGCAATACAAACGCAATCATTGGCCTGTCTTGATTACGTAACATCCAAATTATTTACATAAAAGACTCGTTCACTCTAGATCTTCCCATTTGACGCGATACCGCCACTAATGAGAGCGTCACGAAAAGCTTATGCCTAAAACAGCTTTTTTCAAAGCTATATTAAGAAGCAATTAATTTTGTTGATGATTTTGTAAATTTTTGATCAAATGTTTTTATGGTTGGCATCATTAACTATGATAAGTTTACCATATCTGATGAGGCAAAATCCTGAACATATTTTTTGGTTATGTTCACACTTTTAAGCATTGGCAGCAGGGTTGCCAGAATTGTAACTTTTGGTAAAAAATCGTTACCCTTTGCTTGCAAGTTTGGAATTTGTTACATTTGTTACGACGCTACCACAAGTTATTACTATTTCACTTGATTATTAACGTATATTTTGGGGCTAATTTAAATAAATATTGCTCTGAAATGTGTTGGAGCTCGTGCTGTATTCAGTGGCGCAGCCAGAATTTCTGCAAAAGAGGGGGGCAAAGGTTTTTGAACAGCAAAACCCAGGTGCAGTGGTAAAACCCTCAGGATCTAGTCGCAATAGAGGTAGAAAAGTTTTTTCTCCCTAGGAGATGAAGAGCGTTTGCGGTTTTTAAACAGTAGATGAAGAAGTTTAACGCAATTGCGGACACAAAATTTTTCGCACTTACACAACTGCGAGCACCGCATTTACTGATACAAATTGATAGATATTGGTGATAGGCGACCAGAAAAAGTTTATTGGTACTCTATGTCAAAATACATGTGTCGCGTTTTAAATAGAGTTTTGAATCTATCTCAATCTTACTTAATTTTAATTTACTTCTTAAAATTGACGCGACTACAGTATCGATCTAATAATTAAGTTTGGTTGCAACTTAATAGCTGGGAAAAGATTGGTTTCCACTAAGATACTTTAGGCCACGCACTTTTCGATTAAAAACAAAACAATATATTCACAAATCACTTTACAACTTCGAATTCCTTCGCTTGCCAAAACACAGAACTAAAGCACTTCAATAAATAAATATCAGAGATTTACTAAACTAAAAACCACCAAAATAATCGCTTAATTCATATCACAACAATCACCACAGAGCAACGCCTTTTCACTACACTCTGCTAGCTTTCTCTGAACTACACTCTCTATCTCTCTCTGAATGAATAAAATCTTGCTGCCTTCTATATACGACGGAAAATAATCTAGAAATTGCCAGAACATCACATGACACAAAAAAACACCGTTAATAAATTACGTAATCAATAATAAATGATAATAATAAAAAGGAAAATCTTCTAGAAGAAGCAAAAATCACTAAATACACTGTAAAACTAGGTCCACGTAGACAGTCATTGTGACGTCAGAAAGGCATGTGAGTTACAAATCTATTTATAAATCCAAAAGAAAAAAAGTCTTTTTTTTTAAAACAGCTTAGCAAGTCACGGCTACAAACAATTTAGATTTACGATTAAAACGACCACTACAAAATAAAACAACAGATTACAATAACTGTACATAAATAAAAAAAGTATTCTTTTAACGCAAATTCGTGACAACATGTATATCTTAATTGAAAATTAGGCTACGATTTTTACATGAAAACTCATTAATCACATGTTCATAATTAATGCAGAGATCAAGATAAACATACCACAATGCTAATCCATTCAAACGAGCTTCTTTCATTGTGGACCGCAAGTTAGTTTTCAAATATTTCAAAGCACTAAATGAGCGCCCATAAGTTGCTGTAGAAACCGGAAGAGTTGTCAATATTTGAAGAAGTACTTCCAAAGACGGATGCGTTTCTATTTGTTTAGCCGAGAGCAACGCGTCTATAGCGTTGTTCGATGAAGAATCATGTTTGTGGCACAGCCAATATGAACGCCATCGCATAAATTCAACCTCCACAGCCTCAATGCTGTCATCCAGAAAGGAAAGATAGAAGTTTACAGCATTTCTGATCGAGTCAAAGCAAATGTCATGTTTTAAACAGACAGATGTTATCGAAAATTGCCTTTTTATGCAATCAACAAGATCACAAGGAAATCTTTCGCTGAGTTGCTAAAGCACTATGTCAATAAAAGGCAAAAAGACAGAACGCCTGTAAAACTGCAATGACGAAACAGCTGGTGGATATGCTCTATTGGCTTGCTGATTTACAATTCGAGGCATGAGTATGGATTCCCCATAGAGACCTTCGGCATCTCTGAATAGTCCAACAAAAATTTCTTCATTGTCCCTAAAAGCCTGTATCACATCTTTGCAACTGGCAGTAGCATTTAACGCAGTCAAAAAAGTTTCTTGAATGCCCGGTAGATTTTTTGCTCTAGTTTGGTAATATTTAGTATAGCATTAATGACTTCTAGGCTAACCAAAAATCCAGGTGTCGTAATCGCTTTAAAATAAGACATAGCCCTTGCCACAGCTTCGCCATCTCTTGATTCTGACAGTTGATCAAGAGAACCAACTACCGCTGAATACAACTCCCTGAAAACAAATACAGCATCGTGGTTCTCAATCTACCTTGTGGAACAATGACTCTTCAAACGTGAATGCAAAGAGTCAGGACATTTGTCATCAATTTGAGCGTGCGATTGCGAAAGATGTTTTTGAGAATTAGAAAAAAATACCGATATGTCTTTCATGACGCTCATGCATGCTTGAATTTGGCGTACGTTGCAAGCCTCAACAATGCAAAGATTGAGACGATGAGACACGCAATTAGTATATATAGCGACTGGGCACTGGTCTTTGATATGTTTCTGAACTCCATTGTGTTGACTGGAAGTAGCAGATGCCCCATCGTAACATTGGCCAATCATAAAAAGTGGATTAATCCCTACATTTCGAAGAATGTTTAACAGTTGGCTTGTTATTCCTGCGCCAGATTGATCTGTAGCTTCCACCAGTTGCAATGATCTCTCATAAATTTTTGCCATCTTTTACAAATCGCACGGAAACTCTAAGTTGCTCTGCACCAGAGCAGTCTATATTTCATCTGCCATGAGCGTGAAAAACTTGACTTCATTAATTTCAGCAACAATTTCTTAGTACGAACGGCACCAATTGCTTGAATGAGCTCGTTTTGTGAGCTCCATGATATGTATGTTGCGTTACAACTGCGGGTTTGTATATGCTTGTTGATGACCTCATCCCCAAAAGTAGCCATAAGATGAAGAAGGGCTCAAATATTTCCTTCATTAAAACCAACACTTTGGTCTAGTGTGGACGTTAAGGGGTGACCGCTGTTTCTGTGGCCTCTTAATTAATGGTAGGTCACAACGACCAAGGAAAACAATCGCTTCCAATATTCGTTCTAAAATTGAGCGATTTTTTTGTTTGACTCTTTTAGCAGCGTGATTTAATTGCTTGTATGTGCTGGTTTCTATTCCGGCAGCCACCTTTTCAAACTGTGTCGCTTTATAGCTACTATCTTCATGATAATTTTTGGCGAAAGGTGTTGTTAGATACCTTCATGGCCTGTAAGATGGCAGTAATTTTGTAGTGGGGAGGTAACCAGTCTGTTAAAAAAAATTCCTCCTGCAGATATCGAATCGTGAAATTAATGCTTGTTTTGAACATTTTTCCAGACAAATAGCATTATGACTCAACAGGTCTATACAGCAGAGCATCGACATTTTTTTAGGCCCAATTCACGCAGGCAAGTTTTTTGCTCTAAATGTTGCTGATGCCGTCCCACGCAGACCTAACGCTATTTCTGTCCAAGAATGTTACAGAAAGAAAAATTTTGTAATTCTTGCTCAAGAATCAAAATTCGTCCTCAGGCGAGATACGCCCAGCAAGAGTTTTTGAAATTCTTGCGGGAAAAATTGCTTGGGCAAGAATTTGATTAACTGCTCACACGCGACTTTTTGAGCAAACTTTTGTTCAAGATTCTTGCAAAAACAAACTTTGTCATTCTTGCGGAAGAATCTGTTAAATTTCTTACAGTTTACTGTTGTTGTTTTTTTTACCCAACCCCTTCCGAGGGATGGGAGCATGGCGGAAGACCACGGAGCCCCAGAAGCTGGGAAACTCCCCAGGGTCTGGACCAGAGGTCGTAGAGAGATAGAGAGTCGCCAAAGAGTGAACGGCGAAAAGAGTTCGTAGCTGGGCAGTACAGAATGAGATGAGAGGTGTCCTGGTTCGAGTGTCCACAGGCGCTGCAACAAGAATTCTCGATTCTGCCTATCCTAGAAACATAAGAACCTAAAAGAAGGCTGTGTCCGTTGCAGCGTAGACGAGAGAGGACACAGCGAGCATGACAAGAGAGCACAAGTTTCTTGGTTGAAAATTGAGGGAACCTGAGTGTCAAAGAATTTTGATGAGACAGTACGCCTCCAGTCCGAAAAAAGACAAGAGTGGATACGAGAGATAAGAGGTAAGAGACTACAAGGGATTGCGGAGGGTGCAAGTAGCACTCCCCGTCGGGCTAGCTCATCAGCCGCGTCGTTCCCCGGGAGAAACAACTGTCCGGGGCCCATTGTAGCCTGATAGAACAGGAGGAGAGACAAGACAATTCCTGCAAGATCTGCCACAGAGTTTGAGATAAGAGGAAAGATGGAGGAGAAGACAGGGTGGCGAGGACGGAACGAGAGTCAGATTATAGGAGAAGAGAAGAGAAATGGCAGATTTGTTGGTGCTGCCGAGACCAGAAAAGAGCATGCAGAATGGCGCAGGCTTCAGCCGAAAAACTTGAGCATACTGGGCCTGCCGAAAAGGAAAGAGTGGCCTCAGTGCCACAGAGAGAGCAGTTGGCAAGAACGCCAGAGCAGCCCCTACCAAAAAAAAAACAGAGCCGTCTGTCCAGAGAATCAGATTATGAGAGCAGAGAGAGTCAAGGTGGGTAACAGCCGCACCTTGGCGAGAAAGAGAAGGATCAGCGCAAGAGCATGAAGAAGAAAGGGTGGACTCCACGGTGAAGGAAGGCAGATTCCAAGGAGGACAGAGAGGGCAAGCAAGAAGAGCCCTCTATAAGAGGTAGAAGGAAGCATGAGGGGGTGAGTGGACGCAAAAGCTCTCCAGGACGATCTGCAGAGTCTTGGTTTCACTCCAAGTCTGGCCAATCCTGAAATAGGAAAGGAGGTTGAGAGACGAAGAGCCCGCTCATAAGAAAAAAAGATGAAATGAGTCAGGGTGACTCGTAGTGGAGGTAAACAAGCCTCAGAGAGAGAAGAAGTGGGATAGGGGAGGACGAGAGGCAGCCGGTGATGGCGCGACGGTCCGCTCGGTGGAGGCGTTCCAATTTGGTGAAATTGGTAACGCTTAGGAAAGGAAACCATCCGGGCGAAGCAGAAGTGAGAAGGGGCAAAAGAAAAGATTTATACAGAACACAGAGGGACTTCTTAGAGGGGACCCATGAGGAAGCAGAGATACAGCGTAAGGCCTTGAGACGTGGGAAGAATTTGGCCTTCAGCGAAGATACATGTTTAGAAAAGGAAAGAGTGCGGTCGAAGGTGACCCCAAGAAAGGTTTGAGTGGAATTGAAACGGAGGCGGAAGCCGAGTAAGAGGAGGTGGTGTTGGAAGCTAGTTTGATGGGGATCGACTGAGAAGAATGTGGCCTCACATTTGCTCGGATTGAGAGGAAGACACCAGTACTCAGATCAGCGCTTCAATTGAAACAGAGCTATTTGTGTGGCCTCCATTGCAATGGAGACTGAGGGGGACGAGAACCAAATGGCCAGATCGTCAGCGTAAAGGGAGCAGCTGACGGAAGATGGCAGAGAAGCCGGAAGATCATTGATGAAGAGAGAGAAAAGTACATGGCCGAGAACTGATCCTTGCGAACACCTCGACGGTCTCGAAAGGAACAACTTTTGTGATTTTGATAAACCACGCAAGCGCGCCCGTCAGAAAAGAAAGATTGGGTCTAACGAGCAAAGCAAGAAGGGAGGCCAGTCATAATGAGTTCGTGGAAAAGGGCGGGATGCCAGACAGAGTTAAAAGCTTTAGAGAAATCGATAGTAGAGAGAATCATCCGAGAGCCCGGTTTGGGTTTGTTAGGCCCATCCGAAATGGACTGAAAAAGATACAGAGTTTGATCTAGAGTAGACCGTCCAGGGCGGAAACCGGCCTGGCGAGGAAAGAGAATAGAATTAGATTCCCGAAAAAAAAGAATAGACGGGATAGAATGATGCGTTCAAACAGCTTTGAGGCGCAGGAGGTAAGAGAAATAGGTGGGAAGGAAGCAGGAGAGTCGAGAGGCTTTTCCATCTTGTGGATGGGAATAATAGATGTCTTCCAGATGGAAGGAAAGAAATGCGAAGATCAGGAGAGATTGAAGATATGAAGAAGAAAATCCATGCCAGGTGAAGAAGATGCTTTAGCATAGGATAGGCAACTTTGTCTGGGCCAGTGGCAGTGGAGGGGAAAAGGTTGGAGGCAGCCGCAAGAAGTTCAGTCGGGGAGAAAGAAAAGCAGAAGGACGAGTGAGACTTCACAGGACACGTGGCTCGGCGGAGCTCAGAGAGGTAGCCTCTGGCTCTGCTACGCAGAGTTTTTGGCTGAGAAACGGAAAAGTGAGATCTCAGGTAAGCGGCGTAGACCAAAGCCGATTTCCTGGGAGAAGAACAGCTGGAGAAGTTAGGAGAGGAGGAAGACGAGGAAGGAGAGCCAGCGATAAAGCGGAGAAGAGAGTATACAGTTTTCGGGTTTGATTTGGGCAAAATAGAAATGCAAGTCGTCTGCCATGCCTCAGCCTTGGCCTTGGCGATGACTGACAAAGCGCGTCGAAAAGCGAAGATGTAAGCCTGGCGATCTTCATCACTTCTGTGAGTGGCAGCGAAAGCCTAGCGTTTTTCACTAATCGCACCTTCCACCTTAGCAGACCACCTGGCTTTAGGATGGCGTTTGATGCAGCCGAAAGAAATGTTAACCCCTACATAATCCGAGTAGGAATCGAGCAAAGAAAGAGTGGAGGTAGAAAGGTTAGAGAAAGATAGGCCCTGCCTAACGAAAATGATTACACCACCGCTAGCGTGCGTGGCATCAGGAGAGAGAATGCCAGACCGGGAGTGGAAGCGATCAGAACGCAGAGCAGGGAATTCAGGAATCCGGAAAGAGGAAGATGAGTTAATATTGGGTTCCTGGATACAGATAAGGTCAACAGGATGGGACAAAAGAAAGTGAAGTACTTCAGTGGTTGTGACTCGAAGATTTGCAGCATTCCATTGGAAAACCCTGAGAAAGTCAAAAGTGGTAGAGGAGGCAGGAGGCGTAGAAGGACAGCCAGGAGTAAGAAACGGTGGTGAGGGGGCAGATGGAGAAGATACAGAATGGGCCGACCGGGGATAAGAAGTTTGAAGACGAGAATGGGAGGGAGTGCAGCATTAGCAGACGAATGGCTAGATTATATAGTGGAGGTTTGCATGTCAGAGGAGTCCGAGGAGAGAGTCATAGTGTTACGAGTAGAAACACAGCAGGGGGGCAGCTCCAAGAGAGAGAGTTGTCAAGATTTCTGAATTTGGAGAGGAAAAGTTGTGAGCACCTTAACTGGGCCCATTTGCAGCAGGTGCAGCATTGCACTGGCTTGCCCCGCCAGGTCACATTTCCAGCGAACACAGAGCAGGAAAAGGTGGGCCAGAGTTTAGATCAACGTTACCGCTCATCAAGAGAAGAAGAAGAAAAAGGAGGAGACGGGGACGGGCAAGAGAAGGGTAGGAGAAAGAGAAAACAGGCGACCGATTTTAAGGAAGCTGTGTGCTGGCCTTCTGCGGTCGCTCAGGAGGCAGCATAGCGAAAATGAAGGGGAGTGCCCGGGGTAACGGGGACTCTCGGGAAGTCCAACAGCCATTTCGACTCAACCCAAACGAGGTAGGGGACCGCACCACCCCATTGAGGCGGCTGTTGGATTGGTGCAGTACACTCTACTCGCTTGGCAATATTGCGTTCACTCATGTGCAGAGGACTACTCGTAGATCAGTCACGAAGTTGCCAATGCAAAAACGCTAACCAGCTGTGTTGGTTATTTTAGCTCTTCAGAAAGAGAAACAGAAGAAAAAGCGTCGCTGTTGGATCATCCCTTGGATTAATCTACGGGCACATTAGGTGCCTACAATATCTTAATGCGAGAACTGACTAAGGAAGATCCCCAGTCACTTTCTCTTCTCATCTGTCTTAAGCTCTGCCGCAAACTATGGTTACAAAACGGAATTTCTTTTCCGTCTGCATTTAACTGCTGACCGATTCTTAACTAATTTGAAAGACCTGCTTTTTATGGCATTAGTCCGATTAATTGTATTCCAAGACTATCAGTGATTGTTGGCAAGAGAATATTACCGTAACTTGTGCTATCTCTGTAGCATCTCTGATACTTTTCTCCACTCATTAAGCTTTTTATTGCGGTCTTTATAGTCTTCTAAAAAACATTCAAGACAAAACGTCGACTTTTTACTGACCAAATCAATAGTTTTGTTTCCTCTACATGCTACAATCCAAAGCAATTTGATTAACATTAGAAAATTTAAATCATCAACTATGAATATAGGCTCGCCAAGATAGTTTGATAAAAAACTTGCGGGGAAAATAGAGACATGCTCTATGGCACAGTGGCCCCCTGGCTGCGTCCCTGGTTGTGTTACCCCGAATAGAGGTGTTCTCCGAAAAAAAAAGATCATCATCTGTCTCGCTATCACCAATTGTGCTACTCACGCGGTAATCATCACTAAATCCAAGCTGCCCGTTTAAACAAATGGGCCGGATTTGGCCAGTTACAAACGGGCCACGCATGGTGACTAAACACTAAAATTCCTGACATTTCTTCCTGACGCAGATTGTAACACTAAATTCCCGGACATGTCCAGGAATATCCTGACGTATAGCAAACCTACACTAAACACTACAATTCTAACATTTAAGCACTTTTTCGCATTTTTTCCTGACGCAGATTAAACACTAAAATCCCGGACAAGAACGGGAAAATCCTGGCGTAGGTCCACCCTAAACTATGAGGTCTGTAACCGGCAATTTTTGAATATCCTGATCTCCAAATGGGCCGATAATATCGATTGACCATGTCAATAATTAAAAAGTTGACTAGGGCAATAATATTTGGTAACTTAAATGGCGACTTACAACCAAAATTGTGGCTGAAGCCCGCAGGACTAATAACTTCTCTTACGGGGTCAATGACTGAGAAAGTTTGAAAATCACTGCTTCAGAGATTGCTGGTATTGAAAGCCAACCGCAAGACAGTGCTTTTACCAGAAGTATTGCGTGTATAGCAGGTGAAGTGTAGCTTTTGCAGCAAGTATAGACTTGTGCAATGTATCTTGTGCGAGCATCAACGTACGATCTGCATAGGTTATAAACAAATTAAACGCAAAACAAGTCCTTATGGGAATAGAATACACGCTGTTGGAATAAATGTGGTGATGACGACAATTACAGAAAATGAAGTTATTGGGGAACCGCTTGCACTTCGCAGCCACACTTAACAAAGAGCCAACCTTAACTGCAAAAAATAAAACCATCCAGTTATTTGGCGCTTTTGAACTGGAAGGGATATTTAGAACTAGTAAGTGATTGCTTATTTGGCTTTTGTGTGCTTCAAACATTTAAAAAATACACCTTGTCTGCAAAATACTTTAACATGACCACGAATTTGCTTTAATCATGATTGAGTAGATTCGGTCTTGTATTTATTCCTCACATTACTTCTGCTCGTGAGGGCCTAGCAAGAAGTCTGTAAACATCATTTACGCCTTTGGGTTGACTCGAAAAGGTAATTTAATTCCGGTCATGGACCGCAAATCAATTCCAGCTGTAGGGGATAAGGTAGCAATTCCGTTCTTCGTTTAAGTGGCATCTTACTTTTTTAGTCCACGCATAGAAGCATATGCTCTGTTTGTTAATCTTTGGTTAGACCGTGCCACCCCAACGAATAGACTGTTCGACTCCCACCTGTCTGCCTCATAAAGATGAAAGTATCTCGGTAAATGTCCTACTAAACTCATCACGTGAACTCGTCGGCTTTTTCTCCTTATTTTTCTTCTATGCTAAGCGCAAAGCAGAGAAGCTATAATGACCGTTTTTAAAGTCTTCGGCATGATTAGGCAAAGAATTAACCCACCGTCTACTAACTGCCCAGCTGAAGCGCTGGTAACTAAGAGATAAACTGATTGCATGCGCAAATTCAAGTTCACAAATCTGCGGGCTAGTTTGATATCGCGATGCTACAACTGCGTTCAAAAAACAAACTGCCGTAAAATGCTTTTTCAAACCCATAGCGTGTCAAAACAGCACCAGACTGTTGTTATAGGTGGGCAGTAGCTTGACCATGAACTCGTATAGCGTTGCGTAAAGCATTATTGCAGTTTACGAAATAATTACAACATAGTGATGGTATACGTGCGGTATGCAAGGTGAGACAAACATGTACAAGAAACACTTCACATTTTTTTAAATCAAGTGCCAGACGCAGTTGCGTTACAACGTCTTGTGACAAACAACCGCCTTACAACGTCTTTGTTAATAAATCTGTCGCGCGCAGCAAGGTCGGAGATGAGAAATGAGCTTGGAGTAGTGAAAAGGTTGAGAAAGTGATGTTGAAATTGTACACAAGCAACGCATTCGTGGAACACAAAGGTACCGCCAAGTGGGTCAACGTGGCTGAACTCCAGCCACTTTCCTTAGTTATATCACTTTGCCTCATTAACTTATTCGCCTTTTGAATTTTTTATTAATTCAATTACTTGATATTAAGGCATATAGGCTAACTGCAATCAGTTGAATAAAATACCACTTCCACTACCGGTTTCGTTCCTATTAGAACTCGTCAGGTGGACTCAGGTATTGAACCGACGATCACATGAATTGTTTCATGCGGTTTACGCTTTAATATCAAGTAATTAAAAATATCTTAAACAGGCTAACACCAGCTCCTATAATTCGTATTATAACGTAATAAAGGCACTGGCTTGGCTGGGAATTAAAAGCATATATCGCATCAAGCTCACTGTAGTGAGCGTGCACCATATATAAGCCTAAAATTAACAGCATCAGTTGAAAGGACCGATGGCGTGGTGGCATAAACCGCATGAAACAATTCATGTGATCGTCGGTGCAATATCTGAGTCCACCTAACGAGTTCTAATAGGAATGAAACCGGAAGTGGTATTTTATTCAACTGATTGCAGCTAGCCTATATGCCTTAATATCAACTTATTAAATTAATATCTTTAACAGGCTAACACCAGCTCCCATAATTTGAATTTTTTAGCTTCCCTCTTTACAAAAACCTCTCTTTGGCGCAACGAATTTTGAATAACCCGAAACATAGTTAACAGACAGCTTCAGTTTACTCGTAGGGTTTGAACATAGTATTCACAGAACTCCCGCTTGACATTCAGCAATTAGAGTAATGTGGAGAACGAGATAGTAAATACCAATGTTTCTTTGTCCAAAATTTGTTGGCTTGGCCTGCGGAATGACCAAAAGTTTGGAAAAAATTCGCTTGGCAATCGGCAGACTTGTCGAGTCATACCAACAACTGGTTATTGACAGATCTTTTTCTTGGCGTATAGCTGTTAGAGTAGCATCGAGAATGCAATATGAAAGTACCGAATTTACTCAGTCATACTTGAAGAATATCTGACGCTAAACAATTGCTAAAATGAATCGTTTGTTTCAGTTTTGTCCTATGCAGCTGAGGCCGACCAATAATGGAAGATTCTAGGTTTAGCTTCCACTGCGAGCTAACTCCTGACCGCATATCACTGGACTTGTAATTTCTTTATGCAAGCATTCATAAATCGATATCAACAATTTCTTGATAGTATAGGCGTCAGAGCTTGTTAGTGCTATCGTTCAAAGTATGAACAGAAGTTTTTTTCAAAATTAGTAACGTTTCTTTCACTGTTGATTTCAGAAATTCAAGTCAAGTGACCTCTAACAAAGTTGTTTTTCTCGCTTTTGGCAATGATTTAAAAAAAGCAAATAGTTCTTCAGCCGACTTTCAGGTGATCCACGATGAATCGTTGACAAAGTATATGCTATGAGCACTGTAGTTTTTGACAATGAGTTCTCTGCTTATGCTAAATTACAGTTTGATTCTGTCCTCAAGCTGGCCGATAGTTATTGGAACCAAATTATAAAGTACGTAATTTTTCCTTTCCAAAGAAAAACTGCATTGCATTGCAAGCAAGACATTGTTTTATTTTAAATTCAAATTGCATTGCAAACTAAACTTTCTCCCCTTTCTAAAAACAAATCACATTGCATGCAAAATAGTGTGAAAAGCGATCATGTAATAAAGCGCTATTAGTAAAATAGTGCTATAAGCAAAACATGAACGTTTTCAAACATACCGGTACCGCAATCAGCTAGTTGTCAGTTTACCATAAAATGTTTTCGTTAATTATTGGTAGGCCTAGGGTTTGCAGTTAATCGAATCTTGCCGCTTTCGAATAACCACGAACATTTCCGAACATGTTTTGCATTAAGCACTATTTTACAAGTAGCACTGTCTTACAAACGGCACATCACCGTGTTTTCTTGGGTGTATGATTTGTCTTTGGAAAGAAATAACGTTTTTGTAGCAGTCAGAAAAGTCTTCGAAAAGGAAACATGTTTTCATTGCCGTAAGATATGCCCTAATCTTTGCAAAACTATACTTTTCTACTTGCTTTACAATTGGCATCTCATAGGCCAGGAATGGGCAAACGGCGTTCCGAGACGAACTTTTGTGCGGCCCGCGAAAGCCTCAAGCAAATAATTTAAAAAAATTATTCAATGTAGATGGGTACATTTTTCTCGTTGATAGACTTTGAAAATTAAATGTGCTTGCATTTTCAATTGAATAAAACTACTTTGATTCATTTGTCTAATAATTGTTGGTTTTTAATGTTATACCAAATTAAAAATGCAAATCAATTTGAATAATATGCCAATGTGTTCGTTAAAAAGTGCGGCCCTCAGCTAGCTTCCGTGACCGCGATGTGGCCCGCCAGTCAAAACAATGGCCCACCTCCTGTCATAGACAATTCTAAATTTCAATAATTTTTAACATATATTTACAGTAAGAGACAAACACGTGTTTTAAAAGTGAGCATTCAACGCTACGAACCTTCTCTTGCATACTGCATCATCACGCAAAACTTTTATTCAGTCTCACGCCAATGTTACACGTTCAAGCTCTGGTTTCCTCCAATCTTTGGGGCGTTGCTGACACCGACCACGTCAAACTTTCCGTTTATCGTGTGTTTGTAGTTAAGTTGGATGCAAAGCATGCAGTTGCGGTGGCGAACCTGGGGCTTTCTCCATAGGAGTGCTAGAAAAAAACTGTGAATTTACTCCATGCTGACGCTTCATATCCACTAAAAGGGAATGCACCCTTAAGAAGTCAGCCCCCAGAAGAGGTTGAGCGACATTGGCTATAACAAAGATCCATTTGAATTTACTTTGGAGTAGGTCGATCGTCACTGCTCTGCAGCCGAAAGTGGCAGCCTAATCTTGCTACCGTTGGCCGCCAGAAACGTTTGTGCGGGCCGCCCTTTTTGTCGGTCGAATCTTGTTGCTGGCATTATGCTTATTTCGGCGCCAGTATCAATTAAAAATTACGTCTGCTTTGACAATGCCACACAAAAAAAAGGGCCTGTTAGCGCCGGTCATCGCTGCCGTTAACGACGACCGGCTGTCTTGTTTCCCTGGTAGCTGTATGGGAGACAACATTTATAAACTTCATCGCCGAAACGTTAATGATAAAGACATGGTTTCTCCTGTTTCCGGCTACTATGTTGCTGGTCTAAGCCATAATTAGCCCCTTTGTGTTGTCTCGAGATACGTAAAACCGGTGGACCTAAAGATCTAGCTAGCCATAATTCATCTGCACTTGCCGCTTATTGACGCCGATCATCTCACTGTTGGCCTGACAGGACCATCGAATGTCTTCTGGCAAAAGTTGCAGGAACAAGTAGTAGTCCATTAAAACCAGAGACGTAGCAGCCGCCCCCCAAACCCCCCAATTGGGGGGGGCCCAGGCCAACTTTGGGGCCCAAGTTAGTCTGAAATTGCTTTTTGGCTACGTGACTATTTTCAGTCCAGCAGACTTGTTTACAACCGATTTAAACTGTAGGAAGAAATTGGCTTGTGACATCATAAGTGAATGCAACGTCATTTTATCTCGCAGAATCTAGAATATTTCGATTGATTTTCTGGTAGAATCTTGAATATTCGATTGACGTAACGATGCCATTGTTACGCAACAATCATAGAATGGTCTGGAATTCTGTTTGGCTATAAATACCGGGACAATATATATACACTGCAGAGTGCAGATAAAGTATTTTATTGACATTGTATAGAATGAAACGTTCAAAAAGTGGTGCTCAAAAGAGAAAAGAAGCAGCCACTGCTCGAGATGCTGTAGCGAAATTGCCCAAGATGACAGATTTTTTCAAGATTACTGAGCAGAGTAGACCTGGCACTAGTACCGAGAGGGATGAAGAAAACTATAGTGTACAAGAAAAAGAAGACTACGACGATCAGCATCAAAGTGATTGTGAATTTCCAAAAAATGTAAGTTGTGATTTACCTGCCAATACGCAACCTTCAATATCAAAAATAACTGAATCTCAATTTACCCCTATCCCTGATGACCCATGTAAATGGCCTGAAAGTATTTCTGATGCTCAACGATGTGATATAGTAAAGCGTGGACCACATCAACTAATAATGAATTTTCCATATAATAACACAACTCCAAGGCAAGTTTTTCCTCCAACCATTATAAACGTGTGTCACCTAATGGTGAAAGTGTTTCACGGTCGTGGCTAGTTTATTGTGGGGAATCAGATCAAGTTTTTTGCTTTTGTTGTAAGCTATTTGGAAAAATACTAAGCCCCTTTTATAGTGGTATAAATACATGGGAGGGTTTTTCGAAAAAACTGAAAGACCATGAAAACGGCATTTCCCACCAAGAATGCTGCAGTCAATGGATGTTGCTAGCTGAAGGGATAAGAAATTCATCCACTATCGACAAACGCGAGATGAATATTTTTTTCAATGAAAGACGTTTTTGGAGAAATGTTTTAGAGAGACTTATCGACATTGCCTTGTTTCTATCGGAAAGGAATCTTGCTTTTAGAGGATCTGAAGAAGTCTTAGGATCTCCTCACAATGGAAATTTTCTGGGTATATTTGAGCTTTTGGCAAGAAGAGATCCGATCCTAAAAGAGCTTCAAGACAGAATCAAGAATAAAAACACTAAAGATCACTATTTGAGTCCTACCATACAAAATGAACTAATTGAATTGCTAGCGACAGAAGTTGAAAAAGAAAATTTACAGCAATTGAAATTGGCAAAATATTTTTCTATAATTTTCGACTGCACTCCAGATATGTCACATCATGAACAAATGTCTGTCATTCTCCGTTATGTACTATGTAATGAAGAAGCTGCTGTTGTTAAAGAAACATTTTTTGGCTACTTGAGAATAAGTGACAGTACTGGGAAAGGCTTGTTGGACGCTTTCTTAGAAAAAGCGACCGAACCGCAACTCGAATTGTCTGATTGTCGAGGTCAGTCATATGATAATGGTGCTAACATGAAAGGAAAACATTCTGGGGTCCAAGCAAGAATGCTAGACATCAATCCCAAAGCTGTTTACGTGCCCTGTGCAAACCATACCCTTAACTTAGTTGTTGTTGACAGTGCTAATTGATCGACGGAAGCATTGACATTTTTTGGAGTACTTACAAGGTTGTATGTGCTGTTTTCTTCCTCTGCTCAGCGTTGGGAAATTTTGAAGAAACATGTGGAGCTGTCCATAAAGTCACAATCTGATACTCGTTGGGAAAGCAGAATTAAATGCATCAAATCTCTTCGATACAATTTAAAAGAGGTGTTGCTGGCACTGAAAGACTTGGAAGCCATTTCCATAGAAAGAAAAGATGGAAGAGCTGCCTCAGAAACAAATCGTTGATAGCTCATTTATCAAAATGGAGTTTTCTTTTGTCGGTGTTTATTTGGTATGATATCCTATTCCAAGTCAATAAAGCAAGCAAGATTCTTCAATCGTATGGAGTCTCCCTTCATACAATGGAAACGGAAATCCAGGCAACTGAAAAGTTTTTGCAAAACTATCGCACAACGGGTTATGGCAGTGCCGCAACATCTGCTGTTGAAATAGCACAGGAATTGGATATTGATCCTTCTTTTCCTCCGTCATGAAGTGGAAAGAAAAGAAGATTGTTTGATTACCAAGGTGAAGAGGAACAACGAGCTACTCCTGAACTGAAATTTAAAAGCAACTTTTTCTATCCATTAGTAGACCAGGCTATTATGTCAATAAAGGAGCGCTTTAATTTGTTACGTGAGGTTTCTTCCGCCTTTTCGTTTTTGTACACACGAGACAAACTTTTGCTTGTGCAACAAGAAAATGCTTTTCTTACTTGCTGTAAAGAGTTCCAAAAAAAGTTCGGTGACATTGATTCTGATGAAATGAGCGCTGAGCTACAGCGGTTTGTTTTAATTTTACAAAAAAAACGCAATCTCAATACGGCTCAAGACTTTCTGAACTATCTTCTAAAGACTCATTTATTTGAATTGTATCCGAATGTGTACATCGCACTTCGAATCTTACTAACTTGCCTCGTGACTGTTGCCAGCGCTGAAAGAAGCTTCAGCAAATTGAAACTGATCAAAAGTTTTAATAGAACATCTATGACAGACAGTAGACTATCTTCATTAGCCATGTTGTCAATCGAAAATGACTGCGCCCGATCTCTTGATTATGACAATGTCATAACAGCATTTGCGAACAAAAAGGTTCGCTCCAGACTATTTAAATGATACTGTGTTTTTATAACTTTTTCGTGTTTTTCAGTGTCATTGCTTTCGTTTCGCAGTGTCTGCATAAATGTCCTACTGAACTCTGGCATCGGTGCCGAATTTTTTATGACTTGCACCTTCGGTATCGGCATGCTTTATTCTGACATTAGCCTGTTTACTTATGTACAAATTGTGGTGTATTTTCTTAATGCAGCTTTTCAATTTTACACCTCTAAAGTGATATGACCTGTGCGCAGGGGCTCTTGAGCTTACTTTGGGGGGGCCCGAAGTTGGAGTGCTACGGGACTGATTAAAACTGATGGTTTTTTATCGCCAAGCTGCGGCGTGTTTAGCAATCACGCGGCACGTTCATTTTCGGACAAGTCAAAAGTGCCCAAAAAGCGTTTCTTAAGGGCTAGTTATTTACATGAGTTGCTAGTTGCTAGCCAGCAATTTTCAAGGTGACCTCCTATCAAGAAGGATCTGCCTCCAGCATCAAAGTACAATAGAAAAATTTGCTCAAAAATGATCACCAGCATCATACGGTACCATACAGCAATCCATTACATCATGTCAATAACCCGCGATCGGTTTCGACCTTATTGGGTCTCATCAGGCGGGTGTAAAAAACACTCAATAATAAATATGCTAAAAAAAAAACAAATTTGCCATTGCCATTGCCATTCAATATTGTTTTGCATTGCATTTTTCTTTTTTTGCACCCAATGGCAAATTTGTTTTTTTTTAGCATATTTATTATCGAGTGTTTTTTACACCCGCCTGATGAGACCCAATAAGGTCGAAACCGGTCGCGGGTTATTGACATGATGAAATGGATTGCTGTATGGTACCGTATGATGCTGGTGATCATTTTGAGCAAATTTTTCTATTGCGCTAGTTATTTATGATCTCGTGGGGATCTTCGAGTAAATCAATTACTCTTTGCGCAGAATCTTGGTCAAAAGCTACTACGACGTAGAAATACTTCGTGCTGTCAGCAGTGACCTGCCTGAGTGCAAACTGAGCTTCGGTCTGCTGGAACCAGACTCTGGGATGACTAGTCCAAAACTATGGTGACTTTAAGCTGACTGTGTGTTGCTGCGTCTCTTGGTCGCTAGCCATGGTAAGCTTTCTAAATCACTATAAGGAACGTCCGGGTCACCAATTTTGCTTCTCTGTTATAACTCGCAACCGTTTGTTTGTATCTTTTACTGACAACTGAAAACGTGAAGACACACAACCACTCTACACAACACAATCAATTACTACGACGTCACAGAGAGCAGCCACAGCGCAACCTCACAGCAAGTAGTTTAGATTATTACAAACCGGTCTTGAAATGCTTTTTGCTGTAGCTTATCGACAAATGACTTGGCAATCAAAACATCTGAAATTTTGTCGACATAAACGAAACGTTGATGATTTGATAGGATTACTTTAATTAATGTACAAATACAGTTCGTTGTAAGAATGTCTGTTTGTATAGTTCCCACTGTCAAAGCTAGATTATCATGACCAGAAATAAAGATGTTTGGCATAATGGCAGAAAACATCGACAGCAATGACGCAAAATGTTACCAGTACAAGCAGCTAGCTGTTTGTGTTGCAGCTTAGATCGTATGAATAGCAAAGAGGTTAAATGAGACTGCGCATGCCCCAGATTTCTAAAAAAAACTTTTCTATTTATAAACCACATTCGTCTTTAGGAGAGATAAGGCTGAGAAAGGGAATTTGAAATGAACAGTGTAATAACTTTACTAATTTGAAATATTTGCATTTCATTGACAATCGCAATACTTGTTTTCTTAGAATTCACATTCTTAGGTAATGCCAACTTTTTGAAAGCTCCTACCAAGCTCATGATGACAGCAATGGATGCAAAGTTCATCAATGGAGCAAACACAATGTGAGAGATACATGGAATTAAAAATATGGAGTCTTTTTGCTCTCTAAGACTGTGGTTATTAATCGTAGAAGCATAGATGCCACAACAGCCCAGAGGGAAAATTGTGGCATCATAGCAAGGGAGAGATAAAGTTCAGCCCAATGCTGCGTATGCATAGTTGTAACACAATTTATACAGATAGTGCTGCAAAAGTTTATGAAACCTCATAAAAAATGGGCACGATCGCATTTAAGTTACGAACCGGTGGTTTTAAGTCAGGGACCGACACCAGCGGCGCTTTTTTCTTAACTATGGCTCTTCGCGATGTAGCAAAAAAATCCACCGTAACGCAAAAACGAAGAAAATAAGTCTTCCACTTCGCTTTATAGACGAAAATAGCGCTACTGAAAAGTTGACCACAGAAAAATAATTGTTGTTCGGAAAAAAGAAAGATTTTCTACTTTGAAACAAGGTTTTAAAACAAAATTAAATTCTTGCGACTCTCATGTTTTTCTTTTCTGTGGCATCCGGGGTCAAACGGTTCTTTGCTCTCAAATGGTTGCTGACCTCTTGTCGAAGATGAAAAAACACAGACTAAGCAGTAGGGCAATATCTGGAGCTGGAAATTATTTGCAATAAACACGCGGCTTTGTTTATATAGTCTTCTCTATTTGCAACAAGCCCTCCGTCGCCATGATCTGGTTTGCTGTTAAACAATGTCGGATTGTTGGAGTGGTTGTTATGAATTAAGACGACTATATAAATGAAATGAATTAAATTTTGTGCGGATTTGTTTACATGTACATAAGGATTGCAGATGTTCCCAAAACAATTAAGAAACTATGAACATCAATACGGATCAGCTTAGGATAACCTAGAGACATAACATAATAAGTATTGTAAAAATATATCAACAATTTGTTTCCATTGGCAAGATTTCAGCTGATCATTATCATCGTAACTTGCGTTAAAGCAATTGTGACGTCACACACGTTATTTGCGTTTTCACCATCATGTAACATCACATCATAATTATTTGATAGAAAAGTTAAAGTACAGCTGGCTATTGAAGTACAGGGCGGTATTTACACGTAGTAATGACACGAACTATAAAGTATTAAAGTAATTGCTCAGATGAAGCCCCTGTGCAAGGGTGTTGTAGTTGAAAGTATGGTTTGTACAGCCTGCAGCTTTATAATTTATACTGCAGCGTACAGGTATACCTTCAAGCCTACTTTTCTCTTGCGGGTTAAAAGCATGCAAACAACATCACAAATTATCAATGTAAATGTCGACTTAGTGTTGAAGTGTTTTACCCACCCCCTCCCCCCTTTTTGAAAACAATATTGTGGCCTTGAATCTCAATAAGAGATCATGTCTGAATAAAAGTTATGTACATTGTTTGACAAGTATGGCGTTTCAGGGATAAAAACTAAAGAAAACCAAAAACGTCTTTCCACTTTTAGATTCCTGTTGTGCTTTCAGAGTATGCGTTGGTCAAGACCTGTGCCTTAGCGGTTGATATTGGAATGCTTGAGCTCGTGCCCTTCTTCTTCCCACAGCGTAGCCAAACATCGCGTACTTTCTTGCGACGAACACAATAGAGAATAAAGATAACAACCCCCTGCAAGAAAACGTGTGTTGTCAGTTTACGGAACTAAATTGTTGAATTTTTTCGGTGGTCATGGCATTGTTATGATCTGTAGACAAGTAATTGTTAAAGACATGGGCGTAAAGAAATACATTTTAATGGGAGAAGGGGTAGTCCTAACATTATCCTTTTAAAATTGGAAACGTTGTGCTCTCAAAATGCTGTTGCATATCTTACTATTTTAATGTTTAACTGATGTAACTTTGTAAATGGTTTAAAGTAATGCAAGAAGCCAGCAATGCACATCAAGCGAATTGCAGACAGTGATACTGTTTCGACCTATCAGGTCTCACCAGTGCAGTTGGTCACCACTAAATAGCTAGATGCTTTAAATAAAGCGTAGCTTGGAACGTCACACTTGTCCGACTCAAACTAAGCCCACTTTAGTGGACGTTCTGTCAGCTTTCTGCAAAGTCGTATCACTCGTGAATAAGTGGCGGTTGCTGTAGGTGCACTAGGTCGAATAAACTGCAAGAATAACACTATTACCACAGCCCCTTAGTCTAAATTGTATTGAACATTGTATTGAAAATTTTTTCATGAATCAGGATTTTTTGAGAAAGTTGCGTTTTCCCTGAAAAATAGAGTTTGCCTCTAAAATTTTCAAAGTCGAGAGAGAGGGCAGCTACCCTTCTCGACTTCCACCTCCCACGTCTATCGTTAAAGGTAAAACAATGTTGAACTCACATTTAATGCAATATTGTCATTTAACTGCTATCAACAGCATATCTACTAAGCTTATATTTAGACATTCTTTTAAAGGAAACGATATTTGAAGGAACTTTTAAAAGAACTTCTTTTAAAGGAAACTTTTAAAAGAAACAATATAGCGAAAACTTGTTTGGTCTTCTTCGTATGGGCAAGATCTTTCATTAATAGAGAACCGCCTCAGATTATGAGCTTTTTATTTGCCTTTACCCTAGTCTTTAGAGAGACTAGACCACCACGATGGATAGATTGCTTGGGCCCGCCATCTGTATGCCAAATAAAGATGGAGGCATCTCGTCAAGTATTTTGCCCAAGGACACAACAAACAAGCTTGCCGGCTTGTTCTTCACAATATGCCTTTTGTGCTAAGCTCCAAACAGGGAAACTGTGAATACCATTTTTCAAGGTCCTTTGGTATGACTGGACTTGGGAAATGAACCCCAGACCTACCGATTGCGAAGCGGATGCTCTAACCACTACACCATCTCGCCGGTGATTAGTTGGTGAACCCCCTTTGAACTGCCATCACTTTTACGTCGCAATAAATATTAGACTATTGCAGTATACTACTCAAAGAGTTAATAGTAAGTGAGATCTATTTCAAACCCTTACCTCTATGAACATAGTACGTGATCACCATAACCGTATCATACATCGATTTATAGAGTAATATAATGCATTTTATTATTTGCAGTTCTATTACTTTGTGAAATAATCACGTCATTCGTGTGAACATGCATATAAAGCGCGTAGATTGCCTTTACAACTCAATAAATCGATGTATGATACGATTATGATGATAACTTACTATGTTCATTGAGGTTAGGGTTTGAAATAGATCTCGCTTGCAATCAACTCTTCGAGTGGTACCCTGCATTTTCGATACGGATGGATCTCAGTACCAAAGTGCTGGCATACGCCGCGCGTGTAAAGTGTGCTAAGAAATTTGTAATAGAATGATACTACATTTTTCATATTATTGCAAATATGGGTTTTGCTCTTTTGTGATGACGGGACAGGCCCTGCTGAGGAGTCCAAAAATACAAAACGCGTCCAGGGATGGTCTCGTCCAATTACGGGAGGGGGCTTTTATTATTTGCAATACTATTACTTTGTGAAATAATCACGTCATTCGTGTGAACACGCATATAAAGCGCGTAGATTGCCTTTATAACTCAATAAATCAAAATATTAAACTACTCATCAAATGAATGCAGAGCTACTTTGGTTTAATAAAATCAGTTTTGTGAATCTTTGATGAAACCGCACAGAGTAAACACGCCCTCTGTTTAACGCGGTCTCGCAGAACACCCACTATCGTCAACATGGTCGATTGGGTTGGAGCGCTGTTTATGAGAGAAATGACCGGGAGTTCAAACCTCTTTATTACTGCACTGTAATATCCTTAAGAAACGCACATCAAGGCAATTTTTCTGCTTGTTACCACGCTTGTGGTAGCAATGTGCCAGATTTGGCAACTATGAAACGGATGTGGACACGAACATGCTCAAGTGCACAGCTTCTTGGAGAATAAAAACATACAACTCTTTGTCTCTTTAGTTGATTTAGAGTTAGTATAATTTACTTGAAATGCGTTGAAGATAGTAAACAACCATTGCATGGCTTCTTCATAATATTGATTAGACGGAACAAGAAGGAAGTATCCAAAGAGCCAAGTCAATCCTAACATTGTAACCATTGTGAAAGCGTTTAAAAGACGATCAACTATGTTTTGCTCTTTCGCAGTTGAGCGAATCTATATTAAAAATTCTTTCATTAAATTGCCTGGCATACAAACCGAAACCAGGAAGACAAACAGCGAGCAAAAATGTAAACTCGCTGATTGAAAAGATGGTGGCAGCAAACTGAAAATACAATCCACAGCTGACATATCAAGCTTCCACTGTTGTTAAAGATAAAAAAGCCTTGAATCCTTTTTTTATTGGATCGGAAACCATACATCTTTTGTTCAGTCCTAGGAAGAGACACGGGGCACCTGTCGCACAGAGTGCGTATGAAACAGAGTCCCCTGTTCAAAAGAAGCCTCGGTAACCATGGTATATAACCAAGTTGTTTCGGATGATCCCTCGATAAAATTTTCTCGAAATGAAAAGATGAGAATTGAAATCGTAGAAGTACAACTGATTTTAGGGTCAAGATCTTTTTGGTAACGCATTCAAAATGTTATTGGAACTGTGGCGAGTTCCAACAATTTTTCCCTTTTGATCCCTTTCCTTCTTTGACATTTACAACCCACCTTGAAAAACCTAAAATCATATTTTAATTCTTTTTCTCTTACTTTGAAGCATAATTAAGCAAATGCTACTTAAATTTTTACCTTTTTCTTCCGAAAAACCCCCTCACGAAGCAGCATGGCAAAGAACACGTAATTGGTCAACAATAAAACTCCGAACGGAATTAAGAATCCATAATGAAAAGTAGGAGGCTTCAGCCAACACATGAACTTCGCTCGATACATCGATTCAAAGTAAATATCTACAAGTCAGCAAGTTACTTTCGTATATTTTTCCCTTGCCAGTCTTTGCGGTTGTAAAATTACACAGTTTTGGTTACACCAGAGCAAGCTACTGAGTAACCACTCAATACACTTTGAACGCGAATCAGAGACAATATGCTTCCATACAACTGGTATTTGGGATGTTTTTTTTCTAACGCTGACAACATCATCCACTTTTAGTACGGTGGCACAACGTGCCAAGAAAACATGTGTGACAGCCGACTAGTTTTGTTTGTAACTGCCTTTATTAACGGTTTCATATTTCACTCTTCACGTTATTTTTATTGCTGAGCGCCAAGCTCTCTATGAGAGGTCTAGTTTCAAGTGGTCTACGCTGTAAGACAACGGAATAAACCCAGATCTTTCGACTAGAAACTGGACCCTTTAACTATTACACTGTTGCAACAGCATTCTATTTCCTTTGGTTTTGCATGGATGACTTTTTGTTCAGAACTATTTTTGAGTTACCAGTAGTGCTTTTACAGAGAATTTCTACTAGAAGCGGTGCAGAAAAACCGCAGGCAGTAAATCACAACCTTCAATAATATTACAAACCATGCTGTGCCTTGTTCGTGCTGAGCTGAATTGCTGGTCTTGGCTACAAACATTGAATATTCCTCCAATCTTACTTGGCGGTGTGGTGGTTACATCAACCACGGGCGCATTTAGAAACTTTTTAGGGGAGGAGGGGAAGGGAGAGCTTAACTGAGCGTGGGATCTTTAGAAATGTGTGAACTATTTTGGGAGCCAAGTGAGTTGGGGTTATTATTTGGCCCACTTGAAAACCATTTTGCTGGAGATCAAGTTTTTGAGGTAATTTCTTGCTCTCAAAACAAGAATAAAAATCGTTTTTTTTAGATTGATCTGTCCAAATTGTTTGGGGAGTACATAGCCCTATATTTTCCTCTTAAACCCGCCACTGATAGCCTCTTAAACCCGCTTGGGCCTCAGAAATAGAAGTGATGTTGAGAATGAAATATGAAACCAAAATTACTCAGTCATGAATAGAAAATATTCTGACGCTAAAAAACTGCATGCCTTAGTTTATGTAGTAAATTCGTAGCAAACAACTAGCCTTATTTACCATAAGGATTCTTGCTCCTGTCAATATAGAGCACTGTGACTGAAAAATTGATCAACACCAAGATAAACGGTATCAAGTAAACAGCGAGATAGAGAAACGGCTCGCGTTGGTTCGAAAGCATGTATAACTGCAATGTAAAAATATATGGTTGATGGCCACGTTAAGTATCTCTATTTCTTAAGATGGTATGCACTCTCAGAAATATAGCGTTCATATCTTAAACCACCATCTGCAATGTTGGCTTCATAACCCCAATCAACATGCTGACAATTAAAGTCACCATAGAGACAGGTTGTGGGAATACTGGGAGCCGGATACTTGCAAACGAATCGGTGGAGTTTTGCAAACGTTGACTACCTTATATCCAGTATCCACCAACGTCGATGCACAGCCACTCAAGTCTCCGATGTAGGTAGAGTTTGGACTAAAAGAGTCCATTTCAATTGATCATGGACAAACGTTTAATGCTTCTTGCTTAAAGAGAACCCAACTAGTTGGTAGTCTGGTAGAACTAACCTCTATGCAAACGTGCAGTGGGCCTCTTGGAGTAGGATGACGAGTGCCTCACACTGTGAAGCAAGATGGTAATAAAGAACGCTCATCTTGCTTGCAGTGAAGCCTTTGATGTTCTACTAAGGAATGGCAGGCCTTCAGATCTTGTTGACAATACATTTTGATGCATCGTCCCGGCCTGAAAAGGGTGTTTGCCACTTTAAGGCTTTGCTGGAGCTTGTGATCCATGCTGGTTCCGGATTGAAGCTCTGGCTTCGTGGCTTCCTTTCTTCATGCTTGCGCCAACTTAAAATTCCAAAAGTCTAGAGAAGAGCTCTGGCAGTCGCGATTCCTAAGCCCTCTAAATCTGTAGAGGATCCACAGAGCTACCATCCAATCTCTCTGCTCTGCGTTCCTTACAAGATCCTTGAACGACTAATTTACAATCGCGTCGAACCAATAGTCAACCTGTTGTTCTCAAAGGAACAAACTGGATTAGGACACGGAAAGTCTAATGCAGATCAGGTCGTTTTGCTTACGCAAAACAATGAGAATTCTTTTGAGGCAAAAAAGGAGGCCGGTGCCGTGTTCGTCGATCTGACAGCTGCGTGTGGCACTGTCCGGCATCGTGGCCTCATCTGCAAGCTGCTGAGACTTCTGCTGGAGAAGCAAATTTTCCGAATGATCATACAACTTGTTCATACCGAAGCTTTATCCTAACCATTGGTGACAGCAAGCCAAACAGGCTCCGACGTCTGAAAAATGGCGTCCCACAGGGATCAGTTTTTATCTTCTCTTCTTTTCAACATACACATATACGATCTGCCTTCCATAACCTCCAAAAAGTATGCCTGCACTGACGACTTGGAGATACTTTACTCATCTAGAGATTGGAAGGTGTTGGAAAGAACTTTGAGCGAAAACATGACTATACTTTACGCGTATCTCCTGACTAAGCAGTTAAAGGTCAGCCATGCTAAAACGGTGACCGCAGCCTTTCATCTTCACAATTGAGAGGCCAAACGTGAGCTCAAAGTTAAGAACAATGGTAAAATCTTACCATTTTGCCCAGTGCCGACCTATCTTGGTGTGAAACTGGACAAAGCGCTCACGTATCGCCATCACTTTGAGGCATTGCGCAAAATACTATCCACGCGCGTTTCGCTGCGGAGACGACTTGTGGGTTCAAAATAGAACGCTGGTGCCAAGACATTGCGCACCAGCTTGGTGTCGCTGAGCGCATACTCGCCTTATTGACAGCGTTCCTAATGACGCTTTGCGCATTGTCACTGGATGCCTAAGTCCCACTCTAACGGACAATCTTACAGCTCTTTCAGGCATCCAGCTAGCTGAGCTTCGCCGCCAAGGGGCGACACTCTCCTCGGCTAAGCGCAGTTCTTTGAACCCTGGCCACATTCTGCATGGCCAGCTGACTGAGCCGCAGGCTGCTAGCAAGAAGAGACTGAAATGTAGACACCCGTTTGTTCCTGCCGCGCGAAAATTATTCCACAACCTATCTGAATTGGGCATCCGCGTTGCTTAATGGACAAACTTGGCATGGGACGCAGAGTACTCTAAAAGTACGTCAGCGCTCTGTGTCCACATTCCTAAGATCAGCACAAGACCTACTGGAATGAGTTTGATTAGAACAGCTTGGGTCAAACATCGCCTGCGCACTGGCGTTGCGCGTTTCGATTCGTCCATGCACAAATGGGGTTTCGCTTCTTCAGCGAAATGCAAGTGTGGTAATAGTGAAAAAACCGCAGATAAAGTTTTTTTAACATGTGCCACACATCGGGTACCTTGAGGAATAATGGGTCTGACAGATTTGGATGATGAAACAAGGTGCTGGCTCAACCACATCACTGCCAGCATCTGATCTGGGCAATACAGCAGGCTTGGGTGGTAAAAGAATAAACCCTTGGCCCCCATCCATTTTATATGTCTGACGTGGATCATGAATACCCTGCCATAGAACAAAGAAGATCGTAAACCTTGTTCAGCAAATAGATGCATGCAGATTATGTTACAAAGAAACAGTCCATTTTGAACCAGCCACTTTTTTATAATTAACAGCTACTTCTTTAGGTTTAGATTGGATGATAGTTTAGTCAACTAAATTATATTGAAGTGAAGGCCACAGGGAACACTTATGTAATGCGTCTGTAACTTCACAAGAGGAAAAGCGGATTTACCAAAAATATCTAAAAGGTTTAGTCACAGCTTTAATGTCACCCCGCTTATTTTCGAGTGTAGAAGACTAGATACAATTTAATTCGTTTTGATCGATTCTAAAGCCATAAATGATGGTTGCCAATATGAATGCAAGCCCCATATATATCCCCCCAACCTTTGTGAATATATTGCCCTTGATATACTTAAATGCATTGAGCATGTGGATTTTGTTGTTTTCATTACACGGCAAACGGAGCAGTGCAGAGACATATTTATGCTCGTATGTTGAACTCACTTGTGAAAAAGCTCTGTGCATCTTGTAAGCATTGACTGACATCCACAAGAGAGAAGTTAATGTGAAATAATGTAGAAGAAAAGCGACAGCGTCACAAAAGCTTTTTACGCCAACTTCAGCTATTCCAACCACATATAGCAGGTATACTGCCAGCAAGCACACACAGATATTAACCAAGATTGGAGTAGTTGACTTTTCACGTAGCTCTCTGAAATATAAAGTTGAAATGAAGGACTTCTCAAGCACCACCAATAGAAATGTTGAGATAACTTATGTTGCTAATGCCACTTTTTGAGATAAATAAGATGTAATTACGTATTTCAAAAAAATGTCTACCATTAGAATAAGTTAAAAAGTTAATGAAATAAGTTGACAAACAAGTTAACAAAAACAATTGTTCTTAGAATATAAGTTAAACATCAGTAACTACTACTACTGCATCAGCTTAAAAAGATAAAATTTAGGGGTTAAGGTCACATTTTTCTACTTCTAAGACCCAACTGACCGCCGAAATTTTGCGATAAAATTTCAAAAAATGGAAGGAAAAAGCAGCTTTTGATACAATAAATCAGTTGTTTATACCTGGGAATTGCAAATGCCACATCAGTTAAAGATTGGAACGCTACGTACGTCATTAAACAGGGTTTAAGGCTTCTGAAGGGAAGAGGAAAGGAGAGAGAAAGTCACAACTTGCATGAAGCAACTGGATTAAAATATTTTGATAACAGATCAGCGCCACACTTGAAATCGACCTCATGTGATGGATAATACTCTAAAGTGATGACTTTCCAAATGCATTATCTAGAATCCACTCTAATTTCGCTCACAATGCCATTGATAAACAATTCATTTTTATACGCACATCAATACTTTTCCAGCTGGTCATTTAACCAAAGTACAATGTGCAAAAGCGAGTGTGAAAACAATCAATCACACGGCAAACAAAAGCTTACCCGCTTCACAATTGGTATACCTGGGTTCAATACCCATATCGAGTCATGTATAGGACTTTAAAAATGATGTTTACGTAACTCTTACTTGTCACTCAACAACAAGGTTAATAAGGAAAACGATTATGAAATTGAATCTACTCAGGAATTATCAATAAATTGTTCTGGCTCTAAAATGTGGCTGAATTTAAAAAACGCTAAAAAGAGGTCGATTTGATCAATCAAAAGCTTCAAAACCTCTCACAGACTTCACTTTCGGCACCCCCGAAGCAAATACAATAACAACGTAACAAATTTACAGCAAGTAACTGTTGATATACGAGGGGTTATCTACCAGCTAATAATTTGAAGCTTATTTGCGCGAACAAATAGCTTGGAATTGCAAACTCTGACTTGCTCGCATAACTTTCAACTACTTTGAATGGGCTCGCCTGAAAATAAGGGTGCACACCCTAGCCGTAGGCTATTAATATTACTTGAAAATAAGATGGATTAGAATCGTTGCGCAGAGAAATACAATGGAGAGCCACGATCCTACTTGGCTCGCTATGTTCAGTTCAGCAATGGATCTCACTACGCGGTTGCTCTGTAATATAAGTATATATTAGCTCAGTTACGTCACAGCAAACACTGCTCCATGTCAGGTACCGACTATGTGGTGTTGTGGCTAGAACGTTCGCTTCACTGTCGGTAGACAGAGGTTCAATTCCCATGTTGTGTCATACCAAAGACTTTTAAAATGGTATCCAGGGTTCTCCTGTTATGCGCTTGGCAATAATAATGTGGAAGGTGAAATGTGAAACTCAGTTTGCTCTGTCATGATCAAGAAGGGAGCAATGGGTCTCTACAGCTTGAGCACGTAGCCACGGTTGGCACCACAGCACCAACAACTAACCAACAGTAATGTCCTATTATAAGTTTGCTCGGTTGTAGTCGAAGTGCTATATGCTGGCAGTCACTTCAAAGCGAGTCCAAACACTAGGTATTCGATAAACAGCCAAACGATGTCTTGTTACTACGAAATAAAGTAGGCCTTTTCTGTTACACTCAAACATGTCGGTCAGTAAATAATTTCACAATAAAGATACAACGAACGCTTCAGCTAGCTATGTTTTGTCGGGGGCTAATGTCAGATGCTATAATTAACAAAAAGCAATGAACTTACGAAAAATGTGGCAAAGGTTTCAAATTCTGTACATTCATATTTTGGTGATTTCCCGGTTTTCGTGCAGTTTTTTGTCACCAACGAACAATTAGCCGGCACCCACTCATTCTTCTCATCATCCCACTTTTTGAAACCAAAGTCGACCAAAACGCGCTGTAAAGAAAATTTTCGATTGAGACCTGTTGCCATTGATATGACGTTCATACCAGATCGCAACCAATTCTTGTTTGTTTTATTTTGACAACTATGTCACTCATGCAAGCGTGAAAAATCTTTTGTTGCCAGCATATCCACCCCACTCTTTATTGAATTCTAATCAAGGCATTGTCAGTTATTCAAGATTTTCTTGTGACGGGAAAAAGATTGCAAGTTACTCTTATTGATTAATATTTCTTGTTGATACGTGTGATGCAAAATTGTGCTGTTGGCGTTAAAAGTTGTGTTTTTAAAGTAATTTTTCAAGTTGGTGTATCCACTTTCACCTTGCAACAAAGCAGATAGTTTTAGAAATTTTTGTCATTCACTTTTGGTTGAGACTCTGAATTTCAAGCAAATATAATTGCACCGAAATGGCTTGACACTTTGCAGGTAATAGATGTGGGTTCGATTACCTAGTCGAGTCACATCAAAGCATTTAAAAATAACATTTGCACATCACTTGCTTAACGCTCAGTAGCAGAGGTGATGTTAAAACTGACCACAAAACCGATTTTACCCAGTCACGATTGAAATAAAGGCACGACATTGATTCGAGTACAAAGAAAATATGTAGCTTGAAGTGGTAGCAGAATTCGCAGCAAAGCTGACAGGGACCGCGACGTGAACGCTTCTGCTACGAATCCCAGATTAAAACATGTTCTGGCGGTAAACACCGATTGCAGTCGTCAAAAACTCAGTGATCATTGTTTATTTCCACAAACACCCCACCAGCAGTACTACGCGGTAATATTGAGCAAGAGGCAAATGCTGAGGTGGCTAAACATTACACAAAATAGACGTCTGTTTTAATATAACTTTCTGCAGTTTTTTGGTGCTTTAAAGACTAACGGTTTATTTACTTCTATAGCTGAATTTTAAACAAGAGATTTAAAAATATCATTTTTGCAGTCACCTCACATTAATTGTCATTAGAATCTAACCCACGTCTAAAATTCCTTGTTTACACTTTGGGCATTCGCCATTGTTACGACTGTAATTTAGATAATCCAGTTTGACTGCCAGCTTATTTGATCATTAGTGCAAGAGTGAAAAATTGGTTTTATTTACCATACTATGGTAGACTGTTGATGGTCACCTTTTGGTTGACGATATGGTGTAGAGGTTAGAGACTAAAGATGTGATATAGAGATTAGAGAAGAAGAACTTGTGTCGAGGTTAGGGGAGTGGTATAGAGATTAGAGACCGATGACGATGCAATGTAGAGTTGAACACGATGTAGTGTAGAGGTCAGAAATAGTCCGTTGAGCAGATAATAAACCTAAATTCAATTTCGCAATCCAATCGTACCAAAGACTTTGAAAATAGTATTTACAGATCTCCTGCCGGAAGTTTAGCGATGAGGTAACGAGAAGAATATATTAGGTTATCCGGAAAGTTCTTAGCGCTTCTTTTCTAATTTGCAATACGATGATAAATAATGTTTGAACAAACTTTATTCAGTAGAATAATTTCCATTATTATTAATAACCTTTGTCCATCTAGCAGTAGCTCATACTGCTCAACGGGAAGCGGACCCGCTCTCGTCCTCGGATTTGTCCTAGGAGGTTTGCTGTCCCTCCTCTGGAGCCATTGGATCTGTTTCTCGTCCATTGTGAAACCATCCCTAGCATCTATTACACCTCGAGAGCTGGTTGAGACAAAGATGCTTTCTCGGGATGCCTTACGTCTTACATGGCAATCAATAACACCAGTCGGTTGTCGGCAGGGGGTGGAGTGTCCCGAACTCATGCGCCCCTGATAATATCAACGGGGCCATCCCTGGCTAAGGTGGTACCTTTAAGTTGGGAGGGCGATGCATTTACGATGCCACTCTTCGAGTGGTGAGACATGGGCACGGGACCCCAATAGTAACACCACAAAACCAGAAATATTTCCCTTTTTTAAAGAAAAAAAGCATTACCACTCTACTATGAAATATCTCACTAATCTATTTTTATTGACATCCAGGGTATCTGGCATAAAACATTTATTTATATTTGGCTATGAACAAAAAAGACATATATCAAACAAATGTTAAAATTTGATTAGGGATGAAATTGAATACACTGTGGTTCTGATAGGTGACTTTGCTATAATCAGAAAAAAAAACGCCAAGAACTTTCCGGACAACCTAAAGAGGGACAGCAAACCTCCTAGGACGAATCCGAGGACGAGAGCGGGTCCGCTTCCCGTTGAGCAGTATGAGCTACTGCTAGATGGACAAAGGTTATTAATAATAATGGAAATTATTCTACTGAATAAAGTTTGTTCAAACATTATTTATCATCGTATTGCAAATCAGAAAAGAAGCGCTAAGAACTTTCCGGACAACCTAACAATATAAAAGCTGAAAAACGTTTTAAACTTAAATTTTTTTGCATCTATAAAGTTTTTTAAAGCGCAAAATGCAATTGTTTTGTAACTTGTGTTTTGAAATATTCCACTGTTAATGCAGTCTTTTCTCAGTTCTTAGCAGAGCATCCAAATCGCTTAATAATGTAACAGCTGAGAAAGCTGTATACCTCGAAACTAACTCAATTTTGCTAAACTTAACTTAACTTCAATGTAGGCTACTCATAAATACTAGATGTGCAAAAAGCAGTTTTTAACTTACGTAGGTTTCATCGCCAGACTCTTTGATTTCATCTGGGCAGCGCTCATTTGGGAAACTGATATTACATAATATACTCCTTGATTCTTTATTTTGCAATTGTGATGTACCTGAAACTGATTCAATTGCTCGTTTTGAATTCTTTTGAATTGCGTGCATTGAATTTGGTTTTACGATATCAACGATCACAATCTGAAAACAGAAGTTTTTTAACGAAACACAAAGGTAAGGAAATTAAAGCACTTTTTGTGCAGCTATGTAGTGTAGCATACAAAATCACTTTTTGTTGGGGGTGACCTGGCTGGACCTGAAGCGAATCTGCAGATTGATCAAACCTAGGCGAGGCTCAAAAAACCCCAGTAATCAGAGTAACATTTAAGAATTGGCCTCAGGGTAATCCTCATTCCAAAAGACGATTTATTTTCTCCTTTCTCAACTAAAGTAAACAGGAGTTTGGGATAAATTTGTATCTATACTATAAAGCACAATTCTGTCTGCGTGTCTGTCTGTTTTCACTCATCTGAAGCTGCTTTTGGCGCAATTGATCCTACCCTAAGGTGAGTATCATAAGAGGGTTTACGACGTCATATTTTAATTTGCATTACTTGACAGAGGACAATCGCTTTTTGCTTAAACGAAAACCATCTCCCGTTCTACCCCATTACAAAAACTTTCATTTGTTTGAGGTCTAAAGTGATGTCACAATTTTTGTTCTTTCTCAAAAAGCATTTATCGCAGAAACGCGATTAAACGCTCTTTTAGGAGATATTAATAGGATGCTTTCGATAAAATTAACTTTACAATTATTAACACCTATTTGATAATGCTACGAGCAATTCTTTATTTAAGCACTTCAAGCCGTATAAGCATTTTTTCTTCTCATATTTCGCTTGCACTCTTAAAACTGGCTCTATGATGTCATAATATGTCTCGTAGAATAAACTCAACTCTCGCTACCGCAGAGCATAATATGAAGATGTTTTTTAAAAATGCAACGTTTTTGCAAAATCAGTGTACCAAAAACTGATTTGTGACCGCATTTCTCAAATGATTTTAATTGTCAACATACTGACTGGGGGTACAATAACATCAGCCCTGATGGAGAGTGTTTAGCAGTATGGGCTGCAAACAACGACATGACCCTAAGGGCAACTCCACTTTTCATTCTGGACGCTGGAAATCTGAGACTAATCCAGACCTAGCATTTTCGAGAACTGAAGCATCTAGCCAACTCCCCCATAGACAAGTACTTGGAAAGTTTCCACGGTCACAATATCGACCCTCCCTTATAACAGCCTCTCACCGCATAACAACTACAAGCAAACCGGTGAAGCGCTGGAACTTTCGCAAGGCTAATTGGAAACGCTATGGAACTATTACCAACAATCTTGCCAAGAAGCTTCCACTACCAGATGCACGTAATGCGAACACAGCATACCAAGCTTTCTGCAGTATGACCATCAATCCTGCAAAACAATAAATAAACTGACTGGCAGATCCAGACCATCTCTTGGAGAACGCCCCATTACTACCAATGCCATTGCATCACAACTCGTGAATAATGGGACTTGTTCTGCGGGGAATAAAGACATGGTTCGTCAAGTGTCTGGAAAAGTGTCTGAATTATGGAAGATTCCAACACCACAGATCACAACATCTCCGAGGAATTCTCTGATAATGAGCTCATCTCAGCACTGAATCTCCTAAATCCAGAAAAACACCGGGCCCACATCGTATATGCTCGGAATTTATTCTCTATGGAGGCAAAGCTCTGAAATCTTGGTTACATGAATTTTTATCTTGCTGCCTGCATCAGCTCAAGATACCCAAGATCTGGAGACGAGCTAATGTGGTTGCCATACCGAAACTCAACAAGCCCCTGGATGACGCTAGGAGCTATCGTCCTATTTCACTCCTATGTGTTCCATATAAAATCCTTGAACGGCTCATCCGTTCCCGCGTCGAGCCAATAATTGACCCTCACTTACCACCTGAACAAGCGGGTTTTCGACGACGTCGATCAACTCTAGAACAGGTCACTAGCATGTGTCAAAATATTGAGGATTGCTTTAAAGATAAAAAAAAGCTGGTGTTGTGTTTATTAACCTCACAGTAGCATACGACACTGTGTAGCATCGGGGTCTTGCCTGCAAGCTCCTTCAACTCCTGCTCGATAGGCACATCGTCAAGATGATGATGGAGCTTGTCTATAATCGCAGTTTTACCCTTGCCAACAATCGTGGAGGGAAAAGCAGGCTGCGACGACGTCCCAGCCTGGCGGCGTCCCTCGGGATTCTGTTCTGGTTAAATCCTCCTTTTTAATATTTACATCAATGACCGCCCACCAACAACTTCTAAGCTGTATGCCTATGCCGATGATTTAGCCATAGTGCATTCGGCTGCCAAATGGTTCTCATTGGAAAAGATTCTTAACCAGGACATGGCAATACTATCATCATACCTATAAAATTGGAGATTAAAACTCAGCAAATCTAAAACCGTGTCGACAGCTTTCCATTTGAACAACAGGGAAGCCAAGCATGAACTTAACATCATAGTTGATGAAAATGGCCTGCCCTACAACCCTACTCCTACCTATCTCGGGATCACCCTGGACAGGATTCTTATGTATTGACACGACTTGGAAACTCTGCACAAGAAACTTACATCACCAGTTACCCTGATCCGTCGACTGGCGCGTACTGGCTGGGGAGCATATGCAACAACTTTACGCATCACCGCCCTGGCCCTTGTCTACTCCACCGCCAAGTACTGTGCACCAGTATGGAGTCGCAGTTCACATACACACCTGCTTGACAGACCTATTAATGATGCCTTGGGCATGGTGACAGGATGCCTGAAACCAACCCCAACTAACCCCAACTGAGTATCTTCCAGTTCTCTCTGGCATTCCCCTTGCTGAGCTTCGCCGTAAAGCTACCACACTCTCACTGGCACGTCAGTCTTTAGAACCAGGCCATACACTTTATAATTATTTCAAGAGACCAATGATAAAGAGGCGCCTTAAATCAAGAAAACCATTTGTCATCAAAGCTCGAGGCTTTCTGGCTCAAAACATCAATGCTCCAACATGGATCGGCAACGCCTGGAAAGAGAACTGGACAAAAAACATCACACATCTTCACTCTTTCGTTACCGATGTAGGACCATTACCGACAAGTCATGAACTCAGCCGGTTAGCCAAACTTCGGCTGAATCGTCTTTGTACTGGCATCGGACGATTTGGATCTCTGATGTATAGATGGGGACTGACAACAACTGCAGTATGTGATTGTGGTGCAGAACAACAAACTCCTAAACATTTACTGTATCAATGCCCTATTTACAATCTAACCAGAAAAAAACGGGCTATTGGTATTGGATAACACCATCGATTGGCTGTTCAATGCGTGCCCGGGCATTTGATCCCATGCAGATGATCAAACAACAACACCTCAAACGAAAGAAGAAGAACTGATTTTCAAACTTTTTTCAACAAATTAAAGGTTATTTCAAAGCGATTCCAATAGTGTATATCAACTGATTAAGAAACTGAACTTTGAGACCGGTGGTGTAACTTTTTACCCCTTTTGAAAAGTGGTAGGTTTAATAAAAACAGGTAACTTTAACACGAAATTGTTATAGTAAGGTACTAACAATTGCCGTCCCTTGAAAGCTTAGGAAATCTGCTTTCCAGCAATATACATGTGACTCTAAGTTACTTAAGGCTAAAGATTAGTTTATAATGGCTGATCAAAAGTTGGTTGCCCTACATCATGTTTCATTTTTAGTTGAACAATCATCCTATTGACCTAACAAACTTGCAATTGTTAAACAAAGTTTGCCCTTAGGTATATTTTAACTACTTTTCCTCACAAGCATGGTTCTGTTGCATTAACTGTCGATGTTTTTAAAACAATCCATCAAAAAATTAAGTCACTAAATGTTTATGAAATGTAGTCTACAGGTTAGAAACACCTAAATTTTGGTGCCTGCAGTTCACAATATTACAATTTTTAGAAAAACTAAGTTCTTTCGTACATTTTGTTTATTCTTTCTCAATAGCATGGATCTTTGGCATTATCGATTAAATTATTCAAAAAGATTCATCGATAAATGAAATCAACAAATTTTAATATGTAGTCTACTCCAAACAAAACACTTGGTGATCACCCAAGAAAATGACGATTGGGTAAAGGTGGTCCTTTCTTATCGTTTGCAGCAAAATATAAGTGTCGAGCTACATATGATCTAAATGTTGAAGCAATTTTCTTTGCAATTGGGCCAGGATAGCGCAGCCAGCTGATTTGATCTCCTTTCATTTTGATATTATTAATGGGGGCCCCGCTAATGCTATAACTAAACTGTGAGTGATTCATTTCGGGTTAGTTTGCTCTTTGCATGGCGGCGTTTATGACAGAGCCAAGGAACATGCACGCAAGTCAAGGACGTTAGTTCATATTAATTCGCCTACAGTAACGAAAAAGCGGAAAGTAGCGATTCTAATATTTAATGGCTTAAAACGCACAGTTTGGTCATAATGTTAAATGACATCACTGTGCTTGCCACTGTGTAGTGAAAACAGCAGCAGCCAGCAAAATTATCCACTATCATTTCAATAGTGAACATAAATGGTCAAGCCTATTACTGATATTTGTAATTGCAAGGATACTTGTATCGGTACAAAACACTAATCTTCATTCAACAGTAGGGAGGTCTGATCTAGGGGCAAAGTCAAATGTAATAAAATCCCAAATCTGAGAAAAAATCGAAAGTAAACAATAATAGCATCAATATGTAATACCGGATTAAGAGGGAATGTTTTTGTTTAAAATGAGCTTAACAGGCGTCTATTGCAATAGGTTGTATCACTTAGGGGAAAGACATGGCCTTTTTTATGCTATGGCCAAATTAAAAGCAAACAGGGCAGGCAAATATCTTATTGTAAGAAATATTAATACCAAAGCGAGCCCACCAAATCGTCAAATTGGCCTTTTATTAAATAGCTCATTTAATTGTCAAAATTACCATCATTTGGGCGATGCCATCAATTTTGACTATGTTTCATCCCCCGCTCCTCCCTTACTCTTTTAAAAATTACAAATGGTAGTTTGTGTCATCATTCTTTCTTTTTGAATACTTGCATTCTTGAATGATAGACCAACATGATGACCATTCCCCTTTTGTTGTTGCTCTCACAAATGTTTGTACGGTGGAGCAGGTGCCGTTGCATTAATTGATACGTTTGGAATTGGCACGGGTGATAGTATGGACTGCTGGGAAAAAATCTCACCATACTTGGGAAAAACATGCTTTCTATTTTGCTTGATAATAGTTTTATAGAGCTACCGGGATCAAACCTGAAAGTTTGGGAAAAGCAAGAACTCATTTAACTTCTATGAGCATACCTAAGCAAGAAGAAACGAATATGAATCATAATGCGTAGCTAGCAGGGACTTTGAGAAAGTTTGAGGGGAAATCAAAGTTAACAACGTTACTGTGTTAAATCGCACCACATGGAATATACAGTACTTCTGGTGTTTTGCTTTATAATAGCGTTATAGAGCTACGGGGTCAAACCAAACATTTGGAGAAAACCAAGTACTCTTTTTAACTACTCAGGGCACATCAAGCAGGAAGAAAAGAACATACTACGTAATGCGTAGCCAGCGAGAACTTGAGAAAGTTTAGGGGAAATCAAAAGAAAACAGCATCACTGTGTGAAATTGCACAACACGAAAGACATTTTGGCTGTTTTTTGATTTAGAATAGCTTCATATTAGAAATGTGTTTTACACTTTCAAACTAAGGGAAACGCAAGGCTCCTTTGAGTTTGTTTCAGCAATGAACAGAGCACATAGACCTGAGGCATAGCCACGATCTTGAAATGAGATATTTTATTAGGAAAAGAAGCACAAGAAGTCATGAAAATCTTCTGTGCAGAAAAAAAATAAACTTTTGGTAACTGTTTATACAAGTGCTTGATAGGTGAAGCCGGCTTGGTCGGCTGAACCGACACTTCCGATCCCGACGTTTCTGACAGGGGCTGTTCGGGTGATGACGTCGTTCATACTATAAAGCAAAGATTTTTTTCTTATGCTCATATGCTGCCTGTTAAAATATTGATGTCTATACTCTACAGCAGGGGTGGGCAATTGTTTTGGCTTGCGGGCTGCATTGCGGTCACGGAAGCTAGCTGAGGGCCGCACTTTTTAACAAATACATTAGTATATTATTTTAATTGTTTTGCATTATGAATTTGGTATAGCATTAAAAACCAACAATTATTAGACAAATGAATCAAAGTAGTTTTATTCAATTGAAAATGCAAGCACATTTAATTTTCAAAGTCTATCAATGAGAAAAATGTACCCATCTACATTGAATAATTTTTTTTAATTATTTGCTTGAGGCTTTCGCGGGGCGTACAAAAGTTCGTCGCGGGCAGCAGTTTGCCCATTCCTGCTCAACAGCATTGCAATAAAATCCCAAGTTTAAGAAAAAATCAACATAAAAGCATAACCAGAATCATTTGTAGAACTGAATAGAGGGAGAACAATAGCCGCTTTTGTTGCTATGCTGGAATCAAGACCAATAGCGCCACAAATATGAATAGGAAAAGGGCAGAACCACATCGCAAAATAGACTTACCATTAAATAGTTTATTTCTGGAATTGTGAAAGTAACCACCATTTCGCCGCTACTATCAGTTTTGACTGTGTTTCAATCCATGTTCCCTCACAATATTAACAATAATTTGTGGCAAGATTGTTTGTGAGCATTGCCAGCCATGATTAAGAGAATATAATGATCACGATTTCGTGTAGAAGAATTGTGAAAGTGCATAAAATTCATTGATTTTTCGCTGTTCCTCACACAAGAGCCCGATGGGTGAAGCCGGCGCAGCCGGTTGAACCAAAATACTAAACCCCGACATTACTGCTGGAGAACCCCTGCCGGGCGACGCCGGCAAAGCCGGATTGTCTTTAATATAGAGAATATTCTCAATGGAAGATCTGCAGATGTTTGAGCTAAAAGCGCTCATTTACTTTCAACTTTAAATTTAGTAAAAGATCTGAGCAGTTATCTAACTTTACCCTGGGTAAGTTAAACGCTTAGAGAGAAAGCGCTCAACACAAACAAATTTGTAATAACCTTGTTCTTAATTAGAAGCGCCTTGCTAAACATCAAAAATCTGCATAAAAAGTTCTTCTTCTTCTAATTGATCGATGTTTCCCCGTATAAAAACGATTAATGAAAACCTGCTAGCAGCCTAACATCCCTGCATGAAATAATTGACAAAAACTTACTTGAGATCTAGTTTGTGGTTGTATCCTGCTTTTATTGTTAAATCGAAGCTTTCCTACCACCACGGCGTATATCATTGGCGCATTGCCAGTAATTGATTTAGCTACATTTTGTATTGTGCCGCTCGGCACAGTTATGATAACGTCTTCATTGTTTCTGTCATCAGACAAAGCAAACATTATTTTTTCATATACAAGTTGACCAGATTTGTTAGCCGGGATCACTTGCTTCACCTGAAAAATATCGACATTCCAGTGTGTTTTTACGTCTTTACCTACGTGCATGCTTTGGGCAAGACAGTTAACGGCACACTGGCATGTTTAGATGAAAAGAATTTTGCTTGAAACTCTAGCGACGTGGAAGCAGATCTAAACACACATTGTTTCATATTTGTAGACCGAACCTGAACGTCTTACTTCAATCTCAGCATAGAGTACAGTGATAGGCAAAGATATAACCACAGCTCCATTAGCTATTTTGCATAGTTCCATGCACTCACATACTCTGCCTCGAAAGTCGAGTGATGACCTCTTTTAAAGACGCACAAGCCCCTAAATCGTTGTAAAGACCTTATAAATGAGATTTAAAAGTTTTTTGCCAAACTACCTATTCTTAGAAAATTTTTGACTCCCTTGCGTCTAAGGCAGGCTTACGTTTACGTAGTAGAAATTTCATGAAAAGATATGAACATTCATTCAACGCTTATTATTATACAGCACTTACCTCAAGGCTGATATCTTTAGTTGAAAATGAAACTACCTCTTTTTCCTCGCCTGAGTTGGTTATTTTCAGGGAGTAATTTTGCAATGGTAAAATGCTCCTTGCTCTTTCAATTACAAGTTTATTCAAAACATTGAGAACTTTGTTGGTCTCTTCTCTTTCCTTTTTTGTTAGCGATGGGGGTTTATCGTTCTCTTTGAAAGCCTTTTCAACGACATTTTGTTCGCTTACATTGATACTTGATTTTCTGCATAAACAGAAGCATTATGTTTGACTATACATGTCAAAAACTACGCTGAAGGCGATACGAAAGCACATGACTGGAAATCAATTCGTGAACATACGAGCTCTGAATCGCAAAGCTGCTTTGCATCTCATTCAGCTGTTGATGTCACGAGGGGTAGTGCTCTGTTGTACAAAAAAAAAATGAAATGTCGTCACAAATAAGGAAATTAGCGTTGAAAGAATAGTTTATATATGTATTATTGTTGTGATCTGTTGTTTTTGTTTTGTCGTAATTATTTTATTTGTAGATCTGAATGGTTTGAAGCCCTAAACTTGCTTAACTGTTTTCGAAAAAAGACCTTTTTATCTTTCGTATTTAAATTTGTAACTCAAACGCCTTTTCTTACGTCACAATGGTTGACTACATGACTAAGTTCCAAAGTATTCTAGTGAATTTTGTTTCGTTTCGAAGATTTTTTTGATTTCCGATTATGTAATTTATTAGCGTGCTTTTTTGTCACGTGATGTTGTTCTGGCAAATTCTGGATTATTTTCCATTCAAATATATAAGGCAGCGAGATTTTTACGCCTTGAGTTGTAAAAAGGCGTTGTTCTGTGGTGATTGCGGTGACAGGAATCAAGCGATTATTTTGTTGGTTTTAGTTTTGATTAGTCTCTGATATTTATATATTAAAGTGCTTTAGTTTTTTTGTTTGACAAGCAAAGGAATTCGAAGTTTTAAAGTAGTTTGTGAATATATTTGTTCTGTGCTTGATTGAAAAGTGCATGGGTTAAAGTATCTTAGTGGAAGCAAATCTTTTCCTAGCTATTAAGTTGTAGCCAGACTTAATTATTCGAGCGATACTAAAAGTCGCCTCAATTTTAAGAAATAAATCAAAGTTGAAATAGAATCAAAAAATTTCTATTGCATGCGACAACTATCATGGAGTTTAATTAGCATTTTTTAACTGCAACGGTTTCATTGCGCCGGGAAAATATTTAATCACAAATAACTGAACTGGATTTTATATTTCTTCCTCCACATTACTACGTTACGGAGAAAGATTCTTACGAATTCCAGGGGACAAAGTGTCAAAAAAATCAATTTTTTCTAAGATTAGGAAGAAGCAAGATTTCTGGGATTAGCCTAGCTAGAAAAAATTTGGAGAGGGGCCAAATGTTTAAAAAAACTTTTCTGCTGTTTTGATCTTTTTTTGGATATCAATTTTTTGTCGCCATTTTTAAAAAAATAACTCAAATGTTCAGAGCAAATCCTATCGACGGGGCTCAGTACACGTCGGTAAGCAAGGAGGCGATTAAAAGTTAACTTTGGAAAACTTTTATCTCCCCAAAGGAAGCCTTCATACAAAATAAAATGATTACCTTAGCTTCCATAACCAAAGTTATAAAAATGTAGTTTAAATTTGATAGAGAAACGTCTGCAAAATATATCAGCTAAAACGTATATAAAACAAAAAACAGCAATATTTTCCTAGTTTGCTCGATTGTTTAATTCAGATTCTTTTGTTCATGCATATGAGCCAATGCTCTCATTACATGACGTTAATCGAAGTGCGCCACCGCGTCGGGTAGACTGTTTGACCCAACCACCTGTCTGCGCCATAAAAATGGAGGAGTCCAGTTAACTGCCTATCCCAAGGAAACTGGAAACTAGCAGGTTTTTTCTCTAATTTTCTTTTTTGTGTTGGGAACCAACGAGAAAAGCTATAAATAAGACAAGGAAATTCAACTCAGATCTACCAACTGCCAAGTGGACGCTTTATCTAATACCGTACATCAAGGTACCGGTTAAATAACACTTGTTACTTATTACAAACTAGCCGTCTTTGCCGGCGTAGCGAACAAATGCTGCATTGACACAACGTAACACAGCCCCACGAAAAATGAGAACAAGGGAGCAGTTTTTAGAAAGGAAAAGGTGAATTTGTCAGTCAATGAGAAAATGAGAAGCAATTTCAAGGTTGCGAGTTCAATTCGTTTGCTTGGCTGATCACACAAAGCTTGTGAACGGGTCGTTTTATTAAACTGCCTTTGACCTTAACGAGAACGGTGCGGACCTTTCCTTTCCTGTCTGGATAGGTGTCAACGATCAAGCCCACATGCCATGTGGACCTATGCTGTGTGTCGTCCACCAGTAAGACTACATCATTTTTTTGCATATTAGGCTGAGGTTTGAACCATTTTTGTCTAAGGGCAATATTGGGAAGAAATTACTTGATCCATCTGGACCAGAACTGCTGAGCCAAGTATTGAGATTGAGCCCAGCGACGAGTACCGTACGATTCCTTCTGGTCAAAAATACCTGGAGGAAGATTTGGATTACCTCTAAGAAGCAGGAGATGGTTAAGTGTGAAAGGTTCATCAAACTCAGGATCCATAGTCACTGGAACTAAAAGCCTGGAGTTAATAATTCCTTTAACCTCCGCCATTAAGGTAGTAAGTAATTCATCAGTTAATGTTTGGCCTTTTAATAAGGCTCCAAATATACGCCGAATAGACCGTATCATCCTCTCCCAAGCTCCACCCATGTGACTGGCTGTGGGAGGATTGAAATGCCATTCGATATTTTTTTTGCAAAAGGAAATCGTTGATTTGCTGTTGATTCAACTCTTCTAAAGAGTCTCGTAACACCCGAGCTGCTCCAACAAAGTTGGCGCCATTGTAGCTTAAAACGCGCCGAGGTTTTTCACGTCTAGCAATAAACTTGCGCAACACACAAAGAAATGAGTCTGTGGACATAGAGTAAGCAACTTCTATATGTATGGCTCTAATAGTTAAGCACGTAAATACGCACCCGTAACGTTTAACAATACTGCGAGCTTGACGTACGTTAAGGGGGCCAAAATAATCAATACCCACGTGACTAAATGGTGGTTGTTCAATTTGAAGCCGATCGGAGGGTAAGTCTGCCATTAGCTGCTTTCCTAAACTGGCGTTTCGTTTTTTACAATAAATGCAGTGGCCAATGGTTCGTTTAACAGCAGCTCCTCCCTTCAATATCCAATATCGCTGTCTTAATATCGACCATGTGTGTCCGTGTCCGCAATGTCCCAACTGGCTATGACACTGGCGTATGAGAAGTTCAGTAAAATGAGAATCGTTGGGGAGTATAATTGGATGCTTTAAATCAAATTCTAAATCGGTGAAATGGAGACGCCCTCCGACTCGAAGAATACCATTCATGATAATTGGGCATAATCTTTTAATAGAGCGTGGTAAGCGTTGCATATCTACCTCAGGTGAAGAGTAAAACGCAATAAAGGGAAAGTGGGTTTTTTGAACTTGTTTGAGAAGTTCAAGTTCTGCGTTTTCAAGTTCAGTTACTAAAAGCATATTCTTCCTATTAGTGGTCACAGAACCACGAATCACGCTGAGAACATTTTGTTTGAATCTCAACAACCATGCCACTATTCATTTCAACTTCAATAGGGAAGAACATTGTTTGATTAATTCGTTAAAGGGATGACAATCAATAGTTTGGGTAGACAAAGTAGTTGTTACAAAACTACTGTTTTGTTTTGGAAATCTGTCCTTTGGCACGCAAAATTCTGAAGGCATTTCAGGTAAGACCGGAGGTCCCGCTGGCCACAAATCATCAGTTTTCCAAAGAAATGAAGGTCATTGTAGCCAAGCGTGAGAATGGGAAAATAACTCTGCTGAAATACTTCTTGTGGCGAAGTCCGCAGGATTTAGTTTTGATGGAACGTATTTCCAGGAATTAGTTGAAGTGTGTTCACATATGATGGCCAGGCGATTGGCCACAAAAACAGAAAATCGCTTGGTATTGTTCTGTATGCATTGGAGAGTTGCTGTAGAGTCCGTCCAAAACACACAATTGCAGTTTGGCAAATCTAGCTCTTTGGTCACGAGTAGGTAAAGCCTAACGGACAACACTGCTGCTGTTAGTTCAAGTCTTGGTATAGATACAGCTTTCAAAGGCGCAACCCGAGCCTTCCCTATAATGAATGAACAATAATTATGACCTGCGTTGTCTCCCATTCGCAAATAACAGCAGCTGCCATAACAACGCAATGAAGCATCAGAGAAGAAATGAAGTTCGAAAGAGATTGCTTTAAATGCGCTAGGTTTGAGGCAACGTTTTATTTGTAGCTTGCTCAGATGTGGCAAAGATCGTAACCACCTTGTCTAGTCGTCCGCTTCATCTTCATTCAGCGATTCGTCCCAACAGCGACCTTGTTTGCAAAGGTTTTGCAAAAGCAATTTAGGAAAAAGAGTGACGGGAGCAACGAAACCGAGAGGATCAAACAAGCTCGATACAGCAGATAGTAATTCCCGTCTAGTCAATGGTCTTTGGGGAACTTGAATGTCAAAAACAAATTCGTCGGTTTGATATTTCCATTGAACTCCCAAAACTCTAGTCGCTAAAGATGATTCAAATTCATGACAACCATGATCCTTGGCTCTCTCCGATTCAGGAATCGCCTCGAGCATCCCTTTGCTGTTGCTTAGCCACTTTCTTAATCGGAACCCTGCTCTACTTAACATTTTCACCAAATCATGAACTAGATTTATGGCATCGGTTTCAGATTCACATGAGAACAGGCAGTCATCAACGTAGAAGTTATGTTTGACAATCTCAGATGTGAGAGGTTGGTGCATATGACCAAACTCTCGTGCTACTTGACGCAAACAAAAGGACGCACAAGTTGGAGATGAGGTTGCGCCAAACACGTGCACGTTCATGTTGTATTCCGTTGGTTCTTCGTCCATATTACCTTCGGACCACCACAAGAACCTTAATGCGCTAGTGTACTTCGGATCCACTTGTACCTGGTGGAACATTGACTCAATGTCACCTACATGTACAAGAACCACACGATCCTTGCGGAACAGAGTAAGTACACCAATTAAGCTATTTGTTAGGTTGAGTCCTTGCATTAACGCATCATTTAGACACACACCTTTGCATTTTGCCGCACAGTCAAATACTACACGCACCTTAGATGGTTTGTAAAGATGTATGACTGGGTGGTGGGGAAGGTACCACACAAAGACATTGTTACGTTTGTCCGAGGAAAGATTTACTTTGGATGCATGTCCTTTTGACAAATATTCGTCAATGGTGTTGACATATCCTACCTTTAAAGACGGATTTTTTGTGAAGCGTCCTTTTAGGCACATTAGACGATTAAGGGCTACGCTTCGATTGTTAGGCAAACTAGTAACTCCTGATCTCCAAGGTAGAGGCAATTGAAAACGACCATTAACCAATTTTACAGAATCTTGAAGCAACTTGTATATCAAATGGTCTTCACGAGAAAAGGGCATTTCAAGTACAGTGGTGCCTTTTTCAAAATCAGCGAACCAAATAGTTTGAATTTGCTGCTCGACAGTTTTGTCGTGGTGCTTCACGAAGTTGACTATACAGTTTTGAGTGCTCGAAAGCGATAGTGAGGGCCCTAACAAAGACCAACCTAATGGGGTTTTGATAGCTACTGGCTCACCTTGGCGACCTTTGCGGAAAGCTGCGGGACAAAATAATTCAGGAACATCAGCTCCTATCAGTAGAGTTACTGAAGCGCCATCAACCTTTGGGAAGGCCAAATCACATAAATGTGGCATTTTCTTTATTTCGCATTTAGCAGGTATCAAGTTTGGGCCCACATGAATATTGTCAATAGAAAATACCTTGGGCAAGTCGACAACATAAGAATCATCAAGAGAGAAAACCTTCAAATTTAATGTGAGACTTAAGTGAGTGGCTGCTGCATTACCTAGGGTGCGCAAGGTTATACTCTGTAGGTCGTCATCAACCCCAAAGGCGTTCACCAATTTTTTGTCACAAAAGGAGTTAGTCGAACCCTGATCTAAAAATGCATATGTGATAACAGTTTTGTTCCCATGGATTACCCTCACGGGGAACTACGCAAAGGTAAACTTAATCTGAAGCCTGACTGCAGGTTACTGCTTGGACACCACCAGTGCCGCTATCACTCTCTCCATCCTTTAATTGGATTGTGCTTCCCAAAGGTTTGTTGTTATCAGATGCTTGTGAAATGCCACGTGGCGAGTCGTAATTGTGCAGTAAAGTGTGATGAAAGGTGCCTTTACAACCTTTTACTTTACACATATTGGTGCGTTTGCAGTCATTAATTTTATGTTTTTTACTAAAGCATTTATAGCACATTCGGTTAGTCCTCACAAACTTGGAACGTTCTTTAAAGGTGAGTTCCTTAAACTTTGGACAATCATGAATAACATGAGATGTGTCATCACAGTACCAACAGCGTCCCACCACTAAGCCTTTTATGCTTTCTTCGGTATTAGTACCGACAGAGAAACTGTTCAAAGCCTTTGTAGACCTTGTAGGTTTGTTTGAACTTGTCGAGTCCGAATTTACGGAAAAAATTCGGCGACCGAAAAGTGAATTTAATTCTTGGCATTCACGATTCACAAACTTCACGAGGTGGCTAAACTTAGCCACATGACCACTGTGCTCTTCGACCACAACTGATTCTCGAACCCAGCGTCGCCTCATGTCAAAGGGCAGCTTATTCACTGCCATCGAAACTTATTCACTGCCATATATTTGTCATCGAAACAAGAGAGTTAAGGCTTCCCATTTCGCACACATTTGTTAAGGAACCGTGCATCTTTTCAAGTAACTCAAAGTAGGATTTTAGAGCTGCAGGGTTATTAGCCTTAACCTGTGGGGCTTGCAAAAGAGTTTGCTCGCAAATATCAGCAATAATGCTTGGTCGTCCGTACTCTTGATAAAGCGTTTCCTTTGCCAAAGTGTATGCCATGGAGCCCCTTTTACTAAAATGTTCAATCTTGTCTCTGACATTGCTTTCGCAATGCTGCAGCAACAAAGAAAACAGCATTCTTTGGTCATTTAACCGTGGTTCTACATGTGTTTCAAAGTTGGATATAAAGGCTCTGTACGCCAGAGGGTTTCCGTTGAAATGCTTAAATTCTTGACGGGGCAAAAACAACTCATCATAAGTTGGGTAATTGTGTGGTGCAAAACCCGGAGGGTAAATATTAGGCCTGGGATAATGCTGAGTGCCTAGATAGGGTAAATCTACCCACGGTACGTCCCGAGGTGCAGATTGCGCGAAAACTGAATCAGACCGATAAGGGCCTTGAAATTCAGAAGAAAAAGACTCTTTAAAGTTAGAGTAAACTGGTTTATTTTTTGACTTATTTGAAGAATAAATATTGGAACCGAGAGCCTCTGCTACGTTGGGTGCATTAACAATGTCATTAAATTTTACACTGTTAGTTACAGGCTTCACAGCAAAAGTACTGGACGTAACAGAGGGCTTTACGTTATACACATTTACACTATTACAAATAGTTGACACACAAATATTCGATACGTGCTCACCAGCAGTCACTGTCTTCAGAAACGTCCGGCTTTGTTCAGCTTCGTGAGGCGAAGTCATTAGAAATGTGAGTACAATCTCCGGAGCAGGAAGATGTTGACTCGGTAGAAGAGGTTGAATCGGAGACAGATGTTGACTAGATAGCAGAGGTTGAATAGGATGTAGATTTTGACTTGATGGCAGATTTGAGACTGCCGATTCTTTCCATACACTGAGTTTTACCGAGGCTACTTCCAGTTCTCTCTCCGCTTCGAGGCGAGCGATTTGCGATTTTTGCATAGCAAGGCGAGCTTCATCCTTGGCCATAAGAGTTTCTTCTTCTGTTCTTTCAATAGCTCGCTTTGCCTTTAATTGTGCCGCTCGGTACTCAGCTTCAGCAGCAATCAATTTTACGCTTCGACGAGATGATTTCGACGTAGTTGAAGTAGCAACAGCCGATCTTTTGCCGATGCTGCTGCACGATTTGTCATCGTAGTTCGATGTAACGGGCTGTTTTTGCATAAACTCACTTAGGTAAGTATCAAGCTCAATTTTGCTTTTAGACGCTCTTTCCAAAAGGTTGGTAGTTTTATGCGTAGGAGCTTGCTCAATAATTTCAGTTAAATTCTTATACGCTGAATCAATCTTCGCAGATAAATCTCGCAATTTTGACTCGTCTGGATTTCTAAGCGACATTAGCTTTTCTGCCGCTAAATAATTTGAGTTTAATTGTTGTTGCAGTTGGAGCACTGCATTTTCAACATCTCCACGAGGGGAAGATGGGTTTGACATCATTTCGATGAAAGAGCTAAGTTTGAAATATAAACTCTTTTTGTAAACTTTTATGTTAATTCCTTTCGGTGCGTCTGCTCACCACTGGTTAACATAAACTCTGTAAACGCGATTCCTGACTTCGATAAGAATATATTGTCCTTTTCCGGTTTATTTTGATTTATTCAATTTCATTCAATTGCACACAATTCCTTTCTACAGCACAAGATTCGATTCGACCTCACACGATTCGGCTTACAAAAGTTTTCTTTTACAGGCGATCAAAAGCCTCTTTCGCACTCGTCTCGTCAATTACTTTTAGAATGATTTCACAAACAGAAAACAACACCAGTACCATCTCAAAGTTTTGATTAATTATCTGCCAACTACAGCGAAGGCAGCCGCAGGCTGCTTAAAGCGAGTAAATCACAATTAACAAAAGAACAAAATAACGATCAGAGAACGCTGGTTCGTCTCTACCGTAAATGCAAATAAAAAAGCGAACAATTGCTGCATTGACACAACGTAACAATAGCATCAAAAGCGGCTATGGCTTCCCTAAAATCATTTACCATATTTTAGTGGCGCCCATCAGGCAGAGTTATTTTCAAACAAATGTTCTCTGTAAATTCACTTTTACAAATTATTCTGGTTATGGTTTTATGTTGACTTTTTCTTAAACTTGGGATTTTATTGCAAATACTGTGGAGTATAGACATCAATACTTTAACAGATAGCATATCAGCAAAAGAAAACATCCTTGCTCTTTAATATACAGCATATGATGTCGTCGCTCGCAGAGCTTCTATCAGAAACGTCGGGATTGAGAGTGTCTGTTCAGCCGACCAAGCCGGCTCCACCTATCAGGCTCTTATTTGAACAGTTATCTACAACTTGTATGTTTTCTGTAGATTAGATTTTCACGACTTCTTGTGCTCCTTTTCCTTATAAAATATCTGATTTCAAGATCCTGGCTATGCTTCAGGTCTATGTGCTCTGTTCATTGCTGAAACAAACCCAAGGGAGCCTTGCGTTTCCCTTGGTTTGGAAGTAGGAAACACATTTCTAATATTAAACTGTTTTCAAGCAAAATAGCAAAAATGTCTTTGGTGTGGTGTGATTTCACACAGTGACGCTGTTTTCTTTTGATTTCCCTTTACACTTTCTCAAGTTCTCGCTGGCTACGCATTATGTATCATGTTCTTTTTTTCCTGCTTGATGTGCCCTGAAAAGTTAAAAGAGTCGTTGTTTTTCCCCAAATGTTTGGTTTGTTCCCGGAGGTTCTATAACGCCATTGTAAAGCAAAACACCAAAAGTATATTCCATGTGGTGCGATTTAACACAGTGACGTTGTTATTTTTGATTTCCCCCCAAACTTTCTCAAAGTCCCTGCTACCTACGCATTATGATTTATATTCGTTTCTCCTTCCTTAAATATGCTCATAGAAGTTAAATTAGTTCTCGCTTTTCCCAAACTTTCAGGTTTGATCCCGGTAGCTCTATAAAACTATTATCAAGCAAAATGTTTCTTCTAAGTATGGTGCGATTTTACCCCAGCAGGTCATGCCATCACCCGTGCGGATTTACAACGTATCAATTAATGCAGCTGCGCCCGCATTACCGTACGAGCATTTGTGAGAGCAACAACGAAATGTTTTCGTAAATATAAGCCATAGTTCCTGTACATGTAATAGTCATCATGTTGGTCTATTATTCAAGAATGCAAGTATTCAAAAAGAAAGAATGATGACACAAACTACCATTTGTAATTTTTAAAAGAGTAAGGGAAATGAAACATAGTCAAAATTGATGGCGTCGCCCAAATGGTGATCGTTTTGACTCATAAAGAAGTGAGCTATTTAGTGGTAAGCCTATTTGACGATTTGGTGGACCCACATTGGTATTAATGTTTCTTACAATAAGATATTTGCCTGCCCTGTTTGCTTTTAATTCGGCCATAGCATGAAAAAAAGCCATGTCTTTCCCCTAAGTGATACAACCTATTGCAATAGACGCCTGTTAAGCTCATTTTAAACAAAAACATTCTCTCTAATCTAGTGCTACATATTGATGCTATTATTGTTTAATTTTGATCATTTCTTAAACTTGGGATTTTATTACATTTGACTTTGCCCCTAGATCAGACCTCCCTACTGTTGAATGAAGATTAGTGTTTTGTACGATACAAATATCCTTGCAATTACAAATATCAGTAACGGGCTCGACCATTTATGTTCGCGATTAAATTGATAGTGGATAATTTTGCTGGCTGCTGCTGTTCTCACTGTTTCAAGACTTCTTTTTTTGACTATTTTGATAAATAATGCCAAAGATCCATGCTATCGAGAATGAATAAACAAAATGAACCAAAGGATTTATCTAGAAATTGCAATATTGTAAAATGCAGGCACTAAAGTTTTTTAATTTTTAATCGGTAGACTACATTTTATAAACGATTAGGGACTTCAGTTTTTGATGGATGTTTTGGAAAACGTCAACTGATAATGCAACCGAACCATGCTTGTGAGGAAAAGTAGTCAAAATATACCAAAGAACTAATTTTGTTTAACAATTGCAAGTTCGTTTGATCAGGTAAGATAATTGTTCAACTAAAAATGAAACATGATGCGCGGCGATCAATTTTTGATCAGCCATTATAAACTAATCTTTAGCCTTAAGTAATTGGAGCCACATCTTGCAGGAAAGCAGATTTCCTAAGCGTTCAAAGGACAGTAATTATTAGTATCTTATTATAACGATTTTGTATTAAAGTTACTTGTTTTTACTAAGCATACCACATTTTGAAAGAGGTAGAAAATTATATTACAAGTCTTAAAGTTCAGTTTTTCAGTGTAAAAATCAATATTGACTATGCATATTGTACACTATCGTAGTGGTTCTTAACCGGGGTGGGGGCACGCTTTCTCTGAGCGGCGTGCCTAAATTTTCAAGGGAGCGTGAGCCCTAACGTGTTTTACAACACATTCTTTATTTATTTTGAGATTAACGTTTTCTCGCCCATTGTATGTTTGTAAGCGATTAATTACTGTCTGAAATATTATTGTGAGTAATTGTAGCCTACCGTTGTATGGTAATCCTGTTTCGTAAACTGAATATTGCATGATGTCATAAAACAGGGCTTCTCAAACTATGGGTCGCGACCCGAAATGGGGTCGCACGGTTTAGTTTTGGGATCGCATAACAAATTCAAAACAAATTGGCTGTATTCATCAGCATTAAAAGCTTTTGTAACCATCTCAATAAAATTAAAATAAGACCGGTATTAAATGATTTTGTGCTGCAATTTTAGGCTCTTTACGCTGTCAGTTGTTTACTACAATGCCGGCCTGAGCTGTCAACTAATAATAATCAAATAATTGAAACAAGTTATTTATTGTTATTTCCTGTTTGTCGTAACATACTGACCGATATCGACTTTGTTGACACTTCAACTTGGAAGGAAATTTTCTTATTTGAGAAAATTTGACTCTTAACAGTCAGAAAAGGGGAAACTAGGCGGAAATTATTAAGATAAAAAACTCAGGAGGAAATAAGAAAATTTGAAACAACAATCTTTACAAAAAATATAGTGTAAAATAAAATGATATGTAGAAATACAGAAATTGCGGAAAAAACGCTGGTGAACTTCATTTACCGTGGTCCAAACACTGCAAAGGAAAAAAAAAGATTTTATGCCTTATTTGTAATTTAAAACCGTATTTCTAAAGCTTGGCAAGATAGCTTTTGATTACTACTAATCTTGGGAAGATTGGTTTGTTTAAGTAGAGCCAAGCGGAAGCCAATGTAAAGTGCGTAAATTATGCAAGTTGATTACCAATAGCGTATTTTGAGAAAGTGTCATGTTCCCTAGCTTTGGCCTTTTCACAAGAATTTAAAAACTAATTATGTTAGCTACATTTGCGACAATTTTTGACTTTTTTCAATATGCATTTAAAGACATTGTTTTAAAAGCAGGCAGTTCTGACGTATCAGTTCATTTCTTTCATAAATCATTGTGTGCAATATCCATCCCGTTAGATGTGCTCGATAAATTTTAAAAAATGACTTTTCATTTTGTTAATTATTTTGTTTGCTTCAGTATTTCCATCATGTATTCTTTTTGTTACTGCACAGTTACTTTCGTGGATTGTGCGCATTGGCATGATTTTGTCCTAGAAAAAGATACTTGAGATTTTTGATTAGTGGTGCAGTTGTAGAAGTAAACATAAAAGATAGCTCTCAAAGGATATGACAGAAGCAAAAAATGTAAAAGAACAGTTTTTTGTGACCAAAATATGCAAATTCTTGCTTTCGCAAGGTTTTTTTCGTTTAATGCTTCGACCTCCGGAAGAAGATCGAGTTTACGTAGTTAATATTATTGCTTGATAATACGATTAAGCTTACTTCATGCTTCGCATTCCTCTCAAAACAAAGCACGCCAGTGCCTGTGATGGGACGTTTATTGCTTAAATATTATATACGTGTAGGCAAACCATCCAGGGGTCGCGTAGAAATTCCTTTTCGGAGATGGGGTTGCAGAACAAAAAAGTATGAGAAGACGTGATCTAATATATAAAGCGCAATTCTGTTTGTCTGTCTATGTGTCTGTTTGCTTAACTCCTCTGAAACTGCTGAGTAGATGCATCAATCTTGGCACGATTGATCACTATCCCGTGGTAAGTGTCATAAGAGTGTTTGTGACGTCAACATGACGTCAAAATTAAAAATACTTTTTTAGAATTTGTATTACTTCACTGAAGACAACTGCTGTTTGCTCAAACGAAAACCAGCTTCTGACTTACCATATTACAAAAGCTTTCATTTGTTTCGGGTCTAAAATGACATTACAATTAACGCTATATTGTACAATCTGCTTTTTGTTCTTTCTCAAAAAGTACTGATCGCAAAAACACGATTGAACGTATTTTCAGAAGATATAATAAGGTGCTTTCGAGAAAAATAACTTTACAACAATTAAATCTTATTTGACAATGCTACAAGCAATACTTTATTTAAGCACTTTAAGCCGAATAAGCATTTTTCTTCTTTACTTCGCTTGCTAGCATAAAACTCGGTCTATGATGTCATAATATGTCTTGTACGATTAACACAAATCTTCGCTACCGAAGACCATAATATGAAGATGTTTTCAAAAATTGCAACGTTTTCTGCAAAATTAGTTTATTAAAAAAATGATTTGTGGCCTCATTTCTCAACTGATTTTCAAACTTTATTGAACAAATCAAAGGTTATTTCAAAGCAATTCCAATAGTGTATAATATGTACAATTAATATCCGTTTTTATACCGAAAAAAACTGAACTTTAAGACTTGTAATATAATTTTCTACCTCTTTCAAAATGTGGTATGCTTAGTAAAAACAAGTAACTTTAATACAAAATCGTTATAATAAGATACTAATAATTACTGTCCTTTGAACGCTTAGGAAATCTGCTTTCCTGCAAGATGTGGCTCCAATTACTTAAGGCTAAAGATTAGTTTATAATGGCTGATCAAAAATTGATCGCCGCGCATCATGTTTCATTTTTAGTTGAACAATTATCTTACCTGATCAAACGAACTTGCAATTGTTAAACAAAATTAGTTCTTTGGTATATTTTGACTACTTTTCCTCACAAGCATGGTTCGGTTGCATTATCAGTTGACGTTTTCCAAAACATCCATCAAAAACTGAAGTCCCTAATCGTTTATAAAATGTAGTCTACCGATTAAAAATTAAAAAACTTTAGTGCCTGCATTTTACAATATTGCAATTTCTAGATAAATCCTTTGGTTCATTTTGTTTATTCATTCTCGATAGCATGGATCTTTGGCATTATTTATCAAAATAGTCAAAAAAAGAAGTCTTGAAACAGTGAGAACAGCAGCAGCCAGCAAAATTATCCACTATCAATTTAATCGCGAACATAAATGGTCGAGCCTATTACTGATATTTGTAATTGCAAGGATATTTGTATCGTACAAAACACTAATCTTCATTCAACAGTAGGGAGGTCTGATCTAGGGGCAAAGTCAAATGTAATAAAATCCCAAGTTTAAGAAATGATCAAAATTAAACAATAATAGCATCAATATGTAGCACTAGATTAGAGAGAATGTTTTTGTTTAAAATGAGCTTAACAGGCGTCTATTGCAATAGGTTGTATCACTTAGGGGAAAGACATGGCTTTTTTTCATGCTATGGCCGAATTAAAAGCAAACAGGGCAGGCAAATATCTTATTGTAAGAAACATTAATACCAATGTGGGTCCACCAAATCGTCAAATAGGCTTACCACTAAATAGCTCACTTCTTTATGAGTCAAAACGATCACCATTTGGGCGACGCCATCAATTTTGACTATGTTTCATTTCCCTTACTCTTTTAAAAATTACAAATGGTAGTTTGTGTCATCATTCTTTCTTTTTGAATACTTGCAGTCTTGAATAATAGACCAACATGATCACCATTACATGTACAGGAACTATGGATTACGTTTACTAAAACATTTCGTTGCTGCTCTCACAAATGTTTGTCTGGTAAAGCCAGCGCCGCTACATTAAATAATACGTTTGGAATTGGCACTGGTGATGGCATGACCTGCTGGGGTAAAATCGCACCATACTTAAAAGAAACATTTTGCTTGATAATAGTTTTATAGAGCTACCGAGATTAAATTTGAAACTTTGGGAAAGCAATACTTAAATAAGTATTGCTTTTCCCTAACTTCTATGAGCATACCTAAGCAAGGAGACGCGATATAAATTATAATGCGTAGCTAGCAGGGACTTTGAGAAAGTTTGGGGGGAAATCAAAAATAACAACGTCACTGTGTTAAATCGCACCACATGGAATATACTTTTGGTGTTTTGCTTTACAATGGCGTTATAGAACCTCCGGGAACAAACCAAACATTTGGGGAAAAACAACGACTCTTTTAACTTTTCAGGGCACATCAAGCAGGAAAAAAAGAACATGATACATAATGCGTAGCCAGCGAGAACTTGAGAAAGTGTAAAGGGAAATCAAAAGAAAACAGCGTCACTGTGTGAAATCACACCACACCAAAGACATTTTTGCTATTTTGCTTGAAAACAGTTTAATATTAGAAATGTGTTTCCTACTTCCAAACCAAGGGAAACGCAAGGCTCCCTTGGGTTTGTTTCAGCAATGAACAGAGCACATAGACCTGAAGCATAGCCAGGATCTTGAAATCAGATATTTTATAAGGAAAAGGAGCACAAGAAGTCGTGAAAATCTAATCTACAGAAAACACATAAACCACGGTTACTGGCGGTGGCTCTTCAAGTGCCGCCGTCTTATATACTATAGAGCCAGAATTTTTTCTTATGCTGATATGCTGGATGTTAAGGTATTTATGTTTATACTCTACAGCAATGAAATAAAATCCCAAGTTCAAGAAAAAATCAACGTAAAACCATAACTGTAACAATTTGTAAAACTAAATATAGAGAGAACAGTAGCCGCTTTTGTCGCTATACCGGAATCAAGACCAATAGCGCAGCTTAATTAGGAACTTAATGCCATAATTATAAATAGGAAAAGGGCAGCACCAAATCGGAAAGTAAGCTTACGATTAAATAGCTTTTCTCCACAATTATGAAAGCAAACCACCATTTCGCCGCTACAATCACTTTTAATTAGGTTTCAATCATTCCTCCCTCACAAGTATTAACAATAATTGGTGGCAAGATTTTTTGTGAGCATTGACAGTCATGATTAACACTAGAATTACTGCGTTTTTGATCTACCTAAAATTACCGCGAGCGGTCAAAATGACCGTTTGTCCAATAAAGAAAAAATCAGCAATAATTTTAGCTTTACTGTATTTTATAAGTATTTTTTAACTTTTGCAGTATACCTAGTAATGACTTGAATGTTTGCAGGTGTGAGTTTGGTGCGTTTTAGGCTCCCTTTTAATATCATGTCCCGGAATATACTGCATAAACCCTGATCTTCGAAGTACACTGTAGGCCTTCAATCTGCTTTTTAGTTGCGTAGCTAAAATTTTTTCTAAGTTTTTATTGTATCTACAACAAACATGAACACTGAAATTAAATGAAAAACAATTTACATTAAAATGAGCTCATTAAATGGTTATTTTTCATCATACTTCTGGTTACAAAGAGACCACAAGTGGCTATTCAAAAGCATACAAAAACAAAGAAATCAGCAGCGCTCAGCACAAAGCACACATTCAGTTTTTACACAACCTGTAAACTTTCCGCAAACTCATCTACAGCATCTACAACAGAATTTTGCAGATTTGTTTTGCTCACAGTTCACACTAACTTGGCATTGCTTTCGCTTTCGCTTTCTGCTTCCGTCAACCATCGAATTTTGATAAAAATTGTTGAAAAGTGGAGGCAAAACTGCGGCTGGTAGAGCTGTTTTTCCTTGAACATGAGCTTCTCTTAGTTCAGTGGCGAGCTGAAACATAAAATTTCTTCTCGAGATAGCATCTCCAGTTTTCTTCTTGCACAACACATAGGCGTTGATACAAGCAAGGTCCAAAATGTTGTAAAGGACAGCTACCGGCCACCGTCGTGTACCTGCCTTCATCGTGTATTGTCGTGCCATCTGGTCAGCAATGTCCACACCACATTTAGTTTTGTTGTAGAATGTAACTGTTTCCGGTTTCTTTTTTGTTGTTGTGTCGACCATAACAGATGGGTGGAGTGTGCTAAGAATACAAACGTTCTTCTTTTGTTTGCACTGATAAACTATCAACGTTGTGGCTTGGTGTTTTCGTTTTTTGTTTGCAAGAGTTTGCTGGAATATCTGCTCTGCTGTAAAGTTTTTGCCAGTGGCTAAACTTCCCTTCGTATTTTGTTTAGGGTCCCGACAAGTGACGTCTTTTTTTTTCCGGAGCTGTGTGGGAAGATGAATCGAAGTAAAAAAGTTGTCAGTGGTGACGTTCCTTCCTTTGCCCAAGTATGGCTCCACTAACTTTATTACCACACTCTCAAACAACCTTTGCGTAGCTGGTCTAGTTTCATCTTTGCAAAGATATGGTATGGCGTTCAGGATATATTTAGATTCCACATCAACAGCTATCCAAAATTTGATACCAAATTTGTCCGGTTTGTTGGCCATATATTGTGTAAATCTGCAGCGGGCTTTAGTTGGGAATAATTGTTCGTCCAATGTAATATTTTTTCCTGGTTTGTAGAAAACAATACAGTTTTCAACAAACTTATCCCAGACGACAGAAATCAAAGCAAATTTATTCGTTTGAAGTGGAGATAGTTTTGTACTCCGCAAATCAAATCGAAGAAATCTCGCGATTTCTACCAATGGGGTTTTTCATCCCAAAACTCAAGGATCGGTCGGTTCTTTCCACATAATGCTCCTCGTACATACAGCAAGGAAATAAAAGTTTTTAGTTCACTTAGTGGTAGTTTCCATTTATCACTTTTTCCACTCTATGGGCTTCAGCTTCCGTACATTGTTGAACATGGGTAAGCATTGCATTGTCGACGAATAGCTCAAACGCACTAAGCGGACCATCTAACATGCAATTGGCATATCGCGTTAGACCGCTGCTTTCTGTTAGCACGTTCTGAGCTTGTAGCTTACCTCTCGATTCTGAAGAAAATTCGATGTATTCCCATTTTGTTCCGTATTTAGCAACCAATCCAATTTCCGAGGTGTTTGGAGCAAGCCCATCACCCTGCGCGTCTGCTGCAGTACTTGTATCATTGCTGCCACTGCGAGAGCTGACCAGTTGACATGATGAAGAATCAGTTTGCTCCAGGCTATCAATATCGGTCTCTGAATCCGATCCATCTGAAGAAATTACTTCCCATGTAGGCCGAGCTTGGTTTGAATTTGCCGACCCCTGATCTAAGCCTTCGCAAATATTTTCACCTTTGCTGTCATCCCCCGAATCATCTTCTGCAATCGCGTTCAGCCAAGCTAGAGCTTGGATACTACCAACTCGTTCTGGCCTCGGCATTCTGCAAATGACTCAAAATTATGAACTAGCTAGTAACTAACTGTTGCCAGATACTGCAGTGATTGTTGCATGATTCTTTTGAAACAGTAATACAACAAAAAGTTTTATTGTAAAGGCATTTTTAATCTTAGAGATATTAGATGTTGCTTCCCGGTCAAAATGACCGTTGGCGGTAATTTAAGGTAAATCGCTTCCCACCCCCCACTATGCTTGTTGTAATGCAATAAAAATTAACATGCTAAAAGTTGACTAAGACGTAGGAAAATTCAGAAATTTTCAATATTCTAACATTTATCTAAGCAGAGATATCAGCGACTAAAAATCAAAAACGGTCAAAATGACCGCACTGGTAATTCTAGTATTAAGAGAATATAATGATCATGATTTCGTGTACAAAAATTGTGAAATTGCATAAAATTCATTGACTTTTCGCTACTGCTTACACAAAAGCCCGATGGGTAAAGCCGGCGCAGCCGGTTGAACCGAATTACTAAACTCCGACATTGCTGATGGAGGGCCCCTGCCGGCCGGCTAGTTACGAATATAAATACCCCATTAATAGCTTTCCTTGACTGCTGTTTGTTTGTTTGTTTGTGATTACTTCTCCTCTTCCTCGGGATGGAGGTATGGCACGAATGGCAATTCAGGTTTATGCCGTCAACTTAATTGAAATTATGCAAGGGGAAAGATGGCAGCCCATTTCGGACCAGTCTTGAGTGACTGGTAGCCCCACTACCAACAAAACAAACTGCCACAGGTGGATACCCAAGAGTCGTCTTTTACAACATGCTGGATGAGCAACTTCACAGTTGTAATCCAGTAAAGTACGGGTGGGCCACCTGTCTGCCACATGAAGGTGGAGGTGTCCGGTTAGTGCCTTACCCAAGAACACAACAACCAAGCTTGTCGGATTGTTCTCCACACTATCTTTTTTTTATGCTGAGCGCCAAGCAGGGAAGCTGTGAATACCATTTTTTAAACTCTTCTGGTATGACTCGACTTAGGGAACAAACCACAGGTCTATCGACTGCGATGCAGACGCTCTCACCACTACACCATCGCGCCAACGTTGACTGCTAGCTGCTGCTGTTCAACAATGTTATTAAAAAGACAAAAAATGTCTCGTCCGCTAATACGCGTAAGCCAATTTAATTATCATTATTGTCAGTCATATCATTACCACAAAAAAACTCAAAATAGGTCATATACATAACAGTAACGAGGGGGACACAAGAGCAAATGCTCCACCACGCAATCTACTGCAACCCGGTCAAGGAAAGACATAACAGCAATTTGAGCCAAAAATAGTCTCATTAAAACACTTGATATCCAAAAAACGTCTTCACCTTCGTTTTGGACCGAGAATAGTTACCTTCTCAAAACTGATCTCTGACAAAAGACCACAAATCCAATTTATAGTTTTTTCTTGCTTCTGGCTACGCCATGGCCACAGCCAACACCATTTCGGCTAACATTACTAAATCATTTGAATTAAACAAGAGTCCCAAAATAAAACTTTACATTTGTCCCAAACAGCTAATTGTATCAGCCAACTATTTGGTATGAGACAAAGAAGATGATCATTTTTCTGATTGAAAGTTGCTAAACGTTATACTAAAATTGTAATTTTCTCTTTCAATGGTTTTAATGTTCCACTTTTAAGTTGCTTGACCTGCGTGTAACTTCCTTGTCAAGCCATCGAGTTGCTGCTTGACATTTAGCCATTGATTTAACGTGATGAGAAAAACATGAAACTCAAGTTACTCAGTGTCGAATAAAAACGTTTTGACGTTGAGGAACCGTCGCAGTTAAAAGCGCCAAAATACCAGGTCTTGTTGTTGTTACCCGACCTCTTCCGAGGCATGGGAGCATGGCGGAAGGCAATAGTTTCTAGAAGCCGGACAACTCCCGAGGTCCTGGACCAGAGATCGTAGAAAAACAGAGAGTCGCCCAAAAAATTCTTTGCCGGGTCGAGCAAAATGAGATGAGAGGTGTCCTGGATCGGATGACAGCAGGTGCTGCATGAACGATTCTAGATTCTGTCCATTTTTGAGATATAAGAGTTTAACAGAGGGCTGTGTCCGATGCAACGGAGACGAGAGAGAACACAACGGGCCTGACAAGGAAGCACAAGCTTCTTAGTGGACACAGAGAGGATTTGTGTATTGAAGAATTTAGACGAGACAGTACGTCTCCAGTCCAAGAAAAGATAAGAGCGGATACAAGAAGTGAGAGAATGAGAACTACATGGGACTGCAGAAAGCAGGATTAGCGCATTTTGTCTGGTCCTCTCATCAGCCGTGTCGTTTCCCAAAAAAATGAATATCCGCGGACCCATGGTAGCCTGATAGTAAAGGATGAGAGCAAAGACAGTTTCTACTAGATGCTCCGGAGAGATTGAAGTAAAAGGAAAAGGGAAGAAGAGAACAGAGCAAGAGTCTGAGTGAAGGAGAACAAGATAAGAGTAGTGATAGACTTGTTGAAATTGCCGAGACCAGCGGAGAGCTGGCAGAATGGCGCAGGCTTTAGCGGAAAATCTTGAACGAACTGGGTTTGCTAAAAAGGTAAGGATGGCCTCAGCGCCACCAAGTGAATAGTAGTCGTAGTTGGCAATGAGCCCAGACTCTCCTTTGCCAAATGGAACAGACCCATCTGTCCAGATCACCAAATTGTAAACTGGGAGAGAGTCAAAGAGAGCGAGAGCCGCACCTTGGCGAGAAAAAGGGTGGCCGAAGCGGGAGCATGGACTTGAGAAATTGAGGTTCACGCTAAAGGAAGGTGAGTTTCAAGGAGAAGAGTGAGGGCAAGCAAGGAGAGCCTTTCTAGGAAAAATAGGAGGAAGCATGAGTGGATGAGTGGACCCAAAAGTTCCCCAGTAGAATGCGGAGAGTCTGGGTTTTACTCCAAGTGTGGCCAAACCTGAAATGGGAAAAGAGGTGGGGGGAGACGAAGGGCCCGCTCACCAACAGACAGGGCGAAATCAGTCAGGGTGACTCGTAGGGAGGAAGATACACCTCAGAGAGGAAAATCGGGACAGAAGAGGACGAGAGGCAGCCGATGATGGCGCGACTAGCCAGCCGCTCGATGACGACATTATAACTCAATAAACTTGGTGACGCCAAGTAGCTTTTCGGTTTGTATGTTTTTATTAGTGAATAATCATTAATACTGTTGCGTAATTTGGGCCTCTGTCAGGTCAACAACCGTTATGCGTGTTGATTTTTATCTGTTGTTTTTTAACAAAAAATGATTTTAATCTACTGTTGGTGGATGAGTTATTTGCTACAAGTGAAAGTGTCACAGAGTGTACAGTCAGAAAAGTAATTCGAGAAATACACTGAGCTGCCTCAGCTATAAGATTGATTTGAATACAATTTTCGTAATAAGTGTAGAATCAAATTCCTATTTCTGTAAGCGACAACTGTTACAGTATACATTACAAAATAATTGCTGGCCGACTGCAAGGAAGTATAGTCTGGATCAAAGAAGTGACTAATGATGAGAACTTATTCAACTCATGAAAAGCAAGAAGAGCAGAGTGTTTAGAAGATGGTTAAATGATCACACAGTCTTCGAGTCAGCAGTCAGTCGTACGTCTTGTTGCTTTCGGTGCAGGCCATCAATTGAAGCTTGAAGAAAAACCTGAAAGCTAGCGACTGTTCCGTTTGGTCATGCCGCATGCATGTAACGCTGTGAGGGCCCCAACACACAAATTTTCAACTGCAAGTTAGCGGTTAAGTGTCAAAGCGCTACGCGGTTGGCTACGAGTAACATCACAAACATGTCCGGTCACTCTTACAACATGACCTCAAAAGAAGTTTGGTAACATTCTTGTCGAATGAGTAAGTTTGATGAATGAAAACTTTACAGGAAGAAAGGGCTTTTTGAAACGCGGAAAAAATTCCAAAAACTTAGAAACATACAGAACAACTATAAAAGCATGTTTGCATGTGGGGATTTATAGGGAGTGCCGTTATTTCCGTTTCAACAATACACCACGTAAAAAGTAAGCCAAAAGGCGTTTGGAAAATGATATAAATAAACAAAACGAAGAAAATATAAGGTATATATCGTGATAACGTTTGAACTAAAAGCCTAAAGGACTTCTATCAAACTAAAGTTATTGGCCGACGGCATAGTGATTAAGATGAAAGAGTTCTTGGGCATAAGCTGGCATTAAAATGTAAATAACTTACCAACAATTTTTTTCGCCCCATGATTTTTATTTAGAAAACCTTTCGAATGATTCTTCCTATTTGACTCTCTATGCCCCCACTTTAAAACCAATGGCACAACGTGGTCTGTCGGTGTGTGTGACGACAGAAGGTTGCCGCTTCTTGTCTAAATCGATCACTATTTTTAAACCAGCCAAAGTCCAGATCGAACTAGCAGTGGTAGCCTGAATAGTGCTAAAATTTCAAAACAGCTCACACCATTGTGTATAACACCGGCGCGATGGTGTAGTGGTTAGAGCGTTAGCTTTGCAGTCGATAGACCTGGGATCCAATTCCTAAGTCGAGTCATACCAAAAAGACATGAAAAATGGTATTCACAGCTTCCATGCTTGGCGCTCAGCATAGAAAAAGTACAGTATGGAGAACAAGCCGGCAAGCTTGCTTGTTGTGTTCTTGAGCAAGGCATTTAACCGGATGGCTTTAAGTGGCAAAAAGGTGGCGCACCCGTACTTTACCGGGTTACAATTGTGAAGCTGCTCACCCAGAATGTCGTAAGAGGCGACTCTCAGGTACCCACCATTGGCAGTTGGCCAAGATGGTGATGGGGCTAATAGTCATTCATAACTGGTTCGAAATGGGCTGCCATCTTTCCCTATGCCTAATTTCAATTAAGTTGACGCCGTGAACCTAGATTGCTTGTGCCGTACCTCCATCCCGAGGAAGAGGAGGGGTAAACACGACAACAACAACTGCGTAAAACAGATTTGAAATCAAAACATTACCATAAATACACACACTTTGTTTATCATGCTAGTACATACCTATCATATTCCTGCTGTAGCAGCAGATCTGATATCGTCTGCACGGCATTCTCAAATATTTTCTTGGTAATCTAAAATCAAAAATTTACCTTTATGCAATGAGCTTATGCGTTTAACAGGAAAGGAGGGGCTACAGAACCGCTTTAAGTAAGTAATCATTAGGCGTTTTGCTGGGCTCTCGCAGACTTTTTTTCGCAACTTGTTTTTTCCATGAGCTAATTTCTCCAGAAAACGAATTCTTTTATCCTTGTCCGAATAAACACAACTAAAATACAACCTTGACACCTTGGACTAAATTTCCGTTCTAGAAGGTCGCTATCAAAATATCCTGTGTTCAAATCTCGTAGTCGATGCGTTGTTGCGCTTAACTGACAGCTATACGCTGTTCTCAAGCAGGCGCAAAACAAGGATTTCTGTGAGGCAAGAGCTGAGCAAAGCTTTAACTCTCTCTTTTGAGCGAAGTTGTAAAACGTTTTCAACAAAATTCTCTTTAACTTTTTTTAAAAACAAAATCGAATTATTGCGCGCTCCCCAAGTTGCCCCTCGTTCTCCAGCAAATAAACCGGAAATTTGCTTTTTTCTCCAAAAATCTTCAATATTTGTGTTTTTTTTGCCAGCTTTACCAGGAAGCACAAAGGCCTCCAGCAAATATTGACGACACTAAATAACGACTTTCAACGCCAACTTTCCGCAGCAACATCTTTTTTAAAGAAAATACAAATCTTGAAAGCTAAAAGAAGGTTTAATGCTGGTTCAGGCAAGATGTTTTAGTCTAAATGCCACTAAAGCATGGCCAATATCTTGCAAACTTAAAAAAGCAGATGTTAGTCCGACTCCCTGCGGATACGCTTATATCCATACTATAAAACGCAATTTTGTCTGTATGTCTGTTTTAACTCCTCTGGAACTCCTGGAGGTAGAAGCATCATACTTGGCACAATTAATCACCATTCTGTGATAAGTGTCAAAAGGCTATTGGTGACGTCATGATAACGTCACATTCAAAAACATTTGTTTAAAATTTGTATTACTTGACAGAGGACAATCGCTTTTTGCTCAAACAAAAACCAGCTTCCGACTTACCACATTACAAAAACTTTCATTTGTTTCAGGTCTAAAACGACGTTACAATTAACGCATTATCGCACAATCTGTTATTTGTTCTTTCTCAAAAAGTACTCATCGCAGAAACGCGATTGAATGCTGTTTTAGGAGATACGATACGATTGAATGCTCGTAGTTATATGATGCTTTCGAAAAAAACAACTTTACAACAATTAAATCTTATTTGACAATGCTACGAGCAATTCTATATTTAGGCACTTTAAACCGAATAAGCATTTTTCTTCTTTATTTCGCTTGCACGCTTAAAACTGGCATTATGACGTCATAATATGTCTTATACGATTACCACAAATCTTCGCTACCACAGATCATAACGTGAAGATGTTTTCAAAAATTGCAACGTTTTTTGCAAAATCAGTTTACTAAAAACTGCTTTGTGACCTTATTTTTCCACTGATTTTCAAACCTTTTTTTAACAAATTGAAGCTCATTTCAAAGCCATTCCGATAGTGTATTATATGTGCAATTAATATCAGTTTTTATAATCAAGAAATTGAACTTTAAGACCTGTGGGGTAATTCTCTACCCCTCTCAAAAAAGGGTAACCTCAGTAGAAACAGGTAACTTTAATACGAAATCGTTATATTAAGGTGCTAACAATTACTGTTCTTTGAACGCTTAGAAAATTTTCTTTTCTGCAATATGTGGCTCCAATTACTTAGGGCTAAAGATTAATAAATAATAGCTGATCAAAATTGGTTGCTATACATTATGTTTCATTTCCGGTTGAACAATTATCCTGCTTGACCTAACAAACTTGTAGGCCTAATTGTTAGACAAAGTTTGTTCTTTGGTACATTTTGACTGCTTTCGTCACAAGCGTGGTTCTTTTGCATTATCTGTTGACGTTTTCAAAAATATCAATCAAAAACGTAAGTCTCTAAATGTTTATGAAATGTAGTCTACCGGTTAAAAACATCTAAATTTTAGTGCCTGCAGTTCACAATATCACCATTTCTAAAAAAACTAAGTTCTTTAGTACATTTTGGCTATTTTTTTCTCGATAGCATGGATCTTTTGCATTTTGCATCATCGAAAGTCTACAAACTTTAATATGTAGTCTACTCCAAGCTAAACTTTCAGTGATCACTCAAGAAAATGACGATGAGGTAAAGATGTCAATTCTTATCGCCTGCAACAAAATGTAAGTGTCGAGCTACATATGATCTAAATGTTAAAGCAATTTCCTTTGCAATTGGGCGAGGCTGCTACAGCAGCCAGCTGATTTGATGTTCTTAACTTTGACATTGATAATGGGGCCCCGCTATTTCCATAACTTAACTGTGAGTGCTTTATTTCGGGTTAGTTTGCTCTTAGCATAGCGGCGTTTATGCCAGGGCCAAGGAACATGCACGCAGTCAGAAACGTTAGTTCATATTAATTCCCTTTACAGTAACGAAAAAGCGGTAAGTAGCGATCCTAATATTTAGTGGCGGCTCGTGCCTATGGGCTGCAGCCCCCCACGCGTTTTTATGATCTATTTTTTACGAATTTTTTATTATGTTAATATTTTTTATAATGTCATAATAGCTCATACCTTACTTACCAATGCACCAGTTTATGTCGCTAAAAAGACGAATTTTTCTATATTGCTATCACTAAGCTAAGTGAACGTGCAACATAGGGCTTCTATGTGATAACATCATATGGTGCGTAGGATGGGCTGCAGCTGCAGCGCCCGAGACTGTAATTTTGTTAAGCGATTTAGTTGCTTCATAAATGGTTTAAAGTTTTAGTTTCTGTGCGTCATATCAAAATTTTTTCCCCTGCAAGTATTGTCAACATAACTAAGCCAAATTTTTTTGTATAACTAAATATTTCTAACTTTTGAACACCGCTCGTTAAGCTGCAAAAGATAGCAGCAGAAAGTTTTTGTCACTTTTCTTGCGACGTAACAATTCCCGCTAAGCTTGCTGATGTTGTGGTTCTAAAACAGAGCTAGTTGCCGTAATTGCTAAAATTGTTTGTAGGTAAGCAAATTCAAATGTTGCTATTCAGTTATATCATTTAATGAATTAGGCAAATAAATAGGAAGTAAGAAAAACTTATCTAAAGGCGAGAAAGTTGTTTAACTTATTTTTTCTCTTCTACCGGTCAAAAAAGTCGTCGTAAAACTTTCGCTTTGTCATTTAAATATCAGACTACCGCAACTGTGTGGGGAATCTTGCTGCTGTACGCGACTAACCAAGAGTGGCTGAACTCTTACGACTCCCCCTAGATTGAGCCCGCATACCCAGTAAAACGGGGGGATAGGGGGCGAAGCATCCGACCCTTGTTTTCGAGTGGGGCAAAGGCATTGGTTTTGTCTAGCCGCCAAAACTTATTTCAGCGTATTTTACAAAAATTTCATTTAAACACCACGTGCCCGACTGCCCGCTTTATGACAGTCCCGGGCTACGTAGATTCTGATGACTTGGTTTGGAGGCGTCGATGGTTTGATTCCACCAGCGCCGCGGCTCGCACTTTTAGCGTTGGTCAATGCGTTATCATGGTTCATGATAACTGATCGCTCAACCCCGAAACCGCAACCATTCATTGTTTAGTCACGCTTCGCGTTCATCTGGAATGCAGGGGGCAACGTTGACCTGTGATTTCTAGGCTAACAACGCCCCCTCCGCGGGCGCTGCGTTGAGCGGGACAAGTCCTTGTTGATGAAGTCAAAAGGCCGAAACCTGATTCCAGGGATGGTCCCGCCTATTTTTCTATACTAATGTTGTTCGGATCGTGACTGTTCTTAATAGATAATAGAAAAATTTGCTCAAAAATGATCACCAGCATCATACGGTACCATCAAGCAATCCATTACATCATGTCAATAACCCGCGACCGATTTCGACCTTATTGGATCTCATCAGGCGGGTGTAAAAAACACTCAATAATAAACATGCTAAAAAAAACAAATTTGCCATTGGGTGCAAAAAAATGCAATGCAAAACAATATGATACAGCAATACCTATATCATGGGGGTCACATTCAAGGACACACACACATGACATGGACAACAAGTCACATCGGTAAGCCCTAATAGGGGTGCAGGATCATTGTCAAGACTTATCATTAATACATGAGTAGCTAGTTGCTAGTTCTTTTTGATAGTAGCTAGTCCCTCTTGTTAGGAGATTGCCTTGAAAATTGCTGGCTAGCAACTAGCTACTCATGTATTAATGATAAGTCTTGACAATGATCCTGCACCCCTATTAGGGCTTACCGATGTGACTTGTTGTCCATGTCATGTGTGTGTGTCCTTGAATGTGACCCCCATGATATAAGTTAGGTATTGCTGTATCATATTGTTTTGCATTGCATTTTTTTGCACCCAATGGCAAATTTGTTTTTTTTAGCATGTTTATTATTGAGTGTTTTTTACACCCGCCTGATGAGATCCAATAAGGTCGAAATCGGTCGCGGGTTATTGACATGATGTAATGGATTGCTTGATGGTACCGTATGATGCTGGTGATCATTTTTGAGCAAATTTTTCTATTATATGTTGATGCTGGAGGCAGATCCCTCTTGATAGCAGATTGCCTTGAAAATTGCTGGCTAGCAATAGCTACTCATGTATACTGTTCTTAATAGGTAATTTTTTGCCCGGAGGTATATTGCGTCGTGTCTGGTTCCTGTGGGCTTCTGTCATGAATATGGAAATTTGCCGTGCAAGAATTGTTTTCATGCTTATGTAAAGCGTTGTGTCATTTGTTCGCTTGGATATCTAATTGAGAAAAAGACCTTTTTTCTTAGCACTTGGAAATGCCGTAAGCACGTCTCTATTACATCACAATTGTTTATGACATAATACGATTCCAGATTGTTCTAGCGATTCTAGTTTTTTCGAAGAATTTCGATAACTGATTGAGAAAAAAAAAGAACCTGTTTTCCTCGCAAGCGGATTGCTGTGTACGCCTTTTATTACGTCACAATCGTTATTACAACATAATAAAATTCCAGATCGATCTAGAGATTCTAGCTTCTTGGAAGAACCTCGATGAACGGTTACATAACTGGAAATGCTTTTTTTCACGTGATTTCATTCTAGCGTTTTCTAGATTGTTTTTTGTCGATTGATATATAAGGCGACGGGATTTTTTTTGGTGAGAGAGAGAGCGTAGAGTGGGGAGAAAGAGAGATTGATTGACGGATTGAAGAAAGGCTATTGTTTTTGCGATAATTTATTGTGGATTTCGTTGACGTGGAGAATATTGAACAGTTGTCGGTAAAATTAATTTTGGCAGTTTTCTGATTTTGTGGTAAAGTGAGTGGTTTTGAGATTGTTGAGCGAAGAAGTGTGAAGTCGTGAAGTACTATTTCTGCGAATACATTATTCTGTTATTAAAGTGGTTTGAGGCGTTTTTAGTGAAAGCCAATCTTTTCCAAGTTTTTATTAACTTGCAGTCAGACCAAATTATCCGAGCGATTATCATACGTCGCCTCAATTTTAAAACAGAATTTAAGATTGAGATAGAACCGAAAGTTCTATTATTAATATTATCTTTATATTAAAACGCGACAGCTTCGAACCCGGGTCTTTCGAGCTGCTTTTTCGTGCATGCCGGGACATGCTATCACGTAATCACCCACTGCCATGAATGCCATAAAACAACACATTTAGTATACATATAATTATTGGAAGGTTTTTCTATGCCTAATTAGCTTTTGTGCGATCAATTTTATGTAAGGATACCAGTTTTAGTTCATACTTGCACGGTTAGCAGTAACGTCAAAGGAAATCCTGGTTCAAAAGTAAACTGTACGTCAGTCTTGTGCTTTGTGTTGGATTGTTTGAGTTTGATGCGTATACAGTCCAATGTTGGATATCGGGCAAGCCAGGAGCCAAGGAAAGTATCATACACTTGGCAAGAGCCCTAGTGATGATAATGCATCTGCATTACTCGTATTTGAAGGATGGTCCGCCTATTTTGCTATACTAACGTTGTTTTGATCGTGACTCTTCGCAAAAACTGAAAAAAATATATATCTATTGCTGATGTTCAAGGATGCTAAAAAAAATTTTGAAAGTTATCGAATTAACCGGTCATAAATTCAAATGCGATAAATTCGTACGACTTGTACTTGTTCCTATGCTTCAGTCTAGTCCTTAGCTAGGTGATATGAGTGAGACATTGTATTGGTCCTATTTTCTTGTAGATCTCAAAATATTTAAACAAATTAGAATCACTACACAGCACACCTAGCCTATCGCAATTCTGTTTATTCAGCCAAAGCAATGCCTGACTGAATGCAATTATACAATTAATACAGCACAGAGTTTCGGAAAATTTGCACATTTATAATTAAACAACGGCAAATAAACCGCCTACAAGGAGTGCAAAGAAATTAGAAAATGACTTGCAGCCCCACCAGCAAATTCAACTACGAGCCGCCACTGCTAATATTTAATGGCTTAAAACGCACAGTTAGGTCATAATTAGGGCCATTTTTTTGACCTAAAAAAATATATTTTTGACCTTATTTTAGCAAAATTTTGACTTTACTTTGACCTAACCGCTTTCGCCTAATATTTATGTCTTGTTGCACTTTTTTGATTAATAATGTTTTATAATGCGCAATTTACATGAGGTTTTAAAGAAGAAGATAGCCTACTTTAAACATTTTCTCAATCACTCTTCTTGAAGCTAATGCAACAAAACGACGCATGACGTCAAAACTTAGGATAACGAGCCATTGTGTGTAGCCTACCGGTATCAATAAGTGTTTAATACAAAAAATGCGTTGTTATCGCAACTGTACTGTACATTAACAGTCTGTCTATGATGTTTTTAACGAAAGCCACACAGTATAATTACCAGGACTTTTTTATTGTAATACAGCATCATATATTTTTTTTGCGTTCTTACCATCAAAATTTCTGTCTTTTCTCAGTAATTTACTGAGCATAGAAAACGACCTCTCAACAACAGCAGAGGTTGGCTGGGCTTTTTGCAATAGTGCGTAACTTGTTGGGTCAACTGTCAAGTTGGTACAATCTATTATTGTTTCTAAATCAGAGTTGGATAGTTGTTTTTTAATGTAATTTTTAATTGCGCACGGATCATATCCATGGGCGTATGAGCTCAAATCAATTTGGGGGGGGCACCACATTTTTGCCCGAAAAATTTCTCACTGCAATAACATCTCCAAAAAAAAAAAGGTCATCGCGCAGCACCTTTTCCATCATTTTCGGCCTAGATATGTCACCAAACGGTAGGCCAAACAGGTGATGACCTTTTTTTAGAGATGTTATTGCAGTGAGAAATTTTTCGGGCAAAATGTAAGGACACTTACTCAAATTGCCTGAAAAATCAAAAATTGCCCGAAATTTTACAAGCAGGGGGGGCCAGTGCCCCCCCGGACCCCCCACTTCGTACGCCTATGATCATATCGAATCGCATACTCTTCAGCAGTCCGTATACTTCGGTTATCGTGCAAGCACTTCCTTCTATGAAGTCTACGTTGGCTGCTAAAGTTCGGTATTGATTTATTTTAACCAAGTCCGGCACCAAATCTTCCACATTGATAGCGTCTTTTGTTCTGCTGACTAAGAGGCCTGCACTTATCCAATTGTTGACAATGGTGCGAACAGCCGGAAGGTTCTCACTGTAATATAAGGCAGCTCTAAGCCAAGTTGCCCATCTTGTAATTACAGGGTCAGGAGAAGATGGCAGACCAGCATCATGAAAATCTTTCTTGCGATCTTTGTTTTTGATTGTTGCTATTATTTCATCAGTATTTTTAAAATGAGCACGCACACGCATAGCGCAGTTATGTAGTAAGTGCGCTATGCCGGTGACATGCATCAAGGAAGGATATAATTCCTTTAATGTCTTTCCAGCCAAAGACATGTACCAAGCAGCATCAGCTAAGAACAATGAAATATTCTCGCGTTTTATTTCAAGTTGTCCCAATATGTCATCCACAGTGTGCAGAATAATACTGCTATTAATATTGCTACCGCTGTCAAGTGGATGGCAATCAACGAGGAATGTCTGATTTGAGGCATCTAAGCTGCCCACAAGCGCACTAATATACTTTTGTTTACCAATCTCTGCTCCATCCACAATTAAAAAAAATTTTTTGTCACGAAGTAATTCTTGAATTTGTTCTTCTTTTTGGGCTGCTAATTTAGCAACACATGCCCGGGCTGCAGTCTCCGAAGGCAATACTTTTCCCATTGTAGCAAACAAAGACTTTAAAGAAGGATGGTTCAGTTTATGAAGTGGGATATCTGCAGCTAAGAATGAAGAGACAATCAGTTCCTTTGATGTTGCTTACATTTTCGGTGGCTTTCCACAAAAAACTTTTTGTCGCATTTGACTAACACGTCGCAAAGGTTGCATCGCAAGTCGCCGGCAGGAGTTGCCGAAAACTCATTTGTATATTGCTGGCAAATTTGCTTAACTTTCGCTGTAGAAGATTTGGCTTGTTTAGGCATTCTTTGCTTTGCAAGCTACGACTTAAAAAGACCATGTGTAAAGAGTGCAAAGGTTTTATAGGAATAGATTAATTGTCTAACAATTATGTGTTTATGCATCAACAATGACAATATCATGCTGTTGTATTTTTAAATATTTATGTAATGACAATTTTCCACACAAGGTTTCTGTCCAACTCACAACGATACATTAGAATTTAAGAACGTAGTAGAATGAAAATGCCTAGACATTTGCTTAATATAAAGTGTGAATCTTGATTGCAGTTACTTAATTGTTGCATTGCGCCAGAAGCATGTGAGCTTGTCAGCATGGCTTACGAGGTTTGCATAATTTGAAAAGGCAAGGCGCAAAAGCAGCGTTTCCAACATAAAATAATTACATAAATAATATAACACAACACCTCCCGGGTAAAATAGATAATGGGGAAAAACGTTAATGTCCAAATTGTCCGTAGCGAAGTGGAGGTCTTCGGTTTCGTTGAGATCTTCTTGGGTTATGACGTCCATATTCCGGCATGGGATCAGATGAGGAAATGTGAGGTTGAACGACTGGCACATTATCAGGAACCGGAAATTTACATGTAGGAAGATCGCCCGGTTCGTCATCCTCAGGTGAAGCATAACGCCAAGGAATCTGGTCAATGTGGCGTTTCCATATTGGTCCATTTGGAACAATGCGTACGTGAAAAAGGCGGGTGCCTCTGGCTTGTACAATAACTCCGGGAACCCAGCGTGCATCGCGGTTTCTTCTTGGACCGTAGTAAATAGCATAAACCGGATCACCAATTTTGAAAAAACGAATTTTCTTCATAGATTTCTTTGGAAGAGGTAGTTGCAAGGGTACTGGAATCAAAGCATCAATATGCGTACGGATCTGACGACCATTCAGTAACTCACTGGGAGAGTAACCGCAATGAGCAGGCGTCCGGCGGTACATTAATAGAAACTCTTGCAAGGCTTGCTTTGGAGGTTTTGAAGATTTGCGTAAGGCTTCTTTGAAAATTCTAATCAAGCGTTTAGCTGCACCATTCGTCGCAGGATGGTAAGGTGCACTAGTAAGGTAAACAATGCCTCTCTCCTTGCAGTACTGTTGGAACACTTCGGAAGTAAAAGTGGTTGCATTGTCCGAAACAATAGTATGAGGATATCTAAAATGTGTAAAACTGTCCTCGAGAAGATTGATTGTAGTCTGGGTTGAGATAGACGTTGTCGGGTAAATACACGGGTACTTCGAGTAAGCATCAATCATAACCAACCAGTGTTGGCCCAGTAAATCGATAGCATGATCCACGTGAATTCTGCTCCATGGCTTCTCTGGCATCATCCACGGATGTACAGGAGCTTGAGTAGTTGCCGACTGGTGTTGACCACATGTATCACATTGCTGGCCCATCTTTGAAATGTCTGAATCAATATTCGGCCAATAAACTACGGTGCGAGCCAGCTGCTTCATTCTCTCAATGCCAAAATGTCCTTCATGGGGAAGTAGCAGAATGCTTTTCCTCAAACTTTCACGAATAACTACTCATGCGCCGTAGAGGAGGTATCCGTGAGAAGTTGTAAGAGAAGATTTCGAAAATCTTCGACCACGTCATCAGCAGCACGAATTGGTCAACCTTCACGAGCAAATCGAATCACCTGAGAAAGAACAGGATCTTTAGCTGTCTCCTTGCGGAGCGTTTGCGAATCACTCGCCGTAACTTGACGACTCAGTAGTTTAATAGTATAAACAATGTCAACGTCTTGCTCGCTTTCCTCCTTGTCAAATTTTACATCACCTCCCGACGGTAATCGACTAAGAGCGTCAGCATTGGCGTGATCTTTCGTCTTCCGATATTCAATGTCGTACTCGAACTAACTCAAAAACAACGCCAACCGAGCAAGACGATTCACGGCTAGACTCGGGATCCCTTTGTACGGACCGAACATTGCAATCAATGGTTTGTGGTCCGTCACCAAGATGAATTTTCTGCCAAATAGAAACTGGTAAAATTTTTTTTAATGCAAATATTATAGCCAACGCTTCTTTTTGTATTTGGCTGTAATTACGCTGCGATTTAGACAATGTTTTTGAAACATTAGCGATAGGCCGTTCACTTCCGTGTGGATACCGATGAAACAAGGTTGCTCCAATTCCAACATTCGATGCATCACATGCAATTCCAATTGGGACAAATGCATCAAAGTGAGCCAGAGCAGTGTCAGTTGAAAGCAGCGATTTCAACTTTGTAAAAGCATTGTCCTCTTGTTTACTCCAGGTCCACGCGACGCCGGATTGTACCAACCTGTACAACGGTTCTGCAAAAGTAGAAAAATTGGACGGTAAGAATTTCGAATACAAATTGCACAGATCCAAGGAATGAACGCAATGATGCTACGTCCGTAGGGGGTGGCATTGCTATAACCGCATCAATCTAGGATTTTTGGCAATGCCGTTAAATGTCAGAACATGCCCGAGGTACTCAATACGTGGTTGTGCAAACAAACATTTACTCTTGCGACAACGCAAGCCCTTATTTTCCAACCGTTTCAATAAGTGCTGAAGGTTCTGGAAAATGTTCTTCAACCGTAGATCCGCTCACCAAGATGTCAGCCAAGTACACCGCCACTCCTGGAAGATCGCGAGTCAACTCATCCATGATCTGCTGGAAATGACCTGGCGCTGAAGAAATACCAAAAGGCATTACGTTTTGAAGCAGTACCCCTCTGTGTGTGCTCAGGGCCAAACGCTTGCGGCTTTCTGGGGCCAGTCGTATCTGGTTATATGCATCAGCCAGATCAATTTTAGTGAAGCCTGCTCCACCACCTAAACGACGCATTAAGTCCTCGGGTGAAGGAAGGGATGTCGATGTACTTCCAATTGTGGATTGACCGTGACGGAATAATCGCTGCATACCCCTATTGAAGTGGTACCATCTCGACGTGGAGCCTTTCGCACAGGTACCACTGGTGTACCTTAATCGCAGAATTGTGTAGGTGTTCAGATCCTTTTGGTTATATCTGCATCAAGAGATGTGATAGGTCCTTAAGCATGGCAAACGGTACCGACCTTGGTTTCTTGAAAACTGGTTTTGCATCAGATTTGAATTCAATTTCTAGCTCGTAGTCCCGAAGCACTCTAAGCTCTTGTTTGAAGACGTCACCGCATTGTTGACATAACTTCTCGCATTTTTTCTGTAGCCATTGTAAATTTGGTTTTGGTTCTCCAGAAATAGAAATAGCGTTAACTTGCGAAGAAAACAAAAGATTATCTACAGAAATATCAAGTGTTTTTATTGCTGTACGGCCTAGTAAATTAAGTTCAGGGCTGTTGCTAACCAAAAATGTGCAATCAGCATGCTTGCCGCTGGCTGGATAAAATACATTAGCAATAAATGAGCCTTCGATGGGCATATCATGTCCTGAAGCGGATTGATATTGCATGCACTTATCACTCAACTTGGGCTCACCCAATTCCGACCAAACATAAGTTGAAATGAAATTGCCAGATGTCGCCGTATCCAACTCCAATTGTACTGATTGAGAATTTATCGAAACTGTGCATTCCACCTTTGGCGACCTGTCAATAGAACTCAGTAAATTGTTAACTTGTATGCACTGAACGTTGCACTGTGCAGTAACCTTAGCTTTTTTTCGACACACAATTTTTAAATGTCCGACAATGTTACAATAGCGGCAGGTAGTAAATTTTTGTTTGCAGGCCGGTGCTGAATGGTTAGAATTACCACATCTATAACAGTTGCGTACATTGTCCTTGATTGTAGGAGAGTTCGTTGCAGGTTTTTTTTACGAAGTTCGTTCCTTGGAAACTTGAGCCACTGTTGAAGAATATACGTTGGATGAAGTGCCGTACACCGTTTGTTTGGCGACCATAGCAGCCTCTTCGGTCTCCGTTGCGACTTGGACTGCCTTTTCAAAAGTCAACTCGTCATCATTGATTTTGAATAATGCTTTTAACACTGCTTCATTATTGATTGAACGAATAAAGCGAGTTCGTAACGCTTCATCCAAAGGGTTTTCAATGTTAGCGAAGTCGCAAGTAGCCGCGGCTTGTTTAATGCGAGCAGCCAATTCTTGAATGGTTTCACCAGGTTTTCTTTTCATATCACTCCAGTAGCGAAAACTGTTCACGTACAACAAACCTTTTTGGGTGGAATTGATTCATCATATATTGTTGAATTTCGTTCATCGTTAGATCATTCACAGTTCTTGGCGGGGTTTCCTGAGCAGCTAGAGTAGAAAGCAGTTTGTAGGTAGTTGCCGTTTGATTTGTAAGAAAAACTTTAGCAACTCGAACATCAGGCACTGAATATGCCTTCGTAAATGTAGAGAAACGCGACCAGTAATCTGTCCACAGTTCTGTAGTAGAATCAAATGCTTCAAACTTCGGCGTAGTTTCAGGCAAAGCTGCTTCTTGCTGTTGTCTGACGGGGACGCTTGCTTGCAAAGCAGTTGAAAATGTGCTCATCATTTCGAAAAATTTCTCTTGTTGCAAGCGCTGCTGCGTGGTAAGAAGTTGAATTAATTCTTCGACAGTTGTTGGTTTTGAACCTTCAACGTTTGAACTTTCCGCATTCCTCGTCGCTCCCTTGTGTTCTTGTCAGCGATGAACAGCGTATTCTGGAATAGCCAGGATCTTGAAATGAGATATTCTATAAGGAAAAGGAGCACCCAAAGTCGTAAACATCTTATGTGCAGAAAACACAAAAACTTTTGGTAACTCTTCATACAAGAGTCTGGTAAGTGAAGCCCGGCTTGGTCGGCTAAACCGACACTCTCAATTCTGACGTTACTGATGGTGGCTCTTCGAGTAACGCCGTCGTATATACTATAAAGCAAAGATGTTTTCTTATGCTCATTTGCTGCCTGTCAAGGTATTTATGTCTATACTCTACAGCACGGCTTCTCAAACTTTTTTGTTCTACAAACCCATGTTAGAAAAGAAATTTCTTCGCGACCCCTGGATGGGTTGCCTACAATACTGATAGAGGGTCCCTGCCGGCCGATGCCGGCTAGTTCTAAATCAGTGGTTCTTAACCTCTCCAACCCCTGGGACCCCTATTCTTAAAGATTTTGGTTTGGGTACCCCTTGTCTGCGCAACTTGCAAAGGAGGTGCATGTTGAAAGAACAAACACTATTGTGATAAAGCGGATAAGTTGTTTACTATCTCTAATTAATCAAAAAACTCTCATTATGAAAGCATAACACAAGTGGTGAGTGAAATATCACAATTTACTTGACAAAACACAGCGCAAATGATAGTCATTGTGACTTCTGTTCTTGTCTCTTTGAAACAAGCTCATCAATACGGGGGTTAATATTGCTGAGAGCATTCTCATGTTATTTGCAAAGGCGATTACGGTACGTAGTTTTGATTTTTGCTAGAGCAGGCATGACAGCTTCACAGAGGTATGTCATTGGAAATGGAATTAATGCTTCCAGAGCTCTTTTTTGTCATTTCAGGATATTCTTGCAAAATACTGCACCAAAATTCTATCAGTGAGGAGGAGCTGAACTTGGTCTTTGGAGCTTGAAAACTCTGTAATTCCAGATGTTGCTCATAAAGGTTGAGCTGCTCATTGTCGTTCACCTCAGCAACAAAAGGCTGCTGAATCCATGCTGAAGAAGATCAGATGTTGGAAAGAAATCTTCCATTTTTTTCTCGAGGTTGCTTATGTGATCATCGATTAAAGTTGTCAGCCATTCGTTAATATCCTGATCACCAATTTTTACTTTCCAATGGTAAAAACATAGCAAAATTCTGGTTTCTTACTCTCTTTTTCCATAGGGACAACTTTTTTTTGAAGGCGGAGAACTTTTCTGCCTCTCTATCTAAGATTTGTTTTTCCCTGCAGAGAATAACTGAGCTCATTCAAAAGACTAAAGATGCCTTCCAAATAAAAAACCTTCAGTTGGAATCTATTGTCATCAAATAATGTAGCAAGTTCCACTGACCCATGCACACAAACAAATACGCAATTTTAGTGACAAGTTCTGCAACACAGGAGAGCACTTTTTGCCGCGATAACCATCGAACGTCGGTGTGGTAAAGAAGGTACTGATGCTCCTTTTCAAAGTCGTCGCAAAATGCTTTGAATAATCGGCATTTACGGCCCTGCCACGAATGAAATTCACAGCCTTTACTACAGAATCAAGAACACTTTTCAATTCAAGAAGGACTGTCTTACAAGCTAATGCGTATTTATAAATAGCACAGTGATTTGATACTACGGTACTGTATATGCGGAGCAACTTGTTTCATTAGAGATACAAAACCGGATCGATGCCCTATCATAGCTGGCGCACCATTTGTGCATAGGCTACCTATCCCACTTTATTCCATGCTATTGAATTTTCACGATGAAATGCATTAACAAGATCAAAGACGTCTTTAGCTCCAGGCCTCTCCTTCATTTCTAGACAAAATAAAAAGTCGTCCACAATCGCGTTTTCTTTAACAAATCTCACATATGCTACTAATTGGCTTATTGATTTGATATCCGTTGTTTTATCAAATTGAAGACTTATTCTACCTGGGCTATCTTGGATTTGAGCGATAATCTGACTCAAAATGTCATTTGCTATACATGCGATCCTGTTATTCACAGTATCATCGGACAAAAAAACCGAGTCTATTTTTTTGGCCTCGTTTCGGCCAAGTAGTATTTGTGCTAATTTTACCGCACTTAACTTTATTGGTTTCTCTCCAGCTGTGTGAGGTGCTTTTGCTTTTGCTATCACCAAAGAAAATTTATATAAAGCGCGCAGGAGTGGTTGGAAAGCTAGGCAAAAGCCTAACGCAGGAGCGTTCCCCTCACATCATAACGAGCTTTTTTTTTTTTTTTGTGTGTGTGTGTGTGTGTGTTTACCCCTCCTCTTCCTTGGGATGGAGGTACGGCATGAACGGTAATTCAGGTTCATGCCGTCAACCTAATTGATATTAGGCTAGGGGAAGATGGCAGCCCATTTCGAACCTGTCTTCAGTGACTGGTAGCCCCACCACCAACAAGGCGGACTGCCACTGGTGGGTACCCAAGAGTCGGCTAACACCAGCTCCTGTAATTCGAACTAAATCATACTAGTTCACTTTCGTGGTAATCAGGGATGTGGAAGCGGTTATTTTTCAAACGCTTCCGCTTCCGCTTCCACACCTATCGCTTCCACTTCCACCAATAAAAAACGAAAAAACGACGGTTGACAATTTTTTTTAACTTTTGTGGGTCTGTAGCCTGCCTTCTTCTACACTTCATCATTTTGAGAAAACAAAAACCTTCATTTATTGCTATTACTTTACCTACTTCGCTTAAGCTTATTGTTTCGAACTACTCTGTGTTTGTTTTTTTAGATACCAGAGCTCGTGTTAAATGTAGAACAGTGCTTTTCAATCTTTTTGTCATCGCGGGACCCCTTATGTACTTTTGCGTTTGTTACGGAACTCGCACTAACAAAAATTTAGAAATCACGAATTGCTTGCAAGAAAATCAAATATTTTGCTACTACAATTCAAAAAATAATTAAGCACTTCAACAAATAGACAGTTATTACAAGTTCGTTCACTACTTACAACTACTTTTACAACAGTTAACTTAATGCTTCTCAGATGTAAGCCGTATGATTACATATTACAGCTCTCGACAACAGTGGCGGCTCGTGATTGAATTTGCTGGTGGGGCTGCAAGTCATTTTTTATTTTTTTTGCACTCTTTGTAGGCAGTTCATTTGCCGTTGTTTAGCTATAAATGTGCAAATTTTCCGAAACTCTGTGCTGTTTTAGTTGTATAATTATATTCAGTCAGGTATTGCTTTGGCTGAATATTACGGATTGCGGTAGGCTAATTTAGTGTACAGAGTAGTAATTCCAATTTGTTTTAATATTTTGTAATCTACAAAGAAAATAGAACAAATACAGTGAACCCTCGTTTATCGCGGGGGATACGTTCCAAAAATAACCCGCGGTAGGTGAAATCCGCGAAGTAGTCAGCTTTATTTTTTACTGTTATTTTACAATGCAATACTGTACTGCAGAATGAAACAAAAAACAAAACCTCTTTTCAGGCCCAAAATGTGTTTATGAAATAGAAATATTAACATTTTCTTACAAATAACTATAATAGTTTAAAGAACGGTGTTGTAAAACAATGTTTTTTATATAGCAATGAATACAAAGCACTGTAAAAAATTCCACGAAGCAGTGAAGCCGCGATAGGTGAAGCGCAATATAGCGAGGGATCACTGTACAAAGTCTCGCACATATCATCAAGCTAAGGACTAGCCTGAAGAGTGAAGCGCATGAGCAAGTGCAAGTCGTACGAACTTATCGCACTTGAACTTATAACCGGTTAATTCGACGACTTGCAAAATTTCTTTCAGCATCCTTGGACAACAGTAATATATGTATATATATTTTTTAGTTTTTACAAAGAGTCACGATTAAAACAACGTTAGTATAGCAAAATAGGCGGAACCATCCTTCAAATACGGGTAATGAAGATGCATTATCATCACTAGGGCTCTTGCCAATGTAAGATACTTTTCGTGGCTCCTGGCTAGCCCGATATCCAACATTGGACTGTATACGCAACAAACCCAAACAATCCAACACAAAACACAAGACTGACGTACCGTTTACTTTTGAACCAGGATTTCCTTTGACGTTACTGCTAACCGTGCAAGTATGAACTAAAACTGGTATCCTTACATGAAATTGATCACACAAAAGCTAATTAGGCATAGAAAAACCTTCCCATCATTTTATACTAAATGTGTTGTTTTAAGGCATTCATGGCAGTAGGTGATTACACGATAGCATGTATCGGCATGCACGGAAAAGCAGCTCGAAAAACCCGGATTCGAAGCCCACAGGAACCAGACACGACGCAACATACCCAAGGGCAAAAATTAGTTTTACAAAGAGTCACGATCCGAACAAAGTTAGTACAGATAGTGTTCGACTTACGACCGCGTTCGGTTCCGACCATCCGGTCGTAAGTCGGAGTGGTCGTAAGTCGAATCTCATATATACATGTATGTATATATGAGGGCAAAAAACTATTTTACACTACGACTGAGCTGCCAGCCTATCGATACAGCTGCCTAGCCTTGCCAGGGAAGCGGTCGTAAAGTCGAGCAGTCGTAAGTCGAGCAGGTCGTAAGTCGAACACTACCTGTATAGCGTAATAGGCGGGACCATCCCTGGACTCAGATATTGGCCTTTTGGCCTCATCAACAAGGATTCGTTCCACCCAGCGCAGCGCCTCCAGAGGGGGCGTTGTGCGCCTAGAATTAGAGATTAACGTTGTCCCCTGCACTGCAGGTCGATGCGAAGCGTGAGTAAGCAATGAATAGTTGAGGTTTCGGGGTTGAGCGATGAGGTAGCACGAACCATAACAACACATTGACCAGCGCTAAAAGTGCGAGCAGTGGCGATGGTGGAATCAAACCATCGACGCCTCCAAACCAAGTTGTCAGAATCTACGTAGCCCGACACTGTCATAAAGCGGACAGTCGGGCGTGTGGTGTTTAAATGAAATTTTTGTAAACTACGCGAAATAAATTTTGGCGGCTTGACGAAACCAATGCTTTTGACCCACTCGAAAACAAGATCGTATGCCTCGCCCCCTATCCCTCGTTTTTACCTTTTATGCGGGTTCAATATAAGGGGAGTTGTAAGAGTTCAGTCACTCTTGGTTAGGCGCGTGCAGCAGCAATATTCCCCCACGTAGTTGCGGTAGTCTGATATCCAAATGACAAAGCGAAAGTTTTACAACTTTTTGACCGGTAGAAGAGAAAAAAGGTTTTGCTAAGTGCATCGCTAGCCTTTTGCATTAAGTTAAACAACTTTCTCGCCTTTAGATAAGTTTTCTTACTTCCTATTTAATTGCCTAATTCATTAAATGATACAACTGTATAGCAACATTTGAACTTGCTTACCTACAAACAATCTAACTAATTACAGCTACTAGCCCTGCTTTAGAGCTACAACATCAGCAAGCTTAGCGGGAATTGCTACGTCGCAAGAAAAGTGACAAAAATCAAGCGACCGTGAAAGCAACGCATATACTGTACGTTATGCGTCTGGGCGCTACTGATTTTGCCCTTCCTGCTGCTATCGTTTGCAGCTTAACGAGCGGTGTTCAAAAATTAGAAATATTTAGTTATACAAAAAAATTTGGCTTAGTAATGCTGACAATACTTGCAGGGGAAAAAATTTTGCTATGTCACGCAGAAACTAAAACTTTAAACCATTTATGAAGCAACTAAATCGATTTACAAAATTACAGTCTCGGGCGCTGCAGCTGCAGCCCGTCCTATGCACCATACGATGTCACATAGAATCCCTATGTCGCACGTTCACTTTGTTTACTGCTAGCAATATAGGAAAATTAGTCTTTTCAGCGACATAAACTGGTGCATTGGTAAATAAGGTATGAACTATGACATTATGAGAAATATTAACATTATCAAAAATTCGAAAAAAAACAGATTACAAAAACGCGTGGGGGGCTGCAGCTCTGCAGCCCATAGGTACGAGCCGCCACTGCTCGACAACAACCTGTCGTCACAACAACAAATTACACCGTATAGCGTTGATTTTCCCTCTCTATCCTCAACTAACTGACTTTGAGTTAACGTTAACTCTAATCATCCTTATGGACCTTCTGTCCGTCCTCAAAACACGTATTGACTCCGACCTTTTTGGATAGTGAAGTGCAAAATTTTTGTCGTATATATAGTATGTACGGTACATGTAAAGCGAGCAAAATTGAACTGCACCAATCAACAGCCGCCCCAACGTGGTGGTGCGGTCCCCGACCCGTTTGGGTTGGGTCAAAATGATTGTTGGCCTTCCCGAGTGTCCCAGATACACCGGGCACTCCCCTCGCACAAACCATTTTTTTGCCGTGCAGCCCCTTGAACGACCGCAGAAGGGTAGCATGCAGCCTCTTTAAAATTGGCCTGTCTTCTCTCTACTCCTACCTTTCTCTTGCCCGTCTTCTCATCCTTCTCCTTCTCCTGATGAGCGGCAACGTTTATCCTAACCCTTCCCTTGTCTTTCCCTATTTAGTGTGCGCTGGAAATGTTTAACCCTCAACCTAGAAACAACTAGTTGGATGATCATATGCTTCTCCAGAAAAGTTAGTTGCATTATTCTCACCAGAATTATCTTACCTACTGCTGTCAGTTTTTAACTACTTCTTTAATGCTATTGTCTAAGCTTACATAACTGCATTCTCGATAAAAGAGTCACCAATACATAGCTTTATCCACCTAATTTTTAAATCTGGAAGCGAAAAAGTCAGTCTTACTATAACAAAACTTTAAAACAGGTGTAGCTGTAGGATTGTTTTTCTTACTCCAGTCTATTGCATCATAATATATAGTAAAAAAAAATAAAAATGATGACCTATTGCATCAGACTAAAACAAATAATTGGTTCAGCACTAGAACAATGTGATATTGCCCATGTTTGACTATAGGTGGCATGTTACTGTAAAACCACTGTTTTTATTAGTCAAAGTGGTGGTCGCTGTTGTTTGTGCATTTGAGGGTTAAAAGAATGCAGTTTGGCATTCTTTCTGAGAACCCTCAAATTTTTCATTGGGGGCCCCGTTAAGAACCGCTATTCTAAATAAACACCTTAACAAAAGCTTTAATACAAACGCATTTTTTTGTACTTACATTCCCGCTTTCCAGAACTTGATCCAGGTTTTCAAATGCGTTTGTTTGATTACAAACGGTTTCATTAGCTGAAAAAAATATCGATGATTTAAATATTGCATAGATAGTGCCCATGTTTTTACTTACAAAAAAAGCAAAGTAAAATTGAACCCAAGTCACGAGTATGTATTAAAGGCCACATCATATCCCGACTGTAGGTCCTATTCACGCTTATCAAACCCATTGTATTTACTAAAAACTAGACTCATTCAAGCTTCTGAAGACCATTGCGAAGTGAAGAATGTAGTCGTTCCGTCAATTTGAAACCTTCCACAAAAAACTTGGGTTTGCATAGTCTTCTCAAACAGCATTCACCTGTGGCAAAGTCAGTGAATTGATCGGGATCAACAAAAAGCCAAAAAAAATTTCTTCGATTCACCGATTTGTACCGATCTATTCCGTTTGCTTCACAAAACATTTGATCTGAAAACCAAAGAATTTATTTTAATAAGAAAAAAATCAACAAGTTTCCTGGTGGGATTCGCCAATCTTTAATTCAGAAAAAGAAAACAAATTACAATGTGACTTGTTGTCCATGTCATGTGTGCGTGTCCTTAAATGATACCCGCATGATATAAGTATTGCTGTATCATATTGTTTTGTATTGCATCTTTTTTTTGCTCCCAATCGCAAATTTGTTTTTTTCAGCATGTTTATTATTGAGTGTTTTTTACACCCGCCTGATGAGACCCAATAAGGTCGAAACCGGTCGCGGGTTATTGACATGATGTAATAGATTGGTGTATGGTACCGTTGTGATGTTGGTAATCATTTTGCAAAATTTTCTATTTTACGTTTGTGTGATGCTGGAGGCAGATCCCTCTTAGTAGGAGATCGTGTTGAAAAATGCTAATTAACAACTAGCAACTTCTATATTTTGTAAAAGGAAATTAACCATGATTTTTAAATTTTTACAGTAGATCCACTGAAATTTTAATATGCAGCAAAAAGAAAAAATATTGAACTTAATTACACTCAAAACCGAATGTAAAATATTTTTTGAAAATGGAAAAACTTTTTTTTCTGAAAAGATCTCTAAATACGGGTTGGCGATAAAATAAAGAAGTTCTGTTCCCAGTTTCTTCACTTTTGGATTTGCAATAATGCTACAAGTGATGACGTCATTAAACTCATTGTGAAAGACAAAGATTCAAATTTTCACTGCAAACACGCTTTAGCTTTTAACCCTTATACTCCCAGACGGGTCATTTTGACCCGTAGAAATATATAAATGTGAGTTACTCGCGTTGTACTTACTTTCACGCATTGAGATTTTACAAGTCTTTGAAATAACCTTCAGAAATGCTTTCTTAAGTTTTGGAATGGTTTATGATGAAAACGTTCGCTGTAACGTGTAGTAGTTGCGTTACTGCCCACCGGGTCAAATTGACCCATGCCAAAGAATGCAATTTTTCTCAGCAGTTTTACATTGAATTTCTTTGTATGGAAAGCGTTCTCTAAGGACACATCTATTAACTTTTGTGTCATGTTTCACAGCAGAAAACCTGGGTTGAATAGCTGCTAAACTCCTTTATCAATGTAATGAATGATGTTTTGTCTTTGTAAATTGCAAGGCACATCCAGTGACAATTCATGCTGCCAAAACGGCTGCAATAGAATACAAACAAAGGAAAAACAAGATCGCAGTGGCGAGATTCAAACCCGCACTCACGAATTACCCGTCCGCAGCTCTACCAATTGAGCTGCACTGTTCTTGCTTGACTCTGTTCGCATTTGAGCTTGTGTCATTCAGATCTAGTTTGATCAAGCAACAACTATTACGTGTTGCCTACTACGTAAGAATGTCATTAGTTGTAGCTTCCCTTTGTACACAACTAATACAGTGGAATTCGGTTAATAAATCCACCTCGGGACAGCCGGTTTTGGATTTAATACGCGGCGGCTTTAATAAACGGCGTTTTCTAAAATGCACAAAATGTAGTATTTTTTCAGTATTTATTCGACACAGAAAAATCTGCGCAATGAAGTTTGCTTTGGTGGAAATGTTTTCCTCAGATGGCCATCCACTTCTTCTTTCATATCACAAAGCATGTCCATCTTCAGAAATCTTTTCTTTAAGTTAAATCTCATAAAACCGCTTCAGTTGCAACAATAACTGCATAACTCCTACGACTGGTGTTCAATTAGTCTGCTTGATTAGGCCTACCAGTACACAAGGACATGTACGTACTTGTCCATACGAAACTGATAATCCAATATTGTTTCGTCACTTTGCAATATTGTACTTATTAGTACATAATGAAGAAAAATTTGACTGCATAAAGCACGTAAACTGGATGTATTAAGCGGCGCTTGGATTTATTAACCGAAGTTTTTATAACGGGAAAGGATTGGGACGATTCCGTTCCAAGCAAATTGGATGTAATAAGCGGCTGGATTTATTAACCGTGGATTTATTAACCGAATTCCACTGTAACTGCTTTATCAATGTTGTAAAGGACCTTTTTTGCACTTTTTCTGGGAAAGGCTGTTAGTTTAGAAAGCAATCCGTTTACTTTTGCAAAGAAACCACAAGCAATTGAAAACTAGCTTATTTGTGGTAATTTTGCCATTCGAAAAGCTTTGCCTACAGGAAGTTGTAAAAGAAATGTGAGCAGTGTACTACAGTGTACTACTACTACTACTAGGTTTCTGTTGCAAGGTGTAGCGGCTATAGGTTACTGGCTAGCTAAACAATATGATACGTTTCCTTCGATTTGATAATTCTGCAGTTCGACGATCTTGCAGGTCACCAGACAAATTTTCACCTATTAGAAATGTACTTGAAATTTGGAATGAATCTCTTTTGGATGCATTTGTTTCTGATCAGAATCTGACGGTAGATGAACAACTTGCGACGTTTCGAGGTCGTTGCCCATTCCGCCAATACATGCCATCTAAACCAGGAAAATATGGCATTAAGATCTGGGCAATATGCGACTCAACATCACATTCCGTACTGAAAATGGATGTGTTGGAAGAGAAATAGATGAACCTGGGAAGCAAATCTAGGTTCAAAATTAATGCTAAAGCTCTCAAAACCTTTTAAAAAAAGGGGGAGAAATATTGCCTGTGATAACTTCTTCACAAATTTGGAGTCGAGAAGAAAACTTCTGATGCAAAATCTCACCATTGTAGGAACAATTCGAAAGAATAGGACAGAGTTTCCTGCAGAACTTGTGCCCACCATTGAGAGAAAAGAATTCACTACTCTCTATAGCTATCAAAAAGGAGCGATGATAGTTTCCTATTGTCTCAAGAAAAGGACGGTGGTTACTCTTCTGAGTACCATGCATTTAGATAAACGTACTGAATCGCCGGCTACGAAAAAGAAACCAGAAGTCATTACGTACTACAACGCAATAAAGGGTGGTGTAGATACCATGAACTAAATGGTGAGGTGGTTTACTTCCAAAAGAAAAACTGGAAGATGGCTGATGGTAATATTTTATAACATGCTTGACATCAGCGCTCTAAACGCTTTTATTATATAGATGTCCCCAATAAAGAAAACCATGCTGGGAAACGTGGCAACAGATTGAAGCGTAGCCTACTAATTAGCTTGGCATAGGAGCTGGCTGGACTTTGGGACAAAGATACAATTCAAATGCAGGCTTCTTCATCTGAAAATACAAGAAAGCGCTGCTCCATGTGTCCTGCAAAAGCCGATCGCAAAACAGAAACCTTTTGTGAAACCTGAGCAATCATGTTTGCAGTGATCACTCTGTCGTCATTCGCAGAAAGTGTTATGCCAAATAATCTTGCTGTTTCACATTTGCTTGCATTCTCTCATTGTCACTTTCGTTCATTACAGTCTTCTGTGCTGGAATAAACTCCTATATGAATGCCGAACGAGCTCAATGTGCAAGGCAAGGAAAGCTCAAAGTGCAAGGCTCCTTGCCTTGAATGCCGAACGACGTACTTTTTGAGTCTTTTTTCTTGTTGCTCCTGAAAGCCAGCCTAAATGTTTAATTTTTGTAATGACGCATACACAAACAAAGCCTTATTTATAACAATCATAAGCTTGATTAACCCCTTTTCTCGCAACACAAAAATTTTCCTCTTGTACAAACTTCCTCAGGCGCAATATACTGAAAACAATATGCGGGTCAAAATTACCCGTATGGGAAGTAACGAGACTCGAAATTTTTTTATTTTTTTTTTTATTTGCCATATTTATCCTCCATTCACGAGAAAGCGAATTGTATCGCTATACTTTGGACAGTAAGTCCGCACTCGCTTGGGAGTTGTCTTTTTCGAGGTTTATGGGTCACCTGTCTTCCACATAAAGGCGGGGCGTCCCGTTAAGTGCCTTGCCCAAGGACACAACAAGCGAACTTGCCGGCTTGTTCTCCACAACCTCCCATAAATGCCGAGTGCCAAGCAGGGAAGCTGTGAATACCATTTTTTAAAGTCTTTTGGTATGACTCGACAAGGGGAATTAACCCCAGGTCTACCGACTGCGAAGCGGACGCTCTAACCACTACGCCATCGCGTCGGTCGAAAAATTCGGATGAAGAAAGTAAAATCTTCACAAATTATAGAAAGAGACCTTGACCTTGTGCTTTGAATCCTGGTTACAAAACAGTGGCCAAAATATATTAAATGGCTTTGTAAATTTCGATAGTAAATTAATAAACGCACTACCTGGTTCATCTTTAAAAAGGTGTGGAGGGTCACTAAGTAAGGGGCTAAAAGAGTCCCTAACTACCATTCCATTTTCCATCAGCAAATAATACAGCTTAACACTTACTTCCATGTAGCCTTGTCACTGCGCTGTCGATTTGCTTAATCTTTGTACTTTCCGCATTTCCGCTTTTGTTCGAGATTACTAAAGTGAAATAGCAGTCAGCCTGTTGCATCAGCACTCTTTATAGTTTAGCACCGAATATATAAGCTCTACTTTGTACTATGAATTGTGTGATCCTTAAAGCTATATTGAGTGGCCGTTTCAACGTCAGTAAAAATTAGGTTTTCGGCAAGCTCCCTCAAACACAAGCTCTTACAATATCACATTTTAACCCTATTAAGGCCGGGCTTTTTTTGCTTTCTATGTCCGGGGGAGGGGTCGATTCGACTCGACACTTTGGCAGCTACTAACTTTTAAACTGCTTACAATAGCGATTCCGTTTTTGCTCAGATAGATGCAAAATTTATTTTTCAATCCAATTACATACTTTTGGTTATGATCAGATCAATAGCGTTCAAGTTATTGCAAATTAAATGCACAGCATTAGTTTTTAGATTTTTGACTGAATTTAAAATAACCTCTGATTTAAATATAACCCCTCTACGACCTCTGATCCAGGCCCTGAGAGTTTCCCGGATTCTGGGCTCCATGGTCTTCCGACATGCCTCCATCTCTCAGAAGGGGTCGGGTAACAACAACATCAACTACAACAGGTTTTTGATAAGCGAAGTTTGAAACAATGTAAATAACAAAAAAGGAGTAAAAGGAGCGGTAATAAAAAAAAATTGATAACCGCCGTTAATAGAAAGAGGCTTTGCCGTTTTGCAAAAAACAGAACCGGCGCTTTGTCATTTACGCCAAAGCAATGCTCCCACCCACTTTTGCTTGCACATAACACCAACCATGGAAAACAGCGGCGAATCCCTCTTCTGGGTTATCGTAATCAGAGATGAAATTGAAAGTCAACCGGTTAGTGAAGGATGTGTATGGTTCTGGGCAAATAGATCCTTGCAGTAGTCTTACTGGAACACCACCGTCGATTATCTAAAAGTATCAACAAAACCAGAAGTTAAATCTTTAAAGTTCTATCCAGGATAGAATCACATTGAATTGGTAAATTTTCTTTAAGTTCGCTAAGAACCTGCAATCTATTTTAATCGCTTTTCTCGGCGAATCAAGAACAATTTCTAAAAAACTTTCTTTTTATTTTTATGGCTACAGAGCAATTTTGTTTACTCCTAACTCGATATGGCCTGCTTACAATTACTGCTCACAAAAATACGTTTATTCGTTTAAAGTTACAATGATAGCAATTAAAATGGAAAAAGATGTGACTTTTTCCTATTCAACTGCTATCATTGTAAACTAATTTTCTGTGGCCACATGCAGTCACGAACACTCAGTGTTTGCTTTAGTGTCGTCAATGAAACGGTGCCGATTAACGGCGTTAACTTTTTGCTCGCGCTAAGGCTAGCGGCGGCAATATTTCCAGAAGTTAAGGAAAGCTGTAGCGACGAGACTAATTTTGCTAAATTTCAAACGTATGCACGCAACGTTAAATTTTTTTTTTGAAATATTTTGTTGCCTTTCTCTTTCATCGCAAATTTGTTCTTGATGTTATTACTATCATTTAGTGATTTTTGTCATGTTCTTTCCCAACTTCCAGTTTTATAATATTAACTATTAGCGACCTTCCAGTAGATTGGCACTCACTTAATTATTGCGTATTTAGTCGTATAATCTTTTATTTTGTTTTTGCTCATTGTGGCAAAATACCGAGACAATGCTAACGTTACGCAACAGCAACGAGTGAAACGACATAAATCGTAATGTGATATTTCGGGTTTATTTGATAACCAGAAAAATTGTTGAATCGTGTGGAAATACATAACTGCGTGCGTAGGGGTAAAAGTAGGGGAGCGAAGGAGCTGCAGCCCCTCTATCAGTTCTAAAACCGGGAAAAATATTTACTTTTGAAAAGTTGATCTCCAAAAAGGTAAAATAAAAGATCTTCACCGCAAAATTAAAAAATAGTCGCCTTTAAAAGTTTACATCTTTTCGAAATCCGGGTGGGAAATTAACCAAATCATATGAAACGCAGAAAATAAAATTTTTCCATTAGATAATCAAAAATTTTTTTGATATTCAAATGTTTTTCTGGTTATACAGGGTGATCCAGAAAAAGAGGGCCTCAGCTTTTAATAGTCCTCATTTTCTAATTTTCAGCAAGAACTAAATAAAACTGTGGTGATAACTAATTTATTGGTTTTAATACATCATATTAGAACATGAGAGTCTTTGCACTTTTCTTCTTTATTCTACTGCATGTGTTCCAGATGACCTTCATTTAGCTCTGTGCATTTTTTGAGGAGCAGCGCAAAGTTGTCCATAACGTTCTTACAAACTGACCAAGAAATGGCTCTGATCTCCTCCATAATGACTTCCTTAAGTTCGGTGATGGTCTTCGGTCACCCTGCGTACGCTTTGTTTTTCAGGTAGCCCTAGAGAAAAAATCTGGGGAGCTGAGGTGAGGGCTGTGAGATGTTTCCTCAAAATTAGCCTTGAGACTAATTACAGAGTTTCAAAAGTACTCTTTTAGCCAGTCTTGAGCTAGGTTTGAGGTGCGAAAGCTGGCTCTGTCTTGCTGGAACTAGAACTTGCCAATAAGTGACGGGTACAAAGTCTGTAGTTCACTCTTGAAAGTTTTGAGGATCTGAAATATCGCTCCAGATTGTTGCTGTCTTCCCAGATTTCTCGATGAAGCCCGACGATGCTTCTTGCTGAAATTGCAGTTCTTACCATGCACTTAAGGGAGTGCAACGTCTTGGTGGCTATTTTATTGGGTCTGGAAGCTCCCCCAGAAGACATTTGCCTCCGAGTTTACTTTTTCTTCAAGGTGCAAGTGAGCTTCATCTGAGGTCCAAAGGAGGTTAAAGAAAGCTGGTGTCTCCTGGATCTTCTCTCATATCTTGACTGCCATGATATTTCTCTGCTTTTTCTTTGAGACTGTAAGAGTTTGTTTCGTCTGTATTCTGTATGAGTAAGCCTTTAAACCCTGTATTGCCGCTTTCCTGCAAGTCTCACGGTACATGGTGAGAGACTGACTTCGCTTGCGCACAAAGTGTTTTGGATTTCTGCAAAATTGACTTTCCCACTTTCTCAATCAACTCAGCAGTAAGTTTCCTCGGACGCTCTATATTGGCTTGGACAGGTGTCACTGGCTGCATTTACGTCCCTCACTGTCTCATAATTCTCGAAGTGATCAATCCAGTTCTGAATCCTGCTCTTGGACGGTGCTTTTTTACATTGGAACTGATTCACAAAATGCCTTGCACTTTCTTGAACAAGCCTGTATGATAGTGATGTTTGACGCAATACAGGGTGTCCCATAAGTCGCGCACCATCTTAATCTGCGTTTTCATATTTGATTTAATTATAAGGAAGAAACTAAAAGTACAAGAAAGCGTTAAATTCATTTTTATGTTTGGAAGAGCTGGGGCGACACACCAATCTGTAGCTCAAGAATCCAACCTCAATCACCCTGAGCGAGAGCAACCATTAAGAATAACAATAGCTACTGAGTGCTAAATGACAACAATAACAAGAATGCAATAACTACTTGAGTGCCCGAAAATCAGCACCAAAACGCTCAGGAGAGTGAAACACAGTTTGATATAGAGAACTGATGCTTGTTTCATTGTTGTAAGTGCACAGTTTGAGCATCTGCTATGACTGTGATCAATAAAAGCGCTTTCTGCGGAAACCTGAATGGTGCGCGACTTCTGGGACACCCTGTATATTCTTTGCTGGGACTTCCACTGACATCTAGTTGTGTTCACAGACATTGCTGCTGCCATGTCCTGCAAAATAGAGGCGATTTATGAATGGATAAAAGAGATTTCAAAAAAGTACTTTCGGGGCCCGATTTTTTAAGTCACCCTGTATTCTTTAGTATTTACCATGTACTGCAGCTAGCTTACGCTTGCAACAACGCTACCTATGCATCTCGACAAAACTGAGTTAATTCTTGGTAAGAGCATATTGCGTAAAGCAGTCGATCACTCAACACTTTCATTAGAATATCATATAATGTAGATTTACCCCAAAGAAGTCTGATAAAGCGATCAGTAGCCTGCTAGTCTACCACAAGGACAATGCAAATGTTGATACGTTTTTTAGCTTTGATTGCTTTGTTTGCTGCGTAAGGTGTTAGCGTCAGCTTGCTTCTTCGGTGTCTTTCTCGCAGAAGTTTAATTAGGCTACCGTAAATTACGAAATCTGCAAAAGTTTTCGGTGTCTAAAATGAATGAGATTGGTGACGCATTTAGAATAAGAGATAAAGAGCGTTTCCTCATCCCAATAAACGGTATGACAAAGTAAGAAATGCAAAAAGAAAGTTATTTTGGAGACAAAGTTTTTGGTTTTACAAGGTCGATCTCCGAAGAAAAATATTGCTATGCTGATTTGGACACCGAAATGGGCAAATCTTCATTTTCAAAAGGTCTCTCTTCCTCAATGCTCTGCCCCTTCCTCTTAAAGAGGATTTAACTTGCTAATTTGGTTACATGGCTTGATGATATTATTGAGGTTACTTTACGCTCTGATCCACCTCTAAGTTCATTTTTGAAGTCCACCACTGAGTGAAATGACACTGATTTAACAGAAAGGGAATGCAATTAGGATTGGAAGAAGAGTCGAAGTTGCATCATGAAGTTTATACTACTTAGTAATGCCGCTAGTGGCATTTTAAGCCGATCGCGCTTACGCGGACGGGGTCAATTTGTTATCTTCAACACGTAACACATTGTAAACTATGGTTGTTCTATCTAAGCCAGAGCCCATTATTAACTGAGTTGTTTTGTGTTTACAGCACATCAGATGCATTTTCATTATTTCCTCTTTCAATAAGCTGGGAGTATCTTCAGTTTTTCATGCATTCTTACAATTTTGCTGACTTCATGTTAAGCGTCATAATGTTTGATGTTAAATGCCAAATATTGCTGTTTAATTTATGTTTTGTTCCTAATTATGATTTAGCCAAATGTCATGCGAAGCGCGCGTTTACACCTTTATGTTTTGGTCGATGGAGAGCTTTATGGTGAGCCAGCTTATTGTTCCCAGATATGATTCTTAGTAGCCAGCATTGTGCATTAAAATTGCAAACACTTCCGTAATTCGCTTTCAAAAAAAATAATTTTTTATTTTATAAAGTGTTTATATAATTATTTTTATAAAGGCCCCGAGAGGCGGATTTTTGAGCGTGGTTGTGTGTGTGTGTGTGTGTGTGTGTGTGTGTGTGTGTGTGTGTGTGTGCGCGCGCGCGCGCGCGTACTTGTTTGCATGTAGTCAAACTTGAATATCTAGCATTTATTTCTCGTTTGCTATTTTGTTTCATGAGTCGCTTCTAACCACATTTGTTGTTAGAAAATGGCTGCGACTCAAAGTCCTCGCAGACTCTTTGCACCCCTTATGACACTTTTGGTTTACTTGGAACCTTTGACTTATTTATCATAAATGTCACAAAAATATGAACTTCAAACTTATCCACAATTAGTTGTTTGCTTTTGCTTCACTTACCATCAAGTAGTCGCAACATTTCTCAGTTTTAAAACTGTCGAAGACCAAGCTTATTAAAGATCCGTCAGGAGCAGAGATATTCATTATTTTTCTCATGTTGTTTGTGTAATTTTTAAACTTAAAGCGAGTTGTGTTAATTATGTGAAAATCATCGTTCGCATCATCTGAAATTAAAATCCGCAATTAATGGCATTTATTGCTCATTAACAAGAAAGATTAACTACGCGGAGGCTTCAGAAACATCCAAACCAACAAAATTGATAATATCATTTCCCGTCATTTGCAAGATCAAATTATGTAGAAACTTCTGCGACAAATGCAACTTTGTTCATTGATACATTCCTCTGCACAACAAAACAGTTACCAAAACAAAACCATGTGGAAGAAAGATTGAAATACAAAACGTTTTTGCAGAATATATTGCAGATTTGGAAGGATTAAGAAGAACTAAAACAAAAATGAATAATAGCTATGACAATGGTTCTCATCCAGGGGTCGCAAAGGATTTATTGGGATAGACAAGGTCTGCGATATAAGATTGAATATAATTGACACTTTTAAAAAGTTAATCTGCAAGAAAAAGGCTTAAACTTAACACAAAGAAAAGGAACGATTTTTAGAAGGATGTATCCAAATATAAAAAATACGAAAAATGCACAACATCCCTTCCAACTTTGCACCTGGCACGGACCAGCCTCTCGACGGCCCTATTCGTTCCAGCATTTCTGGGATTGATGAAAGTTTGGAAAATAACGCTGAGTTTCATCGAGTGTGCAGACGTTAAGAACCACTAGCTCATAAAGTTACTACAGTTCTATACTCACTCATGCCATTTATTTCTATTTCGTCATTGGTGCGTGGCGACCCATCATGTTTAGAAGAAGGATCACCTTGGTCAAAAAATAATGATGAAATCAGCTTTCTACATTTGATAAAGACATTTCAAATCATAATGGGAGAGTAAGAATTTATACAATAATGAAGTAGTCACACACCAAAAATAAAAGCACCAGACCGGTTTCGCCATTATTGGGGCTCTTCAGTGGCGCGTATAGCTGCATTCTTTTTAGACCAGCATAAAAAGAAAGCAGCTATAACAGGGGTGCTCACAATTTTTCAGCATGTGTTCTATTTATAAAATTATCTCGTCAAAATGATTTAGCCACTACAAAAATGCAAAATATTTTTCTTATTTTCAAATATATTGAAAATTTCTTATATTTACAATCCATGCTGATATAATGTCCACATGAGCCAATATTGCACAGCACAACATAGTCAATTATGAACATTTTTTTGTAATTACCTGAGTTTAATTTGATAACTCGCACTGAATTTATTCAGACAAGGATGCATAGTCCGGGCTGTACCTGCTAACAGCTAGGCTCAATCACTCTTCCAAATGCTCATCAGTCATGGTACAGGGTGTGTAAAAAGTAGCTTGGGAATTTCTATACCGGTAGTTTATAATTCTTGCACTTTGCCATGTATAGACTAGTAAAACGTTTAATATTACTCTTTGATTATTAGAATTTACGTAAATAAGCAAACTAAAAGAGAAAATGAACACATTTTTATAATCATTCACTTTTATTTAAAAAGGTTGTTGAAAAGTTTAATATTTTTCGACCGAACTACCGCCATTTTTTACGCAAGTGTGCAGTCCGCGATGAAAACATTGAATTACGTTTTGACACATATCGGTGGTGATTTTATGTGCTTCTTCAGTGATGAAGTTCATGAAGTCATCGATTGTCGCAGGTTTCCTTTCGTAAACGGCATTTTTCAAATGACCCCAAGCAAAAAAAATCAAGGGGTGTGAGGTCCGGAGACCTTGCTGCTCAGACAAGAGGACCACAGCGTCCTAACCATCTTTCAGTGAACGTCCTATCCAAAAATTCTCGTACTTTTCGATGGTAGTGCGTTGGCGCTGCATCTTATTGAAAAATCACATTACTGAAAACGTTTCTCGTCAACTGAGGAATGAAGCACTTTTCCAACATATCGAGATAAAGTTCGCCGTTAATGTTGCCTGGCAAGAAAAATGGGACATAAATGCCATAAAAGGTTAAAAAATGAAAATGTTTGAAATATCATGAAAACAGCTATTAAAACAAAAAAATTTTTTGAATGATTAAAACAAAAATTTGAAGAATTGATCTCTTAAGTAAAAAAAGCCTCTATATAATTAGACACACACTGATGGTTTTAATGAATTTTAAAACCGTCAAGTTACTTTATACGCACCCTGTAGAAGGGTATTTGGGCTTAATGATCTTCATATGGTAAAAGGCTGACTCACATAAATAAGTGGAGCCGAATAATGTAGTCAAGGAGGTAGCGCAATTCGTCATGTTGAGGTACTTTATCTCTGTGAGTAAGTTTTAGAACTGTCTATGAGCTCTGGACTTCAGCTCAATGTCGGATTGTAGAGTAAAAATCTCATTTTTCACTTCAGAAGAGTTCGGGTAAAATAGTGTAGCAATTTTTGATGCTAGTAAATCAACCTCAGCATCTTCCCGAAAAGGATAGCACATTAATGTAGCAACTGACTCCAGCAAAGTAAAGTCTTGAAAGCTTTTGTCAAACTCTGACAGACAATTGTGAATGTGCTCCATGTAGCGTGCACTGTCAAGCTGCATACAGGCTTTTCCTTGCTTCTCCGAATTCGCCAAATAACGGCGCTGCAGCTTTGAGGAGAGATGTTGCATCTTTCGTTTAAAAGCATCAACTAAGTTAATCATATTGATCACTTTTTTGCCTTTTCCTTGCAGCTCTAAATTAAAGTCATTCAACATGTTTGTCAGATCGGTTAAAAATGCAAAGTCTAACAGCCACTGGCCGTCATTTAGTTTCTTGTATTCTGTATGTCCATCTAAACAAAAAAACTTCTTAATTTCCGGACAAAGCTCTCAAAACCTTTGCAGGAATTACCCTCGACTAAGCCATCTCACGTCAGTATGTAACAACAACTCAGAATGGTTGCAATCTACCTTCTCCGGATGTGTACGGAATATCCGTCTTTGAAGAGATCTGTCTCGAATAGAACAGGCAATCTTTGTTGCCATATCCATGATCTCTTTCATGTTGAGCATTTTAGTGCATAACGCTTGTTGGTGGATTATACAATGATAATCCAAGAAGTCTGGGAAAGCAGCGTCCTGCTTGCACTTGGCAATAAATCCATTCACGTGGCCAACCATTGCGAGTTCTTCATCCATGGTGGTAGACAGCAATTTGTACACTGGGAGCTGAGTTTTCTCAATAAAGTTTTCAAAACGACTAAAATATGTCTCCTCGCGTTTGTTCTTTTATGGGAAGTACTGCTAGTAGCTTCTCTTTTGCAATGATAATGCTAAATACCATACGAATCAAAATGCACATCTGAGCTGCGCCACTCACGTCCGTAGATTGGTCCAACTGTAGTGAGAAACACTAACAATCTCCGATGTCCTTCCACATTTGCTGGATTAAATTCTCAGCCATGGCTTCCCAGCGCCGTGTAATTGTAGCTGCGGAGCTTTGATTGAAAATGATGTTTCTGCCTTATTATCAAAGTCTCGGAGCATTGAGTCAGCTTCTTCAATGAACACCTCTTTTATCATCTCTTCATCTAGGAAAGACTTGTTGTTCTGAACGATGACGTGACTCACCCAGAATGCTTAGGTGGCGGCTTTCGCTTTTGCAGTTTGTTGTGTGAAAAATGACTGCTGTCCGGATGTCGCGTGCAAAAAATTTTTTTGTCTCATCTCAACGTTAATTTTATTTTTAAAACTGAAGCGACCAAGAGTATCGCTTGTACAAATAAGTCTGGCTGCAACTTAACAGCTAGGTGAAGATTGGCTTCTACTAAGATACTTTGAATCACGCATTTCTCGGTCACGAATCAAACAAATATATTCACAAACCACTTTAAAACTTCGAATTCCTTCGCCGTCGAGCACAGAAGCTAAAGTTCTTATATGTATTTATATATATATCAGAAACTAACCAAAACTAAATCTACCAAATAATTGCTTGATTCTTGTCACAACAATCACCACAGAGCAACAAGATCTTTCTTTTCAGTCTATATACACTTATTATTCTCTCTTCTCTACTACTCTCTGCTGCACTAAATGCGCAAAAATCTCGCCACTTTGTACAGAAATGGGTGGCCTTCCAGAAAAGCCAGAACAACATCACTTGACACGGAAAAAAGCAACGTTAATAAATTACGTAATCGGCATATTCTGAAACTTAGTCAGGTAATCAACCATTGTGACGTAAGAAAAGGCGTGTGAGTTACAAATTTAAATGCGAAAGGTCTTTTCGAAAACAGCCGAGATATAAAACGCAAGTTTAGGGTTTCAAATAGTTTAGATTTACAAATAAAATAATCACGGCAAAACAAAAACGACAGACTACAACAACTATGCCTATATAAAAACTATTTTTTCAACGCAAGTTTACTTATTCGTGACATACGACCCCCCTAAGAATATTATAATAATAATAATATTAAAACTACGAATAACGAAATTTGGGAATCCCATTCACTACTAAGATCCTTGATCATACACAATTATAAATTCGATTACCATATCTCACACACACATACAATTAAAGCATAGCACAACAATACACGTAAACACAGCACAATTAGTTCATCACATGACTAAGATAATCAACCGCTACATTATCCTTTCCAGGAATGCCCTGTACAGCAGGGGTGTCAAATTCGTGGGCTTTTCGGGGCCAAATTGCACGTTGGCAATTGTCCCGAGGGCCGATGGTGGCGAGGTTGATCTCCAAAAAAAAAGGTCGTTACCACTCCGCCATCTCCACACCATTGCCCTTCTTCAGGCATCGTTATCGAGTTTTGTGGCACAAAGTGAATTTTATTAAGAATTTTAGAATCGTCTCGCTGGCCGCATTGAAAGGCTCTGCGGGCCGCGAGTTTGACACCCCTGTTGTACAGTATAAAATTAATGTTTAATAATTAGTTTCCGCTGGCGCGAGTTTCTTGCTGGCATACGCCACTGGGTATATTCTCTCGTCATGCTGTTGCATGAGGGCGGCACCCAGCCCGCAGTTCGATTCATCAGTTCGTAGTATAAACGGCTTGCTATGGTCTGGCAGCTTTAAAATTGGTCGCTTCAACAAACAGTCTCGCAAGCTGCTGAAGGCCTTTTTTGAGCTTGCCCTCATCGAATCTTGTTTGGTTGTCCCTTACGCGTTAGATCAGTCAATGGCGCTGCAAACGCTGCAAATGTTGTCGCGGTAATAGTTTGCTAACTCCAAAAAATATCTTACCTTCTTCTTCGTAGTCGGTCTTCGTGCTGTAGGTATCTTCTCTAAATTGTCCTCATTAATTGTGGTCCAGTCACGGCCGATATAATGTCCAAGGAATTCAACGGATTCAGCCCCAAATACACATTTAGACGGTTTTGCTGTAAGTTCTGCTTTCATAAGACGTCGGAGTAACTCTTTTAACACTTTTAGATGCGCTTGCCAGTCATTTGTATGTATTATGAGGTCGTCAATGTAGCTATCAATGTTGTTCATTCCGGCCAAAGTTTTCCTCATTCCGCGAAACAACGCGGCCTCGGAATTTTTCATTCCAAAAGACATCCTCAAAAAATTGTACGTAACGTCGGGTGTTACAAATACTGTCTTTTCGATGTTCTCTTCCGCGACTGGGGTTTGCCGCCATCCCTTGCTCAGATCAATCTTGGAGTAATACTTGCTTTTCCCCAACCGCTGGAATAAATCTTCTGCTGTGATCATAGGCTCTGTAAGCTTGTTTAGTTTCCGATAATAAACGCAGATGCGGTCTGATCCATCTTTCTTCTTCACGATTACAATTGGGGATGCAAATGGTAAATTTCATTCTCGGATGATTCCGAGGCTAAGCATGTCTTCTATTTCCTTTTTAAGGTTTTCCCTCATGGTATACGGCAAAGGATAAGGCGGAGACCTGACTGGATTATTATCAGTAAGCTCCATCTTATTTTTGCTCATGTTAGTTTTACCTGGGATATCAACAAAAACTTGTGATCTTGACAAGATGTTCATCATCTCTTCCTGCTGTGTTTTGGTCAGTTCGACCCCCGAGTTGACGTCCTGTACTGTTTTCTTCTGATGACAATTAGCCATTTCCATCATCTTGTCGTCGTTCACACTCAGATTTTCATGTCCTTTTATAATTCCGGTACAAACATCACAAGACATCATCTGGTTATCATCTGAATTTTGTTGTGGTGCTCCGTTCTGGTCAGCTCTTTGGATGTATTTCTTCAGCATGATTGTAGGAAACGTTTTCACCTTTTTATTCACTTCTACCCGATAATCATTACTCTTTCCACATCTGCTCATTATTTCATAAGACCCTATTCATTACATCAAAAGTTTATTTGTGTCCGTCGGCAGTACCAATAATACTTTGTCGCTTTCTTGAAATTCTCTTCTTTTATCTCTTCTGTCATACAGCGTTTTGTTCTTTTTCCGGCTCTTTAGCAACTCTTCCTGGGCGATCTTCATGATGTTGTCTAACCCTTCTCGCAATTTGAAAACATACTGGTAGCTCGTCTTAATTTCTGCCCCATCTTTCTCCCCTGTACACAGCTCCTTCAAGATTTGTACTGGTCTGCGTACTGTCCTCCCGTACAATAATTCAAACGTTGAAAATCCGGTGGCCTCCAGTGCCGCTTCTGTGTATGCGAATAGTAAAGGATTAACAAAACGATGCCACTGGCGGGGCTGCTAATTACATAAAACGTCTTAGCATTTTTTGGCGTAGTTGTTAGTCATTTTATGGACAGCAGTCTTGATACTTTCTTTATGCACTTCGATACAAATTTGCGTTTACCAAGATCACTCAAGACTTCCTCTGGTATTCCCAGACGACTGTACATATCCAGCAACGCTTCCGCCACTGTCTCTATTTCAATATTCTTGAGTGGAACGTCTTCAGGGTATCTGGTTGCATAATCCATCAAGGTCAGGATATATTGATGTCCCTTCTCGCTTTCAGGCGAAATTGGTCCAGGTACTAAATCCCCCGACTCTCCTAAACGGCATTTTGATCAATAGCATATCTCTTAGTGGCACACAGGGGACGGATCCTTTATCAGTCGTCTTCTGACATACAACACAAGATCTGCAGAAATTAGTAACGTCATCTTGCATGCTCGGCCAGTAGAAATTTGTCTGAATGCGTTCTGTAGTCTTCTTGATCCCAAGATGTTTTTGAAATTAGAGTCATGAACGACTTCCTTCTCAACGTTATCGGTACCATAATCTGCTTTGAGCACTCACCTAATCCATTAACTCGGTTTCGAATCCTGTAAAATATACCCCTAAGCTTTTCATATTTTATTTCGTAATATCCCTTTTCTAACAGCATTCTTCAAGTCTACGTATTTTTCCAGAGTAGTGTCTTCCTGTTGCAGTTTTGCCAATTCATTCTTCGTGACGGAAGTCTGACCCGCCACGTCTTTTGCAACTAAAAGTTTGATCGTGGCATCCTTCCGAGCTTGAGCCCTCGTGACCGCAGCGGCACATGTCTCCACACCGGCAACAGCATCATCCGCATTCCGTGCCCCAGGAATGTTTCCAATGACCAGGTCAAATAAATGGCTTGAGTTACTTCCGTATAATAGGGCGTGTCCACTTTAATCTTAACAATGGATGCCTCCTTCAATGTCCGATCGATAGCCATCACATAACCCTTGCTACCAGTAAAATTATCTTCGTTAAACTCTCTCCTGACAATAACACCATTGCAGCCTATATCACGTAGGACCTCAACTACATTCTCACCCACTTTTACGGTCGCAAGAGGCATACACTTCTCATTTTCATTACTCAGGCAGGCACCATTACGCACGACTTTAATTTTCTCTCCAGATTTGAGCTCCAAATATTCTTCATTCTTCGCTTTGGCATCATCCAACAATCTTCCAAATTGCGCAGCGCATCCAACTCGGTACAATTGTGAGTTAGGTCTAGAGGTGTTGCCTCCGCCCCGGGGAACAGCTTGAAGGCGGGGTGCGCTCCGACAAAATCTCTTCACATGCCCAATTTTATCACATTGGTTGTACGTAACTGCGTGTCTGGCTGGTCTGTTATACTCGTTGCATCCTCCTTCTGGTTTAACACGACAGTCAATCGCCCGGTGACCAACGCGATTACATAGGAAGCATTTCAGAATACTCGTAGGAGGTAATCCACTATAGTTGTCTTTCACACCGGCTGCCGCACTATCACGTTTGATCACTTCCTTGCTCGACAGCTTTTGATTGCGCGCTGCCAAATATCGATCGGCCAACCGTGACAATTCATCTAAAGTTTTTGGGTTGCTCTGCTTTAGCCCTTCTTTGGTAATACGATTGTAGACTGGCAGATGAAGCATAGGCACTTAGAAAAAAGAAAATAATTTTACCTCCCATTCTGCATGAAAGTGAAACCTTTTTATCTTCTAACTTGATCCATCTCCCCCACTCATTTTTGACGACCATAAGCTGTCTTTAGTTTAAAGAAAAAAAAGTGAGGGCTTAAAATTGGAGGTAACTCCTGGACTAGCTAGTTTTGCTGCACTTAGAGCTGTTGCTTGCGCATGCACGTTCATATAAATGTTACAAAAGATCAGTTGTCATCTGACCGGCTACTCTGTAAATCAATCAAGTGACAGGATAGATGATATACTGACGCCTATATTTCTAGTGTCATGCCGTCTACCAATACTACCTTTGCAATCGACTGGTAGATCGCGATCGACGTATTGAGCATCCCTGAGCTATAACATCAGCATCGGTGTCCAGCCAGGTGGTCAAGTGGTACTTACGATAGATAGAAGGTCTACATCGTGAAGGCTCAGTTCCCTGCTGGTCGGTTACGTGCCAATTAAGAGCACCAATAATGGCAAAACCGGTCTGATGCTTTCTTATTGTTAGTGTGTGACTACTTCACTTTTCAAATTATATTATCAAAATATTCATAAATTCTTTTTAAATTCACACTGTGTTGAAATAGCATTTGTCACATAAAATCAGTCACTGAGTCAGGTTGAAGAATAAAAAGAGTTTAAGCGTAACAAGCTGGAGTAATGTGTTCATTGCAAGTTAGATATTCTCTACCAACTAAACAATATCAAATCGAGTTTCGTAATAAACAGTTCCTATCAAAAGAACGAGGTAAGGACTTTGTAGTCCACAAAAATATGAGAATGCTGCTACAACCAAGTTACATCACATAATAAAAATCTAATCAGTTAACGGTAATTATCTTTGTCTTTCCGCCACAAAGAAAAGTTTGAGATCATAACTAGAGCACATACAGTATTTTTAGATATTCATTTGAAATAGGCTATTTAAATATTACTGATAACCGTGGATGATTTAAAATAGCATTTCAGTCAAGTGAAGCCTCTAAAATTTGAATAAGACGCAAAACAATTTACAGCAATTTATTTATGAATAAAGTTATTTGATCACTTTTATTGTTGTCTATCCTATTACATAGGTATTAGTTTATTAATTTCATTAGCGTTGCATGGTCTTTAATTTCCGATTTAAATGTGCAATTGTACATTTGTAATTACTGCAGATTTCTTCAAAAATATTACGGCAACAACAATTTTTTCGTGACTGCTGCATAAAAAAATATATATTTTGAAAACTATAAAAGCAGATGTGTGGTATATGACATGGATTTTATCCCGATGTGACATCATGACTTCGTTTGACATAATGCAGCAGAAAAACAAAAAAAACAAAAACGACAAAGGTTTTTAATTTTTTATGGGATGATAAAAAGAATGATCTGTGAAAAACCGTGATCTAATCCTCAATCGTGACATAAGCATTTATGGAAACTAATCAATACGTCACCATCAAACGGCAGTATCACCAAAAGTTGATCCACTATCCAAACCATCTTCTCAGGGGTGCGAATCCATGCTTTTGTTAATGGGACATTGTAATCGGGAACACAGTTTTAACCACTCGGCCATCGAAGCGCGGCGAATGCCTGTGCGATCTTCGTTAGACTGCACCAATCAACAGCATTCTCAACGTGGTGGTGAGGTCTCCGACCCCGTTAGGGTTAGGTCGAAATGTCTGTTGGCCTTCCTGATGGTCCCAGTAACCCCGGGCCCTCCCCACATCCAATCATTTTTTTGCCGTGCTTCCGTCTAAACCCAGAAGGGCAACACTCATTCTCTAAAATTGGTTTCCTGTCTCTTATCTCTTCCTGGATTTTTGCTGCCAGTATTCTTCTTCTCTTCTTTCTTCTGATTAGCGGTAACGTTCACCCTAACCCTGGCCCCGTTTTTCCTGGCTTAGTGAGTACAGAAAGTGCGACCCGGATAGATGGGTCAGTGCAATGCTACACCAGCTTTATTGGATTCATATAAAGTGTTCATTATTTTCTTCTTTTAAATTCAATGCTCTAGGCAGCTCTCACTTCTGAAGCGCTCTCCTTGCTGCGTCTCTGCTTCTGCTGGGGTCCCCAATCTTCCAACACTGAGACTTTTTCTTATTAGGGCCCTCCAACACGTATACCTCCTCCGATCAAACTGGTCTTTCTAGCCCTCCCTTGCCAATGCAGCGCCCCTATACCACCCTTGCATACAAACATCCTGTCCTCCTTCCGCTCACTTCAGAACTCCTCTCTCTCTCTCTGCACTTTGCTTACCCTCTTACGGTTCTTCCTGTTGTATTTCACTTCCAGCTCCCTCTCTCTCCCTTAACTCGCTCAGTGTTCTTTAATGGAATGCGAAAGGCCTTCAAACCAGAAGTGCTGAATTTCTCCAATATATCTCAATCTATCCTGTAGACGTTATCTGTATCCAGGAATGCACCTTTATTCTTCCTCTTTCTGGTTTCCTAGATACTCCGCTCTGCTATTTGATCGCACTCACTCCCGGCTGGACAACTTTTCTCTTGACAACCCCCACGCCAGCAATGGCGTCATTATTTTTGTCAGGCTGTGCCTGTTTTTCTCTGAACTCTCTACCTATTCTCTTTGCTTGACTCCAACTCTGAATGTGTTGGGGTCAACATCTCATTAAACTAGTCTTTCTCGTACTCTTTCTTTAACATTTATGCTCACTCTATTTGCTTTTCCTCGATGAATAGCAGAACCGACTCCTTTTCCCATCCGTTCTTCCTTTCTCCAGATATTTATTCATTTTGGCGATTTCAATTGCCATCTCTACCTCTGGGACTCAAAGGTACGTCTGAGTCCTGTAAAAAGGAAGTATTGGATTGGGTCAATTCTTCGAACCTTCTTTCTCTCAATGACCCTGAGATTCCTGTTCTTCTCCATACCTCCTTTAGCAGCCGCTTCTCTCTTGACGTCTCCTTTGCTTCTTCCTCTCTTACCCTCTCTTGCACCTTCGAGTTACTTTATAACCTTGATTGTAATCACCTCCTAGTGCTTCTAACTGCCTCCCTTTCTTCGCTCTTCCGCCTTAACAAACGGGTTCCTTTTTACATTTTTCAGAAAGCTCGTTGGTACGATTTTGCCTTTTACTTTGACTCTCACTGCCCTTTTGCAAAGAAGTAGTTCTGTCGTTCTCTTTCCTTTGCTAGTGCTCTCTTTACTTCTTTGGCATCAAATACGGCCAAATTTTCCATTCCTTTCGGCCACATGAAGCACCAACCTCAAACATGGTGATCTCCTTAAGTGAAAGATGCGGTAAGCAAAAGACGTAAGACTTTTACTGCCAGCCATAGAAGTGATGAAGATTGTTGGGCTCACATATCTGCCTCCCGACCGATTTTGCCTGTCATCGCCAAAGCTAAGGCTGAGACATGAAAGACAACATGCTTGTCTCTCTTTCTCCTAAATCATATATTCTCTACTCCGTTGTGTTGCTGGTTTTTCTTCTTCATTTGGTTTCTCTTCTCATTTTTCCAAATGCTCTCCCACGGAGTTGGCATCGGTCTCCGCCGACTACCTGAGATCCCACCTTTGCGTTTTCCTGCCAAAGACTTTGCGTAGCAGAGCCAAAAGCTATCTGTCAAAGCTCCGACTGGCCACGTGCCCTGATGAGTATCATTCTTTGTTCTGCTCTCTCTCTCTTCCCTTCCACTGTTCCACGCAAAGTCGCTTATTCCACGCAAAAGCACCTTTCTCGAATTTATTTTTTCCATTTCTTACTTTCCTAGTGGTTACATTTCTTTCTTTCCAACTGGGAGACATCTTCTATCATACTTAATCTTAAAATAGAAAAGTTTCTAAACTCTCATGATTCTTTTGTGTTAATCTCTCTCACCTCCTAGGTCTAAAAGTTTTTGAACGCATCATTCTTTTTCGTCTATTCTTCTTTCTGAAGTTTAACTCCATTGTCTTTCCTCCAGTTTCCGCACTGGAAGGTAGATCAAACTCTGTTTCTTTCTCAGTTCATTTCGGATGGGTTGGGTAAACTCCGGCGGCGTTCTCGAACGGCTCTTGCTGCAATGGACTTTTCTAAGGCATTCGACTCTGTCTGGCCTCCCGCTCGTTTTCATATACTTATTTCTGATGGTCTTTTTCCTTGCTTTGCTCGTTGGGCTCAATCTTTTCTTTCTGATGGGTGCGCTTGTGTGGTATTTCAAAATCACAAATGATGCTCCTTTTGGAGTCCTCGCGGTGTTTCACAAAGATGCGCTCTTGGCCCTGTTGGTTACTGTCTTTTCATGAATGATCTTCCTGCTTATCTGCCTTCTTTCGTGAGCTGCTATTTTTATGCTGAAAACCACCCCATCTGTTTCTTCTCGCACTCTGTCTCTGATGCTTTATGAAATACACAAGGAGCTCAGATTTGACTGGAGCGCTGATCTGAGCGCTGGTGTCTTCCTCTCAATTCGAGAAAATGTCAGGTCTCCTTTTTTTCGGTGGATCCCGATCAAGCTAACCTTCATCCGCATCTCTGCTTATTCAACTTACCCTTTGACTTCATTCCCACACCAACTGTTCTTGGGGTCACCCTTGACCGCATTTTTTCCTTTTCTAAACACGTTTCTTCGATGGAGGCCAAGTTTTTTCCTCGTCTCAAGGTCTTACAGTGAATCTCGGCTTCCCCATGTGGTTTCTCTAAGAAGTTCTCCTCTCTCTGTTGCACAAAGCTTTTCTTTGGTCCCTTCCGCTTATGCTTCACCTGGATAGTTTTCTTTCCCAAGCGTTACCAATTTTATCAAATTGAAACGGCTAGTCGCGCCATCACCGGCTGCTTCTCGTCCTCTCGTATCCCACTTCTTCTCCCTGAGGCGTCTATATCCCTTCTACGAGTCACCCGGACTAATTTCTTCCAATCTGTTTATGAGTGGGCTTTTGTTTCCCAATCTCTTTTCCCATTTTAGGTTTGGCCAGACGTAGGGTGAAACTAAGATTTTCCAGATCCTCTTGGGGAGCTTTTGGGTCACTAACCCTTTCATGCTTCCTCCTATCTCTCCTAGTGAGGCATTTCTTGCTTCCCCTCTCTCTCCTCCTTGAAACCCACCTTTCTTCAACGTGGAACTCAATCTCTCAAATCCATGCTCCCGCTTTGGCCTTCCTCTTTCTGATCAAGGTGCGGCTCTCGCTTACCTTGACTCCCTCACATGTCCCGATCTGGCAATATGGACCGATCTGTCTCAGCAGCACCAAAAAGTCTGTGACTGGTCTTCACTTGTTCTCCTCTCACATTCTCGCTCTGTCCTCAACACACTGTCCTCTCCTCTGTGTTTCCTTTATCTCAAATTCTCTGGCACATCTTGCAGAATCTGCCTTCTCTCTCCTCCTTTACCATCAGGCTACCATGGGTTCCCGGACACTCATCTCTTCCGGGAAAAGACACGGCTGATAAGGTGGACAGGCGGAATGCGCTAATCATGCTTTCTGTTGTTCCTTGTAGTCTTTCGACTCTGACCTCTCGTAACCACTCTTATTTTTTCTCGGACTGGAGGCGTATTGTCTCATTTAAATTCTTCGACACACAAGCTCCCTCAATTTTCACTGGGGAGCTGTACTTCCTTGTCACGCTTGCTGTGTCCTCTCTCGTTTGCACTGCAACGGACACAACCTTTTTCTAAATTCTTATCTCTCAAGAATTGGCAAAATCGTTCATGCGGCACCTGCGGTTATCCGACGCAGGACACCTTTCATCTCATTCTGCTTTGTCCAGCTGCGTGCTCTTTGTGCCGTTCGTTCTTTGGTGACACTTTGTGTCCCTTCAACCTATGGAAAAACCATGTGGAGTTGCCCGGCTTCTGGGCAATCATGGTCTTCCGCCATGCCCCCATATCAATAACAACAACAACAACATAAATTTTTGTTAGATGAACGTTGAGGCCTTATGCTTACTTTGCTATAGCAGGGTTGTTCAAAGTTTTTATAATTTGGGTCACATTTTGCTAGCTTAAAGTTTTGACGGACTGCAAGAGAGCAGTATTTTGGGAGTTCAATTGACGTAAGTTAGAGCTACCATACCCAAAAAGTCAAAATTAGCTCCGTGAACTCAAATTTTGAGACAGACAATTGTCACGAGATTAGTCTCGTGCCGCACTTTGTGCATCCCTGATCTACAGTATTGGAATCCAATGCACCCTTAATACGTAGCTGGTGAATTGTCATTTAATTATGACAAAAAAATTAATAAATTTCTCTTTTCTGACAAACTAAGAGTTGAAGTTAAGAAGTTACATATTTCTATCTTCCTGTCACAGGAAAACGTTTTTGGCCACGTCGCAAAAATTTTTAAAAGATAATCTGTCTCATAAGAGCCCTTGAGCAACTGTAAGCCCTTTGCTTACCACGAAAGTAAGAGTAAACTTTAGTATCCTTGCAAATATCAGTTCAAACAATTCGAATTACAAAAACTTACTTGCAGACAATTTTAATATTACAAAAACTTACTAATTACCAACAAATTAAAGAGTAGCAAAAAAATTGTCGAGGTTTTCTCATAAAAACAAACTTGCACCAATTCTTTGAACACAAATGTTCAGCTAAACAAGTAACATCTTTGTGCAGCGACAGAAAACAAAACAATCACGCCACTCAAAAAGCGTTTTTGTTTAGCATGCAGCCGGCTGCACAGGTTCCACACAAATAGCATTTCAGAAAGCAGGAACAAATACTTGGTATAAATAGGGAGAAGCGCCCCTATGCCCCCAATCTCAATCATTGTAATTTGAATTTAGAGTAGTCTATTTAAAAACTTTTTATCATTTGACAAAATCTATCGTTTATTTAAATTTTGAATAAGATTTATCTCCTGACAAGTCGCCTTAGGAGAAACAGACTGTTGAGATGTTTTTAGCTTGAATATATTTCATTTTATTATATTTTATTGCTCTGACTCGGTCATTGAGCTCTCTACTGTGAAATCGATTAACTAAGTTTCTTCCAATAAGTATAGAGCACAAAGTCAACTTAGGGGAAGGCGCCGTAATGTTTTTTTTTTGCAATTACAGAAATAAATTGCTTGTTGGTAGTGATATTTAGCTGGTGTAAGCCCCACTTAATGTCATTTGTAACGACAAGATCCTTGGCTGCACCAATGTGCCTTGGTCCCGAAATTAAACAAAAGGGGTTATATCTACCTAAATACCTTGCATCCGATCACCCGGTTGACTTAACAACCTATTTTGAAAAAATCTCCCTGCATAAACACAATTGTATATTTGGGGTCTGTGATTTCATATGGTGATGTAGACCTGTTGACTTATTTTTTCAGCTGATTTCCTTAAACTTTGAACTGCATTAACTAAGCCATGATAAATTAAGACTTATGACGAAGTAAAGACTTTTTGAAGCGTTCATGACAAAAAAGGAAGAAAGCATGTTTAAAAAAACACACAGATGCTCACTTGCTTGTTGCATCTTTAACAAAGCTTAAATTGGAAGAGAATCGTTCTTATCGGAAGTATTTTGCTAATGCAGTTGGCGCCGCTTGTTATGACCACGGATAATATGACCAGCCGCTTATTATGACCAATTTGGTACGGTCCAAAATTTCTCCATTTAAAATTCTTTGTTTAATATGACCATATTTTGGATAATGTGACCAACATTTTCTCCATCTTTCTTGTTACAGCACAGTATTTTTTCCCGCCACGCAATTATAACTTCGCCTTTTCAACATATTGTTACACACTGTACTAAATTTTACCGTCACTTGTAGTGTTAAAGTACTGTACTTTGTTTTACTGCCAACGTCACACTGTTACTTTGGGTAAACGATGAATTTGACGGTACCTCGGGTTACTTCGGGTAAACGATAAATTGTATTTCGACTTCTTGTGGCTTACGGCGTCGATTCAGGAGCTGTTATGGCGGCTTCGGTTTTTATAACCATTCGGATATTATGACCAAACTGGTCTGGTCGCAAGGTGGTCATATTAAGCGGCGTCTACTGTATACCCCGAAGATAATTTTAACCGCCTTTCTGCAGTCAGTGTTTTCTCAGAAAATGAAGAAAATATAGGTTACAATTAATCGACAATTTGAACGCCATCCTAGTTCCTAAAACTTGAAATTTCATGAAGTTGCTAAGTCGGTTTATTGTTTCCTCTAGACAAAAAACCGTTTTGCTCCTTTATGAAATGCGTATTTTAAGAAATTATCTCTTAACAGTGATGTCATCATAATGTCATGAACTCCTTTGTTCCTTTAACCCAGGGGTGTTGAGCAATCGTGGCCCAGTTTTATGCTTGTACGTCCAGTAGTCTCGGAGGAGTTAAAGCACACAGTCAAAATTGCGCTTTATTGTGTGTTGTAGATTTGGAGCAAGTGGTCAGCTATATGCGAGCAAACTAGGATTCAAAAACCGGTATCCCGATTTTCGCCGGCTTGATTTTAGATGTTTTACTTCTTGTGAGTAATGACTAAAATTCTCAATTTTCTTCCAGAAGTCCGTTATTGCATCAGATTATTCCGGTTTCCTGGTTTTCATAAACAATCGGGAAAAAATTGAGAAGTTTAGTCACAACTCACAAGAAGTAAAACATCTGAAATCAAACCGGCAAAAATCGGAGTGCCAGCGTCATTTCTTCTTAGCTGCCAATACCAAATATGACAACAAAAAACATGACGAGAAGCACAATCCTGCACCAATCCAACAGCTGCCTCAACGTGGTGATGTAGTCCCTGACCCCGTTTGGGTTAGGTCGAAATGGCTGTTGTGCTTCCCAAGGGTCCCCGTTACCCAGGGCACTTTCTTCATTTTTCGCTATGCTGCCCCCTGAACGACTACAGAAGGCCAACACACAGCTTTCCTAAAATCTCTCGTCTCTTTTCTCCTGCCCTTTTCTTGCCCGTCTTTGTCCCCTTATTCTTTTTCTTCTCTTGATGAGCGGTAACGTTTATCCCAACCCTGGCCCAATCTTTCCCTGCTCTTTGTGCTCTGGAGATGTGATCTGGCGGGACAAGTCAGTGTAATGCTGCACCTGCTCCAAAAGGGTCCATCTAAAGTGCTCATAAGTCTCCCTCTCCAAATTCAGAACTTTTGACAGCTCTCACTCTTGGAGCTGCCCCCCCTGCTGTGTCCCCACTCGAAACACTATGACTCTCTTCTAGGACTCCTCCGACACGTATACCTCCACTGCACAATCTAGCCCTTCATCCGCTAATGCTGCACTCCCACCCCATCCTCGTCTTTAAACTTCTTATCCCCCGTTGGTCAATTCTGTATCTTCTCCCTCTACCCCGTGACCACCATCCCTTGCTTCTGGCTGTCCTTCTACGCCTCGTGCCTCCTCTTCCATCCCCTGACTCTCTCAGGGTTTTCCAATGGAATGCTGCAAGTCTTCGAGCCAGAAGCACTGAACTACTTCATTTTCTTTCGTCCCATCCTGTTCATGTTATCTGTATCCAGAAATCCAATCTTAACTCATCTTCCTCTTTCCGGATTTCTGGATTCTTTGCTCTGCGTTCTGATCGCACCCACTCCCAGTCTGGCATTTTCTCTCCTGATGCCACGCACGCTAGCGGCGGTGTAATCATTTTTGTCAGGCAGGGCCTATCTTTCTCTAAACTTTCTACCTCCTCTTTTTCTTCTCTCGATCCCTACTCTGATTATGTAGGGGTAAACATCTTTCTTAACTCCTCCTAGCTGTCATTTCTTAATGTGTACGTCTCCCCTATTCGCTCCTCCCTGACGGATGACAGAACTGACTCCTTTCCTCCCTCCATTCTTCCATCCTCCAGAAATCTCTCCATTCTGGTGGACTTCAATTGCCATCACACTGTCTGGGAATCAAGGGGTACTTCCGACCCCAGCAGGGAGGAAGTATTCGACTGGGTCATCTCCTCTGACCTCCTCCTCCTCAATGACCCTGACACACTCACCCTTCTACATTGCTTTACTGGCAGTTGCTCCTCTCTTGACATCTCCTTTGCTTCCTCTTCTCTTGCCCTTTCTTGTTCCTGGGAGGTGCTTCAGGACCTGGGTTCTGACCACCTACCAGTTCATCTATCTGTCCCTCTCTCCCCGGTCTTTCGCCCCAACGAGCGTCCCTCTTCCTTCAATTTTCAGAAAGCTGTGATGACTTTACCTCCTACTTTGACTCTCACTGTCCTACTACAGAGGAATACTCGTCTCTTTCTCTTTGCTCTGCTGCTGCTCTCTTTACCTCTCTGGCACTGAATGCGTCCAAATCTTCCATTCCTTTCAGCCGCATCAAACGCCATCCTAAAGCCTGCTGGTCTGCTGAGGTGGAAGGTGCAGTTAGTGGAAGACGCAAGGCTTTCGCTGCCGCTCACAGAAGTGATGAAGATCGCCAGGCTTACATCTCAGCTTCTCAACGCGATTCGTCAGTCATCGCCAAGGCCACGGTTGAGGCATGGCAGACCACTTGCTCTTCTCTTTCACCCAAATCCAATTCGAAAACTGTATACTCTCTTCTACGTGCTCTATCGCTGGTTTTCCTACCTCATCTTCCTCCTCTCCTAATTTCCCCAACTGTTCTTCTCCCAGGGAATCTGCTTCGGTCTATGCCGCTTACCTGAGATCTCACTTTTCCGTTTCTCAGCCAAAGACTCTGCGTAGCAGAACCAGAGGCTACCTCTCTGAGCTCCGCCAAGCCATTAGCCCGGAGGAGTCTCACGCATTTTTCTGCTCTCCTTTCTCCCCCACTTAATTTCTTGCAGCTGCCTCCAACCTCTCCCCATCCACTGCCACTGGCCCCGACAAAGTTGCCTATCCTATGCTGAAGCATCTTCCTCGCTCTGGCATGGATTTTCTTTTTCACATCTTCAACATTTCCTGGTCTTAGCATTTCTTTCCTTCCATCTGGAAGACATCTATTATTCCAATCCACAAGATGGGAAAACCTCTCGACTCTCCTGTTTCCTTCCGGCTTATCTCTCTCACCTCCTGCGTCTCAAAGATTTTTGAACGCATCATTCTATCTCGGCTACTCTTCTTTCTGGAATCTAATTCCATTTTCTTTACCCGCCTGACTGGTTTCCTTTCTGGACGGTCTACACTTGATCAAATTCTGTATCGTTCCCAGTCCATTTCGGATGGGTTTAACAAACCCAGGCCGGGCTCTCGGACAATCTTCTCTACTATCGATTTCTCTAAAGCTTTTGACTCTGCCGGGCATCCCGCCCTTTTCTACAAACTCATTTCCGCTGGCCTCCCTCCTTGCTTTGCTCGTTGAACTCAATCTTTCCTTTCTGACAGGCGCGCTTGTGTGGTTTATCAAAAGCACAAAAATCGCTCCTTTCAAGTCCGTCGAGGTGTTCCACAAGGATCCGTTCTTGGCCCAGTACTTTTCTTTCTATTCATTAATGATCTTCCGGCTTCTCTGCCATCTTCCGTCAGCTGCTTTCTTTACGCTGACATTCTGGTCATTTGGTCCTCCTCCCTCTCGGTCTCCACTACGGTGGAGGCCACACAAGCAGCTCTGTTTCGATTGGAGCGCTGGTCTGAGTACTGGTGTCTTCCTCTCAATCCGAGCAAATATGAGGCCTCCTTCTTCTCAGTGGATCCCCACCAAGCCAACCTCCAACCTAACCTCCTCTTACTGGGCTCCCGCCTCCGTTTCAATACAACTCCAACCTTTCTTGGGGTCACTTTCGATCGCATTCTTTCCTTTTCTAAACATGTATCTTCGCTGAAGACCAAGTTTTTCCCACGTCTCACGACCTTACGCTGTATCTCTGCTTGCTCATGGGGCCCCTCTAAGGAGTCCCTCTGTGTTCTGTACAAATCTATTCTTCGGCCCCTTCTCACTTATGCTTCATTTGGTTGTTTTCTTTCCTAAGCGCTACCAATATCACCAAATTGGAACGCCTTTAGTGGGCGGCTAGTAGCGCCATCACCGGCTGCCTCTCGTTCTCCCCTATCCCACTTCTTCTCTCTAAGGCTTCTTTACCTCCCCTACGAGTCACCCTGACTCATTTCGCTCGTTCATTTTATGAGCGGGCTCTTCGTCTCCCAACCTCCTTTCCTATTTCAGGTTTGGCCAGACTAGGAGTGAAACCAAGACTCTGCAGATCGTCCTGGAGAGCTTTTGCGTCCACTCACCCGGTCATGCTTTCTTGTACTTCTCCTAGGGAGGCATTTCTTGCTCGCCCTCCCTCACCACCTTGGAATCTGCCTTCATTCACTGTGAAGTCCACCCTTACCTCTCCATTCTTCCACTCTGATCCTCTTTCTCACATAGGTGCGGCACTTGCTTACTTTGATTTTCTCCCACTTTACAATCTGGTGCTTTGGACAGACGCTCTGTTCCTTTTGCCAAGGGCGGCTCCGGCGTACTTGCCAACAGCTCTCTCGTTGTGGCACTGAAGCCACTCTTTCCTTTTCAGCAGGCCCAGTATGCTCAAGTTTTTTGGCTGAAGCCTGCGCCATTTTGTACACTCTGTGCTGGTCTCGGCAGCACCAACAAGTCTGCCATTTCTCTTCTCTTCCTATCTGACTCTCGTTCTGTCCTTACCACGCTGTTCTCTCCTCCATTTTTCCTCTTATCTCAAACTCTGTGGCAGATCTTGTAGGAACTGTCTTCTCTCTCCTGTTCTATTAGGCTACAATGGGTTCCCGGACATTCGTTTCTCCCGGGGAACAACGCGGCTGATGAGCTGGCCAGACGGGGAGTTCTACTTGCGCCCTCCGCAACCCCTTGTAGTCTCTTACCTCTTATCTCTCGTATCCATTCTTCTCTTTTCTCGGACTGGAGGCGTACTGTCTCATCGAATTTCTTTGACACACAGGTTCCCTCAATTACCACCGAGAAACTTGTGCTCCCTCGTCATGCTCGCTGTGTTCTTTCTCGTCTACACTGCAACGGACACAGCCTTCTTTTAGATTTTTATGTCTCTAGGATTGGCAGAATCGAAAATTCTTCCGGCAGCGCCTGCGTACACTCGTACCAGGACATCTCTCATCTCATTCTGCACTGCCCAGCTACAGACCCTACGCGCCGCTCACTCTTTGGCGACTCTCTGTTTCTATACGACCTCTGGTCCAGACCCTGGGGAGTTGCCCGGCTTCTCGGACTCCATAGTCTTCCGCCATGCCCCCATCCCTCTGAAGGGGTCGGGTAATCAACAACAACAACAGCAACAACAGAAGCACAATCAAGAGATGTGGTTTCAGTTAAGCAGCGGTTAAAGAATAGTTTTTCTTTTCATTCTTTTATTAAAGCGAATCCTTTAAAAAGTGGCAACATGTGCTTAATGCTGCTTCGGAGCTTAAAAGTTTGTAGTCTTAAAGCGCTGATGTTGTAAGGTACTTTATAAGATACGTAAGTTTGTAAGGTATTTGGATTAAATTACTTTTCTGAACTACTGTTTAAAAATTAGGAGCCCGATAAGTTTAAACACAGTGTAATTCCATTTGTGAGTAGGCTTCAAACAGTTTTAAAGGAATTGAGCATCATTCAAACGTTTTATGGTGCACTTATATTACTGACCACAAAAATAAACACACATGTTTCACACTTACCCCAAAAATTAGACCTACACAATTTTATTCTTTTAAAAGACAACGAAAACGGGTATTAAAGAAATAAAAGAATAAAGTCCTAAAAGATACTTAAAATTTCTACGCGAATCAAACAATTGACCTGACAGGCCGTTTTTGACTGAAACAGTGGCCAATTATTCATTGCGTAGTAGGGACTCTTTTTTGGATCTCAAATATTTTATATTTATATTTTATGAAGAAATAGTAAGCATAAAGTTTTTTCTGCTTTTAAACATATTCAAAGCGGTTTTTTATGCTTATTCCAGTAAAAAGAACTTTCAAAGTGTCAAAGAAATTAATGAACTGCAGCAGATCCAGAAAATTTTGGCTTACTGGTACTTATCAGCAAAGTACAAGGAAAAGAGAAACAAAAGATGCTTTTAAATAAAAAGCAACTTACCAGTTTTATACGTTAATCGAAAACCTTTTTTCTCAGTATTATGATCTGAAGTAAAAGCGACAGAAATTTCACAGCAGTTGAAGTATTTAGTCACAGGATGACAAAAGGTTCCTGTGTATTGACCAAAGCTTCCTGATAATTGGTTTGAGCACTCAATAGTCTGTAACATAATCAACACAAGATTTTTAAAATTGACTTGTGAAAACAAGAAACACATATCGGTAAAACAATTACATCAGTCGTTCAGAGAGAGATGTTGATATTGGACTTGCCAGCGTCTTGATAAAGTCTTGATGAACCGTACACTTAGTGCCAGCCTGGCGCTGCAAGGCATTGTTTAAGGGAAGTACCTCTACCATGCGTGTAAAACTGTAGCATAAAAAAATTACTCCGTTCGTTTAAAACAGCTGGTATTAATATTCTTTTCTTTGCAACAATAAGAAGCCAGTCCTTCACGTCTTAGTTCCACCACAGAAAGGTTTGCGTAAACCCAGACCGTCCACTAGCGCACAAAGATTTTTCGACATTCAAAGCAGATCAGTTTGAGATCAAAAATTGTGGGGATATAGACTGAAAAGTCATCGTGGGATCTGCTGTTTTATAAAAAATGAAGCCACTCAATTGAAATGTGTTTTCTGGTTTTGATTCTGCGCGCTGTCGTTGACAAATTTTGTAATATTTTGACTTGATATTGTTTTTTCCCTCTCTTTGCTGGGCTTAGACATCTTGATTTAAAATGTGTCTGCCATCATTCATTCACTTTTGTTCTACAATTTAAATTTCTTATGACATTCCTGTAGAATACCAATGATGCTTTCTTTAATTCAGTTTCTGTCTCCGGCTCTTTGCTTCCAAGTCCAAAAAATCAATTTTACAAAAAAACCATAGCAAGCGTACTTTTTAGCAAAAAACAAATAGAAAATTCTTTTGAAGAGTTCTACGCTTGGGTGTGGGCGAGTGAGAATCAGATTACCCTCCTTGCAAAGCCTTCGATACAATCTTGGTGCGAAAGAACTTACCAAGAAGTCATGGGCGTCTTCTAGATCAAATTCATTGGGATTTATTTTGACTAAAATGTTGGCATCCTTTGATCCTTTTATCCTCCAACAGTTGTTTTGGTTTTTCGGATAATTATTTGGATACCTTGGGGATTGTAGGTGGTTACTCTCGTTCGTTGCTATCAGTGTTTGCTGTGTTCCAGGACAATTTCCTACAAATTAAGACAGATGATCATCATTAGAAAATGAACACTTAATCGACTTGTCATATCCAACATGGGTGCGTGATTGATGTGGTATGCTTTAACAGAAAGGTAGTAGGTACCGCTGTGTATGTGGGGGATGCTTGCTTATAATAAGCAAATATACAATACATGGTAGCAATAGCCCTACCATAAATTGTATATTTGCGTATTTTAGGCAAAAGCTTCAACTCAAATTATGCCCAAAATCCCAGGGGAGGCCACGGTTTTGCCCTGGCCAGCTATCTTATGCCATCTTAGGTCCCCTGCTAACGCCCTTGCTCAAGAGGGTTATACATTAGGATTGTCCTATGTATGCTGCCATATGGCACACTAGAGTGGTGGCCACGCATGGAACTAGTAGTGCTGGAGTTTAGAAGACACGAGGACTCATTAAAATCACTCCCATAGCATCCCGATAGACACTTCTTGACCTGCCACCTCTTGCTGTGCATATTATGAGTAAAGCGATGCCAACCTGCAATCGTGTGCTTAAAGGAGGTCAAAGGAAACATAAGGGCAGTGTTGGGGGGACTCGAGACGCAGAAAAAAACGTCTCCTCTTGACTCAAGTCATTTGTATGACTCGACTCGACTTTGGCTAGGTGTGTCAACTCAACTTCAGTGACTAGAACTGGAGTCGAGACTCGACTGACCCGCTGATAAAGAAATTTATTGCATAAAAACATATTATCTACCAAGTGATTTCTATGTGACATAAAACATTACAAATGGTAAAAATCATATTACTGTTTTACACAAATATATTAACGATCTTACGTGATGAACAATTCCTATAAGATGTACCCTGTATGCTATAGCCTATTAGATATAAAAATACGCATTCCTATACCAGGGGTCACCTACCGTATGCCTGCGGGCACCACGTCGCCCTCGAGGACGGTAGGAGTTACCCGCCAGCCTGATTCAAACATATCTTAAAATATTTTCTACGATGAACTGGACCGCGAGTGACACAATCGCGGCAGCAATACAAGTATTGACCTTTTTTTTTCTTGGAGGACGTCTCCATATGTGTCAGATATGAATACAAAGTATAGGTCCAGGCTGAATGTAGAGCCTGACCTACGGGTTTGTTTGTCACAAATAGTCCAAAGAATAGATTAATTGTGCCCTTGCCATGGTCAGTAATTAGAAAGCATTTCAAAAATATACGACATGAGAGGAGCAAACCTGGGCAAAGATGTTGTTTTTAGTTTGGATTGATGCTGGATTGTTTAGTCGTGTTTGCGGACAAGGTACACTGTTCTGTTTCGTTTATAATTTTTGTTTCTTTTATTCTCTTATTTTGAGTTTCTTTTATTGTTGTTTTAAACTCGGTGATTGGTTACGTAATTTTTTACTCGTTTTTCGCTTTTTTTTCATGTTTTTTAAAACGAGAGAATTATTCTGCCGGAATGACAGTGGTGTTTTCACGATATAGTGGCAAGCATTGTGATGTCATTGAAGAGCAAACGTAACACAGCTTTGCAAAAGATTCAAGATAGAACAAAAAAGCATGCTTAAAAAACATGTAAATGAATAATGGCTTGTTGCACCTTGATACAGTGTAAGACGTTATAGAATCACTTTTAGCAAAAATTAGTCTTTGTTTTAAAGCAATGGATTGAAAAACAGTATGGGCGGGTGTGCATAGCCACTACATGTCTCCCGAGTTTATCGCAAGCTGGAAACGTTTTATTTGCCTTGTTTTCACCACAAGCGTTCTTAACCCTATTAGGACCGGACTTTTTTTTGCTTTCTATGTCCGGGGGAGGGGAAGGGGCCGATTTGACCCGAGCATTTTGGCACCTAATAACTTTTAAACCGCTTACAATAGCCATCCCGTATTTGCTAAGAAAGATGCAGAGTTTATTTTTCAATCTAATTATATACTTGTGGTTATAATCAGATTAATAGCGTTCAAGTTATTGCAAATTAAATGCACAGCATTAGTTTTTAGATTTTTGACCGTAATTTAAGATAAAGAAACGGCCGGCGAATTTTCTTTTTTCGTGGTGTTTACTCTTCGACGTTGCGGTTTTGCGATCGCCTAAGCGCAATTTATCAATGCCAGGTACCAGTTAGAAACTTCAACAACTCATCTTCAATTTGCCATTTTGCTTTTTACAAGAAATTTATCAGCGGTAATGTTTGTATAACACATCTTATGATGAACTACTTGCCATATGCCAAGTGTCTACTCGCTAGCTAGATTTTTGTAATTTGCATTGGCCGTTTGTAAATGTGAAACAGAGTGTAAAATAGCATTTCAACGACAAAAATTTCTTAGCTTTATGAAATTATTACTCTTTTCATTTAGACAAAAAATGCAAGCCATGCTTGTTCATCACGGATAAATATTTTTATTGATCAAGACATAAATCTCATTCAAATTAAGGAATGCTCACGAATCATATGACTCTTTTATTCTTTCCTCTCCCTTGTGCGACACAATACGACATTTTTGTAAGCCCCTTCATCCTTGTGTGCAGACTTAGACGATTAGAGATTTTTAGCATTTCAAATTAAATTGAACTTAGAATTAGAGCATTAATGCTTTTCTCAAATTAGGGTAAAATAAAATTATAGCATTTCTAATTATCACAAATTAAAATAGCATTGGAATTAGAATTAGAGCTTTCTAGTTTTTCTGAAATTAGTTTGAAATTTTAATTACCAAGCGAATTTTGATGCCATTTAAACATCTTTGCAAAACCACTTTGTATTTGCGACAATTCTAAGACTTTTTCATTTTTGCCACCAAATAATAGTGAAGACCTTTTTTTTCTTATTGGAAATCACCTAATTTCGATTTTGATTTTCGGCCAAACTTTTCGCAAATGCAGGTGATCCCTAATAAAGAAAAGTTCATGTTATTTTTCTGATTTGGCTCTTCGGTCAGGAACTTTTCTAAAATTAGATTAGAATTGGAATTAGGAATTTTTCAAATTACACTAGAATAAAAGACTTTTAGTTTTTTTCACATCAGATTAGAATTAGCGACTTTTTGCTGTAATTCACCGAATTAGCCAGCTAGAATTAATCAGTTGTCCAAGTTTGCGTATGTGACGAGTTGCATAAAAAAATACTCAAGCAAACTTAAGTTTTGGATTTGCTACAAAAACCTGTGACATCGAATGATTGTAAACTTTGATTCTTTTTAGTAGCAAGTTTGTTCTACAACGATATATCTATATAGCCTATCTTTTATCCCTCTCACCATGATAACACCAATACGGCAGTTTTGTTTCCCTCTGGAGGCGTTATATGATATTTATACGGTCCTTACAATTTTATATTCCACCGGGATTAATTATAATGTCACCAATTTGAGCTTTATCATCGTAACTTGTGCTTTGAGGCGTTAGTAAATTTAGAGCTATTAATTAATAAATCTCTTGCAATTAAAAGAATACATTACAAATGTGAAACAAAATAGGCTATTTCTGGATTAGCTAGTCTATTGCAGTCATGCGGTTTCTGCTAATAATTTATCGTCTAATATAAAAATACGAGAACGCTACATTAAATTTACGGGTAATATCAACAATACATATGTCATCGTCAAAAGCAGCAATACGCTTGTATGCTTCAAAAACAACTACCGCAGTGCGATTTTATCCTAACAACAGTTTAGTCTTGCAAGGAAAAATCTCAAATGCGAATAAGACGCCTATTGCACAAAGGCTTTGCGCACTTTTGGCACTGGCTCAATTGCTTAGAAATTTTGTTTTTCTTTTCTTTTGATCGTTTTCCTTTAGTCTTACTGATACATGCATCGTATCGCCTTCGTTTTTGTCTTTGATGAGGAAAAAAGCCACTCAACGTTTTTTTATGTTTAGAGGATATTTTTTTCTCCAGCACTATTTCAATTTTGCAAATCAAAGAAGAAATTATGCCAATTAACCTTGGTCGTTCTATATGTGGGCGAATCAAAGACATGACTAGTTCAAATCCGAAATCTACAGTTTTCATGTTTCGAGGCTGCAGATCATTGTTCATTGCATATATCGTGCTAGCGTTCACTTGACATGTGTCCAAAACGTACGAAAATGCATTCATAGTCCAGCGCTTTGATTTCGATGTACAGCTGTAGAACCCCATTCTTCGATCAATAATGCCTGTTCCGCCTTTTGAAAAGTCATATAGTTTGTAAATAGCGGGCTTGCTTTTGTTGTCATCTTTTGTAGTTGCAAGAAGCGGTGTCACTGTTCACAGTAATAAAGCATTTCGCTTTCCTGAACTTTTTGTTTTTACCACATACGAGTGCAGATTAGATATGCCATCATCCTTTTCCCAATAAATCTCGTATGAGTTTGTTTCTCGGTCTTTGATTTCTTTAATTTCAGCAGGAATTCCTTTTCTATTTGATCGTAAAATTCCCACAGAAGTTATTCGACGGTCAAGCAGCCACTGCGCCATTGGTATTGAAGTATACAATCTGTCATATGGTATGTTTTTTGCAACTAAATTTGTGTGGTATTCCAAATTTTGAATTAGGTATTTTACTGTTTTTGACGTCCCAGGAGTGTAGTAAGATGTCGGCTCTGCTTTTGGCTTAGTAGGATACAAGCAGTTGAAAAGGTAAATGGATAGCGGCAAGCGTTTATTGATTTATACAGCATTCCATACTTGGCTGGTTTGCTCGGATTAAATTGTTTGAAACTGATTTGCGTTCTCGTAGGATAAAGAGTTTCATCTAGCGACAAATAATAATCATTACAAACTAGAAATTTCCCACGGTTTTTGTTAAATTCTTCAAAAATTTTGCGAAAAGCTGCAAATCTATCGTGTTGCCAATGAGTAGGACGCGTTATAAGGTCATCAAACGATATGTGAGCAATCAAAAATTGAAATCTATTCCTTGACTTAGCTGCACTAAAAACTGGATTGCCAAATATTTCATAAAACATCGCATTAGTGCTTTGATGCGCTTGTTCTAGTAAGTCTCGCATGTAAATCATTCCAATCAGTGCCAATACTTCCGAAGGTGGTCTTCTAAAGGTGGCTCTGATCCCTAGCATAAAGGGTCTACTTATTTTTCAGACCCTACTCTTCGGTCAGGAACTCTTGCGAAATTAGATTAAAATTGGAATTAGATTAGAATTGGAGACTTGGTTTTTCAAATCAGATTAGAATTATCGATTTTTTGCTGTAATTCACCGTATTAGCCAACTAGAATTACGTATATTTATTTGTCCAAGTTTGCGCGTGTGTGTGACAAATCATATCAAAAAGTATTCAAGCAAACTTAAGTTTTGGATTTGCTACAAAAACCTGTTATATCAAACGATTGTAAACTTTAATTCTTTTTATTATCAAGTTTGTGCAACAAAGATAGACTATGTAGCCTATCTTTTATCCTCTCCTCCATCATAACATCAATACGGCAGTTTTGTTTCCCTCTGGAGGCGTCATGTGATATTTATGTGGTCCTTACAATTTTTATAGTCACCAGAAGCTAAAGAAGCTATGTCTTCAATGTCGTCGCTTTCTTCGTCAGATACTTCATTCAAAATTTTACTTAACACTTCTTCAAGTCAAACATTGACATGGGCTATTTTTTACTACTTTTGTTTGCGACATTTATATGTCTGAAAGAAGAAAACTACGTATAGACTCCTTAAATATCATAAAACCATCATAATCTTGTACACCAGCAGAACATTTAAATTTTAGTGGAGAAGAGCAATTTGAACATTTTAAACATAGAACTAAAATGTAGTGGCTGCATTCCCAATGTCATAATGTCAATTAAATGTTTTCGTTAATTAAAAGTGCGTATTTGCTGTTTAAGTAATAAAAACTAGCTGCTCGTTTTTCAGTTATGCAATCCAGCACATTTGACACTGCTTTTGACTTCTTAGCTATTCCTGTATTGAAGTAAAACAATTAGAAATTTAACTTATCGAACGTACGATGGACGTAGTTTAGAGCAAGGGGTGAGAAAACTACGGATTTGCGGCCCCCCAAACTTATACAAACTTCCATGAATTTAATTTAATACGAAAGAGTTGGCCGCACTTGCCGTACTGAAAAACCAAGAATGATAGAAGCCATCATTAAAAGAGCCGCTACGCAATTCTTAGTTTGAATTGACGCATTTTCCGTCTAAATAAAAGGTGATGACCTTTGTTTTTGGACACCATCATTATCAAAACCCTGTAATACGTTTTTACAAGAAGTTATTGCAAGATTTTAAGCTATTGCAAGCTCTTGCATTGCATTTAGCTATTACAAGATTTTAAGCACTTGCCCTCGGCCAGTTTTTAAATGGTCGATGTGGCCCTCAGCCAACTCTTAAATGGTCAATGAGGCCCTCCGACTAAAAAGTTTGCCCATCTCTGGTTTAGAAGATTGGACACGACAAGAAGATATTTGAGTCAGCACTTAACCTTATAATGTTGTGCAAGCTGACGCAACCTGTAGTTTGAACTTGAAACGTCAACTTCAATGCAAATGCTGTTCTGCTCGGCCATGCAGCAGGCACCGTAATACTTTTACCAGAGACGTCTTTATAAAAGTGGATAAAAGAACACAGAAAGAAAAAATATCTTCATTTGCTTTTGGAAGTGTGTAGATGTAGAATACAAACACATTGCTTTTGTCACGCGGTCAACAGAAAAAAATTTTGGTGTTGGTCACAACCTTAGGAGATGTTCCACAGTTCCTTATCCCCTTAAAAAAAATTAATTTTGTGATTCACGATTGTCTTCTTGCGTTTTGGATTTGTATTTGCTGATAAAAATTCGGTATTTAATAAAATACTAACAACTTACTCGTGAAGCAATGAAAATCTTATAAGTTTTATAAAACTTCTAAATTCCTGTCTGTCGCCCCTGCGTCCCTTAATCTGCCACTAGTACATATTTTCCATCCAGTAAGAAGTGCAAGTGCGCTCGTTGCTTTCCCACCAACCAATCCCCAATTTTGATTGGTAACAACATTATAAATCGTTATGAAAAGCGTGAACTATATTATCACGCCGCCAAATTTATTTTCTGGCTTTGCGCTTGGAAACAATTCTTTTTACTTAGTTGCATTTATCAAGTATCAAAATTACGAAATTTTTTCTTGCATTACTTTATCGGTAGGTTATGGTCTAGCGTCAAGAAGGTATCATTTATTTAACAAAAAGTTACAAAATGGCCGTGTATCTAAAAACACTTTGATGTTTTTGGCTTGTCAAATTAAGAGTTGTTAACATTGCTTTTTTAACAAGACAAACTAAATTTTGTGTCAGAAAGTCACCAGGCATTTTCTAGTATCACAAAATTACCATATGATAAATATCCTCAGAATGATATCATCCAATAAAAAGTTGCAATTAAACGCATGTGGGGTTCTTTGAAAGTCTTTGTTTATCTATCAAATTATGCACACGTTGTACATTACATAGTTTAGTCATATTTTAGAAGCAGAAATCATGTCAAAATACTACTTTAATACAGATACATGCAATACCTATAAATCAAAATATGTGCACCGGTAACTGTGCAAAGCTTTACTAAAAATATATTTTGTCATTAAAGGTAAGCTTAAGCATTCACAAATTTCTTTTTACTACGAGATAAAAGAGCATTGTTTATTATTTTTGTTGACTGTGCACATAATTGGTACTGTCCCAGAGAGTTTGCAAGTGTTGGTTGAGTGACTGCACACAAAATATGCTGAAATGGTACCCAGCATACATCTTTATTTTCGGGCCAGTAAAAATAATGTGATGGCCCTTTGGGATGCATTAATTGTAGGAAAACATCTTTATTAGTTTTGTCAATATGCTGTACTATACCTATATACCAATTATCATCATATAAGGCTGAAACATACTGTCCAATGTTGGTGTTTTGTGCAGGAATATCTTCTCGTGATGAGATAATATCAGTTTCTAATGAAAATTGCTTGTCGTCACTGATGCGTTTCATACCTAGCCTGGTCGCACCAACAGGTTTGAAATAATGAAAAGCACGAGTTCCTTTTATTGTAATAGCAGACTTATCTTCATGATTGCATTTTCTTGTTATAACTAATTGGAGCATTCCAGGCAGCAAGTTTTGCAGTTTATTGACTGTTGATTTTTTTAGGTTTAAAATGGATAAATGTAGTGTAGGTATATTGCTTGACAGTGAATGCCACAGAAAAAAATTGTCATGTAAAAAGCAAGCTTTGATAACTGTAGAAATCCTAAATAATAAAGAGCAGAGTGTACTGCATATCAGAGTTGCACATGAGAAAAGAAGTGAATGTGTTCTTGAGACAATCTGTACGTTCCACAAAGACAAATATATTGATGCTTATTCATCAAAGCAGAAAACATGCTGTGATATATTTAAAGTGCACAAAAAACTTGTTTGCAATTTGAGTTTGCGCATTATTAGTCTCGATTGGTATGAAAAACTTAAATCTTGTCGATCTTCAATAAAACTCACTCCTGGAAAAAAAGTTTGTTGTAATTGCAGAATGAAAATCATGCAAATTCTTGATGCTTCACAACGAGCAATTTCATCTAGTGACAGTGAAATTGAATCACTTGAACTTAAAATGGTAAGAGATAACTCACTAATGACTTTAAATGAAAGTTTTCAGAATTTGGGTGAATCACCAGTAAAACTTCAAGGCATTACCCTTGCCAGTAGAGTCAGTTATGGTAAAAGAAAATTGAACAAAATAAATGAAACAGTGGAAGCAGAGTTAAGTAAAGTGTTGCGAGTTAACGTTGATAAAAGTTTGACCGAAAGCAGTAATTGTAATGTTGATTCTCAGACAACTGATCAAGAGTCACTTCATATAATGATTGAAAAAATGAAAGAAAAAATCCATTGCAGCAATTCTACAAGGGCAGAAAAAATGCAGATTTTAACTCTGGCTCCAAATAATTGGCCGAGAAAAAAAGTTTCTGAGGAGTTTGCAGTAAGTGAAAGATTGGTTAGACAAGCTCGTCAGCTAGAAAGTACAAGTGGTGTTCTTTCAAAACCTCAACCACGAAAAGGAAAAATGTTGTCTGAAGATATAATTCAACAAGTAAAAGAGTTTTATAACAACAATGAGAACAGTAGAATCATGCCGGGAATAAAAGATAGAGTGAGTATCAGTAAAAATCAATATGCTCAAAAACGGCTGTTGCTGTGTACCTTAAGGGAACTTTATTGTGAATTTAAACAGCAAAATGCTGACACCAAGCTGGGTTTTAGCAAGTTCTGTACACTTCGTCCAAAGTGGTGTGTCAGTGCACTGGAACCCGTCAGTGGTGGTGTGTCAGTCAGAGCGTCTGGAACCCACAACGTGTGTGTTTGCACCATGCATCAAAATACCATTTTGTTGTTACACGCAGCACACCTAGAGGAAACCTATAAAGAGCTGATTGCACTGGCAGTTTGTAATTTGGAAAATAAAGAATGCATGCTACAACGTTGTTCAAACTGTCCAGGCTTTCGTGTAGTTGAAACAATGCTTCAGGAGAAGTTTGAAGATCTAAATGAAGAAATTTCTTTTAAACAATGAGTATCCGTGGATAGAACAGACTTAATCAGTCAATCTTTACATGTTTTTGACTACATCAAGCTTGTGAATTCAAAACTAACAGCATTAGCCCCACATCATTTTATTTCAAAATCACAAACCACTTACCTTAAAAACCAAAAAGAAACTTTAGATAAACAAACTGCATTAATTTTGATGGATTTTTCTGAAAACTTTTCCTTTTACATACAAGACGAAGCACAAGGCTATCACTGGACACACAACAGTTGTACCGTGCACCCTGTAGTTTGTTACTACAAAAACAATGTTGGCAAATTGATAACTACCAGCTTTTGCTTTCTTTCCAGTGAACTGCTGCATGATACAGTTATGGTTCATGTAATTCAATGCAAAACCATAAATTTTTTAAATAACTTGATACCAGAATTAAAATTTGTTGAATATTTCAGTGATGGGTGTGCAGCCCAATATAAAAACAGAAAATGTTTTTATAATCTATGCCTACACGAAAAAGAGCTTTGTGTGAAGGCAGCATGGTCATTTTTTGCCACCAGTCACGGCAAGTCTCCATGTGATGGCATTGGTGGAACAGTGAAAAGACTCACTGCAATGGAAAGTCTTTGGCGTCCATTCCATAATCAAATTCTTAGCGTTGATGCAATGATGGCTTACTGCTCAAGTCATCTTACCAAAATTACATTTTTTGAGTTGTCATCAAAAGAACTTTCACAATAGCGGGTTAAACTAGAAGAAAGATTTTAAAAAGCTGTGACAATTAAAGGAACTCGTGCTTTTCATTATTTCAAACCTGTTGGTGCGACCAGGCTAGGTATGAAACGCATCAGTGACGACAAGCAATTTTCATTAGAAACTGATATTATCTCATCACGAGAAGATATTCCTGCACAAAACACCAACATTGGACAGTATGTTTCAGCCTTATATGATGATAATTGGTATATAAGTATAGTACAGCATATTGACAAAACTAATAAAGATGTACTTAGCAAACTGCAGACAGTGACACTGTTTCGACCTATCAGGTCTCTTCAGTGCAGTTGGTGACCAATAAGAAGCTAGAGGCTTTTAATAAAGCATAGCTTAGACCGTCACACTTGTGGGACCAATACTAGGTCCACTGTAGTGGATGGTCTGTCAACCTCTGCGAAGCCGTATCACTCGTGAATGAGTGGCGGTTGTCGCAGGTGCACTACGTCTAACAACTGCTAGAACAATAGTGCTGTCACAGCCGAGTGGTCACAAGGTCTTAGTGCAGTTGTTAGACGTAGTGCACCTGCGACAACCGCCACTCATTCACGAGTGATACGGCTTCGCAGAGGTTGACAGACCATCCACTACAGTGGACCTAGTATTGGTCCCACAAGTGTGACGGTCTAAGCTATGCTTTATTAAAAGCCTCTAGCTTCTTATTGGTCACCAACTGCACTGAAGAGACCTGATAGGTCGAAACAGTGTCACTGTCTGCAGTTTGCTAAGTGCATCCCTGGCCTCTTGCATTACTATACATGTAAGACCTTGTGACCACTCGGCTGTGACAGCACTATTGTTCTAGCAGTTGTTAGACGTAGTGCACCTGCGACAACCGCCACTCATTCACGAGTGATACGGCTTCGCAGAGGTTGACAGACCATCCACTACAGTGGACCTAGTATTGGTCCCACAAGAGTGACGGTCTAAGCTATGCTTTATTAAAAGCCTCTAGCTTCTTATTGGTCACCAACTGCACTGAAGAGACCTGATAGGTCGAAACAGTGTCACTGTCTGCAGTTTGCTAAGTGCATCCCTGGCCTCTTGCATTACTATAATAAAGATGTTTTCCTACAATTAATGCATCCCAAAGGGCCATCACATTATTTTTACTGGCCCGAAAATGAAGATGTATGCTGGGTACCATTTCAGCATATTTTGTGTGCAGTCACTCAACCAACACTTGCAAACTCTCTGGGACAGTACCAATTATGTGCACAGTCAACAAAAATAATAAACAATGCTCTTTTATCTCGTAGTAAAAAGAAATTTGTGAATGCTTAAGCTTACCTTTAATGACAAAATATATTTTTAGTAAAGCTTTGCACAGTTACCGGTGCACATATTTTGATTTATAGGTATTGCATGTATCTGTATTAAAGTAGTATTTTGACATGATTTCTGCTTCTAAAATATGACTAAACTATGTAATGTACAACGTGTGCATAATTTGATAGATAAACAAAGACTTTCAAAGAACCCCACATGCGTTTAATTGCAACTTTTTATTGGATGATATCATTCTGAGGATATTTATCATATGGTAATTTTGTGATACTAGAAAATGCCTGGTGACTTTCTGACACAAAATTTAGTTTGTCTTGTTAAAAAAGCAACACTCAATAAGCCATTAATTTTATTTGTGATTCGACATCTCATTAAAATTTGCTTTCAAATGATGTGTCACACATGATTGTAACTGGTGGGGATTTCGAGATATTTACAATCAAAAACTACATTCCGCTTGATTGAGCTCAATGGGGTTCACCAATAACCCCAAGGTTAAAGGTCAAAGGTTGCAGTCCAAAAGTTTTGTTTTTAGTGTTTTGGCCGAAGAAGTGTATGTCCAACAATATCTGAAAATATCATACTAGACGAGTTTTCACTAGCTGAGAAGCATCTTTTCAAAGTTGAACATGTAAATACAAAATTTTTTTTCTGCTTCAGTGATCACAAAAACAGCCAATTTTAATTAGTCATAACTTTTTTTCTAGTTGACCAATAAAAAAAATAGTTTTTTGAAATCAGAAAGAGAAGTTTTATCACTCTGTCGAATTTCATCAAAATCTGAGAGGGTGGGTGAATTGCCCTGGATCACTTGACGTGGAATGGCCCTATTCACAGCGAGATGATCTTGAGAAGAAAGATTTCTGAGAAACCGTACAGTTTTACAGTCAGTGCGTCACTTCAAACAAGTTCTGTGGTTTACGTAGCTCGTCACGGTTTTGCGCGTGCGCTCTTTCTCCTTGTATTCTTTATTATATAAAAGCAATCGATGAAGAAATTTGCCCAAGTGGGTTTCGAAATTGCTATGTTTAAATCAAAACTAGAGTGAATATCTTTGTCAGTTTGTAACCAACCATAAGCCAGATAAATTTTAGAAAAAGTCAAAAAATTTCAAACATTTATCTCAAGCGGTCGCTAAGTTACAACAGTTTTAATTTGCTGTGGGTCGAATCGACCTCTCCCACCCGGTCCAAATAGGGTTAACTAAACAGACTTTTGTCCATTAAATTCAGCAATTGCTTGAAAGCATATCAAATTTGTGGAAGGGCGCCAATATAATTGATATGTATTTTTAGAATTAAGTCATTAAATAATAGGATTTTCAGCACATGTATTTTTAGCCCTTTGAACCCTAAAGGCCGGATTTCCGGCCAAACATGGTTGGTTTTTATTCCCGAAAGGCCTGAAAAACGGCCTAACCACTACACCAAACCGCAGTGCTGTTGTAGGTGAAAATGTACAATAAGGATCATATCTGCACCTGCAAAGGCTATTTCAATGTTATTACACTGATTTTGAAGTTGGTTTGATAGCTCCAGGCGATTCATAATCCCAAAACGAAAAAAAAAGAAAATGATTTTTTTTGAAAATTTTTGGCTGGGAATCTCGGGTCGGAGAGCTTTTAAATGTGGGAATGTCGGGTTCAAAGGGTTAGGATTAAGTGATCAAACATTTTTGCAATAGCAGGGCCTCCATTGATAATGTCGAGGTTAATAATAACAAATCAGCTGCGTCAGCCTCATCCCATTACAGAGAAAAGTGCTTCAACATTTAAATCAAATGTAGCTCGACATTAGTATTTTGTTGCAAAATAAAGCAAGACTGAGATTATTCTTTCTTCTCTTTATCTTGGAGTATCACCAAGCTTTTTGCCTGAAGTAGGTTGCATTATAAAACTTTTAGAAACTTCATTTTCACACGAATTTTTTTGAATATTTTGATTGATATTGCTAAAGATCCATGCTATCGAGAATGAATAGACAAAATGTCCCAAAATAGTTAGATTTTGTAGAAATTGCAAGTTTGTGTTGTGCAGGCAACCAGAATTTTCAGTGTTTTTCACCAGTAGGCTACATTTCATAAACGGTAAGCGATTTCATTTTTTGGTAAATATTTTTGAATACGTAGACAAATAATGACAAAGAACCATGCTTTTGAGGAAAAGTGGTCAAAATTTACTAAAGAACAAACTTTGTCTAACAATTGCAAGTTTGTTAGGTCAAGTAGGATAATTGTTTAACTAAAAATAGAACATGATGTAAGGCAACCAATTCATTCATTCACGCGTATGAGCTCATGCTCGGTTTGCATGTCTTTCGTCAGACTGGGCCACCACGACGGGTAGACTGCTTGGCCCCACCATCTGTCTGCCACATAAAGACGGAAGCATCCCGTTAAGTGCCTTGCCCAAGGACACAACAAGCAAGCTTGCCGGCTTGTTCTCCACACTAGCCCTTATTTGCTGAGCGCCCAGCAGGGAAGCTGTGAATACCATTTTTTAAAGTCTTTTGGTATGACTCGACAAGGGAAATGAACCCCAGGTCTACCGACTGCGAAGCGGACGCTCTAACCACTACACCATCGCGCCGGTTAGGCAACCAATTTTTAATTTATCACTATAAAATAACTCATTAGAGATACATGTCTCTGGAAAGCAAATTTCCTAAGCTTTTAAACGACAGTAATTGTTAGTATCTTATAATAACTTTTATGTTTTAAATTTACCTGTTTCTACTCAGCTTACCACTTTTTTGAAAGAGGCAAAAGTTACACTGACAGTTTTTTAGTGTAAAATGTAATACTACCAACATATGTTACATGCTATTGAAATTGCTTTGAAATAATCTTTAATTTAATTAATCTTTAATCTGCTTTTGATTAAATCTATTTTGTAAAAATGTTGCAATTCTTGAAAAAATTATCTCATTATAATCTCTCTTAGCAAAAGACTGTGTTAATCGAACCAAACAGTATTATGAGATCATAGAGCGAATGTAAGCGTGATAGAAAAAACGAGAAGTACGCTTCGAAGGCTTAAAATGCGTAAATGAGAATGGCTCGTTGCATTGTCAAATGAGCATAAATTGTTGTAGGGCTGATTTTATCGAAATCACCTTATCAATATTTTCTGAAAACGTTTTAATCGCGTTTGTATGGCCAGCAGTTTTTGAGAAAATACAGCTAACAAATTGTGGAATCAAGCTTTGATCGTGATGTCATCTTAGATTCCAAACAGGTAAATTTCTTTCCAAAGTGATAGGTTGGATAATAGTTTTTGTTTGAGCAAAAATGGCTTTGCTCTGGCAGGTAAAAGGTAAATTAACCTTATACTGCCTGACCCACGAAAAAATAAAAATTTTTTTCAAAGATTTTAGTACTTGCACGTTTGTGGTATAGACATTCTTCTATGTCAGTTTCAAGGTCAAATTTTATAAAATATTAGAGATATGACTATGCTTCCATATGGGAACGTTAGGACTGCGCTGCTCAAATTTTGCAATATATTGCTTGAAACAACATTCTTTTGTACGATTTTGTTATTTATTAACAAGTTGTAAGATCGCAATTAGAGCATAAAAGATAACATAAACAAACAAACAACATCACAATTTTACGACATAAATTGTTCAGCGTTTGTGGTAATTTCTGAAGCAAAAACTTCCTTTACTATAATGAAGCCTCAAATTGCATTTACTGCACTTTGACCTGGTGTTCTTTTGACACACCACACATCTGCCTTGAGCGCAAGGTACTGGATTATGATCTTGGCCATCATATCGCACTTCAGAAGGCAAATCTGCATGTCTGCCCCCTTGTGATTGATTTCTAATTGTTGAAGACTTTGTCAGAACTAAACAAATATTTCTTCTGAATTTAAGATGAGTAATTTTAGCATCTTTTTGGTGTAAAACGCAATAAAACTTCCACGCTGCTACAATGGAAATGTTCAGCAAGTTCGTTATCAAAGGCCACCACCATTTTTTTACTCTGATCATTGGCCGATACGATCCCAAAAGACGATCCATCAAATCCACCCCACCCATGCCCTTATTGTACAATTGAATAATGTTAGGTTGAGTTACTTCGATGGTACCTTGTCCTCTAACTCGGTGTTTGATGCGATGTACTGGCTCGTGCGTGAAATGATTACTAGCTATGTTCACAATGCTGTTATTATGCCATTTACAGACAAAAATTTCACAGTTGCAGCGATAATCATAACTGCCTCCAGTTTTCTTTTTCATAGCCTTTTTGGAGATCATCAACTTGGTGGCACCGTCGGTTCTATTTTCTCGGATAGTACCAGTGGCAATAAACCCTTGATCAGACAGTAACTTCAGCAATTCTGCACTACTAAAAAATTATCAAAATATACTTCATGCTATTTCGGTTCTGATAAATTCGTCACTAACTCCAACAAATATAAAACAACTCGCTGTCTTAAAGGTTCGTCAGAACGTTGAGAAGAATTCATTCCAGCATAAATATTCATCTTGTAAGGGTATCCATCTTCTCCGCACAAACTCCATATTTTGTATCCAAAACGAATTGGCTTGCCTTTGATGTACATTTTAGCGCTGTGCTTGCCAAAATATGGTACCATAGCTTCATCATGGCTTAATTTTTTGTGGAATATACCTCATTGGCTCAGATTTTTGTTCATAGCTTCGTACAGAAATGCAACTTTGGCAACTTTATTTCCTTTTTCCAAATGTTGGTTGTCTGCAACGGGAAAATATTTTTCTATTTTCAAAAATCTGTCACTACTCATTGTTTCCGAAATAAAAGGAACTTTTAAATCTGGCTGGTTACTCCAATAATCTCTTTCTGAAGTTACAAAATGATATCCAGAAAAAATTAAAATTCTAATAAAGTTTTTGAGTTCATCTAACGAAAGTTCGAATCCTGGGTCATTTTTGTTTTGTTTAGCGTACAGTTTTGTTTGCTCTAATATGTAGTGAAAAAGTTCATTAGTGAAGTAGAGTTTCCATATTTCGTAACATGGTTTTGTGAGATGCTCAGGAAACTTTTCTTAAATGTTACTGGACATTTCGTCACTTAATATGGTTTTGGCAAATGTTTCTTGCTTTTTCCACCTGGGAGACTCACGTCTGTTTCCAGTCTGGTGAAATTCTTCTTCGTCATCATCGGAAATCGAAACAGCAATTACTTCCATTTCTTCTGCTGATTCAAATAATTGATCTTCTTGACCATGCTCAAAATCTTCTTCGTCACTATGAATATCTTGATCACCACATTCGGGTAGTAGAATTGTTTTAGTCGCAGATGCAGCGTTGCTGCATGATTCTACAAAATTTGTAGTTTCTTGCAATGTAACAGCTCGAAATGGTCTACTCTTAGTTCCATAAAATGTGCCAGTATTCATATTAAATCAATGGTTAACAATTCAAATAAATTATTTAATTTTACAGTAATAATTTGATGTGACAGATGCGCTAGTTCTAACTTCTAAGAATCTGTATTACGCTGTAGCCTGATTAAAAAATAAGATTACTGTCTACGCGGTAAAACTCAATGCGCTATAATAACCACAACATGCAGATGATATCTCAACAATTAATTACGAGTATTTGATGCATCAATAACAAACATTTAAAAATTTTAATTTTAATATTCTTTTTTTCTTGAAAAGGCAGTGTATGTCATATCATACAAACTGCAACCAATACGTTATAACTGAGCTTTCCTATAATTACCACTTAAAAGTTAAAAAAAGTTATGATACATGTATAAAATATCTGTCAAGGTATCTAAACTCATAAATAGTTTATCGATAAATATTCTGAATTACTTAAAAAGTTACGTTTTTACTCTATTGCTTCATGTAGCTACCTGCACTATCACTAAGAAAAAAAAAGCAAACCATTCATCAATGGTTTTCAAGACATCAGAATTACCAATTTCGTCTAGACAAAACTGTGTAGTAAATTGCGCTTTTGTGAGATAAGAAGGTGCAATAATTAGCTGCTTCTTCAGTACAAAAACTTTTAGTTTATCCACAATAAAATTCTCACACAAATTCACCACCTTTATTGTCTGCTCAAACAACAATTAACTTTAATCAGAGCTTTCATTTTGTCGTTAAAACGTTGCAAAATAAGCGATGCGTTTGAGTGTAATTGTTTCAATTTCAAATCGAAATATTTTAGTCGGCCCGCGCCTAACGTTCCCATATGGGAACAATTGTTTTTTAACATACATAACCAACAAATTACTTACTCAAGTTCAAAACCAAAAATAGCACAGTATACAACAAACCTAAAAGCATTATATTTGAGTAAAAAAACTTAAAAAAGATTTTTTAGGAATGGTTAAAATTGTGAACATAAATGACATGTCTGCTCTCCGTAAAATGACAAAATTCAATTTGCAATTTATATCAAAGAAAAAACTATTTATTTTATGAAAATACGTTTATTATCATCAGTAACAATTCAAATTTATATTAAAAACAACTTTTTTCGATATTAACAAAAATTTTTGAAGTTTTCAAGCAACTTTACGTCTTGTTCCCATATGGGAACGTTAGGCGGTAAAAAGTTAAAAAAGTAAACGTAAATTTTAAAAAATATTTTTTGATTATGACATCATGATGACGTCAGGAATACCCTGTTGACACTCATAATAAGGTGGTGATCAATTGTGCCAAGCTTATTCAGTAGTTTTGGAGCAGTTAAAGCGTACATAAGTAAGTACGTACCAACACACGTACAGACAAAATCGGGTTTTATATGTATAGAAGTACAGTACTTTATAAAATGAACGCACAAACGTTTGTGAAATCGTTGGCTGTTTCAATTGTCGGCAAGTCCAGTTCCTAAGTACGCTTACGCTGAAAACAAGGCAAGCAGCACGTAGCCAACGACTTCAGAAACTTTGGGGAAATACGACAGCTATGCCTAACTTTCCGTAATGTTTGTTTTAATCGATTTGATTTTGTAATGAGAATTGGCTGTGACAAAAAAAACTAAAGTTTTTATGACTGTTCTCTTAACTATTAATTGGGTTAAGCCGGCTCAGCCGTCTTAATCCAATATTGTTAACCTTGACATTACTGATAAGGACCCTGCAATAGCAATAACTTAATTGTGAATGCTTTACTTCGGGTTAATATCCTCTCCCCGAGCTGCGTTCACGCCAAGACAAAGCCACATACCCGCAGTCAGATGCTTTTGCTCATGCAAAGTTACAAAAACTCTTAAGTAGCGAGCCTAATATTAGATAGCTCAACAGTGAAAATACAATCGTGGATAAAAGTTTTTAAAGTTTAGGGACGCATATGGTGAAAATAAGGCGAGTAAGCCGTTGCCAGGGGCTCGATATATTTGAGAGACATATGATGGCGCTGTGCAACCCCTTGATAATGTGTTTTTTATTCCATTTCCTTTCAAAACAAACTTCGGTTTTGTCTGGGAACAAGATATGGCAATGTAAAGAAAACATAAACTGTTTATTTATTTATTACTGTTGAAACAACTATCGATCAAGTAAAGCTGACTTGGCCGGATGAACCGATAAGCTCGACATTACTTATGGGGTGACACCGGTTAGCTTATTATCAAGATTCAGTGGGTTTCCTATGGTTAAATCTTCTCTGATACTATTGCCTGTGTGTCAAAATGATGTTAGTGGTAGCAAGCTGAAAACAGTTTTTCAGTGTTTTGTTGTCATTCCATTTTCATATTTTGGTCTAACTTGTGTTGTTAGAGAAACTTTATTGTCACATACATGTTATTCTTCTAGAAATTTAAGGCGTTTTGAATGCAAGATTCTTCAGTTTCGCAAATCTAACTTTGATAAGTAATTTCGAAAAGCGGTTTTGAAATTTGCTCGTGGTCCGCAAAAATGCCTCTGGAGACCTGAAATTGAGCAACACTGTATCAAACAATCAAGGTTGTAATGTATCAGACAAACTTATGCAGCCCGCTTCTGTCCAGTACTAGCGTATTTAGGGAAAAGACAAACGTCCATGAATCTTCTCAAACGGTTTGATAAAAACAAAAGATAGGAAAAATGCGTTTTGGAAAAGTTGATTTAAAAAAAATTCCTCGTGTGTACTGAAAATTAGATTGGGCGAAAAGGTGAACTGAACTGGATTTTGAAATCGCTATGTTTATTTCAAAGCTATGATGAATGTCCCTGCCACCTTACAGTCAACCATAAGCAAGACAAATTTTAGAAAAAGTTAAAACATTTCAAACCCTTAGTTTTAATGATCGCAAAGTTACACCAGTTTTAATTTAATTGTGTCGAAATCAACACCGCCCCGGGGTTAATTGGGTTGAACCCTCGAGCGTTTAGCGCAGCTGCTTTCATAAGATAGATACTTAACAGCAACTTTACCGCTTTGGTGCAAAATTTGTTGCAGAAGTACACTTTTCCTACAGCCTAAACATTTCACTACACCTACTGAAAAACTCTGGCAATTAGGGCTATGAAGATTCAAGTCGTAAAAAAGTCAACTTGGCAAGAGCCGTTTGCACGAAATGACTCTACTCGACTCGAGATCACTAACTTGTGACTCGACTTGAGACTTGACTTCAAGCGACTTGTTTCCAACTCTGCACAAAGACCACTGTTGAAATCACTCATGCATCAAATCTATGACTACGCTATATGCTCAAACCATCATCTTGACAAATAACTTGTTAGAACCAATATACATGCAGGCTGTCTAAACATAATGCACACACATTTTAGCAGCTGGAAGCCGTTTCGTCCAAACAGGTAAATTGAAAAACGGAGAGATTTTGTTTCATTCCCTCCACGTTCACCAGACTTCACAACTTTTTTTTATGAAAATACCTGGAAGACAAGGTCTACACCATGAGGTTCACAACAATTGTTAAACCGGAAGCAACCATTGAAAGTGGAAACATGCAACACCAAGAAGATTGTTTTGTAATGTGCGCTTTACATTGTCAGCAGTGTCTGGATCAGTTTGAGAACAGGCAGTAATAAAGCAATAAAACCATGTTTCTAAATTCTATTTCATTTTGAAATTATATAAATTCTTACAAATAACTGCTCTGCAATTATTTAAAATGTGTACACATTGTTTTGGGACATCTGTAGTTCAATGAAGGTTCAATGCCAATCTACAGTACTTTTATGGAAAAAAGAATCAAAAATGACGCAGAAGGAAACCATAAAAGAAAATATTCGTGTACGAGATTGTAGTACAGATACAGTCAAAAACAGTATGGATAATACAGGCATAGGACTGCATTTTGAGTAGCTTGATGACGAAGATGTCTCATAATCATTGGGCAAAAATACTACAAAATTTCTAGCCGAAATCCTTGCGGTCTCAACATATGCATTGAGTTTACATGTACAACGTTGTAAAAATGAGATTATTGATGGTTTTTCACACTCTTTGGGAGCACTTAAAGTAACAAAAGCTCCACCTCTAAATTAAAAATACTGTAGCGTGATCTTGGCACCGAGATACTGAACAAACTGGATATATGCTATGAAGTAAATTTACACTAGATTAAAAAGCACTCGGGTAACAAAACGGCAAACTTGCCAAGAAAGCCACTGATACACCTTCTGTTGGACCACAACTAACTGTGAAACTAACGACCGCAAAAATGCTATAAAATATGCCCCCAAAACAGAGCATCATTTCAAATGAAACGGCCTTAATATATGCAGACAAATTGAGCAGTCAAGTGGCAAGTTCATTGCAAATTTAAATTAAATAATGATCAGAATTCTTCATTATAAAACAATGTTTAGGATTTATCAGAGTTGCGTAAGATCAGCAATCCTGTATGGGGAGAGACGTGGTGTCTAAGAGAAAAGGAGATGGCAATTTTGAGAAGAACTGAAAAAGCCATGATGAGAGCAATGTGTGGAGAGAAGATCATTGAGAAACGAAGGAGTCAAGAAATCATGAGTTTGCTAGAATTAAAAGATACTTTGGATGGATTAGCCAGGGCAAGAGGAGTGCGATGGTATGGGCATGTTTTGAGAAGGAATAATAGTGAAGTTTTGAGAAGAGCGTTGGATTTTGAAGTAGCAGGAAAAAGAGAGCTTGGGCGACCAAATATAATGTGGAAGAGACAAGTGGAGGAACATATCAATCAGATTGAACTGAAAAATGAAGATGCCATTGACAGAGTTAAGTGGCGTAATAGTGTTTACGAACTGTCGAGAAGCACGAGGTGAATCCAACTGCTTGCGTTGACGCGGACATAATCGGATTCAAAAAACTGAATTTCTCTCTCTTTCTCTCAAAAAAACTTAAGACTAATAGTTGGCGTTTTCACACGTTACTGCGAACGTAGTCGCGATCTTAGATTTATATGATGATAGGAAATCCTTGGTTAAGAACTCTGTGAAGAAGCTGAGACGTGCAGGCACTCATTAGCTTTGTTGCTGTGTCGCACTTGGCGCAAACAAAGCAAGTACCATGGGGGCTTACTTACTCCAACAAATGAGATACATAAACTTCATCCAAATGTAATCTAAAATTTCATCAAGTAAACAGGAAGATTTGGAAACAAATAAAAGTTTAATAATGCAGTAGACAATAGACTTTTATGGCTTGAGCGTACAGTTACCTGGCATTGCTAAACAACAACAATAATAATGCCTATATACGGTTCTCTATTAATAGCAACTTGATGCTAATCTTTTGTTGAACATATCATCACTTTCTAGCGAAAAATCATCAATTTTGATCGAGAAAGCGAACCAAAACAATAATAGCGACTCTAAATAAAGATTTTGCACTCTTTTCAAGATCTTATCTAGCAAATTAGCCATTTTATGTGAGTTAGAACCAAAATGGGAAGGTTAGGGCTAGGATAGGAAAGTGCCTGCAGGCATAGTTTATTGTTATTATATTCTGTGTTAACGATTACTGTATTTTAGTGGAATTACGAATTGATTAAATTGGTTAAGTTAAGCAGGTGAGCGGCAGTAGGCCTAGCCTTGTGTTGGAGTGTTGGGTTGCAATTGAGTTCCCATCGTCTTTCCAAGGAAAAGTGATTACTGGGCAGTGGTGTTCTGCCAAGTTTGGTTAAAGAATTTTTTGGTAAGTTTGTTTATAAAGCTAAATCTCTATCCTTTAGTAGCATAAAACAGCTTGCAAGGTTCGAGTTCAGTTCCTGGAGTATTTCGTGTGTATTTTTGTTGCTGTGATGGTTTCTGAGTATTGTAGATGCATGATTAACGTTTTGTGCCTTTATTTTGCGCAGAAACCGTTTTCGACGCTGAGTCGAGACGCGTGTTCAATAAATTCTTCATCCGTTAATCAAGAGCGTTGAGCGTGTTAACCAAACCGCGCGAGTTCGAAATTAATAGCGACTCTAAATAAAGGTTTTACACTCTTTTCAAGATCTCATCTGGCAAATTAGCCATTTTAAAATGTTTGGTGGCAAATTACTTTTTTTAAAGTGTTTGGGGAAAGTTTGTTGGAGGTTATCATTTGGTTGAAGGTTTAATCCTCTAAACATTTCTCATAGTTACACCCTACATCACTTTAAAGTAGGGGTATGCAACATTTTGCAAAGCGGCTTACGTTCACTAAATTTTTCTTGTTCGAATAGAACAGAGAACCAGAATGCACAGCATGAAGTCTTTTCAAAATGAAGAAGTTTTTGAAATCAATCACAATCAGCAGATCAACCAGTGAGCACGGGCCAAAAGCAGCATTGCTCCGCTGGCTGCAAGCAGCACACTCCAGCTTTAAAGGCATAATTCAAAAAAGATGGTCGGTAATTCAAATCTAAACAATCAGCCCATATTTCTCTTACGCAATGTTGTCAAGTCTCTTACCTTCAACGTGAGACCAGTGATGCGTTATTAATACCAACAGAAAAATATAACAGCAAGACAATTGCATAGTGATCAACAATTTACTTATAAATCAAGTGATAAACACAAAAACAAACTAAAAGACTACCAGCAGAATATATAGAGCAATTTTGGTCACTATGAAGCTATAAAAATACCATGAAAAATATCAAAGGTTAGTTGCCTAAACCTGCTGTCTCCAACTTTTTTGCACTACTGACCAGTATCATGTTTAGCATTATTATCATTGACCGACCTTCAAATTTTAAAAATCAGGAATACCGGAAGGTCTCGAGGACAAACAACGGGCCTTTATGGTTATTGAAAAAGACGCTTTTATTTCCCTTAAAGAAACATGGCTTATTGGCCATGAACATTAGCAGTGTTGTACGTTCGCATGGACAAATTAAAGGCGTTCATTTTTTGTTTGCGCTAACGCTAGTGGCGACAATTTTTCTATACGTTGACGGAAGTGGTAACGGTGCGACTCTTTCTGCTAAATTCCTTATGTTTGCGGAAAGCGTTATTATTTTCTGAAAATATTCTATTACATTTTTTTTCATTTTAAATTTGCTCTTGTCGTTGCTGTAGTTGTTATTATTATATCAGACTCTGCAAGTTTGTGAGTCTTGTCACCTATTTTGCCAATTACTGTTATTTATAGGTGTCCGGTAACGAAGTGTTGTTACTTGAGTAAACTACTTAAGTAGGTTTATCAGCACGAACCACTTACTTGAGTAGGTTCTTTTTTCGTTACTTTTACTTATACTTGAGTAGGAAGTAACGATGCCTGAATAGTTATACGTTCTACTTACGTAGATGCTAAGCTTTTTTGGTTGCGCCCCGGTTGGCACTAATCAAAGAATATAGCGCCGCCCCTCTTCTCTCAAAATGTTCTGAATCAATTGTAAATGAGTAAAGTTTATTTTGTATTTTTTGTTATGTGCAAATCAACAAAAATAAATACAACACAAGTTATTTTCACAAGCATTAATGTGAACGATGCAGCTGCTTTTTCGAAACTACCAGTTTAATTCTTGGCTAAGTCAAAGAAAACGCACATCCCATATCGCATACAACCTATACGCTTTCCCGTATTTTATGCGTTTTTTTTTAATTTCTAAATGTATGCGGCATACTCGGATTTTTATACGGGAAAATGCAAATTGGCTCAAGGTTGGGTCTTCCCGTTAGTGACAAGGAAAACAGGCGCTTCTATCGCGCAGATGCTCACTTTCGTACGCGTAGTGTGCTGTAGCCTTTATAACAAGACGTATGTTAAAGAGCATTACGATTTAGGATGATTTGAAAATTCGTTTAGTGGCTGTTTAGTGCGAAAACTTCATCCTGTCCGAGGAATTAAAACTTTGTAAACAATTTTAAATCGTCAAGTATATAGTATGTGATCGTATATAGATCTGAGTAACTGTAATTAGTCATGGAACCTGCTGCCAAAAAGCGGAAGATTGGAACGGGAAGACACTTGAAAGAATGGGAAACTTTGAAAGGACAATATGAGAAATTGGTAGAATCATCGAAGAAAGGACAGGATCATTCGTATTGAGTGCCGTGTAAGAAGGATATCAAGGTGACTGCGTTTGGATTTTATGAGTTGGAGAATCATTTTAAAACTAAAAAACACGCTGAGAATCTCGCTATTTCTAAAACCTTCAAGCCGGTGAACATGCACTTTGCACCTAAAAACGAAGAGCAACACTGCAATTACAGAAGCAGAAGTAAAGTTTTGCCATTTCATAGCTGAATACAACATTTCTTTCACTGCTGCTGATCACTTCTCAGACCTGGTGAAATCATTGTTTCCAGACTCAAAAATTGCCAAGCTACGTGTGTCAATTAGTAATTTCCGCCACTAACCCTTGATTCATTTATGGATTTTTTTTCTATTAATTTTTTGTTTCGTTTTATTAATTTTAATCTCATCCTCGATTTTTTTCTTACCTAATTTTTTTCTACTTGTTTTAGGAGTTTGCATGTTGGAGAACCAAGGCAACGATGATCATGAAGGGCTGCTTGGCCCTTAGATTCACAGATCCAGTAATAGAGTGGTGTAGGACTCACCCATTTATTCTCATGATTGATGAGAGTAATGACAGAAATTCAACCAAGAGATTAGTAATCCTTGCTCACTTCTTTGAGGGCGACTGCACAAAGACAAGACTTTTGGATTTATCAGCTTTAACATCTGGGATAACAGCAGGTATCTTTGAAGCTGTGGAAAATGTCATTACAACCAGCAACATTCCTTAGTTAAATGTAGTCGGATTTGCTAGCGACAACTGCAACTCTATGATTGGTTTAAAAGAGTCTGTTCTCACAAAGCTTCGTAATAAAAACCCCAATGTTTTCAGCATCGGATGCATCTGCCACCTAGCTAGTCTGTGTGTTTAAGGTGGTGTAAAAGCTCTGTAGTTCAAAGTTGATGATTTGTTAGTGGATGTCTTTTACTTTTTCATCACAGCTCAAAACGAGTACAAGAATTTAAAGCATTCCAAGAGTTTTTAGAAGTGGATGAAAATAGAATATTGAAGCATTGTCCAACCAGATGGCTGTCACTTGAGAAGGTAGTGAACAGAACTTTGAGCCATCTACCAGCACTAAAGAGTTACTTTGCAAGCCATAAAAATGTTCAAAAAACAGGCAAGGTCAAACCCATCCATGATAGGCTACATGATCCTATGACATCATTGATGTTGAATTTTTTAGCCTTTATTCTGCCACACATAAACAGGTTTAACGTTATCTTCCAAACAGAACAGTGTATGATTGGGAATTTGCTCCCAGAAATGGGTAGGCTTTTGCGGATATTTATTGTGAAGTTCGTTCAGATGCGTTGCGTAAAGTCCTGCCTGAATCTTAAGGAAGTGGATTTCAAACGCGAGAAAATCAGCACCAAGATGACAAACTTGCTGTTGGAATGAATGCAAGATCTCTTTTGGTTGATACAGTTGCCAACAACATCACACCCACCAATGAGCAGAAGTTTTTTGCTAATGTGAGAGCATTCTATGAAGCTGCTGTTCAGAAAATGCTCCAGAAATTTTCCTTTAGTGATAGAATTCTGAAAGATCTTGTCATCTTGGATCATAGGAAAAGGAGAGACTTGGACTACAGCCATGCTGTATGTTTAGCGGAGAGATTTCATCTTGATATCGATCAAGAAGAATTAAAAGAGGAGTGGACTGATTTCCAGCTGATGACTGATGAACAACTTCCTAGCCTGCAACAAGATAAACTTTCCACTGACGCTTTCTGGGGAACACTACTCAACATGAACACATCCCTCAAGGTCCCTAGATTTCCTCTGATGAAGATATTGTTCAGTATGCTTCTCTGTCTGCCACACAGTAATGCGGATAGTGAAAGAGTGTTTTTCACAGGTACGTAAGATCGACATTGAGTACAGGAAACGCATGGGACATGAGACACTGACCGCATTGCTACAAGTAAAGATGAACTGTGATGGCCGTTGCTTCCATTTCTCTCCCAATAAAGACATGCTTTGTGCAGAGAAAGAGGCAACAAAAGCCTACAATCAACAGCATTCACATTGATTGATTATTGATGCTAATCGAAGAAGAATAAATGTATTTTGTTGTTTCATTTACTGCTTATAGGTGTAACTAAAATAATGGAGTTTATGAACTAATCTTTTCTCGTTTAAGGTTTTTTATCTAGTTTATAAGGAAAAACGTCCGAATCTATAAGTGCAGAGTGGTGTAGAGGTTGACATGTATGAAATCTTTATTTTATTGATGTTTTTTGGGCTAGCTTAACGCATTCCCATTCAACAGGCCTCAAATTTTTGCTCCGGTTTTCTAAATTTTAGGGACGTGGAAAGTCTTTAGGGTGGGTGTGAAGGATGTGGAATGGTGAATGGTTCTGTGTTGTGCAAGTCATAACGAGAAACAACTTTAACATGTTGGCTCGTGTTTGCGAAAATTCGTTGATAATAGTATAGAAACAATTTGAAAAAATTTCCAAATTTTTTTTTTAATACATTTTAAATCTTAAACAATAAATATTTTGAAAACCATTACACGCTTACGCTCAAACAGCAGATAATAATGCGAAACCAACCATCATTATGAAATGCCCATAAGCCTTGGTTCGGGTGAAGTGAACCAAAGCGTATGAGCACGGAGTGTAAGCTATACATTTCAATCTAAGAGTGTAAATCTCAATTTTAAGATTTATCATACGATTAATATTTACCCATTCAGATTGAAAGATATAATTTAAGATAGGTATAACTTTAAGATAAATCTTAAAATCAAGATTTAGAATTTAGATTGTCATAAGATGAGTTCAAAACAACGAAAATGTGAGAAAAACTATCTAAAGTTCGGCTTCATTGAAGCAACAGAGACAAGCAATATTGAAAAAATTTGGACAAAGATTATCTTGAATTCGGCTTCACCAAAGCAATAGACAAAGGGCAAGCTATTCCAAAATGTGTAATACGTCTGGAAAAATTGAGCAGCGATGCTTTAAGACCAATTCGCTGACAGCGCCATTTGCGAGCAAAACATTCTGACCTACTTTGGACAAGAACTTAAAATTTTTGCAGCCAAGGAGAAGTCATTTAAAAAAAATAAAACTTGTGAGTGCTGATGCATTTCGGAAATATTTATTTTGGGCGAGGCTTACAGGAAAGAGATGGCGAAAATTTCTCTCTTTGACTCTACATTGAAAACATACATTGATGAAATCGCAGAGAATATTGAACTTCAAATACTCGAGTTCGTTGCCAGGATAAAGAAGAGAAGTTCAAACGCAGTAGGAACTCACTGCGTTATCCACCGCGAGTTTCTTGCCTCAAGGAATTTACCTGCTACAATGAATGACAAGCTGGCAATTGCCATTTGTGTTTTCAACTTTATTAAAACAAGTTCTGTCCAATCGAGGTTCTTTACCGCTCTGTACAACGATATGGATGCTGATCGTGAGACTCTGTTGTTTCACGCGGCTGTTCGATGGTTATCGAAAGGCAGCCTAGCTAGCTCAGGTTTACGAGCTGAAGGAGAAAGTGGAGCTATTCCTCGATGCTCAAGGAAATCAGAATCCTGTGCATTTGTTTGCAGCAGATGGGTTTCAATTGACATACGATGTTGACATTTTGAAGCGCTTAACCTACTTAACCGTTATTTTCAAGGCAGCCATGCTAACCGCATGGAAACCTATAATTCCATACATGCATTTATCGAAAAATTAAAGTTGTGGTTTCGAAGAGTTCTTAGAAGAATCGTTGCGTCTTTCTCCAACTTAAATGCTGATAAAAACAGGGGTGACCTGGATGCATAACTAAAAGCTGAAATAAAAGTCCATCTGCAATCGTTGAAAATATAGGAAGTATTCTTGGAATTAAAATGAAACTCTGTTGCCAAAGATGATTTTGAAAAAATGCCTCTCAACGATTCAGTGGAAAGTTTATCTTGTTGCAGGCTAGGAAGTTGTTCATCAGTCATCAGCTGGAAATCAGTCCACTCCTCTTTTAATTCTTCTTGATCGATATCAAGATGAAATCTCTCCGCTAAACATACAGCATGGCTGTAGTCCAAGTCTCTCCTTTTCCTATGATCCAAGATGACAAGATCTTTCAGAATTCTATCACTAAAGGAAAATTTCTGGAGCATTTTCTGAACAGCAGCTTCATAGAATGCTCTCACATTAGCAAAAAACTTCTGCTCATTGGTGGGTGTGATGTTGTTGGCAACTGTATCAACCAAAAGAGATCTTGCATTCATTCCAACAGCAAGTTTGTCATCTTGGTGCTGATTTTCTCGCGTTTGAAATCCACTTCCTTAAGATTCAGGCAGGACTTTACGCAACGCATCTGAACGAACTTCACAATAAATATCCGCAAAAGCCTACCCATTTCTGGGAGCAAATTCCCAATCATACACTGTTCTGTTTGGAAGATAACGTTAAACCTGTTTATGTGTGGCAGAATAAAGGCTAAAAAATTCAACATCAATGATGTCATAGGATCATGTAGCCTATCATGGATGGGTTTGACCTTGCCTGTTTTTTGAACATTTTTATGGCTTGCAAAGTAACTCTTTAGTGCTGGTAGATGGCTCAAAGTTCTGTTCACTACCTTCTCAAGTGACAGCCATCTGGTTGGACAATGCTTCAATATTCTATTTTCATCCACTTCTAAAAACTCTTGGAATGCTTTAAATTCTTGTACTCGTTTTGAGCTGTGATGAAAAAGTAAAAGACATCCACTAACAAATCATCAACTTTGAACTACAGAGCTTTTACACCACCTTAAACACACAGACTAGCTAGGTGGCAGATGCATCCGATGCTGAAAACATTGGGGTTTTTATTACGAAGCTTTGTGAGAACAGACTCTTTTAAACCAATCATAGAGTTGCAGTTGTCGCTAGCAAATCCGACTACATTTAACTAAGGAATGTTGCTGGTTGTAATGACATTTTCCACAGCTTCAAAGATACCTGCTGTTATCCCAGATGTTAAAGCTGATAAATCCAAAAGTCTTGTCTTTGTGCAGTCGCCCTCAAAGAAGTGAGCAAGGATTACTAATCTCTTGGTTGAATTTCTGTCATTACTCTCATCAATCATGAGAATAAATGGGTGAGTCCTACACCACTCTATTACTGGATCTGTGAATCTAAGGGCCAAGCAGCCCTTCATGATCATCGTTGCCTTGGTTCTCCAACATGCAAACTCCTAAAACAAGTAGAAAAAAATTAGGTAAGAAAAAAATCGAGGATGAGATTAAAATTAATAAAACGAAACAAAAAATTAATAGAAAAAAAATCCATAAATGAATCAAGGGTTAGTGGCGGAAATTACTAATTGACACACGTAGCTTGGCAATTTTTGAGTCTGGAAACAATGATTTCACCAGGTCTGAGAAGTGATCAGCAGCAGTGAAAGAAATGTTGTATTCAGCTATGAAATGGCAAAACTTTACTTCTGCTTCTGTAGTTGCAGTGTTGCTCTTCGTTTTTAGGTGCAAAGTGCATGTTCACCGGCTTGAAGGTTTTAGAAATAGCGAGATTCTCAGCGTGTTTTTTAGTTTTAAAATGATTCTCCAACTCATAAAATCCAAACGCAGTCACCTTGATATCCTTCTTACACGGCACTCAATACGAATGATCCTGTCCTTTCTTCGATGATTCTACCAATTTCTCATATTGTCCTTTCAAAGTTTCCCATTCTTTCAAGTGTCTTCCCGTTCCAATCTTCCGCTTTTTGGCAGCAGGTTCCATGACTAATTACAGTTACTCAGATCTATATACGATCACATACTATATACTTGACGATTTAAAATTGTTTACAAAGTTTTAATTCCTCGGACAGGATGAAGTTTTCGCACTAAACAGCCACTAAACGAATTTTCAAATCATCCTAAATCGTAATGCTCTTTAACATACGTCTTGTTATAAAGGCTACAGCACACTACGCGTACGAAAGTGAGCATCTGCGCGATAGAAGCGCCTGTTTTCCTTGTCACGAACGGGAAGACCCAACCTTGAGCCAATTTGCATTTTCCCGTATAAAAATCCGAGTATGCCGCATACATTTAGAAATTAAAAAAAAACGCATAAAATACGGGAAAGCGTATGGGTTGACAGGTGTGAGATGTTATTATTTGAAAACCCCTTATTGGAATAGGACTTTTTTGGTTTGAATTTTGAAAACCGCCTGGTCGGGTTTTGTTTATTGCAAACTATGCAAGGTGCGATGCAATATCTGTGGGCCCAGTGATCAAACTATTTGATTTTGAAAAGTTTTCAGAGCCAAAAGTAAATTACAACATTGTACAATGTTTAATTTTTTGGAGTCTGTTTTATCTTTCCAAGCATATATCAATATGTTTACGAACCAGCTACTGCTTTTGACAAGGGAGTAGCCAAAGGGGGCCAAGGAAAAATAACCAAAAAAGGTTTTCGTGCAAGTTCAATCTTAGAAAATATCACTAAGTTTTGCTTATGCCACAACTTTTTACCAAAATATAGAAAAAAAGCTGATCGTCTATCTGATCCGAGATTTAAAAATTTTGCCTCGCTTTTTTCTAGAGATAATTAGCTGACTATGATATAGTGCTTCAGTTTTAATGCGTTAAAATTTAGATATAAATAGGATCTAATTTTTTATTTAGAAGTTGAAGAACGTTAGTTTTATTGAGACTCTTAACGTGTGAGCGATCTTTAATCAATAGCAAAGGTTTCTCAAAAGTGTAGGACAACAATCAAATACACCTACTAAGAAAAGTAGCTGTTACAAGATTATGCAAACTTTTCTGTACTATATTACACACTTCATGTCTGCATCAGCGGATCTCAATTTATTTACCACCTCACACTCCTTGAAACAAAATATTTACTTTTTTCCACTTTCGTATTTAGTTTGTGTTACTCGAGACGGATTCACACATGCCACCACAAAATATAAAAGTTTCTCCAACAAAAGGTTTTAAAACTAAATTTACAAAGTTTTCCGCAAAAGAAAAAAGTCATCAACCTTTATCAAGATATCCCTCATTGAAAATCTCTTAAAAACAATGTTACCTCCCACCATGACGTCTTTCAGGCGAGACCGTCTTTTACAATGACGCGATTTTCTGCCCAATACACGTAAATATTTTTTGTTTGCCATGGTGGATTTAAGGTGAGGCAGTTGGCTCAAGCCCCCCTTTTTGGAGAATGAGTTACCCCTTTCAGATATTTCCGGAATTTCGGTGTTAAAATTTTTGATCGCTAGAAAAACGGTCTACACCCCAATTTGGTGTAACGATAGGTTATGACAGCCTTTCGAAATAGAAGTAATCTTCAAAAAACAGTTAATCACCCAAATTTGGAATATGCAAAAATAAGTTAATATTAGCCCTTCGACGTGGTGATCTCCAAAAAAATGGTCGAAATCGAGAACTTGGGCAATTAAGGGACTCCTTATGATTTCGTGCCATTGGCCCTAATATTTCTTAATTTACCACTTGCTTGGTTGATATGTAAATAAAACTAACGTACAAGTTGGCACCTAGGTTTGCATCTTTAGAAACCCCTTCTGGCACCCTGGTTGGCGCGAGCATCCTGTATTAAGAATCGCTGGCTTAGAGATACAGAGCAAAACTGCTAAAAAATAAAGCCACTTTCTACTTTTACTGTTTAAGCAGTTTAATTCCTTACTACTTTTGTACTTTTATTCAAGTGCTTTGACCACCTCCGCTGTTACGTTAAAATTGCACCTGCACTTCAGCAAAACGGTGTAGGCTCATAAATAAACATTTTTAAGGCTAATATTTTTGCTAGAGAAATCATTGTAGTCTAATGATTCAATCGAAACATAGCAGAAGACTTTTTTTTAACCTAGATGTAAATTCGCCCTGCTTAGTGTCAACGCCAACGGCGTCACATTTTCCGGTATCTAGCGAAACTGATGACGTCGTAACTATTGGCCAGTTTGCGCTAACGCTGTAGGAGTCAATTTGTTTTGTCAATGCGAACTGAACATGCGGAAATGAACTGAACCCACACTGAACATGCAGAATACTGATCCTCAATACTGAACATGCGGAAGTGAACTGAACGCAAACTGAACATGCAGAATACTGATCCTCAATACTGAACATGTGGAAGTAGAGAGACCATAAACTCATTTCACGGCTAACGTTTCAGGTTTACCTTGAAAAAAAGACATCGCCACCTAGAAATTTTCCAAATTCAGATTAATCTGCAAAATAGATCAACTTCCGAACCAAACTGAAAAAATGCTTCTAAAGGGTTTTTGCCAATGAGATGTGACGGGTCGGTTACCATCGCTTTCCTGACCGACGTCGGTGGCTGGAAACATCTGGCTTAAGCTATAAACGTTGACGCCAAATGTTGAGAAGGATAAGCAAGCGGTTTGTTCCTTCTAGACCCTAAATCTAAATGATTTTTTAGGTCTAGTTTTCTATTGATCTTGAAAACTGTTACTTATTTTTTACGACACAACTTCAATATACGCTTTAGCTAAGTCTACCTGTAATTACTTTGTAGGCCTATCATTTTGGAGTGCAACGAGGATTTTTTCAAGGGGAGAGTACAAAGCAAAGAAAATGTTCTGAATTTAAAAAAGTTTTTGTGTGCCTTTGAAAAGACATTTCCGACTTTCAGTTTTCAGAAGCTGCTATTTTTTTGAAGTAACATGACCAAGATGAGTGACTTCCAGATCGTAACCTTACACCCACTCGGTTTCGCCCCAAATATCATAAACCCACAGCTAGAAAACTTTGTGTTTTAAATGATGTGTTGTAGTATTATAGATGCTTTCAGCAGCAACTTTCACGATTTGACTATAGTGAAAGGAAAAGTTTTTTATCTAAAGCCTCACCGTAAGTGTTCAAAACTTAAGTTTTCTTCATCAAATTCACAAGCAATTGTTGCCTTATCCTTTACATCAGTGATATCAAACTCGCGGCCCTCGGAGCCTTTCAGTGCGGCCCGCGAGACTGAAATTACTAACGAATTTCGGCAGTATTGCAACGGATCGTTGTCAAACAAAAGTTTGAAGCTCTGATCACAGGCCACATTTGAGAGGTACAAATTTTTGTCATTCGGAGATAACTTTACTGATGCTGGAAAGTTGATAACCTTTTTCTTTCTTTTTTCGGAGATCGATCTTACTTCGAGCTACATTACAGAAATCGTTGCCCAGAGAAGTGGTGATCTCCAAATCCAAAACTTCATGCGGCCCTCGGCACGATTGCTTACATATGCAATGTGGCCCCCCAAAAGCCCACAAGTTTGACACCCCTGCTCTATATGACAGTGGTAGGGGTATCTTTGCAATAAATGACTGATTTTACTGTCTACAAGATGCGTTGCTATCTGACCTATGTATTCAGAAATACAGTATGTCACATAACTGCTTCATGTATCTTTTCTAGTGATGTTATTTTGTTTTGCTCTATACATCACTGTATCTTATCAAAAACAGATCAATTTCCGCCATTAATCTTGTACTCTAACCGAAGCAGCTATTTGCATTTTTTTGGTAACTCGATTTATCCTGTATCTTCATAGCATATTTTCTAAGCAATTAAGTGCGATTACAGAATGCCGCAAATGCGTTTGGGAAATGCCAAAACCAAACAGTTGTTCAGAGTTTCGGTTAGATAAAAACTTCTGTTAGAATTTCGACAATCGAACAAAAACTTTAAAAAACTGTCAAATCATGGTCAAATTATCCACATTCATAAACCAGTCTGTGGCTTAGCTTAAACAAAGAAAAACGCTTAAATCAATTAAAATGCCATTCATTCTTTCTGTGAGGTATGTGACATCAAACCTATCTACGCCATAAAGTTGCCAATAGAAAAGATTTATTAGCAAACGATACAACTTGTTGTAGCCTAGAAGCCACAACTTGCAGTTCCTGAATCAGCCCATCTAGCAATTTGCTAAGTTATATAGAAGTAATAATGAGAGTGTGAGTGGACGCAAAAACTTTCCTGGAGCATCTGCAGAGTCTTGGTGTCACTTCAAGTCTGGCCAAACCCGAAATGGAAAAGGCGGTTGGAAGGCGGCTTATAAAACGACCGAGCGAAATGAGTCAGGGTGACTCGTAGTGGAGGCAAAAACGCTTAGAGAGAAGTGGGATAGGGGAGAACGAAAGGCAGTTGGTGATGGTGCGCCAGGCCGTTAGGTGAAGGCATTCCAATTTGGTAAAGTTGGCAGCACTAACGAAAGGAAACCATCCGGTTCAAGCATAAGTGAAAACGGAATGGTACAGTTTGGCGCAGCCGTTTAGGCGCGGCCGTTTGGGAGTGCCAGCTGACAGTTAGGCAAAGCCTTTGGGGTTCCATCCGTTTTGGCGTAAGGGTTAGGGTTAGGGTTAAGGTTAGAAATTTATAAAACATAAAAGAGATCTAATTTTCTTATTAGAGAGAGCAGCGCCCAAACGGCCGCGCCAAAACGTACCCTACCCAAATGAAAGGGGACCGAAGAAAAGCTTTGTACAAAAAGAGAGGGATTCCATCGAGTAGGGGTTCTTAACTTGGGGTCCATGAGCCCCTAAGAAGTCTGTAAAGGTATTTTAAGGGACCGCTTAATTGGTCGCAACTGCAGTCATATATGCACCATGACTACTCTAAAAAAAGGCAAAATCGCATTTGTGATATAATGATACACACAGAGACGTAGCAGCCGCCCCCCAAACCCCCCAATTGGGGGGCCCAGGCCAACTTTGGGGGCCCAAGTTAGTCTGAAATTGCGTTTTGGCTACGTGACTATTTTCAGTTCAGCAGACTTGTTTACAACCGATTTAAACTGTAGGAAGAAATTGGCTTGTGACATCATAAGTGAATGCAACGTCATTTTATCTCGCAGAATCTAGAATATTTCGATTGATTTTCTGGTAGAATCTTGAATATTCGATTGACGTAACAATGCCGTTGTTACGCAACAATCATAGAATGGTCTGGAATTCTGTTTGGCTATAAATACCGGGACAATATATATACACTGCAGAGTGCAGATAAAGTATTTTATTGACATTGTATAGAATGAAACGTTCAAAAAGTGGTGTTCAAAAGAGAAAAGAAGCAGCCACTGCTCGAGATGCTGTAGCGAAATTGCCCAAGATGACAGATTTTTTCAAGATTACTGAGCAGAGTAGACCTGGCACTAGTACCGAGAGGGATGAAGAAAACTATAGTGTACAAGAAAAAGAAGACTATGGCGATCAGCATCAAAGTGATTGTGAATTTCCAGAAAATGTAAGTTGTGATTTACCTGCCAATACGCAACCTTCAATATCAAAAATAACTGAATCTCAATTTACCCCTATCCCTGATGACCCATGTAAATGGCCTGAAAGTATTTCTGATGCTCAACGATGTGATATAGTAAAGCGTGGACCACATCAACTAATAATGAATTTTCCATATAATAACACAACTCCAAGGCGACGTTTTTCCTCCAACCATTATAAACGTGTGTTACCTAATGGTGAAAGTGTTTCACGGTCGTGGCTAGTTTATTCTGGGGAATCAGATCAAGTTTTTTGCTTTTGTTGTAAGCTATTTGGAAAAACACTAAGCCCCTTTTGTAGTGGTATGAATACATGGGAGGGTTTTTCGAAAAAACTGAAAGACCATGAAAACGGCATTTCCCACCAAGAATGCTGCAGTCAATGGATGTTGCTAGCTGAAGGGATAAGAAATTCATCTACTATCGACAAACGCGAGATGAATATTTTTTTCAATGAAAGACGTTTTTGGAGAAATGTTTTAGAGAGACTTATCGACATTGCCTTGTTTCTATCGGAAAGGAATCTTGCTTTTAGAGGATCTGAAGAAGTCTTAGGATCTCCTCACAATGGAAATTTTCTGGGTATATTTGAGCTTTTGGCAAGAAGAGATCCGATCCTAAAAGAGCTTCAAGACAGAATCAAGAATAAAAACACTAAAGATCACTATTTGAGTCCTACCATACAAAATGAACTAATTGAATTGCTAGCGACAGAAGTTGAAAAAGAAAATTTACAGCAATTGAAATTGGCAAAATATTTTTCTATAATTTTCGACTGCACTCCAGATATGTCACATCATGAACAAATGTCTGTCATTCTCCGTTATGTACTATGTAATGAAGAAGCTGCTGTTGTTAAAGAAACATTTTTTGGCTACTTGAGAATAATTGACAGTACTGGGAAAGGCTTGTTGGACGCTTTCTTAGAAAAAGCGACCGAACTGCAACTCGAATTGTCTGATTGTCGAGGTCATTCATATGATAATGGTGCTAACATGAAAGGAAAACATTCTGGGGTCCAAGCAAGAATGCTAGACATCAATCCCAAAGCTGTTTACGTAGCCTGTGCAAACCATACCCTTAACTTAGTTGTTGTTGACAGTGCTAATTCATCGACGGAAGCATTGACATTTTTTGGAGTACTTACAAGGTTGTATGTGCTGTTTTCTTCCTCTGCTCAGCGTTGGGAAATTTTGAAGAAACATGTGGAGCTGTCCATAAAGTCACAATCTGATACTCGTTGGGAAAGCAGAATTAAATGCATCGAACCTCTTCGATACAATTTAAAAGAGGTGATGCTGGCACTGAAAGACTTGGAAGCCATTTCCATAGAAAGAAAAGATGGAAGAGCTGCCTCAGAAACAAAATCGTTGATAGCTCATTTATCAAAATGGAGTTTTCTTTTGTCGGTGTTTATTTAGTATGATATCCTATTCCAAGTCAATAAAGCAAGCAAGATTCTTCAATCGTATGGAGTCTCCCTTCATACAATGGAAACGGAAATCCAGGCAACTGAAAAGTTTTTGCAAAACTATCGCACAACGGGTTATGACAGTGCCGCAACATCTGCTGCTGAAATAGCACAGGAATTGGATATTGATCCTTCTTTTCCTCCGTCAAGAAGTGGAAAGAAAAGAAGATTGTTTGATTACCAAGGTGAAGAGGAACAACGAGCTACTCCTGAACTGAAATTTAAAAGCAACTTTTTCTATCCATTAGTAGACCAGGCTATTATGTCAATAAAGGAGCGCTTTAATTTGTTACGTGAGGTTTCTTCCGCCTTTTCGTTTTTGTACACACGAGACAAGCTTTTGCTTGTGCAACAAGAAAATGCTTTTCTTACTTGCTGTAAAGAGTTCCAAAAAAAGTTCGGTGACATTGATTCTGATGAAATGAGCGCTGAGCTACAGCGGTTTGTTTTAATTTTACAAAAAAAACGCAATCTCAAAACGGCTCAAGACTTTCTGAACTATCTTCTAAAGACTCATTTATTTGAATTGTATCCGAATGTGTACATCGCACTTCGAATCTTACTAACTTGCCCCGTGACTGTTGCCAGCGCTGAAAGAAGCTTCAGCAAATTGAAACTGATCAAAACTTTTAATAGAACGTCTATGACAGACAGTAGACTATCTTCATTAGCCATGTTGTCAATCGAAAATGACTGCGCCCGATCTCTTGGTTATGACAATGTCATAACAGCATTTGCGAACAAAAAGATTCGCTCCAGACTATTTAAATGATACTGTGTTTTTATAACTTTTTCATGTTTTTCAGTGTCATTGCTTTCGTTTCGCAGTGTCTGCATAAATGTCCTACTGAACTCTGGCATCGGTGCCGAATTTTTTATGACTTGCACCTTCGGTATCGCCATGCTTTATTCTGACATTAGACTGTTTACTTATGTACAAATTGTGGTGTATTTTCTTAATGCAGCTTTTCAATTTTACACCTCTAAAGTGATATGACCTGTGCGCAGGGGCTCTTGCGCTTACTTTGGGGGGGGGCCGAAGTTGGAGTGCTACGGGACTGTCTACACCACATCTCTAGTTTCTAACCTCTACATCACATCGTCAACAAAAAAAGATGACCATCAACTGCTTTCCATAGTATGGTAAATAAAACCAATTTTGCACTCTTGCACCAATGATCACAAAAGCTGGTAATCAAACTGGACTATTTAAATTACAGCCGTAACAACGGCGAAAGCCTAAAGCGTAAACAAGCTGATTTTAGACGTGGGTTAGATGATCAAATAAGCTGGTAATCAAAGTTGATTATTGAAGTTACAGCTGTAACAATGGCGAAAGCCCAACATGTAAACCAGTTGATTTTAGACGTGGGTTAGATTCCCTTGTCAATTAATTCGAGAGAGACTGTAAAAATGATATTTTCAGATGTTGATTTCCCCGTTTGATTTTACATGTGTGTGTGTGTGCGCGCGCGCGCATGTGTGCTGTTGAGTTCTATTATTGATTGTCTCTTGTTTGTGACGCGTGGTGCTGTGACTGGTGTGCTAGCTATGGATAACGAGCATGCCAAGGCTAGTAACTGGGTGGGATTTAGATTATGATTTGAGTTAGAACCAAAATGGGAAGGTTAGGGCTAGGATAGGAAAGTGCCTGCAGGCATAGTTTATTGTTATTATATTCTGTGTTAACGATTACTGTATTTTAGTGGAATTGCGAATTGATTAAATTGGTTAAGTTAAGCAGGCGAGCGGCAGTAGGCCTGGCCTTGTGTTGGAGTGTTGGGTTGCAATTGAGCTCCCATCGTGTTTCCAAGGAAAAGTAATTACTGGGCAGTGGTGTTCTGCCAAGTTTGGTTAAAGAATTTGGTACTTGTGGGTTATCTGTCACCACTTTTTTTCACCAGGTATTAAATTACTATTATTTAACTGTATATATAATGTTTAAGCCTAAAATGAGTTTGGAAGGCAGTGTACACTGAAGGGGCAGGCCCGGTATGTAAATGTATGGGGCAGTGTACACTGGAAGGGAGTGTACAGGGTTAGGTTTATTAAATTAAAAAAAAGTGGTGACAGATAACCCATAAGTACCAAGAATTTTTTGGTGAGTTTTGTTTATAAAGCTAAATCTCTATCCTTTGGTAGCATAAAAAACAGCTTGCAAGGTTCGAGTTCAGTACCTGAAGTATTTCGTGTGTGTTTTCATTGCTGTGATGGTTTCTGTGTATTGTAGATGCATGATTAACGTTTTGTGCCTTTATTTTGCGCAGAAACCGTTTTCGACGCTGAGTCGAGACGCGTGTTCAATAAATTCTTCATCCGTTAATCAAGAGCGTTTGAGCGTGTTAACCAAACCGCGCGAGTTCGAGATTAATATCGTTTCAAAAAATTCTTGTCTTGGCGACGTTTGCGACTGTGACAACTCCGTGCCAAAGTCCTTGTGCGTGGAAGATTCTTACGCGTTTTAAGAAGTCGTTTTGAGGATTTCAACTGAAGTTTCTAGAGGATTTGCAAACCAGAGGTGGATTTATCCTCGTGAACAACTGCAGTACGGTTAGCTTATTAAGCAGAAAGACTATTTTTGATTTGTGATTGTGGTGTTTTAACGATTTCATTCGTAGTAGCCTATCATAACTCATTTGATTTGTACTTGCCTTTGAACTGTGATTGCGAATGCAAGTTATTTTACCCTGATGGATGGCCACGAATATTTATCACCTGACGAAGTGATTGTTAAATTGAAAGCCCTTCGGGTTAAGTATGGAGAAACTGAGCTGTTAATGACTAAAAATGAAAATGTTGATGAGGTGCGCAACAAGTTACACCAGATAAATTCTGATTTTGATCATCTGATGTGTTTATGTACTTTTGTTAATGAGGACGAAACTATTCCTGGTAGCACGTCACTCAAAATTGACGTTATTAAGGTAAAAGATGATTTTAAACAAAAGGTTGAGTCTTGGCTTGCACGTGTTGAATTGCCTGGTGTGCCTGCGGAGAATGAGTCGTATTTATGTGAGTCTGCCAACGTTAGGCCTAATATGCCTGTTGATGTGCATGAGGCATGCATGATGGTAAATGCTGATGGTGCGATGAGTGTTCGTGATAAACCGCCTGATATGGTGCCTGGCTTAACGAATGGTGCAGGGTCATGTAGTTCGTCATGTGTTTCTTCCCGCGGCTCTCGTGCCAGCCACGTTAGGGAAAGTAGAGTAAAAGTGCGTTTAGCTCAGTTGGCACTGCGCCACGAAGAAGATAGACAGAAGGAAGGGCGATTAGAGGAAGAAAAACAAAGGCAACTAGCAGAAAACCAAAGGCAACCAGAAGAAGACAGACAAAAGCGAGAAAGACAACGAGAGTTGGAAATGGCTCAAGCGGAGCTTGATGCCTGGGAAGCTGAATCAGTTACAAGCGTTAAAATCGCACCTGTTGGTAGTGCGTTTGCTGTGTATCCACGAAGGGATTTGAGACAGCTCACTACGCCGGTATCTGAGTCACGCTGGGCTAATCCGTCTATGTCTATTGCCCAGCCATGTAAAAGCCATCCGGCCAATATGCCGTCCAAACAAACTAATGAGCCAAGGTCAAATATGAAGAATAGGGCGACGAAAGTTTCTCTTGAAAAATTTGATGAGCCTCTTGAATTAAGAAGAAATTATTCTGGACAGTCCAGATTAGATGAGCCGAACAACCGGGATGTGCTAGTGCCTGTCGGTTTTGGTGCGACAACCCAAGAGCACAGACGCTCTCCGACAGATTACATGAAGTGGAGTCAACCTCGATTTCCGAGCTCTCCATATGATGGAACTTCGAAGAGTATTTTACGACCAACACTAGATGTTTCTCGTACTGAAGTAAGTGAACGTTTTTTGCCCAAGCCTGCGATTGAAGAATTTGACGGAGACCCTCTCGACTATTGGGCCTTTGTCAACAGATTTAAAGTGCACATTGCTGACCGAATAACCAGTGATGATCTTAAATTAGTGTACCTGTTACAGCATTGCAGCAAGAGAGTCTATGATAGAATCAAGCATTATGCTGGGGGACCCGACAAACAACAATGTTACCAGATGGTTTGGCGTGAGTTGTATGATCGCTATGGGCAGCCTCATATTGTTGGACGCCATTGTGAGCAGCGGTTATTGGAACTCCCTAAAGTTGGACAGTATGACCCTGAAGGCCTTGAGAATATGGCCATTTTGATGAAGAGATGCCTTGCTTCGTTGGAAGAGTTTTCGGGATCGTCCACTATGAATACTGTTGGTTTTATTGATGTGTTAGCAGAAAAACTGCCTTTGGAGCTTCGACGCAAGGGGGTTTCGGAGGCGCTGAAGATTCAAACCAAGAGTGGTTCCTTAGCTGGATTCGCAGACTTTGCTGGATTCGTTATTAACGAGTCCGTAGAAGCAAATTCGACGTATTATAAAGCAATATTTTCTTCTAGATCAAGTAAAAGTGATAGTCATGGTTTTAAGCAAAGAAGAACGCATACGTTTGCTACTACAAACCCCATCAAGACGTTTTCTCAAACGACCAATCAGGCTAAGGTCCATAGAGGCGAAGAAAGGTCGCAGAAGGAGGATGCTCGTATTAGTTGTTATTCTTGCGGTCAGCAACACAAGCTGAGCGATTGTGATGCGTTTGCAAACAAAACCCTTCAAGAGAAGAGATCTGTGGTTCGTGAAAGGCGGTTATGTTACCGATGTCTACGTCCAGGTCATGGGATAAAGGATTGCCGCAGTAAGAAGTCATGTGAAGTGGAATCCTGCAGAAGCAATTCGCATCATACGTTGTTACATGTAGATTTGACTACAACCGGCGACAGTGTGGCGCCAACGCGTAACGCAGTTTTGTTGAGTGGAGACTCACGTGGGGGACATAATGGTGGGGTATCTTTGGACATACTCCCGGTAAGAGTAAGCAGCGGTAATGTAGAGGTGCTTACTTATGCACTTTTAGACCCCGGATCTTCGATGTCCTTTTGCGAGCAGGTTTTAATTGATGAACTAGGACTCAAGGAACAAGGCTCGACAGTGGAAACTTTCATGGAAACCCTTACTTCTAAGTGTCCTGAGCCTTTAAAGTCGGCTTCCTTTTCGTTGGATGTGAAGCCACTGGACTCGGATGGTGAGTTCAGAATGTGCAACGTTGTGTTGATAGACCAGATCCCTGTCGATCCGGACAGCAGAAATGTAATCAGCAATTGTGGCGACTTTAAACACCTTCGTGATGTTACTTTGCCGGAAGTCGAAGGTGCATCCGTCACTCTGTTAATAGGAAATGATAATTATTTGGTACAGCTCCCTCTCGAAACTCGAGTTCCTGACAATTTTCCATCGTCAGGTCCTCTTGCGATAAAGACTCCGTTAGGTTGGGTCTTGAAAGGACCGACAAGCCCTCTCGCCGGCGCAGTCCCTTTAAAATGTCGTAACTTCTTGCTAAACAGCTGCCACGCGCCATCTTGCCTTAATGATATGGACGATGTGTTAGTGACCGATGAGGGTGAGGTAATTACTTCTTCGAATGGCATGAGTAGCTGGGAGGTTGATAGCCTAATGTCTTGGCTTAAAAGCAATCAAGAAGCTCGAGAATTTGGGATGAAATATTCCGCCGAAGACGTGGTTGCTTACGACTGCATGAAAAGATCCATTTCTTTTGTGGAGGGACATTTTGAGCTTCCGCTACTATGGAAAAATGCATCCGTTCTTCTGCCAGAAAGTCTGAGCATGGCAAGAAAGAGATTGGATGGAGTGAAGAGAAGATTGCTCCGAGATGACGACATGAAAGAAATGTATTGCCAACAAATGGAAACCGTTTTGAATCGAAGTTATGCTGAAAGAGTGCCTAAAGATGAATTGAACTCCGAAAACCGGGTTTGGTACATTCCGCACCACCCGGTGGTCAACCCGAATAAGCCGGGGAAGGTACGAATTGTGTATGATTGTGCAGCTAGGAGTCATGGAGTGAGTCTGAACGAAAGGCTAATGAAAGGACCCGATTTGGTTAATCGACTGGTTGGCGTGTTATTGCGTTTTCGCAAGTGCAAAATAGCTATTGTCGCGGACATAGAGAGTATGTTTCATCAGGTCCGTTGTGCTCCAAAGGATGTTGATTCGCTGAGATTTCTGTGGTGGCCTGGCGGAAATCTGAGTACTGAAACTGTTCCTTATCGAATGAAAGTTCACTTGTTTGGCGCAAAATCATCCACAAGTTGCGCTGCCTTTGCGTTGCTGGAAACGGCTAAGCGTTTTGGTAAGTATTTTCCCGCTAATGTTTCTGATGTAGTCAGAAAGGGTTTCTATGTAGATGATTGCCTAACTACAGTTAATGATGAAAGAGAAGGCATCCAGTTGGTTAAAGATCTTAAAGAACTGTTATCAAAGGGAGGATTCCATTTGACGAAATGGATTTCTAACAGCCAAGAAGTAGTACAGAGCATTGAGCCGGAGGAAAGAGCCAAAGTGGTTTCCCAAGTTGATATTGGCGATGCCTGTAGTGAGCGTGTGTTGGGTATGAAGTGGAATGTGCGGACTGACTGCTTAGAGTTCAACGTGAGGATTCCGGAGAGGCCCCCTACGCGTAGAGGATTGTTAGCAATTACAAATGCCTTGTTTGACCCCCTTGGCTTGGTTGCACCGGTTGTATTGGAAGCTAGGCTGTTGTTTAGGCGGTTATGTCAGATGAAGATTGGATGGGACGAGACAGTGTCAGCTGCCGATGCCGTGAGATGGAAGAAGTGGAGAGATGGTCTGAAGAATCTAAATGATTTAAAGTTTTTTAGATGCTGTAAAGGCTCGAAGGTTGCAACAGATATGCAGTTGCATGCATTTGCGGACGCGTCAACCGTTGCACGTGGCGCTGTATGTTACGCGCGATATGTTGATTCTGATCAACAGATTCACTGTTCTTTGCTAATGGCCAAATCTTTGCTAGCAGGTTCGGAGAACCACACCGTGCCTAGATTGGAGTTAGAAGCTGCACTTGATGCTGTGAAGCTTGTTAGAATTGTAAAGAGCGAACTAGAACTTGAAGAATGTCCGTGTATATACTGGACCGACTCTACAATTGTATTGCAGAGCCTACGAGCGGATACTAAGAAGTTTCCTGTGTTTTCGAGAAATCGGCTTTCCCAAATTGAGCACCACAGTTGTGTGTATGACTGGCATCATGTGCCATCTGCCTTGAATCCAGCAGACCTTGCCTCGCGTGGATGCAGTGCTGCAGATCTCGTATCTAGTAAGATATGGTTGAACGGTCCAGAGTTCCTAAAGAGTCCCTCTGAGGCATGGCCTCAGTCGCCATGGATGACAAAGAATGACGACAATTCTTACAAAGCCTTTGATGTTCCGCGCAAGGTTTCTGTGTCAATGTTGGTGACTGCAGAAAAATGTGCTCTCACTGCAACAGATTATTTTATCAATTATTTTTCTTCGTGGTATCGGTTGAAGGTAGCTGCAGCAGGTTTACTCCGTTGTAAGACGTATCTGCTGAATCGTGTTAGAGGAGTGGATACGGAGAAGTACGCTGAAGGATCTATTTCTGTCGAAGAACTGAAGTGTGCTGAAATGGCTTTGGTGGCGTATGTTCAGAGACAAGCTTTTCCAGAATGGTTTTTTAAGTTTGATGGAAAAAATGTCAGCAAGAAATTGCTGAAGTTGCATGGTATATATCAGCTGAATCCGATACTCGTCCAGGGCTTAATGAGAGTCGGCGGACGACTTGCCAACTAAGCTGCCATTTGAAATGAAACATCCAGCTGTATTACCTTCAAAACATCATCTTACGGATTTGATAATTCAAGATTGTCACTCCAGAGAGTCTGGGCATCAAGGAGTGAATGCCACTCTGAATAACTTGATGAAATGCTACTGGGTTGTTAGCCCTAAAGCAACGGTTAGTAGGGTTATCAAGCAATGCTTATCGTGTGAAAGGAGAAACGCCCGACCTAAAGCACAGATTATGGCCGACTTGCCTCCAGCGAGGCTGCAGATGTTTCAGCCGCCATTTTCTCATACTGGGGTGGACTATTTTGGGCCGTTTCTTGTCAGGCAGCACAGGAGTGAAGTCAAAAGATATGGGTGCATATTCACCTGCCTGACCGTCCGTGCTGTCCACCTGGAAGTTGCTCCTGACCTAACTACAACGTCCTTTATAAATGCCCTAAGGCGATTTGTGGCACGCCGTGACCCCGTCCAACATATATACTCGGACAACGGAACGAATTTTGTCGGATCAGAAAGGGTGCTTAAGGATTCGATTGCTGCGTGGAACCAACAGCAAATTAGCCAACACCTTCGGCAAAAGAAGATCGAATGGTTCTTCAATCCTCCTGGTGCCAGCCATATGGGCGGTGCTTGGGAGCGAATGATCAGGTTAGTTCGCCAGATTTTGCAGAGCCTGCTCCCGGGAAAGCCTTTGAATGATGATACTCTTCACACACTCATGCTTGAAGTAGAAGCAATGATTAATTCTAGACCGTTGACTGACGTTTCTGTCGATCCTGACGATTTACTGCCTCTCACGCCCAATCATTTGCTAAGAGTTGAACCATCAGTGAGGCTCCCGCCGATGTTAACTGCCGCCAGTGACGTGTATGCCCGTGAGAGATGCCGCGCCGTACAGTATGTGGCAGATGAGTTTTGGAAAAGATGGATCGAGGAGTATCCGAGAACTCTTTTCACGAGAAGAGAATGGAATGAACGTCGAGAAAACATCGGCCTGGGCGATATTGTTTTGTTGATGGATAGCTTTTCGCCACGAGGACATTGGCCACTTGGGCGAGTGATCAAACTTTATCCAGGTTCTATGGGGTTAGTGAGAGTGGTGGACGTAAAGACTGCAGCAGGAATTTTGAAGAGACCAATTTCCAAGCTTTGTGTTATTGTGAAGGTGCGTGATACAGAGAATGTCGAAGAAAGTGGACACACATCATCTAGTAATGATGACAACTAGTTCGGTGGTAGAGATGTCACAAACGACGTTTCCATTAAAATGTTGGTCTTTATTTCATGGAAATCATTGTAAATAAGTAAAAATGAACTATCGTTGCATTTTTGGTGGGGAGGATGTTGATTTCCCCGTTTGATTTTACATATGTGTGTGTGTGCGCGCGCGCGCATGTGTGCTGTTGAGTTCTATTATTGATTGTCTCTTGTTTGTGACGCGTGGTGCTGTGACTGGTGTGCTAGCTATGGATAACGAGCATGCCAAGGCTAGTAACTGGGTGGGATTTAGATTATGATTTGAGTTAGAACCAAAATGGGAAGGTTAGGGCTAGGATAGGAAAGTGCCTGCAGGCATAGTTTATTGTTATTATATTCTGTGTTAACGATTACTGTATTTTAGTGGAATTGCGAATTGATTAAATTGGTTAAGTTAAGCAGGCGAGCGGCAGTAGGCCTGGCCTTGTGTTGGAGTGTTGGGTTGCAATTGAGCTCCCATCGTGTTTCCAAGGAAAAGTAATTACTGGGCAGTGGTGTTCTGCCAAGTTTGGTTAAAGAATTTTTTGGTGAGTTTTGTTTATAAAGCTAAATCTCTATCCTTTGGTAGCATAAAAAACAGCTTGCAAGGTTCGAGTTCAGTACCTGAAGTATTTCGTGTGTGTTTTCATTGCTGTGATGGTTTCTGAGTATTGTAGATGCATGATTAACGTTTTGTGCCTTTATTTTGCGCAGAAACCGTTTTCGACGCTGAGTCGAGACGCGTGTTCAATAAATTCTTCATCCGTTAATCAAGAGCGTTTGAGCGTGTTAACCAAACCGCGCGAGTTCGAGATTAATATCAGATCTCCTGCTTATATAGCTGAGGAAAGTGGCTGGAGTTCAGCCACGTTGACCCACTTGGTAGTACCTTTGTGTTCCACGAATGCGACGCTTGTGTACAATTTCAACATCACTTTCTCAATCTTTTCACTACTCGAAGGTCATTTCTCAAGCTTCAGCCTTGCTGTGCGCAACAGATTTATTGACGAAGACATTGTAAGGCGGTTGTTTGTCACAAGACGTAGTAACGCAATTGCGTCTGGCACTTGACTTTAAAAAATGTGAAGTGTTTGCTTGTACATGTTTTTCTCATCTTGCACACTGTATGTATATCATTACTATGTTGTAATTATTTCGTAAACTGCAATAAGGCTTTACGCAGTGCTATGCGAGCTCATGGTCAAGCTACTACCCACCTAAAACAACGCTCTAGTGTTGATTTAAAATGCTGTGAGTTTCGAAACAGGGTTACCAGCAGAATATTTCAAAAAGTAACAAATACAATGGTCAAAAAGTAACAAATTAACTGAAAAGGTAACAAATCAATAAAATAAAGTCGAGATGCTAATATAATCAACAAAAAACATGTATCTGATTGCGAGAGAGGTAAAGACATTTTTTTGGAAGCCCCACTCATGTAGAATATTCCAGGCTTTTCTTCGAGATTAAGGTATTTTCCGGCTATTTTAGCAAAAAAGTGGTGACAAGGAAGGTATCCAGTTTAACTTTAATCAAGTGAAATAACAAAAAATTCTGGTAGAGTCGTAACAAGTTTCAAATTTGCAATCAAAAGGCAACAATTTGTAATCAGAAGAATGAGGTTAAGTTATAGCGGTAGATATGAACCGCCATAAGGACCAGCACCCATGAATTGGAGGTGCAATGACCTTATTTTCCTCTGTAAATCAATTCCGATTCCGACCGCGGATTGACCATTCACGGCATTGGGGAGGCAATGACCTTTTTTTTGGAGATCACCTCTGCTGCCATGCGTTCTGACAATAATCCCACCAACTTTGTCATCATCACATCTCAGACTTAATCAAAGTGGGTACGAAAATCTGCGGCACCAAAAAGTGGGCCACAGCACACGGAAAAGATTGGCCACATCAAGAAACTGGGTCACAAGGATTTGTGGCTCCTCAAAATGGGCCACGGCACGAAAAAAATTAAGAACACTGTTCTAGATAATAATAATTTAAGATGTACTGCAGCAAGAAATCACGCGGGTAGCCGCATTCGATCCGAGTAGCCAGCGTTTGGATTACGCTCTAACAACTTGAAACGGCTGTCTTTTACATAACCATTGGCATAACACTGTGTTTTTTGTAAAGGGGGGGACTGAGAGCATTTTTATTTCACGATAAAGGTGAAAATTTTTAAAGATGGCTATTTTCCTACTTTCAGTTTAAAGTAAAGGTGAAGATATTTTGTTTTACCTTTTTTTCGAGATCAACTTTTCAAAAGTAAATATTTTGCCTATTTTTAGAACTCATAGAGGGGCTTTAGCTCTCTCGCTTCCCGACTTTTACCTCTATACATGCAGTTATGCATTTCCACTCGATTCCACGATTTTGCTGGTTATGAAATAAATCCGACAACATCACATCACAAATTATGCCGTTCACTCGCTGCTGTTACGTAACAACATTAGCATTGTTTTGGGGTTTTTCCACAACGAGGCAGAAACTAAATAAAAGATTATACGACTAATAGTGAAATAACTAAGTGCCCATATACAGGAAGATCGCTGACTATTGTAGAACTGGAAGTTGGGAAAAAACATGACGAGAATCACTAAATCATAGTAATAACATCAAAAACAAATTTTCGATGAAAGAGAAAGCCAACAAAATATTTAGGACAAAAAAGCTATGCTTTATTAAAAGCTTCTAGCTTCTTATTGGTCACCAACTGCACTGAAGAGACCTGATAGGTCGAAACAGTGTCACTGTCTGCAGTTTGCTAAGTGCATCGCTAGCCTCTTGCATTACTATAAGAGCTTCTGACCACTCGGCTGTGACAGCACTATTGTTCTATCAGTTGTTAGACTTAGTGCACCTGCGTCAACCGCCACTCATTCACGAGTGATACGGCTTCCCAGAGGTTGACAGACCATCCACTACAGTGGACTCAGTATAGGTCCCACAAGAGTGACGGTCTAAGCTATGCTTTATTAAAAGCCTCTAGCTTCTTATTGGTCACCAACTGCACTGAAGAGACCTGATAGGTCGAAACAGTGTTACTGCGTGCAGTTTGCTAGCCTCTTGCATTACTATAGGACAAAAAACTTTGACGTTTCGTGCATGCGTTTGAAATTTAGCAAAATTGGTCTCGTCGCTACCGTTTTCCTTAACTTCTGGAAATATTGCCGCCGCTAGCGTTAGCGAGCAAAAGATTAACGCCGTAATTAGCGCTTTTTAATTAACGGTACGAAAGTAAACACTAAGTGTTCGTAACTGTATGTGGCCACAGAAAATTAGTTGGCAATGGTAGCAGTTGGATAGGAAAAAGTCACACTTTCTTCCTTTTTAATTACCACCATTGTAACTTTAAATGAATAAACCTTTTTTTTGTGAGCAGGCCATATTGAGTTAAAAGTGAACAAAATTTCTCTGTAGCCATAGAAATAAAAAGGAAAAGTTTATTTGAAAATTGCTCTTGATTGGCCCAGAAAAGTGATTAAAATAGATTGCACATTCTCAGCGAACTCAAAGAAAATTAACCATCTCAATGTGATTCTATCCTGCATGGAATTTTAAAAATTTAACTTTTGGTTTTGATAATACTTCTAGATAATCGACGGTGGCATTCAGGTAAGACTACTGCAAGGATCTATTTGCCCAGAACCATACGCATCCTTCAATAATCAGTTGACTTTCAATTTCACCTCTGATTACGATAACCGAGAAGAGGGATTCGTCGCTGTTTTTGATGGCTCGTGTTATGTGTAAGCAGATGTGGGTGGAAGCATTGCTTTGGCGTGAATGACGGAGCGCCGGGTCTGTATTTTGCCAAACGGCAAAGCCTCTTTTACAAAAGGCAGTTATCAATTTTTTTTTTTATTCCCGCTCCTTTTACACCTAAAACCTTTTTTGTTATTTATATTGTTTCCACTATCTCACACCTGGCATCTGAAATTAATTACGACGTACCAAAGCCAAGTATTTTTACATGTTTTATGGAACGACGTATTTCGTGTGAACTTTGTTTTGCACAGTTCGTGCAGTGGTTATAGAATGCGTGTCTACGTTAGAGAGAAGAGCGAAAAGCTGAAACGCCATTCCTTCTATGTACTAGGAGAGGCAAAGCCGTTACATTTGAGTGAGCGATTGCCCGTTTCCTTATGTAAACCTTAGCTCGATAGTACTGGGATAATTCTGTTAAAACGAGAAGCGGTCCCGACTTTCTTCTTCCGTAGATGTTGTTGTCCTTCGGGTCGAAGGGGCAATCGTTGATGACTGATTAGCCTGTGTTGGCATCACTATTTAGAAGTAAGTCAGAGACCTTTGTTTTATATTTTGTCAAGACAGGTGCGTTGCCTGCCAGAAGCATCGTAGGGAGGAAGGAGAAGCAAACTGTTGCATTTTTGGTGATAACTTCTTTTATAGAGAGAGCTGCCACAAAATATTTAGATAAAAATGAAAAGTATTTACCCAAATTTTAGAGGCGAATCTGAAATGATGTATTTTTTTGGAGATCAGTCTCGAATTTCATATTGTAAAGGGTTTAATAAAAATTTGAAGGAGCAATTGCTCCCTTTTAACTTATCTTAATTACGTTCATATGTAAAGGTAACCATCCCACTTTTGTAAAAGGACATATTTTGCAAACCAAGTCTACCACGCAAATTTCACGAGGATATTTTTTGAGAATATTTTTAAACATCTCTCTTTTCCGCACATCCCTGTTGTTTAAAATGTCATATTCTATGGGCTTGTGTTTGGGGAAGCTTGTCGAAAACATAATTTTTTTAGCTTTAAGCGTTAAGATATCTTTAAGAATTTACAATTCATAATACAAAGCAGAGCTTATACAGGGTGCGCCAAAAAGACCTGACACATTTGAAAGTTTAATAAAAATCAAGCGTGTTGACGAAAACAGGAAATGTTCACATTTTTGGAAAGCCATTTGGTGTGGAATACGCGAAACATGAACACTACATTTTGTGACGTAATAATAGTTGATGTTGAAAATTATGGCATTTTGTAAGCAAAGTGCTTTTTAAATGCAAAATAACAATTATATTAATGCAATATAATAACCAAAATAACACTAAAAACCAAACACTACAACATTTTTAAATAAAAACATAAAATAACAAAATAACAACGATACATTTTATTAGGTTTTAAGAATTAAATCAGTTAGGTGCTTGCCGTGATTGTTTACGCAGAGGTTAACACGCTTATGAAAGTTGTCGATTACTCGGTTGATCATCATGGGTGTTATGGCAGCAATTTCATGTCGTATTGCGTCTTTTAACTCTTCTACTGATCGTGGGCGTTGAGTGTACACTTTCGATTTCAGGTAACCCCAGAGAAAATAATCGCATGGATTCAAGTCAGGTGATCTTGGTGGCCAGCCAATGTCACCACGCATGGAAATCAAATGATTAGGGAACATTTCTTTTAAAGTCTTTATTGCATTTCGGGAAGTGTGGGCTGTTGCTCCATTCTGTTGAAACCAAAGTTGGTGTTGATCTTCACGCGCGTTCAATCTTGGTTTCAAAAAATTCTCTAGCATTTTGCAATATCGATCAGAATTTACAGTTGCCACAACGTTTTCTTCTTCAAAGAAATACGGACCCCATATGCCAAACCTTGCTATTGCACACCACACCGTCACTCTGGGACAATGCAACGGACGTTCATGCAGCGAACAAGGGTTAGATTCAGCCCAGTAGCGAAAGTTTTGCTTGTTAACGGTACCACACAAGTGAAAATGAGCCTCATCGCTGTATAGCACCAAAGCATCCATACGAACATTTTGTTGAATTTCCCAACACAAAGCTCTTCGGGTTTCAAAGTCATTTTCGTTTAGTTCTTGTGCCAACATAATCTTGTACGGATGCATTTGCAGTTCTTTGTGAAGAATTCTTCTTACGCTGGTTGCGGAGATCCTCAAAGCAGCTGCGTGTTTTCTCGCAGAACGTTGTGGAGATTGTTGAACTGACGCTTTTACTGCCATCGCATTTTCTGGAGTTGTGGAAGTCCGAGGTCGGCCGGTCGATCGTCGTTTTAGTGCAGTTCCATTTTTTCTAAAGTTCTTTATCCACAACAAAATTGTGTTTCGACTTGGCACTGGATCGTGTCTTCCAAGCTTGAAGTGCGTACGAAATAATCTTTGAGTTGCAGTTATTGATCCAATGTTCGTAAAAAAAATTTCCACAACGAAAGAACGGTGTGAGCCCAACCACTTCATTTTAGCAAATAAAGCACAATTCTAAAAATTACATTAATTTAAAAATCAACCATTATGACGTCACAAATGCATTGTAGATTGTTTTTTAAACACCGCACAAAATGGCATACTACACGCTTTCCAAAAATGTAAACATCAATTATTTTCGTCAACGCGTTTGATTTCTATTAAATTTTCAAATGTGTCAGGTCTTTTTGGCGCACCCTGTATCATCGGTGCTAAGCTATAGCGAGTGCTAATGCAAAAGGCCGACTGCTATTTCACTTTAGTGATCTCGAACACAAGCGAAAATGCCTTTCGGTATAACACAGCGAATAAGCAAATCGGTAGCACAGTGACAAGACTACATGGAAGTAAGTGCTAAGTTGTATTATTTGCTGATGGAATAGTTTTTCAGTAGGACTCCTTTATTCCTTTACTGAATGACCTTCCAGACCTTTTTAAAGTTGAACCAGATCTTGCGCTCAAATTACTATAGAAATTTACCAAACCATTTGATATAACTTGGACCACTGTTTTGTAACCAGGTTTCTGAACATGACGTCGGGGTCTTTCTATAATTTGTGAAGATTCTACTTTCCTCATCAATTTTCCTTTTTTGTTACACAAAGGCAAAAGCGTGTTGCCGTGAAGATTTGATTCTTTGTTTGTCACGATGAGTTTAATGACGTCATCACTTCTAGCATTGTTGCAAATGTAAAATTAGGGAGGCAGAGGATAGTACTTCTTTATTTTTTCGCCAACTCCAGTCTAAAAATCTTTTCATAAAAATGTTTTCTTTCCCATTTTCAAAAAATGTTTTACATTCAATTTTGAATCTAGTTAAGCTCAATATTTTTGCATTTTGCTGCATATCGAAATGGCAGTGGATCTATTGTAGAAATTAGAAAATCATGGGTAATTTCATTTTGTGGATTAAAGATTCGCGAATCCCACCAGGAAACTTTTAAATTTTTCTCTTTTGAATTCAATTCTTTGGTTTGAGATCAAATGTTTTGTGAAGCAAAGGCAACATGTCTGTACAAATCGGTTGACAGAAAGCATTTTTTTGACTTTTTGTTGATCCCGATCAATTCACAGACTTTGCCAAAGGTGAATGCTTTTAGGAAAGCAATGCAAACCAAAATTTTATTCTGGACGGTTTCAAATTGACGGAACGACTACATTCTACACTTGACAATGGTCTTCGGAAGCTTGAATGAGTCTAGTTTTTAACATATATGAAGGTTTTGAGAAGATATACGGTTTTTTATGTAGGCGTAAATAGGATCTGAAGAGTTGATTTGTGGTACAGAATTTGAAAATTGCAGAAAGTAGAGTATTCATTCTCGAAGCTTTTTGTCTGACACTTTTCAAGAGAATCCGTCAGAAATAGAGTGAAAAGGTGAAGTGAGTCACTTATATAGAGACACGGTTGACGAAAAAGAAAAAAGGAAAAAAAGGCTCTATCATGATTGGTCAAAAGAAACGACCAATAGAAGGAGCGGAAACTAATGTGTGATTTTTAGACCATAAACGAATTCCTTTTGTTTGCATAAATTTGGTTTGGATGTTTTAATGTACGTGGCTTCAAGAGTGGAAAGGTGAAAAGAAGTACGGCCACGGGCAAGAATAGAAAATTTGTTGTCATTATATATACGAATATATACGAATATAATGACAACAAATTTTCTATTCGTATATATTCGTATATATAATGACAACAAATTTTCTATTCTTGCCCGTGGCCGTACTTCTTTTCACCTTTCCACTCTTGAAGCCACGTACATTAAAACATCCAAACCAAATTTATGCAAACAAAAGGAATTCGTTTATGGTCTAAAAATCACACATTAGTTTCCACTCCTTCTATTGGTCGTTTCTTTTGACCAATCATGATAGAGCCTTTTTTCCCTTTTTTCTTTTTCGTCAACCGTGTCTCTATATAAGTGACTCACTTCACCTTTTCACTCTATTTCTGACGGATTCTCTTGAAAAGTGTCAGACGAAAAGCTTCGAGAATGAATACTCTACTTTCTGCAATTTTTAAATAGGATCTACAATCGGGATATAATGTGGCTTTTATTACATACGAGTAAATTGGGATCAGTTTTCCTTTGCTTTTCTTGTAAGTAAAAGCATGGGCACTATCTGTGCAACGCCTAAACCGGGGTTGACGAACCTGTTCGCTAACGAGGGTTACTTTGTCAGTTCCAGCTGAGAAAGCGAGCCGCACAAGTTTTCAGTCATACCATAAAACTTTTTTCTATAATTTAAAAAGCAAAACGCGCCCTTATTGGTTATGTTAAAAGTAAATAGGCATGAGATAAAATAAAGCAATCTTAATAAAAATTTTGCACTCCAAATTTCGTTTTAAACTTTTAAGTTGTATTAGAAATAAAAGCGCGTTAAAAAGCAAAGAACCCAATCAACAATGGAATTGTATCACAAAATTATAAACCTTTTACAAACGAAAAAAGATATTGTTCAACAACAGTAACGAACAACAAACGAAAATAATTAAAACCCAATTTGTCGCCTAAAACCACCACTCTACAAAGACTCTGGCGTGGGTATGTTGTAAGAAATCATAATTACAAAAATATACACAGAATAGTCCAAAAATCAATGCGAACCATCAAGCTGAAGTTATTCAACGCGGCATTGAAGCATAAAATAACAAAAAGTAGCTAAAAAACATTTAATGAAAGATTAGATTAGCTTTGCCAATATAACCCTCAGTGAGATTTTTGGAAACTTTTTTGCTTTACTAGGCGCCTAACATGGATCGAACTCACAATGTGGCAGCCCTCAACTGCATTCTAAGATTTTCGTTTGTCAGCCTTGACCTGTAACAACTTTTTGTGATGGTCATTTTAGAAAAGAATTGCTCGCATCAGTGCTTCCGAAAACTGATGAGCATTTGAGAGCATGAGCTCTCAAGTTTGAAAACTCTACTTTTGATACATAAACACTTAATAGAATTCAAGCAGCGGCTTGCTGTGATGCATCGCTTTCAGCGTCTCATCACTCTGTTGTTTTATGAGTTCCAGTTGAAGCTCAGTGGGTGCAGAAGCGGGTGTAACATTGAAGGGGATAAAAAAGACATCAAGCTCTAGCTACTTGCTTTTGATGTCCTGAAATCTAGCATTAAAGCTTTCCAAGAGCTGGAGCATTCCAAAGCATACGGAGCACAAGAAGTCGGATTGCGTTTTTCAACGTGAATAAATGCGTGCAGTGGTTACCTTTCAACTGATATTTCCAGAGGCTCAGCATTGACATGTAGAATTTGATCCTGGAAAACCTCGAGTGCAGGGCCGTTGAAAGAACAGTCCGGGCCCGGTGCCAACATTAATACCGACCCCCCCCCCCCCCCTTTGACAAGGGTCAGGTAAACGGTAGTTGCTGGGTTTTATCCAATTACAAATGGATGAGTGTTTGGTATAATTGATCAGACATTGGTGTTCTTTCTGCGCTTTTTTTAGCTGCACTCTGATACGAAAAAGACATTGCTGTCTGACTACTTTACTATCTAAATAATTAAATTTCTATATGTGGGTAATAAATCAAGCACAGTTATAAAATTATATCTATGGAATAATATAAGGCTAAAAGTAGGCCAAAAAACAAAATGTCAATATCATGCAATGTATCATTACCAGTCATCAGTGATCGGTAAGTAAAATGCAATCTTCCTGTTTAGTGGAGACAACAAAACACAATAGGATTGATGTGAAATGATTTTATAAGATCTGATCTTAAACGAATTGATTGATCCACATGGGATGTATGAATTTTATATTGGAGGTTTGGTTTGGGACTTAAAATAATGACGCGTTTAGGAAGTTATCTCCTGTAAGAGTTACAGGAACCAATATTATATGTTTCTGGCCACGGGGCAAGGAAGTATTCTGGGGGCCCAAATTTTTTTAAAAATGAGTATTTAAGCAAATTTTCTGAGGCCAAAATGAAGAAAACATTATTCATCATGTCTCAAAAAATATTATACAGATTATGCAATTGTTAACAGGAAAAACAGGAAACTTAGGCCTAATATATTGTTAACATTGCGCGCGACGTTTTCAATTATCCGGGTCCGAAACCAAAGGAGCCCCTGGACCCCCTTGTCGACGCTCCTGAAAATTCTATTAGGAAAAGAAGCACAAAAAGTAGCGAAAATATTAGGTGCCGAAAATACATAAACTTTTGGTAACTCTTTATACAAGAGCCTGATAGGTGAAGCCGGCTTTACCTGCTTGTTGTATTTTTAAATATATATATGATGACAACTTTCCACACAAGGTTTAACTTCAACTTACTACGATACACTAGAGTTACAAGAATGTAATGGAATGAATGAAAACGCCCAGACACCTGCTTAAGATACTCGTATAGTGCCATTCCAATTGTAATTGCGTAATCTGGATTTGTTGTTACTCTACTTGTTGCATTGCGCCAGAAGCATGTGCGCTTACGGGGTTTGCATAATTTAAGAAGGCAAGGCGTGCAAGGCGCAATGCGATGTTTCCAGCATAAAATAATCACACACGTAATATAACACAATAGCCTACCTCCCCGGTAAAATAGATAATGGGGAAAAACATTAATGTCCAAATTGTCCGTAGCGAAGTGGAGGTCTTCGGTTTCGTTGAGATCTTCTTGGGTTATGACGTCCATATTCCGACATGGAATCAGATGAGGAAATGTGAGGTTGAACACTGGCACATTATCAGGAACCGGAAATTTACATGTAGGAAGATCGCCCGGCTCGTCATCCTCAGGTGAAGCATAACGCCAACAAATCTGGTCAATGTGGCGTTTCCATGTTGGTCCATTTGGAACAATGCGTACGTGAAAAAGGCGAGTGCCTCTGGCTTGTACAATAACTCCGGGAACCCAACGTGCATCGCGGTTTCTTCTTGGTCCGTAGTATAGAGCATAAACCGGATCCCCAACTTTGAGAGAACGAATTTTCTTTATAGATTTCTTTCGAAGAGCCAATTGCAAGGGTACTGGAATCAAAGCATCAATATGCGTACGGATCTGACGACCATTCAGTAACTCACTGGGAGAGTAACCGCAATGAGCAGGCGTCCGGCGGTACATTAATAGAAACTCTTGCAAGGCTTGCTTTGGAGGTTTTGAAGATTTGCGTAAGGCTTCTTTGAGAGTTCTAATCAAGCGTTCAGCTGCTCCATTCATCGCAGGATGTTAAGGCGCATCAGTAAGGTAAACAATGCCTCTCTCCTTGCAGTACTGTTGGAACACTTCGGAAGTAAAAGTGGTTGCATTGTCCAAAACAATAGTATGCAGATATCCGAAATGTGTAAAACTGTCCTCGAGAAGATTGATTGTAGTCTTGGTTGAGATAGATGTTGTCGGGTAAATACACGGGTACTTCGAGTAAGCATCAATCATAACCCACCAATGTTGGCAAAGAAAATCGATAGCATGATCCAAGTGAATTCTGCTCCACGCTTCTCTTGCATCATCCACGGATGTACAGGAGCTTGAGTAGGTACTGACTGGTGTTGACCACATGTACCACATTGCTGGCCCATCTTTGAAATGTCTGAATCAATATTCGGCCGATAAACTACGATGCGAGCCAGCTGCTTCATTCTCTCAATGCCAAAATTTCCTTTATGAAGTAGAAGCAAAATGTTTTTCCTCAAACTTTCAGGGATAATTATTCGTGCGCCGTAGAGGAGGCATCAGTGAGAAGTTGTAGGAGAAGATGAAAGTTTTCGAAAATCTTCGACCGCGTCATCAGCAGCACGAATTGGTCAACCTTCACGAGCAAATCGAATCACCTGAGAAAGAACAGGATCTTTAGCTGTCTCCTTGCGGAGCGTTTGCGAATCGTTCGCCGTAACTTGACGACTCAGTAGTTTAATAGTACAAACAATGTCAACGTCTTGCTCACTTTCCTCCTTGTCAAATTTTACATCACCTCCCGACGGTAATCGGCTAAGAGCGTCAGCATTGGCGTGATCTTTCGTCTTCCGATATTCAATGTCGTACTCGAACTGACTCAAAAACAACGCCCACCGAGCAAGACGATTCACTGCTAGACTCGGGATCCCTTTGTGCGGACCGTACATTGCAATCAGTGGTTTGTGGTCCGTCACCAAGATGAATTTTTTGCCATATAGAAACAGGTAAATTTTTTTTAATGCAAATATTATAGCCAACGCTTCTTTTTGTATTTGGCTGTAATTACGCTGCGATTTAGACAATGTTTTTGAAACATTAGCGATAGGCCGTTCACTTCCGTGTGGATACCGATGAAACAAGGTTGCTCCAATTCCAACATTCGATGCATCACATGCAATTCCAATTGGGACAAATGCATCAAAGTGAGCCAGAACAGTGTCAGTTGAAAGCAGCGATTTCAACTTTGTAAAAGCATTGTCCTCTTGTTTACTCCAGGTCCACGCGACGCCGGATTGTACCAACCTGTACAACGGTTCTGCAAAAGTAGAAAAATTGGACGGTAAGAATTTCGAATACAAATTGCACAGATCCAAGGAATGAACGCAATGATGCTACGTCCGTAGGGGGTGGCATTGCTATAACCGCATCAATCTAGGATTTTTGGCAATGCCGTTAAATGTCAGAACATGCCCGAGGTACTCAATACGTGGTTGTGCAAACAAACATTTACTCTTGCGACAATGCAAGCCCTTATTTTCCAACCGTTTCAATAAGTGCTGAAGGTTCTGGAAAATGTTCTTCAACCGTAGATCCGCTCACCAAGATGTCAGCCAAGTACACCGCCACTCCTGGAAGATCGCGAGTCAACTCATCCATGATCTGCTGGAAATGGCCTGGCGCTGAAGAAATATCAAAAGGCATTACGTTTTGAAGCAGTACACCTCGGTGTGTGCTCAGTCAGGGCCAAACGCTTGCGGCTTTCTGGGGCCAATCGTATCTGGTTATACGCATCAGCCAAATCGATTTTAGTGAAGCCTGCCCCACCACCTAAACAACGCATTAAGCCCTCGGGTGAAGGCAAGGGATGTCGATGTACTTCCAATTGTGGATTGACCGTGACGGAATAATCGCCGCATACCCGTATGGAAGTGGTACCATCTCGACGTGGAGTCTTTCGTACCAGTATCACTGGCGTACCCCAATCGCGGAATTGTGTGGGTGTCCAGATTCCTTTGGTTATACCTGCATCAAGAGCATGTGATAAGTCCTCAAGCATGGCAAACGGTACCGACCTTGGTTTCTTGAAAACTGGTTTTGCATCCGGTTTGAATTCAATTTCTAGCTCGTAGTCCCGAAGCACTCTAAGCTCTTGTTTGAAGACGTCACCGCATTGTTGACATAACTTCTCGCATTTTTTCTGTAGCCATTGCAAATTTGGTTTTGCTTCTCCAGAGATAGAAATAGCGTTAACTTGGGAAGAAAACAAAAGATTATCTACAGAAATATCAAGTGTTTTTATTGCTGTACGGCCTAGTAAATTAAGTTCAGGGCTGTTGCTAACCAAAAATGTGCAATCAGCATGCTTGCCGCTGGCTGGATAAAATACATTAGCAATAGATGAGCCTTTAACACTAGAATGCCCGGAATTTTTATTTATTTAAAATTCCCGAAGGAGTCATTTTGATTGCCTGCCATTTCTTGTGCAACATTGCTGTGATTATGTCTGTAGAATAGCTTTGCAAGACCGCTCACTTAGTGATTTTTTTATTGATTATTGTATTGGGCAAACCCAAATACCAAATCAACAAAACAAAAAGGAAAAAAAAATCCCAGAATGCCGAAAATGGACACTTATTATTGTGAGGAACTGCATTTGATACACAAACAACGGTTTTAGCAGTACACTTTCCGCACAGTGATTTGCTACACACATGAAAGGTGCCAACTGTGTGATTCTTCTTACATTTAGCCTTCACTTGGCAGTGTTTTGTCATTTTATTATGTCCTTCATCAAATGATTCGTCTTGCAAGCGTCTTTCCTTAGTGTTGCTCCTTTTGTCGATGTGAGGCCCAGATAGGTCTTGAGCCAACTGCTGAAGAAAAACTCTTCTGGATATGTTGTTCTTCGTGACCGCCTTGTAAACAATCTATGCATTTATAGCTGCCAAGTCCAGTGTGTTTTGGAACGAATGAATAGGCCGTCTTCTGGTGGAAATTCTAACCGTGTATTTCCTTGCCATTTGATCCACAATATCAACACCATATTTTGTATTATTGTAAGCTTTGACACTATCTGATGTCGTTTTGGCATTCTCAGCGATGGCGATGTTTTGGTGGAGGGTGCTGAGAATTGCCACATTTTTCTTGGTTTTACCTTGACAAACAGTCATTGTTACATCACCAGATCTATATAGCGTGGTGGAGTAAAGTGGCTCTTTCATGTGCTTTACCACTGCAGGTACTTCCTTGCGGATTCTGTTTACTGTTTCCAGCAAGCTGATTTTTTTTATTTCTGCAACTCTGTGGCCAACTTTATCGAGGTAAAACAATTGTCTATTGTCACGTTCCTCCCTTTGTTGAGATACGGTATCAACCACCGCATGACGACCTAGTCGGAGACACGTTCATTTATAGAGTAAGTCTCATCTCTGCCAACGTATGGAAACCGGGTTACCACATACATACTATCTTTGTCTACAGCCAGCCAATATTTCTGTCCGTACTTGTCAGACTTTGATTCCATGAACTGCGTGAATGGACATCTACATTTGCTGGGGAAAAGCTATTCATTCATAGTGATGAAAGCCCCAGGTGTGTAACATAAAATACAGTTGTCGATGAACCTGCTCCACACCACGGAAAATAGAGCAAATCTATCTGTTTTCAATCTTTGAGAACAATCCGACTTTGTGTCAAAGCGGAGAAAACGTAACATTTCGCTGAAACGGTTTCTTGAAATTGTTAAGGGCATGCCCCAGTTTTCAGCCCACAGAGTATGATATGGATGTCATTTGAACTTGTTACTCCTCGTGCGTACATGACAGCAATGACTGCGAGCAATTCACTGTTTTTTCGGAAAAATTCTTCGTTTTTGGTTTATCTATGAGCTTCAGTGATGGTGCACTTACGGATGTGTTCAAGTATAAATTTGTCAATAAATAGAAGCCAGGCACTCGCAGGACTTGCAGCCTGTATGTTTCTACGTGCGTAATTCGAAGGGCCGGGACATTCCTTTAGAATATTATGTCTTGCAAGTCTGATATGGACTGCTCACCTACTTGAGCCTTCTTCCACTTAGTGCCATCCTTTGCAGTCAACACTGCACCATCATCCTCATCAGATTCCAAATCACTTTGCAAACTGCTTGTGCTTGAATCTTGGTTACCTAACACAAAAAACAAATGCAATTTGAAAAAACACAAAAATAGAGACATTACAACTCAATTCACATTACATACTTGCTGCATTCACATTCTCATCTTCAGTAGAAGAGCTAGATTTATCTGCTGCTGGTATGAAATCATCATCTGCATCAAGGCTTCAGCTTTTACCCCTAATTCAGACACATCGTCAAGAATATCAGTTAGCACAGACAAAATTTCCTAGCTGTGAGACTTCGTCTTGTAGACATACTCAAATATTGACTGCTTCAAGTTTCAAACTAAAGCACAGCTCCGATCAGACGGTGCTTTCAATCAGAGCCATGCACAGCAATTCGAAACAAAGGTGATAATCCGTTATCTATGGGGCACTGTTGACACACAATAGTGTAAAAATTACCCACAATGTCGCAACCAAACAAACCATTGTATTCCACTGATAAGAGAGTGATAAAGCAATTGCAAAAATACTTCACAGCTGACAAGTTTTCATGCTGTTTCAAAAATACAAATGCCTTTTTAAATTAAAATTCTGTTTCAAAACACAAAAACATCATTGCCTTTTGTCCACGAACTACTTTTCTAAGCATCTCTATACAGAGAGTCAAAATGACTCCTTCGGGCATTCGAGGTAAATTTTTTAAAAATCGTTTTTAAAGCTAACAAAAATTCATGCCATTCCAACAGAGTGTTAGGCCCAACAAATTATGAAAAGTCACGGGAGGATTTTCCCTGAAAGCAAGAAAGTGAAAAGATATGCACAAGCACACTATCCAAAAAAGTCATTTTGACTCCATTGGGCATTCTAGTGTTAACCCTAATCAGCTCAACGTTGGTCTGCAAAGACCCAACAAATTTTCAAACGTTAAATTATACACGATATTGTTTTCAAAATAATTTGAAATTTCCCGACTTTTCCTAATTTTTATTATGCTTTAATATGAACCCCAAATCATTATTGTACCTTTATCATATTTTGAATAAAGAAGCATTTTTTGTCATATACTCATAAATTTTTGCCAAGAAGCAGCAATGATGCAAGTTAATTCGATTACGTGTGATGTCGCGTTGTTTGTTTTACTGCCAGTTCTCTGTTTAGAAGGTGTGCGTCTCTTCGTTACTAGTGGCGAGATCGAAATCAGATCGTAGTAGGTAAACAAACTCTAATCACTAACTTCTTGATTCTTTGTTGCGTTCACTACAGTGTGCAAACAAAATAATGTTTACATCAAACACAATATTTTGTACAAATGCAATCTTCCAACAACGGTTTCTCACTTTTCATAAATTTTTTCAAAATTTCCATTTTTTAGCAGAGTTCGCTTAATGAAACTGGTTCTGTAACATTGATTTCAGAATTAAAATTTTTTAACAAAAAGGAATAAAAATGCTTTGAGATATAAACTGGAAGTGTTCTAAATTTTGTGCAGTAGGCCCTACTACCAACTACTAAGATAAAGCAGACAGAAATAATTCGGTCAAAAAAATAACTACAGTAGATGATAAACAAACTGAAATATTTCCCGATTATATTCTGTGCCTAATGGTAGATAGTGTTGTACGATATATTAACAAACGAATTGAAATGTCATGCCGAGCAATTCAAAAAGTATGAGCTTCTCTTTTGTCATTCACAAGAAATACTGACATCAAAATTCGTGCATTTATAAGGCTGATGTACATACGTGGTTTTGCTGGTGTGAACAATCAATAATGTTGCTCTTGATATGATCCGATCATGGGACCTACACCTATTGGATCTACAGTGAGTAAAAACAGATTGCAGTTTTTTTGCACCTGCATATCATTTAATGGTTATGATACAAGGGAACAGCGATAGAAGCATGATCGTTTGGCAGCTATTCGAGAATTTTTCGAATGCATCAATAAAAATTGCTCAACCTGAGTTGTTCCTGAAAAGTACATGTGTATTGATAAAATCTTGTATCCCACAAGAAACGAAATTAGTTTCAAGCAGTAAAATTCGAGTAAGCCTGTTAAATATTAATATTATTTACTTTTTAAGTCTACCAATGCAGTCGTTACGCTTCCATGCACTTTATAATTTCATATTGTGGAAAACCAAACAAAGGAGCAACAAAAGAGTGGAAGATACAGCAAGGTATCTTCAAAATCTTCAGAATTAATGTGATTTGCAAGAGCGCAATATTTCCTTTGACCTCTTGTACATTAGTGCATCTCCGGTACAATGGCTTCTATCTCTCACAGCATAACATTTGTGGATACTCTTCAATCAAATAGAAGGGATATATCTATTGAAATCAAAAAAGTTGCAAAGAGAAAACGGTTTTCTTGTCAATGCATTTAAGAGTCGTCGAAAAACAAGCTAGTGCTTCATTCTTATGTGTTTCCTACAAAGAGCTCTGGCCAGTGCAACGTTTTGCGCCTTTAAACAGTAAAACTTATCCTTGGAGTAACAATAGATGATGGTAAAAAGAAACCCGCTATGTGCAAACTATATAATTTTACTAAAGCTGACACGGACGTGACGGAACATCGAATTGGTGCCTAGTTATACTTGCAAAGCCAAATCAAATCCCTAGACTTTGACAGAATAATGTTGCATATTGAATGTGCACCGTATCAATGCCGGCATTGCTTTTGCTTTCAACAAAACGATTGATCTATGCAAGCAAGATTTATATGATTTTGGTATGAACTTTGCTTTTCCATTTAGTCGTCCGCCAATCCAACGACGACCTTAACTGGTTTTTGATAAACGTAAGATAATGTAGTCTTTGCTCCCTGGGGAAGAAGTTGAAGCGAATCCATTCCAACAAACCAGGGGTTCTAAAACAGAAAGATTACAAGAAGATATACACCCAAATATGTGCTAAATTATCCATATGCAAGCATGTGTAAACGAAATTACTAAGCTGGAAAAGAGTATAAAAGCGCAAAATATGTCCAAAAGTAGAAATCAATGCCAAATCTGTTCACTGGCTACGTGCTGACATTACACTGTTTAGATGGGTACGCAATGCGGTAAGTTGTCACAGCCAAGAAATTCACAACAGTAATTTTATCTTTTATTTCGCTGCTCATTCTGTTGTTGTTTATTGCATAAAGTTTAATGGCTACGGTTTCGCAAACCAAATTCTTTTGTAGCCAATCATCAACAAGCACCAGAGATTGCTAACTTCACTAAAAATTATAGGTGACAGCAAATACGGGAAATTGTAAAAATATCGATATTACTTTATTTCGACTCCGACGCCACAAAGTCAACGTTAAATTTTAGCCTTTGACTTTTTTAACTGCAAAGTCATTAAAAATATTTTTGATCAACTGGGTACTTGTCTGTTTTTGATAAAAGATACAACAATATTTTTGTGTTTTAGTGTTACTTATTTCTGTTTTATTGCGCGTTGAAACTGTAATCTTTTCAAGCGCCAATTTTCAGCCAACATAAAACAAATGAACCATAGCAAACCAAAGCATTGAAATGCTATTCGACTTTGCAGCTGCGATAAATCAACATTGAGTGTTTGTTGTTTGCCAAAGTCCTTACGTTACAGTTTGCGTCATTTTTTCACCAGTTGCGACCTGAACTATAATCTGATTATTACGTATTAGCGTCAAAAGACAAATAGAAAACATAAAATTTCGTATACCTTCATAAAAAATCCAATTTTTCAAGTTTAAATAAATTCACATGGCACAACAAAAAAGTTTATCATGTTTAGATATAAGTTTGCTTTACAGTGGTGAAAAAAATTTATGAAATCTTTAGTGGTATGCGAGATTCAAGCGTTTAAAATTTGTTGTACCGCTGCAGTACAACGTTGAGTAGACTAACCAAAAAAATACCTTGAACTTTTTAGGGTTAATGGGCAAATCATGTCCTGAAGCGGATTGATATTGAATGTATTGATCGCTCAGCTCGGGTTCGCCTAATTCCGACCAAACATAAGTTGATATGAAATTGCCAGATGTCGCCGTATCCAACTAAAATCGTTCTGATTGAGAATTTAACAAAACTGTGCATTCCACCTTTGACGACCTGTCAATAGAACTCAGTAAATTGTTAACTTGCATGCACTGAACGTTGCACTGTGCAGTAACCTTAGCTTTTTTTCGACAAACAATTTCTGAATGTCCAACAATGTTACAATAGCGGCAAGTAGTAAATTTGTGTCTGCAGGCCGGCGCTAAATGTTTAAAATTACCATATCTATAACACTTGCGTGCATTGTCCTTGATTGTAGGAGAGTTCGTTGCAGGTTTTTTACCAAGTTTCGTTTCTTGGAAACTTGAGCCACTGTTGAAGAACAAACGTTGGATGAAGTGCCGTACACCGTTTCTTTCGCGACCACACCAGCCTCTTTGGTCTCCGTTGCGACTTGAACCACCTTTTCAAAAGTCAACTCGTCATCATTGATTTTGAATAATGCTTTTAACACTGCTTCATTATTGATTGAACGAATAAAGCGAGTTCGTAACGCTTCATCCAAAGAGCTTTCAATGTTAGCGAAGTCGCAAGTAGCCACGGCTTGTCTAATGCGAGCAGCCAATTCTTGAATGGTTTCACCAGGTTTTCTTTTCATATCACTCCAGTAGCGAAAACGTTCACGTACAACAAACCTTTTTGGGTGGAATTGATTCATCATACATTGCTGTATTTCGTTCATCGTTACATCATTCACAGTTCTTGGCGGGGTTTCCTGAGCAGCAAGAGTGGAAAGCAGCTTGTAGATAGTTGTCGTTTGATTTGTAAGAAAAACTTTAGCAACGCGAACATCAGGCACTGAGTTTGCCTTCGTAAATGTAGAGAAATGGGACCTGTAATCTGTCCACAGTTCTGCAGTAGAATCAAATGCTTCAAACTTCGGCGTATTTTGAGACAAATCTGCTTCTTGCTGTTGTCTGACAGGGACGCTTGCTTGCAAAGCAGTTGAAAATGTGTTCATCATTTCAAAATTTTTTTCCTGTTGCAAGCGCTGCTGCGTAGTAAGTAGTTGAATTAAATCTTTGACAGTTGTTGGTTTTGAACCTTCAACGTTTGAACTTTCCGCCATCCTCGTCGCCACTTTGTTGTATTTTTAAACTAGCAGAGGTACCCGGCGTTGCCCGGGTATAGGATAAAAAAGCAACGTCAGTATATGCAATTGGTCAGATCATGTAAGTTATCCTGGTGATTACTATTCTGACAACACTTTCTTTTTAACCCCTAGAAACTGTTGTCACGTAATATTTGCATTATCGGAGGCTAATCACCTTGAAGAGGAAACAGGTTACAATATCATACCTCAACAGTTACATTAGCATAACCATATTCTATGTAAAGGTGAAGATTATTTGCTTAAAGTTTTGTTTGTAAATCTTGTTATTCAATACAGATAATAAAAAGCGACATACACTTCATTTTTAATTCCTTTATCATTACTACTCATAACAATAGGTATTTGAATTTTCAAGGGGGCTTTCTCCCCCCTTTTTGCCCCTTAATATAGTCGTAGGAGGCTGAAATTTGGGGAAACTTTTTAATTTAGTGTCTTATACATATGGTTTAAATTTCATCTAAATGAGATATATTTGAATTGTCAAAGGGAGGTTCTGCCCCCCATAGCTCCCTTAGGGGAGCACTTAAAGGTTCGAGACCACTTCCACAGTATTCCTTGGAAAATTTTACATGACAATACACTTTTACTTATTTTTTGAAGCTTCTTTAACTTTTCTCTCTATAGGTATTTGAATTTTCAAGGAGGCTTTCTGCCCCCTAATATAGTCGAAAAAGGCTGAAAGATTTACCCGTCGTTGATCGGGTAAAATGTAAAGACTGATTAAATTTTTACATTGAATAACCATATTTTAATGTGTTTTCATGATTTTTATTTCATCGTACAACAGTACAAAAAGGCCTCTAGTAGAGCCCCATAGGCTCGTAGCCCCCCATAGACGAATCTGATCGAAATGAAAATACCGTACTTGGCAGATTTACCCGTCGTTGATCGGGTAAAATGTAAAGACTGATTAAACTTTTACATTGAACAACCATATTTTAATGTGTTTTCATGATTTTTATTTCGTCGTACAACAGTACAGATAGGCCTCTAGTAGAGCCCCATAGGCTCGTAGCCTCCCATAGACGAATCTGATCGAAATGAAAACACCGTTCTTGGCATCCCTGGAAAAAGTTATTTTAACCCGATCTACGACGGGTAAATCTGCTAGGGATTTTTAAATGTACAGTCTTTCTCACAACCATCTAATTTGGATTTTTATTGGTCACAAATTTTTTTCTGTTTGTGGTACCTAACAAAAACTTTAAATTTTTAAGGGGGCTTTCTGCCCCCTAATATTGTCGAAAAAGGCTGAAATTTTGGAAAGCTCTCTAACTTAGTGTCTTCTACATATGATTTAAATTTCATCAAAATTGAATATATTTGAATTTTCAAAGGGGGGTTCTGCCCCCCATAGCTCCCTTAGGGGGGCACTTAGAGGTTCGGAACTACTTCCATTGTCTTTCTCGGAGAATTTTACATAAGAATACACTTTTACAGTCAATTGCAATTTAATCCCCCAAACCTAAATACGCAATTCGATTAGAATCGAAGAGTTATCTGAGACCCTCCTGTGGAAAAAGGGCCATAGCTCCCTTGGGGGGCGAGGTACGAACTTGGAAATAGGCCCATTGACTCCGCTGGAAAAAAATACATCGGAATGCATGTTTTATTTTTTTCTAGGTGCTCCTAATTTTTTTTCCATAAGGAACAGACAAACAGACTGACAGACAGACAAACAAACAGACTTTGGATTTTATATATTAGATATATATGATGACAACTTTCCACACAAGGTTTAACTTCAACTTACTACGATACACTAGAGTTACAAGAATGTAATGGAATGAATGAAAACGCCCAGACACCTGCTTAAGATACTCGTATAGTGCCATTCCAATTGTAATTGCGTAATCTGGACCTGTTGTTACTCTACTTGTTGCATTGCGCCAGAAGCATGTGCGCTTACGGGGTTTGCATAATTTAAGAAGGCAAGGCGCAATGCGGTGTTTCCAGCATAAAATAATCACATAAATAATATAACACAACACGGCTGAACCGACATTCTCAATCCCGATGTTACTGATTGGGGCCCTGCGGGTGATGCCGTTGTATATACTATAAAGCAAAGATTTTTTCTTTTGCTGATACGCTGCCTGTTAAGGTATTTATGTCTATACTCTACAGCATTGTAATAAAATTCCAAGTTTAAGAAAAAATCAACATAAAACTATTAACCATAACAATTTGTAAAACTGAATTTACAGAGAACATTTGTTTGAAAATAACTCGGCCTGATGTGCGCCTACTGAAATATGGTGAATGATTTTGGGAAAGCCATAGCCGCTTTTGTCGCTATGCCGGAAACAAGACAAATAGCACAGCTAAAGAACTCAATATCACAAATATAAATAGGGAAAAAACAGCAGCACATCTCAAAATATGCTTACAACTAAGTAGTTTATTTCTGTAATTGTAAAAGCAACCACCATTTGGCCGCCACCATTATTTTTGATTGTGTTTGAATCCCTTCTCCCCGACAAGCATAACGATAATTTGTGGCAAGATTTTCTGTGAGCATTGCCAGTCATGATTAAGAGAATATAATGATCACAATTTTGTGTATAAGAATTGTGAAAGTGCATAAAATTGATAAACTTTTCGCTATTGCTCACACCAGAGCCCGATGCATGAAGCCGGCACAGCCGGTTAAACCGAAATATTAAACCCCGACGTCACTGATGGAGGGCCCCTGCCTGGTGACGTCGGCTTGTCACTACTACAAAACCAAGTCACCCAGTAGCCCATGCAGTTAGCGTAATATTTTGAGAACAGTTTGTTGCTAGAGAAGATCAAATTCTCGTAAAAAAAAATAAAAGTTATCAAAATGTTACTGCTGATACGATACCAAAAAACCGAAATTTTTCTTAAATTTACAGAAGCAAAGCCAAAACCAAGTGACGTTGCTGAAACCTTTTTTGAAAGAGGAACATGCAAACTGAGTCTAGTCACACTTTAGGGAGGCCTTTTTCCTTCTATAGTCTTTTAATGGAAAGCGCATTGTATTTATTTAGTTGTTGCGCCACTGTTTTTTTCAAATCGATGTCATTTTCAAATATTTCATGAACAGATTAATTTTATAACCATGTAGCCCACTATTTGTATGCACGATTGCTGGGCTAATAGTTATTTTTAATAAATAAGTATATCAACAAAAAACAAGCTACAATAATTCATCAAGGCACTTTGAAGTTTTGCGACAAATGCGGTGGAATAGTGAATGGCGATCCCTGCGATGAAATCATGGGATCCGCCATCATAGTCCAATATCGGATGTTTCTCAGGCTATTTGTCTGCCTTGTGTTCTGTTTCGATGAAACCACCAATACCCTTCTTACACGATCGTTTTAAACGGCGCGGCGGTGTAGGGGTTTGAGCGGCCGCTTCGCAGTCGACAAACCTTAATATTATTTCCTTATCCTATTTTCCACATACCAAGTTTCGATGCACTGCTGTGATTCCTTGATCTTATTTCTTCGTTTATCCTACCCTACTACAACGGCAACGGCTACACTCGGATATTGTACTACTATTATTCAGTGTTTAGTTACAGTGATTCTGAATACGTTTGCAAGTTTAACATCTGGTTAGATATCAGGGCCTGTATTTCCTGCATAAATGCCTCCTCCACAACATTCTTGCGAAATTTGTTGGTGACGGTGCACATAGAAATCCCTTTCAGCTTCAAAGTAACAGTAAAAAATATATGCATTGTTGTCCATTACAATTTTGAAGTTTGATTTTCACGGGCCCCCCCAGACTCTTACGGGCCCTGGTTCGGTGCACCGGCTGCACCCCGCTCTCGTGGAGCCTGCTCGAGTGCAGCAGTTGATCTGGCCTTGAAGTTGCACATTCAAATCGTTTAAATGCTTAGTGATATCTACCATGAATCCTAAGTCGCGCAACCAGTTTTCATCTTCCAGCTCAGTGAGAGGACACTTCTTTAGATTTGTAAACTCGATGATTTCTAACAGAAGAGAATAAAAGCGCTCAAGCTCGTTCAGCAAACAGCACAGAAATAAAGAAGTTCGTGATAGTCAACATCAAAGTTTTTGAGAACTTGCTTAAATATGCGGTTGCTTAGGTCTCTTTTTTTAATAAAGTTAATGCACTCTGTAACCACCAATACCACATGATCAAACTTCATAGATTTTGCGCAAAAGCTTTGCTGGTGAACAATGCAATGAAAAAATACCAATTTATCATGTGTAACTCCTTTTACATTTATTTTCTCTTTTAACAATGATACCAACGCTCTGTGTGTTCCGAACATAGCTGGTGCGTCATCAATAGCAACCCACACAGCTTATCTAATGGCATTTTGAAGTTGCCAAGGGCTGGGAGGAGCTTCTGTAGCAGTTCCTCTCCGCGAGTTGTGCCGTGCAGCATTTCGCGAGACAACAAGTTTTCTTGATTTTAAAAATCTGATGTTAGCCCTCGAAAATTATTGCCAACTGCTCAGTGTTCTTGATGTCAGTTGTTTCATTGAGACACAGTGAGAAGCTAACGAATTCATCAGCTTTTTTGAGATTATCTTCAATATCTTGATCCATTCTTTTTACGAGTGTACAAATAGTAGGTTGGGACCAACTCAACTCCTGGTACAAATGAACTGATTTTGAAGCCAACTTTTAAGCTGCTTTTATTAGTGGTTCCTTTGCCCATGCCCTATCGTCAATCGGCTTTAGCTTTTTTGCGATTAGTTACGATACTTCATTGCTCATAGTGAGCCCATCGTCATTTGTGCTGCAAAAGGAAGTCATGACATTTTGCTGAGCGTGCAAATCTTTCTGAAGTTCTTCTATCTTCATTATTCTAAGCTCCCCATCGAAGTTTTTAAGCTCAGAATCGTGAGTCTCGTAGTAATGCTTTAATTTTTTTTTTCTTCATGGTTGCTAGCGGCATTTTGCACTACAAACAAAACGGTTTTACTCTTTTCCCGACAAAGAAAAACATGTCGGTCTATTTTTCTTCTTTTTCTTCTTCGAGTCTGTTTGAGCTAGATGGTGTTGCACCAAGACGTTGTGATTTTTTTGGCCTTCCTGTTGCATTGTTGTAAGTTATCCATGGTGCAGGTCGTTCCAGTTTTTTTGCAAGTTAACAAATGGCTCATGGTTTGATTCTCTTTTCCACACTGGCAAGCGGTATCAGTGCCAGAGGGGAAGTAGTCCCACTTCAGTACAAGAGATTTGGTTTTGCCCAAACCTGATCTTAAGCGGTTGAGGCAACGCCATTTGTTCCATTGTAACTTGTATCTTGGGAGAGAGATTCTTGACCTGGGAAGTTTTGGAGCTTATTTTGATCTGGAATATCGTCCATGTAGTTCTGCCATAGGTTCTGTGTTTTGAGTCGGCGCGTGATGTCCTTGTTGAGAGGAGGAACAGTTTTTAAAAAAATCTTTCTAGATTTTAATCTGCATGGAGTGGCTGTCAATCCATACATGGGATGTCGTTGGTCCAAATTGCATTTTTGTAGCTCAAATTGACTGGATACGTCACGGCGAATTATAGAAAGAGTAATTCCTGCCAAGCTGTACACCTTGTTAAGGGGGGTCGGTTTAAGGCATTCTGTAATTCGACGGTAAGTATTATTCAGGGCTGAGTCGACTATTCCTGCATGAGCTGATCTCTTCCACACATGACAGGCGTATTCAGCTGTAGAAAAGCACAATGCTAGAGCAGTTGTGCGCAAAAAATAAGGGTTTGCTTCCCATTTAAAATTTGCTAATTTGGAAAGCAGAGCATTTCGTGATTAAATTTTAGCCTTTAATTTTGCTATGTGTTCTTCCAAGAAGAGGGTTTTATCCATTCTGACATCCACATATACGGGATATTTGTCGTGCAAAATTGGTGTTCAATTCCATATTATGTTCATTTTGCGAGTAGCATGGTGATTACTTTGGTGAAATAGACAGGATTGTGTTTCTGCCGGATTGCTTTTTAATCAGTTGTTTTGTTAGTATAAGGATAAGATTGGTAGTGCCTTTTGAAGGTGCTGTTCAACCTTTTCAAAAGATTTGTTTTAGGCAGTGATGCAAAGGTCATCTGCATAGAGAAATCTTTGTGTATTTTCTGGTAGGGGTTGGTCATTTGAGTAGATGCTAAAATGTAGTGGGGCTACAACATTACCCTGGGGCAGGCCACTTTTTGGTTTCTCCATTTACTTCTTTTACCATTTAGAATGACAAAGAAGCGTCGATTGCTAAGCATAGTTTGTGTGAATTTAGTCAGAGGCGAATCTTTTGTTATCTCTAAAAGTTTGTGTAGAAATGATTTATAGTGCCATAAGCAGCACTTTACAAAAATAGCACTAGTTACCATTCCTTTCTTAAAACCGTCTTCAATGTCTTGTGTGAGCTTTAGTATTTGGCCTGTACAGGATCGATCTGGTCGAAAGCCAGCCTGCTCGGTATTAGTGTTTCATCAATAATACGCAGGAGGCGATTGAGGATCATTCGTTCCAGGAGCTTGTAGGTGTCACATAGCAATGAAATTGCTTGAAAATTTTTGGGTTCTTGCCAGGTTTTAAAATGGCTATTGTTTTTGTTTTACGCCACACTTTTGGGATGTTGTTTTCTCTAATGCAGGCGTGAAACATTTTTAGAAGCCATTTTCGACAATTAGGTCCGAGCTGTTTGAGGAGTTTAGTGTTTATATCATCTAGTCCAGCGGCTTTACCATTCACAAGGGTTTTGATTGGTTCATCCACTTCATGTAAGGTAAATTCTTCAGACAGTAAAGACTTGTGTTCGTCTGTGTTGTATTTGGAGTATTGTATTTCCATTTTTGGTTGCTTGTGTTTTGCCATGCTTGATAAGTACGTGGGCCACTTGGTTTGCAGTTACGCCGTATTGAAAGCTTGGTTTGGTTGGATCATTAGAGATTTTGCGGATGTTATGCCATGCCTTTAGACTGCTTTGGGTTAGATTAGTTGACTCCACGAAGTGTATCCATCTTTCTTGTTGTACAACTGTGAGTTGTACCATGATTGGCTCGCCAAGTTCGATGGTGTCTTCACTGAAGATGTTTTCTTTGAATTTATTCTGGTATTTATCATACAGAAGTTTTTTTTCTTTTGTTAAACCAGGTATATAATCTATTCGACAGCCAAGGGGTATATATTTCCGAGCTGATTTCTTAATTAGTTTAACAAATTTGTCATAGTTTTCTGGTTTTGGTTTTAGTTTTGAGATTAGACTGTCGCTTTCAGCTTTAAAGTCTTTCTAGTTTGGCTTCGTGAAATTAAATTGACTCTTGAAGTACGTGTTTTGGGGGGGATATCAAAGGTAAGATTTTGATTGTAATGAGGCGATGCTGTGAGCGAGGAATGGCATCCAAGGTGATTTTTGTTGCTGTTGGGAGCAATATTTTGACTGGCAAACAAGAGATCAGGGTTGCAGCCACGTTTATGCCTTCGACTGTTAAACGAACACGGTTGTTTAGGATCATGGATCAGTTCCAGATTCTTAACATCCATCCAACTTTCCACTGCTTTTCCATCTTCATTTGTTTCACCATAGCCCCAGTTTGTGTTGTGGCTATTAAAGTCATCCACTATGATTTCAGTAGATTGATGACAAGAAGGGCCTTTGTATGTAAAAGACGTATTAGGTGGTTTATATATGCTTTTCCCTGTAAGGCCTTCCAGGTTGTTGGAAAGGATTTCCATGTTGTTGTCACTGTAAATATTGGTGTAGTTGACATCTAAGCCAGGTTTCACATAGATTGCACTTTCATATTGATCGTGGGGTCTCTCTACATTGAGGTTTATTCCTGGGATGTTGGGTAGGTTTCTGGCCGGTCTTCTGTGGATTTCTTGTAACAGTAGGACTGCAGAATTGTTTACTTTGCACAGCGACGAGAGAATATCAGCTTTCTCTCTTGAGAACCCCTCCATATCGAAAGGGATCAGAGTGGTCAGCCCTGATAAGGGCTCATATGTTTGGCCATTCATCGTTCCATCGTTAGGTGGGACATGTACATTATCCATATCTTGATTGAGAAATTTCACTTTGGTTTCAAGTTAGTCTCAAACGGTAATTAACAGATTCTGTTATTCTCAAAAGGATATTTTCCGGGGTTCAGCACGCGGAGCTAGCTGTCATGACCCCCTCCATTCTTTCTAAAAAACTCTTCTTTTATCTGCGATCTTTTTTCCTTTGCGGACGATATCGAAAAATGTTTTGTGTAACTCAAAAACATAAGAATAACAAAAAACTGCCAATTATGTTTATTGTTTTAATTGCAGCGTACTAAACGCTGCAATTAAAGTAGTAAACTTAAAGATCGAATTATTTACACAATTTTTTTCCATAAAAACTGTCGAATTGAAACTTTGCTCTAGCTCAAATCGTTTTCAGCTTGTTTTCGTTTTTAGGCAACAACTGCCAAAAATTTCGAAGTGCATATTACGTTTAATACAAGAAGATAATTTAAAGAAATACAAGAAATTTAAAGAAAACAACTTAAAAAATTATTAAAATAAAATTTTGAAATATAATGATCAAGTTTATCAAAATGGAAAAAATGATCGCATTTATTAATAAATATTTGAGAACTATTATTGAAATTTATCAAAAATTAACAGTATAACAAGTAACAATCTTAACCACTAATTAAAATAAAGTTAAAATTTCAGATGAAGACCAGTTACAATTTTTGCCCCCAAACTCTTTTTATTGTCTTTACTGTATTTAAAATAGAAAATCTTTACTTTTAATAAACTTAAGTCAGCAGAATGTTTAAAAACCAGAACACTCTTTTAAAAAGAAACCGTGTTATTTTGATTTTTAAAACCTGTAAGCAAAACTCAAGAGAAACAAATCTTTTTGCTCAGCAATCCATCATAAAATCGTGCTGGACAACCAATTAACCAATTAACTTTCACCTAACTGGCAAAGCCAACAAATCTAGCACACGCATGTAGGGGCTGAGCATGCTCATTTAACGCTGGAACATGTGCGAGATTTCCCCCAGATGAACGTGTTCTGCGCCATATTGAAGAAGCGTGTGTAAGAGCAGGAAGAGCGGTCAATAGTGAAGCATACCTTGCTATACTGCAAAATTAGTGGATAAAACTTTTAATTGAAGGAGAGCAAGCAGACTCTATTTTCCAACAGAATGGGGCACCAACTCACTGGAGCCTTACTGTAAGAGAGTATCTGAATGCTACTCTGCATGACAGATGGATGGGATATGCCGGAAGTGATGATTGTGTGCTTCTGCATTGGCCCATAGATCTTCAGATCTAATGCCATGTGACTTTTTCCTCTAGGGCCATGTAAAAGGCTTGGTGTACGTTCCTCCTCTTCCAACATCAGTTGCTGATCTGAAGACTCGGATAAATGAGGCCTTGACAACCATCGATTGCGATATGCTTGTTTGAGTTTGGCAAGAAATGGAATACCGTTTCGATGTGTGCCGAGTAACTGAGGGCTCGCATATTGAACATTTGTGAAAAATTTAATAAATCCAGTGGCGTGCAGAGGTCTGGTGATGCCCGGGGCCAACTGCTTGATTGTATGCCCCTTTCCCAAACCGTCAAGTATTCAAGAATGTGACAAAGAAAGACACTTGAAATACGTAAAAATTAGTGTTGAGAAAAAAATTTCGAAAAAATAAACTAAAATATTTCAAAAAGTATATTTCGTTTTAATGCGTTAATTAAAGGTTAAGGCATACATTTAGAAGAAAAAATCATTTGGTGAAGGGTATGCATTGAGGAACAAGACATTGCGTTTATGCGTGCAAATAATTATCAAATAGACCCACCAAAATGATCTATTATATATTCATATAAATATTGCTAGCTCCAAGTGGTTACGATCGATAGAAAGCGTTTTATAAGCGAGAAACAAAACAACAAAGTGAGCCCTGAAGGCGCGAGGCTTCCGAAGGGAGCAATGCTATTGAGAGATATATTCAAACTTACAAAGCCATCCCTGGACGCGTTCCGTCCTTTTGGATTCATCTCCAGCGTTTGCCAAGGGCCAAGTATATATATATGTGTATATTTCTATTTGAACAGCTACAGAATAGTCTATTTTGTAGCTGTTCAAATAGAAATATTTTACGACTCCGGCAAGTTTGCTGTTGAGCACTGTGAAGCTAAGTGACTATTTTATATATAATATATATATAACTTCGTGACGCATAATAGGAGATAAAGTTGTCTAATTTTTTCTATTAAAAATAGTATCTGAAATTGTACAAGTGAAACCATGTAATTTGATGCATTGCTGGCTTGCTGCCTTTAATATTTTTGTAAGCTATACAATAAAAATGCTTTAAGGACATTCTTTAATGAAAGCAGGCAAAGAAATAACTCTTTTTTATTAAACTAAAACATGTGATGATGCAAACAAATCAATTAGATCAGGGGTGGGCAAGTTACACCCCGCGGGCTGCATGCGGCCCGCCAACACTTGTAGAAACTTTCATACATCTAATTTAATATGACAGGGGTAGCCACATTTGCCGTATTAAAGAGCCAAAAACGTTAGAAGCCATCGTTGAAAGAGCGGCTACGCAATTCTTTTTTTGAATTGACTCATTTTCCATTCAAATAGAGGGTGATTACATTTTTTTGGACACCATCATTTTCAAAGCCACGTAATACAACATTGCAGCAAGTTATCGCAAGATTTTAAGCTAATGCAAGCTTTTGTATTGTATACAGCTATTGCAAGATTTTAAGCACTGGCCCTCGGCCACTCTTAAATGGTCAATGCGGCCCTCGGCCAACTCTTGAATGATCAATGCTGCCCTCCGACTAAAAAGTTTGTCCACCCCTGAATTAGACACTTACACTTTACGATTTCTCTTTCCCATATGAGCTCTCCTATCGGAAAATATATGAACTACCTCATTTTTCATATCCTCTGAAAGGAATTCTTTTTCGATGCTGATTAAAGCCAAACTTGTTAGGCGTTCCTGTAGCATAGATAACCTTATACATGCTTTTATCAATTTCAACTTTGAAAATGACCTCTCACAGCTTGCAATTGAAAATCCAATGGTGAGCAGTAACCTATATGCAATATATAAAGTTGGTAGGACATCCCTTCCAAACTGCATTAAACATTCCAGAGCATGCTTAGGATTAGAGGAAACTGCATTTCCTCTAGCTCGAAGGAGCCTAACAAAGTCAAAGGTAATTAAATGCTTAGTTTTTGTACAGCACATAGCAAACTAATTGAAATTTTGTAAATAATTATTTTAGTGCAAAAGCTGACACTGCAGAAGATTTTCTACGAAACATAATCACATCAAGCCCCCCAAGCAAGATCCTATCAGATCAATGCAGCATGTGTTAGTAGACTCACGATACGAAAAAGCATATATTTTTAACAATCAATAAAATGTAATTTTTGTAATTTCACTCATTTGATGCCCCCTATCTTGGATGCCCGGGGCCGTCGCCCCGTTTCTCCCTCTGTACGCCACTGAATAAATCATTTATTTCTTGGATTTTTGTGATCAAATTTTTGTTGCGTTAACTTAAAATCATTAGTTTTTAAAAAATGTAAGTTCAGTTTTTATATCTTTAACAGTTGTTGAAATATAAGATATCATAAAGTGACATTTCGAGATGAAACACTCTGAAATTATCTTGTTTGTTTTAAACTAACAAGTGTTATCGAACCGGTACCGTGATGTAGTGGATAAAGCGTCCAGTTGGTATTCGTTAGACCTGGGTTGAATTTCCTTGTTCTGTTCAAAGCTTTCCTGGTTGGTGCTTAGCATCAAAAGGGAAATTTAGAGAAAAAGCCTGCTAGTTTGCTAGTGCCCTTGGGATAGGCAGTTAACTGGATTCCTCCATTTTTATGGCGCAGATAGATGGTGGGGTCAAACAGTCTATCCAACGCGGTGGCGCAATTCGATTAACGACATGTAGTGATAGCATTGGCTCATATGAATGAACAAAAGAATCTGAACTAAACAATCGAGCAAACTTCGAAAGCGTTTTGAAAAGTCAACTCTACTTCTGGTCCACTTGTTACGCCATTACACAAAACCAATCAGTGCAGGGATATTAGTAAAATATCTTTGTTGTTACTACGTTGAGGTAAAATCTTTTGCCAATTTTATGTTTTTGCTTATTCTCAAATACATGAGATCGATAAAATTTATTTGATGTTGACGTCCACTGGAACGTGGTAAATAGTAATGAAACGAGTGGTGATGGCAACATACAGTAGTAAAAGGGTCCTCAAAGTGAGGTAGGCCAGCTCTTTGCAGACAGTAAGCTAGTAGCTTCCGGGTCGCATGCCAAGTATAACGTTAATTAAACTGATGTCGTCTATTACTGTGACTATCGCTTAAGTTAGACAGTTGTTGTTGTGGACTACATTACTAAATGCCAGGTGCTACATGTGCAGGCAACAAAACTTTTTATGGAGGGTAGCACAGAAATTTTATTGATCTTTAAAAGAGATATTCATACAAATACGTATTTTAGTGATGGTCTATAAAAATTAGTTTTTATTCAATTTCCTTGGCAGAGTTGTTGAGCGTTAAAATACGGCTAACGGCGTAAGCTTAAGTCCGTTCCCTCCTGGTCGCGTCTTTGATACAATGAATTGATGGTTTTGCCTCCCGGAAAAACTTTTGTTCCCCCCAGAGTATAAAGATGACAAAATTTAACAAAATAGTTTTTGCATCATATTTCAGTGCTAATTTGTCTCCTAAAAATCACATAAAATAACCGATTGGAAACAAAACGAGAAAAAGTGGACACCCAAGTCCACACACAGCTCTTATCATTGCGCTTTCAGTTGTTCTTAAAATTGTCATCTCATTCTCCCTTAGACACCATGTCTAGCTTTAGTGCAGCATCGCCAACCTCACACAACTCTGATAAATTCGTTTTTTTACTGTCAACAAAAGCTTTCTTTCAAGAAACGATTTTCCAGATTCTCTATACTTTACCAATTATGGAGAGCCGTTTTCCTTAGCTATTAGAAATTAGTTAGTTGTTTTATGCGAGTGTTTTTTATCTTAAAAGCAGCAAATAAAATCAGCTGCAAAATATATGGGAAACTTCCAACATACATACATATATCGGAAATATTGTTATTGCTACCCGACCCATTCCAAGAGATGGGAGCATAATAGAAGACTATAAGCCCTAGAAGCTGGGAAACTCCCCAGGGCCTGGACCAGAGGTCGTAAAGACACAAAGAGTAGCCAAAGACCGTGTAGCGCAAACAATCTGTGGCTGGACAGTGTAGAATGAGATGAGAAGTGCCTGGAAAGAATGGCCGCCGGCGCTGTATAAAGGATTCTTAATTCTTCCGATTCTACAAAGATAAGAGTTTCACAGAAGGCTGTGATGAGGAACCACAAGTTGAGCGAGCCTGACGAGGAAGCACGAGTTCCTTAGAGAACATCAAAGATACCTGTGTGTCGAAGAATTTAGATGAGGCTTTACGCATCCAGTCCGAGAAAAAAGAAAAGTGGATACCAGAGATCGGAGGAGAGACACTACAAGGGACTGCAAAAAGCAGAAAAAGCGCAACCTGCCAAGCTAGCTCATAAGCCGCGTCGTGCCCAAAAGAAATGAGTGTTTGGGGACCCACTGTGGTCAGACAGTAAAGGAGGAAAACGAAGACAGTTCCTGCCAGATGTACAAGAAAGTATAAAGCAAAAGAAAAGACGGAAAAGAGGACAGTGTATTTAGGACAGAGCGAGAGTCGGAGAGAAAAAAAAAGTGACTTGTAGGTGTTGCCGAGACCAGTGGAGAGCTTGAAGAACGCCAAAGGCTTCAGCGGAAAATCTTAAACAAACTGGACCTGTTGAAAAGGAAAGAGTCGTCTCAGTGCCACAAAGTGAGCAGGTGCAAGAAAGTCAGAGCCGTCTTTCCCCAACGGAACAGACCCATCAGTCTGCATCACCATATCGTGAGATAGGAGACGGTCAAAATGAGCAAGTGCCCCACCTTGTGGAGAAAGATAAAAGTCAGACCAGAAGTATTTAGAAGAAAAGGTCAGCCCCACAGTGAAGAAAGATAGCTTGCAATTAGAAAAAAAGAGGGCATACAAAAAGAATCTTTTTAAAAGTAGGAGAAAGCATGAGCGTGTGAGTGGACGCAAAAACTTTCCAGAAGCATCTGCAGAGTCTTGGAGTCACTTCAAGTCTAGCCAAACCTGAAATGGAAAAAGAGGTTGGGAGGCGAGGGGTTCGCTAATAAGATGACAGGACGAAATGAGTCAGCAAGAAGGGCAACTCGTAGGGAAGTTAAAAACTTCCCAGAGAAAAATGGGATAGGAAAGGATAAAAGGCGGTCGTTGAATTAAGGCATATCAATTTGGTAAAATTTGTAACGCTAATAAAAGAAAACCATCCAAATATAGCACAAGTGAGAAGGGGCCGAAGAAAAGCTTTATACAAAAAAGAAGGGACTCCTTAGAGCAGTGGTTCCCAAACTATGGGTCGCGACCCCGAGTGGGGTCGCGTAAATGTTTTCTGGGGTCGCCTATTCTTTAACGAATAAAAGATTTTGGAAAAAAATTGTATGTAGCGAAACCTTTCGACATTCAGTGAAATTTCCTTCAGACAGTAACAATAAACTTAATACTTTTATAACTAGTCTTTGAAATAATTTGAATTTCGTTACTATAATGAATTTCCCGTAACTGTTTCATTGGAAAGTTTTTTTAAATGACAATTGTGACGTGTATCAGCCGATGCGAGATTTTGCTCTTGCTCTAAATATTTTTCTCTTTATTGCTCGGGATATTCTCGAAGACGATTGCGTAATTATTGTTCAGAGCGTGTGACAGTTCACTGAAGAAGAGCTCAGTAAGTTGTGCGACACGTGGTTGTCGGTAGTAATTGTCTTATAAGAGTTCAAGGAAAAAAAGTAATTGTCTTATAAGAGTTCAAGGAAGAAAAGTTCAGTAGTAAGTTTGCATACAAATAATTGCCTTTCACAAGAGTTCGATTATCGTGTAAGATGGATGCGAAACAAAGTTGGAAGTAAAATTCTAGCGTGTTAGGCGTATATTTATCGTCAAAGCAAATATAGTATAACCTCACAAAACTCGACAGAACTGTAAGAAATAAGTTATTTACTAATACGTAATCTGGTATTACAAGATGTTATATATTCTTTTGATAGGAACACTAATTTTTACTGTTTTATATATTTCTAAATTAATTGGAATTAAACTGAATCAAAATGGCTGCTAAAAATACTAGAAAACGAACATATGATGAAGCTTTTTTAAAACTTGGTTTTATGGAGGTCAATGGAAAACCTAAATGTGTTGTCTGTGAAAAAGTTCTTTCTAAAGAATCGTTGAAGAAGAATAAACTTCTTCGTCACTTGGAAACAAACCATCCAGCTTGTGTCGATAAACCAATAGAGTATTTTCGAAGTAAATTACAAGCACTCTCATCACAAGCAAACGTTATGAAAGCATTCACAACAGTAAATAAATCTGCTGTCTATGCTTCCTATCTCGCATCTTACGAAATAGCAAAGCAAAAAAAAGCACATACAATTGGAGGAAAGCTAATACTCCCCGTAATGAAAGAAGTCGTAAAAGTAATGATAGGACATAGAGAAAGTGAAAAATTAAATTCTATTTCTTTGTCAGACAATACCGTAAAGCGAAGGATTGAAGATATGTCGAGTGATGTCCTCAACCAAATTGTGAAGCAAGTAAAAGCTTCTCCATTCTATGCAATTCAATTAGATGAATCTACAGATGTTGCTAGCCAACCGCAGTCATCTGTATTTATTCGATACGTTAATAATGAGGAAATATCAGAAGATATGTTGTTTTGTAAAGCTCTGCCTTTACATACTAAAGGAGAGGACATTTTTCAATGCCTTGACACTTTCTTTAACGAGCATGAAATTCCTTGGGATAAATGTGCTGGAATTTGTACAGATGGAGCAGCAGCAAATACCGGTGTCAACTGTGGAGTGGTGAAACGTGTTAAAGACAAAGTGCCAGGTATAACATGGACGCATTGCTTTCTACACAGACAAGCACTAGCAGCAAAAGCTTTGTCGGAGACGTTGCATGATACGCTAGATTCCGTTCTTAAATGCGTGAACTACATAAAAGCAAGACCTCTTAATCAACGTTTGTTTTCTTGCTTATGCAATGAGATTGGCGCCAACCACACCAGTTTGCTGTTGCATACAGAGGTGCGTTGGTTATCACGTGGTCATGTTTTAAAGCGAGTTGTTGAACTACAAGAAGAAATAATCACCTGTTTGAAGAAACAGAAAAAAATGGCTTTGGCGGAAAAATTTAGTCAAGAAAAGTTTATGGCAAACGTTACATATTTAGCGGACAAATTTGACTCACTGAACTCTCTTAATCAATCTATGCAAGGCCCTGGATTCACAGTCATTGATCACAACGCAAAAATTAATGCTTACTACAAGAAGTTGATCCTGTCGCAAAGATACGTGAAAAAAAATAAATATGATATGTTTCCTCAACTAAAGGCCTACCTTTCCGAGAGAAATGTTGATGTACAAGGTATCATAACTGAACATCTTGAACAACTTATCAAAAAGCTTAAACACTATTACAATGACGCTCTAATACCCACCAACAAACAAGATTGGATGATTGATCCTTTTGCATCTTCTAATTTTCCTGATCTACCTCTACAAGTTGAGGAAGAACTCATAGAAATGACAGCTGAAGCATCAAACCGTATATCCTTCGAATCATTCAAGAAGAAACATCCAAATTTACAAGCAAATATTTATTTTTGGGTTTCAATTTACCCAGTTTATCCTACCATGGCAAAATATGTCATTAAGCAACTGATTCCATTTGCAACAACGTACCTTTGCGAAGCAGGCTTCAATGCAATGAGTGTGCTAAAATCAAAGCATAGAAATCGATTGAATATACAGGGTGGGCCATAAGTTTCCATACATATTGTATTTTTTTTGTTTTCCAGATATATAGTGTATTTGTTTTTGTTATAATACATAGTGTATTTTTTTTGTTTTCCACATACCCTAGAAGATGCGTTTGACGAAAGAGCAACGAATTGAAATTATACTGATGGCTGGGTCGGGAAGCAGTCGCATGGTTGTACTGAACTTCAACAGAAAACATGGAACGAACATCACACATGACACTGTGGCTAAACTTATTAGCAAGTTTAAGAAAACTGGAAATTTTGCAGATCAACCAAGAAGTGGTCCAAGACGTACGGCCACCGATGAAAACACAACAGCTACGATACTTACAGCGCTTGTACAGAGTCCCAGAAAAAGCACGCGACGGTTGTCTGCAGAAAGTGGTGTCAGCAGATCGAGTATCAGGCGCATTTTAAAAGCAAACAAATGGCATCCATACAAATTGCATATGGCACACCATTTGAGTGAAGATGACCCGGATAGACGCATGGAGTTCTGTGAATGGGCATTAAGTAATGTGAACGAGGATCCAAACTTTTCTACTAAGATTTTGTTTACTGATGAAGCAAATTTTTACGTCAATGGAGAGGTTAATCGGCAAAATCTACGTTATTGGAGTAATGAGAATCCTAAATGGCTGAGTCCGACGAAGATGCAAGGTGCCGGCAAATTGATGGTGTGAGCCGGGATATGGGGAGGCAGAATTATTGGACCACTTTTTTTCAGTGAAAATCTTAATGCAGGAAAGTATCTTAATATGTTGCAAGAAGAAATTCTCCCTTCCCTGCTAAACGAGGAAGGTGACTACCCAGTTTACTTCCAGCAAGATGGAGCTCCACCTCATTATGGTATTCAAGTGCGTCGGTTTTTGGATCAGCAGTTTCCGGATGCTTGGATTGGTCGGCGTGGTCCTGTGGAGTGGCCTCCAAGATCTCCAGATCTCTCCCCTCTTGATTTCTATCTTTGGGGGCATTTGAAGTTTATGGTGTATCAGGTAAAGATACAAGACATAAATCACCTAAAAGAGCGAATCACCGACGCCATTAGAAGCATACCTTCAAATGTGCTGATGCGTGTTCATCAACAGTGGGAAACACGGGTTAATATGTGCTTTGAAAACAATGGAAATCATATAGAGCACATTATATAAATAAAAATGGTTTTTCAACAAAAAATGTTTATTTTGCCTATGTATGGAAACTTATGGCCCACCCTGTAGAACATGACATGCGGTTATGCCTGAGCAAAATCACACCAAGATTTCAAAAACTTACTGACAACATACAGGCGCATTCTTCTCACTGAATAAATTTAAATACATTGTGTTTGTGTTGAAATATCTACTGTACTGTACTACAATATTTTTATATTGCGGGGTCGCCAACGTTTGTAAATTTTAATTTCACGAAAATTGGGGTCGCCGAAAAAAAAGTTTGGGAACCACTGCCTTAGAGGATCCCCATGAGCAAGCAGAAATGCAGCGTATGGCCTTGAGATGAGGAAAGAACTTGGCCTGCAGCGATGATGCATGTTCAGAAAAGGAAAAGATGCGGTCGAAGGTGACCACAAGAAAAGTTGGTGTGGGATTGAAGCGGAGGGGGATTTGAATAAAAAGAGGCCGGACTAGTGGTTTGCTTAATGGAAATCCACCAAAAAGAAGGAAACTAATCATTTGGTCGGATTGAAAGGAAGACACCAATGCTTATACCAGCGATCCAGTTAAATCAAAGCTCATTGTGCAACCTCCGGAAGAAAACAGAGAAGCAAAAAGATCAGTAATAAAGAAAGAAAAGAACACGGCCAAGAACGGATGCATGCGGAACACATCAACGGACTCGAAAGGAACGACTTTTGTGATTTTGAAAAACCATACAAGCGCGCCTGACAGAAAGGAAAGATTGAGTCCAACGAGCAAATTGAGGAGTAAGGCCATCCGCAATAAGTTTATAAAAACAAGCGGGGTGCCAGACAGAATCGAATACCTTGGAGAAGTCGATAGTAGCAAGAATCGCCCGAGAACGCGGCCTGAGTTTGTTAAACCCATCGAAAATGGACTGAGAAAGAAACAGAATTTGATCGAGAGTAGACCGTCCAGGGCGAAAAACGGCCTGACGGGGAGAAAGAATGAAATTAGACTCCAAAAAGGAGAGTAGACGAGATAGAATGATGCGTTCAAAAAGCTTTGAGACGGATTAGGTGAGAGAGAGATAGGCCAGAAGGAAGCAGAAGAGTCGAGAGGTTTTCGCATCTCATGAATGCGAATAATATGAGATGTCTCCCACATGAAAGGAAAGGAATGTAAAGATTAGGAAATATTGAAAACGTAAAGACGAAAATCCATGCCAAAGCAAGAAAGGTGCTTTAGCATGGAATAGACAACTTTGTCTGGGCCAGTGGCAGTGGGCGAGGATAGGTTTGTGGCAGCCGTGAAAAATTCGCCGGGGGTGAAGCGGGAGCAGAAAGATTAATGAGACTCCTCAGAACACGTAATCAGTAGGAGCTCTGACAGGTAGCCTCTGGCTCTGTTACGCAGAACCTTTGGCTGGGAGACAGAAAAGTGGTATTTCAGATAATCGGCGTAGACCGATGCTGACTCCGTGGGAAAAGAACAATGAGGAAAGTTAGGGGAGAAACAAGGTGATGAAATGCCAGCTACAGAACGGCGGAGAGAATACACAATTTTGGAGAGAGAGAGACAAGCATGTCGCCTGCCATGCCTCAGCCTTTGCCCTGACGATGACAGATGAGAAAGGTCGCGAGACAAAAATGTGAGCCTGACGATCTTCATCACTTCTATGAGGGCAGCAAAAGCTTTTTGTGTTTGACTTACCGCATCTTTCACTTCAGGAAACCACCAGGTTTGAAGTTGGCGTGTTCCGCGGTCAAAAGGAATGGAAAATTTGGCCGCATTCATTACCAGAGAAGTAAAGACAATCGCTGCAGAGGAAGGAAAGAAGTATTTTTTTGCAAAAGGACAGTAAGAGTTAAAGTAAAAGGCAAAGTCGTCTCAACAGGCTTTCTGAAAATTGCAGGATGGGGGCTGTTCGTTGTGATGGAAGAGCAGAGAAAGGGGGCAGTTAGTGGAAGTGGAAGGTAATCAGAGCCCAAGTCCTGGAGCACCTCCCAGGTGCAAGAGATTAGGGAGCAAAGGAGATGTCAGGAGAGAAGCGATTGCCAGAGGAGCAATGGACAAAGGTGGGGTGTCAGGGCCATTGAGAGGAAGGAGGTCCCAAAAGATGACCCAGTCAAATTCTTCCTCCTCATAGGTGTCAGAAGTATCTTTGAGTCCCAGAGGGGGTGATGGCAATTGAAATTCCCCAGAATAAAGAGATTTCTGGAGGGAAGAATGGACGGGGAAATGAGTGGTTGTGATATCAGTCAAAGAACGAATGGAGAGAGCATAAAAGTTCAGAGAGCCAGCAGGAGTTGCTTAGTGAGATGTTGACCTTCTGCGTAGTCAGAGTGTCTGGTTTGCAGACCATGGTCTACCACAATGTCCTTTATTCGCAATGGTCACACATTAATTTTCCCTGAATTTCTGCGGAAGACGTCGGATTGTGAGTCTACTTGAAGGATTTCTTCCCGAAAAGTCAATCAAGAATCGTCGCTGAGTCTGGGTTACCGATTTTAATTCAAAATTTGCTTTCACGATCTTCACTCTCTCCCCATATTACATTGTTTTTGATCCAATGGGGTGAGAATTCAATGTTTTGTTGCTAATATTTCTCAAAATAAAAAAAATAATCTATATAGCAAGGGTTTAAAAAGCGGTAACATTTCATTGGCCCCTGCATATCAGACAAGAACAGCAGCAAAATATATCGAAAATCTCTAATATACATCACATGAATTATATCGGAAATCTAGAAACATTCTTGTGAGCCTGTTGCAATTATAACATCATTTTAAAGCAGAAAGGATTTTGAGTTGCATTATAAATACAGCCAACAAGAGCTAAAAATCATTCGAGTAAGCTCTAGATCAGTATTTATTAAATTACTGGTGGCCCACACGACTTGTTATATGCTACATAATTAGATTTTCGGTTCAAGTTTTTTTCTACCTGCTATAAAATGGTAGTGAGATTTTGTGGGTTTTTTGAGTGCTCAATTTGTGGCGTTACCCCAAAAGCCTACTATGGATTGGTACTTTTATATTTCGTTCGTAATACAATTGCTCGTTTTCATCGACTGTAACTTCATGTTTATCAGTTTTTCCTTGCACCTCATTTATCAAAATCAGTGCCTGCATAGCGTGAAGTCTCAAGTACTTTTTTGTTCTTTTTCTGCTGCACTAAGATCACGAATTCACGTAAAATTATTGCTTCTAGATTTCTGATATAGCTCATATGACGTATATTGGAAATTTCCGATATATTTTGCTGCTGTTTTTTGTCTTATTCAAAAAAGATAAGGCAGATTTTTGATGATTTCGGGCTTGCTTCAGCGTTTTGTAAAGAATACACTGTATCGACAATGTCAGGATAAATTTTCTTTCTCTTTATAGATTACTGTGATAGATCGACCGCAAATAATGGCAAAAACTGCGAAAGAATCAGTTTGCAAGCAATTTGGAAAGTGAGAGAAACGCTGGGCAAAAATTAGAGCCAAGTTAGGCATGAAAACCTAGTAGCCCAGCATGCTGTTCGCACTGCAATCTGGCTAACATTAGTTGCATTGGGGATCCGAGAATGCTTTGGTGAATTGACGTAAAGATAGAAGCAATTAATTTTGTTGATGATTTTGTAAATTTTTGATCAAATGTTTTAATGATTGGCATCATTAACTACGATAAGTTTACCATATCTGATGAGGCGAAATCCAGAACACATTTTTTGGTTATGTTCACACTTTTTAGCATTTCACTTAATTATTAACGCATATTTTTGGGCTAATTTAAATAAATATTGCTCTGAAATGTGTTGGAGCTTGTGCTGTGTTCAGTGGCGCAGTCAGGATTTCTGCAAGGGGGGAGGCGCAAAGGTTTTTAAACAACGCAGCCCAGGTGCAGTGGTAAAACGCTCACGATCTAGTCGCAATAGGGGTAGAAAAGTTTTTCTCCCTAGGAGATGAGGAGTGTTTGCAGCTTTAAACAGTAGGTGAAGAAGTTTAACGCAATTGCAGACACAAAAATATTTTCGCACTTATACAACTCCAGGCACGGCATTTACTGATACAAATTGATAGGTATTAGTGATAGGCGACCAGAAAAAATTTACTGGTACTCTATGTCAAAATACATGTACAACTTAACTGAAAATTAGGCTACGATTTTTACGTGAAAATTCATTGATCACATGTTCATAATTAATTTTGAGATCACGGTGAACATACCACAATGCTAATCCATTCAAACGAGCTTCTTTCATTGTGGACCGCAAGTTAGTTTTCAAATATTTCAAAGCACTAAATGAACACCCATTGGTTGCTGTATAAACCGGAAGAGTTGTCAATATTTGAAGAAGTACTTCCAGAGATGGATACGTTTCCATTTCTTTAGCAGAGAGCAACGCGTTTAGAGCGTTGTTCGGTAAAAAATTATGTTTGTGGCGCAGCCAATATGAACGCCATCGCATAAATTCAACCTCCACAGCCTCAATGCTGTCATCCTGAATGGAAAGATAGAAGTTTATAGCATTTCTGATCGAGTCAAAGCAAATGTCATGTTTTAAACAGACAGATGTTATCGAAAATTGCATTTTTATGCAATCAACAAGATAAGAGGGAAATCTTTCGCTGAGTTGCTCAAACACTATGTCAATAAAAGACAAAAAGACAGAACGCCTGTAAAAATGCAATGATGAAACAGCTGGTTGATTTGCTCTATTGGCTTGCTGATTTACAATTCGAGGCATGAGTATGGATTCCCCATAGAGACCTTCGGCATCTCTGAATAGTCCAACAAAAATTTCTTCATTGTCCCTAAAAGCCTGTATCACATCTTTGCAACTGGCGGTAGCATTTAACGCGGTCGAAATAGTTTCTTGAATGCCCTGTAGATTTTTTGCAACTGGTTTGGTAATATTTAGTATAGCATTAATGACTTCTAGGCTAACCAAAAATCCAGGTGTTGTAATCGCTTAAAAATAAGACATAGCCCTTCCAACAGCTTCGCCATCTCTTGATTCTGACAGTTGATCAAGAGAACCAACTACCGCTTAATACAACTCCTTGAAAACAAATACAGCATCGTGGTTGGCAATCTACTTTGTGGAACAATGACTCTTCAAACCTGAATGCGAAGAGTCAGGACATTTGTCATTAATTTGAGCGTGGAATAGCGAAAGACGTTTTTGAGAGTTAGCAAAAAATACCGATACGTCTTTTATGACCCTAATGCATGCTTAAATTTGGCGTACGTTGCAAGCCTCAATAATGCAAAGATTGAGACGATGAGACACGCAATGAGTATATATAGCGGCTGGGCACTGGTCTTTGATATGTTTCTGAACTCCATTGTGTTGACCGGACATAGCAGATGCCCCATCCTAGCATTGGTCAATTATAAAATGTGGATTATTCCCTACATTTCAAAGAATGTTTAACAGTTGGCTTGTTATTCCTGCGCCAGATAGATCTGTAGCTTCCACCAGTTGCAACAATCTCTCATAAATTTTTGCCATCTTTTACAAATCGCAGGGAAACTCTAAGTTGCTCTGCACCAGAGCAGTCTGTTGTTTCATCTGCCATAAGCGTAAAAAACTTGGCTTCATTAATTTCAGCAACAATTTTCTTAGTACGAACGGCACCAATTGCTTGAATGAGCTCGTTTTGTGAGCTCCATGATATGTATGTTGCATTACAACTGCGGGTTTGTATATGCTTGTTCATTACCTCATCGCCACAAGTAGCCATAAGATAAAGAAGGGCTCGAATATTTCCTTCATTAAAACCAACACCTTGGCCTAGTGTGGACGTTAAGGGGTGACTGCTGTCTCTGTGGTGTCTTAATACTAGGCCACAACGACCAAGCAAAACAATGGCTTCCAATATTCGTTCTAAAATTGTGCGATTTTTTGTTTGGATCCTTTAGAAGCGTGATTTAATTGCGCGTATGTGATGGTTTCTATGCCGGCAGTCACCTTTTCAAACTGTGTCGCTTTATAGCTACTATCTTCATGATAATTTTTGGCGAAAGGTGTCGTTAGATACCCATCACGGCCTGTAAGATGGCAGTAATTTTGTAGTGGTGAGGTAACCAGTCTGTTTAAAAAAATTCCTCCTTCAGATATCAAAACGTGAAATTAATGCTTGTTTTGAACACTTTTTCAGAAAAATAGCATTATGACTCAACATCTCTATACGGCAGTGCATCGACATTTTTTTAGGCCCACATCATGCCGGCAAGTTTCTTGCTCTAAATGTTGCTGATGCCGTCCCACGTAAACCTAACGCTATTTCTGTCCAAGAATGCTACAGAAAAAAAGCTTTTGTAATTCTTGCTCAAGAATCAAAATTCGTCCTCAGACGAGATATGCCCAGCAAGATTTTTTGAAATACTTGCCGAAAGAAAATGCTTGCGCAAGAATTTGATTAACTCCTCACACGCGAATTTTTGAGCAACCTTTTGTCCAAGATTCTTGCGGAAACAAACTTTGCCATTCTTACGGAAGAATCTGTTAAATCTCTCACACTCTACTGTTGTGGTTGTTGTTGTTGTTGTTGTTTTTACCCGACCCCTTCCGAGGGATGGGGGCATGGAGGAAGACCACGGAACCCCAGAAGCCGGGCAACTACTCAGGGTCTCGACCAGAGGTCGTAAAGAGTCACAGAGTTGCCAAAGAGTGAGCGGCGCAAAGAGTCCGTAGCTGGACAGTGCAGAATGAGATGAGAGATGTCCTGGGGCGAGTTCCGCAGGCGCTGCACGAAGAATTCTCGATTCTGCCAATCCTAGAGAGATAACAACTAACAGAAGGCTGTGTCCATTGCAGCGTAGACGAGAAAGAACACAGCGAGCATGACGAGGGAGCACAAGTTCCTCGGTGAAAATTGAAGGAACCTGTGTGTCAAAGAACTTCGATGAGACAGTACGCCTCCAGTCCGAGAAAAGACAAAAGTGGATACGAGAGATAAGAGGAGAGAGACTACAAAGGATTGCGGAAGGTGCAAGTAGCGCTCCCCGTCTGGCCAGCTCATCAGCCGCATCATTCCCCGGGAGAAACGAGTGTCCAGGAACCCATTGTAGCCTGATAGAACAGGAGGTGAGAAAAGACAGTTCCTGCCAGATCTGCCATAGAGTTTGAGATAAGAGGAAAGATGGAGGAGAGGACAGGGTGGTGAGGACAGAACGAGAGTCAGATAGGAGGAGAAGAGAAGAAAAATGGCAGACCTGTTGGTGCTGTCGAGACCAGCAAAGAGCGTGCAGAATGGCGCAGGCTTTAGGGAAAAACTTGAACATACTGGGCATGCTGAAAAAAAAAGAGTGGCCTCAGTGTCACGCCAGAGCCGCCCTTGCCAAGAGGAAAAGGAACAGAGCCGTCAGTCCAGAGTACCAGATCATGAGGGGAGAGAGTCAAGGTGAGCGAAAGCCCGCACCTTGGCGAGAGAGAGGAGGATCAGAGCGAGAGCATGGAGGGGAAAGGGTGGACTCCACAATGAAGGAAGGCAGATTCCCAGGAGGATAGGGAGGGCAAGCAAGAATAGTTTCCCTAAGAGAGGTAGACGGAAGCATGAGGAGATGAGTGAACGCAAAAGCTCTCCAGGACGATCTTCAGAGTCTTGGTTTTACTTCTAGTCCGGCCAAACCTGAAATAGGAAAGGAGGTTGGGGAACGAAGAGCCCGCTCATAAGACGAAAGAGTAAAATGAGTCAGGGTGACTCGTAGGGAAGGTAGAGAAGCCTCGGAGGGAAGAAGCGGGATAGGGGAGGACGAGAGGCAGCCGGTAATGGCGCGACTAGCCGCTCGGTGGAGGCGTTCCAATTTAGTGAAATTGGTAACGCTTAGAAAAGGAAACCATTCGGGTGAAGCATAAGTGAGAAGAGGCCGAAAAAAACATTTGTACAGAACAGAGAGGGACTCCTTATAGGGGCCCCATGACGAAGCAGAGATACAGCGTAAGGCCTTGAGACGTGGGAAAAACTTGGCCTTCAAGCGAAGATACATGTTTAGAAAATGAAAGAATGCGGTCGAAGGTGATCTCAAGAAAAGTTGGAGTGGGATTGAAACGGAGGTGGGAGCCGAGTAGGAGGAGGTTGGGCTGGAGGTTAGCTTGGTGGAAATCCACTGAGAAGAAGGAGGCCTCATATTTGCTCGGATTGAGAGGAAGACAGCAGTACTCAGACCAGCGCTCCAATCGAAACAGAGCTCCTTGCGTGGTCTTCACCGCAGTGGGGACCGAGGGGGAGGAGGACCAAATAGCCAGATCGTCAGCGTAAAGAAAGCAGCTGACGGAAGATGGCAGAGAGGCAGGAGATCATTAATGAAGAGAGAGAAAAGTACAGGGCCAAGAACGGATCCTTGCGGAACACCTCGTCGGACTCGAAAGGAACGACTTTTGTGATTTTGATAAACCACGCAAGCGCACCTGTCAGAAAGAAAAAATTGAGTCCAACGAGCAAAGCAAGGAGGGAGGCCAGCCGAAAGGAGTTTGTAGAAAAGGGTGGGATGCCAAACAGAGTCAAAAGCTTTAGAGAAATCTATAGTAGAGAGGATCGTCCGAGATCCTGGCCTGGGTTTGTTAAACTCATCCGAAAAGGACTGATAAAGGAACAAAATTTGACCTATGGTTGACTGTCCAGCCGGAAACCGGCATGGTGGGGAGAGAGAATGGAATTAGATTTCAGAAAGAAGAGTGGACGGGATTGAATGATGCGTTCAATAAGCTTTGTGACGAAGGAGGTGAGAGAGATAAGTCGGAAGGAAGCAGAAGAGTCGAGAGGTATTCCCATCTTGTGGATGGGAATAACTGAAGATGCCTTCCAGAAGGATGGAAAGGAATGTGAAGACCAGGAAAGATTGAAGATGTGGAAAAGAAAATCCATGCCAGAGCGAGGAAGATGCTTTAGCATGAGATAGGCAACTTTGTCTGGGCCAGTGGCAGTGGAGGGGGAGAGGCTGGAGGCAACCCTAAGAAGTTCAGTGGGGGAGAATGGAGAGCAGAAGGACGAGTGAGACTCCTCCGGACATGTGGTTCGGCGGAGCTCAGAGAGATAGCCTATGGCTCTGCTACGCAGAGTCTTTGGCTGAGAAACGGAAAAGTGAAATTTCAGGTAAGCGGCGTAGACCAAAGCCAATTCTCTGGGAGAAGAACAGTTTAAGAAATTAGGAGAGGAGGAAGACAAGGAAGGAAAGCCAGCGATTGAGCGGAGAAGAGAGCAAACGGTTTTCGGGTTTGATTTGGGTGAAAGAGAAGAGCAAGTCGTCTGCCATGCCTCAACCTTGGCTTTGGCGATGACTGACGAGGCGCATCGAGAAGCGGAGATGTAAGTCTGGCGATCTGCATTACTTCTGTGAGCGGCAGCGAAAGCCTTGCGTCTTTTACTATCCGCACCTTCCACCTTAGCAGACCAGCAGGCTTTAGGATGGCGTTTGATGCGGCCGAAAGGAATGGAAGATTTGGCCGCATTCAGTGCAAGAGAGGTAAAAAGAGCAGCAGCAGAGCAAAGAGAAAGAGACGAGTATTCCTCTGCAGAAGAACAGTGGGAGTCAAAGTAGGAGGTAAAGTCATCCCAGCGAGCTTTCTGAAAATTGAAGGAAGGAGGACGCTCGTTGGGGCGAAAGACCGGAGAGAGAGGGACAGATAGAAGAATTGATAGGTGGTCAGAGCCCAGGTCCTGAAGCACCCCCCAGGAGCAAGAAAGGGCAAGAGAAGAGGGAGCAAAGGAGATGTCAGGGGAGGAGCGATTGCCAGTAGAACAATGTAGAAGGGTGGGTGTGTCAGGGTCATTGAGGGGGAGCAGGTCAAAGGAGATGACCCAGTCGAATACTTCCTCCCCGCAGGGGTCGGAAGTACCTCTTGAGCCCGAGACGGGGTGATGGCAATTGAAGTCCCCCAGAATGAAGAGATGTCTGGAGAAGGAAAGAATGGAAGGAAAAAAGGAGTCGGTTCTGCCATCGTCGGAGAGGAGCGAATAGGGGGAGCGTACACATTAAGGAATGACTGCGAGGAGGAGTTAAGGGAGATGTTGACCCCTACATAATCAGATTAGGGATCGAACGAAAAAAGATAGAAAGTAGAGAGTTTAGAGAAAGATAAGCCCTGCCTGACGAAAATGATTACGCCAACGCTAGCGTGCCTGGCATCAGGAGACAAAATGCCAGACCGGGAGTAGGTGCGATCAGAACGCAGAGTGGAGAATCCAGGAATCCGCAAAGAGGAAGATGAGTTAAAATTGAATTCCTGAATACAGATAAAACGAACAGGATGGAACGAAAGAAAGTAAAATAGTTTGGTGCTTCTGGCTCGGAGACCTCCAGCATTCCATTGGAGAACCCTGACAGAGTCAGGGGTGGAAGAGGAGACAGGAGGCGTAGAAGGACAGCCAGGGGCAAAGAACGGTGGTGAGAAAGCAGAGGGAGAAGATACAGAATGGGCCGACGGGGGATAAGAAGTTCAAAGACGAGGATGGGGCGGGAGTGCAGCATTAGCAGACGAAAGAATAGATTGTACAGTGGAGGTATACCTGTCAGAGGAATCCGAAGAGAGAGTCACTGTGTTACGAGTGGGGACACAGCATGGGGGCAGCTCCGGGTGTGAGAGCTGTCAAGAGTTCTGAATTTGGAGAGGAAAGTTGTGAGCACCTTAGATGGACCCATTTGGAGCAGGTGCAGCATTGCACTGACTTGTCCCACCAGGTCACATTTCCAGAGCACACAGAGCAGGGAAAGGTGGGACCAGGGTTGGGATGAACGTTACCGCTCATGAGGAGAAGAAGAAGAATAAGGAGATGAAGACGGGCAAGAGAAGGGCAGGAGAAAAGAGAAAACAGGCGACCGATTTTAAGGAAGCTGTGTGCTGGCCTTCCGCAGTCGTTCAGGGGGCAGCATAACAAAAAAATAAAGGTGAGTTCCCGGGGTAACTGGGACCCTCGGAAAGTCCAACAGCCATTTCGACCCAACCCAAACGGAGTCGGGCACCGCGCCACCACGTTAAGGCGGCTGTTGGATTGGTGCAGTACACTCTACTCGTTTGCAATATTGCTTTCACTCATGTGCAGAGGACTATAATGCAGTGTAGATCAGTTACAAAGTTGCCAACGCGAAAACGACAACCAGCTGCGTTGGTTATTTTAGCTCTTCATGAAGAGAAACAGAAGAAAAAGAGTGGCTTATTGAATTAGGCCTTGGATTAATCTACAGGCACATTAGGTGCCTACAATATATTAATGCGAGAACTGACTATGGAAGATCCTCAGTCACTTTCTCTTTTCTTCTGTCCTAAGCTCTTCCGCAAACCATGGTTACAAAACGGAAGTTCTTTTCCGTCTGCACTTAACTGCTGACCGATTCTTAACTAATTTGAAATACCTGCTTTTTATCGCATTAGTCCAATTAATTGTATTCTAAGACTATCTGTGATTGTTGGCAAGAGAATATTACCGTAACTTGTGCTATCTCTAGCATTTCTGATACTTTTCTCCACTCGTTAAGCTTTTTTTGCGGTCTTTATAGTCTTCTAAAAAACATTCGAGACATAACGTCGACTTTTTACTGACCAAATCAATAGTTTTGTTTCCTCTGCATGCTACAATCCAAAGCAATTTGATTAACATCAGAAAATTTAAATCATCAGCTACGAATATAGGCTCGCCAAAATAGTTTGATAAAAAACGTGCGGGAAAATAGAAACATGCTCTGTGGCACAGTGGCCCTTTTTGTTGTGTTACCCTGAATAGAAGTGTACTCTGAAAAAAAGATCATCATCTGTCTCGCTATCACCAATTGTGCTACTCACGCGGTAATCATCACTAAATCCAAGCTGCCCGTTTAAACAAATGGGCCGGTTACAAACGGGCCACGCATGGTGACTAAACACTAAAATTCCTGACATTTCTTCCTGACGCAGATTGTAGCACCAAATTCCCGGACATGTCCGAGAATATCCTGACGTATAGTAAACCTAGACTAAACACTAAAATCCTAACATTTAAGCATTTTTTGGCATTTTTTCCTGACGCAGATTTAACACTAAAATCCCAGACACGAACGGGAAAATCCTGGCATAGGGTAACCCTAAACTATGAAAGTCTATCACCGGCAATTTTTGAATATCTTGATCTCCAAATGGGCCGATAATATCGATTGACAATGTCAATAATTAAAAAGTTGACTAGGGCAATAATATTTGGTAACCTACAACCAAAATTGTGGCTGAACACCGCAGGACTAACAACTTCTCTAACGGGGTCCAATGACTGCGAAATTTTGAAAACCATTGCTTCAGAGATTGCCGGTACTGAAAGCCAACCGCAAGACAGTGCTTTTACCAGAAGTATTGCGTGTATAGCAAGTGAAGTATAGCCTTTGCAGCAAGTATAGACTTGTGCAATGAATCTTGTGCAGGCATCAACGTACGATCTGCATAGGTTTTACAAGCAAAACAAGTCCTTATGGGAATAGAATACACAATGTTGGAATAAATGTGGTGATGCCGACAATTACAGAAAATGAAGTTATTGGGGAACCGTTTACACTTCACTGCTACACCTAACAAAGAGCCGACCTTAACTGCAAGAAATGAAACCATCCAGTTATTTGGCGCTTTTGAACTGGAAGGGATATTTAGAGCCAGTAAGTGATTGCTCATTTGGCTTTTGTTTGCTTCAAACATTTTAAAAAATACAACTTGTCTGCAAAATACTTTTTCATGACCACGAATTTGCTTTAATCATGATTGAGTAGATTCGGTCTTGTATTTATTCCTCACATTACTTCTGCTCGTGAGGGCCTAGCAAGAGGTCTGTAAATATCATTTACGCCTCTGGGTTGACACGAAAAGGTAATTTAATTCCGGTCATTGACCGCAAATCAATTCCAGCTGAAGGGGATAAGGTGGCAATTCCATACTTCGTTTAAGTAGCATCTTCCTTTTTTTAGTCCACGTGTAGAAGCATATGTTCTGTTTGTTAATCTTTGGTTAGACCGTGGCACCCCGACAAATAGACTGTTTGACTCCCACCTGTCTGCCTCATAAAGATAAAGATATCTCGGTACATGCCTTACTCAACTCATCACGTGAACTTGTCCGCTTTTTCTCCCTATTATTCTTCTATGCTAAGCGCCAAGCAGAGAAGCTATAATGACCGTTTTTTAAAGTCTTCGGCATGATTAGGCAAAGAACTAACCCACCGTCTACTGACTGCCAAACTGAGGCGCCGGCATTTAAGAGATAAACTGATTGCATGCGCAAATTCAAGTTCACAAATCTGCGGGCTGGTTTGATATCGCAATGCTAGAACTGCGTCCAAAAAACAAACTGCCGTAAAATGCTTTTTCAAACCCATAGGATTTCAAAACAACACTAAACCGTTGTTATAGGTGGGCAGTAGCTTGACCATGAACTCGCATAGCATTGTGTAAAGACTTATTGCAGTTTACGAAATAATTGCAGCATAGTGATGGTATACGTGAAGTGCGCAAGGTGAGACAAACATGTACAAGAAACACTTCACATTTTTTTAAGTCAAGTGCCAGACGCAGTTGCGTTGCTACGTCTTGTGACAAACAACCGCCTTACAACGCCTTCGTTGATAAATCTGTTGCGCACAGCAAGGCTGAAGCTTGAGAAATGACCTTGAAGTAGTGAAAAGGTTGAGAAAGTGATGTTGAAATTGTACACAAGCGTCGCATTCGTGGAACACAAAGGTACCACCAAGTGGGTCAACGTGGTTGAACTCCAGCCACTTTCCTCAACTATATCACTTTGCCTCATCCACTTAATCGCCTTTTGAATTTTTTAGCTTCCTTCTTTGCGAAAATCCCTCTTTTGCGCAACGAATTTTAAATAACCCGAAACATAGACAATAGACAGCTTTAGTTTACTCGTAGGGTTTGAAAATGGTATTCACAGAACTCCCGCTTGACATTCAGCAATAAGACTAATGTGGAGAACGAGATAGTAAATATCGATGTTTCTTTATCCGAAATATGTAGGCTTCGCCTGCGGAATGACCAAGAGTTTGGAAAAAATTCGTTTGGCAATCAGCAGACTTGTCGAGTCATACCAACAACTGGTTATTGACAGATCTTTTTCTTGGCATATAGCTGTTAGAGTAGCATCAAGAATGCAATATGAAAGTACTGAATTTACTCAGTCATACTTGAAGAATATCTGAAGCTAAACAATTGCTAAAATTAATCGTTTGCTTTTAATTGTGTCCTTACCAGCTGAGGCCGACCAATAATGGAAGATTCTAGGTTCAGCTTTCATTGTAAGCTAACTCCTGACCGCTTCTCGCTGGACTTGTAATTTCTTTAAGCTAGCATTCATAAATCGATGTTATAAACATTTTCTTAATAGTTTAGGCATCAGAGCTTGTTAGTGCTATCATTTAAAGTACAGTAGTCCCCGCTTATTAAGCCCACGGTTAATAAGCCCAACCGCTTAATAAGCCCAAAATCGTCCGGTCCGGAATTACTCCATTTATTCCTATAGATAAAAAACCCGCTTTATAAGCCCAAAACCCCTCTTAATAAGCCCAATTTTTGAACACATTTGCTTAAAACTGAGTGAAAACGCGTCGAAAGTCACACTTCTTTGTCTTGCTTTCGACGATTTCGCACTTCGTTACGCTGCTGCCCTAGTTCTTAATTCAACTGTTTCGTCACAGATCGTTTATCTGTGCGGTAATCAATTGGCAAGACAACTGGTGCTCTGAAGATTTTACTGTAGGCTGCTGCATTTTCAAAATGGCGAAGAGACGTGCAGACCTAAGCTTGTCTAAGAAAGCTGAGATTTTAGAAAAGTATAGATCACTGCCAAAATGCAGTCAGCGTGCTGCAGCTGAACAGCTCAACATCTCTCGTGGCTGCCTACGCAATATCCTGCTCAATGAAGCAGAACGTCAGCCTGAAACATCATTGTTAGAAGGAAGTGACCGGAAAAGGCAACGCCATGGCAAGGACCAGGAAGTTGAAGCAGGTTTGTGGAAATGGTTTCAGTTTGCGCAGTCCCGTAACGCTCCTGTAAATGGTCCTATATTAATGCAAAAAGCGGAAGAGATCTCAAAACAACTCGGACATAACAAATTCAGAGCCTCTGAAGGGTAGTTTTATCGCTGGAAGAAACGACACGACTTAAGTTGCATTAAACTTCATGGTGAGGCTAGTGAAGCAAATACGAAAGCAGCAGCCGAATGGACCAGCTGCAACATGCAAGAGTTGTTAAAAAAGTATGAGCCTGCTAACATCTACAACGCCGATGAGATGGCACTTTATTTTCGTGCTTTACCGGACTCGACTTACGTTGAGAAAGCTACTCGTAAACAGGCGCGTGGCAGGAAAGTTGCAAAAGATCGGCTAACAGTACTGATATGCTGCAGCATGACTGGAGATAAACACCGCTTACTCGTTATTGGATTATCCCGAAAACCACGATGCTTCAAAAACGTGCGAGCATTCCCAGCTGACTACAATGCTTCTAAGAACGCTTGGATGACTACTAAAATCTGGTCTGAATGGTTGCAAACGTGGGACAAAAGCCTTTGTCTTCAAAAACGAAAAATTGCGTTGGTTGTTGACAACTGCACGGCCCATGGCGATGTAGAGGGGCTTAAATGCATTGAAATTGTGAAGCTTCCTCCAAACACCACTTCGCTAATTCAGCCTTGTGATATGGGAGTTATTCGAACGCTTAAAGCATATTTCCGTCATGAAATGCGAGCCAGAATTATTGACGCTATTGAAGACGGATCTGACGCTACTGTAAATGCGAATGTAGTTGCAAAGAAGCTTTCAGTTTTGGATGCTCTGCACATGCTTTCCGGTAGTTGGTTGAGGGTAGCAAGCAACACCATTCGCAACTGTTTGAGGAAGGCCAAGTTCGTTTCAGCGCCGCGGGATCAGAATTTAGAACATGAAGAGGCCATTCCGAATCCTAATGGCATGTCAGAAGAATTGTTTGAAGAGTGGGTATCTATGGAAGAGGATGCGAGCGTGTGTGCTGAGCTTACACTAGAGGAGGAAGAAGCAGAAATAATGCAACAAATTGTTTCAAAAAATTCTGATGGCGATGACATGGATGATCAAGAAGAAGATGCTGCGAATGACGAAACTCCGGAAGAAGCAACACCTTCCAGCGCTGAAATGAGATTCTGCATGCACCGTCTGCAAATTGGACTGGAGCGGAGAGGATTTGACAAAATGAATGAATTTGAAAAATTGAATGGCCACGTTCAACAGTTTCTACGCCACCAACAACCAATGAGGCAACTTACTCTCGATGTTTTTGCACGGAAATGAATACTGCTTTATCGTAATAAATTAAGAAATTGCTTGTTATCTGTAACTGTTGCGTACAGTATTAATAGATTCAGCAACTTTTAGCCTTAGTACAGTCGACCATATTGATTTATGCGCATGAGAGTGGCGAAAATTTGTCCCCCGGTTAATAAGCCCACCCGCTTAATAAGCCCAAAATCGTCCGGTCCCGAGGTGGGCTTATTAAGCGGGGACTACTGTATAAACAGAAGTTTTAAATTAGTAACACTTCTTTCACAGTTGATTTCCGAAATTCAAGTCAAGTGACATCCAACAAAGTTGTTTTTCTCGCTTTTGTGGATGATTTATAAAAGGCAAAATAGCCCTTCAGCCGACTTTCAGGTGATCTACGATGAATCGTTGACAAAGTATATGCTATAAACACTGTAGCTTTTGAGAATGAGTTCTCTGCTTATGCTAAATTACAACATTTTAGTCTGTCCTCAAGCTGTCCGATGATTTGGAACCAAATAGTAAAGTACGTAATTTTTCCTTTCCAAAGAAAAGCTGCATTGCATTGCAAGTAAGACATTGTTTTATTTCAAATTCAAATTGCATTGCAATCTAAACTTTTTCCTTTCTACAAACAAATCGCATTGCATGCAAAATACTGTGAAAAAGCGATCATGTAATAAAGCGCTATTAGTAAAACAGTGCTATAAGCAAAACATGAACGTTTTCAAACATACCGGTACCGCAGTCAGCGAGTTGTTAGTTTACCATAAAATGTTTTCGTTAATTATTGGTAGGCCTAGGGTTTGCAGTTAGTCGAATCTCGCCACTTTCGAATAACCACGAACATTTTCGAACGTGTTTTGCATTAAGCACTATTTTACAAGTAGCACTGTCTTACAAAGGGCACATCACCGTGTTTTCTTGGCAGTATGATTTGTCTTTGGAAAGAAACAACGTTTTTGTAGCAGTCAGAAAGGTCTTCGAAAAGGAAACATGTTTTCATTGCCGTAAGGTATGTCCTAATCTTTGCAAAACTTTGCTTTGCCACTTGCTTTACAATTGGCATCTCATAGACCAGGGGTAGGAATACTGCGGCCCGCGACGAACTTTTGTGCGGCACGCGAAAGCCCAAAGCAAATAATTAAAAAAAATTAAAGTAGAAGAACATAATTGGGTGCATTTTTTTCATTGATAGAATTTGAAAATCAAATGTGCTCGCATTTTTAATTGAATAAAACTACTTTGATTCATTTGTTTAATAATTGTTGGTTTTTAATGTTATACCAAATTAAAAACGCAAATCAATTAGAATAATATGCCAATGTGCCGTTAAAAAGTGCCGCCCTCAGCTAGCTTCCGTGACCGCCAGTCAAAACAATGGCCCACCTCCTGTCATAGACAATTCTAAATTTCAATAATTTTCAACATATATTGTTTCAGTAAGAGACAAACACGTGTTTTAAAAGTGAGCATTCAAGGCTACGAACCTTCTCTTGCATGCTGCATCATCAACCGAACTTTTCTTTAGTCTCACGCCAATGTTACACGTTCAAGCTATAACTTCCTCCAATCTTTGGGTCGTTGCTGACACCGACCACGTCAAACTTTCCGTTTACCGTGTGTTTGTAGTTAAGTTGGATGCAAAGCATTCAGTTGCGGTGGCGAACCTGGGGCTTTCTCCATAGGAATGCTAGAAAAAAACTGTGAATTTACTAGATGCTGATGCTTCATATCCACTAAAAGAGAATGCGCCCTTAAGAAGTCAGCCCCCAGAAGGGGTTGAGCGACATTGGCTATAACAAAGGTCCATTCGAGTTTACTTTGGGGTGTGCCGATCGAAAGTGGTAATCTTGCTACCGTTGGCCGCCAGAAGCGTTTGTGCGGGCCGCCCTTTTTGTCTGTCGAATCTTATTGCTGGCAAAATGCTTATTTCGGCGCCAGTATCAATTAAAAAATTACGTTTGTTTTGACGATGCCACACATAAAAAAGGGCCTGTTAACTCCAGTCATCGCTGCCGTTAACGACGACCGGCTGTCTTGTTTCCCTGGTAGCTGTATGGGAGACAACATTTATAAACTTTATCGCCAAAACGTTTATGATAAAAACATATTTTCTCCTGTTTCCTGCTACTATGTTGCTTGCCTAAGCCATAATTAGCCCCTTTGCGTTGTCTCGAGATACGTAAAACCGGTGGGGCTGGAGATCTAGCTAGCCATAATTCATCCGCACTTGCCGCTAGTTGGCGCCGATCATCTCACTGTTGGCCGGACGGAACTATACAAATGTCCTCAGGAAAAAGTAGCAGGAGCAAGTAGTTGAATAAAAACAGGGACGATGATCTGCTGTAAGCGCCAACATTTCATCCATTAAAACTGATGGTTTTTTATCGCAAAGCTGCGGTATGTTTAGCAATCGCGCGGCACGTTCATTTTCGGACAAGTCAACAGCGCTCAAAAGGCGTTTCTTAAGCGCTAAATATTTATGATCTCGTGGGGGATCTTCCGCAGAATCTTGGTCTAAAGCTCCTACGACGTAGAAGTACTTCGTGCTGCCAGCAGTGACCTGCATGAGTGCAAACTGAGCTTCGGTCTGCTGGAACCAGACCCTGGGATAACTAGTCCAAAACTCTGGCGACTTTAAGCTGACTGCGTGTTGCTGCATCTCTTGCCATGGTGAACTGTCTAAATCACTATAAGGAACGTCGGGGTCTCACCAATTTTGCTTCTCTGCTATAACTCACAGCCGCATGTTTGTATCTTTTACTGACAACTGAAAACTCGAAAACACACAGCAACTCGAAAACTCGAAAACACCGACGCGATGGCGTAGTGGTTAGAGCGTCCGCTTCGCAGTCGGTAGACCAGGGGTTCATTCCCCTTGTCGAGTCATACCAAAAGACTTTAAAAAATGGCATTCGCAGCTTTCCTGCTTGGCGCTCGGTATTTATGGGAAGTTGTGGAGAACAAGCCGGCAAGTTCGCTTGTTGTGTCCTTGGGCAAGGCACTTAACGGGACGCCCCACCTTTATGTGGAAGACAGGTGGCCCATAAACCTCGAAAAAGGCAACTCCCAAGCGAGTGCGGACTTCCCGTCCAAAGTATAGCGATACATCGCTTTCTCGTGAATGGAGGATAAATATGGCAAATAAAACAAAAAATAACTCTACACAACAAGATCAAGTACTACAACGCCACAGAGAGCTGCCACAGCCTAACCTAACAGCAAATACTTTACCGTGTCCGGAAAATTCGCCGTAAACAAGTTTGCCGTAGGAAAACTCGCCTCAGGAAATTTCGCCTAATAGGCGAAAGGCAGTGTACACCGAAGGGGCAGGCCCGGTATGTAAATGTACGAGGCAGTGTACAGTGGAAGGGAGTGTACAGGGTGGGGGGTAGATACTGGGGATGCAAAATTTGACTGCGGCGAAACTTCCTGAGGCGAGTTTTCCAACGGCAAACTTGTTTACGGCGAATTTTTCCAGAACCGTATTTTGGATTATCCCAAACCGGCCTTAAAATACTTTTTGCTGTAGCTAATCGACAAATGACTTGGCAGTCAAAACATCTGAAATTTTGTCCAAATAAACAAAACGTTGGTAATTTGAACTGTACAAATACGGTTCGTAGTAAGAATGTCTGTTTGTATAGTTTCCACGGTCAACGCTAGATTATCGTGACCAGAATTCAAGCTGTTTTGATCAGCGTAATGGCAGGTAAACATCGACAGCAATGACGCAAAGGGCTACAAGTACAAGCAGCAAAACGTTTGTGTTGCAGCTCAGATCGTATAAGTAGCAAGGAGGTTAAATGAGACCACGCTCACGCCAGATTTCTAAAAAACTTTTCAATTTATAAACCACGGTCGTCTTTAGGAGAGATAAGGCTGAGAAAGGGAATTTGAAATGTACAATAACTTTACTAATTTGAAATATTTGCACTTCGCTGACAAAGGCAATACTTGTTTTCTTAGAATTCACATTTTTAGGTAATGCCAACTTTTTGAAACCCCCTACCAAGTTCATGATGACAGGAATGGATGCAAAAGTTCATCAATGAAGCAAACACAATGTGAGAAATACATGGAATTAAAAATATGGAGTCTTTTTTGCTCTCTAAGACTGCGGTTATTAACCGTAGAAGCATTAATGCCACAACAGCCCAGGGGGAAAATTGTAGCTACATAGCAGGGGAGAGATAAAGTTCAGCCCAATGCTGCGTATGCATAGTTGCAACACAATTTATACAGATGGTGGTGCAAAAGTTCATAAAACCTCGTAAAAAATGGGCACGACCGCATTTAAGTTACGAACCGGTGCTTTTAGGTCAGGGACCGACACCTGCGGCGCTTTTTTCCTTCAACTATGGCTTCCTGCTATTTAGGAAAGAAATCCACCGTAACGCAAAAGCGAAGAAAATGGGTCTCCCACTTCGCTAGACGAAAATAGCGCTACTGAAAAGTTGACCACCCAAAAATAAGTGTTGTTCTGAAAATATAAAGGTTGTCTACTTTGAAACAAGGTTTTAAAATAAAATTAAATTCTTGCGGCTCTCATGTTTTTCTTTTCTGTGGAATCCGGGCCCAAACTGTTCTTTACTCGCAAACGGTTGCTGACCTCTTGTTGGAGATTAAAAAAACACAGACTAAGCAGTAAGGCAATATCTGTAGCTGGAAATTATTTGCAATAAACACGCGGCTTTATCTATATAGTCTTCTCTATTTGTAACAAGCCCTCCGTTGCCTTGATCTGGTTTGCGGATAAACAATATCGGATTGTTGAAGTGATTGTTATGAATTAAGACGACTATATAAATAAAATGAATAAAATTTTGTGCGATTTTGTTTACATGTACATAGTGATTGCAGATGTTCCCAAAGCAATTCAGAAACTATAAACATCAATACGGACAAGCCTAGGATAACCTAAAGACGTAGCATAATAAGTATTGTAAAAAAATATCAATAATTCGTTTCCATTGGCAAGATTTCGGCTCATCATCATCATGAGTATTAAAGTAATTGTTCTGATGAAGTCACTGTGCAACGGTGCTTTGGTTGAAAGTATGGTTTGTAAAGCCTGTAGTTTTAGAATTTATATTGCAGCGCACAAGTACACCTTCAAGCCTACTTCTTTCTTGCAGGTTAAAAACATGCAAAAAACATCACAAATTATCAAGATACATGTCGACGTATTTTTGAAGTGTTTTATCCCCCCCTTTTGAAAAAATATTGTGGCCTTGAAGTTACATAAGGGACTATGTCTGAATAAAAGTTATGTACAATGTTTGACCAGTATGGCGTTTTAGAGATAAAAACAGAAGAAAACTAAAAACGTCTTTCCACTTTTAGATTCCTGTTGTGCTTTTAGAGTACGCGTCGGTCAAGCCTCGTGTCCTAGTGGTTAATATTGGAATGCTTGAGCTCGTGTCCTTCTTCTTCCCACAGCGTAGCCAAACATCGCGTACTCTCTTTTGACGAACACAATAGAGAATAAAGATAACAACCCCCTGCAAAAAAAACAAGTGCTCTCAGTCTACGGAGCTTATTTGTTGGCTTTTTTCTGTGGTCATGGCATAGTTATGATCTACTATAGACAAGCAATTGTTAAAGACATGGGCGTAGGGAAATACATTTTAATGGGAAAAGGGGCAGTCCTAACATTGTTCTTTTAAAATTGGAAACATTGTGCTCTCAAAATGCTGTTGCATAAATCACTATTTTAATATTAAACTGATTTAACTTTGTAAACATAAATGGTTTAAAGTAATGCAAGAAGCCAGCCGTGCACATTGAGTACACTGCAGGCAGTAATACTGTTTTCGACCTATCAGGTCTCACGAGTGCAGTTGGTGACCACCACGTAGCTAGATGCTTTAAATAAAGCGTTGCTTGGAACGTCACAACTAGTCAGACTCAAACTAAGTCAACGTTCTGTCAGCTCTCTGCGAAGCCGTATCACTCGTGAATAAGTGGCGGTTGTTGTTGGTGCACTAGGTCAAATAAACTGCAAGAATAATACTATTATCACAGCCCCTTAGTCTAAATTGTATTGAACATTGTATTGAACATTGTATTGAAAATTTTTTCACCATTCAGGATTTTTTGAGAAACTTGCGTTTGCCCTAAAATTTTCAAAGTCAGGGAAGAGGGCTGCTACCCTTCTCGACCTCCACCACCCACGTCTATTGTTAAAAGTAAAATAATGTTAAACTCATATTCAATGCAAGGTTGTCTTTTAACTGCTATTAACAGCATATTTACAAAGTCTTTAGTTGGACATTCTTTTAAAGGAAACGATATTTGCGTGGAAATAATACAGCAAAAACTTGGTTGGTCTTCTTGGTATGGGCAAGATCTTCTATTAATGGAGAACCGCCTTAGAGTATGAGCTTCTCATTAGCCCTTTACCCAAGTCTTCTGCTAGACTAGAACACCACGATGGATAGATTGCTTGGGCCAGCCAACTGTCTGCCAAATAAAAATGGGGGCATCTCGTTTAGGTTTTGCCCAAGGGCACAACAAGCAAGCTTGCCGGCTTGTTCTCCACACTATGCTTTTTGTGCTAAGCTTCAAAGTCCTTTCGTATGACTGCACTTGGGAAATGAACCCCAGGTCTACCGATTGCAAAGCGGATGCGCTAACCACAATGCCATATCGCCGATAATTGGTTGGTAAACCCCCTTTGAATTGCCATCACTTTCACGTGGCAATAAATATTAGACCATTGCAGTATACTACTCAAAGAGTTAATAGTAAGCAAGATCTTTTTAAAGCTCTTACATCTATGAACATAGTACGTGATCATCATAACTGTATCATACATCGATTAATTGGGTAATACAAGGCATTTTGTTATTTACAATACTATTACTTTGTGAAATAATCACGTCATTTGTGTGAACATGCATATAAAGCAAGTAGATTGCCTTATATTACTCATTAAATCGATGTATGATACGGTTATGGTGATCACGTACTATGTTCATTGAGGTAAGGGCTTTAAATAGATCTCTCTTACTATTAACTCTTCGAGTAGTACCCTGCATCTTCGATATGAATGGGATCCCCGTACCAAAGTGATGGCATGCGCCGGGCCCGTGATGTGTGCGAAGGAACTTGTAATAAAATGATACATTTTTCATATTATTGCAAATATGGGATTTTGCTTTTGGTGATGATGGGACAGGCCCTGCTGATGAGTCCAATAGGACAAAACGCCTCCAGGGATGGTCTCGTCAAATCATGGGAGGGGACTATTTATTATTTGCAATACCATTACTTTGTGAAATAATCACGTCATTCGTGTGAACACGTATATACAGCGCGTAGATTGCCTTTATAACTCAATAAATCAAAATATTAGGCCACTCATCAAATGAATGCAGAGCTACTTTGGTTTAATGAAACCAGTTTAGTGAATCTTTGGTGAAACCGCACAGCGTAAACACGCCGTCCGTTTGACGTGGTCTCCCAGATCACTCACTATCGTCAGCATGGTGTATTGGGTTGGAGCGCTGTTTATGAGAGAAATGACCGGGAGTTCAAACCTCTTCATATTACTATACTGTAATGTCCTTGAGAAACGCAGATCACGGCACTTTTTCTGTGTATTTTCACGCTTGTGGTAGCAATGTGCCAGCCCTGGCAACTATGAAACGGATGTGGACACGAACATGCTCAAAGACACAGCTTCTTGGAGGATAAAAACATACAACTCTTTTTCTCTGTAAGTTGATTTGGAGTTAGTATATTTTACTTGAAATGCGTTGAAGATAGTAAACAACCATTGCATGGCTTCTTCATAATATTGATTAGACGGAACAAGAAGGAAGTATCCAAAGAGCCAAGTCAATCCTAACATTGTAACCATTGTGAAAGCACCAATAAAACGATCAACAATGTCTTGCTCTTTCGCAGTTGAGCGAATCTATGTTAACAATTCTTTCATTAAACTGCCTGGCACATAAACCAAAACCAGGAGGACTAAGAGCGAGCAAAAATATAAACTCGCTGATTGAAAAGATGGTGGCAGTAAACTGAAAATACAATCCACAGCTGACATATCCAGCTTCCACTGCTGTTAAAGATAAAGACTTGCATCCTTTTTTCATTGGATCGAAAGCCATAAATCTTCTGTTCAGTACTAGGAAGAGACACAGGGCATCTGTCGCACAGAGTGCGTATGAAACAGAGTCCCCGGTCCAAAAGAAGCCTCGGTAACCATGGTACATAATCTAGTTGTTTTGGAAGATCCCTCGATAAAATTTTCTCGAAATGAAAAGATGAAAATCGAGATCGTAGAAGTGCTACTGATTTTAGGGTCGAGATCTTTTTGGTAGCGCATTCAAAATATTATTGGGACTGGCCAGAGAACAAAGCAATTTATTCTCTGGCGAGTCCCAACAATTTTTCCCTTTTGATCCCTTTCCTCCTTTGAAATTTACACCCACCTTGAAAAACCTAAATTCATTTTTTAACTCTCTTCCTCTTGACCTGAAGCATAATTAAGCAAATGTCACTTAAATTTTTACCTTTTGCTTCCGAAAAACGACCTTAGGAAGCAGCATGGCAAAGAGCACGTAATTGGTCAACAATAGAACTCCGAACGGAATTAAGAATCCATAATGGAAAGTAGGAGGCTTCAGCCAACACATAAACTTCGCTCGATACATCGACTCAAAGTATATATCTACAAATCGGCAAATTAGTTTTGTATATTTTTCTCATGCCAGTCTACGCGGTTTAAAAATTACGCGGTTTTGGTTACACCAGAGCAAGTTATTGAGTTATCATTAAATACACTTTAAACGCGAATAAGAGACAATATGCTTCTGCATAACTTGTATTTGAGATGTTTTACCTAACGCTGACAACATCATCTACTTTTAGACCGTGGCACAACGTGTGTCGCAGCCCATTAATTTTGTTTGTTGACTTTATTAACGGTTTCACATTTCACTCTCCACGTTATCTTTATTGCTGAGCGCCAAGCTAGAGATATGGGAAGTTTAGTTTCAAGTGGTCGACGCTGTAAGACAAGGGAATAGAACCCAGATCTTTCGACTAGACAGTTGACGCTTTAACCATTACACTGTTGCAACAGCATTCTATTTCCTTTGGTTTTGCATGGATGACTTTTTGTTCAGAGCTATTTTGGAGTTACCAGTAGTGCTTTTACAGAGAATTTCTACTAGAAGCGATGCAGAAAAACCCCAGGCAATAAATGACAACTTTCAATTACAAACCATGCTGTGCTGAGCTGAATTGCTGATCTTGGCCTCAAACATTGAATATTCCTCCAATCTTACTTGGTGGTGTGGTGGTTACATAATCACCACTGACACATTTAGAAAGCTTATTTGGGGGGAGGGGCGGGGAGAGCTTAACTGAGCGTTGGATTTTTCGAAATGTGTGAACTATTTTGGGGGCAAAGTGAGTTGGGGTATTGTTTGGCTCACTTGAAAACCTTTTCGCTGGGAGATCAAGTTTTTGAAGTAATTTCTTGGTCTCTAAACAAGAATGAAAATCCTTTTTGGAGATCGACCTGGTCAAATTGTTTGGGGAGTACATAGCCCTATATTCCTCCTCTTAAACCCGCTACTGATAGCAAGCGTATTGCAGTCGACAAAGACCGTGGCAGTGTTTTTCAAGACGTTTTGAGAGACTAAACCGGTGTCCAAAATTTCTGCAATCGTTTCACAGAATTTATACAGCAATGGATATTTTTCATTTAATGTATCCAACACGCTTTTTTTCTTTTCTTTTTCTGTTGAATTTCGCTTTGGAGACTCTCAATAAAAACTATACGTACAGTTTTAAAAAACCAGCTGTAACTTACAATTTGCCAAAAAATACTAATTTAGATAAATAATTGAGATCAATTAAACTTTTGTAAGAGTCATCAAAGTCAAACCCAATAAAATCCTGGAACTGGGTTCAATTTTCTCGTCTAGTCATACCCAATTCTGTTCTTTGCAGATTTTTGCTTGGCTTGGCCCACAGAAATAGGAATGATGTTGAGAATGAAGCATGAAACCAAAGTTACCAAAGTTATGAATAGAAAATATTCTGACGCTAAAAAACTGCATGCCTCAGTTTATGTAATTTCGTAGCAAACAACTAGCCATACTTACCCTCAGGATCCTTGTTCGTGTCAATATAGAGCACTGTGACTGAAAAATTGATTAACACCAAGACAAACGGTATCAAGTAAACAGCGAGATAGAGAAACGGCTCGCGTTTCCTCCTAGGCCAATATATCTGCAATGTAGAGAAATGTGATTGATGGCCGCGTAAAGTTATCTCTATTTTTTAAGATGGTATGCACTTTCAGAAATATAGCGTTCATATCTTAAACCTCCATCTGCACTGTTGGCATCATAACCCCAATCAACATGCTGGCAATTAAAGTCACCAGGATAGAGACAGGGATGTGGGAATGCTGGGAGATCAGATACTTGCAAAGGAATCGATGGAGTTTTGTAAACGTTGACTATCTTATATCCACCAACTTCGATGCACAGCCACTCAGTCTCCGATGTAGGTAGAGTTTGGACTAAAAAGGTTCATTTCAATCGTTTATGGACAAACGTTTAATGCTTCTTGCTTAAAAAGGACCCAGCTAGTTGGTAGTCCGGTAGAACTAATCTCTATGCAGACGTGCAGAGGGTCTCTAGGAGTAAGATGACGAGTGTCTCACCCTGAGCAGCAAGATGGCAAAGAACACTCATCTTCCTTGCAGTGAAGCTTTTGATGTTCAACTAAAGAATGGCAGGCCTTCAGATCTTGTTGACGATACGTTTTGATCCATCGCCCAACCCTGAAAAGGGTGTTTGCCACTTAAAAGGCTTTGCTGGAGCTTGTAATCCATGCTGGTCCCTGCTTGAAGTTCTGGCTTTGTGGCTTCGTGGCTTTCTTTTCTTTCTGCTTGCACCAACTTAAAATTCCAAAAGTGTTGGCAGTCGCGATTCCTAATTCCTCTAAACCTGTAGAGGACCCACAGAGCTATCGTTAAATCTCTCTGCTCTGCGTCCCTTACAAGATCCTCGAACAACTGATCATGAAAAAAAGATAGTGTGGAGAACAAGCTGGCAAGCTTGCTTGTTGTGTCCTTGGGCAAGGCACTTAACGGGACGCCTCCACTTTTATGTGGCAGACAGGTTGCCCACCACTTCACCGGATCACAATTGTGAAGTTGCTAACCCAGCATATCAGACGACTCTTGGGTACCCACCAGTGGCAGTCCGTCTTTTTGGTGGTGGGGCTACCAGTCACTCAAGACTGGTTCAAAATGGGCTGCCATCTTTCCCCTAGCCTAATTTCAATTAGGTTGACGGCATGAACCTGAATTGTCGTTCATGCCGTACCTCCATCCCGAGGAAGAGGAGGGGTAACCACAAACACTGATCTACAATCGCGTCGAACCAATTGTCAACCTCTTGTTCTCAAAAAAACAAACGGGATTTCGACACGGAAAGTCTACCGTAGATCAGGTCGTTTTGCTTACGCAAAACAATGAGGATTCTTTTGAGTCATAAAAGAAGGCCGGTGCCATGTTCGTCGATCCGACAGCTGCTTGTGGCATTGTCTGGCATCGTGGTCTCACCTGCAAGCTGCTGAGACTTCTGCTGGAGAAGCAAATTTTCCGAATGATCATGCAACTTGTTCATACCGAAGCTTTATCCCAACCAAAGGTGACAGTAAGCCAAACAGGCTCCGACGTCTGAAAAAATGGCGTCCCACAGGGATCAGTTTTATTTTCCCTTCTTTTCAACATGTACATATACGATCTGCTTTTCACAACCTCCAAAAAGTATGCCTGCACTGACGACTTAGAGATACTTTACTCATCTAGAGATTGGAAGGTGTTAGAAAGACTTTGAGCAAATAAGACATGAATACACTTTCCGCATATCTCCTGACTAAACGGCTAAAGGTCAGCCATGCTAAAACGGTGACCGTAGCCTTTCATCTCCACAATCGAGAAGCCAAGCGTGAGCTCAATGTTATTAGCAATAGTAAAATCTTACCATTTTGCCCAGTGCCGACCTATCTTGGTGTGAAACTGGACAGGGCGCTCACGTATCGCCATCATTTTGAGGCATTGCGCAAAATACTATCCACGCACGTTTCGCTGCGGAGACGACTTGTGGGTTCAGGATAGAACGCTGGTGCCAAGACATTGCGCACCAGCTTGGTGTCGCTGAGCGCATACTCTCCTTTATTGACAGCATTCTTAATGACGCTTTGCGTATTGTCACTGAATGCCTAAGTCCCACTCCAACAGACGACCTTCCAGTTCTCTCAGGCATTCAGCCAGCTGAGCTTCGCCGCCAAGGAGCGACACTCTCCTCGGCTAAGCGCAGTTCTTTGAACCCTGGCCACATTCTGCATGGCCAGTTGACTCTGTTGCAGGCTGCTAGCAAAGAGAGCCTGAAATCTAGACGCCCGTTTGTTCCTGCCGCGCGGAAATTATTGCACAACTTATCTGAATTGGACATCCGCGTTGCTCAATGGACAAACTTGGCATGGGACACAGGGTACTCTAAAAGTACGTCAGCGCTCTGTGTCCACATTCCTAAGATCAGCACAAGGCCTACTGGAATGATTTTGATTAGAACAGCTTGGGTCAAACATCGCCTGCGCACTGGCGTTGCGCGTTTCGATTCGTCCATGCACAAATGGGGTTTCGCTTCTTCAGCGAAATGCAAGTGTGGTAATAGTGAACAAACCGCAGATAAAGTTATTTTAACATGTGTCACACATCGGGTACCTTGAGGAATAATGGGTCTGACAGTTTTGGATGATGAAACAAGGTGCTGGCTCAACTCCATCACGGTCAGCATTTGATCTGGGCATCACAGCAGGCTGGGGTGGTAAAAGGATAAACCCTCGGCCCCCATCCTTTTTGTGTGCCTGACCTGGATCATGGATACCCTGCCATAGAACGAAGAAGATCGTAAACCTAATTCAGCAAATAGATGCATGCAGATTATGCTACAAAGAAACAGTCCATTTTGAACCAGCCACTTTTTTATAAATAACAGCTACTTCTTTAGGTTTAGATTGGATGATAGTTTAGTCAACTAAGTTATCTTGAAGTGAAGACCACAGGGAACACTTATGTAATGTGTCTGTAACTTCACAAGAGGAAAAGCGGATTTACCAAAAATATCTAAAAGGTTTAGTCACAGCTTTAATGTCACCCCGCTTATTTTCGAGTTTAGAAGACTAGATACAATTTAATTCGTTTTGATCGATTCTAAAGCCATAAATGATGGTTGCCAATATTAATGCAAGCCCCATATATATCCCCCCAACCTTTGTGAATATATTGCCCTTGATATACTTAAATGCATTGAGCATGTGGATTTTGTTGTTTTCATTACACGGCAAACGGAGCAGTGCAGAGACATATTTATGCTCGTATGTTTAACTCACTTGTGAAAAAGCTCTGTGCATCTTGTAAGCATTGACTGACATCCACAAGAGAGAAGTTAATGTGAAATAATGTAGAAGAAAAGCGACAGAGTCACAAAAGCTTTTTACGCCAACTTCAGCTATTCCAACCACATATAGCAGGTATACTGCCAGCAAGCATACACAGATATTAACCAAGATTGGAGTAGTTGACTTTTCACGTAGCTCTCTGAGATATAAAGTTGAAATGAAGGACTTCTCAAGCACCACCAATAGAAATGTTGAGATAACTTATGTTGCTAATGCCACTTTTTGAGATAAATAAGATGTAATTACGTATTTCAAGAAAATGTCTACCATTAGAATAAGTTAATGAAATAAGTTGACAAACAAGTTAACAAAAACAATTGTTCTTAGAAAATAAGTTAAACATCAGTAACTACTACTACTGCATCAGCTTAAAAAGATAAAATTTAGGGGTTAAGGTCACATTTTTCTACTTCTAAGACCCAACTGACCGCCGAAAATTTGTGATAAAATTTCAAAAAATGGAAGGAAAAAGCAGCTTTTGATACATTAAATCAGTTGTTGATACCTGGGAATTGCAAATGCCGCATCAGTTGAAGATTAGAACGCTACGTACGTCATTAAACGGGGTTTAAGGCTTCTGAATGGAAGAGGAAAGGAGACAGAGAGTCACAATCGGTATGAAGTAACTGAATTAAAATATTTTAATAGCAGATCAGCGCCACACTTGAAATCGACCTCATGTGATGGATAACTCTCCAAAAGTGACGACTTTCCAAACGCAATACCTAGAATCCACTAACTGACTTCGCTCACAATGCCATTTATAAACAATTCAATTTTACGCACATCAATACTCTTCCAGCTGGTCATTTAACCAAAGTGCTGTACATGTGCAAAAGCAAGCGTGAAAATAATCAATCACACGGCAAGCACAAGCTAATCCGCTTCACAAATGGTATAAATAGGTTCAATACCCATGTCGAGATGTGTATAAGTCTTTAAAAATGATGTTTACGTATCTTCTGTTGTCACTCAAAAACAAGGATAATTAGGAAAACGATTATGAAATTGAATCTACTCAGTGGTAATCAATAAAGTGTTCTGGCTCTAAAATGCCGCTGAAGTTAAAAAAAACGCCAAGAAAGAGGTCGATTTGATCAACCAAAAGCTTTAAAACCTCTCACAGACTTCACTTTCGGCACTCCGAAGCAAATACATGTTTACAGCTTGTAACTGATATCATAGTCTACTGTACCTCAGCGACGTGAAACTCTGTGGTCTGCGGAAGAACTTGATGGCACATAGTCGATGTTAAATATACCAATAAACCGATTGTCAAAAGCAAAAGATCTTTTAATGTTATACTTTGAAATTTTGGCGTAAAAGTTCTTTTTGAAAGTATTGATTTCTCCCCAAAGTAGTCTTTACTTACGTGTTGGGTGACAAATGCTACCAGCTAATACTTTGAAGCTTATTTGCGCACTCTGACTGGCTCGCAAACTTTCAACTACTTTGAATGGGCTCGCCAGAAAATAAGGGTGCACACCCTTGTCGTAGGCTATCAATATTACTTGAAAATAAGATGGATTAGAATCGTTGCGCAGAGAAATACAATGGAGAGCCACGATCCTACTTGGCTCGCTATGTTCAGTTCAGCAATAGATCTCACTATGCGGTTGCTCTGTAATATAAGTAAATAAATAGCTCAGTTACGTCACAGCAAGCATTGCGCCATGTCAGGTACCGACTCTGTGGTGTTGTGGCTAGAGCGTACTCTTCACTGTTGGTGGACGGAGATTCAATTCCCATGTCGAGTCATACTTAAGACTTTTAAAATGTTATCCAGGGTTCTCTCGTTTGGCGCTTGGCAATAATAATGTGTTTAAGTGAAATGTGAAACTCAGTTTGCTCTGTCGTGATTAAGAAGGGAGCAATGGGTCTCTAAAACCCGAGCACGTAGCCACGATTGGCACCACAGCACCAACAACTAGCCAACAGTAATGTTCTATTATAAGTTTGTTCGGTTGTAATCGAAGTGTTATATGCTGGCAGTCACTCCAAAGCGATTCCAAACTATAGGTATTCCATGAACAACCGAACGATGTCTTGCTACTACAAAATAATGTAGGCCTTTTCTGTCACACACAAACGCCTTGGTAGGTAAATAATTTTACAATAAAAATACAACAAACGCTTCAGCTAGCTACGTTTTGTCGGGGGCTAATTTGAGATGTCTAAATTAACAAAACAATAAACTTACGAAAAACATGGCAAAGCTTCCAAATTCTGTACATTCATATTTTGGTGATTTCCCGGTTTTCGTGCAGTTTTTTGTCACCAACAAGCATTTAGCCGGCACCCAGTCTTCCTTCTCATCATCCCACCTTTTCATACTCATGTCGACCAAAACGCGCTGTAAAGGAAATTTTCGATTGAAACCTGTTGCCATTGATATGACGGTCATGCCAAATCGAAACCAATTTTTGTTTGTTTTATTTTGACAAAGATATCACTCACGCAAGCGTGAAAAATCTTTTGTTCCCAGCACATCCACCCCACTCTTTATTAAATTCTAATCAAGGCATTGTCAGTTTTTCAAGATTTTCTTGTGACGAGAAAAGATTGCAAGCAACTCTTATTGATTAATATTTCTAGTTGATACGTGTGATGTAAAATTGTGCTGTTGGCGTTAAAAGTATTTTTAAAGTAATTTTTCAGTTGGTACATCCCTTTTCACCTTGCAACAAAGCAGATACTTTTTAGAAATTTTTGTCATTTACTTTTGGTTGAGACTCTTTGAATTTTAAGCAAATATAATTGCACCGAAATGGCTTGACACTTTGCAGGTGATAGATGTGGGTTCGATTACGTAGTCGAGCCATATCAAAGCATTTAAAAGTGATATTCGCACATCCTTGCTTAACGCTCAGTAGCAGGAGTGATGTTAAAACTGATCACAAAACCGATTTTATCTAGTCACGATAAAAATAAAGGCACGACATTGATTCGAGTACAAAGAAAGTTTGTAGCTTGAAGTGATAGCAGAATTCGCAGCAAGACTGACAGGAATCGCGACGTGAACGCTTCTGCTATGATCACCAGACTAAAACATGTCCTGGCGTTAAATATCGGTTGCAGTCGTCAAAAACTCAGAGATGCTTTGTTTATTTCCACAAACACCCCACCAGCAGTATTACGCGGTAATATTGAGCAAGATGCAAATGCTGAGGTGGCTAAACATTACACAAAATAGACGTCTGCTTCAATACAACTTTCTGCAGTTTTTTGGCGTTTTAAAGACTAACAGTTTATTTACTTCAATAGCTGAATTTTAAGCAAGAGATTTAAAAATATCATTTTTGCAGTCACCTCACATTAATTGTTATTGAAATCAAACCACGTTTAAAATCACTTGTTTACGCTTTGGGCTTTTGCCATTGTTACGGCTGTAATTTAAATAATCCAGTTTGACTAACAGCTTATTTGATCATTGGTGCAAGAGTAAAAAATTGATTTGATTTACCATACTATGGCAGGCTGTTGGTGGTCACCTTTTGGTTGACTTTGCGGTGTAGAGGTTATAGACTAGAGATGTGATGTAGAGATTAGAGAAGACGAACTTGTGTGGAAGTTAGGGGAGTGGTATAGAGATTAGAGACTGATGAAGATGCGATGTAGAGTTGGACACGATTTAGTGTAGAGATCAGAAATAGTCCGATGAGCAGATAATGAAACTAGATTCGATTTCGCAACCCAATGGTACCAAAGACTTTAAACATGGTAATTACAGATCTCCTGCTTAAAGTTTAGCAATGAGGGTAACGAGAAGAATATATTAGGCTGTCCGGAAAGTTTTTAGCGCTTTTTTTCTGATTTGGAATACAATGATTGATGATGTTTGAACAAACTTTATTCAGTAAAATAACTTCCATTATTTTAAATAACCTTTGTCCATCTAGCGGTAGCTCAAACTGCTCAATGGGAAGCGGACCCGTTCTCGTCTACGGATTCGTTCTAGGGGTTTGCTGTCCTTCTCTAGAGCCATTGGATCTGTTTCTCGTCCACCGTGGGCCCCAAGATTGGTCTACGAAGCCAGCCCTAGCATCTATAACACCTCGAGGGCTGGTAGAGACAAAGATGCTTTCTCGGGACGCTTCGCGTCTTACACGGCAATCAATAATACCAGTCGGTTATCGGCAGGGTGTGGAGTGTCCCTAACTCATGCCTTCCTGATAATTTCAACGGGGCCATCCCTGGCTAAGGTGGTACCTTTAAGTTGGGAGGGTGACACATTTACAATGCCACTCTTCGAGTGATGAGACATGGGCACGGGACCGAAATAGCAACATCGCAAAACCCGAAATATTTCCCTTTTTTAATGAGAAAAAGCATTACCACTCTACTATGAAATTTCTCACAATCCATTTTTATTGACATTCAGGGTATTTGAAATAAGACATTTATTTATATTTGGCCATGAACAAAAAAGACATATATTAAGCAAATGTTAAAATTTAATCAGGGATGAAATTGGATACACTGTGGTTCTGTTTGGTGACTTTGCTATCATGTATTGCAAATCAAAAAAAAAACGCTAAGAACCTTCCGGACAAGCTAAGAGGGGACAGCAAACCCCTAGAACGAATCCGAAGACAAGAGCGGGTCCGCTTCCCGTTGAGCAGTATGAGCTACTGCTAGATGGACAAAGGTTATTATTGATAACGGAAGTTATTTTACTGAATAAAGTTTGTTCAAACATTATTTATCATTGTATTGCAAATCAGAGAAAAACGCTAAGAACTTTCCGAATAACTTAATAATATGAAAGCTAAAGAATGTATTGTCTTTAGTTGAATATTTAAATGTTTTTAGCATCTATAAAGTTTTTTGAAGCGCAAAATGCAATTGCTTTGTAACTTGTGTTTTGAAAGATTTCACTGCATTTAAGTTAATGCAGTTTTTTTCAGTTCTTAGCAGAGCATCCAAATCGCTTAATAATGTAACAGCTGAAAAACCTGTATACCTCGAAACTAACCCAATTTTGCGAAACTTAACTTAACTTCAATATAAGCTACTTATCAATATTAGGTGTGTAACAAGCAGTTTTTAACTTACGTAGGTTTCATCGTCAAGCTCTTTGGTTTCGTTTGGGCAGCGCTCACTGGGGAAACTCATATTGAATGATATATTTCTTGATTCTTCATCTTGCAAATGTGATGTACCTTCAACTGATTTAATTGCTCGTTTTGATTTGTTTTGAATTGCGTGCGCTGAATTTGGTTTTACGATACCAATGGTGACAATCTAAAAACAGAAGTTTTTTAACGAAACACAAAGCTAAGGATATTAAAGCACTTTTTGTGCAGCTACGAAGTGTAGCATACAAAATCACTTTTTGTTACGGGTGACCTGGCTGGACATGAAGCCAGTCTGCAGATTAATCAAACCTAGGCTCAAAAAACCCACACTAAACAAAGTAACATTTAAGAGTTGGCCTCAGGGGAATCCTCATTACAAAAGACGATTTATTTTCTCCTTTCCCAACTAAAGTAAACAGGAGTTTGAGATAAATTTTTATCTATGTCATATAGCGCACTTCTGCCTGCGTGTCTGTCTGTTTTAATTTTAACTCATCTAAAGCTGTTTTTTGCACAAAAGCTATTTTTGGCACAGATATTTATGACGTCATGATGACTTCATAATCCTTTTTTTTTAATTTGCATTACTTGACAGAGGAAAATCGCTTTTTGCTCAAACGAAAACTAGCTTCCGTCTTACCCCATTACAAAAACTTTCATTTGTTTTGGATCTAAAGTGATGTCACAATCAACGATTCATTGCTTAATCTATTTTTTGTTCTTTCTCATATTTTTTGCAAATACTTGACTAAACGCTCTTTCAGGAGATATTGGTAAGGTGCTTTCGATAAAATCAACTTTACAATTATTAACATCAATTTGATAATGCTACGAGCAATTCTATATTTAAGCACTTCAAGCCGTATAAGCATTTTTTCTTCTCTATTTCGCTTGCACTCTAAAAACTGGCTCTATGATGTCATAATATGTCTCGTACAATTGACTCAACTCTCGCTACCGCAGATTATAATATGAAAATGTTTTTAAAAATTGCAACGTTTTTGAAAAATCAGTATACTAGAAACTGATTTGTGACCTCATTTCTCAACTGATTTTAATTGTCAACATACTGACTGGGGTACAATAACATCAGCCCTGATGGAGAGTGTTTAGCAGTATGGGCTGCAAAAAACGACCTGGCCCTTTTCAAGACCCTAAAGATAACTCCACTTTTGTTTGTGGACGCTGGAAATCTGAGACTAATCCAGACCTAGCATTTGCAGAACCGAAACATGTAGCCAACTCTCTTATAGACGAGTACTTGGGAAGTTTCCATGGTCACAACATCGACCCTCCCTTATTACAGCTTCTCACCGCATAACAACTACAAGCGAACCGGTGAAGTGCTGAAACTTTCGCAAGGCTAATTGGAAACCCTATGGCACTATTACTTACAATATTGCCAAGAAGCTTCGACTACCAGATGCACGTAATGCGAACACAGCATACCAAGCTTTCTGCAGCATGACCATCAACGCTGCAAAACAGTGTGCCCCTAGTGGCAAGAGAAAGCTATTCAGTGTATACCATGCTGGGATAAAGAATGCGAAACTCTCTTCCAAACTACCCAAACCTCTACTGGCAATGCATCAGATCTGGCTGCTGGCTCCCTGATCACAAGACTTGATAACAACAGGTGCGTACGATGGGAAGAGACTGTCCAAAACATAGACTTTACGCATTCGAGCCGCAAGGCGTGGAGAACAATAAATTAACTGACTGGCAAATCCAAATCACGTCTTGGAGAACGCCCCATTACTTCCAATGCCGTTGCATCACAACTCGTGAATAGTGGGACTTATCTTGCGAGGAAAAAAGACATGGCTCGTCACGTGTCTAGAGAAGAGCCTGAACAATGGAAGATTCCAACACCACAGATCACAACATCTTCGAGGAATTCTCTGATGATGAGCTTACCACAGCACTGAATCTCCTTATGCCAGGAAAAGTACTGGGCCCAGATGGTATATGCTAGGAATTCATTCTCTATGGAAGCAAATCTCTGAAATCTTGGTTACGTGAATTTTTATCTTCCTGCCAGCACTACCTCAAGATACCCAAGATCTAGAGACGAGCTGATGTGGTTGCCATACCGAAACCCAACAAGCCCTTGAATGATGCTAGGAGCTATCGTCCTATTTCACTCCTATATGTGTTCCATATAAAATACTTGAACGGCTCATCCATTCCCACGTCAAGCCAATAATTGACCCTCACCTACCATCTGAACAAGCGGGTTTGCGACGAGATCGGTCAACTCTAGAACAGGTCACTCGCATGAGTTAAGATATTGAGGATTGTTTTGAAGATAAAAAGAAATCTGGTGCTGTGTTTATCAACCTCACAGCAGCATACGACACTGTATGGCATCGGGGTCTTGCCTGCAAGCTCCTTCGACTCCTGCTCGATAGGCACATGGTCAAGATGATAACGGAGCTTGTCTACAATCGCAGTTTTACTCTTACCAACAATCGTGGAGAGAAAAGCAGGCTGCGTCGAGTCAAAAATGGCGTTCCTCAGGATTCTGTTCTGGCTAAATCCTCCTTTTTAACTTTCACATCAATCACTTCCCATCAACAACTTCTAAGCTGGGTGCCTATGCCGATAACTTAGCCATAGTGCATTCGGCTGCTAAATGGTTCTGTCACGAATAAGGAAATTTGCTCTGAAAGAATAGTTTTTATACACGTGTAGTTGTTGTAATCTGTTGTTTTATTTTGCAGTGATCATTTTATTTGTAAATTTGAATCGTATGAAGCCCCAAACTTGCTAAACTGTTTTCGAAAAAAGACCTTTTTTCTTTCGCATTTATTAATAGATTTGTAACTCACACGCCTTTCTGACGTCACAATGGTTGACCACGTGACCAAGTTCCAATGCATTCTACTGATTCTTGTTTCTATTCGAAAAATTTTTTTTTATTTATTATTACCGATTACATAATTTATTAATAGTGTTTTTTCTGGGTCACGTGATGTTCTACAAATTTCTAGATTATTTTCCAATTGTATATATATATATTGCTAGTTCCAAGTGGTTACGATCGATAGAAAGCGTCTTATAAGTGAGAAACAAAACAACAAAGCGAGTGCCGAAAGCGCAAGGCTTCCGAACGGAGCAATGCTATTGAGAGATATGTTCAAATTTACAAAGCCATCCCTGGACGCGTTCCGCATTTTTGGACTCATCAGCAGGGCTTGCCAAGGGCCAAGAGGTCCCCCAATAGCATTAACGTTGACTTTTTTAAAAACAAACTAACACAACTTACAAGACTTACGTGTTGTTTACTTTTGAACGAGGGTCGTTTTGATGTTCTTTTAGCCGCTCGACTATGGATTTAAACTAATATCCTTATGTAAAGTTGCTCACACAAGCAGTGATTAATAAAAGGTCTTCCAAAGTTTACAAACTAAATGCGGTGCTTTAAGGCATGGCTGGCTGAACGTGGTGCATGGCAGCAAAACTCGGCGCGCGAGGAGGCCAGTTCGAAAGACGCGGATTCGAATGAAATTAACACTAAGCACAAGACTTACGTGCCGTTTACTTTTGAACGAGGTTAGTTTTGACGTACTTCTCGCCACTCCACTATGGATTAAAACTGATATCCCTATGTAAAGCCGATGACACAAGCTATAAAGTGGCAAGATTTTTCATTCATTCCGAGTGTAATTCAAAGTGTAGTTCAGAGAGGCATAGTAGAGTGTAGTAAAAAGGCGTTGTTCTGTGGTGATTGCTGTGAAGGGATCAAGTGATTATTTTGGTGGTTCTAGTTTTGATTAGTCTCTGATATTTATATATTGAAGTGCTTTAGCTTCTGTGTTTGACAAGCGAAGGAATTCGAAGTTGTAAAGTGGTTTGTGAATACATTTGTCCTCTTCGTGATCGAGAAGTGTGAAAATGAGCACAAGAAGTCGTGAAAATCTTCTGTGCAGAAAACACATAAACTTTTGGTAACTGTTTATACAAGTGCTTGATAGGTGAAGCCGGCTTGGCCGGCTGAACCGACACTTCCAATCCCGAAGTTTCTGACAGGGGCTGTTCGGGAGATGACGTCGTTCATACTCTACAGCAAAGATTTTTTCTTATGCTGATATGCTTCCTGTTGAGATATTGATGTCTATACTCTACAGCAGGGGTGGGCAATTGTTTTGGCTTGCGGGCCGCATTGCGGTTGCGGAAGCTAGCTCAGGGCCGCACTTTTTAACGAATACATTGGTATATTATTCTAATTGATTTGCATTTTAAATTCGGTATAAAATTAAAAACCAACAATTATTAGACAAATGAATCAAAGTAGTTTTATTCAATTAAAAATGCAAGCACATTTAGTTTTCAAAGTCTGTCAATGAGAAAAATGCACCCAATGATGTTCTTCTACTTTAATTAATTTTTTTAATTATTTGCTTGAGGCGTTCGCGAGCCGCACAATAGTTCGTCGCGGGCCGTAGTTTGCCCATCCCTGCTCTACAGCATTGTAATAAAATCCCAAGTTTAAGAAAAAAATCAAGGTAAAACCATAACCATAACAATTTGTAAAACTGAATGTAGAGAGAACAATAGCCGCTTTTGTTGCTATGCCGGAATCAAGACCAATAGCGCAGCTTAATTAGGAACTTAATACCACAAATATAAATAAGAAAAGCGAAACACCACATCGCAATATAGACTTACCATTAAATAGTTATTTCTGGAATTGTGAAAGTAACCACTGTTTTGCGGCTACTATCAGTTTTGACTGTATTTCAATCCCTGCTCCCTCACAAGTATTAACAGTAATTTGTGGCAAGATTCTTTGTGAGCATTGCCAGCCATGATTAAGAGAATATGATGATCACAATTTCGTGTACAAGAATTATGAAAGTGCATAAAATTCATTAACTTTTTGCTACTGCTCACACAAGAGCCCGATGGGTGAAGCCGGCGCAGCCGGTTGAACCAAAATACTAAACCCCGACATTACTGATGAAGGGCCCCTGCTGATGGACACCGGCTAGTCTTTAATATGGAGAATATTCTCAATGGAAGATCTGCAGATGTTTGAGCTAAAAGCGCTTTTACTTTCAACTTTAAATTTAGTAAAAGATCCGAGCAGTTATCTGACTCTACTCTGCGTAAGTTAAATGCTGAGAGAAAAAGCGCTCCACACAAAAAAATTGTGTAACAACCTTGTTCTTTATTAGAACGCCTTGCCAACCATCAAAAATTTGCATAAAAAGTTCTTCTGTTTCTAATTGATTCATGTTTCCCCGTGTAAAAATAATTAATGAAACCTGCTTGCAACCTGACATCCCTGCATGAAACAATTGACAAAAACTCACTTGAGATCTAGTTTGTGGCTGTGCTCTGCTTTTATTGTTAAATCGCAGCTTTCCTACCACCACGGCGTATATCACTGGCGCATTGCCGGTAATTGATTCAGCTACATTTTGTATTGTGCCGCTTGGCACAGATATGGTGACGTTTCCATTGTTTCTGTCATCAGACAAAGCAAACACAACTTTTTCATATACAAGTTGACCAGATTTGTTAGCCGGGATCACTTGCTTCACCTGAAAAATAACGACATTCCAGTGTGTTTTTACGTCTTTACCTACGTGGATGCTTTGGGCAAGACAGTTAACGGCACACTGGCATGCTTAGATGAAAAGAATTTTGCTTCAAACTCTAGCGACGTGGAAGCAGATTTGAACACACATTGTTTCATATCTGTAGACCGAACCTGAACGTCTTACTTCGATCTCAGCATAGAGTACAGTACTAGGTAAAGATATAACCACAGCTTCATTAGCTGTTTTGCATAATTCCATGCACTCACATACTCTTCCTCGAAAGTCGAGTGATGACCTCTTTTAAAGACGCACAAGCCCCTAAATCGTTGCAAAGACCTTATAAATGAGATTTAAAAAGTTTTTAACAAAACTACCTATTCTTAGAAAATTTTTTCTGTCTTGCGTCTAGGCAAGCTTACGTTTACGAAGTAGAAATTGCATAAAAAATTACCGTTAATCATCTTTTATCTCGTCAGGAAAAGATGTGAGCATTCATTCAACGCTTAGTATCATACAGCACTTACCTCAAGGCTGATATCTTTAGTTGAAAATGAAACTAACTCTTTTTCCTCACCGAAGTTGGTTATGTTCAGAGAGTAATTTTGCAATGGTAAAATGCTTCTTGTTCTTTTAATTACAAAATTATTCAAAACATTGAGAACTTTTTTGGTCTCTTCTCTTTCCTTTTTTGTTGGCGCTGGGGGTTTATCGTTCTCTTTGAAAGCCTTTTCAACGACATTTTGTTCGCTTGCATTGATACTTGGTTTTCTGCATAAACAGAAGCATTTATGCATGCCAAAAACTTTGCTGAAAGCAATACGAAAGCACATGACTGGAAATCAATTACTGAATATAGCTCTGAATCGCAGAGCTGCATTGCATCTCATTCAGCTGTTGATGTTATGAGGGGTAATGCTCTGGTGCACAAAAAAAAAAAGAAATATTGTCACGAATAAGGAAATTTGCGTTGAAAGAATAGTTTTTGTATATGTATAATTATTGTGATCTGTTGTTTTGTTTTGCCGTGATTATTTTATTTGTAGATCTGAATGGTTTGAAGCTCTAAACTTGCTAAACTGTTTTCGCAAAAAGACGTTTTTACCTTTCGTATTTAGATTTGTAACTCACACGCCTTTTATTACGTCACAATGGTTGACTACATGACTAAGTTCCAAAGTATTCTAGTGAATCTTGTTTCTTTTTAAAGATTTTTTTGATTGCCGATTATGTTATTCATTACCGGTGCTTTTTTGTCACGTGATGTTGTTTTGGCAAATTCTGGATTATTTTCGATTCGTATATATAAGGCGGCGAGATTTTTACTCATTCAGAGAATGGCATTTAAAATGGCAGAATAGAGTGTAGTAAAAAGGCGTTGTCCTGTGGTGATTGGTGTGACAGGAATTAAACGATTATTTTGGTGGTTCTAGCTTTGATTGATCTCTGATATTTATATATTGAAGTGCTTTAGCTTCTGTGTTTGACAAGCGAAGGAATTCGAAGTTTTAAAGTGGTTTGTGAACATATTTGTTCTTTTCGTGATCGAGAGGTGCGTGGGTTAAAGTATCTTAGTGGAAGCCAATCTTTTCCCAGCTATAAAGTGGCAATCAGACTTAATTATTCGAGCGATACTAAAAGTCGCCACAATTTTAAGAAACAAATCAAATATTGAAATAGAATTAAAAAATGTCTATTGCACGCGACAAATATCATCGAGTTTAATTAACATTTTTTAACTGCAACGGTTTCTTTGCGCCGGGAAAATATTTAATCACGAATAACTGAACTAGATTTTACATTTCTTCCTCCACGTTATTACGTTACGGAGAAAAATTCTTACGAATTCCAGGGGACAAAGTGTCAAAAAATCAATTCTTTTCTAAGATTAGGCAGAAGCAAAATTTCTGGGATTAGCCTAGCCAGGAAAAATTTGGAGAGGGGCCGAAGTTCTTAAAAACTTTTACGCTTTTTTGATCTTTTTTCGGAGATTAATTTTTTGTGGCTATTTTTTAAAAATACCTCAAATGTTCAGGGTAAATCCTATCGGCGGGGCTCAGTACACTTCGGTAAACAAGGAAGCGATTAAAAGTTGACTTCGGAAAACTTTTATCTCCCCAAAGGAAGCTTTCATACAAAATAAAATGATTACCTTAGTTTCCATAACCAAAGTTATAAAAATGTAATTTAAATTTGATGGAGAAACGTCTGCAAAATATATCAGCTAAAACGTATATAAAACAAAAAACAGCAATATTTTCCTAGTTTGCTCGATTGTTTAGTTCAGATTCTTTCGTTCATGCATATGAGCCAATGCTATCATTACATGTCGTTTATTGAACTGCTCCACTGCGTCGGGTAGTCTGTTTGACCCAACCACCTGTCTACGCCATAAAAATGGAGGAGTCCAGTTAACTGCCTATCCCAAAGACCTTGGGAAACTCGCAGACTTTTTCTCTAAATTTCTTTTTTTTGTTGAGCACCAACCAGAAAAGCTTCAAATAAGACAAGGAAATTTAACTCAGGTCTACCAACTGCCAACTGGACGCTTTATCTACTACATCAAGGTACCGGTTAAATAACACTTGTTACTTATTACAAACTAGCCGGCTTTTCCGGCGTCGCCCGGCAGGAGCCCTCCAGCAGTAATGTCGGAGTTTAGTATTTCGGTTCAACCAACTGAGCGTACTTCACCCGTTGAGCTTTTGTTTGAGCAGTAGCAAAAAGTCAATGAATTTTACGCACTTTCACAATTCCTGCACACGAAATCGTGATCATCAAAATCTCTTAATCATGGCAGGTAATGCTCACAAAAAAATTTTGTCACAAATTAATGTCATTACTTGTGAGGGAGCAGGAATTGAAACACATTCAAAACTGATAGTAGCGGCGAAACAGTGATAGCTTTCACAATTCCAGAAATAAACTATTTAATGATTAGTCTATATTGCGATGTGGTTCTGCTCTTTCCCTATTTATATTTGTAGTGTTAGAGTCTTTGGTTGCGCTATTGGTCTTGATTCCGGCATAGCGACAAAAGCGGCTATGGCTTCCCTGAAATCATTTACCATATCTTAGCGGCGCCCATCTGGCCGATACATTTTCAAACAAATGTTCTCTGTAAATTCAGTTTTACAAATTGCTATGGTTTTATGTTGATTTTTTCTTAAACTTGGGATTTTATTACGGTACTGTAGAGTATAGACATAAATACCTTAACAGATAGCATAACAGCAAAAGAAAACATCCATGCTTTATAATGTCGTTATAATAGTATATGATGTCGTCGCCCGCAGAGCCACCATCAGAAACGTCGGGATTGAGGGTGTCGGTTCAGCCGACCAAGCCTGCTTCACCTATCAGGCTCTTATTTGAACAGTTACCTACAGCTTGTATGTTTTCTGCACATAAGATTTGCACGACTTTTTGTGGTCCTTTTCCTTATGGAATATCTCATTTTAAGATCCTGGTTATGCCTTAGATCTATGTGCTCTGTTCATTGCTGAAACAAACCCAACAAAGCCTTGCGTTTCTCTTAGTTTGGAAGTAGGGAACACATTTCTAATATTCAACTGTTTTCAAGCAAAATAGCAAAAATGTCTTTCGTTTGGTGCGATTTCACACAGTGACGCTGTTTTCTTTTGATTTCCCTTTACACTTTCTCAAGTTCTCGCTGGCTTCGCATTATGTAGCATGCTTTTTTCTCCCTGCTTGACGTGCCCTGGGTAGTTAAAAGAGTAATTGGTTTTCCCCAAATGTTTGATTTGTTCCCGGTAGCACTATAACGTTATTATAAAGCAAAACACCATAAATACTGTATATTCCATGTGGTACGATTTAGCACAGTGACGTCGTTAATTTTGATTTCCCCTCAAACTTTCTCAAGTCCCTGCTGGCTATGCATTATGATTCATATTCGTTTCTCCTCGCTTAGGTATGCTCATAGAAGTTAAATGAGTCCTTGCTTTTCCGAAATTTTTAGGTTTGATCCCGGTAGCTCTATAAAGCTATTATCAAGCAAAATAAAAAACATGTTTATCTTAAGTATGGTGCGATTTTACCCCGGCAGATCATGCCATCACCCGTGCGGATTTACAACTTATCAATAAATGCAGCTGCGCCGTCTTTACCGGACAAACATTTGTGAGAACAACAACAAACTATTTTAGTAAACATAAGCCATAGTTTTTGTACATGTAATGGTGATCATGTTGGTCTATTATTCAAGACTGGAAGTATTCACAAAGAAAGAATGATGACACAACATTTATAATTTTTAAAAGTGTAAGGAAGAGCAGGGGGCGAAACATAATCAAAAGTGATGGCGTCACTCAAATGGTAGATATTTTGACAATTAAAGAAATGAGCTATTTAGAGGTGGGTCTATTTGACGATTTGGTGTGCTCGCTTTGATACTCATATTTCTGACATTGAGATTTTTGCCTGCCCTGTTTGTTTCAATTTGGCCATAGCATGAAAAAGGACCATGTCTTTCCCCTAAGTCATATAACCTATTGCAATAGGCGCCTGTTAAGCTCTTTTCAAACAAAAGCGTTCCCTTTTAACCCAGTGTTACATATTGATGCTATTATTGTTTGATGTTGATTTTTTCTTAAACTTGAGGTTTTATTACATTTAACTTTGCTCCTAATCCATACCTCCCTTCTGTTAAGTAAAGATTAGTGTTTTGTACCGATACAAATATCCTTACAATAACAAATATCAGTAACAGGCTTGACCATTTATGTTTGCTATCACAATGATAGTGGATAATTTTGCTGCCTGCTGCTCTTCTCACTGTATAAAGACTTCTTTTTTTTGACTATTTTGATGAATAATGCTAAAGATCCATGCTATCGATAAAGAATAGACAAAATGTATCAAAGGAATTATCTGGAAATCGCAATATTGTAAAATGCAGGCACTAAAATGTTTTGGTTTTTAATCGGTAGACTACATTTGATGAACATTTAGAGACTTCAGTTTTTGATGGATCTGTTTGAAAACGTCTACAGATAATGCAACAGAACCATGCTTGTGAGGAAAAGTAGTCAAAATGTACCAAAGAGCATACTTTGTCTAACAATTTTATTTGTTTAGTCAAGTAGGATAATTGTTCAACTAAAAACGAAACATGATTTATGGCAACCAATTTTTGATCAGCCATTATAAACTAATTCTTAGCCTTAAGTAATTGGAGTCACATGTATATTGCTGGAAAGCAAATTTCCTAAACGTTCCAAGGACAGAAATTATTAGTATCTTATTATGACGACTTTGTATTAAAGTTACCTGTTTTTACTGAGCTTACCACTTTTTAAAAGGGGTAAAAAGTTACACCACAGACCTTAAAATTCAGTTTTTTCACTGTAAGAACTGATATCGACTATGCATATTGTACACTATCGTAGTGGTTCTTAACCGGGGTGGGGGGGCACGCTTTCCCTGAGGAGCGTGAGTAAGTTTTCAAGGGAGCGCGAGCCCTAGCGTGTTTTACAACACATTCTTTATTGATTTTGAGATTAACGTTTTCTCGCCCATTGTATGTTTGTGAGTAGTTAATTACTGTCTGAAATATTATTGTGAGTAGCTGTAGCCTACCATTGTATGGTAATCCTGTTTCGTAAACTAAATATTGTATGATGTCATAAAACAGGGCTTCTCAAACTATGGGTCGCGATCCCATTTGTGGTCGCAAAACAAATTCAAAACAAATTGACTGTATTCATCAGCATTAAAAAGCTTTTGTAACGATCTCAAGAAAATTAAAATAAGACCTGTTTTAATTGATTTTGTGCTACATTTTTAGGGGTAACTAAAAAAGAAATTCCTTTTTTAGTTGCTTTTAGAGCTTTCAAGTAAAAATAATCAAATAATTGAAACAAGTTATTCATTGTTATTTTCTGTTTGTCATAACATACTGACGTTTTCTGTCGACGTTTTCAAACAGATCCATCAAAAAATTAAGTCTCTAATCGTTTATGAAATGTAGTCTACGGGTTAGAAACACCTAAATTTTAGTGCCTGCATTACATAAAACTGCAATTTGCAAAAAACTAAGTCCTTCGGTACGTTTTGGCTCGATAGCATAAATCTAAGTCCTTTGGAAAAATTCTTTATCGACAGCATGGATCTTTGGCATTATCCATTAAATTATTCAAAAAGATTCATCGATAAATGAAGTCTACAAATCTTAATATGTAACCAACTTCAAGCAAAACATTTGGTAATCACCCAAGAAAATGACGATTGGGTAAAGATGGTCTTTTCTCACCTTTTGCAACAAAATGTAAGTGTCGCTACATATGATCTAAATGTTGAAGCAATTTCCTTTGCAAATGGGCGAGGATGGTGCAGCCAGCTGATTTGTTCTCCTTTCATTTTGATATTATTAATGGGGGCCCCCCGCTATTGCTATAACTGAACTGTGAGTGCTTCATTTTGGGTTAATTTGCTCTTAGCATGGCGGCGTTTATGCCAGACCAAGAAACATGCACGCAGTCTATGACGTTAGTCCACGTTAATCCGCCTACAGCCTTACAGTGCTAAGTAGCGATCCTAATATTTAATGGCTTAAATCGCATTGTGAGATCATAATTTTAAATGACATCTCAGTGCTTGCTACTATGTAGTGAAAATAGCAGCAGGCAGCAAAATTATCCACTATCATTTTGATCGCGAACATAAGTGGTCAAGCCTGTTACTGATATTTGTAATTGCAAAGACATCGGTACAAAACACTTATCTTTATTTAACAGTAGGGAGGTACGGATGAGGAGCAAAGTTAAATGTAATAAAATCTCAAGTTTAAGAAAAAATCAACATCAAACAATAATAGCATCAATATGCAACAGTGGATAAAAAGGAAATGTTCATGTTTGAAAAAAAACTTAATAAGCGCTTATTGCAATAGGTTGTATGACTTAGGGGAAAGACATGGCCCTTTTTCATGCTATGGCCAAATTGAAACAAACAGGGCAGGCAAAAATCTTTGTGTCACAAATATTAATACGAAAGCGAGCACACCAAATCGTCAGAGAGGCCTGCCACTAAATAGCTCATTTCTTTAATTGTCAAAACGACCACCATTTGAGCGACGCCATCACTTTTGATTATGTTTCATTTCTCTTACACTTTTAAAAATTAAGAATGGTAGTTTGTGTCATCATTCTTTTTTTTAATACTTGCACTCTTGATTAATAGACCAACATGATCACCATTACATGTACAAAAACTATGGCTTATGTTTACTAAAATAGTTTGTTGTTGTTCTCACAAATGTTTGTCCGGTAAAGACGGCGCAGCTGCATTTATTGATAAGTTGTAAATCCGCACGGGTGATGGCATGATCTGCCGGGGTAAAATCGCACCATACTTAAGATAAACATGTTTTTTATTTTGCTTGATAATAGCTTTATAGAGCTACCGGGATCAAACCTGAAAATTTCGGAAAAGCAAGGACTCATTTAACTTCTATGAGCATACCTAAGCGAGGAGAAACGAATATGAATCATAATGCATAGCCAGCAGGGACTTGAGAAAGTTTGAGGGGAAATCAAAATTAGCAACGTCACTGTGTTAAATTGTACCACATGGAATATACAGTATTTATGGTGTTTTGCTTTATAATAGCGTTATAGTGCTACCGGGAACAAATCAAACATTTGGGGAAAACCAATTACTCTTTTAACTACCCAGGGCACGTCAAGCAGGGAGAAAAAAGCATGCTACATAATGCGAAGCCAGCGAGAACTTGAGAAAGTGTAAAGGGAAATCAAAAGAAAACAGCGTCACTGTGTGAAATCGCACCAAACGAAAGACATTTTTGCTATTTTGCTTGAAAACAGTTGAATATTAGAAATGTGTTCCCTACTTCCAAACTAAGAGAAACGCAAGGCTTTGTTGGGTTTGTTTCAGCAATGAACAGAGCACATAGATCTAAGGCATAACCAGGATCTTAAAATGAGATATTCCATAAGGAAAAGGACCACAAAAAGTCGTGCAAATCTTATGTGCAGAAAACACATGAACCACCGTTACTGACGGTGGTTCTTCTGGTGCCGCCGTCGTATATAGGCCTACTATAAAGCCAAAGTTTTTTCTTATGCTGATATGCTCTGTGTGTTAAAGTATTTGTGTCTATACTCTACAGTACTGTAATAAAATCCAACGTTCAAGAAAAAATCAAGGTAAAACCATAACTATAACAATTTGTAAAACTGAATGTAGAGAGAAGAATAGCCGCTTTTGTCGCTATGCCGAAATCAAGACCAATAGCGCAGCTTAATTAGGAACTTAATGCCATAAGTATAAATAAGAAAAGGGCAGCACCACATCGGAAAATAGGCTTACCATTAAATAGCTTTTTTCTATATTTATGAAAGCAAACCACCATTTCGCCGCTGCAATCACTTCTAATTATGTTTCAATCATTCCTCCCTCACAGGTATTAACAATAATTTGTGACAAGATTTTTTTGTGAGCATTGCCAGCAATAATTAAGAGAATTTAATGATCACGATTTTGTGTACAAGAATTGTGAAATTGCATAAAATTCATTAACTTTTTGCTACTGCTCAAACAAAAACTCAACGGGTGAAGGCGGCGCAGCCGGTTGAACCGAAATACTAAACCCTGACATTACTGATGGAGGGCTCGTGCCGGGCGATGTCGGCAAAGCCGGCTAGTTACGAATACAAATACCATATTGCTAGCTTCGTTGACTGCTGTTTGTTTGTTTGTGGTTACCCCTCCTCTTCCTCGGGATGGAGGTACGGCATGAACGGCAATTCAGATTCATGCAGTCAACCTAATTGAAATTAGGTTAGGGGAAAGATGGCAGCCCATTTTGAATCAGTCTTGAGTGAATGGTATCCCCACCACCGACAAGGCAGATTGCTACTGGTGGGTACCCAAGAGTCGTCTTTACGACATGCTGGGTGAGAAACTTCACAGTTGTAATCCTGTGAAGTACGGGTGCGCCACCTGTCTGCCACATAAAGGTGGAGGCGTTCCGTTAGTGCCTTGCCCAAGGACACAACAAGCAAGCTTACCGGCTTGTTCTCCACACTATCCTCTTTTTTATGCTGAGCGCCAAAGCAGGAAAGCTGTGAATACCATTTTTTAAAGTCTTTTGGTTTGACTCGACTTAGGGAATGAACCCAGGTCTACCGACTGCGATGAGGACGCTCTAACCACTACACCATTGTGCTGGTAGCGCGATGGTAGTTAAGCGTTGACTGCTACCTGCTGCTGTTCAACAATGTCATTAAAAAAGACAAAAAATGTCTCGTCCGCTGATACGCGTAAGCCAATTTAATTATCATCATTGTCAGTCATATAATTACCACAAAAGAGCTCAAAATACGTCATATACATAACAGTAGCTAGGGGGGCACAAGAGCAAATGCTACACCCCGCAATCTATTGCAACACCGTCAAGGAAAGACATGATAGCAGTTTAAGCCAAAAAGAGTCTGTCTAGACACTTGATATCCAAAACATATTTTCACCTTCGTTTTGGACCGAAAATAGTTGCCTTATCAAAACTGATCTCTGAGAAAAGACCACCAATTCAATTTATAGTTTTGACTCCCTTAAAACTTGCTTCTGGCTACGCCACTGGCCATAGCCAACACCAGTTCGGCTAACAATACTAAATCATTAAAATTAAACAAAAGTCCCAAAATAAAACTTTACATTTGTCCCAAACAGCAAATTTTATCAGCCAACTGTTGCGTACGAGACAAAGAAGATGATCAGTTTTATGCTTGAAAGTTGCCAAACGTTAAGCTAAAATTGAGATTTTCTCTTTCAATGGTTTTTATGTTCCTCTTTTAAGTTGTTTGACCTGCGTGTAAGTTCGTTGTCAAGCCATCGAGTTGCTGCTTGGCATTTAGCCATTGATGTAACGTGATAAGTAAAGCATGAAACTCAAGTTACTCAGTTTCGAACAAAAACGTTTTGACGTTGAGAAACCGCCGCAGTTAAAAGCGCCAAAATACCAGGTGTTGTTGTTGTTACCTGACCTTTTCCGAGGCATGGGAGCATGGCGGAAGGCCATAGTTTCTGGAAGCCGGGCAACTTCCGCGGGTTTGGACCAGAGACCGTAGAAAAACAGAGAGTTGCTCAAAGAATCCTTTGCCGGGCCGAGCAAAATGAGATGAGAGGTGTCCTGGATCGGATGACCACAGGTACTGCATGAACGATTCTCAATTCAGTCAAATTTTGAGAGATAAGAGTTTAACAGAAGGCTGTGTCCGGTGCAATGGAGACGAGAAAGAACACAACGGGTCTTACAAGGAAGCACAAGCTTCTTAGTGGACACAGAGAGGACTTTTGTATCAAAGAATTTAGATGAGACAGTACATCTCCAGTACAAAAAACGAGAAGAGTGGATACAAGAAGTGAGAGAAGGAGAACTACATGGGACTGCAGAAAACAGAATTAGCGCACCTTGTCTAGTCCGCTCATCAGCCTTGTCGTTTCCCGAAAAAAATAAATATCCGTGGACCCATGGTTGCCTGATAGTAAAGGATGAGAGCAAAAACAGTTCCTGCTAGATGCTTGAAGAAAAAGGAAAAGGGAAGAAGAGAACAGAGCAAGAGTCTGAGAGGAGCAGAACAAGATAAGAGTAGTGGTAGACTTGTTGAAATTGCCGAGACCAGCGGAAAGCTGGCAGAATGGCGCAGACTTTAGCCGAAAGTTTTGAACAAACTGGGTATGCTAAAAAGGTAAGAATGGCCTCAGCGCCACCAAGTGAGCAGTAGTCGTAGTTGGCAATGACCCCAGACTCTCCTCTGGCAAATAGAACAGACCCATCTGTCCAGATCACCAAATCGTAGAGTGGGAGAGAGTCAAAGAGAGCGAGAGCCGCATCTTGGCGAGATAGAGGAGGGCCAAATCGGGAGCATGGAGTTGAGAAATTGAGGTCCACGCTAAAGGAAGGTGAGTTCCAAAGAAAAGAGAGAGGGCAAGCTAAGAGAGCCTCTCTAGGAAAAATAAGAGGAAGCATGAGCGGATGAGTGGACCCAAAAGTTCCCCAGGAGAATCTGGAGGGTCTTGGTTTCATTCCAAGTGTGGCCAAATCTGAAATGGAAAAGGAGGTGGGGGGAGACGAAGGACCCGCTCACCAACAGACAGGGCGAAATCAGTCAGGGTGACTCGTAGGGAGGAAGATACACCTCAGAAAGGAAGATCAGGATAGAAGAGGACGAGAGGCAGCCGATGATGGCGCGACTAGCCAGCCGCTCGTTGAAGAAGTTATAACTCAATAAATATGGTGACGCTAAGTAGCTTTTCGGTTTGTATGTTTTTATTAGTGAATAATCATTACTATTGTTGCGTAATTTGGACCTATGTCAGGCCAAAAACCGTTATACGTGTTGATTTATATCTGTTGTTTTTTGAACAAAAGATGATGTTAATCTACTGTTGGTGGATGAGTTATTTGCTACAAGTAGCAAAGCATCACAGAGTGTACAGTCAGAAAAGTAATTCGAGAAATACACTGAGCTGCCTCAGTTATAGGATTGATTTGAATACAATTTCCGTAATAAAGTGTAGAATTAAATTCCTATTTTTGTGAAGCGACAACTGTTACATTATACATTACAAAATAATTGCTGGCCGACTGCAAGGAAGTATAGTCTGGATCAAAGAAGTGACTAATGATGAGAACTTATTCAACTCATGGAAAGCAAGAAGAACAGAGTGTTCAGGAGTTGGTGAAGTGATCACACAGTCTTCGAATCAGCAGCCATTCGTAGGTCTTGTTGCTTTCGGTGCGAGCCATAAATTAAGCTTAAAGCAGAACCTGAAAGCTAGCGACTGTTCCGTTTGGTCATGCCGCATGCATGTAACGGTGTGAGGCCCCAACACACAAATTTTCAACTGCAAGTTCGCGGTTAAGTGTCAATGCGCTACGCGGTTGACTACGAGTAACGTCACAAACATGTCCAGGCACTCTTACAACATGGCCTCAGAAGAAAAGTTTTGGTAACATTCTTGTCAAATGAGTAAGTATATGAAAACTTTACCGGAAGAAAGGGCATTTCGAAACGCGAAAAAAATTCAAAAAACTTAGAAACATACAGAACAGCAATAAAAGCATGTTTGCATGTGGGTATTTTTAAGGAGTGCTGTTGTTTCCGTTTCAACGATACACCACGCTAAAAGTGAGCCAAAATGCGTTTGAAAAATGATATAAATAAACAAAACGAGCGAAATGTAAGATATATATCGTGATAGCTTTTGAACCAAAAGCCTAAAGGATTTCTATCAAATTAAAGTTATTGGCTATCAAACCAAAGTTCTTGAGCAAGGCACTTAACAGGTTGGCTTTAAGTGGCAAACAGGTGGCGCACCCGTACTTCACCGGGTTACAATTGTGGAGCTGCTCACCCGGAGTGTCGTAAGAGACAACTTTTGGGTACCCACAATTGGCAGTCCGCCATGATGGTGGTGGGGCTAATAGTCATTCATGACTGGTTCGAAATGGGCTGCGACTTTTCCCCCAGCCTAATTTCAATTAGGTTGACGGCGTGAACCTAGATTGCTTGTGCCGTACCTCCACCCCGTGAAAGAGGAGGGGCAAACACAACAACAACAACAACTGCGTATAACAGCTTTGAAATCAAAACGTCACCATAAATACACACATTTCGTTTGTCATGCCAGCACATACCTATCATATTCCTGCTGTATCAGAACGTCTGATATCGTCTCCACGACATTCTCGAATTTTTTCTTGGTAATCTAAAATCAAAAATTTAACTTTATGCAATGAGCTTATGCGTTTAACAGGAAAAGAGGGGCTACAGAACCGCTTTGAGTATGTAATCATCAGGCGTTTTGTGGCCTCTCGCAGACTTTCTTTTGCAACTTGTTTTTTCCATGAGCTAACTTGTCCAGAAAACGAATTCTTTTATTCTTGTCCGAATAAACACAACTAAAATACAATCTTGGCACCTTGGACTAAATTTCTGTTCTAGAAGTGGCTATTAAAATATCCTGTGTTCAAATCTCGTAGTCGATGCGTTGTTGCGCCTAACTGACAGCTATACGCTGCTCTCAATCAGGCGCAAAACAAGGATTTTTGTGAGGCTAGAGCTGAACACAGCTTTAATCATTTGTTTTGAGCGAAGTTGTAAAAAGGTTTTAACAAAATTCTTTTTAACATTTTTTAAAAACATAATCAAATAATTGCGCGCTCCCAAAATTGCCCCTCGTTCTCCAGCAAATAAACCAGAAATTTGCGTTTTTCTCCAAAAATTTTCAATATTTGTGTCTTTTCTACCAGCTTTATCAGGAAGCACAAAGGCCTCCAGCAAATATTGACGACACACAATAACGACTTTGAACGCCAGCTTTCCGCAACAACATCTTTTTTGAAGAAATAGAAAACTTGAAAGTTAAAAGAAGGTTTAATGCTGGTTCAGGCAAGATGTTTTAGACTAAATGCCTTTTATGCATGGCCAATATCTTGCAAACTTAGAAAAACAGATGTTAGTCAGACTCCCTGCGAATACGCTTATATCCATACTATAAAGCGCAATTTTGTCTGTGTGTCTGTCTGCTTTAACTCCTCTGAAACTACTGAAGGTACAAGCATCATACTTGGCAGGATTAATCACCCTCCCCGTTGTGAGTGTCATAAGGGTATTAGTGACGTCAACATGATGTCATAATCAAAAATACTTTTTTTAGAATTCGCATTACTTGACAGAGGACAAGCGCTTTTTGCTCAAACGAAAACCAGCTTCCGACTTACCACATTACAAAAACTTTCATTTGTTTCGGGTCTAAAATGACGTTACAATCAACGCTTTATTGCACAATCTGTTTTTGCTTTTTCTCAAAAAGTACTGTCGCAGAAACGCGATTGAATGCTGTTTTAAAAGATATTTATAAGGTGCTTTCGAAAAAACAACTTTACAACAATTAAATCTTACTTGACAGGGCTACGAGCAATTCTTTGTTTAGACACTTTAAGCCGGATAAGCATTTTTCTTTTTCATTTCGCTTGCACGCCTAGAGCTGGCTTTATGACGTCATAATATCTCTCGTACGATTAACACAAATCTTCGCTACCGAAGACCACAACACGAAGATGTTTTCAAAAATTGCAATGTATTTGCAAAATCAGTTTATTAAAAAACTGATTTGTGACTTAGTTCTTAACTAATTTTCAAACTTTTTTTTAACATACTAAAGCTTATTTCAAAGCCATTCCGATAGTGTATTGTATGTGCAATCAATATCAGTTTTTATAATCAAGAAACTAAACTTTAAGACTTGTGGTGTAACTTCCTACCCCTCACAAAAAAGGGTAACCTCAATAGAAACAGGAAACTTTAATACAAAATCGTTATTGTAAGATACTAACAATTACTGTTCTTTAAACGCTTAGAAAATTTGCTTTTCTGCAATATGTGGATCCAATTACTTAGAGCTAAAGATTAATATATAATAGCTGATCAAAATTGGTTGCCATACATCATGTTTCATTTCTGGTTGAATAATTATCCTACTTGATCTAACAAACTTGTAATTGTTAGACAAAGTTTGTTCTTGGGTACATTTTGACTACTTTCCTCACAAGCGTGATTCTTTTGCATTATTTGTCGACGTTTCCAAAAATATCCATCAAAAACGTAAATCTTTAAATGTTTATGAAATGTAGTCTACCGGTTAAAAACATCTAAATTTTGATGCCTGCAGTTTACAATATCACAATTTCTAGAAAAACTAAGTCCTTTAGTACATTTTGGCTATTTTTTTCTCGATAGCATGGATCTTTGGCATCTTGCATCATCGAAAGTCTACAAATTTTAATATGTAGTCTACTTCAAACAAAATTCTCGGTGATCACCCAAGAAAATGACGATGAGATAAAGATGGTCCGTTCTTATCGTTTGCAACAAAATGTAAGTGTCGAGCTACATATGATCTAAATGTTGAAGCAATTTCCTTTGCAAATGAGCGAGGATGCCGCAGCCTGCTGATTTGATATTCTTAACTTTGACATTATTAATGGGGGCCCCGCTATTGCTGTGACTTAACTGTGAGTTCTTCATTTCGGGTTAGTTTGCTCTTAGCATAGCGGCGTTTATGTTAGATGAAGAAACATGCACGCAGTCAGAAACGTTAGTTCATATTAATTCGCCTACGGTAACGAAAAAGCGGTAAGTAGAGATCCTAATATTCAGTGGCGGCTCGTGCCTATGGGCTGAAGGGCTGCAGCCCTCCCCAATCGTTTTTATGATCTGTTTTTTTCGAATTTTTTATTATGTTAATATTTTTTTATAATGTCATAACTCGTACCTTATTTACTAATGCACCAGTTTATGTCGCTAAAAAGACGAATATTTCTATATTGCTGTCACTAAACTAAGTGAACGTGCAACATAGGGCTTCTATGTGACAACATCATATGGTGCGTAGGACGAGCGGCAGCTGCAGCGCCCGGGACTGTAATTTTGTAAAGCGATTTAGTTGCTTCATAAATGGTTTAAAGCTTTAGTTTCTGTGTGACATAGCAAAATATTTTGCCTCTGCAAGTATTGTCAACAAAACTAAGCCAAATTTTTTTGTATAACTGAATATTTCTAACTTTTGAACACCGCTCGTTAAGCTGCAAAAGATAGCAGCAGGAAGGGCAAAATCAGTAGCGCCCAGACGCATGACGCATATGCGTTGCTTTCACGGTTGCTTGATTCTTGTCACTTTTCTTGTGACGTAACAATTCCCGCTAAGTTTGCTGATGCTGTGGCTCTAAAACAGGGCTAGTTGCCGTAATTGCTATGATTGTTTGTAGGTAAGCAAATTCAAATGTTGCTATTCAGTTGTATCATTTAATGAAATAGGCAAATAAATAGGAAGAAAATTTATTTAAAGGCGAGAAAGTTGTTTAATGTTTTTTTTCTCTTCTACCGGTCAAAAAAGTCGTCGTAAAATTTTCGCTTTGTCATTTAAATATCAGACTACCGCAACTGTGTGGGGAATCTTGCTGCTGTACGCGACTAACCAAGAGTGGCTGAACTCTTATGACTCCTCCTAGATTGAACACGCATACCCGGTAAAACGGGGGGATAGGGGAGCGAGGCATCCGACCTTCGTTTTCGAGTGGGGCAAAGGCATTGGCTTTGTCCAGCTGCCAAAACTTATTTCCGCGTATTTTACAAAAATTTCATTTAAACACCACGCGCCCGACTGCCCGCTTTATGACAGTCCCTGGCTACGTAGATTCTGATGACTTGGTTTGGAAGCGTCGATGGTTTGATTCCACCAGCGTCGCGGCACGCACTTTTAACGTTGGTCCATGCGTTGTTGTGGTTTATGATAACTCATCGCTCAACCCCGAAACCGCAATCATTCATTGTTTAGTTACGCTTTGCGTTCATTTGGAATGCAGGGGGCAACGTTAATCTCTAATTCTAGGCTCACAACGCCCTCACCGGGGGCGCTGCGTTGGGTGGGACGAGTCTTTGTTGATGAGGCCAAATGGCCGAAACCTGATTCCAGGGATGGTCCCGCCTATTTTTCCATACTAATGTTGCTCGGATCGTGACTCTTCGTAAAAACTAATTTTTGCCCGGAGGTATGTTGCGTCGTGCCTGGTTCCTGTGGACTTCAAACCCGGGTCTTTCGAGCTGCTTTTCCGTGCATGCCGGGACATGCTATCACGTAATCACCTACTGCCATGAATGCCAAAAAACAAAACATTTAGTATACAATCATTGGAAGGTTTTTCTATGCCTAATTAGCTTTTGTGTGATCAATTTCATGTAAGGATACCAGTTTTAATTCATACTTGCACGGTTAGCAGTAACGTCAAAGGGAATCCTGGTTCAAAAGTAAACGGTACGTAAGTCTTGTGCTTTGTGTTGGATTGTTTGGGTTTGATGCGTATACAGTCCAATGTTGGATATCGGGCTAGTTAGGAGCCACGGAAAGTATCATACACTTGGCAAGAGCCGTAGTGATGATAATGCATCTGCATTACTCGTATTTGAAGGATGGTTCCGCCTATTTTGCTATACTAACGTTGTTTTGATCGTGACTCTTCGCAAAAACTGAAAAAAATATATATATAGCTGATGTCCAAGGATGTTGAAAGAAATTTTGCAAGTCATCAAATTAACCGGTTATAAGTTCAAATGCGATAAATTTGTACGGCTTGTACTTGTTCATATGCTTCACTCTTCAGGCTAGTCCTTAGCTTGGTGATATGAGCGAGACGTTGTATTGGTCCTATTTTCTTTGTAGATTTCAAAATATTTATACAAATTAGAACAACTACGCAGCACACCTAGCCAACCGCAATTCTGTTTATTCAGCCAAAGTAATGCCTGACTGAATACAATCATTCAACTAATACAGCGCAGAGTTTCTGAAAATTTGCACATTTATGATTAAACAACGGCAAATAAATCGTCTACAAAGAGTGCAAAAAGATTAGAAAATGACTTGCAGCCCCACTAGCAAATTCAACTATGAGCCGCTACTGCTAATATTTAATGGCTTAAAACGCACAGTTAGGTCATAATGTTAAATGACATTAAATGCTTGCCACTATTTAGTGAGAGCAGCAACAGGCAGCAAAATTATCTACTATCATTTTGATAGCGAATATAAAAGGTAAAGCCCATTACTGATATTTCTAATTGCAAGGATATCGGTAAAAACACTAATCTTTATTCAACATTAGGGAGGTTTGGATTAGGGGCAAAGTTAAATGTAATAAAATCCCAAGCTTAAAAAATATCAAAATTAAACAATAATAGCATCAATTGGTAACACTGAACTAAGAGGAAATGTTTTTGTTTGAAAAGAGCTCAACAGGCTCCTATTGCAATAGGTTATATGACTTAGGGGAAAGACATGGCCTCTTTTCTTACTATAGCCAAATTAAGGCAAACAGCGCAGGCAAACATCTTAACGTCACAAATATAATACGTTTTAAATCCCCACGGGTGATGGTATGTCCTGCGGGGATAAAATCGCACCATACTTAGGAGAAACATTTTTTATATTTTGCTTGATAATAACTTTGTTGAGCTACCGGAATCAAACCTGAAAGTTTAGGAAAAGCAAGGACTCATTTAACTTCTATGAGCACACCTATGCAAGGAGAAACGAATATGAATCATAATTCCTAGCTAGCTATCAAAAACATAACGTCACTGTGTTAAATCGCACCACATGGTAGATATTATTGGTATTTTGCTTTATAATATTTTTATAGAGCTACCGGAATCAAATCAAACATTTGAGGGAAAAGCAACGACTCTTTTAACTTCCCTAGGTACGTCAGGCAGGGAGAAAAAAATTGTTCATAATGCGTAGCCAGCGAGAACTTGAGAAAATTTGAGGGAATCAAAAGAAAACAGCGTCACTGTGTGAAATCGCACCACACGAAAGACATTTTTGCTATTTTGCTTGAAAACAGCTTAATATTAGAAATGTGTTTCCTACTTCCAAACTACGGGAAACGCAAGGCTTTGTTGGGTTCTTGTCAGCGATGAACAGCGTATCCAGGAATAGCCAGGACCTTAAAATGAGATATTCTATTAGTAAATGGAGCACCCAAAGTCGTAAACATCTTATGTGCAGAAAACACAAAAACTTTTGGTAACTCTTCATAGAAGAGCCTGATAGGTGAAGCCGGCTTGGTCGGCTAAACCGACACTCTCAATCCCGACATTACCGACGGTGGCTCTTCAAGTAACGCCGTCGTATATACTAAAAAGCAAGGATGTTTTCTTATGCAATTATGCTGCCTGTCAAGGTATTTATGTCTATACTCTACAGCACGGTTTCTCAAACTTTTTTGTTCTACAAACCCATGTTAGAAAAGAAATTTCTTCGCAACCCCTGGATGGGTTGCCTACAATACTGATGGAGGGTCCCTGCCGGCCAACTCCGGCTAGTTCTAAATCAGTGGTTCTTAACCTTTCCAACCCCTATTCTTAAAGATTTTGGTTTGGAGACCCCTTGTTTGAGCAACTTGCAAAGGAGGTGTATGTTGAAAGAACAAACACTATTGTGATAAGGCGAATAAGTTGTTTACCGCTGGATCTCTAATAAATTTAAAAAACTCTCTTCATGAAAGCATAACACAAGTAGTTAGTGAAACATCACAATTTACTCGACAAAACGCAGCGCAAATGATAGTCAGTGTGACTTTTGTTCTTGTCTCTTTGAAACAAGCTCATCAATACGGGGGTTAATATTGCTAAGAGCAATTCTCATGTCATTTGCAAAGGCGATTACGGTATGTAGTTTTGATTTTTACTACAGCAGACATGGCATCTTCACATAGGTATGTCATTGGAAATGGAGTTAATGCTTCCAGAGCTCTTTTTTGCCAATTTAGGATATTCTTGCAACATACTGCACCAAAATTCTATCAGTGAGGAGGAGCTGAACTTGGTCTTTGCAGCTTGAGAACTCTGCAATTCCAGATGTTGCTCATGAAGGTTGAGCTGCTTATTGTCGTTCATCTCAGCAATAAAAGGCTGATGAATCCATGCTGAAGAAGCTTCAGACGTTGGAAAGTAATCTTCCATTTTTTTTCTCGAGGTTCCCTATGTGATCATCGATTAAAGTAGTCAGCCATTTGTTGGTATCCTAATCACCAATTTTTACTGTCCAATAGTAAAAACATAGCAAAATTCTTGTTTCTTACTCTCTTTTTCCATAGGAATAACTTCGTTTTAAAGGCGGAGAACTTTTCTGCAGCCTCTATCTGAAATTGTTTTTTTCCCTGCAGAGAGTAACTGAGCTCATTCAAAAGACTAAAGATGTCTGCCAAATAAAAAACCTTCATTTGGAATCAATTGTCATCAAATGGCGTAGCATGTTCCACTGACCCATGCTCACGAAGGAACATGGTAACTTTAGTGACAAGTTCTGCAACACGGGAGAGCACTTTTTGCCGCGATAACCATCGCACTTCGGTGTGGAAAAGAAGGTAATGATGCTCCTTTTCAAGGTCATGGCAAAATGCTTTGAATAATCGGCATTTACGGCCCTGCCACGAATGAAATTCACAGCCTTTACTACAGAATCAAAAACACTTTTCAATTCAAGAGGGACTGTCTTACAAGCTAATGCGTATTTATAAATAGCACAGTGATTTGATACTACAGTACTGTATATGCGGAGCAACTTGTTTCATTTGCCTCTTCGTACACGCCACCGGAAGGAGATGAGCAAAAAATTATGTTTTTGCTTTTTTGTAGAGATTATGGTCACTGATGCATGAAGCAAATATTTTTTGGTTGTGACGTCATTCATATGCAAATTAGTTAATGTGTACAATTGTAAACATTGTGCACAAATCCATGCATTTGATGTAATTTTTTGCTATTTTATGTTTGCCGCAATATTACTCATTTTGAAAAATTTTTTTTATTGAACTTTTAATGTTCGATGATGTCCTCATCAAAACTTCAATACCGCTGTTTCACAGAGATGAAGCAATGTCATTTGGAGATTCACTTTTATTAACAGGTCATTTAACGTGAAAAACTTTGAAGCAATTTCGTTTATTAGTTAAGCACAAAAACACATCACATTTTTCGCATTTGATGCAACTTCGCTCTTTCCAGTCTTCCATCTTACACCGTTGGCCCAATGCATTGATTGCACATGGAAAATGACGAAACTGATCCAATCTTACATCCGAGTTTGGACAGAGTCTCTTGGCTGATAGCCCATTGTCTCCCTGATGATTTTCTAATTCTTCTGGACTGGCAGTAGTAAGACGAGGCCCTCCAACAGGATTTGTTGCTACTACAGATGGAGAATCTAACTTTGCTTCAAGCAGAGCATCAGCAACTTCATTTCTGAATGATAACAAATCAAGATATTTTTTGTTTCCATTAAGAATTTCAATATCCCTGTACTCAAGCCATGAGTTCGCTATTGCAAATTCCTCAAAATGATAAATAACTCGAAGAGGTCATTTTTTAGTTTTGATTCTTATGCGGTAATAAGAGATTAAACTCAAGTTTGTCCACCCCGCCCATAAATTCATTGTAGACTTGCACACATGCTAGACGGCAAATCATAACAAATTTTTCTCCGCTACACTCCATCGCCTATCATAGTCAGTTGGTTCCACACCAGTAAAGCTGGAAGCCAAGGTTACAGCAAAATTGTCAAACCAACGTACAACACAAATATGTTTTTCTTTGGAAATCTTAAGAGTCCATTGCTCCACGACTTTCTTCTTTCAAATCTTTTGCATTTTTCAAGCAGCAACCCATTAGTTTGTTTTTTCTTACAACCCCGAGCGAATGCATTCCTTCCTTTTTTAATTCACGAATAAGAGACATTCCAATAAAATAATTGTCAAATACTATTTTGTGATTGATTTGTTGTGGTACTGTTTTAGATAACCTAAGTACAATTGATGCCCCCAGGCCAAGACCAAGTTTCTTGTACTTTTCGGGGATACCTGTACCAGCACCTTGATACAGCTCAAATTCCAGCGCTCTACCAGATTTTTCACAAAGAACTAAATTTTTCAGGCCAATAGATTGGGTTTATTTGCTACAAATTGCTTTGCAGGGGTTCTTCTTCAAAAGGAATCATTTGTTCATCCACCGAACAATATTTTTCTCTTGGCAACTCAAGGCAACGGCTGTGAATGCACTCCACCAAAGGCTGAATTTTCCAAAATTTGTTGCAACCACCAGGACCTGCATCGGCAGCTGAATTGATGTAAATACTGTTGCGAATTTTCTGAAATCTGTCAACCGATGCGATGGCGTAGTGGTTAGAGCGTCCGCTTTGCAGTCGGTAGACCTGGAGTTCATTCCCCTTGTCGAGTCATACCAAAATACTTTAAAAAATGGTATCTATAGCTTCCCTGCTTGGCGCTCGGCATTTATGGGATGTTGTGGAGAACAAGCCGGCAAGTTCGCTTGTTGTGTCCTTGGGCAAGGCACTTAACGGGATGCCCCCGCCTTTATGTGGAAGACAGGTGGCCCATAAACCTCGAAAAAGGCAACTCCCAAGCGAGTGCGGACTTCCCGTCCAAAGTATAGCGATACAATTCGCTTTCTCGTGAATGGAGGATAAAAATGGCAAATAAAACAAAAAAACAAAAACAGGCATTGCGGAAGCTATTCTCTCAACTCTTGTTACATGGTGCCAGTACATTTGTTGTTTCGGAAACTTCAAATTTGCCAGTTATATGGATATGCCAAAAAACTTCTGTACTTCTTGAGATGTAGTTCGTAAACTTTGTCCAGTTGTTCTGCAATAGTACTTATTTGTTTCCTTTGAAAACCTTTGTAGCAATTCTATGGTGAAGTATTTTATGGAGTATTGAGCAGGTGTATCAAGTGACTCACCAAAGTCAGCACGACCCAGCCATTCAGTTAACCCAGGTTCTAAATTACGTCTTTCATTAATCTCGCACGATTGTATCGTAGGGCGAGAATCATTATTGTGCACTGGTACCGCTTTTCGTAACTAAATGGGTCTTGCAGAAGTGAAAGGCTGAGAAACACCAACATTTTGGTCAAAAGAAATTTCCTCTTGGTCACTGGAACTGTCTGACTCCCTTTGATTGTATGGCTCCTCATGCCTGTTAGTAGGAAGAGCTGTCCATATTTTATCAGCAACGTCATCTTCATAGTCATCAAATTCATTATCAGACAAGCAATCCAAATCTGAATCACAAAGGTGTTCCAAGATAGCATTGCGAGTCAAACATTGCTTTTGTGCTGAAAAATATCAAATCATAAAATAAAAAAGCAAAACGGTCTGTATTAAACTTTACGGTTAAATACTCGGCCTCTGCTAATATTTTTACACCAAAAGGTAGGAAAGTACATTTAAATATGCTACTTTTTTGCTTCCATATGCAAAATTTTCTTTAGGAATAGAAGATTTGACCCTATGGCCTAGACCATAGGTGTCAAACTGGTGGCCCGCGGGCCAAATGTGGCCCGCCACGTCATTTTATGTGGCCCGTGAAGCTTAAATGTTAAACCTCAGCCTACTGAGTGTTTTGGCACAGTAGTGATTTCCGCCTGTTTGCAAAGGCGAACGATGATTTTTGCCATGTTATAACTTTGCTAGTTTAGTTATCTTGCTGACCTTACGTCTCTCTTGCTGTACAAAATGTTATTCAGTTTTTAGGCTGCTTTCACTGCAACACCATTATTAGGTCACAGAGCTGCTGGTTAAGCCCCGGCGGAATTGATTGCGGTTAATTCTCATTCACGCACATTTTTGCGTTCCTTTTTAGAAGTACGCGTGAACTACCGCTTTAGCAGAAAAATTAAGCAGGCCTAGCCTTGAGAGATGTCTACTTTTAATCCCAAAATGTCCAGGAAAAGAAAAGTTGATGCAGATGGAAGGAAATTTCAAGAAAGTTGGGAAAGTAAATACATGTTTGTGCTTCAAGCAGAAAAGCCGGTATGTCTTTTGTGTCATGAGGCGGTGTCAGTCGTTAAAGAGTACAATCTCCGTCGGCATTTTGACACCAAACACGGAGGTAAATATGCCAAATTTAGCCTCCAAGAAAAACAACAGATTATCCAAAAATTAAAAGGCGGACTGCAATCACAGCAGAAGATGTTCACAAAAGCTATAGCTAAAAACGAGGCAGCAGTGACAGCTAGCTTTATTGTGGCTGAAGAAATTGCCCGAGCTTCAAAGTCGTTTTCAGAGGGTGCATTTTTGAAGCAGTGCATGCTGAAGGTGTGTGAGCAAGTGTGCCCCGGCCAGATACAAAGTTTTCAAAATGTCAGTTTATCAAGAAACACCATCGCGGACCGAGTTAAGGAACTAGCAGGAAATCTAGCAACACAGCTGGCTGAAGAGGCACGTAGTTACATAGCATTTTCTTTAGCTGTTGATGAAAGCATAGACAACTCGGATACAGCGCACCTATCCATTTTTATTAGAGACGTGAAGTCGGACCTCTCTGTCACGGAGGAGCTCTTGGACGTTGTTGCCATGCACGGGACCACAACGGGGAGAAACATTTTTGATGCGGTGGAGAATTGCGTCCGTAAAAATGAATTACAGTGGGAAAAGTTGGTAGGATTAACTACAGATGGTGCACCTGCAATGTGTGGGGGAAAAACAGGCCTGGTGGGACTAATGAAGGAGAAAATGCAAACAAGTAACTGTCACATACCTTTGGTAGCATATCATTGTATTATCCATCAAGAAGCTCTCTGTGGAAAGGTTCTGGAGCTAGATAATATAATGACCACGGTTATGAAAACAGTTAACTTCATTCGGGCGCGTGGTCTGAATCACCGGCAGTTCCAGCAGTTCTTGCAGGAGGTGGGTTCGGAGCATGGAGACGTGTCGTACCATACAGAAGTAAGGTGGCTGAGTAGGAGCAAAGTCCTCAAACGCGTGTTTGAGCTTAGAAAAGAAATTGCGCTTTTCATGCATGGTAAAGGAAAACCCCTATCTGAATTGTCGGATCCAAACTGGCTGTGCGACTTTGCTATGCTGTGTGACATAACGGAGCATCTCGCCCAACTCAATCAGAGGCTGCAGGGACGCAAACAAGTCATCACGCAGATGTTCGGTATGATCACAGCTTTCCAGCGTAAGCTTGACCTTTGGAAGTCACAAGTAAAACAGGATAATCTTGCTCACTTTCCTGTTTGCCAGAGCATGTCAACCTCATTTCCAGGTGCTTTTTCCTGTTATCGGTTGGCTACGAAACTTAGCCGGTTAGTGAATGAGTTTGATCGGCGCTTCTCTGACTTTAAAGCACATCACTCAGGCTTTGCCATCTTTACCAACCCTTTCACCACCGACGTCTGCAGTGTACCTCATTACCTTCAGATGGAGTTAATAGAGCTTCAAAGCGATAGTGGTCTGAGAGCTAAATTCCAGGATTCTGCAATTGAGGACTTTTACCGTCTGCTGCCCCCTGGTTTGATGCCACAGCTACGACTTCATGCTGCTCGTGTTCTGTCCTTGTTTGGGAGCACTTATCTGTGCGAACAGATGTTCTCAATAATGAATCTAAACAAGACCAAGTACAGATCACGCATCACCGATGACAACCTTCACGCTGTTTTAAGAATTGCCTCAGCACAAGACCTAAAACCAGACATTGACAAACTAGCTAAGGGAAAACGGTATCAGACATCCAGCTGGAAAACATACAGGTAAGCATTTTTGATAACTTTGAATAAAAAATATTATGAAACCTATCTCAGCCAAGCAAAGAACAGTAGAATATGTGTGGAATTTAATGACTGTGCTTACATATTGTTCTGTTTATTATTTTCAGAACATAATCAATGAATGAGGATGGTATGTGAGGTGTTGTCTCGGACTCAGGAAGGTTCTACTCATCTACTGGGTTTTTCAAGGACAGGCAGCATCACCTCATCAACTTGCCCATATAGTTATGAACTGAGACAACCATTCTTTTGTTATTTTTATTTAAATACATGTACATACTACTTTGTATGTGTAGCAATGTATTCACTATGTTTGGAGGTTTTTGTGTTTATGAAGACAAAAATCGCATTTATGCTGTCTTAACACTTACAACTGGCCCTTTGAGAGCAACCATAATGCTGATATGGCCCTCGGTGAAAATGAGTTTGACACCCCTGGCCTAGACCATAGGATTTAAAAACTTACGTCACAATTAATCACGTAATGAGACCAAATATTTAGTGAAAATCATCCACATAAGAGTACATTTGGGAATAAAAATAGCAAAAAAATCTGGAGGCTTGGGAGCTCTGACATAACCCTGGTTTGTAACTTCATTGAAAAAAATTTTCATTCAAATCTAAAATGCCCTTATCTGCAGATAGCTTTAGCTCTGCTTATAGACCTATTCAAAACCGTAACTTAGAATAAAAATTTAAGAATGATATTAAGTGTGGTGTAAACTGCAATATGACTCGAAATTAGATAGAACATCTGACATACAGTACTCTACAGCTTACAACAAAGCATCAATACATACTTGCCATTTCGTTTTGTAACATGCAATTGTAAAATAACTAGTACAATTTATCAATAAGTTGTATCTGCAATGAAAGCGTAGTTTAAATGACTTGTTGGTCACATTCATATCAGCTGATAGCCTAGGCCCTAGGCTATGCACTTCCAGTTTTTCTGTCACACAATCAAACTGAGAATCAAATCCACACCAATGTTTTTACAGAGCGCCGAGTTAATGATGCAGCAAAACATGAAGTTTAACCTAAACTTCACACAGACTAGTCTTAGTTTGCCAACCGTTATCTTATTGCTTGCTAAATTTTTAGATAAAATTTTTACCTCCACAGGCTATTTCGATAACTGGGAATCAAATCAATTAGCCATCAGTAGCCTAAGCCAGTTGCACAGGCACAATAAGCCTAGGAACAACATTATATCTGTAGCTGGATAAATAGTTTACCGTAGACTACAATAGCCTAAAGACAAAACGCTTTCCTAACAGCATTAGCCTAACCTATGTGGCTCATGACTCAAGAGTGGTATCAAAAGTTAACTGCTCGCTTTGTAGGCAACTGAATAAAACAGCAGGTCTAGGGTAAATGGTCATATGGTTATTCTAGAGCTAAGCTAGTAGGCTACTGACACCTAAATCGCAATTTTCTAGATGCTCAATATTGCTTATGAGGTTTTGTTGCTCCGACCTCGTATGCTTTCTGCTTCAATTAACTTTTTGTTTTGCCGTCCATGTGAAGCACGCAGGAATTAGAAACAAAAAAATGCAATGTTGCCAACTCAAATCTTGAAACATAAAGCACAATTCACAAATAATGCGAATCAAAACTGTATAAAAAAAATCCCATTTTTATCGATTGATACACCATGTGTACAAATGATGACACAAAAACTTAAAAAATTATTGCCACCAGCAAAACACTTTTTCATTAGAAATGGAACTTACTAACAAAAAGTATCGATTCTCTTCAACATATTTTTTCCTGATTTTATGACTTTTTCGATCATAGAGAGGGGATTCCAAAAATTTCAAAAGCACCACTATTTTACTACAAAGTATGACTGTAAACAGAACTAAAAAAATCATACTTTTAAACAAAAATTTTTGAATTTAGTAATGGTGCTGGTAAAGTTAACAACGTGTACAAATGTGGACATGGTGTGCCGAGTTAATATTTGTTTTGCCAAATTAGATAAAACCCAATGAGATTCTATATGTACAATTGTACACATTGTGTACGAAGAGGTTATCGCTACAAAACCAGATCGATACCCTATCATAGCTGGCGCACCATTTATGCGTAGGCTACCAATCCCACTTTATTCCATGCTATTGAATTTTCTTAAAGAAATGTATTAATAAGATCAAACACGTCTTTAGCTCTAGTTTTCTCCTTCATTTCTAGACAAAATAAAAACTCGTCCACAATTGCGTTTTCTTTAACCCTTAAACGCCTATGTGGGTCGCTAGCGACCCGAGCCTTCTGTTTTTTCCTCATATCTCTTGAAATGGTCGGCTACTTTCTGTGTGACTTCAAGTATTCCCAAAGCATTTATTCTTCTTCCATTTCATACTTACAATTTCAAAAATATTATACTGATAAAATAGTTATTAAGGTTCTAAACGAAAAATCTTATAGGGTCGCTAGCGACCCATGTTAGGTAATAGTGCAACTTTTTTTAAATTGCAACTTATGTAGTCAGTAATTAATTTTAAAGTCCCACAAACAACAAAGTAAATCAAACAATATAAGAAATAGTTAATCACGGCATTTTTCATACTGTGTAATGCAAAATATAAATGTTTATGACAAAAGATTAGAAGTTTCAGAGGAAAGAAAGCAACATCGTAGAGTTTAATGCAAATCAGTACAAGATCCCAAAAGAATCTGATGAACGATGGCAAGAAGGCTACTGGATGCAGCAACAGCCGCTGGGAAAGTGGTACGAGTTGGTCTGATTTAGAAGACAATTTTGACGATGAAAAAATCATTGAAAGCGAAGATTCTGTTCATGGCCAATGATCGCCTGAGAGATATGATGACGCTTATTCTATTGTCAGCAACCAGACCATAAGTGCAGACGATGAATTGACTGTCAGTAGTGGGGAAGAAAGTGATAGCGATGACTCCCCTAAGCACGACAGTGACGATCTCACGGCCAGAAGCTCGTTCACAGGAAAAAATGGCCGTATGTGATTTACCACGTGTCCCCCATCATCAAGAACACGTGCATGTAATATTAGACACACCAACGAGGGCCAACTAGTGCTGCAAAAACATTTAAAATAAAGTTGATTTTTTGGCTTACTTTATGGATGAAAATATGCTTAACCTTTAAACGCCTATGTGGGTCTCTATCGACCCGAGCTGTCTTTTCTTCCCGCTTTCTCTGGAGCTGTCTAGCTCCATTACGTGTGACTACCAGTATTTTCAAAGAGTTTAATCTTCTCCCATTTTACATCCACACGTTTAAAAATTTTCTACCGGTATCAAAATTATTGGGGTTTTCAAATAAAAAATTAATATGGTCTATAGATACCCATGTTAGGTAATAGTGCAACTTTTTCTAATAGCAAGTTATTTTGTCATTAGTAAATTTTAAAGTACCACAAACAGAAAATTCATACACAATGATAAATAAAACGTAAACTTATGCACGTTCTTTTCGAGTATTGACGCAAGTTTTGCTTATTTTTCTGCTTCAACCAAAGTGGCAAGAAGGCTACTGGATGCAGCAAGAGCCGCAAAACAACTTGCTGGTAGGTCAGATTTAGAGGACAGCATTTCAGACGATGAAGACACCGTTGAAAGCTAGGATTCTGAAGATGAAATTGACCAACCATCACCAGAAGAGCGTGATGATGCAACACAAGAGAGTATGGATGATCCATCTGCTGTCAACAGCCAAAATTCACTTACAAGCCTAGAAAAGGAATTCACTGACAGTAGTACAGAAGAGAGTGACGGTGAAGACTCTACTGGCAGTAAGCTTGATGATCTTATGGCTAAAAGCTCATTCAAGGGAAGAAATGGCCATGTGTGGGCAACCATGTGTCCCCCACCATCAAGAACTCGCGCATATAATCTTAGACCCACCACCGAAGGACTAGTTGGTGCTGCAAAAGACATCCATGATGAAGTAGAAGCTTTTGCTTGCTTTATTGATGAAGATATGCTAAAGCGGGTCGTCAAGCATACTAATACTCGTGCAAGAAGGGACCTGAGAGCAAAGGGCAAAAATCCGGATGAATGGATGCCAGTTGACTTGTGTGAAATAAAAGGCATTGTTGATCTTCTGTATCTCATCGGTGTATATCGATCTCAACACGAATCTCTTCGTTCGTTGTGGTCATCTGGCCCATCAGGTAGAGCTATCTTTCCCGCTTCTTTGGCCGTAATCGGTTTGAGCAAGTTATAGCAAACCTACGCTTTGATAGTCGTGAAGACCGTAACACGGAAGATAAGTTTGCTGCATTTTGACAAATGTGGGAACAGTTCATTGACAATTGCAGAAAACATTATGCTGTGGGTGCATTTGTAACCGTAGATGAACAACTGATACCATTTCGAGGTCGCTGTAGTTTTCGGCAATATATGCCCAGTAAGCCGGACAAGTATGGAATGAAGCTTTTTTTGTTGTGTGACTGCCTCACTGGATACACTTTCAATGGAATGCCATATATTGGACGTCAAGCAAATCATAGAAACGTTGGCTTGTCAGCTGATGTATTAAAATTCCTTTCTCAACCACTGCATTTTACTGGAGTCAACATTACAACTGACAATTGGTTTACCAGTTCCCAACTAGCTACTGATTTACTCCAGAAACAAATCACCTTGCTAGGTACGATAAGAAAAACAGGCGAGAACTTCCCGTTGAATTTGTAACTGGGAAGGGAAGAAGTGTTGGATCAAGCTACTTTGGTTTCAGTGACAAGCAAACGTTAGTATCATATGTACCCAAGAAAAACAAAGCTGTAGTTTTACTTTCAACTATGCACAATGACAACAAAATTGATGAAGATACAGGTTTGCCTGATATGATACTGGACTGCAATGCTACTAAAGCAGCTGTTGACAGAGTTGACCAACTCTGCCACAATTACAGTGTGCAGAAGAGGACAAGCGCTGGCCACTTGCGTACTTCTACAATTGCCTCAATATTGCAGGGATCAATAGCATGGTCATCTTTCAAGCAAAATTTCCACAAAAGGTAAATGAAGCAAGTCATCGACGCCGAGTGTTTTTGGAAAACTTAGGTATGAGTTTGTTTCATCCATGGCTACAGCGTCGAGTGCAAATCAAGCAACTTCCAAGTGCTACTAAACTATCACTACGAAAATGTGGATACAAAATTGACACTGACTCTTCTCAATCAGCTACATATCAGAGTGAAAAACGTAAAAGACGGCGGTGCCACATTTGTCCATCTTCTCTGGATCGCAAAACAGTTGACGTGTGCAAGGAATGCGATGAGCCGTGTTGTATCGATCACAAACAAGTCACGGTTTTATGTTTCTATTGTGCAGCGTAATTCTTGTGCCTTAGCTTTATCATCGTTATTGTATTAACAACTAGAAACTGCAATTGTTTTGATGTTCTTCTTTCCGCTTCTGTTGAATTTTGAAGTACAGTAACACCTTAAGTCTTTGTTTGTTCTTAATAGTTAGCAGGGTATTTGTACATCTTAATTTCTATAATTTTTGTACAAACGAATTCTGATGTAGAAGTATGGTCCTATGGGGTCGATAACAGTAAACTTGCAACATTTTGACTTGTTTCATGAGCATGTTTTAAGAAAACATAAAAATTAAAAGCTAAAGCAATGCCCTTTAACTGCCGAGTCGCTAGCGACCCAGATAGGTAATAGTGGTTGGCGAAACACTTGGGCGTTTAAGGGTTAACAAATCTCATATATGCTACTAATTGGCTTATTGATTTGATATTCGTTGTTTCATCAAATTTAAGACTTATTCTACACGGGCTATTTTGGATTTGAGTCTATTTTTTTGGCCTCATTTAGGCCAAGTAATATTTGTGCTATTTTTTTACCGCACTTGGCTTTATTAGTTTCTCTCCAGCTGTGTAAGGTGCTTTTGCTTTTGCTATTATCAAAGAAATTTTATATGAAGCGCGCAGGAGTGGTTGGGAAGTTAGGTAAAAGCCTAACGCAGGAGCGTTCCTCTCACATCATAACGAGCTTTTTTCGCTTTGAACATTTGTACTGAGTCCGTATTCTTTTTATGCTTTAGTTTCTTGTACCTCTTCAACTGCGAAGACTTTAAGGATCGTTGCCCAAAATGGTATTGCACAATGTGAACTGAGCATTGTCAAATTTATCATAATCAATAACTTTTGTGAAACTAACTCAACGTCAGAATAGTCCCAGAAACGTATTTTATGTCTATTTTTCGCAGCCATTAGTAAACAAAATAATTTTGACTTAAGGAAACCAAAATAATGACTGATTGAAAAGTCCTAATATACTTCTTTTTCTTTCGGCATATTCCCGATTAGGGGTCGCCACAGCAGATATCTGCATTTTTATGACATGGCATTTGCTTTACGGTCGGATGCCCTTCCTGCCACCAACCTTCTCTTCAGAGGGAAAACTGGGCCACCTGTCTTCCACATAAAGGTGGGGCGTCCCGTTAAGTGCCTTGCCCAAGGACACAATAAGCGAACTTGCCGGCTTGATCTCCACAACCTCCACTAAATACTGAGCGCCAAGCAGGGTAGCTGTGAATACCATTTTTTAAGTCTTTTGGTATGTTTCGACAAGGAGAATAAACCCTAGGTATACAGACTGCGAAGCGGACGCTCTAACCACTACACCATCGCGTCGGTCCTAATTATAAAAGTCCTAATTATACTAAAATTGGCTAAATCATACAATAAATAAATATATATTAAGGCAACTTATAGGCTAACTATAATTAGTTGATCAAAATACCACTTCCACGACCGGTTTTGTTCCTATTAGAACTCTTCAGGTGGACTCAGGAAATGAACCGACGATCACGTGAATAACTTCATCACTTCATGCGATTTATATCACTCCGCCATCGGTATTCACAGCTGATGCTATTAATTTTAAGCTTACATTATGCAGCTTATATTATGATTATGGTAAATAATACCGGAGTTCACCTGAAGAGTTCTAATAGGAACGAAACCGCTCGTAAAAGTGGTATTTTAATCATATGATTATAGTTAGCCTATAAGTTGCCTTAATATCTATTAATTAATTTAATATCTAAATAACCAGCTTCTGTAATTTGAATTATAACGTAATAAAGGCACTGGCTTGGCTGGGAATCAACTTGCTACAGCTAGCGTGCATAATATAAGCTTAAATTAACAGCATCAATTGATAGGACCCATGGCGGAGTGGTATAAACCGCATGAAGTAATTCATGTGATCGTCGGATGTGAATACCGGAACCCACCCGAGGAGTTCAAATAGGATCGAAAGCGGTCGTGGAAATGGTATTTTAATCAACTGATTATAGTTTGTCTTATATATTTAATATAGTTATCAACTGATTATATAAAATTGCCTTAAAATCTAAATTGGCCAACACCAGCTACTGTAATTCGAATTAAGTCATACAAGTTCACTTTCGTGGTAATCGCATGTAAAATGTAGAAATGATAGGGCAAATACTAAAAGGAAACAGGCATAGTGATTGTCTTAAATTCCTTCCGCTCCTTCATTGCTTAAATTGTAAATTTCTATCCAGGCCGGTAGCAACGAGCTATCAGATATCAGAAAGCTGCTGGAAGAAAATTAGACACTCTGGTATCCCGCGGTACCTGAAGTTTTCTGTTTCTTCCTTTCACGTTGTGGGGTTGTTAGTAGAGCTAGAAGAGAAAGTGCCGCAACTGCAACCTTTATACTTCAACTCTCAAATGCTTTATCAAATCACATCTCTTATGGCTAGGGATTTAATTTTAAACCCTCAATACAAAAACAACTAGTTGGATGATCATATGCTTCTCCAGACTCGTTAGTTGCATTATTCTCACCAGAATTATCTTAGCTACTGCTGTCAGTTTTTAACTACTTCTTCAATGCCATTGTCTAAGCTTACATAACTGCATTCTCGATATAAAAGTCACCAGCCCATAGCTTTATCCACCTAATTTTTAAATCTGGAAGCGAAAAGCGTCAGTCTTACTATAACAAAACTTTAAAACAGTTGTAGCAGTGGGATTGTTTTTCTTACTCTGGTCTATTGCATCATGACATGTAGTAAAAAACTGAAAATGACGACCTATTGCGTCAGATTAAAACAAATAATTGGTTCAGCACTAAAACAATGTGATGCTGCGTACGTTTGACTATAGGTGGCATGTTACTGTAAAACCACTGTTTTTATTAGTCAAAGTGGTGGTCGCTGTTGTTTGTGCATTTGAGGGTTAAAAGAATGCAGTTTGGCATTCTTTCTGAGAACCCTCAAATTTTTCATTGAGGGCCCCGTTAAGAACCGCTATTCTAAATAAACACCTTAACAAAAGCTTTAATACAAACGCATTCTTTGTACTTACATTCCCGCTTTCCAGAACTTGATCCAGGTTTTCAAATGCGTTTGTTTGATTACAAACGATTTCATGAGCTGAAAAAAATATCGATGATTTAATCATGGCATAGATAGTGCCCATGTTTTTACTTGCAAAAAAAAGCAAAAGAAAATTGAACCCAATGTACGAGTACGTATTAAAGGCCACATTATATCCCGACTGTAGATCCTATTTACGCCTATAGCAAAAGGCTCATATATCTTTTCAAACCCATTTTATTTGCTAAAAACTAGACTCATTCAAGCTTCTGAAGACCATTGCCAAGTCAAAAATGTAGTCGTTCCGTCAATTTTAATCCTTCCACAAAAAACTTTGGTTTGCATTGTCTTCTCAAACAACATTCACCTGTGGCAAAGTCTGTGATTTGATCGGGGTCAACAAAAAGCCAAAAAAAATTCCCTTGGTCTTCCGATTTATACCGATCTATTCCGTTTGCTTCGCAAAACATTTGATCTGAAAACCAAAGAATTTATTTCAATAAGAGAAAAATTAACAAGTTTCCTGGTGGGATTCGCCAATCTTTAATTCAGAAAAAGAAAACAAATTACGATGTGACTAGTTGTCCATGGCATGTGTGTGTCCTTAAATGATACCCGCATGATATAGGTATTGCTGTATCATATTGTTTTTTATTGCATCTTTTTTTGCTCCCAATGGCAAATTTGTTTTTTTCAGCATCTTTATTATGGAGTGTTTTTACACCCGCCCGATGAGACCCAATAAGGTCGAAACCGGTCGCGGGTTATTGACATGATGTAATAAATTGCTGTATGGTACGGTTTTCCTACACTTCATCACGCTACATTTTATCACGCGACTGTTAATCACGGACATTAAACCACTAGACATTTAATCACGTAGACCTATTAACACTACGAGATTTCATCACTTAGACATTTATCGCCACACAGATCATCACGTGGACATGTAAGGCCCTAACGTGCGCCTAACCACAACCCTAACTCTATCATATAACTCTATCACATAACCCTAACTTTATAACTCTAATAACTCTATCCTATAACCCTAACTTTATAACTCACATTACTCTATCACATAAAGTTAGGTGATGAAATGTCTGTACACCGTATGGTACCGTATGATGTTGGTAATCATTTTTGAGCAAAATTTTCTATTTTACCTTTGTGTGGTGCTGGAGGCATAGCCCTCTTTTTAGGAGATGGCCTTGAAAATTGCTAATTAGAAACTAGCAACTTCTATATTTTGTAAAAGGAAATTACCCATGATTTTCTAATTTTTATCATAGATCCAATGAAATTTTGATATGCAGCAAAAAGAAAAAATATTAAACTTAATTAGAATCAAAACCGAATGCAAAATATTTTTTGAAAATGGGAAAAAATTTTTTTCTGAAAAAATCTCCAAACACGGGTTGGCGAAAAAATAAAATACTATTCCTCCGTTTCTTCATTTTTAGATTTGCAACAATGCTACAAGTGATGACGTCATTAAACTCCTTGTGACAGACAAAGATTCAAATTTTCACTGCAACACGCTTTAGCTTTTAAATAACAAAACAGGCAAATTGATGAAGAAAGTAGAATCTTCTCAAATTATAGAAAGAGACCCTGACCTTGTGCTCTGAATCCTGGTTTCAAAACAGTGGTCCAAGTTATATTAAATGGTTTAGTAAATTTCGATGGTAATCCAATAAACGCACGACCTGGTTCATTTTTAAAAAGGTCAGGAGGGTCACTAAGTAAGGGGCTAAAAGAGTCCCTAACTACCAGTGCATTTTATATCAGCAAATGACATAGCTTAGCACTTACTTCCATGTAGCCTTGTCACTGCGCTGTCGATTTGCTTAATCGTTGTGTTATACCGGTAGGCATTTTCGCTCGTGTTCGAGATTACTAAAGTGAAAAAGCAGTCAGCCTTTTGCATTAGCACTCGCTATAGTTTAGCACCGATGATATAAAGCTCTGCTTTGTATTATGAATTGTGTGATCCTTAAAGCTATTTTGAGTGGCCGTTTTAACGTCAGTAAAAATTAGGTTTTCGGCAAGCTTCCTCAAACACAAGCTCTTGCAATATGACATTTAAACAACAGACAGGTGCGGAAAAGAGAAATGTTTAAAAATATTACTCAAAGGAATGTCCTCGTGAAATTTGCGTGGTAGTCTTGGTTTGAAAAACATGTCCTTTTTACAAAATTGGGATAGTTGCTTTTATATATGGACGTAATTAGAACAGAGCAAAAGGGGGTGATTGCTCCTTCAAATATCAATATTTATAAAACACCTTACAATATGAAATTCGTGAATGGTCTATGCAAAATGCATCATTTCAGATTCGCTCCTAGAATTTGGGTAAATACTTTTCATAATTCCAATATTTTGGGGCGGCTTTCTCTATAAAAGAAGTTATCACCAAAAATGTAACAGCTTGCTTCTCCTTCCTCCCTACGATGCTTCTGGCAGGCAACGCCCCTGACTTGACAAAATATAAAACAAAAGTCTCTGACTTACTTCTAAATAGTGATGCCTAGCACAGGTTAATTAGTCATCAACAATTGCCCCTTTGACCTGAAGGACAACAACATCTACGCAAGAAGAAAGTCGGGACCTCTTTGCGCTTTAATAGAATTAGCCTAGTACTACCGAGCTAAGGCTTATATAAAGAAACGGGCAGTCGCTCACTCAAATGTAACGGCTTTGCCTCTCCTAGTTCAAAGAAGAAATGACGAGTCGGCTTCTCGCTCTTTGCAACACAGCATGCTTCTCTGACGTAGACACGCATTCTATAACCACTGCACGAACTGTGCAAAGCAAAGTTCATACGAAATACGTCATTCCATAAAACATGTAAAAAATACTTGGCTTTGCTACATCGTAATCAATTTCAGATGCCAGGTTTGCGATCTGCACCAATCAACAGCCGACACAACGTGGTGGTGCAATCCCCGACCCCGTTTGAGTTGAGTGGAAACGGCTTTGGACTTCCTGAGGGTCCCCGTTACCCTGGGCGCTCCCCTCGCCCAAACTCTTTTTTTCGCCGTGCGGCCCTCAGAACGACCGCAGAAGAGCACCACACAGCCTCTTTGAAATTGGTCGCCTGTCTTCTTTATTCTCCTGCCTTTCTTTTGCCCATCCTCATCTTCTCGTTCTTCTCCTTCTCCTGATGGACGGCGGCGTTCGTCCTGGCCCTGGACCCGTATTTCCCTGTTCAATGTGCGCAGGAGGTGGAACCTGGCAGGTTAGGTCGGTGCGGTGTTGCGCCTGTTCCCGGTGGATTTATTTGAAATGATCGCTTCTCTTCTTTTCTAGATTCAGAACTCCTGGAAGCTCTCATTTCTTGAGCTGCCCCCACTGCTGCGTCACTGCTTCTTCTGTAGGTCCTACACCTGCCAACGCTGTGGATTTCTCTTCGGGTTCCTCCGGCTTGTATGCCTCTATTGTTCAATCTGCCCCATCTGCTGGTGCGGCGCTCCAGCCCCGCCATCACCTCCGGGCTTCTTTTCACCCTTAGACCCACTTCGTGTTTTCTCCCCTTGCGCCCTCATCACTGTCTCATACTCTTAGCTGTACCTCAACACCTTCTGCTTTTTCTTCCCCACTGACTTCCTCAGGGTTTTTCAATGGAATTCTGGGGGCCTTCGAGCCAGGAGCAATGAACTTCTACACTTTGTTTCGTTTCATCCTGTTGACTTTGTTAGTATCCAGGAATCTAACCTTAAATTCATCTTCCTCAATCCGCATCCTTGGATTCTCTGCTCTGCAATCTGATCGCACCCACTCCCGGTCTAGCATACTTTCTCCTGATGGCACGCACGCTAGTGGCGGCGTGCCATCAGGAGATTTTCTACCTCTTCTCTTTCTTCGCTTGAACTCTACTCTGATTATGTAGGAGTCAACATCTCACCAAACAACTCCTCCTCGCTCTCATTCGTTAATATTTATGCTCCCCCTATTCACTCTTCTCCGACGAATAGCAGAACCAACTCCTTTTCTTCCTCCATCCTTTCCTTCTCCAGAAATCGCTTTATTTTGGGGCATTTTTATTTGCCATCGCCCCCTCTACTACTCAAAAGGCACTTCCAACCCCCGTGGGGGAGAAGTATTTCATTGGGTCATTTCCTCTAACCTCCATCCCTTCAATGACCCTGATACACCTACTCTTATCCATTGCTGCACTGACAGATGCTCCTCCCCTGACATCTCCTTTGCTTCCCCCTCTCTCGTCCTATCTTGTTTCTGGGAGGTACTTCAGGACCTGGGTTCTGATCACTTACTAATTCTACTAACCATCCCTCTCTCTTCGGTCTTTCTCTCCAACGAACGTTCCCCTTCCTTCAATTTTTCAGACGGCTCGTTTGAATGACTTTACTTCTTACTTCGATTCTCACTGTCATTCTGCAGAGGAATACTTGGCTCTTCTTCTTTCCTCTGCTGCTGCTGCTCTCTTTGCTTTCCTGACACTGAATGCAGCCAAATTTTTTATTCCTTACGGCCGCATTAAACGCCATCCTAAATCCTGGTGGTCTCCTAAAGTGGAAAAAGCGGTTAGTGAAAGACGTGAGGCGTGAGGCTTTCGCTGCAGCTCACAGAAGCGATAAAGATTAACAGGCTTACATCTCCGCTTCCCGACATGCTTCGTCTGTCATCGCCAAAGCTAAGGCTAAGGCATGGCAGGCGACTTGCTTTTCTCTCCCGCCCAAATCTAACCCTAAATCTGTGTACTCTCTTCTTCGTTCTGTCGCTGACTCTTTATCTTCATCTTTTTCCTATTCTAACTTCCCTAACTGTTCTTCTCCCAGGGAGTCGGCTTCGGTTTTCGCCGATTACCTGAGACTCACTTTTCTGTCTCCCAGCCAAAGGCCTTGCTTAGCAGAGCCAAATGCTACCTGTTCGAGTTCCGACTGGCTACGTGCCCTGAGGAGTCTCGTTTCTCTTTCTGCTCCCACTCCTCCGCCGCTGAATTTCTCGCAGCTGCCAAAAACTTCTCCTCGTCTACTGCCGCTGGCCCAGACAAAGTTGTCTATCCCACGCAAAAGCACCCCCCTTACTCTGGCATGGATTTTTATCTTCACATTTTCAACCTTTCCGGGTCTTTAACATTCCTTTTCTTCCTGGGAATTCGGAAGAGACCTTCTATTATTCTCATTCATAAGATCTCCATCCATAAGGGAAAGCCTCTCGACTCTCTTGCTTCCTTCCAGTCTGTCTTTCTCACCTCCTGGGTCTCGAAGCTGTTTGAACGCATCATTCTATCCCGGCTACTCTTCTTTCTGGAATCTAATTCCATTCTCTCTCCCTGCCAGGCCGGTTTCCTCCCTGGACGGTCTACTCTAAATCAAACCGTTTCTTTCTCCCCCTATTTCGGATGGGTTTAACAAACCCAGGCCGGGCTCTCGGACAATCCTTGCTACCATCAATTTTTCGAAAACTTTCGACTTTGTCTAGCAGCCCGCCCTTTTCCATAAACTGATTTCGGCCGGCTTCCCTCCTAACTTTGTTCCTTAGACGCAAACTTTCCTTTCTGTCAGGCGCGCTTGCGTGGTTTGTCAAAATCACAAAAGCCGCTCCTTTCGATTCCGTCGAAGTGTTCCACAAGGATCCGTTTTTGACCCTGTCTTTTTCTCTCTCTTCATTAATGATCTTCCTGCTTCTCTGCCTTCTTCCGTCAGTTGCTCTCATTATGCTAACTATCTGAAAATTTAGTCCTCCTCCCCTTTGTCTCTACTGCGGTGGAGGCCACACAAGGAGCTCTGATTTCATTGGAGCGCTGATCTAAGTAGTGGTGTCTTCCTCTCAATCTGAACAAATGTGAGGTTTTTTTCTTCTCAGTGGGTCCCCACCAAGCAAATCTTCAACACAACCTACACTTATTCAACTCCCACTTCCATGTCAATCCCACTTAAACTTTTCTTGGGGTCATCTTCGACCGCGCTCTTTCCTTTTCTAAATATGTATTTTTGCTGAAGTTTTTCCCTCGTCTCAAGGCCTTACCCTGTATCTCTGCTTCCTCTTGGAGCCCTTCTGATGAGTCCTTGTGTGCTCTGTACAAAGCTTTTCCTCGTCCTCTTCTCACTTATGCTTCATTGGGTGGTTTCCTTTTTAAGCGTTACCAATATTACCAAATTGGAACGCCTTTCGATAGCGGCTGGTCGCGCCATCTCCGGCTGCCTCTCGTTTTCCCCTATCCAACTTCTCTTCTCTGAGGTTTCTCGACCTCCCCTACGAGTCACCCGGACTCATTTCTCTCGGTCATTTTATAAGCGGGCTCTTTGTCTCCCAAACTCCTTTCCCATTTCAGGTTTGGCCAGACTTGGAGTGAAACTAAGACTCTGCAGATCGTCCTGGAGAGCTTTTGCGTCCACTCACCCGCTCATGCTTCTTCCTACTTCTCCTGAGAAGACTCTTCTTGCTTGCCCTCCCTGTCCTCCTGGGAATCTGCCTTTGTTCAATGTGGAGTCCATACTTACCTCTCCATGCTCTCGCTCTGATCCTCCTCTCTCTTGCCAAGGTGTGGCTCTCGCCCATCTTGACTCTCTTCCCCTCATGATCTGATGCTCTGGACAGACGGCTCTGTTCCTTTTCCTTTTGGCAAGAGCGGCTCCGGCGTACTTGCCAACCGCTCTCGTTGTGGCACTGAAGCCACTCTTTCCTTTTCAACAGGCTCAGTATGTTCAAGTTTTTCTGCTGAAGCCTGCGCCATTCTGCGAGCTCTTTGCTAGTGTCGGCGGCACCAACAAATCTGTCACTTCCATTGTTCTCCTATTTGACTCTCGTTCTGTCCTCACCACCCTATCCTCTCCTCCATCTTTCCTTTTACCTCAAACTCTCTGGCAGATCTGGCAGGAACTGTCTTCTCTCTCTTCCTGTTCTATCAGGCTACAATGGGCCCCCGGACAATTGTTTCTCCCGGGGAACAACGTGGCTGATGAGCTGGCCAGACGGGAGCGCTACTCGCTTCCACTGTAATCTTTTGTAATCTCCCTCCTCTTTCCTCTCGTATCCACTCTTGTTGTTTCTCGGACTGGAGGCGTACTGTCTCATCGAAATTCATTGACACAGATTCCCTCGATTTCTACTGAGGAGTTTGTGCTCCCTCGTCACGCTCGCTGTGTGCTCTCGCGGCTTCGATGCATCGGACACAGCCAACTGCTAAGCTCTTATCTCTCCAGGATTGGAAGAATCGAGAATCCTTCTTGCAGCCGCCAGCGCATATCCGTCCCAGGACACCTCTCATCTCATTCTGCAGTTTCCAGCTACGGACTCTTTGCGCCGCTCACTCTTTGGCGACTCTCTATCTCTTTACGACCTCTGATCCAGGCCCTGAGAGTTTCCCGGATTCTGGGCTCCATGGTCTTCCGCCATGCTTCCACCCCTCAGAAGGGGTCGGGTAACAACAGCAACAACAGGTTTTTGATAAGCTAACAAAAAAGATTTTAGGTGTAAAAGGAGCGGGAATAAAAGAAAAATTGATAACTGCCGTTATTAGAAAGAGGCGTTGCCGTTTGGCAAAATACAGAACCGGCGCTTTGTCATTCACGCCAAAGCAATGCCCCCACCCACTTCTGCTTACACATAACACAAACCATCAAAAACAGCGACGAATCCCTCTTCTGGGTTATCGTAATCAGAGGTAAAATTGAAAGTCAACTGATTAGTGAAGGATGTGTATGGTTCTGGGCAAATAGATCCTTGCAGTAGTCTTACCGGAACACCACCGTCGATTATCTAAAAGTATCAACAAAAACAGAAGTTAAATTTTCAAAATTCTATGCAGGATAGAATCACATTGAAATAGTTAATTTTCTTTGTGTTCGCTGAGAACGTGCAATCTATTTTAATCGCTTTTCTCGGCGACTCAAGAACAATTTCTAAAAAAACTTTTCATTTTATTTCTATGGCTATAGAGCAGTGGTTTCCAACCTTTTTTATATGGCGGCACAGTATTGAGTTCTTTAAATTTTCACGGCACCCCTATCACAAAAAAATAAATATTTTCTACTAATAAAGCCTTTTTTACAGTAAAATAATAGAAAAAACAATGAACATTACATAAGGAAAATTTTTATTCACACAAATCAGCATATCTTGTATACAATAATATCTGGTGTAAAATAATAATGATAAATGTCAGTGGGACAATTGCCCCTGGTGCTTCTTGACTACGGTACTGCTGCAATATTTGGACAAATGTGAAAGAGACGCACTCTTAACTCTTCTTCAATATTTTAAAGTCTTTCACGTTTCTTATTTTTAATGTTGTTCAGGTAGGAAAATCCCAGTTCACATAGATACGAAGTTGAAAATTGCAGTAATATTTTAATGGCTTTTTTACTTAGAGTTGGTGGATATCCTCTTCTTCCATAAAAGAAATCCAAAAGACGTCCAATGGTAGTTGTGCATAATTCAATTTGAGAGCACGATTACTGAAAAGGCTAGGTTATTCTTCCTTTTCTCATAACTTAAAATTGTAATAGTTGATGATTGATAATTCTAGGAACATTTGTGAATCCAATCAAATTCTTCAATGCTGATTGAGAAAAAATATTGTTCAATTTCATTTTCTAAACATGTCAAATGCTCACCAATAATGAGAATCATCTCGGTAACACAAGTTTTTTTGAACCAAGGGAAATGTATCCAAATTATCTTCCCTAATTCTTTTCTTACACATTGCAACTTTTTTCTTAAAAGCAACTAATTTTTCTGTTGCTGTAAGAATATTTTCATTTCTACCTTGCATATTGCTGTTCAGACTATTAAGATGTCTAAATATTTCACTTAAGTACTCTATTTTGGACATCCACAATTCATTTTTATGGTATTTACAAAATCTATCAAGTTTTTCATTTTCAAAAACAACAAGTTCTTTCTGAAGCTCAATTACTCGAGATAGTACGTTCCCTTTTGATAACCATCTTACTTCCGAATGAAGTATTAAACGAACATAACGAGAATTCATATCCTTGCACAGCAACTCAAAAGTTCTTGACTTCAAGGGCCGAATTTTTATAAAATTTACCATTTCTATAGCTTGATTCGTTGCCTCTTTTAATCCATATTGTTCTATATTTGAAACTAAAACATCTCAGTTTAAAAAGCAATGAGTTCGTAGGATGTAAAGATTCTGTTTTTCTACTAAAGATGCAAACCTTTTGCACAACCAACCATTGATGGAACTCCATCAGTAAATATTCTCACACATGAATCCCTGGATAAGCCATATTTTTCGAGGCATATTGTGATCGTATCAAAAATATCTTGATCCTCTGTAGTTGTGGGTAACTGTTTGCAGCATAGAAATTGACTAATTATGGCATCTTCATCGATGACACTTAAGAATGCAATTAACTGTGCATGATTACTGATTTCAGTGGATTCATCAATTTGGAGAGCAAACAGACTCTTTTGAAATTTTGATGTTAGACTTTGCTCAATATTATCACTTATCAGACAAGTCAAGAATCCTTCGTAGAATTGTATTGTTTAAAGAGGGATTTTGCTAATTTCTTTTAAGCAAAATGGAATTTAATGGCTCCTAGGTATCATCTCTTTTGCGGCACACCAGTAATCATTTCGCGGCACACCACTGTGCCGCGGCACAGTGGTTGGGAACCACTGCTATAGAGCAATTTTGTTCACTTTTAACTCGATATGGCCTGCTTACAATTACTGCTCACAAAAATACGTTTATTCATTTAAAGTTACAATGGTGGCAATAAAAATGGAAAACGATGCGACTTTTTCCTCTCCAACTGCTATCATTGTAAACTGATTTTCTGTGGCCACATACTGTACAGTCATGAACACTCAGTGTTTACTTTCGTGCCAATAATTAAACGGCGCCGATTAACGGCGTTAACTTTGCTCGCGCTAACGCTAGCGGCAGTAATATTTCCTGAAGTTAAGGAAAGCGGTAGCGACGAGACTAATTTTGCTAAATTTCAAACCTATGCACGAAACGTTAAATTTTTTTTCTAAGTATTTTGTTGACTTTCCTTTTTTTCTAGAATTTGTTCTTGATTTTATTACTATCATTTAGTGATTCTTGTCATGTTCTTTCCCAACTTCCAGTTTTATAATATTAACTATTAGCGACCTTCCAGTAGATTGGAACTCACTTAATTATTGCGTTTTTAGTCGTATAATCTTTTATTCAGTTTTTACTCATTGTGGAAAAACACCGAGACAATGCTAACGTTACGCAACAGCAACGAGTGAAACGGCATAAATCGTAATGTGATATTTCGGGTTTATTTGATAATCAGCAAAATCATTGAATCAAGTGGAAATGCATAACTGCGTGCGTAGGGGTAAAAGTACTGAAGCGAAGGAGCTGCAGCCCCTCTATCAGTTCTAAAACCGGGAAAAATATTTACTTTTGAAAAGTTGATCTCCAAAAAGGTAAAATAAAAGATCTTCACCGCAAAATTAAAAAATAGTCGCCTTTAAAAGTTTACATCTTTGCGAAATCCGGGTGGGAAATTAACCAAATTATATGAAATGCAGAAAATAAAGTTTTTTCATTAGATAATCAAATATTTTTTTGATAATCAAATGTTTTTCTGGTTATACAGGGTGATCCAGAAAAAGCGGGCCCCTGCTTTCGATAGTCCTTATTATCTAATTTTCAGCAAGAATTGAATGAAACTTTGGTGAGAACTAATTTATTGTTTTTAAAACATCATATCAAAACATGAGAGTCTTTGTACTTTTCTTCTTTATTCTACTGTATGTGCTCCAGATAACCTCCATTTAGCTCTGTGCATTTTTTGAGGTGCAGTGCAAAGTTGTCCATAACGTTCTTACAAAGAAATGGCTATGATCTCCTCCCTGATGGATTCCTTGAGTTCGGTAATGATCTTCGATCTCACTGCGTGTGCTTTGTTTTTCAGGTAACCTTAGAGAAAAAATCTATAGAGCTGAGGTCCGGGCTGTGAGATGCTTTCTCAAAATTAGCCTTGAGACTGATCAGAGAGTTTCAAAAGTACTCATTTAGCCAGTCTTGAGCTAGGTTTGAGGTGTAAAAACTGGCTCCGTCTTGCTGGAACTAGAACTTGCCCATAAGTGACGGGTACAAGATCTGCAGTTCACTCTTGAAAGTTTTGAGGATCTGAACATATCGCTCCAGATTGTTGCTGTCTTCCCAGATTCCTCGATGAAGCCCGACGATGCTTCTTGCTGAAATTGCAGTTCATACCGTGCACTTAAGGGAGTGCAGTGGCTTGGTGGCTATTTTATTGGGTCTGGATGTTTAGACATTTGCCTTCGAGTTTACTTTTCCTTCAACATCCGTAATTCGCTTTCAAAAAAAATAATTTTTCATAATTATTTCTATAATGGCGCCGAGAGGCGGATTTGTGAGCGTGGTTGTGTGTGTGTATGTGTGTGTGCGTGCGTGCGTGCGTGCGTGCGCGCCCTTGTTTGCATGTTATCAAACTTTAATATTCACCATTTATTTCTCGTTTGCTATTTTGTTTCATGAGTCGCTTCTAACCACATTTGTTGTTAGAAAATGGCTGCGACTCAAAGTCCTCGCAGACCCTTTGCACCTTCATATGACATTTTTGATTCATTTGCAATCTTTGACTTATTTATCATAAATGTCATAAAAATATAAACTTCAAACTTATCCACAATTAGTTGTTGGCTCTTGCTTCACCTACCATCAAGTAGTCGCAACACTTCTCAGTTTTAAAACTGTCGAAGGTCAAGTTTATTAAAGAACCGTCAGGAGCAGAGATATTCATTATTTTTCTCATGTTGTTTTCGTAATTTTGAAATTTAAAGCGAGTTGTGTTAATTATTTGAAAATCATCCTTCGCATTTTCTGAAATTAAAATCCGCAATTAATGGCATTTATTGCTCATATACAAGAAAGATTAACTAAGCGGAGGCTTCAGAAACACCCAAACCAACAAAGTTGATAATATCATTTCCCGTTATTTGCAAGATCATGTTTTGTGAAAACTTGTGCATCAAATGCGACTTTGTTCATTGTTCCTTTTCCCTTTTAAGACAAAACATTTACCAAAACAAAACCATGTAAAAAAAGATTTAAATACAAAACATATTGCAGATTTGGAAGGATTAAGAGGGACTAGAACAAAAAATAAATAATAGCTATGACAGTGGTTCGTAACCTGGGTTCGACAAAAAATCCCCAGGGATTAAACAAGGCCCGCCATATAAAATTGAAAAAACTGTCATTTTCAAAAAGTTGATCGGAAGAAAAGGCTTAAACTTAAAACGAAGGAAAGGAATGATTTTTAGAAGGATGTATCCAAATAAAAAATACGAAAAAGTGCACAGCATCCCTTCAACTTTGCACCTGGCACGGACCAGGCTCTCAACGGCTCTATCCGTTCCGGCATTTCTGGGATTGATGAAAGTTTGGAAAATAACGCAGAGTTTCATCGAGTTTGTAAACGGTAAGAACCACTAGCTCATAAAGTTACTACAGTTCTGTACTTACCCTTTCCATTAATTTCTCTTTTGCTGCTGGTGCGTTGCAACTTATCATTTTTAGGAGGACCTCCTAGGTCAAAAAATAATGATGAAATCAGCCTTCTACACTTGATGAAGACTTTTCAAATTATAATGAAAGAGTAAGGATTTATATGATAATAAAGTAGTCACACACAAAAAATAAAAGCACCAGAGCGGTTTTGCCATTATTGGGATTCTTTAGTGGCGCGTATAGCTGCTTTCTTTTTAGACCAGCTTAAAAACAAAGCATCTATAACAGAGGTGCTCACAGTTTTTCAGCAGCTGTGCTATTTATGAAATTATCACGTCAAAATGATCTACCACTACAAAAATGCAAAACATTTTTTGGTTTTTAAATATGTTGAAAATTTTTTATATGTGCAGTACATGTTGATATGCCTTGCATCTCCACATGAGCCAATATTGCACAACGCAACATAGTCAACTATGAACATTTTTTTGTAATTGCCTGAGTTTAATTTGATAACTCGCATCGAATTTAATCAGACAGGGATGCATAGTCCGGACTGTAGCTGCTGACAGCCAGGCTCAAGCACACTTTTAAATCTTCATCAGTCATGGTAGAACGGTATTTGGGCTTAATGATTTTCATGTGGTAAAAGGCTAAATCACATAAATAAGTGGAGCTGAATAATGTAGTCAAGGAGGCAGCGCATTTCGTCATGTCGAGGTACTTTATTGCTGTGATTAAGTTTCAGAACTGTCTATGAGCTCTGGACTTCAGTTCAATGTCAGATTGTAGAGTCAAAGTCTCATCCTCCACTTCAGAAGAGTTCGGGTAAAATAGTGTGGCAATTTTTGATACTAGTAAATCAACCTCAGCATCTTCTCGAAAAGGATAGCACACTAATGTAGCAACTGACTCCAGCAAAGAAAAACCTTCAAAGCTTTTGTCAAACTCTGACAGACAATTGTGAATATGCTCCATGTAGCGTGCACTGTCAAGCTGCATACAGGCTTTTCCTTGCTTCTCCAAATTCGCCAAATAACGGCGCTGCAGCTTTAAGGAGAGATGTTGCATCTTTCGTTTGAAAGCATTAACTAAGTTGATCATATTGATCACTGTTTTGTCTTTTCCTTGCAGCTCTAGATTAAAGTCATTCAACATGTTTGTAAGATCGGTTAAAAATGCAAAGTCTAACAGCCATTGACCGTCATTTAGTTTCTGGTATTCTGTATGTCCAGCTAAACGAAAAAACTTCTTAATTTCCGGACAAAGCTCTCGAAATCTTTGCAGGAATTTCCCTCGACTAGGTCATCTCACATCAGTATGTAGCAACAATTCAGAGTGGTAGCAGTCAACCTTCTCCGGATGTGCACGGAATAACCGTCTTTGAAGAGATCTGTCTCGAATAGAACAGGCGATCTTTGTTGCCACATCCATAATCTCTTTCATGTTGAGCATTTTAGTGCATAACGCTTGTTGGTGGTTCATACAATGATAATCCAAGAAGTCTGGGAAAGCATCGTCGGCTTGCAATTGGCAATAAATCCATTCACGTGGCCAACCATTGCGAGTGCTTCATACGTGGTGATAGATAGCAATTTGTACACTGGGAGCTGAGTTTTCTCAATAAAGTTTTTAACCCTTTGAATGGCAATTACGGCAAAAGTCGTGATGAACCCCAAAGTCGCGCGGTGGCAATCACGACATTTTACGTGATGGTTTTTGAAGCATTTTTACTTTCCTTAAAATCAGTGTTTGCTTCATTTTTCCTTTTTCGTATATTATTATGACATTCCAGAGTGTTCGTTTATCACAAATAAATCATATTTAAACTTTTCACTGCACTTTTTAGCTTTCATTAGAAATATATACAGAAAAAAAATTTGTTGCTTTATAAATTAAATAACTTTCCATTTTCATAATAAAATTTTGTACAAAACCTAATAAAATAAGGAGAATCTTTTATTGTAAACAAAAAGTACACTTTCCACAACTGTAATATATATCACTTCAGTATTTATCTTGAGTATGTAATTTCACTTATTGCACCCAATTCTTTGAAAGAAGCGCGATTTTATTTTTTTGCAGGAAACTAAAAAATTTTTTCTTATATCATATGCCTGGCAGTGCTTTATATAAAAAATATAAAAAGCTTTGTTTTTACATAGCATCACGTATTATGCATTATAAATAAAATACAGCCATATAACAATGTATGCAAATCAATATAAACATTGCAAAAGTGCCCCCTCAAGCCCTCTAACTAAAGAAAACGAATAATTTACCCGTACTTGCAATCAAAATTGAGAAATAGGTCCAAAACATTTTTTATAGCTACACATAGTTACACATCAAAATTCGTTTTCTTTTACAACGCAAACAACTATAGAAAACTAAGACTTCATCGTAAACTTAAAAAATTTTAATATTCGACCAAACTAGTAGTCCAAAAGTGCAGTTGAAATCTGTCTATTTTTTAGAGATTAAGAACCTTTCCATGACTGTTTCCATAGATTATTAGAGCCATAGAAAGGGTTAAACGACTAAAATATGTCATCTCCTCGCGTATGCTCTTTCATGGGAAATACTGTTAACAGCTTCTCTTTTGCAATGATAACGCTAAATACCATACGAATCAAAATGCACATCTGGGCTGTGCCACTCACGTCCGTAGATTGGTCCAACTGTAGTGAGAAATACTCACGATCTCCGATGTCCTTCCACATTTGCTGGACTAAATTCTCAGCCATGGCTTCCCAGCGCCGTGTAATTGTAGCTGCGGAGCTTTGATTGAAGTTGATATTTCTGCCTTATCATTAAAGTCTCAGAACATTGAGTCAGCCTCTTCAGTGAATACCTCTTTCATCATCTTCAGTGAATACCTCTTTTCAGTCTCTATACACTTATTCTCTCTTCTCTACTACTCTCTGCTCCACTGAATGCGCAAAAATTTCGCCGCTTGATACATAAATGGGCGGCTTTCCAGAAAAAGTCAGAACAACATCACTTGACACTGAAAAAAAGCAACGTTAATAAATTAGGTAATCGGCATTAAAAAAAATCTTCGAGAAGAAACAAGATTCACTCCAATACTCTGGAATTCAGTCATGTAATCAACCATTGTGACGTAAAAAAAGGCGTGTGAGTTACAAATTTAAATGCGAAAGGTCTTTTTCGAAAACAGCCGAGATATTAAACGCAAGTTTAGGGTTTCAGGCAGTTCAGATTTACAAACAAAATAATCACGGCAAAACAAAACGACAGATTACAACAACTATGCATATATAAAAACTATTTTTTGAACGCAAATTTACTTTTTCGTGACATACGACCCCCAAAGAATATTATTATAAAAATAATATTAAAAACTACGAACAACGAAATTTGCGAATCTCATTCACTACTAAGATCCTTAATCATGCACATTCAAATTTGATTACCATACCTTACACACACATACAATTAAAGCATAGCACAACAATACACGTAAACGCAGCACAATTAGTTCATCACGTGACTAAGATAATCAGCCGCACATTATCCTTTCCAGGAATGTCCTGTACAGCAGAGGTGTCAAACTTGTGGGCTTCTGGAGGCCACATTGCACGTTGGCAATCGTACCGAGGGCCAATCGTGGTGAAGTCTATTTACCAAAATGTATTTGCAATCGTGGCGAGGTCGATCTCCAAAAAAAAAAAGGTCGTTACCACTCCGGCATCTCCACACCATTGCCCTTATTCAGACATCGTTATCGAGTTCTGTAGCACAAAGTGAATTTTATTAAGAATTTTAGAATCGTCTCGAGGGCCGCATTAAAAGGCTCCGAGGGCCGCGAGTTTGACACCCCTGTTGTACAGTATAATTGTATCCTTGCAAAGCTAGGGCCCATGCATTATGCGATCATTCTGATACTTGATCTTGTTTACATATGTAAGGGGCTGGTGATCAGTTTGTAAAATAAACGGCTTACCAGCTAAGTATAGCCGGAACTTTATTATGCCCCACACAATACTCAAACATTCCTTTTCTAAAGTACAATAACTAGTTTTGGCTGATGCGAGTTTCTTGCTGGCATACGCCATTGGATATAGTCTCTCGTCACGCAGTTGCATGAGGGCGGCATCGAGCCCGCAGTTCGATGCATCTGTTCGCAGTATAAACGGCTTGCTATGATCTGGCAGCTTTAAAATTGGTCGCTTCAATAAACAGTCTCGCAAGCTGCTGAAGGCCTTTTTTTGATCTTGCCCCCATCAAATCTTGTTTGGTTGTCCCTTGCGCGTTAGATCAGTCAATGGCGCTGCAACCGCTGCAAATATGGGGTTGTGGGCGCGGTAATAGTTTGCTAACCTCAAAAACGACCTTAACTCTTTCTTCGTAGTCGGTCTTCGTGCTGTATGTATCTTCTTTAAATTGTCCTCATTAATTGTGGTCCAGTCACGTCCGATATCAGAATACACATTTAGACGGTTTTGCTGTAAGTTCTGCTTTTAGAAGACGTCGGAGCAATTCCTCCAACACTTTTAAATACGCTTGCCCGTCATTTGTATGTATTATGAGGTCGTCAATGTAGCTATCAACGTTGCTCATTCCGGCCAAAATTTTCCTCATTCCGCCAACCAATATTGCCCCGAATTTTTCAATCCAAAAGGCATCCTCAAAAAATCGTGCGTGCCGTCGGATGTTACAATTGCAGTTTTTACAATTTCTTCTTCCGCGACCGGAATTTGCCAGTATTCTTTGCTGAGATCAATCTTAGAGTAATACTAGCTTTTCCCCAACTGCTGGAATAAATATTCTGCTGTTGTCGTAGGTTCTTTGTCCGTTATTGTAAGCTTGTTTAATTTCCGATAATCAACGCTGATGCGGTTTGATCCATCTTTCTTCTTCACGATTACAATTGGGGACGCGAATGGTGAGTTTGATTCTCGAATGATTCTAGGCTAAGGATGTCTACTATTTCCTTTTTCAGGTTTTCCCTCGTGGCGTACGGCAAAGAATAAGGCCGAGACCTGACTGGATTATTATCAGTAAACTCTATCTTATTTTTGACCATGTTAGTTTACCTGGAATATCCGAAAAAATTTGTGATCCTGACAAGGTGTTCATCATCTCTTCCTGTTGTATTTTAGTCAGTTCAATCCGCAACTTGACGTCCTGTACTGTTTCTTTCTGATGACAATTAGCCAATTCCATCATCTTGTCGTCGTTTACACTCAGATCTTTATGTCCTCCTGTAATTCCTGTACAAACATCACAAGACATTATCTGGTTATTGTCTGAATTTTGTTGTGGTGCTCCGTCCTGGTCAGCTCTTTCGATGTATTTCTTCAGCATGTTTGCATGGAACGTTTTCACCTTCTTATTTACTTCTACCCGATAATTATTACCTTTTCCACATCTGCTCATTATTTCATGAGGCTCTTTCTATTGCATCAAAAGTTTATTTGTGTCTGTCGGCAGTAGCAATAATACTTTGTTGCCTTCTTGAAATTCTCTTCTTTTAGCACTTCTGTTATACAGCATTTGATTCTTTTTCCGGCTGTTTAGCAACTCTTCCTGGGCAATCTTCATGGTGTTGTCTAAGCGTTCTTGCAATTCGAAAACATCCTGGTAGCTCGTCTTGATTTCTGTCCCATCGTCTCTCCTGTCCACAGCTCCTTCAAGATTTGTACTGGTTCGCGTATTGTCCTCCCGTACAATAATTCAAACAATGAAAATCCGGTGGCTTCTTGCGGCGCTTCTCTGTTTGCGAATAGTAAAGGATTGACAAAACGATGCCACTGGCGGGGCAGCTAATTACACAAACGTCTTAGCATTTTCTTGAGTGTACCATTAAAACGTTCAACCAATATATTGCAAATAGGATAATACGGCGTAGTTGTTAGTCGTTTTATGGACAGCAATCTTGATACTTCCTCCATGCACTTCGATACAAATTTGCGTGTACCAAGATCCCTCAAGACTTCGTCTGGTATTCCTAGACGACTGTATATATACAGCAACGCTTCCGCCACTGTCTCTGTTTCAATGTTCTTAAGTGGAACGGCTTCAGGGTATCTGATCGCATAATCCACCAAAGTCAGGATATATTGATGTCTTTTCTCGCTTGCAGGTGAAATTGGTCCAACTAAATCCACGACGACTCTCCTAAATGGCATATCAATCAAAGGCATATCTCCTAGTGGCACACGGGAAACGGATCCTTTAGCAGTCGTTTTCTGACATAAATCACAAGATCTGCAGAAATTAGTAACTCCATCTTGCATGCCAGGCCAGTAGAAATTTGTCTGAATGCATTCTTTAGTCTTGTTGATCCAAGATGTCCTCCGAAAATGAGTCTTGGGCGACTTCCATAATCTTCCTTCTCAACGTTTTCGGCATCACAATCTGCTTTGAGCGCTCGCCTAATCCATTAACTCGACTCCGAATTTTGTATAATATACCCCTAAGCTTTTCATACTTTACCCTTTTCTACCACATTTCCGCCTCGTCGTTTGCAACTAAAGTTTTAATCGTGGCATTCTTCCAAACTTGAGCTCTCGTGACCACAGCGGCACATGTCTCCACACCGGAAACAGGATCATCCGGATTCCGTGCCCCAGGAATGTTTCCAATGACCAGGTCAAATAAATGGCTGGAGTTACTCTCGTATAATAGGGCGTGTCCACTTTAATTCCAGCAATGGGTGTCTCCTTCAATGTACGATCGATAGCCATTACATAATCCTTGCTACCAGTAAAATCATCTTTCTTCACCAACTCTCTTCTGACAATAAAACCATTGCAGCCTATATCATGAAGGACCTCAACTGCATTCTCGTCTACCTTTCCGGTTGCAGGAAGCATACACTTCCTATTTTCATTACTCAGGCAGGCGCCATTAGGCACGACTTTAATTTTCTCTCCAGATTTGAGCTCCAAATATTCTTCATCCTTCGCTTTGGCATCATCCGACAACCTTCCAAATTGCGCAGCGCATCCAACTCGGTACAATTGTGAGGTAGGTCTAGGGGTTACCTTCTATGCCTTATCCTTCGGCCTCAGGACTTACGCTTGAGAAGCTAGGCTGCCAGCCCACTCTTTTACAACACAACTCTATTAGTATACAAGCTTTCGCACGTAGACAATCACCGACATCACACTTGTAGCAGCCGATAATCCCCCTTCCTTAAAGTAGTGCTTGGCACTTGCCTTCTAATTCCTCTCCCTTCTCGGTTGTCTCTTCACCTTCCTTTTTTTCTTTCTTCTCTGTTCTGTCGTTTGTTTGCTTTCGTCTCTCAGTTTTCAAAATGACTCACCCCTATATATGCTTCCCATTCGTACGTAACCGAAATAAAGTTCCCAAATATTTTAGCCAATCAAAATTACTAAAAACTAAAACTTAACAAGAAAAGGTTTGAAAACGGGGGAATACCGGAAACTGCTACCCAAAAAGCAATCAATAAAAACACATATAAAATAAATCAGAAAAGGTTTGTCTACGGGGGGAGTACAGGAAATAGCTACCAATAAAATTGATTTGAGAATAAAGTAAACAAGCGACGGTTTGTATGCGAGGAAATACCTGAAATAATGACCAAAACAGAAAACCTACGTCGACATGGGATAATAACATGAATATTCAAGAGATTATTATTGTTACAGTTGTCTTTCACACCGGCTCTTGCGCTATCACGTTTGATCACTTCCTTGCTCGACAGCTTTTGATTGCTCGCTGCCAAATATTGATCAGCCAACCATGACAATTCATCTAAAGTTTTTGGGTTGCTCTGCCTTAGCCCTTCTTTGGTAATACTATGGTAGACTGGCAGATGAAGTATACGCACTTCAAAAATGATATCGAGAAAAAAATTCCACCTCCCATTCTGCATGAAAGTGAAATCTTTTGATCTTCTTACTTGATCCATCTCCCCCACTCATTTTTGACGACCATAAGCATTCTTTAGTTCAAAGAAAAAAAAGTGAGGGCTTAAAATTGGAGGTAACTCCTGGACTAGCGAGTTTTGCTGCACTTAGAGCTGTTGTTTGCGCATTGCACGTTCATACAAATGTTACAAAAAATCAGTTGTCATCTGACCGACTAACCTGTAAATCAATCAAGTGACAGAATGAATGATAGGCTGACGCCTATTTTTTTTGATGTCATGCCATCTACCAATACTACCTTTGCGATCGACTGGTAGATCGAGATCGACTTATTGAGCACCCCTGAGCTATAACATCAGCATCGGTGTCCAGCCAGGTAGTCAAGTGGTACTTACAATAGATAGAAGGTCTACATCGTGAAGGCTCAGTTCCCTGCTGGTTGGTTACGTGCCAATTAAGAGCTCCAATAATGGCAAAACCGGTCTGATGCTTTCTTATTGTTCGAATGTGACTACTTCACTTTTCAAATTATATTATCAAAATATTCATAAATTCTTTTTAAATTCGCACTATGTTGAAATAGCATTTGTCACATAAAATCAGTCACCGAGTCAGGTTGAAGAATGAAAAAAGTTTAAGCGCATCAGGCTGGAGTGATGTGTTTACTACAAGTTAGATAGTCTTTATCAACAAAACAATGTTAAACCAAGTTTTGTAATAAACAGTTCTTATCAAAAGAACGTAGTAAGGACTTTGCAGCCCACAAAAATATGAGAATACTGGCGTTACAACCAAGCTACATCACATAATAAAAGCCTAAGTAGTTAACAGTGATTATCTTTATCTTTCCGTCACAGAGAAACGTTTGAGATCTTAACTAGAACAACATACAGTATTTTTAGATATTCAGTTGAAGTAGGATATTTGAATATTACTAACAACCGTGGATGATTTAAAATAGCATTTCAGTCAAGTGAAGCCTCTAAAATCTGAATAACAAGCAAAGCAATCTACAGTAATTCATTTGTGAATTAAGTTGTTTGATCACTTTTATTGTTGTCTATCCTATTACATAAGTATTAGTTTATTAATTTCATTAGCTTTTTATGGTCTTTAGTTGCCGATTTAGATGTGCAATTGTACATTTGCAATTACTGCAGGTTTCTTCAAAAATATTAAGGCAGTAACAATTTTTTGTGACTGCTGCATGTGCATGAAAAAATATATATTTTGAAAACTACCGTGTTTCCCCGATAATAAGACCTACCCGCAAAATAAGACCTAGCGTGATTTTTGAGGATGATTTTAATGTAAGCCCTACCCTTAAAATAAGCCCTAGTTGAGAGCGGCAGAAAGACGAAAGGCGAAAACTCCGCTGCAATTTTGGAAACTGGTGACTTGCAAGACATTCCAGAGGATGATGATATGATTGTTCTTGAATAAATTGTTGTTAATGCGTTTCTGAATAAAAAACATGTTAATGGCAAGTAAATGTAGATCTTTTTTTGTAATTTCTGTTTATTTAAAATCTCGTAATTTTTACTTTGTAACTTCATTTTTTGATATATCAAAATAATACATCCCCCGAAAATAAGCCCTAGTGCCATATTTTGGAGTAAAAATTAATATAAGCCCTGTCTTATTATCGGGGAAACACGGTATAAAAGCAGATGTGTGGTATCTAACATGGATTTTATCCCGATGTGACATCATGAGAACATTTGACATAACGCAACAGAAAAAGAAAAAAAAACAAAAACGACAAAGGTTTTTAATTTTTCATAGAGTGATAAAAAGAATGATTTGTGAAAACTGTGATTTAATCCTCAACCGTGACATAAGCATTTATGGAAACTAATCAATACGTCACCATCAAACGGCAGTATCACCAAAAATTAAGCCACAATCCAAACCATCTTCTCAGGGGTGTGAATCCATGCTTTTGTTAATGGGACATTGTAACTGGGAACACAGTTTTAACCACTCGGGCACCGAAGCACGCCAAATGCCTGTGCGATCTTCGTTTGACTGCACCAATCAACAGCATCCTCAACGTGGTGGTGCGGTCTCCGACCCCGTTAGGGTTAGGTCGAAATGTCTGTTGGCCTTCTTGATGATCCCAGTAACCCTAGGCACTCCTCACATCCAATCATTTTTTCGCCGTGCTTCTCCCTAAACAACCCCAAAGGGGCAACACTCACTCTCTAAAATTGGTCGCCTCTCTCCTTTCTTCTCCTGCCTCTTTGCTGCCCATATTCTCCTTCTCCTCTTCCTTCTGATTAGCGGTAACGTTCACCCAAACTCATAACGTAGACAATCATATCGTTTGGCCCTGTCTTTCCTGGCTTAATGTCTACGGAAAGTGCGACCTGGATAGATAGGTCAGTGCAATGCTACACCAGCTTTATTGGATTCATCTAAGGTGTTCACTATTTTCTTCTTTTAAATTCAATGCTCTAGGCAGCTCTCAATCCTGGAGCTGTCCTCCTTGCTGCGTCTCTGCTTCTGCTGGATCCCCAATTTTCCAACACTGTGACTTTTTCTTCTGCAGAGTCCTCCAGCACATATACCTTCTCCGCTCAAACCGGACCTCCCTTGCCAATGCAGCGCTCCTACACAGCCCTTGCATACAAACATCCTGTCCTCCTTCTGCTTACTTCAGAACTCCTCTCTCTCTCTGAACGTTCCTTACCCTTTTAAGGTTCTTGATGTCGTTTTTCACTTCCGGCTCCCCCTCTCTCCCCTAACTCGCTCAGTGTTCTTTAATGGAATGCGAAAGGCCTTCAAACCAGAACTGCTGAACTTCTCCTATATATCTCGGTCTATCCTGTAGACCTTATCTGTATCCACGAATGCAACTTCAACTATTTTTCCTCTTTCTGGTTCCCTAGATACTCAGCTCTGCTATGTGACCACACTCACTCCCGGCCGGACAACTTTTCTCTTGACAAGCAGCACGTCAGCAATGGCGTCGTTATTTTCGTCAGGCAGTGCCTGATTTTCTCTGAACTCTCTACCTACTCTCATCTTTCTCTCTCTCTTTGCTTGACTCCTACTCGGAATGTGTTGGGGTCAACATCTCATTAAACAAGTCTTTCTCGTACTCTTTTTGTAACATTTATGCTCCCTCTATTCGCTTTTCCTCGATGAAAAGCAGAACCGACTCCTTCTCCCTTCCGTTCTTTCTTTCTCCAGATATTTAATTATTTTGGCCATTTCAATTGCCATCTCTACCTCTGGGACTCAAAGGTACGTCTGAGCCCAGTAAAAAGGAAGTATTAGATTGGGTCATTTCTTTGGACTTTCTTCCTCTCAATAACCCCGAGATCCCTATTCTTCTCCATAGCTCCTCTAGCAGCCGCTTCTCTCTTGACGTCTCCTTTGCTTCTTCCTCTCTTACTCTCTCTTGCACCTCCGAGGTACTTCAGAACCTGAATTGTGATCACCTCCTAATGCTTCTAACTGTCCCCCTTTCTCCGCTCTTCCGATTAAACAAACGGGTTTCTTTTTACATTTTTCAGAAAGCTCGTTGGAACGACTTTGCCTTTTACTTTGACTCCCACTGCCCTTTTGCAAAGAAACAGTTCTGTCGTTCCTTTCCTTTGCTGGTGCTCTCTTTACTTCTTTGGCATCAAATGCGGCCAAATTTTCCATTCCTTTCGGCCACGTCAAACACCAACCTCAAATATGGTGATCTCCTTAAGCGAAAGATGCGGTAAGCAAAAGACGTAAGACTTTTGCTGCCAGCCATAGAAGTTATGAAAATTGTCGGGCTCATATATTTGCCTCCCGACCGGCCTCGCCTGTCATCGCCAAAGCTAAAGCTGAGACATGAAAGGCAACATGCTTGTCTCTCTTTTTCCTAAATGTGATCCTAAATCATGTATTCTCTACTCCGTTCTGTTGCTGGCTTTTCTTCTTCATTTTGTTTCTCTTCTCACTTTTCCAAATGCTCTCCCATGGTGTTGGCATCGGTCTCACTTTTGCGTGAGATCCCACTTTTGCGTTTTCCCGCCAAAAACTTTGCGTAGCAGAGCCAAAGGCTATCTGTTCGAGCTCCGACTAGCCACGTGCTCTGATGAGTCCCATTCTTCTTTCTGCTCTCCCTCTCTCTCTCTTCCCTTCCACTGTTCCAAGCAAAGTCGCTTATTCCACGCCATAGCACCTTTCTCGAATTTCTTCTTTGCATTTGTTACTTTCCTAGTTGTTACATTCCTTTCTTTCCATCTGGAAGATATCTTCTATTATACTTATTCTTAAAATGGAAAAGTTTCTAAACTCTTCTGATTCTTTTGGGCTTATCTCTCTCACCTCCAAGGTCTAAAAGCTTTTTGAACGCATCATTCTATTTCCACTACTCTTCTTTCTGGAGTTTAACTCCATTGTCTTTCCTCGCCGGGCCGGTTTCCGCACCGGACGGTCGACTCTAGATCAAATTCTGTTTCTTTCTCAGTCCATTTCGAATGGGTTTAACAAACTCAGCGGCGTTCTCGGACGGCTCTTGCTGCAATCGACTTTTCCAAGGTATTCGACTCTGTCTGGCCTCCCGCTCGTTTTCATAAACTTATTTCTGATGGTATTTCTCCTTGCTTTGCTCGTTGGGCTCAATCTTTTCTTTCTGATGGGTGCGCTTGTGTGTTATTTCAAAATCACGAATGATGCTCCTTTTGGAGTCCTCGCGGTGTCCCACAAAGATGCGTTCTTGATCCTGTTGATTATTGTCTTTTCAAGAATAATCTTCCTGCTTGTCTGCCTTCTTCCGTGAGCTGCTATTTTTATACTGATAACTACACCATCTGTTTCTTCTCGCACTCGGTCCCTGATACTTTATGAAATACACAAGGAGCTCAGATTTGACTAGAGCGCTGATCTGAGCACTGGCGTCTTCCTCTCAATTCGAGAAAATGTGAGGCCTCCTTTTTTTTGGTGGATCCCGATCAAGCTAACCTTCAGCCACATCTCCTCTTATTCAACTTCCTCTTTCACTTCACTCTCACTCCAACTGTTCTTGGGGTCACTTTTGATCGCATTTTTTCCTTTTCTAAACATGTTTTTTTGATGGAGGCCTCGTCTCAAGGTCTTACGGTGTATCTCTGCTTTCTCGTGTGGCCCCTCTAAGAAGTTCCCCTCTCTCTGTCGCACAAAGCTTTTTTTTGGTCCCTTCCGCTTATAATTCACCTGGATAGTTTTCTTTCCCAAGCGTTACCAATTTTATCAAATCGAAACGGCTAGTCGCGCCATCACCGGGTGCTTCTCGTCCTCTCGTATCCCACTTCTTCTCCCTGACGCGTCTCTAGCCCCTCTACGAGTCACCCGGACTATTTTCGCCCTATCTGTTTATAAGTGGGGCTTTTGTCTCCCAATATCTTTTCCCATTTCAGGTTTGGCCAGACGTGGGGTGAAACCAAGACTCTCCAGATCCTCCCGGGAAGCTTTTGGGTCACTCAACCTTTCATGCTTCCACCTACTTCTCCTAGTAAGGCACTTCTTGCTTGCCCTCTCTTTCTTCGACCTGCCTACATACCTACCTCCTCTCTACCCATCTTTCTTCAATGTGGAGCTCAATCTCTCAAATCCATGCTCCCGCTTTGGCCTCCCTCTTTCTCATCAAGGTGCGGCTCTCGCTTACTTTGACTCCTTCCCATCTTACGATCTGATGATCTGGACCGATCTGTCTCAGCAGCACCAATAAGTCTGTGACTGGTCTTCACTTGTTCTCCTCTCACACTCTCGCTCTGTCCTCAACACACTATCCTTTCCTCTGTGTTTCCTTTATCTCAAACTCTCTGGCACATCTTCCAGAAATTGTCTTCTTTCTCTTCCTTTACTATCAGGATACCATGGGTTCCCGGACACTCATTTCTTCCGGGAAATGACACGGCTGATAAGCTGGCCAGGCGGAATGCGCTAATTATGCTTTCGGTTGTTCCTTGTAGTCTTTCGACTCTGACCTCTCGTAACCACTCTTATCTTTTCTCGGACTGAAGGCGTATTGTCTCGTTTAAATTCTTCGACACACTAGCTCCCTCAGTTTCCACTGAGGAGCTGTACTTCCTCGTCACGCTTGCTGTATCATCTCTCGTTTGCGCTGCAACGGACACAACCTTCTGCTAAACTCTTATCTTTCAAGAATTGGCAGAATCGGGAATCGTTCATGCAGCGCCTGCGGTCATCCGACGCAGAACACCTCTCATCTCATTCTGCTTTGTCCAGCTGCGTGCTCTTTGCGCCGCTCGTTCTTTGGTGATACTTTGTGTCTCTTCAACCTATGGCGAAACCATGGAGAGTGGCCCGACTTCTGGGCAATCATGGTCTTCCGCCATGCCCCCATAACAATACCAACAACAACAACATAAATTTTTGTTAGATGAATGTTGAGGCCTTATGCTTACTGTGCTACAGCAGGGGTGTTCAAAGTTTTTATAATTTGGGTCACATTTTGCTAGCTTAAACGTTTTGACGAGCTGCAAGAGAGCAGTATTTTGGGAGTTCAATTGACGCAAGTTAGGGCTACCATATCTAAAAAGTCAAAATCAGCTCTGTGAACTCAAATTTTGAGACAGACAATTGTCACGACATTAGTCTCGTGCCGCACTTCGTGCACCCCTGATCTACAGTATTGAAATCCAATAAACCGTTAATACGTAGCTGGCGAATTGTCTTTTAATTATGAAAAAAGAATTAAAAAATTTCTCTTTTCAGGCAAACTAAAAGTTGAAGTTAAAGTTACATATTTCTATCTTCCGGTCACAGGAAAACATTTTTGACCATGTCGCAAAAATTTTTTAAAGATAATCTGTCTCATAAGAGCCCTTGAGCAACCGTTAAGCCCTTTGCTTACTACGTGAGTAAACTTTAGTCTCCTTACAAATATCAGTTCAAACAATTCTAATTACAAAAACTTACTTGGATTCTTGCAAATATCAGTTCAAGCAATTCTAATTACAAAAACTTACTTGCAGTACAATTCTAATATTACAAAAACTTACCAATTACCAACAAACAAAAGAGTGGAAAAAAAAATTATTGAGGTTTTTTATAAACCAAGTTGCACCAATTCTTCGAATACAAATGCTAAACAAGTAACATCTTTGTGCAGCAACAGAAAACAAAACAATCACGCCACTCAAAAAAACGTTTTTGTTCAGCATGCAGCCGGCTGCGTAGGCTCAACACAAATAGCATTTCAGAGAGCAGGAACAAAATGTTGGTGTAAATAGGGAGAATCACCCCTATGCCCCCAATCTTAATCATTGTAATTTGAATTTAGAGTAGTCTATTTAAAAACTTTTTATCATTTGACAATTTTTATCCGTTTATTCAAATTTTGAATAAGAATTACCTCCTGACAAGTCAAAAGGAGAAACAGACTGTTGAGATGTTTTTAGCTTGAATATATTTCATTTTATTATATTTTATTGCTCTGACTCGGCCATTGAGCTCTCTACTGTGAAATCGATTAACTAAGTTTCTTCCAATCAGTATAGAGCACAAAGTGAACTTTGGAGGAAGGCGCCGTAATGTTTTTTTTTGCAATTACAGAAATAAATTTTGTTCGTAGGGTTATTTTACTTCTTGGTGTAAACCCTACGTAATATTATTTGTAACGCCAAGGTCCTTGGCTGCACCAATGTGTCTTGGTCCCGAAACTAAACAAAAAGCGTTATATCTACCTACATGTACATACCTTGCGTCCAACTACCCGGTTGACTTAACAACCTATTTTGAAAAAATCTCCCTGCATAAACACGATTGTATATGATTCTATGATTTCACTTAGTGATGTAGACCTACAAACCTATTTTTCAGCTGATTTTTCTCAAACTTTGAACTACATGACTAAAATTCTCAATTTTCTTCCAAGATTCCGTTATCGCATCAGATTATTTCGGTTTCCTGGTTTTCATAAACAATCGGGAAAAAATTGAGAATTTTAGTCACAAATCACAAGTTAAACATCTGAAATCAAACCAGCAAAAATTGGAGTGCCAGCGTAATTTTTTCTTAGCTGCTAATACCAAATATGACAACAAAAACATGGCGAGAAGCACAATCCTGCACCAATCCACAGCTACCTCAACGTGGTGGTGTGGTCCCTGACCCCGCATGGTTTGTCGATGGGTTGGTCGAAATGGCTGTTGGACTTACCGAGGGTCCGAGTTACCCCGAGCACTCCCTTTAGTTTTTCGCTGTGCTACCCCCAGAACGACTGCAGAAGACCACCACACAGCTTCCATAAAATCGGTCGCCTGTTTTCTCTTTTCTCCTGCCCTTCTCTTCCACGTCTTCGTCTCCTTATTCTTCTTCTTCTCTTGATGAGCAGTAACGTTCATCTCAACCCTGGTCCCATCTTTCCCTGCTTTGTTTGCGCTGGAAATGTGACCTGGCGAGGCAAGTCAGTGCAATGCTGCACCTGCTCCAAATGGGCCCATCTAAGGTGCTCACAACTTTTCCTCTCCAAATTTAGAACTCTTGACAGCTCTCACACCTGGAGCTGCCCCGCTGTTGTGTCCCCACTCGTAACACAGTGACTCTCTCCTCACCCGACGCGTATACCTCCACTGTACAATCTAGCCCTTCGTCCCCTAATGCTGCACTCCAGCTCCATTCTCGTCTTTAAGCTTCTTATCCCCCGTCGGCCCATTCTGTATCTTCTCCCTCAGGCCCCTCACCACCGTCCTTTGCTCCTGGCTGTCCTTCTATGCCTCCTCTCCCACCCCCTGACTCTCTCAGGGTTTTCCAATGGAATGCTGGAGGTCTCCGAGCCAGAAGCACCGAACTGTTTTACTTACTTTTGTCCCAACCTGTTGACCTTATCTGTATCCAGGAATCCAATCTTAACTGATCTTCTTTTTTCCGGATTTCTGGATTCTCTGCTCTGCGTTCTGATCGCACCCACTCCCGGTCTGACATTTTTTCTCCGGATGCCACGCACGCTAGCGGCGGTGTCATCATTTTCGTCCGGCAGGGCTTATCTTTCTCTGAACTTTTTACCTCCTCTTTTTCTTCGCTGGATCCCTACTCTGATTATGTAGGAGTCAACTTCTCTCTTAACAACTCCTCCTCGCTGTCATTTCTTAATGTGTATGCCCCCATATTTTCTCCTTTCCGACGGATGGCAGAACCGAATCCTTTTCTCCCTCAATTCTTTCCTCCTCCAGAAACCTCTTCATTCTGTGGGACTTCAATTGCCATCACTCCCTTTGGGACTCAAGAGGTACTTCCGACCCCCGTGGAGAGGAAGTAGTCGACTGGGTCATCTCCTCTGACCTTCTCCACCTCAATGACCCTGACACACACACCCTTCTACATTGCTCCACTGGCAGTCGCTCCTCTCTTGACATCTCCTTTGCTCCCTCCTCTTTTGCTCTTTCTTGCTCCTGGGAGATGCTTCAGGATCTGGGTTCTGACCATTTACCAATTCTTGTAACTGTCCCTCTCTCCCCAGTCTTTCGCCTCAACGAGCGTCCTCCTTCGTTCAACTTTCAGAAAGCTTGCTGGGATGGCTTTGCCTCCTACTTTGACTCCCACTGTAGAAGTGATAAAGATCGCCAGGCTTACATCTCTGCTTCTCGACGCGCTTCATCAGTCATTACCAAGGCCAAGGCTGGGGCATGGCAGACGACTTGCTCTTCTCTTTCACCCAAATCAAACCCAAAAACTGTTTGCTCTTTTTTCCGCTCTATTGCTGGCTTTCCTTCCTCGTCTCCTCCTGTCCTAATTTTCCCAATTGTTCTTCTCCCAGGGAATCGGCTTCGGTCTACGCCGCTTACCTAAGGTCTCGCTTTTCCGTTTCTCAGCCAACGACTCTGCGTAGCAGAACCAGAGGCTACCTCTCTGAGCTACGCCGAGCCACGTGCCCGGAGGAGTCTCACTCGTCCTTCTACTCTCCATTCTCCCCCACTGAACTTCTTGCGGCTGCCTCCAACCTTTTCCCCTCCACTGCCACTGGCCCAGACAAAGTTGCTTATCCTATGCTAAAGCATCTTCCTCGCTCTGGCATGGATTTTCTTCTTCACATCTTCAATCTCTCTTGGTCTTTGCATTCTTTTTTTTCATCTGGAATACACCTTCATTATTCCCATCCACAAGATAGGAAAATCTCTCGACTCTTCTACTTCCTTCTGGCCTATCTCTCTCACCTCCTGCGTCTCAAAGCTTTGTGAACGCATCATTCTATCCCGTCCACTCTTCTTTCTGGAATCTAATTCTCTTTCCCCGCCAGGCCGGTTTCTGCCCTGGACGGTCTACACTTGATTAAATTCTGTTCTTTTCCAGTCCACTTTGGATGGGTTTAAAAAACCCAGGCTGGGTTGTCGGACGATCCTCTCTACTATAGATTTCTCTAAACTTTTGACTCTGTCTGGCATCCCGCCCTTTTCTACCAACATCATTCGGTTGGCCTCCCTTCTTGCTTTGCTCGTTGGACTCAATCTTTCCTTTCTGACAGGTGCGCTTGCGTGGTTTTTCAAAGTCACAAAAGCCGCTCCTTTCGAGTCCGTCGAGGTGTTCCGCAAGGTTCCGTTCTTGGCGCTGTCTTTTTCTCTCTCTTCATTAATGATCTTCAGGCCTCTCTGCCTTCTACCGTCAGTTGCTTTCTTTATGCTGACAATCTGGCCGTTTGGTTCTCCTCCCCCTCGATCCCCACTACGGTGGAGGCCACGCAAAAAGCTCTGTTTCGATTGGAGCGCTGGTCTGAGTATTGGTGTCTTCCTCTGAATTCGAGCAAATGTGAGGCCTTCTTCTTCTCAGTGGATCCCCACCAAGCTAATCTCCAACCCAACCTCCTCTTACTCGGCTCCATCCTTCGTTTCAATCCAATTCCAACCTTTCTTGGGGTCATCTTCGATCGCAATCTTTCCTTTTCTAAACATGTATTTTCGCTGAAGGCCAAATTTTTTCCACGTCTCAAGGCCTTACGCTGTATCTCTGCTTCGTCATGGGGCCCCTATAAGGAATCCCTCTTTGTTCTGTACAAAGCTTTTCTTCGGCCTCTTCTCACTTATGCTTCACCCGGATGGTTTTCATTCCTAAGCGCTACCAATATCACCAAATTGGAACCCTTCCACCGAGCGGCCAGTTGCGCTATCACCGGCTGCCTCTCGTCCTCCCATATCCCACGTCTTCTCTCCGAGGCTTCTCTACCTCCCCTACGAGTCATCTTGACTCATTTCACTCTTTTGTCGTACGAGCGGACTCTTCGTCTCCCAACCTTTTTCCTATTTCAGATTTGGCCAGACTAGAAGTGAAACCAAGACTCTGCAGATCGTCCTGGATAGTTTTTGCGTCCACTCACCCCCTCATGCTTTCTTCTACTTCTCCTAGGGAGGCTCTTCTTGCTTGCCCTCCCTGTCCTCCTGGGAATCTGCCTTTGTTCACTGTGGAGTCCATACTTACCTCTCCATGCTCTCGCTCTGATCCTCCTCTCTCTTGCCAAGGTGCGGCTCTCGCCCATCTTGACTCTCTTCCCCTCATGATCAGATACTCTGGACAGACGGCTCTGTTCCTTTTCCTTTTGGCAAGAGCGGCTCCGGCGTTCTTGCCAACCGCTCTCGTTGTGACACTGAGGCCACTCTTTCCTTTTCAGCAGGCCCAGTATGTTCAAGGTTTTCCGCTGAAGCCTGCGCCATCCTGCACACTCTTTGCTGGTCTCGGCAGCACCAACAAGTTTTCCATTTCCCTTCTCTTCTCCTACTATCTGATTCTCGTTTTGTCCTCGCCACCCTGTCCTCTCCTCTATCTTTCCTCTTATCTCAAACTCTGTGGCAGATCTGGCAGTAACTGTATTTCTCTCTCCTCCTGTTCTATCAGGCTACAATGGGTCTCCGGACATTCGTTTCTTCTGGGGAACGACACGGCTGATGAGCTGGCCAGACGGGGAGCGCTACTTGCGCCCTCAGCAACCTCTTGTAGTATCTCTCCTCTTATCTCTCGTATCCATTCTTTTTTTTCTCGGATTAAAGGCGTACTGTCTCATCGAAATTCTTTGACACACAGGTTTCCTCGATTTCCACTGAGGAGCTTGTGCTCTCTCGTCATGCTCGCTGTGTCCTCTCTCGTTTACACCGCAACGGACACAGCCTTCTTTTAGGTTCTTATCTCTCCAGGATTGGCAGAATCGAGAATCCTTCTTGCAGCGCCTGCGGACACTCTTCCCAGAACACCTCTCATCTCATTCTTCACTGTCTAGCTACGGACTCTTTGCGCCGCTCACTCTTTGGCGACTCTCTGTCTCTTTACGACCTCTGGTCCAGACCCTGAAGAGTTTCCCGGCTTCTGGGGCCTCATGGTCTTCCGCCATGCCCCCATCCCTCGGAAGGAGTCGGGTAATCAACAACTACAACAGATGTACAGTCAAGAGATGTGGTATCGGTTTAGTAGCGCTTAAAGAATAATTTTTCTTTTTATTTTTTTATTAAAGCGGATTCTGTAAAAAGTGGCAACATGTGCTTAATGCCGCTTCGGAGCTTAAAAGTTTGTAGTCTCAAAACGCTGATGTTGTAAGGTACTTTATAAGGTATGTAAGGTTGTAAGATATTTGGATTAAATTACTTTTCTGAACTATTGTTTAAAGATTAGGAGCTCGATAAATTTAAACTTAGTGTAATTCCATTTAGCAGTAGGTTTCAAACAGTTTTAAGGAAATTGAGAATCATTCAAACTTTTTATGGGGCACTTGTACTACTGACCACAAAAATAAACACACGTGTTTCACACTTACTACAAAAATTACACCTACACAATTTTATTCTTTTAAAAGACAATGAAAACGGGTATTAAAGGAATAAAAAACCGAAGTCCGGCAAGATACTAAAAATTTCTACGCGAATCAAACAATTGACCTGACAGGCCGTTTTTGACTGAAACAATGGCCAATTATTCATTGCGTAGCCGGGATTCTTTTTTGGTTTTGGAATATTTTATATTTTATGAAAAAATAGTAGGCCTAAAGTTCTTTCTGCTTTTGAACATATTCAGAGCGGTTTTTATGCTTATTACAGTAAAAAGAACTTTCAAAGTGACAAAGAAATTAATGAACTGCAGCAGATCCAGAAAATTTTGGCTTACTGATACTAATCAGCAAAGTACAGGGAAAAGAGAAACAAAAGATGCTTTAAATAAAAAGCAACTTACCAGCTTTATAGGTTAATCGAAAACCTTTTTTCTCAGTTTCATGATCTGAAGTAAAAGCGACAGAAATTTCACCGCAGTTGAAGTATTTAGTCACAGGCTGACAAAAGCTTCCTGTGTATTGACCAAAGCTTCCTGGTGATTGGTTTGAGCACTCCATAGTCTGTAACATAATCAACATAGGATTTTTAAAATTGACTTATGAAAAAAGGTGCAAGAAACACATATCGGGAAAACAACTACATCAATCGTTCAGAGAGAGATGTTGATATTAGACTTGCCAGCGTCTTGACACAGTCTTGATAAACAGTACACTCAGTGCAAGCCTTGTGCTGCAAGACCTTGTTTAAGGGAAGTACCTCTACCGTACATGCAAAACTGTAGCATAAAAAAATTACTCCGTTCGTTAAAAACAGTTGGTGTCGATATTGTTTTCTTCGCAACAATAAGAAGCCAGTCCGTCACGTCTTAGTTCCACCATAGAAAGGTTTGCGTAAACCCAGACCGTCAACTAGCGCACAAAGATTTTTCGACATTCAAAGCAGATCAGTTTGAGATCAAAAATTGTGGGGATATAGACTGAAAAGTCATCGTGGGATCTGCTGTTTTGTAAAAAATGAAGCCTCTCAATTGAAATGTGTTTTCTGGTTTTAATTTTGCGCGCTGTCGTTGACAAATTTTGTAATACTTTATCTTGATTTTGTTTTTCCCTTTGTTTGCTGTGCTTAGACATCTTGATTTAAAATGTGTCTGCCATCATTCATTTGCTTTTGTTCTACAATTTAAATTTCTTATGACATTCCTGTAGAATACCAATGATGCTTTCTTTAATTCAGTTTCTGTCTCCGGCTTTTTGCTTCGAAGTCCAAAAAATCAATTTTACAAAAAAACCATAGCAAGCGTACTTTTTAGGCAAAAACAAATAGAAAATTCTTCTGAAGAGTTCTACTCTTGGGTGTGGGCGAGTAAGAATCAGATTACCCTCCTTGCAAAGCCTTCGATACAATCTTGGTGCGAAAGAACTTACCAAGAAGTCATGGGCGTCTTCTAGAGCGAATTCATCGGGCTCTATTTTCACTAAAATGTTGGCATCCTTTGATCCATTTATCCTCCAACAGCTGTTTTGGTTTTTTGGATAATTATTTGGCCAACTTGTGGAATGTATGTAGTTACTCTCCTTCGTTGCTCTCAGTGTTTGCTGCGTTCCAAGACAATTTCCTACAAATTAAGACAGAAGATCATTACTAGAAAATGAACACTTAATCGACTTGTCAAATCCAAAATGGGTGCGTAATTGATGTGGTATACTTTGACAGAAAGTAGTAGATACCGCTGGGTGAGTGTGTGGGATGCTTGCCTATAATAAGCAAATATACAATACATGGTAGCAATGGCACTACCATGTATTGTATAGTTGCGTGTTTTAGGCAAAAGTTCTAACTCAAGTTATGCCCAAAATCCTAGGGGAGGCCACGGCTTTGCCATGGCCAGCTATCTCATACCATCTTATGTCCCCTGCTAACGCCCTTGCGCAAGAGGGCTATACATTAGGATTGCTCTGTGTATGCTGTCATATGGCACACTAGAGTGGTGGCCACGCATGGAACTAGTAGTGCTGGAGTTTAGAAGATACAGGGATCCATGAAAATCACTCCCACAGCAGCCCGATAGACACTGCTTGACCTGCCACCTCTTGCTATGTATATTATGAGTGAAGCAATGCCAACCAGCAATCGTGTGCTTAAAGGAGGACAAAGGAAACATAAGAGCAGTGTTGCGGGGACTCGAGACAAGAAAAAACGTCTCCTCTTGACTCAAGTCATTTGTATGACATGACTCGACTCGGCTTTGGCTAGTCGTGTCAACTCAACTTCAGTGACTAGAACTGGAGTCGAGACTCGACTGACCCGCTGATAAAGAAATTTACTGCATAAAACCTATTGTCTACCAAGTCATTTCTATGTGACATAAAACATTACAAATGGCAAAAATCACATTACTGTTTTACACAAATATATTAACAATCTTACGGTAATGAACAATTCCTATGCCATATACCCTGTACGCTAAAGCGTATTAGATATAAAAATACGCATTTCTATAACCTATACCAGGGGTCACCAACCGTATGCCCGCGGGCTCCACGACGCCCGCGAGGACAACATGAGACACCTGCGAGGACGATAGGAGTTACTCGCCAGCCTGATTCAAAAATATTTTAAAATATTTTCTACGATGAACTGGACCGCGAGTGACACAATCGCGGCAGCAATACAGGTATTGACCTTTTTTATTTCTTGGAGGACATCTCCATATGTGTGAGATATGAACACAAAGTATGATGTGCGGTGAAGATCATCGGTTGCATCGTATAACAGAATGACAGTAAAATATATTGTAATTGTATTGATAATTGACCTCAAAAATAGTTTGCCTCACTTTAAAGTGTAATAATTCTCATCAAGGAGACATGTAATTATCAGAGAAACAACCAAATTTCAATTCAGCGGGAGGTTAAGTAATAAAGCATGAACATTGTAAACATTTTTTCAAAACTGATTCAATCCAATCCATTGGACTTAAAATTAAACGTAATTAAAAATTCGTGATTCTATTAGAAAGCTATCCAAAAGCTTTCCTACCAACTATCTGCCACATTAGTGTGTGAAATCAGTTTGTGTCAACTTAAACGTGACTTGAAATATTTTTTATTTCGCTGCGCATATCCTTTTCTGAACTATTCATGTTAAATTTTGAAACTGTGTTTAATTGTGTATATTTTCTTTTAAAACATTCGTCTTATTGCTTGTTATGTCGTTATATACTTGTTCTCATTTGATATTTCAAGTTCGGAGGCGGACCTAATATTTACTCTATTTCACTGTCATTCTGGTGTACGAAAGCTACCGATGATCCTCACGGCCCATCATGAGGAAGATAGGAAATTTGTTTAGCTTTCCAAAATATATGACATGAGAGGAACAAACGTGCGGAAAAACCTTTTATATATGGCTATATGAAGTGGTCTTAAGTTATTTGATATTTCAAGTTTTGAAAGGGGGCGGACCTAACATTTGCTCTATTTCACTGTCATTCTGTTATACAGTGCAACCGATGATCCTCACCGCACATCATGAGAAAGATAAGAATTTATTGAGCTTTTCAAAAATATATGACATGATAGGAACACACCTGTGCAAAGATGTTTTTTTTAGTTTGGATTGTTTAGTCGTGTTTGCCGACAAGGTACAATGTTTTGTTTCGTTTATAACTTTTGGTTCTTTTATTCTCATATTTTGAGCTTCTTTTATAGTCGTTTTAAGAGCGATGGTTGGTTACATAAATTTCTATTCGTTTGTCGCTTTTTTTCATGTATTTTAAAACGAGAGAATCATTCTGCCAGAATGAGAGTGGTGTTGTCACTATATAGCGGCAAGCATTGTAATGTCATTGAAGAGCAAACGTAGCACTGCTTTGTAAAAGATTCAAGATAGAACAAAATAGCATGCTTAAAAACATTAAATGAATAATGGCTTGTTGCACCTTGATACAGAGTAAGATGTTATAGAATCACTTATAGCAAAAATTAATCTTTGTTTTAAAGCAATGGATTGAAAAACAGTATGGACGGGTGAGCATAGCCACTACATGTCTCCCAAGTTTATCGCAAGCTGGAAACGTTTTATTTGCCCTATTGTTATCATAGGCGTTCTTAACTAAACAGACTTTTATCCATTAAATTCAGCAATTGCTTGCATATCAAAGTTGTGGGAGGGCGCCAATATAATTGATATGTATTTTCAGGATTAAGTCATTAAATAATAGGATTTTTAGGATTGAGCCATTACACATTATTGCAATAGCAAGGCCTCCACTGATAATGTCGAGGTTAATAATATCAAATCAGCTGCGTCAGCCTCACCCAGTTACAAACAAAAGTGCTTCAACATTTAAATCATATGTAGCTCGACATTACTATTTTGTTGCAAAATAAAGCAAGACTAAGATTATTCCCGCTCCTCTTTATCTTGGAGTATCACCAAGCGTTTTTCTTGGAGTAGGTTGCATCATAAAACTTTTAGAAACTTCATTTTCACATGAATCTTTTTGAATATTTTGATTGATATCGCTAAAGATCCATGCTATTGAGAATGAATAGACAAAATGTCCCAAAATAGTTAGGTTTTGTAGAAATTTCAAGTTTGTGTTCTGCAGGCAACCAGAATTTTTAGTGTTTTTCACCAATAGGCTACATTTCATAAACGTTAAGTGACTTCATTTTTTGGTGAATCTTTTTGGATACGCAGACAAATAATGACAAAGAACCATGCTTTTGAGGGAAATTAGTCAAAATTTACCAAAGAACAAACTTTGTCTAACAATTGCAAGTTTGTTAGATCAAGTAGGATAATTGTTTAACTAAAAATAAAACATGATGTATGGCAACCAATTTTTAATTTATCACTATAAAATAATAATCGTTAGCCGTAACTCATTAGAGACACATGTTTCTGAAAAACAAATTTCCTAAGCTTTCAAACGACAGTAATTGTTTGTACCTTATTATAATTTTTATGTATCAAATTTACCTGTTTCTACTCAGCTTACCACTTTTTTGAAAGGGGGAAAGTTTCACTGACAGTTTTTAGTGTAAAATGTAATACTACCAACAGATGTTACATACTATTGGAATTTCCTTGAAATAATCTTTAATTAAATTAATCTTTAATCTGCTTTTGATTAAATCTATTTTGTAAAAATGTTGCAATTTTGAAAAAATTATTATATTATAATCTCTCTTAGCAAAAGACTGTGTTAATCGTACCAAACAATATTATGACATCATAGAGAGAATATAAGCGTGATAGAGAAAAAGAGAAGTATGTTTAGAAGGCTTAAAATGCTTAAATAAGAATGGCTCGTTGCACTGTCAAATGAGCATAAATTGTTGTAGGGTTGATTTTATCAAAATCATTTGATTAATATCTCCTGAAAATGCGTTTAATCGCGTTTGTATGGTCAGTAGTTTTTGAGAAAATACAGCTAACAAATCCCGCAATCAAGCGTTGGTTGTGATGTCATCTTAGATTCCAAAAAGGTAAAATTTTTTCCAAAGTAATAGGTTGGATACTAGTATTCGTTTGAGCGAAAATGGCTTTGCTCTGTCAAGAAAGGTAAATTAAAAACAATATTTTTGATTATGACATCATGATGACGTCAGGAATATCCTTATGACGCTTATACCAAGGCGGTGATCAATCGTGCTAAGCTTAGTGTTTGTAAGTCCAGTAGTTTTGGCGGAGTTAAAGCGTACATAAGTAAGTACGTACCAACACACGTACAGACAAAATCGGGCTTTATATGTATAGAAGCACTTCATAAAACAAACGCACAAACATTTGTGAAATCGTTAGCTGTTTCAATTGTTGGCAAGTCCAGTTCCTAAGTATACTTACGCTGGAAACAAGGCAAGCAACACGTAGCCAGCGACTCCAGAAACTTTGGGAAAATATGATAGCTATGCCCAACTTTACATAATGTTTGTTTTAATCGATTTGATTTTGTAATAAGAATTGGCTGTGACAAAAAAAAAACTTAAGCTTTTATGACTGTTCTGTCAACTATTAATTGGGTTAAAGCGGATCAGACGTCTAATCCGATATTGTTAATCTCAACTTTACTGATGAGGACCCTGCAATAGCAATAACTTAACTTGAAGTGCTTTATTTCGAGTTAATATCCTCTTCCCGAGCTGCGTTCACGCCAAGACAAAGCCACACACCCGCAGTAAGAGGCTTTTGCTCATGCAGTTACAAAAATTCGTAAGTAGTAGGCCTAATATTAAATAGCTCAATCGTGAAAATACATATCAATCCCTTGTTGAATTTGACGGACAAAATTTTGATAAGCTTAGGGACGCATATGGTGAAAATAAGGCAAGTAAGACGTTGCCAGGGACTCAATCTACTTGGAGATATGTGGTGGCGCTGTGCAACCCCACGTAATGTGTTTTTTACTCCATTCCCTTTCAAAACACACTTCGGTTTTGTCTGGGAACAAGATATGACAATGTAATAAAACATAAACTGTTTATTTATTACTGTTGAAACAACTATCGATCGAGTAAAGCTGACTTAGCCGGATAAACTGATAACTTCGACATTACTGATGGGGTAACAGCAGTTAGTTTATTTTTAAGATTTAGTGGGTTTCCTATGGTTGAAGCTTTTCTGATACCATTGCTTGTGTGTCAAAAATGATGTTAGTGGTAGCAAGCTGAAAACAGTTGCTCAGTGTTTTGTTGCCATTCGATTTTCATATTTTGGTGCAACTTGTGTTTTTATAGAAAATGCATTGTTACATACATATTATTCTTCTAAATACTGAGAGCATTTTCAATGCAAAATCTTTCAGTTTGACAAATCTAACTTTGCTAAGTAATTTTGAAAGGCGGTTTTGAAATTTGCTCTTGGGCAAAAATGCCTTTGGGGACCTGAACTTGAACAACACTGTATCAAACAATCAAGGCTGTAATGTATCAGACAAACTTATGCATCCCGCTTTTGTCCACCACTGGCGTATTTAGGAAAAGGATAAACGGCGGTGACTCCTCTCAAACGGTTTGATTAAAACAAAACAGAGGAAAAACCGTTTTGGAAAAGTTGATTTTAAAAAAATTCCTCGTGTGTGCTTGGAAATTAAAATGGGCGAAAAGGTGATTGAGTTTACATAAGGCAAATTCATCGCATTTTTCACAAGGCTTATAGAAAAACTTTTCGATGTTGATCACATAATTAATACTGTGGCCTCCCCGGATAAAATTAATTTTCAAATACGCCAATGGCTGATTAGATTGAGAATTTGCTTCAACTGATAAAACATAGTATTGAATTAAGTAGTGTGGGCTAACCCGTAACGCAACACAAACGGGAATTTAATGAAACCCTTAAATTTTGCGTGGTTCTGGGCTTCAGCCCAATGCGCCCTTTTACCCACTAAGTCGGCCACTTGATATCTCCCTCATTTCATGGCAAGAGTCGTCACTTTCCCCTATTCAAATTTTTAACCTGTCACAGAACTACTGCGTTATCACAACAAGAGAAAAATCTACTACTTCACAGCCAAAGTTATTTTGTGGCTACGTTCCAACCCCCGCTTCCATCAACATAAATATAGTCGCATCAGTGAGGAATCAAAATTACAAAGTATTGCCTTGCATTATTTCATTTGTGCTTCACACCTTATCGCCTAGAACAGGGGTTCTCAACCTTTATTCTCTCATTTACCCCTTGGCAAATTTCATAAGTAAAATTTACCCCCAAATGTTTTTATATTTTTTCACTTCCACAAATGCTTATTGTAATAGGTAAAAGTGAGAATTTTTTGCTGACAAAATTTACCCCCAAGGCAAGTCAAATTTACCTCCGGTTAAGAACTCCTGGTCTAGAACAATGGTTCTTAACCGATAGGCCACAGCACCGAAGTCAGATGGGTTATTTTCAGTTTTAATCAATAAAGATAACATCGCTGAAATTGCACAAAGTGCATCGAAAAAGGGCCACAAATCTCTGTTTAGTTTTAAAATGGGCCATATATCCAATAAAGTTGAGAAACTGTTCTAGAAAAAATGAATTGTATGAAAAAAAATACAAAAATAAGTATAAATGTGGTTGCTGGCAAAACAATTTAATGATTTTTGGCTTGTCAACTTGCCGTAGATATTCACAAGAGCAAGGTTCTGCTTTTCCAGTTTGACAATCACAATTTCTAATTTATGAGAAACAGTAATATTTTATTGAGATAGCTTCACTACAAAAGAATTCTGCTGTTTACGTGACGCTTTACGGTTGAACGTATCGAACGTATCAAGCATCGATATTTTGCTGAACTGGATTTTGAAATCGCTATGTTTATTTCAAAACTATGATGAACGTCCCTGCCACCTTACAGTCAACCATAAGCAAGACAAATTTTAGAAAAAGTTAAAACATTTCAAACACTTAGTTTTGATATCGCAAAGTTACACCAGTTTTAATTTGATTAGGGTCGAAATCAACACTGCCCCGGGCTTAATTGGGTTAAACCCCAGAGCATTCAGCGCAGTTGCGTTCATAAAATAGATACTTAACAGCAACTTTACCGCTTTGGTGCAAAATTTGTCGCAGAAGTACACTTTTCCTACAGCCTAAACATTTCACTACACCTACTGAAAAAACTCTGGCAATTAGTGCTATGAAGATTCAAGTCGTAAAAAAGTCAACTTGGCAAGAGCCGTTTGCACGAAATGACTCTACTCGACTCGAGATCACTAACTTGTGACTCGACTTGAGACTTGACTTCAAGCGACTCGTTTCCAACACAGCACAAAGACCACTGTTGAAATCACTCATGCATCAAATTTATGACTGAGCTATATGCTCAAACCATCATTTTGACAAATAACTTGCTAGAACCAATATACATGCAGGCTGTCCCAACATAATGCTCACACATTTTAGCAGCTGGAAACCGTTTCGTCCAAACTGGTAAATTGAAAAACAGAGAGATTTTGTTCCATACCCTCCACGTTCACCAGACTTCATAACTTTTTTTTATGAAAATACCTAGAAGACAAGGTCTACACTATGAGGTTCACAACAATTGTTAAACTGGAAGCAACCACTGAAAATGGAAGCACGCAAACACCAAGGAGATTGTTTTGTAATGTGCGCAGTTCCATTGCTTTACATTGTCAGCAGCGTTTGGATCAGATTCAGAACAGGAAGTAATAAAACAATAAAATCATGTTTCTAAATTCTATTTCATTTCGAAACTATGTAAATTCTTATAAACAACTGCTCTGCAATTGTTTAAAATGTGTAAACATTATTTTGGGATATCTGTAGTTCAATGCCAATCTACAGTACCCTCACAAAAACAAGAATCAAAAATCACGCAGGAGGAAGCCATTAAAAGAAAATATTCCTGTACGAGATTGTAGTACAGATATATTCAAAAACAGCATGGATAATACAGGCATAAGACTGCATTTTGAGTAGCTTGATGACAAAGATATGTCATAATCGTTGGGGAAATATACTACGTCAAGCTGAAATCCTTGCGGTCTCGACATATGCATTGAGTTTACATGTACAACGTTGTAAAAATAAGATTATTGATGGTTTTTTCACAGTCTTTGGGAGCACTCAAAGTAACAAAAGCTTCACCTCTAAATTAAAAATACTGTAGTGTGATCTTGGCATCGAGATACTGAACAAACTGGATATATGCTATGAAGTAAATTTATGCTAGATTAAAAAGCACTCGGGTAACGAAACGACAAACTTGCCAAGAATGCCACTGATACACCTTCTGTTGGACCACAACTAACTGTGAAACTAACGACCACAAAAATGCTATAAAATATGCCTCCAAGACAGAGCATCATTTCAAATAAAACGGCCTTAGTACATGCAGAAAAATTAAGCAGTCAAGTGGCAAGTCCATTGCAAAGTTAAATCAAGTAATGTTTAGAATTCTTCATTATTAAACAATGATTAGTATTTATCAGAGTTGCATAAGATCCGCAATGCTGTATGGGAGCGAGACGTGGTGTCTAAGGGAGAATGAGATGGCAATTTTGAGAAGAACTGAAAAAGCCATGACGAGAGCAATGTGTGGAGTTAAGGTTCTTGAGAAACAAAGGAGTCAAGAAATTATGAGTTTGCCAGGTTTAAAGGATACTTTGGATGAATTAGCCAGGGCAAGTGAAATGCGATGGTATGGGCATATTTTGAGAAGGAATAATGGTAAAGTTTTGAGAAGAGCGTTGGATTTTGAAGTGGCAGGAAGAAGAGGGCGTGGGCGACCAAATATAATGTGGAAGAGAAAACGGGAGGAGTGCATCAATCAGATTGGACGAAAAAATGAGGATGCCGTTGACACACTGAAGTGGCGTAATGGTATTTACGAACTGTCGAGAAGCACGAGGTGAATCCGGCCACTTGCGTTGACGCGGACAAAACCGGATTTAAAAAACTGGATTTCTCTCTCTCTCTCAAAGAAACCTAAGACTAATAGTTGGCGTTTTCACTCGCTACTGCGAACGTAACCGCGATCTTAGAATTACAAAATGAGAGAAAATCCATGCTTAAGACTTCTGTGAAGAAGCTGAGATGTACAGGCACCCATTAGCTTTGTCACTGTGTCGCATTTGGCGCAAACAAAACAAGTACCCTGGGGGCTTACTGACTCCAACAAATGAGATAAATAAACTTCATCTAAATGTAATCTGAAATTTCACCAGGAAACAGGAAGATTTGGAAACAAATAAAAGTTTAATAATGCATTAGGCAATAGACTTTTATGGCTTGAGCGTACAGTCACCTGGCACCGCTAAACAACAATAATATTGCACAAATACGGTTCTCTATTGATAGCAGCTTGACGCTAATTTTTGTTAAATATACTATCACTTTCTAGCGCAAAATCATCATTTTTGAACGAGAAAGCGAACCAAAACAATAATAGTGACTCTGAATAAAGATTTTTCACTCTTTTTAAGATCTCATCTGGAAAATTATCCATTTTAAGATGTTTGGTGGCAAATTACTCTTTTTCAAAGTGTTTGGGAAAAGTTTGTTGGAGGTTATCAATTTGTTGAAGGCTAATCCTCTCAACATCCCTCTCTCTTTACACCCTACATTACTTTAAAGTATGGGTATGCAACATTTTGCGCAAGCGGGCCAAGTTCATTGAATTTTTCTCATTCGAATAGAACAGGGAACCTGAGTGCACGGCTTGGAGTCTTTTTCAAAATGAAGATGTTTTGGAAATCAATCACAATCAGCAGATCAACCAGTGAGCACGGGCCAAAAGCAGCATTGTTCCGCTGGCTGCAGGCAACACACTCCAGCTTCAAAGGCATAATTCAAAAAAGGTAGTCGGTAATTCAAATCTAAACGATCAGCACATATTGCTCTTACGCAATGTTGTCAAGTCTCTTACCTTTAACGTGGAACCAGTGATGTGTTAATAATAACAGCAAAAAAATATAACAGCAAGACAAGTGCATAGTGATCAACAATTCACTTATGAATCAAGTGATAAAACACAAAAACAAAACTAAAAGACTACCAGCAGAATATATAGAGCAATTTTGGTCAGTATGAAGCTATAAAAATACCTTGAAAAATACCAAAGGTTAGTGCCCTAAACCTGTTGCTTCCAACTTTTTTGTACTACTGACCAGTATCATGCTTAGCATTATTATCACTGACCGACCTTCGTGGTTTAAAAGCCAGGAATGCCGGAAGGTCTTGAGGACAAACAACGGGCCTTTATGGTCATTCAAAAGAACACTTTCATTCCCCATAAAGAAACATGGCCTACTGGTCATGAACATTAGCAGTGTTGTACGTTCGCATGGACAAATTAAAGGAGTTCATTTTTTGTTTGCGCTAACGCTAGTGGCGGCAATTTTTCTATACGTTGACGGAAGTGGTAACGGTGCGACTTCTTTTGCTAAATTCTTAATGTTTGCGTAAAGCGTTACTTTTTTTTAGAAAATTTTCTAGTACATTCTTTTTTCATTTTAAATTTGCTCTCGTCGTTGCTGTAGTTGTTGTTATTATATTAGGCTCTGCAAGTTTGTGAGTCTTGCCACGTATTTTGCCAATTACTGTTATTCATAGGTGTCCGGTAACGAAGTATTATTACTTGAGTAAACTACTTAAGCAGGTTTATCAGTACGAGCCACTTACTTAAGTAGGTTATTTTTTCATTACTTTTACTTATACTTGAGTAGGAAGTAACGCTGCCTGAGTAGTTATATCGTTTACTTAAGTAGATGCTAGGCTTTTTTGGTTGCACCCCTCTTGGCATTAATCAAAGAATATAGCGCACCCCCACTCTTCTCTTAAAATGTTCTTAATCAATTGTAAAACGAACAAAGTTAATTTAAATTTTTTTGTTATGTGTAAATCAACAGAAATAAATAGAACACAAGTTATTTTCACAAGCATTAATGTGAACGATGCAGCTGCTTTTTCGAAGCTACCAGTTTAATTCTTGGCTTAGTTGAAAAAAACGCGCATCCCATATTGCATACATGTCAACCTATACGCTTTCCCCGTATTTTATACGTTTTTTTACATTTCCAAATGTATACGGCATAGTCGGATTTTTATACGGGAAAATACAAATTTGGCTCAAGGTTGGGTCTTTCCGTTCGTGACAAGGAAAACAGGCGATTCTATCGCGCAGATGCTCACTTTCGTACGCGTATTGTGCTGTAGCCTTCATCACAAGTCGCCTTCTTGATCTATATATTAAAAGGCGTTACGATTTATGATTTAAAAATTCGTTCAGTAGCTGTTTAGTGCAAAAATTCATCTTGTCGGAGGAATTAAAACTTTGTAAACAATTTAAATTCGTCAAGCATATAATGTGTTATCGTATATAGATATGAGTGACTGTAATTAGTCATGGAACCTGCTGCTAAAAAGCCGAAGATTGGAACAAGAAGACACTTGAAAGAATGGAAAACTTTAAAAGGACAATGCAAGGGATTGATAGAATCATCAAAGAAAGGACAGGATTATTCGTATTGTGTGCAGTGTAAGAAGGATATGAAAGTGACTGCGTTTGGATTGTATGACTTGGAGAGTCATTTTAAAACAAAGAAACACGCTGAGAATTTCGCTGTTTCTAAAATCTTCAAGCCGGTGAACATGCACTTTGCACCTAAAAAGGAGAACAACATTGCAACTACAGAAGTAGAAGTAAAATTTTGCTATTTCATAGCTGAACACAACATTCCTTTCACTGCCTCTGATCACTTCTCAGACCTGATAAAATCATTGTTTCCAGACTCTAAAATTGCCAAGGTACGTGTGTCAATTAGTAATCTCCGCCACTAACCCTTGATTCATTTATGGATTTTTTTCTATTAACTTTTTGTCTCGTTTTATTAATTTTTACCACATCCTCGATTTTCTTTCTTCCCTAATTTTTTTCTATATGTTTTAGGAGTTTGCATGTCGGAGAACCAAGGTGATCATGAAGGGCTGTCTGGCCCCTGCATTCACAGATCTAGTAATATAGTGGCGTAGGACTCACCCATTTACTCTCATCAATGAGAGTAAATGGGTGAGTCCTATGCCATTCTATTACTGAATCTGTAAATGCAGGGGCCAGGCAGCCCTTATGACAGGAGCCAGGCAGCCCTTACTCTCATGATTGATGAGAATAATGACAGAAATTCAACCAAGAGATTAGTAATCCTTCTCACTTCTTTGAGGACGACTGTACAAAGACAAGATTTCTGGATTTTCCAGTTTTAACATCTGGCACAGCATCAGATATCTTTGAAGCTGCGGAAAATGTCGTTACAACCAACAACATCCATTGGTTGAATGTAGTCGGATTCGCTAGCGATAACTGCAACACCCTGATTGGCTCAAAAGAGTCTGTTCTCGCAAGGCTCCGTGATAAAAACCCCAATGTGTTCAGCATCGGATGCTTCTGCCACCCAGCTAGTCTGTGTGTTAAAGATGGTGTAAAAGCTCTGCAGTTCAAAGTTGATGATTTGTTAGCGGATATCTTTTAGTTTTTTCATCACAGCTCACAGCGAATACAAGAATTTAGAGCATTTCAAGAGTTCACAGAGGTGGATGAAGATAGAATATTGAAACATTGTCCAACCACATGGCTGTCACTTGAGAAGGTAGTGAACAGAACTCTGAGTCATCTACCAGCACTAAAGAGTTACTTTGCAAGCCATAAAGATGTTGTAAAAATAGGTAAGCACATGATCCTATGACATCATTGATTTCGAATATTTTAGGCTTTATTCTGCCACACATAAACTGGTTTAACGTTATCTTCCAAACAGAACGGTGTGTGATTGGGGATTTGCGCCAAGAAATGGATAGGCTATTGCGGACATTTATTGTAAAGTTCGTTCAGATGCGTTGCGTAAAGTCCTGCCTGAATCTTAAGGAAAAAGATTTCAAAGAGCGAGAAAATCAGCACCAAGATGACAAATTTGCTGTTGGAATGAATACAAGATCTCTTTTGGTTGATGCAGTTGCCAACTACATCACACCCACCATTGAACAGAAGTTTTTTGCTAATGTGAAAGCATTCTATGAAGCCGCTGTTCAGAAAATGCTCCAGAAATTTCCCTTTAGTGATAGAGTTCTGAAAGATCTTGTCATCTTGGATCATAGGAAAAGGGAAGACTTGGACTACAGCCATGCTGCATGTATAGCGGAGAGATTTCATCTTGATTTTGATCAAGAAGAATTAAAAGAGGAGTGGACTGATTTCCAGCTGATGACTGATGAACAACTTCCTAGCCTTCAACAGGATAAACTTTCCACTGATACTTTCTGGGGAACACTACTCAACATGAACACATCCCTCAATGTCCCTAGATTTCCACTAATGCAAAAATTGCTCAGTGTGCTTCTCTGTCTGCCACACAGTAATGCGGATAGTGAAAGAGTGTTTTCACAGGTACGTAAAATCAACACTGAGTACGGGAAACGCATGGAATATGAGACACTGACCGCATTGCTACAAGTAAAGATGAACTGTGATAGTCGTTGCTTCCAGTTCTCTCCCACTAAAGACATGCTATGTGCAGCGAAAGAGGCAGCAAAAGCCTACAATCAACAGCATTCACATTGATTGATTGTTGATGCTAATCGAAGAAGAATAAGTGTATTTTGTTATTTCATTATTGCTTATTGATGTAACTAAGATAATCGAGTTTATGAACTAATTTTTTCTCGTGTAACGTTTTTTTGGTTTATAAGGAAAAACGTCCGAATCTATAAGGGCAGAGTGGTGCAGAGGTTGACATGTATGCATATCGTCTTCACAATCAAGTATGTACCGTGGTTTTTTTCTTCACACTTACAAGTTCAGAAAAACCTCTTTCACATACATATATATGACTGAAAATGGTAATAGCTCTAGAATACGCATAGCAACATTACCAATATTCCTGTACACACGCACGTATTTAACCCAGGAATCATTGAGAGGCATTGTTTCAAAACATTTTTAGCAACAAAGTTGCATTTTAATTCCAAGAATACTTCCTGTATTTTTAACGAATGCAGGTAGGCTTCTATTTCAGCTTTTAGTTATGCATCCAGATCAACCCTGTTTTTTTCAAGGGCTGCATTTAAGTTACAGAAAGACGCAACAATTTCCCTTTGAACTCTTCGAAACCACGACTTTAATATTTCTATAAATTCAGGTATGGAATCATAGATATCGATGCGGCTAGCACGGCTGCCTTGAAAATAACGGTTAAGTAGGTTAAGCGCTTCGAAATGTCAACATGGTATGTCAACCTCAGTTGAAACCCATCTGCTGCAAACAAACGCACAAGATTCTGATTTTCTTGAGCATCGAGGAATAGCTCCACTTTCTTCTTCAGCTCATAAACCTGAGCTAGTTAGGTTGCCTTTCGATAACCATCGAACAGCCGTGTGAAACAACAGAGTCTCACGATCAGCATCCATATTCTTGCAAACAGTGGTAAAAAGCCTCTGTTTGACAGAACTTGTTTTGATGAAGTTGAAAACACGAATGGCAATTGCCAGCTTGTCATTCTTTGTAGCAGGTAAAGTTCTTGAGGTAAGAAACTCGCGATGGATAACGCAGTGAGACTTCTCTTCTTTATCCTAGCAACGAACCCGCTTTGTGATGTAAGCATTTCAGGGGCACCATCTATGCAGACACCCACAAGGTTCTCTTATTTAATTGAATTCTGGTCGAAGTAAAAGGAGACCGCTTCAAATACATCTTTTGCTTTGGTATTCTTTTGCAGGAATTTTCAAAATAGCATTTCTTTTTCAAGTAAAGTAGATCCAACCAAGTGGATGTAAACCAGCAACTGAGATATTTAAGCAAAGTCAGTTCTCTCGTCACGTTGGAAGGCAAAAGCGCATGAGTTGTTTTATTTTTCGAGTTTTTGCAGTTCAATATCCTTTGCGATTTCATCAATGCATGTTTTCCATGTAGAGTCAGAGAGAAATTTTTGCCATCTATTTCCTGTTAGCCTCGCCCAAAATAGATATTTCCGAAATGCATCAGCACTCACAAGTTTTATTTTTTTAAATGACTCCTCTTTGGCTTCAAAAATTCTAAGTTTTGGTCCAAAGTAGGTCAGAATGTTTTGCTCGTAAATGGCGCTGTCAGCAATTTGGTCTTAAAGCATCGTTGCTCAATTTTTCCAGACGTATTACACATTTTGGAACAACTTGCTCTTTGTCTACGGCTTCAATGAAGCCGAACTTTAGACAATCTTTGTCACATTTTCGCTTTTTTGAATCCATCTTGTGGCAATCTAAATTCTAAATCTTAATTTTAAGACTTATCCTAAAGTTACACCTATCCTAATATATACCTTAAATCTAAATGGGTAAATCTTAATTTATGATAAATCTTAAAATTAAGAGTTACTTATTGAGATTGAAAGGTATAACTTACACTCTGTGCTCACACACTTTGGTTCACTTCAACCAAACCAAGACTCATCGGCATTTCATAATGATGGTTGGTTTCGCATCATTATCTTCTGTTTGAGCTATATTAATCTTCTGTTTGAGCGTAAGCGTATAATGATTTTCAGAATATTCATTGTTTAAGATTTAGAATGTATTAGAAAAACATTTTATTTTCAAATTGTTTTTGTACTATTACCAACGAATTTTCGCAAACACAAGGAAACGTATCAAAGTTGTTTCTGGTTATGACGTGCACAAAACAGCACCATTGCAACATTCCACATCCTTCGCACCCACTCTAAAGATTTTCGACGTCCCTAAGTTTGAGAACCCCTGCACTAAAGATTTGAGGATTGTTGAATAGGTATGCTGTGTGCTAGCCAAGAAAAACAGCTATGAAATGAAGATTTTATTTTTTGATAACCCCTTATTGAAATAGGACTTTTTTGGTTTGAATTTTGAAAACCATTTGGTAGGCTTTTGTTTACTGTAAACTATGCAAGGTGAGATAAGTTATCAGCAGGGATGTGGAAGCGGTTATTTTTCAAACGCTTCCGCTTCCGCTTCCACACCTATCGCTTCCGCTTCCACCAAAAAAAAACGAAAAAACGACCGTTGACAATTTTTTTTAACTTTTGTGGCTTTGTAGCCTGCCTTCTTCTACACTTCATCATTTTGAGAAAACAAAAACCTTCATTTACTGCTATTACTTTACCTACTTCGCTTGAGCTTATTGTTTTGAACTACTCTGTGTTTGTTTTTCGTAGATATCAAAACTCGTGCTGAATGTAGAACAGTGCTTTTCAATCTTTTTGTCATTGCGGAGCCCCTAATGTACTTTTGCGTTTGTCACGGAACTTCCACTAACAAAAATTTAGAAATCACGAACTGCTTGCAAGAAAATCAAATATTTCGTTACTACAATTCCAAAATTAATTAAACACTTCAACAAACAGACAGTTATTACAAGTTCCTTCAATACTTACAACTACTTTTACAACAGTTAACTTAATGCTTCTCAGATCTAAACCGTATGATTCCATATTATAGCTCTCTACAATAACTTGTCGTCACAACAACAAATTACACCTTATAGCGTTGATTTTCCCTCTCTATCCTCAACTAACTCTGACTTTGAGTTAACTTTAACTCTAATCATCATTACGAACCTTCTGTCCGTCCTCAAGACACGTTTTGTTTTGTTTTATTTGCCATAGTTATCCTCCATTCACGAGAAAGCGAATGGTATCGCTATACTTTGGACGGTAAGTCCGCACTCGCTTGGGAGTTGCCTTTTTCGAGGTTTACGGGCCACCTGTCTTTCACATAAAGTTAAGTGCCTTGCCCAAGGACGTTAAGTGCGTCCCGTTAAGTGCCTTGCCCAAGGACACAACACCCGAACTTTCCGGCTTGTTCTCCACAACCTCCCCTAAATGCCGAACGCCAAGAAGGGAAGCTGCGGATGCCATTTTTAAAAGGCTTTTGGTTTGACTCGACAAGGGAAATGAACCCCTGGTCTACCGACTGCAAAGCGGACGCTCTATCCACTACGCCATCGCGCCATCGCACGTATTGACTCTAATCTTTTTGGATAGTAAAGCGCGAAATTTCTGTCGTACTCGTATATGTAGTATGTAAATGTAAAGCGAGCAAAATTGAACTGTACCAATCAACAGCCGCCTCAACGTGGTGGTGCGGTCCCCGACCCCGTTTGGGTTGGGTCAAAATGGCTGTTGGCCTTCCCGAGGGTCCCAGTTACCCCGGGCACTCCCCTCATACAAACCATTTTTTCGCCGTGCAGCCGCCTGAACGACCGCAGAAGGGTAGCACGCAGCCTCTTTAAAATTGGCCTGTCTTCTTTATACTCCTGCCTTTCTCTTGCCCGTCTTCTCATTTTTCTCCTTCTCCTGATGAGTGGCAACGTTCATTCTAGCCCTTGCCCTGTCTTTCCCTGTTCAGTGTGCGCTGGAAATGTGAACTGGCGGGGTAGGTCAGTGCAATGCTGCACATGCTCTAATTAAGTTCATTTAAAGTGCTCACTACTCTCCTTTTGTAGATTCAGAACTCTTGGCAGCTCTCATTCCTGGAGCTTCCCTCCCTGATTTTTTCGAGATTCCACACCTACCAGCACTTTGCCTTTCTCCTCGAACTCCTCCAGCTGGTATACCTTCATTGCTCAATCTGGCCCCCTTCTTCTAATGTAGCACTTGCACCCTACCCTCATCTTCAAACCTCTTATCCTTTTCCGCCCACTTTGTATTTTCTCCCTCTGCACCCTCACCACCGCTCATGCTCCTGGCTGTTTCTCTTTACCTCCTGCTTTCTATTTCCCTCCCTTACTCTCTCAGGATTTTTCAATGGAATGCTGGGGGTCTTCAAGCCAGGAGCACTAAACTACTACACTTTATTTCGTCTCATCCCGTTGACCTTATATATATCCAGGAATCCAACCTTAATTTATCTTCCTCTTTTTAGATCCCTGGATTCTCTGCTCTGCGATTCCATGGCACCTACTCCCGATCTGGTATTTTTTCTACTGATGTCGCAGACGCTAGCCGCGGCGTCATCATTTTCGTCAAGCAGGGCTTATCCTTCTCTGAGCTTTCTACGTCCTCTCTTTCTTGGCTTGGCCCCTACTCTGATTAAATAGAGGTCAACATCTCTCTAAACAACTTCTCCTCGCTCTCATTTCTTAATGTTTATGCTTCCCCTATTCGTTCTTCTACGAAGAATAGCAGAACCAATTTTTTTCTCTCTCCATTCTTCCCTTCTATGTGGAAGCGGAAGCGGTGGATTTTTCGCGCTTCTGCTTCCGCTTCCACAGAAAAAGGACCGCTTCCACGGCTTCCGCTTCCAGCTTCCGCTTCCGCTTCTACATCCCTGGTTATCAGTGGGCCCAATTATCAAACTATTTGATTTTGAAAAGTTTTCAGAGCCGAGAGTAAACTACAATATTGTACAGTGTTTATTTTTTTGGAGTTTGTTTTATCTTTCCAAACATATATCAATATGTTCACAAACCAGCTACTGGTCCTGTCAAGGGAGTAGCCAAGGGAGGCCAAGGGAAAATATCCAAAAAAGGTTATTGTACAAGTTTAACCTAATAAAATATTATTAAATTTTGCTTATGCAACTACTTTTTACCAAAATAAAGAGAAAAGCTAATCATCTGATCCGAGATTTACAAGTTTTGCTTCTTTTCCCAGAAATGATGAGCTGACTATGATATAGGGCTTCAGTTTTAATACGTTAAAATTTAGATATAATTAGGATCTAATTTTTTATTTAGAAGTTGAAGAATGTCAATCTTATTGAGACGCTTGACGTTCTAGCGATTTTTAACCATAAAAAAAGGTTTCTCAAAAGCAGAGGACAACTATCAAATGGACCTACTAGGAAAAGTAGTGATTACAAGATTATGCAAACTTTTCTGTACTATATTGCACACTTTATTTTTGCATCAGCGGATCTCAATTTATTTACCACCTCACACTCCTTGAAACAAAATAATTACTTTTTTCCACCTTCGTACTACAACTTGTGTTACTCGAGACGGATTCGCACATGTCACCACAAAATATAAGTTTCTCCAACAAACGAAAACTAAATTTACAAAGTTTTCCGCAAAAGAAAAAAGTCGTCAACTTTTATCAAGGAATCCCCATTAAAAATCTTTTAAAAACAGTGTTACCTCCCAACATCATGTCTTTCGGACAAGACCATCTTTTATAATGACGCCATTTTCTGCGCAATACACATAAATATTTTTTGCTTGCAGTGGTGGATTTATGGTGAGGCAGTTGGCTCAAGCCCCCCTTTTTGGAGAATGAGGTTCCCCTTTCCGACATGATTCCCAAAAAAATTGTCGACATCGAGAACTTAGGCAATTAGGGGACCCCTTATGATTTTGTGCCACTGGTCCTGATATTCCCTAAATTACCACTTGTTTGATTGGTGTGTAAATAAAGCTACCTGCAAGTTGGCACCAAGGTTTGCATCTTCAGAAATCCCTTCTGGCACGTTGGTTGGCGCGAGCTTCCCGTATTAAAGATCGCTGGCTTAGAGACACAGAGCAAAACTGCTAAAAAATGAAGCCACTTTCTACTTTTACTATTAGGTTGTCCGGAAAATAATGGCCATTTCAGGAAGACTGTTTTGAAATTGAATTTTATCATAGAATTTTTATTATATTTTAGGTAAACATCAACATGATTATTGATTTATATGTGCTCTTTAATAATTTCTTACTTTTTTCTTTCAGAAAACGTTTTATGAGCGAATGAACCTTAATTTTGAATATGAGAAAAGAAGACTTAAGATTACTTTTCCTGCATGAGTTCAAGCTGGGTAACAATAACAAGGCCTGCATTAGTGAATAGGCGTGGTCCAATCCTGCTCCACGATAATGCGCGGCCTCATGTTGCGAGCATGACACTGCAGAAACTCACAGACTTGGGATACGAAACTTTACCACATCCTCCTTATTCTCCAGATCTTTCACCCACGGACTACCATCTTTTCAAGCATTTAGCCGCTTTTTTAAGCAACAAAACTTTCAGATCTAATGCAGAGGTTGAATCTTTTTTCAAAGATTTCTTAGCATCTAAGCCAAAGGATTTTTATCAACGAGGCATAAATGATCTTGTTGATAGATGGCAAAGATGCATGGCTGTTCAAGGATCATACTTTGACTAATTTCAATGTCTAGTGTCACCTATTTGATTAATAAATTCTTTTTCTCTAAAATTGGCCATTATTTTCCGGACAACCTAATATTTAAACAGTTTAATTCTTTACCACTTTTGTACTTTTACTCAAGTAGATTTTTAAGCTACTTTGACCACCTCCGCTGTTACGTTAAAACTGTACCTGCACTTCAGCAAAACGGTGTAGGCTCATAAACAAACATTTTTAAGGCTAATATTTTTGATAGAGAATTCAATGTAGTCTAATGATTCAATGGCAACAAAACAAAAGACTTTTTTTAACCAAGGCGTAAATTCGCCCTGCTTAGTGTCAACGCCAATGGCGTCACTTTTTCCGGTGATTAGCGTCACTGAATACGGCGTTAACTATTAGCCAGTTTGTGCTAACGCTGTAGGAGTCAATTTATTTTGTCAATGCGAACTGAACATGCGGAACTAAACTGAACGCAAACTGAACATGCAGAATATTGATCCTCAATGCTGAACATGCGGAAGTAGAAAGACCATAAACTCAGTTTCACGGCTAACGTTTCAGGTTTACCTCGAAAAAAAGACATCGCCACCTAGAAATTTTCTAAATTCAGATTGATCTGCAAAATAAAACTAAAAAAATGCACCTAAAGGGTCTTTGCCAATTACATTTCGTACGAGACGGTTTGGTTGCAAAAGTTTTTCTGACCTGTGTCGGTTGTTAGAAACCACTGGCTTAAACTATAATCGGTGACGCAAAATATTTAGAAGGATAAGCAACCAGTTTGTTCCTTCTAGGCCCTAACTTTAATTCGAAATCATCAAACAATATTTTGGGCCTTGTTTCCTATTGATCTTGAAAACTATTATTTATTTTTCACGACAAAACTTTGATACACTTTAGCTAAGTTTACCTGTTATCAGTTTGTAGGCCTATCATTTAGGGGCGCAACGAGGATTTTTTCAAGGAGAGGATACAAAGCAAAGAAAATGTTCTAGATTTAAAATTCTAAAGTTTTTGTGTGCCTTTTAAAAGACATTTCCGACTTTCAGCTAATCACAAGCTGGTATTTTTTTGAAGTAACATGATCAAGATGAGTAACTTCCACGATTGTAGCCTTGCACCCACTCGGTTTTGCCCCAATTATCATAAACCCACAGCTAGAAAACTTTGTTTTTTGAATGATGTGTTGTAGTAGATACTTTCAGCAACACCTTTTCACGATTTAACTGTAGTGAAAGGAAAAGTTGTAGATCTAAGCCTCACCATAAGTGTTCAAAACTTAAGTTTTCTTCATCAAATTCACAAGCAATTGCTGCCTTACCCTCTACCTGGTAGTGGTAGGGTTATCTTTGCAATAAATGACTGATTTTACTGTCTACAAGATGCGTTGCTATCTGACCTATGTATTTAGAAATACCGTATGTCACATAACTGCTTCACGTATCTTTTGTGGCGATGTTATTTTTTTTGCTCTATACATCACTGTATATTATCAAAAACTGACCAACTTCCGCCATTAATCTTGTACACTTGCCGAAGCAGCGATTTGCATTTTTTTGGTAACTCGGTTTATCCTGTATCTTCATAGCGTATTTTCTAAGCAATTAAGTGCGATTACTCAATGCCGCAAATGCGTTTGGTAAATGCCAAAATCAAACAGTTGTTCAGAGTTTCGGTTTGATAAAAATTTCTGTAAGAGTTTCGACACTTCGAACAAAAACTTTAGAAAAATCGTCAAATCATAATCCAATTATTCACATTCACAACCAGCTTGTGGCTTAGCTTGAATGAATAAAAAACGCTTAAATCAATTAGGATCTCATTCATTTTTTCTGTGAGGTATGTGACATCAAATCTGCTTTAAGCACAATCTACGCCATAAACTTGCCAATTGAAAAGATTTATTAGCAAACGATACAACTTGTTGTAGCCTAGAAGCGACCACTAGCAGTTACTGAATCAGCCCATTTAGCGATATGCTTAGTTATAGAGAAGTAATGATGAGCGTGTGTGTGGGCGCAAAAACTTTCCAGGAGCACCTGCAGAGTCTTGGTGTCACTTCAAATCTGGCCAAACCTAAAATGAAAAAGGAGGTTGGGAGGGCGCCTTATAAAATGACAGAGCGAAACGTGTCAGGGTGACTCGTAGGGAAGGCAGTAAAAAGAGAGAGGGACTCCATCGAGTAGGGGTTCTTAACCTGGGGTCCATGAGCCCCTAAGGAGTCCATAAAGGTGCTCTAAGGAGTCGCTTGATTGGTCACAACCGCAAATATATATGCACCACGACTACTCTAAAAAAAGGCAAAATCGCATACACAACAATTATGTCATGATAGAGTAAACCATAAACTGTACTCGTGCATGCTGAATTGAGCGCTTTAAAAATATTTAATTACTGCCAATGAATTTTCTGTTACAAAAGGTTGATAACCAGGAAAGGTAAATAAATTAGAAATTTTAGCCATTCAGAAAATCCCAAAAAAGAGGAAGTACAGTGAAGACTATGTAGCTTTTGGTTTTACCTTCGTTACTGATAGTGATGGCAGTGAAAGATCGCAATGTTTTTTGTGTGGTAAAGTCCTTGGCAACAGTCCCGTAGCACTCCAACTTCGGGCCCCCCCCCCAAAGTAAGCGCAAGAGCCCCTGCGCACAGGTCATATCACTTTAGAGGTGTAAAATTGAAAAGCTGCATTAAGAAAATACACCACAATTTGTACATAAGTAAACAAGCTAATGCAGTCCCGTAGCACTCCAACTTCGGGCCCCCCCCCCAAAGTAAGCGCAAGAGCCCCTGCGCACAAGTCTAATCACTTTAGAGGTGTAAAATTGAAAAGCTGCATTAAGAAAATACACCACAATTTGTACATAAGTAAACAGGCTAATGTCAGAATAAAGCATGCCGATACCGAAGGTGCAAGTCATAAAAAATTCGGCACCGATGCCAGAGTTCAGTAGGACATTTATGCAGACACTGCGAAACGAAAGCAATGACACTGAAAAACATGAAAAAGTTATAAAAACATAGTATCATTTAAATAGTCTGGAGCGAACCTTTTTGTTCGCAAATGCTGTTATGACATTGTCATAATCAAGAGATCGGGCGCAGTCATTTTCGATTGACAACATGGCTAATGAAGATAGTCTACTGTCTGTCATAGACGTTCTATTAAAAGTTTTGATCAGTTTCAATTTGCTGAAGCTTCTTTCAGCGCTGGCAACAGTCACGGGGCAAGTTAGTAAGATTCGAAGTGCGATGTACACATTCGGATACAATTCAAATAAATGAGTCTTTAGAAGATAGTTCAGAAAGTCTTGAGCCGTATTGAGATTGCGTTTTTTTTGTAAAATTAAAACAAACCGCTGTAGCTCAGCGCTCATTTCATCAGAATCAATGTCACCGAACTTTTTTTGGAACTCTTTACAGCAAGTAAGAAGAGTATTTTCTTGTTGCACAAGCAAAAGTTTGTCTCGTGTGTACAAAAACGAAAAGGTGGAAGAAACCTCACGTAACAAATTAAAGCGCTCCTTTATTGACATAATAGCCTGGTCTACTAATGAATAGAAAAAGTTGCTTTTAAATTTCAGTTCAGGAGTAGCTCGTTGTTCTTCTTCACCTTGGTAATCAAACAATCTTCTTTTCTTTCCACTTCTTGACGGAGGAAAAGAAGGATCAATATCCAATTCCTGTGCTATTTCAACAGCAGATGTTGCGGCACTGTCATAACCCGTTGTGCGATAGTTTTGCAAAAACTTTTCAGTTGCCTGGATTTCCGTTTCCATTGTATGAAGGGAAACTCCATACGATTGAAGAATCTTGCTTGCTTTATTGACTTGGAATAGGATATCATACCAAATAAACACCGACAAAAGAAAACTCCATTTTGATAAATGAGCTATCAACGATTTTCTTTCTGAGGCAGCTCTTCCATCTTTTCTTTCTATGGAAATGGCTTCCAAGTCTTTCAGTGCCAGCAACACCTCTTTTAAATTGTATCGAAGAGGTTTGATGCATTTAATTCTGCTTTCCCAACGAGTATCAGATTGTGACTTTATGGACAGCTCCACATGTTTCTTCAAAATTTCCCAACGCTGAGCAGAGGAAGAAAACAGCACATACAACCTTGTAAGTACTCCAAAAAATGTCAATGCTTCCGTCGATGAATTGGCACTGTCAACAACAACTAAGTTAAGGGTATGGTTTGCACAGGGCACGTAAACAGCTTTGGGATTGATGTCTAGCATTCTTGCTTGGACCCCAGAATGTTTTCCTTTCATGTTAGCACCATTATCATATGACTGACCTCGACAATCAGACAATTCGAGTTGCAGTTCGGTCGCTTTTTCTAAGAAAGCGTCCAACAAGCCTTTCCCAGTACTGTCACTTATTCTCAAGTAGCCAAAAAATGTTTCTTTAACAACAGCAGCTTCTTCATTACATAGTACATAACGGAGAATGACAGACATTTGTTCATGATGTGACATATCTGGAGTGCAGTCCAAAATTATAGAAAAATATTTTGCCAATTTCAATTGCTGTAAATTTTCTTTTTCAACTTCTGTCGCTAGCAATTCAATTAGTTCATTTTGTATGGTAGGACTCAAATAGTGATCTTTAGTGTTTTTATTCTTGATTCTGTCTTGAAGCTCTTTTAGGATCGGATCTCTTCTTGCCAAAAGCTCAAATATACCCAGAAAATTTCCATTGTGAGGAGATCCTAAGACTTCTTCAGATCCTCTAAAAGCAAGATTCCTTTCCGATAGAAACAAGGCAATGTCGATAAGTCTCTCTAAAACATTTCTCCAAAAACGTCTTTCATTGAAAAAAATATTCATCTCGCGTTTGTCGATAGTGGATGAATTTATTATCCCTTCAGCTAGCAACATCCATTGACTGCAGCATTCTTGGTGGGAAATGCCGTTTTCATGGTCTTTCAGTTTTTTCGAAAAATCCTCCCATGTATTTATACCACTACAAAAGAGGCTTAGTGTTTTTCCAAATAGCTTACAACAAAAGCAAAAAACTTGATCTGATTCCCCAGAATAAACTAGCCACGACCGTGAAACACTTTCACCATTAGGTAACACACGTTTATAATGGTTGGAGGAAAAACGTCGCCTTGGAGTTGTGTTATTATATGGAAAATTCATTATTAGTTCATGTGGTCCACGCTTTACTATATCACATCGTTGAGCATCAGAAATACTTTCAGGCCATTTACATGGGTCATCAGGGATAGGGGTAAATTGAGATTCAGTTATTTTTGATATTGAAGGTTGCGTATTGGCAGGTAAATCACAACTTACATTTTCTGGAAATTCACAATCACTTTGATGCTGATCGTCATAGTCTTCTTTTTCTTGTACACTATAGTTTTCTTCATCCCTCTCGGTACTAGTGCCAGGTCTACTCTGCTCAGTAATCTTGAAAAAATCTGTCATCTTGGGCAATTTCGCTACAGCATCTCGAGCAGTGGCTGCTTCTTTTCTCTTTTGAGCACCACTTTTTGAACGTTTCATTCTATACAATGTCAATAAAATACTTTATCTGCACTCTGCAGTGTATATATATTGTCCCGGTATTTATAGCCAAACAGAATTCCAGACCATTCTATGATTGTTGCGTAACAACGGCATTGTTACGTCAATCGAATATTCAAGATTCTACCAGAAAATCAATCAAAATATTCTAGATTCTGCGAGATAAAATGACGTTGCATTCACTTATGATGTCACAAGCCAATTTCTTCCCACAGTTTAAATCGGTTGTAAACAAGTCTGCTGAACTGAAAATAGTCACGTAGCCAAAAAGCAATTTCAGACTAACTTGGGCCCCCAAAGTTGGCCTGGCCCCCCCCCAATTGGGGGGTTTGGGGGGCGGCTGCTACGCCTCTGCTTGGCAATGCAAGTTTGAAACCCACATAACTGAAGGAGTACCTCACATCTATTCATCCTAAAAATGTGCTGGATAAAGTTCATTCTTTTCGTCCTAAGAAGGCTCGATTTGAGAAAGCTGGGACTTTGCCAAAGTTCGGATTTATCAAGACGCAAAAGCCTTTCATCGAAGCATCATATAAAGCTGCTTATCGCAACTTGTGTGTGACTACTTAAATACTGTTTTTAGGATAAAAACATTCGCACAAAATAAGTAAATTTTTTTCAACGGCTCTTAGTAATTGGTAAAATATGGAGAATCTGGGAAATTGTTTCGTGGAAGAAAGCTTTCGTTGACGGTGAAAGGACAAATTTTTCAGAATTGTATGAGGTCGGCGATGTTGCACTAAAGCGAGACATGGTGTCTAATAAGATGACAATTTTAAGAACAACTGAAAGCGCAATGATGAGAGCGGTATGTGCAGTAGGGTGTCCACTTTTTCCGTTTTATTTCTAATCTGTTAGTTTGTATGATTTTTATGGGACAAATCAGCACTGAAATACGATGCAAAATTTATTTTGTTTAATTTTTTCATCTTTATACTCTGAAGGGCACAACACTTTTTCCGGGTGGCAAAAACCACCAATGCATTTCATCTTGAGAAACACAGCTCGTAGAGCAGGGCTTCTCAAATGGAGCCCTCGGCCCTCTTTTGGGGTCACGGAGCGGTTCTCCAGAGGCCACAAGCAAAGGCCTTTACAAGATAGCTTTGCAGGGGCCTTCACTACTATTGCAAAACCCAAGTGTTACGATATTAAGTATTCGCCAATCAAACTTAAGTTAAAATTGTAGTTTTCATTATTACGTCGTAGAGCTCCCTTGTGACGTTTGATGACGCGTTTTTTGAAACGTTTTTGAATTATCCGGTGCGTTGTAGCTTTGCTTTTAATCTGTAGGATTACATAACTTAAATGATTAGATCTTTATATATTGAAACAGAATCTTTTGGAAATTGTGACGTAATCCTGTTTACAACTTTAAAGAACGTCTGAATTTGCAATCTCCCTTTGTTACGTAATAATGCGTCCGGTAATTCCATTTTTGCTCGCTTTATATTACAGTTCAAACCTCGGTTTTCAAAGGTCTCGGAGTTCGAACAATTCGGTTTTCGAACGGAAAATGCGAGATGAAAATGACTCGGTCCTCGAACAAAAATTCGGTTCTCGAACAACTCGAGCAGAAAAGAAGAACAACAGCGACACGTGACTGCCAAGAGGAAACGTAACCATTTTCCAGTCGACCACCCAACGAGATACGGTACGTTCGTTGTTACGCTGTGCTTGATTGTTACGGTTGTTACATTCATTGCTGCGCAGTGCATTTACAATGTTATTGCACTGAACATTCTTTCTCTTCATTAGCCCTTAGTCGTGGGTGCAAAGAAAGTGAGAAGTGATATTGGTCAAGGAAAAAAAAAAATTGTAAGAACAGTTGTAGTGAAGAAAGAAATTATCACAAAACATGAAAAGAGCGTTCATGTGTCTGATCTTGCTGCAGAATATAATGTGGCAAAGTCACCTATATCTACAATTATAACTAATAAGGAAGTGATGAGGGGGGCTGATGTTGCAAAAAGAATCACTGTTATTAGTAAGCAAAGACCACCAATACTCTAGAAAGTGGAAAAGTTGTAGCTTGTTTATATAAATGAGGTACAACTAAGAGGTGACAATATCAGTGAATTGTTCTTTTGTGAGAAAGCATTAGAAATTTATGATGACCTAGTAAAGAAAAACCCTGGGACAAGTGATGATACTTTTGAATTCAAGGCTAGTAGAGGCTGGTTCGAAAAATTTGAGAACAGAAGTAAAATACACAACGTAATTAGGCATGAAGAGGAGGCGAGTTCAAACAAGGAAGCAGCGGAAAAATTTGTAGTTTAGTGACAATAAAGAAAGAAGGCCATCACCACCAACAAGTATTTTGGAAAAAAATTATTAAATTAACCAAAGAAAAAAATTAACGCGGATCAAACAGGGTTATTTTGGAAAAGATGTTTAACAGGAACTTACATTACAAACGAGGAAAAAACATTGCTAGGGCACAAACCAATGAATAACAGACGAATTTCTTTACTGTGCGGTAATGCAAGTGGGGATTTCAAGGTCAAACTAATGTTAGTGTATCATTCTAATAATCCAAGAGTTTTTGAAAGAAATAACTTTATAAAAAGTAAATTGCCTGCCATGTGGCGTGGTGATACAAAGGCTTGGATGATCAGACAATTTTTTGTAGATTGGATTCATGAAGTTTTTGCCCCTAGTCTTAAAAAATATCTGCAAGACAAAAAGTTGCCATTGAAATGCCTTCTTGTGTTAGACAATGCTCCCGCTCAACTTCCAGGTTTGGAGAATGACTTAGCTGATGAGTTTAACTTTATTCAAGTCAAATGCTTGCCACGTAACACAACTCCACTAATACAACCAATGGACCAACAGGTTTATAGTTAATTTTAAAAAAACTTTACACTAAACCAGTGTTTCGCAAGTGTTTTCAAGTCCCCAATGATACTTTTCCCCAATGTTTTCAAGTCCCCCATTTTTGTATTCTGAACTGGATTAACCCATTAATGCCCGAAATTCAAAAATTCAAAATTTTTTTTTCACATTTGGCAGATTTGCTTAAGTCAATCTTCTTATCACATTACTAACATTTTTTTTTGAATAAATTGTTATTAAGTTGTATTTTTTAAGCGTATGATAAATCATACGCTGGGCAGTTACGTGTAGTGAGTTGCATTTTTTCTTCTACGAGAAATGTTTAGTTTGTCGTGTATAGCTAAGCGCTGCCATGTTTAACCTGAACCTATTCGTAGTCAATTTCGTCAATTGTAGTGTAAAACAAGATCAGAACCGATACATTTTAGCAGGTTTATGGCAATAACTATTAGCATATAAAAAACACTAAAAGCAGTCCAAAAGCAGTTAAATGACAAAAAAGTGTTACTGGTGAAATTTAACAAAACATCAATCTGGATGGAGGCCAACATTACATTTCAAACAAATGAACTTAGCACATGAACCGCAGGCAGCACATCGACGCTGGGTCTTGATTTTGTCAACAAGATGTCCTTTACCATCCAGTCTCGTGGCATCCAGGATTTTCTTTTTAGTTTTGGGTGCAATACCACTCTTCTTTTTCACGTTCGATGAAGCAAGCAATGCATTAACCACTTGCCTGGTGAATTCTAGCGGTGACATTTTGCTGTCTACGTGCCTATACAACAGCCACAAATTGATCATGCTTCCATTTAGGCAAAATCTAAAGAGCGGCTAATACCATTTTTGTGAACGGATTCTGATTCGATAATGACCTCTAAGTTTATCAAACAAGTCAACTCCACCCATGTTTTTATTATAGAGCTTCACAATATTTGATTGAGGAACACTAATCTTTTTTCTCTCAGATCGCTTCCATCGTTTGCAAGAGCCAACATCAAAAACTTTATCCTTTGTCATGTTGCTGATAAGGTTAACTCAGCTGTTGTCATTCCATCGAACTAATGTTATTTTACTTTTGCTTTCTGTGACTGAGCAAAATGAGCCTCGCTCTGATTTTTTGAGATCTTGCAGTGGAGCCTTCTCGATCCTATCATTCCTGATAGTACCAATTGCATACAGGTTTTCTTGTGACAAAGTTTCCATCAAAGGCAATGATGTAAAATAATTGTCCATGTATATGCAGGAACCTTGTGGAATAGTCCCAATGCACAAATTCTCTGTGACACTGGCACCCACAGATTTTCCTGGAGTTTTATCACTACCAGTGTAGGGTTGAAACTTGACCAAATATCCTTGGGGACTTGTCAGGCACCATAATTTAAATCCATATCTAATAGGCTTTCCTCTCATGAACTGTTTCATAGAGTGACGGCCATAATATGGTTCCATAGCTTCATCAAGGGAATACTTTTGTCCAAAAGGTTGGAAAAATTGACCAAAGCAGGCATTCAAATGATCGATTATGGGCCTAATTTTGTAAAGTCTATCATTGTAATCAATGCTCATATTATCATTGAAATGCAAATATTGGTGAATTTTTACAAATCTGTTTCGGCTCATGGATTGGCTAACTAAAAAGTTGTTTGCAGCAGGTCTGGTTTCCCAGTACATTCTTCTGAATGGCATTTTGTTGTAGCCAGACAAGAGAAGAATGCCAAAATATCTATACAGTTCTTCCACAGTGACTACAAACTGAGATTCACCTTTTTGAGAAGCATATTTTACAGTCTCGTGGCATGTGTAATTCATGATTTCATCGTCAAAACACAGCTTGAACAAGTCTACTGGGTTCATGCCTTCTTTTTTTATGGTATCAACAACAGCTGGGGCTTCATTGTCATGTTCAAATTTATAGGATGAGGCTGTGTTTTTCAGTTGCTTAGGTAACCATTTTCGAACTGTCTTTTGTTTTTTGCTTCGTTTTTTGGAACTACAAGGTAGATCTTCAGGTGTTTCAGTTTCAATATCCAAATCTCTTTTTCCATCTTTAATAATAATTCTAATTTCAGCACTTTGCGACAAAATTCCTCTCCCAATATCTTCAAAATTTGCACATGCTTCCTCATTATCACTTGGTGCATCATCTTTGTCGGAATATGCACCATCATTTGGTGGTTGGAACACAATTTGTAACTCTTCGGCATCTTCTATTTCTTCAGCAATTGCGGTTGTATTTTGTTCCGAAAATAAAATGTTGAAAAGTTCTTCAGCATCTTTTTGTACGGACAATAACTTCCTTTTAGACATTACGCTTTTAAGGCAAAATGGACTTAAACGTTAGATATTTTTGGTGATGATCTACATGTACAATAACATATATTTGAACATATAAAACTGTAGATAATGCAATGTAACTATAGAAATAAAACATAACGCAATGATTTTTGAAAATACTGTATCATACAATGCCATTTCAATGGTTTAGGTAAAGTTATATACTAATTGTTGCATGTAACATACGAGGGTCAGTCAATAAGTAATGAGACTTTCTCAATTGCTTTTGTGTTTTTGTAGCTAAGGAACTCAAATTTTATGTGATGATTATGAATGGAGTTGTCATCTCATTTACAACAAAACTTGTTTATTTTCAGATTACTGTAGGTGTGATGATAAATTGAAATAACTACTAGGCTAGCAAACAGCTCATCGTTGGAACAAAGAGGAGTCATCAGATTTCTGTTGGCAGAGAGTGTAAAATCATGTGAGATTCTGTCTAGAATGCAAAGACAATATGGTCCTTCCTGTATGTCTAGAGCAAACTTCTACAAATGGGTGCAAGCATTCAAAGATGGACACGAAAGCATTACTGATGATCTGAGAAGTGGAAGACCTGTGGATGTCTCTACCCCAGAAGCAGTACAGGCAGTTGAAGACCTGATCAAATCTGATAGAAGGGTCACTTTAGAAGAAATTGCGACAAAATTGGACATCTCCCATGGCACAGTGTAGGCGATTGTGCGTGAGAAGCTGCATTTTTCAAAAGTCAGCTGTCGCTGGGTTCCCAAGATGTTAACGGATGATCACAAAATGCAACGCCTGATGGCTTCCAGAGCATCACTACGCAGATACAGAAAGGAGGGAGATGCATTTCTGTCGAGAATAGTGACAACTGATGAGACCTGGGTTTAACACACCCACCCTACAGCCCAGACCTTGCACCATCTGATTTTCACCTCTTCGGCCCACTCAAAGAGAGTATGAAAGGAATTCACTTCCAGACTGACGAAGAAGTGAAGGCTGCTGTGAGCAACTGGCTAAGGACCCAGTCCACGGAATTCTATGCCAAAGGAATAGACAATCTAATATCAAGATGGAACAAGTGTGTTGCAAAGGAGGGAGACTATGTTGAAAAATAAAAAAGCATTTTTTGATTACCAGTCATTGCAAACTTGAGTTATTGAGAAAGTCTCATTACTTATTGATTGACCCTCGTACATAACAAAACATGTATACTCATGTAAATTAACAGTTAATTGCCTAAAGCTGTATCAAATTTTAGTATTTTTCCAGTTAATTTCTAATACCACTGTCTGATGAAACAACTTATATGCATTATATAACATATACTTTTAATTTAGGAGTGTAAGATATATATCGCATTAGTACATGCTACTTCCCAGCGTATGATATATCATACGCAGAATTGTAAGTATTTTTGCTGAGACCACAGACAAAATTTTTATGAAATTAGAATGGCTGCAGCTTAGTTGAAACATGCTTTACAAAAGACGCCATAAAAAATCCTAAAGGTTTATGTCTATCTTGTGAAAAATAGCAAGAGTTTACTTACACCTCTATAAATCTAATTATCATAACTTTGCCCCAAAAAGAAATTTTCTTTTCACACCTTTGCTGATGATGCAAATATTTCTCATTTTGACACATGAAAACATGATAACCAGCAATACGAAATGTAAAAAAAAAGAAAAGAAAAGAGTTTCCAAAAAATTTTTTTCACACAATTATAAAGTACACTCTAGCCTATGATATATCATACGCTGGGCATTAATGGGTTAATATTGATAATGCATGGAGCTAAGTTAGTTACAGAAATATGAGATCGGCATCGCAGAAACTTTGTCGGGGTTGTGCGCCACAACAAGACTGAGGGGTTTGTAACAAATGATCCTACTGCCAATGCTGCTGAAAATTTTATTGTTGAAGAGATTATTTCTTTTGGAAGAAGTATGGACTTAGAGGTTGACAGTGAAGATGTTGAAGAGTTGGTGCAAGATCACAGAACAGAGCTTACCACCGAAGAGCTTGTTCACGTTGAAATAAACAACAAATGAATATGGCTGAGGAGCAGTCTTCTAATGATAGGGAAAAACTGAGGAGAGTATCCCAAGTGTTTCAATCAAAGAAATTTGTGCCAAATGGAGCAATGAGCAAGCATTTGTGGAAAAATTTCACCCTGATACTGTGGTAGCGAATAGAGCAGTAAATATTTTCAATCATAATGTCATGTCTTGCTTTAGAAAAATTTTACAACGCACGCAAAAACAACAAACATTGGACAAGTTTTTAATGAAAGAAAAAAGGAAAGAAAGTCAAGAGAAAGATTTACCTGAACCAAAGAGACAGAGAATAGAAGAAACACCTTTAGTGTTGCCAGAAGTTTCTATGGAAGGGGATTTCCCATCCAAGACATAGTTCATTCCTTTCTTCCCATCACTTCGCATCAAAAAGGTGTACATATGTACAATCACTAGCTTACCGAGGGGGGCGACCACTGTGCCATGGTCCGCCCCTTAGGCTTTAAAAATGTAAAGCAAAACCAAGTAGTTTTAGCAAAAGCAAAACTGTTTTTTTTTCGAGTATTCGGGGTTTGCCCTGGATTTCGATTTTCCTGTGAAAAACCATTCGTCGCTCAGACCACTTGCTGGTAGAAATTTAAACTGGACTATCTGGTTAAAGTAAAACAGTTATCAAAATTTGCTTTGCTCTTGAAAGTGAATAAAAGTTATAGGGCAGACAAAACCTTGCAGAGGGAAGACATATAGCTACACCAACCACTATTTTAAAAGCGATATTTGATTAATTAACTCTGCTACTTATGCGAAATACCAGCTTTCTGTATATTTTCGCAACGTTGGCAGTTACAACGACAACGGACGAACGGTCATTTAGCGCCCTAAAGCTGATCAAAACGTACTTACGTACGAGCATGCAAGAAAATCGGCTCAATGCATTGGCTCTTTTGTATATAAACTACGACATTAAACTTGATTATAGTCAAGTGATTGACCAATTTGCGAAAGGAAACCGCTGCTTTAATTTAAAATAAACTGACTTTGTTTTATGCTTGATTTTCATTTTACGATTTCATTCTTCTAATAAGTCTCGTAAGAGCACTATACTAAAACTTGCTTCCAGAATGCACCAAAATGCGTATTTTTAGGTGCAATTTAGCAAAATTTTTCCGGGGCATGCCCCAGACTACCCTAGAATGGTAGTGTCTTCGGCACTGCCCATAAAGTTGATTTGTGACGAAACTTTGCTTCTCACCTCGGAAACTTTCAGCGTACGCCACTGTGTACAATACAGCACTGTATTATTTAGATTTGCATTGAAATTACTTGTTATGTTTTTTGGTTTATTTATACTTTTGTGTTTTATTTACTATTCGAATAAATGGTTTTATACCATGATATACCAGGAATTGTGTAAGCATGTAAATAAGTTATTCTTTTACTGCATGGAACGAATATTAATCTCTTTTACATTTTTGTAATGGGAAAATATTATTCGGTTTTCCAACAGCCTTCCGCAAAAAGTCGTGTTTGAAAATCGAAGTTTTGATTGTATTACGAAGATAGTAATTGTAAAAGTGGTTGTTCGTAATGGAAGGAGTTTGGTGCGTCCTGCCCTAGAAAATATAAAGTTGGCGAATTACGAAGATAGAGTAATTGTGACTGTTGTATTTATAGAAATTTAACTACTTCTTTGGTTGTATTCTGTTTCGACTGTAGACCTAAAGTTATAGGTATATTTAGCTTAAATAAGCTTTTTGTGTTATCAAATGTCGAAGATTTGTAAGTGGAGCGAGAGCTACGTCTCATTTGGCTTCACAAAAATTACTTGGAACGGTCGTGATTATGCGCAGTGTCTTCACTGCTCGTTGGTAATGTGAAATGTGTCAATTCGACCCTCCAGACTAAAAACCATCACGATGAAAAGCATCCCCAAAGGAAGGAGGATGACATCGATACTCTGTCTGCCAAGAGTACGATACGATCTGGAAGCAATGCTACCTCGTTTTGGATTTGCGGTAGAGGAAATGCCTACTCTTCAACGCAACTACGAGGTGGCATGTCGAATTGCGAAGTGTGAGAAGCCGCATATGTGTGAAATGTAAGAAGCCGAAGCCGCTGAGAATCTTATCAAGTCGTGCGCAAGAAAAATGGTTAAAATAATAATGGGATCAGGGGCGAAAAAGAAATCCAACAAGTTTCGCTCTCTAATGACACCATTCGCCGACGAATTGACGACATGACTGCTAATGTATGCCAGCAAGTTTGCTCTGAAATCAAGCAAAGCACACTCCAGACTGGCATTCAAATGGGTGATTTTACCGAGAGCGTTTTAGAAAGCCACTTGATCGTCTTCGCCCGATAGAAAAAAGAAAGAAAGATGAAGGAAGAGTTCTTGTTTGGTAATACACTGTCAGCCACAACTGCTGCTGATGTCAAAGCTCTTGTGAACTATTTTTTTGAGGCCAACCAGCTCAACTGGCAGAATTTTAAATACATCTGTACTGACGCTGCCCCAGCGATGATTGGTGCCAAATTAGGGTTTGTCACATTGGTGAACAACAAATGGCCTCATGTGACGTCCTCGAACTGTTCACTATACCGATACACTCTAGCATCAAAGACTTTACTTCTACATTCAATGGAAGTTATGAACATTGCGGTCAAAGTAATCAACTTCATTCGTTCGAGAGCGAAAATCATCGGCTTTTCCAACTTTTGGCCGAAGAAATGGAAGCGAAACATGTAGGGCTTTTGTTTTATACCAAAGTCCGCTGGCTGTTGGGAGGCAAATGCCTCTCTCGGTTGTTTGAACTTAAAAATGAAGTTGAAATCTTTCTTCGAGAAAACAAAAACAACCTCCATATCCAATTTTACAATGAAGAGTTTGCTGTGATGCTTGCGTACCTGGCCGATGTATTCGGCCACCTCAACGACATGAACTTGTCTTTGCAAGGCCGTGATGGGACAGTCAGCGAGAATAAAGACAAGCTGGCTGGGCATTCTGCTCGAATGGGAGTCTGGTAAGCACGAATCAAAGTAGGGTGCACTACATCGTTTCCTTTGTTGGAAAGGCCCCAAAAAAGAAATAGGATTGATTTGCCAGATAACACAAAAACTTGCATCTTGAAACGGTCTCTGCTGAACTTTAGTCATATTTCAATGACGACAAGTTGCATGTTTCATGGTACAGAGACCCGTTGAACACTGAAATGGATCCTAATGCCGAAGAAGCAGAAGAGTTGGCAGCTAGAAGTTTCGAATGCGATGAAGCTGGCATATAATAACAAAATTGAAGACTCCAGCTATTGGTTGTCTCTTAATGATTCATATCCACTACTCAACAAGAAGGCTTCTGTAATTCTCGCTCAATTCGCAACTACCTACCTACCTTTGCGAAGCAGGATATTTCTGATCTGGCGTCCGATAAAAACAAAATCTAGAGATCGCCTCAATGCATGCAGTGACATTCCCCTTGCTCAATTTAAAACAAAGCCGAATATCAAAGGTCTTCTCAGGCGAGTACAAGAACACGTTTCGCACTGACTACGTTAATTTAAAGTAAATTAACTGTGATTTATTTATTTCTTGGACTGTAATGCATTTATTCTTTTACTTTGGTGTGTTGACTTTTATTGTTAGACGTTTTATTGTGAGTCGTTTGTTGGCAATGCAGAAGTAAGTTGAAGCAGAATGTGAAAATCGCATTGTTTTGTTTTGTGGTGTTATTACTAAAAGTGATCTAAATTGCTCTAAACTCATAGCACAGCAAGCAACTCAATGTAACTTCGACTGCATTCAATTGCGTCTTAAACAGGTGAATCGCAAATAGGAGCTCAAAGGGTAAGGTTTTTGATTTAACTTATAAACGGCGGATTCATGGATTTTGGGACTTACAGAAATTAATTCGATCTTGAATGAATTACCCAAAAGAAACCACTTGATGGTTTACCCTAATGCTTGTAATTTCTCTGTATATCTAATTTTGAAACTGGGAAAATAATTTTTTTCTCTATCACATTTTATAGCAAAATTTTAGTGGGGTGTTAAAAGTTTTGGTGGAGTGCGAACGTTGACAGAGCCAGATTTATGCCTGGATTTTAGGGTTTAAAGCCCAGGGGCATCCCAAGTTTCTGATTTGACTTGGTCAATTGCATGTGCTGGTTTTATAAAAATTGTTACTATTTTGCTGGCACGATATTGCAGTAATCAGGGGGATAAAAAACTAAATCATAACACATAACATATTTATCGTAAACAAGTGATTTTGATGATAGCATGAAAGCGCCTATTTGTAGTGGTTGTGTCGAAAATGCAAGTTCTTCAAACAGAGAAAACTATAATTTAATAATTAAAGGAGGTATAGTCGTGTCGACTTATAAATAAGAATCTAAAAATTTACAAATGACACTTGTAGTCGACTATAATCTTTATTATTGCAAGCCTTCGTGAGCAAATGCTCACTTCTTTAGGCAAAATAAATTAAGACTAATGAATGAATGGAAATTAGACTGAAACTTTATAGAGTAAAGTTGTGACTGGAATCAGTCAATAGTAAAACTCACACTTTATTTAACAAATCGATTTCACTAAATTAGCATCATCAGTGTTCTTATTCAAATAGAATCAAGCGTTATTACAATTCTATTTGAATAAGAACACTGATGATGCTAATTTAGTGAAATCGATTTGCTAAATAAAGTGTGAGTTTTACTATTGACTGATTCCAGTCACAACTTTACTCTAAAAAGTTTCAGTCTATTGAGTTCAATGTTTGTGAGGAAAAGATATTTGACAGTACCATGTTTATTTAAGCAAGAGGTTGTTACCTGTTATTGAAAAAAATTTGTAAAAAGCTAATTAACCCTTTTGTTACCACTAAATGTTCCAGTTGTCTATTTCTATTCAATTGCGCTGTATAAGACATCGTGGTACACGTCCCAACACATGCTTTTGACCCAACTCATACTTTTATTTGAAGCTCGTTATCTTTTTTTGGTTCTCTATGTCAGAAAACCTACTTGATCCTCCTCCACATCATCTACATCTTCTTCCACTCTGAGATCACCAGCACGTTCAAAAACCGTTTCAGAGTCGTGAGGAACTTCTTCATTATCACTTGCTTGATCACATTCATCACCACCAGCAGGCGAGAGTAGAACTACACTTCTTGTTGTTTTTATTGTTTCTACTAGGTTTTCCACTTCTGACATAGTAGTAGCATGAGTTACACGTCTGTGTGAAGACTTATAAAAAAAATTTGGGGTCCATATTTCTTACCGCAATGAATAAAATCAAAACAGCCAATTATGATAGTACAGTGATCCCTCGCTACTTTGCGAATCACCTATCGCGGATTTAGCACTTCGCGGGGTCGGCAAACTCGCACACACACACATATATATATATATATGTCTGTTTGTACAGCTACAGAATAGACATTAAAAACATTAAAACCACAACAGTCTGTTTCGCCTAGAGGCTCATCAGGTGGTGCGTCTGCAAAATACATATAAAACACTATAAAACGCTATAAAAACCGGCATAAAATTGTAAAAATTAACCAATAAGTGCAATACATTTAAAAATTCAGCAACAATGCAACTCGTTTCAGAAGTTAGAAAAGATATCAATTAGGCCGCCGGTGGTACTGGGTGATAAGACTTTTGGCGAAGGTTGATTCCCAAACTCAAAGCTCTAGAGAAGGAAGGGATCGAAAATAGTGTTGGTACAAGGAAAATTTTTTAATTTAAATTTGTTGGTGTGGCGGCATTTTCCCATCAGTTCGGTTCTATTGTTCAATCACGTAGCGGGATATGCTTGGAGAATAGTGCACTTTTCTGTGAGACACAGCATGCAAGCCCTTGTCCCTGGTTGGTAAGGGGTGGTTTGTGTGACAATTTCCCATGTGATTTGAGGGCTTTTCCCATTAGTTTTGTCAAACCAGAATGCCTTTAAAAGCTCGGTAGCATTGCTTTTTCGTTGGTATTCTAAAGCTCTAGCTGTGGTTGTAAAAACGGGCTTTGAACTTCGTTTCACAGCTACCGAGGTAGTGCATGATGCTGTCATCAGATGTTAATGTAGCTTTATATATGATGCATTTTCGCGGCACTTTCCTTTTAAAGAACAGCTGGCTTTGCTCTGCAGTTGCACGGTGGTGTGGTGTTGCTGGAGTTGGCTTTTCTTTTTAGCACGGTCTTATTATGCTTGGAAATGAGATTTGCCATGTTGGGCATGCAACTGTTGCTCAGTTTTACGTTGTTGTTGTTGCAGATTTTGTGCAATCGATGGGTGGGTGAAAAGTCCTTGGTTAGGAGTCGGCGAAATTCTCTACCAATATTGCTGCAAACGTGTTCACTATATGGTGGGTTAAACCATAAAATTTTTCGTTTTCTAGATCTTCTTTTGTTTGGGTGGGGACTCGTTTCATATTTTGTTTCGCTCTTGTGTACGTTCCTGTGCATGGCTTCTTCATACTCTGGGATGGCTTTTGCGAATTCTTCGTGGTTACATGAGAGGTTGGATAGGCGTTTCGCTAGCATAATCGGCAATTGTTTTTTAATTGTGGGCAAGTGGTAGGATTGAGTGTACATGTAAAATGGGAAGTTATTGGGTTTACGAAATGGCCAGTATTTACCTGACTTTAGGCTTAGGGTTACGTCCAAGAAATTTGTTTTTACTAAATTGGTGTCTGCTGTAATTTTCAAACCATGTTCCTGAAAAATTTTCGTTATTTTCTTCCTGATACGCTCCGCTGTGGGTCCAGATGCGTTCTTCAATATAGCAAGGCCATCGTCTCAGTAGAGGCCGATGTTGTGGGCACCTACGACGTTCGCTAGATTGTGGAGCATGAATAAGCCAACTAGTTCGCATATTTCTGCGCCGTTGAATGATCCCATTGTTACGTTAAAAAGAGAGCCGCTTTTTTTATCCAAGTGCCGTCACTGCTAAACAGCAGTAATTTTCTGCAGTGGAAAATTATGTTGATGATATGGTCATCGATAAGTGTAAATTGCTTGGCGTAGTTGATTGCGTTGTTAAGCAGCTTCTCTGAGATCGAGGGATAGAAGTCAACCACGTCAAAAGTGAGGAATTTGCATCTCTGTTTATTGGGTAAGTTGTTAAACCATGTGATTACAGCCGATGTGTTTCGCCATTGCTGAAGTTTGGTAGATTCTCTTACGGCCGAATTTATGTTGTCCAAGAGTTGTTTGCTCACTTTTCCGAGATTGGATTTTGAAGAGTTTATTAACCTGCATTTAGGGTTGCTTTGAAAGTTTGGCTTATGGTCTTCAAACGATAAAAAGGCGTGTTGTTCAGGTAGTATTTCAATTTTGTCGTTTAATTCTAGGTGTTAGGCGATTATTTTTGCTTCTAAGTTGATCTCTCTTTGAGTGTTGTCGTTGGATTTGCGGTGTTTGGCAGATATCTTATCGTGCAAGAGTTTGCTGTAATCATCAGTGCTGACCTTGTATAGGTTGGTTGTTTTATCTGCTGATACGAACAGGTCTGGTCTGAAGATCCTTGGCAAGTTTATCTTGAAGGGGGTTGGAAACTCTTCTGAACCTTGCGGATCGTGCCAAATTGTACAAATCATTCTCGAAATTAAAAAGGTCCTTGCATAGGGGTGGATTTTTTAAGGATTCAAAACCATATCTGTTGTTAATATTTGGTTTGTGTTCGTTTTGGTTATCGAAAAAGAAGGCCTTCCATCTGAGACGTCTAACAAAGCTGTTAACTTTCTCCGGTAAGCACTTGAGGTAATGCTGGTTGCTTGGTATTGGTATATTTTTAAGTGAATAATTGAAGTTGACCTTTTCCATTACTGTAGCTGTACAAATAGAAATATATTAGGACTCCGGCAAGCTTGTTGTTGACCACTGTGAAGCTAGGTGACTATTTTTTATGTATATATATACATATATATGTATTTTTTTTAATACTATGTGTTACTCTCTTATTTTCTGTAACATTTCGTGTGATTTCTTAATAATTGTTCTTATTATTTCAGAATAGTGAACAGTATTGTAGTGGGCGGATTAAATAATCCTACAGAGAGGGTTTTAAATGTCTAAAACACATAAACATATATGTAAAAATTGGTGATCCCACTTCGCCTATATTCACCTATCGCGGGGGGTCTTGCAACGCATCTTCTGCGATAAACGAGAAATCACTCTAACTTTAACTGAACCTGCAAGCACAAAGCAATAGCAATTAAGTTTTTTAGCCTGATGCTTCAAATAAAGTTGTAGAGCAGCAATTGGATGCATGTCAATTCAAAGTAGCAAATGATAAAATCAAACACTATATTGAACAACTACTCCATTATCAACTACAGATAAAGTTTAAAATAGCTTGAAAAATTTAACGAAACTCTTTTCAATTGTAAAAACATTTAACAACACACTTTTGAATAGTTTGATTTCAAACGTATAATATTTTACTTGCGTTTTTAAAGTTTTTTTTATCTGCAGTCAAATATTCTGGTAGTTATGAACAAATTGTCCGTCTACACCATGATGATATATCTAGCCTAATTTCTTCACAGCCTAAGCTTTGGATATAACCTAAGCTACAACTACTGCTACAAGATGCTAATATAGCTACAATTCAAAGTGTCCTGTCACAAGGTATACGTATAAATATCACTAACTGCTATAATTAAGCCTAATATACTGAAGTTATATTTTCATCCTCAATAAAACTTACGATAGCAATGTTCCCATGTGGAAACATTGAAAAAACTGCTTCATACCTTGCAACTAACAAGCAAATTACAAATAGCAACTAGTATGTCAGGTCAAGGAATGTGCGCTTTTTAATAAAACACTATCGCTGACTCCCATAAATGTTCCCCGAGTGTGATGTTGCCATGGAAACTGATCACATGAGTAAAGCGTATTTATCGGCATTTTTCGCCTTTAAAATTTCTCAAGCAATGCAATAAACCACACCAAAAACTATAGAAACTTAAAGAAAAATGTTTCTTTGTATTTTTTTTGCTTTTTAATGCTACAAAAATTAGTTATTTAAGAAAGAAACACACGATCGATAATATATTCGCATATGGTAGCATTGGTAAGAAACTGGTTGAAGAAGCTTCTGCTGTAGTACTCTAAAGCTAAATTGAACAAAAAACAGATTTGACCTGATGCAACTGAAATTTTTATTTGATACATGTCTCTGCAATCGCAACCGTTAAGTAGTTGCAGAGAAATATGAAAAAACATGATGCAACTGTCCTTTTGAAAACGGAATTCCAAGAAAAAGTATGGAAATCTTTAGCAAATTGAAAGGTAAGAAATTACTGTGTGTTTATTTTTTACTAGAGTACTCGTTTGTAATGGACCAAAGAATTTGTCGACAAAAGTGTGTTGGTGACGTAGACGTAAATGGAGCCAGGGGCAATCTCGTTTCCGAAGTAAATGTTACAAGAAAACTGGGTGAAATTCGTATAAATTTACGAAAACTTGTAGCAAGGTTTTGCATTGGAAAATAGTCCTATTTTAGATAACAAGCAGCTACAGTTATCTTTTAAATTTTGATTGAGAAAATTTGACTAAGTTGCAGCCACGGCTGTCCAAGCGGTCCTTGGCCAAATTTGTGAACTCAAACGATGATGATGTTTTACTCTCATCATCTGCCAAATTCTGCGCTTGCGCCAGAACAAGAAGCCCTGAGTCACGACACGCAGCATGGATGCAGACGGGATGATAGAAAGCGTCAGGCAGCAGCAAGTTGTGATCAACCATACCCTAGAAGCAATAGAAGCACCTAGTTTTAAAATCAGTGAATCGGCAATTTGCATTGCCAGAGTTACAAGCAGATAATGACGGGACTGAAGAGCATCAACGAGTTCCTGCGAAAACAAAGACTGCGATGGCTGGGACATGTGGAGAGAATAGACAAAAAAGGGGACCAGTAACGGCACTACACTTCAACTTGAATGGTACAAAAAAGGTAGACCAAAGAAGAGATGGTGGAGCGAGAAACGACTGCCAGAGAACTACAGAGGATGGACGCACAAGATTGCACACCATGGAGACTCGGCTTCAAAACCCGGCTTACCCTTGCTTAGGGAGAAGACCTGCCCAGCCCCAGAAGAAAGAAGAAAAAAGACGGATCCTCACTCTTGAGTAAAACGATATAGATGATAATAACGAGAGTTACGAGCAGGTAGGTATTATGCCAAATCTTTTATTGTTTTTTTACGTGAGCACAAGATCAAGGATGACTTAAGGTGGAATCTCTTAAGATTCCACACGATTACGGAAATAGACAAAGCGCATTTTATCAACGAGTCATCTGCAGCTGCTTTGTGGTGGAAAGAAAGTAAATGGAAGAGAAATATATCTGTTTATGATCCAGTATTATGACGAAGGAGAAAAATACAGGTAACACAGGCCTAGTCTGAAAATCATAAATTACGGTGTTCAGTAGGTAACAAGGATTTTTGTTCCAGGCAGAAAGATTTTATTTGAACTCGTTTGAGGAAAGTCAATCAGTTGCAGTTAATTTGTTATTTTCAATCGCAATGAATAGCATTAACCAAGAACACTTAAAAAAGTTTATCCCATCGTGGCGGTTACAACAAGCATCAGTTCTGGAAACGATAAAGGAATTAACACACGTGTAGCTGCTTATTTTTATTAAGCAGTTGGCCATCACATTCATGTGTTTGAATGATAATTTCAAGTGAATGAGATTTTGCTGAGCGACGAGATAAAATACATTGAGAGTAAGCCTACAGCTCCAAATCGAATGTCGCCAGAATCAGTTTACATTTTTATCAAGCTGTTCAAGCCAAACAAAGTAGATAAAATGGATGGTGACCTTCATTCTAACCTGCCAGTTTCATGAAGAGTAGCGAACAGCTCTACAATGGCTTTGTGATGACGAGGGTAATGGTAAGTAGGTCAAAAGAGAACTTTAATCTTGAGCTTATTTAATTGTTTCATGTTCATTTAGACGAAGATTTTCTAGATGACATGCCTGTCTTCTGGTTTTGGCATGTAGCTTGATCGGGGATAAGGTTTCAGGCAAGTTTGAAATATTTTTGTCCTACAAACAGAAAACTATTTCATTTGCCAGATACGTAGAATGATGTTGGAAATGTTGTTTAATACTATCAATCCCATGCTTATACAAAGATATAGTTGGCTTACTATTGCAAATGGTTACCTAAGACTATTGCTGTTTGGCGTATATATGATCAAAAAGTCACTTGATGTACAAAACCACACTCTATTGTAAAGAATATAACTAGGGTGAATAGCACGTACTGTATACATGCAGCATAATAAAACAAACTAAAAAAGAATAAATTTTTTGTCTCACAGTACCCCGGATGGGGGTACTGTGAGATCATCATTGGGGCAGAATAGGACAAGCTTCCGGTATTGTTTTAGTTTGGCCTACATTAAGCAAGAAAAAGTTGTAAGCAAAGTTGGTGATATTCTTGGTCTTGTAGTTGATCCGCATTGATTGGGCACACGTAAGACGACATTTGTATCACTATGTTTTACTGAAGCCAAATCTTCAACCAACAGTTGGTCTAAATATTACTTAAAAAGCACAGCGCATTAGTATTTATTCCTCCTAACTGGGTCTCCTCCAGCGTAGCACGGTGTCATTCGGATATGTGAACAAGGATTTTGTCTGCTCTGAACCGGATACTGCAAGGAGTTTTAATTTCTCCTTAGTGAGGTCGATCAATTTGTTAGTAGCATCTACCAATACATTTGTTTCATTCATCTCGCTTTGTTGCGGTTCTGCGTTGATTGTTACGTCGAATGGCATCACGCCGATTGAAATGATAGCATCAGCAACATTTTAACTCATCCATTTGCAACTTTACATTGCTGAGTTGACTATCTTTCAGCAATCGTGCAAAACTGATGCTGTGGCCGTGTGTGATGTCGCCCCCACCATATCTATTGGCTAAAATCCTTGCTTTGTACAATAATCTGTTTTGGACACCAGAAGGTAGCTTATCAGTAACTTATACGAGTTTGAAAGCAATTTTAACACATTTATTGAACTTGATCTGATAACGAACTGCTATATTTTTATGTATTATGAATCACGTAGTAGACCTAGTAGTTGTAGGTTTTTGACATCTGTTCGATGTAATATTAAAATTTTTATTAGCTATTAGTTGCTGATGTGTACCACTCGTACTGCCGCATTTTAACAGTGATAAACCGACCGCTGGTCTATTCCACAGAGCTTGATGATCTTTTTCATGCCAGGGTTAATAATTGGACGTAATTATAGATTTGTCACAAATGGTAGTTGACATCCTAGATTCGATTTATTAGCTCTATTTGCCAACTTTACCCACAATCCCACAGATAAACTTATGTCTGCAAGCGTTTCAATTTTCAATCACGTTTGGGACATAGTACGGTAAATTATAAGCTATAACATTTGATTTCATATACTGTACCTGATCTGATTTTTTTTTTCAATCTTGTTTATTTTTTGTGGTGGGCAGTACCATGGTACCTTTCTTGTACCGGTAGCGCGCCACATTTTTTGCTTTTATTTTGGCCTGCACCCTTAATTCAAAATGAACCACTTACGTTTTTTTAAAATACAAATTTTAAACAAAAATTGAATAAGGGAGAAATTTAAATGATATTACTTTATGCTTTTTCGCAAAATTTTGACATCTCACACCAGTTACGTAAATTTTTAAGAAGTATCGGTAGAAAGGGGCGTCAAACGTGTGACCAAAACTACCTAAGATCATTTCCAAAAAAAAGGTCTCCACCTTAGAATTCGTAAAAAGCTCTCGATTGCAAGTCGATCGCCAAAAATAAAACTTGTCTTCATCTTTAAATGGTACCTCGTTCCAGATTAACCTTTAAATAGTATTGGAAGGTGCACTTAAAGAAACATGAGATTAGCGTCATGCAAAGTGTGGCCGTAATGCAAGAGTGTGAACGGATTTAAGCTCTTGCCTTTCAGTTGTACCTACATTAACCTAGTCTGATATTTCTTTATATTCACCGTCCAATACTATTTTTCGTAGCGTCATTATGTGATGTGAAAAAATGCAAATAAATCGACGTCATAAAAATAATGTTAAATTCCTACGCTTGCGCGGCAGCCCTTTGGCCAAACTCCCTTGTCAGGGCATCGTGTCACGAAATACAAATTTCTAATTTTCTTAAGAAGGCTGATAACTTGGAAAGGTCTTTTTAACAAATTCGTAAGCCTAAAAACATGCTTTTTTGTAATGCAATAACAATTTGTAATAATTATATGCAATCGTGTCGTAAGCCTGACCAATCTTAACCTCTAGCACATAAGCTTATTGCAGCAGGCCTGCATAACTCAAAAAAGTAAAAAGGTCAAGTTTTTCAACGGGCCGCATGTCGACACTGTTACGTCAAGATTAAGGTTTCTGTATCTAAAGAGGCAAAAGTTTTTGGCACATATAGATAATCACAAAATTTTTAAGCAGTAGAAAATCATTTGCCCGTTTTGAATATTTTTTAGTAGGATCACTAATTCCGAAGACTTAGTTGCGCAATTTCCATTCCTAATTGAAATACATGACCGTAGTTGGGAGTGAAGATCAAATTTTGAAATATTAATGTAGCGTGTTTGGAAATTTCTTGCGAGTTGCACAAAAACTTTATGAGGATCTCATGTTGTGCAGGCCTGGATAATAGTCTTAATCCATATCCTAACTCATTGCAATAACTCAACTGTAAGTGTAGTCAGCTTTCTCTTTACCTAGCTGCAATTACCCCAGGACAAACAACAAACGCCCAGCCAGACACTTAAGATCATACAAATAGGCGTACTGTGACCAAAAAATCGTAAATAATGAGCTTGATTTTTAATTCCATTTTCATTAAAACACATAAATTATTCTGGCTTATTCCCACAACTTTGAATTTATGCATTCTATGCACGTCATCAAACGAATGCATAAAACTTAGTGAAATTGTTGGCTGCTTCAATTGCTAGCAAGTCCAGTTTCAAAACACGCCTATGCTGCAAAGAATTCAAATAGACGTTTCCAGAGACTCGAGAAACTTTGAGAAAATATAGCAGCTTTGTGCAAACCCCTTGCAATATTTTGTTTAATCGACTCCTTTTTAAAAAGGAGCATTTATGGTTTTGTAACGAAAATTGGCTATGCCAAAAAAACATTACCCATTGGGTAACACAGGCGTTGGCTGCTGAACAGATATTCTTAACCCTGACATTACTGATGGTGTCCTGCGGGCAACGCCTGCAGAACGGGCTAGTTACGATGTAAAGCAATTGGCACAGGACAACTACTTGCTACTTTTTCGTTCTTGTAAATCTGGATGGAAAATTTAAAGCTTCAGGCTGGTTGTGTGTTTAAAGGTATAAATGCAGACTATAGATGATGAAGTGACACTGATCCCAAATTACAGCGCTTACAGATGAGTTCGATAATGACTACCGACCAGGTTTTTGTGCCAAAAAAAAATACTTTTTTCTAAATCCTGTTGAATTTTACATCAAACTTCGATTATATTTCCTTTTGCTACAGGTAATTAAAATGTCTTGGGGGTTAAAAGTACTCTGGTAAGCCACATCACCGTTCCATAGAGGTATTCTTTTGTGGAGTACACCTACAGGTCACTATAATAATGTTGACAGGCAGCATATCAGTAACAGGCTTTACTATTTATGCTTATTTTAGTATGACAGTAGATCAGTGCTGACACTCAAAATTTCCAAACATCCCTGCAGCAAGTGGGCAAAAATTCCTACTTGAATAGTATATGATGGGTCATTTGGCATGGATTGCGGCGGTGCTGGTGGCGGAGCTTGACTCCAACCCCAATCCTAACCCTAACTCTGGGCCTAAACCTAACAATAATTCCAACTCTAATCCTAACCCTAATCCTAAGCCTGCCCCTAACTTAAATCCTAACCGTAACCCTAGTCCTAAACTTATGTAAGAGAGCAAACCCTAAGTCTACGGATATTAGTGTGAGAAAGCTAACCATAGTTCTGATGAAACTAATTCTAGGTCTAACGACACTAATTATATGTGAGGGGTCCGAGGGAGCTAATTCTAGGTCCTAAGAACTAACCTTTGGTATTATGTCAGGGAGCTAACCCTAGGTATGAGGGAGCAAACTGTAGATCTAAGAGTGTTAACACTAATCTGAGGAAGCAAACCCTAGTTCTAATCCTATACAAGAAAGCTAATCCTAGATTTAAAAGAGCTCACCCTAGGTCTGAGTGAGCTAAGCTTATATGAGGGAGCTAATTCTTGTCTAATTTTATCTCTAACGCCGTGTAGATATCATCGTTTTTGTTAGCTTGTATAATATTGCAAATGGTTTGTTGGGGCGCAACTCTTGCCACTTCATGATAGTATTTAAATACTATTATATGATATTATTAAATACTCCACCTTTAAAGCCAATTAAATTTATGCAAACAAAAAGAACTCGTGTATGATCTAAAAATCACACATTCGTTTCCGATCCTTCTATTGGTCGCTTTTTTTTACCAATCACGACGAAGTTTTTTCGTTTTTCTTTTTCGTCAACTGTGTCTCTATATAAGTAACTCACTCCATATTTTTTACTCTATTTCTGACGAATTCTCAAGAAAAGTGTCCGACGAATAGTACTAGGGTTTAAATTGGTGTAAAGACAATATTTTTTGCTTTGTAAACACATATATAAGTTTTAAAAATTGTAAAGCTTTGGAAGTGTTGGCAAGTATGCCTCGTTTTTATTTATGGTGTTTTTAGTCAACATCAAAGAAGAGTTAAAAGTTGAATGTTTAATTAAAATTGAAGCTTTGCAAGAGTTGATGCATATGGCACATTCTATTTGTGGTTGATAGCAAACGCTCTATTAAAAGATATGAGTGTGGTTGTTAGTTCTTGATTTTGGTTGTAAAAAAGTTAATAAAATATTTGATAAATTACAATTTTGTGTTTTTCACTAATAAAATTAATAACAGCTGTAGATTTTGGGTTGAGTAAAATCATTTACATAAGAGTTGAGAAGAGACTGGAAGCTCACATTATTTTACATGCACAAACAGATTAAAGCTGTTAAAAGTTGTGACTTGGTAATTTTATATACAAAAGTTGTCGTGTTTTGATGAGCTTTTGAAAATTTTGATCTAAATCGTTTCTAACAATTTGCATCTAATGAGTTTTAGTAGGCACAAAATATTATGCCTGTGTGTTAATGCACAGAACTACCGAACGACAATGAAATTACATGACATCATATTTCGAAAAACGGATAAGTTCAAGTATTTACAATCAATCGTTTCAGAAAATGATAACTGTGGAAGTGAGATCAAGAAGATTTAACCAGGATAGTGTGGGTGGGGAAAAAGACTGCTGCAGAAATACGTAATTAAAAAGATATTGGCTAAAACTAGCGGTAAAGTTTTCAAATCTGCGGTTAGATTTCGATGTTTGGATTGGAAGCAGCATTGATAACTGCAAAATGTGTGATGGAAATTGATGTAAATAAGCTCAAATTTTAAAGGTTTTTATTAAAAGTGACTACAAGGAAAAAGTTGCATAAACGCTGTATAGAGAAAAAATTGGTGGTAAAGAGAGATTTTTTTTTAGTGTTAAATGATGTCAGCTTTGATTTATAATATTATAAAGTTTTATGAGCTTAAAAAACGTTTGTTTGTTTACTAGTCAGCTAAAGCATTAAAACGCTTAGAATTAATATGTTATGTTGTGTTGATTAGCCAAAGTAAAACTGTAGCAATAACAATCCAGTTGTTGTGACAATCAATATTTAAAAATGACATTTCAAGTCTTTAAAGCTATTTTAACTGAAAAAGACGTCAAATTTATATTCAAACAAACTTTTTCCTCAAAACATCTTTTGGGTCACGTTTAGTAATCAGGGGCAATTGTTTTGTGTATATACGATTGCACCAACATGGCACAAGTGTTCTGATTATTTCTCTCACTGACTCACTGTGTGCATTGTCATTTTCAGATAATAAGTTCAAATTGGTGACATGATCTACTGCGTGCTTGTTGATCACGTGATGATGTCTTAAGCACTTTAATTCATGACGTTTCAGCTTAAGGCAGCTTATCCTTTAAAAAACTACCTCTTATTACGTCCATCAATGTTACTATCTTCCATGCGTGATTCTTTGTAATTCATTCAAATGATCCATTTCTTTTTTAGATTTTTACTTGTTTATCACATGGTTAGTGATTGCCTGATGACGTTTTAAGCATGGTAATTCGTGACGTTTCATCTTTGCTAAAACGAAAATTGTTCAAAAAAACTTTGTATTTGACAATGGCCAAACAGGATGACTATAAGAATTTCTCTAAGGGCGCACATCTAACAGTTGATAGCGTAAAGTTGACAACTGCAAAAAGTCCAAAATTTTGTGAATAAAACACCAAAACTATTAACCAATATCAGGAAAAGAAAAAGAAGATGGATGATACACATTTTAAGACATGATTATATGTTAAGAACAGTGTTCGAGAAAAGAATGAAAGACATTTAATTGCAGGAACGACAATGTGGATGAAATTAAAAGTGAAAAAGTACCAAAAAATGAAGAGAAGAGCTGGAGACTTAGAGAAGTAACAAAATGATGTGATAAGAAACTTGTGTCTTGAACTATCTTTAATGTTTATTGGAGATTATCTGTAATAATGTAGGTGTGTTGCGAAGAATGAGCAAATTAAAATTTAAACATTCAAAAATAATACTAGTTTTGTAATGCCGTATAAAACTTAATTAGGATTGCAAATTCAATGCTCAGTGAATTATCTCAAGCAGAGTTGCAAAACTTATTGAAACGATCTGTGCACAATTGCTCCCTGACAAAAGGTAAACTTAAAACTCCACCCGTTTCGCGGACAAAAAGTTCCTGTATTGGCTTAAAAGAGAACAAATTTTATTGGTATGTCATGTTTCTGCTAACGCTACAAAAATTGATAGTTTTACTATAAAGTGGTTAAATTATTTATACAATAAGTCTAGAGGAATAATTTTGCTTTAATTCTTGATTTGTGACATAAGATCTACGTAATGTTGGTAAATGATGCGTCTTTCTTACTAGATTGAATTTGATTATGTAACATTTTTGACTCTTAACTGATACCTAGAGATGTAAGATCTGTAACATTGAATAACAAGTCTACGCAACAACAGACTTGATCACACGAGCCTTTGCATAATAAGTCTATACAACAACAGCATTGCTTACAAGAACCTTTGAGTATCACATAAAAACATTGTCATATAGAATCGAAATCATGACTGTTCACATAACAAATAAAACTTTTGATTTCGAAGTAGAGCTTGCAGCTGGTTATTGTTATTGGTCTGAAGTGGTGTTTAAAAGACATTAGCATTGCATGGTGCAGATCAATTAGTTTTGTCTCATAATATGACGATGTTTGGACTCATGACGTGGTAGAAAGAAAAAATGTTTGTGTTTGATAATTCTATTTAAAAATCATTTCTTTCACTGTTTTTTTTCTGTTTGTTGTAGCTAAAGTTTGTATATTTTGTTGTCGCTTGATAAGCGCAGCAGTTGATTCTGATGATCAGATGTTTTTTTTTGCCGTCTCATTGTCAGGTGACTGCACAAAATTACATTTTCCTTGTTTCTGTTTAAGTAATTTATACAAATTTTTAGTTTCGTGCAGCGTTTGATAGATAAACTTCGTGAATTGAACAATAGTACAAGCTAGTGTGTCTGCTTGAAACGCTGGCATTGTAATTACGTAATGCAGAAATCTCATAAATACTTTTAAAACAGCTAAATCTATAAATCTTTTTTGTTATAAAAGCCCTGTAAACATTTTTTGGAAACAAATCTGCAACAGAATTAAAACGATCTTAACCGTAAAATGTTGAAAGCAGTTTTGATGTTTGCCTCAAAACCGTATGCTTTGGATAGTCCGAAGAGCGACGTTGCATTTTGCTGACTGTTTCCAACCGCTTTGCTTAAACGTCATTGCGACACATCCCAGCAAACAATTGCACCGGAATTGTGAAACCATTACTCAATATTTTATAACCTCATTTTGGATAATTCTTATGCTACCATGAAGAGATAAGGATTGCACCATCCCCCCAAACAACCACATTAAAATTACGTAATCGTTGTGCAATAACTTCATGTAGGGCAAGTCAAATACTATCATGAAGTGGCAAGAGTTGCACCCCAACAAACCATTTGCAATATTATACAAGCTAACAAACCCGATGATATCTACACGGCGTTAGAGATAAAATTAGACAAGAATTAGCTCCCTCATATAAGCTTAGCTCACTCAGACCTAGGGTTAGCTTCTTTGAACAGGATTAGAGCTAATGTTTGCTCCGTCAGATTAGTGTTAACTTCTTCAGATCTAGGATTAGCTTTCTCGGACCAAGCATCTACACCGTTTTATGGTTAGGGTTAGAACTAGAATTAGCTCCCTCACACAACATTAATGTTCTTAGACCTAGGGTTAGCTTCGTTACCGAAAACTATGGTTAGCTTTCTCGCACAAAATTATTGCCGTTAGAACTAGGGTTAGCTCACAAAAGATGGGACATAGGGTTTGCTCCCTCAGACCTAGCGTTAGCTCACAAAGGATAAAGGCTTTGGTTAGCTTCCTCAAAACTTAAAACTATGGTTAGCTCTCTCACATAAAATTAGTATCCTTAAATCAGGGTTAGCACCCTCAGACCTTGATGTTAGCTCCCTTAGAAATACAGTTAGCTCTCTCACAAAAAATTGATACCTTTATATTTAGAATTGGCTCTCTTACATAGGTTAGGGTTAGAGCTAAGATTAGGGTTAGGATTGATTCTAGGATTAGGGTTAGAACTAGGATTGGGGTTACGGTTAGGGTTAGGATTAGGGTTAGAAGCAAACTCTGCCGCAATTGACGTCAAAAGACCCACCATATACTACTTACTTACACTTCGCTGTTTTCATTTACATAAAAATGGTAAACCAGACCGCGCGGGTACCATTGTACTTTTTGGGTAAAAAATTGCAAGCATGTGAACGGTGTTGGCTCAACATTTGACTGTGTTCTGATTTTTCTTAAATAACGCTGTGTTTCAGCATCAATCTCTAAAAAACAAATAAAGGTCCTTGATTTTCATAACCGTCCAAACTTCCTCAGATCTGCTAAAAGGTCGAGTTGCTACACAATCTTCACGTATAATTCACTGAGTTTCTCGACCAAAAATTTCGTAAGATCGTCGGATAAATTCGCCAGATTGGCAACCAGTTTTCCAATTCAGGGAACAACAATTGTGTGATTCGATGGGTAAATCGACAAAACTGGAAAAATCCCCACCTTTTATTACAATTTTTGAAAATCTCCCTATGCACAATCAAAAATCTCTACGAATGGCAGCCCTGAAGTGGATAATAAGCAAGCATGCAGATGCTCTCTGCAGCTGTTTTCACTGAAGTGGTACCAGACAGCATTATGACGTCACATATCAGTACGACAAATCAGCGATATTTTAAAGCTTTTCAGGAAAAAGCAAAAGGAAAAATGCGTGCTTTAAAAAGTTTAAGTGCTTGATCAGTTGTTACATCGGTGATAAAACTTTAATGTAAATATTTTCCGAAAGAAGATTCAACTGCGTTTCTAAGAACAGTATTTTTTCGGGATAAGAAAGAAAACCAATTTTATCATCTGTCTTTGATTATGACGTCATCTTAGTTCCATAAGAGTGATCGTTTTTGAGGTTGGTAAGTTGGATACTAGGCTTTGCAAAAAAATTGTTTTCCTTCGTCAAAAAATGCGAATTAAAACAAATTTATCTTTAATTACAACATAATCAAAAGGTAATCAACCCCCTTATCACACCTCAAAATGGAGATGAATCGTGGCGAGTTTCATGAGTGTACGCCCAGTAATTTTTAGAAAAATTAAAACTCACCAATAGAATTGTGCTTTATAGGGTATTGATCCAATTATTTTTATTGGTACAACAATAAGTGATATGGATAAATAATTATCACTTCTATATAACTAAGCATATCGCTAAATGGGCTGATTCAGTAACTGCTAGTTGTGGCTTCTAGGCTACAACAAGTTGTATCGTTTGCTAATAAATCTTTTCTATTGGCAACTTAATAGCGTAGATTGTGCTTAAAGCAGATTTGATGTCACATACCTCACAGAAAAAAATGGATGAGATCTTAATCAATTTAGGCGTTTTTTATTCATTCAAGCTCAGCCACAAGCTGGTTGCGAATGTGAATAATTGGATTATGATTTGACAATTTTTCTAAAGTTTTTGTCCGAAGTGTCGAAATTCTTACGGAAATTTTTATCAAACCGAAACTCTGAACAACTGTTTGATTTTGGCATTTACCAAACGCATTTGCGGCATTGAGTAATCGCACTTAATTGCTTAGAAAATGCGCTATGAAGATACAGGATAAACCCAGTTACCAAAATAATGCAAATAGCTGCCTCGGCAAGAGTACAAGGCCAATCGCGGAAGTTGGTCAGTTTTTAATAATATACAGTGATGTACAGAGCGAAAAAATAACATCGCCACAAAAAACACGTAAAGCAGTAATGTGACATATTTCTAAATACAGAGGTCAGATAGCAACGCATTCTGTAGACAGTAAAATCAGTCATTTATTGCAAAGATAACGCTACCACTACCAGGTAGAGAATTAGCCAGCGATTGCTTGTGAATTTGAAGAAAACTTAATTTTTGAACACTTATGGTGAGGCTTTAGATCTACAACTTTTCCTTTCACAAAAGTGAAATCGTGAAAGGCGTTGCTGAAAGTATCTACTACAGCATATCACTTAAAAAACAAAGTTTCTAGCTGTAGGTTAATGATATTTGGGGCGAAACTGAGGGGGTGTAAGGCTGCGATAGTGGAAGTCACTCATCTTGGTCATGTTACTTCAAAAAAATACCAGTTTCTGATAAACTGAAAATCGGAAAAGTCTTTTTAAAGGCACACAAAAACTTTAGAATTTTAAATCCAGAACATTTTCTTTGCTTTGTACCCTCCCCTTGAAAAAATTCTCGTTGCGCCCCTAAATGATAGGCCTACAAACTGATAACAGGTAGACTTAGCTGAAGTGTATTGAAGTTTTGTCGTGAAAAATAAGTAGCACTATTGCAGATCAATAGAAAACGAGGCCCAAAATATTGTTTGATGATTTCAAATAAAATTTAGGGCCTAGAAGGAACAAACCGCATGCTTACCCTCTAAACATTTGACGTCACCGTTAATATTTAAAGCCAGTGGTTTCTGCCAACCGACACCGGTTGGGAAAACGTGTCGACCAAACGTCACGTTTGATTGGCGTGACGTTTGATTGACACGCTTTGCTGACCGATGTCGGTTGTTAGAAGCGTTTGATGGGCGAAGACCCTTTTGGTGCATTTTTGATTGGCGAAGACCTTTTAGGTGCATTTTTGCAGTTTTGTTCGGAAGTTGATTTATTTTGCAGATCAATCTGAATTTGGAAAATTTTTAGGGGCGATGTCTTTTTTGAAGCTAAACCTGAAACGTTGGGCGTGAAATTGAGTTTATGGTTTCTCTACTTCCACACGTTCAGTATTGCGGATCAATATTCTGCACGTTCAGTTTTGGTTCAGTTCACTTCGGCATGTTCAGTTCGCATTGACAAAATAAATTCACTTTTACAGCGTTAGCGCAAACTGGATAATAGTTAACAACGTCATCAGTTACGCTAGATACCGGAAAAAGTGACGACGTTGACACTAAGCAGGGCGAATTTACACCTAGGGTAAAAAGGTTTTCCGCATTTTTTTCGATTGAATCATTAGACTACATTGAATTCTCTAACAAAAATATTAGCCTTAAAAATGTTTATTTATGAGCCTACACCGTTTTGCTGAAGTGCAGGTGCAATTTTAACGTAACAGCGGAAGTGGTCAAAGTAAAAATCTACTTAGGTAAAAGTACAAAAGTAGTAAAGAATTAAACTGCTTAAATAGTAAGAGTACTTTTGTTTTTTAGCAGTTTTGTTCTGTATCTCTAAGCCAGCGATCTTTAGTACGGAGTACTCGCACTACCCAAGGTGCTAAAAGGGGTTTCTAAAAATGCAAACCTAGGTGCCAACTTGTACGGTAATTTTATTTACATTCTAATCACGCAGTAGTGGATTAAGAAATACTAGGGCAATTGGCACGAAGTCATAAGGAGCCCCCAAAATGCCCAAGTTCTCGAAGTCGACCATTTTTTTGAAAATCAGCATGTCGAAGAGCTGAATTAACGTGTTTTTATTCTGAATTTGGTTGATTACCTTTTTTTTTTAAAGATTACTTCTATTTCAAAAAGCTGTAATAACCTATCTTTATTCCAAATTAAGGTGTAGACCGTTTTTCTAGCGATCAAAGATTTTAATACCAAAATTCTGAAAATGTCTGGAAGGGCGTCTCTTATTTTCCAAAAAGGGGGGCTCGAGGCAACTGCATCACTTGCCTCACCTTAAATCTACCATTGCAAACAAGTAAATATTTACTTGTGTTGGGCTGGAAATGGTGTCGTCATAAAAAAGGTCCTCCCGAAAGACATTATGTTAGGAGGTAACACTGTTTTTAAAAGATTTTCAATGAGGGATACCTTGGTAAAGGTTGATTACTTTTTTTCTTTTGCGGAAAACTTTGTAAATTTAGGTTTAAAACCTTTTGTTAGAGAAACTGGATCACCTAAAGAATCGTCACCCCTGAGTTTCCACCTGCAGAATAGTCATCCTAGACATCAAATAGAAACAGCGAATAATATACAGATAATGGATCATCTGAAAAATTATGACCCTAAGCCAGTCTGGGGTGACGATTCTTCAAGTGATCCGAGAAACTTTTATATTTTGGGGTGAATGTGTGAATTCTGTCTCGGGTAACACAAATTGTAATACCAAGGTGGGAAAAAGCAATTACTTTGTAGCAAAGAATGTGAGATAGTAAATAAATTGAGATCCACTGATGCAGACATAACAAATGCAACATAGTACAGACAAATTTGCATAATTCTTGTAATAACTACTTTTCTTAGTAGATCTATTTGATTGTTATTCTATGCTTTTGAGAAACCTTTGTTAATGATTAAAATCGCTAAAACGTCAAGCGTCTCAATAAGACCAACTTTCTTCAACTTTTAAATAGAAAATTATATCTTCCGTATATCTAATTTTTAGCGTATTAAAACTGAAGCCCTATATCGTAGTCAGCTAAGCATTTCTGGGAAAAGGGAGGCAAAACTTAAATGTCGAATCAGATAATTAGCTTGTTTTCTATATTTTGGTAAGAAGCAAATTTTTTAAATATTTGCTAAGATGAAACTTGCACGAAAACGTTTTTGAGAGCAATTTTTCCCTTGGCCCCCCTTGGCTACTCCCACGACAGGAGCAGTAGCTGGTTGGGGAACAAATTAATGTATGCTTGGAAAGATAAATCAAACTCCAAAAAATTAAACACTGTACAATATTGTAATTTAATTCCAACTTTAAAAACTTTTCAAAAAGTTTGATAACTGGGCATACTGATAACTTATCGTACCTTGCATTGTTCGTAGTAAACAAAAGCCTACCAGGTGGTTTCCAAAATTTAAACCAAAAGGTCATTCTTAAATGAGGGATGTGCATAACATAAAATCTTCATTTCATAGCTGTTTTTCGGCCAGCACACCGCATTCCTATTAAAAAGACATCAAATCATTAGCATAGGGGTTCTTAAACTGGGGGACGTGGAGAGTCTTTAGGGTGGGTGCGAAGAGTGTGGAATGCTGCAATGGTGCTGTTTTGTGCAAATCCTAACCAGAAACAAGGGTAATACGTTACCTCGTGTTTGCAAAAATTTGTTGATAATAGTACGGAAAAAGGTCTTACATATATAGTAATGCAAGAGGCCAGCGATGCACTTAGCAAACTGCAGACAGTGACACTGTTTCGACCTGTCAGGTCTCTTCAGTGCAGTAAAGCCTCTAGCTTCTCATTGGTCACCAACTGCACTGAAGAGACCTGACAGGTCGAAACAGTGTCACTGTCTGCAGTTTGCTAAGTACGGAAAAAGTTTGAACAAAAGATGTTTTTCTAATACATTTTATATGTTAAACAATGAATATTCTGAAAATCATTATACACTTCCGCTCAAACAGAAGATAGTGATGCAAAACCAACCGTCATTATGAAATGCCCATAAGCTTTGGTTTGGTTTAAGTGAACCAAAGCGTGTGAGGACAGCATGTAAGTTATACTTTCTAATCTAAATGGGTGAATCTTAATTTTAAAGGTTTATCATAAATTAAGATTTGCCCATTTAGATTGTTACAAGATGAGTTCAAAAACGAAATTAGGACAAAAATTATCTTAAATTTGGCTTCACCAAAGCGATAGACAAAGGGCAAGTTGTTTCGAAATGTGCAATACGTCTGGGAAAATTGAGCAACGACGCTTTAAGACTAAATCGCTGACAGCGCCATTTGCGAGTAAAACATTCTGACCTACTAGACAAGAACTTGGAATTTTTTGAAGCCAAAGAAAAGTCGTTTAAAAAAATGAAAATTGTGGCTGCTGATGCATTTGGAAATATTTATTTTGGGGGAGGCTAACAGGATCTACTTCATACGAAGAAGAAATGCTATTTTGTAAACCCCTGGAAAAGACTACCAAAGCAAAATGTATTTGAAGCGGTCTCCTCGTACTTCAACCACAATTTAATTAAATAAGAGAACCTTGTGGGTGTCTGAACGAATAGTGGCCCTGAAATGCTTGAATCACGAAGCGGGTTTGTTGCCAGGATAAAAAAGAGAAGTCCAAACGCAGTAGGAACTTACTGCGTTATCCACCGCGAGTTTCTGGCCTCAAGGACTTTACCTGCTACAGTAAATTACAAGCTGGCAATTGCCATTTGCGTTTTCAACTTTATCAAAACAAGTTCTGTCAAATCGAGGCTCTTTACCACTGTGTGCAAGAATATGGATGCTGATCGTGAGACTCTGTTGTTTCACACGGCTGTTCGATGGTTATCGAAAGACAACCTAGCTAGCTCGGGTTTACGAGCTGAAGAAGAAAGTGGAGCTATTCCTCGATACTGAAGAAAATCAGAATCTTGTGAATTTGTTTGCAGCAGATGGGTTTCAACTGAGGTTGACATACCATGTTGACATTTCGAAGCGCTTAACCTACTTAACCGTTATTTTCAAGACAGCCATACTAGCCGTATAGATACCCATGATTCCATACATGCATTTATAGAAAAATTGTGTTTTCGAAGAGTTCAAAGGGGAATTGTTGCGTCTTTCTGCAACTTAAATGCAGCCCTTGAGAAAAACAGGGTTGATCTGGATGCATAACTAAAAGGCAAAATAGAAGCCCATCTGCATTCATCAAAAATAATGGAAGAACTCTTGGAATTAAAATGCAACTCTGTTGCCAAAGATAATTTTGAAACAATGCCTCTCAATGATTCCTGGGTTAAATACGTGCGTGTGTACAGGAATATTGGTAATGTTGATATGCGTATTCTAGTGCTTCTACCATTTCCAGCCTGCTTAGAAGTGTGAAAGAAGCTTTTCTGCACTTGCATATGTGAAAAAAAAGCACGGTACATACTTGATTGTGAAGCCGGTATGCGATGTGCGTTTTCTTGAACTAAGTCAAAAATGAAACTGCTGGTTTCGTAAAAGCAGCTACAGCTTTTACATTAACGCTTGTGAAAATGAATTGTGTTTTACATATTTCTGTTGATTTACAAATAACGAAAAATTGAAAATAACTTTGTTCGTTTTACAATTGATTCAGAACTTTTTAAGAAAAGGAGGGAGCACTATATTTTTTGGTCAATGCCAAAGGGGCGCAACCAAAAAAGGTTAGCGACCCCTGCTTTAGTATCTATTTAAATAAGGATGATGACTGCTCAGGTAGCATTACTTCCTACTCAAGTATTAGAAGAAGAGGTAAAAAATAAACCTACTGAAGTTAGCAGATCATACTTTAAACCTACTTCAGTAGATTACTTAAGTAGAACTACTTTGGAATCTTTTGTAGAAAGCCGCCGCCAAAAAAACACCCCTGTCACCGCTCTTATCCAGTTAGAGTTTTTATTTATTGATAAAATTTAGCACTGAATTCAGTGATGTCAGCTAATATTTTGTCCTAACCCCAAAATCTGCAGTACTTAAAACGTGGTGGGGGTGTTTTTCTCAAATCTCACATTTTTGCATTAGTGGCAGGGGCTTCTTACAAAAGATCCCTACTTTGTTACCGAGCACCTCTGAATAACAGTAGTTGACAAAGTACGTGACGAGAATCACAAACTCGCAGGGCCTCATAACAACAACAACAACAACGGCGAGAGCAAATTTAAAATAAAAAGGAGGTAATGGAATATTTTCTGAAAATAATAACGCTTTACGCAAACATTAGGAATTTAGCAAAAGAAGTCGCACCGTTACCACTTCCGCCAACGTATAGAAAAACTGCACCGCTAGCGTTAGCGCAAACAAAAAATGAACTCCTTTAATTTGTCCATGCGAACGTACAACACTGCTAATGTTCATTGCCAACAGACCAGTTTCTTTATGGGAAATAAAAGTGTCCTTTTGAATAATCATAAAGGCCCGTTGTTTGTCCTCGAGATCTTCCGGCATTCCTGATTTTTTAATCTTGAAGGTGGGTCAGTGATAATAATGCTGAACATGAAACAGGTCAGTAGTGCAAACAAGTTGGAAACAAACAGGTTTATATACTAAACTTTGGTATTTTTATAGCTTCATACTGACCAAAATTGCTCTATATATTCTGCTGGTAGTCTTTTAGTTTTGTTTTTGTGTTTTATCACTTGATTCATAAGTGAATTGTTGATCACTATGCACTTGTTTTGCTGCTATATTTTTCTGCTGTTATTAATAACACATCACTGGTCCCACGTTGAAGGTAAGAGACTTGACAACATTGCGTAAGAGAAATATGTGCTGATCGTTTAGATTTGAATTACCGACTGCCTTTTTTGATTATGACCTTGTAGCTGGAGTGTGTTGCCTGCAGTCCGCAGAACAATGCTGCTTTTGGCCCGTGCTCACTGGTTGATTCTGCTGATTGCGATTGATTTTCCAAAACATCTTCATTTTGAAAAAGCTCCATGCTGTGCGCTCTGGCCGCTGTTCTATCCGATTGAGAAAAATTCAGTGAACTTGGCCCGCTTGTACAAAATGTTGCATATTCATACTTTGAAGTGATCTAGGGTGCCAACTGGGAAGGATGTTAAAAGGATTAAGTCTTCAAAAAAATTTAGAATCTCGAACAAACTAGGCCCAAAAACACTTTGAAAAAGAGTAATTTGCCACCAAACACCTTAAAATGGCTAATTTTCCAGATGAGATCTTGAAAAGAGTGTAAAACCTTTATTCAGAGTCACTATTATTGTTTTGGTTTGCTTTTTCATTTGAAAATGATAATTTTGCGCTAAAAAGTGTTCAACAAAAGATCAGCATCAAGCTGCTATCAATAGAGAACCGTATTTATGCATTATTGTTGTTGTTTAGCGGTGCCAGGTGACTGTACGCTCAAGCCATAAAAGTCCATTGCATACCGCTTTATTAAACTTTTATTTGTTCCAAATCTTCGGTTTCCTGGATGAAATTTCAGATTACATTTGGATGAAGTTTATTTATCTCATTTGTTGGAGTCAGTAAGCTCTCATGGTGCTTACTTGTTTGCGCCAAATGTGACACAGTGACAAAGTTAACGGGTGCCTGTACATATCAGCTTCTTCACAGAGATCTTAACCAAGGATTTCTTTTCACCATTTCATTCTAAGATCGCGACTACGTTTGCAGTAACGTGTGAAAACGCCAACTATTAGCTTTAGGTTCCTTCGAAGAATTCTAATCATCATTTAATTTAACTTTGCAATGGACTTGCCACTTGCTGCTTCGTTTGTCTGCATGTCTAAGGCTATTTCATTCGAAATGATGTTCTGTCTTGCGGCCATATTTTATTGGATTATAGCGGTCGTTAGTTTCACAGTTAGCTCTGGTTTACAAAAAGTGTATTAGTGGCTTTTTTGACAAGTTTTCAGTTTTGTTACGCAAGTGTTTTTTTAATCTAGCATAAATTTGCTTTATTGCATATACCCAATTTGTTCAGTATCTCGGTGCCAAGATCACATTATTTCGATTTACGCGGTGGAGCTTTTTGTTGCTTGAGTGCTCCCAAACAGTTTGAAAAAACATGTTGTGAGTGTATACTCAATGCATATGTCGAGATTGCAAGGACTTCAGCTAGAAATTCCGTAGTATATTTGCTCAATGATTATGACACAACTTCGTCATCAAGCTACTCAATTGCAATTCTATGCCTGTATTATCCATGCTGTTTTTGAATGTATCTGTACTACAGTCTAGTACATGAATATTTTTTTTTATGGTTTCCTTCTGCGTCATTTTTGATTCTTTTTTCTGTGTAAGTAGATTGACATTGAACCTTTATTGAACTACAGGTGTCCAAAACAATGTTTACACATTTTAAAACAATTGCAGAGCAGTTGTTTATAAGAATTTGTATAACTTCAAAATGAAACAGAATTTAGATTTTGGATAGGGGAACTTTTCTTCCAGTTTTGATAAACCAAACAAAATCCCGATAATATTGTAATGAACATAATTAAATTAATACAAGAAAAATTAACATAACAGAATTCTCCGAAGCTTTTCGTCCATCTCGAGTTCTTCATCAGGGATAGATAAATAAATCGGTACTTGTGGGTTATCTGTCACCACTTTTTTCACCAGGTATTAAATTACTATTATTTAACTGTATATATAAGGTTTAAGCTAAAATGAGTTTGGAAGGCAGTGTACACTGAAGGGGCAGGCCCGGTATGTAAATGTATGGGCAGTGTACACTGGAAGGGAGTGTACAGGGTTAGGTTTATTAATTAAAAAAAAGTGGTGACAGATAACCCATAAGTACCAATAAATCTTTAGTCCAAAATTAAATTTAAAATAATATTATGATACTGGACACTATTGACTAAATTAGTTACGTTTTAGCACTGCACTCTCAATGAAGACATCTGCGGAAGCGACTCGCTCTTTGCTAATGACCAAGTGTATTGGAAAGATGGTTTTCAATTCTGACGAATAGTTGTCTAGTCGTCATACGGATGTATGACGCGTTCTTGTCAAAAGAACAGATATATTCGCTGTTAGACGAGTTAAAGAATAAATTCATATTTCCTGATAAACAGATTTAAGAATAAATTCAACAATCAGAATCGACAATTTCCTGCTGACACCCCCAACAATACCCCTAATCCAAATCCTTGTTTAACCCTCTCGTGTATTGGTACCCCATTTATCAAATTTGGCAAGCGCATTGCTACATTGTTTCGCAACAGACTGGACAAAAATATTGCCTCTTAAATTTTAAAAATAATCTCATATTTCAATTTGCAAGCAAGAACTCTCCGTAGCAACCGATTTAAAGCTCTTTGAAGTGATATTAACTTGATGATTTCGAAAAAAAGATTCTATAGCGAATCAAGCTGAATTGACAATGCCACGTTAGATTCTTTTATAAGCATGCTTTTCTTCTTTTTTTCTTGAACGCTTTAAACTTGCAACGCTTGCCTCATTACACTTCGTTATTGATGCCATACAAATGATTTGAGTCGAGACGAGACATTTTTTTCCTCGTCCCAATCCTCCCAACTCAGGCTTCATGTTTCCACTGATCTCTTTTAATTAAGTAGTCGTTTGCAGGTTGGCATTGCTTCACTCATAATAAACATAGCAAGGGGCGGCAGATTAAGGAGTGTATTTGGGGTTGTGTGGCAGTGATTCTCATGGGCCCCCGTGATGCAAAGGCAGCAACTCTTTGCAGTTGACTTCTGAACTGTAGCACTACTAGTTCCATGCGTGGCCAAAACTCTAGTATGGCACGTGACAGCAATGAATAGGATAACACTATTGTATTGACATCTTGGGCGAGGACGTTAGCAGGGTACATCGAATGGCATGAGATGGCGGACCATGGCTCAAATTATGTTTAAACCCAAGGAAGTTGTAGCCTTCCCTGGGATTTTGGACATAATTTGAGTTGGAACTTCCGCCAAAACACGCATATAAGCAATACAGTCAACTTCGGGTATAAGGGATGTGAATATAAGAGATTTTCGCTTATAAGAAACGGTTTCAAATCGTCCCAATCATTTCAATTTGAAATAATACAAAAATTATTCGCTTATAAGGGATGCGAATAAGGGATTTTCGCTTATAAGGGACAAATTTCAAAGTCCCAATGATAATTTTCTGTAGTAATTTCAGTCGGTTATAAGGGATAACCCATTCTGCCGAGGGATTTCTGTCTGCGAGATGTCGAATTCAGCTTTATAGGCTAATCGTACTTCTGTAGCTGCCTTTCGGCTTTCAACTACGGTAGCAGTCTAATGCCCATTGCGACGTTTGTATGCTGAGAATGTATGAAAAGCTTCAAAAAGGGTGTTTTGAGCATTTAAAACTTGCGATCTTACGGTATCGGATCAAACTGTGTACATTCGGTTATAAGGGATATACGGATATAAAGGACTGATTGACCTGGTCCCGACGCGTCTCTTATATCCGGAGCTGACAGTATATGGTACTGCTGTTACTATCATGTTTTGTGTATTTGTGTATTGTAGGCAAGCATTTTGCACGCACACACACATACACACGCGCGCGCGCATGCACACAGCGGGTACCTCCTACCTTTCTGTTAAAGCATACCACATCAATTTCGCACCCATTTTGGATTTGACAAGTCGATTAAGTGTTCATTTTCTAATGATGATCTTCTGTCTTAATTTGTAGGAAATTGTCCTGGAACGCCGCAAACACGGGAAGCAACGACGGAGAGAAAAGTCATATCTTCCCCAAGTTGGCCAAGCAATTATCCGAAAAACCAGGAGTGTCGTTGGAAGATAAAAAGATCAAATGGTGCCAACATTTTAGT